>OY754305.1:0-4804186 GCA_963573255.1 Chironomus tentans
CTCTCAAACAACCCACCAAAAATCGAACCCATTTGACTTTTTTACAAAAATATTTTGAAATTCCTAATTTAGATTGTCCACTCTATCACCATGCCAAGTTTTAAGCTTTAAAACGCATTCTGGTAAGTACTAGCTCGAATCGAAAATTTTATGATGACTCTCTAAAACAACCCACCAAAAATCGAACCCATTTGACTTTTTTACAAAAATATTTTGAAATTCCTAATTTAGATTGTCCACTCTATCACCATGCCAAGTTTTAAGCTTTAAAACGCATTCTGGTAAGTACTAGCTCGAATCGAAAATTTTATGATGACTCTCTCAAACAACCCACCAAAAATCTAACCCATTTGACTTTTTTACAAAAATATTTTGAAATTCCTAATTTCACTTGTTTACTCTATCACCATGCCAAGTTTTAAGCTTTAAAACGCATTCTGGTAAGTACTAGCTCGAATTCAAAAAAGGGTCATGACTCTCTCAAACCATCCCCCAAAAATCTAACCCATTTGACTTTTTTACAAAAATATTTTGAAATTCCTAATTTCACTTGTTTACTCTATCACCATGCCAAGTTTTAAGCTTTAAAACGCATTCTGGTAAGTACTAGCTCGAATCGAAAATTTTATGATGACTCTCTCAAACAACCCACCAAAAATCGAACCCATTTGACTTTTTTACAAAAATATTTTGAAATTCCTAATTTAGATTGTCCACTCTATCACCATGCCAAGTTTTAAGCTTTAAAACGCATTCTGGTAAGTACTAGCTCGAATCGAAAATTTTATGATGACTCTCTCAAACAACCCACCAAAAATCGAACCCATTTGACTTTTTTACAAAAATATTTTGAAATTCCTAATTTAGATTGTCCACTCTATCACCATGCCAAGTTTTAAGCTTTAAAACGCATTCTGGTAAGTACTAGCTCGAATCGAAAATTTTATGATGACTCTCTCAAACAACCCACCAAAAATCTAACCCATTTGACTTTTTTACAAAAATATTTTGAAATTCCTAATTTCACTTGTTTACTCTATCACCATGCCAAGTTTTAAGCTTTAAAACGCATTCTGGTAAGTACTAGCTCGAATTCAAAAAAGGGTCATGACTCTCTCAAACCATCCCCAAAAATCTAACCCATTTGACTTTTTTACAAAAATATTTTGAAATTCCTAATTTCACTTGTTTACTCTATCACCATGCCAAGTTTTAAGCTTTAAAACGCATTCTGGTAAGTACTAGCTCGAATCGAAAATTTTATGATGACTCTCTCAAACAACCCACCAAAAATCGAACCCATTTGACTTTTTTACAAAAATATTTTGAAATTCCTAATTTAGATTGTCCACTCTATCACCATGCCAAGTTTTAAGCTTTAAAACGCATTCTGGTAAGTACTAGCTCGAATCGAAAATTTTATGATGACTCTCTAAAACAACCCACCAAAAATCGAACCCATTTGACTTTTTTACAAAAATATTTTGAAATTCCTAATTTAGATTGTCCACTCTATCACCATGCCAAGTTTTAAGCTTTAAAACGCATTCTGGTAAGTACTAGCTCGAATCGAAAATTTTATGATGACTCTCTCAAACAACCCACCAAAAATCTAACCCATTTGACTTTTTTACAAAAATATTTTGAAATTCCTAATTTCACTTGTTTACTCTATCACCATGCCAAGTTTTAAGCTTTAAAACGCATTCTGGTAAGTACTAGCTCGAATTCAAAAAAGGGTCATGACTCTCTCAAACCATCCCCCAAAAATCTAACCCATTTGACTTTTTTACAAAAATATTTTGAAATTCCTAATTTCACTTGTTTACTCTATCACCATGCCAAGTTTTAAGCTTTAAAACGCATTCTGGTAAGTACTAGCTCGAATCGAAAATTTTATGATGACTCTCTAAAACAACCCACCAAAAATCGAACCCATTTGACTTTTTTACAAAAATATTTTGAAATTCCTAATTTAGATTGTCCACTCTATCACCATGCCAAGTTTTAAGCTTTAAAACGCATTCTGGTAAGTACTAGCTCGAATCGAAAATTTTATGATGACTCTCTCAAACAACCCACCAAAAATCTAACCCATTTGACTTTTTTACAAAAATATTTTGAAATTCCTAATTTCACTTGTTTACTCTATCACCATGCCAAGTTTTAAGCTTTAAAACGCATTCTGGTAAGTACTAGCTCGAATTCAAAAAAGGGTCATGACTCTCTCAAACCATCCCCCAAAAATCTAACCCATTTGACTTTTTTACAAAAATATTTTGAAATTCCTAATTTCACTTGTTTACTCTATCACCATGCCAAGTTTTAAGCTTTAAAACGCATTCTGGTAAGTACTAGCTCGAATCGAAAATTTTATGATGACTCTCTCAAACAACCCACCAAAAATCGAACCCATTTGACTTTTTTACAAAAATATTTTGAAATTCCTAATTTAGATTGTCCACTCTATCACCATGCCAAGTTTTAAGCTTTAAAACGCATTCTGGTAAGTACTAGCTCGAATCGAAAATTTTATGATGACTCTCTAAAACAACCCACCAAAAATCGAACCCATTTGACTTTTTTACAAAAATATTTTGAAATTCCTAATTTAGATTGTCCACTCTATCACCATGCCAAGTTTTAAGCTTTAAAACGCATTCTGGTAAGTACTAGCTCGAATCGAAAATTTTATGATGACTCTCTCAAACAACCCACCAAAAATCTAACCCATTTGACTTTTTTACAAAAATATTTTGAAATTCCTAATTTCACTTGTTTACTCTATCACCATGCCAAGTTTTAAGCTTTAAAACGCATTCTGGTAAGTACTAGCTCGAATTCAAAAAAGGGTCATGACTCTCTCAAACCATCCCCCAAAAATCTAACCCATTTGACTTTTTTACAAAAATATTTTGAAATTCCTAATTTCACTTGTTTACTCTATCACCATGCCAAGTTTTAAGCTTTAAAACGCATTCTGGTAAGTACTAGCTCGAATCGAAAATTTTATGATGACTCTCTCAAACAACCCACCAAAAATCGAACCCATTTGACTTTTTTACAAAAATATTTTGAAATTCCTAATTTAGATTGTCCACTCTATCACCATGCCAAGTTTTAAGCTTTAAAACGCATTCTGGTAAGTACTAGCTCGAATCGAAAATTTTATGATGACTCTCTAAAACAACCCACCAAAAATCGAACCCATTTGACTTTTTTACAAAAATATTTTGAAATTCCTAATTTAGATTGTCCACTCTATCACCATGCCAAGTTTTAAGCTTTAAAACGCATTCTGGTAAGTACTAGCTCGAATCGAAAATTTTATGATGACTCTCTCAAACAACCCACCAAAAATCTAACCCATTTGACTTTTTTACAAAAATATTTTGAAATTCCTAATTTCACTTGTTTACTCTATCACCATGCCAAGTTTTAAGCTTTAAAACGCATTCTGGTAAGTACTAGCTCGAATTCAAAAAAGGGTCATGACTCTCTCAAACCATCCCCCAAAAATCTAACCCATTTGACTTTTTTACAAAAATATTTTGAAATTCCTAATTTCACTTGTTTACTCTATCACCATGCCAAGTTTTAAGCTTTAAAACGCATTCTGGTAAGTACTAGCTCGAATCGAAAATTTTATGATGACTCTCTAAAACAACCCACCAAAAATCGAACCCATTTGACTTTTTTACAAAAATATTTTGAAATTCCTAATTTAGATTGTCCACTCTATCACCATGCCAAGTTTTAAGCTTTAAAACGCATTCTGGTAAGTACTAGCTCGAATCGAAAATTTTATGATGACTCTCTCAAACAACCCACCAAAAATCTAACCCATTTGACTTTTTTACAAAAATATTTTGAAATTCCTAATTTCACTTGTTTACTCTATCACCATGCCAAGTTTTAAGCTTTAAAACGCATTCTGGTAAGTACTAGCTCGAATTCAAAAAAGGGTCATGACTCTCTCAAACCATCCCCCAAAAATCTAACCCATTTGACTTTTTTACAAAAATATTTTGAAATTCCTAATTTCACTTGTTTACTCTATCACCATGCCAAGTTTTAAGCTTTAAAACGCATTCTGGTAAGTACTAGCTCGAATCGAAAATTTTATGATGACTCTCTCAAACAACCCACCAAAAATCGAACCCATTTGACTTTTTTACAAAAATATTTTGAAATTCCTAATTTAGATTGTCCACTCTATCACCATGCCAAGTTTTAAGCTTTAAAACGCATTCTGGTAAGTACTAGCTCGAATCGAAAATTTTATGATGACTCTCTAAAACAACCCACCAAAAATCGAACCCATTTGACTTTTTTACAAAAATATTTTGAAATTCCTAATTTAGATTGTCCACTCTATCACCATGCCAAGTTTTAAGCTTTAAAACGCATTCTGGTAAGTACTAGCTCGAATCGAAAATTTTATGATGACTCTCTCAAACAACCCACCAAAAATCTAACCCATTTGACTTTTTTACAAAAATATTTTGAAATTCCTAATTTCACTTGTTTACTCTATCACCATGCCAAGTTTTAAGCTTTAAAACGCATTCTGGTAAGTACTAGCTCGAATTCAAAAAAGGGTCATGACTCTCTCAAACCATCCCCCAAAAATCTAACCCATTTGACTTTTTTACAAAAATATTTTGAAATTCCTAATTTCACTTGTTTACTCTATCACCATGCCAAGTTTTAAGCTTTAAAACGCATTCTGGTAAGTACTAGCTCGAATCGAAAATTTTATGATGACTCTCTCAAACAACCCACCAAAAATCGAACCCATTTGACTTTTTTACAAAAATATTTTGAAATTCCTAATTTAGATTGTCCACTCTATCACCATGCCAAGTTTTAAGCTTTAAAACGCATTCTGGTAAGTACTAGCTCGAATCGAAAATTTTATGATGACTCTCTCAAACAACCCACCAAAAATCGAACCCATTTGACTTTTTTACAAAAATATTTTGAAATTCCTAATTTAGATTGTCCACTCTATCACCATGCCAAGTTTTAAGCTTTAAAACGCATTCTGGTAAGTACTAGCTCGAATCGAAAATTTTATGATGACTCTCTCAAACAACCCACCAAAAATCTAACCCATTTGACTTTTTTACAAAAATATTTTGAAATTCCTAATTTCACTTGTTTACTCTATCACCATGCCAAGTTTTAAGCTTTAAAACGCATTCTGGTAAGTACTAGCTCGAATTCAAAAAAGGGTCATGACTCTCTCAAACCATCCCCCAAAAATCTAACCCATTTGACTTTTTTACAAAAATATTTTGAAATTCCTAATTTCACTTGTTTACTCTATCACCATGCCAAGTTTTAAGCTTTAAAACGCATTCTGGTAAGTACTAGCTCGAATCGAAAATTTTATGATGACTCTCTCAAACAACCCACCAAAAATCGAACCCATTTGACTTTTTTACAAAAATATTTTGAAATTCCTAATTTAGATTGTCCACTCTATCACCATGCCAAGTTTTAAGCTTTAAAACGCATTCTGGTAAGTACTAGCTCGAATCGAAAATTTTATGATGACTCTCTAAAACAACCCACCAAAAATCGAACCCATTTGACTTTTTTACAAAAATATTTTGAAATTCCTAATTTAGATTGTCCACTCTATCACCATGCCAAGTTTTAAGCTTTAAAACGCATTCTGGTAAGTACTAGCTCGAATCGAAAATTTTATGATGACTCTCTCAAACAACCCACCAAAAATCTAACCCATTTGACTTTTTTACAAAAATATTTTGAAATTCCTAATTTCACTTGTTTACTCTATCACCATGCCAAGTTTTAAGCTTTAAAACGCATTCTGGTAAGTACTAGCTCGAATTCAAAAAAGGGTCATGACTCTCTCAAACCATCCCCCAAAAATCTAACCCATTTGACTTTTTTACAAAAATATTTTGAAATTCCTAATTTCACTTGTTTACTCTATCACCATGCCAAGTTTTAAGCTTTAAAACGCATTCTGGTAAGTACTAGCTCGAATCGAAAATTTTATGATGACTCTCTAAAACAACCCACCAAAAATCGAACCCATTTGACTTTTTTACAAAAATATTTTGAAATTCCTAATTTAGATTGTCCACTCTATCACCATGCCAAGTTTTAAGCTTTAAAACGCATTCTGGTAAGTACTAGCTCGAATCGAAAATTTTATGATGACTCTCTCAAACAACCCACCAAAAATCTAACCCATTTGACTTTTTTACAAAAATATTTTGAAATTCCTAATTTCACTTGTTTACTCTATCACCATGCCAAGTTTTAAGCTTTAAAACGCATTCTGGTAAGTACTAGCTCGAATTCAAAAAAGGGTCATGACTCTCTCAAACCATCCCCCAAAAATCTAACCCATTTGACTTTTTTACAAAAATATTTTGAAATTCCTAATTTCACTTGTTTACTCTATCACCATGCCAAGTTTTAAGCTTTAAAACGCATTCTGGTAAGTACTAGCTCGAATCGAAAATTTTATGATGACTCTCTCAAACAACCCACCAAAAATCGAACCCATTTGACTTTTTTACAAAAATATTTTGAAATTCCTAATTTAGATTGTCCACTCTATCACCATGCCAAGTTTTAAGCTTTAAAACGCATTCTGGTAAGTACTAGCTCGAATCGAAAATTTTATGATGACTCTCTAAAACAACCCACCAAAAATCGAACCCATTTGACTTTTTTACAAAAATATTTTGAAATTCCTAATTTAGATTGTCCACTCTATCACCATGCCAAGTTTTAAGCTTTAAAACGCATTCTGGTAAGTACTAGCTCGAATCGAAAATTTTATGATGACTCTCTCAAACAACCCACCAAAAATCTAACCCATTTGACTTTTTTACAAAAATATTTTGAAATTCCTAATTTCACTTGTTTACTCTATCACCATGCCAAGTTTTAAGCTTTAAAACGCATTCTGGTAAGTACTAGCTCGAATTCAAAAAAGGGTCATGACTCTCTCAAACCATCCCCCAAAAATCTAACCCATTTGACTTTTTTACAAAAATATTTTGAAATTCCTAATTTCACTTGTTTACTCTATCACCATGCCAAGTTTTAAGCTTTAAAACGCATTCTGGTAAGTACTAGCTCGAATCGAAAATTTTATGATGACTCTCTAAAACAACCCACCAAAAATCGAACCCATTTGACTTTTTTACAAAAATATTTTGAAATTCCTAATTTAGATTGTCCACTCTATCACCATGCCAAGTTTTAAGCTTTAAAACGCATTCTGGTAAGTACTAGCTCGAATCGAAAATTTTATGATGACTCTCTCAAACAACCCACCAAAAATCTAACCCATTTGACTTTTTTACAAAAATATTTTGAAATTCCTAATTTCACTTGTTTACTCTATCACCATGCCAAGTTTTAAGCTTTAAAACGCATTCTGGTAAGTACTAGCTCGAATTCAAAAAAGGGTCATGACTCTCTCAAACCATCCCCCAAAAATCTAACCCATTTGACTTTTTTACAAAAATATTTTGAAATTCCTAATTTCACTTGTTTACTCTATCACCATGCCAAGTTTTAAGCTTTAAAACGCATTCTGGTAAGTACTAGCTCGAATCGAAAATTTTATGATGACTCTCTCAAACAACCCACCAAAAATCGAACCCATTTGACTTTTTTACAAAAATATTTTGAAATTCCTAATTTAGATTGTCCACTCTATCACCATGCCAAGTTTTAAGCTTTAAAACGCATTCTGGTAAGTACTAGCTCGAATCGAAAATTTTATGATGACTCTCTAAAACAACCCACCAAAAATCGAACCCATTTGACTTTTTTACAAAAATATTTTGAAATTCCTAATTTAGATTGTCCACTCTATCACCATGCCAAGTTTTAAGCTTTAAAACGCATTCTGGTAAGTACTAGCTCGAATCGAAAATTTTATGATGACTCTCTCAAACAACCCACCAAAAATCTAACCCATTTGACTTTTTTACAAAAATATTTTGAAATTCCTAATTTCACTTGTTTACTCTATCACCATGCCAAGTTTTAAGCTTTAAAACGCATTCTGGTAAGTACTAGCTCGAATTCAAAAAAGGGTCATGACTCTCTCAAACCATCCCCCAAAAATCTAACCCATTTGACTTTTTTACAAAAATATTTTGAAATTCCTAATTTCACTTGTTTACTCTATCACCATGCCAAGTTTTAAGCTTTAAAACGCATTCTGGTAAGTACTAGCTCGAATCGAAAATTTTATGATGACTCTCTCAAACAACCCACCAAAAATCGAACCCATTTGACTTTTTTACAAAAATATTTTGAAATTCCTAATTTAGATTGTCCACTCTATCACCATGCCAAGTTTTAAGCTTTAAAACGCATTCTGGTAAGTACTAGCTCGAATCGAAAATTTTATGATGACTCTCTCAAACAACCCACCAAAAATCGAACCCATTTGACTTTTTTACAAAAATATTTTGAAATTCCTAATTTAGATTGTCCACTCTATCACCATGCCAAGTTTTAAGCTTTAAAACGCATTCTGGTAAGTACTAGCTCGAATCGAAAATTTTATGATGACTCTCTCAAACAACCCACCAAAAATCTAACCCATTTGACTTTTTTACAAAAATATTTTGAAATTCCTAATTTCACTTGTTTACTCTATCACCATGCCAAGTTTTAAGCTTTAAAACGCATTCTGGTAAGTACTAGCTCGAATTCAAAAAAGGGTCATGACTCTCTCAAACCATCCCCCAAAAATCTAACCCATTTGACTTTTTTACAAAAATATTTTGAAATTCCTAATTTCACTTGTTTACTCTATCACCATGCCAAGTTTTAAGCTTTAAAACGCATTCTGGTAAGTACTAGCTCGAATCGAAAATTTTATGATGACTCTCTCAAACAACCCACCAAAAATCGAACCCATTTGACTTTTTTACAAAAATATTTTGAAATTCCTAATTTAGATTGTCCACTCTATCACCATGCCAAGTTTTAAGCTTTAAAACGCATTCTGGTAAGTACTAGCTCGAATCGAAAATTTTATGATGACTCTCTAAAACAACCCACCAAAAATCGAACCCATTTGACTTTTTTACAAAAATATTTTGAAATTCCTAATTTAGATTGTCCACTCTATCACCATGCCAAGTTTTAAGCTTTAAAACGCATTCTGGTAAGTACTAGCTCGAATCGAAAATTTTATGATGACTCTCTCAAACAACCCACCAAAAATCTAACCCATTTGACTTTTTTACAAAAATATTTTGAAATTCCTAATTTCACTTGTTTACTCTATCACCATGCCAAGTTTTAAGCTTTAAAACGCATTCTGGTAAGTACTAGCTCGAATTCAAAAAAGGGTCATGACTCTCTCAAACCATCCCCCAAAAATCTAACCCATTTGACTTTTTTACAAAAATATTTTGAAATTCCTAATTTCACTTGTTTACTCTATCACCATGCCAAGTTTTAAGCTTTAAAACGCATTCTGGTAAGTACTAGCTCGAATCGAAAATTTTATGATGACTCTCTAAAACAACCCACCAAAAATCGAACCCATTTGACTTTTTTACAAAAATATTTTGAAATTCCTAATTTAGATTGTCCACTCTATCACCATGCCAAGTTTTAAGCTTTAAAACGCATTCTGGTAAGTACTAGCTCGAATCGAAAATTTTATGATGACTCTCTCAAACAACCCACCAAAAATCTAACCCATTTGACTTTTTTACAAAAATATTTTGAAATTCCTAATTTCACTTGTTTACTCTATCACCATGCCAAGTTTTAAGCTTTAAAACGCATTCTGGTAAGTACTAGCTCGAATTCAAAAAAGGGTCATGACTCTCTCAAACCATCCCCCAAAAATCTAACCCATTTGACTTTTTTACAAAAATATTTTGAAATTCCTAATTTCACTTGTTTACTCTATCACCATGCCAAGTTTTAAGCTTTAAAACGCATTCTGGTAAGTACTAGCTCGAATCGAAAATTTTATGATGACTCTCTCAAACAACCCACCAAAAATCGAACCCATTTGACTTTTTTACAAAAATATTTTGAAATTCCTAATTTAGATTGTCCACTCTATCACCATGCCAAGTTTTAAGCTTTAAAACGCATTCTGGTAAGTACTAGCTCGAATCGAAAATTTTATGATGACTCTCTAAAACAACCCACCAAAAATCGAACCCATTTGACTTTTTTACAAAAATATTTTGAAATTCCTAATTTAGATTGTCCACTCTATCACCATGCCAAGTTTTAAGCTTTAAAACGCATTCTGGTAAGTACTAGCTCGAATCGAAAATTTTATGATGACTCTCTCAAACAACCCACCAAAAATCTAACCCATTTGACTTTTTTACAAAAATATTTTGAAATTCCTAATTTCACTTGTTTACTCTATCACCATGCCAAGTTTTAAGCTTTAAAACGCATTCTGGTAAGTACTAGCTCGAATTCAAAAAAGGGTCATGACTCTCTCAAACCATCCCCCAAAAATCTAACCCATTTGACTTTTTTACAAAAATATTTTGAAATTCCTAATTTCACTTGTTTACTCTATCACCATGCCAAGTTTTAAGCTTTAAAACGCATTCTGGTAAGTACTAGCTCGAATCGAAAATTTTATGATGACTCTCTCAAACAACCCACCAAAAATCGAACCCATTTGACTTTTTTACAAAAATATTTTGAAATTCCTAATTTAGATTGTCCACTCTATCACCATGCCAAGTTTTAAGCTTTAAAACGCATTCTGGTAAGTACTAGCTCGAATCGAAAATTTTATGATGACTCTCTAAAACAACCCACCAAAAATCGAACCCATTTGACTTTTTTACAAAAATATTTTGAAATTCCTAATTTAGATTGTCCACTCTATCACCATGCCAAGTTTTAAGCTTTAAAACGCATTCTGGTAAGTACTAGCTCGAATCGAAAATTTTATGATGACTCTCTCAAACAACCCACCAAAAATCTAACCCATTTGACTTTTTTACAAAAATATTTTGAAATTCCTAATTTCACTTGTTTACTCTATCACCATGCCAAGTTTTAAGCTTTAAAACGCATTCTGGTAAGTACTAGCTCGAATTCAAAAAAGGGTCATGACTCTCTCAAACCATCCCCCAAAAATCTAACCCATTTGACTTTTTTACAAAAATATTTTGAAATTCCTAATTTCACTTGTTTACTCTATCACCATGCCAAGTTTTAAGCTTTAAAACGCATTCTGGTAAGTACTAGCTCGAATCGAAAATTTTATGATGACTCTCTAAAACAACCCACCAAAAATCGAACCCATTTGACTTTTTTACAAAAATATTTTGAAATTCCTAATTTAGATTGTCCACTCTATCACCATGCCAAGTTTTAAGCTTTAAAACGCATTCTGGTAAGTACTAGCTCGAATCGAAAATTTTATGATGACTCTCTCAAACAACCCACCAAAAATCTAACCCATTTGACTTTTTTACAAAAATATTTTGAAATTCCTAATTTCACTTGTTTACTCTATCACCATGCCAAGTTTTAAGCTTTAAAACGCATTCTGGTAAGTACTAGCTCGAATTCAAAAAAGGGTCATGACTCTCTCAAACCATCCCCCAAAAATCTAACCCATTTGACTTTTTTACAAAAATATTTTGAAATTCCTAATTTCACTTGTTTACTCTATCACCATGCCAAGTTTTAAGCTTTAAAACGCATTCTGGTAAGTACTAGCTCGAATCGAAAATTTTATGATGACTCTCTCAAACAACCCACCAAAAATCGAACCCATTTGACTTTTTTACAAAAATATTTTGAAATTCCTAATTTAGATTGTCCACTCTATCACCATGCCAAGTTTTAAGCTTTAAAACGCATTCTGGTAAGTACTAGCTCGAATCGAAAATTTTATGATGACTCTCTAAAACAACCCACCAAAAATCGAACCCATTTGACTTTTTTACAAAAATATTTTGAAATTCCTAATTTAGATTGTCCACTCTATCACCATGCCAAGTTTTAAGCTTTAAAACGCATTCTGGTAAGTACTAGCTCGAATCGAAAATTTTATGATGACTCTCTCAAACAACCCACCAAAAATCTAACCCATTTGACTTTTTTACAAAAATATTTTGAAATTCCTAATTTCACTTGTTTACTCTATCACCATGCCAAGTTTTAAGCTTTAAAACGCATTCTGGTAAGTACTAGCTCGAATTCAAAAAAGGGTCATGACTCTCTCAAACCATCCCCCAAAAATCTAACCCATTTGACTTTTTTACAAAAATATTTTGAAATTCCTAATTTCACTTGTTTACTCTATCACCATGCCAAGTTTTAAGCTTTAAAACGCATTCTGGTAAGTACTAGCTCGAATCGAAAATTTTATGATGACTCTCTCAAACAACCCACCAAAAATCGAACCCATTTGACTTTTTTACAAAAATATTTTGAAATTCCTAATTTAGATTGTCCACTCTATCACCATGCCAAGTTTTAAGCTTTAAAACGCATTCTGGTAAGTACTAGCTCGAATCGAAAATTTTATGATGACTCTCTCAAACAACCCACCAAAAATCGAACCCATTTGACTTTTTTACAAAAATATTTTGAAATTCCTAATTTAGATTGTCCACTCTATCACCATGCCAAGTTTTAAGCTTTAAAACGCATTCTGGTAAGTACTAGCTCGAATCGAAAATTTTATGATGACTCTCTAAAACAACCCACCAAAAATCGAACCCATTTGACTTTTTTACAAAAATATTTTGAAATTCCTAATTTAGATTGTCCACTCTATCACCATGCCAAGTTTTAAGCTTTAAAACGCATTCTGGTAAGTACTAGCTCGAATCGAAAATTTTATGATGACTCTCTCAAACAACCCACCAAAAATCTAACCCATTTGACTTTTTTACAAAAATATTTTGAAATTCCTAATTTCACTTGTTTACTCTATCACCATGCCAAGTTTTAAGCTTTAAAACGCATTCTGGTAAGTACTAGCTCGAATTCAAAAAAGGGTCATGACTCTCTCAAACCATCCCCCAAAAATCTAACCCATTTGACTTTTTTACAAAAATATTTTGAAATTCCTAATTTCACTTGTTTACTCTATCACCATGCCAAGTTTTAAGCTTTAAAACGCATTCTGGTAAGTACTAGCTCGAATCGAAAATTTTATGATGACTCTCTCAAACAACCCACCAAAAATCGAACCCATTTGACTTTTTTACAAAAATATTTTGAAATTCCTAATTTAGATTGTCCACTCTATCACCATGCCAAGTTTTAAGCTTTAAAACGCATTCTGGTAAGTACTAGCTCGAATCGAAAATTTTATGATGACTCTCTCAAACAACCCACCAAAAATCGAACCCATTTGACTTTTTTACAAAAATATTTTGAAATTCCTAATTTAGATTGTCCACTCTATCACCATGCCAAGTTTTAAGCTTTAAAACGCATTCTGGTAAGTACTAGCTCGAATCGAAAATTTTATGATGACTCTCTAAAACAACCCACCAAAAATCGAACCCATTTGACTTTTTTACAAAAATATTTTGAAATTCCTAATTTAGATTGTCCACTCTATCACCATGCCAAGTTTTAAGCTTTAAAACGCATTCTGGTAAGTACTAGCTCGAATCGAAAATTTTATGATGACTCTCTCAAACAACCCACCAAAAATCTAACCCATTTGACTTTTTTACAAAAATATTTTGAAATTCCTAATTTAGATTGTCCACTCTATCACCATGCCAAGTTTTAAGCTTTAAAACGCATTCTGGTAAGTACTAGCTCGAATCGAAAATTTTATGATGACTCTCTAAAACAACCCACCAAAAATCTAACCCATTTGACTTTTTTACAAAAATATTTTGAAATTCCTAATTTCACTTGTTTACTCTATCACCATGCCAAGTTTTAAGCTTTAAAACGCATTCTGGTAAGTACTAGCTCGAATTCAAAAAAGGGTCATGACTCTCTCAAACCATCCCCCAAAAATCTAACCCATTTGACTTTTTTACAAAAATATTTTGAAATTCCTAATTTCACTTGTTTACTCTATCACCATGCCAAGTTTTAAGCTTTAAAACGCATTCTGGTAAGTACTAGCTCGAATCGAAAATTTTATGATGACTCTCTCAAACAACCCACCAAAAATCGAACCCATTTGACTTTTTTACAAAAATATTTTGAAATTCCTAATTTAGATTGTCCACTCTATCACCATGCCAAGTTTTAAGCTTTAAAACGCATTCTGGTAAGTACTAGCTCGAATCGAAAATTTTATGATGACTCTCTCAAACAACCCACCAAAAATCGAACCCATTTGACTTTTTTACAAAAATATTTTGAAATTCCTAATTTAGATTGTCCACTCTATCACCATGCCAAGTTTTAAGCTTTAAAACGCATTCTGGTAAGTACTAGCTCGAATCGAAAATTTTATGATGACTCTCTAAAACAACCCACCAAAAATCGAACCCATTTGACTTTTTTACAAAAATATTTTGAAATTCCTAATTTAGATTGTCCACTCTATCACCATGCCAAGTTTTAAGCTTTAAAACGCATTCTGGTAAGTACTAGCTCGAATCGAAAATTTTATGATGACTCTCTCAAACAACCCACCAAAAATCTAACCCATTTGACTTTTTTACAAAAATATTTTGAAATTCCTAATTTCACTTGTTTACTCTATCACCATGCCAAGTTTTAAGCTTTAAAACGCATTCTGGTAAGTACTAGCTCGAATTCAAAAAAGGGTCATGACTCTCTCAAACCATCCCCCAAAAATCTAACCCATTTGACTTTTTTACAAAAATATTTTGAAATTCCTAATTTCACTTGTTTACTCTATCACCATGCCAAGTTTTAAGCTTTAAAACGCATTCTGGTAAGTACTAGCTCGAATCGAAAATTTTATGATGACTCTCTCAAACAACCCACCAAAAATCGAACCCATTTGACTTTTTTACAAAAATATTTTGAAATTCCTAATTTAGATTGTCCACTCTATCACCATGCCAAGTTTTAAGCTTTAAAACGCATTCTGGTAAGTACTAGCTCGAATCGAAAATTTTATGATGACTCTCTAAAACAACCCACCAAAAATCGAACCCATTTGACTTTTTTACAAAAATATTTTGAAATTCCTAATTTAGATTGTCCACTCTATCACCATGCCAAGTTTTAAGCTTTAAAACGCATTCTGGTAAGTACTAGCTCGAATCGAAAATTTTATGATGACTCTCTCAAACAACCCACCAAAAATCTAACCCATTTGACTTTTTTACAAAAATATTTTGAAATTCCTAATTTCACTTGTTTACTCTATCACCATGCCAAGTTTTAAGCTTTAAAACGCATTCTGGTAAGTACTAGCTCGAATTCAAAAAAGGGTCATGACTCTCTCAAACCATCCCCCAAAAATCTAACCCATTTGACTTTTTTACAAAAATATTTTGAAATTCCTAATTTCACTTGTTTACTCTATCACCATGCCAAGTTTTAAGCTTTAAAACGCATTCTGGTAAGTACTAGCTCGAATCGAAAATTTTATGATGACTCTCTAAAACAACCCACCAAAAATCGAACCCATTTGACTTTTTTACAAAAATATTTTGAAATTCCTAATTTAGATTGTCCACTCTATCACCATGCCAAGTTTTAAGCTTTAAAACGCATTCTGGTAAGTACTAGCTCGAATCGAAAATTTTATGATGACTCTCTCAAACAACCCACCAAAAATCTAACCCATTTGACTTTTTTACAAAAATATTTTGAAATTCCTAATTTCACTTGTTTACTCTATCACCATGCCAAGTTTTAAGCTTTAAAACGCATTCTGGTAAGTACTAGCTCGAATTCAAAAAAGGGTCATGACTCTCTCAAACCATCCCCCAAAAATCTAACCCATTTGACTTTTTTACAAAAATATTTTGAAATTCCTAATTTCACTTGTTTACTCTATCACCATGCCAAGTTTTAAGCTTTAAAACGCATTCTGGTAAGTACTAGCTCGAATCGAAAATTTTATGATGACTCTCTCAAACAACCCACCAAAAATCGAACCCATTTGACTTTTTTACAAAAATATTTTGAAATTCCTAATTTAGATTGTCCACTCTATCACCATGCCAAGTTTTAAGCTTTAAAACGCATTCTGGTAAGTACTAGCTCGAATCGAAAATTTTATGATGACTCTCTAAAACAACCCACCAAAAATCGAACCCATTTGACTTTTTTACAAAAATATTTTGAAATTCCTAATTTAGATTGTCCACTCTATCACCATGCCAAGTTTTAAGCTTTAAAACGCATTCTGGTAAGTACTAGCTCGAATCGAAAATTTTATGATGACTCTCTCAAACAACCCACCAAAAATCTAACCCATTTGACTTTTTTACAAAAATATTTTGAAATTCCTAATTTCACTTGTTTACTCTATCACCATGCCAAGTTTTAAGCTTTAAAACGCATTCTGGTAAGTACTAGCTCGAATTCAAAAAAGGGTCATGACTCTCTCAAACCATCCCCCAAAAATCTAACCCATTTGACTTTTTTACAAAAATATTTTGAAATTCCTAATTTCACTTGTTTACTCTATCACCATGCCAAGTTTTAAGCTTTAAAACGCATTCTGGTAAGTACTAGCTCGAATCGAAAATTTTATGATGACTCTCTCAAACAACCCACCAAAAATCGAACCCATTTGACTTTTTTACAAAAATATTTTGAAATTCCTAATTTAGATTGTCCACTCTATCACCATGCCAAGTTTTAAGCTTTAAAACGCATTCTGGTAAGTACTAGCTCGAATCGAAAATTTTATGATGACTCTCTCAAACAACCCACCAAAAATCGAACCCATTTGACTTTTTTACAAAAATATTTTGAAATTCCTAATTTAGATTGTCCACTCTATCACCATGCCAAGTTTTAAGCTTTAAAACGCATTCTGGTAAGTACTAGCTCGAATCGAAAATTTTATGATGACTCTCTCAAACAACCCACCAAAAATCTAACCCATTTGACTTTTTTACAAAAATATTTTGAAATTCCTAATTTCACTTGTTTACTCTATCACCATGCCAAGTTTTAAGCTTTAAAACGCATTCTGGTAAGTACTAGCTCGAATTCAAAAAAGGGTCATGACTCTCTCAAACCATCCCCCAAAAATCTAACCCATTTGACTTTTTTACAAAAATATTTTGAAATTCCTAATTTCACTTGTTTACTCTATCACCATGCCAAGTTTTAAGCTTTAAAACGCATTCTGGTAAGTACTAGCTCGAATCGAAAATTTTATGATGACTCTCTCAAACAACCCACCAAAAATCGAACCCATTTGACTTTTTTACAAAAATATTTTGAAATTCCTAATTTAGATTGTCCACTCTATCACCATGCCAAGTTTTAAGCTTTAAAACGCATTCTGGTAAGTACTAGCTCGAATCGAAAATTTTATGATGACTCTCTAAAACAACCCACCAAAAATCGAACCCATTTGACTTTTTTACAAAAATATTTTGAAATTCCTAATTTAGATTGTCCACTCTATCACCATGCCAAGTTTTAAGCTTTAAAACGCATTCTGGTAAGTACTAGCTCGAATCGAAAATTTTATGATGACTCTCTCAAACAACCCACCAAAAATCTAACCCATTTGACTTTTTTACAAAAATATTTTGAAATTCCTAATTTCACTTGTTTACTCTATCACCATGCCAAGTTTTAAGCTTTAAAACGCATTCTGGTAAGTACTAGCTCGAATTCAAAAAAGGGTCATGACTCTCTCAAACCATCCCCCAAAAATCTAACCCATTTGACTTTTTTACAAAAATATTTTGAAATTCCTAATTTCACTTGTTTACTCTATCACCATGCCAAGTTTTAAGCT
The DNA here is from genome assembly GCA_963573255.1 of Chironomus tentans. Lineage (NCBI taxonomy): Eukaryota > Metazoa > Arthropoda > Insecta > Diptera > Chironomidae > Chironomus > Chironomus tentans. Next base: position 17,915 of record OY754305.1, read on the forward strand.
TTAAAACGCATTCTGGTAAGTACTAGCTCGAATCGAAAATTTTATGATGACTCTCTAAAACAACCCACCAAAAATCGAACCCATTTGACTTTTTTACAAAAATATTTTGAAATTCCTAATTTAGATTGTCCACTCTATCACCATGCCAAGTTTTAAGCTTTAAAACGCATTCTGGTAAGTACTAGCTCGAATCGAAAATTTTATGATGACTCTCTCAAACAACCCACCAAAAATCTAACCCATTTGACTTTTTTACAAAAATATTTTGAAATTCCTAATTTCACTTGTTTACTCTATCACCATGCCAAGTTTTAAGCTTTAAAACGCATTCTGGTAAGTACTAGCTCGAATTCAAAAAAGGGTCATGACTCTCTCAAACCATCCCCCAAAAATCTAACCCATTTGACTTTTTTACAAAAATATTTTGAAATTCCTAATTTCACTTGTTTACTCTATCACCATGCCAAGTTTTAAGCTTTAAAACGCATTCTGGTAAGTACTAGCTCGAATCGAAAATTTTATGATGACTCTCTCAAACAACCCACCAAAAATCGAACCCATTTGACTTTTTTACAAAAATATTTTGAAATTCCTAATTTAGATTGTCCACTCTATCACCATGCCAAGTTTTAAGCTTTAAAACGCATTCTGGTAAGTACTAGCTCGAATCGAAAATTTTATGATGACTCTCTAAAACAACCCACCAAAAATCGAACCCATTTGACTTTTTTACAAAAATATTTTGAAATTCCTAATTTAGATTGTCCACTCTATCACCATGCCAAGTTTTAAGCTTTAAAACGCATTCTGGTAAGTACTAGCTCGAATCGAAAATTTTATGATGACTCTCTCAAACAACCCACCAAAAATCTAACCCATTTGACTTTTTTACAAAAATATTTTGAAATTCCTAATTTCACTTGTTTACTCTATCACCATGCCAAGTTTTAAGCTTTAAAACGCATTCTGGTAAGTACTAGCTCGAATTCAAAAAAGGGTCATGACTCTCTCAAACCATCCCCCAAAAATCTAACCCATTTGACTTTTTTACAAAAATATTTTGAAATTCCTAATTTCACTTGTTTACTCTATCACCATGCCAAGTTTTAAGCTTTAAAACGCATTCTGGTAAGTACTAGCTCGAATCGAAAATTTTATGATGACTCTCTCAAACAACCCACCAAAAATCGAACCCATTTGACTTTTTTACAAAAATATTTTGAAATTCCTAATTTAGATTGTCCACTCTATCACCATGCCAAGTTTTAAGCTTTAAAACGCATTCTGGTAAGTACTAGCTCGAATCGAAAATTTTATGATGACTCTCTCAAACAACCCACCAAAAATCGAACCCATTTGACTTTTTTACAAAAATATTTTGAAATTCCTAATTTAGATTGTCCACTCTATCACCATGCCAAGTTTTAAGCTTTAAAACGCATTCTGGTAAGTACTAGCTCGAATCGAAAATTTTATGATGACTCTCTCAAACAACCCACCAAAAATCTAACCCATTTGACTTTTTTACAAAAATATTTTGAAATTCCTAATTTCACTTGTTTACTCTATCACCATGCCAAGTTTTAAGCTTTAAAACGCATTCTGGTAAGTACTAGCTCGAATTCAAAAAAGGGTCATGACTCTCTCAAACCATCCCCCAAAAATCTAACCCATTTGACTTTTTTACAAAAATATTTTGAAATTCCTAATTTCACTTGTTTACTCTATCACCATGCCAAGTTTTAAGCTTTAAAACGCATTCTGGTAAGTACTAGCTCGAATCGAAAATTTTATGATGACTCTCTCAAACAACCCACCAAAAATCGAACCCATTTGACTTTTTTACAAAAATATTTTGAAATTCCTAATTTAGATTGTCCACTCTATCACCATGCCAAGTTTTAAGCTTTAAAACGCATTCTGGTAAGTACTAGCTCGAATCGAAAATTTTATGATGACTCTCTAAAACAACCCACCAAAAATCGAACCCATTTGACTTTTTTACAAAAATATTTTGAAATTCCTAATTTAGATTGTCCACTCTATCACCATGCCAAGTTTTAAGCTTTAAAACGCATTCTGGTAAGTACTAGCTCGAATCGAAAATTTTATGATGACTCTCTCAAACAACCCACCAAAAATCTAACCCATTTGACTTTTTTACAAAAATATTTTGAAATTCCTAATTTCACTTGTTTACTCTATCACCATGCCAAGTTTTAAGCTTTAAAACGCATTCTGGTAAGTACTAGCTCGAATTCAAAAAAGGGTCATGACTCTCTCAAACCATCCCCCAAAAATCTAACCCATTTGACTTTTTTACAAAAATATTTTGAAATTCCTAATTTCACTTGTTTACTCTATCACCATGCCAAGTTTTAAGCTTTAAAACGCATTCTGGTAAGTACTAGCTCGAATCGAAAATTTTATGATGACTCTCTAAAACAACCCACCAAAAATCGAACCCATTTGACTTTTTTACAAAAATATTTTGAAATTCCTAATTTAGATTGTCCACTCTATCACCATGCCAAGTTTTAAGCTTTAAAACGCATTCTGGTAAGTACTAGCTCGAATCGAAAATTTTATGATGACTCTCTCAAACAACCCACCAAAAATCTAACCCATTTGACTTTTTTACAAAAATATTTTGAAATTCCTAATTTCACTTGTTTACTCTATCACCATGCCAAGTTTTAAGCTTTAAAACGCATTCTGGTAAGTACTAGCTCGAATTCAAAAAAGGGTCATGACTCTCTCAAACCATCCCCCAAAAATCTAACCCATTTGACTTTTTTACAAAAATATTTTGAAATTCCTAATTTCACTTGTTTACTCTATCACCATGCCAAGTTTTAAGCTTTAAAACGCATTCTGGTAAGTACTAGCTCGAATCGAAAATTTTATGATGACTCTCTCAAACAACCCACCAAAAATCGAACCCATTTGACTTTTTTACAAAAATATTTTGAAATTCCTAATTTAGATTGTCCACTCTATCACCATGCCAAGTTTTAAGCTTTAAAACGCATTCTGGTAAGTACTAGCTCGAATCGAAAATTTTATGATGACTCTCTCAAACAACCCACCAAAAATCGAACCCATTTGACTTTTTTACAAAAATATTTTGAAATTCCTAATTTAGATTGTCCACTCTATCACCATGCCAAGTTTTAAGCTTTAAAACGCATTCTGGTAAGTACTAGCTCGAATCGAAAATTTTATGATGACTCTCTCAAACAACCCACCAAAAATCTAACCCATTTGACTTTTTTACAAAAATATTTTGAAATTCCTAATTTCACTTGTTTACTCTATCACCATGCCAAGTTTTAAGCTTTAAAACGCATTCTGGTAAGTACTAGCTCGAATTCAAAAAAGGGTCATGACTCTCTCAAACCATCCCCCAAAAATCTAACCCATTTGACTTTTTTACAAAAATATTTTGAAATTCCTAATTTCACTTGTTTACTCTATCACCATGCCAAGTTTTAAGCTTTAAAACGCATTCTGGTAAGTACTAGCTCGAATCGAAAATTTTATGATGACTCTCTCAAACAACCCACCAAAAATCGAACCCATTTGACTTTTTTACAAAAATATTTTGAAATTCCTAATTTAGATTGTCCACTCTATCACCATGCCAAGTTTTAAGCTTTAAAACGCATTCTGGTAAGTACTAGCTCGAATCGAAAATTTTATGATGACTCTCTAAAACAACCCACCAAAAATCGAACCCATTTGACTTTTTTACAAAAATATTTTGAAATTCCTAATTTAGATTGTCCACTCTATCACCATGCCAAGTTTTAAGCTTTAAAACGCATTCTGGTAAGTACTAGCTCGAATCGAAAATTTTATGATGACTCTCTCAAACAACCCACCAAAAATCTAACCCATTTGACTTTTTTACAAAAATATTTTGAAATTCCTAATTTCACTTGTTTACTCTATCACCATGCCAAGTTTTAAGCTTTAAAACGCATTCTGGTAAGTACTAGCTCGAATTCAAAAAAGGGTCATGACTCTCTCAAACCATCCCCCAAAAATCTAACCCATTTGACTTTTTTACAAAAATATTTTGAAATTCCTAATTTCACTTGTTTACTCTATCACCATGCCAAGTTTTAAGCTTTAAAACGCATTCTGGTAAGTACTAGCTCGAATCGAAAATTTTATGATGACTCTCTAAAACAACCCACCAAAAATCGAACCCATTTGACTTTTTTACAAAAATATTTTGAAATTCCTAATTTAGATTGTCCACTCTATCACCATGCCAAGTTTTAAGCTTTAAAACGCATTCTGGTAAGTACTAGCTCGAATCGAAAATTTTATGATGACTCTCTCAAACAACCCACCAAAAATCTAACCCATTTGACTTTTTTACAAAAATATTTTGAAATTCCTAATTTCACTTGTTTACTCTATCACCATGCCAAGTTTTAAGCTTTAAAACGCATTCTGGTAAGTACTAGCTCGAATTCAAAAAAGGGTCATGACTCTCTCAAACCATCCCCCAAAAATCTAACCCATTTGACTTTTTTACAAAAATATTTTGAAATTCCTAATTTCACTTGTTTACTCTATCACCATGCCAAGTTTTAAGCTTTAAAACGCATTCTGGTAAGTACTAGCTCGAATCGAAAATTTTATGATGACTCTCTCAAACAACCCACCAAAAATCGAACCCATTTGACTTTTTTACAAAAATATTTTGAAATTCCTAATTTAGATTGTCCACTCTATCACCATGCCAAGTTTTAAGCTTTAAAACGCATTCTGGTAAGTACTAGCTCGAATCGAAAATTTTATGATGACTCTCTAAAACAACCCACCAAAAATCGAACCCATTTGACTTTTTTACAAAAATATTTTGAAATTCCTAATTTAGATTGTCCACTCTATCACCATGCCAAGTTTTAAGCTTTAAAACGCATTCTGGTAAGTACTAGCTCGAATCGAAAATTTTATGATGACTCTCTCAAACAACCCACCAAAAATCTAACCCATTTGACTTTTTTACAAAAATATTTTGAAATTCCTAATTTCACTTGTTTACTCTATCACCATGCCAAGTTTTAAGCTTTAAAACGCATTCTGGTAAGTACTAGCTCGAATTCAAAAAAGGGTCATGACTCTCTCAAACCATCCCCCAAAAATCTAACCCATTTGACTTTTTTACAAAAATATTTTGAAATTCCTAATTTCACTTGTTTACTCTATCACCATGCCAAGTTTTAAGCTTTAAAACGCATTCTGGTAAGTACTAGCTCGAATCGAAAATTTTATGATGACTCTCTCAAACAACCCACCAAAAATCGAACCCATTTGACTTTTTTACAAAAATATTTTGAAATTCCTAATTTAGATTGTCCACTCTATCACCATGCCAAGTTTTAAGCTTTAAAACGCATTCTGGTAAGTACTAGCTCGAATCGAAAATTTTATGATGACTCTCTCAAACAACCCACCAAAAATCGAACCCATTTGACTTTTTTACAAAAATATTTTGAAATTCCTAATTTAGATTGTCCACTCTATCACCATGCCAAGTTTTAAGCTTTAAAACGCATTCTGGTAAGTACTAGCTCGAATCGAAAATTTTATGATGACTCTCTCAAACAACCCACCAAAAATCTAACCCATTTGACTTTTTTACAAAAATATTTTGAAATTCCTAATTTCACTTGTTTACTCTATCACCATGCCAAGTTTTAAGCTTTAAAACGCATTCTGGTAAGTACTAGCTCGAATTCAAAAAAGGGTCATGACTCTCTCAAACCATCCCCCAAAAATCTAACCCATTTGACTTTTTTACAAAAATATTTTGAAATTCCTAATTTCACTTGTTTACTCTATCACCATGCCAAGTTTTAAGCTTTAAAACGCATTCTGGTAAGTACTAGCTCGAATCGAAAATTTTATGATGACTCTCTCAAACAACCCACCAAAAATCGAACCCATTTGACTTTTTTACAAAAATATTTTGAAATTCCTAATTTAGATTGTCCACTCTATCACCATGCCAAGTTTTAAGCTTTAAAACGCATTCTGGTAAGTACTAGCTCGAATCGAAAATTTTATGATGACTCTCTAAAACAACCCACCAAAAATCGAACCCATTTGACTTTTTTACAAAAATATTTTGAAATTCCTAATTTAGATTGTCCACTCTATCACCATGCCAAGTTTTAAGCTTTAAAACGCATTCTGGTAAGTACTAGCTCGAATCGAAAATTTTATGATGACTCTCTCAAACAACCCACCAAAAATCTAACCCATTTGACTTTTTTACAAAAATATTTTGAAATTCCTAATTTCACTTGTTTACTCTATCACCATGCCAAGTTTTAAGCTTTAAAACGCATTCTGGTAAGTACTAGCTCGAATTCAAAAAAGGGTCATGACTCTCTCAAACCATCCCCCAAAAATCTAACCCATTTGACTTTTTTACAAAAATATTTTGAAATTCCTAATTTCACTTGTTTACTCTATCACCATGCCAAGTTTTAAGCTTTAAAACGCATTCTGGTAAGTACTAGCTCGAATCGAAAATTTTATGATGACTCTCTAAAACAACCCACCAAAAATCGAACCCATTTGACTTTTTTACAAAAATATTTTGAAATTCCTAATTTAGATTGTCCACTCTATCACCATGCCAAGTTTTAAGCTTTAAAACGCATTCTGGTAAGTACTAGCTCGAATCGAAAATTTTATGATGACTCTCTCAAACAACCCACCAAAAATCTAACCCATTTGACTTTTTTACAAAAATATTTTGAAATTCCTAATTTCACTTGTTTACTCTATCACCATGCCAAGTTTTAAGCTTTAAAACGCATTCTGGTAAGTACTAGCTCGAATTCAAAAAAGGGTCATGACTCTCTCAAACCATCCCCCAAAAATCTAACCCATTTGACTTTTTTACAAAAATATTTTGAAATTCCTAATTTCACTTGTTTACTCTATCACCATGCCAAGTTTTAAGCTTTAAAACGCATTCTGGTAAGTACTAGCTCGAATCGAAAATTTTATGATGACTCTCTCAAACAACCCACCAAAAATCGAACCCATTTGACTTTTTTACAAAAATATTTTGAAATTCCTAATTTAGATTGTCCACTCTATCACCATGCCAAGTTTTAAGCTTTAAAACGCATTCTGGTAAGTACTAGCTCGAATCGAAAATTTTATGATGACTCTCTAAAACAACCCACCAAAAATCGAACCCATTTGACTTTTTTACAAAAATATTTTGAAATTCCTAATTTAGATTGTCCACTCTATCACCATGCCAAGTTTTAAGCTTTAAAACGCATTCTGGTAAGTACTAGCTCGAATCGAAAATTTTATGATGACTCTCTCAAACAACCCACCAAAAATCTAACCCATTTGACTTTTTTACAAAAATATTTTGAAATTCCTAATTTCACTTGTTTACTCTATCACCATGCCAAGTTTTAAGCTTTAAAACGCATTCTGGTAAGTACTAGCTCGAATTCAAAAAAGGGTCATGACTCTCTCAAACCATCCCCCAAAAATCTAACCCATTTGACTTTTTTACAAAAATATTTTGAAATTCCTAATTTCACTTGTTTACTCTATCACCATGCCAAGTTTTAAGCTTTAAAACGCATTCTGGTAAGTACTAGCTCGAATCGAAAATTTTATGATGACTCTCTCAAACAACCCACCAAAAATCGAACCCATTTGACTTTTTTACAAAAATATTTTGAAATTCCTAATTTAGATTGTCCACTCTATCACCATGCCAAGTTTTAAGCTTTAAAACGCATTCTGGTAAGTACTAGCTCGAATCGAAAATTTTATGATGACTCTCTCAAACAACCCACCAAAAATCGAACCCATTTGACTTTTTTACAAAAATATTTTGAAATTCCTAATTTAGATTGTCCACTCTATCACCATGCCAAGTTTTAAGCTTTAAAACGCATTCTGGTAAGTACTAGCTCGAATCGAAAATTTTATGATGACTCTCTCAAACAACCCACCAAAAATCTAACCCATTTGACTTTTTTACAAAAATATTTTGAAATTCCTAATTTCACTTGTTTACTCTATCACCATGCCAAGTTTTAAGCTTTAAAACGCATTCTGGTAAGTACTAGCTCGAATTCAAAAAAGGGTCATGACTCTCTCAAACCATCCCCCAAAAATCTAACCCATTTGACTTTTTTACAAAAATATTTTGAAATTCCTAATTTCACTTGTTTACTCTATCACCATGCCAAGTTTTAAGCTTTAAAACGCATTCTGGTAAGTACTAGCTCGAATCGAAAATTTTATGATGACTCTCTCAAACAACCCACCAAAAATCGAACCCATTTGACTTTTTTACAAAAATATTTTGAAATTCCTAATTTAGATTGTCCACTCTATCACCATGCCAAGTTTTAAGCTTTAAAACGCATTCTGGTAAGTACTAGCTCGAATCGAAAATTTTATGATGACTCTCTAAAACAACCCACCAAAAATCGAACCCATTTGACTTTTTTACAAAAATATTTTGAAATTCCTAATTTAGATTGTCCACTCTATCACCATGCCAAGTTTTAAGCTTTAAAACGCATTCTGGTAAGTACTAGCTCGAATCGAAAATTTTATGATGACTCTCTCAAACAACCCACCAAAAATCTAACCCATTTGACTTTTTTACAAAAATATTTTGAAATTCCTAATTTCACTTGTTTACTCTATCACCATGCCAAGTTTTAAGCTTTAAAACGCATTCTGGTAAGTACTAGCTCGAATTCAAAAAAGGGTCATGACTCTCTCAAACCATCCCCCAAAAATCTAACCCATTTGACTTTTTTACAAAAATATTTTGAAATTCCTAATTTCACTTGTTTACTCTATCACCATGCCAAGTTTTAAGCTTTAAAACGCATTCTGGTAAGTACTAGCTCGAATCGAAAATTTTATGATGACTCTCTAAAACAACCCACCAAAAATCGAACCCATTTGACTTTTTTACAAAAATATTTTGAAATTCCTAATTTAGATTGTCCACTCTATCACCATGCCAAGTTTTAAGCTTTAAAACGCATTCTGGTAAGTACTAGCTCGAATCGAAAATTTTATGATGACTCTCTCAAACAACCCACCAAAAATCTAACCCATTTGACTTTTTTACAAAAATATTTTGAAATTCCTAATTTCACTTGTTTACTCTATCACCATGCCAAGTTTTAAGCTTTAAAACGCATTCTGGTAAGTACTAGCTCGAATTCAAAAAAGGGTCATGACTCTCTCAAACCATCCCCCAAAAATCTAACCCATTTGACTTTTTTACAAAAATATTTTGAAATTCCTAATTTCACTTGTTTACTCTATCACCATGCCAAGTTTTAAGCTTTAAAACGCATTCTGGTAAGTACTAGCTCGAATCGAAAATTTTATGATGACTCTCTCAAACAACCCACCAAAAATCGAACCCATTTGACTTTTTTACAAAAATATTTTGAAATTCCTAATTTAGATTGTCCACTCTATCACCATGCCAAGTTTTAAGCTTTAAAACGCATTCTGGTAAGTACTAGCTCGAATCGAAAATTTTATGATGACTCTCTAAAACAACCCACCAAAAATCGAACCCATTTGACTTTTTTACAAAAATATTTTGAAATTCCTAATTTAGATTGTCCACTCTATCACCATGCCAAGTTTTAAGCTTTAAAACGCATTCTGGTAAGTACTAGCTCGAATCGAAAATTTTATGATGACTCTCTCAAACAACCCACCAAAAATCTAACCCATTTGACTTTTTTACAAAAATATTTTGAAATTCCTAATTTCACTTGTTTACTCTATCACCATGCCAAGTTTTAAGCTTTAAAACGCATTCTGGTAAGTACTAGCTCGAATTCAAAAAAGGGTCATGACTCTCTCAAACCATCCCCCAAAAATCTAACCCATTTGACTTTTTTACAAAAATATTTTGAAATTCCTAATTTCACTTGTTTACTCTATCACCATGCCAAGTTTTAAGCTTTAAAACGCATTCTGGTAAGTACTAGCTCGAATCGAAAATTTTATGATGACTCTCTCAAACAACCCACCAAAAATCGAACCCATTTGACTTTTTTACAAAAATATTTTGAAATTCCTAATTTAGATTGTCCACTCTATCACCATGCCAAGTTTTAAGCTTTAAAACGCATTCTGGTAAGTACTAGCTCGAATCGAAAATTTTATGATGACTCTCTAAAACAACCCACCAAAAATCGAACCCATTTGACTTTTTTACAAAAATATTTTGAAATTCCTAATTTAGATTGTCCACTCTATCACCATGCCAAGTTTTAAGCTTTAAAACGCATTCTGGTAAGTACTAGCTCGAATCGAAAATTTTATGATGACTCTCTCAAACAACCCACCAAAAATCTAACCCATTTGACTTTTTTACAAAAATATTTTGAAATTCCTAATTTCACTTGTTTACTCTATCACCATGCCAAGTTTTAAGCTTTAAAACGCATTCTGGTAAGTACTAGCTCGAATTCAAAAAAGGGTCATGACTCTCTCAAACCATCCCCCAAAAATCTAACCCATTTGACTTTTTTACAAAAATATTTTGAAATTCCTAATTTCACTTGTTTACTCTATCACCATGCCAAGTTTTAAGCTTTAAAACGCATTCTGGTAAGTACTAGCTCGAATCGAAAATTTTATGATGACTCTCTAAAACAACCCACCAAAAATCGAACCCATTTGACTTTTTTACAAAAATATTTTGAAATTCCTAATTTAGATTGTCCACTCTATCACCATGCCAAGTTTTAAGCTTTAAAACGCATTCTGGTAAGTACTAGCTCGAATCGAAAATTTTATGATGACTCTCTCAAACAACCCACCAAAAATCTAACCCATTTGACTTTTTTACAAAAATATTTTGAAATTCCTAATTTCACTTGTTTACTCTATCACCATGCCAAGTTTTAAGCTTTAAAACGCATTCTGGTAAGTACTAGCTCGAATTCAAAAAAGGGTCATGACTCTCTCAAACCATCCCCCAAAAATCTAACCCATTTGACTTTTTTACAAAAATATTTTGAAATTCCTAATTTCACTTGTTTACTCTATCACCATGCCAAGTTTTAAGCTTTAAAACGCATTCTGGTAAGTACTAGCTCGAATCGAAAATTTTATGATGACTCTCTCAAACAACCCACCAAAAATCGAACCCATTTGACTTTTTTACAAAAATATTTTGAAATTCCTAATTTAGATTGTCCACTCTATCACCATGCCAAGTTTTAAGCTTTAAAACGCATTCTGGTAAGTACTAGCTCGAATCGAAAATTTTATGATGACTCTCTAAAACAACCCACCAAAAATCGAACCCATTTGACTTTTTTACAAAAATATTTTGAAATTCCTAATTTAGATTGTCCACTCTATCACCATGCCAAGTTTTAAGCTTTAAAACGCATTCTGGTAAGTACTAGCTCGAATCGAAAATTTTATGATGACTCTCTCAAACAACCCACCAAAAATCTAACCCATTTGACTTTTTTACAAAAATATTTTGAAATTCCTAATTTCACTTGTTTACTCTATCACCATGCCAAGTTTTAAGCTTTAAAACGCATTCTGGTAAGTACTAGCTCGAATTCAAAAAAGGGTCATGACTCTCTCAAACCATCCCCCAAAAATCTAACCCATTTGACTTTTTTACAAAAATATTTTGAAATTCCTAATTTCACTTGTTTACTCTATCACCATGCCAAGTTTTAAGCTTTAAAACGCATTCTGGTAAGTACTAGCTCGAATCGAAAATTTTATGATGACTCTCTCAAACAACCCACCAAAAATCGAACCCATTTGACTTTTTTACAAAAATATTTTGAAATTCCTAATTTAGATTGTCCACTCTATCACCATGCCAAGTTTTAAGCTTTAAAACGCATTCTGGTAAGTACTAGCTCGAATCGAAAATTTTATGATGACTCTCTCAAACAACCCACCAAAAATCGAACCCATTTGACTTTTTTACAAAAATATTTTGAAATTCCTAATTTAGATTGTCCACTCTATCACCATGCCAAGTTTTAAGCTTTAAAACGCATTCTGGTAAGTACTAGCTCGAATCGAAAATTTTATGATGACTCTCTCAAACAACCCACCAAAAATCTAACCCATTTGACTTTTTTACAAAAATATTTTGAAATTCCTAATTTCACTTGTTTACTCTATCACCATGCCAAGTTTTAAGCTTTAAAACGCATTCTGGTAAGTACTAGCTCGAATTCAAAAAAGGGTCATGACTCTCTCAAACCATCCCCCAAAAATCTAACCCATTTGACTTTTTTACAAAAATATTTTGAAATTCCTAATTTCACTTGTTTACTCTATCACCATGCCAAGTTTTAAGCTTTAAAACGCATTCTGGTAAGTACTAGCTCGAATCGAAAATTTTATGATGACTCTCTCAAACAACCCACCAAAAATCGAACCCATTTGACTTTTTTACAAAAATATTTTGAAATTCCTAATTTAGATTGTCCACTCTATCACCATGCCAAGTTTTAAGCTTTAAAACGCATTCTGGTAAGTACTAGCTCGAATCGAAAATTTTATGATGACTCTCTAAAACAACCCACCAAAAATCGAACCCATTTGACTTTTTTACAAAAATATTTTGAAATTCCTAATTTAGATTGTCCACTCTATCACCATGCCAAGTTTTAAGCTTTAAAACGCATTCTGGTAAGTACTAGCTCGAATCGAAAATTTTATGATGACTCTCTCAAACAACCCACCAAAAATCTAACCCATTTGACTTTTTTACAAAAATATTTTGAAATTCCTAATTTCACTTGTTTACTCTATCACCATGCCAAGTTTTAAGCTTTAAAACGCATTCTGGTAAGTACTAGCTCGAATTCAAAAAAGGGTCATGACTCTCTCAAACCATCCCCCAAAAATCTAACCCATTTGACTTTTTTACAAAAATATTTTGAAATTCCTAATTTCACTTGTTTACTCTATCACCATGCCAAGTTTTAAGCTTTAAAACGCATTCTGGTAAGTACTAGCTCGAATCGAAAATTTTATGATGACTCTCTAAAACAACCCACCAAAAATCGAACCCATTTGACTTTTTTACAAAAATATTTTGAAATTCCTAATTTAGATTGTCCACTCTATCACCATGCCAAGTTTTAAGCTTTAAAACGCATTCTGGTAAGTACTAGCTCGAATCGAAAATTTTATGATGACTCTCTCAAACAACCCACCAAAAATCTAACCCATTTGACTTTTTTACAAAAATATTTTGAAATTCCTAATTTCACTTGTTTACTCTATCACCATGCCAAGTTTTAAGCTTTAAAACGCATTCTGGTAAGTACTAGCTCGAATTCAAAAAAGGGTCATGACTCTCTCAAACCATCCCCCAAAAATCTAACCCATTTGACTTTTTTACAAAAATATTTTGAAATTCCTAATTTCACTTGTTTACTCTATCACCATGCCAAGTTTTAAGCTTTAAAACGCATTCTGGTAAGTACTAGCTCGAATCGAAAATTTTATGATGACTCTCTCAAACAACCCACCAAAAATCGAACCCATTTGACTTTTTTACAAAAATATTTTGAAATTCCTAATTTAGATTGTCCACTCTATCACCATGCCAAGTTTTAAGCTTTAAAACGCATTCTGGTAAGTACTAGCTCGAATCGAAAATTTTATGATGACTCTCTAAAACAACCCACCAAAAATCGAACCCATTTGACTTTTTTACAAAAATATTTTGAAATTCCTAATTTAGATTGTCCACTCTATCACCATGCCAAGTTTTAAGCTTTAAAACGCATTCTGGTAAGTACTAGCTCGAATCGAAAATTTTATGATGACTCTCTCAAACAACCCACCAAAAATCTAACCCATTTGACTTTTTTACAAAAATATTTTGAAATTCCTAATTTCACTTGTTTACTCTATCACCATGCCAAGTTTTAAGCTTTAAAACGCATTCTGGTAAGTACTAGCTCGAATTCAAAAAAGGGTCATGACTCTCTCAAACCATCCCCCAAAAATCTAACCCATTTGACTTTTTTACAAAAATATTTTGAAATTCCTAATTTCACTTGTTTACTCTATCACCATGCCAAGTTTTAAGCTTTAAAACGCATTCTGGTAAGTACTAGCTCGAATCGAAAATTTTATGATGACTCTCTCAAACAACCCACCAAAAATCGAACCCATTTGACTTTTTTACAAAAATATTTTGAAATTCCTAATTTAGATTGTCCACTCTATCACCATGCCAAGTTTTAAGCTTTAAAACGCATTCTGGTAAGTACTAGCTCGAATCGAAAATTTTATGATGACTCTCTCAAACAACCCACCAAAAATCGAACCCATTTGACTTTTTTACAAAAATATTTTGAAATTCCTAATTTAGATTGTCCACTCTATCACCATGCCAAGTTTTAAGCTTTAAAACGCATTCTGGTAAGTACTAGCTCGAATCGAAAATTTTATGATGACTCTCTCAAACAACCCACCAAAAATCTAACCCATTTGACTTTTTTACAAAAATATTTTGAAATTCCTAATTTCACTTGTTTACTCTATCACCATGCCAAGTTTTAAGCTTTAAAACGCATTCTGGTAAGTACTAGCTCGAATTCAAAAAAGGGTCATGACTCTCTCAAACCATCCCCCAAAAATCTAACCCATTTGACTTTTTTACAAAAATATTTTGAAATTCCTAATTTCACTTGTTTACTCTATCACCATGCCAAGTTTTAAGCTTTAAAACGCATTCTGGTAAGTACTAGCTCGAATCGAAAATTTTATGATGACTCTCTCAAACAACCCACCAAAAATCGAACCCATTTGACTTTTTTACAAAAATATTTTGAAATTCCTAATTTAGATTGTCCACTCTATCACCATGCCAAGTTTTAAGCTTTAAAACGCATTCTGGTAAGTACTAGCTCGAATCGAAAATTTTATGATGACTCTCTAAAACAACCCACCAAAAATCGAACCCATTTGACTTTTTTACAAAAATATTTTGAAATTCCTAATTTAGATTGTCCACTCTATCACCATGCCAAGTTTTAAGCTTTAAAACGCATTCTGGTAAGTACTAGCTCGAATCGAAAATTTTATGATGACTCTCTCAAACAACCCACCAAAAATCTAACCCATTTGACTTTTTTACAAAAATATTTTGAAATTCCTAATTTCACTTGTTTACTCTATCACCATGCCAAGTTTTAAGCTTTAAAACGCATTCTGGTAAGTACTAGCTCGAATTCAAAAAAGGGTCATGACTCTCTCAAACCATCCCCCAAAAATCTAACCCATTTGACTTTTTTACAAAAATATTTTGAAATTCCTAATTTCACTTGTTTACTCTATCACCATGCCAAGTTTTAAGCTTTAAAACGCATTCTGGTAAGTACTAGCTCGAATCGAAAATTTTATGATGACTCTCTAAAACAACCCACCAAAAATCGAACCCATTTGACTTTTTTACAAAAATATTTTGAAATTCCTAATTTAGATTGTCCACTCTATCACCATGCCAAGTTTTAAGCTTTAAAACGCATTCTGGTAAGTACTAGCTCGAATCGAAAATTTTATGATGACTCTCTCAAACAACCCACCAAAAATCTAACCCATTTGACTTTTTTACAAAAATATTTTGAAATTCCTAATTTCACTTGTTTACTCTATCACCATGCCAAGTTTTAAGCTTTAAAACGCATTCTGGTAAGTACTAGCTCGAATTCAAAAAAGGGTCATGACTCTCTCAAACCATCCCCCAAAAATCTAACCCATTTGACTTTTTTACAAAAATATTTTGAAATTCCTAATTTCACTTGTTTACTCTATCACCATGCCAAGTTTTAAGCTTTAAAACGCATTCTGGTAAGTACTAGCTCGAATCGAAAATTTTATGATGACTCTCTCAAACAACCCACCAAAAATCGAACCCATTTGACTTTTTTACAAAAATATTTTGAAATTCCTAATTTAGATTGTCCACTCTATCACCATGCCAAGTTTTAAGCTTTAAAACGCATTCTGGTAAGTACTAGCTCGAATCGAAAATTTTATGATGACTCTCTAAAACAACCCACCAAAAATCGAACCCATTTGACTTTTTTACAAAAATATTTTGAAATTCCTAATTTAGATTGTCCACTCTATCACCATGCCAAGTTTTAAGCTTTAAAACGCATTCTGGTAAGTACTAGCTCGAATCGAAAATTTTATGATGACTCTCTCAAACAACCCACCAAAAATCTAACCCATTTGACTTTTTTACAAAAATATTTTGAAATTCCTAATTTCACTTGTTTACTCTATCACCATGCCAAGTTTTAAGCTTTAAAACGCATTCTGGTAAGTACTAGCTCGAATTCAAAAAAGGGTCATGACTCTCTCAAACCATCCCCCAAAAATCTAACCCATTTGACTTTTTTACAAAAATATTTTGAAATTCCTAATTTCACTTGTTTACTCTATCACCATGCCAAGTTTTAAGCTTTAAAACGCATTCTGGTAAGTACTAGCTCGAATCGAAAATTTTATGATGACTCTCTCAAACAACCCACCAAAAATCGAACCCATTTGACTTTTTTACAAAAATATTTTGAAATTCCTAATTTAGATTGTCCACTCTATCACCATGCCAAGTTTTAAGCTTTAAAACGCATTCTGGTAAGTACTAGCTCGAATCGAAAATTTTATGATGACTCTCTAAAACAACCCACCAAAAATCGAACCCATTTGACTTTTTTACAAAAATATTTTGAAATTCCTAATTTAGATTGTCCACTCTATCACCATGCCAAGTTTTAAGCTTTAAAACGCATTCTGGTAAGTACTAGCTCGAATCGAAAATTTTATGATGACTCTCTCAAACAACCCACCAAAAATCTAACCCATTTGACTTTTTTACAAAAATATTTTGAAATTCCTAATTTCACTTGTTTACTCTATCACCATGCCAAGTTTTAAGCTTTAAAACGCATTCTGGTAAGTACTAGCTCGAATTCAAAAAAGGGTCATGACTCTCTCAAACCATCCCCCAAAAATCTAACCCATTTGACTTTTTTACAAAAATATTTTGAAATTCCTAATTTCACTTGTTTACTCTATCACCATGCCAAGTTTTAAGCTTTAAAACGCATTCTGGTAAGTACTAGCTCGAATTCAAAAAAGGGTCATGACTCTCTCAAACCATCCCCCAAAAATCTAACCCATTTGACTTTTTTACAAAAATATTTTTACATGTTTTAACATGTTTTAGCACAGTTTTAGCATGTTTTAACATGTTTTAGCACAGTTTTAGCATGTTTTAACATGTTTTAGCACAGTTTTAGCATGTTTTAACATGTTTTAGCACAGTTTTAGCATGTTTTAACATGTTTTAGCACAGTTTTAGCATGTTTTAACATGTTTTAGCACAGTTTTAGCATGTTTTAACATGTTTTAGCACAGTTTTAGCATGTTTTAACATGTTTTAGCACAGTTTTAGCATGTTTTAACATGTTTTAGCACAGTTTTAGCATGATTATAGCAGTTTTTAGCATGATTATAGCACGTTTTAGCACAGTTTTAGCATGATTTTAGCATGATTTTAGCAGTTTTTAGCATGATTATAGCACGTTTTAGCATGTTTTAACATGTTTTAGCACAGTTTTAGCATGTTTTAACATGTTTTAGCACAGTTTTAGCATGATTATAGCAGTTTTTAGCATGATTATAGCACGTTTTAGCACAGTTTTAGCATGATTTTAGCATGATTTTAGCAGTTTTTAGCATGATTATAGCACGTTTTAGCATGTTTTAACATGTTTTAGCACAGTTTTAGCATGTTTTAACATGTTTTAGCACAGTTTTAGCATGATTATAGCAGTTTTTAGCATGATTATAGCACGTTTTAGCACAGTTTTAGCATGATTTTAGCATGATTTTAGCAGTTTTTAGCATGTTTTAGCACGTTTTAGCATGATTTTAGCATGTTTTAGCACGTTTTAGCATGATTTTAGCACGTTTTAGCACGTTTTAGCATGTTTCAACATGTTTTAGCACAGTTTTTTAGCATTATTATAGCAGTTTTTTAGCACGTTTTAGCATGATTTTAGCACGTTTTAGCATGTTTCAACATGTTTTAGCACAGTTTTTTAGCATTATTATAGCAGTTTTTTAGCACAGTTTTTTAGCATTATTATAGCAGTTTTTTAGCACAGTTTTTTAGCATTATTATAGCAGTTTTTTAGCACAGTTTTTTAGCACAATTATAGCAGTTTTTAGCACAGTTTTTTAGCATTATTATAGCAGTTTTTTAGCACGTTTTAGCATGATTTTAGCACGTTTTAGCATGTTTCAACATGTTTTAGCACAGTTTTTTAGCATTATTATAGCAGTTTTTTAGCACAGTTTTTTAGCATTATTATAGCAGTTTTTTAGCACAGTTTTTTAGCATTATTATAGCAGTTTTTTAGCACAGTTTTTTAGCACAATTATAGCAGTTTTTAGCACAGTTTTTTAGCATTATTATAGCAGTTTTTAGCACAATTATAGCAGTTTTTAGCATGTTTTAGCACGTTTTAGCATGATTTTAGCATGTTTTAGCACGTTTTAGCATGATTTTAGCACGTTTTAGCACGTTTTAGCATGATTTTAGCATGTTTTAGCACGTTTTAGCATGATTTTAGCATGTTTTAGCACGTTTTAGCATGTTTCAACATGTTTTAGCACAGTTTTTTAGCATTATTATAGCAGTTTTTTAGCACAGTTTTTTAGCATTATTATAGCAGTTTTTTAGCACAGTTTTTTAGCACAATTATAGCAGTTTTTAGCACAGTTTTTTAGCATTATTATAGCAGTTTTTAGCACAATTATAGCAGTTTTTTAGCACAATTATAGCAGTTTTTAGCACAGTTTTTTAGCATGATTATAGCAGTTTTTAGCACAATTATAGCAGTTTTTTAGCATTATTATAGCAGTTTTTAGCACAATTATAGCAGTTTTTTTAGCATTATTATAGCATTATTATAGCACAATTATAGCAGTTTTTTAGCATTATTATAGCATGATTATAGCAGTTTTTTAGCACAGTTTTTTAGCATTATTATAGCATGATTATAGCAGTTTTTTAGCATGATTATAGCAGTTTTTAGCACAATTATAGCAGTTTTTAGCACAATTATAGCAGTTTTTAGCACAATTATAGCAGTTTTTAGCACAATTATAGCAGTTTTTAGCACAATTATAGCAGTTTTTAGCACAGTTTTTTAGCATGATTATAGCAGTTTTTAGCACAATTATAGCAGTTTTTTAGCACAATTATAGCAGTTTTTAGCACAGTTTTTTAGCATGATTATAGCAGTTTTTTAGCATTATCATAGCAGTTTTTTAGCATGATTATAGCAGTTTTTAGCACAAAAGGAAATAAGCAAAAAAGGATGAAGTTCAAAAACTGAGCAACTCAATTTTTCGGCCACTTTCCTTTTAAGTAAGATTATATGTTTTATACACCCAGTTGTTGGTATTCAAGCATTGTTTTTACATTTTTAGAGTGTATGTGGATTACCCTAAATGTGTGCAGGAATTTTTACGCTTTTAAAATCATCCAGGAGCCCACAGTAAAGTTTTGAAATATTGTCTCAAAAATTTTTTTTGGAAATTTTCATCATTTTTTTTAAATAATTTTTGAAAGGTTATAATACATCATTTATAAACGTATGCGTTCACATTTAAAGCCTCTAGCATATTCAAAAAAGGGAGTTGAAAAAAATGCCTTGAGTCTCATAAGAACCCCTCCCTAAAATTCACCCAATTCACTTTTTTAAAAAAAATTGTTTCACAAACATGTTTCCACTTATTAAATCTACTAGAGTCTCAATTTTCAAGCCTTGAGATGCATTCTGAAAAGCGCTACGTCGAGTTGAAAATTTTGTCATGAGTCTCTGAAGTACCCCCCCCCCCCCCCCCATTAACTCAATCAATTTTCAAATTTTTAAGAAAAAAACCTTATACTCAGATTCTCTGATGTTTTAACGTATATCCAAACATATATGAATCGAATTTGCATCAATTTTAGAGCGTCTGAAAAAATCTATAAAAAAATATTTTTTCGAGTCAATTTTTGACAAAATTTTTGACCAAATTTTATATGACAGCTCATGATGTTTGATGGTCACAATGTATAGTTTTGAACGTAGTTTCTGCACCGCAAACAGTTTTTAATTAAAGGCAAACGTGTTCCAAAAAAATTAAAATTACTAAAATTTCAGGTTAGCATGACATACCCCCCCCCCATTAATTCAATATATTTTGATTTTTTGAAAAAAAACCTCAAACCATGAATTGCTGATGTTTCAGCGTGAATTCCATATATTCAGAAATTTTTGAATCAATTTTAGAGCGTCTGAAAAAATCTATAAAAAAATATTTTTTCGAGTCAATTTTTGACAAAATTTTTGACCAAATTTTATATGACAGCTCATGATGTTTGATGGTCACAATGTATAGTTTTGAACGTAGTTTCTGCACCGCAAACAGTTTTTAATTAAAGGCAAACGTGTTCCAAAAAAATTAAAATTACTAAAATTTCAGGTTAGCATGACATACCCCCCCCCCATTAATTCAATATATTTTGATTTTTTGAAAAAAAACCTCAAACCATGAATTGCTGATGTTTCAGCGTGAATTCCATATATTCAGAAATTTTTGAATCAATTTTAGAGCGTCTGAAAAAATCCTTAAAAAATAATTTTTTCGACTCGATTTTTGACAATTTTTGACCAAATTTTATATGACAGCTCATGATGTTTGATGGTCACAATGTATAGTTTTGAACGTAGTTTCTGCACCGCAAACAGTTTTTAATTAAAGGCAAACGTGTTCCAAAAAAATTAAAATTACTAAAATTTCAGGTTAGCATGACATACCCCCCCCCATTAATTCAATATATTTTGATTTTTTGAAAAAAAACCTCAAACCATGAATTGCTGATGTTTCAGCGTGAATTCCATATATTCAGAAATTTTTGAATCAATTTTAGAGCGTCTGAAAAAATCCTTAAAAAATAATTTTTTCGACTCGATTTTTGACAATTTTTGACCAAATTTTATATGACAGCTCATGATGTTTGATGGTCACAATGTATAGTTTTGAACGTAGTTTCTGCACCGCAAACAGTTTTTAATTAAAGGCAAACGTGTTCCAAAAAAATTAAAATTACTAAAATTTCAGGTTAGCATGACATACCCCCCCCCCCATTAATTCAATATATTTTGATTTTTTGAAAAAAAACCTCAAACCATGAATTGCTGATGTTTCAGCGTGAATTCCATATATTCAGAAATTTTTGAATCAATTTTAGAGCGTCTGAAAAAATCCTTAAAAAATAATTTTTTCGACTCGATTTTTGACAATTTTTGACCAAATTTTATATGACAGCTCATGATGTTTGATGGTCACAATGTATAGTTTTGAACGTAGTTTCTGCACCGCAAACAGTTTTTAATTAAAGGCAAACGTGTTCCAAAAAAATTAAAATTACTAAAATTTCAGGTTAGCATGACATACCCCCCCCCCATTAATTCAATATATTTTGATTTTTTGAAAAAAAACCTCAAACCATGAATTGCTGATGTTTCAGCGTGAATTCCATATATTCAGAAATTTTTGAATCAATTTTAGAGCGTCTGAAAAAATCCTTAAAAAATAATTTTTTCGACTCGATTTTTGACAATTTTTGACCAAATTTTATATGACAGCTCATGATGTTTGATGGTCACCGCAAACAGTTTTTAATTAAAGGCAAACGTGTTCCAAAAAAATTAAAATTACTAAAATTTCAGGTTAGCATGACATACCCCCCCCCCCCCCCCATTAATTCAATATATTTTGATTTTTTGAAAAAAAACCTCAAACCATGAATTGCTGATGTTTCAGCGTGAATTCCATATATTCAGAAATTTTTGAATCAATTTTAGAGCGTCTGAAAAAATCCTTAAAAAATAATTTTTTCGACTCGATTTTTGACAATTTTTGACCAAATTTTATATGACAGCTCATGATGTTTGATGGTCACAATGTATAGTTTTGAACGTAGTTTCTGCACCGCAAACAGTTTTTAATTAAAGGCAAACGTGTTCCAAAAAAATTAAAATTACTAAAATTTCAGGTTAGAATGACATACCCCCTCCCCCCCCCATTAATTCAATATATTTTGATTTTTTGAAAAAAAACCTCAAACCATGAATTGCTGATGTTTCAGCGTGAATTCCATATATTCAGAAATTTTTGAATCAATTTTAGAGCGTCTGAAAAAATCCTTAAAAAATAATTTTTTCGACTCGATTTTTGACAATTTTTGACCAAATTTTATATGACAGCTCATGATGTTTGATGGTCACAATGTATAGTTTTGAACGTAGTTTTTGCACCGCAAACAGTTTTTAATTAAAGGCAAACGTGTTCCAAAAAAATTAAAATTACTAAAATTTCAGGTTAGCATGACATACCCCCCCCCCCCCCCATTAATTCAATATATTTTGATTTTTTGAAAAAAAACCTCAAACCATGAATTGCTGATGTTTCAGCGTGAATTCCATATATTCAGAAATTTTTGAATCAATTTTAGAGCGTCTGAAAAAATCCTTAAAAAATAATTTTTTCGACTCGATTTTTGACAATTTTTGACCAAATTTTATATGACAGCTCATGATGTTTGATGGTCACAATGTATAGTTTTGAACGTAGTTTCTGCACCGCAAACAGTTTTTAATTAAAGGCAAATGTGTTCCAAAAAAATTAAAATTACTAAAATTTCAGGTTAGCATGACATACTCCCCCCCCATTAATTCAATATATTTTGATTTTTTGAAAAAAAACCTCAAACCATGAATTGCTGATGTTTCAGCGTGAATTCCATATATTCAGAAATTTTTGAATCAATTTTAGAGCGTCTGAAAAAATCCTTAAAAAATAATTTTTTCGACTCGATTTTTGACAATTTTTGACCAAATTTTATATGACAGCTCATGATGTTTGATGGTCACAATGTATAGTTTTGAACGTAGTTTCTGCACCGCAAACAGTTTTTAATTAAAGGCAAACGTGTCTCAGATAAATTAAAATTACTAAAATTTCAGGTTAGCATGAGAGACCACCCCATTAACTCAACATATTTTGAGATTTTAAAATAAAATGCAGAACTACTAAAGTTTTTTGGGTTCTGAGTCCATTTGTGAACGAAAAAGGTTATTTTTCCAATTGTGAAAAATGCAAAACTACTAAAGTTTTTTGGGTTCTGAGTCCATTTGTGAACGAAAAAGGTTATTTTTCAAATTGTGAAAAATGCAGAACTACTAAAGTTTTTTGGGTTCTGAGTCCATTTGTGAACGAAAAAGGTTATTTTTCCAATTGTGAAAAATGCAAAACTACTAAAGTTTTTTGAGTTCTGAGTCCATTTGTGAACGAAAAAGGTTATTTTTCAAATTGTGAAAAATGCAAAACTACTAAAGTTTTTTGAGTTCTGAGTCCATTTGTGAACGAAAAAGGTTATTTTTCAAATTGTGAAAAATGCAAAACTACTAAAGTTTTTTGAGTTCTGAGTCCATTTGTGAACGAAAAAGGTTATTTTTCAAATTGTGAAAAATGCAAAACTACTAAAGTTTTTTGGGTTCTGAGTCCATTTGTGAACGAAAAAGGTTATTTTTCCAATTGTGAAAAATGCAAAACTACTAAAGTTTTTTGAGTTCTGAGTCCATTTGTGAACGAAAAAGGTTATTTTTCCAATTGTGAAAAATGCAAAACTACTAAAGTTTTTTGGGTTCTGAGTCCATTTGTGAACGAAAAAGGTTATTTTTCAAATTGTGAAAAATGCAGAACTACTAAAGTTTTTTGAGTTCTGAGTCCATTTGTGAACGAAAAAGGTTATTTTTCAAATTGTGAAAAATGCAAAACTACTAAAGTTTTTTGGGTTCTGAGTCCATTTGTGAACGAAAAAGGTTATTTTTCAAATTGTGAAAAATGCAAAACTACTAAAGTTTTTTGAGTTCTGAGTCCATTTGTGAACGAAAAAGGTTATTTTTCAAATTGTGAAAAATGCAAAACTACTAAAGTTTTTTGAGTTCTGAGTCCATTTGTGAACGAAAAAGGTTATTTTTCAAATTGTGAAAAATGCAAAACTACTAAAGTTTTTTGGGTTCTGAGTCCATTTGTGAACGAAAAAAGTTATTTTTCCAAATTGTGAAAAATGCAAAACTACTAAAGTTTTTTGAGTTTTGAGTCCATTTGTGAACGAAAAAAGTTATTTTTTCAAATAGTGAAAAATGCAAAACTACTAAAGTTTTTTGGGTTCTAAGTCCATTTGTGAACGAAAAATGTTATTTTTTCAAATTGTGAAAAATGCAGAACTACTAAAGTTTTTTGGGTTCTGAGTCCATTTGTGAACGAAAAAAGTTATTTTTCCAAATAGTGAAAAATGCAAAACTACTAAGGTTTTTTGGGTTCTAAGTTTATTTGTGAACGAAAAATTTTGATGCCCTTTTACAAACTTTTTTGCTGTGAAGTTTATTCACCATCCATTCGTTCAGTATCAAAACATAGATCTTTATATTCATCAATTAATGAATTTGTAGAAAAAATCTAAAAAATGCAAACATTACGTTAAATTGATTCTCATAAGATTTAAAGGCAAAAAATTCTTAAGCTACATAAAGATTTTACACAGAAAAAAACCGTTACGTAAAGACTACGTTTACGTAAAAAAGATCTTTAGATTTTATTTGTTCCTCACAAATCCTGATCGTATCAACACAAATGGTGTGAA
This sequence comes from Chironomus tentans, assembly GCA_963573255.1. NCBI lineage: Eukaryota > Metazoa > Arthropoda > Insecta > Diptera > Chironomidae > Chironomus > Chironomus tentans. Next base: position 42,759 of record OY754305.1, read on the forward strand.
TATTCTAGAAATTGCCAGACAGACTAAAGTTTTTTTGGTGCATTTCATTTCATTTTCAGTTTTAACATAAAATCGAAACAAAACAAAATTCTTGAAATAAAGTCATTTTTTAGTTCTACACTTAAAAAAGCTCTAGTTTTCTTAAAATGTTTAACATTTTTTTATATTAAACTTTATAAATAAATAAGTAGATATGGACTTGAACGTATAAATTAAGGCTTGAATGATGGATGTTTAAAAATCATCAGTATAATGAAATTGGAGCTGAAATAAAAGAAGAAATTCACTCAGACCTTCTTGAAGGCTTCACATCTGATGCTGTAGGGCAGTAATAACGAAAAGATGCCCGAAACTTGACGAGAATTACTTCTGAAACTCAGCTACTTCTGGAATATGAAGTATATGAAGCAATTACATGTTCTTGTTCAGGAACTCTTTAGATGCAATATTTGTACTAAATGATTTAAGTCAAGTTTTCATTTAAAACATCATAAAATTTCACAAAAACTTGAACTCAGCAATCACATTAGCATCATGAGAACATTTATGTGAATAAATTGCAGTCAACAGTCAAGAGACACATCGGCATAAAATTGTTGTTCCACTTTCACATATTTTTCATTACGAGATCTTTGAAACTGTCGAAATATTTTTGAATTTTTTACTGAACGCTAAAATGAGAAAAATTTTAAATTAAAAAATAACGTTATTTATTGTCTCATAAACTTTATTGAAACAATTTTCTACATTTTTTAATTTTTGAACATTTACACCAAAATTATTAATTGGGATTAAAAATATTTTTGTTTTTGGATTTTCGAACATATTTGTCCATTTAATACAATAATCTTTATTTATTTTTATCTTCTATAAATATCTAATAATTTAGAGTTTACCATAAAATTCATTGTTTTAAACTAGTTGTATATTTTTATTCATTATTTTTTAGGTGCAAAAATTGATAATATTAAGTTGTTACTTATGATTTTTACAGATGATTCATATTTAAAACAAAAGTGAATAAAATAAATTAATCTGTAATTATCACATGTAACAACTCTGTTTAATTTTTTACAAATTTTTCATGAATCTCTAGATTTTCTAAGAAGTAAAAAAATCTGAATTAGTTTTGACGAGAGTACCGTCTCATCGACACATTTTTTTTATTTCAAATTTCTTTGGTACAAAACAAAGTACGGTTTAATAGTATTTCAAACCAATGTTGCATTTGAGTGAATTTTTTTGGTTTTCAAACTTTTTAGCCTAAACAAGAGTTTATTTTTAAAAAAATTATGAAAATGTTTTGAGATGACATTGACAATTACATATTTTTACAATCTTATCTTTGTGTGAGTCAAAATGAAGGATTGAACCTTTCGTTAAACTACAATTAAGGTGAGATTAAGGATATATTTTGTGCATCTTAATTATGAACTATGAACTTGTATGAATAAAACTTTCTTTTATCTTTGACATTTCTTTTTTTTGAATTTTTTTTAAACATTTGCTTATAATTAGCTCATTTTGAATATTCTAGTATTTTTAATAAAAATTCTTACACTGATTTTTGGGATGATTTCTTAAATTACTTAAACTACACAAGAAAAATATCTTTTGCACTGATTTCTGTTTTGATGCATGCACCGGTGGGTGATGATGCACTTGCGAGTGAATTTGCACGTGTTGCCGCCAATGGAGATCGCAGATCACTGTTCTGATCATTATTGAAGTAATACGTTGTATCTAAAAGTTAAATTAGAAATTATTAAGTTAAAAACAATTCTTTGTGCAGTCAAAAACTAATTTAGAATCTTGTCCTCAAATTTCTAATAATTTTTTAAATTTTTATTTTTATGCTATTTACAGTAACAAAATTGAAATTTTCGGAAGCTATTTTTCTGGTCATGTTTTAATAAAATACTCACTGCTTACTTACTGAGGAGACTGCTAGTCGTTGGTACATTATATCCATAGTTGTACGCGGTACCATATTGTTGGTAAGGGGCTGAATTGTATGCATAATCACCAGGAGACACAACAGAGCCATTATTTGCTGTAATGTAAAAATAATGAAATTAATTATTTTGAGAAAAATAAATTGGTAATAAATTCATTAAAAGTAAAAATCTTTCATGTGGCATGTTTCGAAATTCGACGATTAAACTTGCCTGTTGCATAGTGATTGAAAAATGAAGAGTAACCGGCACTTTGGGCGCTTGGTTGTAAGACAATCAATGAAGGAGAATTTTCCGGCACTGGAATGAGATTGGATTTTCCATCCATGTGACCCATTTGTTGACCATTCATTTGCTGTTGCTGTTGTAACAGCAACAAGTGATGAGAATGGTGAACAGCAGAATGATCAGCTCCATTGTCCAGTGAGTATCGTTGTAAAATCTGTCTTTTACTATTGCTATGATTATTATTTCCATCATCGTTCTCATTCATCTTATCGACCTTTGATTTTCCACCGCCAGTGTTGTTATTTCTATCATTATTATTATTATTATTTGTGTCATTTTTCAGCATTCCCTGTGATGTCGATTGACCGTCAGGTGTAATGAGCGTAAACATTGGAAGCTCAGATGATGAATCCGGTTGTTGGTCTTGCTGACTCCCTTGAGCCATTCCATCATCAATTTGCGTTATTGCAAGCGTGTTGTAAGAAGTTGTACTATCTGTGGACAAGTATCATGTATTGGTCTTAGCATTTCATTTCCTCATGTTTGTAATCAGTTTGTGCAGAAAATATTCGTATGAAAACAGAATAATGATCAAGTCTTTACATTTTCATTCCTGTTTGTCAAACATTTTGCATGAATTTCAATCCCATCACCAGTTAATATTTTTTAGCTCTAAATTTTTATTCTACAAGAGTGCGATTCATACTTTTACTGTGCAAAAAAATTTCTGAATTAATTTGAGTAAATTTGTGTTGTGAACAAAATTGTGCTTCCTTTCCATTATTAATTCTTGCTCCAAAAAATGCGTCCTCACCTGCATGATATGGAGACATTGACTGATCAATAAGCGTCGTTGTTGCATTAAGCTTAATATCTTGCATAGTCAGCGGTGCCAATGACGTAAAAGAACCTGATCCTGACGAAATTTTCGATACATTTTGTTCATATTTTACGAATAATATTTTTTTTTTCAATAGAAATTTCCAAACTACTTGTGGTATGAGTGAAATAGAAATTAATGCTAAACTTACCAATAGCGGTTCCAATTGATGGTGCATAGAGTGTGTTTTGAGCTTGTGATAACGTCGTGATGCTATCATAGAGTATTGTATCCTGATTGTTGTTATTAACCGATGCTGGAAAAACATTATGAGTATCATAATATGATGAGGCGTTGTTTGCAGATGGATTGTTATTATTACTCGATGTATTGTTTGCATTGCTATTATTTTGGTTATTGTTATTGTTATTATTGTTGTGCGGTGGAGTTGACATTGATACAACAACCGAGTTATTTAAGTCGAGTTGTTTTGGTTCATCCTTTACACACCACTTAGACGACCATAGCTAAATTATGTCAAAAATTATTATTTTTCATACTTATTTGAAAATTGACTAGAATTAAAGTTACTCACATTCGGATAAATTTGCTCTCCATTATACTGAATTCGCTGTCGCTTTATATCTTCCTCCATATGAATATTTATATCACGATTCTCATCTGAAATTACGATAGAAAAATATATAATCATGACACTCATCCTAAAAATATAACATCGGAAATGTAAATTCAATCCGACAATAATGAATGTTATCATTTTCATTTGCAAAATACAGAAACACGCACATGCAATGTATTCTCATGAAACCGATGACCACTGTGTCCTATAATCGCAAAACAATTCACAAAATGACTTTGCATCATCATTATTATTGTTATTACTGCTATTATTATCATTGAAATGAGTGCCAACAAAAGGAGGGAAATTTAAGCAGGAACGGCATTTGGTCAATTCTTTGAAACATTTCTCCCTAGTCTTTTATGAAATCGACTATTAATGTTTGAATAAAACTCAAATTGAAATTACGAATAAATTGAAGAGGATAAAGAGGCTCTATTGTCTAAAATTATGAATGAACATTTAGGAATTTTTTCAAAAATTTTCAAATATTTGAATTTACTCTCCTTACTCATGATAAAATTGATAAAAATTAAATTTTGATATAAAACACCAACCATGATCCTCAACTCGTTTCCTTTTCATACTATTTACATTGACATCGTTGGGATGCTGTATTCCAAGAATTCCATTGATACTATATCCACTAGTTATCCTTCCCTCACTTCCATTAACTGAGTTTGGAGTCGCACCGTTGCTATCTTGTGGATCTGCTGTTGTCATTTGTGGTGATTGTGGGAGGTGGCCTACGAAGAAGAAGAAACAAAATGAGAAGGTGAAATGTTTTGGAAAACGAAACACTGATGTAAGAGCGAGAGAGAAATTGAGATGAATACAAGAAAAACTTTAAGGAAAATTTTTTTTCAAGATTTAAAGTTCATTCAGTTTTATGCACATTTTCTTAAGTATAAGCTTACCTGGCGGTGTCCCTGAGTTTTGTGATTGCTGGTGAACATGCTTTGCCTTTTCAGCTGCTTTATTTCTTACAATTCTAAAAAATATTTAAGAAAATTGAAATTTTGCATGAGATTAAATATAATATAAATTTCATATAATGTAGATTTTCAATGATATGGTGAACTGAAAATTTTCTACGGAAGTATGTAAGCAATAAATCAGCAAAGCTAAGGCCTCGCTAAAGTAGCATTATAATGTAGTGATTGGCATATCAAATCGGCAACGTCGTTCTTGATTTCCACAAAGACACATGACTAAAGGAACTGTAGAAATGCCATTAGTGACTGCGCAAAGATGCATTGACACTTTTATAAACTCCCGACAGCATCGACAATTTTGCTGACATTGGTATTCGATTAATATGATTATTGTGCATACTGAGCACGTGTCACGCATTTTGTTTGTCACACGGCATGCAAACCGCGCTTATATATACAACAATAGTCATCATAAAAAGAGAATCAAGAAGTTGAAATGTTTGTAAACAATTTTTATTTGAATTGTCGAGGGTGAATTGAAGTGGCTCACAATGAATTTCCAAGCATTATTAAATGAAATCATCAAATTGTTGTCATTAATGTATAGGTTTAATGAGTAAAATTCAGTGAATAAAGTGAGACAGCCAATACGAATTTTCGGATTATCATATTAATAAAGATACAAATACAGTAATTTTATCTATCATTTTAAAACAAATCCAGGAATTATCGTTGTGCTATTTATTTTTATTTAATTAACTAATCTCAATAACCATTAGATGAAGTAATTTAATGCAAGCAATTTAGTGTCACAATAGAGCAATATCATTGAAAATATCAAAAAGGGTTGTTTTTTCTCTTTTTTTCCATTAAAATTGATAAAAATAAAATGACTTTTTTGCTCTTTTCTTGGATTTCATTTCAGATTTCACCCTCTTGAAATTCATATATATAAAGTGTTCATACGTAAGCCATAAATCCCTTTGATTTCATTTTTGTAGTCGAGAACAACATATTTTGTTAAAATGCTGCTACATAAAAAATATCCATTACATAGCGAAGCTATAAAAGCAATTTTTATTTGATGTTGATGGTCAGAATAAAAAATTCACAAGTTTATTAAGCTACATGATCAATGCGCATTTTAGTCCTCTCAATTTGGATTTTCAAGCCTTAAATTATCTTGCTTACTTTAGGAATTTGGAGTGATTTATTCACAAACTTCTTTTTTATCATCTAAATCCATTCATTAACTCATCACTTAACACATGAATATAATAAAATAAAAGTAAGACACGAAGGCAAGTAAATTTATTTTTCTAAATAAATTAAAGTGAAAAAAAATAAAACAAAACACAATCCCAATTTTTCCGCATCTTCATCGCTTTCACTTCCACTCGAGTGCGTCGCTGAAAAATCGTCGATTAGGGAATTAAAACTGAGAAAAAAGCAGCAAATTTCAATTGATTTAGCTATCAAGATTAGATTTAATCATCACTCATTACATTGCGATAAATAAAAGAAGCGGGAAGAAGAAACTTTACTAGTTGCTACTTTTTCTGCTGTTTTGCCTCTTGGGACTAGCAATTCATGATAATCATTACATATGTTGTTATTTTTACAAGCTTAAGTATTAAGAGAGGGACAATAACTAGGGTGAGATTCAATTCAATCGTAGATCAGAATTGCAAAGATAATGTCAATTTTTTTATCTGCATTCTGTACTCGTTTTTGAGGCACAATAAATATACATGTGATACGATTTATTATTCCTATGCTTTCACAGACTCATCGAGGGTGTTATACTAATGGACGAAAGATTGCAATCTAAATCACATTTTAAGTACTTGCCGAACAAAATAATTTAATTTGTTGTTTACTTCCTTTCTTGTAATGTCTCATCGTATAAATTTTGAACATAACTTGAATTAAGAAACGACTTTTTTGTTGTTATCAATAAACACATGTTAATATTAATGTTATTGCAAGTGGAAAATTGGATTAGATTTTATTGAACAGTTGAGTAGGGTTTATAAAAACTGATCCATTTTGAAATGACAGCAGTTTTCTGGTTTTTGTTTATCAAAAAATAAACCCTAGCATACTAAGCGTCCCCACAGATCACTGGACACACCAAAGAGTCAAAAATTATTGACCGAATCCGAATATTAGGACAAGATTAAATGTTAACTGATTTTAAATAAAAAGTGTCGAAATTATTTCTTTTTGATGTTCCTAGGGTGCCTACTAGATCACTTGGCATGCCAATAAGTGAAAAATTGTTGATGGAAATGAAAAGATCTTTACGAATTTAAATTCTTTGGACAAAATTACAAAAAAAAGTTAAACATGAGGCCAAGAAAAATGTTTTTAAAAAAGTGTCGAAATTATTTCAAAGGAAACTAAGCATTTGTGAATCGCGGTTTTATGATTTTTGGTTAATCCAAGAATAAATGCTAAAATTGATTGAGTGCTTCAATTCAACAATTATTAAGTTATAACTTGTAAGTTAAACTGGTTTGGTTAAGTTATAACTTTACCAAAATAAAAGTGTATAAGAGACAATTTTTATCAAAACTTTTGAAACATTTCATAAAATTTTTTTTTGGTAAGTTTCTGTTTTGAAACGCACTTTTTGCTGTCTTAAAGTTTGATTTTTTCACTTTTGAGTGAATCGTCGATTATCGATTAATTTCGAGAGTATTGACTCCCATCTTCAGGAATCACTCAAAAGTGAAAAAATCAAACTTTAAGACAGCAAAAAGTGCGTTTCAAAACAGAAACTTACCAATAAAAAATAATAAATGTCTTAATCCGAATAATCAAATAAATTTCATAAAATATTTTTTAAATTTTTAAAGTTAATCTCATACATATTTTACGCATTGTTTGCATTAAGTGATTAGATTAAGTTCCTCAATATGTCTCATAAAATAATTTCAAAATATTGTATAAATTTATTCGACCTAATATTTTTAATGATATTAGTTAAAAATTACTGCACATAAGTTTAAGGAAGAAAGGAATTCCGGCAATGATCATTTCGCACCTGGATAGTCATCACATTCTATAAACACAATGCATCCAAAACATAAAGAAAAAAGAAAATTAAAAAAAAAAGAAATTTAAAGAGCAATAAAAATAAAAGAGAATTTTTTGAAAGGTATAGCAACAAAGGAAGAAGCGGCAACCCCAGTTATGCGTGCGAATGTGAAGTGGCAGTAAATCACTCTGACGATAGCTCAATAGACTCTCGACTTGTATTGTGTGAGATTATAAACAGTCAGGAGTCAATTGTTTAGTTCATTAAATAAATATTTACTTCTTGTTTTCGGTTGTCTCTCCTTTTTGAAATTTATGCCACTTAATGCCATTTTTTCACATTTTATTTTTCGTTATTGTTGTTTTTTCGACACATTCGATTAGGGACAAAAATGAAAATAAAACCAGCAACGTGATCGTTTCTAATAAATACAGAATGGGAATTTAAAATAAATTTGAAAGCCAAATAAATTTTTATTTTGAACTCTATTGCAGCCAGAAGTTTTAAAATCAATTTTGCAATTCCGTGTAAATTTTAAAATACAGAAGCTCGAGACTTTTAATTTTGTTCCCAAAAAATTCAACTAAAGTTTCTGAAAATTTTTAAAATTTCAAATGAATTATGAGTACTTTAAAGACACAAACTTTAAAATTTACTTGAGAGATTGACGGAATCAAAACGAAAATTGGTTAGTAAGAAATGCATCTAGCACACAAGGATACGCTGTTAGAGAAAGCAGTTAAATTACGACATATCCTGTGACTACACTTCCTCACAGCATTTCCATTCACAATCATTCGAACATAATTCATTGTGTATTCGAATGCATAGCATAAAAACATTTGTGCCATGTTCCTTTCAATTGGAAAATTATGATTATTATTGCTGCTTTATTGACTCCTATATAGACTTCTCTCTCTCTCGATTTCTCTTCTTTATCTGCTTACATGCATTAGTTCAATAGCAAAATAATACAGTTAATAAAAACTTTATTTTTAAAAAGGGGAATAAATTTCGACGTCATGCTGAGACATGGAGTATCTTCCGTTTTCATAGACCTTGTGCGAATCTTTTTTTTAGTGATACAATCAAGATACATCAGTGGATTATCATTATTATTATTATTGTTTTGATGTTTTTTCCACAAAAACTCCCAACTTGGTGGTACCAATATTTTTAAAAAACATGAAATTTCACTTAATCTCGTTCTTAGTGCATTTATAAATTTATATAGTTTTTAGTGCATTTTCCCATAGGGAAAAGACACTATTGTCCGCGTTTTGTCCGTCCGTCTGTCCGTCTGTCTGTAGTCTGCCGTGTAACTCCTCCTCCAGTTTAAGCTTTTTCGATGCGGTTTTTTGCTTAAAATGTGTGGACTAGGTCAGAGGCAAGAATGACGAGAGATTTTTTTGATCAGTGCAGTAGAAGGTTAATTAAATTAACTTTTTTGAAAAAATTGCTTACGTTTTACGTACGTATTTTTTACGTAGCCCTTAAAAACGTGACTTTTCTTACAATCTTCCGACCAGGGTTCGAGCCCCACTCCGAGCAACTTTTTTTTTGTACTTTTTTACACTTTTTTGACATTTCATGATGTTTAATGATAAAATTTTCCATTTTCAGATTTTTTCCTGACATTTTCCAAATTTTTCACGAAGTTAAATTAATTAAAGCTTACATTACGTAAAAATACGTGTCATGTAAATTTACATTACGTAAACCTTACTTGGCGTGAATTAAAGGGGGAAAAGGGAAGTTGAACAAGGGGGTACGAGGGGGGGGATAAAACGGGGGGGGGGTATTATTTTTATTTTACCGTTTATTTTTCAAATATGTTTTGACAGTTATTTTTCAAATATTTTTTGACCGTTATTCTTTTTAAAAACTTGTATTTATTATTCTGGGCGTTAGTGTTTTATGCGTTAGTTTTCTTTTTCATTACTAGTTTTTTATACGTTTAGATTTCTGTGCACAGTAGTTTTAAGAAAATGCACTTCCGTCCGCAGCCCGTGGACGCATTACTAGTTTCATTTGATCGGTTGGCTGCAAAGCAAAACTTTTTATTTTTCTTCATTTGTTTAGAACATTTTTCAAAAAATTTTGGCTCGCCTATTACTAACTTATTTAAGTTAAGTCTAGTAGAAATTTGGAGCTCGAAAAACTTCATTTCTAGATTAGAAAACTGGAGAAAGTTTTGTAAAAAAAAGGACAGATTTCAAATTTTAATTTTCTGTATAATATGTTAGAGTTTTGGGGGTTGAAAAATATTAAAAATAGCTCTTTTAGGCATCCTTCCCCTAAGTCCCTACTTTAATGTGTCTTTTTTAAAATACCATTCTTATTTTTTATTGCTAAATTTTTTCGTTTCTTACATGAAATATTTTTTATTACAAAATTAAATTAGAGAAATGGATAAAAAAACCGGAAAATGCATTTGTGAAGAAAGAATAAAATTTTCTTTTTTGAAGTTGTAGCAGGAAATGAGAAAACAGATACAAAGAACCCAAACGGTGAAAATTAATAAAAGACAAGATGACTTGAGGTTAAATTAAGAAATAAGGGGATCAGAAAGTAAAAACTGAAGATGAATCGGATGTCAGAAACAATAGTTAGAGAAGAGGGTGACTTAATATTTAAAAGAAATTAAACAAACAAAAATCTGGGCAGTATTTTTTTTATTAATTTCCAAATTAACTTTATGCTAGTATAGTGCCAGTTATTTTTTACTCATAATATATATTTTCTGTGAAAATGTCAATAAACTGAAATCAAGGTGATTCAAAATCTTTCATGCATCACGCATGTGCTCGACATTAGCTTCATTGTAAAGCAGATTTCATATCATTTTTGTCTTTTTCCATATATGAAAATTCATTTATTGCTTACTGAGCATGTTCAAATTTCCACCGACAGAAATAAAAATGAAAGCTAAAAGATTTTTTTTGTTATCCCGACGGCAAAAATAAGCATCACCTCAACTTCGAAGGATTGACATTTTAAAGTAAAAAATGAAAACAAACAGAAAATTCTATCAAGACATCTGGAGTATTCAATGTAATCGAACTTTCCCTTTAATGTCCTTTTATATAAATCACTTTGTATTGATTGACTAGAATTGACGCACAATTGAAAAAATAAGTTACGACAGAAGAGGAAGGAAAATCGATAAATCCATTGGGTAGTGAAAATTTCAAGAAAAATTTTTACACTGGATTTTTTTGTTCGCATTGATGCTGATGGAAAAAGCATGCGGAACAATGAGGTGAACATTTGATTGTGTTTTGTGTACGGAAGAGAACAACGATTGATAAAAATGTAATAAAATGTATTTGCTTTTGTGCAGAGTGATGCGGGACGAACGAAGGTTAAAAGTTCAAGGTTGTGAAGAGCAAAACTGATACTTTTGTCAGCAAACAAATTTCACGTTGCTTTTTCCCGTATTTATGCGCTGATTTTTATTTAATATGAGAGCTTTTAGAGAATTACGAGCTGCAACTTTAATTTTACCTTATGAAATTACAAAAATTTTCATATATTTAACAGCTTTTCTATATAAGATCATGAAAAAGATGAAATTTTTAGAATTAAGTTGGAAACAACTTGGAAACCCTAGAAGAAGAAGCAATGTTAAAAAGAAAAGACAAATAAAAAGAAAAACAAAAGTAAGGAGAAAAAGTTTTAACTAAAAGGGAAGCGATGCATGAAAGACAGGATACAGCAGCACATGATGATGGAAGAAAAAGAGAAAATTACGAAAAAAGAAAATGTTGAGAAAGGATTTCCGGGAAATGCCAACATTACATCCTCTACTCCCCTTCTTTTCTGTTCCTTTGTCATGGTTTATTTTAAACTTTTACTTACGAAGGAAAGTCAAAGATCTTAAAGTCAAAACCCCACCCGAATAGCAAAAGAAAATGAAAGCACATTACATACATGAAATTCACGATTGTGAAATCATGTTTATATTTAAATTCACCGAGTAAGTTTATCAAAAAAGTACAAAAACTCGATACTACAAATAAAGAAAATTTTACTTTAATATTCTTCTTCGCGAGAGAAGCATGAAAAAGAGGAAAATTTATTGGTAGCAAGTAAGTAGAAAGAAAAAGTTGGCAATGCAAAGTTTTCGGAGCAGAACACTCATTAATATAATTTCTATTTTTTCGTCTTTTTCTTTGTCTTTATTTGAATTTTTTACTTATTTTTCTTTATTTTGGTTAACTTGATAAAACCTACTATTATCCTTACCTACACACTTTTATGTCATTTTTAACAACAATAAGGAATAAGGTACTTACCGATTAATGGACGAAACACTTGGTACATTATCTTGTGAACAAATGCCCTCTGCGAGTAACCGGTCTCGTATTTCCCAAGCAAACATTGTAGGATTTTCTCTCTTGTAACTGGCTATAGCATCTACAACGGGTGGCGTTGCCACTTTTGGTTTACTTCCTCCAATCACTCCTGCTTTAAAGCTCCCTGTTTCATAATATCTTAAAACATTGAAAATAATTAGATAAGTTTTTGGAATTATTTGCCACGTGTTGTGTGGTATAACGAGAAATTTCTTAGATAATAAATGAGTCGTAATTAAAATTCTCCATTAAGACAAAGTTTCTCAATTCAATTTTTCGCATACATTTATGTATGCATGCTGAAAATTGTTGAGTACGAGGAAGATTTAATGACTTTATCAGTTAAATTTTGTACCATAACAATAAATAACCTACAAAAAATACTTTACATTAACCGAAATGGAAGCGGTGGATGTGCACACATTTTCAGGTTAATTTATTTGCCACCACATATGGCATTAAATGGGGAGCGTATATTTTATATGTTTTTCCTGTTAAAATATACCCAGATATTCTCAGAGTTAATTTTTTGGGGGAAAGATGAATCGCGTAATTGAATCATCTTGTATATGTATATCAGCATTGTCTAATGTGTTCGCCATATATCACAAAATCAATTTTCTAAAATTCACATTTTCATGTGATTTTGTGGGCGTTTATTTGAAAAACATAGATCCATATAAATTACCTTGATAAAATTTTTGAAACACAGCCATGACTGACGCGAAGCTGTCGTGATATATCACATGGACGTACGCCATTGTGTGCCAACTCGACGATTCGTTGTCTTACAACATCGGGCAGGGGTCTGCCATTCACAAAAACTCCACCAAGTTGATTCACTCCACCATGGCCTGCAATTATGAGAATGGCAAAATAAAATGAATGAATATGTTGTTTAAATGAGTTAAAATATTGTGACTAAAAAAGAGCATCTTCCATTAAGCAACAACAAAAAAAAAATCGTCTGAAAACATCAAAAAAATTTTATCATCAACAAAAGTTGAGAGAAATCACTACCGCAACCATGAATATTTAATACTTTTTGCGTGCTTTTCCATTACACCCATTTCCACCGACAAAGAAGACATAAAGTGGATTACAACTCATTTACATTTACGCCATTACAGAAGCGAGAGGAAAATAAAATAAATTGCTTGCGTAGATTAAAGACAAGAGGATGATAAAAGACACGCAGGAAAAATGAAATGAGAGAGAGAAAAACAAATCATGCAAATTGAATTTGTGGTTGATGCTAAAAAGGCGAATGAGATGGTTGGGTTTATTTTTATCATGATGAGATGTGTATCTATGGAAATGCGAGATGGAGAACATATGCTGAACTTTTTCTTCCTTCAACATTATTATTCTTTTTTTATCGAAAATGCAAGATATTTGTTCAAAATTATAAAGAACATTTTACATTATTTTCAGAATTAATGTTACCAAGTGACAGTATAGTGCATTTATTGGCAGTTATTATTAATAATCTAAATAGCAGCATTACTTTGCTGACTTCTGGAAAATATCAACACCGACGTCATAATTTCATTAAAGTAGATAAATGGTGGATAAGGCGGGATTTTATGCAAATTAGTTTTTACCTGAGTCCACCTGCAGGTGCCAGGTGTGGGTAATTAATTAATTATTTATGACATGCATGTGTGATTTATGACATACAGGTGTTGTGGCGGTAAAGATCAAAGGCCATTGGGTAAAAAAGGTAGGGTCATTAAATACCCCCCCATCAATCAAAGTGGTAATTAATGTCAATAAAAGGATCATGTGTCGAAATTTGATTGTTGTCTGTGATCACGTTTGAACATGATTTTTTTTTCATGATGCGAGTGTATCCGTGAGAACTTTTGGCATGTGTATTAAATTTCACAATTTTTCGAAATATTTAAAAATTATTACTTCAAACCGCGATTTTTACTACAATCCGCGATTTTTTTTCGCGGTTTATGCAAATTAGCGGTTTTTTTTTCGCGATTTTTGTCAACTCCACGATTTTTCACAGTTTTTTTTGCGTTTTTTTTTTGCAAATCCCCGTTTTTGTCAATTCGCGTTTTTTTCGCGATTTTTTTTGTGTGATTTATGACGTTTGTACTTGACAAGACCTTTTGTATTTAGACCTGCAATTGAATTTCACAATATTTTTTGCAAATTCCGCGATTTTTTTTCGCGTTTTATGCAAATTAGCATTTTTTTCCCGCGGTTTATGCTACTTTTTTCGCGATTTTTTTTTGTCAAGTCGCGGTTTTTTTTCGCGTTTTGCATATTTTTGTGTGATTTATGACGTTTGTACGTGACAAGTGGAAATATTCAGACATGCAATTGAATTTCACAATATTTTTGAAATATTTATCAACTTTCGTAATGTGAAGGGACCTGGAATATGGAGTCTGTAGACTAGAGTAGCCCGCTCAAACATGTAACAGCATGTATAGAAATCAAGACATTATGGGTGCGTCTTTAGAATGAATGACTGACAGGTGTGCATAGCTAGGGCAGAATGGAAAAAGATCAATGAAATTGTTGGAGTTAACTTTAGAATATGTCTGTGATCAGCAATATTTTTTTTAGAGTTCGATGTAGCCAAAAAGTGTTAGAAATGGAGTAAAAATAATATTCTCATGTAAGAATATTCTCAAATCACTACCCTTTTAGTGGCTAAATGAGTTGTTTTAATTTCACAATTTTTGAAATATTTCGCTACTATGTAATATATTACTATTACTATTAGAACCTGTATAGAATGGTAATCTTCAAGACATTTTGTGTGATGGTGTGACTGTGTACCTATGAAGGTGTGACCGTGTGGGTGTGACTGTGTACCTGTGAGTGAGTGGGATGTGTGGGTGTATGTGTGGTCACTAAAAGGAATGACCAACGAATGGTTTTAAATTTCACTATTTTTCGAAAATATTGTTTCGGCTGTAGGAATGGTGCTAAAATTATGCCCTATTATGAAATAGGCCAACAAATATGTAAAACAAGGCTTAGCAGAGATGGGAGTGTGGATGTGTAATAGTGCAGGTGTTCAAGGGTTGATCATAGAGTGGGAAATGATAAAGACAAAAGAAAATAGATAAAAAGGTGTATCCAATGTGTATGCGGGTGATTAAATCGTGGGTGCTCATGTTTAGTTTTGTGATCATGTTTGTAAGAAATGGAGTAAAAATAACGTTCACATGTAAAAATTGTACATTTATTAAGTCTATATATGAAATATTTATTGACACATATTGATACATGATCCTCAAATGGTGCAAAGGAGACCTGAAAAAAACTTAAGATTTTATGGGGACATGATAGATGAAAAAAAAAACAAAGGAAAAAAAGGCGAAGGACAAGAAAAAGGTAAAAACCTGTAAAAAGATCAACATTCAATTTTTACAAAGATTCTTTCGCAATTACCTTTTAGCTGATTAAATGCTATAAAAATACTTATTTATTTCATTTTAATCTGGGAGATTGGTGTTATTTTATGCTAAAAAAAACTTGCAAACAAATTTTAAAAGGATCAATAAGACCGACCGGTAGCTTGGCTTAATTTTAAGTCATGATAGAATAAATTAAATCTTGCAGTTAAACTACGAATATGGCTAGCTTTAAGCATGAGCTTGATGCTGATGTATGCAAGAAACTTGCAAACAAATTTTAAGAGGCTCAATAAGACGTTTGTATGTGACAAGTGGAGATATTCAGACATGCAATTGAATTTCACATTATTTTGAAATATTTATCAATTGCGTAATGTGAATGGACATGGATTATGGAGTCTATAGACCAGAGTAGCCTGCTCAAACATGTAACAACATGTATAGTTCAAGACATTATGGGTGGGTCTTTATTATTATTATCTTTATTAGGCCAATCCTGACCGAAAATTAAAGTAATACAATTTACAATTCAAATTAACGAAGTAGAAAGAGAGAAGAAGAAAAAAAAATCAGAAATAAAGTTCAAAAGTTAATGCTTAGAAAAATTAACTAGAATGAATGACTGACCGGTGTGCATTGCTGGGGCAGAATGGAAAAAAATCAATGAAATTGTTGGAGTTAACTTGGGAATGTGGCTATGAGAAAATATAATTTAAAAAAAAATTCATTTACTAAGATTTGAGAATGAAGAAGAATTTTGATAGATCATACAATGAAGATAAGAAAAAGGACAAAAATTAGTAAAAAATGTACATTTATTGGATCTATATATGACATATTTATTAGGATAGCTTCATTGCCACATATTGCTACATGATCCTCAAACTGTGTAAAGGAGACCTGAAAAAACTTAAGATTTTATGTTGCAGGGTAGATGACAAGAAAAATGGGCAAAAATTGTGTAAAAGATCAATTATATACCAATATAGGGGTGCGAAGCAAAGAAAGTGAGAGAAGAATGTGTGTGTGTGTGTTTGCATCGTAGAACTATTTCCGATCTATTTCCCCATTTTAGTTAGCAAATAATCATCCTCAAAGAGCTTCTTCGGATAGAGCAAGGATATTTTAATTTGTTAATTTTTTCAAGCCTTTTAAATTTGACAAGTGTTATTTAGTTATTCACACCTTCACTTTAGCCGACAATTGCAATAAAGGATACTTATTGCATTCAATAAGCATAGGATCAATGGTAATTTATGCAAGAAACTTGCAAAAAAAATTAAAAAATGATCAAGCAGATCAATATGTAGATTGGATTAATTTTAAGCCATGATAGAATAAATTAAATCTTGAGATTAAGCTACGAACAATGATAGTGCATTTTAAAATATAAAAATCGTGATAAAGAAATTTTGACTTAAAGTATTTTTTACAATTTATAGAACAAGATTTAAATCCTATATGAAAAAAGACTTAATATTTTTACACAAATATCATGCCATTTAATCAAACATTATTTTAAGCCATTTTAAATTAAACAAGATCTGAGGCTTTAAAATTAAGCAATTAAACTTAATTAAGGAATTTAATTGTTAACCGCGTTAGATTTTAATTCCAATTTTTTTTAAAAACAAAAAAGTTTTTCAAATTCAATTTCACTTTTTCAAAAATTTAAAATTCTAGAAATAAAAATTTAAATTAAAGAATATTTTCAAGATCTTAATTTTTAAATACAAAAAAGTTTTTCAAATTCATTTTCACTTTTTTCAAAAATTTAAAATTCTAGAAAATTCAACAAAATAAATTTTGTAACCAAATTATGAAAAGGTCATGTCAAACATAATTTTGTAACTAATTTGTTCTTTCCTGAAATTTTATGAAATATAAACATTTTTGATTTGCATAAAACTATAAAAGCTATTAATGCTATATTATATCAGTGTATGCTTACTTGAAATTTAAAGCAGTGAACATATTTAAATAAGCACAAATAAGTAAGTATCCAGTAGAATCAAGTTTGAATATTATCAAAACCAAATAAAGATCAATTTTTTTTAAATTTAAAAGCCATAATATGGCAATCAAATTTTATTTTTTGAAACATTAAACTTATAAATTATAAAAAATTATTTTTTGAAATATGTTAAAATTAAAATAAGTTTAAAAATTTCATTTTTTAAAAAACTTACAATTTTGAAAATTATTTTGGTTCGTAATTTTAAATTAATATTTTGAATAAGATTAAAAACTTACAAATTGTAGAAAATTATTTTTAAAAAGTTTTTAAAATTTTATTTTTAGAAAGTTACATTTTTGAAAAAATTATTATGTTTCGTAATTTTAAATTAATATTTTGAATAAGATTAAAAACTTACAAATTGTAGAAAATTATTTTTAAAAAGTTTTTAAAATTTTATTTTTAGAAAGTTACATTTTTGAAAAAATTATTATGTTTCGTAATTTTAAATTAATATTTTGAATAAGATTAAAAACTTAATGTTAAAATTATAATAAGTTTTAAAAATTTTATTTTAGAAAGTTACAGTTTGTCAATAAAATTATTATTTTAATAAGATAAAAAAAAATTTAAAAAAAGTTTTTAAGTTTCTAATAATATAAAAAATTGTTTTCTAAAAAAAATTACATTTTAAAAAAAATTATTTTTAATAAGATTGTTTTTATTCAATTTCACTTTTTCAAAATTTAAAATTCTAGAAATAAAAATTTAAATACAAAATATTTTTGAAATGGTGTATAGCCTGCTCAAACATTTATTTATTATTTTATTGTTTATAAAATTAAGCAATTAAACTTTATTAAGGAATTTTAATTTTTAACCGCGTTAGATTTTAATTCAATTTTTTAAGAAATTGATATCAAAGCGTGCAAAATTCACCAAAATAAATTTTTGTAACCAAATTATGAAAAGGTCCTGTCAAACATAATTTTTGTAGCTAATTTGTTCTTTCCTGAAATTTTATGAAATATGTTTTGCATAAACTATAAAATCTATTAATGCTAAAAGTAAGTATCCAGTAGAATCAAGCTCGAATATTATCAAAACCAAATAAAAATCTTTTTTTTTAATTTAAAAACCATAATATGGCAATCAAATTTATTTTTGAAACAATAAACTTATAAATTATAAAAAATTATTTTTGAAATATGTTAAAATTATAATAAGTTTAAAAATTTCATTTTTTAAAAAAGTGAACAATTTGAAGTCTTGCTCACACATATGAATGTTTTTTTTTTCAAGTTATCCCATTCTTCATATGTGCTCCTGTATAGAAATGAAGCACGATAATACCTGAGGCTTCTACCATAAACCGTTAAGTATTGTTTTCCACCATTCCACACTTCCTGATTTTGTCTATCAACACCCAATAAGAGCGTTTCAATAATTTCTGATCGCAATGGAATCTCCAAGGCAAAAGTCCCTAATGCAAATTTTAACAGCCGAAATCCAAAATATTCAGGTCCACTAATTTTAAAAGTTCTTTCATTCCACTTAATTCCATTTCTCCAAGCATCAATCATGTCAATATAGTTTTTTGATTCGATGATCTTCTTCACGGCCATTTTTGCATAAGCAGGTTCTCTTTGGAGTTGGCTTAAGAAGCGTTCATGATTCATCTCGGACCTTTTAGTGTTTCCTAAGCGAATTGCGTCCATTTGCGTCTTTCTAGACATGTCAAAGTCATATTGTTTTTGGAAGAAATTTCGGACGTAGGACTTGACATCCTCAACAGATTCTTCGTAATTCTTCAAGTCAATAATCTTCATGGTATTATGCTCTATGTCACATCTTTCCTGTTTGGTTGTATAAACTAAAGCTTGAAAGACATTCAAGAACATATAGTTATCATAACTGTAGTTGATATCAAGTGCCTTTAGGAATGAATTTGAATCTAAAATTGGAACGTTTTTGACATTCTCCAGTCGTCCATTAATAACCGCATCCAAAAAATCTGGAATTAGTGCAACTATGTTCAGGTGCTTAAGATTGTCGGTCAATTCCTGCACGTACTTTGAGTTAATTTTAAACTCATCATAAAATGCTATTGGCATTAGAGGTGGTTCCTCAACATTAATTTTGTGTTTCTCAATATCGATTTCAAGTAATTTTATCATCATCGCCTTGATTATTTCTTTACAGCATTCCATTCTTTTGTAATTTCGTCGAATATGTAACCAGACTTCGTAGTTGTAAATCGATCGAAGCATTGCTGGTAATTCATTAATAATTTCTGGTTTATTTTGTCGCAGAATTCGAATGAATGGAACAAGCATCTCAGAAATACCACTGTTGTTTAAGAAATAGCCATACTTTCCGTGCCTTTGTGGTACCAAAAGTTCAGCAACTTCAACTCGACTAGCAAAGTTTTCTACCGCTGTAACCATATTTTTGAAAATTTCTAGATTCTTCGTTGCTTTATCCTTACTAATCAAGTTAATCATACAACGGACACCAGCAATCATCGTGTAATCAACAGTTTTTGGAACAGCAGCAATCATTTGACGCATCCCAATTGAGAATGTAAATTCTAACAAGGATCGACCATAGCGCTTTAAGAAGCTTCCAATTCGTGGATTATCAAAATAGGGAATTGAATTGGTGATTTCTTCGTCATATGCAGGAACTAGAAGTTTATTGTGTTCAGATTGGTTGAGAACAGAAATTATATCACCAACGCTGACCAAACAACTCGGATAGACTTTGTCAATAATCCATGTTGATGGATCGGGATAATTTCCGACTGGACCATTGCAAGCCACACCAACGATGTTCAAAACTTCTAGAATCTCAAGAACTGATGCATTGCTAAAAGATTTATCCTTTGTGAATTCAATTAGGGTTTTAATTCCTTCAAATGTTGTAGCTTGAGAGTAGAATGAAATTTCATGTTCTGAGTCGTTGATATCCGCAATTTCATGAAACTGTTCAGCAATTTTAAGGGCTTCCTTCCTTGCAATTTCCTCAAAATCGAGATCACCTGTGCATTTTGTGGATCGTCTGGCTAAACTTTTACTACCCCTTGATATCATAGTTTGCCTCAAGTAAGCAGCTTTTTGTGCTGCATTCAAGTTATGAACCATATTGTCATTTGCAATTTCTTCCAAAATAGTTGAAATTTTCTGATTGACTAATCTAAACTTGATCAACTTGAGGCGATTTTTTAAATTTTTTCCATCATTTGTTAGATCCATAGGGGGCTCGGGTACTTCATCCTCAATTTTCTTAAAGTATTCGAGAATTTTTTGAATGGTTTCTGATGTCTTAGTTGACTTGACAATTTTCAAAATTTTCATCTGACTAATGATGCAGTCAACCTTAACACCAAGTAAATCTTGAAGGTGATGATACGAAATAGAGTCATAAATTTCAACTTCAACCGAACGTTCTTCAATCTTTAAATTTTCGGGAATATCCTTGGACCAAAATATGTTTTTACCAGGAACTAATAGATGTGAATTTGAAGGCTTTGATTCCCATGGATATTTAAGAAATACTGGAGATTTGCAGACCAAATGAGCTACATTAAACATTCCATCAGCTTCAAACATCGCAGCCCAAGCTGATGCAGCTTCTTCAAAACTTACATCGGATCTTATGTCTAACATTTTTGAATCTTGATTATTATTCAGCTGCATCAAACAGCATAAGGCAGTTGTATCTGGTTCACATGAACTTGTAAACCATCTGACAGTCTTTGAACTGATTGCAATTTCATAGTCATGTAAGAACTCGGCAACTTTCTCTGCTTCTTTAAGGGTTTTTGGTCCATCAAACACTTCACCATCAGATATTGTCAAAATGCGGAGAAATTTTGTTCCATTGGTAGCAAGTTTTTTCACAATTTCATGAAAGGTCTGAACACCTACACTCATGCAAGTTCCTCCTCGTGCATTAAATCCTTGAAGCTTTGACAATTCACTTATTTCCAGATATCTGTATTCAGAAATATCATCAAACGTTATCAAGTGAATTTTCTCGTTGAACGCATAATTCAATTTTTGAAAAAAGAGTGGTAGAATTTTAGTTCCAATTCTTGTCACAGATTGTCCCATAGAGCCTGACCTGTCAAGAAGCACAACAGTCTCGATATTCTGACATAAATTATTTCTGTCTATAGGTTGATAGTCAATTGTTGTTATGTAGTCACCAGCCAATGGATAGAAACTTATCTTGGGAGTTATGTCCATCGTGTCATTCATATTTTGTGAGTTCTGCAAAAACACTCGATGTTGCCTCTATATATATTAAAATGTTGCTTAGCTATTTCTCTAGTATCTCGATTTCAATAATTGAAAATAGTTCTTTTCAAAACGTTGCTATGTTTTTTTTAAAATATTAGTCTTTAAAATACCACATGGACTTTTTTTGCCAAGGTTTTTTTAATTTTTTCACTTCCTATTTTGTAAATTTCTATATTTCAATATTTTATACACGGGTTGTTAACTTGAAAACTTCTACGAAACTGCACAAAAAACTAACTCGGCCATACGAGGACATTACCTTATATAATTTTCTTAGCTACAATCTATGATCATCTGTCTCTACATTTCTTCAACTATTAAATTTGGATCATCCAATGAACATTCAGTTCAATGTTTTAAACATTTGAAAATACTCATCCCCACCCCAAAAAAAGATCTATATGAGTTCTTGTCCTCTTCTGATCAGTCACCAACAACTTCATATTTCCGGTCGATCGATTCTTCTTTTCATTTTGATCCTGTTTCTATTTTAATGAACAAAGCTGAACATGTATAAACATGAAGATTTTTTACATTTACAAAATGTTACGAAATTTTAGAAGATTATTCTTGACTACCGTTTTAGATATTTTACATTTTTTAATTTTTAAAATTTACAAAAATAATAATGTTTACATTTCTAACATAAATCAAATCAACTCTTAAAAATGAAATTTTTAAACTTATTATAATTTTAACATATTTCAAAAATAATTTTTTATAATTTATAAGTTTATTGTTTCAAAAATAAATTTGATTGCCATATTATGGTTTTTAAATTAAAAAAAAAAAGATTTTTATTTGGTTTTGATAATATTCGAGCTTGATTCTACTGGATACTTACTTTTAGCATTAATAGATTTTATAGTTTATGCAAAACATATTTCATAAAATTTCAGGAAAGAACAAATTAGCTACAAAAATTATGTTTGACAGGACCTTTTCATAATTTGGTTACAAAAATTTATTTTGGTGAATTTTGCACGCTTTGATATCAATTTCTTAAAAAATTGAATTAAAATCTAACGCGGTTAAAAATTAAAATTCCTTAATAAAGTTTAATTGCTTAATTTTATAAACAATAAAATAATAAATAAATGTTTGAGCAGGCTATACACCATTTCAAAAATATTTTGTATTTAAATTTTTATTTCTAGAATTTTAAATTTTGAAAAAGTGAAATTGAATAAAAACAATCTTATTAAAAATAATTTTTTTTAAAATGTAATTTTTTTTAGAAAACAATTTTTTATATTATTAGAAACTTAAAAACTTTTTTTAAATTTTTTTTTATCTTATTAAAATAATAATTTTATTGACAAACTGTAACTTTCTAAAATAAAATTTTTAAAACTTATTATAATTTTAACATTAAGTTTTTAATCTTATTCAAAATATTAATTTAAAATTACGAAACATAATAATTTTTTCAAAAATGTAACTTTCTAAAAATAAAATTTTAAAAACTTTTTAAAAATAATTTTCTACAATTTGTAAGTTTTTAATCTTATTCAAAATATTAATTTAAAATTACGAAACATAATAATTTTTTCAAAAATGTAACTTTCTAAAAATAAAATTTTAAAAACTTTTTAAAAATAATTTTCTACAATTTGTAAGTTTTTAATCTTATTCAAAATATTAATTTAAAATTACGAACCAAAATAATTTTCAAAATTGTAAGTTTTTTAAAAAATGAAATTTTTAAACTTATTTTAATTTTAACATATTTCAAAAAATAATTTTTTATAATTTATAAGTTTAATGTTTCAAAAAATAAAATTTGATTGCCATATTATGGCTTTTAAATTTAAAAAAAATTGATCTTTATTTGGTTTTGATAATATTCAAACTTGATTCTACTGGATACTTACTTATTTGTGCTTATTTAAATATGTTCACTGCTTTAAATTTCAAGTAAGCATACACTGATATAATATAGCATTAATAGCTTTTATAGTTTTATGCAAATCAAAAATGTTTATATTTCATAAAATTTCAGGAAAGAACAAATTAGTTACAAAATTATGTTTGACATGACCTTTTCATAATTTGGTTACAAAATTTATTTTGTTGAATTTTCTAGAATTTTAAATTTTTGAAAAAAGTGAAAATGAATTTGAAAAACTTTTTTGTATTTAAAAATTAAGATCTTGAAAATATTCTTTAATTTAAATTTTTATTTCTAGAATTTTAAATTTTTGAAAAAGTGAAATTGAATTTGAAAAACTTTTTTGTTTTTAAAAAAAATTGGAATTAAAATCTAACGCGGTTAACAATTAAATTCCTTAATTAAGTTTAATTGCTTAATTTTAAAGCCTCAAATCTTGTTTAATTTAAAATGGCTTAAAATAATGTTTGATTAAATGGCATGATATTTGTGTAAAAATATTAAGTCTTTTTTCATATAGGATTTAAATCTTGTTCTATAAATTGTAAAAAATACTTTAAGTCAAAATTTCTTTATCACGATTTTTATATTTTAAAATGCACTATCATTGTTCGTAGCTTAATCTCAAGATTTAATTTATTCTATCATGGCTTAAAATTAATCCAATCTACATATTGATCTGCTTGATCATTTTTTAATTTTTTTTGCAAGTTTCTTGCATAAATTACCATTGATCCTATGCTTATTGAATGCAATAAGTATCCTTTATTGCAATTGTCGGCTAAAGTGAAGGTGTGAATAACTAAATAACACTTGTCAAATTTAAAAGGCTTGAAAAAATTAACAAATTAAAATATCCTTGCTCTATCCGAAGAAGCTCTTTGAGGATGATTATTTGCTAACTAAAATGGGGAAATAGATCGGAAATAGTTCTACGATGCAAACACACACACACACATTCTTCTCTCACTTTCTTTGCTTCGCACCCCTATATTGGTATATAATTGATCTTTTACACAATTTTTGCCCATTTTTCTTGTCATCTACCCTGCAACATAAAATCTTAAGTTTTTTCAGGTCTCCTTTACACAGTTTGAGGATCATGTAGCAATATGTGGCAATGAAGCTATCCTAATAAATATGTCATATATAGATCCAATAAATGTACATTTTTTACTAATTTTTGTCCTTTTTCTTATCTTCATTGTATGATCTATCAAAATTCTTCTTCATTCTCAAATCTTAGTAAATGAATTTTTTTTTAAATTATATTTTCTCACAGCCACATTTCCAAGTTAACTCCAACAATTTCATTGATTTTTTTCCATTCTGCCCCAGCAATGCACACCGGTCAGTCATTCATTCTAGTTAATTTTTCTAAGCATTAACTTTTGAACTTTATTTCTGATTTTTTTTTCTTCTTCTCTCTTTCTACTTCGTTAATTTGAATTGTAAATTGTATTACTTTAATTTTCGGTCAGGATTGGCCTAATAAAGATAATAATAATAAAGACCCACCCATAATGTCTTGAACTATACATGTTGTTACATGTTTGAGCAGGCTACTCTGGTCTATAGACTCCATAATCCATGTCCATTCACATTACGCAATTGATAAATATTTCAAAATAATGTGAAATTCAATTGCATGTCTGAATATCTCCACTTGTCACATACAAACGTCTTATTGAGCCTCTTAAAATTTGTTTGCAAGTTTCTTGCATACATCAGCATCAAGCTCATGCTTAAAGCTAGCCATATTCGTAGTTTAACTGCAAGATTTAATTTATTCTATCATGACTTAAAATTAAGCCAAGCTACCGGTCGGTCTTATTGATCCTTTTAAAATTTGTTTGCAAGTTTTTTTTAGCATAAAATAACACCAATCTCCCAGATTAAAATGAAATAAATAAGTATTTTTATAGCATTTAATCAGCTAAAAGGTAATTGCGAAAGAATCTTTGTAAAAATTGAATGTTGATCTTTTTACAGGTTTTTACCTTTTTCTTGTCCTTCGCCTTTTTTTCCTTTGTTTTTTTTTTCATCTATCATGTCCCCATAAAATCTTAAGTTTTTTTCAGGTCTCCTTTGCACCATTTGAGGATCATGTATCAATATGTGTCAATAAATATTTCATATATAGACTTAATAAATGTACAATTTTTACATGTGAACGTTATTTTTACTCCATTTCTTACAAACATGATCACAAAACTAAACATGAGCACCCACGATTTAATCACACGCATACACATTGGATACACCTTTTTATCTATTTTCTTTTGTCTTTATCATTTCCCACTCTATGATCAACCCTTGAACACCTGCACTATTACACATCCACACTCCCATCTCTGCTAAGCCTTGTTTTACATATTTGTTGGCCTATTTCATAATAGGGCATAATTTTAGCACCATTCCTACAGCCGAAACAATATTTTCGAAAAATAGTGAAATTTAAAACCATTCGTTGGTCATTCCTTTTAGTGACCACACATACACCCACACATCCCACTCACTCACAGGTACACAGTCACACCCACACGGTCACACCTTCATAGGTACACAGTCACACCATCACACAAAATGTCTTGAAGATTACCATTCTATACAGGTTCTAATAGTAATAGTAATATATTACATAGTAGCGAAATATTTCAAAAATTGTGAAATTAAAACAACTCATTTAGCCACTAAAAGGGTAGTGATTTGAGAATATTCTTACATGAGAATATTATTTTTACTCCATTTCTAACACTTTTTGGCTACATCGAACTCTAAAAAAAATATTGCTGATCACAGACATATTCTAAAGTTAACTCCAACAATTTCATTGATCTTTTTCCATTCTGCCCTAGCTATGCACACCTGTCAGTCATTCATTCTAAAGACGCACCCATAATGTCTTGATTTCTATACATGCTGTTACATGTTTGAGCGGGCTACTCTAGTCTACAGACTCCATATTCCAGGTCCCTTCACATTACGAAAGTTGATAAATATTTCAAAAATATTGTGAAATTCAATTGCATGTCTGAATATTTCCACTTGTCACGTACAAACGTCATAAATCACACAAAAATATGCAAAACGCGAAAAAAAACCGCGACTTGACAAAAAAAAATCGCGAAAAAAAGTAGCATAAACCGCGGGAAAAAAATGCTAATTTGCATAAAACGCGAAAAAAAATCGCGGAATTTGCAAAAAATATTGTGAAATTCAATTGCAGGTCTAAATACAAAAGGTCTTGTCAAGTACAAACGTCATAAATCACACAAAAAAAATCGCGAAAAAAACGCGAATTGACAAAAACGGGGATTTGCAAAAAAAAAACGCAAAAAAAACTGTGAAAAATCGTGGAGTTGACAAAAATCGCGAAAAAAAAACCGCTAATTTGCATAAACCGCGAAAAAAAATCGCGGATTGTAGTAAAAATCGCGGTTTGAAGTAATAATTTTTAAATATTTCGAAAAATTGTGAAATTTAATACACATGCCAAAAGTTCTCACGGATACACTCGCATCATGAAAAAAAAATCATGTTCAAACGTGATCACAGACAACAATCAAATTTCGACACATGATCCTTTTATTGACATTAATTACCACTTTGATTGATGGGGGGGTATTTAATGACCCTACCTTTTTTACCCAATGGCCTTTGATCTTTACCGCCACAACACCTGTATGTCATAAATCACACATGCATGTCATAAATAATTAATTAATTACCCACACCTGGCACCTGCAGGTGGACTCAGGTAAAAACTAATTTGCATAAAATCCCGCCTTATCCACCATTTATCTACTCATTAAGAAATAAATTCACTTATCTCATTTCATTATTAAATTACAAGAATATACTCAAAAATTATTGCAGCATGACATAAGAGAGAAATTTTGATCTTTTGCCAAAAATGGGAAAAGTGGGAAAGAAACAGAAGAGAAAATTAGAAAAACCAGAAACAAGTTCAAGCAGACACAACGATGTGCAGTCAAAGATAATAATCGTCAACATAATTTCAATAAAATTGCAATAAAAAGCAAGTTTAGATAATCACATTATGATGAGCATGATGATAAACAAAAAACAGGCACTCAAACAACTCAACTGCTAGTTTGTTAGATTAAAGTGGATTTTATGTTCACTTTGTTTATTTGGAGGGATTTTGTCGCTTTCACCCTCAATAAAATTTATGAGGGGTTGATATTAGTCTTCATAATTGATAAATATGAGGTTTTATTTAATGCTTATTAAAATTTTCAAAATAATTTATAGACTATTTTTAATTTTTCTGACATTTAAAAAAATATTACGCATATTTATGCTTTATTATCTCACAAGTATCAATTTTCGAGACTTTTAATCTGTTGCTGGCATTTTTTCAAAGTGAAGATATCAAAATTGTTTGTTTTCACTGTATTCGATTCAATGTCAAGTCTCTTCTCATATTTTGCAAGAGAAAAAAGCCTTCTAAAGCTTCCATTCTCGTTCATATATAAAATTCTATACTTTATGAAGGCTAAAAATTTGATACTTTTTTCATCAAGCAGATTACATTTCAATATTAAAGTCACTTTATTTTTTTTATATAGAACTTTAGATTTGAGAAATCTTTCGTCTCTTTCTAATTTAGTTCATATGCTTTTTTCTTTTACTTTCGCTAATGAAGAGAAATTTGAGCAATTCACACAAGATAAAATAATGCGAAAGCATTAGATCACGTTCTAAACGATTAACGTCGTAAATGGTGCCAAAAAATTCTTTCCGTCATGCACATACGCGAAATCTCTGATTTTAGATTTGTCGGTAGAGAGAAAAGGCAGCGACAAGCTGTTGTCGCATTAATGAATCATTTTAAAAAATTTTTAAAAAAAAATCTTTATTATGTTGCGAGTTTTGAATTTAATTGCACAATATGCACGTCATTTAACTCACTACTGATGCTGTTTTCAAATTAAAGTTTCGAATGAATTTTAACACTTGCATTTCTAGAGAATTTTTAATTAACTGCAAGTGCAAATAATTTTCATAAATCTAAGGAAATGCATGAAATAAATAAAAAATCCAATCACATATTATTAAACATTTTCAATCGATTTAATCGATAAAAAAATAAAAAAAGTTTTAAAGTTCAATAAAAGGAAGAAAAAAAAAATCAAACATTCAACAAAATAATTCAAGGAGAGAAAAAGCATGGAAAGGAAATTAAAGAGCCAGAACACGACAGTCTGAACACAAAGAAGTGGTAGCAAAATGGAAAATTTGTTTGGATCCAATGGTTGCCCAAATATTGATTTGTCTGACGGGCTGTTCCGTCTCTTGTGAATGTATGTGTTTGTGTGACAATTGTCATTACGATCGGTGAGCACAAATGGCCCATTAAAGCCTTAGTGACACCGATTTTTTCTTTCGTTTTTTTACTTCAAACTGCTGATTCATTTTTTCATCTCCCTATTTAACCTCAAATTGGTGCATTGAACTTTTGATTAAATATTTTTACGTATCAAAAGTGAATCTGAAAATGCAATTTACAGAGTAAATTTTAAGCGGAGAATTTTAAAATTTCATATTTTGATATTTTTGCGAGAACATAACGGAACTTTAATATTTTTAAATTGTCACATTGTACACCACAAAACTGATGATTTTCATTTCAGTAAATTCATACATGGCAAGTTAATTAAAACAAATTAATTGCGGAGTCATTTCTGAGTGCAAAAATTAACAAAATCATTTGTTTAAATGAGAAAGAATTTGGCTTTTTTTTCCTATACAATTCACCTTTAATGACCGATTCCTTTCACCTCACTTCTCTGCTTTAATTTTCCATCAATATTCAAAGTAACATAGACGTGGGTGGCACATCAAATCAGTAAAAAGATGTGAAAATAAGAAAAATCAAAATGGCGCAGATTTCCCTTCTTCTTGCTATTTTCTTCTTTGATGGAAAAAGTTTTTCTCCCTCTTTGGAAAATTTAATGGAGAGTAAGAAAAATAAATATTCGAAGATAATGTCGACTTGATACCTTTAATTTGACGGTGGAAATTAAGATGGGATATAGAATCGCGGAAAATGCAATTAGGATCATTACGGAATCCATTTCAATTTTTTTTCTTCACTTTTTCATTATTCCACTTTATACTTAAATTTAATGAAAATTCAACAATGCAAAAGGGAATGAATTTCATATTCACAAAATAATATTAAGTTGTGTGGAAAGAGGAATTTTGTTAAAAAGTTATTCTTTCACTTACATGTATAATATTCCATCATATTTTGATTATATCGATATGCAGTTGATAAATCCATTTTCATTTGGTTTAAATTTTTTTCCTATTATTAATACTTTTCTCGTTTTAGGAAAAATTTCGAATTATTTAAATATCCTCAAGATTTTATTTACTGTAATGTTGATTTAGTTTTCTAACTATCCTTTTTGCTCTTTTATTATGTATAGAGATGAAGTATTTACACCAACGGCAAATTTCTTACAATGTAAGAAAATCAAATAAAATCACTTTAAAATGAATAAGTCTCACAGATTGCACATTATGATTAGCATTAGTTTAAAAATATTTTTTCTTTTAGTTATTTTTTCTAATTTTACATTACATTGATTAGATCAGATGATACATAGATAGGGTAGAGAACTTGATAATTTTAACTTTATTATCTTTTTGCACTGAGTTCCTTTTTTAAAAATTGGTTTCAGTGTTCATTAAAATTTTAAAACAGAGAATATAAATTTCAAGTCATTCTGATTTTGCTTTATAATTTTCAATAATTTGAAATTTTTTAATTTACACTTTAATTTGATGATCACTGTTTTGAATTTGTATCTCCATTATTTGAAACTTTTATCCATAATTTTAGTTTAATTTTTACAGCATCAACTTAATTGTCATCAAATTTGAAAATAATTTTTATTTCTTAAAAATAACACTTCAAAGTTCCATTTTTTTTGCAAGGAGCTAAACCGCACAACGTTTTCTCGCTCGACCGAAATCCGTCTAATCACTGTAAAAGACTGTGCGGGTGTCTAATATCAAAGAGCAATAGCAGCAGCACATACAAAAAAAAATACACATACAAAACAGTCGAGAACGTCGAGCACACGAGGATTGAAGAATGAAAAAAAGGAGAAAAGAAAAAGACACACTGAGCACGGTAGAGAGGCAGCAGCAGTAGCAAGCAAAAAATTCTCGAATGCTAGCGAAGCAGCAAAATACCCGTGTGGTGTGTTTGTGGCGCACAGAAAATTATTACTATGAAGAATTAAAACAACAACAAAAATATTCCTCGATTCTCAATTTTTCTCTTGTTTGTCTCTACCGTAGTCGTTTGCTTTTTGCTCTTTTAAAAGGGGAAATTTTTTTCATTGAAGCAATAGAGATGAATCTTTAAATAGAAAAAAAAGAGAGAGAGACCCTCTCGGATGTTCAATCTGTTTTGCCCTCTGAAAAATATACTTTATGGTTTTGCCGTTGTTTTATGATTTTGTAAATTAAAAACATTTAACAGTAACTCAAAAACTGTTGGTCCTAAGCAAGTCCTATTAACAGACAATATACACCTGTAACAGAGAGCTCCCCACACATATGAATGTAAATCGCAAAAATAATATTAATTGTATCGTATTACAAATCCATTCACAAAGGTATTAAGTGTCAGTCAGTGATATAAGGTGTTCTGTGTACGAAACTCAAAGCAATCAGCACAAGATTTAATTTTAATCCGATACATTTGACATTGAATATAGATCATAATTAGTATTATACATTTGGAACAAAATCATCAAAAATCAAATTATTTCCAACCCGTATCCATCCCTTGATGGCCATGTATAATCTTTGACATTTAAAAATGAAAAATCTACGTCAACTTTTCCAAGATACATCCATTTTCATGCACATAATGTAATGAATATAAAAAAAATCTTTCATTTCACAATTTATGACATACTAAAAACAGAACAACAAAATCGAAAAGAATTTTTTGGCTCCACCTGGCTGCGCACGAGAGGAAAGTTTGAGAAGATGAGAAATAAAAGGAAGAAAAAGTCTGAGAGAGAAACTGCCGAATTGTGTGTGTGTCTGTATGTATATATAAATGCATGTCGAATGAGCATAAAACCACCATAACATCAAATGGGAAGAAAGAAAAGTATTTTATCGGATCGTTCGGTGGGTAATTCAGTGTGGAAATTCAGCTCACGACATCACTAGAGATAAAAAAAGAAGAAAGAAGGAATAAATTTTGAGACGTTGCCAATTTTCTTGTTTGTTTTGTTTCATATTCAAAATTGTTCTCCTCATACACGCTGATTGGTTGAGAGAAGCTCTCTCATTTCTCTATTAGGAACAGCGTATTTATATGCTGTAAGGAGAACTACATGTGATAATTTGGAGGAGGAACAGCAACGGACTATTCAACTTGGGTGTGTCTTAACCTCAAAATCCTTTCAGATTCTCATAAGAAATGCGCACGAACAGAGAAATTTGCTTCTTGGCTTTAGAAAATTTTCCATCTCTCCGAGCAGAAAATCGATGTCGATAGAAGTCGTACAGGAACAAATTTTCCATCGATTTATTGCTCATCGAATTGTGGACTTAGAAACGAGTAAAAGACTTTAAAATTCCAACAGGTTTTCTATTCATTCTGTTCAGTCAGTCATTCCAACTT
The DNA here is from genome assembly GCA_963573255.1 of Chironomus tentans. Taxonomy (NCBI): domain Eukaryota; kingdom Metazoa; phylum Arthropoda; class Insecta; order Diptera; family Chironomidae; genus Chironomus; species Chironomus tentans. Next base: position 74,962 of record OY754305.1, read on the forward strand.
TTCGTCTCTCTCTCTCTCTCTCTCTTGCAGAACTTTTTTTCATTCTTCTTCGGAAAATTCAGGGATGCATAACAATAATGCTGCTCTCACTTTTCTGAAATATTGAAAGATTTAAACCTCATCCATAACTAGCCCAAAAATTCAGTGTGAGTAAATTCTTTTGTAAATTGAGGATGAACCGCATTCTTTAATAACGTTGTTAACAAGTTTAAATGAGAGCAAAAAGAAACTGCAAAAACGAGAAAGTTCTAGAAAATTATTCACATCCGCATCAAATTACTTTGATTCTCTTCTGCCAATAATCAAAATCATGAATGAAAAAAAAATCAGATGACTCATGTTTTGTTCTGTACAGCTTAGTCAAAAAACAGTGTGAGAGTGAGAGAAAGAAAAGAACTTGGAGGACAAGAAGGAAATGAATCTTGTTCAAGTCTTGTTCGTTCTCAATGAAGAGATTTGCAGGTTTCAGTGTGAGAAATGCAAATAATCTCATCTTGGCAATTGTACATGAAAGAGCACACAAAAAGAAGCCTCAGGAAAGCGCCAAAACGTAGGGAATTCCGAAAAGAATAACTGAGACACGAAACCACAAAGTTCTTCCGCTTTTTGATTATCTTCCAATTCTGCACGATTTTCTTTTGTTTTCTTACAAGTTGTCTGCACCTTGCAATTGATCTTTTTTTTCATTCAATTTATTTTTAATGTGAATTTTTTTAAGTGAATTTATATACTGCAACAATAAAGAAGGAATTCGAGAAAGAAGAAAAGGAAGTTTAATGTGTATGAAACTGAAAAATTTAAATTCTTAAGCTACAAAAACGAGATAAATTCCACGGATATATAGTTGCAACCAAATTCAAATTTGATGAGCTAATCTTTTATGATATAAACTGTAATGAAGCTATACATCAAATGACATACATTATTGCAACATTCCACTCAATCATTCCATGTGGATGTATAAAAATAGTAACATGTTCATCCATAAATACATTGTTGCTCTCACTGCACTTTGAGAGTAATTGATGACAACACATCAAAGTCACGATGCATCAGCAACGAGATACTTTTAATGGACTTTATTTTCGGCATATTTTCGCACATTCTTTGTGCACCACTGCCGATGTTTGTACATGTGCATCATGTGTGGCAGCGTTTGTAATTTTTATTTAATGTGAATTAATGAGGTGATGATTTTATTTTTATTTATTTGTTGACGCCAAGCATTTTGATGATTGATTTTTTTCTGGTGTGACTACAAAATAAGTTTGCATGTTCACTGTGTGTGGTTAATGAAATTCTCGTTGAACATTAAGTGTCACTGAATGATGTTCATTTTTTGCCATCAGACTTACACTGAACACAATGAAGTTTTCTTTTACATAATTCTATGGGAAATTTTCTTCACTATGTCTAGTTTATTATGAGAACTATAAGAATTATACATTTCACTTTCCGTCTAAAGGAAAATCACTTTCGATCATTTTTATTGCTTTGTGTTACAAAATATCACGAAAGTCACGACTTCATTCTCCCTTTTCATTTTTGTACCCATAATATTATGAAAATATTCCTCAATCATTACACAGCTACCAATGATTTCCCTTAGGGTGCACTTTTATGTAAATTTTTTTTGGCGAAATGTATTGATATAAACCTTGTCGAAAGCTACTTATTTCTGTTGATCTGGTAAACTTTCGTGAAGCTTAGATAATGAAGTTTGAAAATATAAACTAGATTTACTGAGATTAGTAGATTAAGTTGCAGGGGCTTAACTATGGATGCCACAGTTTAGCTCGGTACTTCCAGTCGATTCCATATAAATTTATTTTAGACTTTGTTTAGTGGTCACTTTTTTAACTTTTGCACAGGGCACTCTGAACCCTAGATACACCTCTAATAAGTTGCTCTAAATGTGATTTTTTTTTAAATTTAAGTTTAAGTTTATAAATTGATATATTCTTCATTACAAAAAATACGTAAATTTTTTTCTCTTTCTTATATTGATTGCCCTTAATCTATAATAATTTAAATTAGTAAAATAATTTTATCATGTGGCTCAGCGTTATGTAAATCAAAAATTGATTTTTTTCTTGTTTAAAACTCTTCATATCTCGATTTTAACTCATTCTATTTAAATTTTACACAAATTTAGATTTTTTCCTACAGATTAAACCATATAATTTTAGTGTACAAGAGTATCAAAATAGCAAGTGCAAAGCCCTCATTACACTGCTTTATGTTAAATTTCCCCTTTGTGTGTTTGTATCTGTTTTCAACTTTATATCACCATAAAATGCTATAATCAAAAATAAAGAGAGAGAATACGAACGAGAAGTATTAAAAAAGTGAAGCATATTTTTGGCTGAATTGGTTTTGGAATCACCGTACCGTGAAATATATCATTGGCAAAAAATTCTCCGAACAGAACAGAGCTGAAAGGAAAAAAAATGTGTGTATGAGCAGAGAAAATAAACTGCTACTGCCGTTCTTTTTTTACTTTTCGGAATTAAAAATTTTCAATTCTTTTGTGACATTCGAAAATTTTCCTCTCTCTTTTGTTGGATTTATTTTTCATTTATTTACGTATTGTTCGAGAGGAAAATGAAAAATTGTTTGGATATTCGTTTGAATAGAGGAAGGTGTGGAAGGAAAATGAATTTTATTTTATCATATCACAAGGAATTTATTTCATATGCCACACTGCAACATTTATTTCAGGTTATTTTAAGCTTTACCTATGCATTGTTCTTAAAATCTCAGTAATACGGAGAGACAATATTTTCAAAAGTGATGATTAATTGATCAAAATTTACCCTTAAGCTGTTATTTTTTCCCCTACACGCAATTATTCAAATTATATTATAATAATCGAATTTCTAGTGAGGGTGCTTACTTCTTTTACTAAACATTGTATTCAAAATCTTCCAAATGCAATTTCGTATTAAAATAAATTCGTTCAAATGAAAATTATAGAATAATGTCAATTCCCAAAATCCCTCAAGTTGTGACATTTTCCAAATGAACTCAATGTTTATTAAAGTTAAAATATTAGTTATTTAATGTGTTGATGCATATGGTTTTTTAGATTGTAGAAAAAGTCTGACTTAATAATTTGCATGGTACTAATATGCAAATAGAATGTTAATGGATAAAATGCATAAAAAAGAAAACAAAAGTGTCTTCTTCCGGTTTAATTTGACTATAAGCCATTCACACACATTCGAGAATCTCAAAAAAGGCACATCATGAAGATTTGAGCTTGGTACTCAGACATACCCGGCACTGAGAATGCCGTCGGGCATTAAAGCTTGAGAAATATTCACACAATTGTTTTTTGTAAAAGTTTTTTTTGTCATTTCTGAAATAAAATTCTCGATTGAATGTAAAAAGAATTTATCAAGTTCAATGTGTACTGGTTGGGGTTCTTTATGTAAATTATTTTATTGTCATTGTAATATTTTAATACAAAAATGTTTGTGCGAAATGTTAGTATTGCATTGAACAGTAATACAAGTAAACTTTTGTGTAATTTTATATTTTAATTATTTACATACAACAGTATGAGCATATTAAGCATCAATTTGATTTTTGATTTATTTTCAATTAATCTTAAAATTTATAAATAAACTTTAAAATTCTGTAAACTGTAAAATTAAAGTTTTTCGTAAAAAAGTAATCTTCAATACATAGAGCTTTGAATTTAGGAGCATATAGCGTGAGTAAAAGTGTCACAAATGCAATAATATTCATAATTATAGTCACGAATTATAATGATATCAAGTTTTCTGTTAAAATGCATATGATAATTAGCCTAACTTGTTAATTTGTGAACTTCAAAAACGATTAGTGACATTGTTATTTTAGAGTAAACCACGATATTTATTAACAGTTTTGAACAAAAAAATGCATTTATATTTCAAAAATAAAATGTTTTCTGTTTGATTGAGCAGACAGAAGAATTAGTCCGAAAACATGAAAAAAAGAGAAATAAAAAGACAGTTTTAATTCCCTGATAAAAAGACGCTAAACAGCAAAACAATGACGACGAGACATTAGCATAAAGTCGCTCGGAATACTCACGGCAGTTCAAGGCCATGGGCAATAGTGAATAGTGTGTAAGTCGATATACATGGAAGTAAAGAAGAAGTCTGAAGATAAAAGCCAGCACACTAGCACAACTTGCTTTATTTTTCCCATTTCTGAAAACAATTCTGTGAATTTCCATAAAATTGGTAATGAAAATGAAATGAGAATATTCAGAGCGAAGATGATGGGTTTATATAACTAGTGCGGGTCAGTTTTCGCTTTCAAAATGTTCTCAGAGAAACAGAGACACGCGGAATATAATTAAAGAGATTCTTAATATGGGAAGTTCTTGGACACTTGACTTCCATTTGTGTTAGTATGTATTTTCCTACTGTTCTGTAGAAATAAAAGAATAACTTTTTCAAAATCACTTAGATTATTTGAAGCAAATTTATTTTTACTTTAAACTCAGACCAAGGTGTCTGTTCCTGGCTTAATATGTTATTAATTCCACTTCTTAATGAAAAGGAAACATGCTCATACAAATGAATAAATTTTGCAATGAGGTACCGCAACCAACATTTGAAGTAATTGTAATTTATTAATTTAATAATTATTCTTGATCTCAAACTAAAGATGGTTTTAGTTAACTCTTAAAAACAAAATAATAAAAAATTATGACGATAATATTATGTTATTTGAAGGAATCGTAAAATTTTAATGTAAATAGGAGTAATTACCAATTAATTAAAGCAGGTTTAGTTTCAAAAATTAGTCGCAGAATAATCTTGGTTTAAAGCTGATGAAACTCAAATTTGTTCTTGTATGCTTAGGAGCTTTAATTCAAAAGAATTTAAAAAAAAGTTAAATAAACAGTAACTTATTAAGCTTCAGTTTGATAATAATTGGTAGCTACATAAAAATGCGATAATTTCACATAACTGTGATTAACCTTTAAGCAATTTTATAAATAAAGTGAATAAGATACATCAAAAGTATTCCTTTAATGAAACGTTGTAAGAAAGTTTATAATTTTTATGGAATATCCAGCGTTTAAATACAAAATTATTAATTATGAGCACATATTATTGAGTGGTAATGTGCTAAGATTAAGCTGATATTTTCCACCATTACATTGTTACCAAACGAATGAGCCTAAAGTAAGTTTAGCTATAGACTTAAGAGAATAGTGCTCTTCAAAGTCTACAGACTTAAATTGAGTTTTTTAGACGATTTTAACAAGAAAATGAACTAGTCGTTCCACTCCATTGAACAATCCTAAGCAGACTTTTTTGTATGAAATCTAAGAAAATGTAGCAAAAGAAATATGAAAGAAAACTTTCAATCGTTTAGACATCAATTGCAAACTGCCTGCTTTTGAATTTTTCTCTCTATAATTTACTATTGCTCCACATCTAGTCGCAAATAAACAATAAGGCAAAATCAGTAGCAGCAGCAGCAGTTGCACTAAAAAAAAGCTCAAATAAAGAGACGATTGGTGGGTAATTTTGTGATTAATTTTTTTGAAAGCGTGATTGCCCCAAAATAAGAAACTTTTTTTGCTTCTGCTGCGATTTTTATAAACTGCTGTTGTTTACTGATGATAATTGATTTATAAAGAAATTTCCATTTTGCTTAGAAATGTTTTTATGCAACAAATGTTTAAACATGTTTTTCTTTTTTACTTCATTTAATAAATTCAGAGAAATTTAAAAATTTACTGTTTTTAGCCACAAATATGAATAGTAATCAACTTTTAACTTACCCTCTCCAGACATGCCACCTTGTTGATTGTTATGGGAGTCATCTAAATATACAGAATTGAAAAAAACAAACAAAAATAAAAATGTGTCTGTAAAATTTGATTTTTCAATTTGTCGAATATGAAAAGGGAATTACTTTTAAATCTAAAGAGACAATTGAGGAAAAATTCCGTTGAAAATAAACTATACGACCTTATTCGTATAGTCATTTCCATTGTTTTCTTATTTTTGTTCCTCTTCATTTTTTCTCAAAGTCACAAGGAATAAAAAAAATTATCCACAGAAACATATGAGGAAAAGGAAAGGAAAAGAATAGTATTAAGAAACGAAATAAGAACAATAATAGCATTAATATTAATAAAAAGACACTTGGCAAGCAAATAACTGCATAGCATGCATGCCAGTCATTTTTAGGTGACCCCAAACAAGTTGAAACTTAAAAAATTTAAATTTTTAATGTAATTTCTTTGTGTTTCATTTTCTTAAGGGTGAGTCAACGGAATTATCTTCCTCTTTAATTACACATGCATTTTTAATACCTTCTACTTATTATGACTTCTCTTTGTAAAAAAAATTATGTGTAAATATGTGCAGTAAATTAATGTCTGCCTTTACATTGTTAATTTTTTGACGATTTTCTTCATTTAATGAAAAAAAAATTTAATTTAAGATTATTTATTTATAGAAAAATATTTTATGAAACTTAATTGCTAAGGAAGTGACAGTTTTCTTTTGCTTGAGCAATTCTCTGTGCAATATAATTTGTTGATGAAATTTGATAATCAAAAAATTAACAGGAGCTGTCGAGAATAAAAGATTAAGAAAAATTTGTTCGAATTGTATTGAAAATATTAACAGATTAAAGATAAGCTTAGAAAAAAGATGACTGAGACTATAACGAATAAAGAAACACGAGAAGAAGAAATTGAAAAGAATTCCACCTGTTTCATCAATTCAAATATTACAAGAACGAAATTAATGAAAAAATACATTTTTGTAATGCGCCAGTCATTACGCCCTGCAGGAACTGAAAATTATTGCCCTCTCGTGCGCATTTTAAAGGTAAAAGAAAAGGAATGAAAACCGTTGAATGTTGTTGTTGTTCCTGCATGTATAATTAAAGTCAGTTAACAATTTTCTTTTCAACCCCTGAGCGGGCAACAGGTTCATCGGCATTTGTGATACAAAATTGTTTAACGATATCGAGTCATTGAGAGGCACCAGATGGTCTCTCATCATTTCATTCTACATTCGTTTTTATATTCTCTTTTTGTAAGGACATTTAGATAATCAACAACTGGTAGCGGCGACAGAGGGAACCCCAAACATTGAACTCTTCGCACTTCCTTCTTTCTTCTTTTCTTTTGCATGCCATTCAACTTCCAAGGAAATTCCCGCTCGATTGTCGCATGTTAAAGTTTGTTGTCGATGGTCATTAAAATTTACGTTTCTTTATATTTATTCATGAAAATGTTAAATTTTATTTAAAAGGATGCGCACTATATATTCGAATATTCATTTCTTCTTATGCCTTTTTAACGGAATCGAGGGAATTTTTAAGGAAATGAGTAGTAAAAGAAGAAAACTTGATCAAAGTGGATGAATTTTTATTTTCCCCTTGTTCCACTAAATGTTAATTTATTTTTTTACATTTTAGAAAAATTGAGCTTGTACAACTGAAAAAGTTGGTTTCTGAATAATTTCTCATCAATTTTTAATTAATATTTTATAAATAAAGAACCATCTTCAAGCTAAAGAATGCATTATAAAGATTGTTAAAAATATTATAGTTTTTTCTAGCATTTGTAAAAATTTAGTTAAACAATTTACTGCATCTTGACCAATAAGATTCAAAATTATTCAAAATTAAGGAAACAAAATTGGACAACTTCAAAATGAAGAAGACAGTTTTAATCCTATTAAATTTTTTAAAGATAATTCTAAGAGGTTTTAACGCAACTTGAGCTGATTATCAATAATTTTTATAGATTAAATTGTGTTTAAGATATAAGTATTCAATAAATTTTAATCTGAATGCATCTGTCTTATTTCAACTTTTATATTTCAATATGCTTTAAATTTTCACAACATACAAATTTTGTACTTAATAAGATTTTCTCAGACCTACATCATTCAATTTTATTTGAGATTTTTTAATCGATTTAAGTCATAGATTTGACACTTACTTTTATTCTTGTCATCACTATTTGTTGTTGAGATATTTGTCATTTGATGCTGATAAACATTTAAATCTCCATGATGTTGTTGATGACCATGATTTAAATGCTGCATGTGTACAGCCGGCTGTAATTCCATACTGATCATTTATTTTCAGATTTTACGTTTCAAAACTTATTTTCGATCAAAAGTCAGTTTATAAATTCACTAGCTAATTTTTTTGCACTTAATTAATTAATTTAAATTATTTCTATGTTATTAACATTTTATTCTGTTTTATTTGGTTTTTGCACATTTATTGGTAAATTCTGAAAATATTTTTTTAAAAAAACTATTTTTAATTATTTGATGAACTAGTGGCAAGATTATCAATATTTTAATGCATAAGTAATCAATTTTGAGCAAAAATAAACCAAAAAATGACAAATTATCGTCAAAAGCAAAAGAACTAAAAAAATACGAAAAACTAAATTAAAATTAACAAAAAAAGTAATGAAAAATTGAATGACTCATGTTTAGACAACGCAAGCTGATTCAAATTCTTCTTCATTCAACTATTTTTTGTTCCAAATTAAAAAAAATCCGCCACGGTTCTATCAATTTGTGGAAGTGTTGCTGGTATTTCCTCAGCTTTTATTGAAAATAAAAGCGGAGAACCGCGTGAAATTTTCAATTTGGCTTCTTGTTGATCCTTTCTCACTTTCATATTATTGATGAAAAAAGTAGCTCGGCAAGAGATTTCATGATTCTTTATTACTTTAGTAGTGTATAAATGCAATGACATCTCTCTTACATAATTTTATTTTTAAATTGAGATATATCAAGAAATGAAAAGAAATTAAATAATAGAAAAATTGCGAGCAGACGTTTGTGGGAAAAAGTAATCTCGTGAGAATTTTTTTTTTCAAATTTTGATGGTCAAGTTCAAGTTGACTTATACAATGAAAATCGGAAGTTAAATTTTCTTTAGATAAAAATGAAAAATATATTTTTATTTTTTTTTGAAGTTCAGAAATATTTTTTATATATTTAATTTAAATCCAATATTTGTACAATAATCTAAATTATGCACAAAAATTCATTTGTGGATTATTTTTTAATTTCAAGTTGTTAAAAAACGATACAATTTTCTATTAATAATTCAAACAGTTTCATTTTCTTCCACTAATTGAAATCTTTCTACTTTCTCTAGAATGTATATTAGATTTAACACTTTCAACACAGTTCTTAGCGATTAATTTTGCACCTAAAAAGTTATTTTAAATTTCACTCATACACCAAATTTATTTTTAGAATAACTCAAAAACACACGACAGGATATCAAAAATTAAAATTTATTTTAAATGAGTTCAAAAAATTAGCAGAATGAAAAAATTACAATTTTGTTTTTTCGAAATTATTTAAAAATAATTATTTTTAATATTATATTTTTAATCGTATTTTTAGTTATTTAGCTGTTTAAAAATTAGTTTAGTAAATTTAACTATTTTCCCAGTTTCTCCACAACTTAATATTATAGGTTTTTTTAAAAATATTTTTAATTAGTTTTTGGTCCTTTAATATTTATTAACATTTGATTTAGTTTGCAATTTAAAACTCAATTTGAAATGTTGGTTTATTTTTTCTCAATAAAAGCTGATGTATTCAACTTTATACAGTTCCACTTATTATAATATAATACATCTAACATCAAATTTAAGCACTTTGTGCAGGTTCTGATTTGATCATGTTTTTTTAAAGCTTTAAAAATTTTAATTACTTTTTCTATGATATATTTGCTTCACTTGTTATTTGCTTCCTTTAAATTTATTTAAATTTAAGATTTTTTACTTTACTCAATTTTTTGAAGCATAAATTCACTGTTCCGTGCTATCGACTTAAGGCTTCGTACAAAACTGCCGCTTGCCGACCATTCTCATTCAACTTCTTGCTCAATTTTTCATTTACTTCTTCATTCCTGAACTAAAACATTGTGAAGGTGTGCGCGATTGTGCTTCGTTATTTCGAACGTATGTATGTGATGGAATGAGTAAGTTTTTAATACAGCCTGATCAACAAATTGTTGCTTTTTCACTCATACACTTACATTTTAATACAAAAGCAATCAAACATCCACAGAAGTTTTACAATTTTCATTTGTTTTTTTCTTCTACATGAAAATATACAGGAGCGTAACAGGTGCGATATTTTGAACGATCGCGCGCGTATTAAACATATGTATGAATAAAAAAGTGAATGACATCAGAACAGCGAGTTTTTCGTTTTCATAGGAAGCTACACGTCTGTCTATTTACATTTTTAATTTACGATCATTTACTTTACCTGCGTTTTTGTTCTATGCTGAATTGTTTTTGCTTATTTTTTATATTCTTAAAATATATTTATTCTCAAAATTAATACTAGCACAGTGACATTTGTATAAAAATTGAAAATGTAGATTTTTCATTCGTGAACATGTGCTTAAAATCATCGCAAGGATAGTAAAAATGTAGAAAAATTTTGAAGATCATATAGAAAGGCAAAATAGATGAAACTTGATGATTCCAAAAGAGGGGTAATTTAAAACATAAACCACACGCATACATGAAGAGTTATTACGTCGTATACAAGAGCTAATCATAGAGTAAAAAATAATAAAAGAAGTACGATAAGATAAATGTGAAGTGGGTGAGAGAAAAAGAGAGACGAAGAAGAAGGTAAAGCACGGGAAAAAATCAGCCAATCGTGATGAATAATAGGGTGGAGTTAGTTGGTTAACGTCAACATTCATACGTGGAAAAGAAGAAGTAAATGTTAAAGTTTTGGAAAAAAGAAGAAAAAGAAGCAGTCAAAGAAAAAGAGATCATCAACATTGATTATGATCTACTTGAAATTGTTTCTTTTTTTCAAATTGTATATACTCTACATACATATTGCGTGATATATTGTACGACAATAAAAGCTGAATAATGGAACACATACGTGCGGAAGTAAGAAGAAAATACAGTAAAAATGTGACGATCAAATCCAAGTCCTCTGGATAGTGATTTGAATTTGAAATTTCAGCGACTATTCCAAAGTCAATGAGTACTAAAAATTATTAACTACTTTTTCCATTAATATGAATGGTAATTTAAAAGATTTGGATAATGTTACTAATAGTTTTTTATATCAAATTTTAGTACAAAAATAAGTATTATACTTTGGATCAAATAAAATATTTAATAAATTTTGAATGATTTTGGTAGAAAAATTCTGAATTTTTCACTGCATAAAATACTAAATAATACTGCTCTTGAAGAGAGAATTGTACAAAACTACTTCGTTCTTATACACATTGAATCACACGAAGATGATTATTTGATCGTACAAAAATACGAATTTAAAGTATAGCTTCCGATTGTTTAATGTTGATTCAAATACTCATATAAAGCTATTTTGAATCATCACTAGCACAAAAATTCTTCATTTAATTTACTATAAAATCTCAAAAAAAACTGAGCGATATTCTAAAAATAAATAGATTAAATTCAGTTAATGTCATTTTTGGAGTTGTCAATTCAATATTTTCAGTTTACTTCAAAATGTTTAAAAAAAGCATAGGAAAGTTTAAAACTTTCCTATCCACCAATAAAATTAATATAAAAAATAGTTGAAATTTTCTTTTCTTTCTATTTTTCATTTTTAATAACTTGTAAATTACGCACGCGACTCATGAATAATTAAATTGCGCAGCACAAGTCTTTTGCTAATTTTTCTTACTTCTTCTTGATCTTCTTTAGTTTGTAGATTTCTCTTCTCCTCATAATAATAGCAGTAATGATGACTTTAGTAAGTAAAAATATAGTTTGTTGTTTCGTATGTGATTTGCCATGCGTTACAAATTGACTTCAAGACTTGAAACATCTTGTTCAAAAATTTGAATGTACCCATCATTTTGACTTTAGTACCAGCGGCGAAGCCAATTTAAAAATCTTGGAAATTTTAAATTTATTGTATTCTCCCTGACTACGTTTAACTTTTTTAAAAAGCATCATATGCGCTGTTTACATATGAATGATATAAAATTTTCAACTTGATATTTTTGTATTGTGTCTTCTTTATGTCATGATGTATGCCTATTTTTCTTGAAATGAATAAAATGAAATGGCGTATATGATAAAATAATTATAATAAGCTATAATGATGATGATGTGCTGTTATTTGTATTTCTTACTTTTGTGCCTTATGTCTTGTAGCAGTTTCTGGCAAAAAAGTTTATTTATGATGTTGACAAAAACTTTTTCAACTTGTAAAAAATTCACAGAAAAAAGGATTTGATTTCTAAAAAGTTTGATATTTAGAATTAAAACCATTCGTATTGATTTAGTTTTTGCCATGAGCATAATTAATTTCAGTTATACTCAAAATCTGTCTGTTCAAAAAATTCAAAAATATTAATTTTTGAATTCTTTCAATCTTCTTGAAATTTATTTCTTCGAAAAGTTTCTTAATAATTTTGCATTCATTAGAATTAATTGAAGAGCATTATGATTTTTTTTTTCATTCTATATTCATTCCTCCAATTTTCTAGAATTTTTTTCTTTCTTAAATTAATGTAGAATGAATGTGAGCGGTAACAGTACTGAAAAATTCTATTCATTATTACTTTTCTGTTTATACTTTTAATTACAAATGTATTGAAAGAATCAAGAAAAATGTAGATCGTTATTCATTCATGTTTCATGAGTGAATATGGATTCTATAATTGCTGTTTACATGGAAATGAATTTTGAAAAAACTATAAAATTTGCTTGAATTTATTGATAATTTCATAAACATTATTGTGTTTAATAAAACCAATTTAGATCTTCTTTACCAACTGAACTTGTTAGTTTTTCAAAAATATATGCTCTATCAATGAAATAATAAAATGCTCATGAACTTGCACTTGTATGTTAGAAGCATTTCTTATCGCGATAAAGTTTTCGGTTGATGGAATACTAAATTGTTGTTGCATGCTAAGCTTAGCACAAACACGTCGAAAACAGTCCAGAGAGAATCTTTGTTGTTATTTCTTATAGCCGCACACGACAAAACGTCATATTTCTCTCTTTACGTTTGCGCTTAAGTGCACTTGACTGAGCAAACAATATCGTACACTGATATTTTAACTTAAAACTTACTGCTTCTACTAAAGCAGGGCATGGGCATTATGATGATGATGATGAGGCAGATGGGCACATAGAATGAATATATGCATGGTCGGTGAGCAATATAATATGCATTATGGTGTGCAATTATGCAAGCAATGTAGATCGTCTGCAGAATATCGTGTGTGCATTATTGCGAACTGTTATTGAACATGAAACATGTGAGGCTCATTTGGATTAATGCAGTTCAAAATCATGGAAATTTTCATTCATTTTCCTCGTTCTAGCCTTAACATTGATTTGCATTTTGCATTTTTATTGATCTATTTAATGCATGGAGTCTCAAACCTTGCAAGAATTTTTAAATATCACGAAGGATATTTTTAATATATATTCATAGTCTTAAACTGTTTTCAATTAAATTATTGAGAAGAGAAGATGTCTCAAAGCACTAGTTTTTTTTTTCAAAATTTTAGCACATATAAATTAGTAGTTAAATTGGTAAATTTCAATTAAAAAGTCAACAAAATGATTTTGATTTTAAAACTAATTTCAAAGTTTGATATATGAGGTTTGACTCGATATTATATTTATAAATAAAAAGTAAAATTAAGTTAAATTTTGAAAATAAAATACTCAAACAGTGTTAATGAATTCGTAAGATTGTGAGAAATTTAGTTATGTTTTATTCTCAGGATATGCAAATTTTTTTGGACCTAATCAGAGGAATAAATTTCCATTAAATTAAAGAACATTATGGGAATTCCACTCAGTACAGAAATATAATTTATGTGGGGTTATCTGTGTTAATTCATCAGACAGAGAAACTTTGTCCTTATGCTCATATTTGTAAATTTACCTTATGTCAGGAAAACAATTAAAGGTTGAAAAATGAATTTCATGTCGTTTTACTTTTAAATGTTCACTTATTCTATTTTAATAGGTGAGTTACCCTTTTTTAGTTTATTTCCTTCAATTTCAATATTCACCCTCGCACTTATAACCGTGTATACTAATAACCGTGAAAACTGACCTCGTTATCACTCAAAATCATTCAATTTTTTCCTGTAGTAAAACAGGGAACACATTGAAATTCAAATAATGTGTGGGAAATTTTAATAAGGTACTGCAGTCACTTACAGAAATTATTTGTTCACATCAACAGGTTGTTCATTTCATTAATAAATTTTATACAAAAAACATATAACTTATGTAGGGTTCGGAACTTGTATACAAGTATGCGCATACTGTATACAAGAATTGCATACAAGTGCTAGAATTTCATACAAATTCTAGCACTTGTATACAAGACTTGCTTACAGTATGCGCATACTTGTATACAAGTTCCGAACCCTAAACTTATGTAAATCCTTCAAGAGAAATGCTGAAAAATATTGTAGAAAGCTCTTTTCTGAAAGAAAAAGATGAATTCAAAATTTTTTTTTGGAATATATTGTCATCATAGTACAACAATCGAAGAATAAGTTTTGTCTTATCTCAATCAATTCAATTTAATTCAAAACAGAACAATAAAAATATCTTCATTAAATAAAAAGGCACAAAAGTTGTTACATAGAAACAATGCTGATAATTTACATTAACAAAGAGTAAAGAGAACTTAAACTCGATTTGAAAATTTTTATTATTTCATTATAATGGCTTCAAAAGAATAAAGCACAGAAAACAGCGAGAACAATACAATTCTGTCACTTTTAAAATTATGTAATTTCGTTCCACCGTCCGTGCAATGTCACAAACGTCGTCTGTTTGTACAGAGGAAAAAGAGTTCTTTACTGGATTTTTTATTGCACCAAAAAGGAGAGAAAGAATTCTTCTATTGTAATCTGGATGTTACAAGTTATCCAAATGTGACCAGCGGAATTAAGAAAAGAACAATTGGATGGTAGAAACTTAGGTGCTTGTTGTTGTTGTCGGTCATAAATTTTGCGATATTTCTTTTTTGTGTTGAATGTAAAAGGAGAAAAAAATATATTCGACTGAAAATGTAAAAGGGTGACTGTACATCCGGTATGTATGTCTAGTGAATGTTATTTTGAAAACGGAAGAACATTTAATTTCATATTAAATTATTTAAAGTTGAAGTGTTCCTTAAAAACTTTTTAATTAAAGCTCAAGATGGTTTGACCAATCCTTTATCAATCTCAAAATGAATTTTCACAT
Source organism: Chironomus tentans (assembly GCA_963573255.1). Lineage (NCBI taxonomy): Eukaryota > Metazoa > Arthropoda > Insecta > Diptera > Chironomidae > Chironomus > Chironomus tentans. The sequence continues at coordinate 90,224 of OY754305.1, forward strand.
TTTCTTGGTTAAATGCTGTGCTTTTAAAAAGTGGGTATGATTAAGTAAAGATATAATCAAAAAATTTATTCCTTAGATATTAAAGAGAAACCATTTTACTATTAAAATTTCAATTTTATGCTAATGATCTTAGCAATCTAACCGTTTATGCGTATTATTTTTCTCTTTATTTTAATATATTTGCGTTATAAATAGTTGTGTTAATAAATAATTTTTAATGCATCATACATTTATTCATATAAATATAAAACATACATTTTTACATAATTTTTTTAAAAATTAAGTTTAACTAACAGAGTCAATTTTATAGAAAATGTAAAAAAGAATCAGTTTCTGAAATTTCTAATTGCTATTGTTTAAGGTTGATGTTTAAATTTAATGTCTTTTCTTTTAATATTATTAATTTTATATCTATAACTATCTCTAAATTTTTGGACTTCAATTTTTAAAATTTGAAATGAACACGATACTGATTATAAATATTTATGTCACTTTTCATCAAATATTTTTTGTAATCAAATTTAAATCTTTTTTATTGTAGTTTTGTCCAAAAAATTCAAATTCGTAAAGATCTTTTCGATTTTATAAAGAATTGTGACTCACTGGCATATCAAGTGCCATGCCAAAATTACTGCGATTTTTTTTTAATTTTAATGACATTTGCTAAATTTTTATTTTTTTTATTTTTATCAAAAAAATTATGAATACATTAACTTATTTTAATCAAAAATTTTGTAGTCAAATAGCTTTCATTCATACCAAATCTAGATTTCCATAAGTTAAGGCAAGGCATAAAATAATATAAACAACAATAGGGTAAGGCACATCATCATATTAGCTATTATTTTTTTCATCCATCTCTTCTTTTTATTTTTATTTTATATTTCCCTCTTTTTGTTTTAAAACTTATGATACACATTGTAAAATGAAATATACAATAAAATGATGTTTTTATACTGAAAAAAAATTACAATATGTAGACTACCCAGTCAGAAATTCAGTGTGTTGAGTTATGAATCAGTTAAGAAAAATATTCAAAATATAATAAAAACTAAATTAGAATGACTTTAAGTTTCTAAATTCTTCAGGTATTTTTGTAATTGAGAAGAAAATTAATAACATTTTCTACTGGGTGTTTAACAAGTAAGCGGTATGCACAGAGGAAAATACGAGAAATAAAAATAAGAAGTGAGTGAGTGAGTGAGATGGAAAAAAAGCAACAGCATATAGCAAAATACATGAAAAAAGTGGATTATAATTATAATAGTAATAACATATATAAAATAAAAAACAGAAGAAATTATCAAATACGTTACGGTATGTAGTCGCGTGCCGTTCCATGCTCGACATCATTTCCATATCTCTCCTTTTCTTTTTCCTCCAAAGCATCTTATTTTAAAAAGAAAATTATGAAGTTGCGATATTTCTACTTACCTCATCTTCTCTTCTACATACAATGTACTCTCATGTGTGTTTTAGTTTACCCAACTTACTTCCATATATGCCACGCGAGCTATAAGCTTTCATGGTGATGTGCGTTTTATTATTCAAAATGTTAAAAAAGATTTTTCCTTGCATATAAAATAGCACATTAAATAAAATCATTTTTATGAGCAAAGAGTTACAAGAAATGCGAATCTCAAGTGAGATATTTTCAAAATTATAATATTTTCGAAGATTTTAGATATCTTCTAAAATTGCATTTAAAAACATTACTAAAGACACAAAAAATTCAAACAGCTTTCATTCGATAATTGAAATTGAATTTTGTAATTTTAAACATGAAAACCATTGAGAGAAATTTGTTTTTAATTTCCTGTCTTTATACTTGATCGAAACCGCAAAATATGGAAATGAAAAATTTCATGCAGAAAAATGAAATAATTTTAAAGAAAAATTTGCTAAACACCGGGTTGTGAAATTAAAATATTTCAGGAGAATTAAGGCAATAACACTCAAAATTAATCTTAGCACGATATTCAAATCCTTAAATTAGAAATCTTCCAAAAATTTTGAAAAATTTCGAGTTTAATGCCTTGAAATTTCCAATCCAAAATCCTTAAAATGTGCTCGTTAACTTTGTTCAAATAAAAAAATTGACAATAAACAAAGGAATAACTCAATTAAATTTTTTATTAATAAAACAATTTTAAAAATTATGATGAGCAAAAAACTTTGGAACTCGTAAAGATCATAAAAGAATACGTAAATATTATGTTAGAATGGGAACATGTTCCGAGATTTTAGTAATTCATATTCCTTATTTTAGACGCATTTTAGTTGTATTCAATCAGTTTACACTAACTGAAGCACAGAAGCAGGAGGGTCTGGACCACCTCCCAAATTTTTTTGAGTCGTTCATATTTTTTCGGATGGGGCTCAGTCCCTCCTGGCTACGCCCCTGCTGAGGCAAGTTTGTAGCTAAGGAGGGGTCTGAAAAAGGTCCATACGTTTTTTCCGGAAAATCAAAAAATTAAAACCCCAAAATGTAACAAAAGTAAAAAAGTTGAAAAATAATTTTTAAAAAATTAAAAGTTTTTGGACATACTGCCACATCAAGATAAATTTTGACAATATTTAGATGGAATTAAAACTTTTTTCCATTGTTACTTATTCTCGAGTTCAATGTCACCTTTAAAGAAGTCAACCATATTTCATTTACCAAAAAAAACTTTTTTTAAAGAAGACTTCAAATTACAGAAAAGGAACCATACTCGCTTATTGTTGCCCCGGGTGTCTCATCCGTATTCATTGTCTTTTTGTGTATGAAATTGCTTGTGTTACATGTTGCTTGCTTGGGGGGTCTCGCACCAATGCCCACGGTGATCTACGTCATCCGGCAATGAAGAAGGCACTTTTGTGTATGTACAGTTGATATAAGAGAAGTAAGAATTATTTTTAAATTTATTCTTATGGATGAAAAAAATGAGTTTTTTTAATGTTATGTCTTTTTAAGAAAAGTTTCTTTTATAAATGTTAGTAGAAAAAAAATTCTCATGAAATTTTCCTGTTTTGGGGTGAATTTTTTTATTCCAACCTATTAATGCTAATAAATGGAATTCAAGGAACTTTTCAGAATGAATTAAAAAGGGGAAAAGGATGACATAGAAATTACTATTTTTTCTTATTTACCTAACTTGCTACATAAAATTTGTTGAAAAATTCAGAATAATTTAAGAATCTCTTAGATTAAAACAAATAAGAAGTAAATTAATAAAAAAAAATCAATAAAAATAAATACAAATTCTGTTTAGTCATTATTTTCATTCATAAGTTTAAAGGAAATCAAAGCAAAAAAAGAAATATTAAGAGAAACAGAAGCATTGGATGAAATGTAACAAGAATGAGTAATGCAAGAATAAAAGTATTTTTTTTTCAATTCAGTATAGAAAACTCAATGAACCCACAAAAGTTTTCCCACAACAATCAAAAAAAGTCGAGAAAACCACCGAATAAAAATCTTCATTCATCTCCTTTCATAAGAATCGGATGCTCATCGTACACCGTCCGACCATAAAGCGTATCTCGTAAAAACGTGAATTCATTCATGACGGAATTTTTTCCTCTCAATTTTTTTGTGGTTCTTTGGCAAAGCAATTCAAGTGAGTGCACATAAAGATGAAAACAAAAGCGATCACGAATTGAGTTGTTGTATCATCCGAGACATACACAGAGAGGAGAATGGTGCAGAGAAGAGAAGAAATAAGACTCATCTTCTATTTCCATTCACTCGTTTGTGCTTCACATTCACCTTCGGCATCAGCGAGATGAATGAAAAACAATATAAGCACAGCTGAAAGTTTTTGTTTTTTTGGATCAAACTTTTGCTGTTTAAATCGACTGAACGGAAGAGCGATAAATGAACAAAATATAAAAAATAAAATAAAAAGTTTAAAGAATCAATTCGATATGGAATTGCAGCATGTTTTTGTACTCTAAAGTGCATGAAGTTTTATGTACGTGAAGAAAAGAGAAAAGGAAGAATTTCTAATTTCATGTGTTCTTTAAATTCAATTGTAACATAGTTCCGATATTTGTACGACAGAATTAGATCCGTAGTATGTCATCATCGATGAGGTTATTGTACTTTACAATATTTAAGAAATATTTTTTTTGATCTTATTGCCAGTTTCCTTTAAAGTTCTAAGTACATCAAATTCAAAATAAAAAACAGAATAATAAAATTCCTAAAGTCTGAACATAGCCACCTGTTTATCGTTGGTTAAAATTTCTCTACTTTTCAGCTCTCCTTGACTCATCATTAATTCCCTTCATTCCTTCACTCTTTTCATTCCACATCAAGTAAATGTGCTGTTATTCCATACAAATACAAACGAATAACTTTAACAAACATGATGTACTATAGTAGGTTCATAGCTCGTTAGGATATATTCACACAAATGCTAAACTATTAAACCATTAAAATTTTTAGAATAAAGAAAACAAGATATCGAGCATTAAATGTGTTTTTTTGTAAGCTTTTTTGATTTTTGTGTTATCGATCAGTATTTGATTAGCAAGGTACTGTGTATGAAATCAGGGGCGTAGCCAGGATTTTTGAAGGGGCCAGGATTTTTAATTTTTAAAAAAATTAGTATAATATACCTTTGTATTAAATTTTTATACTTTTTTAGACATTAAAATTGATTTTGCGTGTATTCTTCAACACTTTTCTGTAAAAAATTTATTTTTAAAATTTAAAATTAATTTTTAAATTTTAAAAATAAATTTTTTTAGAAATTTGTATTGAATTTTGATCTCGAGGGGGGGTGCCCGGGCACATTTTTTAGGACCACCCTAGGACCACCCCCTGGCTTCGCCCCTGTATGAAATTAAACAATCATGAATATTTTGTGACCTGAACGTTTCTAATTAAAATGATAAATTTTACGGTTTTCTGAAATTCAAATTTTTAAACAATCAAAATATATTTGAATTTTGCGTTGAACTTTCATATATTAAAATGGTTTATCATTTAACGGTTTTCTAAAATTCAAATTTTATAACGGCTAATATATCTGTTTGAATTCTACTGGAATCGAAAACTCATTAGTTATGCTATTTAGCAGTAAGTTTCAAAAATGTGCTAAAAAATAATAAGTTAAAGGAAAGTTTTTAGAACTAAACTATTTAAAATCCAGCTTATTTTTAAGTGACGCAAGTTTGCATCTTATTCGGTGTGAATATTTTTATAGAATTGAAACGTAAAGTTAAAATTGTCTACGATTCACGATTTTTCCTGGTTCCAACCCCAACATGAATAATTTTTTCTTGTGCTGTTATTATTTTGACCGGAAATGCATTTTAAATAAATTTATATATGTACGTGTAGAACGTCGTAAAAGGGAAGTGAAAAAATAATGGAAAAATATAGAAAAATAAAACAAGAAAAGAGCAATTTTTCATTCTTCTTATTTATTTCGACCAGACTTAAATTTAAAAAATTTGTAGGAGTTGACATTGAAGTTAAGTTAAGTTTGTTTATTGAAGTTTTTGATGCAAATTATTTTTTTAAATTAATTTTTTTAAAATTTAGTTGTATCATTTGGCAGTAATATGATATGCAATATTTTTTTTGATTTGAATACTTTTTGTAATTAAATTTTAAAAGGATGAAATATTTTCTGATTTAGGGCTTATTTAAAGAAAATTTTTGATAGAAAAATTGTCATCAAAAAAGTTTTTAATGCTTAATTCTGTACTTAATATTAAAAGCTCTTAAAATTTTAGACTAAAATTTTCATATTTTTTCTTTTAAAGGTCAAAAAGGTTTGTTCTTCAAGTAACAAGTGAAAATAAATTGGCAAGTTCTCTTTTAAAAATACAAAGCAAAACCAAAAAGTTTTTCAAATACCCCATTTTCTATTTTATTTTATTTTCTCTTTTTATTCCACATTTTCTTGTTCCAACTTATCATCATGTAGATCATTATCATATGAGAGATATTCATCCACATAAGTTACACACAACACATCCCATTCATTAAACGGCATAACCATATACCTCTCATGTATGTACAATCATGTACGTGTACATCACAATACACCTCATTTCTACTTCTACTTCTCTGCCGCCGACATTTACCGACTATGATTAATAAAAAGAGAGTTTCATCGTTGACTAGTAGAGCACGACGCGCGAGTGGAATGAAAAAACTTTTTTCAGTGCTGTAAAATTGAAGAGAAAGAAAGAAGAATGAGATAAAAATCATTTCTTCTGAAGGATACACGAGACGCATTTGGATCCCTGTAAATTACCTACGTTGACTATGGTTTTTCAACGAATCCTTCAAATTTTAATAAAACGTTATATTTTCATATAATAAAAAAATACTCCACTTTATTTAGACCAAAATAGTCCCAAAGTGCTATTTTTTATTAAAAGAGCTTTTTCAAATCACGATAAAAGTAAAATTTATGTATAGTGACTTTATGTTACTGTTGGAAGAGACACAAGTTGATTCTTGCTTGCTACTCTGATCATTATTATTCTCTGGATTGAATGGGGCAAGCACAAAATGAGGAAGAATGAAAAGAGAATGGAATTGAAAATTACATCAATTATAAACTCATATACATCCGCTTTGCATTATTCGAATATTGCTGGTTGAAACGATGATGTTTGGATGTTAGGCGGGATAAAAATTTAAAAAGGACTTTTTACTAAATAATTTTTAATAGAATATTTATGATATATTCAAAATGTTGGTTTCTAATGATTTTAAATTTATTTCTAAATTAAATTTCCTTTTCATCCTAGTTAGATTGAAAATTTCTGAGTCATATTTTCTTTAACAAGTGTATTAAACACGCAACAATTAGAAAAATCACAAAAACCCTTTCCTACTCATTTGTAAAATATTACGTAAAATCTACAAAAAAAAGTATCATGAGTTTAATGACCGAAACAGAAGTGAATATGCCTTTTGACTTTTCAGTTTTTAAATTTTCCCTGAAAATGTTACGCTGTGATTGATGAGAACTTTTATTAAAATTTTTTTTAGTGAAATTTGTTAAAATATTATTATTGAAAATTATATTAAGTTTTTAAGGTAATAAATAAAGCCTTTGGGCGCTTATTTGAAAAAAAAGATTAATATCTGCTGCTATATTTTGAATTATAAAAATGTCCTTAAATAATGCTAATTTCTCTCAATCGAAAATAAAGCTAACAATCTTTTGATTGGTGCAACGTTCAAAAATATATTTTTCGTCATATTTCACAAATTTTACAAACTTCTGAATCATTATCAATTCATTCAGAAAATCGATGAGAAAATTGGAATTAATCGCCGCTTTAATTGAGAACCAATTAGCGGAATGGTAAAAATCATCACAGTGATTCCATTGCCAAGTTTATTCCACTTTGATGCTTCGCTAATTTTGCGCGTGCCATAGCTCTTTCATCAGCTCTTGACGCTTATTCTGTTGTAAAATTTATTCTCGACCATGAATACAAGCGAGAGAAAAGTGATGCGATGGAAACAAAAAAAATGAGCGAACAAAAATATTTATTTGTGATATGATGATATTTGACGTGAAAAATCGTGAAAAGTTTGAGAATATGTGGTTTTTTTTTGAAAATTTGAATAGCGGTTAATTGTATTTGAAATGGTTTTGAAAAAGCTTCAACAACTTGTGTTTTAAAAATTATTTTAACTAAATCAATATCTCCACTGATATCCTCTATTGTTCTCGTAAGAATTCTGTCTATAATTTGATGAAGCATCATTAATGGATCTATCGTCTTTTTCCCATCGATCCCATTGATTCTGCAGATTCCGTCCATTTGGTTGTGAAGAATATAAATTTTGATTATTTGGTTGAGTTTCCTTAAGATTTTTATCATTTTGCATGTCACTTGTCGGTTTTCTATTTAAATTTCCATTTCCATTCATTTCCCCGTTGCCGTTTCCTTTAAGAGGAATCATTGATGATTCCATATTCATTTGCATCTGCATTTGCATCATTTCCATATTTTCATATGGTTTATTGATTTCTTTCGATAGGCAAATATCAAGCTCATCTTTATACTTTCTCATTCTATCATAAAACATGTCATTTTCCATTGTTAAGTCATCGATTTTTGATTGCAAGCTCAGGACTACTTCACTTCGTTCCTTTAAAAATTTTCCCATCTCCATTTCATATAACTCTCTGAGGATATAATCACGGTAACATCTTGTTCGAGCTTCATACATAATATCAATGGCCTCCTCTCGGCTAATTTCTTCATCTTCTTCTAAATTATCTCTTGATCCTGTTGACTTCCAAATACAATGATTTCCATTTAACTCCAAAGTGTGAAGTTGGAAAAGTCCTTCAAAGGCTGTGACATCAATAAATTTTAATTTATTGTCAGATGCTTTGATAACTTCCAACAGCTGATTAAATTTAAATAAGTCCTTTTCGAGGTCTTCCAATTCATTTTTACATAAATCAATATGCTTTAATTTTATGAAAGGCATCAAATCTTTTTGCGTGATGACCTTTAATTTTGATCCATAAACCTGAATGACTTCAATATTCGTGAAATATTTATCATAACCGGAGGAGAAGTAATATACATTCCGATTGTAGATACGAATAGCTTTGACATCCTTATTCTTTTTCTTTTCAACATGAATTCCATTTACGCCTATAACTCCACTATCAGTATGAAGTGCATCAAGTTTTTGCTGTACTGAACATGTGTACACTTTACCTAAAATATTTAATATGATTTTTTTTTAAAAAAAACACTAGTTTTTTATAGATATTCACATACCAACAGTAAACCAATCAAAGTCAGATGAATATTTGCAATTAATTTCCACAGCATGTCCTCGTTTTATGAATGTATGCAAGAATATTACCACAGTCACCATAGACGACCAAAACAGAAGAGATTCCTTGCTATAGGAAAGAAATATGAAGAAAAAAAAGTTTAATTTAAATTTTTTTCACCGGAATTGAAATTTTAAGAGACTTTAAAATAATTAAATTAATTGAGTTATTTTTATGTTAAAGAATTCATTCAACCTTTTTAACATTTTCCCACAGAATTTAATTTTAAAATGAAATAATGTCTCAACACCTCCGTTTAGCACAAGACGCGTCGATAGCTAAATTATGACTGAGAGTTTGCAAAATGTATTAAGGAATTTTGATTGTAGAAATTTGCGACATTCTTGAGAGACTAAGACTTTGAATTTTTGAGAATATATTTTTTCTCTAAACCTTGCATAAAGGCCCAGCAGTCGTGAGAACAACGACGAGAGAAAAAATAATTAATGTAAACATCAAATTAAATTAATAACATCACGTTGAACATTTTTATGCGATTTGATATGCTGTCGTGAATATTCATTAGACATGTTTTAGTTAAGGAGATTTTGCATATAATAAATTATGAATTTTATTTTTTAAAAGCATATTTCCTTTTTATTTACATTAGGGGCATAGCCAGGGGGTGGTCTTTAGGTACACCCCCTCGAGAACAAAATTCAATACAAAATTTTAATTTTTTTTATTTTTAAATGCGAAAAATTATTTTTTTTACAAAAAATATTGAATACTACTCGCAAAATGAATTATAATGTCTAAAGAAGTATAAAAATTTATTATAGTGATTTTATCAAAAATCAAAAATTGGGCGCAAAAAATCCTGGCTACGCCCCTGATTTACATTAATCATAATTAAAATTTGATAGGAAAACAACTAACTAGATTCTGTTTCAAATGTATAAATAATTTAATAAACAAATATAAATAAAGTTTCGAAATTCCCGCCATATATGTTATGGTTGTAAGCGTTTTATGGTTAGCTGATTATATCATAACAGAGCAAGTTCACAAACTTTTTTAATTCAGCGTGAAACATTAATCAGCCGGAGCCTTTTCTGGTAAATTCTAATTTTTAGTTTAATTTAAGCTTCCAAGAAACTTTGTGGTTAGAAAATCCAATAATAGTTAAGCATTAGAACACTAAGAATGGCCGAGAAAGTTGGTGTAACACAAAAGGTAAGTTAATTTATCAAAAAATGGCAATTTGACGAGATGAAAAACGTTGTTGTTGTTTTTGTGTCACATTTTATGAAATTATGGAGACACTGGTATGTTGTTGATACACCTCAAAACAAATTTAATTTTTTTTTGTAATTATTTTTATTTTAGGTACAACAATATAAGGATTCCCTTATTAAGAAGGCCGAAGAGCTAATTGTTCATGGATTTCCATCAAAAATTGTACAACTTAATGATCTCTTAGCTACAGACAAGTTTGCAGAGAGAAATTTTAATGATGTCCATCAAGATCTTAATATCAACGTTCCAGAACCAGTCGTTAATGATGACGATGAACCGCCCACAGCAAAACGTGCACGTGTTGAAGCAGCAACTGATACAACTGGAACAAGAGTTATGATTCTTCCAAATGGCTCTGTTAAATGTAATGCACCAATCTGTGAAATTATAAAAGTAGTTAAGCCAGTAATTCGAGGACTTGTAGAAGATTCAAATCTCCTCAAAATGTGGATCAGCTTTATGATTCCAAAAATTGAAGATGGAAACAATTTTGGGGTTTCGATTCAAGAAGATACATTGGCAGAAATTCAATCAGTTGAGTCTGAAGCAGCAGCATTTTTTGACCAAATTTCGCGTTACTTCATCTCACGTGCAAAAGTTGTAAGTAAAGTTGCAAAATACCCGCACATTGACGACTACCGCCGTGCTGTGCAGGAATTAGACGAGAAAGAATTCCTCAGCTTGTGGCTCGTTTTAAGCGAGGTCCGTAACCGCTACTGCTCACTTCATGATATCGTTATCAAAAACCTCGAAAAATTAAAGAAGCCTCGAAGTTCCAATGCAGAACATTTGTACTAAACACTAATTGTTATTTTTACAAATTGTCCATTCTGTATCATTGACGAGTTATTTTAATCATGCAATTAGGGATATTAAAGGCTATTAAATCGACTCCTATCAGTTCATTGACTATTAAGAAATTTTGACATTTCATTCTAGTATAATATTATTAATATATATATTAATATATTAATATATATATATATATATATATATATATATATATATATATATATATATATATATATATATATAAGATTAATCAACAGCAATCTTTACTATTCTCAATTGCTTGAGATCATGATCATGAAGAAATTTTTAACCCATTCTCCCTAATTCATCCCAACTCATCAACGTTCTCTTTTCTCGTAATGAATATATTATTTTTGCATAATTTTAAGGAAAACTGAACTAAACGATTAGAAAACAAAATACAAAAAAAATATCCAACAATCTGAAACATGTAAAATCAAACTGAAAACATTTCTGAAATCAATAAAAACAATGAATTTAAAAATCACTATAAAACCAAAAGAATTCAATCATTAAGGGCGCACATCAAAAATAATTCAATATTTTTTTTGGTAGGTGTAAATTTGAGATATATCACTTGATGTGTTAAATTTTTTATTTATTTTCAGCCGATGTTTATTGAATTGCTTGTCACTTTAAAGAGAGAACATTATGCTTTTATAGTATAACTTTTTAAAGAAGATGCTTGAAAAAAATATTGAAAATTACAGACACACACTTTTTATGGTGCACACTGATGCTAAAATTTTTAAATATTAAAAAAATTATATATATTTTTGTTTACTTTATTTCATAGTTACAAAGGTACAAAAACATTTTTGTTTTTATTTTTTGTATTTATGGGGCTTTTGGTGTTGTTGGGAGATGGGCACCTTGTGGTTGGAAACCTGAAAAGTATAAAAAAACATATTTAAATGAAAATTACGAGATATTAAAATATATATTTACCATTTTCATCAGCGATCCATTTGACTTCATAAGTTGTTCCACTGGCGTCAGTCCATGAGAAACTTCCTTGTTGTACTTCACCAGCAGTGTCCTTTCCTTGCTCATCTTTAAGTTGTTTCAAGCTTCCTTTTGCCTCTGCTTTGATTGAGTTGCTCGTTTCAAATGCATATGCAAAATTGCCAACTCCATCATCACTTGAAGTATTGGATACGGTTTGGGCTTGTCCATCGGTTGACTGACCTTGTGGAGCAGCAGAAATGCATGTTAAAGCAACAGCTAAGACCAACAATTTGAACATTTTTAATTGATTTTTTGTTAATACTTTAATAACAGTAAGATTTGAAATTCAAACTGAAACTGATACTGTCAACAAAAAATTTGAATGCTTTTATACCCCAAAAGATGTATTTATGTGTGAATCAATCTCAACCTGACATTTAATTTTCGACGACTTGAGTAATTTTTATGTTGATAATAATTTTTTCTGCATCTTCAATTTTTGACATCTTCATTCATTTGCTCATTCGTTTATTTAAAGGAGTAGAAATATGAAGGTGTTTATTAAAGGTGCAAATAACCACAATAATTTTTGACGACCTTGAAAGATTCACGTGCTTCTTCGGTGATGTTTCATGTTTATCACTTTTTCGGTCAATTTATTTTGACACTCTCGAGAATGACTTTTTTCATCTTTTTATTATTGAATATAATTTTGAAATTTTTTGTAAATTGGCATCAACTTATGACTTGACTTAGAAATTCCACAACAAAAGCTATTTGAGCTCATTTTATTTGGAATAAAAAAGTTACATTAATTACAACAAATTTTATATCTATTGGTATTGGGATTGACGAATAAGACCAGCAGGTCCATCCTCAAAAGAAGCCAGTTCTTGTGGAATAATAGAATTTTCTTCAATCGTTGTACATGGACGACACATGCAGCCTAATGGAGCTTTGGTGGAGACCTATAAAAAAATTATTAAATAAATATTTTTTTATATATCATTAAATTAAATTTACTTTTCGGAATTTCCTTTCCCCTGTTCTAGCTTTTGGACAAAATAGTGAAACTGAAGCTTCTCTTTCACCAGATTCTTGACAGCAATTGCATGATCGCTCCATTTGCCATATTTTACTTCCACTTACCTAGAAAATTGATTGAATTTAATGTGTAAAAAATAATTTTAGACCCTTACTTGAACATAACTGCCACATTTTCCAATGCAAGCAAATGACGGTATTGGCTTTGGAACACATCCTGGATATTGCAGCACGTGAATAACTGGCGTTAATGAACACTCATCGCTCGCACTTGCAGAAGTTTTAAAATGTGGTGTAGAACATCCACTGGCAATTAAAAATGCTAAAATAAATCGCATTTCTGTATGATTCCTTGAACTTTCGAGTAGAACTTACGAAGTGCTTGAAGACGATTGAAAGAAAGCAAAACAAGGATGTTTATATTTATAAGGAGAAAACTCCTATGCAGTAGTAAAGTACGGTATTGTTATGAACATAATTCTTCCATTTGTCACATGCTGAGATCTTAATGTTAACCAAAAATTATTACATCTTACAGGAATCGAACATAATTGATTAAAAATCAATGTCGTTGAGACAGGTCAGCAAAGTTCAATAAACTTTCTAAAGAATTATTATATAAATGAAGTGAAGTGAATAAAATGATAAACTTATATCGACATTTACTATGCAAAAATCATTTGGCATGGAGTTTTTTTTTTGTAAAAATCAGGATATTATTTATAGATACTTTTTAGTCTCAAGACGACATTTTCATGTCACAGGAGTTAATGATTTAAATAATAAGGGGCCGTTCACTTATTATGTAATGCTTTTATAGGGGAGGGGGTGTTTGTCTGAGATTTTTTGACAATTCAAACAAAAGGAATTTTTCTTCAAGAATATTTTAAAGCGGGGGAGGGTGGGTCTGAAAAGTCGTTTTTTTGCGTTACGTAATAAGTAAACAGCCTCTTATTAACTTCTGTGACATGAATTGTCGTCTTTAGGTTAAAAAGTATTTATTAATGAAACATACTTTAAAAAAATCAAAAAAAGTAACTTTTGTTAAAAATTATTTTGGTCGACATTTAATTGAAATTTTAATTAGAATAAACTAACTTTTATTAGTGATACCTGAAATAAAGATAGAAAAAATTCAACAAAATTTAATAAATAAGAAATGTTGTAAAATAGTTCAACGAACATTCACAAAATTTCATTTATTCGATAGATCTAGGATCCACACAAGATGATAATTATTATAATATAATTATTGTTATTGTTTCCTTTGGAATCTTCTACATTTTTTTTTGTATATTCAGCTTTCTTTTAATTTGCTTGTTAATTTCTCCTCATTTATTAATTTTACACAAAAATGCATGGATGATGCAACTCTACGTGTGTCTAGTCACAAAATTTTGATGAAATATTTACACATTTTGCGTTTTCTACATTAAATTTACTTGCTTTTATTTGCAAGTGGTTTCCTGACTTTGACTATAAGGTATTTTTTTATAAATAATTTCATTTTGGCTCTGAGTCAATAATTAGTAATCCACAGTTAAGTGTTAAAATTTAATCTACATGGCAACTTAATAAGTATAATAAAAATTTTCACATTTTTGTGCAAAACAGTCGTAGAAATTTGTTTTTTTTTGTGTCTCATGCATCCAGTTTAATCTGGTTGGTGGGTAAATGTTCGAATCCTACTGTCAAAGTGCTGCGCTGAGTGCATTTTGTGAAATATTGCCAAATGTGGGAACCCTTGTTTCTCTTCGGGTTTGACTAGAGTTGGAACATCTTGGAGTTTCAACCAAACCATATGTACCACTAAAAAAATTCAAGAGACAAAAAAATATTTCAAGTCAGCTGACAATGCTTTCAAATATAGTGATTTCATTGACCATCAAAATCACTTCCATGTAATCTGTCTGTTGACGTTAAAGCTTACAAGGAAATGATTAGAATTGTCATTAAAGGGAACAAAATATTTATGAGTCATTTGAAAATGCGCAATTTCTCACCAGCGATTGATGGCACCATCACAATTGTCACAAACCATCGTTTTCCAAAATCTTTCAATCCACCTTTCATAGCTATCGACAATTATTTACTGATTAGCAATTAAAAATTACATAAATAATAATACTTTGTGGAGAAATTGGTAGAAAGATGTGATAAAATTCACCTTTCGGTTGTGTAGAATACAACATTTTGGGAGAGCTTACGAGCAAAATGAGAGTAATTGCACAAGTTTGGATTTAATCTTAATAAAAATATTTGAAGGCGCATCAGGGAAAATTATTAAAAAAATATTACTTTTTTTCAAATGCATGCATTTTAAACTGTGAATTGTTAAAGAATTAAATATCTAACGCATGTTTTCAATTTGAATAATTAATAAAACATTTATTTCAATTAAATCAAAGTAAACTTTGAAAATCAAAAACAAAACGATTAAAAAAAATTCAAATTTTTTTTAGCAAACTCTTTTGTTGTCTTCTTGTTTCTCAACTGGAAAAGTTTCTCTCAAAAATTCATAACAAAGATACTCTGAGGGTCTTCTAACTTTACAATTGGAGCTCATAAAGGAAGGCGAAAATTATTAATTTGTGACAAGAAATATTAGCAGGAATTTAATTTATTTCAAAATGTCAGGTGAATTATCAAGGAATGAAATACTGCAAATGTTTGTACGAGTGTCGCTTGTATCACTTGCTACATACTTCTCTGTTAAATGGTAAATTAATTAAAAAATTTAGTTAAACATTTTTTAAAAATTAAATATTTTTCTTTTGAATTTTAGGATGATAAATCAAATTGATCCAACATGCAAGGCCAAAAAGAAGGCGAAAGAGCGTGCGGAAGGACTTTTGCGAAGGTAATTCTTAACAAATTATGAAAAAATCAATAAAGTTACGAAATTCCTGCGAATTTTTGTAGGTTGGGCTTTAAGGAATCAAAACTTACCAATTTAACAGAATATGAAATGGTTATTGCTGCTCATCTAGTCGTGCCTGAAGATATTAGTGTCAGTTGGAAGGACATTGCAGGACTTGATACTGTTGTCCAGGAACTTAAGGAAAGTGTTGTACTTCCAGTGAAACATAGAGACATGTTTCAGACATCAACATTGTATCAAGCACCGAAAGGAGTGTTGCTTCACGGACCTCCAGGATGTGGAAAGACTTTAATTGCAAAAGCAACTGCCAAAGAAGCAGGAATGCGATTTATTAATCTTGATGTTGCCATGCTCACTGATAAGGTATGAATTAATTTAAAACTTAAAAAAATCCATCTTAATTTTTATTGACCCTCTTAGTGGTACGGTGAATCACAAAAGCTTGCTGGTGCTGTCTTTACATTGGCGGTGAAACTTCAGCCGTGTATAATTTTCATCGATGAAATCGACTCATTCCTTAGATCCAGAAATACAAATGACCATGAAGCAACAGCTATGATGAAGACACAATTTATGATGTTATGGGATGGGTTGAGCACTGACAATTCTACTGTTATAGTCATGGGGGCTACCAACCGTCCATCAGATTTAGATAAGGCCATTTTAAGGAGGATGCCAGCACAATTCCATGTTGGCTTACCAAATGAAGAGCAACGACTTAAAATACTCAAGCTTATCCTTGAAAATGAAAAATTTTCTCCGAACATAAATTTCCTTCAACTCGCTAAAATTACAAATAGTTTTTCTGGTTCTGACTTACGAGAGTTGTGTAGAAATGCATCAGTTTATCGAATTAGGACCTTCCTTCGTGATCATGGTGACGAGTTGGATGAGCAAGCATTAAAGGCACAAGAAAATCCACTTACAGAAAGTGCGACAAATAAATCTTTACCAGACATTACAATGGAGGATCTAATGATGTCACTGCAAAAAATGAAACTATCAAAAATGCATACGGGAATTTTAGGACTCGAAATGAGGAGTGATTTGGATTAAAATTAAAAATTTTATGTTTAATCCGTGGTACTTGCTAGTGATGCACATACAAATAGAAATACAAATTTTAGTGTACGATAAACATTTATGGACACCGAGCAACATATGAATATTAAAGATTGTGGAATTGTGAAATGTAAAGAAATCCTTTACAATAATTACTAAATCAGGATAAAAGTGTAAAATGGGTTTGGGTTAAGATTTATCAAATATTTACTTTTTCAGTTAAAGTTACAACTGTAAATGGTTCCCAGAAAATAGGAGTATGATGTTCGACATGCAAGATTCCAGTAATTTAAAAAAATTTAATTAAACTTTGAAAAAAGTACATTTAATAATTTACAAACCAGTAAAATTTTCTTAGAATAAAACTAAAACATGTGCTGATTTTTAGATGAATAACAAATAAACATTTATTTATCTTGTTGATTTTGAAATGAGAACAAATTTTTTTACCATAGTAAAAATTTCAGGAGAATTATTGGCGAATACTGGCAAACCACATTTTATGATATTTTATATGTGTCACAAAACCACAATCACATGACTTTCACACAAAAATATAGAACAATGACCATGAATTCCAACTGCAATCCATTATCAAACTCAATAACAAAGTTTTTTTTTCTCTGTTAATGATGCATCTTGACCTTATCTGACTCCCTTATTTTTTCCTCATTGAATGAATTCTACGATCATCAATCAGTTTGAAATTTCACTGCGCATCAATCAGTTTAAAAGTTATTTTCAGTAGCAAAAGATGAATAAGGTTCTACCCGTATTAATATTTGCTATCCTTTATACGTCAAAAGTATTCAGTGAGTAAGTGTCACCAATATTTCAAAGTTAGCTTCAAATTGATAATAATATAACTTATTTCAAGTTCCGATCCGATACAGAAAGCATGTGGCTTCATGAGCAGCATAGGATCATGTGATGATGACTATACACTTAAATACTTTTATCATCCAGAACATGGTGATTGCAGTAGATTTTGGTATCTTTAAAAATCCATTCAAAAACTGAAATTTTATTAATCAAAGAAATTATTTTATGATGAATGGACACTTAGGTATGGAGGGTGTGGAGGAAATTTAAATCGTTTCGAAACGGAAGAAGAATGTAGATCAACATGCATCAATCCTACTGGTCGTACCATTTGCAGTTTACCTAAAGTTCGTGGTCCATGTACTCAAAATCACAGAATGTATTATTTTGATAGCGATGACAAGCAATGTAAAGCTTTTGATTATGGCGGATGTCTTGGAAATTCCAATAAATTTGAAAGTATTAATGAATGTCGTATGAAATGTGAGGAAGTTGAGGAGAATGAAGTCACTGCACATGTTGGTGAAAGAGCTCGAAACAATGCTGGTGAGTTACACTGATGACAGAAATTCTGAATTATTAAAAAAAATATTTTATAGCTAAGGTTCAGCTTAACATTCCTGAAGATTGTAGAGATAATCCAAATTTTGCTAAATGTGCAGACGTCATAAGGAGAAATTATTGCGATCACGTGTACTATTCAAAGTTTTGTTGCAGGTCATGTGCGCTAGCAAGACAAGTGTAGAGCTTTTCTGTAAATACTTACGTCAGTTATTTTATTAAAATCGACAAAGGTTTTTTAAATATTTTATATTTATTTTAATCTGCTTTTTTAAAATCCATTATTTCTAGTAATTTCAACTTTTCTTTCTTTACGCATCATCACCATGGTTACATATTTTATGGCACAATAAAAATTATAAAATTATTTAAGTCAGTTGTATGTTGAGACTTCCATTACAATAAAATTAAAATTTTATTACATTTTTCAAAAGATTTATAAATCTTTGTTTAGAAAATGAGCATTACATTATGTCATTGAATAAAATATTTCACATCGTACGTTTAGGAATTCCTCCTTACTATCTTAAATCACCTATTTATTTTTATATGCTTAGGTCATTTAAGAAAAAAATCTTTCATGGGTGTAAAATCTTCAATGATCCCTTAATCTACATTTTTTCTTATTAACGTTTTTCTCTTCTATCTTTTATTATTCTCACTAAGTTCTTAATGCTAAACTTTAATTTCAATAAATTTGTATGACACTTATTTAATTTTTGTTAATTATATATTTTGCATAACATTCATGACTATCTAAACCTAGAGTTGGTGGTGATTAAATTTAAACGTGATGACGAAAACTTTTTCAAAATTTTACATTTTTTTTAATTTGTGGCAAATTTTACAAAATTGTACACTAAACTGTATTTTCTAAACTATGTTATTTTTAGTTGTAACAAGGTTTTTAATACCAAAAATTTATTCAATCAAAAAATCTAATTCTGAGATTTTTGCTGTATAAAACAGATTCGTTAGACTAAAAATATTCAAAAAAATGTGTTATTATTAAAATGGCTTGGGAGAATCAGTTAATCTAATTAAAGTTTAAAATTCTAAATGTAAATGAATTTTTGAACATTAGACGTAAAATGAAGAAAGTTTTCACTAAACTTTATTATCACAAAAAGCCTCCCGAAAATTATTGAACATATATGTATTAAAAATTATTTAGAAAATTTAAATTGTAATTATCAAAACTTTTGAGTCTCTTCAACAAAATTAACTTAAAATCGTTAAAAATTAAAAAATATCTTTTTCCCTCTATGGCAATTATTTTAAATCGTACATTCTATTGTGTAGTTAAATCGTATTAAAATATTCATCGTATATACATAAACATGCCTTTGAATGCAGTAAAAGGCATTAAATTTTTTGAAACTATTGCTTTGAAAATAATTCGAAATTTTTTATTCGTTTTAATTTAAATATGTTGTTGATCAAATTTGTTAGAATCTTTTTTAAATTCTTGCAATTGATAGAAATAAGTTTTAACTGGATTTTTGGAAATAAGTCTGACTAAAGATTCTTCTGACCTTAAATTAGATTCTATAGATGAATGAATGAATTAAGTACGAATATTCATCGTCAATTTTAAATAGTTAAAATTTCCAAAATAATAAAAGTTAGTTAAAATTTCACTCTGCTGTTTTTCTTTCAGGTTTTTTGCATACAACCTGCAATATTTATTCGAACAGTTGTCGTTAAAGACCATGTTGAATCAAAAACTTGTCAATATTATTTTAGTTGAGACATTTTTTTTCTCTACTTTTTATTTTGAAGTTCCTTAAACCATGTGATGATACTTATCCATTAACATAAATTGACTCACTTCCTAAATTAAACTACTTGAGTATTATTCACTTTTATAACATCTACTTGTTTAATATGACACAGGAGATCATCAAATGATATCAAATGTCCTTCATTGCATTGATGTCAAAATAATTTCTCACATTTCAACAATATCGATCGACAAAACTTTTCATCCACTGTCCTCAGTCATCATCCTTTGAATCATAATTTGTACTCGAATTACCTTGCGAAATGGCAGATGGAGATGGGCTCTCATTTGGGTAATAATAACCTTTATTTCCCATCGGCATCATATTTCCATCAAAACTTAATCGACCACTCATCGAAGGTGATAGCGGTGCTCCTGACCCTGATGACCCAGGTGGTTCTGGTGATTGCATATTATCAAGATAATTCGGGTTCATCTCACTGCCATCACGACACCAGAGTTGCCGCATCTCGTTGCGTCGACTGCGCATTAATGATTTATACTCACTGATGCGCATTTTCTTTCCTGAAAGTGAAGATTCTTGAGATGCAATTGTGTACGGTTGTTTGAATTGATTTGATCGTTTACCGTCAACTATACAGGTGCGCTTTGGACGCGGTCGGTATCGATAATCTGGGTGCATCTCCATGTGAAGCTTCGACAGGCTGAAATTAAGAAGAAAAATTCAATTAAATAAAAATAATTTGTGGTTCTTATTGATATATATGTGCTTACCGTGACTGTTCTTCATAATATGGCTGTTTCTGAGAATTCGTCATAGCTTTCCATCGAGCTCCTGGAAATATGTATTGAACAAATCATTTAGCATTGTAAATTGTGTGTGAGTAATTTTCAACTTACCAAGAATTTTGGATATATTTGAATTGTGCATATCAGGACATGCCTTAAGAATTTTCCTTCTTTCATCTTTAGCCCATACCATAAATGCATTCATTGGCCGTTTTATGTGAGCTTTTCCTCGAGACTCGCTACCCGTTCGCTCACCAACCATTGAATCTTGTCTGTTAAAAAGCCAAAAAAAAATAAAAATTTTTCTCGAAATGCATAACAAAACATAATCAACTTACGATTTTCCCATGAGATCTCTGTCCGCGCTATTTCTACTTCTTCCTTGCTGTCTTACCATCCTTACTTTTTCATCTCCAGTAAGTCCAATATTGGACGAATCTCGTTTTTGTTTTGAAACATCGTTAAGACCAATAAAATTTCCCTCGTTCATCATCATGGCATCTCTTTGACTTCCTTTTGCACCCATCATGCCCAAATTTTGACTATTTGCACTTGTATTATGCTGAGCAGCTGCTGCAGCCATTACAGGCCATAACCTACATGCTGCAAAGAAGTCAGGATCATCACTTGGTAAATTGTATGGAAGACGAGGTTGATTTTGATGAGGTGCTTTTGAACTTGATGCTTGATGATCATGATTTTGATTTTTATTTGTATTATTATTTCCATCATTTTGCATTCGACTAAGATGCTGTTCATCATTAGACTTAGTTTTCTTTGTGAGATTTAATGGTGTGTCAAGATGCATATCATTCCTAAGTTTTTCACTTTCGATGTCGTTCTTTATGAGACTTTGTGAGAGATTCCATGGAGCTGATGAGGCATCATGTGGAATGGGAACATAGGGAGTTTGGAGGTAGGGTAAGAAAGGAATCAGAGGTGATTGTGCAATTGGTGTTCCTAAAACTGGACTTCCAGCTAAAGGTGATGAACGTTTCGATGGAGATTTATTTGCCATTTGGTTCTGTAACTCTTGTAGAAATGACTCTTTCTGAATTGCCAGGTCATCGAGATTCTCTGGGATTGGGAAAGGAAGGGATTTCTGTGCTAGGAGAAGATCGTGCTGAAGTTTATTGTTGTCAAATGTGTTCATCTGAAATTGCAATGGATTGAGATTTATTTATTAAAACAAATTTTATTATTCATTAAAATTTTCTTTTTTGAAATTTTCACCACCAGATTGCGCTTTTTTCACAAAATAAAACTTCTTTATCGACATTCAAGTATATATTTTATGAGAAAAATGTATGGAAAAATTCAAAGGACTCGACCACAAAAGCCTCATAAAAAGGAAAAAATAAATTTTTGTACAAATATGAGCAAATACAAAAGTTGAAAACATCAATAGATAGAGATGAAAAAATGCATCAATATGAAAAAAATCATCTTTCATTCATTTTTGATGTATTGTAACTAATTACGTAATTATAATATAACGAAGGGACAATTTCAATGCTTGATATTTTTTTTGATATTGATAATGATTTTTTTGTGCTATTGGACAAAAGAAAGTGAATACAAAGAAGCTTTTGAGCAATCCATCATCATCATTAAATCATGAAAAATGTCATAATTTCATTAATGACGATGTGAAGGGGCGTAGCCAGGGAGGGGGTCCAAAGGGGTCCAGATACCCTCGAAACATTTTTTACATGGAAAATTTTTTCTGAAAAATTATTTTTCTATTAAGATTTTAATCATACGTGTACCGTTAGAATTAACAAAATGTACAAAAATATGAGTACATGAACTAAAAAAAATTTGGGCCCTTAAAAACATTTTCTGGCTACGCCACTGACAATATGTAATATGTTTAATATCCATAAAATATAAAAATTTAAAAAATATACAGCATGATTTAAAAGTAATGCAAAAAACAACAATATTTGCGATCAAATCAGATATTCAATAATAAATAATTTCGTAAGTTTTGATAACGAAAATAATAAAAACCCTCTTACTTTGTAATGAATAGAAAATTAGGTTCCTTTACTTCAATTATTTCCTTATAATTTCCACCCTCATCATAATTTTTCTCCTTATTTTTACTTATTTCGTTTTTTCCTATTCATGTCACATCAAAAATTTTCTTTTCTTTCTTATGTCTTCCTCTCTGTAGATTAATTTCTTTTATCGACATGCAATCAAGAACAGAAGCATTAGTGTTAAGGATTTTCATGGTGAAAATTATTATTGTAGATTATTAGCAAAGTTTATTCATTTCCACAGAATGTCATAAAATGTCAGTGTTGTTCATTATTTGACGTATTGTACAAGGTAATGGAAGTTTAATTAGAAATTCTAAGTTTATTTCTATCAGATGAGGAAAATTTAATTTCGACAGACTTTTCGAAACTTTGGAGCTTGAAATTCCAAATTTTCAAAAATCATTGTTTTTTCTCTAAATTTCATAAAATTTGAGAAAAATAACCTATTTTGAAATTTATTAGGAAACTTTACATGCGAGATTCATGAAATTCCCCATCTACATACTGAAAATCCCCCATCATCACTTTTACAATCACAGACGTCATTTAATTTGCTGTCATTAAATCCACAACTTCTATTTTTTTCTCCTATATCTCTTCGCATTTCCCTAAATTATTATTAGAAAATAAAATAAAAAAATTTCGTTTTTTTTGTCGTACATGAAATAAAAAAATCTATCCATTTTTTCTCCATTTATCCAAACAGGCAGAATTAAAAAAATATGAAATGAAAGAAAAAATTACGAGATGTGATTTAAATTTATTTCATTTATTCTCTCGCTTCGCTTTGTGACACATGTTATTGAGCTATTAACTTTGTTGTTAACATCGCCTTCATGGACATCTACAGGCGCTGGCTGTTTAAATATTTTCGCATAATGACAATCATAAAAATAGTCAGTCACACAAATCCAGGCAGATGCGAGCGAGGGAGACACACGTTCATAATATTTTGATCAGCGCTTTTTAATTATTTCATTAATCATTGAAATACGTCGTCGAGCTCAGCTACTTGTTTGATATACGTAATATGAAAAACAAAAATTTAAAAGCGTGAAAATTCACGAAACAACACACGGATGGGGGTCAGGTTACGTTCTGGAAGCGATTATGACAAAAAAATAATTTTAAAACATTTAGATTCAATTTTGTCGAATAAACCTTACAAAAACTTAATAAATTCAAATGATTTGACTGAAATGCGTCATTTTTAACTTTGAGTAAATAATTTCTAACGTGTTTCTTTACATTTATATTTTTGACAATTTTCGTTTTCTCCATGAAAAATTGAGGAATTTTTGGAACTTTAATTATACAAGAAAATGATGAAAACTCGTTCAAAACTCTCGCATTTTATTTTCAGAAAATAAAACAAAAAGTTATAGAAATACAAGCAAAATGAAAGAAAAATGATGGAAATAAGAGCGGACAGCTGCTATAGTACATTATTTTCCATATTTTTATTGCAATATTAATGGATTTTTCAGTACACAAATCCACAGCTCTCGCTTCTTCTTTTTTTCAAAAATTTTCATTTTTGATGTTGTGAATTTATAATGATGATGACATAATGGAACATTTTTCGTTTCATTTTGTTTTATCGCTTGAGATTATTATTAATATTAATGTTATTATTATTAACATGTATGTTTCAAATAGACTGGAAAATTTTATTCCATTCAGCGAAATGATTTATAAACAAATATCAAATTTTCACGATTTTTCGAGTGACATGGAAAATATACGACGTGGACTATACAAATTCATGTGAATATAGAACAAAATATATGCAATTTCCAAATATTATAAAAAAGCTTAAATTGTTAATCCTTTCTACTAAATTATTCGTGATTCTTGTCATAATAACAAAATTAGAAATATAAAATCTTTATACATTGCTTTTGTTTTTGATTTATTATATTTTGTGAGATTATCAAAAATTTCTCATTTCTTAGGAATGAAAAAATTGCTGGAAAAATATGAAATATATTTTTAGATACGAATAAACTTCTCTATCCAAATAAATTAAAAATGTCCATAATAAACAGGAAAAATCGTCACTAAGTGCTAAAAAAATTATTATCTCTGGAAAATGAACGAGTTTATTTAGAAATGAAAAATTTATTATTAATGATCGCACAAATGAAGCTATTAAATCAACATGTCTTTCCACTTTTGTATTCAGGTGTTGGTGCTTTTCGTATAGTCGTTTATCAATCTTTTTTAAAATGTTGAAAAAATTAGTTCAAATATTCAAAATTATGACTATATACTATTATAAATTTTTTTTAATATTCAACTAAAATCATATTATGCACAATATAAAGCCACGAAAAACAGGAAGCAAAAGTGAATTCGAGAACAAAAACATTTTTGACAAAAAAATAACATCTGAAAAATGAAGTTATGACAATCTTATGTTCAGGCATTGTATGATGCTAGAAATGGAATAAAAATTGAAACTGTGAAAAAATAAAAGAAACAAATTCGGGTGAAAAAACTTAAAAATAAATGAAATAAAAATTTTGAAATGTGACGAACGCACAAAAGGCAATAAATTGTAAGTTTTAGAA
The DNA here is from genome assembly GCA_963573255.1 of Chironomus tentans. Lineage (NCBI taxonomy): Eukaryota > Metazoa > Arthropoda > Insecta > Diptera > Chironomidae > Chironomus > Chironomus tentans. Next base: position 115,573 of record OY754305.1, read on the forward strand.
TTAAAACTCAAAAAAGACAAGAAATTTTTTATGAAATATTTATGATTATTGATATTACAGAATGAGAAAGGCGGGAAGTAGTAAGCAGTGCACTGCAGTGATGACTGAATAAGGGTAATTCGCTAGAACTTTGCGAGTAACGCAAAAAATTAATCACTCTACAAATTATTTTACTTCTATCTGAATGAATAAAATTGAAAAATTAAAATTAGACGGAAAAACTTTGATGTAGACAATGAGAAGGGTGAACCAAAAATAAATGTGTGTTTTTCATTTAGTGAAAATTCATTTTTTATGATTTTTGAAATTATAAACTTTTTGTTTTACTTTTATATTTTAGAGCTAATGTAATTTGATGCTGGCTAGTCACAATTATTTTCTGACTGAATCAGTTTTCATTTCTTTAATTTAACGGGGTTAAGTTAAGTTTTTTAACAGTCAAAAAGACAGAGATAATTTTTTCATGATGATTAGCTTAATGATTAAAAGAAACAAAAATATATGAGTGGCTCTTTGACTTAATAATAAGCATAAAAGTTAATTAATAATAGGTCACTTACTGTTACGAATATTGAAAAAAATTAGCAATTTTCCAAAAACTACTTCAATAATTTAAATTTTTTATAAGCAGAATAAAACTAGAAAGCTTCCGATTGACTCACTTAGTAAACAAAACTTTTACACGATTCGATAATAAAAACAATGGAAAGAAGTAAGACAAGAATAAGAAGAGAAGCGATTGTTTAGATATTTAAGTGAATAAAATTAGACTAAAAAGAAGAGTAAAGAAGAAGAAGAAGGCACTTAATAATGCCCAAAACACAAAAAAATCTCATTTCGTAGTAACAACAGAAAATGACAAAACGCAGATGTTTCCATAGCGACTTCCAGATGCGTAGCGATGAGTTAAATGAAATCGCTTCGTTTTTTACAAAGAAATTTTCAATTTTCATTCAAATTGTTTCCAAATCATTTCAAACAATTTTTTTTCTTCTGTGCGTTGATTTTTCTTTTGGGGTTTTTTATGAAGTCATCTTTATTTGAAGTTGTTTTTATGGAAAGGAAGAAGAAAAAAATTAAGTTTCTTTTTGTGGTTTATAAAAAATGAAACTCATGGAATAAAAATTTCCGCCATTTGTTATTGTTTTAATCTCACTTGAACTGAATCTCTAAATTAAAAGATTCGTTCACAATGTTTATGGAAATATTCGATTTTTTAGGAAGTTATTGTAAATAAGAATTTTATAGGATATTCGAATTTTGTGTGATTTATATCAATTTCATTTTGTGAGCTAACCTGAGTGACTATTTTTTGATAAAAAAAATCACTACCAAAATATTTGTCAACAACAACTTTCCAGCATATGCTACTCCTTCATATTTTTTAATGTATTTTAATGACCTTGACTGCACATTTTATTGCTTTTTCTTCTTCCATCCCAACTTCTTATTTTTCATTCTTAAATTTCTCATATGACTTTTAAGTTTACGCTCTATTTTTTTTTTAAAAAAATAATCTTTTGTGTCTTATGACATCTGTTTTCGATTGTTTCAATAAAAAAAATGAAGAAATTTAAGACAAATCTTATAAACTTTTAACATTAGAGTTGATATTTTAAAATTATTGTAAAATTTTCTTGAATGAGCCCTAATGAGTGGTCGTTTGGATATTACAACTGTCTGGAATATTTTCAGCGTTATGTAATATCCGAACGATCCTTAGCAAAAATGTTAATATTTATTATTTGCTGGCTTAAAAATGAGTAGTGATTTATGAATGTGTAGCAATTAGTCTTAATACTAAATAATGTTTAACAATAAATGTCTTGCAAAATAGTTTCAGAGTCACCCCAAACATTGTAAAACATCCTCTTTATATTTCCCATTTATTGCCAACAATGAGAGCTTTGTACAGTCAGAAGACTAACATAAAGAAGGAAAATCCATTTCGTTGGGAGAAGAAAAGGAAAATAATTTTTCTGCAATTTTCTCAAACATAATAGCACTAAGGAATAGAGAGAACTAAATAAATCCTTGTGTGTTACAACAAAAGGTTACATTATGCAAACATAATCTTCTTTTCCTTTTCAATCACACACAAATGAAGAAAAAGAGGAAAATTTTCCGTTCCATTCATAACTTGAATGCCGTTGTAACAATAACAACACGACAGACTTTGTATATGCCTTAGCTCCACTTATCCTTTTCACATTCTCATTTTCATTTTCTTGTCGCTCGCAATGAGAAAATAAAAATTTCGTATTCAATTCTGAGCTATTTAATAGCACTTCTATAATCCATCACATAATACATGTATGGAATATTGTCAATGTTGAGGACAAAAGACTAGCAATAAATGAAAAAAAGATTGTGTTGACAATTGTAGCAACAACAGCTTATTGAGGAAAAAATGAGAAGAAGCTCATTGACATGCAATGATGATGATTACATGCTCTTCATCTTCCATTCTTCAACAATTACTGATAATAGTTGGGTGATAGATTGACATTCAGGATTGTATGAATTACAATATCTTCCTTCCTTAAAATATTAGCAGCAAAAGGGTGAGAAAAATGTTTGAAGTCATTCCAAAACACGTCATCAATTCAGAAGAAATCAAATTTATTTTTTTGGTATTATCACAATCCCCTGGCCTTTACACAGTCCCCATACCATTATAAAATATTCATGAAAATTTACACTGCTTAATGAGTTGAGAGACATTTTAATGACCACAAATAAATTTGTTGATGCTTTTTGTTTAAACAAAGTTGGTTGCAAATTTTTTTTAATTGCTTTAGTTCTCTCACATTTGCTGTTTATGCAGTAAATGAGGATAAACATGTAATTTTACTTGCAATTTTGTTGCAATATTTAATATAATCTCATTTAATTTTAGAAAATGTGAGGTGGAAATGCGCATTAATAGATATAAGGATGATATTTATGGACAGAAAATTAGTTTATTAAACGTTTAAAATTTAATTATTCAAATGAATAGCCATAGTTGTTTAAAAAATTGTGAATAGTATGGACATTAATTAATTTAGTTTTTGGATTTCATTCATTTTCCCAGGGGAAAGATAACGTGGCGTAAAATTTTTACGCCTGGCCTGACGTAAATTTTTTTAGTCATTTTTGAATAGAACTTTTAGTTACATCTTGTTAAACACATAAATATAAGAACTTTGGAATCTTTTCCCCCCCAGATATTACCAAAGGATTAGCAGTTATTGGTCAAAAAGAGTTTGGCGTAAAAAATTTTTTTGGCGTAAAATCACTTTTTTACGCCGTGTTATCTTCCCCCTGCATTTGCCTTAAATCATCATATTCTAAAATAAAAAGTAAAACCCTGAGTAAAACTGACTAATCCAAAAGAAAATAGGAAAAAAACTGTTGACTTTTCTCGCCTTCTTTTATTCGCTTTCTGTATATTATAAATATGAAAAAGATATTTTGATGGAAAGTGAATGAGAAATGGAAAAATTATTTTAAATAGTCCATGGTTGAGTGAAAAAATATATAGATTTATGAAGATTTTATATTATATTCATTTAAATATATCTAAAAATAGAGTGGTATAGATAACGATTATTAAGATTTTCTAGATTAAATTTTTATTTTTCTGTCAGAACAGAACTCTTTAATAGAATATCACGTCTTCGAGTCACATCAACGAAATTATTAATTTTTATATTTTCATTCTCTTTTCGTTTCTAAATATAGAAAGAATTTTTCAATCTCTCTGTTTCCATTTTTACGATCACAACAGAAAGATTTTTCTTTTTCTTAAACGCTCACACATGTGCCAGCAAGTGTATTAGAATTAATATTAGAAAAGCAGTGACATAAATTATCATCTAAATCTAAATAGAATGTTTAAGTTTGGGGGTTCGTAAACTGAATTCTCAATTTTACCTTCACTATTAGTTTTTTGACTAAAATTGATATATATTTTGTACCATCGAGATTGGCAACAGCCACAATGTTTGGAATAAGTTTTTTTTATAATCTCGATCTTGAATCTTAACTAAAATTTTCCAACAATCGAGTAAAGATTGTCGGGACCCCTAAGAAAAATATCACCACAGGTTGATGAAAAAAATACGAGAAAAACGAAAAATTCCATGCATTCATGTGAATGACTTTAATGAAGAAAAAACATACATAGAGAATAATAATAATAATAGCAATTTGAAGTGCCGTGCATCCTCATTGTCATAAAGTCGACAATCAACGACAAGTGCTTTTGACGGCTCGCTCATGTATACATCAATGAATCATATTGTTGTGATTATGTTACTTTCTATATTTATACGGCAAACGCTCTCTCGTGTATACGCGATCCATGGATGTACTTTAATTCACTTTGTAAATGTTGTGAGGATGGAAATCAGGGATTTCTAACTAAGAATCTGAAAATGTGTGGAAATCAACATAAAAATTTTATTTGTGTTTAAATCCCTGAACACTTTGCTGCCTCTTTTTCTTCTTTTTTCTCATAATGAATTGTTGTCTAAACAAAGTTTGAGATTTTCATTTTCACGAATAAAGAAAAGAGGAATCGATATATAAATATATACATGTAAAATCAGTAGAGTTTAACTCTTAATATTTTTAATTCCTTGCCCTTTATTTTAAGGTATATCTAAAATTTATTATTTTCATAGATTTTGGCATTTGGTTTTTAAGAATTTTTCAGGGTAAAGATAACGTGGCGTTAAATTTTTACGCCTAGCCTGGCGTAAATTTTTTTAGGCATTTTTGAATAGAACTTTTAGTTACATGTTGTTAAACACATAAATATAAGAACTTTGGAATCTTCCCCCCAGATATTACCAAAGTATTAGCAGTTATTGTTCAAAAAGAGTTTGGCGTAAAAAATTTTTTTGGCGTAAAATCACTTTTTTACGCCGTGTTATCTTCCTACTGAAATTTTTTTTTTGCAAACTGACACTGATTACTTAGTGGGCAAATGTCCCAGTGGGCAAATGTACATTTGAGGAAAAAAAAATATTCTCTTTAATATTTAGTTTATTAGAAAACCAATAAAGTTAAGGTATTTGATCCCTTGCATCCAACTTGTATCATTCATAAAATTGAGAAAAATCTTCTCTCTCGTATTAAGTATATGCCGTGAAATGATGATACACAAAACATGAAAACAGTCGAGTCAATAATTATTAACACAACACTTTTCTCCTTTATTTTTCGTTTTTCTTTCTTTTTGATGTGTGTAGAACTATTTTCAATTTTTCACGTTCGTTGTTTGGATTTTTTTTCTACTTAATAAAAACAACACTTTACTGAATTCTGAATTAATGATGAGTTGAAGAGATAAGCAAGTTGGGGAATATTTTAAAGCATGCATATTAATTTCGTTTTCATTTTTTTTCACCCCCTAATCTGAGATATCTCAGCAGAAATTAATATGTAAGTTTCTTAGCTGACAATACTTCTTGCATAATAGACAGCATAACACATGTTTTATCATTCTTTTCTTCAATTCAGTGAGATAATTCCCAAATGATAAATTTGAAATTATTTTCATTTTTCTTCCTATCCTATTCTCCAATCTCTATGCGCGTTCGTTTGTCTAATTTTAAAAACTTGAAAGGAAAAACATGAAACATGCCATTAGATGACTGACATACATGATAGTGTTATTGTTGATGTTTCATGTTATTACTCAAGTTGAGTGGAAATGATTTTTTTTATTAAGAGGGAGAAAAGTGATTGTTTCACGTAGGTATTTCACATAGTAATCTTTTAAAATTAAATAAATTTGGGTATTATTGTTCATGTTGTTGTCAAAATTCTCAAGATAATAACTTTTAAATAAAGCCTTCCAAATCCTTGAAAATTTATAATGATACTAGTAAAAATTCCTTGTCGTAATCAAATGAACTTAAATTTTCTAAAAATTTCAAAATAGATAATTAACGACGACAAAAAAGATTTTTATGACAGTAAAAATACAAGAAAATTTTCTTGTTTCTTTTCCTTCAACAAAGCAATTTATTTTAATTTAAGAATTTTCAAGAGAAATTTATGTGGCTATAAAATTTTATTGTTTTCATGTTTTAATTGCTTGTGTGTATTAAGATGGATTTTAGAATTGATGCACCTGCAGATGCATTTTCATAGCATGATGTTCTTTTCTTAATTTGTATGATTGTTTTAAGAAGCTCATATTTTACCTTTTTTGAATTTTCCCATCTGGATCTAATTTCTAAGCTTATGATTTTTCACTTCAATATTTCTGTGATCCAGTACTATATGCGTAGTTTTTCAACAGAAAGTCCTGTATTTTTCAAGACTGTCCTGTATAAATTTTTGAATTTTGCTTTAGGTCCTGTATTTTTTTGATTGAAAATTTCCGTTAGTTTTCAAATTTTACTTTATGTCTTGCATTTTTAAGAAAATTTACTAAATGTCCTGTATTTTTATGAAATTTGGATGGTCACCTTACCCAATACTTATTTAGGTGATAAAAAAATTTATCATGGAACTTTTAATCCGAATTTGAAATTTTCAATAAAATACCCAAATGGCACAAAATGGAGAAGAAATCTGTCCTTGGGCTGTCGTGACCCTGCCTCTTTCAATCCAGTTCTATGCCAGAGTCACGCCAGCCAAGAGATTTCCTCTTGATTATCCAACTTGTGCCATTCAGTATATACTGTCAAACGTGAAGTAAATCAGAATGTCAACTAAAATATTTTTTCAATTAATTCAATAAATAAAAATATCCAGAATAATCTTCTCAATTTTTTAATGACACTCGAAAACAGCAAAAAAAATTATTGAATAAAATGAGAAGAGAACGAAAAGAGCAATCAAAAGTGCAGAGTACATGAAGCACGTGCAACATCGCAAGTGTCTAATTAGTAATTTTCTTTCCTCCCTCACATTCATAAAAATCTACTCAAAGAAGAACATCATTGAATCTTTCATCGACGGTATGAAAAAAGTGAGAGAAAATAAAATTGAAATTGAGAAAGAATTCAAAATTTTTTAAATTTTAAAATTTTTTAAATTTTGAAATTTTTTAAAATTTTTCTTCACTGATCTTGAAAAGCTCTTATTGCTATGATAGTCACACAAGTCAAGGCGTGGCGTGAAGACAAAAAACAGAAAAATGCAAACAAAAGAACAAAAATTCATTTCTATTGTCCTCCCATTTTTCTATTTTTATGAGAAATGGGGAGCTCACTAACACAAGTGTAAATCCACAAACACAAATAAGAGAAGAAAATTTTCTCCCTCAACAAACAAAAAAAAATTTCCGCTTCTCGAATTCAAAGAAATAACAAAAGGAACAACAAAAATAAGACAAGTTTAAAAACTTTTTCTTCTTTTTTCTTTTCTCCCCGAAAAAGAACTGAGAGTCGTCAGTAGCACGTAATGCGCAATCACCAACTGCACATTAAGCCGCCCACATCAAGACAATTTATTCATTGCTTGACGATGAAAAAAAGTTTTATTGTGTTCAACGGTAAAGCACACAAACATCCACAAATACACCGATGTGACGATGATAGAGAAGTTTTACAGGCTGATGACAATACTTCTATTGTTTTTTTTCGTCTTGATTCTTAAAAAAAATCTCGGCAACACCTCAAAAATTTTGCTTGTTACGCTTCGTTGACGTGAAACAATGGAAACGATGAAGAAGTTTGTCGAATCGTATCTTTTGTTTGTAAAAAAAATTAATTTTAGAAAAGAGAATCACAAAATGACAAACACAAAATGTAAAATATAATTTAATTTTTTAAGCACTTTCCATGCTGAACCAAATTTTTTACTGACGTAAGAGAATCCCTACTTAAAAATTCATAATAAGCTGAAGTTATGAAAATGGAGAAAAGTTTTCCCTCATTTTTAAAATATATTTTTTACTTTTGTACGCTACGATTAGATACTGAGTGGGTGTTTAAGAGCCTCTCGAGCGAGAAAAAAGTTTAATGACATGAAAATGAAAAGAAAAAAAATCGATTTTTTGTTTTGATTTTCTTATATTTTTAGAAAAATTTTTGAAATGAAACAATGCGATTTTATGAGAATCTCTTGTTTTGGGAATTTTTAAAAGTCTAAAAATTGATCGACCTGCTAATTTTAAAAGGCTAACGACCTCTGCGTTTTAGTGAAAATTTCATCAATTTTTATGAGTTTATGAATGATTTATTAGTCATAAACTAATCAGTTGAGACACTTGTCTCTCATTTTTGCTGAGTAAAAGTCAAATGTAAATTACTTACCGGCTTCTCGGACTGCTGCCTCAATAAATGATCACGAGCCATTTGTAATTGAAGGATCATCTCACTGTATAAATAATATTTCTCTCGTTCTTGCAAATTATCAGGTATTTCCACTTGATTGAGTAATTTCAGAGGATCGAATGGTGATTCGCTGTAGAAGAAGACAAAATTATTATTATTATTAATTTAAACTTATTGATACAGAATTAAGATGGAACTTAGAGGTACGTAGACCTAAGGGGTCGTTCTCAAATTACGTCATGCAAAAAAATAACTTTTTTGACACCCCCCCCCCCCCCCCCCCCCCCTTGAAACAAATTTTCCAAAGAAAGAACATTTTTGTGTTTGAACTGTCACAAATTCTTCTAACCCCCCTCACTCCCTAAAGCGTGACGTAATTTTCGAACGATTAAGAGATATAGTCAACATCAAAACTCACCTCTTGGCCTCCCCTTCACCATCCACAGACGATTTCCTACTATCTTTTATTGAACTTCCTCTCATTTTATTCGTCAGTAATTTCAGGACATCATTCATTGTTTTCTTTGATGGCACCATTAAATCTTTCTTCATATCAATTTCACTATTATTATTGTTGTTATTATTATAACTTCTCTCATCAAATTCTCCATCACTTCCATTCTGCTCGCGCTTTATTCTATTAACAAAATTTGCACTTTCATTCATGTGATGATGATGAGGACTTACATTATTATTACTACTATTATTATTGTTATTATTACAATTTTTCAATAATTCATGCTGATTTGGTGATAAACTCAACGATGGCACATTGTCATTGGTAAAATTTTCACTTTTCCTACGCTTCGATAAAATATTTTGTAACGAATGTGAATTGTGATGAAAATTTTCTGCTTCACTTCGTCGTTTGACTTTCAATACTTCTCCATTCATTTGCGACTCACTTAGAGGACTTAGTCGACTTGGTTCATAAATTTCTGTGTTTGATTCTGATTTGATGATGGGGTAAGTATGTGATAAGCTGGTGTCGTTATGAACTGATAGGTCCGAGACACCGTTTGTTCCGTCGAGCTTGGTTGGTGGTGATTTTCTTTTTGACGACATTATCTGAAATGAGAAAATAAAAGTTTTGGTTTAAAATTTACTGAATTTATCAAGTATAAAATGTTTAAATATTTCAAATCTTATATTTCAAAAACAATAACAGCAGCTATTCTCAAATGTACAATAAATTTTTACATAAAACATGTTCGTGATTTTTCAATAACAGAAGAATTTTCTTTCTCATTTTGTGACCTAAAAATTTCTCATGACAGTATAAGATGCATTGACGGTGTCTGTTTTCAATATCCTTTCTTTCTTGTCTTGTTTTCTTGTTCTCCGTTTTGTTTTATGAAAAAATATTTTCTGAGAATTGCTAAAAGTTAATTTTTGGGAACTAGTAAAATTTTGTAAATCATTTTTTTCCTGTGAGAAATGTTAAATGTCAATATTTTATGTATACCTAAGAGAGTTGTAAGTTGGGACTTTTCAATTATGATGTCTACTAAATTGTGATTTTATTTATCATATTTTAACATAATTTTGAAACCTATTTTTCTACTAAGAAGCATGAGTAAATAACTCCGCAATTCCGTTTTGTTTCATACAAAAACTTGCGGTTTCATATAAAAACCACGGAAAGAATAGTATGTTCCATTTCTGCTGGCACTTGTGAAGTATGTAATTTCATACAAAAGTTGAGTAAAACCACTTTTTTACTATCTTTTTGCTATTTTAAAATAACAAATTATATTTTCTTTTTCAATTTCAAATTATAATTATTTATTCTTTTAAAATAATTTATTTCTTACCTTAAAAAAGCAAAAAATTAGTATACTTCACAAGTGCAAGCAGAAATAAAAAATACTATCTTTTGCTCATTAATTTGTACTGGAACCGCAAAAAAATGTTAAAATATACAGCGACTGTTTATCGCTTCTTTGTTCATTGTCTGTTTCATATGAATATCACAAATTCAATTATTTACTCATATCAACAATATGTCTTGAAATAATTCTTACAAATGAGAAAGAAAAAATATTCAAAAAATGTCATTCACGCCTTCTCAAAAAACAATCCGTGCATCAATTTTCATCTGCATATGCATAAATAATGGGAAAAGAATCTCTTATGTTTTATGTTGCAGTAATACAAGATACAACAGTAAATCGAAATGAGAAAGGAAAAAGGAGATAAACAAAAGACATGTGAAAGATAATGACCAGATTTCTTCCATGTCCTGCCATTCCATGTGTTTTAAATTTTTTATGTTCTTCTCAGCATTTCTCTCGCACATAAAAATGAGGATAGATGAGAAATGTCATTAGATAATATGAATATTCGTTAATGTAAAATGCTAAATACTTTTTGTTGTTTATGAGAAAGAAAAATAAAGGACGTGAGAAATTCAATATTCTTGGGTAATGGATGAAAAAAGGCATGTGGATGACAAAGAAAATAAGTGATGAATGACAAAAGGACAACATTAGACTCTTCGATGAGGAGATTTGACTTAAAAAAAATTTAACGTTAGTAAAAACATCGCATAGAATTTTCCCACTCAATTACATAACAGTTCTTTCTTTCATTCTTTGATGAATTTCAAATTGACTTTTCTTTTATTTTTCACTACAAAAGAATATTTTTATATTTTCAAAAAGAAGAAAAGAGAATAAAAAGAGATCAATTTTTATCACCGGATGACATGTGCGCATTTTTTGTGCGCTGATGCTCCAGTTTCTTTGACTTTTTTTTCTTATTCTTCTCATCTTTCGTGTGTCTTTTTATCTTTACAGTGCTAAATGAAAAAAAAAATCTTTAATTTCATTTTTTTTCTTTTCTTTTGCTTCAACGAGAATTTTTATTTTGATGATCGGAAAATAAAAACAGACAATTTTTTCCCCAAATGTTTCCTTTTATTGTTTTCGTGTGGCTGCACTTTTGTGTTCTTTTTGTATTTTTTTATGATAATTTCCTTTTGTTCTCAACAAATATTTAATTTGTTTTAATTTATGTGACTCTTCATAAAATTAGAGATTTTAAAATAAAATTAATTGGAATAATTTTCATTGCCAAAAAGTTTAACTTTTAATACAAAAAATTCTTTAGCGATTAAAATTTGACATTTTTTGAAAGATTTTTAAGTATTAATCAGCGTATCAACTCTGATTGAAGCTTCAATTTTCTGTAAACACATGAATAAATGAACTAATTTCTTCTGTTCATTATTTACTTAATTTTTCATTCAATTCTTGTTCGTTTGGCTCATGTTTATTTCTTCATATACATCCACTCCATATACTTAATACAATTATTCAATTATCATTTAAATACCATATTACAATAACAATAACAATTGAAATGGAGAGAAGAAAACCACTTCAGTCAGTGAAGCCACTCTACAAAGGAACAATAATAGCTGTAAGAATAATAAATATGTAGAATGTCTAAAACAACAACAAGAACAAAACGAAAAATAACAAAAGCACTTGGAGAATTGAGAACGATCATCACAAGTGAAACAGAAAACAGATGCTCCAGATCATCCCGGATGAATGAAGTAAAAAAAATCGCTTTTTTGTAGAAAAAACAAAAGGAAAAGATTTTAAATTGTAGAAAAAACAATGAAAGAAAAACTAATGATTTTTTTCTCAATGGAATCAATTCAAGTACTTAATAAAAATAGATGAACTCAATAATAGAGGAATTTTTAATCATAAATTATGGCGCGTCTTCACTAAACTAGAAGATTGTGTGTTTATTGTAATTCAATTTTTGTAGTCAAAATTATTTAAATGTCGAAGCAAATTTTTATGCTTACTACTCACCTCACATCGATATGAAAACCCCCATTAAAAGTAATTAAGATTTTAAGAATCATAAAGCTTAAGTGGAGTTGAGGAGCACACAATTTTGTTAATTTTTTATGAGTTCATTAAAAACGATCTTCATGAAATCGTCCCATTTAAAATTTTCATGATCATAAAGCAAATTTAAGGATCATTAAATTTTAATTTTTTATTGTGTTAATTTTTCTTAGAGAAATTGAAAGTGGGGAAAAAAATTCTTATATAAACAATTTTTTCTTTCAATTTTTCATCAAGTTTCGTTAAAAAATTGGTTTTTGTTCAAGAAAAACAACGAATATGTTGATGATTTTTTTTTGTTTGTATTTCATAAAAAGTAAAAAATATTTAATTGTTAGTCATAAATTCAGGTAAAATTATGATGTGGCGTTGCCATTATGACACTTTTAATTAAGTGCCTTTTTGTGAAGTCAAAAAATAGCAATTTTTAGTGGGATAAAAAAATATGAGTTAGTGGAAATAAAATATATTTTTAGATGAATGAAAGTTATTGTATTTTGATGCGGTTGAGCTACCATATAAGTGATGGTGTCTCATTCTTCATAATTAAATCAAAAAAGATTTTCCGACTACATTTTTATCATTCAGAAATTTCCAAACAAATTTTTGACTTAAAATAATCTTCATTATCTCGTTTTATGTTTTACATAAAAAGAAGTCAGATTTACATGAATATAACAACAGAGGAGAAAAGAATGAATGAGAAGAAAAGTAGCGAGAGAATGAGCGATGAAAGCGTGATGTCATTAAAATTCATGCAGCACACGCTTTTCTTAGGGCTTCACTTTCCCCCTCAAGCATCTTTTCTCCTTCTTGTTCCATTTGATCTTCATTCAAAATAACAACAGAAGCAATAAAAGAAATTTACATCAATATGTGACTATAAGTGGAAGTAACAACAGCAAAATAGATTTTTTTTAAAAAAGGAAAATTTAATTTTTTTTATCTTTCATGCACACCGTCGTATAATTTATGAAAATAATTTTTCCTATTCATTTGTTCAAATGAAGAAATAAAATGCATCAAATCTTGGAAGCATGAATAAGACCGACAAGTGCCAATGGAGAGCAGGTGTATGGGAAATACGTGGGGGGGAATGGAAAATCATTTCATTTATTTTTTTCTATGATACAATAGAGTAGATATTTTTATTTTTTATCTACATAAATTGGGATTATTCCATTTACACTCATAAAAATAATTCTAAAAATCAGTTTTTAAAAACCATTCTAAAAATTATTTTTAAAATCTAAAATTTTGTTTTTAAAATTTAAAAAACAGGTTTTTAATTTTTTTCATATATATTGAAAAATAGCCATGTGCTTTCACATGGCTCTGTGACATAGTTGATTGAGCACTGGACTACTAACCCAGAGGTCATAGGTTCGATTCTCACTCCGAGCAATTTTTTTTTCAGAAAAAATGTTTTTAGAATCTAAAAATTATTTATAAGAGTAAAATTCAAAAAATGTTTTTAGATTCTCTCATACAAAACAACAAAGCGTTTTTAGATTATTATCTTGAGTGCATAGTAAAACAAAGCTTAACCCAACTAAAATGGTACCCACCTCAACTGAAAAACCCTTTATTTTAAATTTATAAACTAAATAAAATTTCGTGTAAAAAATGATGAAAATTTTCATCACTAATTTTTGCTAGTTTAGTTTTAAAAAACTTTTCTTCATTCATTCATTTTCTTCTCAGATCATTAAAGAAAATTTCTTAACGAGTTTTCCTCTTCTTTCTTTCTTTTCTTTGCACATCATCAAATCATCTCATTAGTAGAAACACCAATTGCATCAAACTCAAGAATTGTGAAAATAAAGCAAAGCATTTTGAAGGAACAATTGTAATATTAATCAACCATCGTAGTCAATTCTCATCATTTAGTCGTGTATTCTTAACATGACAATAAGAGCAGGAATAATAATAATCATCATCACACATGAACAAGAAAAGAAATGGAAGAAAAAGAAAAATGAAAATTGTAACGGATATACTATAATAGATTTTTTAATGGCACTCACTCGAACATATTCAAATGTACACAGATGTGCATTATGATGATGATTCTTCTTTCCTCTTCTTGTTTCTACTTTTTTCATTCTAAATGCAGTAAGTGAATTTTCATTTTTTTTCTTCTTCTTCTTCTTATTTTTTCTTTCAAGTTGAATGTTTATAAGAAAAAAGTGAGATGAATATAAGTGACGATTAATAATTGCTGAGAGAAAAGTGGAAGAAAATGACAATTTCCTTGAATAAAAACTCAATTGAGGAGAAAATTAAAGGATCGAACACTTAGAATTAATCAACGTTTTGTTTCATTAGCATTTCTCAAACATCGATGGCATTTTATACCGAAAGTACAATTTTCAATCTTTTTCAAAATAAATTTGTTGTTGTAAAAGTGAAAAATTTTCATTTGGATCGATTACATAATTTCTTCATATAAGGAGATATAAAAAGCCAATGGATGGCAACAGTAGTATTAATTTTATTTTTTGTAAATTCAAAACTGTTTCGAAAATATTTCAAAATGTTAAAAAAATTTAAATTTTCAAAAACCGTTAAATTTACTTATGAAAATTTATAACGGTCATATTTTTTTTTTGAAAAAATTACATATTCGAAGTTTCGATTTCGAATTTTGATTTTGAAAATTAAGAGAATAAATTTATTTAAACAGAAAGGTCACAAAAAGGACATTCATATAGACAGTATGGGGATGGGGTCATTTCACTTTTTAATTTCTAATAATTTTTTCATAAAATTGATAAATTTGCATTTTCACTTTGTCTATGCATTCGCCACCATATATTGTTTCATTCGTATTCCACTTCATTATAGCAAAATCAACTCAGTCACATCATAGAGATTCTTAAGCACTCAAGTACTCTTTTCAACATTTTTTTGACCAGTACACAAATAAACAAAAAAAAACTTTTTGTGAATACAAATCAAAGGAAGAAATATCCATTAAAAAAATTCCTAAAATATTTTCATTACGCTTCAGTCCATTAGGCATTCAAGACAGCGCACAAGTTGAATGTGTTTCTATTATGTTGATAAATTCATCTCTTTTGTGTATGCGACTCATTTGGTCCGGCAAACAAATGATGTAGACCAAAAAATGCCATTAGATTTTTTTTCCTTTTTTTCTGAATAAAATAAAAGAAATTTTTTGTTCATGAGGAAAGAAGAGAATGAAAAGAAAAACTTCAAAGGAAAATGCAAAATGGAAATTTTTTGTTGACTTTTTTTTTGAAACCGAATAGGAAAAAGAAGAGAATTTTTGTATATGATTTGAAAAAAAAATTTATGATTCTGAAGAGGAAGTGAGGTGATAAAATATTGAATGAGATAGCAAAAGGAAATGCTGATAGATGATCGTGTTTAGTCTGTCAGAATATAAACTTCTTGTGAATTCAACTCATGAAAATTATGAGCAACATGAGGAACACTTTCATTCAATATTCGCATAAGAATCTACATCATCATCACTTTTTGTCACATAAATTACAATGAACTTTCCTCATTTCATTTCCTTCTTATGCTCTTTTGCTGCAATACGTCAACGATTCATCATCTGTTTTTTTATGTTGCTTTCTCTTGCTTGTTCTTCTTCTTAAAGCAGAATTCATTCATCTTTCTTGGTTGCATGCATGCATTTTATATTTTAAACTTGATTCTGGAGGTTCCTTTTCTGATTTTCACTTTCAATCAGATTCATAAATTTGGAAAACTACTTGATATTCTGCAGCAAAATTTAAGGGGAGTCTAGCAAATTGAAGAAATTTTTCAACGATCAGGGGTACTTGTCCTCCCCAATCCCCCCCCCCCCCCCCTTCTGGCTACGCGCCTGGTAGCAAAGTATGCAACGTGTGACCTGATTTATTGGGACTATTCATTGACATAAAAGTCACCTTACAGTCCCATGTGAAGTATCACAGTCATCAAACACGTATTATACATTTCACATTTCACATTTCACACATGTCCGTAACTAACAATCATCTCATAATTATACTTGCACTAATTATAATCCCATTCTTGCTTATGCAAATAAAGAAAAGAAAGAAAACACAAAAAGGAAATGCACATCTCACTCACATTTTGCATTTTCTCGGTGCTTCTGCTCTCTTTGCAATGCTTTAATGAAAATAAATAATTTTTCTCCATCATATTTCGCCTTGCTTGCTGCTTGTAATGCTTTTCTGGCTTAGTGAAATAAATGTGAATGAAAATAAAATTATGAAATAATAATGAAAAAAATGAGCCCAAGAAGAAGAAAATTGTGCAATGTGATTCAAAGAAAAGAAGAAAAAAATTTTGTTTCGTGAGTTCGAGTTATTTTTTGCATTGACAATTTCCTTAGAAAAATTATTCAGAATTGAAGAGAATTTCACGGTTCTGCAATTGACAGCTGAAGATAGTTGCGGAGCAGAAGAGACATTGATGAAGATTAGCTCCATGAGCCATCATTGTAGGGGTCTCGAGTATTTTTCTCAGTTATTCCAAAATCATGATCCATCCGCTCCAAAAATTAATTAAACAAATCTTTCTAATGAAAGCAGGTAACTGTTCTTCATCTATAATTAGCAGAATTATTAACATTTAACTAACAACAATTACACAAAAGAAATCAATTCAACTTTAATTTAACTCTTTATTTTCATTCCTTTTGCGTGGAATTTATATTCTGTCGTTTTTCAGCCTCGTTATTCGAGTTCTCTTCTTCTTTTTCATTTAGTCATCTCATTTATCCCATTTTGCCTTGCTTTAAGGTCGTTTGCCAGTTTCTTCACTCTTTTTTCATTCTTTTATACACATTTGTTTTATATTATTGCTCTTTTGCGGCCGCTAGCAATTGTTCTGTCGTTGTTGTAATTGTTATTGTTGCCGCGATCTTTTTTCTCTTCATTCTTTCTCCTCTATGTCGTTATTCTTCTCTGACTCAATTGTAATAAAGAGAAGCAAATAATTTTTCGATTGTGAGATGTACAATGGAAAAAAAGTTGTGGCTTGAAGTTCTTTTATAGCGAATTGAGGTGCAATTGTGCACCTGTAAGGTTTCTCTTCTGTACTTTTTCGACTTTCTTTCATACATTGTGATGATTCATTATCATGAGATTTTTAGGATTTTATGGCTTAAAATTAACAAATTTAAAATTAACAAATTTAAAATTTTTTATAGAATTTATAAAATTTTTAAAATAAATTCCAAATTAAGTGTCATCTTATTATGCAATTGATGCAATTCAGTTTGCGACTAAAACTTAAAATCCAAAGAAATGAAAAAAATAAAAAATAATCGCAGATCAACGACGTACAAAAGTCGTCATCATATAAATGTAGAAACTTTTATTCCATTTAGAAAAATAAAAGAAAAAAAATTACACATTTGCAATAGCAACAAATATAGAAAATGTGGAAAGTCCACTTTGCGCGTATAATAATAAGACATAAGACATAACATAGAGGAGAAAAAAAACCTGTAAGATTTCCTCATCGAGATTATGCACTGCTTTTGTTATCACACGACAATTTCTACTCTCTGCTTGTTGTCTTTTTTCGCATTTTGCCATGTTTTTGTCCACATGTTGGACAGCTAGATGAAATGTGTAGAAAAAAATTGCATGGGAAAGGAAAAAAAAATATTGCGAGGAAAAATAATTACAAAGTTCGTGTAAATGGAATTAGGTGACTTGACTTAACTTGGTGTGATTGAGTAGTGAAGAAAATTATTTTTTTTCTTGTATGATGCTTATGTTTTAGATATGATTGAATGACAGTAGCTAAGCGACAGGTGGTATGTAAGAAAATTCAACAAGTATTTTTAAAGAAATGTCCATCCCTTGAATTTTATGTCAAAGATTAAAATCTTTAATATTTCAAGCTCATAATTACTTGCTGCTGTTTAGCCATGATTTAATGTGCACTTAATAGTTTTTCCTAATACGTTATTAATAAGTTTTCAAACATTAAATATTGTTAATGAATTCAAAAAGCAGGTTGAATTGAACATTTTTATTAACTTTAATTGAATCTTTCACTGCTTTTGTTTATTTGTTGATTAGTGTCCAGTTGCTGATTTAACGCTACTGGTACGATATCGGTGCACCAATGAAATGGTAAAGTGGTTCACCAACGGTATGGTATAGGTGTACCACTTTACCGTACCACTGGTGCACCGATACTGTACCGTATCGTACCAGTAGCGGAGAAATCGGCTCCAGTTTGGTAGCTTGTTTTAAGAATCATCTAATCTTACAAGATAATTTAGGGTTTGAGAATTAATTGACATTTTTTTCTTCTAGTCCCATCCGCTTTAACATTTTATTTGAATAATTCCTCTTGGAGGTCATTCGCAAATTACGTCACGCAAAAAAACGACTTTTTCGAGTGACATTTATGACAACTAAGGTTTAATAATATACAAATTGGAATATTTTGTCGGCATAGAAAATTCAATCCTGGCTAAAATACATTGTATTATTCATCTTAGCTAGAAAATTCGTTCCTCCAATCATAACGGATAATTATTTATTTCTTATTAATTTATTTATTGTAATGTCTACCGAGGATGTGTCAAAACATGTAAAAATACACAAAAACAAGTTCTCCTGTTATTCATTGTCAATTTTATCATATCTCTCTTTTTAATTTCTCCTCTATCAACATACAAGCTTTATATAACTTTGTGTCCATAAAATGTGTAAATTTCTAATTGAATCTCCATCTTGTACAAGCATCTTATATACAATATATTTTTTAATTTTCATTTATTTTACGTTAATAAAATACGAAATGGAAAATAATTAAAAAGAATTATGATCGTGCGAGACTTGCAGCGCTAATGATAAATATTTATTGTATTCAACTTGTTACAAGTGTCACTGCGAAATTAATTGTTTTTGTAAGAAAATTCTTGTTCCGTTTTTTACACGTTAAATATTTATTGAGAACGAGAAGTGACATTGTTGCTGGATACGAGAAAATGATTAACTTATTTGTAAAATAATTTTAAGATAAATTAAACATTAAAGTTTTCTTGAATTGTTACTGATTTCGGAGTTTGATTATTAATTAAAATTCTCGTTTTAAAAATTTTATCCTCAATTTATTTGAAATAAAATA
Source organism: Chironomus tentans (assembly GCA_963573255.1). Lineage (NCBI taxonomy): Eukaryota > Metazoa > Arthropoda > Insecta > Diptera > Chironomidae > Chironomus > Chironomus tentans. The sequence goes on from OY754305.1 coordinate 134,861, forward strand.
AACTACTGAATATTCAATCGGCCAATTAGCTTCAAAAATAGGTCAACTTGACTATAAACTTTAAGTTATCATAATTGTTAAATATATATAAAAAAATCATTTGTTGTAAATTTCTCCTTTGTATTATTATTATTATTAAAAGGTATTAAAAATTGAGGATTTCTAAATAAACTAAAGGTTCATTATAGAGAATTTTCAAGAGACACCATATGAATATAATATTTTAAATATTTACTAATAATATTGTTACTTTATTCTTAGGGATCGCCTGAGGCGCTTTTCAGTGGCACTTTACCATTATATAAATGGCTATAAATATGTTAAATCTTTTAATGAAAATTGTTTAATGGCAGTATCAATAATAAAGCTTGCTTTTTTAATAAAAAATAGTAAACAAGCTGTCATAAATTAAGGAATGATCACTACATTATCTCTTGAAATGTCTCCTGCAAATATAATGAAAAGGAAGTGATTTTTCTTCATTCAATCCACAAATATTTTATAAATTTGTTACAGTGTTCCTTATCAGTTCTTAAGAAAATTTTCCAAATTATTACGAAAAGCATTTACCAAGTAACAAAAACAAAACAACACAACACAATATATGCAAAGTATACAAATAGCTGCATTTAATCTAACAAATCAATATGCAATAACTCATTATAACACCGCTGTGCCTGTCAATAATTTTATCTTCGCAATTTACTCTCTCATTTCATATATATTTTTAAAAAAAATTATATATGAAAAAAATAAAAGTTATTGCAAAATGTAAGAAGAAGCGAATAAAGAAGAAGAAAAATGTTGAATGAAGTTGGCGTACACATGCATCATCAATACTGTAATAGAGTGCAATGTGTGGAATTGATGTGCTTATATGTAATAAGAGTGTAGGGTCCCTAATTTCAGATTCTGATCCTAAATTGAAGTACTTAATTCTCATTTTCGTGAGAATTTTTTCAATAAATTAGGCTAAAATAAATTTGCAATAATTTTCAAAAGATTATTACCACAGTAAATGCTTAAAAAATCGGATACCCTATACCAGAGAAAGGAACAACCAGCAATAGGAGATTTTCTTGCTCGGTATCTTTTGTATTGCTCAATTGTGCTTAGATTTCTTTGTTATGAGGAATATTGAACTTAAATTGAGAAAAAAATAGAAAACAAATATTCAAACTGGTTTTAGCGTTTGCAATTTCGCACAAAAACAAATCTTCTGCAATTTCAATTTTTTCGCTTGTTGAAGTTAGTTTTTATATTTTTTTTTCTATTTTTAATGTCCGCAATGTATTGGAAGTATTGGAGATTTTGTTGTATCTTCTTGTCTAATGTGAAGCTTTTATTTCATTTCTGTGGAATTATTTTGTAGCATTTTGTTGCTTTTCATATAAAGTCATTAACAGGTTAAAATGACAGTGGGATGATAGGAAATTGCAATATAAAACAACAAAAGAGACTTTATTTGCAGAGTTCAAATTAAGAATTGCTACAAATTTATTTTTCTAATATTTTCCAAACTCCTAAACAGATTAAATCCAATAGTTGAACAGAAGCTCGATTACAGATTTATGTTGCACATTTCAAATTTTACAATTACTTTTTTGTGGATAAGAAATACAGGAACATGACTAGATAAATGTAAGCAGTAGTAATAGAATAAAATAATGTGCAGTTTTTATTAATAGCTTAGCATAAGTAAAATGCATTAATTAGTAATAATACTCAGGATTACCACTACCGTCATAAATTAATGGCTTAATTAATATTGATAATAGAACAATTAATTCGAAGAACTTCAAACTAATCGTAGTAGTTTTTAAAAACATTTTCGGAGTTAAAAACAATTTTTTATACCCCCTTAAAAATTCTTTTATATCCATACGCGTCTGAGCTGCAATATCGTGAGAATCTCAGAAGATTCAAAATTATTATTCGCACTTAAATAGAGGAAATTTAAATTTTAGTGTCTAAAAATTTCTTTGACAAATGAAAATGAGACCAAGACATGGTTCGAATAAAATGTTAGAGTCATAAATGAGGCATAATCAAACAAGAAAAAGCACTAAAATGAGGTATAAAATGACAACAAAAGCTGTTAAAATGAAGTTCTATCAATAAACAATAAAATCTTATTCTGACCATTTCCTTTCTTCTATTGTTAGTTTTGCAGATCTGATGACAAGATAGAACTTAAATATTTTAATATTTTTGGTGATATTCATCCAAAAATTTGGGACTTATCTGAATTTATAACGAAAAATCCCATAAACCAAGTATAATTTCTCAGTATTAAATGTCCCTTCGCAGTTAATGCAATAATAATAAGCCTTCTGGAAAAAAGGATTTTACAGTAAGAAAGAGATCTCGTTTTCGATATGAAGAGTACAAATTAATTATAATTTTATGTAAATTTTATTAAATCTCCTTTTATTCGTTATTAAAACCCAACATTAAAAGAAAACAAAAAGATAAAGAAGCAAGTAAGAAGAGGCAATAAGAAACAACTCCATGGCATTCAATGATTCAATCACCTCAACATATTTTTTATCTCATTTTCTGTTCAATTCCTTCTCCTCTCTATATGTATAAATTCAATTTAATAAAAACATTTCTGCATAACTGCACATACAAAAGCGCACCATCGCTGTTGTTTCTGCAGCTTTCTGCTGCCGTTGTTGCTGTTGCACTAATAACTTCATCTTCGCATTTTAATTTCCAGTTTTTTTATACACAATAAAAATAATTAATGAAAATTTCTTTATTTTTATTCTTTTTAATTATCAATTTTTTCCTCCTCTCTCGCTGTCTTGCACAACACAAAAATGAAAATAAAACCGGACTCACATTGATTATGAAATTATCTCACTCATTCAACTTCGATTCTTAAGATTCTTTTAAATTCTCTATACACTTACGTACGTATGTGCGAAATCATCCACAGAAGTTGAAAGAATGGAAACAGAAGGGCAAAGACAAAAAGCGAAACTCATAAAACAATGAACTTAATGATGGAATGAAAATTTTTTAATGGAAAATTTAAAATTCCTGTGTGATCCTCAAAAATTTTCCTTGGTTATCTCCTGCCTTGGACGCAAGGCTCTTTGCAATGCAATTATCAAAAATTTAATTTTTTAAAAGCAGGCTATTTCAAAATATCTCCTTCATCAACATCTCATACATAAATGTGAATTGAGAGCCTCATAGTGAATAGATTGTCGTTCTAGCGAAGCAAGAAAGCAAAATATTCTAGAAGAAACAGCACAGTGTAAGCGATAGAGAGAGAAGAGAATAATTAAAATGAAAATATCTTTGTGATGATCACGAAATAAAGTTGGGAAGAAGAAAGAAATTCTTTTCTTATGGACAAGCGGTAAAGATGTGGAGCATGAGATGTTGAAAATTATAAAAACGAGAGAGATAAACAAGCAAACAAGCAACAACAACAATAAAATATGTGAAATTAAATTCTTAATATGAAATCATCCATAAATGTTCTTTATTATTATTATCTGCTTCTGCTGCTTGATGCTGCTCTGTTTTCTCCGTCTCCTGTGACTCTTTCTGCTTGTGTCCATAAATTTCTTTCAGAGTTGGACAACTGTTTCTGCCTAGAAAAATTTAAATCCCTTTTTATTCAAGACACTTTGCTTTCTTTAAGTTGATTTTCCCAAAAATCACTTCAACAATCTTCCATCTCTGTAATCTTTCACTTTATATTTGGCTCTAAAATTTCTTCTTTTTCACAAAATTTTATTTATCTCCACAGTGCGTACACAAAAAATATATGTTCACATTTCGCATTTTAAGCTCTTTTAGCGGGCAAAAAATTTATGAGATGACAAAAAAAACTTTATTGTTTTTTGTCCATTTTTAGAGGCAGCAGTGATCACTTCTTACTCTTTTCTCATAATATCAAGTGACTTAAAATTTATCGACGGATTGGTGCTGAATTATTGATATTACATAATGATAATTATGGTTATAATAATTATTATTGTGTTGTTCGATGCATGATGTTTAGTAGATCATGAGTTGTTTTGATAATGAACGTTAAGTAGCGGCATTGGAAGGATTGCAACATATAATTGATGCTGGTAGATTAGATCCTTAAAAGATGAGAGGTGAATGAACTTTAGAAGTTTAGCTTAACTAAATATTTATTGAATTCTTAAATCTGATTATTATTTAAATTAATTGGAGAAATTAAGCAACCTGATCTTCTCCAGTTCAGTGCTACAAAATTATAAAACTCCTTTGTTGTGTGTTTATGCGGAATCATCGGCTGATGTAGGCTTATTGATAGAAAAGCATGAAGAATTGGATTATTATTGCTGTAAAATCTGATGATGAAATAATTCGTATTACAATTTAATAACAAGTTGCTAGTCCGCAAGATTGTAAAGAGTTTGCATGAAGAAATAAAAAAATGTAATTTACTCACATTAGCATATTATTATTTTTGGAAATTTCAGAAGTTGTTTGACTACAGGACATTAAATTTATCAACAACTCTGTGGGAAATAAAATCAATACAACTCATTAAATTTTAAGCAAAATCGTTAAACAGTGTCGGAAAATCTCAAAGATAACCAAAAGTTTCATAAATTTATTCTGTGAAAATCTCATTTTTTAAAATCTCGCAATCAATTTCCGCAAAATATTTATTCTCCATTAATCAAGACACCTGTCCACAAATAAAAGAATAAGAAAAGGTATCCCCCTTTTTAAAAAACTTATCGAATTTTCATCACATTTCATTTTATTCCTCCTTCCTTCCTTTCAATCAAATGAGAACTCAATCAATCAATCAATTCTTCAAATATTTTAACTTGCCATGCACACACAACAAATTGTCTTCATTCTCGTTCGCATTGTTGTGTACCCACAATGATGAAATGAGAAGAGATAGATTTGTTTTGGAGTATACTGTACGCTGTCTATGGATTGTAAAAAGTAAAAATTCATAGTTGTTTTTTGGAACTAACAATAACCTTAGATATTGTAACAATACATTTTTAATTCTTGTTTTTGATACTCATGGCAGGGGTGTCTGAGCTCCAAATTTTTTCAGAGGGGCCTCAAACCCACCTGGCTATGCCCCTGATTCATGGGTAGATCTTTGAAGCAGTTTAAGATAGCAATAATTTCGAGTTCTTAGGGGTTGTTGGCAAATTACGTCACGCTTTGAGGGGGGGGGGAGGTCTAGGAGAATTTGTGATAGTCCAAATACAAAATTTTTCTTTCTTTGGAAAAATTGTGACAAGGGGGGGGGGGGAAAGGGTTCGAAAAAGTTGTTTTTTTGCATGACGTAATTTGCAAACGACCCCAAAAAATGAATTGCCTTAAAAATCGAACTAAAATCACTGTTCTTAACATTAATCCCACCAAAAGTACGAAAGCATAAAAAAGGTATTAATAATATTTGTTAAAGCAAGTGACTCAAGTCACTCAAAAATAATAATAATAATGATTGTGTGTTGAACCTTTTCCATGTGATTAATGTCCACTTCAAAATTTTCTCTCTCTCTCTCTCTCTCTCTTCTTTTCAACTCTTATTCCTCCCAATCCGCTGCTCTTTTGCTGTCGCTGTCATATCAAAGCGTAACATCTCAATCTATTGTTAATACAAAGTAGCATTTAAGTCATTACAACAATGAAAGGAGATTGTTTAATAATCTTTTTCGAGATTTTTTTGCCTCTCTTAGGAGAAATCTCTAAGAGTTTCTTGATCTTTTGGTCTTTCAAAGCAAAGCAAATGTACACACAAAATGTATGTACAATAAAAACAGTGCACACGCAATTGAACACGCAAAAGCGAGTTTTACGAGTTTTTTCTTCCTTTTTCTGCTCTGCTTTTTTTTGAAAAATAAAATAAAAGAAATGAAATACAATAAGAAATGGAAAAGAAAGAATAGATTGGCACAGGTTTGTTTTACTATTTCTTATATTTTCCCTTCTTATTTTATGGGAATCAATTTAGAATGTTGATTGCGGCTTATCTACTAGCCTGATATTTCTATGCATGCTGATATGTAAATGTAAACTGAATGGATAGTGTTAGTGGACGTAAAATGAAAGATAGAAAGACATTTATTTTAGATTTATTGTTGTTACTTTCAATTTTTTATCTTGTCCATTTTCAACTGCCCCAGGCTGAAATATTAGGTAAATTTAATCGAATGTCATTGAAAGTTAATCAAATGGTGAGTAAATTCAGATAAATTCATTCTCACCAATACTTGAAACTCTTCAGTACTGAATTTTATTTATATCATCTCCAAAGATTTTCCCATGATATTCCTAAGAATTAATATTCGATTTGTCATTACAAATGCAAAATCTGTGAAAATATGGTATCAGATTCTCAAGAAAACCCACGAATCTGTTCGGCTTCTACAAATTTCGACCACTATCAATACAAAATGTCCATAAACGAGATGAAGATAATAAAACATTTGGTGATAATCAGATCTTGCTGTATCTGTTATGTATTAAATATCACACAGTCAACAAGAGAAGGAACAAAAAATTTTGTTCAAATTATTCAAAAATAAGAAATTAAAAGTCATCAAAAAGAAGAACAAAAGAGGCAAAAAATTGTTTATATGTCGATATTAGACTCAATCGATAGATGAGTAAAAAAATATAGGTGCAAGGGTTGGATACATTGAGAACATTTTAAAAGTATAATTTTACTCACTTTCAATATCTGTAATAATGAGTATGAATTAAGTTAATAATCCTAGTTGAATAATTTACTTAATTGTAAATTCATCAGTGATTTAGTAAATCGAAACTTTTGATTTCTGTAAAGATAAATAAATATAGTAAAACGTTAAGTTTCACTTTTATGGACCATAAGGTTTTTAGTCAATTATATTAGTTACTTCAGATTCTACTTTTCTAAGATAGACTTATTCTGTTGAGCAGGTTAGATTCATTGAGTTGTCATCACTAGCAGAGAATTCAAAATTTCAAAGAGAGTGTCCGCAACAAGTGGACACAACAGAAGAAAAAATGACAATAAACACAATAAAAACAATTTTTTACATCCATAAGTTTAAGAGATTTATCCACTCTCAAATGTGGAAAAAATGTAAAGCAGCAAAAAAGTCAACGCGAATGAAGAAGAACAAAAGATGAGAGAAAAAAAAATCAGTATAATGAAATAAAAGAAAAGAAATGAGAATTGTTGTTGGAATTTGTAAAGTAGAAGGAGTGAGATGGAGAGTAAAGAAGAAAAAGAGATGAAAACGAGTTCAGCGACTAATTAAAAATGTAAATAATATGTTAATTCATTTTCTTGAAAGAATAAAAATGTAAAAAATGAAATAAATAATAACAAAAGCAATAACATTTGAAAGAAACGAGAGAGTGAGAGCAATGTTGATGATGATGAAGAAGAAGATTCTTGGCATGGAAAATAAAAGAATTTATTTCTTTGTTATTTCTTCTTTTGTCTCTCTTTTCTTCTGTTTTGCTGAATTCTTTCTTCTTAATCTCACATTTTATTAAATTTTTTCATTCTGTGTATAATTTTATCCACATGGATGCTGCCTTCATCTCATTTTTAAATTATTAATGCTTTTAATTATTAAAATCGGTTCTTTCTCTACTTTTTCAACTTCTCTTCTTTCAATTTATTTTCTGCTCTGTGATTTGTTTCATTTTTGACTGTCGCCAGTTAAAGCTTTGATTCTCGTGACAAAAATTTTGCCTTCTTTTTGTCTAAGTGGATTTAACTCAAATATGAAGAACAAAAATTGAAAACTTTCTGGCTACGGTCCTGATTGAGAGTCGATATTTAATGAATAGTCACAATAATAATGATTGTTTATTAAAACTTCACCTAATAGGATCACATAGGAATGATATTTAAATAATCGATGTGATAACATCGTTTGGCCTTTATCAGTTGGTAATAAAATAATTGGCACCATGAGGATTCCGATTATTTTCACACGAGCATTTACAGTTAAAAAATCAAATGGCAAATTTATTTTAAAAAGTGTTAATTTCTTGTCAAAAATCGATTAAAAACAACATTAAGTTTTAAGCCTTTCTAAACATATTTATGCTGATTTTCATTAGCAAAATAATGATTTAAAAAAAATTTAATTAATTTTTCATTTTTCTTATAGATGAGTAAAATAAAAAATAAAAGAAAGTATTTAAGATAATATAGATAATAATAAAATGAATATGACCATTTTTGCATAAGCATTTTCAATAAATTTTCGGCTCTACGCCTTTATAGTTGACACAATAATCAGAATTTTGAGAATTCATAGCCTACATAAATGTCTATCTAGCACTTTGAATCGATAAAGCTTTTTTGAATGAGAATGAAATTTTCATCAACTGATTTTGTAGTCATTAAGAAGCGCTTGACTTCTGTTTCATGATTATCAAAATTGAGGTTAATAAATGTCATACAAATGATCGTAAAGATATCATACAGACTTGAGACCGAAGAAATGGAGAAATATGGAAGAAAATTCGTAAAACTTGTTAATGAGTCTGAAAAAAAAAATTCATAAATTTATCGCATTTGTAAAAAAAATGTAAGAAGAAATTTTTCATTTTTTTAAACTATTTTTACCAACAATTTATGAGTAATTTTTCAATAGATTATTTTTTTTTATTTTGACTTTATGACGGATTTAAAATTACCATAGTAATATATTCTCACTAATTTCTTATACGCTGATCAGATGCTCCATTCTCGAAATAGTTAAATTCATGAACACTAACACTCGCATTATAATTCTACATGATTGTGATCAACTATGGTATTTGCAAAACTGATACTTTGTATCAATTCAATATGTTACAAAATCGTGACCATTTTGAGCTACTTTCATCAACAAGTTGCAGATTGCGTTGTGCATTTATGAAATGCGGTACGTAAAGGTTCAGATAATTTTAAAGATTATACGTACCTTTATGCTCTAGCATGTATATGAAGAGAAAATCATCAGTTTAAGTTTGAAAATTATAATATCATGTAGCCAATAAAACATGAACTGAACAAACAGAAGCACCAATTGCATAAGAAAGCAAACACTGAAAAGTGCAAAACAACAAAAAAAAAATTCATGTGCGCCTCAATTTCTCAGCTAAGATCAAGAAGAAGAAATTAAAATAAATGAAACAAAATCAAATAAGAAGGAGAAAGGAAAGAAAAGAATCTAAAATATCTTAAAGGCATACACCTTGCACGCTGATCTCAATCGCTATTGCGTTTTGCTGGTCGATGGCTTTTACGACCGCGAGTCGCCTTCAGCGATTACTTTTTCTCCTCTTAATCTCTTTTGTTTGTATTTTTATACGTTCAGCTCTCAAGAGTTTATGTTAATGTGTATTGTGTTATTTGCCGTGTCGCTTATAGCGTGAATTATCCATGACTACTAATTCCTTATCAATTTGTCCCTCCAATTCTCTAAATTTTGGACAACACTAGTAAAAGTTTATTCACATCTAGGATTTTTAGGGAAAGACTCAAATATTAAACCAAGGATTTTCAAATCTATTGCTCATATTTAAATGTAAATTATTCTCAAACTTAAATGCTTTCAAGTTTCTCCTTCCGCAAATCTTTTCAACTCATTTTCAATTCTTTCGCCTCATTTTTTCATTCTCGTTCACATCTTGTTGTGATTCTTATTTCAGAAATTGATCTTCTTTTCTTTCTTGCCTTCTTTCTGTTTGTTGTAATGCTATGTGATATCAGCAAACAACAACAGCAACAATAACAAAAAGAATTGACTCAACTTGACTTGATATTGAAAACTTTTTTCATTTTATTTCTTTTGTGCTGGTTTTTGTAATTAAGAAATTTTTTCCCCTTCGCTTCGATGGTAAAAAGAATCTCTAAAGTTAATGTTGTCTCATTTGTTTCTCGGACATGAGAATCATGAATTTTATGTGAAATTTTAATGCAGTAAAATATTTGGAGAATATTTTATTTGCTAATGATAAGAAATGCTGGAATATGGTTGAGAACATTGAATGTCTTTGGATTTTGCTTTTTTAGTGGAATTATTACAAATGTAGAATTAACGAGAGGTTTAATTCTGAATCAACTAGAAAAGCCTAAATATTTATTATTTTATTTTATATTTAACAACTTTTAAATCATCAGAAAAAAGTAAGGCTATTTTTCATACAAGACTCCATTTGAGTCACCACAAAAGCCATCCAGTGGGAAAATTTTTTGAATAACAAAAAAACAAATAAAAATTTGTGATTTTACGTCACGATAATCACTTTGAAGGAGAAGTTTCTCATCCCTCGCATGGATTTCCAATTGATAAAAATTCAAATGAACTTCTATTAATTTTAGAGGATTATGTCATTTTACGAGAAGCCATGAGATCAGCAAACATTAATAATTCACTACTTTAATTCCCAATCGCTGTTTTTTTTTTGTTTTCTTCTTCGTATTAATCTCATTTTAATTTTCTTGTTGTTTTTCTAATATAAGCAAACTAAAACTGATTAAATATTTTTTGATCTTCTTCTTACTTGCTACTTTTATTTTATTTTCTTCTTCTATTTTTCGCCATCAAAATCTCATTCATTGATTAGTTTTTTGTGTTTCATGCAGATTTATATTACTTTTATTGTCGTCGTTTTCTTTCATTCTTCTTGCGAATATCATTCATTATTCCCATTTAAATTGACGGCATTGGATTTGGTAATTTCGGGAAGTGTGTAGGCGTTAAATATACTTTATATAGCTTTGGTGTAAGAAATTATTTTCTTTTATTTTCGTGTGTTGTATTTACCGTGTTAAATTGTCATGATATTCATCACTTTATGAGATTTATTTGTTTGTCAACAGGAAGGTGATACATGTTTTTGTAGAACGAGATTTTTATAGTGAAATGAGGAGTAAACTTAAGGGTTGATGAAAATAACAAAATGTTCTGGAAATTAAAAATTTTGGCGATAAATTTGACAACAACTATCAATATCCAAAAAGCCTTTAAATCCACATGTTATCTGTCCAAATTTCATCTCGGCAATGTTTCATTGTCCTTTCGGTCTTTATTTCATTTTAATCTTTCGAAAATAAGAATTAAAAGAAATTATGCAAAAATCGCACATTCACAATTCATTGAAATATTTCTCTGTTTTGCATTCCCTTACTTCATTCCAGAAACAACAGAGCGAATAACACACAGAAAACAGGTTAATAAAAGAATGAAATGAACTTAAAAATGAAAGAAAAAAAAGGCAGAAAAGAATGAGAAATGTTAAAAGAAATTAACATTCGAAAGATATTAAAAAATCTTATATTTATTTTTTTATAACAAAAGAAGGCAATGAGAAACAAAGAAGAGATTGGAAAGGAAAAGAGACAAAACGGCAAATGAGTTTAAGAATGGGCAGATGGCAAGTTTGGATAAAAGTTTTCTGATAAGAGTAAGTTTAGAGCGCATTGTCCAGGACAGGAATTGAACTTGCCCCAAGTTTGGGCTACTGACTTTTCACTTAAATGTCTAAAATTTAATTTATTTAAAAATATTACATTAAATTTTCCGAAATCATAAGCAAATTGAGGCTGTTTATTAACATTAGTAGCAATACGCGGATCTCAGCAATGACTTGATGAGATAGAAACCTGAAACTGGAAATTGCAGACATAACATAGTACAATAATCAGCAGAAATTATAAGAACAAGAAGAGTAGGATGAAAAAATTTATATTGTGATTACAAGAAAAAAAAATAATAAAGAGAGCGAGGGGCAATTGTAAATGTAGAATGGAATTAGCTGAATGTTCAACTTAGAGATTCCAAAAATTTTTAAAGTTCCTGAAATTTCCATAATGTCAAAATTACATTCAGATTATTTCCTTTACGACACTTAAATTAATTTTTTTTTTCAAGAATTGAAAACAATTTGCATGGCCTTAAAATGTCAACAACAGCCATAATTCAAAATGTTCATGCTTTATCAAGAACCTCTATTTCTTATGCGGATTGTAATGAGGATGGAATTAGTTGTATGTTCGGACTTTAATGGTGCATATTTACTTTTTATCCACTTTGTAGAAGTTTTCTTTCTTATGCACATAATGGGTGTAGAAATGACAAAATTGACAACTGCGATGGTCATATATGTGCATTTAATATACGACCTGCCATCCGCGAGCAATTTTCTTCTTAGAATTTTTTCATTCATTTGCCAACCTTTTTTTATTGCTTTTATGGCTATAAATTTCCAACTAATTGTGAAGAGAAAAATGAGTAACGGGTTAAAAATGATGACAATTGGATGATTTTCATGAGACTTAATGAATGTTATGGCTGAAAATGGAAGCTAATGGCAATATTCTTGTGGATTTCTATGAATTGAACCAGGCTAAAATCAGTAACAGCAACTCTGATTGCAATCGTTTGATGATTCGATTAAAAGCAAATCTTAATTAAATCATAAAAAAATATTTTGATATTAAAGTTTTTAATAGCCTCTTCTTTTCATGGTTACGCTTCATAAATCCAAAAATTATAGATACTTATGAGATTATCTTCATACTAGTTCCTATTGCTTTTTATTATTATCCATTACCATGCGCGGTGTTTAGTAGTTCATTTCTATTTTTTCAAACAACATCAACAACAAGATCATCAGCATCACAATGCAGATTAAATCCAGCACTATCAGCAACTATCAATTTGCAGCTTAATATAATTTAATTTATCGCTAACCATAAAAAATGAAGGAGAAGAAAAAAGAAACATAAAAAGAAGAAATAATTTTTTTTCATTAAAACATTAAAAAGCGCGCTTCATCTACATGCAAATCAAGATTGTTCATTAACACACAGCACAATATTTTTCTTCTGGTGCTTTTTTTCTCTTTCCCAGTTGTTATAGAAAATGCTTTAAGAGATGATGATAATGGACATGGTTCTTGTACAAATACAGGGAATGATACTAGATAAGAATCAAAATTTTCCGATGTCATTTTTGACTAATGAATTGAAAATTTATAATCTTTTATGATTCTGTTTGACAAAGGGATTTGATTATTTTATTGAATAGCTGGACTAGTTTATGATCCGTAAAATTAATCTGCAGATTCTATCCCTTAAGACATTTCTCCTCTTCTTCTCAGATTCCTATAATTTTCTCCTCCTTTCCTATTTATCTATGTCGAAGAAATTCAATTTAATTTTTATTCCTTTTCTTGGCTGCTTCTCATTCGTATTTATTTATTCATTTCCATTAATTACAACAAAGTGAAATTCATTGTGTAGTAGATTTTGCCATTTCCTACACGCATAGCTTGAAATATTTATAAAATATTCAGCGAGGATGAAAGAACTTTTATCCGAGTATGATAATGAAGACAATAATGTATATGATAATGGCAATAGTTATGATAGCCAGCACACCGCACTTCATACACCGTGTGATAAAAATCGCGTTAGAGTAAATAGCTCGAAAAAATAAAAATCGCGCGCAACTCTCATAACGAAATTGGATTCAAAGAGGAAGGAGAAAAAGTAACACAAACAGCCCGCAGGTCAGTAAACCAATCGATTTGCATTTTTATTGTTATAATTTATTCCGCAATCTCACTTACAATTCTACTTCGTGCTTTAAGAAACCTGCTTCCATGTACCTGTGCCGCATTTATGCATGAGATAGAGAGTATGAGAAAGAAATAAGCAGGCGAGCTCAGGAATTAGAGAAAGGTTTAAGGGACTCGATGTGGATAATGAGACGCGCATTTTCAAATTTATGTTGCTTCGTTTGTGCACAAATTCTCCTTACTTTCTATCAAATATTTATATGAAAATTTAAATGTAAAACTTTTTTGACATAATCGGCAAAAATCATCAGAATTTAGTGATTAAAAATCTATACCTAAAATGACAAAATTCTTAAGCTTTTCTAGCTCATTTTCCTTAATACTTTGTTGACTTTCAACAACACGAATTTTTCCACAATTTTAAAGAGAACAAAACTTTACTCATTCCTTTTATATTTATTTTCTCCTTATTGTTTCTCCCTTTTCAATTGTTTCCCATTGTACATTGACAGTCACATACAAAAAAAAATCTAATTTCAAATGCATCCACGTTTGTTGCACCTGTCGCTTTTGTAAATCTCATTCCTGCAACTTTTTGCAGCTCGCGCGACCTGAATTTTTTCACAGTAAATTTTTTCTGCTTTTTGAAGCATTGCGTGTGGCTTTTTCTGCCTTGATTGGAGATTTTTATGTAAAATATTTTTTTTTCATGCATATTTTATGCTAAAGTAAGAAAAATTAAGACAAAAATGGAAGTGCATTGCATTGCTTTCGATAGGCGATGTCACTTTGTGTTTAAACTGAGCTTATATGATAAAAACTTGAGTATCATGTTATTTTGACACTTTGGTATAAATTTTATTGTATTTTGAGCATAAAAGTTATCTTTGTCAGATAAAAAATTTGTAAAATTTGTTCATTAAATTTTTTCAACATTTTGTTTTGAACCAATTTAATTTACTTCAAAGTTTTAAATTACTCTTTGTATGAACGCAACATTAGAAAGCAGCTATTACAGTTCATAAATGTCTTTGCTTATTTTTTACGCGTTTTGCTACTTCATAATTTCTCATTGTGTAATTAACTCGCATAATTTATTTATGTATGTAGTTTGAAAAATAATAAGAAGAACGAGAGTAATGGTAAAATGATATTAAGTAATTTAGCAAATGTCAGACGATATTGAAAGGTTTCTGTCTGTCTGACGGGAAATTTTCCATGTCCAGTTATTTTTTTAATTCCGATAAGTTGCAATAGTAAATTGACGAAAATTTTTATTTTTTTTTAAAAAAATTGTCTACTTGTTTTTTTTAATATCTAAAAAAGGTAGTAAAAGTAATAAAAGTGTAACAAATTTGAAATATTTTTACTCATTTATACAGAGTGAAAATTTTTTTGCAACCAGGAGATAGTCTTAATAAACAATTAATATTCAAAGAGAGCGAGGAACGTTCAATCATCATTAATTAATTAATTAATTAAATTATCAATTTCAAATCCTCACAAAATAAATTTCATCAAATCCCCTTCCTGTCTTTGATGAATCGCTGAAATTTCTCACTGATGAAATGAAAAAGTCTTTTTCCAATACGAAGAGAAAATATGCCAGAACAGATAATAATGAAAAGAAGAATAGTAGAAATAATAGCAAAAGCTAAATTTTCTTAATAATATTCATAAAGCGATCTCATTAATAAAAAGCAAAGAAATTAAAAGGAAGGAAAAAAAGCTAAAAAGCAATCATCATTAACAGTAGATAAATGAGTGTATTTGCGTTTAAACAAACAAGAAATTGTAAATGAAGAAGAAGTAAAAAAAACTGTTAATGTCATTTCTTATTATCTTGTTACAAAACCGCAAAAACCCTGCTGTAATAATATTGCAATATTTCAGTTGCAACTTGCTGTAAATTATCATATTTAATTACTTGATCTTTTCCAATTAGCGATTCCCGATGAAGAATATATCTACACTGACTGGAACTGGAACTACTAGACTTTTTCCAGCATGAATAAAAAACTTTTGATATTTTTGGCTACAAATTCAAAATTATCAAACCAAAAATGTAAATTAAGAACCCCTAACCTTCACGTCTTTACTCGCTACAACTCTCTTGTGTCTCTCGTTTTCATCCACTTAGTAAATTTTTCCGGAAGGCATTTTAAGATGAGCTTTTTTTACTCGTTCCTCATAATGCTTAATGGATCTTGTTAGTAATGAAGAAATAATAATAAAAAACGAAGAAATTTCGAAGGCGTTTTGAAAACATGAATAAATCAAAGGAGCATTAAATGAAATAAAATTTTCAAATATAGAAAAATTATGGAAAGAGATGAATGAAAAGGATGATAAATGTAATTAAATAAGTGGAAATGATAATAAGAATTGGTAATTGTGTTATTTTTATGAATTTAGGGAGGGGTTTGGAGGGATTCTATGAAATCAGGGGTTGAGATTCAGAGCATTATTCGCTATAATTCTAATGGGCTCTAATTTTATATTTTGTGCCATCTTTTTTGTTTATTTTAATCTAATCTAATCTAATGACAATTACTATGCTTCAGTTTTGATCCTCAGAGAGGAAATCTATCCCTGGGCTGGCGTGACTCTGGCATAGGGCTGGATTGAAATCAAATCCAGTCTATGTCAGTGTCACACAAGCCCAGGGGCAGATTTCGTCTCGATTATCTGTTTTGTGTCATTCGGGATACTGCTGAAATAATTTTAAATCAAAAAAATATTTTTTAAAAATTTCTGGCTCGTGAAAATTCTCTAAATTATTTGATCGTTCATAATTGACTCGCATCAATTAGACACTTTTCCGTTTAATTTTATTATCTAACAAAGCATTAATATGAAAATATTGCGAGTGCAAATTATTCAACACCGTAGCAAATAAATGTCATAAGCGAGGAATTTTTTCTGAAATAAATTTTTAATATATTATTTATTATTTGTTACTTTGCATGTTTCAGCTTTTGCACCTTTCACTCTCTTGTTTGTTTTGTGAATACATACAGTATATAAATTGCACATTGTACGTACAAATATTTGTCGCACATAAATTTTATTTTGACTACAAAATATATATTAGATGAAAAAATAATAATTAAGAAAAATGAACGAAAAAATGAAAATTACTCCCACAAGGAAAATTAAAAGAAAATTTTCGTGAGAACGAAAGTTGATGGAAATAAGAGAATAAATTGTCGATTGTCTCAAAGGATTTAAACTAGAAAGTATTTATTTATTTTTATCTTCAGTTCTTCAAAAAATAAAGCAATAACTCAGCGTATTTAAGAGATTAAGGGATTTTTTTTTGAAAAAATGTGATTTTTCTTTTCATGTTCCTGGCTGATTTGCATATGATTATTATCAGATGATAAGTTTACGATACAAATGGTATAAATTAATAAATTTTTAAAATAAACAACAACATTGGTGTTGAGAAGCTTTTTTGGCTGAAAGCTCTTCATAGAAAATTTAATAATTTTTGACTGTAACTATATCAAATATTTAAAAAAAATCATCTGATTAAGCTTAGTAACAATAAAAATTAAAATTAAAAACCATAATAGAAGAAAATTTCCATAAGTGTCACCATACATGAACTACTATGTCGCTATAATTCATGTTCTGATTCTATTATCGTCTAAAAACATCAAGAAAGACTATTTTTTATCGTGTATTGTTATTATAATATTCCAATAATAACAATAATAATATTATTTAAGATGAAATGGAAATAAATTATGTGCCTTGTGTTTATTTCTTAAAAGCATCTCTTTTTCCCCTTTTTCTCATCTTCTAGTCCCAAGCGAAGCCCATACACACAATATTATTCCATTCGATGCCATCCATCTACGTAAAGAATAAATTTATGTGTTATTAATAGAAATATACGCATTGTAATGTGGAGTGAAGCATTGATTTATTATGTATCAACTGATTATAATGGCTTTTGCATCTCTTTCACTTCACTTGCCTTCTCTCAATCTCCAATGCGGCCAACATTCACAATATTTCTTATATTTTTCTTTCATTTCTTTTCCACAGAAAGAAACCAGCGTAGCAGGTTTTTCCATTACGGCAATGCTCGAAGCACAACAAAAAACGCGGTAAAAATGTGAATTTCTGTTGAGGCAATTGCATCCAACTTTGTATGTCTGCTTATGTGTGCAAAATTGCTGAAACTTTACATCAATATTAGAGTATTCATCTAGGCGTCATTTTCTAATGATGTCTATTAATATGAAAAGATTTTCAGTCCTAAATGCCTTGCAAAACTTCTAACAGAATGTTCATTGAATTAACAAGTATTAGGTATCTCCAAAATTTTGAAAATTTTAATCTGTCAGTTGAAAAATTCCCTTTAAATTCGCGATCGAATACCACCGGGTACCCTATAATCTTATATGCAAGTAGAATTGTGTGTCTCTCTTACATCAAACTCGCATAAAAGTTGTTGTTTGATAAATTTACGATTTGCAATAAAAAAATCTCTTTTTCTACTCATTTTGGATTAATTGGACAAGCAGCAGACAGAAAAGTGAGAAAAAAAAATTGGTGTGAGGATGTAAAATCGTAATGCAATAGGCTATGTGCAGGAGAGCAAGAAAAAGATATGGAACGGAAATTGAAATGGCATGATGATTAACAAGTGGCAATAAGCCTCATGTTGAGTATGAAAATGATAAATATGGAATGGAATGAAAAGTAAATGGGGATTATGATAAGATCTATACTTAATTGGTGATTGCAACATGGAATTATTGTTTAGATGCTCAATGTAAGTGAATGGAAGAGAGTTGTGATGGGAATCTGATGGTGAGAAATATCGATTAATGCGAGAAAGAAAATTAAAGGATAAATTGATAGGAAGTAAGTGAGATGTAATTGATAGTTAAGTGATACTTAACATAATGAATTAATACCTATACTTTCGACTTATAGGGGCTTTGATAATAGCACAACGCTATAAGCTTTTAAGGAAATTCTAGTTTTCAATATAAATCAAAACTTTTTTTAAATTCTCTAGAGTCCCGCGAGGAATTTAATTGAGATTAAATCACTTCAAAGATTCCATAAAAACTCAGCAAGTCGCAACAATGTAAAACTCATAATTTACATGTACATCGATATTCTATAGACATTTTATTGTCATTATTATTATCATTACTATCGCTCTATTATCATTTATCATTATCATATGTAACAAAACCTTAACGGTATCTCAGAAGCAAAACATCGTCCAATTGTCATTATAACCAACAATGAATCTTCCAACAAGACACATCAGCATGATTCATATGAAGCGAGATCACCATTTAACGATACAAAGATGGAATGAATATTAAGCGAGTCACATCACAAATCACAAGTCACATCTGCTCTGCTTTTCAATCTTTGAAAAAAAATGCGTGCATGTTCAATGTATTACGCATAGATACAGCCGAAGACAATTAACATAACAAGTTCGTGTGCTTTTAATTTTTATAGACTTTTTTTTTGAAAAAATAAATTTTGCAGATAAATTAAATTAAAAATCAGTAGTTTTAAATTTTCATTTTAAGTCTAACTTCTTAAAATTTGATATTTTTCGTTTAAAAATGCGCTGAATGACTCTAGCATTTAGTACTTTAAGGCTTGCTATGCTATGCTTTGTAATAAATAATAATACCAATAACAATAATAATTGTAAAGTGTCTCATTATTTCTCTATAGCCATTGCAATCCCCATTGCGTTGCATAATTTTTCTTTCAGCCACACAAATACACACAAACATTATGTGTCATTACGCAATTTCTATTTTATTCGCAATTAAGGAAAAAAATAATTTTTGCAACTTTTTTTCTGCTTACCTTGCGTGTTATTTACTCTCCGTTGCTGCCTTTTTTGAAGAAAAAAATGTTCACTGGTTATTAGGTATTTGCAACTAATGTTGGTGACTTTTGCTGATCTACTTGATTCGAAATTTCTTTTTGATATACAAAATTAGCTATTGTGTGACTAATTATTAAGTTTTTTTTTTAAAAAAAAATTCACTAAAGTTTTAATACACTTTATACTTATATTTAGAAACTGTTAATTCTGTCGATTAAATATGAATAATCACTGGTAAAAAGGTTGTTGACTAAAATATTCACTGTTCTTGATTTATGGCAACAAAGTATCCAAAAATTTGGCACACAAAATATTTTTTCACAGTTTCAAATCAGGTCTTTAAACATACACTAGAATATGGCACGTGATATTCTTAATGATATCATTAATGTTAAATAATCTTTAATATCCTGCAACTCTTATTTTCACTGAAATTTCCACACCTTTTGAATCATTTTTAATCACTTAAGTTAAGGTCTTTCAGCTATAGATGTGCGGATTTTTCTCGTTTCCTGTTTAAATAAATTAAAAGAAATATGGCCTGAATGAGTTTTAGTTATCAAAATAAATATTTTTTATTTATTTCAAATATGTTCAAGTAAACAGAACAAAAAGAAACAGAAGCGAACGTGACAATTAAAAATCGTTTTCTTCTAAAATCCAGTCAGAATTAATCGGAGTTAAACTTTTGTGTCTTTTTATTTTCTCAATATTTTATGTGTTCTTAAAGAGCTTGTGTTCTGATTGATAAAGAAATTTTTCGGGAAGGTTTATTTTTTAGACTCTTTTCAGTTTTTTATTTTAAGAATACAGATTTTTATGAAGAGTTCTAGATTATCGTAGATTATTTAATAATTAAAGCACTAGAGTTTAGGATTTTATGAAAATTAATTTTGGCAAAAATATTCGAGTTGTTCTTTGAACACATTCCATATCTTTGAACACCGACCATACCAATACCTTTGATCCTTAATTATCTTAGAATTGATATTACTGAACTCTTTTATTCTATTTTTATTTATGCACGCTATAGTTGTTTTTTTTAAATAATTGATAAGAACATTGATTCACGCATATAAAAAGATTTGATGTTTTGAAAAATTTCTACTATCAGTAAGCGCGTGGTTCTATTTTTAAATATTCATTGATGTAGTTTTTTATGTTTCTCAATGAAAATTTAGTGGTGCGTCACTTTGGAAAATAGTAAAAGGGTAGGATGTCCAGGGGTGTAGCCAGGATTTTTGAAGGGGGGTGCCCAAGTTTTTCTTTTTGAAAAAAAATCACAGAAATATAACCTTTATATTAAATTTTTATACTTTTTTAGTGTCTAAATTAATGTCTAAATTAAGATTGATTTTACGAGTAGTCTTCAACATTTTTTCTAAAAAAAATTAATTTTTTGATTTTAAAAATAAAAAAATTTAAAAATTTGTATTGAATTTTGGTTTCTAAGGGGCACCTAAGGCCCATCTTCTGGCTACGCCTCTGAAAATGTCCAGCTAGTGAAATTTCGGAAAAAAAATTCTTTTATTTTGAAAAATTTCGGCAGCTTTAAAATTTAGAATGATTTTTCAATGATTCTAGTCAAAGTTAAAGTGGTTGTTTAAATATTAAAGGGACTCTTTTGAAGGATATTGTAAATTAATTTAACGAAAAAGTTAGCTTAAGACCATTTTGTTGATAAATTCTAACATATAAAAGCTAAACGTAGTCATTATTAAAAGTCATGTCAAAAAACATCTCTATCACTACAGTGAAATGACCTTGAAAATGATGATGAATTTCTCAATCATAAATATTTAACACACTTCTTTTCCTCTTCTTATTCATAGTCGTAAATTTTACAAAAAAGATTTCTCTCGTGATTTATTCGGTTTTTTGTAAGAGTGAAATTCTCACTCACTCAGAATTAATTTCTCTCAAGAACATTTTGAATATAAGAAGTATAAGGTGGTCTACTTGTAAGTTATTTAGAATTTATTGAATTTTCTTAACTATTTAAATATTTTATTTTTACCTTTCAATATAGCTGATTTTTATTCGAAACGCACTAATGTTCTTGGTTGAATTATCGATTTTAGATTTATTTCTCACTCAACAAATTGTATATTTTTCTCAAATGTTAAATCAGTTTTCATATTTATAATATTTCGTTTTTTTTTTGACTGACTCACAGTTTCACATACTGATCAAATTCACTCGGGGGGAATACTCTCAATATTCTCAATCAATTCGTCGCCTGTTCTTAATATTCTTTACATTATTATTGTTGTATGATTTTTCCTTAATTATTTATATTATTCCACTTATTCATTCACTTGTTGTTGTTGTCCATAGAACACGAAAAACAAAATAAAATGAAGAATTCTTCTTTGCTATTGTTCGAATGTCATTATTGAATATTTTATTTATTTTTATTCTCAACTTGCCATTATCTGCTACAAATGCGATGAGATTTGAGACACGTGGGGATTATGTGAAGCAGCACATATAACGAATAGCAAAAAAATTGAATATTTCAATCTTCTTCGCTGTTGTTTTGTTGATTGACTTATTATGGTCACGTAGAATTTTTTTGTTCACTTCTTCTCTCCGGCTGCTTCGTTTTTATCTCTTTCTCTCTCTCTCTCTCACTTGCTCGAAACTTTGTTAGCTGGAATGAACAATATTAATTTTTTGTTATCATCTAAAATATTTTTTGTTAATAATTTTTTCATTCTTTTCTGTGTTTGACTATGATTTTTTTCCTATTGAAACGTTTTTAGTCTTTTTTTATTATGATAATGCAGTTGTTATTGTTTTGATTATTATGTCATGCAAGTCAACCGGTTGATAATTTTGCGGTCACTTCAGAAACAATTCTAGACATTTTTATAGACACGCACGTTTCGACCTTTCTCCCCTTTCATTTCTTCTTCGCCTCTTTATGATTTTTCTCAAGAAATTGAATTAAAAATATTAATTTGAAGAGATTTTGTAGCTCTTTGTTACTTTTTATGATAGCGAGGTTGCGATGATAGCTAGCATGTCTGATAGGTATATGATGGATTGTTGGCCAACAAGGTAGACTTTTATTTGATAATATTAATAAAATGTTTCGAAGTAAAATTTGCATAACTGTGGATTTTTCACCCGTGGATAAGGTTGATTGAAAACTGAAAAACATTTATGTCTATTTCTTAAGAAATGACCTAAGCTATAGAAAATGGACTTTCACCTGTGTCATAGAAAGATTTATCATTCAGCCTGACATGCAAAAAAAGTTTATTCTTGAATTTTTTTAATGAAAAATTTCGCACATTTAGCAATCATGACTGGTTAATAAAATAACAAAGGGCAAGAAAAAACCAAGCCTAAATCGCATTTAATAGAACAAACATAAGCAATTGTTGTAGGAAACAAAAAAAACTCAAAAGCTCCAACAATTACTTCTCATTCTACTTTTAATTCATTCGATTAAACAATACAAATTTACTATCGGCAGCAGCAAAACAACAAATAAACAACCGATCATCATCATCATCAAATAATAATGGATATAACAATGAGAATGTAAGAAAAAAATTATTTACAACAAAAGGAGCATCGGCAACAAAGAAATTTCATTCAAAGAACTTTTTTTTCGCTTGTTCACAGATTGAGGAAGCGAGCAAGCAGCAAAAAAATGTATGAAGGAAAAAAAAGAATGAAAGAGGCCGAGAGGCGCAAAAGAAATGCTATGAAAATTATGTGAAGTGATATCAGCAAATAAAAGAATATAAAGTGATCAGCACCGAACAATGAAACGTCTTTGAGGCAAACAAACAATTGAACATGAACAATCACAGATACATAAGAGAAGAATAAGAAATGAGAGGAAGAAGATGAATGCAGATAGCATGAAAAATATTTTCCAGATTTTTCGAAAATTCGGTCACAAGATATGTTCTAATAATTTTCATATTTCTAATAAAGAGTCGAGTTGTGATTTTAAATTCATTATTTTTTTTTAAAAACAAAAAATCAGAAATTTATTAATTCCTGATCGACCTAAACATTTCGACCTTTTCTTCCCTTTCGGCTATTGATCCTTTTCTTTTTTTACAGCATACAATGTATTTATGCACTGACATCATTGTCTTTTCTCAATCTGTTTCCACCGACACTCTATCTCCCTCTCCCTTCCTCTCTGATACTTTAAATGGTTATGATGTGAGTATGATAAAAGAAATTATTCCCATTGTATGTACTTGTTGCTGCACGAGAGAAATGAAAAATGATTCATTATGAATTTCTTGCATTTCAAATAAAACACAGAAAACGAGCGAAATGAAGAAGAAAGAGTTGTGATAATGGAAAATGATTGTTTTACATCACAATAATGCAATAGATTTGTTTTTTGTTTTGCTTGTGATAATTTTAAATTCTTTTGTTACTCTGTACATTATGGATGCTTTATGTATTATTAAGATGTGATGGAATTTCTCACGAATGGCAAAGAAACACAAAAACATTTTTTTTGTTGCTCGAAGACTTCCTTTTATGATTCTCTGTTTTACCATCTTTTTATTTGTGCAGGTTTTGATGTTCGGAATTCAATTGAATAAAATAAAAAAAATTAGTTTTGCTTTTTAATCAAATAAAAATAAAATTGTAAAGACAATGCTCAGTTTATTTTAATGGAAACATTATGGGAAATTATGATTTATTGTAACTTGGACATCAATTGATTCAAAAAAATATTTCAGATGTATATTCGAATTTATTTAATTAAATATCGGAGTAAACCAAGTTTCGTTTGAAAATTTTAAGTAATATTCGTATTTGTTTGACTGTTTTCTATTATAATAATAATTTGACAACAAAAATACTACAATAATCACAATTTAAAGCAACAATCATTGTAGCTTTGTTTATACAAGTTATTACTAAATCTTATAAAATAGCAAATCTAGCAAGTGAAACTCAAAACCCATAAAAGATACTATAAAGTGACTAGAAAATTGAATTAAGTAATGCGGCACTACTTGCTATGTAAAACAATCAATTTCATTAACAATAGATGCACACTTACATGAAATTTTGATACAATGGAATTTTATTGTTGTCGCAAAATTATTTATCTTCATCAACCGATGTTTAGAGTCTTGAAGATAATTTTTAAGAGGGACATATTAATGATGATTGTAAAATGTGAATAATTTGATATGTTAAACTTTACAGTTTTAAAAAAGTTGTAAACAAAATCATGCTTTTGCGTGATTATTTAAAAAAAAGTACAAAACTTAAATTTAAGTTAAAAAATTGAAAAATTCAAGAATTATCTTCTTTTACCCTTAAAGGTTCTATAACAATTTCTAAGGATTTCTTGAGCTGTAGTAAGTTTTTTAAGTATAGAATCAGTAATTGTAGTGGAATTACTTCATCAATCAAATAAATAAATAAATAATAAAAAAAATTAAAAAATAATAATTTTATTTGCTCGAGATCTTTTTCCTAAGAAGACCTTTCTAACCTCCAAATAAGACAATAAATTTCTTTTTAAAATCCGCACTAGCCTGTTCATGTGTAAAAAATGTCAAATATAATAAAACGTATATTAATTGTAAATTATGATGAAATATCAACATGTGAAAGCTGATAACTAGTTCATATTAGTGCCAGATGAGGTAATTGAATTTAAATACTTTTACTATTATTTTTTGCAAATCATCTAGGAATACTTTTTTTGTGTATATATAAAAAAATTGAATTAAATTATGAAATTAATCAAGTTCAGTATTTTTCAATGAAACTTGATTTTATTTTATTTTACATTGTAATTGAAATGTTTGATTCAATTGAGTTAATTTGTTAATATTAGATTTTTAGAGCAACGTGTAAATGAATTTGTAAAAATTTATTATGTTCGTTAATAAGCTACATTGATCTACTTCATTGTCACTTTATCACAATTATTTTATTATAAAAATTGAAATTTTATGAAGTCAGTCAAATCCAAAGTTTCTCGTGATGATTTACATCCTATTAAAATATTGGCTATCATTTGCTTACGTCTTCGATCAAACAGGCTTTTAGTTCATTTGAATATTTATTTTGCATGAGAGGGGATTTCCAATTTTACTTAATTACTAAATCAAGTCTTTCATTTTCTTTCCATTTTCACTATAGACTAATCCAAAACTTTATTTTTCATACTTTTGCATTTTCATTCATGCTTTTAAATTTTGAGTAAGCTAAACGTGAGGGCTGTCGAACTAAAATTGAAATTTATTTAATTCTGTATGACTTTTTGCTCTTAGAAAATTAATCTAATAAAAATTATGAAATATTTTAACTTTTCTTAAAATACTGGAGCAAGAAGCTGTCACATCAAAGATTTATGAGCGGAAAAATTCGCATTAGACATTCCATGTAATGTTTTATAATCGTAAAATTCCACTGTGCATGTATATTAAAATATTTTTATTTCAAAAAACGGAAAGTGAAAAATTGAATTAAAATCAACACAAATAAAAAAATCAAAATTATAGGAAAATGATCTAAAAATTACTGGATTTAGTCACAAATGCATCAAATGCGCGTAATTAGTCGAACAATGTAAATTAAATGAACAAAAAAATCACACAATTAATTCATGATAATTCACAAATTGCTACAGCAACAAATTGATTTTTTCTCATTAACAGCATCGCAATTATCATTTTTTGTGCTGCTTATCAACTACATTTTCAAGTAGTTTTGCACATGTCGAACACAGAAAACAAATTTTTGTTGCATTTTTTTCTTCACTTACAGCGACTTTTTCACGTGCCGCGAAAATTCTCTTTTTTATTCGAATACAAAAAAAAAATCCAATTTATTTTCTTCAACTAGTATGTGCACGCACAGACTGAATTCACGAAACTGATGATTTTTTTTTCAATTTTCCAAAAAATCTTTTTTTGATAAAAAATTTTTCCTCACAATTAAAATTTTTCTTTTTTTCTTTTCCACTTTTTTTTAAACTTTTTCGCGAGCGCGAGACGTCTTTCTCTCTCCGGCTGCCTGCCAGCGACTGCCGTGGTCGTAAAATGAATATCTCTATATTGTGTATGATTGTGCTTGGCTGTTGTTATTTTTTCATTTTTGTTCACAATTGTTTTCTGCCTTCTTTTTTGTGTACAAGTTGATCCGTGTATACACAGCATCAGCGTGCTTGTGTGTATTGGTGAGAAAAGAAAAGGAAAAAAATATTTTATTGTATTCTATTGTGAATATATGCACATGATTGTGTGGTGGTCGTGTACGGCACATGTTCCGTGCGCTCACTCTCATTTACTTGCTTCTATACACATTTATTGTCTATTGTTTAATATTTGGATCCAATTTTTTTCCTTCTTTTTTTGCTCTCGCTTCATGTTGAAGCTTACAATTGTGAGCCTGCCTCTCTGCACATGTGTTGTGCTTTTTTTCTTATTTTTTGTACTGCAAATAATAGCAAAGCTCCAATAAAAATACAATCATATTGTCATTGTGTGCTATTACCATTGCTTAGTATGGTGATTTTTTTCATACGAAACTAGATAGAAAAATATTTGTGAGCATCTTTTGTAAAAAAATATTCTGGACTTTTAGGTCGTAACTTTAGCTAACTTAATCTATAACAGAATCTACTCAAAAATTATTACTTTTGATCAAAAAGTGTGGATGTCTCGCCAAAAAGTAGGGAGACCACCTCACTCTATATTAAGCCACCTACCTATAAAGTTCGATCTAGACCCCGAACAAAAAATCATATTTTCGTCTAGAAAACTCAACTCAGACCAAAGTTTACTATGATTTAGACTCGTTGATAAATAGTCTCCTTTGTCAATTGTCTTATACTTGAACAAAACATAACAATCAGGACGAAAAGCAAAACGAAATCTTTTTACCTACCGCCCTAAATTTTTCTTTTCATGCACACAAAACAGAAATTTTTCCACAACCACTCGTCTTCTATTGTTTTCCTAAGCGAGGATTGGAGCAGAAAAATTTGTTGTTTTCGGATTCGTAAAAATACGAGAAAGCTCACAATGAGAAAAATGGGGATGAAATTTTCCTTTTTCATTTTTCTTTTCTGTTTTTTTTTGTTTTGTGTTTGTTTCTATGTGTGTGAGAGTATATGTTGGAATTGTTAATGTATGAATGTATGCAGAAATACTTTTTTGTATTTTATTATTTCTTGTATTTTTGTTGAAAACGACGCTTTTGTTTAGATATCGATGGAGCCACAATTGATGGAAATTATGAAAAAACGCCCAGAATTTAGGGACTTATAGCATATGTAAAGTTTGCAATTTTATATGAATTTTGATTAAAAATTATAAAATTTAGTTGAACTTCTAATTTAAAAATGATAAACTAGTCTACTTAGAAATTGATAAATAAATAAAGTATAAGAAAGGTTTTTTGATGTCTAGAATCATTAACTCATATGAAAACTAATTCTGATTTATCAGCATATAGTGAAGACAGCTCAAACTAAAATTCATATAGTAATTCAGAACTATTATATAAATCATCAATTAAGGTTTAAAGGTAAAATTTTCCACAGAAATCAATAGAGCAAAGGATCACAAAACAAGAAAAATAAAAATTCATGAATATTCATTTCTCTCACAGACTCAGCAACTGTGCCAGAATCCTTGATATTCACATTTACAAATGTGAAAATTCAAATACACACACAAGTGCACACATGCATGGGAATTAAAAAATACCACCAACACAGAGGAATCGAAGAGAAAAAAGAATATGAAGAATACAATGCTCCAACCGCACAATAGATATTTGTGATATGCGCATAACAATCGACAAAAAAACAACACAAAACAATTTTTTCGCATTTGTCGAAAAAAGAAAATAAAAGAAAGAAAAATAATATTCGTGTGTGGGAGAGAGAAAGAGATGGGCGGAGTCGAGAATAAAAGGTTTCTGTACTTTTTTCGTATGTTCGTATGTCGATGCTATTATCAACAACAATAGCATTAAATCTCTGGGAAAAATTGCTGCTTATTGTGCTCGTTTATTTGCTAGCTGCTGTTTTCATCCTCCACAGTGATGATTTTCAGTCAAATTTTCTCTTGTGGACTTTTTCCTCTCTTAAAATTGAGAGCGATTATTGAGAGCGAGAAGTTATTGAAATTTTCTCAATTATAACAGTTTTGAGATTTACTTGGAATTCGTGCGGTGTATTCAATTTAAAGTTTAAAGGAATTTTCAAATTTTCATTGAAATTTCAGCTTTAATTTGTATTCGTTTTAGAATTTAATTTAATATAATTCCAAAAAAAAAATTAAAAAAAGTAAAAGGCGATCAAAAATGTTTAAATTATTCAAAATATTAAATTTTTGGTCTTGTTCATAAATTGTCTGCATCAGAAAATGTATTTTGCTTAATAAGCTACAGAACCTCTCCACTAAACCTTGATCGGCCTTTTTGAATGAACTTTTAAAGATTTATTAAACTTAACTTTAAGCAATTTCTCATTTATAACAGTCTTCTTTCAGTCTCATCTCCATCTATCATGTCACTATGATACAAAATTTTGTAAAGATTTTGGAAATGCTTAAAATTTTCTCCCGCATTTTCTTCTTCAACTCGCTGTTTATACTCATTCACTCAATAAACTAAAAATAAAGTTGAGTCTCATAAATAATTTATGTGATAATAATTTTCCTTTCTGCATTAAAGATATTTTCATTCGTTTCTTGTTCTTATGACGACGCCGGGTTTTCACTTGAACGTGAAATTTTTTTCGAGTTTTTTTTCAACATTTAAGAAGATCTTTAAGATGAGAAAGTGATTATGCTGTGTTCATTTTATTGCATTGAATATCTTTTAATGTTGATAAGAAATGTTAATTTTTATAAAGGAATATGTTTAATTTTGTTAATTTAAATGTTGTATGTACATCAGTGGCGTAGCCAGAAATTTTAGAGGGGGGGGTGGAAATTTTTTTTTCAGTTCAAAAGCCCTTGCAACTTTGGAGGTGGATATCAATCCATGATGTACATGCAAGCTTTTAACTTTCAATTCAATTTTGATCGCTACCTCACACGAAATGAGAATAGTTATAAAAGTTTCTCTCTTTTCAATTTGAATACTCGCTCTCTCTTTCCTCATTTCGATTTTAATTGAGTCTATTGTTCCCTCATTCTTATTACATAGCAGATCAGATAGTAAATGTATTGTAATGTGCTGCTGTATTGTTCCTTTTATTTTTCACATCTAAAATGGGAGGAGTTTGATAGAATTTGTATACGTTTGTCTTTTGATTCTTTTTATATTGTTTAATATTGTTGCTCTTGTTGATGGTTTTTTTATATTCTGTGGTTATGGTATGAGTGATTTTGCAAACATTTTCTTGGTGGTTCAAGGATGATATACCACAAATTACTGGAAAAGACCTCTCATTTGTGATGGACATCAAAAACAATTGAAGAAAGAAATTAATTAAATTGCAATAAAAATGTGCTTAATGCACCATGAAAAATTGCAACATTTTGTTTAAAGTTGCTATGAAAATCGTAAATTCATAGCCACAACACGTGGGATTCATAATCCTTTACTGGATTTCTATCATCATTAAGATAATTTTCCTCTCAAGTATAACAAATTACGAAAATTTCCCACTATTTCCACATTAAAAAAGAAATTTTCTATAAATTATAATAATATTAATTCATTTCACTGAAAAATTATGTTCCATAAATCCTTTTATTTTCCCATATTAATTTATATTTCTGTGATGGAAAATCTTTTACATTAGACCTTCCGCATTCCCACAATCATCCTCATCTCGTGCTGTTTGTTTAAAAAAAATAAATAAAAATAAAACAAAATATTTTTTGTCATTCATAAATAGAAACTGAATTTTATTCTTACAATATATTTCTGATGTCAAAGCTGACCAATTTTTTTAAGAACTGCAAATTAAAAATTAATCAAGAAATTACAAATTCATGTTTCTAATGAGGAAAATCAACCCATCATTCAGTGTCCAAACCTCAACAACAATCCAATCCATCTCCATTTCACGTTCATATTCATTCATTCTATTCTGAAATTTGACGTCAATGTCACCAGAAATTAGTTTACATGAAAAAGAAATGTGTCACAAAACTGAATTCATCCAATTTTTCTGCAATTTTTATTTGACTGAAAATTGTTTTAGAATTAGTTTTGTGTCTCTTTTTCACCACCCACACATACTCACTGCTCGCGTATTTGTTGAAAAATTGAAATAAATAAATATGAATATATATATACAGAGAGAAAATTCACTGTAATGAGTCACAATTGAGCTCCATTCAAATCCCATTAATCTCATCAAAGTGTGACTGTAAAAAATGAAGATGAAGAAGATATGAACAAGCACTCGTGCTATTCAAGCTGATATTATTCATTTTGCAAATATTTTGTGACGCAATTTGAATTCATAACAGTTTTTAGAGATTTCACAAATTTTTTTCTTTAGGTTTTGTGTTTAGGAATTGAGCTTAGTTTTGACCAATTTTATAGTTTTAGCCATCCGACTAGGTTCTGTGTCTCAGGTTCAATAACACAGCTTCAAAAGATCTTAGCAAGAAGTCAGTGGGCAAATGTCGGCAACCCGTCAGGAACTACTAACCAATAATATCTACCAGCTAGGAGGGGTGCATGGATCCACCCCCCCATTTCGAAAAAAATTATTTAAAGTTGTTAGGGGTTTTGAACTGAAAAATATATTTTCCAACCAACCGAACCCCCCCCCCCCCAAAATTTTTGGCTACGCCACTGGCTTCAACTACTTCCCTCCCAATAGACCAACCCAGGTCGTTTGTTCAACCCATTTCTAAAACCCCTGCATCAGTTCTGCTTTGCCAAAAGATTATTGCACACACATCTTCTTAAAATATAGCTTCAAACATATTCAAGGAATCCATGCTCAGCAACAATACTTTTTAGTCGCAAAATAAACAAAAACATCATCAAATGACTCTAAAAAAGTAACAAAAAGTAAAAGAAGAAGCAAAAAATTTATGAATGAAATGAAAATTCTGAATGAGATTTTTTTGCTTCAGCATTAACTTCATGCTGAACTCTGTGTGCAATTTATTTTTAGAAAATATTTTCCCTGCTGCATGCGACTCATATTTTTAAGTTCCTTCACTTATGCTGCCTATTTTGATTCCTTTATATTCGTCAACTCGCTTGTGTTTGTATGGAAATTGCACAATTATGACAGAGAATAAAAAGAGGATTTTTTTAATATAAAAATAAAAATTGTTTCTATTGCAATAATTAGAGATGAATCTTGTGCTGCAAACAACCGGAAATGCATTTTTCATTGAAAAAAATTAAAATCTTTCTTTCTCTTACATTTGCTTTATTAAAGGTGTGAAGTGAAATTTCTGTTGTTTATTTTGCTGCTTCAAGCTGTGACTTTTAGTTCTACATGAATGTAAAATGAGAAATAGTTTGCAGAAAGTGAATGTTGGCTATGACAGGATGAGATATAGTCTCACACAAATGATGAATGAGTTTTTGAAAAATTAATGAAATTAGTTTTTATTTGTTAACGAATTATATTTAATAATTTTTTTATCCACTATTGAAGGATATGATTTGATACTTTAAAAATTATTGCATACAAAAGTTAAAAATTGAAAAAGTTATGAATTTATGTAGGCCTAATGTCCATGTAATAGGGCAAAGGTGCATTTAGATCATTTAAAATTTAATGATTCTCTTTTAAAACCATCAATGAAATCAAGATTTTTTTTATAATTTCGTAACAAAAACCCATAAAATTTTTTCTCATTCTGTCATCACATGAATATGGGAGCAGCTATAAATCTTGTCTTAAGCAAACAAACAAAAAAAATCTGCACATTTTCAATCTGAAGATGAAAATTATTTTCTAATTTTTTAATTTACAACAATAGTCAGAACAAGTACATGATGAAGTGTAAATGAATGTTTTAATTGTCTTTTAGAAAGAAGAACAACCATACATCCGTGACATGGGCTTGTCGACAAGTCAACAAGGAAAATACAAGAAAATTAGAAATTTAATTCAACAATTGAACAATAATAGAAGTAAGGAAAATGGGGAAGATAATTTATGTGCAATTGTGTAACTCATGCACGACACATTTCATTGTGAAACAGCAATTTCTTCATCATAGAATTTTTTCTTTCTCGAGAAGACGTGAAAATATAAAAAACTGTTTTTTAATTGTCAAGCCGAAACGAACAGCATAATTTTCCTCATTTTTCCTCCTCATATTTCATTCACGCCTCGCAAAATTTATTGTCATTGCTTCTAAATTTCATATATTGTCGTCAGTCTTACTGCCTCTCACTCTATTCTTGTTCTGTTTTATTATTATTGGCCAACGTGTGAGATTTTTGCTTTTTTTAATTTAATTATAAAAAAATATATTTTAAGGTGGATTTTTTTTTTGTTTTAAATAAAAATGAAACTTTTTTGTGTTTTTTTTACAATTTTTCTTCTCATGCGTACACATAACTGAGTTTGAAGTGACTATTTGTGATAATAAGTTACAAGACGCAGTAAAGGAATTTGAAGTTGATTTTAATTTTTGTCAATATTTTCAATGATCTGAATAATCAATATATAGTTTCCATGTGACTCCGTATGTACCATGCAAATTTGTACATATTATTGAATTCAATCATTAGTTGTAAAGTAATAAAAATAATAATCTAAAGTCAGTCAATTAGTTCCACATCCTTGCAAGACAATAACATATTACTTCTAAAACATCTTCAGTTTGATGTACGCGGCGATGCATGTAGCTAAATGTCAGCTTTTATCAAAATCACAATGAGTCATCGTCCCAATCAAGACAGTCGAATAGACCATCAAAACTCTCATTCACTCATATTTAGAAAATGTGCGATAAAAATCACACAAAATTTTTTTTACGATTTTTTGATTGACGTCACAATGAAAATGAGGAGAGAAAGAAAACGGAAAATCATAAACTTACCTTTTTTTGTTTTTCTTATTTCTAAATTTATCTTTGCTATTGTGGAAAATGGAAAACTTTTATGAGGACTACTTTTGAGTGTGAAAATGAAAATTTTGGATTAACTGAAAACCGTAGTTGTAACCATATTTTTTTTAAACATTTTTATTATAATTTTGTCCAAAAAATTCAATCCTGTAAAAAAATGATATTTTAAATGATCTAGGAGCTACACCCAATATAAATATTTATGTCAAATCAGGTAATCCAAATAGTAGGCAAACCAGAATTTATTTTTTTGTTTAGCTTACTTAAGTACATTTTTGACACCCGTGTTCTTTTGGTGATAACTGTAACAAATTTTGAAATCTAAATTCTAATTGAAGCATGTATTAGCCACTTATGTAACCATTTATTGTCCAGATTTAAAAATGTCATAAAAACATCCTTTTTCATCATTGCATTATCATGCAATAATAAGAAGCTGCCTATTGAATTTAAATTGTCATCTGATAAAGACAGAAAATTTTCTCGTTTCGAATGTCAAATTCATGTCCCCTACTAAATACACAGCAAAAAGAAAAATAATATAAAAATTGATCCACTGATGGCTGCATCATGTGGCAATAAAAAAATGTATCACTTTCCATTCTCATGAGATGATGATGATGAAAAAATTGTGAATAGAAGAGTCAATACTCTCACGTTACCCTCTCGAAAAGAAAATTATGTTCATGTCCAGTCAATAAAAGATGAATATTTCATGAGTTTGTAGAATGAGAATTACATATGTTTAGAGATCTTTTTATGTACTCAGTCTGAGGTGTTTGAGTGTGCATTAAAGATGAATGAATGTTAAGGGAGAGAGAATAAGTTTTTTTTTCAGAAAGGGTTGAAATTTAAGAGGATGAACTGAATGATTAAGTAAAGGTTAGTATTAAAATTACAAGTATTTTTCTCAAACAAATGCCATCAATTCATAATTTTTGTTGCTAATCATCTCGAACATGTCCTTTCCTATAATTTTTGAAAATATAATTTTAAATCAATTTGCGTTCAGGCAGCACATCGAGCTAATTATCTCTCAAGTGCTTAATTACCATTAACATTACATCGGCTAGAATCAACAAGCAATCATCACTTATAGTCTCATTTACACACAATTCAGCTAATGTTTGCCAAAAAAAATTCTTCTGAATATAATTCGTTTTTGCTTGATTACATTGAATAATGTAAGATAAGGATGCATTGTCGGTCTGACTATTAATAATTTTTGCGAAAAAAATGCGTTCCAACCCCTTGCAAGAAGTAAAAAAAAATTTCAAAATATATTTTTGCTTGTTTTTAGCTCACAAAAGCGGAGAGAAGACAAGAGAAAACCACGTCTGTGCGGTTGTCATTAATTTGCTCAAAACAATAAATTTAATTTCGCCACCTCTTGTCGTGCTAAAATTAACAGTCAAGTCGATGCTTGAACAAACCGAAAGTGATTTTTCATTCCCGAGATTCCTTTTGAGCGAGAAATTTTCTCACAAAAAAATAATATTTTTAAGCGCGCGACACAATAACATATTGTTTTACGTCAATTGGAGCACGTAGAGTGAAAATTTTTAAAATTAGAAAGAAAATTTTCCGACTGTGAAAAAAAAAGTGGGAAACAATGGGAAGTCGGAAGGAGGAAAACAATAGATCTCATTTGCTGTTTCGAATGACAATAGGTGTGTGTGTGGCTTATGCTGCTCATTCTCTATTGTTCTCATTCGAGATACGTGAATCAACAACATCGTTATGCTTCTGTTCATCTATTTTTCTACTTCACGTTTTATATATTGTGGGAGTATAAAAATAAAACAGTTAAAAATACACTCGAGTGCGACTCGTTGATGATGTTGTTGCCGGAATAGCCGCGTGAGAGGTGGGGAATTCTATTGTTAGCTACCTCGCTTGTTTCTTTTATTTTCATATATATAAAAAAAAGATTTTTTTTCCTTGATTAATGATCTGATTTTTTATATTTCTTAAGTGGATTTTATGAAAAAAAAATATATATATTTTTGACAAGATTTTTTTCTCTCTTCTTTTCAGCACAAAACTTTTTCATCTGCTTAGCGAAGAGCGATTGTGGTGATGATTGTATGGATTGTTTAGATTTTGATAGAATTATTACAATTACTGTAACTATTTTCGAATCTAGAGGAAAAATTAAAAAATTAAAAAAATGTGTATAAAAATATATCATCAAATAAAGAAGACCAAGCATAAAGTACAAAATTTTTAATAAATTTTTATTTAAATTCCCATTTTTCTTCTCACAATCAAAAATTTTTCCTCTTTCCATTTTTCTTGGTGCGTTTTTTAAACCCATAATCCATTAATTATGCCACGACACGTGCCAGATTCCGTAAAGTGCTTCTTGATCAAACAACGTGCAATGCAATATTTATAAGGATCGTACACTTTAAAGTCTGAAAAAAGGATTTTTACATGTTTTAAGATATTTGAAATCTTGATAAAAAATTTTTGTGGTTGCGGTTTGATTTTCATATTAAATTTGCTTTTTTAAATCATTTTAGATGTAAATTTATTCTGTTTTGTCTTGTTTGGATGAGACTGTTCATAAATTTTTCAAGGTTTTCTGTATGATTTTTTTGAAACTTATTAGAGAATTTGAGATTGTCACAGAAAAATCAATAAAAATATTCACTAACTAGGTACCTTAAATTATTTTAAAACTCATCATTTTTCATCTGAGTAACAAAATTGCATCTCATTTGGTATTCAATTCGACATGACATAAGTGAATGACTTTCTTCCTTCTTCCTTTCTCTTTTATTCACATTTTCAAATAATAAATTGTTATTGTCAAATAAATGGTAAGAATCGAACACAAAAAAAGTCGAATAAAATAAAAATTGAATAAATTGTTGATGTTACGACAATAATAAAAACATTGCGAAGAGCACTTAGTTCCTTACAAAATTTATTTATTCACAATAACAAAAGAACAAAAACAGAACAGAAAAAGAATTGAGAGCAAATTTTACACAAAAAAATTGTCTGTCGATTTTTTTTCTCCTCGTTTGTGTCTCCTATGAATGGAATCGTAAAGGGATGCAAGCATTAGTGCCGCATGCGAACACTTTTGTGTTGAATGTTTTGTAATTTCAAATGAATAAATGATAAACTGCTCGACTTTTCCTTCCGATATCGATTATTGACTGCTTTTTGCCATGTCATGTTTATTGGATCGGATTTATGTTTGCTGATATTTTGGGAAATTTTCGATTTAAACTTTTATTTTGCTTCATTTTCCGACCACATTGTATAGTTTTTACAAAAAAAAAATCATTAATTTTTTCCAATTTTATCCACCAACGCCCCTCTTTATTTCATCATTTCTCAATCTTTTCAATTTGGACACGATAATTCTCACTCAAGCTTCTATAGGCACTAAAATTCATATCCAATAACAATATCATTCTCATGCGCCAACAACTAATTCATCATCAGCCACTTAAAGCTATAAAAATCATCTTCTGTGGACAAATGTGTCCGCAATATCTAAAAATATTAGCAGCTATAAAAATTGTGATGGTTTTTCTTTTCTTTCAAAAATATTTTTTTAGGAGTGAAAAATTATTATATTTTTTGTTATTAAAAATTTTCTGTGGAATTTTTCGAAAAGTGATGAGATTGTGTGGAAGACTTTTGTTTAAAATTTAAAGCACTTTATTATTTTGTTTTGTGCTGAATGATTATTTTTAAGGATTGTAGAGAAATATCATGACTAGATAGTTGTTCAATTATAGTTGTTACAGCACCTCTAACTAGTTGAATACTCTATATGCAGATGGATGCAGCAAAAATACTAAATTGCATTCACAAGTGAACAACATAAAAATACAAAGAAATTAAACTAAACAAATGAGCATCAGCTCCAACAAGCATCAGTAACATGGAGAAAATAAGAAGCCCAGAAAAATGTGACTGAACAATTGAACAATCTCTTCTCATCCGATATGCAATTGCAATCGCCCAATTAAAATAGACAAGTTAAGTATCAAAGTATATCGCCATGAATTAATATGAACATATACATACACATGTGGAACTCTTGGATGGTTAAATAGTTTCGGCAAAAGATCAAAAAGTGGAAAAAAGAGAATAAAACAATGCAACAATTGCAAATCAATTGCAATGAGAGAAAGAGACTCTCAATTGCGCGCAGGCCTGGATATCGGATCGCACAGAACAAAAGACTTGTTGCCTGCTACTGCTGCAAATTTCGCGCGGATTGTCGGCATTTTTCTTTTCATTTTGATCTTTGCTTTATGTGGATTTTAAAGACATTTTGGTTTATTTGGAATAGGGATGCTGCTGGAAGCATCTCGGGATTCCTTTGAGCTGTTTGATTCACGCATACTTAATAATATCATCTAAATATTTAATTTCAAGATTAGTTTTTATGATCAGTGATCAGTGGTATCCAGAGGCTTCTCATTGCTGCAGAGTTTATGAAATCCCTAAGCACGAGATTGTCGGATCTACTCACTTACTTACTTTACCTACTACTCACTCAGATATTGGTCTTATTGGCATTTAAAAAGCTACAACGCGACAAAAAAGAAAAACAATTGATTATTGAGCAATGAATGTAATTGTTTACCAGAATGGAAATTCATGTTTTCCATTTACAACAGAAATATAAAGAGCATAAAGGCTTAAAGATCTTTTATAATAGTCATTGGATTCGGATTGTGTAGATTTATGCAGATGAGATTTTAAGTGCTTCTATTATCTCCTTTTACTTATTGCTTCTTTGTTGCTGATGTTCGGAATTGATGAATTAAATTTATGCAAATTGATTTTTTTTTCTATTTCGGAATTCACAGCTTCTGTAGACTAAGATATTTGTACTGTGCATCATTTTTAGTTTGAATTTAATCAGTTCTTTGATGTCATCAATTAGCATGATATCTAAACTCTTGAAATAATTTATTTTGGCTGATTTTTGGCATTGCTTGAAGAAACTATTGTTGATTGTTGAATTTTATATTGTAGGTCAAAGATGGACATTATATCCATCGTAAAATACACCAATGGATATATCTAGAATATATTCATTCCTCACAGTAGCTACTAATTGATATAATAGTTTCTCTAACAAGCTGAGCATGTTTCATTCGTAATAACCAATAAAACCTAGTAAAGCTTAATTAAGTAAATAGTTATTACACAATTCGTATTGTCGGGTGCGTATTTGTTCCCATCAGATTTTCATGCTCGTATCATTAATAATAATTATTCGTAATAAAATGTCTACAATCACATCCTCGAAAACAGGAAAAGTTTCTTTTTCCCACACACAACTTATCAACGCACAGATATTGAAATGAGACTAAAAACCATCACAAATTCCCATGCCTAGTGAAAAAAAAATGTATTGAGACACTCACCGCATTCCATTTGCTCGCAAAATTGCATGATAAAAGCTTATTAGTTTACTTATCTAATGCATGAGATCTGCAACAGCTTATAGCTTATACAGCAGCAACAGCATTTGTAACAACAGTTAAGTTGATTTTTTTCTGTTGTTGTTCAATTTCCAGTTTTTTTCTTCTTTTTCTCTCTCGCTCTCCCTCTCTCTTTATGCCTTTTTTTGCAACAAAAGACACAAAGTGAAGTAAGTAAAAGAGTTTTTTTATAACTTTTTATATTATATGCAATCAAATGCGACAATGCAAGCAATGCACTGAGAGAAATATTTATGTACTTTTGATCCAAAAGGTATGTTGTTGCTCAGCAGTATGCCATAGATTTTGTTTACTGTTTGGTTTGCTGGGTGCATCTTTAAATCAAAGCACTATTCTGTATATACCTAGTTTGGATAATCTAATCTCCCTTTAAGGCTAAGATTATGATTTTTTTGATTTTCTGATGAAAAAAATAAAACATGCAACTATGATAGGCTGACCATCTGCTTGGTTTTTCAGAGAACTGTCCTCTATTTTTGAAATTTGTCCTCTGCCCTTTGAAAGCTTCAATTTGTCCTCTATTTTCAGAAATTGTCCTCTATTTTTGTTAAAATGTCCTCTATTTCTGAAAATTCGATCTTTTACAGTAGATAAAATGGACTCAAGCGCCGAAGCAAAAAAAACACGTCGACACCAAAAATGTGCTCAAAAACAAATTTTGATAGAAAAATTTTAGTTCCTCTATTTTTTCAAAAAATATCTGGTCAAATGGTCAAATGAGCCAATGTACAGGATTGTGGCATAAGCAGTCCTGGATGGTTCGAACCTTTACTGAAAATTTCCCAAAATCATGTAAATTATTTTACTCTGAGTGTAATAATAATAATAAAGCATTGCATTTTGTAAATAAAAAACACATTCAACCTGCTCCACAAAAGTCAAGCGCATACATAACCGCGTCTTTCTATATTTATAACAGAAAGATATTTATTGACAACTTATAATGCAACTTTAAATGCGGACTTTGCCACTTTGTGTTTTTTTTTCTTCTTTTCTGCAACGCTCTCTTTGTTTATGTGAGGAAAAAAAATTGAATTGCAGTTAATTTTATTAGATGCGGAGTTTTTTTTTCTCGGTAAATTGCATTAAATAGAGAAAAATATATTGTTGCGTAAGGTGATTGTAATGGGAACGCAGTGAAAAATATTTTATGCTTTCCTTAGTGTCGTACGACCTTTTGTGATATTAACGCATTTTATTTGTAAAATATTTGATTAAGATTGTCAATTATTAAAATAAATTTTATATTCCTAATAGTTTTTGTTTTACCTAATTTTTTGCTCATTTCCTTCATTTAAAACCAACATGAAGAGAGCGAATGAATCAGAAAATTTATGATGATGAACAGGTGCAGAATAAAAAATAATAAAAGAAAAAATTGACGATTATTTTTTGTGTGTTTTATAAATAATTATATCATTATGAATTTATTCATATTTTCCTTTGCATAATTGTTGCGAGAATAATTGAGATAAACGCGAGAGTACTTGTAGCTATAGGCAACAAAAATTACATTTATGACGTCTTTAAAATAGGTTGAGATGATGTTAAGGAAATTTAGTCATATTTTTAGTTTAAAACAAGGAGCATTTGAGACAAATCATCAAAACATCGAGAAGCATTAACCTACAATTTTCATAAAATGCAAAGAAATCAGACCCAATTGCCCGAAATTCCAAATTAATAAATTAAGCTGCTCTCATTCCAAGCTCTTTAATCCTTTATGTTCCTTTCACAACAGCTAACGGTAACATTCCCTTTATTACCTTTCATTTTTTCTCATTGCTTTTATCTTCGTCTTCGATATTTTGTTGCTATCACTGAAATCATTAAAAAATTATATCTGAAAAAGAAAGAATGAAATGATTTTTAATTGCTGAACAGAAGGTAATTATCACTGTTGAGGTTTCTTCGCCTTTTATGGCAATTTCATTTTTATTATTTCAAATTCTTTTTGTTTCTCTCGCTAATTGAGAAATTAAAAATGTGAATTGAGAAAAAAATGAACATATTGCTTTTAGTGATAAGTTCTTCGTTGTGAATTGTGTGCTATTTTTTTAAATTTTAAAAAAATCACTGAAAATAATTATAAATCTTTAATGTTTTGTGAAATATATTTAAATTTTATTAAAATCCACCACTTCATAATAAATTTTACTTTTAATAAAAATCAGAATTTTTTAAAAACTAAATTAACCCTGAAAACCAAAACGAATTCAAATTTTATATTACGAAAATTTTCCACTTCAAAATTTCAAGATAAAAATACATTCAATTTTCTTTCTCAACTATCAAAACACGACTGACGAGATGAAAAATTGTGGAACCTACATCACATAACTTTTAGCCGTAGAAAATACATAAACAAAATTTTCGTCACACTCTTGACTGTATGCTGTAAATAAGAGATGCTGCACTGTAGCAAAAAATAAAAAAAACTGTTATAATTTTCATCTAACTCTCACTTATTCATGTTCATTCTCTGATTTCACAAATACTAAGAAAATATTCGCATTTGTACTAGTGACAAAAATGATTTTATTTTGAATATCGATGCAAAATTTTTCTAGCGACATGAGGATTATGAAAATGTCGATAGAAAATTAAGGTCAGACGGGACTTTGAAAAAAGTGTAGATTTTAAATTAATTTGAATCCTCTCTTGTATATCATAAGATATTAATGCTGCTTTAAAACTGCTTAAATAAACGGTTTAAGGATATCTTTTAAAACAACTTTTTTTTCTTCATTTTACTTCTGGAGTTTAAATAATAACTTAATTCTTATGTAATTAAGAAGAATTTGTTTAATCTGAAATAATCATTATTAAGACACTAGACGCAACCCACAAAATCGACAGAAATTCAGATATATTATGAAAAAACCAACACGAATAGCAAAATCATTCTCATTATCATCAGATATTTCCACTTGATTACTTTTTCCCTTCATTCAAAAAATTTCCATTTACATCGACTCACTCATGCATGCATATCAAGCATATTCACACATCTCTATTGAATGTTTCCAACAATATCTATGCAAAAGCTTTTCTTTTCACATTTTTTCACATTTATTTCTCATTTATTGTGGGTGGAAGCTCCGCCTCGGCTTATTATCCATCTATAAAGAAAGCAAAGAATAAATACAAATAAAAATAGGAGAGAAAGTGAGATGGAGATAGTAAATAAAAAGAGTATTGTGTATATTATTTGAAAAAGCACATTCAATAGAGCAGAAAAGAATAAAATTGCTTTTCATTCGCTAATGGAAGTGAAAAGCTCTTTCTTCTTTTTTATCGATTTTTCAACTCTATTTGGAAGAAATTTGAGTGCTTTTTTATACGAATTGTCCCATGAAAATAAAAAGTGGTATGAAGTCCCATTTAAAAATGACGTCTTTTGATTTGGATTGGACGTTTAAAAATGTGTCCTTCTTCTCTTCCAAAAGTACTTTCAGAACAGTTTAGTTTCATGCCAATAGAAGTGTGTAGCCCTAACATAAAAATCTATAATCTGGCATTATCACCACATTACATTACCTTTTGTTGAGATTTTTCTGATCACTCATTGTTGCTGTCACTTTTTCAATAATACAAAAAAAAATAAGGTGGAAAAATGAGTCAAATTTATAACAAAGAATACAGCAATGAGTCCGTCCGGAATCAGGTTTTACGGAAATAAAAATGCTGGTAAGTGATGTAATAATGTCATAATAAACTGCTACTTCATCATCATTCCCATTCAGGCGTCCAATGTCAAAATAACATAGCATTAAATGTGAAGATGTGACATGAATCGAGAGTGCTGCTAATCTCTCTCTTACCCTAAATTTCATTCTCCAGGAAGAGAGATTTTATTGTATTTTTTCTGCAGAGTCATTTCATTGCTGGTTGCGCATCCTCATCTTTTGTTAAATTTAATTCCATCTGAAATAATTTGTTAAACATTTTTCTCGCTTCTCACTTTTCAAATGGAACAGGTCTTTTGTGATATATTTTCATATGATAAAATTTCAATGACAATGCAAGAACATAATGAAAAGTTGAAAAACGTACAAATTTCAACGGTCTTGTCTGGAATTTCTCCATTTAAGTCCTTAAACTTATTTTTTGCTCAACCCTTTCAATTGTTTTTTTTTCTTGTGCTTTAAAATCATCAACTCACTGTCTGCTTTCTAATTAAAGGTTTAATGAAAAACTTAAGAAATTTTTACGAACAATTTCAAGAATCATTCATTAATATTTCCTTATTTTGTTCAGTTTAGTTCACAAGAAAAGGGAAATTTAAAATCATTCGCTGATTAGAAACGAAATTTATGATGCAACAATGATATTCAGGAAGTGAGTCTTAATGATGATGCTGAAAAAATACAAAAGGATGAGTTTGGAAATCCAATTGAGTGGAAGTCTGGCTGATAAAAAAATAAAAATTAGGATGTGGGAGATTGTATTTAAATAATTAATAAACTCAATTTTTA
Source organism: Chironomus tentans (assembly GCA_963573255.1). Classification (NCBI taxonomy): domain Eukaryota; kingdom Metazoa; phylum Arthropoda; class Insecta; order Diptera; family Chironomidae; genus Chironomus; species Chironomus tentans. The sequence continues at coordinate 178,290 of OY754305.1, forward strand.
CTTTGTGAGTTTCTAACTCTGACTACATACCCGTAACTTATCTTTATGTCGAGACTCATTTTTCTCCAGAAATTTGAATAATGAAAATTCAATTAAACTAAGTATAATGAATGAAAATAGAAAACACAACAAAACAAGAATTATCTAAAAATTCCTTTTATATATTTTTTTACAAAAACATTTTTTATCTATTCATTTATTCCATCTCTATTGCCTGCATTTATAAAATGAAATTACAAAAAGCTAAAATTGTTTGTGTATGAATAAAGCGAGGAAATAAATTCAATGGAATTATTTTCCTTTCTACCTGAATTTTATTATGAAAAATGAAAGCAGAAGAGCAGTTGAATGAAAATGGACGATATAAAAATGATGAAAGAAACATTTTTAATTTTCATTTGCATATTTTGTTTGTCTCGAAAGCAGAATATTTAAATAGGGTCGATTTTTTATCATTCGGTTTCTTGTTGAATAACAGCAAACGAAATTGTCTAAAATATATAAACAATTAGCCTTAGTTGCAAAATGAAGTATATTTTCAAAATTTAACTGCATTCGTTGAATATTTTTTAAATAATTTAAAATCATTATTAAGTAGTTAGAAATAAAATTTGTCAAATTATATTTTTTTTGTAATATTTTAATTATAGCTACTAAAATTTATACTAATTTTGTTAATTGAACTCAAATCACAAAATTTCTTTATTTTAATGTGACTGTTGTACGAATGATGATCCAAATTAACTATTCTTCGAATTTGTTGTGGATTTTAGTACTCATCATGGCCAAAGTACTAAATACTATACAAAAAGAATTTTTTTTAGTTATTTTAAAAGACAATTATTTAATAACAGATTTTTACCTTTTTTAAATATTCAAAAACATTGAAAACAAATAAAGATTTTTTCTAAATTGATTAAATTAAAAAGCTATCCATTTTTAGCATAAATCAAATCAAGCATGAAAATAATTTTGTCATCATTATTATAAAAGTAGAAACAGACTTTGAACAGTCCTCTAGATACGAATTTTAACATAGCACTAGATGGGTTAAAATTTGTTATATTTATATGTGCAGTATATGGACACGGCTTAGCAATTTCTGGTGAGGCATGCTTCAAAACATCAAGAGCACCAACAACAAAGGGATTCTGCTTAGATCTATTCCTCTTAAGAGCACAAGCTTCGAAAACTGGAAATTTTCCAATTGGTCGGAACTGAGAGTCTTCTCGTCTATAAAGTGCAAATTTTATCTGAAAAGTTAAATTAAATTTTAATATTCTAATAAATTAGTCAAGATGATACTGATGTACAAATATTTGATTTAGAGGTCTGAAGATCTCTGCTATAACATTGATATTGCCATTTGTAATATCACAACGTTCAATAGTGAGAGATTTGTTAGTGGTGGTACAATTTTCAATTTTGAGGAATCTTCCTTCAGCATTAGAAAGTGAAATAAGTTGAAAAGTGATGAAAAAGGTAAACAGTATAGACATGTTCAGTACAATATTTAAAACTTTACTGATAATCAAACAAAGAATAATTTTTTAAAATTTCAAAAATGTAAAATTTACTTTAATTATTTTTAATAGCTACAAATTTGAATATAAATAAATATGTTTAAATTGTCTTGCTTTAAAGCATTTACATTTTGAAAATAGTCGAATACAAAAAATCTGAGTGATAAGTCATTTAAATAGTTTTAGAATCATTTTAGGGATCAACTCTCAAAACAATTGAAATTTTTGCAATATTATTATCATCATTGTTGTATGCATTAAAATCAATTCGGTAGACTCCATTAGGAAATATTGTGGTCATTTTTTGATCAATTGAAATATTTGGGATATTGATTTGACCTTTAAGAGGACATTCCAATGACAATCCATATTGCTTTAAGACTGGTAAGATGAATATTTTAACCAAAGTGTTGGATTTACCTTTACCATTACCATTACCAATCATTGAACACCTAAAATATTGAAAATTAGTAATTTTTATTGTTTAATTTAATTCATACAAACCATTCAATTTGAGGAGCTTTAAATATTTGACGAAATTGAGAATTTTCTTCTCGGTAGAAATTCGTGACAAGCTAAAATTTTGCAAAATGTTAGAATCTGCACAAACTTTTGGTATGATTTTCTTACAATTATTTTGTTTACCGGCTTACAAAAGTCAAAAACGGCTGAAAACTTTTTATTCTCTATTTTGCAAAGTTCTACACTCAGAGACTTGTTAGAGCTTGTGCAGTAAACAATTTGTTCCAATGTGGCGTATGAATTTATTGTCTTGATTGTAAATATGCTTATCATAAGACACAAATAAAAAGTAGATATTTTCATAGCTCTTGATTGAATATATTCAAGAAATGTAAATATTTTTTAAAATTTTCTCGACATAAAGCTTCAACTACTTAAATATTGAACAATATTTGTTCAATGATAGAAGGAAAAATTGAAAAATCAGTAGCTTTTCTAGATAATTTGAAAACCAGTAACTTAAAAAAGTAATCAAAAAATTATTAAATTTGCATTAGTACTTGCTTTATGATATGTTAATTATTTTTAGACAAGTTGATGATTAAGCAGCCAAAAATAGAATTGAAATTCTAACGATTTTTATCTAAATTACTTGTATAGTTTGGAATATTTAAATTAAAAATTGCTATCTTCAGTTTAAATGAAATACACTTCTGTTCAGATATGAACATAACAAGATTTATCCCATTTATTGTGGTAACTTTGAAATTTTCAACTTCATTAGCTGATATAAGAATTGAAAATTTAGATCCAATTTTAAGATCTAATAAATCTGCATTACTTTATGCAGCTGAAAATTGTGAAACATATATTCAACTGGATGTAGATTTTTTCCGTCCCTTAAATCAAATGATGGTAAAATCTCATTAATTATTGCGTCTTAATTTGACACATTTCCATTTCTTATAGGTTAAAGTTGAGTTATATAAAAAAGAAGATGTAAAGTTTCGTCAGCTTTTCAAATCCAAAGATATTGACTGGTGTCAAGTAGTGTCCAAAAAGACTTCGAAAACCAATCCTTTGATTCGAACGTTCCTGATGCCTTTAATGGGGAAAGTTCCATTCCTCTCAAAATGTCCTATTCAGGGGCGTCATGAGTTTAAAATAGAGTTTGAGAGGAAAATGCTCATGATGTTTCCAAGTGGAATTTACAAGCTAAGAATCAAAATCTATACAAATGAAGATAATAATATTGGGACAGTTACAATGATAATAAAAATTGCTGATGAATAAATAAATGAATCTTAAAAATTAATAAGAAATTTCCAAATAATTTATTTTTAATTTTAAAAACATCAAACTAATCACAATTATATAACTTTCAAAACTAGCATTAACCTTGATATCTTCTGACTCAAATTTAATTCTCATTAGAAATTCATTTCAAAAATTTGATTTAAATTATTTAAAAGTCATCATTACTATTTTTGTTTAATCTATATTTAAAATGTGTATAAAGTGCAATTTTCAGTTCATTTTAAGTTAAACATTGTGCTGTGATGAACGTAAAATCTTGGACATTCGTCTTTTTTCAAATTCAAATTTGCACGGCAACTTTGAAAATCAATAATTTAGATCCAATAACTTCATCCAATAAATCCATAATATTCTATGTCGCTGAAAATCGTGAAACCTTTATTAGGCTTGATGTTGACTTTATTCGTCCAGTGAACAAAATGATGGTAAAACTTAAATAATCTTGTAGATTTTGGATTAATCAGATTTTTCACAGGTTAAAATCGACTTCTATAAAAAGGAAGGTTCAAAGTTTCGTCAACTTTTTAAATCAAATGACATCGATTGGTGTCAAATTGTTTCTGGAAAATCAAAAACAAATCCATTAATCCGTACTTTTCTGATGCCTCTGACCAATAAATTTCCATTTCTATCAAAGTGTCCAATACAAGGGCGTTATGATTTTAATGTAAATTTTGACCGAAAAATGTTAATAATGTTCCCAAGTGGAACTTATAAACTGAGAATTGTTGTCTATAACAATGACGATAATAATATTGCAACATGTTCAATGATAATTATAATTGATGATGCTTAATCAAAATAATTATAAATTTTTTGATTTTTCTAATTTGATAACAGATCCAAAAATGGGAGTAATAAATAATATGTTCAATAGGAAATAATATTAATTAAAAAATTTAATGTTTAGTACTCGATTTAATTTCTATCCCACAAAATTTTTATTTTTGGACAATTCAGTTAACTGCTCTTCATTTAATTTAATGAGTTACTTAAAAATATTGCCTAAAAACTAAGATATTTTTATGAATTTCAGTTAATTTAATACAAAACCCTGACACTTAACATTGTGATGTTAGCTAAACTAATAAGTTTCGTATTTTTTATTTCGTTTGCTACAAATGTAGCTGCAGATTTTGACATCAAAATCCAAAGTATGGAAAATTGTTCAAGTAGTCAACGAACCTTTTACATTCAAGAATGTACATTCAGTGAGTGCTGCATGAATTTTACTGGAAATGTTTTGAGACCGTTGAATAAAATTCAGGTAATTATCACATAAATATTTTTCTTGGCTTGTTAAGTGTATCAAGTTTTATCACTAGGTTCAACTCAATATGATGAGAAACGAAAAAAATCATTACCGCAGTATTTTTAAAGTCCCTCCAACAGAATGGTGTTCTATTGTCTCAAAACGTTCAAAACCAAATGCACTGGTTAAGGCATTTCTGGATATTGTACGTGAACGTTTTCCAAAGAATATACAGCAATGTCCTATTGATGGAAAAATTGCAGCATTAAATATCAAAATTCGGAATAAAATGCTGTCAATTTTTCCTCCTGGAATTTATAAATTTTCTGCTAGAGCTTATGACGATGAAGATAACAATATTTTGACCATTGCAGTTACAGCCAAGGCTGAAAACTAAAACTAGTGTTCCATGATTTAAAAGGGAATGTTCTATATTAGCTCATTAAGTTATTTACAAAAATAAAAAAAATTTGTAACACTATAAATTGATTTGAATATAATTTTACTAAATATCCTCCATTTTGAGATTTTTTGTCTAAATTTTCCTCAATCTTTAAATTCTCAGATATGTTAGAATTAAAGCATTTTTGCTGAATTTCTGAGCAAAATTTCTTAGCTTCACCTCTTTTAGACTTTTTACTAATACAAATGTTTCCTCTCAAATCAATAATTTTTAAATGTCTTAGTCCATGAAATGCTGATGGTTCAATATGAATAATTTCGTTTCCAATTAAATCAATTTTTTCAATTTTCTTGTTGAACTTAAAAGTGTGCATGTAAATGATTTTAATTTTATTATTTAAGAAACGAATTACTTTAATCATTTTTAGATTTTCCAGATCCTGTTTCATAATTTCCATCAACTCACAGGACCTAATTTCAAGGAAAACTAAATTTTTGAACAATTTTCCTATTTCAGTTGGAAAATATGAAATTTTGTTGTTTTGCTCACTTTGAGCACATAATTGGGTCACATCGTCATTGGTTTTTCCATACAAATGAGTTCCGTGTGATGACGAAACAGTCAAGCTTCTTGATAATGAATGTAATTTTTTTACATTGCATGTGTATTCAAGGTTAACGGATGTTAATGTATGAGCTTCATAATTGCATTCAAGAATTATTTGTTGTATTGATGCATTAACAGCTGTGAATATTATGTACAAGTTGCTAAAAATATTGAAACAATTTTTTTTCTCCAAAAATTATTATTTTTCTTGAGTTTCAACTTACAGGAAATTCTTATGCCTCATTATATCTTGAAGTGGAAGAAATAACTTATTTATTTAAGAGATTAACTTTCTATTTATTTTTGTAAATAGAATATTCATCAGAAAGCCTTTACGCGGCGAGTTTTGATGATGAACTGCAAATAATCAATGCAATTATCATCTTTTGAACGAGTGTTTGCTGATTAGATTTGCTTACTAATTTAAATCCTCATAATAATTGAAGTTAACTTAATAAGTAACAATTTTATTTGCTCTTTTCTGATAACACATAAGCTATGAGAAAATATTATTCTAGTTTCAACATTTATGTAGCATCAGTGGCGTAGTGAGAAAGTGGTAGATTGGTGGATTTCCGCCCCCCCCCCCCCACCATTCGAAAAAAGTTGGCCAAAACAAGAAAAATTATTTAAAATTGCTAGGGTTTTTGAACTGAAAAATTTTTCCTCCCCCTACCAAAATACTGGCTATGCCACTGTGTAGCATCAATTAAGAATTGATACCTTGTTAACTCGTATTCAGAAATGACTTTTTAATTGTTTCATTTTTTTGTTAATTTGGTGTAATCTTAATGTAATTTTAATATTATTATATAATTGGCAACTAAACTGGAATTTAAAAAATATGATTCAAAAATTTATATACATATTTGTTGAAGCAATGTGCATTAATTAATCAGTTTTGCATTTTCTGTTAATTATTCTCAAAATTATGAATTTGAAATCATTATTTCCATTATTCTCGCAAGTCGTCTTAATCTGCTCAATTTCTCAAGTTAGCAAAATCGAAAACTGTACCAGTATAAATCCAAATTTTGTACTTGAGCGATGTGATGTTCACGACGTACTAGTCGATTTTGTTTTTATCATAAATGAGCCTCTTACTTCATTATTTGTGAGTTTACAAGTGCCGTAAATTGAAATAAAATTTACAATAATCTTTTCAGTTTGAAACAAATGTCTTAAGAATGGAAGGAGGAAAAGCAAGACTTCAAGTCACCTAAATTTGACTGGTGTGGTGGGTTGGGGTGAGTTTTTGTATTTTATTATATTTATACTAATGCACACTTAATATTAAAATATTTGTTAAAAAATTCTTTTTAGTAAGACATTTCGCACCGCAAGTCCAATCCTTAAAGCATTTTTTTCTTCAAATTTTGACAAATTTCCAGAAGCGATGCTTGTGTCCAATAAAAGGAAAAATAAAAATTTTAAATATTTCTACAACGACATCATTTCTTGACTTTTTACCAATCGGAATTTATAGAATTGCATTGGTTTTTGAGAAAGTCAACGATCCTTTTTTCGTATTTTCATTCCAATTAAAAATTTCCAACTAATTTAAAAATGTTTATTTTTCGGAGACTTTTGTACTCAATATTGAATGTTTAGCTATGTTTTAATAAAGATCGCTCAAAAAATGGCCGTTTAAGAATGTAAATGTCATTTTCACTGTATTGAAAGTTTTCAGGAAATTTCAATCTAGTAGCTTTTCTTGGGAAATCCTCATTTAAAGACCTAAATAAATTGTTAAGGTTTTCATTTACAGATAGAGCTTAGTAACAAATTAAAATTACATCTTACATAATGATGACTGGATGATCAGCTTTGGTAAGAAAACTGATTTTCTTCATTTTTGCTTTATACGCATGGTACCTTTTATAGATTCCTTTTACTAAGTAATAGATCAGCTCCACAATCGACAAAATTGAACATCCAATGAAAAGTCCAAGGAGACCTCCAGTATCAGCAATGAAATTTTGTAACTTATATCCCACAAAAAAGTCTTGTTCTTCAATCAAAATGTCATTGAATTTGATACCAATTTCAGCATATAGAGCACTAAAATAATCGAGAGTTAAAATTTATTCACAATTATTAAATTAACTAACCTTTTTGAAATGGTCTGAATTTTCGATTCAAATTCTCCGACTCTATCAAGTTTCACACTATATGCTATATCATTACATGGTTGAAAGCAATCACAAGGCATCAATGTTTTGGCATTTTGTTTATCAGCATATGGCCACTGATGTAGTGCCTCGTTGTAACAGGAAATTTTTGTTAAATTACAAATTGGTGTATCGTTAGCTCGAGGCATTGAAAACTTGACACATCCACATTTTTTGAGAGTAAATAAAGTAAGACATTCAAGTAAGCAGTGACTCTTAGAATATGACTTAAAAAATGTCAATTTCCGTTCATTTTCAAAAAAGCACTCTCGTTTTTCAGGCGCATAAATTCTAAGATCTTTACTAAAGTGACTAAATTTTACTCCGATAGTCAACTGCCGTTCTTGATTGAAAGGTATAAAATATTCGTTATGTGAAAAAGAAGCAATTTCGTTTGGAGTATGTAATATCAATCTAAATCCTTTTCCATATCGCAAGCATATGTTGGGTAAGTCAGTTATGTTAATTTTTGGGTAAAATGTTACAACACCATTCTTTGCTGCTCTGACTGGAAATACTTCATCACTATCTGTCTTATAACCATTAAAAATGGTCCAGTGAAGCTTCTCAGGATTATCATCATCAACAGTTTCATTTTGTTTCGGTCCAACTAATGTCTTTGCTATTTTCTTTCTTTTGAAGGAATCAAAATCCTTTGAAATTGTTTCTTTACGAAAAATTGTATTATATCCTTGAATATTATAAGTGTAACAAAGACCAGAATCAAATAATATTCGATTCATCATTTTTTCACAATCTACTTCCATTCTGTCATAGAAACAAGCACCAAAAGCTTCATTTACTGTTGGAGATGTTGATAATAATTGTTCAATAAATTTATCACTATTAGCATGTGGTAAAAGTCTTGCTACTCGAGATGCTACATATGGATTGCAAGCTTGAGCAGCAGCTCCAATAATGCTTTGATCTTCAAATGATAGTGATCTGCTAACTGAAAAATCTAAAAGAAAAATTTATAAGAAAATTTAATGATATAAAAATTTGACGACATAATACTTCGAATATCCACAAAAGAGCTCAGTCGTAGTGTATTTGATTTTGCAAAAAGTGGCAAGCAAATTGTGATAGCTGGAAATGGAATTTCTCTAATTGACTTCCATTTTATTTTTAGTGTGATATCTGGATTGGTGCTCCATTTTAAATACACACCATTTGCATAGTAACAGAAACCTGCAATAGACATTAAAAACGATATTGTCCAGAATATTCTAATAAATCTATTGTTGTTTTTGTCGGCAATGAACTTTATGCCATGAATAGAGCTTTCCTTTGAAAATGATTCGATTGTGATTTTTTCAGACATTTTCTGAGGGTTTCAAAGTTGTCAAGACAACTTTAAACGTCTGCTTAATCAGAACAGTACGATAATGACTAAAATGAATAGTTTTTTTTATGGTGAAATGATATCTTTGTGATATAAATAGTACCATGGGTGCAATTAACCTACGTAATATATAAATTAAATATAAATTCAAGGTAATTAGAATAAATGAAAATGAAAGTGATATATCTGCTGACTATCTGCTTGGTTTTCAGTGGAATGTCCTCTATTTTTTTGAATTTATAAATTTGTCCTCTGTCAATCTTTGGTCCCCCTAAAATATGCTATATATGCTTTGGGAATTCACATTTGAGAATATTATAGGTCACATGTTATCATGATAACCTTAAAAAGTTCTTTAAAAAAAATCAATGAATGTCTTAAATGAAATCTTGATCAAAATTTCTCAAATAGTATTCAAATTTAAGCATTCAATAATCTCTTAAATTTGAATTGAACCCCCGAAAATCTTGAAAAATTCATTTCCAATCAAAATTGGAAAATAATTGAATTTTCAGCATTAGGAAAATTTTCTATTAAGATTTTTGCCATTCATCACAAAAGCAAGAAGATTTTTCCTCATTTTCCTTTTCATGTTTGAGCACCTTTTGTGTTGTGTTAAGTAACAATAATTCCACACAGAAACAGAAGCATTGAAACCACAATACACCACAAAAGTAGGATTATGTCTTGTAATCAAAAACAAATCCATCAAAAGAGCTGAGAAAATGATGAATAGGGATTGCGGGAGTGAAATGGAAATGGTTTAAATGGGGAAAAACGAATAGAAAATATATAATTTATTATTCACAAACAATCGCTTCATTGTGCTTGGTTCACCCCCTCGTCTAATTACGAAAATGTGAGAGGTGATACATGAAATGCGAGCAAAGTGGAAAGAGTACTTAACCCCTAGCTGATGAACAAAAGAATTGCAATAAAGGGTTGAACAATTCCCAGTAGATGTGCGACAATAAACAACAACAAAAACTTTTTTTTTATTTTCTCCTGGAAATGAAACTTTTTGTCTTGTTTGGATATATAAATAATTAATTTGTTGCATTTTAGGATCAGGTTTTTATTGTCGACATATCGAAGTCATAATGGGGATGGGACTAGAATGATAAATTGAAATTTTATTAATTTCTCCAGGGGCTGATTTCTAGGGCTACCAGGTAGGGGTACCATAGAGTACCCTTGTCTACCCTATGGTACCCCTACCTACCCTAGGGTTGCCTTAAAAACTGGTCCCAGGCACAATCAAATCTTCAAAAGAAAATGAATGCTACTACATTTAAGCTATTCTAGTTTAAATCTCATATGTTTTGCAGTTTAATAAATTTTTGCCTTATAAGCTATATGTTGGACCCCCAATAGAGAACTTCTACCATAAAATTCTTGATAAACCAAGAAAATATCCTTATTAAAAATCATTAACCTCCATGCTCTCAGTTTCTAAGTAATTAAATGATTATCATTAACATTGTCATTCAAATATGTCGCTACTGTGTAATGAATACATCAGCAAATCCCTCCGTCTCCTCTCCCTCTTCATTGCTCTCATTTCATGTTATTATTTTACATTATTATTGTTTCTCTTACAAATGAGAATTTGTTTATCTTGTCATATTTATCTTCCTTTTATGTTTTTCTGCCTTTATTCGTGCTTCTTTTTTATATAAAAATATGTAATGAAAAACAATTTTTAGCTCTCTATAAACACAAACTGTGATATGATAATTGTGAAGGGTTTAAAGACTTTTCCTTTTGATGACGTAGATTTAAATTTTCGAGACCTTATTTTTGTGTCCTTTGTGGTCTACTGAGATGGAAAAATTATTCAAATATTGGTATTGTAAATATTATTATTGTGTCTTTTGAGTATTTGCTTAGTGCTGAAGTTTATTATTTTAGATTATATTTTTTGATGAACATTTTTGACATAGGCAAGCCTCACTCAGCAAATTATTCAAATCATCAATATTTGGCTGAAATATTCCTACCACATCAAATAATCACACGGCTGTCACCACATAAATAATCCATAAGGAATTTCATGTCATGTAAAAATCTAATTTCATCAAACAAGATTTTCATAACTTAAAGGTTGATTTTGACAAATTCGATTTAAATTGATACATTTATGTCACATTATCATATTCTTAGCTGTTCTTTCTTCATATTATGTCATTTCTTTTTGGAGGGGTGACTTTTTTGTGGAGAAAAAAATCTTGAGAAAATTTATCGATTCAAAAAAATTTTTATGTGACAACCGCCTCAATAATAATATCATATATAAAAATGCTGTAAGTAAAGCCAACAAGACGCAAATTAGGATTTCTCTATACCGGGGACGATACGGAAATTTTCAGGAATAGCCTGTCTAGGTGCGTATTTAGGGGGTCAACTTCCCCCCCCCCCCCCACACCCCATTTGAATTTTTTTTCAATTTGCTAAGGTTTAAAAAAAATACCAAAACTCCTTCGAATTTTTCCCATTCATAGAAAAAAGTTCAAAACCCCTTCTTCGAAAAACTTCTGGATGCGCCCCTGAGCCTGTCCTGTTCTTAAATTCTAGTAATATCCGAAATATTATTTTTTAGCTTTAGGTTTATTAAAAATACTAAGCAAAGAAATTTAAGAACGACACCGAGAATTCAGGAAGACCTAGATGCAACAACAAAGAAAAATAAATAAAATTTTAAATTACCCATGGGAATTTCGCTCATGTCGCTTCAAGTCACTTCCAAATATCATTTTCACTGCAATTTAATTCCTGTATGAAACTTTTCTGTGATTGTGTTAGTGATGATTCTTTACTGTCATTTTTCAAGGGTCAATAGTAACATGATGACAAATAAAAATGAAAAGGGAGATGATGACTACAAATTGGTAATGAATAGGCAATTTGAGTAGCAATTGTTTGTAGGATTTCTTGTCTTTTTTCTTCTACGATGCTCGACATTAATAATGTAATTTTGTCAATATTAAATCATATTTTTGTTTAAGAAAATTATTGTTATATTTTGTTGAATATGAATATGGGGCCGATTTCTCCACTACTGGTACGATACGGTATGAAAAAATATATTAAATTATTTTGGATATTTAAACATAAAAATAATATTTGAAGCTTCCGAAATTCTCTGAATTCACTTTAAAAACTAAAATAGTCTCAAAATCAGCAACAAGATTTATGTATCAACACTAATCATTTAGTCAAAATATAAATTTTTCATGAATTATAATCAACAGTATCAACTTTCCCATGACTATTCATATTTTTCGCAATTTTCCTTCATCATAATCCATTAAATTAATTGTTTCGCTGTAAATTTCCTCAACAATCTCAATTAGCCGTGTCTCATAAAAAATTCATAGAGCAACAAATGTCACATTAATGAAATGAAAGGAGAAAGTGAAAGGAGGGAAAATGAATGAATAAAAGAAAAAATTTGAAACAGATTTAAATAATTTTGTTGAAAAGTTGAAGGAAATTTAAATTCAATTGGCAGTTGTATTTATTTTTTCATTTTTATATCAATTTGAATATTTTTTTCACTTCTAACAACAACAATTATTTATGTCAAATTATGCAAATATTAATTTGGATTTATGTAAAATATCAGGGGTGGTATTTTTTCGGATCATAAAGGGTTGGGGTGGGATTGTAAGAATTATCTGTGAACTGTTTGAAAATCATATTTATGCATGACTTTATAAAATTCTCTTAAAATTGCACAAAAATTTTGAACTAAAAAATTATTTCTTCTCATTAAAAATTCAACAAGTTGAACAATAAAAACAGCATGCGACTGCTCAGCATACACAAAAAATGACCTCAACTTCCCCTTGTACATTTTTCATCATCCAACATTGACAACATCAATATTTCCATTTTTCCTCTTGTTGCGAATTATTCAGGGCGAATTGCTCACTGCTGTGATATAAAAAAAGCAATTTATCATTCCATCATGTGTCGAGTTTTGTGTTTTTTTCCTCTCGCTTTTGTGTTTCATTCCTTTTTATTTCCAAACCTCAAAGAGGAGATGAAAATTTTCCTCAAAGGAGTTCTTTTGTTGCGAATTTTTTTTATTTATTTGTTTTGTGTGCTGCTGCTTTTTTATGTGATCACAAAAAGTCTCGTTGATGGAAATAAAATTTGACAAGAATGAATTTTTGATGCAAAGTTGACTTTGAGTTGTCTATGCTCTTATGTCGTCAATACAGGTTCACATTTTAGCTGGCTTTAATTTTTAGATTAGATAGATACATGAATGTTGTTAGAATTCTATAAATTCTTTTACTTTAGTACGTCAAAATTACTCTGTTATAACGAGTTTACTAGAATAAATCACGAAAAAGCAGAAAGCAAGAAAATAAACATTTTGATAATGAAAAACAAATCAAAGCTCAAGTACACAATGAATTAAAATAAAACATAGAAATGAGAGAAAAAAATTATCAAAGCCAAATCACAAAAAAATCTTCCTTATTTTCATTTTAAAATGAGAATCTGGAAAAGCTACATAAAACAAAATAAAGCGCAGATTGGCAAAAAATGATACAAAATGAATGTAAATAAAGAAAATTGGAAAATCGAAATTCATCAAAGGAAAAATTTTGTTGAGAGAAAAAATTAATTTTTCTAGTCAAAGAGGAAGTGAAATGAAATCAAATGAGATTTTGTGTGTTTTTGTTTCTTCTTGTTTTGTTTGTTTGTTTAAACAAGAATTAAGAAAGGAATTGCAGGAGATGTGTAGAGGGAAAATTTTGTAGTGTATGTAAATTAAATGAAGTTAAAGTAAAGAGAATAAGAAGTCAATAACGATGATGATGAGAATAAAGTGAAGAAACTGTTAAAGAATTTTCAGACGGGAATGGAAGTGAACTCTTATGAATGACATAACCTCACTTTTGTTGCAATTCAGGATCCCTTGCATATAAGAAATCAATTTGACTAATCCATATGGACAAGAAAATCCTTTGATACATTCATTAAATAACACGAGAATATCTAATTATAAAGGGGAAAAAATATTTCTATTAAACTAATGAACATATTGAAAATTTCAAAGCCATAAATTTCCTTTATTTTCCCCTTTCCATTTACCTCAATATTTTCTTCCTTTTTTCAATTCACTTCAAACATGTTTGAGCTTAAACCATTCAATATTCACATAGTACCAATACCTTAATAATGGAAGATATCCATTTCAATACACAAGCCACCACCACACATCGAATTGAATTGAAAAAAGCATTTGAAAAATGAAAAAAATCAACAATTCCATTTTCAGTTCTTCATCAATTATTAACGAAAAGGTTTTTTTTTGACTATGGAAGCGGCAGCAAAAAGGGCAAAAAAATATTTGAAATGCCATCAATTTATTTGTTCGATAACAACAAAACCGCTGCAGCAGCAGTAACAAGAGCAGCTATAATCCCATAAGTGGGCAAATAAAAATTGAGAGAAGTAGAATAATAAAAAATAAATAAGGGCAATAAATTTTTTTGGCTTCGTTTTCTTCCAATTTTACAAAGTGACCAATAAATTTTTTTTCGTTAAAAACTTATCGATTATTGATAAGAATACATGAATTTTTTTTTAAACTAAATATTTAGTTTCAAATTTCTATTGAAGCTTGAAGTTTGAATAGTTAAGATCTAGATGTTTAGTTTCTTTACGATGTCAAAAAATGAAATTTAAGATTTAAGTGATTTTTGAATTATTTAACAAATTTTATGTTGAAACCAAATATCCACTAATATCACATGCATTATTCCATCAGTGCCATTAGCAATAATATGTCTATTTTCATTATTATCTAATGATTTGTCAATTGTCACATTACAGCTGATTAAACATTCAGAATGTGACGTTGAACGAGAAGAAAAATCACCTTGAAGGGATTTTGTTGCTTCAGTAATAATCTGCTTACAACTTCTTATTTTTTGCCCTCATTTCGTCCATTTCTCTTGCTTTTCTGATTATATTTTTTTTTTTGATATTTTATGTGGAGGATTAATATTGGTTATTGTGTAACGGATTGGTGAGCGATGGGGTGTAAACAGTTTGTAGATTTTTGTACGAAGAAATTTCTAATTTTTATATTAAAACTTATTCTAAGGAAAAATTGAACTTCATTCTCATCCACCCCTGTATTTTCGACTCTTATCTTATAATTGTAAGAAAAAGAAAGGGATTAAATGATAATCATGTCATAATTATGTTGCCATTAGTGCTGATGACATATTAAATATTAAGTTAGTGTTAATAAAAGCAATTTTCACATTATGAACGGAATGGATAAAGAAATATTCGTATATTATGGGTGAATAATAGAGTGAAATCGGTATTGAGATTTGTAATTATAGTTGGATTATTTTTGCTAGCGTAAAGAAAATGTTTACTAAATTCAACATTTTAGTTTCAACTCTGACAAAAAAAACAAGGAAAACTCAACAAAAATGCAAAAAAAAATAAATTTAAAAATGTTGTAAATCTAAATCGACAATCGATAATTGAAAATCTTCAATAATTCAATTTTTTAACTTCGTGCCATATGAAAATACAGGATGGAAGTTAAAGACGATGATGACAGGAGGTACAAAGGGGATGAAAAGCGAAACAGGAAAAGCGGCAATCGATTTAAGGTAATCAATCATGGTCCACTGATTGTGTGTTTTTAGTTATTGATGCTCGTTTTACTTTTATTGGTAATTTTTCAATTCTAACTTTTCTATTTTGTTTGAAGTATTAAAAAAAATTATTTTTCTGCAAAAAAAGTTATCACAAAAGATATTCAAATATTCGCAGTTGGTAGGATTCGAACCTACGCTCCCAGAGGGAATCTGATTTCTAGTCAGACGCCTTAACCACTCGGCCACAACTGCTGTAAATTATTTATATTCAAATGCTCCTAATTACTCGTTCATGTCTAACTTAATTTTAAATAGAAATTTTTAAAGTCACGAAAAGTCGATAAAAGTTTATTCTGAACTTATGGAAATTAGGTGATGGAAAAAGTTCCAATAACTGTCAATAAGCAGTCGTGGCCGAGTGGTTAAGGCGTCTGACTAGAAATCAGATTCCCTCTGGGAGCGTAGGTTCGAATCCTACCGGCTGCGTATAGATTTTTTGAATAAAATTTTTTTTTATTTTTTTAAGTACATCTGAGTGTTGAATATCTAAGTAAATTTATGCACACACTGCTGACTAAAATTGAATTTGTGAATCCTTCACAAACTCCCGAGAAAAAATAATAATTAAATTGTTTTCAATTTTTGGCAGGAAATTAAAAATTTTCTTCATTTCCCTGTCATTTGATTATGTTTTTTAAAAAAACAATGCTTGAATATAAGAATTCAAAATACAATAAACTTTATATATCTTAAAATTGATTCATGTTACATATTAAAGAACTATCATCCATCCTTCTGAAAACATTCGAGAAAATTTCTCATTCTCAATTTCCAATTTCCGTGATTTTCTTCATGCAAATGTAAATTTCATTCCAGGCAGTGTATACATACAGACAAACTTGTTAATATTATAGGTGTCAAGTAGATGATTGAACGGATCATTAAATGCTCATCATTTCACACTTTCCATCTCAACCGTCCCTCAGTGTCTTCATCAATTCAAATGGGATGTTAATAGTACGAGAAGTATCATTTAGGCATGAAAATTGCAACATTTCAAGCACCACTTTATAATCAAGTAGGAAATTATCATTGAAAATGAGACCGGAATAGTTTTGCAAAACTTTTTATGTCAATAATCGAGGCCTGATCGATTACCGGTAATGATGATGATGATGATGATGATGTTGGAATCGAATGAATATTTAATGAATTGGATGATGAGAATGGTCGTGGATGAGTGGTTGAGATAATTGAAAATGAGACTTTGTGATCAGGGTGGAAATGAATGCGAGGTGTGGATAAGCATGGAAAAATTATAATTTATGCTAAAATATTTTATCATTTTAAACATAAATCTTTTAAAATTTGAAGTTTTTCTGCAAAAATAAAAATATAAATTAAATAAAAAAAAAACAATTTCCTGTATTTTTCATCAATAACTTTGTTACCTTCATTTCCTTTCTTCTCTTCTGTTTCTTGCCGTGAACATTTTTTTTATTCATCTTTCGTCATTATTTTTTTATTAATTTGCCGATTCTCAGCGTGATAAAAAAAGAAGAAAAAAAGATTTTAATCAAATGAAAGCAAAATCTGTTCATGATAAAAAATGAAAAGAATAAAAAGTGCCACGATTGGAAATGTCGATTGCATGAAATTTAATTTACATAAAAAATCAAGAAATTGATGTAAAGAAAGGAAATAAAGGGAAAGAAAAATTAATTAGATTTATGAATAAAAGAAAGCTTAAAGCAAATATTCAAGAGAAATTCGAATTGTGGACTTTAAAGTAGCCTTTTGGAGAGGATTTAGGTTATTTCTTGAATAATAAAAGAAATAAAATAACTTCAGCATTATTTAACATCCATCCAAAACAAAAACTGTCTCTCATACAGCACTAAATAAAAATAATTCAAATCACGACCCAAAAAAGTATTTTTCTTCCTACTCATTTGCTCCATTGTTTGAATAAAGAACGAAAAATTCCATTCATCCTTTTAATCTTTTCCTCTTATTGTTCTTCCTCGTTCATCTCATAATTATGTCTTCATTGTTTACTTTTTTTGCATCATTCAGTTTCACTTCTAATGTTTAATTCTCATAACAATATTGTCAATGATTATGAACATTCAATTGAACAATAAAACATGATAATAAGGTAAAGAAAACAGAAATAAGAGGGAGAAAAATGTTGAAAAGGAAATGAAAAAGGAAGGAGAAGAAAAATTTTGTGATGAAAAATAAATTAAGGGATAGAAGATATGAATAAATACGGATGGAGGAAATTTTGATAGAAAAATTGCACAAAAATAGGAAGCAAAATATATTTAAGGAATTTTTATTCGTGTCATGTGTGGTTTGGAAGTCACAAGGTGAAATATTATGAATTGAGCTATTTTAAGGTAGTTTTGAATGGCATGCATAGAGATCATCTTGAGGTGGGTTCATTTGTGAAATTTTGTTCATATTTATCTAACAGATCCAAATCTCTATCAATTTCTCTAGATTCAAATCATTACTGATGCTGATTTCTCCAATACTGGTATGGTACGGCGCACCACTGGTACGGTAAAGTGGTGCACTCTCAACTCAGAACCACATTTAATCATCAATATTGTACATTCATTTTACCAATTGGAAAAATTTTAATTAAAAGTTTCAAAAAATATTTTCCATAAAATGGATGTGAATCAACAAAGGCAATGTAAAAGCCCATGGAAAACTCATATGAAAGATGAGCAAATATGAAAGAAAAATGAAAGATTCATGAAAATTATGATAATATGCAAACACATCAAAAAAATTATTCATCACATTAAATGTACACATGAAATGAAACAAAAATATAAAGTTGAATGTGGAAAGTACATAATAACAAAGGCAAAGCACAAATACAGACATATACACAAACACACATCAGAGATCAAAGTGATGAGAGAAAAAAAATTTCCAAAAAGGGAAAAAAATGGAAACGAAAAAATAATTGTTGATGGATGTTTTTGTGTAAACAATTTTTGCTTTATGCGATGATTATCAATGCGGAAAAGGATTCAATGCCTACTGTATTGGAGGGTGCGACAACATCAACCGAGACATGTTTTCACAATTAATGAAATAATCTCTCCCCGAAATTGAAACATATTCATCGCTGTTGATTATTTTCCTTCCTCATCTTCACATTTTCTTCTCCTTCTCGTTTATTGCTTTAACTTCATTAGGATGTAAATTTTTTAAATATGATAGAAGGAAGACATTGAGGTGGGGGAGTGGAAATCTCTTTACAATTTAAAAGTGGCATCAGGACTGTTTTTTTTCTCACTTTTTTGCTCTTTTTCTGCAGTTCACTCGTTGAATTTTTTCATATTCATGAGCTATGGAATATTTTTTATGTGAAAGAATGCCATTAAGTAAGGATGTAGTGAGGTTTAGTAGCAAAAATATAAACGCATGATAATTTTATCGTTGAAGTGCACAAAAATTCACTTGAAACCTGTCAGTAATTTGACAGACAAACTGAAATCAAACCAACTAATTTTCTTATTTAAAAAGTGTCATGAAAAGTATCAAATTAAAATTCATCGGATCGCTGACGATTAGGGCGATGAAAATCATTCTTTATTTTTTCGTAATTTGTCATTTTGAATTGTGAAAAAATTGAGATAAAATGAAAAGCACGAAGGACATAAAAATAATTGTAATGTTGGTCTTTTTATGAGAATGAAGATTAACTCAAAGTATTTTATTTGAGGAGAGAAAAAAATTTGAGATGGAAGTGGAAAATAAAAGGTAAATTAACTTCCACGCAAAAGCGTGTAAGTTATTAGTTTCGTCAAAAACACACTTTTTCAGTTATAAATTTAGGTATTAAGACTTATTTTTAAAAAATTTCTAATGATGGATTTTTCTGTATATAAATTTTTGGAATTAAACATCATCTAAGGGTCCAAAACCTCGAAAAACGTGTTTTTTAGGTCCACAAATTTGGTAATCAGGGTCACAACCGAGCTATGTGCATATGCGAATTCGGTTTTTTTTTGCTATTTGGTCACACATATCAAGCAATTAGGGAGATCGAAGCTAACTTTTTGATGTATCCACAACTTTAGTGGCTTTGAGGCTGTCAACGTTGAAAAACCTAGGAAAAATGAAACGCACAGTCTATTGACGCTCAGCCTAGTGACGCTCAGCCGGAGTAACACTTAACCTAGTAATGCTCAGCCTGATGACGCTCAACCTGGTAAATTTTAAAATAGCCTTTGATGATTAAAATATTTTAAAGCCAAATATTAAAAAACTAGCGGCATCTGGATTTCAATATTAAAAACAAAATCTACTTTATCCAACTTTACTGACAAATACTTTTTTTTTATTCAATTTTAAGAAGAACCAAATGTTGGATAATTATTTGAAGATAATCAACTAACAAAAAATTTAAATCGCACATCAATTATAAATAAACGATATAAAAATTGAACAAAATTTTTGACAAAAATAATCATTTGAATTTTATGGCCATAGTTCAATATCAAACTGGTTTGGGAGCAAAAGAAATATTTAATTTGCAATGAATTTTTTATTTCTACTTTTTGCAGCATTTATTGTTTTCCGTAATGAATATCAAACAATTCATTTGAAAGACTTTCGTTGCGCTCTGAGTGATGAGAAACTTCATGGAAATTCTTCATGTTATACGAAACAAGGCCGTGATAATTCTACAATGCTGAGTTTTAAGGTTTGGTCGAAAAGAGGTCTGAATAGCTTGAATGTAAGTAAAAATTGAAAATTTTCTCACAATATTTGATTTTCCAAGATTTTTTGTTCAGATTAAGGCAATCCTAAAATACAAATACGAGACAACTTATCGAGAAATTTTGCATTCACCAAGGGTTGACTGGTGTAGATTCATCAACGCAAATACAATCGCAAATCGTTTGCTCTGGATTGCTTTGGATTTCGTTAAAGGTGATGATAAGTCAATGATGCATCCATGCCCTTATTTTGACCTTGTACATGAAGATGTAAAAGTTCCAATGAACAAAATGATTGCAATTTTTCCACCTGGTGAATATAGGTTAATTATTCGCATAGCCGATAGTGATGATGAGGAAATTTTGATGGTTAATGCGACATACGCCGTTTTGTCATCGAAAAATTAATAGATTATGTAATTCGTAAAATATTTTGAATATTCAGCAAGTATTTATTAAATTCAATTTTTTATTCTACAAAAATTTAAATAAAATTTCCTCATTACTTCCGCTACCTTTTCAATACTTTTATAAATGTATCTCGAGGAACTTGAATATTTGCGATATGTCTCATTTTCTTCTTGCCTTCTGCTTGCTGTTTTAATAATTTCTTTCGTCTTGTCACATCTCCACCATATAGCCATTGAGTGACATCCTTTCTGAATGCCTTTAATGTTTCTCTGGCTATAACTTTACTTCCAACACATGCTTGTATTCGAATTTCAACCATTTGACGTGGAATTAATTCCTTTAATTTTGAAACTAAGCTTCTAGCGATTTGATCAGAACTTCTGACATGGCAAATATTTGATAATTCTTCAACTGGAGATCCATTGAGAAGAATATCCAATTTTATTAAATTTGTACTGACATACTCGTGTTCCTCAAAATCAAATGATGCGAAACCACTTGACAAACTTTTAACTTGATCATGGAAGTCAATGATTACTTCATTTAATGGTAGGATGTACTTTAATAAAATTCTATCGTGATCTAAATTAATTGATTTCAACTGAACTCCTCTTTTCTCAACACAAAGTCCAATAATGGCACCAACATACTTAGCTGGAGTTATCAAAGTTGCCATGACTGTTGGTTCAAAATATTCTTCGACATGCTGTGGATCTGGAAAATGTTTTGGATTTGAAATTTCAATTTCATTTTTTCCATTGTAGTGTTTTAGGATTCCTTTAATATCCAGGATTTTCATTTTGTAAGTAACATTGGGTGCAGTGATGATCGGTGTCGACTGATGTTCCTGTTCAAGTCTCTGAACAAACACTTCTAAATGTAAAAGTCCTAAAAATCCAAGTCGAAATCCATGACCAAGTGCGGGAGATGTATCTGGTTGAATTGTAACACAAGAGTCATTCAAGACTAATTTTTCAATCGCACTTTTTAATGCAAGATGCTGTGACTGATCTTGCGGATATATTCCTGCAAAAACCATCGGTTTGAGCTTTTTAAACACTTCAAGTGGCTGAACTGGAGTTCCTTTTAAATAATAAGTATCTCCAATAATTGCTTCCTGACTGTTTCTCATGTTACATCCAATTAGACCAATTTGTCCTGCAGCTAGTCGGTCCACCTTCCTCTCTTCTGGTGTTAGAATTGAGATTGATCTTACTACATACCCTTTACCATTCTCACATGACACAATTTCTTGATCAACATTAATCTCTCCATCTTTTATAAACATAAGGTTTAGTGCTCCTCGATATTTGTCATACCAACTGTCAAATAAATGTGCTCGAAATGGCAATTCCCTTGATGAAATCGGAGGTGGAATTTTCTTGATGACATGCTCGAGTACTTTATCTATTCCAATGCCTAGTTTTGCAGATATCTTTAGAACATCATCTGGATCAATGTTGAGCATCATAAGAAGATCTTCAGTTACTCTTTCTGGATCTGCATTTTTTAAATCAATTTTATTAATGACTGGAATAATTTTGAGATTTTTTGATGTAGCAAGATGATAATTAGCAAGAGTTTGTGCCTGAATTCCATGATTTGCATCGACAAGGAGCAACGCACCTCTAGATGCAGACAAGCTTCTTGCAACTTCATTTCCAAAATCAACGTGTCCTGGTGTGTCAATCAAATTTAGGAGATAAACTTCATTTTCATATTTATGAAGCAACGATACACAATTTGCTTTAACGGTGATTCCTCTTTCCTGTTCAACTTCAAGCATATCCAACACTTGTGATTTTCCACTTCCCTTCTTTAAAGCACCCGTGACTTCCATTAATCGATCCGATAATGTACTTTTGCCATGATCAACATGTGCGATTATTGAAAAATTCCGAATATTTTCTGTTTTCACATTTAAGTAGTTGCTAATATCGTCTGATAAATTTTCGTATGATGAATACTTTCTAGTTATTCCTATGAGCCTTTGGAAGCTTTTATGATGATTCCTAATAATTATTTTCAACATTTTTCTTTGAAAATTATCACTAATTTGACATTGTTACTATGATTTGTTTTGAAAATAAATGTTGATCAGCTGATTGGCACAAATTGAAAATGTTATGTTAATTGTAGACCCCTTAGTAAACAAAATTCAAAAATACCGGCAAGTAAGAAATATCTTAAGGTTGCTTAAATTGGTAACGCAGTTTTTTAACAATTATTTTACGATAAATATTCCAAAATAAATCAGTTCTAAATTTGAACTTATCACAAATATTTAAGACTGTCCGACAAAATTTTGCTTCCTGCAATTTTGATTTCAAAACTTAAAACTTGCTCAAATCTGCGTTATCGACATGAAGACCAAACAAACACAATAATCTGTTTTAATTATTTTTGTGCCTTAAACATTGTTTTAGTGCCTTAAATTACTCAAAAATTGCAATTAAATCAACTAAAAATGCGTGCGGTACCCAAGTGGGTTGAAAAAATCCACGAGCAAAGTGACCGGAGTGATATTGCGAGGTAAAAAATGAAAAACTATGATAAAAAATTTTCAACTAATTTTTTTGTTATTTTTAATTGTAGCATTCATGCAACTTGCTTTCATCCAGAAGCATTGCAATTGATTGTTGGTGCAGGTGATAAAGTGTTGGTATATGATGCTTCAGATGGGAATTTGATTGAAACTTTAAAAGGTAAGAAAAAAAAAAATCAATAAATCCATTTTCATTTTTTAAAAATAAAAATCATTATAGGACACAAAGATACAGTTTACTGTCTAGCTTACAGTAAAGATGGTAAAAGATTTGCAAGTGGATCTGCTGATAAAACTGTTATTATTTGGACACAGAAACTTGAAGGCGTCTTAAAGTATTCACACAACGAAGGAATTCAGTGCCTTGAATTTAATCCAGTGACCCATCAGCTTGCTAGTTGCGCAATTAGTGACTATGCATTCTGGTCTTCGGAACAGAAAAATGTACAAAAATATAAAATTCAGGCTAGAGTCAATTGCTGTTCATGGACCATTGATGGACAATATATAGCCCTTGGATTAGCAAATGGAATTATCAGTATTCGTAATAAACTTGGCGATGAAAAAGTTAAAATTGACAGAGGCAAGGCACCAATTTACGGAATTCAATGGGCACCTCCAATTGCTAATGCTCAAGGTCCTCCTGATGTCTTAGCTGTTGCTGATTGGAATCAGATGCTTTCATTCTATACAATTGGAGGGCAAATAATTGGAAAAGAACGACCATTAGGTTTTGATCCTTTATGCTTGAAATTTTTTATTGATGGAGAATCTCTCGTCGTGAGTGGATGTAACAAACAGCTTCAATTATTCACACGAGATGGTATTCGTGTTGGAACTTTAGGTGAACCACATGAATCGTGGATTTGGAGTGCTTCACCTCATCCTCATGGTACAGCTATAGCTGTTGGCTGTCAAGATGGATCACTTGCTTATTACAATATTGCATTCAGTACTGTCCATGCCTTATATAGAGAAAGGTATGCATATCGAGAGAACATGTGTGATGTGATCATTCAACATTTAGTATCAGGACAAAAAGTCCGTATCAAATGCCGTGATTTGGTCCATAAAATTGCAATCTACAGACATAAGCTGGCAGTTCAATTGCCAGAACGTGTTGTCCTTTATGAACTAAGCTCAGCTGATAATCAACCGATGCACTATAGAGTTAAGGAAAAGATCTCGAAAAAATTCAATTGCAGTTTGTTGGTCGTTTGTGCTCAAAATTTAGTTTTGTGTCAAGAGAAGCGTCTACAAAGTTTAGATTTTAATGGAGATTTGCAGAGAGAGTGGATTATGGACTCATTCATCAGATACATCAAAGTAACAGGTGGACCACCTGGCCGAGAAGGTTTAATAATCGGCCTTAAAAGTGGTCAAGTTTGGAGGATATTTCTTGACAATTCTTTACCAATTTTGGTGACTACAGTCTTATCATCTGTTCGATGTTTGGACTTGAATGCAACAAGAACAAAATTAGCAGTTGTTGATGATGCTGGAAGAATGGTTGTAAGGGATTTAACTACTGATACATTGCTATATCAAGACTCTGGAGTAAATTCAGTGGCATGGAATACAAATTTAGAATCTATGCTATGTTATTCGCACACAAATGGTGGTCTAAGCATTCGAGTTGGAACGTTACCTGCAAAAAATCCACAAAATATGATTGGAGTTGTTGTTGGACTTTGTGGAGCCACAGCATTTTGTTTAAGAGGAAATATCATGACTAATGTTGCACTAGCTCTAAGTGCAACACTCTGGCAATTTGTTGAAGCTAATTTATTTGAGGAAGCTTATCAAGTTGCATGTCTTGGTGTCACATCCAATGATTGGGAAGCTCTAGCACAAGCTGCATTAGATGCACATAATTTCAAAGTTGCACAAGATGCTTTTGTAAAGACAAGGAATTTACCTTGGCTGGAATTCATCAACGAGATTAAAGTTAGACAAAGGCATGGTGATGTACCGAAGGAACTTATACAAGCGGACATTCTTGCTTTTGGTGGAAAGTTCAAAGAGGCTGCTCGACTCTTTCAAAAATGTGGACATAGCAACAAAGCTATTGCGATGTATAGCGACTTGAAAATGTTTGATTTGGCTCAACAGTTTATTAAGGAAGATGATGATAGCGATGATAAGAAGGAATTGGTCAAAAGAAAAGCTGAATGGGCATGTTCAGTTCATGAACCTCGAGCTGCTGCTGAATTACTTCTTAGTGCTGGTGAAGTTGAAAGAGCTATTGAAATAGTTGCTGATCAAGGATGGACTGACTTGCTTCTTGATATTGGACGAAAACTTCAAGCAAGTGAAAAATCTTCATTAGAACTGATTGCCACACATTTGAAGAGATTAAAAGCATTGCCATTGGCTGCAGAAATTTACAGAAAATTGGGCGAGGAAGCTCAAGTCGTTCAACTTCATGTGGAAGCTAGAGACTGGAATGAAGCATTTAGACTAGCTGAGCACTTGACTCAGATTTTACCATCAGTCCATTTACAACATGCTCAGTGGCTTGCTGATTCTGATCAATTTATTGAAGCTCACGAAGCTTATGTAATGGCAGGAAAACCTAAGGAAGCTCATATTTTATTGAAAAATCTCGCAGATTGTGCAGTAAATGAAGAAAGATTCCTTGATGCCAGTTACTATACATGGTTGAGAGCTAAGCAATTACTTAAAATGATGGAAATGAATCCAGATGATACAGCATCATCACATATCAAAGAATTCAAAGTTTTGCTCCAATTGTCATCGATTTATTATGCATACTCAACAATTCATTCGTACTTACGAGAACCATTTACAAGTTCTCCACCCTTGAATTTATTTAACACGAGCAGATTTATTGCTAATCAAATAGCTAACAGTGTTCCACCTAAGGGCCTCAGCATGTTTGCTGTTTATTATACACTATCAAAACAAGCAAAAGTTCTTGGTGCTAATAAGCTGCATCTTCAAATAAACAATAAATTGCAGTCACTTAAAGCACCAAGTGGCATTCAAGAACAAGTTGATATAAATATTATGAACTCAAGAGCTGCAAGTGGAGGATTTAGTGACCCAGAAGAACTCTTACCAATGTGCTACAAATGTTCAAACTTCAGCATGCATTTAAGTGGAAATCAATGCTCAAATTGTCAACAAGAATTCATATTTTCGTATGTCTCATTCGAAATATTGCCACTTGCAGAATTTTTTCCAGAAACAGATATAAGTTCAGAGGAAGCTGAACGACTTTTGCTGACACCACAAAAGGAAGATTCTATTGATCCATTCACAGAGACAATTATTCATGACGATATTGGGGACTTGCTGCCATTAACATTAAATCGAGAATCTCTTCGAGCAATTGATCCTCGAAATGTGATTTTGGTAAAATGGCCACTCCCAATTGGAACTAAATATTACAGAAACTTATTACCTGAATTGCAAATAACTGTTTGTCCTGGATGTTATCAAGCATTTCACTCGGAAGATTTCGAGTTGCAAGTTTTGCAGAAGGGGTCCTGTCCATTTTGTAGAATGTCTGAGGAAAACCTGTTCAATTCCTATTAGATTCAAATTTTCGCCGATGGTACTCAACCTACTTAAGAGGAATGAGGAATGTCATAGTTTTCAAAATTTAAAAAAATAAGCAGGATTAAGTAATTTTTATAGATGTTAAAATAGCACATTAATATTTCCGTCCACAAATGATAATTTATGTGATTTGATGTACTCACAAAACTGATTTAAGATCTCAATAAATCATACAGTATTTTTTGCACCAATGAATATGTCTATTTAATTTGTCAAGATAAAAATATTGATGATTTGAGAATTTTTCGTATCTACAAAATTTCTGTTGTTCTTTTTCCAATCTGTTATTTGCTTGTTATTTGTTTGATCAACACTGAAAAACCAAGAGTCAAAAATTCAGCACGAGAATGATTTTTATCTTGAAAGTAATTAAAAAATCCTTTATTAATCCAAGTTTTATTTCCAACACATTCCTATAGAAATATAAAATAAAAAAATAATAATAAAAATATTCCATCAAGCTAATACATTTTGTCTAGTTTTTCCAGCATCCGTATTATTACTATTATTATTAAACTCAACTCTTCGTTTTGGCTTCCACAAGTATGCTTTTATAAAGAAGTGTGAGAACAGAATGATATTGAGAATGAAATTAATGACAATAGCATAATTGAGGTTTGACTTTTCACATAATGTAATTGCTATGCATTGAACTAGGATAAGGAAGAGCTGTACAATCTGAATCACTGTGATGAATGGCTTGATTTTATTCGTCACTGAAAAAAATCGTTTGTATGAGCTGAAGAAGTAATATGCATACATAATAATATGGACATATGAGTTGATAACTGCGATGAACATTTCCATACGGCCTGTAAGAAAAATTGAAGATTAATTTGCAAAACAATAAAAATGTGCGAAAAATTTAAATATGTAAATTTTTATATTTAGGAAAACTACTTGAGAATTGAAGACTTTTAAATACGAAAAAATTCTTTAAGTCGACATAAAGATTAATAGTATACGATTTTTATGATTATTCTCTGCGAGCCTTGAATCATAATGGATTCCGCCAAAACATTCATACGCAAAATTTTTACGCATCAAAAAATTCAATTTTAAATCCATGTGCTTAGTATTCCAATTCGTGAATCCAGGTGACGTCAAAAAGATGCAAATTCAGTCTAGACTTTACATTTTTGATTAGTTTGAGTTTTTAAAGCTAAATTCTGTTCTTTTTTATGTGAGTGGGTATTTTTTATTATCTATTAATTTGAACTAAATGAAACATGAGATCAATAAAATTCTTCATATGTCATATTTTAATAAAGTGACAATTTATGCACTCCAAATATTTCCCAAATGCATTTACACTCCAAATGCATTCGCGTGCACTTACAAATATTTAAAGATATGCCAAAAAGAATATGAGAATTCGCATGGAAAAAATCTTAACAACTAAATGTCAGAACTGTTTAATTATCAAATTTTATTTACTTAGCCACTCTACGAGTTTTATAAAGTAATCTTGATTTATATTAGATTATTTTATTCAATAAGAAAGATAGAGCAATTAAAAATATTTTGATTCGTATGGATTCTAAGTCAAGTAAATATGGGTAGAATACAAAAGATTTCAATGATTGATTTCGTGAATTTTTTGCCCACTCAAATATGTTTGAAAAAACGGTTAATATAGAAGATTTCAAACACGTGATGAAAAGTTCAATAGATCTTCAAGGACAGTTAGAATAGCTTCGTATAAAAAATCATCTCGTGCGAATAGATTTGAATTTAAATCTAAAATTATCCTATGTTTATAAATTCGAGGGTAAATAAAACTATAAATCTACGCAAACTTTTGTACATAGCTTTTGTGTTTTGAATAAGTTCCGGATAATAAAATTGAGCATAAATAATAAATAGAAAATTTTCAAATAAAAATTTTTGGCTACGCAGCAACGCATGTGACTGACAATCCTTAGTTTTCAATCATAACTTTTTATTAAAATTGGTCATAAAACATATTAATGAATTTGTTGACAAAAAAATAAATTGCATTGGACTGACTGAAGTCTATAAGGCTAAGTGTCTATAAAGTATTTATGAATGATTTCTGTTTCTTGCAGTTATTTTTCCGCTCATTCGTTAATTTTTTATCAAATAACCATTCAACTGTTTTAGAAAAATGCACTAACAAGCCTCGACATTCAAAACAAGCATGACTTCCAAATTTATTTAGATTTCGTGTTATAGTCTGGTTTCAATTAAATTAGGTTTTTGCTTTCTTACACAAAGCTTGACTCAAATAATGACATCTCATGGCTTTGTGCTTTTACTATCGATCGAGTAATCAGTTCTAAATTTTTTTCAATTTATCATTCATAATTTAGTAGAATTTAAAAATGAGCAAAAAATGTTATAAAAAATTGCAATTTTTTTAGCAATATCCTCAAACACAAAATATTTATCATACATTGACTAATCTCGACATTTTGTTGATGTCATTAAAAATTTATGTCATAATCATGAAATATTAGAAACCGTCTTTCATATTCTACCTTTCATTTTTCAAATTAAGGTATCAGCAATAAAAAATCTTCTCTACTAAAGCTGAATCACGCACCATTAGTAAAACAAAAGAAACATCTGTCCAAATGTTTATTACCTTTTCGATATCTCTTATTGAGATATCTCTTAAGAACTGTTTGCTATTTTTTCTTCTTTTTCGAAATTTCAATTAGAAATTGTTGGTTTTTGTTCATTTTTTGAAAATATTTATGAAACAATTTCTGTTGCAAAAAGTAATGTCGAATTTTATTAAATGACTATGAGTAGATTCAAAAATTACACGCATTTGAATGATTTTTGTTTCAAAAAATATTCATGGGATTTCACGATTCCAAAAATGGAAAATCTCGAATTCTTGCTCAATAAATAATATTTGAAAATAGGTATTTCCACTTTTATTGTAAAATCCCTTTTTAATATAAAATACAAGACCGTGTGACTTGCTATAATTTTTGCTTTTACTTGTTAATATTTTCTTACCGCTCCTTGGGAATTTTTCCATTTTATTTTTTAGAAAATATTTACAGAAAATATTTTAGGAGTGTTAACAATCAATGACAATTTAAATATGGGGAAGTTTGTTTGGTGTGTATAATTCACACCTAGTTTAAGTATCAATTTTTAGAAATGACATTCTGGTTATAGTAATTGATGAGTAAACGACCCCAAGAGTACTCAAATTTGCTTCTTTTAACGATTCAGTTAACGATTGACTCGATTTATTTTTAACTGAATTGTTATTAATTATTTAACCTTATGATCTATTTATTTTCAGCTTTTTGACAAGTAACTTCCTAACTCAAATAAACCTTTCATAGTAAATGAAGCTTATTTAAAAAATAAATTTGATTATATTTACCTCCACGATACTTTAAGAAAAGCCAACATAACGCAATAGTGCTAATATGATGATATACATGAAGTGTAGAGACCTGTGAAAGAAAGAAACGAAAAACGAGTTAGCACATAATAAATTAACAAAATCAAATGTCATTTTGTTATAATAATGTTATCATGAAATATGTGTTAAGGTCAGTTACTTGAGTAAACAATGGGAATATCAATATAATTAAGACACTTTTTTTGATTGATAGTTTACGATATTTTTCGTTAATCTTTTAGAATTCAAATTAGTTTTATTGAAAAGCTGTTGTACAAGAAATGACATATTATCTTAATGGTATATTAACTTTCAAATTTATTAATAACTCAGCTAAAATGAACCTTCCTTTAACATATGTCAATGAAACTTACAGACATACATCAAGAAATAGTAACAATTTAGTTATTAAAAGACTAAGCACACAATTCGGTGCTCAGAATTTTTTTATTGGAGCATTTTCAGAGTTTAATGATATTCCAACTGATTTAAGAGAGCATTTATATTTAAAACAATTGTAATCGGATATGTGAACATTTAATTAATTAATTAAGCTATATAGGCATACAATATATTTGAATCCAACGGTTTATACTAAGATACAATAAATGAATCAAAAAATTATCTTCAAAAAAAGCAATGACATCATCCGGTCAATATCTCACCATTCCCTTTCTTGAAGATAAACAAAACCATAAAAAATATTTTAAGTCAATAAGAATATACATGTTTTTCTAAAAGCATCGCTTAAAAAAATTTAGACTAGGAAGACAGGTCAGTTCCGATATTATGTCATAAATGCTTTGTCATTGTCTCATTTACTATAGTTTTTATTTTATTTTCTTCAAATATTGTCTTCACAAATTGAATATGTAAAGATATTTTTTAAATATTTACAATTCTTTTGTCGTTTGAATAAATTATTTACAACTTGAGATTTGTTGTTTAAAATCGGAAATGATCAGATATCAATTGAAGATTAAAAATTGAAGATGACATTTGACTTTCTTAATACTTAAACCAAGAATATAAGATTACTCAAATGTCATGGAACGTCTCGAAAGATTAGCTTTGCATAAGAATATCAAAATTAACTTTTGTGAGTGTAAATTATTATTTTGTTGCATTTTTTTATCCAGATGCAATTTTTAATAATATTATTTTGCGAAATTTTCTTAAAAAATAAGATCTTTTTGTAAAATATCAGAGCCCGCAAATTATTTTTCGACTAAATTCTGCAATCGAATTTTTTTTTGAATCTAATTTGAATATGCTAAGAACATGAACTGCTCCAGGCAAGTTTTTTGCAACAAAAACATTTTTTCAATAGTTATTAAATTTTAAAATCTTGTTTGCAGTAATTTTAAAAACGGAGATACTTATTAAGTTTCAGGAGGTAAGGAATATATAAGGAGGAGATGAAAACGAGTTTATTTTAAGAGAATTTAAATATTCTTTTGGATAAATAACAAATATTTTGCAGGAGCTTTGTTTTTTGTTGTTCTGAACTGATCTACGTAACAATTTAATGATTAAATATTTCTAAAAATATTCTTTTTTTGTTAAAATTCTTTGATTCTTATTTCAAAGATTTAAAAATTTAATTTTGTAAATAATTTTTAATTTCACAGAAATAAAAATTACAAAAAGTGAAAAGCATTTCAACTCAAAATGTCATAATATTTAAAATATTCAATTTTATCATGGATTCTATTGTTTCGTACAATCGTGATGCCCATCCACATTAAACATGTGGTTATCTTTTTTCTTCATTTTATTGTCATGTCAAGCAGCAAAATATATGTTCATGCTGCTAAACTTTTTTTTTTAAAAAAAGTTTAAGTGCCTTTATTCATGTATAAAAGAAGATAAATTACGAAGATAAAATCTTAATTTTGACGATTCGCATTTCAGATAATTTTCATAATTTTTGTGCTAATAGCTTAATTGTTCACTCAAAAACTAAAATTTTACCACTTAACACTGCACAAAATGCTCACCTGATTATATTTCTTCCTTAAAACAAAGAAGACTGTTTCGACTAATTCTAGTAATCTTAGCATCATGAACAAATATCCATCAATATGGAATCTAACCAATTGCAGAGACACTGGATCCTCAACTCCAACAGAAGTAGGACTTAAAATACATTTTGAAAATGTAAAGAAGCTATAGCCGTGTATGAAGTGTGCTGCAACAACGATGTACGTGCAACAGCACACTTGGAAAATATTGTAGAGTTTCAAAAGGTCATCAAGGTCAATTGGTGGTTTATCTTTCATATAAAGTCGACCAAGCTTTAGGACGAAAATCAGATAAACTAATATAATGGCCAACAAAGGATACGGAGTGTCCATTATTGGGAACATGTCAACGTAGAAATCTGTAGGAAAAGTAGAATTAAATACGGTTAAAAATAATCTGGAGTAGGTTTTATAAAAAAATATTAAAGAATTTTAAACTTACATTTTCCAGTCCAATTAAAATTTAAAATTTCATCCATTTTGATTTGAACAAAAATTTGTTTACTCAGGTCAACAATTATTTTATGGCACTTTAGTTATGAGTTTATTTTATTTTTTTCTTGAAGATAGTTTTCTTTTTCACAAAGAATTTTGTTCTTAAAATGTTTAATGAACAATTTTTTTCAGCACGCGTTCTTGATGTTTGAACTCATCAACAATCTAGAGATGTTTTATCAATTTTTATTCTAAAAATTCTCGATCTTTTCAATTAATGAGAAAAAAACAGACTGTAGAAGCAGACTATTTTTCCAAATCAATATTTAAGGATTTTTTTGATTACTTTGTCATAAAGCAATTTTTCAGCTATTGGAACTAGACCTCCTATCACGTCAACGTCCACCACAAAACTCACGACGATGTAAAAAATTATTTTCCTCGTGCAGAATTTTTAATCTTCAATGTCCACCAAAAGAAAAGAAAAGACGTATAAAATTGTTTGCATTTCATCATTTTGTCGACTCATATTCAAACATTTATGAGAGAAAAAGGTGGTAAATTGTGAATAAAATTAAGAATGTCTTGAGAGAATTTAAACCTTAGCTTTTTGATAAAATATAGAACTCAAGAGAGTTTAAATTTAAATGAGAAAATCATTAGATCTCCTAAAAATGCCGGTGTCCAGACGGAAAGAAATTTTTGAGAAAAAAATGTCAAACCAGTTTCTAGTGACAACAAAAATTCGTGGATCAATAAACTTTATGATTATAAATTATTCATTTTCGGCTTAGATACATTTTATTCCTCAATTTCACCATGATTTTAAGTTTTAGCATGGAAATTTTATGACGTAAAAAATCAAGTCAGCATATTAGAAGAAAATCACTTGGTTATTTTCTTAAAGAGAAAATAATGTAAATCGAGATTTGAGCGGATGTTTTCTAAGTATGAACATACATATGTTATAATATATAGTATATTTGTATTTATAACTCTTAATTGTATTCGTATCTTCATAAATGTTGATATTTTCCTTCTAATGTTTTCAATTTAAAAAAATCCATCAAAATTATGCTCTTGAGACTGAAAAGTTGTCATGAAAATTAATTATTTTAGTTTTATTTTATTTTGCTGTTTATTTTAACCATTTCAGACTGTAACAAATCATTCAAGATTACATTTTTTAAAAATGATCGAATCTGTTTTAAACTAGTTATTAAGCACTTGAACTGACAAATTAAGCTGAAGTGATTGGTCTGTGGTCTCCAACAATCAATTGTGAATCAGAAAGAAGTATAACAATTGATGTGAGCGAATTGATAAAACTATTAATAGTTGTATCTAATTCAATAATCATGTCATATAAGCATGATATAGGAGATGGTGGATTTGTAATACTGCCTTCAATTAAACCAGAAATATATTCACTTGTGCTTCCGGTCATTGATGCAGCAGCATCAAGAGCAGATTGCAAAACCAATTGATTTTCATCAATCCAGGAAAAAACTATCATGTTTAATTGGTCGAGATAGTCTTCACGGGGAATGTTGACATTAACCAAATGTAACGAATAATTAGCATTCTGAAATGCTTGTGTCAAGGATGTTGATGTTTCATTGTAAATTACACTGAAAGTGTCAACATAAATTTCGCAGACATCATGGGATGAAGAACCAGCTTGAGCAACTAAAAATATATTTCAAAAATTAATAAATTTGACTGATTTCAAATAAGTTAAATTTTTACAGTCAATATTAGCCAGAAAAGTTAAGCTTAAGAATAAAATTGAGCACAAAATTTTTCCTTCCATTATAATTTTTTAATTAGTGTTATTTTTCAAAGGAAGAAAATCAGCTAGTTGATGTTTGTTTACTTGACTGATTTGAGTAGATAAATTTCCTCCTTTTATACTTAGAAAGTGGCTAGGTTACCTTGACTTTGCATGCAAAATGTATTTTAATGTCTGAATCCCAGTGGATTATAAAGCTCTTGAAGTCAATTTTAGACTACAAGAAACGAACTTAAATAATATTTTTCTACAAAAAAACTAATTTCAATATTAAATTGAAAGTTTTGAGAATTTTGTCTAGATAAATAATGTATTTAGTATGTCTGTGTTTCCTGGGTTGCAATAATATCTCTTGAAGGAAATTTTATGGCTTTTTTCCATTCATGATGCACGTTGCTTCATTTTAAATAAAACTAATTATTTTTATGGTAAATACAAAACGTGATTTAGAAGATTTGGTTAACTAGATAAACCAAGATTTTCCTTGAAAAATTGCAACCAACTCTATTTACTATATGAAATATGGCTGAAAAATTTATAAAAGTAATAAAATCTAAAAAGGATCTCAAATTAAAATATTTTTTTTATTGATAAATAAAATTAATTTACTTAAATTTTTTCAATTGATACAATTTTAAAATAAAAAATCTTTAATTTGTTTTCTGCCGCAAAACACTTAACATTTTAATTTGTTTCACATTTATAGAAGCAAAGCCTTTATACGTCAGGGTTTCTATAATTAATCGGATCATTCTCAGGACCTCGAACATTTATTCCATAACTACTTGTCGTGCTTGTGGTACTCATCATACTTTGTGTCATGTTGCTCGTTGACGCTGTCGTTCTTGTACTTGAACTGGGCGTTTGTTCAGTATCTTCAATTTCAACTATTCTATATCTCTTATTGTTCTTTCCAATCGCTTCTGTCCGATACTTTTGACTTCCGTCTCTCGATGATCCACAAGTAGATCCATAATTTTGCTGCTTCACTCTCGTAACAGCAACAACTCTTGACTCGTAAGTATTCGGGCTTATAAGACGATCACTTTCAGAATATTGGAGGTAACTGGGCTGACTACGGAACGTTCCAGCAATTCGATCACCAACAACACCAAAATGCTCGGAAATGTCTTGACGAACGTCATCAACATCGAGTGATGAGATGAAATTTTTGAACCAATTTCCATCAACATTCACGTCATTGATTTGGAATGTTTTGTATGGAAATGAATATTGGTGGGCTAGAGCTAAGAATGATATGAAATAAATTTTGATTAAATTACTCGAATATTGAGAAACCACTTAATTCTTGGATTGAAAACTCACCAGCAAGAAACATTTCAATGCAAATGAGAAAATTTTGTAATCTCGATGAGAGCAATTGTTTATCAACATTTGGATCGGAGCTAAATAACACAGTAATA
This sequence comes from Chironomus tentans, assembly GCA_963573255.1. Taxonomy (NCBI): domain Eukaryota; kingdom Metazoa; phylum Arthropoda; class Insecta; order Diptera; family Chironomidae; genus Chironomus; species Chironomus tentans. Next base: position 214,365 of record OY754305.1, read on the forward strand.
AAGTTATAGTTTACTAAAATATTGATCAGCACACCTTGACTGTTGAAGTTAAAAAAAAAGTTATTAAATTAAAATTTCTTCGAAATGCATTTTTGACTTACATGAATGAGAAGAATATAACACTTTTTATGCACAAGAATTTTGGTAATGGTTTCATTGGCTTGAGTTCCTCCTGCAAAATTAACAAAACTGTAAATCACAATATTCATATTTGACTTTTTTGAAAATACTCACATAATTTGCTTTATAGAATAGTACAAGGCAGTACATAGCACAAAACTGTGATAAATTATTAATCTGAAAATATTTTTTAAAATATTAATTACATTTTTATCAAAAAGTTGGTTCTTTGCCTTACAAATTTCATCCAAATGGGAATTTTTAAAGACAAATTGTTGTAGAAAAAGGCAAAGATGCTCTAAAATTTGATTGTTACTTACAGCTAACGTATAAATATAAGCATTTTTGAATGAGAATGTTGATTCTCCATACACGCCATTTAGTTGACATATAATTGCAATTATGGTTGTAAGTGGTCTCACAATCTAAAAAAATTTTAAAAAAATATCAGTTAAAATTTAAGTGAATTTATGCCAAATATTTAAGTATATTTGAAGTTCATCTATGCATTTCTATACAAATTTTACTTCCGTATTTTTTGTACTGATAAGAAGTCATTAAAAAATATTTACAACAAATTACTGTTTGAATATAAACAAAACAGCAAAAAAAAATCGTGACTTAATTTTAAACGAAGAAGAATATTTTTAACTGATAATGATGTCTTATGATCAAAGTGTAAAAAAAGAAATTTTGTAAATTTCTAATCAATTTGTTAGTCACCTCGACATATTTTTTCACTGATAAGAATATTCTGTGAACCTCGACAATTTAGCATCATTATCATTTTGGAATATATGTCAAAATTATTTAAAGCAATAAACAAAAATGATTCAGCGATTTAATTACGATTGGGATTTAATTTTTTTTTTCAGAAGCATTCAGTCAACGACGTAGCGTTTTATAAGTTTATTCTAAACAATTGACCCTCTTTGAACTTCATCAACTAAATTGTAAAGTAACCGCTTGCATACAAATTCAAATGCAGTCTTATCAATTTTCAAGATATGCTTAAATACTCACAGTGTACTGTAATATTCCATGCTTGCAATTATGCACCAACTCTGGTCCCATTCTCCATGGCTTCAAGAAGCACAATGGAAAAAAATGATAAACTTGTTGCTTGTATTGAAGAGCAATCACAAAATCCATCTCTAAGTTGAGGAAATTAAGTAGGTATCTCATAAAGTTATATATGACATAGGCCTCGTAAATTTCACGCAGTGCATCTACATATAAGGAATATGTTGGATAAATGAGACCAAAGAGAGCATCAAGACTATAGACTGGAATCATCATTACGATGCGAATAATATGTTTCTGGAATAAATAAAATTATAATGTATTAATGAAGAAGTAGTTTAAATTGAAGAAATTAATTCTATTGTCGAGAACTTATGATTCTCTGAAATTGAGTGGATACTGAATTGGAACTTGCAAATTATATAACTCTAATTAATTTAGTGAAATGTGAGTCACCCAAAATTTATGTACATAACTAGGCAGGGGCGTATTAATGAGGGGGAGGGTTGGGGGTCAAAGGTCATTAAAAGTCAATTTCAAGCAAACTTTTGACCCCCCCCCCCTCCTAGATACTAGGTTCACCACTATAATGTTAGTTGCTCTTAATATCAGCACCATGTACATTAGATATACATCCAACTAGATTCTCACTAAATTTCTTAGTTTTAAAATATCGATCAACACAAGTCATTTACCCTAAACTCGACTCTTATTTTCAGTCACTAAGAAACCATACAAAAAATTTTCTTTGAAAAAATGTAGTCACATACCTGTAATATTGGCTTGTTGAAGTGTTTGAGATGTTGTGCGAAGTGAAAAAAGCTAATGGGCAGTGCACAGAAGACAAACAGTGACCCAACAAGGATAAGCTGATTCCGTCTGTCAAAGCTATCCGTTACTGTATTCCATATGATTAGTGGTGTTACTAAAATGATGATAAAATTCAATTAACACGTATGAATAAATTTAATTCAATTAAATCAATTTACCAATGAATAGAAAGACAAAATAGATGAAATATAAAACCGGCCGAATCCAGTTCTTCCACTGCATCTTATCAAGCAATTAGCCAACTTGAATATCATTTAAAAAAATACTTTTCTTCTAATGATTTTGAAACTTTTTCAGGTTTCACTTAGTTTGAACGATTTTTACACATTTTAAACTATTTTGGTAATCTTAAAACTCATAAATGCAATATTGTTGACTTAAATAAATTAATTTGATGATTTTTTTCTTGATTTAGAATTTTACTTCCTTTGTTTACGTTTTTAATATTTTTCTCTCAAAAGTTTCTGATTTTTTTTATTGTTGTTGGCTTTCTGTGCGTTTTAATATGCGTTGTTGCTTGGATGTTTTGTGACTGAATGACAAATTAATTTTTTGGCGGGAAATTTTGAATTTATTTGGAAAAGTTTGTTTATTTTTTTTATTTTCAAAGGTAACATGATCAAAGTTTGTTTTGATTTCTTTTCTTCACGAAAGTTCAAATATTAAACTTTATTGAAAATTTCCAACATATTTCGTGTATTTTTAGACAACGAGGATTTCAGATCTGACCTGCATATTTAGTATCAAAGCTGATTTTGTGACAAACATACAAAAATTCAAAGAATTGACAGGAAAATCTCACAGAAAGAATTGGAATTTGTTTTACTTGATTAAAAATTTCAACATAAATAAAAAGAATAACCAGAAATTTTAGAAAAACATCTAAATTTAAGAACTCACCACGAGGTGAATTTCCTACATTTGTTACCACAAAACAGTGAAAACGAAAACATTCGACATTAAAAATTAGAAAAATTACCAAAAAAAGATGTCGATGTTCTCAACAGCTTTTGTTCTTCGTACCAGAAATATTGTAAGACTAAGTGCTCTTCAGTTACCATCTAGAAATGCTCACTTGTTTCGTCAGTTTGCCACAAAAATTACTGAACCTAAGAAAAAAACATCAACATTGAAATTGCTTTTGATTGGTGTAAGTATTTTTTTTTTATTATTTTTCTAACCCCTTACAAGCCCAATAATTATTGATAATTGTACTTACAGGGTGTTATTGGAGGATCTGTTGGGACTATATATTCTGCATACAGCAATATTGGAAAGAAAAAACCAACCACTAAGGATCTTGCAGCTACAGTTCTAAGTGAAAAACCTGATGTACCGGTAATGAGAAAAATCATCAATCCAAATGACAAAACTGGACTCGATATCATCCTATTCCAATTCCAAACTTGCCCGTTTTGCTGTAAAGTTCGTGCATTTCTTGATTATTCTGGACTTTCTTATTCCGTCGTCGAGGTTGATGCTGTCTTGAGGCAAAGCATTAAATGGTCACAGTCAAAGAAAGTTCCTACAGTCTTGATCCGATCAAAAGATGGGGATTATGTACAGTTGAATGATTCGAGCATGATCATCTCAGCAATATGTAGCATTCTTGTTGATCCAGCCAAAAACGACATTAAAGATGTTCAGAAATTCTATCCAGTTCAAAAGTTTGAGGATGTGTATGGGACACTTTTTGACATTGCTAATAAATATTTCCTCATGTTCCAAGATAAGAAGCCAAAGATTTCAAAGGAGGTGTTTGATGAGGAACGAAAGTATCGAAGCTGGACTGACAACCATTTAGTTCATCTCATCTCACCAAATGTCTATAGAACTTATGGTGAAGCACGTGAGACGTTTGAATGGTTCTCAGACGTTGGTCAATGGAATGTATACTTTCCAGAATGGGAACGCAACTTGATGGTTCATGTCGGAACTTTTGCTATGTGGCTCATTAGCAAGCGTCTCAAGAAGAAGCATGGACTTACTGATGATGTCCGTACACACTTATATGATGCATGTGATAAATGGATGGGCGTCCTAGAAAAGAAACAGACAACATTCTTGGGCGGAAATGAACCAAATCTTGCAGATCTCTCAGTTTTTGGCGTCCTTTGTAGCATGGAAGGATGTGAGGCTTTTAAGGATTGTTTAGACAACACGAAATTAGGAAAATGGTTTTATGATGTGAAGGCAAAGGTTGAAAGCAATCGAGGATACAGAGTGCCTGTAAGTCTTTACGAGTTGCAGTGACTTAGTGATATCACGGATTTATGATTTGCTTCTTAATTTTCTTCAGTTTTTGTATTATTAGACTAAAATAAATTAGAAGAATTTAAACTAAATTTGAGTGTTGACAAAAATATTTTGTTTTCATTCTTTATTGCTTTTTTGCAGCATATAATGATAGTTGCATATATAATAGTGCAGCATATATAATAGTTTATTTTAACTATACTCATGGTTTTCAAAAGCAACTCTTTCATTAATTTTGAACCCATCTGGATAGAATTTCTTATAAATTAAAAATCCTAAAATTCCGACCAGTGTTCCACAGCAAAATATTAAACATATGTCTAGTATGAAGTGATTATCATCACTACTTCTGATATAATCTGATTGAATATTATTGTTTGCTGACACATCGATTTGAAGATTTTCTATATCCTCTTGCATTTTGTTGATTTTTTTCATAAAATCTGGGAATAACTTTTTTAAATAAACTAAGTCTTTGCAGTTCTCTTTTGAATAGCTTATGATTGCCTTCACTTTTTCGGTATTGTTTTCTGCAAGTTCAGACATGCAGCGATTCGCATCGAGTGATAAGTAAGTAAGTTTGATCAAATTATCAAATAAGTTCACATCGATATGAACAATTTTATTACTCGACAGCCAAATCATCTCTAACTTTGGATTGTAGTCAAATAATCCCTTCTCAAGTGATTCGATATCATTCTCGTAGAGTTCAAGGCATACTAACTTTGGAAATGGCTTCAAATCAGCCTGATGAATTTCCTTTAGTCGACCATTATTTATGTCTATCATCTTGAGATTTTTGAATATCTTTTCTAATCCACGTGGAAAATAATGAGTTGTCAAATTATCAGCCTCGAATCCTTCAACATCATCAAAATTCTTGTTACTCAAATGCTTGCCTATTGCTGATTCAACTTCTGCTCTATCAGGAGAATCAATATTGAGATGATTCTGTGCAATGCAGTAATAAAACTTTTTTATCACCCACCAGTCACCATTGTCATAATATCCGCAATTGATTTTTATTAATAATGAGAATGAAGCAAAATGAAGAACGAGGATGCAGAAACTGTTGGAAATTTAAAATATTTTTAATAATTTTAAAATATTATTCAAAATATTTAATAATTTATTAATTTTTTTAAAAAAATAATTTTTTAAAATTGGATTATATTTGTTATTTGAATCACTCACAATAAAATTTTCGTCATATCAGTTTTGAAATTCTACTTGAACCTACTCGTATAAGAACTTATCATGAACTAAATTAAAAAATTCTTTTAATAAAATAAATTGACACAAGCGAAGAGGAAAAAACCCAGGAAACAATAAGATAAATCATTTTAGAATCAACTTAATATATGTAATGTGGTTTTGAATATTTTTTAAAATTATTATCATTTTTAATGATTATAATAAATTAAACTTTCATGCAAAAATGTTCTATCATGCTTTCAAATATTCAATCAGAATTCAAAAGTTAATATCATGAACTTAAATTGTAATTTTTTAAACTAAAAATAAGCCAAGCATGTGAAAGTTTTTTGATTTAGAAAAAATCATAGAAACAATTTTCAAAAATAGTCCAAGGGGGTCCAGACTCCATCTTGAAAAATTTTTAACAAGGAATTTTTTTTCTGAAAATTTATTTTTCTTCTTCGAAGCTCTAACCTAGAGTTTAATCATTCTCATACCGATGGAATTAACAAAAAGTTCAAAAATATGAGCCGCTGCTTTTTTAGAATAAAAATATTACAAATGAAAGAAAATTTCCGTCAGCTCATTTTTATCTGAACCTCACTTTCTGTTTCCTCTTTCATTGAATAAATAATGCTACTTGATAATGAAAAATAAATATGCATCAGAACAGCCTTCGCAGGAACATGCGACTGTATATTTTGATTTAAAAAGTTGCAAATATCCATAAATAATTTAAACATACATCAATGATGAAGGCCATACCATGCATTATCACTTTCTCATATTCCCATCAACACAATTATTCCTAAACAGCCAAAAATCCAATTATAACTTTTTTATCTACAAAATAAACTGAAGTTTGTATTTTTTTATTTTTACATCACAAAGATTTTGTTCCCAAAACAATTCATTTCCTGTTAACAAGAAAAATTTACTCAATTCCCCAACCCTATCATCGTTTCCACAAACCATGTAAGTAATTTTTCCACATTTCCACCTGTCCGTAAAGCATTATTTATGCATTAAAATGATGCACAATAAAAAATTCTACAAAAATTAAAAGAAATTTTTCATCTCACAACGAGGGAGAAAATCTCGAGGAAAAAGCATGAAAACTTTTTAAGTTTCAAGTGAGTTAGATGCTGTTGCATGTAAAAAGAATTGCACACGGGAGAGATGTGAAGGTATGAACATGCAATTTTGTATTATCATAATAAATCATTATAAAAAGACATCTCAGATGCATAATGTTTTATAAGTGAATTAAGCATAAAAATTATGAAAGTTTGTGCATACAATTGTGAATTGTTAGAATTTCGTAAGGGAATTTAATCAACCATCATGAATACTTTTATTATGATTGATGTTATGCTGGTATTTGATACCAAAATATAGCTTTATGTTCATGAAAATGACATAAAATAAACTACACTCTCATTATAAATTTCATCCTCAATACGCTCATATGTTGACGGTAACAAATGTTTTTAATTGCTCAACACATTAATCCCTTGCAGCAATTTGGAACGAATCTTGCGGGATTTTTTTTCCATCCAAATTCTTCCACTTTTCCGACCAGAAAATGAAAGATTTAGAGTGGAAATTTTTCCTGGCTTTTTCTGGCAAAAATCCTGGGTGAAATTCCGATCGGAATTTTTCCCCCCAAAATCTGGCTCGAAAAATGATAGAATTTTGAAGGATTTTTTCTTGCATTTTTCTTCCCAAATTCGTCCATTTTTCCAGTCGTGAATTTTTTTTGAAAAATTTCAGTTTCGAATTTTCGGACGAAAATGGGCGGAAAATTTCCTTGGTTAGAAAACTGTTAAATAAATTTTTTAATGTTGAATAATTTGAAGAAGTCGAATGAATAAACAAGGATGACGCGAAAATAATGGCCCAGACAACTTATAGATCCATAAAAAAGTGTTAGGTTAGTTTGTAAGGTTTTGGGATTATAAAGACCATGATTTGATACTTTATATATTATCATTACTTAATATTCCAGTAACTCAATAATTTATTGAAATATTACTCGTTACTCAGATTGTTTTGAGATTTTATGAATAATAAAACAAGAAAACTTTCTTTCTATGAAATTTCTTGACAAAGGTGGGAATGGGGTCTAAAAACTAATTTTTGCGTTATGTAATAAATGAACGACCTCTTAAGTATCAATTCCAAATTTAGGACATATTATTTGGGGGTTTTGATCAAGATTTTTCCATATACATTTTATTTTGTATCATTTTCAACTTTTTGCCACTCGTTACATTTTAAAAATTAGCAAAGAGCAATAAAATCCAAAACTAACAATTTTATCCAATTTTAGTTAAGCAAAATTAATTTTTTTCCAAACACTCGTAATTTTATGGAATTAATTTTTTATGGAATTTTTTATTCAAAAAAATTTATAAAATTTTGACTAAAGAACACTTTTTTTAATTAATTTAAAATTTTTTATTTTAAAAAGCTAATTTTTTTTCAAACGAAAACGATAGAATAGGCACCTTTTCATTCTAGCTGAATCATTTTTGTATAGGTATTACCTAAATCAAGACGTACTTAGTCAAAGTTTAAAATATTAGGTGTAAGAATTATTTATATTTAACTAGGAATTGTCTATTAAGGTTTTCTAAGATATACCTAATAATAGCTTCTGGAGACAGCCTGAATAAAAAAAATAATTTTTTAATGCTTCCCTGTAATTTTTGAATATTTTTTCAATAAATTCTAAAGTTAATTTATTTTATTAAAATTTAATTTTAATCTAGTTAAAAATCCCTCAAAAAAGGTAAAAAACGAAATTTCATGTTGAAAAACTTGTCTAATTAATTTAATTAAATGCTAGGATTCAGCAAACTTATTCACGAATGCCAAAACATTGAAAAAAGTACACGAGAAATTGTTAGCAACTTAAATATGTCTTTTCGCCATATAATATTTATATAATTTCAGATAGCGGTGGCTCAGAGGATAAGTTCAGGACTTTGGTTTCAGCGGTCATGGGTTCGAGTTGGCAGAATTTGGGCGGAAAATTTCTTTCAAGAATCTTTCATAAGAAAAAATCGGTAAAGTGTTAGAAAAATTATTAGGAAGGTAAAGAAGTATTAGAAAAGTAAAAAAGTATTAAAGGGAAGGTAAAATAGAAGAAAAAAGAAATAGGAGAAATAAATTTTTTGATTTTTGCAACGAAAAAATCCCGCAAGATTCGTCCATAAATCCCGCAAGATTCTTTCAAAAATCCCGCGATATTCTTTCCAATTCGTTCAAAAATCCGCCCGGAAAAAGCATCGTTTTCCGGGCATTCTCGTGCAGTTAAGGCCGAAATCCGGGGTATTTTCCTCATAAATTCTTGCATTTTTCCTTCGTCCAAATTTCCGGCCAGAAAAAATCCTCACAAAATCTGTCAGATTTTAGTGATTTTTGCCGCAAGGGATATGCACAAAATGCTGCAGTTCATCTCTATCCACTGCTGTCTATTTTGTTCACTTTTTTCATTATTTATAGATGACTTTCTAGCAAAAAAAGTGGTGATTTATGCGAAGGGACCACACAGGCATCAATAAACCAAAACCAAATGCGCATGAGAGCGGAAAATTGAATGTTGGACATGACTTGATGTCAAATTTATGCAAGTTTTGATGAACATGTACTGTCTTTTATTTATACGAGCTATTGTAGCACTGCTGTAATGAATATGTAGTTTTATTTACATAAAAATGATTTATGAATTGAGCTTTGTTGGTAGCTTCATGAATTTTAAAGGCAACTTAGAATGATCTGTGGCTAATGACTATTGTAAGAACAAATAAATGTGAAGTGGATATTTTGGAATTTTAAAATAAATAATTAAAACATATAATCGAATCAGTGGCGTAACAAGGGGGGGGGCGTTCTGAAAAACTCGAAAAATCCCATACAAAGGGCCGCAAAAAATTTTTTAAAGGGCGAATCGAAGACTGAATCGAATTTATTGAACCAAGGTTTTTTTTCGTATGTGGTTGTCCTAAGTAGTACATTATCTACAGCTTAATCTATATTTCATTGTTACAGTAATAATAATTCGACTTCAATTTTTAACGAGCTTTAATTAAGTGACATAATTTTCTACTTTAAACTAATAAGTGATTTCTTTATATCACGCAAATAGATAATAAAAACTTTTCTAGCATAAACAATATTATTGTTAAGTTCTTTATTTTGTGAAGAAAAATGCGACTGAAGGATGAAAAGGTTTTAAGGTATGCTCTTTTCTTAAAAGCTTTGAAATAATATTATTGTTATACTTGATTAATTTTTACGAAATAAAATTCCAGACAGGTTATAGCCAAAATAAAGAACAAAAAAATATTAAAAGAAAATTTGTCGAAAACAAATAAAAAGTGCAAATGTGGTGTAAATAAATCATCAGAAAATCACATCACTCAACCTAATTTTACTCAAAAAATTGAACCACCATCTGATGAATCTCCAATTCAGTGTTCTTGAATGCTTAGCTGAAGATGCAATTGAAAAATGTGGATGTGTTGCATTTTACATGCCAAGGAATTCATCAACACGAGTGTGTGGATTTAAAGAAGCTATGTGTGTGCATAGAATCACATATGATTGGCCTGATGATGAAGATTTAGAATCCGGTACATCACCTTGCGACTGCTATCCAACTTCCAATGATATTGAGTATACTATTAGTGAGACGGATTTTGTCTATGATGCATCTATTCATGCGGATCGGATTCAAAATTATTCACAAGAGTGAGGAAAAGTGAATTTGTAAAAAAAATCAGATGATGATTTAAAGCTTTTTTCGCAGCTTACTATATTCTCGAGTTTATGTTCATTTTGATGATCATGTGATTCAGCTGAATGAAAAATTTGTATCCTACAAATTTCAAAATTGTAAGTAATAATTATGATTTTATGATAATTCTTTAAAAAAATGTATATTTTTATATATTTAAATTTACAGTCATTGCTGACCTAGGAGGTCTTTTAGGATTATTCTTGGGATGTTCACTTTTATCTATGATTGAAGTTTTATATTTCGTTTGCATGGCACTTAAAGAAAGATATTTCAAGATCAACTTTAGGTATTCCTATTTAAATCTTCTAGTAATGATATCATTTTATTTTACAAATTCTGTGTTTGATTTCAGTACAAAGAAGAAATCAGATCCGAATCATGAGGACTTCTTAAAAACTATGGACAAAATTAATAACGATGTTTATTTGGTCCGAACTCCACTTTATAAGAGAGGATTTATTGCATAATTATTAAATTGTTCAGATTAAATTATCGAATATCACATAAATCACAATGGAAACTATTTATCAGTTAGCTACAAATCTATTGCTTTCTCGTATCTAATTCAGATTCAATATTTATTTATCCAAACCTCAAATGAATTTGTGTGAATCGTTAAAGTCAACAAATCAAGCTTTCTCCCAGTTGCACACACCCCATAATGAGTGTGAAACATTTAATTGTGTCTAATAAATTAACTTAATCGTTCACTGATAGTAAAGCATAAACAAATTTGATTACATTTGTATGGTTTGTCATTAATTTTGTTCCTGAACTTATCTATTAGGTACTGCTGAGTTTACAAGAGTGTGAGTTTTACTAGAGTAAATTATAGGTATGACAAGGGATTGATATTTTAAAAATCACTGTATTATAAACTTTTCGATTTTAAAAATAAAAAAATTTAAAAATTTGTATTCAATTTTGATCTCGAGGAGGGGGGTTGCCTGGACACCTAAGGAACCTAAGGACCAGCTATGCCCTTGGGCAGAAAATATACAAAGTTCTGCTTAATTTTTCTGGTATTTTTAACTTTTCCCATGTTAGCACCCATTGCTAGAAGAGCAATAAATTCTGCGCATCTACAAATGAAAATCGTTCTCAATTAATCAAAATGTTTGCATTCTTAAATGTATAGAGATTTATTTTAATTTAGAAACTTAATAAAAATCGCTTTGTTTATTCTCGCTATCAGAAATTTACTTTCATTTAATTAAATTTTCATGTGATTTATATTGTTGAATATTTTTTATATTAATGTGTAAAATAAATAGTGATTTGATACAGCATAAGGTTGCCTCCTTCACACAGATTTTTGTTTAAAAAGTTTTCTTTCCCCACCTATTCAATTTACATGACTCTCCTTTGTTATCGCTTCATTTCCATATTTAGCATTCAAATTGCTTTTTCATTTTCATGTGTTTATTGTAAATTCGTAAAGTTTATTCTACCCATAGCAACTTTTGTGTATGTCTCATGCAACTTTTCATTATTAGATAGACACAGATGTTGAAGAATTTTGTCTCACATTTATATTCGCTTCTCTCAGATGTGGCTGTGGTTTGTTATTGTGTTCATGTGTTTTGCATAATATTGCATGAATAAAAATGGAACAGAAGACTGTTTTTTGTTATTCAAAACTGATAGAAATGCTATAGAAAATGTTGCGTTTAGGTTTATGTGTGGGATGAATGAAAGTGAGAAATAATGAAGTCGCTAAGGATTGTGATGCTTCCATTATATTGCACCAGGAACTCCATTCATCAGTCCTACACAATCATTTCATTCACCTTAATGAAAACAGTGAAAAGTGTTCATTATTCCAGCATGAAAATGAGAACAATTTTTTAATCCTAGACTGAATTTCTTTTATTTTCTTCCAATTTACATTTGAAAAATAATGAAGCAACTTGCGACTACGGAACAAGATGTGCATTATCATTATTACAGTGGTGTTGTTCGTTTTGTGTAACCACATATAAGCAACCATAAATTGAGATGAAAATATTGTACAAAAAATTCTTGAATAAGAAAATGAGTCATTGAGTGAATTCTGGTGTATTTCTAATTACAGTTCGATACAGGAGTGTACTCAAGGAGGTCAAACGCTCCCCCCCCCCTCAAAAAATTCCTGGATACCTGGAATTTGTTGAACATCGTTTATAATCTCCGTGAATTTTTCATTTTAGTTTACGGATCTGATAAATTTCTCATAAGGATCACAAAGAAGAAAGGAAGCAGAAAATGGAGGAAAAAATTCATTTAAATGTAAATTTTTCACTTATATTTTCTCCTCTTGGGGAAGGTAAGTTAACCTGGAAAACAAAAAAAAATGTACGTACTGGATGAATCTGTAACTTAAATGAATCTGAAATTATGGTTTTGTGTCATAAAACCGTAAATTTTATTGAAAATAATTTGTTACTTCAAATTTATTCCTCTACATTCGGACGTTCTGCATCTTCTTCATCCTCGCTCTCAGAACCTTCAATTTGATACAATCTTTCACTTAAACCATGAATAATGCCTTCAAGTCTCTTCATTTCCTCAATGCATAAAGCTTGCCGTTCTCGATATAACTCAAGATTTTTCTTCGACTTCTTTTGCTGCCGTTCATAAATGCTCAAGATCTTTTCAAACTTTTTCTTCCTATCATTGTAAGACACGCGAACATTTTCAGCAGCACTGCTAATTTTTTGATTGTGATTCTTAAACTTTTCGATGATCAATCCAAGGCTTAATTTCGATGAGACAAGAGTTGAATTTTGGGAAATGTTTTCTTCAAATTGTTGATAAGATGAAGTTGACGGAAAGCTCGAAATTATTGACTCGTTAAATGATTCTTGAGGAACAATGTTTGGTTTTTGTTGATCTTTGTTTCCTTGTTGATCCATTGATGCTTTGATGTTCTGGAGGTTTTGAGATCTTATTCTTATGACAGAATTGATGCAATTGAATTAAAATATGGATTACAAAATCTTTGATTAAAAGTTTCTGGAAATTAAAAGTTTCACTTCATTTTACGAACTTTAATGGAGTAAAGTTTCATGATGTTTTATTTAAACTTTCTAAATTTAGCTGCAGGTAAAAATTTGTTATTGAGTCAAAAAAATTCTTAAACCAATCTCAGACAGACTTAAAACTTCAAAATAGAAACAGTAACTTAAAATGGGTATAAATGATGATAATTTTGTTCCGCCGAGATCGCACAACTACATCGATTTGGATCTTAATATGTTTTCAAGTCATCAACGTTCGAATCTGCATATGATTACAATCAAAAGGACTGAAGAAAATACACTCCAATTTTATACGATCAGGACTCTTCAGGAACAGAATAAAAATCTTAAAAAATATTCAGAGAGGCTCATTGAACATGCAAATTCTGAGAAACAAGTCATGCAAAAGTTACTAAAACAACGCGAAAAACGGCAAGCATTACTTGATGAGCAACTAGCTTTTCACCAGCAGACATTTGTTGAGAATATTGATGACTTGGTGTACTTGAGAAATGTAATTGAAAATTTAAAGGAACGCTTGATTAATCTTGGTGAAGAAAGTGCTGTTAGGGAAATTATGTATGGAGAGGAGAAGGTTCCAAATGAGGAATAAGACTCATTGTTATATTACTTTTAATTATTAATAAATATTTTTTTCAAACATTCAGATTATTTTTTAATTTACTTTTAATATTTTGGTTAACCTAAGAAATAAACTTCTTTGCCATAACAAGTCAACAATAGCAGTCAATATGTGGGTGTCACTCATGTCGTCATATCTTTTATTTGTACATGTTGAACAACTTTGTATCGCATGTATAACACAATAGATATGACGAATGACATATTCATCAGTCAAAACAGCTGTTTTACTGTCAATGGAACATTTCATGATAAAAACATTTTTTTGTTGTACTTAATATAATTAGAAAAAATTTTAATGATAAAAAATAATAATTTAAGTAGAGTTTTTGTAAGTGATCGTTCATGTGGGGCTATAGCTCAGTGGTAGAGCATTCGACTGCAGATCGAGAGGTCCCCGGTTCAATCCCGGGTGGCCCCTAAAGATCCTTAACGAGGATTTCTTTTTTGACAATTTTTTTTGTGAATTTTTCTTACTAAAATTTTCTACCTTATGATATAGCAGATAGATGGATTTGAGCTCTAGCGACAGTTAATTGCTTTTATAGTAACTAATAGCTTGACAACAACAAATATCAAATAGCAATCAATTTCACCCCAAAAAACCATTCATACAGAATTTTTCCAATTTCTCCTTCACATCCTTTCCAAATTTTCTATCCATACCATACACATTTTATGAGTAAGTAATCAATTGATTTGTCAACTTTTTATGATGCGAACGGAGAAAGATGCAATAAAAACAACTTTTCCTTTCCATCTTTTGTCATTTCATTCTCTTACGTTTTTATGATCCCATTCTCACTGTCACTGATGCTTTTATGGTTCTCTTGCTCTCGACTTCATCCAATTTTATTCATCGGCAATCAATTTGATGACATTTATTGGATAATTTGTTAGAGATGAGAATGCATGTAAATTATAAGCTTAAGTAAATGCTTGCTGTTCTCATGTTGACAAAATATTTTGCACTTTTGCTGTTGTTTTATGGGTTTTTATTTGTTGGATTGGAAGTTTTCGTCCTTAGTCAGCAAGATTAAAGGGAAATTTATAAACAATTCATGAATAAAATTAGGTATCTATAGCTCTATATATTTTTGTAAGTTGATGAGTTTTCGATTATTTTGCAAAAAAATAGGATTTTTTGATGTGCTGCGCAAGAAAACAATCGGAAGTCATTCTGTGAACTTGCTGCCCACTGCCTCATTATGCAAACAAAAATATCAAAAAATAAATAAAAATGTAAAATTTTAGTCAACATTTTTGTTCCAATTTCAGGACGGAATGCCTTAAAGATATTTTTTTCTTTTGAGAGCTTTTCGTCTTTTTTATTATTTTATTTTATTTTTCCATGACCTCTTCAGTTCATCTCTTCCGTTTGTTTTTACTGCATAATTTAAATAAAATTCAAATTTTTCTTCTTATTTCTTTTTTGCATGTCACATAACAAAAGAGTGCTGACTCTCTTTTATTATTTTTGGAACAGAATGGAAGCAGATGGCCAAAGGCAATAGCAGATGATGACAAATTACATTTCGTTGTGTTTCCTTTCCTTTTGCTTCATTATTTTCCTTTTTTCCTTTGAAAATATTTCAAATGTTGATATTAGAAGTCGTTTATTGTTTTTTTTTTGTTGTGAATGTAAATATTCAATTCAAATTCATGACTTTTTTTGCTTTTGTAGTTTGATTGATTTGTTATGAGTGATTCTAGATTTTTTATATAAAATTAATGGTGGAAATGACCTTAATATGCTCAAATTGAAACTTTAAAATCTGAAAGTAAACCCATGATCTCATCTATGTCTATCATTATGAACCCCCACTTCCTTTCTAAAATTTCACATAAAAATCATGAAAAATTCTCATAAAACATTCATTTTAACAGATTCATTGCCTTCTGGTGCCCATAAAATTGAGAAGATGAAAAATTGCGACACGAATTTGCGACCCATAAAAATGTCCAAAATAAGGAAAAGCAATGAAGGTTCGCACATTAAAAGAGAGGGAAAAAAGATTTCTTACTGTCTTCATTTTCTTCTTGGTAATTCAAGCCTGCAATTTCTTCGTCTTAACTCACTCTCTTTTTGTATCCATCCACCCTAGTCACCTTTTTTGATAATTTATTTTAAGATTCATTGTCAGCTTGATTATATTTTGATTTTTTTCTGATGAGAGTTTCTTTGTGGGAAAGATTTAAATTTTGAAAATAATTTTATATTTGAATAGTTACTGAATACTCAGGCTTAACATGCTGGAGCAAATTGAGATTTGATATATCAAGCTATTTCCTTAACTTTTTGTTCATAACGATTATGATAAGAAGAAGAAAATACCACATTTTATCATCTTTATGGTTTTTTGTGCCATCAGATAGAAAAGTTATTTTTACTTTGCTTTTCACTTTTTATTATCATTATTTATGATGTGGGTTGAATAAAGAAATCTTTTTATTTTTATTACAATTTATTAGATAATAGGTGTGAATGATTTCAAAGTGCTATTGAAGAAGATTTGATGGGCGGATGGTCTACTTGTGGATATGATATTTTAGATGTGTTTTGTGATTTCAGAAATTAAATTAAGCTTGGTTTTTAAAAGTATAACAGCATTTTTTGAGTAGTGTTGCCAGCTTCAAACAAGTCTAAGATTAAATTTAATATTGTAACACAACACAATAATCCCAAAGCAATTTGAAAAATTCCTCAAATATTTTCATTAAAAGTGATGCAAAATTGCTTTCTAAAAAATGCTGGAATTTTTTAATTCAATTCAAAGGAAATGTTTAAGAAATTTTTATCATCTTTTAGATATTATCGACATAAGGATAATTAAGCTAAATGATCCCATGAGGAGAAAACAGAAAAGAACAAAATTAAGAGAAAACGTTCAAAATGTGGAAGAAAAATACGAAAGAATATGGAAACAAAAAAATGGGCTTTTTCATCCTCAATTACATTTTTATGACATTTTATTGCTCGTAAAATATTGAGAACAGAAAAAATTGTTTGTACAATTTTTTAGGAATTAAAGCGCATTTTTTAGGTATGAATTATTTTCATATTCTGTGTTTTTTGGGCAGGGGCATGTTCAGGGAGGGGTTTTAGGGGTCAAAAAGCCTATCCTTTTTAATAATTTTTTTCAATTTGCTATGGTTTTTTAAGATAAAAACTCCCAAACAAACACTCCCCCTCCCAAATTTTCCATTCCATACAAAAATATTTCAAAACCCTTACCTCGAAAAATTTCTGGATACGCCCTTGGAAAAATTTACTACTAAACTAATTTAATATCTACTTAAAATCCAAACTGAATACAAAGCTATATTTTATTCATGACTCTGCTCTTCAAAAATTACACCAGCTGTTGTACAAAAAATATCGAAACTACTCAAAAGAATTTTTCTTTCTTTCTTTTATTTCACTTTGAGGCTTTTCCTTTTTTTCTCGAATTGCACATTCATTTTTATGTTTATTATTATTATTCTTTCAATACATCAAAACAGCAATTTCATCATCGTATATATTTTTTCAAAAGAATGATTTTTTTAGTAATTTGTATTCATTTCCATTTGAAGCAACTAAAAATTTAAGGAATGGGAATTTTTGTAGAAACTTAGTGACTTTGTGCTATTGAAAGGGTAATGGTAAAAGTTTCAAGAGTCCATTATTAAATTTTATTTCTTTTGGATGGAATTGAAGCTTTTTGGCAACAGGATGCTTTGTACATAAAGAGTGATTATGTCTTGTCGGCACGTTTTAAACCTTAAATGTTTGAAAATGGACATCGATGAGTTGGAGAAATTCTTGCAATGGAATTATGTAGATAAAATGCCATAACGGTAATCTTCCAGGTACATTTACTCTAGACTGCTTTAAAATATTTTCAAAATTTGCCTTAGTACCCAAATTTACAATATAACACTAGCAGCATCAACTTGCCATTTCCATAATGTCCCATTTAATAAATTTTTCAAAGCTTAAACAAACAAAATCGAAACTTTTTGTTTAAAAAAAATCCACCAAACCAGCAAGTAAATGCCCATGACAATTGTCATCATTGTCACTATCAATTCGACAAAATGCAATAATAAACCGAATACTGTGCAAGTGAAGCGACAGCAACACATCGATTTTCAGCGAAAAAAAGACAAACACAGAGTTAAACAAAAAAGCTCATATAAAATCACTCAGGAATTTTGCAGCAGCAGCACATGCTGAACATATTTTTCCCATTGTTCTCATTCCCATCGTACACAATACACAGGAATGTTATTGGGCGGATGTGTTATGGTTATTGTGGTTACTGAAAAATACAAACAGCGAGCGAGTGTATTTGCAGATATCGACAAATATGAGCAACAAACTAGCTACGGCAACAGAAGCTTTTTGGTGTGGAAAAAGTTTTTATTTTCGCTTCATTGTGAAACAATAAAAAAGTTTATTCTGTGTTTTTTGATTTTATTCTGGTATTGTTTGGTGAATAGGGGTGGAAAATTTTAATTTAATAAAACTAAATCGCAGGTGCCGCACAATCATTATCCTAGGTATATCATTAAATATCTCACAAAACAAAAAATCCAAACAATTATTTTAAAGAAATTTGCTTAAAAATTTGAAAAAAATTACAAAAGGGGAGACAAAAGCTCAAAAAGTATGTCCACCCCAAGAAAACTTTTTCTCTCTATCTGAAAAGATTTCTTTTTATTTGATTGAATAAGCGATACGCACGCACGTGTACAAATTGTGTGTAAGCAATGAAAGCATGTGTTTAATGAACATGGAAATTGATGGGTAAACGGATGCGTTAATGGATTTTCCCAATGAAACATAAAAAAAATTTGATTTGAAAACTTTTTTTCTTCCTTTTGTTTCATTCCTATTAAATTGTCGTTGTGATTTTTTATGACTTTTTGAATCATTTGCTCAATTGTCAGCTGAATAATGGTGAGGATAAATGAAGCGTAAATGGAAAATTGAGAAAGTTTTTTTGCAAATTGACAAATAAATGTCGAAAATGATCTTGAAATAGATTTTAAATTTGATTTTGAATACAAATTTATTTTAAATAATCTGTAGGTAATGACCCAAGTGAACAACTACTTGATGAATTGATAAGAAGCCGTTTGAATTACATTATGGATGCACATAAATAAAATTGTTTGAGTCTTAATCCGTTATGATCAAAAAATACCAAATAATCAAACTTCACGTTGTCGCACAGTTTTTACGTTGACGCACAGTTTTTAAGAGAGGAAAGATGAATAAATATATAATAATAATAATAAAAAAAGAAATTTTTCGAGGTAATGGTTTTGAAATAATTTAGCAAATTGGAAAAAAATTCTTAAAAAGGATAGGGGGTTTGACCTCCAAAACCCCTCCCTGAATACGCTGGTTTAAGTAGTTCAACATTTTTAAGAATTAGGAAGTTTTGTTGAAATTTTTCCGAGCTTTTGAAAATTTTCCTTAATTTTGTTTCTAGATATAGAAATGAATGTTGCTTTCACTAAATGTTTCATAATGTTGATGCTAGATTGCTTCATCTATTTCCCCTATATTTTGAATAACTTTCTCCTCTTAACATATTTTTTCTCCTGAATTTTTCCTAAACAAACTTTGAATGTTGTGTAGCATTCACAAACATGGTTTTTACTTGAATGTTTCACTCAAACTTTTATTGCTTTTGTGGATGTTTTTGATTGTTTCAGTTTATTTCACTTTACTCCTTAAAAATCAAGCTTTATAATTTTCTAAACATTAATACAGTTTTTATTGAAAATTCTAATCAATTTATCAATTGTTGAGTTTTAAAAAAAATTAAATCATTTATAAAACTATTTATTATCATGCAACTGAAAAATTTCCATATATTTGCAATGTTTCAAATTCAAAAAATGTGATTCTTTGTTTTTCTATAAATATCCCTTCAGCATTTCATTTTACAACAAACTCAAAATTCTGTATAGCAAATGTTGTTGGTTAGTTGTTAGATTTTCTTAGTTTTCAGTCATATTCAAAACATTTTATTGAGAGGTCCATCAAAAGGACTAAAATTAATTCAGAAATTTTAATATCATGCAATGTAGATGTAAATAAATGTAAATTTCTTTAAAAAAGTCAAAAAATGCAATCTCTTTAAATCAAAGTCATCAACCATTAAACAATTCTTCTCCAAAAATAAAATTCAAAAAATTGTTGAGTAGGCAAAATTCAAAATTACAGCAGCTGGTGAACTTGATTGAAGGTCACGTACTAGTTCATCCGAGTCATACCCATTTTGTAAATCTAAGAAATACAAGTCAACAATTTTTGTCATCAAATTTCTTCTATTTTACTTCGCTTAAAGTAAAAAACATTTTTACACAATCTTCAATATGGCAAAAAAACATTCAAAGATTACAGAGATATGATAACCGAAAAGGATGAGAACATTCTTACATTAAAGTAACGATAAATTATTAAACGAAAGTTTTCTGAATTTCCCATGGAAACAAGCACGCACACGTTCCCAAAGATTTCTTAATTTAGGCAAAATTTTAAAGTACACCGAATGAATATAAAGAAGAGGGAAATGAGGACACAATGAAAATTATCTCTTGGTACATTTTTCACACAAGTACAAGCAGATATAAAATTATAATTTCATCTTTTTGCAAGAGGAAGAATTTTTTTTTGGAAATTTATTTACTTTTCGTGTCTGTCGCTTCTAATGATTTTCCATGTTTCTGCCTTTTTTGTATTCTCATTTAGATAAGCAAGAAAAAAAGGAAAGCAAAAATTGAAACAGGAGATGAAAAATGAGAAAATAAAATGGAAAGTGGAAATCGAGGGGGAGGGGACTAGTGTGAAAAAAGCGTAAGTCATTATACGGACATTTGTTTGGGGCAAAAAAGAAGAAGGTGAAATGAATGGGATTCTTTTGTGATTTTTTTTTGTGTTGGACTGAAAGTTTTCTATTGATTTCGTAGCTTTAATGAGAGATTTGAGATTTTTGGCACGTCCGTATTAAAAGTTTAAAATGTACCCCCTTCCTTCCATCAATCAATCCCTTAACATTCCAATACTTTCCACTGAAAAAATAAACTTTAGTAATTGAAAAATTGTGCGTCAGAAGTCATTGACAACAAATTATATCAAGAACAACAACAAAATTCATCTAATTCTCTCATTTCACATCATTTCCTTTAATTTCCTTTCTCATTCACACAAATTTCATTTCATTAATTTTCCCTTTCTTCTTCTCTTTTTCTTGTCTCAATGAAATTCACGCTTTTTTCAGTCAACGTCGCTGTTACCATCACTGTTTGGCGTGAAATATTCTTCTTGGCTTTTTGTTTTTCTTGTTTTTTTCTGAATTCTTCACGCCAAGTTTTTCGATAGGCAGCTTTTTGTTTTTGTTTCCTCAATGAATGGGGAAACTTGGGAGTTGCAATGAAAATATTGACAAAGAATGTTGAGAATTTTTTTTCCTCATTTCTTGTTTTGGGTAGGATATGGGTTGTCTATCGTGATGTGACTACTTTATAGGTCACTCGATATTTGAAATATATTTAATTTAAAAATCAGCATCAGCACTAAATGACCTTGAATTACACCAGACGATAGTCAAGTTTACAAATAGTTCAAATATTTCCCTTTAAAATCAAACCAATATCAATATAATTCAATTAATTATCATAATTCAAGAACTAAATTTTCCAATCCCCTAACAAACTTTCTTTATTCTCTTCGACTAATAATCAACATCAAGAAAAAAGAGTTAATAAAGTGAGTGTTCAAAAGTCTGATTGAAGTTTGCAGAACAGAAGAAGGAAGGAAGTATAGAAGGAAAAAAGCAAAAAACTTAAATTAAGACACCCACAAGAGGGAGAAGAAGGAAAAACTTTGTGACTGAAACGAAGCATATTGAATGAAAAAGTTAAATAAAGAACACAAGCTGATTGCATTAAAGTGAGCGAAAAAGTATTAAAATATGTGCATGTGTGTGCATGCATGTGAATGCAAGTAACATTCATCTGTGGTTCGAAGCAATTTAAGGAAGAAAAGTTGCTCATCTATAAGAGGGAAAAAATTTGTTGCAATATGTTTCAAATTGAGAAATTTTTCATTCTCGTTGTTCCACAATGCAAGCAGCAAAAATATGAGAATAAGAATGAGAAGTAAAAAAGTAAGGAATAACTTTCTTTGCCAAACATAAATGAAAGAAAAAAGTTTGGATTGGGGATTGTTCGTCAATGACTTCAAGTACAGTTAAAGGTTGACATTTTGGAATTATAGTTGGTACCTGGAGGCAAATAAAGGGTCAGACACCTACATAGAATTTGCAACAGTTTATTATTTGACTGGGTATAACACCCTTGAAATTGAGAACCAAGTTATTAACATTATAAATTTTGAACCCATATAAAGCTGATAAAAATTGAGATATGAGTAAGAAGTTTATTGAGTACTGAACTGTATCAAGCACGTCTTGAAAATTTTTTTAGATTATGAATGTGTTAGAGTGCATTGATAGTTACATGAATGACAAAAAATTTAACTGTTACTGAATCCTCTACTGCATTCCTGTATCTTGTAAAACTACTTACAATCTTTGCTAAATAAATTCCAACAAAAAAATTAAAAACATCAGAAGAAAATGAGAGCAAAAAATGTTTATGAACTAACAAACTAATGAAAAGTCAGCTTGAAGCAAAAAATTATACAGTCTCATGCATGTTCAATTAATTTCAACGGTTCTATGTTGCACATGAAAATGAAAATGCTTTTAATTATAACCTTTGTAATTTTTTTCTTCTTCTGTGACATGTTAATAGTTGATATGTGTGATGTTAGATAAACTTTAGTGTTAACTTTTAATTAAGTTATTAAGATAATTTTACTCGGATGGAACCTTGAATTTCTGAAAAGGGTTTTGGATATTTTCATGCATATATACACCAAGACACTACAAAAAGCGATCCTTATGTTACTGACATTGATGAAGAAAATTTTCAAGCTGAAATCTGAGAAAAAAATCATTTCAGAAGGCTTGCAGCACAATCATCATGGTACATCCCTGACCATTTACTGCTCTCG
Source organism: Chironomus tentans (assembly GCA_963573255.1). NCBI lineage: Eukaryota > Metazoa > Arthropoda > Insecta > Diptera > Chironomidae > Chironomus > Chironomus tentans. The sequence continues at coordinate 237,319 of OY754305.1, forward strand.
TCACATCAACTGATCCTTATTGTTTAAGTTTCTATGAAAAGTACATCAAAAGGGATAAAAGAGGAAAAACTCAACGACTCTGCTCAAACAATTTTCCATGTATACTTTTAGACTAAAGGATGGAATGAAAAAAAAATCAAAAGAAAAGCAAACAAGTCTGTAGTCTGCAGGCTAAAATCTTCTGTAAAAATAAAACGTTGGAAACAAGAGAGACTTGAGTTAAAAGAACTTTGCTGCGGGAATATTAAAGAGTTTTTAAAGGTATCAGAAATAAATTTATTTCTGCTATGTTAATTACAGGTAGACCCTCGCCATTTTTCGTTTCTGAATTACACTTGGTTAAGTGCAGAGTTGGCATCGTCCTGCTTTGGCATCGAACGCTTATAGTCCTGTCAACTCTGTTCTAGCGTCCTAGTCCCAAATTTAATTGGAATTTTAAAAATATTTATTTTAAAAATATTAAAGTACATCTTTCTCAAATTCACATGACATCCACAAATATTTTTGAAGCTTAATCTTTTAAAAGAGCAACAACAAATTGTTGCAACAAGAAATTCTTGCCTTAATTCCTCCATCATTCACACACCAAAAATCTCAATCTCATCTTTCTCAATTTCTATTCGCATGGGAATTTTTTCTTCCTCATCTTCAGCTTCTTCCGTCTTCGTAAGCTACCTCGAAAAAAAACGAAAAGAAAAAAAAATATTTCGATGACATGTCGTAAGGAACTTTGTGACAATCTCCTCGTATGAACTTTTTTTTTTGTATTCATGACTGAGAAATGAGACGAAGAATAAAGTTAAAATTTATGACAATGGAATTTTTTAGCTTTGCTTATTTACATCATCGCAATGTACTCGTATGTGTATATTTTTTTGCTTTAACATTGTTATGTCATGGCTTATTGTTTGTTATTGTATTCATGTTTAAAATTAGAATCTGGAAGTTAAGGAGGGAAATCAAGTTCAAATGTGATGCGAGATTAATGGATATGATGCTTTTTAAAGAAGTATGCAAGTATTAAATAAATGTTTAATAATTTTTTATGACAATGATTCAATACAAGTGAGCTACGGAACAAAGATTCACAACAATTGGATCGATTCTCAAACATTTCATCAGAATATGTGCAAAGTACATCAACGAAATTGTGCTAAGCACATAAAAGTCTCTTGTGCAGGTGGAAATGTAAACACAATCAACATTAACAAAAGAAAAGTGAAGAATGGAAAGTAAAAGAAGGAAACAGAAGAAGCGACAGAATGGAAAAAGAGAACAAAATTTTTTTATTGCTATAAATTTCTTTCCTGGCTGCTTGAAATGAATAGAAAGCAAAAAGAACACAACAATGACAGAAAGTCAAGCAGAAAATTGACTAAGATATTTTTGTGTAAATTTTAATTATGATAAGTGACATTGTGTGGCTTTTTGAAGGTTTTGCGTTCTTTACAGAGCATGTTGTCAGTTTTGGAGCATATATACTGGAAATACAGCTAACAGCCTCACCAGGGGCGTATCCAGAAATTTTTCGAGGGAGGGGCTTTGAAATTTTTTTGTATGGACGGGAAAATTTAGGGCTTTTGGGATTTTTTTTAAAAAACCTAGAAAATTGAAAAAAATTCCCGAATAGAGGGAGAGGGGGTGTGACCCCCAAAGTCCCTCCCTGAATACCCCCTTGAGCCTCATTGTGTATTTCACTATAGTCTGTTGGGCTAGATTTGAGTAGAGCTAAGGTTTGATGGGACAAGGATTTGTAGAACTATTTTATTGACATTTATTGCACTATGCATCATAAAAATTTAATATTTTAATGCTAATTCAATAAATCTGTATGATTCGCAGTGCAACAAAATTAGAAAATTCATAGAAATCACCATGAAAAATGCACCTAGTCACATCTGGAAAAAAAATTCAAAAAAAAAATCTCAAAAATCACTCAGCAACCTTTCATCAATCTCTTATGCATGAATAAGTAATCAAGTTTCTTGCATATTTTTTTTACACAAAATGTGATTGAAAAAGAATTGACGTGATTTCATTTCCTCAGTACTACTCTCAATGACTTCTTTCGTACTTCAATCCTTCAGTTCTTTAAATTTTAATCCTTTTCAAACATCTTCAAGCCGGAAATTTACTTTTCCACTTCAATCTATTCCATAAGCTTTCCATTATTTGACACACAGATTAAGGAAGAGTAAATTGCTTCCGATTGAAATGGAAAGAAAGAAGGAAGGAAAATTGTATTGAAATAAATGAAAAGAATTCAGAATTTTTTTCGTGATTTTACAGTTGAAAATTGAGGAGAGGAAATGAGAAAAATTGAAATTTTCGATAAGGGGTAATTCACTTATGACGTCCATGATTTAGGGGGGACGGGGAGGGGGTTCTGAGATTTTGTGACTCTTTATATTAAAGAGATTTTTTTGAATTTAAAATTTGTGACAAGGGGGGAGGAGGGTTCTGAAAATCCCTTTTTTGATGGACGTCATAAGTGAATGACCCCTAAAGGATTGAAGGAAAGCCTTAAGGATGAAAACCCAAAACAGAGTAAAAAAATCAGCAATAATTACTTTAAACTATGCACACATCAACCGAGAAATTTTCGTTATTTCTCCCGAAAAAACAAACCTTGTCATAAAGTATTAAAATTGATGCTGATGAAGTTGCCTTAACAGCTGTATATCTTCTCAAAAATTTACTGTTTGTGTGTCATTTATATTCAACATACCTAATGATAATGATGATGATGCTAAAAGTTCTCAAGTTAAATAAGAAAAAGACAACAAAAAGCTGAAAAATAAAAATAAATTGTGATGGAAAAAGTTTACGAAAAGCTCGGAAAATATTTTCTTCGGCTCATGAAAACGAATTTTTTATTGCAATTTTTTTGGGGGTGCTATCATATGAGGGAACTCATCAAAGTCTCGTCAAGTTAACTTTTTCTTCGATGGAGATACTTTTGGAAGTGCTTTAAATTGTATCAAATCTCGTATCTAGTTTTCCAGTAATGTGGAACCAATCAGTCATGAGCTGAATTGAACCAAATTGTACAACAGTTAAGAGGACAACCTCAGTTTTCAGTCCCGGTTGTTAGCTAAATTGCCCCTCCTAGTAACTCATCTGTCAGTTATGGATGCAACATCTCAGCCACAGGCTCGTGTCCCTTCAAAAATGTTTAAATTCACATTTGTCGAAACGAAAATAATCAAAAATTCATAAAATTCATTAAATTTAAAATTTCATCACAGCAATCTTTAATTTTTCCTCCAATTTAATCAAACTTAATTTCAAATAGTTATCACAGCAATCTTGGAAAAAAAATTTCATTCATTCATTCAAATAAATTTAAACGTTTCGTGTAAATAAATTGAAGGACGTCCTTTGAAATAACTGACTGACTAACATACAAGAAGAAGTCAAATAGCCTTTTCACCTCGTTTTCTCAACAGACTACATTCAATTAAGTCATTTCATTCATGTGAGTATTTTTTTCCTATTTCACAGACATCATGTCTTCTGTTCCTCTATACTTTTCAGATTCTCAAAAGAGTTTTATTTTTATGAATAAATTTTTTTTCGCAGTTTCTTATTTTGTTTTGTGACATGGATCGTAATTCTCGAAACACTGGGCTGAGTTCTGGTTCTCACAACAAGGAAGAGCTAAAGAAAGAGATAGCTGAATTGGACAAAAAGAAGAAAGAGGCTGAAGAAAGTTATAATGCGTCGAAAGAAGAAAATCAACGTCTTCTAATGAGAACCAAGGAGCTGAAGAACGAGAACATTGCTTTGCGGGCTAAAAAGACACGAATAATGCGTGTTTTGGAGATGGCTCATGCTCAGTCATTGCTCGAAACAGATTCACGAAAGGACTCCATTCAACCACCTCGTCGTCATACTCAATAATTCATTAACACTATACTCGTTCCATGTCAGCTCAAAAAAGACGAAATATCGAGTCTAAACTTTGCATTGAAGTCCATGAAAATTTATTAAATGTCAATTTTGTGTTTATTTGTTCATTTATTCTCCTAATTCACCTTTATGTAATCATCGGATCATCGGATCATCGGAATTAATAAAATCATTTAACAAAAAAATTTCAAACAGCTGTAGCAGATCTTCTTCATTTTCTTCCATCCTCACCATCATGCTGAGTAGTTTTTATAGCGCATTTTCCGTAGAAAATAATGCGTAGATTCAGACTCTTGACATTACTTTCTAAAAATTAATTTTTTGGTTGAGTTGATTGACGGCAATGTACGGTTATTACAAAGACTTTGTGAGATTCTTGTTTATGCAGCTTTTTTTAAATAGAATTCAAATTGCAGTAATTATTTAAATTTTAACAACAAAATAATGATTTTCATGTACACCCCTGAATACTGCCACTGTCCTCTATTCCTCTAAATTAGAACAGGAATAAAATTACAAAATAACAAATATTTCCAATCCAGTTTTCATAAAAACTTTATCATTACTGTAAATTATAATTTTCAAGGTGAAACTTCCAATTATATAAAACTAACCTACAACTTCTTTTGTGCTTACTTCCACTTCTTTTATTCCTCAAATGACAAACTTTTCCATTATTCTGCTTTTTCTTTTTCCATTTCAATTTTAGCTTGATGCATGTAACAATGAAGAACTTTTTTTCCTCAATGCATCCGTTGCATTGACACAAAAAATGAGGAAAATTATTTGACTCCATAAACAATGACAATTTAATGGACTCTTGAGTAGAAAAGGTGGAAAAAAGTTGGAACAAAAAAGGAAAATTTTCACTTAAAGATTGACATTTATTTAGTGCTGCATCATCTGTTTGAAGATTAAAGATTTTTTTGCTGGAGGAAATTTATGGCGAGAGAGATTGTAAGCTGACATGAGAATGACGTTAATGATGACTGCAGATTTCTTCTTGTTTAACGCTGAAGTTTAAGATCATCAAGGATGTTAATGGGATGAGGAATCATGTTCAAGTACTTATGTTCAACTAACTTTTAATGATGCAAGACTAAATTTAAGTTTAATTAGATAATTTTATGGAGATTCACCGAGTTTTTAGGATCTTGGCTGATTCCGTTTAATTTTTAAGAGAATTATTTACATTTTTGAACACAAATCCATAAAAATAGCACAAAACACAATCAAAAGCAAACCAGAAACTAAGAAGGGATCCAGGTCCCCTTGGAGAGGTTGGACCTCCTTTAAGACATTTCTGGCAAAGCCCCTGGCAGCCATATCCTGAAAAAATAGAATTTGTCATCTTTCTGCCTTTAACATCCTCAAAGCTTCCCATTTTTTCTAAAACTCCGCATCCTGCTGTTAATCTATAACATATGCTATAAAAAATCCTCCCGAAGCATATCCTGCTGTGTTAATCCAATGGTTTTTATGATTCATACAAAAACAAGTGGAAAGCTGCAATAAAGCATGGAATTAATGTTGTAGACTTTAGCGTAAGCCTTGCTATTATTTGTTTGTGTGGCTTATTGTGGTTCATAAATTACAGGAATGAACTTAATGTGGAGATTAGCGTTTACTCAACGTTTACTTTGTGGTTGGTATTTTAAGTGTATACTTGGGTATTTAAAAGGTTACACTCTACATTGGATGTGCTCCAGTAGACTTCGTGTCACATTCGAAAAAATAAATATTTTGGATATGCTCAATTTTCATGGAATTTTAATTTTTTTTAAAAACTTTATTTTATTTAAAATATCGAGCTTAAAGTTTCAACAACAGCTATAGGAGGAGGATCATCCTCATTTTCATTTAATTCCAAATGAAAAATCCACTAAGCATAAACAGCAAAGTTAAATCTCAACAACTCGCAAACAGTAACCAAAATTGCTTCCACATTCTGTGGTATATTAATTTGCGGTTATTAGCTAATTGCAAATTGCAGTTGAAAAATAATGAAAAAATTAAAATTTCATCATTTTGCTGGCATTTATTAGTTTTTTATGCATTCAGCTCCTGTTTGGTTGAGTTTTCGGCAATGTTGATGAAAAAAACATTAAATGCGGTCAGTTTAACGGTTGTGTTGCTATTGTTCATGCTGTCTTCCTGTACCTGCCTGCATTAATTTCAATTTATGAAATGAAAATGAAAATTTTTCCGCTTACTTGCTCGCATTGCCTGTCATTCACAACTGTTTATCTTCCCGTGACTATTCTTTTTTTTGCTCTTGCTTTTGTAACTGATTTTGATGAAAGCAATGAATGGCATAAGAAGAAGAAGAAGAAGATTTGAAATGAAAAATGGTCAGAAAATGACATTTGATGATGTTGATAAATGAATGGATGTTGATAGACACAAAATTGTTTATCATTTAACCACGGAGAATTTTTTTTTGTAAAGAACATTCTTAAATTTTTGTGTACAAAGTTGAATTTCAAATTTTTAAATATTCCTAGATTCACAATTTTAATTAAATTAACTATTTTGACTAAAATCTAGTTCACTGACCTGACTCAAGTTCATTCTAGAAGCAATAATTTAAAAATAGCAAATATTCAATTCTTGAGTTGAAATTTACATGACTTTGTAGATTCCATCAGATATCCACTCAGAACATCAGTTCATGTCTACATCTGCCTTCAAAATCAAACAAGCATTTGAAATCGATCGAAAAAATTCAGCCATAAAAATCCGAAAGAAGAAAAAAAAAACACTCAAGAAGCACACAGCAGATGTTATCATGAATATAGCAGCAAGCTGTAATTTGTAGACTGCATTAACTTTTTATAGACAAAGAAAATTGCGAGTACAGAAAAAAAATTAATGAATTCTATAAAAAAATATTCATGCTCTTAAAGTTTCATCGATTTTGTCATTGTTGAAATTTAAAAGCACTTTTGTGCTTTACGGCTCGGTAATTTCCCATGAAACAGATCCAGTTTAGCTATTCGAATCGTTTCATTTCACTTTCATCTTGAAAATTGAAATTTTTTGTGAAGAGTATTTAGTGAAATGATGTTTAGGGTGGGTGGATTTCATGGGTTTTTTCTTGTAAGTGAGGGGGGGGGGGGAAGGGGGATCAAGAAATTTGTGAGAGTCCATACAAAAGTTTTTTTATCTTCGGAAAATTTGTGACAAGGGAGGAGGGGGAGTCGAAAAAGTCGTTTTTTAACGTGACGTAATTTGCGAACGACCCCAAAATTCTTTATCTATACAAATTCGAAGTCAAAAATTCATCAACCCAGTGTTCATAATTTCCATCTCATAGACATCCACGACCATGATTATTTTATGACTCACGCCATGAAATCAAGCACAGAAAAGCTAAGCAAGAGGAAAATTATTATGTTAGAGAAAAATGTTGTCAGGAACAAAAGACAATCGAGCATTTAAAGACCGAAAAAAGATATCATCAAAAGTTAGAGACAAGAAATCGTGCAAAAAAAGTTACAAAATTGCCATAAAATTAACTCTAAGGAAAGTCATAAAATTTAGCAGATGCAAAGGAGAAGAAATGAGGAAAAAGTCGAGAATTGAGGACAATATTTAAACAGAACAAAAAAAAGAAAGTTTAAAAAGTCATAAAAATGAAAATGAATTGAAAAATGGAAATGCAAGAAGAAAACTTTTTTATTCATTTTTTTATTTTTCACGATAAAAAAGGAACAAAAAAATCCACAAAAAAGAAGAGGAAAAGTTAAACAAGTAGGGAACTGCTCTCGTAGTTTGGTTAAAGACGCATTTTTCTACTTTCGACTTTTTATACCTTTTGTAAATCATAAGCCAACCTAGAACTTTTGCTGGCAAACAGATGGATAGACAGACGGTCATTAAGTCAATTTTGTCCTCCAGAAAAGTTCACAAAAGAGCAATTTATTAACAAAACGCAAATAGAATTATGAGAATGTGAAACGAGATCATGATGATGATGATATTGAGACTGTAAAAAGGGAATAATGGGAAAAAGTTTGAAAACTTAAAGCTTCTTTTGTTAGGTTTTATTCTCGATTTTTTTTCTCGTTTTCTTGGGAAAGTTTGAAGTTTTAGAATGAGTTTTGATACAAATTTAATTTATATGAAAAATTTGCATTTTGTGAATATTTCTGTTGAAAATCAGCAGCAGCATTTGTTTTTCCTAATATATAAACTCATTTGAGCGAAGCAGTGGATCTATTATAGTATATATAAAGAACGTTCCCAATTTAATCACTCAGTCTCCCATATTTAGTAAAATCGCCCACCTAAATTTGCTTCAGTTTTCCATTTTTATTACCCACATGAACTTGCCTTACTCTTCAGTTTAAAATGCCTACTTGAACTAGTCCCACATTCTGATGTAAACTGTCCATTGAAGTCTGAAATATGAATTAATCTTATTTCTCCTTCGTATGTACCAACAACACCACGGTAACCGGCAATCTCAATAAGAAAAATCAAAAATTTCAATTCAAAAAATTCCTCTTATTCCATTTTCAGCTTTCAATTTATCGACAGCAACAAAAAAAGTTAAATCTTTCCCTTTTCACTTTCAATTTTATTGTTATCGCTTCGACATAAATGATTATTATATTTTTATCGATTCTAAATGTATTTCGGTATCGGTCAAATTGAGGTCCTGCTGTTGCTTCATATTGTTGATGGGTTTTCAGTTCCGCCCACGTACATCCATAGCAAATAAATGGGCCTTACATCCAATTTAAAATATGGAAATGGCAAGACAAAAGGGTATTGAAATGAAAAGAAGAAAGAAAGTGAAAAGATATTGAAATTGTGGATGATAAATTGATGTTTCAACAATTTTCATGATTTTATGGATTTATATTGGAATTGATGTTCAATAAGTTTTTTGGCGGATTCTGAGTTTAACAATACAAAACCACATCTTATTTAGGCCTGTCTTGTCCAAAAAAGAAGATAATATTCAGATAATTTCATAAAATTCTGTGTTGCAGACATTTTGACTGGATCTTAGACTTTCTTTGGGTATCTAAACCTCTGCTTAGATAACACTTAGTCCAGGAATACCCAATGTTTTTTTGAACCAATTATATTCAAAAAATATTTATTTTTTAATATTTTTCAGAGCAATATAACGTAAAAAAAATTCAAAAAAATCAGTACCAAACCTTGTCACTTTAAAATGACCTCTATACTCTCTCAAGCTTTTCATCTCCATTCAATGCCAACAACCATGAAATTATGATAAATACACTTTCCTTATCATACTTAATGAGCGAGTGCATGCATTTACATTTAAATAAGTGAACAAACATTACATAATCTTTCATACTTTGTCACAACTTCCGCTGCACTTGAAATGCATCATCAGCATCAGTTGCTCATTTTTCCTTCCTTTTGTATATTTTTCTTGAGGGGTCGTTCGCAAGTTATGTCACGGAAAAAACGACTTTTTCGATCCCCCTCCCCCATTGTCACAAATTTTCCAAAGAAAGAAAAATTATATTTAAACTGTCACAAATTCTTCTACCCCCTCCCCCACTAAAGCGTGACGTAATTTGCGAACAACCCCTTAATGTAAAAAATTTTTAAAACGAAAATATTGTTAAAGTGAGATTGAGAAAGCTGGAACTGAATTGGCTGACACAAATTGATCAAGAAAGTATTAAACTGCTTCTATTTTCTTCTTCTTTATTAGTTATTTATTCTTATACTAGCTGGATTGACGTGAAATAACTGAACATTTGATTATAATGAAAATGATATTGTGAACATTTTACTGTTCAGGTGTCTTTACAATAGAGATCCATAAAACAATCAAGTCAGCTTTAAATTATTTTAAATGAATTTAATTTTATTGATAATTTTTAAAATAAAATATTTATTTTACTAAATATAAAGCTTCTTAGTCATTGAATATTAAAGTTACAATGGAAAATAAAGTGAATTAATTCAAGAATCACTTACTCAATCAATCTATTCATACTAACCCTAGCAATGCCTTCAATATTATAATTCCTTAATTTTAAATACCCAGCAAAAATCACAATAGCCATGATGGTCACAACAGTTGATAAAAAGAATACAAAAAATGTCAACTTACCTTTTGTCCTCTTTAAATCTCGAAGTTGATCCTCAAGACTCTGAAACTCGTTCCTTAATTCCAAATTTATTGACATTATTCCGCTGTATTCTTCTTCAAATTCCTTCAGCTCAAGTTCAGTTTGATATAATTTAATTTCAGAATCAGAAAGATTGAAAAGTTTAAATCGACTTGTTGCTGATGTTGAGGTTGTAATTACTTTTCCCGGTGCACATCCAACTTTTACTTCCTTAATTAAATCCAAGACTTCCGTTCTGTTGCCTTCTCGTGCTGTCCGTGCTACACAAGCATTGCCACTGAGGTGTAGGAAGCGCAAATGGACAAGATGATTAAAGACTTCAGGATGAATTTCATAAATTCGATTATTACTGAGCCAAACACATTTCAAGTTCAAATTAAATTTAAATAAATTTTCTTCTAAAACCTCCAAACGATTCTCAAACAAGTCCAGTATCCTTAATTTTGGAAATGGTTGTAAGTCACGCTGTGTAATTTTCGTCAAAAATCCATCATTCATGTAAATAACTTCAAGATTCTTGAATGTTTCGTCCATGGACTGTGGGAAGTAAATCATTCTGTGAAAGTCAGTTTTGACAGCCTTAACGTCGTCATTGCTCAAGGATGAATTTTCATGTGAACCGATAAAAGACGCTGGTGAATTTTCGTCGTGACTGAAGACCAAATTTTCTATATTGCATGAATATAGTTCTCCAATGTGCTCAAAATCTTCGTTTTCAAATTCACAGTGGATTGTTATGGAATATGTTAGTGATGAGATGCTTGTAAGGGTCAGGATCATTAGCCTAGATTGAAAGTAAATAATTTAACAGTAATTATTTTTTATATTTAATTTGTTTTTTTTTAATTCTAGATTGTCAAACACAACCCCAGACATTTAACTTAGCTTAATCTTAAAACTCACCAAAATTTACTCATGATTTGTTGAACAATTTTTCAAAATTATTTAAAAAGTTCACAAAATTTATAGTTTTTAAAGATAAAAAAATCTCAATTCAAAATAAATATTATTACAGCACAAAATGTTTAAAGTTATATCAAACTCTAGTTTTTCACAACTTTATTCCTCAATAATTAATCATCGACTAAAGCTCAGAATTTTAAATTTCATAATTAATCGAGAGGAAATTTCCAATGACTAGACTTGTTGTTGTTGTTTTTATCATAAATTTATCATATTCATTAATAAAAATTAACTATAACAATGAATTTGTATTGTAAATAATTGATTGCAGTGACTATGTTGCATGACCCAATTGTCGTTGACTTATCATATTCTTTGATTGGTTCAAGCAACAAGTAATATTTGCTTGAAAATTAATTTTATTTATTTTTTTCAATATTTTAAGGACATGATATTTTTTCCATAAATACCCGTCGTATATCTTCACATATTTTATACGTTGAAAATTGAAATGAAAATCCTTTCTAGCAAAAGCTGTACAGGAGCTTTGGCTCTTTTGATGGTGAGTAAATTTCACACATAGATGGCGCTGTAGTGAGATTGAAGTATTTTTGAGTTTTTCAGCCTCGTTTCAATGTAGATTTTGAACAGCATCAGAATATCACATTGCTACTAACAGAAAATAATGCGGATTCAAGAACAAAAATTTATAATGAAAGAACTATTTTTTAAAAATGTAAATTTATTTACTTTTTACAATAAGATTAGTTTTTTAAAACAAATTTTCGAAATTTTCTTGAATTAAATATTTATCCTAATTTCTAAATTAGTAATTTAGGATTCGCTAATCTTCTTTAGTAATTTGAATATTTTTAATATTTTATACATGATTTTATCAATTAATTTCGAAGAGGAATTCCAGTCACGTCATTGATGAAGTTCAGATATCCGTTGACCTTTGTTGATCCTTGATACTTTGCAGATCCATATGTTACTATCATCACATTTATGCCGACAATAGTTGGAGTTCCATTTTCATAAATAACTGATGGACCACCTATGTTGTAAATATAATTGAATGAAGGTTGTTAAGCAAAAGTGTAAACACAATTTTATGTACCTGAATCACCGCCCTCTAATGATGAGGACCAAAAGGAAGCTCTTGTTGGTTGACTGCAAAGATAGTCACCAAAATCACACAGAAACAATGGAAGAACTTTAAATTGTGTCCATTGAAGATATCTTGACAGTGCACCTCCACCGATACCTCCTGAAAATCAGAAATTAAAAAAAAATGAAGACATTTAAATATAACCAAGTTCGTTACCCCAACCAACAGCAGTAATAGTTTTTCGTTCATAAGTTAAACTTGCTTGTGATATTGCCGGTAGTCTGACAGAATTGACAAAAGAATTAAGATCAACTGTCTCTGAAAGTTGAAACAGGGCAATATCTGGATGGTCTTTTCCTGATGCAGAATTGAGCCAAACAAATTTATTTGCAAATACTTTAACTCTATTAGCTTGACGATCTGCTGATCCCATAGATGCTTGCACTGATACTGCGTTGGTGCTGAAAATTTTTGTAGACATTAAGACCCAGGATTAATAATTTCAATAATAAAACTCACTCAGCAATGCAATGACGTGCACCTAAAATCCATTGATTTGATATCAAAGATGCTGTGCATAACAATCCACCATTATTTAAATTAATTGCTAATTCAGCCACCCATGGAAATTGTGTATCTGTTGCTTGTTGGCCGTTGCTGATTCTACCGTTACGAGAAACACCACTTGAGTTCCCTTGGAATACCCATTTGTCAGGTTCTAATGGAATTTCGAGAATCAACTCGACAACTTTAGGGTCACCATCGATTGGGTTAGCAAACACTACATGAAGTATCATGCTTAATAAGATTATTAATAACTTCATTCTTTATTTCACTTTTTATTTGAATAATTGTAATTCAACTGAGACGCTCGTTTAAAGATTGCTTTCTTTTTAATAGCCAAAATACTTACCTTTTAGTCTTATATATGCAGTCGCTATCAAGAAATCTGTAAATACAATAAGATAAGGGCCAGTTAAAACATTTAACAATAACAAAGCAATTAATGATGATTTGCAACTCGTGATATTTTGTTGTCCTAGTAAATGTGTAAAAGTTGCTTAAATTTGACACTCTAATCTGATTTATTAACATATTTTCAAATAGCAGTTTGTTTCTGAAATGTGAATCTTAGACTCAAAAATAATTCCATGATTATTTTATTTTCCATTCAATTTTGCGCTTTATTCATAATCCTATGACAATTTGTAATAATTAAATAAATGTTTAATAGAGCTTTGCTGAAAAATTTTGTTTGATTAAATTAATTTTGATGTTTTTGGTAAAGTTTGGTTTCTTCATTTTTGCTTAATTCAATTCACTAATACTGATTTTATTTTGTTAGTTATAAATTTATTTCTAATTTCACATTTTTCGATTATTTTTTTATGCTACAATTCGGATGATAAAACTTTACAGATAATTTTTTGAAGCTTCTTAAACTTTTCTGTTAAGTTTGTAATTTTTTTTGTTATAAAATTTAGAAAATCAATGAAACTTTTGGATTTGATTATTTAAATGAATATTTGTTAAGATATAATAACGAATAATTAAAGAATTTGAAATTTAACTACGAAACTACAAAATTCTGAGTTAAAAGCTCGTTTTGGTATTTTTCAAATATTGGATGACGAGTGGTTTAACTTGGGTAGCAAAATAAATTCTTAAATAAATTTTTTCAATAACTTTGTTATAATTTCTCTGCATTGAACATTTTCTACTTAATACTGCATTTGATTTGTCTTGTTAGAAACTTAAATATTTCATAATTTAATTTAATTTTCTCTAAAACAACAAATTTTTATAATATTTGCATTATGTGTATGACATTGAAAATAAATTTTTTTCTGGCTTTTGTTCTATCACATTTAGTTGAATTTTCATCTTTTTTGTAATATAATTCTGTCTTTTAGTATTTACAAAAATATTTGTCCTATTTGAGATTTCTGGAATAAATTTAGACCCTATTTTTGCATATTCTAGCATTGTGGTCTGGTTTCCTGGGTATATCCTATGGATGACTCTATGTTGGAGTGTTTTTAGTTCGAAGAGGGATTAATTTACTTAAAAACAAATAAAAAATCAGTTAACGCTCTTAAATGATTAAAATAGCTTTTCAAAATTGACCGTTTGGTGCTTTTGAGTGAAGGGTCAAGTATAGAAATAGAAAAATAATTAACACAGCTATTTAAACTATCTTACGTAGTTAATTGGTTCACAATATTTTAAATTTTCTCTCTACAAAAATACACATTTCATATTATCCATCTCATAATTCCACAATCATTACAATAAATCTGCATAAGCTTTAAATTCCCTCGGCATAGTCAAAAATATAAGTGCTGTAGATGCAAATGTTATAGGCAGTCATAAAGATACTTTATGGATATATTCGACAATAAATAAAGCTCAAATTTTCAATTCCATTTACTGCGGCAAGCCATTCATCAAGTATGTGGTCATTGTTCCCTTTCCCTTCACATTTATACTTCCTCGACAATTAAACGAGTATGCTGTATTGTCCTTGACAATCTCGTGTACTTCCTCGGTCACTTGTATGTGGTCAAGTACTCCTGTTGAGTCCATACGGCTCGCAACATTTACAGCATTACCCCAAATGTCTAAAAAATATATGACATAAAACATTTATGTGATCAATTTTGAAAATTAAAATGTTATTGAAATAAAATTCCTGACCATATTGTGGTTTCCGTGATCCAATTACACCCGCCACGACGCCACCAATGTTGATTCCAATTCTCATGCGAAAGTTGTTGAATGAATGCTCATTGACATTCACGACTTTTTGAAATAATTCGAGAGCATAATCAATCATCGCATTGACATGGGAAAATTCTAATTTATCGCACGTGTATCGAGTGAGACCAGAGGCGGCCATATATGTTGATCCAGTGCTCTTTATCTTCTCTATTGAACTAGAAAATAGCGAGTAAGAGAATTGAGAGTTGGAATTATTAATTAATGATTAATTGATTTAATTCAGAGAAGATTTGTTATCGTGTAATTTTCACATAAGATCAGCATAAGGGGAGTATTTCCATTCATTCAGACAAATCCTAAATCCATTTCAATTTGCTGTACAGAAAATTTCTCACCTAAATTTATTCTGACACAACAGCTCATCGAAATCCACAATAATCTCATTCAGCAGTCTCAGACACTCAACGCCTTCGTTGTTTCCCTCCAATTCAATATAAAACTCCGAGAAATTTGCTATTGTTGCAAACATCACACAAACGCTGTCACATTGTTCATGATAAATCTCATCCATATTCTTGTCGCGTCTTAAAAAATGGTCGGCGACGTGGACTGGTAAAATGTTGGCTAGTAACTTCCGGTTATAAGCTTGCAGATTTTCCATATCTTCTTTCTCCTCTGTTGCTTGTAGTTTCCAAATAAAGTCTAGACGTCGCGTGATTTCTGTTTGACGACTGTGAATTATTTGACCGACGAGAAAAAACATCACAAAGACCAAGTCGATAAAGAAGCTGAAAATATGGATTTTTGAGGTTAGGTTTTTATTTTTCAATTACTTGATGTTCAAAAAATTTACAGCTAGGCTACTCAGGAGCCTCATACTCAAAGTATCAAAATTGCCTAAAAAATACTCACCGTTCAGTATTCAGAAACCACAATTGACATGTTTTGTAGCTCAAAAGCAGCAAAGTGCTCACACAACCGATGAAAATGAGAAAAATTGACAACAAAAGAATAATTTTGAAAATAATTTTAATAAATTGATGAACAGCACACGTAATCAAGGCAAGAAGACTCAAGATGAGAAGAATCTGTAAATAAAATTCCGTGATCGAATTATAAACCCCTTCCTAAATTTAATCTCGAATTTCAAAAATTTAATTATAACTTTAGTCTTCGTTGTTTTCCTTATCATTTTCATTTAATTTAATTTTCATACTCACATCAATTATCTTTGTATCATCACAATGACTCGACAGCAAAGATGTGTAAGTCTTTGAAGAGCGTAAAAAATCTAAAATCTGAAATTTGTGTAGGAAAAGTTTTTGAAATTGTTAATAGCAGCATTTATTTTGAGAAGGATTATCTTGAAAAGTGAGAAGCAGAGCATATATATGATGCTTAGACTGAGAGTTGCCATTCATAATGTACAGTGCATTAATCAATGATTCCCAAAACAGCAAAAAAGTCATGCACCATACATCAACAATTATTTCTTAGTTTTTTGATGTTATGGTGCATGATTTTGCTGTACATAAATTTTTATTCAAAACACTTCCAAAATTTGAAACTTTTTGGAAGTGTTTAAAAGTGTTTGGAATTTTTGGAAAATGAGAATTTTTT
The DNA here is from genome assembly GCA_963573255.1 of Chironomus tentans. NCBI lineage: Eukaryota > Metazoa > Arthropoda > Insecta > Diptera > Chironomidae > Chironomus > Chironomus tentans. Next base: position 253,714 of record OY754305.1, read on the forward strand.
CATTTTTCTCGAAAATAGTCATTTTTTAAGGAAATCCTCATTTTCGGAATTTTCATACACTTTCAAACACTTCCAAATTTTAGAAGCGTTTTGTATAAAAATTTAAGTACAGCAAAATCATGCACCATACATCAAAAAACTTTTAAAAAAATTGTTGATGCTTGGTGCATGGCTTTTTTACTGTACTTAAAATTTTTCAATTTTTTCGATTAATACATTTCGATGCACCAAAAAACAAAATTAGAGAGCAGAAGTACCAAAAAAATACTCACAATCCTATGAAATGCCAAAGATATCACAGTTATAACTACACAAAATGACAGCTTTTGAGCGATGATACGCTGATTGTGAAGACTTGTTACTAATTTATTGAAGAAATTGTGTTTAATTTGATCATAATGGAGGAGGACTGGAACTGATATTGAGACTATGACTAAAATAAATAGAGTATATATCCAATAATTGTAGGTGGAACTGAAAATGAAACAAAAACTTTGTCACAAATTCAAGAAAATTTATTTTAAAAATCACAAAAATAATCAAAAGACTCACGCTTCATAAGACAGCATTTGAATCAATAAGATTCCAATTGCAATAATAATTGTACAATAGAAATATGTCCTTAACATCGGATCCGGTTCCTGACAATATTTTTTCTCAATTTTGTTGTCCTTGAATGTGAGAAAAATTCGCCTACAATGATCTGACCTCAATCTATCAATGCTTCTAGCATCAATTGCCTTTACTAGATATTCGTTGACTTCTTCTTCCGGTGACTTGATGTCTTGCTTATCAGTATTTCCCATTTTATTATTCCAATGTCCCATCATTCTTAGTTCTTTTGATATACTATTGGTGTTTTGAGGATTTTGTCGACTTGGTGGCTTTGGTAATGTGCTGTATCTGTGTGATTCCTTCGGAATGATCAAATAAGTCTGGATTTGATGGTCCTTTAGGTACGAATTTCGTTCATCACCTGCATTTAAGTAAATAAATAATAATTAGACTGATTAAGCTTGATTTAACTTCTTACCATGTCCATCCTCAACATCATAATGATTATTAAGACAAGCCAGTGTCTCTTTAGTAATGTGTACCCGTCCAGGAATTCCACCAGATTCCATAGTATTCGCTAATGTCACATCATTTGACCATACATCAAACTGCCATTTTTTCAATCCTAAAACTCCACAGTGAACTCGTCCAGTGTGAATTCCAACTCGCATATTTACATTAACAGCCATGACTTCCCTAACTAAAGCAATTGCATCAATCATGTCGAGACCCATTTCGACTGCACACATGGCATGATCAGGTCGTGCTTCAGGTAGTCCACTTACACAGTAATAACAGTCACCAAGGAGTTTAATCCTTAGACAATGATGCTCAGATGCCAATCGATCAAATCTTGCAAAAAGTTCATTGAGAAGACGCACAAGCTCCTCGGCTGTACATTGATCAGATAGGGATGTAAAGCCACAAATATCAGCAAATAAAATGCTCACATTCTCATGCCTTTGGATATAAATTTTATGAAATTGAGCTTCCTTTGGTTGACCAGCAATATCATTCTTCATTTCCATGGCAACATGTCGTGGCAGTACTGATAATAAAAGCTGTTCTTGTTGCTGATTCTCTCGTTGAATTTTTAATCGTGCCTCAACACACTGACGAGTTTCTAGGAAGGCTTTTCGTTGAGCTTTTTCTTTTGGCGAATGCAGGAGAATTCCGGTGACATTGGTACATATGAGTGAGACCATCTCGGATATTATCTGAAAAGGTATTCGAACCATTATTGAATTTTGATAAGTCATTCAATTTCATGAAAAAAAATGTCACAACGTCAACAGTTTTAGGAAGTTTATTCTCAAAACGTTAAACTCGATTTTTGATCACTTGGGAGAAATTAGAAGCAAAATGCAGAACAAACACTCTGAACTCTCGACTCAGTAAAGTGAAGTGAAATTTGTTTTCGAGTTTATTGAACTAAATTCCCCAGCTGCAAAATGACACAAAAAACTTTTCGCCATGCTTAAGCATATTTTTTGCTGATTTTTATGTTGCTAAATTTTTTCCTGGTTTTATTTTGCATGTGGGTATTTGAAAAAAAAAACTTTAGTGATTTTGTGTGGCTTTCTAAATTTTTTTATGTATAGACCTGAAAAGTAACCCAAAATATAGGTTGAACCTTATAAGTTGAATGGATGCATCCCATAGAAAGTCATATGATACACCTTCCCAAACAAAACTTTATCCCATCAACCATAAATGTCATCACATTGTCGTACAACTTTCATGCTCAAGCGTTCATAAAATTCTATCAAGTAGTCACTTACCATATTCCATGTGTTCATCTTGTGAAGATGTAGAAGAAGTGTAATATGAGAAATGGATATGAGAATTCCACCAAGAATTGCTTCCTGTAATCTTATCGGAAGCATCGTATACGTGATGTAAATGCAAATCAACGTGCATGCACCCGCAGATGTGTATTCTCTGTAAATATCCATGTATGTGTATGTGTGTGAATAGAAAGATAGAAAATGCATGAAAATTAGGATTCTTGTTAGATTTGATAACAAAGTTATGAAAATTGACAGGAAATGAAAGCGAAATGTGAAGAAGCTTTCACATTTTATGACTTAGATGTGCTTTTTATGCTGACGGTGGTTCTGACTTTTACATAAATGAGATTTTAGTTCAAATATTTTCATAACAAGAATATATATTTGAAAAATAATAAAATTATTTAAGACAGGAAGCTTGAGCTTTAAAATGAGCTTTTTGAACAACTCCTTCACAAAAAACTTCATCTTAATTTTACATCTCGAAAATATTTACATATCCAGTCATAAGCATAAACAACATTAGCCAAGAATAAAAACTCATTTCGTTAATTAATTAAAATCGACAAGAACAAGAAATGTAGCTCATTATTCATACCTGCCCATATTTGTGATTGAAAAGCTTATGTCAATAATGACGAGTGAGATGATAATGGCATATGAGACATGAAACAGATAAATCTCATTAATTCGTTGCTTATAAAGACACAGCAGTAGAATTGTATAAAGAATTGAGCAAAGACCAAGAAGTGTAAATTGAATCAAGTTGGTTCCTAAAAGTTCATAAGTCCTCGTCGTTCCGTCATCCACAGTCATGTTAAAATAGAATGTCGTTGGTACTGCCATTGTTTGAGTATCGTTGCCATCCAAAAGTGTAAAATTGACTATTTCAGTTCCGTTTGTTGAGCTCTCAATAATCAGAAGCTCACTTGCGACTATTTTTGTCATTTCCTTCCATCGATTGATAAAAAAGTAGACATGAATAATGGCGAGGATGAAAATCAGTGCAAATAGCAGCCATACAATATGAGCTGCATTATTTTGATTCATTCTTAGCAGGTAACGCTGATAAAGCATTTCAATTTGGATATTTTTAAATTTTGCCGATGCCATTCTCCGTTTCAGGAACGTCCTTAGTTTCTGAAAGCTTGTTTTATCATTGCTACTTCCATTATCATCTATAGCACAGTCACCATTGTTATTATTATTATTATTATCCCCACTCTGATCCATTATGGACGTGTGTTCAGAGTAAGCCATATATTCACTATTAAAATTACTGTTGTCGTTCAACATACTCAAACAGCTCTTGCTGACAATTGATTGGCGGGGATTGTTGCCACTGGCACTGCCATATGATGATGATTGTTGTGGTCGCATGTCTATATTGAATGTTGTTATGCCCGCCTACGGAATTAAATGGATGATAAAGAAAATAAAACCGTAATGATTTTTTTTTGCAAGAGAAAATGAAACTGATAAGAGGATTAATGACAATCGTGTTGTTGTGCATGATGTGCGTTAGTTAGAGATTTGATTTAGCTTTTTTAAGGTTAAGGGTCAGTGATGTATCCAAGGGAATAGTGTTGGTTAGTCACCATACCCAATTTGAACGAATGTCACAAAACTGCATCCCAAAATCATAAAAATTCACCTAAAATTTCCCATTGCTCGTCATTTTACACGCTAATCTTTCTATAGTTCATACAGTGACATCAGAGAGAATGTTAATTGCATATTCATATACGCGCGACGTCGAACATAAAAACAAACTTTTATCGCACGTGCAGACCCAGATTTTCTTTTTTTTTCTGGGACTTAGTAAGCAGTAAAATATTCTGCATTGATTCTCGGACAAATTTTATTTATGAAGCACATAATCGAGTTTATGGTGATGTAATGTTCATGATTGTTATGATGGAACGTTTGTGCCCGAAGATGATTATTGCCATCAGTCAGTATGATTCACATATTCATTGATTTATTATTGTTAGAATGTGATTGACTTTCATTACGAAGAATTTATACAATTGCTTGGTGCATCAAGAAACCATGTAAATTTTACAAAATGCAAATGTTTCTTTTCATTTTCATCACGAAAACCCCTAAAGGCTTATCATGCTGAATCTAAAAATACTCAAAATAAAAAAAAATAAAATTAGCAAATAAATTTTTATAATTACTTAATTCATTCAATATAAATTTTTGTTATTTTAATTGAAACGAAAATTTTCAGAACAAGAAAAATATAAGCAGGTAATTGGTTTGAGAATTAGGCGCATTATTTAAAAAAAATAAAACCGAAACATAAAAATTTCTAAATATAAAGTTCAGACCTCAAACTCCTCGAATAATTTCTAAATTTTCCCTTGTAGCTATAATTCCAAAATATACCATCAAAAATAACTAAAAATTTAAGCCTAAAGCACTTCAGTCAATCCAATAATAAAGCAACCTACCAACTCAATTTTGTTAATCTTCTATACAACATCAAAAAAGAAGGAAGAAAGCATCGGAAACAAAGGAAAGAAAAGAGTGAGGAAAAGCACTCATACAAGTGAAATTGAGATTGAAAAGCGGAAAAGCTCATTAGAAGATTTTTGAGAAATAAATATTGAAGAATTTTAAGAAGATTGACGTAAAAGCTTCAACGCTTTTCGAGATATGCTTTATTATTCCAAAAAAAATCATTAACCATTTTTGGATGACTTTTTCCTTGTTTCATTGAGATTACCGTTTTTTAGAAGGAATTTTTTGAAGGCTTTAGTGAGAATAATCTTTAAATATTTTATATTATTATTGAGCTTAAGAATTCTGATACCTTTAATAATAAATTTGGTTTGTTTTGTATCAGAATTTTAAAATTTAATTCTTTAGTCTTGTTCCTAGAAATTGTTTCAATTTTAATATCAAGATTATTTCTATTTATTCACAATTCTCAATAGCTTCCTCAACATCTTTATTAAATACTCCTCCTCTTCCCTTAATTCTATGTCAATTTGCAATCTGAAACGTTTTTTAATTACTCTCAGCATGAAAAGAAAAAGCTTTAAATTGATTTTAATTTCTCTTCTTTTTCAATTGCAATCCAATCTCACTCAATTACTCTGGTGAGTGCTTTTATTGATTCTTACTCAATTTTCCAGATTGTTGCTCTAGCAACCTTGAAACTCGCCCCACAGACATTCATTTCCTTATAATTTTCGATATTTTATTTTAGCTCTTGTGAGAGTTTCAGACGGAAAGTTTTGCAGTAATCGAGGTGGAATTTATGATGAGTTGATGATGAGTTTTCAATAGTTTCATGTGTGGGATGGTAAATGGAAGTTATAGATAATATGCAATGCTGTGAAACTTACTCTATACGTATCATAAATCTATTGGTAACTTTACTTTAAAATTTAAGATCAAAACCTCAAATTTATGATGTCAAAATTATGGACGAAAAAACTTGACTTCAAAATAGTCTTAATGTCACCAAAATTAGAATCTAGTGAAATTCCCAAAAAAACTCAAGCACTGATTAATTACAATCCAAGTTGGTTATCTTAAAACAGAAGAAAAATCAATTTCATTGTAAGAAGAAAAAATTACAAGTGGTTCGAGTAAAGAGAAACTGAATCAAAAGTCAAGTAATGAATCTCAAATATAAAGAATGAAAAGCTCTCAATTTATAAATAAGACATGCTGTAGCAAAAATGAAGGAAAAGGTCATGGGAAATGTAAACATAAAGCAAAATTCATACAGAAACCCCGTTTTCTGTTCTTTAGTTAGTTAGGAAGATAGTTTCCGCGATAGCATTTGAATACGGTCTCCTAGGTTACGGTCACTTGGATACGATCTTGTGGCTTTATTCACTAGACAGCTTCAGCATCAAATCATATCATTAGAGGTCTAATTTTTTCCACATTCATTATTAACTCTTCAGAATTTTGACAACTTTGACATTTTTAACCAAACTCAACCCTATTATGACAAACTACCTTACCTTTCATAATTATCCTCATTTATGGCTTTTTATTCGGTCATATTACCTCAAACATTAATTCCGAAACAAAAGTTAAAGCGCTTAACCACATTGAACACATAAAGCTTCAATTTTCCTTTTTATTACACATAAAAAATTAACAGAAAAGTAAATTTAATTATTTATATAATATTATCAATTATCGACACTCAAATTGTGGGTTTTCATGGTTAAGCTGATTGATTTAATCAAAATTCGTGCGAACTGTTAATTGAAAATGTCAATCTGTATGAAATTTCATCTTGATCAATTAATTTCAAACAATGGTGGAGGAAAATGTAAAGGTAGTTGAGTGTATCTGGTTTCTTGGTGGATTTTTTTTGAATTGTCATTAAAGTAATTTGGGATATCAATTTATAAGAGTCAAGGGCGTATCCAGAAATTTCTCGATAGAGGGGTTTTGAATTTTTTTTGTACAGACGGGAAAATTTAGTGTGGAGTTTGGGGTTTGGTATCTTTTTCCTAAAAAACACTAGCAAATTGAAATAATTTTACCAAAATTTTTTTTGCGGGGTTGACCCCCAAAACTCTTTCCTGAATACAGGGGCGTATAACAGTATAGTCGTAGTCTAAATTATGCAGACTAGATTTAAAAGTTCTACAGAAACTACAAAATCTATACCTTAAAGGAACAATAAACTTTTTCAATGAAATTTTTCTATTTCTAAGTTCCTAAAGAATTTTTAATACAAAATAAATTATTTCATTAAAAATCACAAATTCTATAAATTTCTAGACAAATTTCACAAAATTTTCTCTCTACCATAAAAAGTACTTCAAAGACTTTTCCTTCTATAAAACATGCTGTGAGCTCCAACAACTCAAAAGCCTTTTCAGACTCATTATCATTATTACCAAGAAAAGCTTCTCTCGTGTTCATTTCTGAAAAGAATTTGAAATACAAACAAAGAAGAGAAAAGGCAAAAATTGCTCACGTCCATTTTATTATGGTCATATCTGGTCATATCATTATTGAGCAGCAATAACAACTAAGAAGATTGGGTCAACAGTATGCTAATTTATTTTCATTGAACCTTTTTCTTTTATACTTGACTTTTTTGTTTCTTGATTTTGTGCTCTTAATATGTTGTAGGACAAAAGCTAGATTTTGGTGCCAAAATTCAATATCTAACCTCAAAAGTACAAAACCTTGCATCCAAAAACCCTGACAAACACACACACATTTCCTCACATGCTCGACCTCCTACAGTCAAGTCTTGAAAAAAGCTTTTTTTAAATTAAATTTTTTTCATCCTTATTTTATTTGCAAAAACTTTCATTTTACTCTCCATTTCCTTAACAAGATTCCCAAATTCAAACACATATCATGTTAGAATTCTCACTAGATAATTTGATACCGACCTTCTCGTACTTTTCCATCCTTTCGACCTTTTTCTCTTTTCTCTTCCTCATCTTTTTGACATATTGACTCAAAATGAAATGAGAAGGTCACAAAAACTATTTTAGACACATTATTTAGATTTATTTTTTGGGGTTTTATTTGAAGAAGTGTGAATGCTTGTTAGGATATTAAGGGTATAAATTTTATTGGATTTTTTTTATTTTATTTCGTCCATTGCACTCTTCAGTCAAGGACTTTATATTTGCAGTGAATTTGTGTTTTTCATTTAAAAAAATATATAAAGTCAATGAATGATTTGAATACAATGAAAAACCATTCATAATAAATAATTCTTTGTTTGTACTTTCATGTGAATTTAATCATGAAATTTTTCATTACCCCATCCCTCTCAAACCACCATACATGCCCTTCAATTAACTGAAAATATTTTGCACAAAATTACATTGTGGCTGCTCGTTTAAAAAAAATTTCAATTAAAACTTGTTACGATGACTGGAACTCATGTGTATATATGCAAAAAGAATGGAATAATACCAGTATGGCTACTGCTATGGTAGTATATGAAGTATGATTTTAAGCTTGAAATAATTCTTTATTTGATAATTATAGTAAACTTTCAGGATTTTTCATGAATTTGCTATTTGTGATTATTTTTTTAAATGTGGGAAGATTTCTTAATTTCTATTATTTGAAGCTATATTTGAAGATCATTCCAGTATTGAATGGATTCATCCCTAAGAATAAGAAAGGTTAACATGAAGAAGGGACTAAGTATTAAATTAATTTCTACAAAATCTATTTCTATATCCTCAAGCACGTCCTTCACTCATTCGAATATTTTTCCATCCATAATTACAATTTCATCAGCAAACTATTAAAATGAGTAAAAAAGTTGTTTCTTGTAAGTTTTTCCATTAAGTTTTCAGCCCTTTTTGTGCTCGATTATTGAAAAGTTTTTGTTGAGATTTTTTTTGTCATTATTCCGTGAATATAAATTGCAGCATTATGTAACTGAGTTTTCAAGGGTTTTTCAACTAAGTTTGTAGAAGAATTTGTTATTTTGAACTATTAGTGGAAGAAACTTAATGTAAATTTTAATGAATGGAGGGGATAAAAAATGTTTTGTAATGACTTGAAGATGTTTAAATGAGGAGATTAGTGTCTAAGCACAAAGTAATTGAAAAAAATATATATTGAATTTCAAGAGCTTAAGTAAACTATTATTTATATTGAATGGAAGATATGTCAATGAAAAATTTAAATTGAAATTCTGATTTTAAAAAAATATTTGAGAAATTCCAAAATAAAAATGAATTGTCAGTAAAAAATCTCATTTTGGAAGAATTTGCAAGATGTTGCAATGAAGATTATGTGAAGATATGCAATGTATGAGAGGATAAGCATTACTTGGGAATTACCATGTCAATGTGTCGATATGTTTTTGTATGGGATTTTGTAATAAAGTAGATAAATATTGAACATTGTAATCTTTAGTGTAAATGGGCGACAAAAGTTCTTATTTTTCGAAATCGAAACTTCGAAGATGGAGTTTTTTTTAAAAAAATACGACCGTTACAAATTTTCATAAGCAAATTTAACGGTTTTTGAAAATTTAAAAATTTAAACACTTCGAAATATTTTTGAAACAGTTTTGAATTTCAAAAAAATAACGGTTAATTTAGTGGAATTACTATTAAATTCGTGTAGTATTTCACTTTTTTGCTATATGTTTGTCGGTATATCTTGCCTGCCTGTTTTCAATTTTAATCTAGAAAATGTTCCCTCGTGTTCCCATTAACTCCTTCACCGATCACAAATTTTCCTACTTAAAAAAATCTTACGACAATTTTCTCTCAAAATGCTTTTCTCGAACTTGCTTTCTTGCCTTATATATTTTCAATTCCATTTTCCCATCATCGCATCATTAATATTTTACAGTAACGAGTTACTTAATATGACTGCTGTTAGTTTCCGTTACTTTTTCTTTACATTCTCACTTGACTTCGTTCTTGCGAGTATTCGGCTCATCAGTTTTTTTTGGAATGTCTATTTTCATATTCACATCATCGCCTTATAGCATAGCAAAAAAGAAGAAAATATATACAAGTCATTAGTGACACGAGATGCGGAGACGGGGTAAGAAGATGGAAAAACTAAGTGAAAAGTGTGGTTAAGAAATTGAGAATAAAGCGAATTTTTGTTGAAGTTCTAGAACTTTTGTACAAATTTGACAAAAACTTTCAAATTTTATTAAAAGAATTTCTTAAAGGCAGACATTGTGCTTTAAAATGCATCACAAGCCCACCACAAAAACAGCTTTATATGCTCATAAAAATATCTAAAAAGCAAACATACTGAACAGAGATCACAGCACGAAAAATAACAAATATAAGGAAGGAATAACAAGCAATACAGCATCAGTAACAAGACTCAATAGATACAAGAAGAAAATGCCATCGCAGCAACATGAATTGGCACTTTCAGCTCATTTTTCTTGCTCCTTTGCTCTCATTTGTTTACATGAGCTGTTTATCATTAACTAAAAGTCATTTCTCAAATATAAATAATGCAATAGGGAACGTACATTGGAAATTCTCAAGGCTTCTCTACTTTTCAATTTATTTTGTGTTTACGAGAAATTTTGACTCTTGCGATTGGGAAATTGGGAGAGATTTTAGGGATGAAAAATTCATGTTGAGGAAATTGAAAATTTTATAGAAAAAGTTTATTTTTGGGAATTTTTTATTCATTGGGAATACGAATTCATAATTTAAAAGATTAATACTAGTTCTAAAGCAAAGAAACTCAAAATCAGAACCAAAAAATCACTGAAAAAGAAGCAGTGAAGGCGTAAAGTCTCATTTAAGTTAGTGTCAAATTTTTAACATTCAAGGTGACTGAAAGACAATGAAGAGGAATGAATGCGAGAGTGATTGGGGAGTATATCAGGTGAAAATGTGAAACAATTTGTGCAAAAAAAAACTTGAGACAAAAATATACTTGAACTAAATGGATTGAAAAATTATAGAAAATGGTGGGAGTTAATTACTTTTTAAAGTGTAATAGAAAACCACCAAAAGATCGCTTGTTATACCAAAAAACGTTTCAATTATAAGAAGTTACTTTGGATTTCACTTTAACCATCATATCACGACAATTTCTAACATTACCACATACCTTCACGTCCACATCATTACCTAAAGAGCTCAATTCAATTTCTCGTCATTGTTTATAAAAACCTCCTCTAACTATACTCAATATACAAGAGCATCTTTTTCACATTCATCTTTATTCCCATCAGCAAATCCAGTATCATGTTTTTCCACTTGTTTCTATTCCCATGTATGGCTTGAAGGCAACTGATGATGGAAATTTTGTTGTCATAGTTTCATGTAGCTTTGTTGATTTTACGGCTTTTGATATGTCATTGATGTAGTTTGATTTTTGAGTTGACAAGAAAATCTGATATGACTTGAGTGAAGGATTGTTTTTATGGAAAGGTGTAGCAGATTGAATTGATTGGAGTCAAGGACTGGGTTCTGGAATTTTTTAGATTTGATATTGGTGGATATTTAAATTATTCAATAATTCAAAAAATTTAAGGCTGATTTCAAAATTTCCTATCCCTTGAATGATACATGAAAAAGAGACCTAAATTTGCATGAATACCTTCCGAAATTCAAGTAATCTTAACATATGAAATTCAAATCGTATTTGCGGATGCTGAATATGAAAATTTGTTCAGAAACCTATTCTACCTGAGACACATCAAACAATATAAAGCCGGAAAATCATAAAATATCTAAGCCACCCTCATTCAATTCTGTAATTAATTTCAATACAACCTACTACATGCGTCATTAGCATTACAAAATGCTTCATTAACTTACAAAATTTTACATTCAGCATGTAAAAGCTTCAATAATTATTGATGCAGATTTTAATTAAGCACTCAATGATTTTCAATTATTTTGTGGATTTTACGTAATTATTGAGTTAATTAATAACAGTTCACATACAATTCGACCTGATTGGGTGGTTTTAAACAACTCGGATTGTTAATTACTGTAAACTGGAGGAATTGAAATTTGAGAAGAGAAGGTTAATGTGTTGGAAAGATTATATATTGAACTTTGATGCAAGTTAATGTTGTAAGTGAGATTTCTTTCAAAAATGAGCCCTTCCCTTCCCCAATTTATAGAAAATTATTAAGTTTATTAACGCTAGTTAGAAGCAACAGACATTCAAGAGGTATGTGCCTTTATGCAGCAAGTTTAATATCTACAAGTGATCCCTATAAATTCATTTATCAACATTTAAAGTCAAGTACCATAGCAAGACGAGAAAAAGTACAATCAAAGCTTATATAATAGTAGCAACCCCATCGTTATCACAACATCTATAATTGCCTCTTTAATCCAACCTTTTGCTCCTTTAGTAATCATTGTCATTGTCTTGCTATCATACAAAAAAAACTTTTATTAAAAAGTATAAGAACAGCAAACATAGACAGCAGTAGCAATAGAAAATGGAAACTTTTCTATCATAGGAAATGGGTGAGTGGGAAAGAGAGAAAAATTAATTAACATTAACACTGTGTGTGCTGTTCTTGGTTCCCGTTCTTGTTTACCTTTTTGGCCTTAACATTGTACATGCTAAGCTCCATATACATAATGAATGAAAATAGAATAAAATAAATGAAAATGAAAATTTACGTGTGTACACACAAGGGATGCTTGTGTTTGAGATGGAAAATTGGTTTTGTGATGAGTTTAGAGGTCACAACAGATTAAGTTTAAGGCGCAAAATTCAATAGAAGTAAGTTAAATTTTACGATTTAAAATTCAATTAAAAGTTTGAAATTTAATGTATTTTAGAAGCTCATAGGCATTGTTAACAGAAACACTCAAGCATAAAGACTGACTTTTATTTCTAACAAGAAGTGAAAACATCTCAAGGGAAAAGTCGAGACTCAATTGAAGGATCAAGAAGATTTCCTTAGAATCGATACTTTAAAGGCTCAAGTCAGATTTCTTTCACCTCCAAAAGTAATCCTCAAGAATCGATAGAATAAGACAATCTGATTCAAATTCATTTCCCCAATTTTACTCGCTTTGAAAATTCCTTAAATTAATTTTTCACATTTTTTTCTGTTTCTTCATATTTTTGTTAATAAATGTTATATGTGGTATTACCATTTTTCGTTGTGGCTTTTATTTTGATATTCACAGAGGATTTTACTTCATCTTTTCCTTTTTGTATCATTCATGAAAGTCTCATATGACATAAAAACCTTATTTTATTGCCAAACGATGCGGTTGAATTGATGAATGAGATTTTTTTTATTATGATGATGTGCCATTTATTTATTATGTGTATGTGAGAATAATATGCATACGATAAGGATGTCAGTGTCTATTGATTTTTGGGTTTTTTTGCTGAATTTTTAAGGGAAAAGATTACTGAGTTTTTTTTCTGTAATTTTAAGAGGATTTGTGAGGAAATTGAGGTTTTTTGGTTGGGTTTATATGTATAAATCACTTTTAAAAATTTGTAAAAATAAATTTCAGATTTTTCTACTAAATTCAACAGATGACAACAAAATACGTCTGAAAATTAATGCTATTTAAGTTCCTAACCTTCAATTTTTCATTTTTTTGTTGATGTTTTCTGAAACAGAATATCAAGTCACAAAATGTTGAGTAGGAAGGAAGAAATTCATCCAACTGAAGGACTTTTGTCCTACATTTTCAAATATTCAACATAATGGACTTAATGGATGGATTTAGAGGGTCATTAGACTAATAGGATTTGAATTTCTGTCCAACAATAGCCATAATAAGCATGAATCTTTAAAAAGTTTATTCTATTTTACAGATGAGGCTTCTTATGGTCACTTGAGGATGCTTTTTTACGGTGATATGCAAAATAAATGATAATAAGCCTCCATTGTTGATAATCCTGATGATTCTTGAGAGAATCATTGATTTTGATTTTCTATTATTCAATGACTGAAGAGGACTTGAGGAATAATTTACAATGATGTTAAGTGAAGCTGTCGAAGTTTGATTCATTCTACTCAGACAAGTTGAAGATTTTTTTTATTAAAATGATTCTTTAACTTGGTGTAAGCTTTAATTTAAAATTCTGAGTCTTGATTTACTTCCGAAAGCGTTCAGTAAAATGAGTTTACTTATTTGCCACTATTACAATTCATGATTAAGTGTTAAATTAATTAATTATTTACTACACTGTCAACCCAAAACCAGCAAAATTTCTCAAAACTATTTCAGACCTTTACAAAATTTCAATACGAACCCAACGTACAACAAAAAATTTTCCCAATCCACAAAAGGTTCAATTTTAATAAAACAACAAATTAAGAAGACAAAATTTATTGACATGACGTTGTTGGCCTGAGAAGCACTCGAGAGAGGTCTATTGGGGCATATTACTTAAATTATTGTTGCTACTCTTCTAATCCCTTTACCTCAAAACATGAAGATCTTGAAGTTGATTCAACTCAGTTTTGAAATTTAAGAGCTGATAAAATTAAAATAAAATCGGATTAATTTCATTGCAATTTAATGTCTCTAATTGGATTCGCTGAGCGAGTTTATGAGATTATCATTAAAATGTCTAATAACTCTATTTATAATAACGAAATTTGATATTTTATTCGTGAAAGGAGGAGATGGGCTGCCTTAAATATTGGATAAGATCATGAATTCACGTGAAAAGGTAAATGTGGTGCTTTAAGGTATGACGTGTATATTTCTTTATGTTTATGGGGTTACTGCTATCATGAAACAAGATATTCACGGACTAATAGAAAAAATCAACAAACATTCTACACAACGTTAGATAATAAATCACTAAGCAAATATTTTTTCGTAAAAACCATCAAAACATCAACCTTATTTCCTAGAAATAAAGTTCACAAAAAACATTCTCAAGCAGTTTTTATAATTAACAGATAAAACTGAGAAGATAAAAGTTTCCACGCGATGAAAGTGTTTTGATCAAAATGAATATAAAAAACAGTTACGCAGTTGTGTGTGCGGTTACGTGCGATGAATTTATGACTGCGTTCTATGAAGAGATATATTTATGGATTGAAAGGTATTTTGTGAAAATTTAATATTTTTTCATGTAATCTATGGCTTTCGAGGGATTTAAATTGCACACAATGTTGCTGTAAAATTAATATTGACTGTGAGATTTAATACTGTTGTGATTGAAAAATGAAATGATTTTTAAACAAGTACATAGTATAAAGCCTCAATTCAGTCAGATACCCAGAATATTTCATGAATGACTGAACATATGAAATTTTCGAGAGCTTTTACTATGAACTAATACGATTATATAATGAAGACTAATTGGATTCCCATTTCTGATTGAGTAGAATTATTTCAGCTATTTTGGTAATTAATTCGACTTCATTACGATGATTTATGTGGAATGATTTGTACAGTTAAGGTTGATACCAGTTTCATTTTGTATACGGACTTAACAATCCTCACCACGTGCCATCAATTTTTTTATACCCCCTGATTCCTCAAAATAAGAATAATCCATCTCATTCAATGTTTTACAACCGCAATATTTTGTCACTATAAACAGCTTGTCAGCTCATTTCATAACAATTAAATCACAATACACATGAAATTCGTGATAATAAAAAAAATCTCACACAAGTGTCGGTCATCAATGAACAGAGCCTACAAAAAAATATTTTCTCTATCTTCCCTCGAGTTTTGATTTGTCATTTGCATCGTGTCATCTGCGACTGACGTAAAGCTGACAAAAATTGTGTTCGAAATAACACATTTAATATTTTACGATCAGATAAAAAAAAGAAATTTTATGGGTGTTATTTATGGCGAGACGAAACTTCCTTCCTGTGACAGTTGTTATCACCTTAAAAATTTATTTTTTTTGTGAGGATTTAGGTTGAAAATTTGAGAGTTTTGTGAAGCTCAGTGGGTAGTCTTGAAATTACAAATTGGGCGCAGAAATATGATTGACATTCTCAGGTGGTTGTCGTTTAATTTCTCAGCGGGTTGCGCCTTAAACATTTTTCTTTAATATAAAGTTAACAAAATCGATATTGATGAAAATAAACTTTAATTAAAATGCAAGAAATTTGATATATGAGCTGTTTTCTCATTCAGCAAAAACTGCCAAAAATTTACATAAAATATTTGCTATAATTTCTCATCCAACAAGAAAGTATTGAATTTCCATCTTAGTCATCATCCTTTTTAAGCAACGAGCTTGAGAACATTGATGAAGGAAGCGATAAAGTAAAATTTTTTATATTTAGCATTCATTGCATGCATAAATTGGTTATGAGTAGGGTACTATTGACGGAAGCGCATTTTGATACAAATTTCAATTTTTAGCAATTTTAACTTAATATGAGGACTGAGATCGCTCAGCCAGCCTGTTAGACAAAATAAAGTCACAAGAATCCTAACTCAAGCTACCAATCTTCTAAAATACCCAAAGAAAGATAAATTTGAAGATATGAAAAATTTTATTCATTCACTAACAATCGCTGGTACTGATATATATTGGCAGTCGTAAAGCTTTTTCAAATAAACGAGCACATTCCTTATTATGTATCGAGTCATGAATGGGAGCTTCCTTAGTCGAATGGAAACGATGATTTATGATGTCATACCATTAAAATTTATTTCTTTTCATAAATCTCTGCATTGAATTTTATCTTTATTTCTTACTTTGAAAGATTGTAAGTTGATGCTTCATAAGTTGCAAATCATATTCACACCAATTTTAATTGTGTGTGAATATATTGTTTTTGGTATTTCAGTGAAACTACTTTTTTGGACTTGCTGCTTCAGGCTTACGGAATCGACCCATAGTGTTCAGTATGGAAAGTCTGTGCCTAAAATTACCAATTTAACAGTGAAAACCGCATCTCGATTGGTGCTTCCAGTGCCGAGAAATCGCAAAAAAACACTTTCTGTCCTTTAGCAAGTTAGCAAGTTAATCGGTGCGATAACTCGATTCAAACTCAATATTAAGACTTCTGGTTTTTTGTATCTGATAGATATCATGTATGGCAAGAACTGTATTGTTTTTGGAGTCATGAGATGCATCCAGTAAGGCACAAGGAACGAAAAGGTGCTATTTTTGGTCAAATTATAGCCGATTATTGCAAAACACATTTAATTTTTTTCATAGTAAAGGAATGTTTTGACCAAATGAGCTGAAATTTGGTATGTAGGTTCCTTAGCTGTGCCTAAATATGGAACCGACGCCATTTTGGATTTCGAGGGGCTAGAAGCTACGCCAAATTCATTTTTGCTCTAATTTTGACCAAATGAGCTGAAATTTGGTATGTAGGTTCCTTAGCTGTGCCTGAATATGGAACCGAAACCATTTTGGATTTCGAGGGGCTAGAAGCTACGCCAAATTGATTTTTGCTTTAACTTTGATCAAATGAGCTGAAATTTGGTACGTAGGTTCCTTTGTTGTGTCTGAATATGGAACCGAAGCCATTTTGGATTTCAAGGGGCTAGAAGCTACACAAAATTGATTTTTGCTTTAACTTTGACCAAATGAGCTGAAATTTGGTATGTAGGTTCCTTAGCTGTGCCTGAATATAGAACCGACGCCATTTTAGATTTCGAGGGGCTAGAAGCTACGCAAAATTGATTTTTGCTTTAACTTTGACCAAATGAGCTGAAATTTGGTATGTATGCTCCTTAGCTGTGCCTGAATGTGGAACTGACGCCATTTTGGATTTCAAAGGGCTAGAAGCTACGTCAAACTCATTTTTTCTCTAATTTTGATATTTTTGACTAAATAAGCTAAAACTTTACGATTTTTCGTAAGTCTTGTTAGTAACATAATACTAAGCTATGAATGAAAAACTTGTAACGGTGTGAATATGCCCATGAAGCGTGATCGCTTCATTACTAGTTTTCTATAATTTTTCAATTCATTTGTGAGTTTAAACAAACAATCAGTTTGATTTGGATTTAAGGTGAAGTGAGTTTTTCAATTGACGATATTAATATAATTTAATGGAAATAATTTCATTGTCATGCTAGGAAAAAGTTTTAATTGTAAAATTACAATTTAATTTGCACTCAATTTGACAAAATAATTGTTAAATAACTTTTCAATAAACTCTCGCGTTGACATTGCTGTAGCTATGGATATGTACTTAATATAATAATTGAATGCAATTAAAAATAGAACTATAAAATTTTTGTGTGAAAATTCATCAATTAACCACATCAAAAATGAAATAATAATAATCAGTTTTTGAGTCGTTTCTAAATAATGGCCACCTTAAACAGAGGCTTATTAAAGCATAAAAACCTTTGTTTAAAAACATTATAAACAAAATTTAAATTAATTATTATTAAAGTTTCAAAATAAGTTTCCAAAATTATCCATTTTAAGAACGTATGCAAGTAGGATCTCAAACATCATTACTATATGAGCCCGACACCATTTACACAAAAATTTCCATAATATGTAAAATATTTAAACTGTAAATGAGCATATTTTGGTCTCAAAATCAGGAATATAAATTAATATTCATAGTCATAACTCATAACATATTCAAATGAAAGCATAATAGAATGTATGCATAAATGGAAATTAGAATTATTCATTGATCAAGTTTTTTTCTCTCTAGCATTTGCTGATTCAGAATTTATTTAAAATTCAATGAGAAACTCATTTTCTTTAAACATTTAAAATTCTCAAAGTACTATTCAGCAATCTTTCATTCTCATTCTTTCCAATCAATGACAGCTAAATTACACAGAAAAATCCTCAATGAAGCTGAAAAAGATACTATCAATAACTATCGAGAAGATGTGTATGATGGTAAAATCTGATACCTGTTGCACGGCAAACATCAAACGACATTCTATTCCTTTTTGTATATAAAAGTTTTCGATTGTGTCTTGTGTCTGTAAGAATCAGATATTTTATCTGGTCTTGTTCTTTTGTTATTAGAATTTGGAAGTTGCATAGTTACTCAAGGCTGGTGATTGGAGCGCATTTATATAAAAGTTGTAGAAATTTCAACAAATATTTCCATTTTGAATTTAAAGATCCCTTTCTGAGACAAGCTATTAGCATTCGACAATAATTCATCAGTCAATTAGTTTTCTTCGTCGACTAATTATCCGAAAACAAAAACCAATTAGCTTTGATGGTAATCAATCAACTCTATGTTTGAATTGTCACGTAAAGGAAAGTGTTTGTTTGCATGATAATTGACCTAAATGTCGGTCAATTGGTTAACAAGTCAAGCGATAATTACTCAGGTTGATTTAAAGGAAAACTTTAATATTTATTCTTAGGCTTGGACTTGTTATTCTGTCAAATAAAGAATAAAGGATTTAAAAGATTAAATGTTTCTAAAATGGAGCTTTTGTCCTCAACACCAAAAACTCCTTGCTAAAATGTTCCACTGACAAAATTTTTCTTTGTTACTTTATTATGCGATGAAAAATATTTTTTGTTCAATTCATGAGAAAGTTTATCTTCGTCTTGTTCCCTCTCATCGCTACTGACGCTAATGTTGAAGCCATAGAATGATTTTGCTTCTCTTTGTTGAATGAATGGGAAGACATAAATGGCACTTAATGGTGACTGAATTATTTTATGTCAATGATTTTTGTGATTTTTTTCTGCAATTTATAGGATTATATTTTACTAAGTCATGTTTATGGCTATTTGGATGATTTTTATTGTAGTAAATCGTATAAAAACGAAACATTTTTTGTTATAAAATAAATGCTCAAAATAAAACCAATAAGTGACATTTTATTTTTAAATTCTTTGCTGCTAAATTTATATTTTATTGTTTGGGTATTTTTAATAAAGAAAAATGTTTATTTTTATTTTAAAAGCTTTTGGTCTGTTTAAAAAATACTCTTTGTTGACTTCCTACGTAAAATTAAGGTTCAACGCAAAAGGTCAAGATTGTAAAACAAAATATTGTGGCCTTTATGATTCAATGCTTATAATTTTAGTTTAAAAAATATATTTTTTTAAAGTTACACTCTTATTCAGTTACCATTTACCACCAATATTCAACCATACAGATTCAAAAGCTGACTATGCAAAATTAAAATAACTTCTTAACTCTCTAGTAAAGCACCAAAGATTCAACTCTCGCAACGCCACCACAAAAAAATTTTGAATGACTTTGCAAATAAAAAGATTTTTTTGAAGTGCAAAATTATTTTTTTTGTGTGAAGATATGAAAGAATTTTTGGGGGTTCAGTCTATGCATAGCACTTAAAGAATGAATGTTTGTTGATGCCACGAGCTTTATTTGTAAACAATTGTAAGAAGCTGTATCATTGAAAGACGTCATTGGTTTTCGTGGTTAGAGTCATTACTGAATTTGAAAATGCCATAAAGATATTGGATGATCATAAGGGATTAAGGACTGAGCTCCAGCAGGTCACTTTCCGAAAATTCCTTCGTCAAATTTTAAAATCCACCCAATATCAAGTTTTGCAATAAATCATCCCTTAAAAAGTTTTTCTATGCTCATTATATACAAGCTGAGACAGCTTTATGGCTACTTTCTAAATCATATTATGAAAATTTTATAATAACATTCCTAGAAGTCTCAAGTACTTTCAGAATTTAAGTTACATCGAAAATGTCTCAGACACCTTTTCCACCCACCTTCACGTGCCACAGCTTAACTTCAAAATTTTTCATTTTTTTATTTTTAAATCTTTTTGTAAAATGTCACAAGTTCATCATAAAAGCCAGAAAGAAGCAATCATTAAATCATACCCTTTAAATTTTTTTTTCATTAAAATTTCAAAGATTCTATTTAATAAGGAGCTGAAGAAGGATTTTAGGAGCAGAAAATGTACATTTATAGTTATATAGTTTTAAATCTTGGTCTATCAATGACATGAAATACAATCTCTGTTGTATTTTTTTACATTTCATGACTCGTTTATCCGTATAATTTTGAATTCAATATAATGAAAATTTGATGTTTTATTGTATCATGCTTAACGGGTACACTACTAGTTTTTCTCATATTTTTATACGGCTTACAAACGACAATGATTGCCTACCATTTTGGGTCATTTTTATGTGAATTCACTAAGAAAAAGTTGTAATGATGTTAAAATGAGAAAAAGGAAATAAAAAAGACGCAAAATGTTCGAGGATTCTTCCTTAATTACATTTGATCGGAAGGAAATTATTCTTTTGTAGTAGCGACTGTTAATATCCGGTCTTTTGATACATATGTCTCAATACAAACTCTAGAATATTTGATGAAAGATTCAAATAATGAAGATGTGAACCTCTAACCACAAAATTAGCACCACGCACACGACAACACATAAAAAAGTTTTCCAAATAAGAAACTTACCGCAAGTAAGCTACTGCTAATAGTCTCACGTCCATTGGCACTGCCTTTGTAATGTTCAATCACTTCCCATTTCTTCTTTACATCACCGCCACTATTAACATTTGAATTTCGTTGATGAACGTCACTTGGAGCATTTTGTGGGGAAGGATTTGTTGACGTCACGGAACTGCTACCTGTTGCTAATGATTGTTGTGACAATGCTGTCGTTTGATATTGCTTCAATGATGACCAGCGCCTTGTTAATGCTTTGGATTTTTTATTGTTATTCTCAATACGAATCAATGAGCTTGCCTCCATTGGGTCTTTTACGCTTTGATGCTGCTTCTGGTGAAATGAAAATCTTTTATTCATTTTTCGATTCTTTGGTGGTGTATATGGACTCGGGGTGGAAGATGTTGGTGGCGTTGGGTTCTGGGTGTCGGTGGAGAAGGAACGGAGGAGTGCAAAAGACGACATCTTTTTCATTTGTGTAAATTTTTATTCGTATCTTTTGGAACTTAATATTGTTCTTATAAATATTTACAGTCACTTTTTATTTTCTCTCTAATGGTGATACTTAAATTGAAATATTTTTATGATTTTGTGCCCTTGTAGTGAGATTTTTGGGATGGATTTGAGATAAAGAGGTTTAGATCCAAAAAGATTCAGATGCATAGACTATGAGTTCAGATTCGGTATCTAGAGTTTCAGTTAGAAATAACTTGGAACCTCAAGATTCGAATCTACAGAATTCAACCCTTAACTTCTGATATACTTAATTTGGAATTCAAAAAATTTAGGGTTAAAACAAGAATTGGATAGCAAATACTAAAAATTCTTCCCAAAACTCTCCACAAGGGAAACTGTCTTCTTATCACACTCACGAAAAACGGAATTTCAAGTGTGCGTGCATTTGAGAAATTTGTTTTCTCACTCCGCATTTGTCCTTGGTCCTTCCATTTATATCATAAAACAATTTTATAGCTTACTTTGTGCTACCTTTCCTCTTCCGTTCTTCTTTTTCACTTTGCACTGCCGCACTTCCTATTGATTTTATTTACTTTTCTTATTTACACATTGATACACTTTTTCCTTCCTTCTTTATGCTACTTGTGCTGTTGATTTAAAGCAAATGGTAAAGAGCTCTCACATAAGCACAGCAGTCTTCTTTATACCCCGGCACTCACTGTAAAGACAAAAAAAAAATAATCAAATTTATTTTTATGAAATAAAATTACTTATGAGCTGAAAAAGAATGAGACTGTGGACGAATAAGCTCTCACAGACATTGTAGCTGTGACTCATGCTCTTGAATGTAAAATATGTTTCTTGCAAATTTAATTTAAGGTCGCAAATTTCTCTTCTTTTATCATCTTTTCTAGATTGAATTTGAATATTTTAAAGAGTTTAACGAAAACATTTTATTTTTATTTTCTCTGACGAGATCAAAGACGAGAAAATGTAGGAAATGAAATAAGTGAAAATTATATTAAAGAATTATAAAGTTTCAGACAGAATGATATCAAACTCAGTAAGAAATTTATACGTAGAAAAAGTTAAGGATATAAATTATGTTAGAAAGGAAACTGATGAACTGAAAGAGTTTAGTAAAATATGAACTTAAACAATTGGCATAAAACATAACAAGACAAAATCTATAAGAATTTTTCCAGAACCTAGTACAAGTCATCATAATTTACAGCAACCGTAAACCAAACATTTTATAACAAAAGCAATACAATCAGTTTATCAGCCATCAAAGATTTATGAGAGACATTACGGCACTGCCATAATTTTCAAAGCTCACGAGATTTTTATGAACCCAATAACGCCTGACATTGTACCTTTCAAATGACAAATGAGTGAAATATTTGAGATTTATTCCCATCAAATAATAAGTAGTCTTATCACGATATGCTTTATTTCCAATATAACTCAATGACATGTCAATAGTCGTTTGCTTTTTGTATACCCAATTATTCAATGTCATTGTCGTGCAAGTCAAATAAACTCACTGAAGTGATGTGAATATAAACCACAGCAATAAAACGGAAGAAGAAGTCAAGTACGTTGTTGATTTAAGGTTATTTTGTGATCATATTAAAAATCTTTTAATTTAAAAAATTATTTAAAATTTTATCATTTTAATAATTTAAAATTTAAGTCTTTGAAATGAATTAATTACAATAGCCAAAATAACAACCAAAAATAAACCGACGATTAAAGCTATAATGATGATAACAAAAATTCATTACTCTATTTTCTTCTTTCATAGCGCTGATTTATTATTTATTAGAATGAAAATTAATTGCTCACAAGTAATTTAGCTCTTAATTACACAGATATTTAGAAACGAAAAAGTTTGTGAAAAAAAATATTTTTTTGTATGAAAAATGAGGAAAAAATGTTCGACTAGTGAAAATAAAAAAGTTTGTCAATTTGACGTTAATTAATTGACGATCATGTTGATGATGACATGGATGAGAATTTATCGGGACTATAATCAGAGGTGGACGAAGAAGAAAATTTGGACATGAAATTTGAATTTGAGAGCAATTAAAATCTATGTTAATGTAAATTTCAATCTGTTAATTTTCAAATATAATTGCGAGATATAATTTTCCGCAACGACAATCTTAGCAGTGCTTGTTTTTAGGACCAATTACAAAATAAATTACAACTTTATTATGATGATTTTGATGGAAATTTGAATAATTTCCCACTGGTAGATGAGAGAGGAATTTAACGCGGATTTTATTATCTTCAAAGAAGAGAATTTGAGTGGATATGTATTCATAATGATGGTGGAGTATGGATGTTTATGGTTTTGGGTGCTTTTGGATCATTAAAATAATTTTTGTTGCATGAGATTATGTAAATTGTTATTGAGATGATTTAATGAATATGGAATATGTTTAAAGTTACAGTTTTCATTTTTTAAAATTTAGTTTTAAACAGTTTCTAAAACTAATATTTTACATTTTTTAAAAAAAAATCATTTTTCATAAATTTAACCTTTTTTTCTCGTCATCATCCTATTCTTCAAAAAAGTATAAAACTCATCTTCTTTTAAGTATCTTTCCCTTCATAATCATAGCAAGTAAAATTAGATTTCACAACAAATTTCATTTCAAACAAAATTTTATAAAAAAGTTGATATGAGACATCCCAGAACCTCAGAATTTCATCATAAGAACGAGAAAATGCGACGCGATATAAAGAGTGATGAAGAGTCGCGCAATAATTCCTCAATTATGGAAATTTAATCCCTCATTTCCCCATTTTTATGCTCTTCTCATTATCGTCATAATAAAAATGCTTTATACCATTTGATTGTGTCGGTTCTTTATATTTTTTCCTACATTGCAAGTGCGGAACTGGAAAATGAAAAGTACGAAGGATGAATTATTAAGGATATAGGAAAAAATTTCAGGAAAACTAGTCTTTTGAAGAATATATGAGATTTATGCGTTGTAATTAGTAAACGATTTTATGAATTTTAAGACCATGAAAGTTCATTTAGATTGAAGAGTTTAATACAAGCTATTCCGACTCCATAATTTTAAATTCCATTGATTTATTGAAATTCTATACAATCAATCAAAGTCGTAATAATTTTGCCTAAAACGTCTTTTAAACTGGGTTTTACTTCACTTTTTAATCATCTGTTGCTCTCATAGTGGGAATAAGTTGCAAATTTTCGAAATTATAAAAACTTGAAACGCATTTTGACCAACATTTTGGAAATTAATTACAAGTTTTTTTAAAATGATTTTTATTATTATTGTGTATAAAATCGAGTAGCGCGTATAATTTTTGTTAAAGCATTAATTTTTGTAGGAAATCTGGTGATTTTTTTGGGATTTTCCAGGATTAATCTCAAAAATCCAGAGTGGGAAAGTCTTGATTAATTTTGTCGAACATAACTCAGGACAGTCATGTACCTTCAGAATAAAAATATATATCATAGATCCTACCTGACAGACAGACAAAAACCAAAAATCCATTAAACACTTTAAAAATATCAGCCACACAGCACAAATTCCAACAGCAAAAGTAGAAACTCAGCAAGACATCAACCACAGAATATCATCATGCTTAAATTCCCTGAAGACTTTAAATTCCCTTTAGTATTTCTCCTCGGAAACCACCAAAGTTGAAAATTTTTCATAATTTTTTTTCCTCTCTCTCACTTTTTATCCAGTCATGCCAACATTTTCTCGTCATTGTCATGCATAGCTTGCTGAATAAAAAAGGAATCCTTGAAAGTAAAACTGAGGATGATGAGGAAAGGAAAACTGCATCATCGTCATAAAAATGAAGATTAAATGAAAATTTAAATTTATTTAAACAGCAACGGAAGCAAATTGTTAAAGCAAATACCCTGGAGATGTAGAAAATTATTTTTTACAGAGAAACCACTGATATTATCGTATGCTGTGTAGAAATGTGTGTTTGTGGATGAAAGTTGTGGTTTTTTTATATGAAAACTTTGAAATGAACTGTTTCTCCAAACTGTGCCATTGACATCCTCGCTAACTATGCTCTAGACTGTGCCTATCTACTTCTAATCCCCTCATAAATAATAATTGATTCCATTAAGCACAAATTAGACTTCAAAATGCCATCAGTGTGCTAAAAATAATGAAGAACAAGCAAAAGTGACGAGTGAGGGAGGATGACAAGCAGAGACACATTTTTGATGAGAAAAATCTCCTCTTAGACCTCATCTAAAGGGGTGATGAGATGAAATGAGATTTGCTTTGACTTGACTTTGATGATCTAATGTTCAATTTTATTTTTTGTTTTCAGATTCTTTAATATAAAATTAAAAATTTTTATTATCAAAGCTATATGGGTATCAAAAAACTAGGTATTTAAATGACCATTAAGTTCTAAAAGTTAAACATTCTTGAATTTCATCAGTATATTGAGGATACTTGTAGGGCTGATGCAAGTAAGTAGATATGAGAAATTGATAGTTATGATTTTGATAATTTAGCACCTTTCTTACTTTAAACCATTTTTGTTATGTCGATAATCATTTGGTTACCTTTTTAATAATTTTTAATAAACCAAAATTTTAACCACTAATCTCAAATTTTCAAATAGGAACAAATAAACCAGTTTCAAAATATTCATCCATAAAAATTCTTCCAACACCTCCTGCATCTTAAATATTTACCTATACATACGTGTGTGAGTTTATTAAAATAATCCACCACTCATTTTACTCACTTTTCTCGAAACAAATTTTTTATTCATGAGCTTCACATTTTATTTACATTTTCTCGCTTTTTAGAAGAGGCAAAAAATTCAAACTTGATTTGTCAAATACAAAAGAAAAAGCTAAAAAAATATTTAAATTTATTTTCTTGTTGAGAATTTTATTTGTAAATGAAATTTTTATGTAAATATCAGAAGAATGTCATGCATTAATCAAATAATGCTTTGTTGATTTTTGCTTGGTTTTTTTGTGACAGTTTGGAATCGATCAGATATTACGGGATGTCAAAAATTTGAATTTTGGCACCTTTTGTATTCTAGAATCTGTATCTTCCTGTTGTAAAAAGCATAACATGTTCAATATCAGCTCCTCAAAATCTAAAAATATTCCCACAAATCAATAAAGGTTTAAAAGTTCAATCTTTGCCTTTTTTGAGTATTTTTCTAACCAACTTTTTGCCTTGAAACATTTCTCAATAATGTAGCTAAAAACTCATGAAATTTTATTCACGCTGCTACTCGCTCCAAATTGGTATCATCGAAGTTGTAGAAACTTTTTTTTTCGTCAAACAAAAGAAAAAGAAAAACTTTTAATTTTTCAATGAATGAGTAAAATTGATGGAAAATTTATTCTTTCTTTGTAATTTTTCAAGAAAAATAAAAGAAAAGAAAGAAAGTTATTCAATTTTCATTCTTATTATGAAAGAATGTTGGAAGTAAATGGATTGAAAAAAGGAGGAACATTGTTAATTTTTGTTAAATTCGTACTTTATAAAATGGAAGATGATTTGGAAAATTTTAAAGTTTTTGCGCAAGAAAATCCAACCCAGTTTCAACTTAAATCAGGGGCGTACCCAGAAATTTTTTTATGGGGGTCCAAAAAATTTTTTTGTTCTTATACGCAGGTTATTGTACTTTTTGTTAATTGTAATGGTTAATGAAGAATTAACTATGAAAGTAGAGCTTCGGAAAAGTGAATCAAAAATTTTTTTTAGGGGGGTTGGGTGCGGACCCACCACCCCTGGTTACGCCCTTGACTTAAACATTAAAAAAACAAATAATCAAAAGTGAACAATAAAATCCAAAAAAACTTATTTGAAAAATTGGAACAAATGAATTGAATGATATACACATGAATTTTTTTTATAAAAAGCAAAGTGAACAAAAAGTTTACAAAATGAAATGTAAGAGATATCGAAGGCTACAAAATACTAAAAAGGCCATATCAAAATTTAGGTATCTGACCTCTTTATTCTTTAAAAAAAAGTTCCGTATTCTTTAGCAAAACTTTCATCCACAATCCAATCCTTAGCATCACGTACAGGGGCGTAACCATGGGGTGGTCCTTAGGTGCCCGGGAGCCCCCTAGAGATTAAAATTGAATACAATTTTTTAATTTTTTTTATTTTCAAAATCGATCACGTAGTGTTGAAACCATCCCATCAAATAAAGAGAGATTGAAAATATTCATTACAAGCTACAACTTTGTCATGCATGAACAAGATTCTTCATTTAATGATGAAATCAGAAGTAAGGCGAATAAAACGAAAGAAATAATTGGAAAAAAAGTATGACGGATCAGGTTGAGTTGGAATTGAATATGATGTTGGGGGGTCCCAACTCATCTCTAAATGACAAAGTTTTCTGTTGAAAATGAGTAAATTTGATGCTTTTATGCTTACGTGCTTGTAAAGAAATGCTCATTTAATAAAAATAATGGAATATTCTCGTAATTGTAATGAATAAGATTTTATCTCAATTTGAGTTGTAAATATTTTTGTTGTCTCTTTTTTATGTTTTTTAAAGTTTAATTGAGGATAAATGTGAATTTAAGGTAGAAATTTCAGACAGTATTGTATGAAATGTTGAGAAAATACATTCAGTCTAGGGTGAAGTCACACATACCCTAGACACTAGCAATAGCCAGAAGGAATCAGAAAAAGGCTCCAACCTCAAGATGCTCATCACTTCAAACTTTATCTCACGAAAATTTTTAATTATAAATATGACAAAAAGCCCCCAAAATGTCAACTTATTATTTCATCAAAATTTTCATCTTTTCACTCACTGCTCACTTAGGAAATTATACTTTTGGGTATTTCCCTTCCTTCTGAGAAATTCAACCAATTTCATTCGCATTTCTTGCGGCGAAAAATAAACGATTTTTTTCACTTGACAAATTCTTCAAGAAAAACAACTCAAAATTGACTGTGAAAATGCTGTTGAAATCAAATGTTCAGTTAGAAAAAAAGCATAAACACATTAAGGGTGGGTGGCAAATAGGCAATACTTTAAAAATGTTAATAATTCACACCACCTGCTTATTAAACTAAATGTTCTACAGAAAATTGAAACATTTTTGAGATTTTCAAAGTGAAAGTCAATTAAAGAATTTTATTTTCAATTTGCATTAAACGTGACAAGAAAGTTGTTTTTGGATTAAAAAGTTTCCAAGAGAAGCTCGAGTGGAACTTTTCAAGCTTTTGTTTCAAAATTGAACATTTCTGTACCATAAAATTTGCATATCAATTTTTTTCTTCATTTTCTCTTTGGAAAGATAATTGAAGTAAATTAGAAAGGATATTGTTGTAAAAGTTAAAGTTTTTTTTATCATTTTTTATGTTGAAGATTGAAAATTTAAATATTTTTGGTAAATTTTTTATTTAGAGCTACTTAGAAAGTGAAAAATCACGACGCATAGATCACGCCATAAACTTTAGTATTAATAATATATAATCTTCTTGTAGTCTAAATATAGCTTGAGAAAGTTGGTCCAGACTTCGTTTGAACTATTTTTTTCTTACATAGGTCACAGAAGAGTTGGGCTTTAGCTCCGATCGCTTAGATTACTTTTTTGCTGCCAAAAAAATCTGAGATGGTGAGGAAACTGTCTATTGTTTCAAAGAAAAAGTCGAATTACGCTGAAGGGTTGCTACAAGAGGAACCGATACTCAACACCAGATGAGAAGAAAATTTTGGCAAGAAAGACTGGATTGACATTGACGCAAGTCAATAACAGGCTAAAAGGTGAGAATTATTTTTTGATATTTTTGTGAATTTATCAAGTTGGGTTGAGTTGAGTTGAGCTGAGCGTTACTCCGGCTGAGCGTCACTAGGTTGAGCGTTACCAGCTGAGCGTCATCAGGCATCATTAGAAATTCTTTAAAAAGAAGTCCTAATACCGTAATTAAAAAAGTGTGTTTTTGACGAAACTTACATTTGCGTGGAAGTTAATTTTTAAAAATAGCTCAGAAAAAAAATTAAATAAATATTGAGGTCTGTGAAAAAATTTTATCACCAAAAATCCATTAAATCCCATTCAGCTTTATAAACATCAAAAAAAACTGTGAAAACATAAAAAACAACTTTCCGAAATAAAAAAACTTTTTTGTCTCTTTTTCTCATCATTTTTTCTATGAACGGCAAGAAAGAAAAAAGTTTTTCACTCCACCAATTTTAAAATCATTTTCCATACCGCAATATTTTGGGGACTAAGAAAAGTCTTGCTTAACTTTGTTATTAACTTTGAAGAGTACGGATTGATGTAATAGAGATAACAAATTTTAAAACGATTAAGAAAATGCGAAAGAGAACTGAAACCCTTTGTGACTTCTGTGTGGACAAGGGAGTCTCAACATTAAATTTGAGAACTATTTTGAGCTCTTGGAAATTTTTGTCCACTATTTCAAATTTTTAGGGATTCTTAACCTCAATATAAATTTTTTTGGATTTTTTACTCATAACTAAAATCTTAAGATACCTAACCTTCTTAAAATTATAAATTTAAAATTATACATTTAAATATACAAAAACATTGAAAATCGTTCACAATCTTTTTAACATTCAAATTCAAAAAATATCTCCAAACCTCACTAGAAGTTCCAACTTATCCCATTTTTATCTTCAATCTTCCTACCTTTTCTTCTTCTCTAAATTACATTTTATATCTTATTTTTCATACAATGTGAAAAGAAGAAGATGATGAGATGAAAAGTAGCAAGAAGAAGTGGAATCACAGTGCTGTGCGTTCAAGTGTGATTCAATGATGAAAGTCAATAACATGAAATATCAATAAAGATACAAAAAGAAGCACAAAAAGTATTTTTCTGCTTCCGAAAAAAATTAAATTTTTTCATTTGTTTGCTTTTCAATTTTGTATTTTTTATTAGGATCGGTATGATTAGTCGATATGGATATGAACGAATATATTGCATGGAAGTGGTGTTTTTGTGTAAATGGAAAAAAATTCCATCACACATTGCTACAAATGGCTTGCGTGGTTGTAAGTAAATTGAAACGGAATCGAAATGGATTTTTTTTATCGGTAGAAATGAGCCGCTTTTTGTGGCTATGTTTGGTTGTCTGAGCATGATTTGATGAATGAATTAATTATTGTAAACTTTTTACTAACAATTTTTTTTATCATTTGAATAATGTGACAGAGTCAGATTCATCGAAATGGGGGAATATACTTTTTTAAGGTGGTACATGCCACATACCTAAGCTAACCATCTGCTTGGTTTTTCAGAGGACTATCCTCTATTTTTGAAATTTGTCCACTGTTCTCTGAAAGGTTCATTTTGTCGTCTATTTTCAGAAATTGTCCTCTATTTCAAAAAATATCTGGTCACCCTACACATACCCTATGCACACATTTTATGTACATTTTGAGCTTTTTCTCATATTTTCCTTTTTAATTCTGATGACGCAATAAGTCTGCATTTTATTTCTTCTACTTTGGTCTTTATTTATTCAAGATCAATATCAACATCAACATTAAATGAAATGTGTACATTCTATATGAAATTAATGCGATGGTGTGGAGAACATGCCAGCTACAACGTGATGTTTGGTTCGTGCTGAATAGAAAAATATCATTTTATTGTAGATCTTAGCACATTTTAATTAAGTTTTAGGCAAGCTAAGTTGATTTACTATCTCTGCTGCTAGGACATGTAAATACTTTTTGACATTTTCAATGAAATTAGAAGATTGTCAGCCAAACTTAAATTTTGATTGACTTTTCAATTTTTTGGACTGTTTCGTGTTCTATGATGTCGTTTTCGGCATCCAGGAGCTCTAAGTTGTCAGTGTCCTCTTCTGGGATAGTACACAACAAAGTTTTGGTTACAAGTTCCTCTATTTTTTGAACTTCCATCGGATATACCTTTGCAAAATACATTTTCCTTACTTTATGTTTCTTTTCTCTAGTCAAAAACTTTGATGTAATAACAAAAATCAAAGATTCAATAATAAAAATAGCAAAACAGACTCCACAACAACCAAGCCAAATAGAAAATCCGAATCTCAAATTGTCCATTTTTAAAACCATTGGCTTCTTTAAAGTCACAAATTTCCTGTTATTACCTAGAAATTTAGTCATGATTTTATTCATTATTCCTGCTGGTATCCATGCCTTTATGACTCTATCGGTGACTTCCGAAAAGAAGTTATTAGCGTAAAATACCAAACCTGCCCCTGAAACTTGTAATGAATCGGTCAGCATGTGCCAGTTCAATTTTTTCCCTGCATATAGTTCTTCATATAGTATCGCGTGATTTTGAATGATCAAACCTAGTTTTGCAGATGAATTTTGCGATTGAGTATAGAACACTTCACTAAATTTTTCAGGGCTCATTTGCTTAACCTTTGGCCAATCGCCATCCTTATATTCCAACATATCTCGATAAATGGATGAATTTTCTATCACGTAGATTTTAAAACCTCTCTCATCCAACTCCCTAATTGAATTTGGTTGAGGTAGTCGTGGTGTGCTTGTCATAAACTGAAACATTTTGCTTTGGTAACAGGTTCGAAAAATCAGACAAAAAAGGATGAAATTCATGAGAATAAATCGAGAAAAATTAAGTTTTGGAACTCGATTCTGCGGAATTCCAAAAAATGTGCTGACGACGTTCATAGCTGGAGTTTTAACATTTGAACCGTAAATAGTATTTTGGATAAATTTAGGGAGCAAACTCACAATAAAGATAAATATAAATGCCACAACAAATGTAAAAATAAATAAAATCCACGTCATTTTATCAAACGGAAGCAGCAATTTCTCATAAGATGAGTACAAATCACCAGGAGTAGTCACAATTACTTCACGGATCTCCATAAATGGTGTCATATAATGAAGTTCCCAATGTTCTATACTAAATGCATCAGATCGAGAAAAGCCAAAGCACACATTCGGGTTATTTTGAGTAGCATTGTCAATATACATTCGAATATAGTTTTTGGTGCAATGGAAAGTGCTTGGACTTTTGGGATATATAAATTCATATCCAGTTTTGTAATTCACAACTTTCTTGATAAGTTCAAACATATGTGGAACCAATCCAACAGCTGTGATCGATTCTTCATTGATTATTAAATTCATCCAATTTCGACCAACTTTAGGATTGTATGAAGCCATCATAATAAGCTCGCAACCATAAAAGTCTCTAAATTTTTTATAATTTTGCAGTCTTTTAGTCCATTTTTGAGTTGTTTTGTTAAATGAATTAAGAATGTTCAATTGTGGCTCATTACAGGCTTCTTTTGTAAAGTATTCAATAGTCATTAAATGCAAGTAATCATCATCATCAATGAGAAGAAGCTCGAAGACTTCAATCATACTTCTAAAAAATGTCAGTTTGTGCTGTTTTATGAACATTTTCAAGTAATTTTTAAGTTGTTTTAACCTACAGTCTTCGATATAGACGAGGTATTTGAGGGTTCTTTGGTAAGAATTTAAAGGAACTTGTGTCCAATGTATGAGTTTGTAAAAATCACAGGAATACACGAAAATAATTGCAGAGATTTTATGAAAAATGTCCTGTCCTCTCATCTCATTTATTCGGTATGCAAATTTTTCGTTAGTTTGTCCCAAAAACTTTTGATGAAGAAGTCCTGAGTTTTTGTAAGTTTTATTTTCATGGAATAGAATGTTGAAAGGGATGCTTCCGTTGTAAAATATGTCAACAACATCATTTAAGGCTATTAAATTGGATGTTAGATTTTGAGTTTTTGACAGTTGTTGTAGTTTAGACTCACAAAAGGCTGTTGAAACTATTGGGAGGAGTAGAAGTATTTTAAAATTCATTGCCTATTTCAATTAATTTTGGTTAGATCAAACATCTAGAGAGCGTCTGGTCTCCATCAGACCCCTCACCTATCATCAGCCTCCACAGACTTTAAAGAATTGCAAATAATAAGTTTTTAAATTAATTTTTGGATTTCAAATTTTTTTAGTACCTTATAATACCTGAATCTGTGAATTATTTCAAAGCTGTAATAACTTTTTTGATTCTTTGAGCGACCCTTCCTTTGAAGAATCTGGCAAATGACTAAGCGAATAAGTTGACGACAATTAATTAGAACATATTATAATTACCAGCACACGAAAAATAAATGATTGCTCGAATTAAAAATCAGAAAAAAGATAATTGAAATTGAAGGGTTATTAAGGGGCTGTTTGGGTATTTTGGTCCTATTTTAGTTCCATCTACTCTCTCACTGTAAACTTTGTTTACACAAATAAAAAATTGTATTGTATCAGACATTGTACCCCTCCCCCTTCAATCCATCTAATGGTGCATCATATCCGAACATCCCCAAATGACGTTACCTCTCAATACGTTTGTATATGAAAAAAGTAATGAGACAGCGTTTAAATTTTCATGAAGATTTTATTCAAGGTTTTATGATAATTGTGTAGCTAAGCCAGGTGCAGACTTTAATTAATCAAAAAGTAATCAGTTGTTGTTTATCACTGTCATTTATAATTTGTTTTTTTAAGAAACTTAATTAAGAGCTATAATTTAGCCTATATTTTCTCATTTTCATGTAGAAATTTTTCAACTTTATATATTAAACCACTTTCTTATTTTATTTCAGAATGTTTTGAAACTATTTTTTTATCTAATTTCAAAGACGTTTGCTGAGTTACTGGATGATTCTTTTGTAGGTAATTCTTTCACTTGCTAGTTGCCAGTCAATTAAAAACCTAACATCTACGTGACATAGTCGAAAATTAGAATACAAGTTATTAAATTATAAATTAATGAAATGATGAGAACAGGCAAGTGTTAATAATTATCTTTTTATGTCTAGACTTAGCATAGTAACTAAAGAATTACTGAATGAATGATTTTTTCGAACAATATTATTTAGTGATTGGACATTTTAAGATAAACAGTGTTAATTATTTTGAATTCAATAAAATTAAATTAATATAAAATTCCAAAAATTTTAAACTAAGAAATTAAAGTTATTTGAATCAAATCAAATCAATTTTTGCTTTATCTCAATAATAAATAACAACATTTTTCTAAAACATGCTACAGTGCAAGATAAGGACATCCAAAACTGCTTTGAACACATATTTCATTTCCATCAAAAATTAGAATCATTCGAACACAGTTTTCGTTATTTTTTTGGGCTTCTAAAAGCTGTGCACACATAGAAGTAGAAACGAAAATATTTGCTGATGCTTTCAAATTTCTTCTTTTAGAAGAAGAGTCTCAATTTCAATAGAAAAGGAGTTGACTTTGAATTTCTCAATTTTGCTTTGAGAAATTGGAATTGAAGTTTTTTTTGTGCTTGGCCTAAAGAAAATAAAAAGTTTTTTGTTTTTCTTTAAACTTAATGAAAATATTTAATTGTGTTTATAAGGACCAAATTGTTAGGAATTTTTTAAATTTTGAACAGATGCTGTATTTGAAAAGGGTCGTTAAACTAAGAATATTGATTACAAGGGGTGGTGAACTAACATCAAAAATGTCCAAAATTACATTATTTACATTTTATATTCTCATCTTTGGATATTTCTATACTGTTTCAATTTCAATATCCAGTAATAAAAAAAATATCGATCATGCTTTCTGCAGATGCTATAAATAAATTCCAATTGAGTCCTCTCAATTTCACATTCTATACTTCCATTCGAACAAATTATTGTTGATTTTTCTTTTATTGTCTCTTCGAGGAAGCAATTCTACAATCTTTTAGTTTTTATGTTTAGAATTTCATGTCTTTTGAATTCATTATTTCAGATTCCTATGTTCAATTGGAATCAAGTGAACGAATCTAAATTGTATGCATTTATTGAGTCAGAACCATACAACCTTGACAAAAATTTCTAATTTTGTGACATTCTTGTCCATTTATCTAAATTAAGCCTTCAAGCAACATTAAACTGTCAATTTATGTTCATTGCCTTTTCCACATTTTAATTCACACCTCTCCTATCCCACTCTAATCTGCATCTCTGTGAAGCCTAACGTAATTTACAAACACGAAAATAATACTGTTTGAGGCAACAGCCGTTATCTTGATAACAAATTATTGATTCCGGATGTTGTAGTAGCTATTATTGCTGTTATTCTTGTTGTTATTTGCCGAAACAATTTTTTGTATTTTTTTATTCTTGTTTGCCTGCTCTTAATGAAAATTTATTATAAGCTTTGATAAAATTGCTATTTATAGAGTATATTTTCACATGTCTAATTGGGTCGTCATTGATTTTTTAGGTTAGGTTTTTTGGCAATGTAGAGTTTAAGGTTTCCAAGATATTAAAATTTTTTTTAAATAGTGAAAATATCAAAACTACTAAGCTCTTGTGTTAATTGTTTTAATCGAGTATAAAATCTTTTTTACCACCTCTTGTCTTAATGAAGCTTTCAAGGAAAGGAAGCTAAGAAGTTCAGATTTTCGGTGATGTAAAGCTAAAAATATAACCAGTATAAATCAAAATCAATAAAAAAAGCTTTTCCCACGCAATATTTTTGCCTCATCGAACTTTCTAAAATCCATCAGTTACCCAAGCCAAACAAAAAGAAAGTTGATTAACACGATTAATGCATTATTCAATTATTGACTTTGCTCATCCATTCATCTGTACTGTATTCTGTACAAATTTATTTAGTAGCTACTGACCTCTCAACAAGACAATATCATAAAATATTCACGAATTATCATTAATTTTGTAAGAGGTTTTTGTGTTTTTGATGTAACGAATGAATGAGGAAGTTGATTGAGATGAAGAGAAATGTCTCATGCATAATGTATGTGGACGAATGTTTGCTGATTTTGTTGCAAATATTATTGCCAATGTCATGTTTTCATGTTGGCAAGGAGATTGTGTGTAAAATTGGGTCATTTGCTGTAATATTACAAAATAACGAGAAAGGTTGATTTATAAAAAATTCAGATTTTCAGTCCTTCTGCTAGGATTTTACATTCTTTTCATATACCCGACACCTCATCCTCAGCTATCAATCAAAAACTCAATACCAATCCATCTTCTGAAGCACATCACGACCTTTTGTCAGCTTTTTTCATCACAAAGCTCATCCGTTTCTAGAATTTTTTAATAAATTCAACACATATGATGACATGTGATCATTATGCACATAACAATAACCGTCATCACCATACATAATCATCAATTTCACTCCATCGTCATGTTCAGCAGCAGCTTTGAACCATTTAAATTTTTCACATCAATTTTCATTCTCTTTTAAACTTTTAATTTGAATTACAAAAGCTTTCATATGTTAAACTTTTTTTCTATTCGTTGCTAAAAGTTCCATTCATTGTGTAATTTTTCTTCATTTATCTGCAGCAGCCACAGCAATTTGTTATAAAAAAGTGGTTGAGAATTCATTTGAAGCAGTTAACGGACTGCTAAGATTGATATTGTGAGGATTTTATTTCATTTGTGAAAGTCAACGACGTGAATAATTTCATAATGGATATTCTTTCATTTCCAAGTAGATGGAAGTGCTGGTTAACTATGGGAACTGTCTAGTTTTATTGATGTAAATGTGGATAATTTGAATTAAAGCTAATGGGGTCATTTTTATTGAGTTAAGGAAGAACATCTCTGAAAGTTGTTTTGAGTTTGTTGATTTAGTTAGTTTGGATGAATTCAGAATGATATAATTACTAGAATTGGGATCCATTAGGCGTATGAGTATGAGGAGTTTCAGAGGGTACAAAACTAAGCCCACAAAAACTTTTTTGAGCATCATCCATAAATTTGCACATAATATCAGTCTTAAAAAATCTTTGAAAAGAAAAATCAACCCGAAACTGTTCAAAAAGTTGAAACCAATGTAACATGCACCGGAAAGAAAAGTTTCTTCATTTTCTTCTTACAATTTTGCTCACATAACGATAATCCTTGTAGCGATAATAAATGTTGGGAAGGTCTTAAACTGCCAATATTCTCAAAGGTACAGCAATTCAGAGTTAATCGCATGTCAAACTTTTAAATACTTTGCAAAGTTGAACGAAAGGCTTAAGGCTGCCTTTTATTTTTTCTGTGAGGTTGAAAACTCCGTGATAAAGAAAATATAATAATAATTGGATTTTTTTTCTGTTTATGTGGAAATATTGGACTTGCCATGGATTTTTCTTCATCTGAAATCGATGGTGTTTGACATTTTAATCTATAGCTTTATGCTTAACGTCTGTTTATTCTCATGACATTTTATTTACACAAATATTTTCTCAATTTCCATCCAAAATGTCTGTTAGTTTTCAAATGTATCCAAAATTAAAGCCATTCCTCTTCTTCTTCTCTGTCTACTGCTGCATCAGACAGCAACCCAACAATACATCAAGGTTGAAAGATCTCAATAACAAAAAAAAATATTTTGTCTTGAAAGTTTTCTCGAACAATGGAACATAGAAACTTCACATTAGGTATTTTGAATATGAAACAAACATTTTAAGGCCAGTTTCGTGTCAATTGGATTGTGTGTTGCAGGAAGAAGAGCATTTAGACTTTTGGGAATATCAAAGGCTTTTGAATCGGATGCTAAATTAAGTTGAAAAGTTTTTTGATTAGATTTTTTCTGTTGCTGGAAAATATCAGCGGAAGAGAATTTGGAATTTGGAATGAGAGGTTATTTGCTGCTGTTAGGAGATATCTGAATGGATCCAGGGGTGTACAGGGGATTACGAACATGATAATAGTTTACAAATCTCCCAAAACTTCTTACTCATTCCAAAAAAAACTGTAGCTTCAGAATCAGTTTTTCAATCAAAATTCTGAATCAATAGAATAGTCCCCAAACTATATCTGCTTTTGAATAATTTAACTAAAGAGACATTCAGCAATTTCATTAAAAGCTTTAAATATCTTGTCATTTTCATCCAATTTTATTTAAATTAGTCGAACTAAATTCATTCAAAATTGAAACGCAAATTGAACCAGATGTGAACGAGTAAATAGACTAAATAATTGAACAAAAAATAAATGATTCAATTTTATTTAGTTCCGCTTCTAATTTAAAATAAATGAAATTTTCACTAAACGACAAGTCAATAAACCAGTCAAGGACAATTGAGGCTTAAAATTTTCAATTATATTTTTCATTATAAATTTTTTTACACCGAAATTAGAATTTTTTCTCATTTCCTTTGTCTTACGTCCTTCACTATCTGTCTCATTTTTTCTTGTTCGTTTAAAAATAAAATTATTTTCTCATTCACAAAGAAAAGCTCCAGAAAATTGAAAAAACAAATTCATTCATTCAACTTCTCCTTTGTGTGTTCATATGCTCATCCATTTTCCTTATTAGCTTTTTTCTCTCGTTTCGAAAAAAAAAGGCAAATTTAATTCCACTTTACTCAACAATGGAGAAAAAGTGAAGAGAAAAATTCATTTTTCTTTTTCGTTTCAAGTTTGACTTCAAAGAATAAACGGCAAAAAGTTCTTTGAGTGATTTGAATGCAAATTTTGAAGATTTTCGAGGCTTTTTACACAGAATATGTTCAGTGTGAGGATGTTGAGTATATATTTTTTGAGATACAATATTTTGACATGCTTTTGATGTGTTCAAGAATTAGTAATCTGAAAATGAAATCCGATTTTGAATATCCAGGGGCGCATCAACCTCAAGTATCGAGAATCAACGTCTTGTCTTTAAAATAATCCTTATCCCAATGAACACATTCACAAAAACATTCTGACTTTATTCACATCATCAAAACACACGCTACTTCCTATCCCATGAGCCAAATTTTTCCAAGAAGTAACAAAACGACCATGAAAAGATGCAATCCAATCATTTAGGTCATTTAGTTGCTAAGTAACCGTGTTCATATCCATCGGTATGTTTACAAATGCAGAGATTACCATTTGATGATAAACATTCTGAATTTTTCTTGCTAAATTTACTCTCTGGTCACAGAGTGGAGATACCGCAGGATAAAATACCTTTTTTTGGGTACTTAAACTCAAATTTTTTACGGCATAAACAAAAAATGCAACAAATTGAAATCTCTTGGAGGCTGGCAGAATTTATCCTTACAATACAATTTGTTTTGTTAGCTCCAAATGAAGCTATTATATCATAATCAAGGTGAATTTATGACGGAATGTACTTTATTGCAGTTGAACATGAAATATATTTTTTTGGATTGGTATTTAAGTGTTGTTGTTGGTATGGAGTACTTTAAGGTGATTTATTTGGTGAACTTTTATACATTTTATTGCATGTTACTGTATTTCTCACGAATGTGATTGAAAATTAAAGCAAATTTTGTCCTCTCTTTAATGGTCCCACAAAAAAATCTCTGAAATTATTTTGATTAAACTCGAATAGGAAAAAGAAAATTTTCCGCTTTTTTACCTTTTTCCTCTACCGTGACTTTGTTCCGGTCTACCTATGGCATACCCATAAAATTTATTGTCGGAAATATCCATGCCAACATGAAGAAGTTGGAGAAAGTTTTGGGAAGATCATAAGCGCTGTTGTTGTATTGGGGATGGCTAGATTAAAAATCGAAATTAATGAGACAAACCGATTAATGTACTGGATGCTTCCCAAAAATCCTCAAAAATTGCTTTCCAAAAAAAGGTAACCACTCAGAATATCAAGTAAATGACTTTAAATTCACGGATATATAAAATATTATTAAATTTCATGAAAATATTTCCTCTTTGCTTAGCACAAATTTACAAAAGAAGGTAAAATGTTCCATGTGTTACGGAAAATGAAATAGGAAAATTGAATCCACACACGCGGCAAAAAGAAATATAAGAAATGGAAAAATGTTGTAAATAATATTTAAAAGTAAGAAAGTCATGAATGCAGATTGTTTGGCTAGAGAGCATTTTTTGAATTTATATCCAAAATAAATTTTGAAAAATGTCAAGATGTGGTTGAAAAATCTCATTATTCAGGCCATTTTTGGATATCAAAAGCATAGTACCAGCATTCAAGAAAAATCTAAAGCCATTGTTTTCCAACACAATACCAAACAATTGCCATCAATTTATCTTTCATCTATCTAATTCCAATCACGACAACCTCATTCACTCAAAATGATTTCAATCATCGAAGATGCTCAAGCTAAACAGACTCGATGATGAAAGTGAATTTAAAAACGAGATTTGAAAGCATATCGAGATGAATATAACAAAAGGATTGAAAAAGTGAAAGGAAGATGATGTAAAAAAAGCAATTCAAGGTCGCTATTGACAATGCCAGTAGAAAGGAAGAGAGCGAAAAATTTTATGAACGAATAAGATGGATAAAATGAGATGACAAGAGGATGAAATTAAATTTAGAAATGTGATTTTTTTATTTGGATCACATTGATTGAAGAAGTTTGAAGGATTTTCGGAAAATCTGATTTTTACTTGCTCACTTGGAGTTGAAGTTAGTTCCAAAAGTTGGGAGAGAGGTGTCAAGATTTCGTAGAATTTGAAGAAAATCAAAAATGTTTGAATTTTTTGTGAGACAAGATTTCTTAAAATGCTTCAAGCAGAAACTACTCCTAATCAGTTTTCTGATCAAAATCTCAATCATGTGTCTGCTTGTCTACCTCATTTTTCAAACTCCCTTCGACAGCCAGTCAATCGAACACTCAGTAATAAAAAAGCTTGAAGCACAATAAACTTCAAAGCTCATCGGATGAAGCTCAAAAAAGAGAGAAAATATTCAACAAATAGACAGAAATTCAATAAAGTCGAAGATTTATTTACGCGTGTTCTCATACAAGGATGTACATATGTTCAAATAGAACATGAAAGGTCAAGGATTCTCAATAAATATTCGATCAGGATCAATTTACGATTTTCTCGTATGTTCGATTGTTATTTTTATTTAAGACATTATGATTTTAATTTATGAGCTGCATGGATCGTTTTTATTTTATTGCGAATGTTTTTGCGGGAGTTCCAGTTGCAAAGGTATTTTTGCGAGCTATTAAAACAAATTTTCAATAATAAAATAATGGAATTTTCAAACAATTTTTTTATGTTTGTACGAGAAGCTTGTATGGTTTTTGATGAAAATTATGAGTAACTTCTTCAATTTCAGTTGCTTAGATACTCAAAAGGGGGTTTCTAGGCAACTTTGAGTTGTTTAATAATCATGAGATTTGATTTCATAATTTAAAATTTTTTTTAGAATTTAAAAAAAAATAAGAATTTATTTTTTTGGCATACTTAGTCTTTCAAAAAATATCGATTACTTACTTCTTCCATATTTAAGCCTCTCGATCTTACTTCTAATAAATAAAATCCTTTTCAGACACTAATTCCATCAAAATCTACCTTAAAAGATCGCCTTGAAGGCTCACACTTGAGGATATCCGACAAATTTCTCTTGTTTACAACATAAGCAAATTTCATTCATGTTGGCAAAAACAGCTCATCAATCTGCTGAGCGGAAGGTATGCAAAGTATTAAAAAAAATGAGATT
The DNA here is from genome assembly GCA_963573255.1 of Chironomus tentans. Lineage (NCBI taxonomy): Eukaryota > Metazoa > Arthropoda > Insecta > Diptera > Chironomidae > Chironomus > Chironomus tentans. The sequence goes on from OY754305.1 coordinate 295,773, forward strand.
ATGGCGCATTTTTGAATTCTGGTTCTAACGCTTTGAGGCTTTCTTTTTACTAAATTTGATGTATGACCCAAAACGACCGCAAACTTTAGCAACATTCAGTCAAAAGTCGCTGAAAACTAATCCATTTATCCATTCAATGATCAACGTAACACAAATGGCTATCTTGACAGCTCGACAAGCCTTAAGCTGTAAAATCATTCATGAAAAATTCTTCTTCACGAAATGAAAGTGATGATTAAGGATTTAGTCAGGTATGGTGCTAAGTAACGTAATAGGATTTCATTCTTTTTGTGAAGGAGGATTTTCTTTTCTTGGCGGATTTTGGTCAAAAGACATAAGGTGGACTGTGAATGTTGAGGTTATTAAGTTCAATCGTGTGGAAAATAATTATGACTTGTTGAGGATTTGGGTGAATAAATGGAGAGGAAGTAAATATTTGCTGTTGACTTTAGGTATTGAAATTATGATTAATTATAGTTCTATAATTATTTGCCGTGATTAATTTAATAATTTTAGAGATAATTAGTCATGTATAAGCAGTTCTGATGATTGAAACCAGAAAATACATGAACTGAAATCTCAAAATGCTTCCTTTCTCATAAAAAAGATTCAAATCAAACCTAGAATATTCCATTATGTAAAGTAAGCACTTAAGAGCATTAAATGATGCCATTGCACTGCATTATTACTTCTACGGACAAAAAATTATTCTTCAGAACTTGTAATTGACCCAGAATTTTAGAGATTAAATTGTAATAACAGCAAATTTGCAGCATAATTAGAGAACTTAATGAATGCACAACAAAGCTTACTTGAGCTTATTAAATTAAATTCATTAAATTATTTGCAGCACAATTTACTGTTCATGAAACTGTGGATTTGTTGCATGCACTTTATTGTTGTTGTTGTTAATTAATTGAAGTTGAAAATTATTCTTTAGATGCAAGTTTTCTCTCTGTTTGTAGTGAAAAAAGGGTGTGTGGGTGGTTGGTGAGTTATGAACATAAAAGAGTTGTGCATTTGCATGGTTGAGATATTTCATAGCAGATGTATAATTTGCATAGCAACCCATGAAATTATTGAACTTTGATAAAATTAAATTAAATTTTTCAAGACCGTTAAAATTTTAATCATTTAAATATTTTCAATTTATTTCCTTAAATATCTCAATTACAATCCCATAAAACCTTTTACCCCTGAAAGTTACTGAAACAAAAAAAATTCTCGAAGAAAAAACAATCAACGGAATCAATGTTTTCAGACTTTTTACGTTTCATTTGATCTCTCAAATAAAATTATTCCAATCAATCAGATTCAATTTCCTCACAATAATTGTATCATGTTACAGCAACAGTTACAACTTTTTTGCTTGTTTGCCTCGACTTTGCGAGATTTTTCTTTTTTGTCGACATCACTTCCAATTTCGCATGAGTCCTAAAATCGAGAAATGGTACACAAAAAATTCCATAGTATAAATTCGAGACAAATATTGCAGAGATTTGAGGAAAATTTTTCAAGTCCAAGGAATTTTTGACGAATTTTTTCAGCAAACACAAAAGAATTTTTCTAAGTCAATTTGAGACGGAGAGTGGAAAGGTCTAGGAGAAATGTAAGGAAGCGAATGAAATTTAATATAGGCAAAGCCAAGATTTTTAGATGAAAATTTGATATCTTTCAAAGAATTTGCAGAATTTTAAGTAAATTACAGGTAAAATATCATATTGACGTCAATTATTTAGAGATATAGCATCCTCAAGGAGGTGCACCAAATGGTCCAGGTAGGGTAAGGGGTTGATTGTATATTTGTTTATACTTTTTGTTAAAAGTACCTTAAGGACCCATCAGACACTCAACTTTTCAATCCACATTCAGAAAAATCATAAAAATTCTTCCTAAAAGGAATGAAAATTTTCACATTCAAAGAAGAAATTTCGTTTCCATTTCTTAAATCTGTTCTTCCTTTTCAGCACATCCAAAGACGAGCACATCCCCGTCCTGTCGTTCTTAAAAGACATTTAATTTAATATAAAAAGTAAACTCACCTTTTTCATGCGTCCTAAAAAAATTCAATTTTCATCCATTCCGATTATCTGCTTACACTTTTTATCCCCTCGTGACTGTCTTTTGTGTATCATCAACTATAATTCTATTAAATTATCATCTTTTTCTTAAGCCACAAAATCTCTCGTCTATGTCTTCTTTCCACTTTTTTCTCGTTGAATTTTTTTCTATTTTTTTATTCTTCTTCTTCTGTTTGTTCCGGCCAAATTCACAAAAATTTATTTCAGTATTCTTCTGATTTTTTTTTGTGATCTGTCCTCTCGGTCACAGAATTCTTTCGACTTTGTTTTTAAAACAAATTTTTGTGATATTTTAACGATAACTTTTGCTATTCTAAATAATATCTTTTCAATATAAATTTTTTGAACGGAAATAATGTTTTGTGTGTTGCTACGTGAAATGTTTATTGCGTAGAGCTTTAGGACTCTAAACAGTCATGTCTTATTCAAGACTGTAGATTGAAGTGCGTGGTCATTGAACCCATTTAATTTTGATTTTATCCAAAAATGTGATTTTTTCATTTTAATAAAATTAATAATTAATTAGACATACCCTAATAAATTCTCCTTCCATGCACCCCCAAGCTCCACGAGGAAATAAATTTACTTTTTTAGGCTCGCAAATTAGAACTTCCAGCTGTGATTTTAATAAACAGAGATTGAAGCAAAACACGACAATAAATACGGCATTTGCATTCAGATTGCCATTTTTCCTTTGTACTTGACAGAGATTTCCCTTCCGCCGTAAAAGCTTGCTGTGCCACTTTATTTATTCAACTCGTTAGTGCCTCATGTGAAGATTCTTTTTTGTCATGCATACTTTTTGGGTTATTTTTATTTGCGAAAATGAAAATAATGAGAAAATGATGTCGGATATGGTAAATAGACTGAATTCGGAGCTTATTTGGAAGTGATATAGGGGATCAAAATAAATATGAAAAAACAGTCAATTATGTAAAAATATTCAGAATTGCTCACATTTTTGACATTCAACCTCCTCCCTTTTTGAGAATTCCACAAAAATTCCAATAATCATTATTGTTTTAATTTCCTTATTCCTACAATTCTTACCAAACGCAATCAATAGACACACAGGAATGCCTTTCATGACACATCTGTTTCCATTATTTTTCTATTTTCTATGTCTATTTATAAACAGCGCCAAAACCATAAAGCTCAATGTGATGAATTTTTGGTTCTAGTTTGCTACACTAAAAGGAATTGGGTTGCCTCCTACCACGCAATTTCATTTCGATTTTCTGTCATGATTTGTTTGATTGTTGTAATATTTCGCTAATTGCTTCCTCGTTCTATAACATTCTGTAAATGTTTGATGATTAAGGCAAACTAATTAGTAAAATTCATGTTTAATTAGTTATAAACTAGTTTTGATTATACGTTAGGGATGAGTGGTTTATTTTGGGATGATAAGTCTGACTTCAAGTAGATGGAACAGGTAACGCTGCCAGAGGGGCGATTGGGTCAATTTGCTAGAGTTTTTGAGAAAACATACAAAAAATTTGGAAAATCCCCCCCTCCCCCTCGAAAAATTTCTGGCTACGCCGCTAAGATGGAAGTGTAATAATGAGACTTTTGACTCGTCAGATGGTCTTTTGAATCACAAATTGGTTTATTAGTTCAAAAATGTATTATTTGCCTCAAAGGAATCACATAAAACTTCTCCTACAAACATTTATGCAAAACTATACATTTTTCAAACTTAATGTGCGTTTTCTACAGCACTTGTCACTGCTTTTGACATTTCCTTTGATTTTCTTTTATTTTTACTGTAAAACCTGCACAAATTTGTTGCTAGTAATTTCCTCTTCATATTCACGCTTATGTCGTGTGTTAACGAACATTTTATTATGTGTTTCAAGTATATTCAAGGTGTATTAAGGTTGAGTGCTCAATACTGAAGTTGTTACTTTGCATATATTGACATGACATTAAATGGGATCTTCAAAGAAATTTTTTAATATTTTTTCTCTTTGATACTTAGTCTTTTAGAGATAGAATTTAAAATATTATTAAAGTATGGAGTAAAAAACTAAAAGTTTTTAGACGAGAAAAATTGTAATAAATTTCATGAGTATGTTGGGTATGTAATTATAGTTTTATTAAACATTATATTTCCATCAAAAAGTTATAAATTATGTTTATGAGTCTTGTGATATGGTAATGTGAATACTATGTTGATAAACTTTTATTAATTAGGGATTTATGATTGAAACTTTTGTTGAATATTTTCTTTATTTGAGACACATGGGATTTGTTTATGATGTCATGAGGGTTCAGACTCCCTCTCATCTATTTTCAAAATTTAAATTTGTATGGCAAAAAATAAGTTTTCCCGTCCATACAAAAAATCTTCAACACCACCCCCTCTAAAAATCTCTGGATACACCCCTGCCTCTCAGTCTATATAGATTCACTTACTTACGGTTTTCATCACTAATTTCTTGAATTTCTTTAACAAAATAAACCAAAACACCAACACTCATCTACACAAGTCATAACATCGGTCAATGTGTTAATACTCCATCCTGAACGAGCATTTAGTTCCATTATTGTCAACTTTATTACACACTTTATCTCACCAAGGCGTTCGAGAGTACGTAAAACCACTCAATGACACTCTCAGATAAATTAACACCAACAAAAGAGCAAAACTGAAACAAATTTTCATAATGTTAGTTCAAAGTTTATCATGTAGAAGTAATGAACTTGTGGTAATTTGTACATGAGAATCATACAACATTAAACTTTATTAGGTAGCATGAATAAGTTTCTTGATATTGAAATTCATAAGAACACACGCGTGAAAAAGTATATAAAATAATTTGTACATGCATGATCTGGTTGCTTCATATCTGCGGATATCATGAAAACTTAATGCGATCTTTATAGCTTTTTGATGCTTTGATGTTGGTAGGTATAAAGATGGTTTAGCTGAAATTGGGGTTTTGTTATGAATATATTTTATATTTGGGGTTATCCAAGAAAAAAGGGAAGTTGGGAATTAAAACATGAACATTTTATCTGGGTTCATAATCATCGAAATTATAAAAATGCGCTCATTATCACAAATTCAGTTCTTTTCTTACTTTTCAGTTTTGAAATCAAAACTTATATCCTTTTGTTTTGATTCTCACATTAGATTAGTTTTTTTTATGTTTTTTTGCTTATGTCAATTTTAGGATTTGTTGGATTTTTCTATTATTTTGATATCATTTTTTGTAGTTTGCTTAAATTTTTGCAAGTGCATTGTTTTTAGGATTTAAACAAAAATTTATACAATTATGGAACTTAAAGCACAGTTTTATGAAACTTTTTCATCTTTAGCATTTTTCTCGATAAAATCAAAATCCATTTAAATCAGAATCCATTAGCCTATATTTACTCAGGAATAAATATCCGCTTATATCTGATTATTCAGGCATTTATTGAGAGAATCCAATGCAAAAATTCATTCATCATCATCCATGCTTTCCATTGAGAATAATCTCATAGCAAAACAGCATGGACATAATTCCACATAAAATTCATCTCATTAAATTCACAAACATTCCAGAAAATATTCAATCTGACATTTATTTGGCCAATTTTATCGTCCTTAAATGTGAGATTTGGAATAATTCTCTATAGATTAACCTCACGTTGCAACAATTTACTTCAAATAGGTGTCACGTTATTCTAGTGTACAAATTAACTCTTCCATTAGTGTCAATTTACCTCACTTATAATCAACTCCCATTCAACAATCTCCATTTAATCCCGTAATTCATTCAAAGGAAGGAAGATGAGTAAAGTGATCAATGTATTTAGGTTGGAGAATAAAGCGTCTTTTTGAAAGATTTTGAAAATTCATACAGACCAAATAGGTTTGAAAAATTGAAATACTAAACTCAAATTTCAAATCTGAATCTCCATACTCTACATAAATATAAATCCTAACTATAACAGAATTCTCTTAAAATTTCTCTCATTTCAAAGTGACACAGTTTACCACTCATTTTAGTCATTTTCCTCATAAAAATGCATCACATAATAGGATATGCTAGCAAAAAAGCTCACTGAGTAGCAATTACATTCTATTTATAGATTAACACCTCATATAATGTGATGCTTTTAACAAAACGAGATCTGAGAAAAATGAGTTTTCAATTTGTGAAATCACTGAACCCTTTTTGTATGTGTTAAATTTAATTTAATGTGGCGAGCATAAAAAGGCTGAATAAATGGGTGCCTTAAGGTGATTTTCTTTTTTGAAGATGGAAATTTGTTGTTGCTATTTTTGGTGAGTTGGGGTGCGAATTTAATTTTCTTCGATCATGATGGGATGGAAATTCTTGAACTTGAAATTATTTCAGCACTTCGGTGGGATTTTTGATGGATTTTTGATAAAGGTTAGAAGAATTTTGGGCTTTAAGGATGAAATATGTTCTAACCTTTCGATAAAGGTAAATTTAGAGGAACTGGAGTCCCCTTGATTAAAAATATAGTAAAAACCCTCCCCTCCCCTAAATACGCCCCTGAGGCTCAAAATGTCGAATTTTATATTTTTAAAAAGTATCAAATTTATTCATCAATCTAAGCTGCCTATGTCCTGTCCAGATTTCCCATTCATAGTGACAAATTTATTCAATTTCAATCAAAGTAAAAAAAGTTGATGAAAAGCAAAACTTTTTTCATCTCAATTTCAATTCCAATTTACATTTTTAAATTTTACGAGCACACACAAGGAAAAAATTTCTTTCCGTTACAAAAATAACATAAAATTTTACACACCGATAAAAGATATACTTTTGCTTCAACCCACTTTTCACTTCCAATATCACTTGTAGCTTCTCACTGTACTGAATGTATGTTTATTTTTGGCTCACAATTTTTCTTCGAATTAAAAAAAATTCTTGATGATAAATTTTTGATGATTTTCCATACAAAATTTTGGAAATATTTTCAAAATTTGTGGTTGTTTTTGTTTTCAAGGTTTTATTGGACACACTTTTGAATATTTGTATTTTTGGTTTGTATTTTAAATTCACTTTGTCATAGAACTAAATTTTAAAACCTTTCAATTTTTTAAAAGAAATTTAGCTTAATTCATAACCTCAAAGTTCTGAAACTTTAACTCAAAATTTCCTAAAATTTAAATTCCAAGACTTTCACAATAATTTTTTTAAAATTTTTTCACTCAACTTTCACTCAGTCCTGAGCAGAAATTGCAGCTAATTTAAAACTCATCAAGTAAAAAGTACACAAATGGCCCCAACAAGTGCTTGTCGGAATAGTGACAACACTTCACCTTTCATCATCGCGTTCACGGAGTCTAGTGAACATTAAAAAAATTTCTGAGAGTAAATCTAAGTTTGAGATGAGAATTTTTGTGTTTTTGGATTTTACAGCAGCTGGAAGTGATAAATCGACTGCTAGAAAGCTCTGTGAGCTTTTTGAGTAGACAAATGTATACGTGACTCATGTACAAACACAAAAGCTCAAAAAGCTTAATAAAAAGCTCTGGAAATTTCCATGTTATCGATCAGAATTTTCCAACATTCCAACATGACGTCACATTGCCACTCACACTAGTCTTGTTGCTACCAAAACAAGTATTAGCGTACAGTATGCAAGGTTATGGAGCCAACAGGTTACTTTCACAGAACATAGCCGCTGGAAGGAACGAAAAATAATCGACCGCCTAGCACGTCTTCTTCTTGTTTCCATTTTTATCGATTTTTATTCCGAGCCGTTTCATGATAAGAAGCGCTGCCGTTGTTTTGGATAATACAGTACACACAATAGAAGGGAAAATATATTTTATCACAGATACTAAAAAATCCCGTTGTCGGTGACGAGATATCATGTAACAATGTGTTTGTGCAGTAGCAGCAAGTGTTATGAACATTTCGGAAATGTGGAACTTGAAAAGACGAAAATTTGGGGTTGGGTGGAAGAATTCTCAAGGTCTTCTATCATACATCATGTGATGCTTAGACTTTGTAGATGGAATGGGAGATGATGAATTTTTTGGAATTACTTTTGGAGATAATTGGGTTAAATTTGATGATCCAGGGGATGATGGTTTATGGGATGTTTTGGAGATATTTTATGGATTTTTTTACAACTTCAATAAAAAATCATATTTTAAGGGAACATATGATGGAATGTGTCATATTTTGTGGGACACATTAAAGTCTTTCTCATTTGCACATTTTATTGTGAACCTGTGCTTCATATTTAAGTGAATACTTTACTGTCTTTTTTTAAAAATAATTTATCTTACACTGCCGAATTTTTCTTTCATATTCCACGAAGCATCATCTCAATGTTGATCAAACTTCAAAGATAAGATCCATAAACAAAAGGAAGCATGACTTCCGAGAAGGAAAATACTAAAAGCATGAATAAGTACACCATTCAAAGACACATCCCAGAACATTTTATTCTCATTATTAAAAAGTGAGTCAAGAAGCAACAGAAAAGTAAGCTTTTGGTTATAAATCTTTGCCAACAATTTACATGAAGTTTTATCGTCATCAGAGAAAACGAGAGAGCATGCAGATGAGGAATGAGGAGCAACAGCAGGAAAAGCATGCCAAAAAGCTAAAAGGTATTAAATAATAAGGAAGAAAGGTAAACAAAGCTGGCAAGCATGACATGATGTTGTGAATATTACTACTGTAACCGTTATTAAGACGGAATTATCTAGGGATTGCAAGTTTGATTCAAAATGTAATGCGCATTATGCAGGGATGATGGAACTGAAAAAAATATGTCAACATTGAAATGGGATAAGATGAATTAGAGAAGATTAATGTGATGAGAGGTGTTTTTGTGATGGAATGTCATGGATTAACTTGCAAATCTAGGTTTTGATCTTAAAATACAAATCTTAACCTAACAATTTGAATTTCTAACCTAAAAATGTCATATTATTGTAAATCAGCAATAAATCATCAAGAAAATCAACACATTCCAATTAATAAATTCCAAACAAATTCAAATCCCATCACAATACATTCAAAAACATCTCTAAGCCTATTTTCCATCTTCTATTCAGAATTATTTAGCATAACTTAATTGATTTCTCTCCAAAAGCCATAATTATGCGTGAAAATTCCACTCTATCAGCAACAACAACATTAATTCTAATTATGCAAAAAATATTTTTTTCTTCCATTTTTTATACTCATAGCAAACAGCTTTAACAGCTCATTTATAATGCAAAAAGACACAATGAACAGAAATTTTTTTAATTATAGGCCTTCAATAGTATCAGTTTGATATCATTTTGTGCATGTCTGCCACTTAACGTATTAATATGAATGGAGATACATTAATAACGTGTCTTTTGTTCGGCTCAATTTACTTTTTTGTCGGTGTAGGATAAAAGTACTAAGGGATTTGGGGTTGAATTTTTTTGTGTGTCGTTTTTGAATTAAAAATTTATTTAATAAAGTGAACGGTGGGTTATTTTCTGAATTTTTACAGAAGTAGGGAATTTTTGATCAATTTTTTCAATCGTGTAATTTTTGCCTTTGACTAGGACATTTGACTAGCTAAAACTCAAAAATTATTAAATTATTTGAAAATATTTAAATGCAGAAATGTTAAGCGGATAAAACTGTAAAAGAAATGTAGCATAGAAGTTCATGAGCAGTTGTTAATAAAAAGTGTCGAAATTTATACTTTTAGGTGTCCTAGAGTACATAGGACTAGGACTTTTAACCAAGCATAACTCAAAAATTGTTACATCATTTGAAAATATTTAAATGCAGAAATGTTAAGCAGACAAAACTACAAAGGAAACGCCACATAAAAGTTCAAGAACAGTTGTTGATAAAAAGTGTCGAAATTCATACTTTTGGGCGGTCCTAGAGTACATAGGACTAGGACTTTTAACCAAGCATAACTCAAAAATTGCAAGATTTATTAAAAAGTTTTAAATGCAGAAATGTTAAGCAAACAGAACTACAAAAGAAACGCCACATAAAAGTTCAAGAACAGCTGTTGATAAAAAGTGTCGAAATTTTAAAGTTTTGGTGGTCTTAGGTGGTCTAAAATCCAAGGAGAAAATCTCGATGGACTTTTTTCAACCTATCATCAATTTCTGGGAGAAATTTGCCATCTCGGTCGCATTTTTAAAAAATTTCCCCTTCATCGACAACCAATCTTACCAATACGGACAATATCCTACTAAATGTCTCCACAATACCAATAAAGCAAACATATTACGTGAAACTATATTTCATTTATAATCATATAAAACAGCCGAGCCAAAATAAATTGGAAATTGATTCTTTACCCAAAACAGAGTAAAAGAGCTTCAGTATATATTTAATGTACGGTTTATGTATCCACACGATGATTATATAAGCGGAATATGAAATCAAGTTGAACATTTTCCCTCTCCACGCTTTTCATCTCTCTCTTTCTCTCTCTCTTTCTCATATTTTATGTTGGAAAATTAATAATGAATTTTGATTGATTGGAAAGGCATAGAAGCAAAAGGGACGGAGAAGGTGGAAAGAATTTTTATGAAAAATTTACTTTCACTAACTTTCTATATTTTCAAGACGAAGTAAAACAGTTTCCAGCTGGAATTATTCCAGTTCAATAAAAGCTCATGGAAATTTTCCACTGGAAATTAAAAAACTTGGAATCTGAAACTTTTCCTGACAAAATTGTGACGCACGTCGAGCGCGAAGATACATCAGCAACAGAAAGAGCGGAACTTTACCGTCATTTACATTTTCTTGGGCTTCTGTGTTTTGATACTTTACCTGCCTCATCTTTTCTTCGAGCATATCCATAAATGTTGATTTTAATACCACTGATAACATTTTGCTCTTTCTTCTGGTTCCTTTTATAATCTCTTCTTCTTTGTTGTGTAGAAATTGGTGTTGTAAAATAGAAAATTGTTAGAGTTTGGGTATACCTTTGATGACTTGATAGATTTAGAGGTTACATAACCTCAAAAATTTGAGTTAATTGAATTTTAAATCCTTGCAATTGACATAACCTAAAAATTTCTTAACAATAAAGTTTTTACAAATAAATATAAATATGCGCTCTAAACCAATTTCAACTTTGTAACATCCACATCATTACTTACCCTTTTCTACTACTTTAGAAAAGAAGAGAATCTTTGTCCTTTTTTGCTGATTCCGATTATGTTTTGAAGGACAATGATGATGATAATAATGAAATGAATAGCAAAATGAGAGGAAAGAAAAATGCTGAAAATTTGTTGCGTAACGTTGAAAAGAAGAAGGAAGTGAGTTCAAAAGATAGGAAGAGAGTAAATGAATTTGTTATTTTTAGGATGTGAACGGAAATGTGTGAATATGATTAATAAGGATTTTATTCTTGGATGGTGCTTATGAGGAAGTAGTCTGAGCTTGATTGATGAGAAGATAAATTGATATCTTAACAATTATAGCAATTTAAAATTCATTGCAATTTTTTACGTCACTTTTTCTCTAACATTTCTCATTTTCTGCTTTCATAGCATCACATAAATTACTATTTGCTTATCATTATTATTAAAATTACAATCAACATCATTATTTTTATTGCCATTATTTTTGCTATTATTGCAGGCAACACAAACGAGTTCATCATAGATGCACAGTCTCTACTTCTTTTCATATTCTTTTTTGTGTTCTACTTTAGTGGTTGTTTACGAAAATGTTAAGAAAATATTAACGATGAGGATCATTTTGGGTTGCGATTAAAAACTTTGATAGTGAATGGTTTCTTTTGGAGACGTCATAAATCTGAAGATATTAAGAAAAAGAGTGTGAACTCATTATCCTCCAATATGCCACGTTTTTGAATTTTATTTACTAAACTAGATTTTTGTTGGGAATTAGGCAAATATAGATAATTACTTTGTGTTTAAGCAATTCCAAATAACAGCCCTAAAATGCGCCTTATTCCCGCGAAAAATTTTTTTACTTGCTTATTTCCACTACTTTATTATCAACAGCATCATCATCATCATCATTAGAAAAGTTTTATATAATAATGGTTATAGTGTTTTTACTTTTTATACTCATTCACATACATAGAGTCAGTTATCTCTGTTCTGAATGAAAGATATGAAAGAATGAGGAACTACAAAAAAGTACACAAGAAGAGAAGAGAAAAAATTATTGCAAGATAATTGAAATTAATTATGTTTTGATAAAAAAAGTATATAAAAACTAGAACAGATGATTTATGGATTGTGTCTTATGAGAGGAAATGAGTTTTGTCACAGAGGGTATTTATGAACTTAAATTTGAAGTCCTTTGTTCTCTTTTATGTGAAATTTACAGTTTGATTTTTGATATTATTTTAAGTATATGAATATATTTAGGTTGGATTGTTCAGCATGTAAATAACAAGAAAGATACCAATAATAGAGATACGCCATGCAAATACCCCGTTAATTACCATAACTTATCCTCATTATCATCCACAGATTATCTCCAAGTACCTATAAATCACACCATATCCGCCTTCGCTAATGAAACTCTAAAGTGAAAAATCTATAATTAAAGCACTGAAAAAGCTGTATTGTGTGCTTAACTAAATTAACAAGTGAAAATTTCCGATTTCATTTACAGAACAAAAAAGCTTCCATTAAAATTCAATTAATATTCGTAGTTGCACAATAATGAGGAATTGCTTTGCATAGAGTCGCATAAGGTTAAATAACAACAATGAATAGTTTATCATAGCTTTTCTTCTCGTTATGCCTGTTTGTCTGTACTGTGTAGAGTTGTTCTGTTATAATTAAATGTGAAACATTGCAATAACATTATGTTGACGAAGAATGAGAGGATGGATCGTTGGTGGGGGGTATCTATAATTTGCAAAATTTGTCTGTTTGGATTGATATCTTTCTGGAGTTTTTAAATTAGTCTCAAAAATTTATCAACCTAACCTCAAATTTTTTAAATTAACCTCAATCATAATCTTAAAAAAATCAGAAAATTTGACCCAACTTAACGAGTCCCTTTCTCTAGTTCCCATTGTCATAAAGAACAAAAGACCTTGCACGTTCAATACATAAGTGATAAATTGCATGAGCCTACCATGAAAATGAGAAAACTTTTTCCATCTACATTCAAAGAATCCACTTATTGTCCCCATATCCCTCACATTCTGCTTTTGTTTTCATACATATAAAAGGCTAATTAATTTATCATCGTCTCTTTTCTCATACATATGAAAACGGTCATATTGAAGATTTTTTTATTGACATATAAACACGAGAATGGACATTCGAATGAATGGATGGATGAAACAGCATCATCAAATTGTTCTGTTTTTCTTCTTCTTCTCTTCTATTATTGTAACTTTTATGATGCACTCAAGCGATGGCTAATTTAATTACATATCAAAATGAAAAGCATTTTTTTCTATATCTTGAATCATCATCGTCATCATCGACTGAAATAAAAAGTAGAAACATTTTTTTGCTAGTTTTTCTATAGATTGCTTTCCATCATCCATTTCTGGGAGACTAATGGACTTCATATGGTGCTAGATATATAGATTTTATGGGATGGAAATGAAAGATATATAGTGTGAACCTTTGAATAACGTCCTTAATCGGCTCATTTAGTGTAAATGCGGCAGAACTCCAAAACTTAGAGACCATCCAGACATCTCGTATCAAGCATCTTTATCATCTCATGTTTTTCGACTATTATTTTTCTTTAACCATTTTCAACATACGTATGCCATACAACAGTCTGTTTACCATCACAACGAGTGAACAAATAATCGTTCTCAACAACAATTTCAATTCAATGCGACACTCACTGCTAGTTTCTTCTTCATTATTTTTCCGAGTGTCTGTTAAAATGTTTTTATAGACACAGTAACGAGAATGCGAGCATCTTTGTAAGTCTAATTTGTGAGGAGTGAAGGAAAATAATGGAAAAGTAAGTAAGGCATATTGAGCTGTATTTAGTGGCCAAATGAGTAGGGTGTACCAATAATCTTGATCATCCTGAATCACTCTTATGTTATCCCTCATTAAGAAACTTCATATCAATGCCCATTGACTCAACCAAACATCTAATACACTTCTGTTTTCATTCCATTATTTTCATCTTATCACCAAAACTGACCAACCAAATGCTTCCATTTCCTGGAAAAAATAGAATCAGCACAAAAGGATATAGAACAAAAAGAAAATGAGATTATGAGATGTGAAAACAATTTCTTTTCATATATGATGCTCATTTCTTTTTGGTTACTTTCTTAACGATGATAAATGATTTTTTTAGTGTCTATGTGCTCTTCGTGGTGTGACTTGTATGGATTTTGTTCAAAATGTTGTTAAGTATGTAAAAAATTTAAATTTTTTGATTCTAATACTTTCAATTTTCACTTAACCTAAAAAATTTGAAACTTACATCAATCATTCGAAACCTAACCTACAAAAATAAAAATCTAACCTCAAGATGTCCAACAAAATCATCCTAAGCCATAATACATTGTTTGGTTCCACTTCTGAACAACTTGTTTCTTAATTCCAAGAGAAAATCACACGTGTTTTCCTTTGTGTGGATGAGACAACGAAATAAATCAACACAATGAGCCATATATTCATTTTTCAAGGCAACTTGGATGTGTGCTTTGCGTTTATCTGTTACATATGTGTAGATGTCTGACTTGGAAGAATAATGTTAAGGTAAACGAAGTGATACTAAGACTGTGAAGAGAACAAGACGATAATTATGATGAATAATCAGGAAATGGACTCCACAATGCAAACGATTAAAGTTGTTCGTTAAAATTGCGAATATTTAGTGCACTTAGCTTGAATAAAAACCAGAAAGCACCAAGATTGCAATTTTTTGGTAAAAGCCTTCAAAAAAAATTCTCAACAAGTTGCAGGAAATTTAAAATGTAATTTTGGCTTCAATTTTTTTCCCCAACAAAATTTCATTCTTGGCAAAAACTGCATTTATTTCAAAATTAAGTAAATGTTATATCCAAAAAGTTAATTCGTTTGCAGCAAGGAAGCCACAAAATCAGCATAAAAAAGTTAATAATTTCCATTTTTTATGAAGGAAATGAGCGCCAAACTTCATATTTTATACTAAAGTTTTTATGATTTCTTCTTGGCAAGTGCAACAGAATGGGAAGATAAGAAGAATATTAAGGAAGGATACTCACAGTGCAATACAAAAGATGCTGAATGTGCCAAACTATCAATTTCCCTTTCATAATTTTGAAATTTTTATTATTCTTGCTGATCGTAAATTTTTTGACTCGTGCCATTTTTTCGAAACTGAAATAATTTTTTTAAAGCTTGAAATAACATTCTTTTGAGCAAATTTTTAAAACCAGAATAAAATAGTAAACGTGTAAAATTAATAAGCTATTCATATGAAAAAAGTATCCATTGCGTGAAAACAAATCACTTAATTCAAATACATGACAACATGCAAAGTGTATTGACATGTTGATTCAACAGATAATTTAGGAATGAATAATTATTTCATCTGAAACGTAATTTTCATGTCAAAATTAATTCAGCTTAAATGTGATAATTTTTATTATTCAATTTTGTGAGGAAAGTTTTTTTTGTTAAGGTAAACGATTCTGGGTTATACTCAGGTGCCTTCACACTAGAAAAATTTTCTTAAATTGTGAGAATCAACAAGATACCCCAAAAATTATCCTCAATTTTCATCCTTCAAAACTTATCAAAAATCCTACAATGACAGTGACAAAACACTTTGTTAAGTCATAAAAATTTACTGCCACTAAATTACTTCCTCTTCTTTGCGTTCTCTATTACTTCATGCTATGCCTCTTGACATTCAATTCAAATGATTAACCACCAAAAATGTCCACTTGTTGACCTTCTATGATTTAATCCGATTAGTTGTTGGCTGCGTAAAGAAGAAAAAATTGGAGGAAAAATATTATTGATTATAATAAGCCGATTAGAATAAGTGAGACAGGCAAAAGATATGAATAGTGCGAAATTGGGAAGAGAGATGCTGTTAAAAATAAAATTGTTGATAAGACTTGAAGAATTTTCAGGAATTGATGTAATCTAAATTAAAGCTTGAGCTTTAGTAAAAAATATTTCTTCATTTTAGAAATTTATTATAACATACAAAATGTCACTCATTTGTGTTCAATTCACTATGATTCACATTCATTCAGATGATGAGCGACAGACAAATGGATCATCGAACTGTCATCACATGTATGGTATGTAATCAGTCAAATTGATTGTCATGAGTTTCTGTAATAGATGAGGTGGAGAATATGAGTGTGTGTCGATTTGGAGGTGTGTGGGGATTCATTTGTGCTGGTAATGATGACAATGTTCATAGCCATTGGGAAGGATGTGCTGATAAATGATAGGAATGGATGACGTTATCAGGTTTAAATTGAGAATATTTTAGTTTATTTTATATTCATTAATTGTTAAATTTTATCTAAAAATATATAAAAATCAATAATTTTCATCCCAAACAGTCTTTAACCCTGTCCATCAACCCACTCAACCTTCCAAATAATCCACCAAATTTTATCATTCAAAAACTTTAAAGCCATCTATCATTATTAGCATACAAAATTGTTATTATCATCATTATTATCCCCTATTGCTGCCATTCATCATTATTCGCAACAATAAATCAAAAAAGATAAAACCGGCAAAATTTTTACATTCAAAATTAATTCGCACAAAATTTCTTTTTCATCAACAAAAAGCGATAAAGCGAGAAAAAAATTTATTTCCCATTTATTGGCTGTAAAATTTGATGAATTGATTAAATTGTTAAATTCTGTGAACGAGAAAAATATTGCGTGTAAATGAGTTGGGGGAATATGAGGCAATATCGTGTTTAATGGTCAGAATTGAGCATTTTTGGGGGGATTTTTTATCAACAGTGTAAAGTGAACAATCAACCAGAGGGGGTATTAGAGGAAATAGAAAATCAATAAAAAAATTTATTAGTAAAGAATTGAACATTATTCATCTGACCTTCCATTAATCTCAAAATTCCTTTTGTTTCATCAATCAATAGATTACAAAAAGAACCGAACAAAAAAGATAAAAAACGAATTCTCATGAAATAAATGAGAAAAAATTTTATACAAAAAAAACAGAAGCTGAAAAAAACGATAGTTTCATATTTTTTATACTCAAAAGCATCGCAAGCCATTATCGAAAGGCATTAAGTAAGTGAAAGATGAAGAAAAAAAATCAATTGATTGAAAAAAGCAAGAAATAAATTAATGAAGTTGAAGACGAGCAGCATGAAACATGGAAAAAATAATCAATCAAATCCATTAAATCGTTCTCGTCGCAATGGAAAATGAAAATAAAAGAACATTATATAGGAAGACGAGAAAGAAAAGCGCCAGCAAAGCCATCACGAAGCATCACATTTATTATTTTTAAGAACATACATAAATTGATATATCAAGTTGAATGGATAAATCGATAAATAAGAAAATCATGAGGGTTTGGGTGGATTCTTCCTGGATTGGTTCTTAGTTTATAATGAGTATTCAGAATATTATTTTTTTTCCAAATTTTTAAAAATTTTTACAATTTAGCAGTAACTTGTTTCATTTTCCATTCATTTCTAGCTTTTGTTTTACAAATTCAAATTTATTTCTAAACTAATCTCTTAAAGTTCTTAAATCTCTTCTACTTTAAATATGTCTCAAACGCAAGTTCAAAAATCAAGCAATCATAAGCAGAGTGGCGCAGTGGAAGCGTGCTGGGCCCATAACCCAGAGGTCCGTAGATCGAAACTACGCTCTGCTAGATTCCTTTTTTGGGAGTTTTTTTTCTCAATTAATATTCAAATTTTAAATTCGATTTTTTTGCTAAAATTAAATTTTTTTTTGTTTTTTAAAAAGTCGTCATTTAAGAATCTCTGAAACAGTAAATAAGTCAAAAATAAATGCAAAAAAATTTGTTTCTATTTTTCATTTTATTTCTCTCATGATGATTTCAATGTGTCACTATGGTCAATACACTTATTTCGCTGCTCCTTAATTTGTATAATTTCATCTTCTTTATTTAAATTAATTAATAATTTTTTTCTTCTTCTTAAACTTTTTTCTAAAAAGGAGTCTTCTTTTTGTAATTTTTTGATATATAATTTTTTCTTATTTTTTTCTTTATAATTTTCTTCTTCTTTATTTGAAGTCCAAGCTATGAAAAATCATGTCAACTTGGATGTCAGTTTTCTTTACAAATTTTAATTTATTTTTTATTTGTTTAATATTCACAAGTTTTAACATTTTTTGCGTGAATATATTTTATTTTGTTTTGCAATTTGAGTCTTAAAAGATGATAACATTTTTGAAGTAGATCAGTAAATGGATGATCTAATTTTAATAAATAACAATCCAATTCTCTGACTATTTCCAAAATTTAGCATCTTTTTGAGACTGACCAAAGAGATCAAACCTTGACTGAATTGAATTTGGATGTCTTATGAAGACTGGCGTCAATTTTCACAAACCTCAATCTGTCAACTGTCAATCACTTTCAATGAGCGATTTTTTAATTTATTCATTTCATTTTTTTGATAAAGTCAACGATTTTATTTTTGTTTTATTTATTTTGTTATCATCTTCATATATTTAACTTGATTTTTTATGATATAACAATGATTAGCGATTTTCAACAGATTTTTTTTCAACATTTTTTTGTTTGTTTTGTTTCTTATGCAAAATTAAACGATTCTTTATACTTTTTGTGCTGCTTGCAAGCCTTTTTTTATTTATGATACCTAACATAGTTTTTGTTTATTTACTCTTTTTACATTTTGCTGGATATTTTTAGGTGGGTGTAAGGGGGTGTTGAGATAGTATGGTGACCCTAAAATTCCTAAATAAGTCCAAGATACAACTCAACACCCTCAATTCTTTCAAAAACGATCACATGAGTAACAAAAATTAGAAAATATTGTATTACTTAATAATTTTGAACCTTAATGACTTTGATTTAATGTAGATCTAGGAGTGAACCCTTATACACCCACCAAAATATTCCAATTTTTCAATCACCTCGATTTTGCGCAAGACTTGTATCCCAAAATTTTCCAGATATTTTAGAAAAATCAGAACTAATCTAAACTTCCATCTCTATTGATTCAACTTTATTTTCTTGAAAAAATAATTTTTTCCTTCTACAAATGTCTACGATATTTATGTATCTGCTACTTATAGGCTTCGATCTGTTCATTTTTCGACTTTTATTATTCAAAATCTTTCAAGACTTTTTAGTTACACTTCAATTTTCAGCTAAACTTATGTTCAAAATTAATAATCAAAAATCTTTTTAGCACTTTTTTCTATTGTAAACTCTTGCTTTTGTTTTCTGTTTTATTTGCGTATCAACTGGTACAAAAAATGTTAATGTTTACGTCAATATGGAATTTGTAATCTTCTTCTTGTAACTTTTGAGGCTCTATTGTGATTAATGTGACAATTGTTTTATGCTAACTTTCAACTTGGGTTACGATGAATATGAAATTGTGATTGAGGTGCTTCGAAGAGCATTAAACTTGAAATTAAAAGCTACAAAATTTTCCCGAGACAACAAGTTTAATTTACTTGACTTCATTTTATTTCAATAAATCGAATCCAATTAAAATTAATTTTTTGCTCGATCCATTTTTTACTAACAGCTTTTATATTTTCTGACATCAATCAATTAAATTTGTTTTTTGAAAATTATTCAATTAAAAAGATTTTGCTTTGAAGTTTCTCAATCACAATTAAACATCCATTGAATGCTCGATGTGTTTCATTGTTGACTAATTAATTTTTGTGGATAACAACAAGGTTTTATTTTTCATAAATTGATTGGGGACTTTTGTCAGGAAATTTTTTTGATGGTGTTTTAAAACAAAATTTCCTGACAAACTTCCCCACATCAAAATATCAGCAAACTTACAAAACGCTATGGAAATTGCTTTCGACATTTTTTTACATTACAAAATTTCTTTGGCAACATTTCAAGATTTTCAATCAACAAAAACACCAAAAAACTAAAGGAAACGAGAGATGTAAATTTTTGTAGGGGAGGGGTGGATAAACATTCATGGTTGTTGGCTGTTTGTATTGTAAAACTATAAGCTTATTATTACGCTATCAATATTTTCTTCTCTATTTTTTTGTCAATAATCATAAAAAAAAACTTTCTTTGTTGCTATTTTTTCTATACGAGAACAAAAACTTAATAATTCAACATTATTGTTATTATTATTATTCTCTCTGGTTGTATTTTTATTATTTTTGTGCTTATCTGTCTAAGAAATGTCTAACAATGATAGAAAAATCGAAAATTTTCACATTTTTGCTTTCAACTTTTTTCTTTTTTCTCATTCGGATTTATTTTTTATATCTTTCAATTCTTCATTTTGAATTTGATTTTTTTTTGTAGAAAATAATTTTTTGAATCAGATTTTTGGGACAATTTTTATGACTTTCGGCAATTTTGTAAGTTTTCAAAATTTCAAAAGAATTTATTTAAAAAATAAATAAGTTCAAAAGATTTCTAGAAAACTTTTCATTCATTCCCTCTTTAGTAACAATATCATCAAAATATATTTCTTCAAAACAGACCACTGAAGCTTAACAGAACGAGTTGGATCATACCAAATCTAATAAACAGCACAACATACATATTGCACTAGAGTGTTCAAAAAAATTTATGTATAGAAAAATTGCGGCAAATATTGAAGGAAAATAAAAAATAAATCGAATTGAACATAAATTGTTATAGTAAATAAATAAGTTAAAACGATGCATTTGTTCGTTGTTTGTCTGCTCACATTAGGTTTGTTTTGGAAGTTCATTCGAGGACTGGGGGGATTTTTTATTAGGTTCAATATTGAAGAATTAAATTTTTTATTTGATTGGATCAAATTGATGAAAATTTGGTGTAATTTAATTTCTGATGGGACATATGGATGTTATATAAGATAGAAGGGGTGATCTAACTGACTGCAGACTTAAAAGCGATTGCTCCATAAACAGTCTTCCCTGCCCATCTTCATGCCCGCACCACTTCATCCTAAACCACCAACCATTCTCATGATTCCCTCTCAAACACATAATTATATCCAAAGCTATCCAAATAATTCATTAAAATGCTAGAAAGTTCTCCACATTCCTCATTCTCGCGTAATTTGTGTAGCAAGAAAATTTTCAACAGCTTTGCATGAGTATTCAACATGCTACATGCGACAGTGAAAACTTTTATTGTAACTAATTGGCAGCAAAACAATGAAAAGTGCACAAAATGTGTTTTCGAGTAGAATTTTTACTGCAATAATTCAGGCTAAACTTCCTGTGTTACTGTGAGCATTTTGCTGACTTCCTTTTTAATTTATTTTGCTTACAATACTTTTTTGCTGTTTGTGAAACGAATATAATTTTTTTAACTGAACAATTGCGAATGAGAATATATGAGATTTATGGATCATAAAAATGAGTTATGAGGAACACAAAATCGATTGAATTTTAGGATAGTGGAATTTTTAATGCTGAACAAAAGATTTTGGACTGAAAATTACAATTTTATGAAGAACTAGTAATGAAAAATTTACGAAAATCAACAAAAATTCATTAAAGCTTAAAACTGCACCAAAATCAAATTTCTTGATCGTACACTTCAAAACAAAATCCATCCAATTTACAGCATGCCGACTGACATTATTTGCAAAAAAATTTAGTCTATTCTGTTGATTGTTAAAATTTCCTAACAACTTGAAGCAACTTTCGTCATCGTTTCTATGTCTATGTTATTACTAATTTTCTAATTTCATTAATGCCATTTTTGGTTTTCCATTCGAGAATTTTGATTATTTAAGGGAATTTTGAAGAGATTTGCGATTATTTTCAGGGATTTAGTTATAATCTCAAGATTGTTCCAATTTTAAATAGAATTTACTCAAATTTCCCGAAAACGGTGGCCAACCTCTCAAAAATCCTTTCAAAAATCATCTCAATGATATATTTTTCATCATCCCTGACATTTGAGGGATGCACAACATCCAAGGGGGTTGCCATCCCTTCCATTTTAAATTTTCTTTTCATAGCTAATTACTGGTTTAAATTCTTCATTTTTTATCGATCGATGAAAATTCTATCTGAGCAATCAAAACGTCAATTTTTTGTGATCCATACAAAAAAATCGTTCAATAAACATTTACTTTGAACTTCCGCGCGCAACAGCTAAGTCGAAATTTTATTCTATACAAAAATGATGCGCGTTGATGATGAAGTAGTTTTCTTATTTATTTTTTTACAAATAAGTAGCTAAACCTTGCAAAAAACTGCGAGACTTTCTTCATTTTTTAAGTCAATAAACTTTTTTAAATTTCTAGATTTTTTACTTCTAAAAATAATTTTTTATTCTCTTTTTGTCACTTTTTTCTGCTTAATTTTTTTTTGTCAACATATTTTTTTTCTTCTTTTTTATAAAAAATATTTTCTGGAATTATTTTAATTCCATTTTTGCATTCACTTACGTCCACAAAATTAAAGAAACTTTTTTATGTATATAAGAACTTTTCTTACTTTTATTAACTTTATTACTATTATTAATTACATACATTTATAAATTTTTAAGGTTTTACGAGAAATTGT
This sequence comes from Chironomus tentans, assembly GCA_963573255.1. NCBI lineage: Eukaryota > Metazoa > Arthropoda > Insecta > Diptera > Chironomidae > Chironomus > Chironomus tentans. The sequence continues at coordinate 318,485 of OY754305.1, forward strand.
CTATTTTTAAGGTTGGGGTTTTTGGGATTTTTTGCTGGGTTCAAGCATAGCTGCTTAGAAAAATTCGGAAAAATTGAGATTTCTTAAAAAATAAAATCGTAAAAATGATCAACAAAATTTAGACTTTTTTAAAATAACTGAAAGAGTCGTCAAATAAAATTGGAGAAAATAAGGAAAATATTGGAATTTATAAGTAAATGTTCATTTTACCTCCAAAAACTGCAACAGACCCTCAAAAAATCCCAAAAATCCCCTAACAATTTTCAACGTTTTTGATGATTCAAACAAATAATAAACTTTTGTATTTGATTCCATTTTTTTTAACTTTTATGCTACACAATTTTCAACAACATCATTTTTTATAAACGTTTTTATTTTTGTCAAACTAAACTAAACTAAATTTAACAAATTTTTTTCGTTACTCAATCAAAATTTCTATTTTCTGAATTATTTTTTTTTTCTGTTAATTTAACTTTTTCTAGATTTTTTTCGAACTGATTCCATACAAAATTCTTATAATTGTGGATACAACCCTACGGACTATCATAATTTATAGTCACAGTAGAAGCTTATCCCCATCCAAGCTCCGTGGCTCATTCGATATTTTTATCTACAATTTCTGATTGACTTTTTTCCCTTCATTATTACAAACTAAACTCATTACCATTATTATTATTAACCTCTCATTCTCATTCTCACTTGAAGCTGATATTCATTCTCGTATGATATTGAAAAATAATTTTTATTATACTTAGTTGCCTGCTGCATCCCTTATTACATATTATATGTCAATTTGATGTCGAATAATTTGATTATGGTGGGTTCTGCTGATATTAAAACTTGTTACATCGTCTGTCATATGCTTGCAATTTATGAAGTGAATTATGGATTATGCTTCGCGATGATTGTGGATTATAGATAGAGCGAAAATTACAAATTTTTAATGAATTTTGCTTGATGAGTTTATAGCTTGAATTTTTATTAAAGGCAAATTATTACGGTTATTAATTTAGTTTGTAACTATTTAATTTTGGGGGTATGGGTTGAAAGTTTTGAGGCTAAAAAGATATTTTTTTTATTATTTTTCTGGATATTCTGGCAACACTCGTAACCTCAAACTTCCACACCAGACCCGATCACCCCTCAAATTTTCTTGGAAGAATAAATCTCGTGATGATAAAGTCTTCAATAGCAACAACAGATGAGGATGAGAGCAGCGAGCTTGTATGCATTTCACTGTGAGAATGAATGAAAATTTCGGATGAAGACGGAATGAAAATTTTTTACTCCTTTTTTTAAAAAAAATAATAAGTTCTCTAGGAAGGAAGCTCATCTTCATCATATTCTCAATTTTTTTGAAAGCCGACATTCAATTAAATCTCAATTAACCTCAATTACACTTCTTCTTATCTAAATATATCTATGTATGTATGTATGCATGTAAGCCAGATGAGAAGCTCAATATATTGCGCCATTAAATATGTAATCTGAGGAATGTAATGGATAGAAATGTAATATTATTTTATGTCTCGAGATAGAGATACAGAGAGTGAGTGAGATGTAATGTAATTTAATTGTAAAGACAGAGGAGATGGAAGTAGAGAGATTTGAAACTGAGAGACACGAGCTAAATGTAATTTAATAAAAAAAAAATCTTTCAAACTGCTATTTTTATTCGTCTGTAATTAATTCGATGATGCTGCTATACTGCCCCTTTTGATGCAATTTAGAGCGTGATTTTCCCAGAGGGTTGGTGCCATTGTGTCTGCTGCTTAATGTTTTCAGATAGAGAATAAATGTTGGACATTAAATTCAAGTTTATTTTCAATCTAAACTTCACTAAGACCAAGCGTGTCTAAGGCTGAGCGTCATTAAGACTATGTATCTCAAGCTGAGCGTCATTGGATCCATGGTCTAAAGCTGAGCTTTATTAATTTCACGCATACTTGATAAAAAAACTACTAACCGCACTAATATATATCCAACATACTGTCATCGTTATCCTTCCGTTCCACTCAACTATGCACTTATTTTCATTTCCTCCCTTTCTGCCTCTCAGCTTATATGCACAGTGAAATTGGATGAGAAAATTTGATGGAAGGTTAAATTAATTACAAAGGGTATGGATGTGGATTTTGAGTGCACACAGAAAAAAAGCTGCATTGCTTTGTAGTAAAAGTTTTCAAGCAGAGGTTTTATAGTGGAAAGGTGTATTGCTTTGAATATATGGATGAAGTTGACATAAAAAATTGTTTGTAACTGGTTTTGAAGTTTAAATAAAAAATGTGAGATTTTTTATGACCCTGAATCTTTGGAATTTTTAACTTCAACATCAACAGATTCTTATGTCTTTAAAGCTGAGCGTCACTGAGTCTATCAGCCTTTAAAGCTGAGCGTCACTGAGTATATCAGCCCTTAAAGTTGAGCGTCACTGAGTATATCAGCCCTTAAAGCTGAGCGTCGTTCAGTCTATGTAACGTTAAAGCTGAGCGTCGTTCAGTTTATGTAACTTTAAAGCTGAGCGTCACTAATTTCAATTTTACCTCAAATTTCATGAAAAAGGTCAACATTAATCCTTAAAATTAAAACTGTTGAAAAATCTAACTCGAATTTCAACCAAAAAATTGTCCACATATCCAAAACTTGTTGCTTCCAACTTTTTAAATAAAGAAATAGAGAAATAGAGAAATGATGAGAATAGCAGCAAAACTTCCTAGACTAATCAATTTTGACATTAATAAGACCTTCAAAAGTTGATTCACTTCGTGTTCGTTCCTCTTTCTTTTCCATCCTCTCCATTTTTACGTGTTTTTTAACCCATCAAAATTCTTCTTTTCTTCAATTTTCATTTCTTATTACTTTGTTTCTATATCAATGATCATTTATGAATAATTTTTTTTTGTTTTGCCACAGCCGAGTTATAATAATTTATACATTTCATTAATATTTTTTTCATTCTCTTTATTTGACATTTTATTGAATTAATATTATGTTTAAGTAGTCATGCCATTCTTTCGCTGGATATCCACATGTAATGCAATGATAATCAAGGTAGAGATGGTGGAAAAGTTATAATTTTTTGGTAAAAATTTAGTTTTTGTTGGAAAATTGTAGGATTTTTAAGGAAATGACTATCTGAACGTATGGATTTGAATACATCTTAGGTATGTAAAACTTTGGTAACCTAAAATCATGGTTAGAAAAACACACAAAATCTGATGATAACATGAAGCGAGAATCCTAACAAAATAACCAAATAAATCCACCAAAAAATTCTGTAACCCCTCCAGCATCTCCACCTCGATTCCTAAATTCGCAACTATATGAAATATAAAAAGTAAATTAACAGTCGACCTCGTTTCTAACAATTCCAGTCGAATGAATTCTGATTGAATTTTCTTCATCACCAATTTGCCATTGCCGTTCACTTTCAGCTCTCGTCCGTCCACAAACTCATTTATTGGCATAACGAAAATCTAATTACGATAAAGCCACGCAAAAATGTCAAAACAAATCTTTACATGATGCCATATTTAGTTGATTTTGCTGCCTTAGTGTTGTTGTTGTTGCGTACGTAGTAACAAAAATATGAGCATTCTTTGTTGGCAATGGCTTTTATTTTCCAGATTTTTATTTTTGAGCTGATGTGAAATTGATTACTCGATTGGAAAGTTTAGCAAACTTTGCTTCTTCTCTTGTCATGGCGAAATCATAAAAAATAAGCATTCTTTCCTTACATTTATTCTCCTTATTGATAAGGGTTTGATGTTTCATTTGTGGATGAAAATGAGATTTTTGATTGGTGGAATCAGATTTGTGGATTTTTTTTGTGTTTTTTGGATAGATTGACAGATTTTTGTCCCTTGTGGGAATTTTGTCAGATTTTATTGAACCCATGCCATGTCTGGTCAAACCTAAGAATCAAAGGTTAAGTTTATATCAATCCTTGATTCTGATACTGGACTTGCAAGGGTACTATATTCAATAGGTTTTGCACTACATTTCAGTACACGATTCAAATTGGACAAATACCCAAGTTCTAATACTGCATCATGATTTCTAACTAAAGTCCAAGACTCTAATTAAGAGTTCTAACAAAAACATGTATACTTATAGATTTGTGTTCAAATTTAGATGAATAAACTTGAACTATTCCAGCGTTTACTCAAAATTTCACATTTTCATCCACAAATTTAATAATTTTTTAAATTTCTTTAATATTTTTTTTTGCTTTTTTTCTCATAATTTTCTATCAATTTTTTTGTAAATAATCAATGAATGCATTGACATTTAATTATGCAAAAATATAGAACTTTTATTATCTTTCTCATATGTTGTAATAATAATGATGATAATAATAATATGTAATTCATATATGTATTTATGTATATAATATATAATGTCGCAAGTGAACGTAGCTTCCTGACTTAATTTCGATCAAGAACCTCCGTCCTTTGCATTTTTATTTTTTTTGTATAGAGCGCGATAAACTTCTTTCTGTTAATAATTTCTAAACTTCCACGCTTAGCACAGAAGTAACTTTTTTTGTATGATTCTTAGATAAAAATTTTAATGATTTTTTCATCTCCAAAAATTGATAAATTTTTCTTCATTTTTTCATTAATAATAATATGATTAATATTAATAACCGTAATGACGTTGATGCACTTGATGATGAATAACTTTTTGATGAAGTCGATGAGTTTTGCTTATTCAGGCTTCAACCGGTGCCATTGCACAATTGTTTGTCGTGGTTTTGAGATCATGTCTTGCCAGTGCTTTGTCTCTGATGCACCTGAACCATTTTTACCTGGGGAATGTAAGGAAAAATTATTGAATTTCTTTACATACCAGACTATAATCCGAATACGGTTGGTACCAACCAATAATAATCCAAAATAGGTGGGTACCTTACTTTAATCGGGACAGTGTACAAAGCCAAAAATCAAAAGACTAACCACACTTACCCGCTAAAAGTATTCGTCCAATCAATTCATTTCGTCCTATGTTATCGAAGTCCATAACCATGACATCGAGTGAACATTCACGTATTTTTTCCCATGGCACATTGAAGCTAAACGATTCGTTAAAGTGTGGATTGAGATTACATTTAAATATTGGCGTTTTACGTTTCTCGATACGCTTATCACCAAACTGAAGCCAGACTTTTGTGTATGGATCTATAAATTAGATTTAAATCGAAAAAATGAGGAGATTAAACAGAGTCAGTGATTGGTTAAATGTGTGAAGTCACCTGATTTTCCATTGATATCTTTTGCCTTCAAATTTCGAGCTTTTACAAGTGTAAGTGTGAGAATTGAATTTGATGGATGATAACATAATGAACATAGAAGCTCTCCGCACTGTTTAAGGGTGAATTGATAAGAAGAACATGATTAATATTGCATGAAATTTTATTGAGTCATATAAGTGAAACCGATTTATTGGTTGCTTTTGGGATCATTTTGTTAAATTAACCATAAAAGGGTTTCTGAATATTACTCTGCGGGTTGGGGGTTGTTGGGAGTTACTATGTGGTATTATGTGAGAAATTTTATTAAAAATTGTGCAAGGATTTTTTGTATTCATGCAATATTTTTAGGGGTAGACAGCAATGTCTCTCCTAAAATATCTTATAATATTTAATAAGGTAACTAAATCAAACCAAAAATTAAGTCTCCAAAAATTTTAAAAGTCCATAAAAAATTGTTCAATTCTTATCTGAACTTTTAAAACCCAACTACAAACAAAAAACTGATAATATCTGTGCAAAACCCAGGATAGGAAGCCATGCATGCATAATTGGAACACAACTCAATTTATCTTTCAACGGTGGCTTGAGAGCTTTCCAAAATGAAGGTTTCCCGGTAAAGTCCACCTGACACAATGGCAAAAACACCTCACCGATCGAATCATCTCTCGAGAATCGATCGTAATCGAATACATGAAGGTGCAGTATCCTAGATTGGAGCTTTTGTATTGGGAAACCCTCAAAATAGAATGTCTCGTTCCAGCGTGGATTCAATGTTCGACGCTTGATTTTCGTCTCGAGACGGTGCTTTTTGTCTGGCAGAAGGGTCACTCGAACATATGGATCTGATGTTCCGCTTAAATCTTTGGCTGGGAGCTCTTTGCCCTGCAAGATGGAAAAAGAAAGAGAATTTGATATTGAGTTTTAAAATTTTAATGTTTAGACCTAAAATTTGGAGGTTATATCATTACTTACTTGAATAACTTTAAGAATCAATGTTGTGTTCTGGAAATCGTACTCTAGTGAAAAATGTATCTGTCCAACATTTTCACTGGGTTCTGAATTGTCAATGTACATGTCAACCATAGATACACTGCGATTCTGTAATTAATTAAAATTAAAAAAATTAATTAATTTATATTTAAATTTCATTAAAAATATCTTAATTGCCACTTAATTTTTTTGATTTGAGATTTTCTTTTGAGCAATCTATTTTATCTACAGTCATCTTCAATTTATTTACACCACCTTCAAGGAAATAGGGTTGCACAACTCAAAACAGGGATTTGTAACCAAAGATATTTCCAAAATATTTTTAATGAGCTTTTTCAAGAAGAAAATTTCTTCTCTTCTTTGAATTATAATTACGACGAGATCATATTTTGTAGAATTTAATGAATTGAAATTAAAATGAACTTTTTGTTCGCTGCCAACTCGGTTTTCCTCTTTTTTTATTAAAAATTCTTCATTCTTTTCCTCATTTTTATTGTTATATAATATAGGAGCTTCATATTCAACAATAAATCATCTCTTGTTTCGCAGAGTTGGAGATTTATGAGTGAAAAAGAATAAGTCCAGGATTTTGAGGTTATGTTCTCAGAACTTGATTTTGTATTTCGAATTATAAGGCTTTGTTTTGTCAGCGAACACTCTTGTCCATTCTAATTATCCAACCCTGCTTGATTATCCCATCCAAAAATTTCCATGACGTCAAACATTAAAGAAAAGCTCTCAGTAAAAAGAAAGAAAGAATTTAATTAAATCATCTACTTACAGTTGCATTATCCTTGTCCTTATTTAATGCCGCCACCGCACGTGAATCGTCTCCACCAGAACTGGAGCCAGCAGGTGACTTGATCTGAGAACTGGCAGACCTTAATTTATTTTCATTGCATTACAGTCGATTTAAAAAAAGACGCAATAAAAAGTAATCAATGACGATGAGAAAAAGGGGAAAGAAGAAAAAAATGAGATGGAAAATTTTAATTAAATTTTAATTGAAAATTGAGACAGAAAATTATTTTGAGATTCTTTGTTATCGTTTGAAAGGAAATAAAGTATATAGAAATGGAAAACATAAGTTCTTTTAAAAGAAACAATATGAGTAGTTGAAGGCTTAGACATTGAAGAATTTTAAACTTATGGTTCAAAATTTTCTAAAATTTATTAGAGTTTATTTATTAGAAATTTATTTGACTCAAAACTTTGAGATAATGATTAAAAATCATCATATTCGTCTACACATTGTCTAAGCATTCATAAAATAATAAATAGAAATACAGCGTAAAGTCACAGAAAATTTAACTTTAGCGATACGAAAAGTAATAATATTGTCAGAAAATTGAAAGACAAAAGAAAGCGGATAGAGAGATAGAGTAACGAGATAAAGATATAGTTTATCTAAATAGATAAGTGGAATATAAAAAGAACGATAGATAAATAGATAGAATCATGTCATCAAATTAGAAGACAGTCACATTAAGGAGCAAGATTACTTGTTGTGTGGTCAAGGGAAGGGAAATTTTTGGAGGAAAAACTGAGAAATTTTGGAAAATTCAAGAAAAAGTAATTTCAGAATTTCTTTTAAAATTTCTTTTAAGCTAAAGATGGGTACTATTCCCTACTTATACTCATAATTCCCAATATTCCAATCCCTTGACATACAACAGACAGCATAATCAGCAGCAGTATCATTTACAAAATATTATTTTCAGCTCTCAAAAAAAGAGTCATTTTAGATTATTTTTGCACAGCAAAAGGAACAAGATAGTAAGAGATATATACACATAGAGATAGTTTGTAGAATAATTTAATAAAAAAACAACAACGAGAAAAAGTAACAACAACATTTTTTGGATATTCAGCAGTGAAAAAATGTGAAATACAAAAAAGTATGAAAAAATTTTTATCGTTGCATGAGAACGAGTAAAGCAAAGTGAACTGAACTGAATGCAATCAATATCAAGGTTGTAAATATGCTGAATAAAAAACAACAGTGATAAACAGAACAAAAAGGAAGTGCACATGAGGAAGTTAACAGATTCATGACAACAAGATTTTGTAAACATTTTTTTTTAAATTATGGTTAGAATTTTTTTGTGTGATCTTGGAAATAAGCATGCAAATGGATAATTTAGATGTGGAATTAATTTGAGTGATGTATAAACTAGGACAATTTCTGACAATTTTGTAAAAATAAAATTCAACCTGCTCAATCATGTCAGGTGATGCTCAATTCATTTGTCATCCCACATCTTCCACAAAAGCTCAACATAAAAGACAATATTCTACAATAAAATTGTCCTATGCATCATCTACAAATGATATTTTCACAATTTTAGTTTACCCGAAAAGCCTTAAAGCGTGTGTAAATAACTTTGACATAATCACACAACAATTAAGCTAAAAACCATCAACAACAGCATCAACGTCAACATTTCGTGTTGCTAAATTGATGCAATAACAAATATTACCTTCCTGAAAGAAATGAGTAAGAAATTGGAGTTTAGGGTGCATTTTTTGACGACTTTTCATAGTTGTGTACTCTTTTTTGGGATTTCAAAATTGGTCTGATATGCTTTTGTTATTCATTTTTGTCTAAAGTTCTTAATTATAATCTATTTTGAATGAAAAAGTAGACTTTGGTGTGATTCAGCACCTCTCAGTCTCAATAGTTTAGGTTCAAACCCTTTAGACAGGCAGACAAACTCCGCCAAGGTTTAGCATTTGATTAAAACAGATCTTAGCGGAGTAAAGCAGCAGTTGCCATAGGAGAGGCGATAAATAAACAAGAAAAATTAGAAGAAAAGTGACAAGACATGAGATACATGTGTACAGGCAGAAGATAAACACATATGTGTGTCTATATGTAGATAAATTATCACACATACAGCCAAAAAGGAACACAAAATTTGTGAAAAACCAGCACCAGTCTTAATATTTTTTCAGGGGATAGAAGAAAGGAGCGAGAAAGATTGATTGAGCAATATGTTAACACCCGACGCTATGTGTTTGTATCAGATTGCACAAGCAAGCGAGAAACGATGGTAGAAAAGCGGAGGAAGAAGAGCAAAATTAGGAAAATAATGTTGAAGGTCACATGGGATGAAGGGGAAATTTGCACAAGCGACAGAAGATAATGAGAAAAATATGTCGGGTGAGCATACGCAAAGTGTAAACAGATGGCGAATTAGTAGCAATATGAACCTTACTGAGCAACGAAATTCATTTGTTGTTCTGTAAATCTGATGAGGATTACAAAAGTATTATTAGCTTAAAAAATTATTTTTTGGCTAAAATATTCGGTTAGTCTAAGTTTTAGAACATGTACTACAATTTAGTACATGTACTAAACAATTTTTTTACAGATCAAAACTGCACACCAAATTTAAGCAATCACCTTGAAAATGCTTAAATCGAACCAGATCAATACTAATTTATTTAATGTAATCCTCAGCCTAACAACAGCCTCTTGTTGTCAGCACGTTTCTAACGTTTCAATTCCTTTTCTTGCACTTTGACATTTACAAGTCTTCATCTTTTCTACGAAAAGGGAACCTAAATCCTTAAGATCTGCCACCTTTTCCTCTTCTTCATCTTATTTTCAGTCTTCTCATTTTGTGTTCGATTTACGTCTTACATAAACAAATAGGTATATTAGTTTTTGTGGTGCTTGACTAAATGGTATGAGAATCGCAGACATAATCTCATAAAACAGTGCATTTATTGGAAATTTCTGAGAAATTTTTAAGCTCACGTCTGAGCAATAATCAAACAACCTCCAAAATGAAGATTCCACATCCACAGAGACGACACAAAACAGCTTTCGTTAAATTTTAATCCTCACCCGAAAATGTCTTCCAACATTAACGAGATCATCGCATTAAATGCTCAAAATGTCGTGTCGTCTCATTTCTCAGCCTTGAACTTAAGACACAAATGAAGTGCCGTCCAAAAAAAGCAATAAAAAACTCTCAGCCATGAATGGAATTTGTAAACAGAGAAGGAAATATTTGAGTGGCCAACTGAGGCACAAAATTGATTCAATCATAGCAGTCGATGGAAATTTTGTTGAGCTTAGTGGAAATAATATTGACTGCGTATTGCGAAGGAACAAAGTTCATTAAATTTTCATCTCATTCTGGTTGTTAAGCTTCATTTCTGAGACGATGAAAAAAATGTCACGTCATGAAAATGTCATCATGTAGTGGCTAACAAGTTCGTATACAGAATCTCACTTGTTGATGACTGAATGAGATCGATGGATGGTGGATGTGATATTGAAACCGGAGATTGAAGTTAGGATTCATGAACTTGAAGGATTAGTAGGATCAGACCACAAACAGATCTCAAGTTCAACAGCAGGCAAAGTGTCACAGAAAAACACTCAAAAAAGTTTTTTTTGTCATCAATTTGATCAATTTCAATTCCATTTCCTTCCATGCAATTAAATTTACCATAAAAATGGTGAAATTTCCCCACTCAATAATTCTTTTTACAACCAATCAGCCTACAAAGAGAGTGAAATGGAAATAAGACAGCAAGAAAAAAAAATTTATCGATTCTGACAAGTGGCACATTTCCCTACATCAAAATCACATTTCGAGATGAGGAATTTTTATTGCTTCTCATTCAGCATCAGCAACAAGGAAATGAAAATGGAAAATGAAAGATAATTCATTCAAGCGATCAATTCAAGACATTCTCATTCATTCTATGCATATTAATGTTGGGGACATAGCTCGACATGTCGTGAAATGGAGATGGATATGAGAATAATAAAACTAACGACATTAATATGGAGAGAAATTTTCATTAAATGTGGAAATGTGAAAAATGTTCCAAGGTTATTCTTGCTGTTTCTAGGTTATTTGTATGTGTGTCTATGGATGAAAAATATAATTGAGGCTAAAGTATGGGAAGAAGAGAAAAAATCAATTTAAACTAAACCAAAGTTTCTCGTATGACTTTGTGAATTAATGATGTGGAAGGTTTATTGCTTACTGTTGGAATTTTTAAGATTTTTTTAAATTTTAAATTGAAAAAGTTGAGCGATTTTTGAGGTTATGAAACTGACTGTAGAGCATCAAATAACGAAATTTACATTACTCATAATTTTTATCATTTTATGAATAAAAATCATTCAATATGTCTAACCACATTACTAAGGTACTGCAGCATACTCATAGTCTACCATGTATCCCCAAAAAAGCATAAACTGCATAAACAAAATTTTCACATTTCATAAAAAAAGGAAATTTTCACATAAAATTTCATTTCCTATTAACACAAATTCGCACATAGCACGACAAATATAAATTTTATTTTTCTGCGAAAAGCACAAGCCATCGATTTAACATAGGAGAATAAACAGAATCACAGAAAAATGTTAATAAACAGCACAAAAAGTACACAAAATTATCACACAAAATTTATACATTTAAGTGCCACATTCATAAATTCATTCATTTATTGTTACTGTTATGACTGTTGTGAGCACATTACATACAATATTATACTGAGTACACGACGGCACATACTGAGCTAGAGTGACAGTCATCGTAAGTTAATATTCTCAACGAAATAATAAATTGAGACAAAAAAGTAGTTAAGGGGGTGAGCTGGTGGATTTGATGGTGGTTTGGCTATAATTGCTAGTTCACTTGAATCTCCATCAAACCCACCTCAATCACCCCCTGTGACCATAAAAAATTTCAATTTTGTGGCATTTTTTATTCAAAATAACAAAAAAAAAGTGAAAATGTTGATGAAAATGAAAATGAAGTGACAATGGAGAGGCTGTGAATAATGAAAGAGCGACAAAAAGTGTGATAGAGATAGACAAATACAGGAAAGGACAGGAAAGCTTCAAAAATTACACTCGGCATTTTTTACTTTTATTATTTTTTGCGGTGATTTTTCAAGCACAGAAAAATAGAAATGGAAATTTTTTTCAACTTTTTCTTCCTTCAACTTCTTCTATCGTTAAACAAATGTGTAGTAACACATACAGAATTAGACACGAGTGGGTTGTGTGAGCTGAAAGAATTGTGTGGTACAAAATAGAGATTTACATCTAGTTTTACATTTATGGTCTAAGTCTAAGACACAGAACTGGATATAAACAGTTATATTACAGTTATACAATTACATTTTTGGTTTAGGTTAAGTTTGTGATCTCGAGTGATGATTTATTGGAAATATAGTAGGGTGTATGATTGGTATCTTTGGGTATGTCATTAGGATTGGTATCTTTAGATATCCTTTTGTATTTCAGAGATGTAGTATGTATTCTAGTTCCTACATTTTTGTCATTTTTTCGTAAACACCTTAAGGGACTACAGGGTAGGGTAATGTTACCCTACTCTGACTACCTAATAATGTTTGTTACGAATATATTTGAAAATGTATTGCTTTTAGTGAATATTCAATAAAATATTATATTAACATTAACAGTAAACATTTTAACAAATGAATATGCAATTATTTAAATTCATGACTTGAACTTTGAACAAAAAGTGTTTGTGCACCTTAATCAAAATTATCAAATAATTTTTATTAAAATTTCTGTAAGATGATATAAATTTTAAAGTTAAATGCGTCTCATTAGGTACTAAAATGCAAAAAAATCTAATAATGCTGTTTAAAAATTAAAAATAATTAAAATTGCAAACTTTTATATCAATATGCCTGAAATTTTGAATTTTTCTCTTCAAGAATATTGTAATTTCAAAAATTGATCCCCTATCTTAAGCACCCCCTTACTCTACACACAATATTTAATTCCCAAACATATTTACGCATTACACTTCCATCCATTAATGAAATTCATAATACTCATCATGATAAAGGACCCCATTTATGAACATTACAGCCTACAATTGTGAGTACATGTGCCTATATAACTATAAGTAAACAGATAAGACTAAGTGAAGTATGCGAAATAAATATGAAAGTAAAAAGGATGGAATCACATCCATTCAGTTCCATTTTGCACACACAAAACCATAACCGTACGTTTTTATTTTGTTAGGAGGATTATGGGAAAAATCATGGCTGTGGGATAAATATTTTTGTTCGAGTGAATTAAAGGTGCTTAAAAATACTTCATCAAGGTGATCTGATCCCCTTTAAAAACATTCTACCCCCATTTAAATACAGATATCTGCCCAAACAAACCTGTTAAGCTTAAAATATCCACCATCAAAAATTATCCAAGCAACAAAAACCATTGTCAGAGCTTACTAGCTTGTCAAACTTGTTCAAACACATCACAACTTTAGGCGGCAGTTTGCTCAACGCGAAGAAGACTATGAAAATTTTGCATACAAAGCTCATTTTCACAAAAAATAACTTTTGTCACGTCAGAAACTCTTTTTTAGTCTTCTTATTCATTTCCTCTATATGACGTGACTTATTTTTATGTGTCTTTTTTCAGGAAGCTTTTATACAAAAATTTCACATCACATTCTGTTTATTAATATATAATGATGAAGAGATTTTAAGTTTCTTTTCCGTTAGTGCTGGAGGTGAAATTGCACGTGAGATGAAAATGTTATGCTTTGAAGATTAAAAGGATTATGGCGGGGAATTGTAGACAAGTTTAGTAAGTTGCATACCCCTTTGTCAGCTGGATGTCCTTTTATCAGTGGTGTACCCTTTGTCAGTACACTTATCCCAAAATAACATGACGCACACTACAGATCAAAATACACTTAATTTCCATTCAAATAATCCTCATGACAATGAAAATCCCAAAAGGCAAATATCAATTTCAATCAATAATCCTAGTACAATTTTAGTTCTTCATGCTAACCACAAAAAATTCTGTCAATATTTTCATTATCTTTAATGGATATTTCCTCTGTAACACCAACAAAAGTATCGATTTTATTTACCAGCCCAACCATCCTGAATAGATTAAAATGTTATCAATTTCCAACTAACTATCCAACCACAAATCCATAATCTTATCATCTTTAATCCCCCATCCAATGCTATTTATTATCTAACCTTGAACAAATGTCAGACTAAATCCACGAATGTGACAATGGCAAGGCCACAAAAATTTTTCTCTATTTTTCATATCAGGAACAATTTATTGAAAAATTATGAGTCATACATTTGGTTCTAACGATAATTACAATCTGATATGGCAAAAAGTATGAAAAAAATTTGTCGCCTTTCTTTGCCTTTCCCTCATTCACACATACAATTTTCATTTCAATAGAGATTGTGCTTAATGATATTTTTGTGTGTGCATATATAGAAGGAAAATATCGCAAAATGTACATAATGTTGGTTTGATGAGGCACTTGAGGTTATGTATTGTAAGGCGCATTTATTTCTTGATAAATTTAATCTGAGTTTGAAATTTTTGTGTCTATTTAGTAGCTTTGTACCCTTCTTGGAGCTGTTAACCCCATTTAAACAACTTTGAAACTCTTTTCTGAACACAGTTCTCTAAAAAAAACTCAAATTGATAAAAAATATCAACTTTTTGATCAAACCATCAAAACAAACCTCAATTATCCTCAAAAATAAGGCTAAAAAACAGATCATAAACATTGAGTTGACACATAGCATAGAAACCAGCACAATGTACACAATGTGTGAGAGAAACGAGAATCCATAATTAGGAAACGTGATCAGGATATAATTTTATGCTTTATGCTTTTTATAACCACATCTATACAAAAAAAAATGTATTTGGGACCAAAAATTTATCAGCATCATATGTGTATAGGTGGATACATGAATTATATTTTGTTTCACATAAATTTATCATTTGTCACTTTATACATACGGCGAGTGACATTAGGCATGAGAATATAATAAATTCTGAGTGCAATGCTATAATTTGGTCAGTTTTATGAATGAATTGAGTGAGATTATTAGATGGACTTAGATGTGAGAGATTTATTGAGGTGAACCGGGTGTGGATTATTAAGAAAATTTAATTAGATGAGAGCTTTGGAGTTTATATTTGGTTATTAAATTTCTTGAATGATTAATTTGTACTCAAGATCTTAGTACTCAGTGTTGAAGCACTGAGTACCCCAAAATCATGAGAGGCGTATCCAGGAATTTTTTGAGGAGGGGTCAAAATTGATCTCAAAATTGGAAAATGTTTACTAGTTTGCTCGAAATTGACTTTTGATGACCTTTTTTAGGCAGAGTTAATTTTTCCGAGGGGGCTTTTAAATCACACACCCCTCCCCCCCTGAATACGCCTCTGTGTGTAACCTATTTAAAACAATTTACGAGCGCTATGTCTTCTGTAAGTTACATCATACATCAAGAGCTATATACATGGTAATTTCCGTCACAAATAAATTTATTTTCTCCACATCCAATCAAACGCTATACTCTCCCCAATTTACCATCTCAATAAAAAGAGAGCAATTAATTTGTACAAACTTTCTTTTTCATTTTCCTGTTTTTGTTATTTTCATTCATGGAATAAACTTTGTTTTCTTCCTGGTTCCATGATGTCGCCTCAATTCTATACAAATAAAAATTCGATATTCCCTATGGAGTCATTCAAGCATGGCTTATATGTGAATACGGTTTGAAATATAAAAATTTATGGAAATGGAACGCAATTTCTCCCAAAGATCAAACAATATTGGAGCTTGTAATGTTATTTTCTACTTTATGTAATTGTCTTTTGAGTTTCTCTTTGGGAAAATGACTGCAAAATGTACAACAAGATGGCATGTGGGGTAGAAAGAAGATGAACGGATGGGAGTTGCGTAACATGAAAAGAAAAAGGAAATATCCATTTGATGTTAAAGGAGAGAAAAGAAATTACATGTTGAGGCGGATGTTCTTAATTTTAAGAACATTTTTTTGTAAAATAAATGGGCCTAAAGTTTTTTATGGTTAGGTATAGGATATGTTCTTAAATTTAATGGCTGTGTCTTGACTTTTGGTTAGACTTAAAGTTCAAACCAATAATTCTGAGTTCTGGTAGAGAATATTAAAGATTAGTTGGAAAATAAATTATTTTTGAGGATATGTAGAGCTTTTTACACGTTCTCAGGTTAGTTTGATGATATTTTTAGGTTATGATAGATTTACTTACTGCCCAAGTCGCATTTTCAGGTGGGATAAATTCAAAATCAATACTAAGCTTCATTTCAAGCAAAAGGTTTCTAATATTATCAAAAAAGTCACCAAACTCATCAAATGCGCTCTATACCAAAAACCTCGAGTGCCTCCCAACTTTCTCAATATTTGTTTCTTTTCCATTCTTATTACTTTTCCGTTTTACTTACAAAAAACTTTTCCTTTCCGTTTATACTTTTATTTTCAATCGCACAACTTTCTGTTTTCCTTTTTTCCGCACATCGCACTGAGCATTCGACGCGAGAACAAAGAAGAGCTTCAACATCACACCCTCAATAGTAGAATAATAAGAAGAAAGTGAAATGAAATTATTTGATAAGAATCCGAATGAAGCACATAAAAAGCTGTCGAGATGAAGGCGATGAATTGAAAGCTTTTTTGTCTTCTTTAAGTTTTGTACTTGATGATCAATAAGGAAAAAAAGGAGAGTTGAGGGGTGGCTTGAGTGATTTTAGGCAGTTTGTGTTAGAAATTGAGATTTGAAGGTCTCTAGAGAGCGCTTGAAGACGATTGAGGGGTTAGTTGGATGATTTAGATTAGACTGCTATTAGCAAAAAGATCAAAATAATAAAAAAATGAGGTCATCCCCTAGCAACCAGTCAGAACCGATTAAACTATCATAAAAATTTCATAACTTGAACTTAAACGTCCAATATAGCAACGATATCCCATGAGAATTGTCTCAACTAACGACTTCAATTGGCTTCATAAAGGAAATGAAATTTTCAACATTTCCATGCTTGTCTTTTAAGAATCGTCCATATCTATACCCATTTTAGCTCTTTAATGATTTTCTCAATGGCATCATTTTATTTTTGATATCGCATTTTTGGGATGGTTTAGCTTGTTTTCATGGAAACTAGTGTCGAAGACAAATTTTTCAGTTGGACGAAAGATTAAAAAAATAACTACTAAAAATTCAAATTTAAAAAAAAGCCGTTAAAATTCAATTTTTTGAAAAAAAAATTAAAATTTTTTAATTGAACAATTCTAAAATGCGCCTTATGACACATCCTTAATCCCACTTAATCAGAACTTTTGGGTTTTCACAGAAAATTTTTCTCATTTTTTCGTTTTTATATCAATTTTCTCCATCAATATTGTCTTAATCTCTTTCAATGACTGCTATAATGAGAAAATACGAGAGCAATAAGAGATTCTCCGCTTCAGCATCACTCGTCTTTATGTATCGCAACAAAATGAACGAGAACGAAAGAAATAACAATTTCGAAGAAATTAAAAGGCTTTTTTGTGTGATTTTTAGATGGAGCAGTTGAAAGCTAATGGTGTTGGATATTAAGGTGAAAAGTTTTGATTGGAGTTGAGAAACTTTTTGTGAGATTTGCTTATGATTCTGAGATTATTTAGGAGTTAAATGAGAGCAATAAAGAAAAATTTGGAAACCTAACAGAGACTTTTGCTCCTTGAATCATGTGATCGTAGTCTAATAGCTTTAATTATCAGTAAAGACTCTAAATACCTCTATGCTCAAAATCTAGATCCCGCTTAAAATTCTCCACAAAAATAGAAAGAAAGTGTGGATTTAAAAGCTTATTTAAAAATAATAAAATTGAAGGCGAAAGAATTAATGAGATAAACAAATAATTTAATTAAAAAATTTTCCTTTCCATTGTGGGTGAATTAAAAAGAAAAACACAAAACTAAGGAACAAAAAAATACTTAACAATTTAAAATTGGGAATGAAGTGAGTTAAGGAATAAGAAAACTCTAGTGTGAAGGCACTTGAATCTTAAAATTTGAGTGTAAAAGCACCAGAGTCTCAAAAATCATAGTGTGAAGGCACATGAACTCAAATTTTCCACAAAATACCCACGCATAACACAATTCACCCATTTAGTGTCTATCCGATGTCAGAAAAAAATTACAAAATAAACACAAAAATTTCCTGCATCAATCTTTGAACTGTTTTGAATATCAAATATCAAAATTGATTTATTACACGAAACATTTTCCTTGTTAAATACTTTAGCGCACCTCCCCCCACCCAACTCCCTAAAAATTGACATGAGAAGTTGAAAAATTTCAAGTGCCTTGAATTATTCATAGATTTATTTCCACAAACTGTGTGCGAACTGTAAACAAATTTATGTACATCAAAATCATCTGGCTGCTTATTTTCCTTTTTATGTTTTATGCTCTATAAATGTGCTGCTCGTGTTGTGCAAACGAATATGAATCAACTTGCTTTATATTCTATTTGATTTAAACATGCAATCACTATAAATAAATAGACGAGGAAAAGACTGAGGAATTATGAGCGCGGTTTTCACTAATTTGATAGATTTTTTTAAATTTTACCGCGGATTTCGCAGTTGGGAAAAAAAAGATTATTTTTTTAAGTTTAATTTTTGCAAAACTTAAAGTTTTTTGAGTGCATCTTTCTCAATAGGAAAATTTACAAACCAGAGATATCCTCGCTCAACACAAATCATTTATTCATTAACTCGTTTATTACTATTTTCTCTATATATTTTTCCTTATTCTTGTATTTATAATGTAAATAAAGTCTTAAAAAGTTTCTCTTTTCCTCATTTTTCTCTTCATTTCTTTCCCATAAAAAAGGATTATGAGCTTCTTATTTTTTTTGGGTGAGAGTTGTACATGCAGCTTTTGTTATCCTCTTGAATTCAATTATTATGAAACAAAAGCAGACAAAGTGGATAATTTTATCATGGATAAAAGGACCAAAGAGGAAAATAGAACTTATTGAATTTCGGAAAACAGAGAGATTGTGAAACAAAATGAAGAAAATTAGGTAAAAGGAAATGGAAATGAGAGTGAATGGATGTAGCGAGGATCATTTGAAAGTACAATAGAATAATGGGAGTTTAGTCTTGTAAATTTTGGAATTTAAAAGGATAATCGAGTTGCGTAAGTAGGATTTTTTATTAATACTGAGCTGATCACGTTGGTTTGATCTATTAGGTACCATCTAAATAGTGGTATGCTGCAACCAAAGGGATTGCTCTATTGTAGTCCTGAACCTATATTTGGCACACAACTCTCATATTCTTCTTCATGTTAATGTTTTTCAAGGAAATAAAGATTAATGTTCCAAATTTCAAGCTATTACTCTTCATCAAGATTTTCTCTTCCAAAAATCAACATTCAAATCTTAAACTTTTCTCAGAATTCTCCAATATCTTTAAAACACACACTTGACATACCTAAACCTATTAAAATAAATCAAATCCACCTAAAATCGACAACAATTACTCAAAAACATTCAAATTCCCCATTAAATCAAACTCACAATCCTCCCTTTAAAAAACGTATGTGTGTCACAAGAAAGTCAATCAAAATAATTGAGCAATTTCTCAACAACAAGGAGACTTTTTCTGTAAATTTAAACGACTGTGAATATCAGCGCAATGTTTATCATCAGCAGCAGTGTCTGTGGCAACCAAGAAGAAATAAGAAAAGGAAGACAGTAAAGGAAGAAAAAAATTGAGATAGAAATGAGGAAAATGTTTTTATGCGACATAGAATGTGAGTAATGGAGCATAACAATAGGAATCTAATAGAATATCTTAAGAATATGTTTCTTGTGTATTCAGATATGTTCTTTTGGTGATTCAATGTTTATGGGGTGAGGAATGGCGAATTGAGAAACTGCTGGATCATTAAGTTTAGGACTAATATTTTGAAATTTTGCAGACTTCTCACTAGAATTTAGTTTGCTTGGGTGCCTTCGCACGATAACTATTAAGGTTAAGCTGTCTTCACACTAAATTTTTGAAGTTCAGGTGCATTCACATTTATGATCTCCTAATTTTTGACCAAACCGGACTATAGCAACCCCTACCGAAACCCTTTTAAAGCATTATAATATAAATGAGCTCATATACATGTGAAAAAGATATACACATTGAAGCTAGACATACCATGAAGAAACAGACGAATAAAATATTCTTTTTAGTATGGTCAATAAGAAGAAGTAGCAGAAGTTATCATGTTTAATGAACGTTAAGAAGAACTAAGTTGGTCGATGAAATAAAAAGTTTGTCGGATATAAAAAAAATAGGAAAGTTTCTGCTGCAGACTGAGGCTAGTTGTAGAGGGAATTGTAAAAGGGGATCGATGATGAAATAAAGTTCAAAAGGTTCAAATTGCTCAGGAATTTCTGTAAAAAAATGTCAAGCTCCGTCTTTCTATTAATTCTATAGTCTCACATAAAATTCAAGTCCATTTTCTCATTTCATTCCTATTAGTCACTCTACATAATCATCATCAACATCATCTCCATATGAATACATAAAGTCTAAGTCTGATGAATAAATGAATAGTAAAATATTTTGTATTCATAAAAAATCCATTTTGGAGCACTTAAGCATGCTTGAGTGACTGAATTGATTTTCTCTGAAAAGCCTACTCACAAAAAAAAATTTCATAAAAAATTGTTTTCAGACTCAATTTTATAGTCGAGTGGATAAACATGAGCAGTTAATGACTTAATAAATACATATGAAGATTAAAGCATCGTAATTTAGTCGTAAAATTACAGACTTTTTGACATTAAACATGGGCGATTATCTTCCACATCTCATGTAATTGATAATTATCTTAATTACATTTTCAACATTTTTAATGATGAAAATTGTCATGGAAATTATGAAGAGGATGATGATTTTAATTGGAACATGAAGTTGATGGTGGAAAATTATTGAAAATTAGATTATGATTTTTGGGTGAATTGTCACGAATTAGATTGGATGTTGTGAAGCGGTTAATTTTGTGGGTGGATGGGGTTATGCTAAATTTTTGATATTTATATATGGAGTTAGGTGTTTAGAGTCCATTTGAATAGACACTGGTACTTTTCCTGAATCATCATTTTTTGTAAGTCCCTCGGCAGTAGACTCAGTCAAAATATTCCATACAAAATTCCAATTAAGCTAAAATATTTCCCTAATCGCAATAAAAATAATAATCAAAGAGCAAGAATGAGAAAAAAATTAGCGAAAGTAATAAAAAGTTGAACAAAAAGAAGCAATAAAATGAAATAAAAAGTAGTGTTGAAAATTAAAAGCTCTATAATTTCTCATAGAAGAGTAAAAGTTAAAAACTTCTTATTTTTATTGAGCTGAATTAATAAAATGAAAGCACTTTTATATTTAGTACGAAACTTAAGGAACTGAACGAACAATTGCTGTTATTAATTTGCAGATGAGTTTAAAGTTATGAGTCTTGGTACGGAGTGTGCAAGTCGTGTGAAAATTAATGAATATTTAAGAGGTGAATTTAATGAATCTTGCAGAAATGCTTGAGCTACTGAGTTGTGTTTCGGGTATTATTTTCAAAATTTGCAAATTTAAAAAAATTCAAAAAATACAAACGTACTAATAAACTGCTCAAATTTTCAAAAATTTTGAACCCTTACACATCTAACCCCCAATTTTAATATCCTCTAATTTCGACATGGCAAAAAATTTTAAAACTATATTTTTCCATTGAAGAAACTTGAACAATTAAGAACATTTTTCATCTTGTGCATAAAAACTTTTTGTTTTGTCCCCCCTAAAATGTATTAAAAGTGGAACAAGATGCAACTACCAAGTCTCTTTCGCATACAAAAGGATGCACAAAACATTTTTAAGGAGAAATAAATTAGAAAATGTTTTTTTTTTGTGTTTTGCTCTGTTGTGGATGAGAAATGGAAGAGTTTTGAGAGTTTAAAGATTTTAAAGCCGAAGTAAGTAGTTTGGAATGGTTGAAGTAATTACTAAATTTAATGGAAAAGTATTAGAGAATGGTTTTAAAATTTTATAATGTGAAGGCACCTGAATGTCAAAATTCTATCAAACAATAATCCTACATGTTAATTAAGTCTCAGAAATCTTCAAAAGGCTCAAAAACTCAATTACCATAAAAATATTCTCAACACCGCTTCAAGCATTCCCAACCACAATGTCAACATAACCTCAAAATAAACTCAAACATTTTAATTAAAGTCTACATGACAATTTCCAAAATTCCTCGTGTCATTTCAACACTTAATTATCCTTTTTCACTGAGAAAATGTTAAACAATCCAAGAAAAGAAGGAAAATAAAAAGCCATGCGACACGACTGAAAAAAGGAGATTAAATAACACTCATTAAGCTCCTCATTTTCATCTTGAGAAAAATTTTTTTTAAAGCTATTGACATTCATTATGTGACAACTTTGAGTCATTGTATCTGAAATGAGGCATCGCATTCTCTTACAAAATTAAATAAATTGAATTCTTTTGTGCTTCAGAAATTTCATTTCTCGAGTGTGTAGGATGTGATTTATTCATGCAAATGTTGAAAGAATTTGATCTGCGGAATTTGAATTAAATTTTGTTTTTTTGTGGTGATTTTTATGGAAGCTGTTCAAGAATTTGAGGCTACGGTTCAACTGAGTTCATGATTTTACATTTTTTGAAATTTAAATTTTTAACGGTTTTTGAAAATTCAAATATTATTCATCATATTTTAAGAAAACACTAATGAGTTTTCATCCCCAAGTATTCAGCTCAAGTACATAACGACGATAATCCGAGAATTTTTCCACTCATTGCTTCTTTCATCCCGCCTCAAGATGATATACGGATAATTTTATCAACATAAGCTTCATATTTTTCATCTAAAATTTCATTACAAATGCTCATTTAATTCGAGAAACTCAAGTAACGAAAAGAAGCAAATTACCAGAAAATTGCGTAGGACTTCAAAAAAAGCGCACACCATATTTTTTCAATTTAAGCGTGAGACATTAAGGCACTGTTGATGCAATAACGGTAAATTCTACGTTCGGAATCTTGCGTGGGATTTTGATAATGAAAGAAAAAGCGTCTGTGGATTCCTCGGATGAAAAAATTGCTTAATTAGGTTTGAAGGATTAAAAAGGTATTAAAATTGTTTGGCTTTATGGATTAAGGATCTTGCGGATGATGAAGTTTTAGACATTTCTGATAAATAATGATTTTCGGGGTAATTTGTGTAATAATGTTCTAGTGTGAAGACACCTGAACCTTATAACTCTAATTTCAAGGCACCTGAACCTCAAAACTCTAGTGTCAAGGCACCTGAATTAAAATCCAACCCCCAAAATGCACAACAGCCACAAAAATACCACATAAGCTTTACTTCAATTTATTTTGACTCAATTGACACACATTGATTATGATCGACATTGTTTCAATTTATGCCAGTAAATGGCATTTTCATATTTTGATGAAAAAATATTTTTATGAAATAAAATTGATGCCATTATCCAGATATGTTATTTCACTTTGCAAACATCAACGTCAAAGTCAATCAAAAACTAAATGAAATTTAATTTGAATGCAAATAAAGAAAATGTGAATAATTTTTTGCTCAACCGAGCATAGTAACTGTAGTTATTGGGGACTGATTTGACATTTTGCAACTATTATGTACCTTATATTAACTAAAGCTCAATTTCTACGAATTTTACTATTAAAGCAGCTCGGCCCGGATCTCATAAATTACCATTTCAAACAAAAAAACCATAATTAATGCCTCGATCTTCTGAAACATTTTTGAACGCTCGTGTCATCAAATTATCATCAACCTAACTCTCATAAATATCCAAAATAAAATCCTTTTAATTAAATAATCAACAAATCTATCTGTCTAATTCAAAATTCAATTTTGAAAACAAGAAAACTCGACAACGAATAATTTAATCAATTTTTTCTTGATTGCTTGTTTAGCTTGAGACTTTTGTGTGTTTAACATGAGGAAATAAGAAAAAGATACAAGCTGAATGGGAAAAAGAGAATTAGCATAAAATACGATTTTGTTATTCAAATCATTTCAAAATTTTGTTGCTGTTTTGCTCATTTTATCGCAAAAATATAGGAAAAATTTATTTGAAGTTGGAATTTTGTAAGTTGGTGTTGGAATTCCAGTAAAAATGATTAAAAAATTTCTTGTTTAATAAAATAATTTAATAAATGTTAAAAATAAAATAATAAAATTAAAAAAAGTTTTCACAAAATTCTCATAAGGGCCAACAAAATAAGAAACAAAGAAAGAAAACTTAATAAAAAATTTCCTTCTTTAACAAAAGAAGCATATTATCAATTCTATTCTAATCTAGATCGTAGCTTTTCAAACTTTAGTAAACATCTAAACAACATGAAGTCACATGAATTTGGAACATATATTGCTGAACAATAAAAATAAATAAATATTCTGAAAATTTTATTATCTCACAATTTTTAGCAACACATTTTCTGAATAAATATTAAACAATTGTCAAATAAACAAGTCATTGAAGTTGAAATTTGATCTTCTGATAAAAAAAATTGTTGCATATCATTGAAATTTTCTGTTATATTTGCGGCTAGTGGTAGAATTGAATACAAATGATCCAATTTTATCCTATCTTCAATAAAATATTTAAAAACGTCGTTTCATTTATATATAAATAAAAAAGAAAATATCTTTGAGAGATGCAAATTAAATCTCCACTTAAAACAGAGCGCGAAACTTTCAGTCAAGTTCTAGAAAAGCAATTCATTTCATTCATGAACATCTGCAAGAGAAAAATGAAAATATTTTTTTGCATCTTTATTAAATCGTGAGGAACAA
This sequence comes from Chironomus tentans, assembly GCA_963573255.1. Classification (NCBI taxonomy): domain Eukaryota; kingdom Metazoa; phylum Arthropoda; class Insecta; order Diptera; family Chironomidae; genus Chironomus; species Chironomus tentans. The sequence goes on from OY754305.1 coordinate 343,471, forward strand.
GAAGGGAGGAGGGGCTCTTGTGGGGAATTCATTATAAAATGTGATGTTATGATCAAAAATTGAGATCTGTAATCCATATTTCAAGGATTTTGAGGTTAAACTACTTATTAAGGATTAATTTCCAAACTTTGTAAAATCTTACGAAATTCCCACAAGGGAACAAAAGAAAAAGTTCTTAAATAAGGAATCAAGAGCACGTACAAAAACTGAAACAAGAAGAAACTTTTTTGTTGTTAATTAAGATAGAAAAACGAACGAAAACTTGAAACTTTGAAATTGCATTTTTTGCATTCAAAAGCTTGAGAAAAAATTGAAAATATCAAGTTATAAGAAATTGAAGATTAGAGCATAAGACGCATTTTTCAGTTGACTTCTGGCCTTGCACAGACACCTGAACCTGGAAATTTGAGTATAAGTACACTTAACCCAAAAGTGGTGTCCACTGAAACCAGCTAAAATATAACAATGTTAAAAAACTTGTGAAACTTTCCAAGAATAACAAGTAAACAAAAAAAGTTCGTTGAATGTTAAAAGTACACTTGATTGTTAAAATAGCAACAATAATAGGGAATTTGTTTTCATTTCAAGTTGTCTGTACATTTCTCGGATGTTGTGTACCCCTCCTACATTCACTTACAATGTTACTTAAGTTAATTAAATTTAAATGAAAATGAAATAAAAGAAGAGAAATTGGAAGTGATTTGTTATTTCTTCACGTAAGTTGTGAAGATTTTTTTTCAATTATTCAGGTTGATTGTGTTTACAAGTTGTGAATGAGAAAAAGTAAAAAAAGTTTTGATAGAGCAAGAAAATTCCCTAATTGAAAAAGTATTTACTGAATCATTATTTATGAACTAAGCACAATGTTGTTTGAAAGTTAAAGTTCATCTTGAATGGATTTTTGTTGTGAATTTTGATTTAAATTAATATGGTCCTGCGAAAACCCACGTCCTCACAAAAGAGGATCTGATTTTTTGTTGTATTCAAAATTTTTAGGTTATGTCAAAATTTGTACCCATAGTTTTTACCCAAATGTTCATTAGTTTCAGGCACATTAATTTAAAATGCATCAAAATGTTCTTCTACCTATTAATCAAACCTTAAGCTGATATTAATCATATCATAACTCCAAAATAGCATATTATAAATTTCAAAAATATTACAAAACGAGCGCATGTAAAAAAATAATTCAAACAAAATAAGAGTCGCACAAAGACACGTGTATGAACATATTAATAATAATTTTCTTTCTCAAAATTGTGCTTCTGAGAGATAAGAGACAAAAAAATTTAAATATAAAACAAATTTTTTTGTTCATCATTATCATTGTCACAGAAATAATTACAGTTAAATAATATTATACTTTTTTTTCGCATACATTAAATATTTTTACATTATTTTACATCATAATAACAAATTTTTTGGTTGTTACTTGAAACTTCTTCATACAGTAAATAAATTAAAATGAATTAAGTAATTTTTAGCAGGAAAAAATGAGAAAGTTTTTCAGATAATTAAGTAAGTAAGTGAAATAATGAAGAAAGTTAAACATACAAAGAGTTTAGGATGGAGTAATTTGAGTTGGAAGATTGCTAGTGAAAGTTAAATGGGAGCTGAGATGTACCAAGATTTTGAGGTTATGTTCAGGTTAAATTGAAGATTTTTTAAGGTTATGATTCACAAAATTTTAGGTTAAGTTATGAAATTTTAAAGTTATGTTCAGAAAATTTAAGTTAGATTCAAAATTTAGACATTAAAGTCAGAAAATTTGAGGTTAAGTTCAAAAAATTGAGATTAAGTTCAGAAAGTTTGAGGGTAAGTTCAGAAAAATCAAGTTTTTGTCCACATAAAAGTAAGGTACATCAACATGTAGATCAAAGTCTCATATTTAAATCAGGATATATTCATCAACATCAATAGCAATTCAGTAAATATAATTCTACAAATAATCAAATTACCAATACAAATTACTCAAACCTATAGAAAATGTCATTCAAATAAAATCAATAAATAGAAGAAGAAGTAGCAGAAGAGGAAGAAGAAGAAGAAGTGAAAAATATTTCAATTTACAATCAACTTTACAATTACGTTATCTTGCGATAGGATACTTATTATATAGATATATTTGATACATATTTTATGCATATCCAAAAAAGCAATAAAAACAATATTTTTTTAGTCTCACACAAAAAATTTTTGTTTGTTCCACTACCTGATATGATTGACATGATCATTCACATTAGTTGTTGAATTTGATGCTTGCTCTTCATGTAGTGCCGTGTTCGGCGGTACTACTGCCGTGGAATAGTATTCGAAAAGGGCGACAAACATTTCAAGTGATCGTGTCATTGCCGCCCACATCTCACGTCGGCTTTCGGCGTTTTTTTGAAGCTTGCGGGGCTTTCTGTGTGGATTTCTTATGCTATGAGATTTTTTTTTCAATTTTTGTGGAAGATTTTAAAGGTAAAATAATTTTTGAATGAAGGTAGAATGAAGTATGAGATGGTTTTAATGGTAAAGGATGGAGGGTTCAATATCCGATGGAGAGGGGGTCAGGTACATATACACACGACATATCACAAAACCACGATTATTTTTGAAAATTAGGGAGATCAGATTGCAATAATTTGGTTAAGCAGGTTAGGATGCGGGCATTTTGGAAAGTCCATGGTAAGTCATTGGGGTATAGGACAATAAGATCCAATGTAGGTCATATTATAAAATCATATTTTTATTTATGGAAGCAATTTTGGGTCATTATAGGACAAATAAGGCCATATTGAGGATATTAATGGATGTATGCAGGTCCAAGAAGTCATATGAGGACAATAATGGACCAAACCACGGAAAAAGCATTAAAGTTAGCAATATTAAGCATTATAGGACAAGTATCCAAGGGGGTTGTCCATAAAATATGGGACATTATATACAAACATATGCAATGCAAAGACATGGCCGTAAATTCAGGGACATATTCATATATTTTGTCACAATGCAAATTTATTACAAGGAGGATGGCAAATGACACACGGCAGGGCATAATTTGAGTTATTCATTGATAAATTTTAATGGTAGCATGGTAGCATGGTTCATGGCATGTAAAAAAAGAAAGATGAAGAAAAAAAGAAGAATGAAAATGATGAATTTGATTTGAATCGATTTTTTTGATCAATTTTTTTGTTTGCTGTTAAATAAAATTAAAAATATGTGATAAAATAATTTTTGTGATAATTTTTTATTTTGCGGTGCCAAAGCGAATAAGCTTGGATTTTTTTAGGTTACGCTGAGTTTTCTCTTCTGATTTTTCCTTGGCATGAAGTTTTTTGAAGTCAAAATTTGTAAAAATTTTTTAGATTTTCTGAGGCTGATTTATGTCTGCTCTGCTTTATGCATCCTAAATGTTCTAAGTTTTAGTACTCATGACATGCTAAGTTCACAGAGTTCAATACTTTATATATTTTATTATCAAATTTTGGATTCTATTTTAAGGCACAAAATCAAATTTTCTCATTTATTACTTTATACGCCTTTTCTCCCTCTAGGTCTTCTTTTTGGATAAAGCATCTAGAAGCTTCTCCGTTTCCTTTAATAAAAGAGAAGAGAAAAAAAGTAGGAAAATTTTCTCAGCAATTGAGATAAAGATGATGAAAAATTAGATTAGAACGATAAAGGAAACAGACAATGAAGTTTATTAGAGACGAATGATTGAGTTATATTTAGAGTAGAACAGAATACTTGACGATGCTGAAGAGTTCATGTAGCTCAGATAATTGACATGGTAACCTGAAGGATCTCGAACCCAGAGATCACAGTTTACAGGTACAACAGCACTAGATCGAAACACATCGAGCTAATTCAACTCATAAAATCTCAATCATATCAAAGCCTCAATTAAAACTGAATGAAAAAATTAATAAATACTGCAAATATTCAGAGCAAACAAGAAAATTGCCCCATAAATTATTTTTTTCAATAAACTTCGGATTTTAATTTTCATTCAGCAAGAAACAATAAATTATCAATGGAAAATAATTTTCCTTTAGTCTTTTCAATTATTATTGAAAGCTATTTTTTATTAATCAACTTTTCTTCGTTTTCCCTTAATTTTCTGCTCCAATATCTCATTTTTCCAATCAAGTCAAGAAAAAAAGTTTTTTATGTTAATTAAAAAAAATTTTCTTGATGAATAAATTTCAGATTTTTAATTAAATTTCATTTTCCATTCGAACGTAAATTCAATTAGGATTGATTTAAGGGAAATTGAGACATGTAAATGTATACAGCGTACACGTGGTGAGGTTCACAGTTTGACGTAATTAAATGAGCCGTCGTGAAAGGAACTAATAAATTCTTCTGACTGATTTTCTGGTTTTTAATTTAATTTGCAGTAATTTGGGAATATTGAAATTGGATCAGACCCTTGTGCACATTTTTGTCAATCTCAATCTACGAAACCTTACCAAATAATTAATTAAGCATTCCATTTGCAATTCTACATTCCATATGTTCCTTCATATCTCATTTAAGTTGCCAACAAATATGTCTCCTAAATGCGGAATTCATTAGGATGAAAAATTAAATTCTGACAAAAAAAAACTTCTTGATCTTTAGGAGCGTCGCACAGAAAATATTTTTTGAATTCCGTCCAAAATCTTGAATAAAATAAAATTAAAAAAGAAAAATCTCAGCGAATTGCAATGAAAATTAGCCCAAATGACAGACAACTTATGAGTTGCATTAGCAGAAAGGCATGAGGCAGCATCAGCGGAGAATCCATTGATGCGGATAAATGCAAAACTTCATGTGAGAAAAATGCAGAGGAGAAAAGCAAAAAGCATTGAAAAAAATATAATTTGCATTAAATTTTACTAATTTGAATTTTCTATGCACAAAAGCTTTGGCATGTTCAGCATGTGCATCGACTGTCTTGTCTTCTATTTAGTTTTGTGCGGCTAATGGGAAAAAGGGAGTTGAAGGGGATAAGGTTTAGGATGCTGAGTAGTGTGATGTTTGGCAAACTTTTTGTAAAAAATTGCAAAAATCAACAAACTCACCAAATCTACCAAAGTTCATTATATTTTATATCCACCTTTTCACTCAGCATCCCCACATCCACCCCCTTTTAAATCTAAAATGTTTACAGTGCACACAAGACTAGCTTATTTTCTCTTGTGCATCTTTTTTCTACTCATATAATAACAGAATCGATAATGAATGAGTTTCTAAGTCAGCTTTTATGTTCTCTATTTAAAATAAATGTATGAAAATGGTTTGTGCGGTTGATTGGCTTGCTTGCATGTGAAAAATTTTGTGGCTAAAGCGAAAAAGCTTATCTTCGGCTTGCTTGATTCATACAAGAATTTTCCTTATAATAATTTGTGAATTTTTGGCTGTCAGATTGTGTTAACATCGAGGACTAACTTATTTTGAAGAATTTTTTTTTAAAACTTGATTTAAAATTCTCAAAAAAGTTCTATTTATGGAATGACGTCATTCTTAAACGCCCCTCATATTTGCTTGCTGATGCAAAAAATTTTTCCGTCGTAGTTTTTTGTGGCTCGTGCGAAAAATTTATTCAATATTCATAGTTGTTCATTATTGTATCCATTTTAGCACCCTCAAGTGTTATGTCACAATAAACTTTTATTTTACATCCAAAATTAAAACTCACACCAATCATCTCATTTTTCTCACATTCATCTCATACATTTTCCAATAATCATAAAACAAGCTTCAAAAACTTGGCACAGATTCTCATCTCACATCTTTTTGTTTTAAACATCACAACATGAAAACGGTGGTAAAATGAGAAATTAACCCCAAAGCTAAATTAAGACATTTCCAACATACATCGAACATATTGAAAATTGTCGGATGGGATTGGCAACAAAATAATAATGAAAATATTTCTCTCAACAACTTGGCAGCATGTGGCATTTGAAAATATGGGTGGAGAGGATTAAAATAAGAGTTGAGCTTGTATGTGAGTTCTTGACACAAATTCTTCAGTGCTGCAAAAAAACACTGTCAATGCTGCGATGGAGTTTAATAAAAAAATTATTGGATTAAATTGAATTGAATTTAAAGGTGAAAAGGATTTAGAGGGACGGGTGCTTTTGATGACAGGAGTAATCCTTTAAGTTTTCAATTTTGGATAAATCTACCGAGTTTGTAGACAAATTCACCATTTTCACCACAAAAATTCACCTCACCACAATTGTTTTGACTCATACCCTAAATTTAACCCATTTCAATTCAATCAGCATCACTTTAACATTCATTCCATCTGATTCAAGCACAAACGACGCATAAAAGTCATTCGCTATTCTTTTTTTCATTCTCAATTTCAACTCAATTAAACTCTCTTAACTTCTCAAATCGTGTCTGCAACATAACTTGTCACGCTCGATTGCATCTCGACTTAATTTTGTTCAAATTCAGCAGATTTTCTTTTGTATTTTTTCCAATGAGTGGAAAGACATGAGACATACTCGATGATGTCAAAGACGCACATACAGTAAATGACATTTAATTGACGTTGTTTAGTTGGCAGCAGATGCTGTCTGAGTTTGAATTCAAACGGACTTCTTTTAAATAAGGATTTAAATTTTTTCAATATTTATTAATTGAAGTTTTAAAACTCTGAATAAAATTCCAAAAAATATCTAATTTCCCTTAATTATTTTTACAAAATTACCCCACGATTAACAATTTTTGTAATCACAGCAAATTTTAAGCCTAATTTACTTTAATCCCCTCGAAAACTCAGACAATCTTCTGTAATTTTATCCAATTAATTTTTTTACATTACAATTCCGTTTTCAATAATTTTGTTCTTCATATTCAGACCCACCGTACACTGAGTAAGAATCATGAGGATCATTATGATGATTTTCTGCATATTTCTGCTGACAATTTACACAAACGGAGAGAAGAGGTTTGAGAAAATTGAAAAGTGCAATTCGAGTGGGAAAACATCTCAAGTTCTGAGATGCGATATAACCGATGGAGCTTTGAATATTGTCGGAGAAATTTTAAAGCCTTTAAAGTACTTGAATGTAAGTGGAAATTTGATGATCTGTTATTTGAATATGTTAAGTGGGTTATGTGATGACTTAATTATGGATTGAGTTAAAACTTTGTGTTAAAGTACCTTCACATTAGAATTTTATGGTTCAGATGCCTTCACACTAGAATTTTACCAAACTTAAATCCAATCAATTCTCAATTTCAGCAAACATTCTGCTTCTTTATTTCATCAAATGGTAAATTTCGGAAAATTAATGACTGCTTCAACATGAACTGGTGTGACGTGACAGATCCAAAATTTTCATTAAATCCATTTCGAATGAAGGTGATAAAAATGTTAAAAGTTGGTGCTAAGCAGTTATTCAAGCCATGTCCAATAACACCTGACAGAATTGAGCTTCTGAATTATCGAGTTAATGAGGAATATTTGAAGTTTTTGCCGAGAGGAATCATCAAAGGAGTTGCACATTTTTTTAATGATGAAGATGATAATATTTTTTCAATGACTGGGTATATGTTGTTTTCATAAAACATTTCTTCTTCTTCTTTGTCTCTGAAGAATGACAAAATTTAAAAATTCACCGTTATGTTATGATTCTGGTTAATTATCTTCAATTTAAAAACTTTAATCTACGTAATTTTGTTAAATGCTTTAAAAATTGACATAATAAATTTTTATGAACACTGAAATTGCTCCGAAACAAGCAATTTAAACTGAAATTATCCCATCACATGCCTATAGTCCAATTTATTTTTTCAGTTAATCAATATTTTCTTATCTCAATTGTTCAAACAAGTCTCGAAAAAGTAATAAAAATTAAAATTTATCAACTCATTTTTGAGGATTATTAACTGCAGAAAAGCAATGAAAGTCATAGCAAACACTTCATTAATATTTTTATTGTCTGTGATTTTAATAAAATGTGAAAAAATATTTCAGAATCTTGAAGTCTGTAAGACGAGCGGGAAGACGACTAAAATTATGAAATGTGAAATTGTTAATGGGAAATTAAATGTATTGGTCGATAACCTGTATCAGCATACTGTTATTAATGTGAGTGAAAGGTTGTACAAAAAAGAAAAGAAAACGAGTCTCAAAATTGCATTTTTTATTTTTTCAGCAAACTTTTTGTTTTGTTCTGTCATCAAGCTCAAAATTCGGACGAATGAAGTGCATTTTCATGAACTGGTGTGACGTAACTGACCCAAAATTCAGACTCAGCAACCCATTTCTCATGAAAATATTTAAAACGGTCAAAATTCAGTTAAAACAAGTGTTCAAGCCATGCCCATTTCCACTCGGAATTGTTGGATTTGAGGAATTTGCACCAAACGATGATTATGTAAACTTTTTACCGAGAGGCATTTGGAAGGTATCAGGTCACTTTTTTAGTGATGTTGATGAGAATATTTTTACTGTGCATACATATTATGTCATTCATTCTTGAGTATTTTTAAACAATAAAGTCATTGCCAGCAATAATTCCATTCACATCTCATTTCACTTCCTTTCTCAAAACAAAAACAAAAATTTTCACTTTCCTTTATCTCGAAGGAAACAAAAGAACCAGCAGGCAACAGAACCAGAAGAAACAAGAATTAGGAAGCAATTTATGACTTTTTCTTGATGTCACCAAGAGAAACTTTTTCATTTCATGCTTTCTTGTGTCTTCTTTTCACATTCAGCAACAAACTTTTTTCCTTTATCTCTTCCATCAGCAAACAGCATGAAATGCTCATGCAGCGTGCGTTGTTTTGTAAATGTGTGTAACATACGCTACGATATAAATCTGTTGTGATGAGGCTTATGACGCTATGAGCTTATGAGAGAAACTTTCTCATATATTATATTTTTCCGGGCTAAGGAAGAAGACAAAACTGGCAGATGATTGATCGTACGAGAGACGTAAACTCATAAAAAAGCTCGAACAATACGCGATTGATAATTTTTTTCTGGTTTGTTTTTGAAGGTTTTTTGTAGATTGTGATGAACTTTTTGGGGGTGAGGTTACTCAAATTGGATGTTATTGGTTTGTGGATGATAAGTAACTTGAGTGGCAAGTATGGTCCAGAACTTTAAATTACCAAAAATCTTAATACCTTAAAGTATTTTGTTTCAAATTTCTATATTTGCAATAAAATACGTCTTAAACATATTTACCCAAAAGTGCCTTCCTTACTTGTTCACTCCTCTTCGAAATATTCTCACTGATTTCATTTTCCTCCAAATTATATTCTTCACTCCTTTTCTTCATCGCATGATTTATGTATTTTCATACAACGCGTCTGCCAGTGTCTCGTTCTCTCTATATTTCATGTGACATTAAATCACATGCCGATTTATATTTCGCTTTCGCTTACAATTGATGATGTTTTAAGTGCCTAAAAGCAAAAGCTTATTTTTTCATTTATGTACGTGAATTTTATTTTATTTTACTTTTTTTGTGAATGTCGTACAATGTTTTTGCATAAAAGATGTAGAGGGGAGGAAGAGAATTAAGAAAAGCTTGAAGCATTTTCTTTCCGCTTGTGGGAGCTTTGAAGGAGCTTTAAGAATTGAAATCGGAATGTTTGGAGGAAGTAAATTTGAATTGATTTGGGGATTTTGGTTGATTTTTTTGGTATTTGTTGAACATTCTAGGAAATTTTGGCAAAATTCTGCGAATTTTAATAAAAAATAGTTCAAGGGAGAAGTGATAAATATGAGTAGAGAGTAGTTGCCCCACTTTTAACTTGCAAATTTACTATTTAAATTCTTATTCAAGCTCGTTCAATTGCAACATGACTAATTTATTGCTCCAATGGCTTTCTTCCATTTCATTCGATGTTATTGTACACTTCATATTTTTAATGGATGACCGGAGACACTGATTATTAGAAATGAAGAATTCTTAAAAAAATAGTCACTTTAGAGACTAGGTTTTTAGACTAGAAGTGTCTGTTTTTTTGCATCGACAGGTTTTAACAGTGTGAGAGTTATAGAATTTTAAGTTCAGTCAGTTCTATGAATAAATAATGCTTTCCAGTACAGTACACAACTAGCTACAAAATATCGTCTATTTTGTCGGAGCCAAGAGCTTGTTTTGGATATCCTGAAGGCAACAGAGAATGTTTTGTCTGACATTTCAATGGAACATGATCTGTGATGTGGATTCTTGGAGATTGTAAGCGCAGGTCAAGATACATAAGACCAATTTACATGTCCATTCATCAAATTTTCAACTAATAATTCAATTATGATTCTTTTTTCTCAGCGGTCCCTCAAAATTTTCAATTTTTCTTTTCAAAAGAACTTTCCATTCAAATTTCCTTTTCAATTTTCAATATCCATACAAAATTCCCATCCATTTTTCATTCCATTCAATGTTGTTTTATTTTTCTTTCGCATTCTTTTTCACTTCATTCAACACGAATTGATATTGTCATGCAAATCCCTCAACAACGTCCCCTATTATGGAAATGAAATGTGTTACATTTTGTAAATGAAAAAAAAATACTGAAAACTTTTCATATTTTTCAATAAGTGAAGAGGTAAAAAAGGATATCGACCGACTCAAAATATTTTTTTATATAATAAAAAGAGGATTAAAGGAAATAATTGTGAGGAAATGGTAGAGGATGTGATGATCTACGTTGTTCCTTTTTGTTATATGTTGATACATAAATTGAATGTGCTTTTGGGGGTTTTTGAGTTGCGAAGTCCTGTTTTGGCAGAATTTTAATTTTTTTACTATTTTATTTATTTTTGTATCATCCCTTGTAAACCTGTTGCACACCCCTGTATTCATTTTTTAAATCGTATCTAAACAACTAGCTATTTAGCTTTAGTTCAAGAGTTTTTTATGATTAACTGCGTAGTTTCATACCCTGTTTTCTAACCTCTTAGGTTCAGGGGTTAAGTTAGTTGGTTATCCCTAGAATTATTCCTAAAAGGTTCAATTAAAAAACCTCCAAACTTCTTAAAAACGCTTCAAAATTCATCATAATATAGAAAAATCTTCACAAAAGGAACTCTTCAAAAACCACTCAATTCCCAGCTAATGAATGCACACAGTCATTCAATTTTATTCAATTCCGTTCTTATCTTCCTTTTCACATCTCACAAAAGCGAAGAAAAAAATCCACAATGAAAAGAAATCCACAAACTTACAGAAAGTGTAGATGATGAAAAATACACAGAAAATGAGAAGAACTTTCAAGTGTCCTTGAACGGATGTGAAGAGCTTTAGAATCTTTATTTCCCTCTTGTATTTTTTATTATCAATATTATATCACATCAATACACTTCAACCACAGCCACTTGACTCTATATTGTCTTTTTTCTTAATTACTTTTAAGGATCAGATGACAAAGCAGAAAATTAATATTGAAAAATTGAGATCCTCAACCGATTAAAATGGCAATGTAACGCAAACTGTTGCATCATCACCGAACTTTTTTTCATTTTTTACTGCAAAAAAGCACACACAAAAAATGCTACAGTAGCAAAAAAGAATATCGTCCCAAAAGAGCGAGAGAGCGAGGAAGTGCAGCATCAGTAGGAACAAGATGAGGAAAAAAATGAGAGCAAGGAAAAATTGTGGATGGATGAATTTATATTTGGTTGTGTAGATGAAAGTAAATGAGGAATGAGAGGTAAAGGTGGGAAATGTAAGGATGGATGGATGTTCAGTCAGGTATATGGCGCTCTTTGATTTTGAGACAGGTATCTACTTGGATATCTCAGGAATTATTCAGGTATATTTGTTATTATAGGACCATTTTCTGTACTTTAGGGTATTACAGCTACTAAGTTGATGCCTAAGATTATTATATGGAAACTCTTTTGGTCCTTTTGGGTTAACCTTGTATAATCTGGATATCCCTGAATTAAATGTGAGTAACAATGACGTCAAGTAAAGAGAAAGGTACCAAAAATCACAGTTGATATCCAAAGAATGATCTCAAGTATCCAAATACCACAATCAACCTCCAAACTGCTCATCTCTTCCAACATCCTCCTACCAATTAAAAATGTCCAGCTATTCAGAATTGCAGAAATGAATCTCATTCTAAAAAGCAAGGAAGACGTTAAATACACATCTACATTTGTAGGTCGAATGTTACTCACTTTTTTGAGAGACTCATTGCCATAAAAATGAGAATTTACAACAAACGAGAAAAATGGAGGGAAAATAAATCTTGAATCAATGTTTCCCTCTTCTCTGTGACATGTTATGCAATCATTCTGTAGAGGAAATGAGCTCATAATGGGAGAAAATTGGACAGTTAATTTATGTAATAAGTAAATTGGTCTGGATTTAATTGCATGGAATTTTTCGGGAAATTGAATGTAAATTGTTTATTTAAGGTCATTAGACTTGACCTTGGCAACAAGATATCCCAAAAATTAATGACAATCCTGCAGACTTTTGCAGTTTTTTTTCTTCTAAATCCTAACATGCTGAGAAACCCAAACCCCAAAAAGTCAGCAAACAAAAACTTTATTTGATATTTTCTTAATGCCTCAAATATTGACTTTATCGATTTTTTTGCTTCTTCCTCACTTCCTATTTTCCCATCATCAACAAGAATTCTCAATTCATTCAATCAATTTTATGTTCTTCATACCCATTCTCTCATTTTACGAATAGAGATCCATCAATTGTTTCATTTTAATTTAATTTATTGAATCCACATTGATGACGAAAGACTCTCTCACATTTCTTCTTTGTATTTTGGTTCTTCTCGCCGATGAGAATAAATAAAACAAGAAATTGGAGTCGACATCGGTGAGTGATGTAATCGAGTTTTTCTGTGTTGTTTTTGTCGCACACAACAACAATTATCAAATAAAATCAAGTAGGGAAGTTTTGGGTTTTTGGATGGATTTACTTGGAAAAGTTCCAGTCTAGCTTAGCTATCAGTCTAGCTTAGCTATTAATATGTAGATAAATCAAACGGTATTGTCCGATATTACTCTGAAGTGGGAATTTGAAGGAAAAACCCCAATTTAAATACACACCTGCACCTCAGCACTCTAATCCCAACCCAAAGTGAACATCCATACCGTCCATTCCTCAGTCAAAATCCCGTCGCATAAACATCAACATTGATGTGTCTGTATTTGAGCTTTCTTTTATCTTCTCACTTGCGACGGAAAAAGCTTTTCCGAGAAGGAAGTTTTTCATGCGCACACTCTGAAAGAATTGGAAGTGAAAAATGTTCTGAAAGCTAGAAAAAGGAAAGAATTTTTTTTTGTGGAAAAAAATGAAAATTTATTGTCGATACGATTTTGAGGATTTTCCTGAGCTTTCACGCACACAAATTTGGATAAAAAATGAGCTTTTGTGTTTGGATGATTTACGACTTGAACGAGATTGTGTGTAAAGTTTCTGTGAGTGTGTCTCGCTTACAATAACATAAAACTTTTCAGTTTATTATTAAATTTATTTATTTTCATTTTTTATGAATTTTTTTTTGTTTTTTTTCTCGTTCACCCTTTTTGGGGCTTTTGTTGTTGCTTCTCTCATTTCGTCTCTTTTCTACTCGTTTGCCACTTTTGTGGCATTTTCTGAAACGTTTTACACTAAATTAATTACTATTATTATTTTTTAGATGTTTAATAGTCGGTTCATGTCCTCTTTATTGATTCATAAAATTTTTTAATGTTCAGTTTTAGGATGGGTATTATTAATATTTTGTGCTCTTGTTAGAAGATTTATATAACTATCTAAATCTTAGTTTCGAAAAAGAATTTTTAATTTCGAAAGTTAAATTTTTAATTTTGAAAGTAAAATTTTTAATTTCGAAAGTAAAATTTTTAATTTCGAAAGTTAAATTTTTAATTTCGAAAGTGAATCTTTTGCTTTTGAAGGTATCCCCATTTATTCTTAACAATCTCAAATTTTGCTGAAACTTTTACGTTTCAAATCCTTCATCATCCAGAGACACATAAATTTTAATGACTAGCCTAAATCCTACAATCTACGGTAAAAATTCTTCTTTACTATTCTCAACCGTATCATAGGAATTCCCATAAAACTCACACAGTTAAAGAAAATTTACTTATACAGCTGGAGGTTATTATTCTCGTTAAATGACACTCAAGCGACATTCAAGCATGAAGAGCGCGAAACATCATTAAAATGTATATTGGACACTTCAAAGTTGAAGCGTTTGCATTTGCATTATCAATATTTGAGGAAGTTGAATGAAACCTCAAATGTTTTCGATCAGAAACCAAAATAAGCATTCTTCTTTAACTTGCTGTGCACAACTCATCCTTACAGCCTTGCTTTCCCAATGCCACAACAAAAGATTTAGAAGATGATTACTTGAAATCGAGAAGGATGAACGAAGATGAAGACAAATGAATGTTTTATGGAAATTTTCCTCAAAATGGAAAATGAGTGACTTCTTATTTTTACTTTTCAGTTATTGCTGTCATGGATCTTATACATCTATTTGTTAGACATTTGAGAGACTATAAAGGGATTACGCAATAGATTTTATATCGATCGACTTCTCTTTTCCTGTCAAGCATGACTGGTTGATTGGCTTATCAATAATTCGTAGACTGATGGACTTAATATGTTGTTGGTGCTTTGAGGAATGGGAATTGTTGGATGGAAATTCAGCAACGCTTCTAGTTCCTTAAACTATACCACAATATAAACGGCTTCGCTAATTCCATCATTTTTCAATACATTTTCCTCCATTCACTCTCAATATTAATCACTAAGCTATATAATCCACCCACAAAGCAAGCAATTTCTATGGTTAATTAAGGATACAAGAACGGAATTCCTCGTACAACATTAATCCACCAACTCCTTGACCTAATCCGCAATGAAAAATTGAAGTTTCTGTATCAGACATAATCTTATTTAATTACCATTGTCACAATTTATGCAGTGAATTTTTCCCCTCGTCGTGAAGGCAGAAAAGCAAGAAAAATAAATCCGATTATTTTGATTTTATTCCATGATTTATGGTGATTTTTATGAAATTAAATGCAGATTGTAGTCAAAATGAGGGAGAATTGAGGGCAATGAACTTATGTTTCGTGGTGTTTAATTATATTTTTTTCTAGAATTTTTAGTTGTATGTTCCTTAAAAATGGTTTAGCCTAGTACCCTAAGACCATTCGAATTTTAGAATTTCGACACTTTTTTCAAACAACTGTTCGTGAGCTTTTATGTAGCTTTTCTTTTGTAGTTTTGTCTGCTTGACATTTCTGCATTTAAAACTTTTTAATAAATCTTGCAATTTTTGAGTTATGCTTGGTTAAGTGTCTTAGTCCTATGTATCGTGGGGCTACTAAAGCTTTCGAATTTCGACACTTTTTGTCAGAAACTGTTCATGAACTTTTACGCTATTTTTCTTTTGCAGTTTTATCTGCTTAACATTTCTGCATTTAAATTTTTTCAATTGATCTTATGATTTTTGAGTTATAATTGGTCAAATGTCCTAGTCAAAGGTAAAGCTACAGGAGGAAAAAAAATTGTTGGGAAATGGATTAAAAGTCAAAATAAAAATCTCGTTGAGTTGTTTTCCCTCGGTCAATGCTGACTGTGAGTCTTCTCACGATTTTTACATTTTATTTATTTTTTCTCGAATTTTCCACTTGCCAACGATTTTACTTTTCTTGAATCTTGAATGCTAATAATGAGGCTTAAATGATTTCTGATATTTCTGCTTTTATTTTCAAATTAAATGGAATGTTTTCTGTCTTTTCTAGTTGTTTTTATTTTATATTGAATAATTTGAGGGTGGGTGTAAAGTGTCACTTAAGGATGAGACTAAGCACATGTTGGTTCCCCTGAACTGAGAAATTCTCAAAAATATTACTAATTTTAACTCAAAATCCCTAAAACTCATCAAATTTTTCAATCAATAATTCATGAGGATTCAAGCTTGTTTAAAAATGCATCACATAACCTCAAAACCCTCAGCAAAAAATCCAAAAACCCTCAATTATTTAGCTCCATTTCCTTTCCAAGAAGGACAAAATCAAAACAAGAATTTCATTAAAAATCGTCTCCGAAAAAGTCGATCAAGAAGAAGTTAAAGACATTAAAGCTTTAAAGAAGAAATTCTCATCATTGAAACGTCCCAAATGGAATTGAAAATAAAAGAAATACGAAAAAGTGTCGGGTAGACAAGAAACAGATGAGATCCATTTTGTAATGTGAATTTCATTCCTTCTTCTTCTTCTTCCTTTCTGCTGCTGTCGTCTTACACTTTTGTATAAACTGAAAAGTGCGAAAATGCAAAAGTTTTGTTTCTTGCTCCGAGGACGGTCTTTGCTTCCTCTTTTGTGGGACATTTGGTTTGGTGTCTTTAGGGATTTTTTTTGCTGTGAAAAACGAAAAATGCTGTAAAGTGCTTTATTGTATTTCTTGTGGTTTTCTTCTGGGAATTTCCAACTTTTTCTAATTTGTTTTTGTTTTGTTTAGAAAAACTTTTACACTTTGTTATTTATTGTTGCTTCCTGTTTTGATTTTGTTGATATTATGGCAACTTGGACCTGTTGTTTACGATCTTTGAAGTTAAAGGCCGTAGGT
Source organism: Chironomus tentans (assembly GCA_963573255.1). Classification (NCBI taxonomy): domain Eukaryota; kingdom Metazoa; phylum Arthropoda; class Insecta; order Diptera; family Chironomidae; genus Chironomus; species Chironomus tentans. Next base: position 360,048 of record OY754305.1, read on the forward strand.
GGAAATTTTGGATTATTTTCTGTGAATTTTAAAAGCTTTTTATAAAAAGCAATAAAGATTATTGATGAAGGCCAAGTTGGTAGATGCTGTAGGCAATAAAGATGCTAGATGACAATGAAATATTGAAATTGCTATATGGAAATTAGGGATCAATAATAAATTTTGTCAAAATTTGCATGAATTTTTATGAGTTTCTTGTGGTGTCTTGAATTTAGTATACAGCCTTTAAGAGTCTATAAGATATAGTTAAAATATCTTCAGATTACCAACTAGAAAGCTCAATTTTCAATTACCATTTCTACTAGAATATTTACACTATCCATTACACATAAAACAATTCATTTATGATCTTCATTAATTTCCAATATTATTTTATTCAACCTAGAATTCCATCGAAGTAGTCATTGAGTAATATCATTTCATTTTGTATTCATTTCTTCCTACTTTTCTATAATTTTCCCATCCACAAAAAGAAAATAAATAGAATTCAATCCTACAACATTTTATTGTATGTAGTAAGTAGGAAGTTGAGTATAAGAGAGAAAGACGCAAGTTAAGTCATGCAATTTTCAATACTCAATCGCACCTTATTATTACATTTCATTCCATTCCATTAATTATAAAAGTTATCATTATGATCCTCATTCTCATTTTTGAATGAGTTTGGTAAACTAAAGTTGAGTTAGTTAGTGTTTAAGGCGCGTTTTAAGGGCTTCTTGATAAAATTACTGTTTTGGGGAATTAAATTATCAGATAATTATAAAACAAATTTGAAACCCCTTAAAAGTGTCAGACGCAAGTTAAAAATGTCTCGCTAAGCGCATTTCCTGTTCATAATATCCTATAATATCCCCCAAAATACACCAAATTGAATCGAGATTTATCAAGCAACACAAAAACTGCTACCTTAAGAGATGTAAGTAGTTCAACATGATTTATTGAGTAGGTAAAATTCTATTCCATTACTACGAAACCAGCATTTACTCACTATTGAATACTCAGCTCATTATAAATGTAGATTAAGTCATTCAAACTGTCATTCCAGCATTCATCGTTTTTGTGGGACGTAACGTTCAATTATTTATGTTAAAATGTCTTTTAAATATTGAAATAATGAAATTTCTACGACATTAAATGGATGTTTGTGTATTAATGACCGTCTATTGTGGACGCGCGCTTGCTTGTTTTTTCGTCTCTCTCTCTCTATGACGATTATTTGAAATAAATTGGAAATCATCAGCGTTATTAATGATGATGGTAATGTTGTTTGTGTAGATGGAAGAAGGGGATTTTTTTAGGACTGAGTGTTTGATTTAGATTCAGAATTTTAGAAGAGCTTAGGAGTTGAGTGGCCATATTTTTTGGGCGTCCATTTAATCCAAGGAACTACAAAAAGAGGTATAAAACTGTGAAAAAGACATTAAACTTTAAAAGATGTACGAAACTATGAAGTATGATTTTTCAACTAAGGAAAAAGAAGAGTTCAAGTCATCCATATGGTCATCCTGAATACAAGACCAACAGAACAGAAATTTTCTCCGAACTCAGCAACATAATGCGCAATAAACCCCATCTACAATTCAGTCCACCCCCAACCACCACCCCAGTCCTTTCAAGTATCATATCATTTGGTTATGTATTGCTGTTGTTGAACGTAAATATCAAATATTTAATCGCTTCATCAATCATATAAATTACAGACATTGAGCGAATGAAAGACAGCAGCAACAGAAAAGCCCATGCTGATCCACAAAATAAATTATTTTCCGAAAAATGTCTAGTGATTGCTCACTGTGTGTGTGTCAATTTATTTCCACTTTTGGCATGTAAATTAATTATTTTTATCGATAATGAATTCAGCTTTGATGTTTGTGAGTCTCGGTATGTGTTTGCAGAAGTGAGCAATTATAAAAGAATAGGGCTTCATGGAAAGTGGAACTTTGATAATGATGATCATTTAGTTGAGTAACTAAAGTGGTTAGAGTAGAAGCAAAATGGGTCAATTTATCATTTTGGGATATTATATGACTATAATTAAAGAGGCACAATATCTCATACTTTTGATCATCAAACTCAATATCCTCGCAGATCTCTCAAATTACCCCCAAAACAGCCCATTCAGCTCAACACATTTAAATTCCTCTCAGCAATTTTCACACTCCAAATTTTTCCTAATAACTACATAGCTCATTCCATTGTGTCTCATTTTCAATGAATTTAATTTTTTTCTCACTTTTTTCATTTCCGAGCAAGTAAGAAGGAAAAATTTTTATGCTCAACAAAAGCTCCGACAGAAGAAAAGTGGAAAACATGACAAAAAGGGGAAAGAAGAAAAGGAGATGAAAAAATTCCAATTGAGGAAATTTTTTGCAGTGCCGCCTTGTTGTTAAAGAGGAGAAAGAGGAATTAGCTGGATATAATGTAAAGAATGCAGTTTGTGAGTGTTAGTGCAATTCCTATAATGTTAAGGTTTAAGACAGTATCAGTGATCGATCAGCACACTGTTTTGAAGTGATCTGCTTATTTTGTAAAATATCAGAAAATTATTTAATTTAAAATGCGCTCTATTCACCAAAATGCATCTTATATCCCATAAACCTCGGTCTACTCCTCAACTTTTCATTTCTTCCCTCTTCTTACATCATTTCCCACAGGTAATGCCATCCAACATGTCTCTTCATAGAGGACTCAGCAATTTTAGGCAGAGGAATTCAACCGATGAATGAGAAAAGAAAAATTTTCATTGAGTAATTCGTTTAAGATATTTCGTGGAGGTGCAAAAAAGGAAATGTTTTTTGGGGGGAGTGTCAGTACTGAATGAAATCTTCTTAAAGGATATTGAAGGTGAAATTTTGTGTAAATGATGGAAGAAAACGACTGAGGTGAGATATGGAAGTGATGTTATGGAAAAATATGTTTGATTAATTTTTGGGATGGTAATGAGATTAGAATTTTGAGAAAAAAGATGTGTAGACTCACCGTCGAAAGTGTACAAATTTGAGTCTAAAGGACGGTAAGCTGACCAAATATTAGGTCAACAACTTCAACCAATCCTTTTTCTCAAATTTTTTTTTAAAAATTTATGTCACCGTCCATAAAATTCATCGATTCATTTTTATATCTCTGTTCAATATCCACTTATATCCCTCATATCATGAAATATTTTCACAATTATTTTTTATTATTATTTTATCCCCAACAGCAAACAAGAACTGCAAACAAATGTGCTGTTGAACATGTAAAAAAAATCAAGAATTGAGGTCAGTAGGTGTTAAAAAGCTCATAAATTTGTATGGCAGAAAGGAAGTACATGAAATAAATGAGGGAGTGACCGATGTGTGAATTCTGAATTATTTTTTTATAAATATGGAAAAAATGAGAAGACATTTGTTTATGTTCTGGGGAGAGATTAAAGTGGTCAAATAGTTGGAAGTTGAAGTTTTATTGGAATTTGGAGAGCTTGACATTATTGAAGGATTAAAATCATGCTTCAATTTAAAACTACGTACCCTTATGAAGCTGCCAATCCAGGGGTGTACCCAGGAATTTTTTTTATGGTAATGTTTTATATCATACTCACGTGATTCATATAAAAATTCAATTAAAATACCCATAATTACCCAAATACAAAATTTCTGCTATCCAGCAGACAAAATAGTCAACACAACCTATTCAATTCATCCACTTACATCCCACTTTACTTCCAAATTAAAAAACACAAAAGCACACATAAAATTTGATTAAAGAAAAACAAAGAAAATTAAAATAAAACGGCAACAAAAAATTGTGTAACAAAGAAAAACAAAAACAAATATTCAGTGATGATTTGCATCGCGCTATGGAAAAAAGAAAACAAAAGCAATTCTTCAAATGAAGAATATAATTTTTTTTGTAATGTAAGAATTCGTCAAATTATCGAATTTCAATCAACAAGGACATTTGACATTGACAGTAAAAATGAGAAGAAAAGAGTTTGAAGACCATAAGAATTTGTGTGGAATGTTCCAGCAATAAAAAAAGTCTGACGAAAAATTCTCCCGAAGGAATGTGTTTTTTAGGTCGTAAAATAAAAGTTTTTATGCTTTTGTTTTGGAATATTTTTTTTGTAATTTTTTTTTGCTCCTTTTTTTGGGGAGATCCTGGTTGAATCCATTTTGATACTTAAAGAGTTGTTGAAGAATTTTTCATTTCTTTATCGACTTGTTTTGTTTCAAAATTAAAGTTTCAAGGATAGAAGAGTTTTGAGTTGAGGAGATGGAGAGAATTGGATCAATACACTTACTGTTTGGGAAAATTTATAGAATTTGTTCAATTTTCTGGGGTCACCAGCTTTCAAAGGGTATGTAACTTTTGAGATACACAACTTTAACAAAGTACCAAAGCTCCTTTAATTCATGTTCCAATCCAACCTAATCACGACCACTGAACAAATTCCAAGAAATTGTAAATCTCCAAATACGAAAGCCATTAATAACCCCAAAAGAACAATCAACAAAATAAACTCAAATAACCTCACAGAAACAACTCAAACAACACCAAAAAAAAAGCCCCACGACAACGACATTTCACAACCATCAAAATCCATTTTTGATGTTCCTTTCATTCATATTTCTGTGACGTTCTCCGAAAAAAGTAAAATAAATTCTCATTTCTCATTGTGTTGCTGCCTGTTTTTGTTTTGTTTTGTTTCATTTCATTCACCACGGACTGCTTTATTTTGAATGCTAATGGCTTTTATTGATTACAATTGTTTGCGACTAAAGAGCTTTTTCCACACTCACACATACGTACGTAGTCACATGAGGAAATAGGAGAGAAGGAAAAAAATGTGTTGCTGCCAGGCAGGCACGAAAAAAGTTCATTTTTGTATTGTTTCTGTTTTGTCGAGGGTAAATGCTTCCGCTCATTTAATGGGAAAACATTAAAGTTTTTTTTTCTTTTTTCATTGTTTTTACAAGGAGCCAATTTTGTGTATATGAGTGTGGATGTGGTGCTGTTGTTGAATTAATATAATGAATGCTGTTTAGTTTTTGTTGGATTCTGGAATTTTTTGTTGTTGTTAGCTTTTTAAAATGGATTTTTTTTGTGATTACTTTAAGATTAATTTTGTGACTTAATTTGGCATTTTGTGTTCTGTTTTTGGAAGCTTTTTGATGACTATTTGGGGGTAGAAAGGTGTTCTTAATGGGTATATAACTTTAGAGGTTATGTAGCTTATATTTGGTACATTCCTATCAAAGGGTGTGCAACCTTAAGCAAGTAAATGGTTTGAAGTAAAACAAAACTTTAAATAAAATGGTAAAATCCGAAATTTTCATAAACTCTATTATTTTTTAGAACCATTTCATCTCCATTCACCTCAACACCCCCAACATACTCCAAATTACTTTCAATCTAATGAATTTTTTATGCCTTCCCCAAACGATAATTCCTCTTTTTGCCACTTAAACATCGCCCCATTTTTCTATCTCCTATCATTATTTCATTTGAAGTAATTTTCTGTGTACCCTAAAAATAGAATAGGCTGCTCTAATTTTGATGGACTGGAAATAGAATGAAAAGAGGAAAAAGTTTGTCTCATTAAAGAATAGACTCGAAATAAAATGAGCAAAATGTAATTAAAGTCCCTTTTTTACTTAAGCCCCCATTATCCTATTACATGTAGAATTGTGTACGGCAAGGACAATGATATAGACACAAAAGAGGGACATTCAGTAAAATTAATGGAATGAGGAAGAAGAAATCCTTCAAAAGAGAGGGCGAAGATGGACTGTAATAATAATAATGAGAAATGTAAATAACTGATGAATATTTTAAGATGTTATGCTAATGAAAAATTATTTCGTCCATTTTTTTCTAGACGAGACTATAAGATGCATCGTGCAGATGAATAATTTAGTAGATTTATATAATTATATTAAATTAATATTCAGAAGGAAAAAGAAATTTTCATTAAAAAGTGATGAAAAGTTGAATTGATGTTGTTAACTTTTTACATGAAAAATTTACTAAGAAGTTTATAAATTTCTTCAAGTTTTCTGTCCCACTTTAAGAAGGAAAAATCATATGTTCAGTCCTTAAATCCTCTCAACATTTTCGAATCCAATTGTCATAAATGTCTGTGTATGAAAATTTTCCTTATCTTAGATAAGAATGTTGAGGGTTGTATGACTCAATTCTACTTATATGACTAGGATGACTATCAAATATATAAACTTTGTGACCATTTTTGATTAAAATCTATGATGTAGACCATCACTAAATGAAGGCTACCAATCTGAATTAAAGAATTTTAAAATTAAATTAAAAGACGGGAAAATTTAGAAGAAAAAAAGGGGGTTAACCCCTAAAACCCCCTCTGAATACGCCCCTGCCTGGAGCACGTGGCTATTTACATAACCCAGTCTCAGTAAAAATGCAAATCTTGATCTATACCAATATCAAATGTAAGCTCAATTTTTACTCAGTCTTTACTTTATTCCTAGATCCAAAAGATTTATAGCTAACTTCCAGTAAATAAACAATTTCATCTAAAAATAATCCATATATGCACCCTAGCTAATCCTCAAAAATATATATCTATAACATATTACATCCTTTATTTATTGATGTTACTCACAATATTCACTCAACATATGGAATGTCAGGGATATCCATTCTAAAAAAATACTCATATCTATCTGTCCCATATCAGTAATAATATTATTGTATATTCAATACACAAAACTTTTACAAATATTCATATTGTTGATAAGAGGGAAATACTGTCTTTCCTTCATATGACACGATAGCCTACATATGTATGTGTCTGTAGGAAATGAGAAAAGGATAACATGAAAATTAATCTTTCGGAAATTATGGAATCGACACAGATTTTTATTCAGAGAGGACAAAAAGGAATTTCAGTTTGTGGATTAAAGAATATAAAGAGTTTAGTCGAAATATTTATGAATTTTATTAATTTGAGGTGATTTTTTGGTACATACTGGAAGAAGGGCTCTTCAAGCATAGCAGAAATATTTGGTTTATTAAAAATTCTCTTTCATTTTGTAACAAATATTTCCAATTATTTTACAAACAAATCAGATTTCCAAGAAAATCTCAAAAACTATCTAAACAAAAACTTCTTATTTACACTTCTATGATGTTAAATATTTGAACAAAAATATTCTTCAACACAATTCTCTTACAAAATTCAGTTTTGGATGTGAGATGAAAGACATTCTCATGGAAAGGGTGAGAAAAGTCATGAAAATTTTATGACTTTATAAATTTTCCTTTCCTTTGAATTCTCAAAAGGGAGTGAAATGTTTAAAATAAATTATATTTCAGAGACAGAAATAGGGTAGGAGGTATTGATATAGTTGAATAGAAAAGAGTTGGAGGGCAAAGGAAGCTGTCTGATCAAATTCATCCTCTTTCACTTTCGAACTTCATTAATGCCTCCCCAACCACGTCTAGTACCAGAAATAAGATTGATAAAAGTGATCGAATGGAAATGAGACACATAAAAATTGACAGCATAAAAGGGGAGCATGAAGAAGTAATAAAAATGGAATAGGGAATAAAAATAGGAAATTATGGAGTAAGGATGTAAAAATGGAACAAAAATGGCGGAAAATCCGAAAATTTCTAAAATGATTTTCATGAATTTTTTAAAAATGTTTATTGTGATTCTGTTTAATGGCAGAGAATGTTGTAAGACTTGGGGATGAACAAACAAAATAAAAGGTTTAAACATTAAAAATTGAATTATGAGAAATTCTGTTTAAATAAGTAAGAAAGTCAATATTGAGTATTGTGTCAAATTTTTAGGTTAGTTGATAAAATGCGCTTTAAATTTTATTAACTAATCTAAAAATTTGATTAATTACTCAATCAAACTATCAATTTAACATAACCTCAAACTTATGCACAATATTTCATCTCCTCAGATAAATTAAGACCATTAACAAAATTTGCGATAATTATAAATTCACCATCTTTCACTAATTAAACTTTTCAAAACAAAAAAATCTCGTGAGAAGAAAATGTACGAAATTATCGAAAAGAATCTATTATACAAAGAAAAAAGTTTCTCTTCAAGTACTGCTCGTTCCTTTAATGATTCTCATAGCTTGTTTTTCACTTAGAAAATATCTTTTTAGTTTGACAGTGTTGTAAAATTATTTTTTAGGTTATGTTTCAAAACTGAGAGATTTTGAGGATATTTTGAAGAATTTTTGAATCTATACCTTAAAATATGAGGTTGCACGAGACACTAACAACCCAACTCTGCCATTTAATTGCGTCGTAATTTCCTCTTTCTGTTCTTCTTTTTTCATCTCCTTCATTTTCCAAGCTTCAAACTATAAGTCATTATTAAAGCATGAATTGCACTTCCATTTCAGAATCTTATGTCGAATGGTATACAAGTCGAGCTTGTTAGATAATTTTCATTCTCTCTTTTTTTTGCGACTGTAAATGTGTACAAGAGAAACAACGTCATAAAGCATCTGCTGCCTTCAATTCTCATTACTAATGACATTGTCGTAAATCGGGTGATGTTTTTTATGTAATTGAATTTTAGCGACGAAGATGATCGATTGGAGACTTGGCATTTAAGAATGAAAATTTAATTTTAAAACCTACACTCTAAAAGTACAGACGTAAAAAATTACAACAAAAGACGTAAATCAAATTTAGGTCAAATGGTATCAGCTACTCAAGTGCTTCCTAATGCAATAATGATGGATTGAATGACCCCAATTTTTATGACTTGAGGATATTTTTCGCTTCAGCAAACAACAAAAAAAATTAAAGAGGGCGATGAATAGGGTGACCAGATGTGACTATTTTCAACGGACAGTCCGTTTTTTTCATCACTTGTCCGTTGTACGTTTTTGAATAGATTTTGTCCGTTTTTTTCTTAAACAGTTTATAATTTTTTTGTACTCATAAATTAACATTGATAACAAGGTTTATTTTCAGTTATTATCTTGACTTGTAGTTATTTTGTCATATAATTAAGTTTTATTACTGAATAATTAAGAGTTTATTAGTTTTCAGACAAAATTTTCTTCGAAATTTTTCGAATCCAAAATTTGAATTTTTCATTTTTAAGGATAAAATTTTAACCTTTCGAAATTAATTTCATTAAAAAAGAACTCTTAGCATCCTCTGGGATTTAATAAAGCATCATAAACTTTTGATGTTAAAAACATACTATTTTATTATATAATTATTGCATTTTCTCAGTTTTTTGGGCATGTCCGTTTTTTTCTTGAAAATGTCCGTTTTTTTCTCCAAAAATCCTCTGGCCACCCTAGCGATGAATCCAAAAAAATGAGAAAAATTTTTTATGGAAGAAGTTTAATCGTTACTTGTTAAAGTGAGGAAAATTGATGCCTTCAGGGATGTTTTGAGTTGAATTTTTGGGATAGAGATTTTTTTGGGTTGTGGGTAGGACTAAGTGTTCGAGGAATTGATGCTAAAGTTATTAAATTTAAAGAAAAACTTTTGAGGTTAGAATTGAAAAAATATTGACATTAGGGATTTAAACCAAATTTTTAGCTTAGATTACCAAAATTTCCTTGATCAAATAACCCACAAGATTTACACCCGAATCACCCACGAGACTTGCTTAAATCATCAAAATTTTCCATCCTTTCCTCCACTTTCTTGTTGCTACCTTCACGCGTTCTTTAATATTATTTTTTGTTTACCTTCTCGCCATTTCTTGTTGACACTGTTGATAAAAAATGCTTCAACATCATCGTAATGAATATTCAGCCGTCACATCCACAACATGTCTATCGTCATTGTTGACGTCGTCAACATTTAAAAGTTACTGCCAATGACATATTAAAAATTCAAATTTTTCCATGGGAAAATTTTTTCTTGGTTCTTCTTCTACTGGCAACTATTTCTTGTTGATGTGGTCTTTTTTGTTGCCTTGTGGGAATTTTCTTGAAAGATTTGAGGTTAGATACGGTTACCTACGCAGGTTCACTAGGGCATAGTCAATTAGGTATGGTCACTTGAGCATGGTCACTTAGGTATTGTCATTTCAGTACGGTCACTTAAGTATGGACTCACTTTGGTATGGTCACTAAGGTATGGTCTAAATTCCCATCCCATACATACAACATTAAAATTTAAATGGAAGTTGCTTATGAAAATATTACCGCAAGCATTGTTTATGCTTATTTGACTCACAAAATATTGTCCGTTCTTCTTCTCTTTTTCTATCGCATTTCCCATGTTCATCTTATTTTTAATGCAAATATTTTCGGTACGATGATGAAAATAAATAAAAATAAACACACTAGAAGGGATAAGCTAGCGTGTGTGGATCTACATGATAAAAAATATATGAAACATTTTTTTTCCTTATATATCGCATGTACTGAAAAAGGATTGATTTTTCAAGAATTTTTTTCCTTGTACGACGCAAAAAAAGTGAACGGTTGCTATGGTCTGATGATATTTTTTTATTACTTTGCCCTTGTGAATAAAATTCATTGTGAATGGGTTTTGTAGATATGAATGGGGGTATTGATCCTTTAGATATTGTACATTTTTTGTAAATGATATGGATTATGAGTAATACAGCTTTATGAATATTGAGATTTGATCTTTAAATTTATGTGAGGTTAAGATGGTTTTTTTTTTCGATATTGCTGAGCATCTTGCTGCTTTATAGGTAGATTTAGATAATTTTTAGTTTAAAATCATAAATTTTGAGGTTATGATTCTGAGTTTTGAGGTCATGTTCAAGTTTTTGAGGTTATGTTCAAGATAAAGAGGTTAATTAACTAATTTTTAAGGTTAGGTTTCCAAATGTTAAAAGTTATATCCAAAATCACCAATAATTCTCTATAAATCCATTCAAACATTCAAAATCTTCGTATTTATTCCATGAAAAATCCACCAATAAAAAATCAAGCCTTAAAAGCTCCCATCCAATATCCACAAAAGGCACTCGTGCATTCGATGTTCAACGAACGAGAAAAATCAGTTTTCAGAGATGAAACAGATAATTTCAATGAAATTTTCTTTCAATTTTATACATCCAATCCAAAATGCTTCGTGAATGCAAAAAAAAATTTTTTTTTGAGAGAATCTTGGACACGTGCTGATGGATATAATTTTGATTTTTTAAGAACAACCATGTATTAGCTGAGTTAGCTCAAATTTCAACATCAAACTCATTAAACGGTCACACACCCATCGCCAGAGGTCAAAAAACCCATCACAAAAAAGCTTTCTTCGACCATTCATTTTGTTTATATTCACTTCAAGATCGTCTCCTTTAAGTAGCTCGTTTAAAAGTCCATCAATCAAAGATTCACTTCCAGTTCCGTATGCTCTTACTTTTTAGGTCATCTCATCTCATTTTCACATCGCCGTTCATTATATTTCATTTCTTCTATTTTTATCTTCCTTTCATCAGCATCATTATGATCTGTGGAAGTGCACGTACTCAAATAAAGAAGGAGAGAAAATAACATCAAAGTACTTTTATTCCCTGGAAGCTTTACTCGTTAACCCTTTTGACATTTGTATACAGAAATGGCGGGAAGCTTGTATGTTGAAAGGCGGGTTGTAGATAGAGAAATTGCAGACAATTTTAGGTTAGAATTCTTTAAAATTTAAAATTCATTAAGCAATTTTAGGTTGGGTTTGATGAATTTGAGGTTAAGTCCAACATTTCTAGGTTATGTCCAACATTTTTTTCTATTTTGTTTATAATTGTAATAAAATTTGAGGCTAGGTGTTAAAATTTCTAGGTTATGATTAAAAATTTGTAGATTAAGTCACAAGATTTAGGTTTATGCTTGACAATCTTCCTAAATCTCAACAAATTCAGAACTCTCTTCAAAATCAGCTACAAAAGTTGCATCAAAAATGCACTGAATAGCTGAGCAGTTTTTAAGTTACACAATTGAAAAATGCATAAAGCAAATGAAAAGTTGAAGGTCAAATGCTACAATTTGTAAAAAGCTCTTTTAGGCTGCAATTTCTCTTCTCCATTCACTTCCATCTGTTGTTTTATTTTCATGATACATAAAAGAAATGAAAAATGCTCGTGTGACGTCAAACATGTAACAGACTTTTTTATGACTTGAGAGGATGAAGATAAATAAAATGTTGAGCACGTGGAAAATTTTCCCTAAAAAAACTCAGAACTGACAAGATGTTGTCAATGATGATCATCATAATGGATGAAAAAATCTTCTTAAATTTATATCCAAAAAAAAGTTTTCTGAATAAAAAAATATTTTTTGAAGAATGACAGAATAAGAAAGACAAAAAAAAACTTGGCTTCAGTTTTCAACTTTTTATTTTTTGTTGAGATTCTTCATTTTATTTTCTATTTTTGCTTGTCAAGTTTTTGAAATCAGATCTACCCCAGGTGTATTTGAGACTCTTTAATGATGCCAACTTTTGCTCAAGTTTTTCTAAGTCTTTGACCTTCGAAAATCAGAAATGATAAGAAAGTTTTTTGAGATCGTAAGTAGGAAAGTTATTTGAGTTGTTAATCCCCGAATTCACCAAACAAACAACACAACCGGAAGTCACACGTGTTTCGAACATAATTTTGTCATTATCACTTCCTACTTCATACATCCACACTCAGCAGCTCAATGCGAGTCAGTGAAACATTAAACGAGGTTGAATGGCAACAAAGTACGCAAATTGTAATTAATATTATAATGAAAATCGGTCTCAAACGTGACATTCTTGGCTCTTACACTTTTCAGGTTCATATTAATGAGCTTCTCATATCCTCTCATTAAATGAGGTGAAAATAATAATAATAATGAGAATTAAGTAGAAAGTGGCAGTAGAAAATATTATTAATTTGATATACATAATGAATTTAGGTCATGATAGTGACGGCGATTGAGAATTTTTTGCATCAGTTGTTATTTTATGGTCAGCAAAAGTGATCTTTTGATCATTTGGAATGTCAGTGAGTTAAAAAGTCTTATTAGAATCGAACAGATTTTTACATTCCCGCTTAACTCATAAAATTTATCTTGAGATTCCCTCAACTTGTTTACTTGCAAGCATTCAATCAAATAAGTGAAAATTTCCTCTGTAGCAACGACCGAAAAAGCCATAAAACCTCAAAAAGTTATTTTCCGTTGACTTGATCAGCTAAGTAAAATGTTCAATTCAACTAAAGTTTACTCATTCGAAAATTGTTTCGATTTCTACGAATTTCAAGGAAAAAAATTGTTGAACCCACTCAAAGTTACTCAGATGAGATGAAAACAGAAAATTTTCGCGTGAAAATTTCATTTTGTTTATACTTAAATGAAGAAAATGAAAATTGAAGTGAAGTTCTCGTAAATATTGACAATTCATTCTGTGAGTTTTACACGTGCGATGCTCCCTTTATATGTTTACTGTGCAGGATTTTTGTTAATGAATTTTTAAAGGGAAAATTTCATGTGTATTCGGATTAAAATTTTTAATGAGATGAGAGTTTTGCATTTTACTCAAAATTTTGACTCAAAGATGCTCCCATTTCAGCGTTACGTAATATTCAAACGACCATTAAGACTGCAACTTCCAAAAACGAACAACGCAATTAGAATTCTTAAAAAGCTCCATAAAAAACACGAAAAAATGTTCAAAAGAGCACAAAACGAAAAGAAGAAAAATAAATTTCAAAGAAAAAAACGCGACACACATTTTAAGCAACAAACGCCAGGAAAAAAAATTTTTTGGAAGGAGAAGTAAAGCTTCTTAAATTATCTATTAGACATGAGACATGATCCGCTTTGTCAATGCATAAAAAATTTATTTGCTTCTTCTTCGTTTCTTGTTCATATTTCATTTAAAAACTTTCATGTGTGCATGGATATAGGTTAGGGGGAGGATGTAGAAGTTCTGAAGTCTCGACATGACTTTTTTGCGTCGTATTTATGTCGCAGACATGATAATAGTAAATGTAATTGGGACAGTTGCTTATTTTTGTAAATTTCTGCCTCAAAAACGCAAATTTATGTCTCAAAGATGCAAATGTCTGCCTCAAGGATGCGAAATTCTGCTTCATTTGTCCAATACATTGATCAAGGTCGCAAATTCCTGCACAAACTCAAATCTCTATTCAAAACTCAGTTCAACCTCTCCTCAATACAGTCTTGCACATACATCATCGATACCCTCAGTGCCACTACATTCTCACTAGATGAGAAAATTCCTCTTCGTATTCTTCTTCGTATCACAATTTATATTCAAACGACAGCAAAGAATGAAAAGTTTTTCTTATCGTATAATATAAAAAAAGCAGAAAGATGAAGGAAAGCAAATTTCATCTTTTTTTGGTAATAAAAAATAATGGAAAAATGAACAGAATATGAGAATAAGTCCTTGTTAGAGGCATGTAAACTGAAGTGAAGGAGAAAGTAGAGGATCTTTTAATAAAGTTTGTATTTTATGTGTCTCAATTGGAAATCTAAATTGATGGATTGATTGACTGTATTGTGTCAATTGTAGCTCTGAATTTTAAATGGAATTTGGTAGAAGATGATCGTGATTTGGGTATGCGATGATAAGGTTTATGATGTCTTGAGAGATTTTTGTAAAAAAAAAGTAGCTAACAGTTTGATAAAATTCAATACATTGCATCTTGGATGCAAGAGTTGTCCATTTTTCTGTGCTAATTGGATTAAATTGTCAAGAATAGCTATAAATCATTATCAATGAAACCGCAGCCATAAATCATCTCCCAATATTTCACTAGCACCACAATCACATAGATCAATCCAATAAATCAACTCACCACCACAGCATAAAAACAGCTTTACGTCATAAAAAATTTCAATCGATCAGAATTATCCTACAAAAAACACAGGAACTATTCTGCATGTTTTTATTTCCTAATTTAAATTCAACTTCTTACGTCCCTCTGGTGCCATTAAATGCTTCACACGCTTTTTTCAATAAATTTTCTAGAGATTGGATATTTTTTTGAGGATGAATGTGAGGCGAACAGGAAGGATATCTCGAGAGTGTTAAGAGTTATGAGCTCATTGATAATTCGTTTATTTTTTTATATGCACTTTTGCACTTCATGGATGCATAAATAAAGGGGAATCGAGAAAACAAAGAAACAAGTAAGAAAATCAACGTTCAAGTTGGCATAGTGCGCTTTTTTATAGAACGTAACCCAGTCAGTCATCAACCAAATAATTCTCTAATCCACTATAAACAACCTTACTCTGGGATCAATGCCAACAAGAAAATAAAATAAAAAATCCCTTCAGCCTGTTCCTCCCTGAAAATGGAAATTGAAAATTATTGATGATAGGAAAAAAATATTTGCAAGCAAAAGAGAAAATGAAGAAAAATTGTGAATTGGCGTTGCATGTTGTTCGTACATCGTACATGACATGAGCTCTTATGAGCTTTTCAATATGTTCTTTCATGCATGAAGGATGAATGGAATCACAAAAGGAGAATATGGGAAGAAAGTTGATTTTTCTTGATGAAAGGAAGTCAAAAAAATTTTTGAAGCGGAAATGAAAGTTGATAGAATTGTGAATTATTGAAAGAAGGAGTACAAAGTAAGTTGGAGATGGGATTGATTGGGGAATGTAATGCAACTGTTGAGAAGTTATTGGAAGTTGAGGCAGAAGTATGCATCCTTGAGTCAAAAGTTTGCATCTTTGAAGCAGAAATTCTATTCAGTATAGTTTTAATCGTAATAATTTTTTCATTCACATAATTTTACAATAAAACTTATTTATACAGAATATCCACCCTATATACACCACAGCTATTCCCACCCTCGACTAACTCTATAAAACTTTTTCAATAACTCCACGCTGCTATTCATCCATCCATTCATGAATTAAACACACGTTTCATGCTGGAATATGAAAAAAAAGTCCCATAAAAGCTCATAAAACTTTAAATCTCGGAACTTTTTCTACCTCAATCCACTAATAAGAGCGACAAAAGGCTACATCACATCACATTGCAAGAATAAACTGAATAATAAATTATGTCACTCAGTTGATTATGAAACGATTTGCAGCAGGTGAGGATATGAATAAATTTTTGTTGAGCTATTTTTGGAAAATTGTACTTTTTATGCATTTATTGACCAAGGTACTAGTTTGCTATCCCATTTTTTCATTCCCAAAATTATAATCGGCATGGTCATTATCATGATTGAATATTTGCAGCACAAAAAACTTCGTAAATCGATTTATTTGCATATTTCTTGTGTGCTTTTTTTTCTTCTTTCGCCCTTTTGCTCAGCATGAGTATCATGCGGAAATGCACAATTGCAGATTATGCAAGGCATTTTTTTGCTGCTGTTGCGGTAACATGACATTTATGCTGACTATAAACGTACGAAATGAAATGAGGAATAATTTTTTATTCTGTGTGCTGATAAATCAGTTTTGTGGTGATATCAATAGAATGTGAGACTGAAACTGAACGAGGAACTGAAAAATTCATGCAAATTGAGAGTAGACAGACTTAAGCTTGCTTGTGAATTTAATTGAGAAACAGAAATAGTTTTTGGTTGCAAAATTAGCTGAAAATGAAAATTTTAAAAATACAAGTAAGAAAGTCAATTTAAGGTTAGATGTCTGTAGCGCATTTTATAATTTTCAAACTTAAGACCCAGATTCCAACTTTAACCTCAAAACCATCAGAAAATCCACCCACAACAAACACAAAATTGTTAAATTTTTTATTCAAACAAAAAAGTTAAATTCAACAATTCATTTCTAATAATAAGAAACGTCCATCAATCAATTTTTTACGACTGTGTGGTGAAGAGAAACTTTTCCACCCCTTTTGCTTTTCTCTGACTCGACATAATTTACCAAATTTTTCTTCGAGCTTTTTTCATTTCTACCAAAAAATAAGCAAGAAAGTTTTTTAAACTTTATCAAGAAAATATTTTCAGAATACGGAACAAAAATAACAAAAAATTTTTGTGAAAAGAAAGTTTTTATTTAAAACCGCCCATCTACACGAAATGTTTTTCAATTTCCGTCACAAACATGACTACAAAAAAATGAAATAAGATGAAAACAAATTTTGGAATTTACTTGAAACTTTCTTTTCTCAATGTTTTGAAAGTAATTTACATGAACTGAAACTGTGGCATTAAATAATGCAGTTTGGGTTTTAAGTAATAAAATGATCAAATCTTACAAAACTACCAAAAAATCTGACAAAAGTTAAAAATTTAAGTCAAATTTGTCAAAAATAAAAACTAAACGTCTGCTATATTTGAGGAGACATTAAAGTGTCTCTCAAAAACTAGCTCATGAAATTTTTCAACCTTTCCACCAAACTTCCATATGCATAAGAACAAAATCACCTAAAAAACTAAAATTCCTCTATGTGTGCACCTTTTAACGGATGTACACAAAAGAGGAGCCAAAACGGAAAGAATTCTGACAAAGGAACTTTAAGCTCGACTTGATATCAAGCAAGTCAAAGTTAAAACTTCTTCCTTAACTTCTTCTCTCATTTTCTATTGACATTTTCAGTCAGACTGAGAAAAAAATGCAAAAAAAGTCTGAAAGAATTTTCTTAATCAAGAAAACAGCAGTGGTAGTGGCAAGTACATTATGGCAATATCATGATGACTGTTCTATTGTTGAATAGGGAAAAATAAATTGAAAAGTAAGCGAATATAAATGGATAGTAAGTTAAGGCAGGACTTTGGAGAAGATGGGAAAGGTTTTGCTGTAGATAAGCCGCGGATAAACCATCAATTTTTGTTAGTCTAGAGAAAACTTAAGGATTCAAAATTGTATTAAGAATATATAATAAAAAAATTTCTATTACAAGCCGCTGACTATTTTTTTATCCGCGGATAACAAAAAACCTCTACTGTTCTTAAACTAGATCTTCGGAAAATCGAAGTCAGTTCAGTAATTCATTCATATCTTACAATATGCGTCCAATAAAACTAAAATCCCATTTCTGTTATGGTTGGGTCTCTCATCCACAGGAAGCATTTCACATCCAACTTTCTTTTATATTCCATTTCATTCTATTTAGATCAAGAAATGTCATTTCATTCATCCACATTGCACATTTCAAATATCCTCTTTTAAACATTCAATAGACTTCCTCGAAAGGTATTCAAGGATGAAAAAAATAAGATAAGTCATGTAACAAAAAAATGACAAAAGATAGATCTTTTATCGCTGATGGGATATAGAAATAGTAACTTTCGACTTTTGGATTGACTGGAGTTGGTTTTTTGAGAATGAGGAATTTAAGATGATTCTTTTCGATTTTTTAGGTTAAAAATTTCAATTTTAAGATTTTTGAGATTAGGATTTTAGAAAGTTTAAGAATTTCAAGTTTAAAACTCTAAAATTTCAATATTTTTTCATAATCACAAGCAAAAAATAAGAACCTTAAGCAATTAAAAGTTGCTCAAATCCCAAAAGTAAAACCGATTTACAGCACGAGCCACACTTTTCCACGGTCGATGATTTCACAAAAAAGGATGAAAAATTTCTTTTAACAAGAAAGATTCTGAAGTTTTTATTTTTGTGCTTCAAAGTCGAGGACTTTTTTATCTTCACAGCTGCCAATGGAACTGAGTGTAAAAATCCTTTTTCAACAGAAAAGTAAAGTAAAACGAGGAAATTCGCATGGTTGAACTTTTTATATTCCAAATGCGCTCGCTTTAATGATGGAACTTTGCGAGCACAACAAAAAAAATTGTGAATGTTGTTGAAATTCTTTCAATTTTTTCATTTCATCAATAACGGAAAACATTTGAGGAGGAAAAATTTTTCAGCAAGCAATTTTTTTACTACGATGAACGTCAATTGAAAATATTTTTGTGTATAGAACATAAGCTGATATTTATTGCGTAATAAGCTTGAAATTACGCAGTTAATTGTTAATTTTATACGGTGTAGTCAGTTTGAGACTATGGGGAGGACTGCATGATAGACAGTTATTTTAATGGAAATATTTTAGTTTTTTCAAGAGTCTAGAAAGTTCTATCATACAATTTTCATTCCCGTCGGTCTCAATAATTTTATAGTAATTATAAAATGCTTTGTAGAAAGCTTCAAAGCTTTCTCGCTTTATGATCAACATCAAAACAACTTAAACTAATCTTTTTATAGAAGATAATTCGCCAGTGGACGAAAAAAACCAGAAAAAATTCTAAGGCTAGATTCAAGGGCTACCCGGGGTACCCTAGAAACCGGCCCCTGATGTTTTCTGATTGAATTTCAATATTTGTTGATTTTCAGTCCTTAGTGGATGTACCGAGGAATTCAAAAATCAATATGCAAAATTCTGATCATCAAATGATTCCACATTAGCCACTAAGGATAGAAAAATTAATGAACATGAAAATAATTGAGTTTAATTTTCTTGCAAAGATATTTTTTGGTGTCTCACATTTTATCAATTCTCATAATTTAAATCCGATAAAAAATAAGAGTAGAAAAATTGCCATTTAAACAAGAATTTTGCTTCGCTTGACACATTTTCTATTTTTGCACTGTATTTCTAAAAAGAATTTCTCCAATTTTCTAAATCTACATAGCTCTATTATGCTCAACTAAAGTTGTAAAACTTTCTCATCAGTGAAATGTGTGTGCAAAAATATTTTTCTTTGCAAGAAAATTTTCAACTCAAAACTTTTTTATGACAAAAATAACTTTTCTTAATTTCGAATTAAATTTGATGCCAAAATTAAAAAAATTAATTAAAATTATTGAAGAATGAATATAAAAAGTTCGAGGATTGTGGTTCATTGGTGTTTATTTTTAAGAGGAACTGGTCAAGATTATTAGAATCAGGTATTCCAAAACAGGAACACAACAACCACAACCCGAGCTTTTCATGTTGTCACAAAATATTTCGTTTTCTTTTGCTTTCAATTTAAATCAAAATAACCAAACCAAAAAGTTACTTCCAAAATCCGCGTGGAAGTTCAAAAAAAAATGATCTTAAGTTTTTAAAAAATCAAATGTTTTTGATTGTAAAATATCCAAAAAGTTTATAAAAATGCACAACAACATTGCACAAAAATTGAATTTTATGCATGAAAATCAAAAACAATCCACAAAGTTAGACAAAAAAGTGACGACATTAAAAAATGGCAAGCAGTCAACTCACCCAATTAATGGTGTCTTCAGGTTCAAAAATCCATTCAATTTTGTGTTTATTTTATTCGTTTGATTTTGTGGTGGCTGCTGCTGTTGCTGTTTCTTTTGTTCCTCAAGTAATTGTTCTTGTTGCTGAGTCTCAAGTAATTGCTGGAATTTAATACTTGCACTGCTTGTTTCATTGTCATCTGGTGGCTCAACAAATTCCAATTGTGAACGCTTGTGACGCCACCAGAAGTAGGCAGCTGCCATGAGAATAAGAGCAATGCTGATGATGCCGAGTGTTATCAGGACACCGAGTAGGATTAAATGTCCTAGTTCTGAAAAATATTAGGGATATGCTTAGTTTGTTGACTTAATGAGGATAAGTTCAGTTAGTTTTAGAGATTTGTTCAGTTTGGAATTAAGGATACGTTCAGTTTGGATTTAAGGATACGTTCAGTTTTGGATTTACGGATAAGCTCAATCTAAATTTAAGGATACGTTCAGTTTTGAACTAATGACAAGTTCAGTTTTGAACTAAGGATAAGTTCAGTTTTGAACTAAGGATAAGTTCAGTTCATCAATTTCCGATTTTTTTTCTTCAAATTATTAATAAAAATGTTCACACTTAAAAGTTTTCAGTAAATATTTTCAAATTACACAAAAAAATTTCCCCACCAAACTTCCTTCCATGAAGCACCATCATTATCTACTCATTGTCTCTTGTGAATGTGTTAATTGGAAAACTTTTTAATTTCATCGAAATTTTTGCGCACAGCGAAATATATTCAACATCTACAATTTCCGTGTTTTTTTGAAATTTTTAAATGGAAAATACCTGTTTGCAGAGTGATGAAACATGAAAATTGTACGATGAGACAAGAGTATGCATGTAAGACTATTACTATAAGCTATGAAGGTTGTTCAACATGACTGCAACATGCTTCAATTGTTTATACTGTTTTCATGTTGAATTCAAAGTGAAAGAGTGGAAGAATCGTGGGAAAAATTGATGGTTTTTGTGGAGGAAAATTTTTGTTATAGGTAAGGAATGGATATTTTATTCAGCTAAATTAGGAATACGTTCAGTTCAGCTGATCGAGGAGAAGTTCAGTCAGGGGCGTAGCCAGGAGGGTCTGGGCCCCCTAAAAATAATTTTGAGCCGTGCTCTCGCTGCGGTTCAAAAAAATTTTTAGGGGGCCCAGACCCTCCTGGATACGCCCCTGAGTTCAGTTAAATTGGTTTTTAGGTAATTTCAGTATAGGTATAAGTTGACCAAGGATAAGTTCAGTTGAAATGGTCAAAGGATAAGTTCAGTTGAAATGTTCAAGGATAAGTTCAGTTGAAATGGTCAAGGATAAGTTCAGTTACTTTATAAGCAAAAAGTGTTCAATCATACTCACCCATTTTGCCAGCAGTGTCCTTCAGATGTGTTTATGTGTTGAATACTGATAAAGTGACGATGAATCAATGAGAATGGAAAATTTTCTCAAAACTCTTTCGTTATGTCGTAATTTTTATTTCGTCTCAGGTTGTTTTGCCAACAAAAGCAACAACAACAAAGAAATTTTTCATGTTGATAAATTTTTTATGATTTCTCTGTTTATACTTGACGAGATTCTTTCATGTACTTTTTTTTCTTGATATTCTTGCTTATTTTAGCTTTTATCGCACAGAATAAAAAGGACTTATTTATTCACTCACTTATTTGTTATGCAATAATCAACTAAGCTGTCGTATGGAAAAATAAATGTATGAATATAAAAATACTTTTATGGAGACCGAGCAACACGTGAGACCGGGTTATGGACGTAGTTATGAGTTTCTATAACTCAGTACTCAATGTCAACCTCAAATTCTCATGCATTGCTCGGAGTCGTCCAAAAAGAAAAATAATTCACTCAGATTATCTCACAAAAAAAGATAATTTTTTGTCTGAAAATACACAAAATTGCCTCTCAAATCCGATTTTTAAAAGCTTTAGCAAATGAATTTGCTTTCATATGAGATCCACAAAAAAAGCAGACAGCACATTGAAAATGAGAGAGGCAAACATCAGATTCAAATTACACTCGACATTATTTTCATGAGTCTTTACTCTTTTTCCATTTTTTAGACGACTGTGTGAATCTTCTTATGTAAGATATGCAGAAAAATGTTGCAAGTAGAGAAAGCACGTGCAACTGAAGAATAAAGCGCATTTTTTTCAATTTTCATCTCAAATGTTAATTTTTTTAATTTTTTCTTAGTTATTGAGATTCTCATTTAAGTATGGTCTTGTACTGAACAAAATAAATACTCAATGATCTTAATTTAGTCATCTGAGTCCTCAATTAACTGTTGTATTATATAAAGAATTATGCATCTAAACTCCAATGCACCTCCAAAATACACAAATTCCCCCAATATGACCACAAGAACCAAACGAAAATGTTTGAATGAAAAATTCAAAAAGGAAAAGATAAAAAATTATAACAAATTGCCACAACGCGTCACACTGAGTTAAATGAGCAATGAGGACGAGGCGAAAGAAGCAAGAAAGAATTTTTATTATTTATGCCATTTCGAGGCATTTTTATAACGGAAAAAAGATGGAAAAATTGAGAGAAAAATGCTTTATGGCAAAAAATTCGTTAATAAATTTTTATAGCTTTAAAAAGCTAAAATGAATTTTTTTGATGGTTTTGTTGTCATTTTGAAGCTTGTTGCCGAGTGTCGGGGTTGATTGAAATGCTTTTGGATACATTTTTAAGAATTCAAGTGACAATAATCCCAAAGTGATGTACAGTGGTGTACAAATGTTGAATATCTACTCATAAATTCAAATTTCCACTTCAATTTAAGGCCACAGTACGACAATAATATAAATATTGGCTTTCAAGCCGCCCCACTGTCGTCTTAATTTATCTCACATCGAGCCAAATACAGAAAAAATGTTGCATTAAATTTTTTTTGCCATCTCGTTTCATATTTTATGGACGGAACTGCCACAGAGCTAAACATAAAAAGGAACATTCTTCTCGTTTCATTCATTGACACTCAACAATGTGAGCTGTTGCGATATAACACATAAAAATGTGAATGAAATGATTTTTGAGCTGTATTTATTAAAATTTTCAGGTATTGTGCAGATTAGGTGGAAGACAGTAACGGGTTGTCCAGAATATACTGCACGTGGTAGAGTTTTGGGTCACAACTCCAATTGATCTTAAAAAATTAGACAATTTCTCTTTGAATCTAACCAATATTCGGTAATCCAGCACTCAATTCTGAAAAAATGCGCTTTATTTACAAATTCCAAGTTCCTTCCTTACTTGCAAATTTTTTACTCCCGTACACAACCTAAACACTAACCTCACATACAAGCAATTTTGCGAGGGACGTTGAATTGCAGTTACCGCACTAAACTTCACCACGTGTGACCTGAAAATAAAAATAAAAAAGAGGAAAAAAATATGAATATAATGGAAATAGATCAGTGATAATAAAAAATGGAATTTTGTTATGTCGCGGATCATCGACATGGCAAGGACAGTCAATTTTCTGTCATGAACTCGCTGCATGTCGCGTGACATAATCGGAAAATATGATAATCAGACATAAAATAGAAAATATTGTGGCATTTTGTTGGTGCTCGATTTGCTCTTATGAGCTGTTTAGTTCTATATTGTGGGTTGTTGGATAATAGGAAGTGGAGTGAGGATGTTGTTATAGAACAGTTTAAGATAGATATGATGACATGAGAGGTTTATTACTTGGATGTATTTAATGAAACTGAATATTTGTGAACTGGTTTGAAAGAATAAGATCCATGTGATATGGTTTAGGACCTTTTGAGTACTGTGGAACTGACTACCATCAAATATGAATCAATTTAGTTAGAATGGACCTCGCATAAGTGTAGTAATCCATGCAAAAATCCACCAATCCTTCACCATATCACTTAGTAACTAATTTATTTATCCATTAATCCGCCCAAATCTATAAAAATCCCAATCGGAAGTATATAAGTGATATTAAATTTATCGAATAGCGATTAAGTTTCACACATCCATTTAATCCTCTCTTCGCCTTCCCCAAGTGGCACCACTGAAAATATTTTTAGTGAATTTCGTTTTTACATCAGTTAATAAATTTCCTCACGATTCCAAATAATTTTTTGGAATTTATTCAAAATCCACTTGTTAATACTTTATATGCCAATAGTAATTTAGTGATCGAGAAAGCAACAGAAACTTTTGGAAAGTCGTAATGTCATGCAATAATAATCAGATATTTATGTCGTACTCGCACTATCTCCATTAAATCTTCATTCTCGTCGTTTGTCGCCTCGACAATTTATACACACACACATCAATTACCCTCATTTTCAACTCATGAACTCATTCCAGTTTCCTCTTTTTTTAATCCACAAGTCTCACATTACAAATTCACAGAGAGCTGTGAGAATTATGACTATTAAATAGCTTTTCATACTGCTACCATGCACATAGACTATTTTTGTGTTGAACTCAACAGCCATGCCAAGCATGTTCATTAATAAAACCAGAGACAGGGAAAGGGTAAATGAATGAATTTGCTGAGTGAATGTGAAAATATAAATATTCTGGGGAATTTTTTGCTCATCTTGTCATGAAGACATGTGACGAGGAAGATGATTCGAGACTTTTTTTGGTGAGTGCTTATAAAGAGTTATGGACAATTATGGAGATGTCAAACAAAGTAGCTGGTGCAGTTTACCCCAACAGTTAATGAATTTGAGTCATGTGCGTCATATTTTTGGGAAACTACTGCAATCTCCCGCAAAACTTATTGTTAATCACACAACAATTCCTAAACTTTTTACAATATTTTAAGAGTCCCTTGTCCTATAAACTACTCAATGCCCTATCAAAATCAGTTCAAAAAAAAATTATCCAAACTTTTAGGACTTTCAATAAATACAATAACGAAACTCATAGCATGAAAGTGAGCCACTACCGAATGAATATGCAAAATTATGAAAACAAGCTCATGACCCATAATGAATACAAGATATCCATTCTCATCTATTCACACATTCATCTATTTTCATGTCACAAAATGACATTCATCTGGTGGTCGATTATCAAAATAGACACAAATAAGAGTAGTGTAAGTAGTTGGAAAAGAAGAACATGAACGGAGGAGAAAACAAAATATTTATGAGCGAAAATCCTTTTATGATTAATGGACAGCCACTTGATGGATGATCTGAGGGACAGCAAAATACACAAGAGATCTTCTAAGTGGCTTTACATGCAAGAAAATGGTCAAATTAGATTAAAGTTGGAGAATTTTATTCGTGATTTTTTTTAGAAAGTGTAATATTTCGGAAAGCTTCAAAGTCTCAAAGGTCATAAAAGGGATGGAAAGGGTTACGTCCCATAAAATATGTTTTCTGAGGGTTCGTTGTTATGAATTTAATTATTGTTGCGAAAAAACTTTTTTGTGTTTGCTGTCGCGTACGTGTTGTATCATGGGAGCTGCTCTTTGAGAATGTTTCGAAAGTTTTTTTTTTGTTAGTAATATTCATTTGCTTCTTGTTTGGACATCATGGGGGGTAATTTTTTGTGGTTAATGAAATTGTTGAAGCGCTGATGTTATTGTGAGAATTTGTAATTGAAAATGGGATACTGAAAAAGTTTTAATGGAAGGCTTGACTTCATTCCAAATTTAAATGTACTTTGAGGTCCTGGGTATCCCATACGTGCTATTCCTAAGATAACCTATCAATACTTATCATTAAATATACATACATGTCTCTCTAGACCAAAATTTTAAAAATCTTTATTGATAAATATTTTTTTTTCAAGTATAATAAACTAATTTCTCACACTCTCTTATACATCACAAGCTCTAAACTTAAACTTTTCCATCGTAGCTTCAGCAGTGAAGTTAGTCAAACTCTCCTGAAGATTCACAATGCTCCCATTTAAGCCTTTTATTTCTTCATTTTGTCCAGAAATAGGATGTTGATGTTAAGTTTGACTAAAGTGATACTAAGGAAGATTGAGCAAAATTTATGATTGAAGTATTAATCCCTAAATTTTGAGTTTAGATGTCTCAAATTCAAATTTGGTTTCTTATTTACTTACACGTGATTTCCATATTTACGGTGTAACTAAATGTCACAAAATTTGATTTATTTAGGGTTTTTGGGGATCCTTTTTACAATTTTTTAATATTTGTGGATTTCAGTTGGAATTTTTTGCAATTTTCAGCTGGGAATTCCAGTTACATCCCTAATTTCAATTAAATCCAAATTTTTACACAAAAATCAACAGCAATCTCCTCACTAACTGAGTAATTATTTAAATTGAGCGATGATGAAATGTTTTGAGAGAATTTTAGTGTGCACACATGTCAAAAATCTCGTAACTGGCCATGTTTGATGCATAATTGTGTGATTATAGAATTCATGAGAATCCACAGAAGTTGTGATAAGAGCTTCACGTTGAAGTTATTTTTAAGCCATGTGGAGATGATTATGAGGTTACATGTGACTTATTGCTGCATACATATTTGGGTTAAGTCATTGTTTATGTAAGAGTTCTATTATTTCTACTATTTAGAGCTTAAAGTTCCAATTCTTCCCCTCTTCAAGGTCAAAAGTTCAATCCCCAAAAGGCACAAAAAATCTCTCAAACAGCCTAAAAGACATTCATTGTTCCAAAGAGCAATTTTACCTTCCCTTCCGTCATTTCCATCATAATGGAGCTGTTAGAAAAGTTTTCATACGGTTCAAATTAATGAACGACGACGACAAAGCCATTCTTTCTATGCCCTGACGATGAATGAAAAAAGAAAAAGAATTCTAGCTGCTGTTGTTATTTCCTGTAATTTTCTGTTTCGAATTTTCTTCGTTGTGGATAGAAAAGTTTTTTAATGAATGAATAAGCTGGTGGATGATGAATAGAACTTTTTTGGGGCATTATTCTTGAGAACTGGAATCAGATTCTGTACGTAGCTTATATAATTATCAATAATTGATCGACTTCGATTATTTTCAGGAAAATCGTAAGTTATATTTAGGGGAATAGTTTAAAGTGTCCCTCAAATATGGCGAATGACAAAATATTTTTGAATTTAATATCGATTCTACCAAATATTGAATGTTTCTTAACTAAAATCCCAAAAAAGACAAAAAAATGCGCTATAGTTATCACTCACAAATGTCTTTCTTACTTGAAAAATTACTTCCCCCAATTTTATGATTTGACCATTTTTCACTGACAGATTCACATAAATACTCTCAATTTTATGCAACCATCACAAGAAACAAGAGAAGCCACAAACTTTTTTCCATTTCATTTCCTTCTTCAATTTCCATTTACTCAAAATGAAAATTGTTCTGCATGACTTTTACCCTTTTTCTGGTTCTTCTTCTCATTCCTATTCGGTGTTTTCTATGAAAGGATAGAATATTTTAACTAGTAATCAATTTTCCACCCACACACAAAACAATCATCAATATTGGAATTGTTGCTGAAAAAAGAAGCACACAGAGTGGTAAATGGCACAAAGGTTTTGAATTAAAATTTTAAATTCAACATTTTGCACTTCTTATTTTTCATGTTATGTGCTGTTATGGTGGTTTGAGGGAATTTTGAGACTTTTGTGAACAATGGAAAGTATGAAGAAACATTTTTTCAATTTTTAAAAAATTTCCAAATTTTAACGAATTTTTTAAAAAAAATTTAAATTTTAAACAGCTCAAGCTGTTTCTCAATAACCAAAAATCCTAAACCCTCTTATACTTCAAAAAACGTAAAATATTCCACCGAAGCCACATTGCCTCCTCACCATAAATCCAAGTATGCCATGTGCCTCACATAAACTTTATTCTATATTCCTAAAAAGCAGCAAGAACACAACAAAAACGAACGAAAGTCTCAATTACTCATATTTTTTTAATACCAAGCAATTTACATTCGCGGAACAAATTAAAATTTCCTGTACTTTTTCGTATGCTCAGCAGAAAAAAAATATTTGCTATTTACAGCTCATTCTCATTAACAGGAAAGTTCTCTTATGAGCTGAGAAAATTAGGCGGAAGAAGAAGGATGGGAAATGAGTTGTAAGGCAGTTGTGATTGTAGACATTACGGTGATTTTGTGGGAAACAATTTTTATTTTTTTCATTTTTTCTAGCTTCTACTATTGAAACTGGTCATTATTGTACTGAACCTCAAAAATCAGTTAAAACAAGAATTCCCACCAAATCAACCACAAGGGTAGATTCCAATCACAATCCATTACTTCCAACTTACTTCATATTTTCTGTTCTGCTCGCGACAATCAACGTGAGGAAATCACAATTTAGTTAAGACTAAATGATTTGTCGTACCATTGAACGAGAGCAAAAGCGAGTCATAAGAAGCTTTTCTGTCTGTGTGTAGGTGGAAAATGGTCTGTCGATTTTAGTAAGATGTTGAATTTACGGTACTTATGGGTTGTCAAGCAACTCGTGTATGGAGGGATAGACTACTTAAGATGTGATGTAGATGAAATTGAAACTTATATGTTGGCGTGAATGAAAGTGTTGGAAGGGATTTATGCAGGGGTTTGGAAATGAATGAGACTGGATATTAATCAACAAACCTCAAATTTTAGAATTAAAATCCATACAACCTAAATCTTAAATTCCTCAATTTAGAATTCTAGGTCCCAATCTTTTAACTTTCCAGTTCAGGTTCAAGGAAAAATTCCCACCTCTGCCTTTGTTAGCTCCTACGTGTATTCATCCGATATTCCACAGGCATTGGAGATAGGAAAGTGCCTGTGAGCAAATTATTCATATCAGTAGCATGATAGGAATCACAAATGTACTCCCATTTATCATAGCAAGGAGAAACAAGAGGAAATGAACAGGGGGACCCGGCAACAATAGATAGATATACAGAGTGTACAAGAGTATATAGTACATATATAGGCAATCTTACGTGTGTCGTGTGTGATGAGGACACGAAATGTTTTATTTATGAGTTTGCTTGCTCGCTGACTGCCGATCATGATGATGATGCTAATGCCGAAAAGAATGCTGAGGGAGATGGAAATGTAATGAATGAGGAGAAGGGTTTGTTTGTGAACATGCTTTTTGAATGAGTGAAGCTGATGCTATGAGAATTGGATTTTAATATTTTGGATGAATCTTATAAGGACTTTAATGGTCCAATAAATTTTAAGGGTAATTAGATTAGTAACAAAATTTGAACAATTTCATAATTGTAAGCTAAACTATAAAGGTGAGATCCCACAGAAAATATTTTCGACCTCCCAATCGCAAAAAAATTTGTTTACGAAATTTCAGCTATTTAAGTCATGTAGCACGCTACCAAACGGATGATAAAGTACTGAAAATTATGTACAATTTATCATATTGCATAAAATGTTGGCATTTGCATATTGCGACGAAAAACGAGACTGAAAAAATTGCAAGCGAGAATGTCAGTTTTGGATGTTGGTTGCTAAGGTGCATTTTTAGTTTGAAATTGGTATATTTTAGGTCTAGATCTTAATCGAGACACTAATCCTATGTCTAGACTAGAAAGATAGTCAAATCTAGTATGTATTATGAATTTCTTGGAATTTTAATAAATGTCATAAGACAACCTAAGCTCAATATCCACCAAAATACTCTGCTATCGAATTCCAACCTCGAAAGCTTATGAATTCACATAAAAAATTCAACAAGCACCCAAACCACACCCCATACCGTGTGAAGTTGTCTCTACAATCACATTTTACAGACAAATGCATTAAAAATGTGCAACAAATGTATTCCCTGTATCTGTGTCTGTTACAAAGCACACTTCATATTCTTTTTATTTTTCATTCTTTCCGGTAATAAAAATTTATTGCACTTACATAAAAAAAATTAAGTTTCTTTTCATATTTATGAAAATATTTATGAGATCCAAACTTATTCATAATTCGCATTTAAAAATTGTACATGACGAAATTCAAAACTGTTGTTCAATAATTCATTTTCTATTTTGACTATTTTACTATTTTTTTTTTTGGAGGGGTTTGATGGAGAAATTTGCATTTGGGTGACGAAAATGTTTGCATTTGAGTTATTTATGTTTGATATTTTGCGACGTGTTGTTGAATTAATTTGATATTCATAGATTTATGTAACTTTTGTTATGAAAATTGATGACAAGGTCACAAAATCATGAAAATGAATTATTATTATTTATTCTAGAGTCTATAGTTGTGCTAAGCATACAACTTTGGTAAATAGCACAAAATTCTAACTCTTGAATCCCATAAAAATACTAAATATTAACAAATTTCCAATACTTAACATTGAATCCTGTAAACTCCCACCATTCAATCATAATTTTCCATCACCCACCCCCACATGACCTAGAAAAATAAACTTCCAACTATTTAAACGTGACTCATCTATTGTTAACTTAGTACTTACAGAACATTTACTTTACCAATTTTACAATTGAAAATGTCATTCTCATAATTTTTTATTCAATCATTCCCCCTCCCCCACTTCCTGGTAATTTGTTTCATCGATTTTTATATTTTTTACCTCCCAGTGCTGTCTTTTGAACCCCATCAGCTCCTCCTTTTAGTTCCAACTCCCTTATTGATTTTAATCCACACAGAAGAGTTGACACTGTGTATACTGTTTACAAGATATGTGGAAATTGTGTACTTTATGATAGTGGATGAGTATAGAAATGACTTTTTTCGAAAATGGTTGGATGAGCTCGATTTTCTCGGATGAGGATTTTTTTGAGGTATTTTGAAAAGGACCCTCTTGTTCTGTCTAAATGTATGCGTGTAAATTCCTAAACTCGCCAAAATTCTGTGCACTTAGCTGGTTATAGGCACAAAAATCTGCATAAAACTTCCTTCAAGTAGCAAGCCGCGCTACAAAAATAAATAAAAAGATGGAAAATTTCCATACACATGGCAGTCATGGATGGTGATGCTATGATAAGAATGACGATGAAATGACAAGTTCTTTCGATGCGTCGACAGGCATTTTAATACATTTCTCTACATTTATTGTACCAAATGACACACATTATCGTCTGCAATGAATTGTCCGAGAGCATGATGAATTTTTCAATTCAATGTGTGCTTATTACGGAATATCCAAAGATGTAATTTGCAATTTTGCATTAAATTACAGTTCATTTGAGGAATTCTGTCTGAATTTTCAATGACGTTGAATATTTCATGCCTTTATAAATGGAATTTTAAGGATCATTTTCTCATTTCCTTATTCAACTTCAATTTTATCAACATTTTTTTAACATAACCTAAATGTCATTTGGGTACACAAATTTTGTTAATTAAATTTCTCTCCATTCAGTCGAACCTTTTCCGCCTACATTCACATGTTGAATTGCGGACTGAATTGGATGAGATGATAAAGAGAAATGCCTCAAAAGTCACATTTTCGAAATATGAATAATTTAAAGGAGATTATTTTGTGATGTAGATGAGGGTTTAAGGCGCATTTTTTGAATTTTTACTTCTTAGCTTCATCTTTGGTACCAAGTCATTAATTTTATGGAAATTTGCTCCTTAATCCACAAATAACTGGAATCTTTAGCGAATTATTTCTAATTCATCAAATTTTAACCTTAAATTCTCAAGATCTTGTAGACAAACTGTCTAAAAATGCTCACTTTTTCACCCTCTAACCCTAAAAGCTCATAAACTTTCCCAAAACAATCCCTAGGTAAGATAATTTTCATCTTACTAAAAGCTCTTTTCTGTACATTCAGTAAGTGAGAAGCTGATAGGAAGAGAAATGGAAAAAGCCAGGAAGAAGAAAGTTCATTAAAACTTTTTTCTGCAAACACAAACACACATACGTAAAAAAATGGTTGGAAGATAGACGATAATGGACTTTGATAGAGAAATAAAAACTCGAAAATGAGGAAGCAACTTTGACCTTGAATGATATCCTTTAATTGACCCCAAAAAAACTAGAATTGAGGATAAAATGTAGGATGAAATTAAATTATAAACTTTTATTTCTCACAGATGTGAAGCTGCGCGTGTTTAATGTTGCTTACTGTTGCTGTTAATCAAGACAATAAAATGAGAATAGAAATAGAATTGCAAACGTAATCATTCATGGGAAAGTGAACAGAAGGAGTCAGAAGAAGAAATTTGAGAAATTAATTTCCCTAACGTGGAAATTGGACAAGGTTGGGTAGAAAATTGTGAGTTTTGTCTGATTTTTGTAGAACTTCCACGTTAAAGTAGAAGTTTTTTGAAGTTTTGCTTAAAGATCTGTACATTTTATATCACAATGTGTTACATAGAGTAATTAAAATAATTGATTCTCTAACCAAAGGACATCACCACAGCATAATAGACATGAGTACTATAATGAAAACTACAGCGCCTTCAAAACCACACATCCATTCACATTTCCAATAATCTCCATATACCCATGAAATCCCGCGAATATCCTCACACATCATCTCATCTCATTCACCAAAAGTATACACAGACACACTCAATAACTCTCAAAGACATTCCACCTCCCTCATTTTTCAACACCTAAAAGAATCCACTCGATACATCTGAAGAAGCAGAACATATGACATTCTCAGCCACTTCATATCACTTTAATGTTCTTCGATATATCAATGATTGCTTTCGACATCGTCATCGACATCACATTTGAAGTGAACAGTAATGATGTTATCGGAATTTTTTTTTTCATCTTATTCTTTTCCGCTCACTTTTTCATGTTTTGGAGATGAGATAATGAAATGTAATGGTGCCAGAGGCTTTGAGGCTTGTTTGATCGGCTTTTTTGAATAGAGAAGATATGAGAACTTAATATTTTGTTAAAAAATTTAAAAAAATGATACAAGGTGCATCAAAAAAAATTGTGCAGCATGCATCAAATTTACGTTGATTTACAACGTATGATTTTAGGGTTGCAATTCAATTTGTGTTAAAAATATGAACTCTTTAGGTTAGAGTCCGAATCTTGGGATCGAACTCTGAATTTTTAGTTCATAATCTAAAACTCTGGTTAAAATTCAAATTTTTAGGTTAGAATCAAAATTTTTAGGAAATTTTCTAAATTTTGAGGTTAAAATCCTATAAAAGTAAAATAATCAATTATTTTTATTATCTCCTGATTCACAAAAAATACGCTTTATCCACCCACATCTCATCATATTCCCAACATACTCAGACATCTTTCATAAAATTAAATAAAAATGAATTGATTTAGCTCCAAGGCGTACGAAGTCTGTCGTGATGACGACATCAAAGAAGAAAATGATAAGAAAAATATTTCTTTTGATCTTTTTTATACGCGAGGTTCTCTCTTTCGCGATGGAAATCTTATGCTGGGAAATATGTAAGATTTTTTTTATTCTGCTTGAGAAAAGCACATTGATGGAAAAAGATTTAAAATTGAATTAACGAAGAAAATATAAAAAAGATATTTTTATGAGAAAAGTTTGGAGTTTAAAATAAAAAAGCTAAGGAGCTTAGAATAAGACGACTTTTGGTCTAAAAATAGAGAATAGGAGAGAGAAATGTTTGATGTAAGAGGTATTATGGAAGTTCCATCCGATGAAAGCTTTTCTTGGTGATTTTTTTAAGTATCAAAAAATTGAATTAAAAAAAGATCCAAAAAAGATTTTAAGTTACTCGCAGCCGGTAGGATTCGAACCTACGCTCCCAAAGGGAATTTGATTTCAAGTCAAACGCCTTAACCACTCGGCCACGACTGCTCGATGACATGGCTTGAAATTTACCTTATCAGTACTTAAAATTTGAATATTAATTTTTATGATTATTTCATGACTTAATTTGTTTTTGTCTTTTTTTGTTGCCTTACTTTTTTCATTTCAATATGTAAAAATATAGAAGCACTCAATTGCAAACTTAGATATAAGATGAATGATAAAATATATGAATAACAGCAGTCGTGGCCGAGTGGTTAAGGCGTCTGACTCGAAATCAGATTCCCTTTGGGAGCGTAGGTTCGAATCCTACCGGCTGCGCAACTTTTTTTAGGAACCTTTTTTGGTTACCAAACTTTTTGAGGTGTAGATCTCAATTTTAAGATTAAAAGATCTTAGTGTAAGGTTTTAATTATTAACAACATCAAAATACCTCAATCACCGACAATTAACAAAAATTTTCTTCAAATCATCAATTTTAATATCTCTAAAACCTCCAAAAATCATCCATCATAGCTGCAACCCCTTTTCTTTTTGTCCATTTATTCATATCCTAAAAAATCCCATTACTCTAAATTTTTCTTTTACACGACCTTCGTCTCCGCCAACATCATCGCAAAAAAAACTCTGCAACTGTCTTGATTTACCTTTTTTATGTGCCCAGACCCAACATTTTTTTCTATTTGGTACATTTTCATACCTTTTTTTCTCAGTAGCCTTCAATGACTTCTTTTTATTTTAGCATAGAATTTTCTCGTGTTTGTTATTATTTGCTTCTTTACATTCTCTTTGTTCCACTGCATGGTCAAAAGATGTTTTCTTTGTATCGTTTGTGAAATGATATGATTTAGTTGTGTGAAGTTGATATTTTTATTGAATTTAGATACACAGGTATTAAAGTATAAATAGAAAATTAAATCGATTGTGATTTTGAATGTATGAAAATTTGGAGTCACAGACAAGATACGCACTTTTCAGCGCTAAATATTTAGAAAACGAGAAATTTTTGGTCATAACCTCAAAAGAACTTAATTTAATTCTAACTTTCAACAAGTACGTAATCGTATTCAACACTTATTTATTTCTCAATTTTTTTTCCTAAATTTCCTTTTTTAAGGCCAGAGTGAGCAACAAAGCAAGAAAGAGAGGAGAGAAGAAAATTTTATTGAAAATACACAAAACATTGAGTTGGAATATAAAAGGTAGACTCAAGGTTGCGGTCTAAAAGTATGAAAATTATTATTTGTAAGAAAAATTTCGGTCATTTTTTGTGTGTATATTTGAGCAAAGATCCATAAATTATGATGTGAATGAGGTCAAAATTCCTTTTTTCGAAACTTATCGTCAAATTAAGACGTTCTTTTTTATTTAACAAAAAAATACTGGCATTATAGCGATAATTATACTCGATTAGTTTCTAATAGCAGACAATGAAAGCTAGCAATTATCGTTCTTTCGTTTTATTGAGTTTTAATGGGGAGTGTAAATTGTTTTTCGAAGCGAAATTGAGTTGTTTTTGAGATTTTGTTTCAAATTTTGAGGCAATAATTTCACATCCACATCACAAACATGTTACGTCAAAAATTAAAAATTTAAAGCATAAATCCAAGCAATGTCTTCAAAAATTCCAATGCATCTCACACAGCATAAATTTATACAAGATTGAATGAAAATATCACATGATGAGCACTTATTTTCTAATCCAAAAACACTTTTATGAGCTCATGTAGTGCTTCTCCTCCCCACTCCTTACTGCCTCCAACAACTTTATTATCGACATTCATTTTTTCTCGCATCTGCTCGCTTGCATGCTATTCGAATGAAGACTAAATTATCAAAACCATCGAAAATCATCCAAAAATTTTTTTTTTCTTTGCTTGTATTTCTCAACGCTCATTTTTCTGTGCATAATTCAGCAAACGCGCTTTTTGATTAAAATTTTATCGAAGATTTGCCATATTTTCTTGTTGCTGCTCCTCGAATTCTACGTTTTCTCACTTGCATGCTTCTACGTCTTAGAAAGCCTACTAAAGACTGGTAAGTCTGAAATTGAGTGTGAACTATAAAATGGGTCAATTGTGTGTTCCGCAAAGTCTAATTTATCAATAGCAAACTCCAAAAAGTGTAAAAAATGTACATAAACGCTAATTTCATGCCTTATTTAATACTGCGATTGCAATAGAACTAAAGAGTTGACACCGAAATGAAATATGAAAGATTTGAAGCTATTATACGGTCTAGACATGCTGAAAATATCTTGGAATTTGGGGATACAATTTCGGAGAAAATCAAGTTCCAAAAAGTATAAAAATTAAAGAATTGACACCGAAACGATATATGAAAGATTTGAAGCTATTATACGGTCTAGACATGCTGAAAATATCTCGGAATTTGAGGATACAATTTCGGAGAAAATCAAGTTCCAAAAAAGTGTAAAATTTGATTTCTACGAAATTTCGAATTTATTTTGGTAACATTCCTGGTAAGCCTCTCCAAACTCACTGAACCCCAAATTCTAGTTTCTTTTCTTTTCATCTTCAACATTCTTGATGTTTTGCCATAATCCACATCCATACACACATTTTTCATTTTTAATATACACGACGATACGATGAATATCATTATTCTCATCATCACTGTTCTCGCTCATCTCTAACTAAATTGAAGCAGAACAAACTAGAAAGGAAGAAGGAAATTTCTAAAATACATCAAGAAACCTGCAGGGCGTTCCATGTCATTTTTTTATCTTGCGCTTTCATAGAATTGACATGAATATACGGTGAAGAAACATCAATACGGCCACTATTGAGAATTTTCTGCAAAGTCAGTCTAGCAGAACACATTAGAGCAGTGCTAATGCAGGCATGGGAGTCACTTTGGGAGGACTGGACTTTTGAAACGTGAATTGAGTTTTGAAAAAATAATTTTTTGAGGTTAGAAACTCTGAGTCGTTCAATAAAATGCGCTCTAAACAGCAACCATATAAAAAAATCAACTCATTACTCCTTTCACAGCTAGAAACTTTCCATCCATTATCATAAATAAGATCCATCTCAATGCGCGTCTGCCTTTTTTCCCGACGCCATTCAAGTTGATGAATTGGTAGTAATCAGTCTCTCGTGTCTATCTCTATGGACATGTTTTTCCCTTCCTTCCTCGTCGTTCAATACAGAAATTGTCGTCAATTTTAATGGCTCAAGCACAATCGCAAATAGTTTGAAAAGATATTGAAAAAAAATAATAAAAATCGTACTGCTTTCCTCGAAATTAAATGAAAATCCTCAATTTCAGTTACACACATACTAGTCGCTCTTGTGTTTTGTTGGCTTGTTATGTGAAAGAGATTACGTGACTCGAGTCATCTGCAGATTCAGCTGAACAATTCTTGAGGAGATTTTCGTGTGAATGTTGAAAGCAAGAAAGTTCTTTTGTAGTGTGAAACTTGTATGTGATATGTGAGGAAGAATTGATGTAGAGGATGATGGTAAATGAAAAAGTATGTTGGAGTTGAATAGGAATTTAATTAAGTTATGAGCTTCAAGTTCTTGAAGGTGATAAGTGTTTCAAGGAGGATCACCTCAAAATTTCATTAAAAAACTGAAACTTTCTAAATTTATTTCACTTAAATATAACCACAAATCCACAGGATAGCAGTATTATAAAGTCAATCAACATAATTAAATTAACTGATTATCTTAACAAAATTTTTAGTTTTAACCTTTACCTTTATTTTTCCCAATCTTAGCATTCCACCTTCAATTCATCCTCCCAAAATTTCTACCGTCATTCATTTTCTCGCTAATAAAATTACGAGAAGGTCACTACGATCCCGTCATTTTTCTCCTTTAATTCATCGTAATTTTTTATTAACCCCATCACTTTTTATGCACATCCACAACGCAATATAAAAGCTCTCCCCGAAATGTCTTCATTAAAAAATGAACAACTAAAGCCCTTCACATTTATTTTCCTTTTCCTCGGCACCTGAACAGTAACTTATTTCGTCTTCGATCACACACACACACACACACACACACACAAAAGTCAGACTAAAAATAGACAAAACAATACAAACTCGCGTGAAAACGAGAATTGATGTTAATGTGAGCACATAAAAATGAAAAGAAGAATGCTCATTATAGATGAATAATTAATTGAAGACATTGTTTTTGTGTTTATGAGGCTACGGATTCGATTTTATTTTAAAGGAGAGTGAAATTCAGAAGGAATGGAAGTCGAGTGTTTGAAGTGAATTTTACAGGAACATAACCTGTAACATAATCTCAAAATTCAACCAAACATCCTTAACTGATCATTCTTTGCTAGCTTTCCGCCCACATACATTTCCACTGATATCCGAAAAGTGCGAAAGAAAAAATATTGAACGTTAAAAGGGCAAAGGAAGGTTTTATATATATTTATGTACTTTCACGGATGGATAGTAAGTGGATTTTCATAAAATCGAAGTATTTTTCATCTTTAGGCAAGGTATGGTAGACGTTTTTGAGGTTATGTAATGGTTTTATGATCAGATAATGAAAACTTTAAGAGATTGTGCATTTACGAACTGCTAGAGGTATTTGAGTTCTAATTTTCAATTCACCTTGTTTGTTTTAAATTAAAATTCCGGTTTTTTGATTAATCCTCACCCTAAATTAGGTTCTCAGCCTTACAATTAATTGCTATAATAAACATTAAAACTGCTTAAAACAAAAAAGTGTTCATCCTCGCAAACATATGGCAACACTAAAAATAGATACACGTAAATAAGAATTGATGTATTGCTAACAATAAAGCATAACAATCTTCATTCTAGCTTTCAGTTTGTGAGAATCTGTGTGGGCGTAAAAATGTTAGTTTGGCAAAGTAGAAGAAAATAAATTGTTGAACTTTTCATGTGAATGGAAAATTG
The DNA here is from genome assembly GCA_963573255.1 of Chironomus tentans. Taxonomy (NCBI): domain Eukaryota; kingdom Metazoa; phylum Arthropoda; class Insecta; order Diptera; family Chironomidae; genus Chironomus; species Chironomus tentans. Next base: position 398,773 of record OY754305.1, read on the forward strand.
CTTTCAGGTGTTTTTGGGATTAAATTTGGATGAGTGGATGTTGAAGTTTGTTGACTGATACAATTTAGATGTACACTGAGTTGTGGACCCTTTTTTGAAAAAACAGTTCTCCTCATAATCTTCAGATTTTAAACAGTTTTAAAAAAAACTTCTTCAATTTTTTTGACGCAAACAAAAAAAGTTACAGAAAAAATATTTTTCCATATCCAAATGTTCCCCCATTCAGCTTTCTGCTTTTCTTTTGGTCCTTCTTCTTCTCTCTTCCCTCATCCATTCACATGAAATGTTCCTCATTCAATTTTCAGTGATTTACTTTTGTGGAGCATACACAAAAAGTCTTCCTGCTTATTTTCGCATTTATATTTATGAGATTTATATAACAGAAGAAAAATATTGAATGGATAGAAGGAAAATCATAAAAATGGATGTTGGATGAACGAAAAAAGCTTTTGAGAAAATTAAAAATAGAATTTTAGGGGGGGGGGGGGGGGAATTAGCTAGCTTTTGGTAATAACAAAGTTAACTTTGTATAATTGTTTGAGATTTTGTAAAGCTTTTATTGAATTTTTGAGGTTATGTCATGAATTTAGAGGTTAATTTCCAAAATTTTGGAGGCTAGTTTCCGAATTTTTGATGTTATGATCCTTCATTTTGTGATTTAGTAACGAATTTTTGAGGTTACCTATTTAATTCCATACGCATCCTCCTCACCACCTGGGCTATATCCAACTTTACAAGCAAAGAAAATCAAAGTAAATAATCTTTTCATTCAGAACTTTCTTATTTCTTTTTATTTCAAAAATTATTTTGCAGAAAAAGAGCAACCACACGAAGAGCACAAACATCAACTCATTCTTTTGTACAGACAGGAGTCTTGAAAAAGTTTAGCGGTTGATTTACTTTGCTTTAAACTTGTTCTTTTGCTCATCTGTTTTGAAATTCGAGAACTTTCGATATGGGCAAATTTTTATTTAATTAAAGTCCTTTGAGCTAAAAATAGATTTAATTTGTCTGGTCTTGAATTTTTTATAAACTTTCAGATGATATGGACACACCCAACCCTTTGAATTTTAAATTTCAAACTTTATTTTCTTTTTGAAATTCGTAAGAAAATTTTATTTGACCTTTTAACCATTATTCTGTTCTTATCGGTAGTTACACGATTCCAACATTGAGATTTTTCTCATTTCTCATATAATAGGATAATAAATCTTCAAGAAAGATTCTCATAAATGTCAATTGAAGTGAGATAGAAGAATAATTTGAATAATTTTCTTTCATTTCCATTTCAATTGTTGGGCGAAATGGAGCGTAAAGAAATTTCATTTTTATGAGAAACATATGAATGGTAAGAAAAAGTCCCAATAAGAGTAAAAAAAATGATAGTAATTGATGTGATTGTTTTGGTTTGAATGAATTGTAATTATTTTTCATCAGTTTTCGAATAATTTATCAAATTTTGAGGTTAGAGATTGAAGTTGTATTTTCCTGAATCCTAACTAGAAATCCAAATATTCCAAGCATCACACTGTCAATAAAATCACAAACTATAAGAAAAAGCAAATAAACTTTCCATCCATTATGCAACAAACAGTCGAACCAGCCTTCGAAATCTTGTCAGCAAGCTGTAAAATATAGAAATCTATTGAGGGTCACGGAAGGTGATTTTAGCTATCTTACATAAAAATAATAAAGGAAACATAAAGTGAGCAAAGCGGCACAAAAAGGAGAGGAAGTAACGAAAGGCTTCAAGGATCATATCATGTGCTTCCTAATTGGATTTTTTTGGGTCCATTTGCATCCCTTACAATTTGTTATCGTAAAATAAAACCTCCGCCAAGGTGGACGACAATGGGAGGGTGGGGATGAGTCATAAAAGATTCATCACTGTATGAGTGTGGATAGATAAAGGGGCAAGCAAGTAAGGGAGATAAACTGGGTGGAGGGCGCATTTTCCACAGTATGTTGCTTAAAATCGAGTTTATCTAAAAAATTAGGAACAGAAATCCTCAAAGTTTCTTCAAATACCCAAAATGATCACCAAACCTCTCCCAACATGCCACAACACTAGCTAGACACACAGCACATGAGAAAATGCGGAAGGAGGTGATAAAATAGAAGTGAAAAATATAAAAAAAGCTTTTTCACCTTGAAAATTTAGCAAAACCTTTTTTTACGATTTCCACCAAAAAGAAGGAAATAAATCGATAAATGTAGCAAATTAATGACAGATAATTGGATGGATGGGAAGCTGAAGAGGCAATAATAAACAATTTTATCAATTTTTGGAGAGCATTAAGCTCTTTAATCACCGTTAATTGGAAAAAAAAGTTTTACAAAATTACTTTGTTTGTTTTCTGAAAGGTACTTGAAGCTCAATTGTTGATAATGAATTTGTTTTACCGAAAATGTTTTCTATTTCAAGGTCGAATGTGTGCACATTTGGTCTTAATCTTGATAAATTGCCTCTAAATATCTGAAATTTCAATAAAAAAAGGCTCATATTTATGTTGATATGAGATGAAAAATGATTCATTTGAACTTTTTCTTATTTTTGGCCTTGATATTCGAAATTTAGGTGAGGGAGCGGTGCAGTGAATGGATTTTGATGAAACAGTGGATTGATTTAACTTAAAAGTTATATTTTGAAAGCTTCAATTTAAGAAAAATTTAGAATTAAAGAAATTTGGTCAAAATTTACAAAATTAATTTTTAAAAAAAATGTTAACTCTCCACCTACCCTCCTCAAAGGTCATCCACCAACTGTCCATTCTTATAATAAGCAACTTTCTTCCACTTCAATCAACAGCCAATTTAAAAAAGGATAAAAAAAACTTTTAAATTACATTTTTGTGTATTTACTTTTCAAGAAAAAAAAATCTTAAGGAAGCTCGGATAAAATGGAAATGAAAATTAAGATTGACAGAAGAAAAAACTTCCTTGATAGATTTTTTTCTGAAGGAATTGTTTGAAATATTCAATGAAATTGAAGATTATTTCGATTACTTTGTGATTTTAAGATATTTTAAACAGACATATTTATAGTTCATGTGTTTACACACTAGAGTTTTGAGTTTCAGGTGACTTAATACAAGAAATTAAAATTTAAACAATTCCACAGAAGCTTCAAACTTTCCATAATCCACATAATCTCCATATTATATCCACGCGTTTAGTCCTTAATCCCGTCCATAAATTTTCCACATTGTCTCTTTCATAACTTTAACAAACTAAAGTTATTCATTGAGTAACTGCTAAAATAGTTGTTGAAAAATTTGTGTGAAGCAGTAACAGAAGTAGAACTTAAAATAGTCGTAAAATTTTATTTCATAGTTTGAACGACCTTGGATGCGAATGAGAGTTTTCTAAAAGTTTATGATTCACAATAGCACTGAGAATGAGCAAGTTTATGGATTTATTTGTTATGTGGGTTTAGCAAAATTTTAGGTATCAGATGTTGACTTAAATTATATCCAATAAATAATAAAGCAGTTCCAATTCAACTGTCAATAAAAATTAATTCAATTTTTAATTAGAGGACTATCAATCTTATCCGAAATTACTTCACCCAACCCACTTATCCACATATCTATTTCCCATCATTTTCTATTTACAATTGTGTAATTTACGTTGAATGTACGAAAATCGTAAAATATTCATCCACATTATTGTGATAATTTAAATGCCACATCTAATTAGCTACCTAAATTACATAATTAATCATTTCATATTAAAATTGAAATGAAGACGGTTGTTGTTTTTGGAGTTTGATGAAAATTTTTAGTTGGGATTTCTGAGAAGCTTATTAATTATCAGATAATGAAGGGGAGGAAAATAGGTGGCTGGGATTAATTGTGAATGTTGAGGTTAGGAATATTAAAGTTGATTAAATTATTTTGTTGATGGAATTAATTTGTAGGAAAAATATCGTGAGAGGGTTAATAAATATAATTGAGAGGGTTAAAAAAGATTTGTTTTCCAAAAGTCCCAAAAAATTGACAAATATTTACTTAAACTGAGGTTTTCAAGCCTTAACCATTCAGGAAGGGTTCGTTGAGGCTGTCTGTATCCCTCGATCCTCCTTAATCCTCAATTGTGGCCATATATTCCCCAAAACTGTCTTATCCTTCTGATCTATAGTGTGTCTTACAATTCTTAATTTAAATTTCAATATTATTTTTAAAATAAATTCAGATTTTATCCACTTTAATTTTTAATTTAATTAATTTTTATATCGTTTTAGATTAACGAACCAATTTAATTGATAATCGAAATCCATTACCCCAAAGCCAATTGAAATGAAAATGAAACTTTTTTACCATCGATTCTGTTAAATTCACAAAAGGTTTGTTTCATTTTATTGAATTTTTTGTTTCATTAAATCGGTTTATATTTGGTGCTTAAAGTGTTTTTTGGATTTCAGTTTTTGTGATAAAAAATGTGGTCCCAAAACTGTACAGGAATTTGATGACAATAATCCTTAATTAACAAATATCCACAATGAAATGTGTGAAAACCATTAAAACTCTTTAATATATATTAAAATTAGCCTTATCCAAAAACAAATTTCCTTTAAAAATACATAAGAAAATAATAAAATTGACACCTTTTAACTAATCGAGCACCAAAACAAGCAAATTATCAGCACCGACTTATCGCATTACATTTGCAATAAAACAAAAAGCGTCGTAAATTGAAGGCTGATTTGAGACGAAGAAATGATTAAAAAATTTCCGGTTGGAAGGTGAATAAATACTCACAAATTTTTCCGTGTTTTCCTTTTTCCGTTGGTTTTTCTCGGCGTTTTTCACGTGAAAAATCCAAATTAGAAAGTTTTATTTCAATCTGCACGCAATTTTTTTCACTTTTAATATTTTTTATGTAACTTTTTTGACAAATATTTTATTAAATGCTGATTAATTGTGAGCTTTCACCAATATTTTTTAAGCTTTTGCCAATAAACTGTTGAGATTAATTGATATTTTTATTTTTATAAACTCTTTGACACAAAAAATTTCAAGCACGAGTTTTTTAAATAGAATTTTTTAAGAGTTTTAACTAACACTAATTGATATTTTTCGAATGACTAGACATAAACTATTTTTGAACCTGCTAGATGCTAAGATATTTTTAATTTTTGATGATATTTTGTCAACAGCTTTTACTGTTTTTTGAACTTGACAAAGGAACTTTTAGGGTAGTGATGAAAAAAGGTTTAAAATTTGATATTTTTCTATAAAAATGAAGAATAAGTTCCAATATGTTCCACAAAAGTTGAAATAAAATAATTAAAGTTGAATTTTTAACTGCAATTTTTTTTAAATTTTGTATGTTTGAGTTTAAAGAATCAAAAAAATTCACAAAATTTAGGTTTTCTTCAAATTGTCTAGTGTAAAACCACCTGAGTTCTAAAATTGCAAGTGTGAAGACACCTGAACTTAAAATATAATGTAAATGCAACTGAACCTCATAAATCTAATGTGACGGTACCTGAACCTTAAAATTTTAGTGTGAAGGCGACTGAATATGTAAAATTTCAATAACAAAAACAGTTCTAAGAAGTCTTATTTGCAATGACACTGAAAATTTAGTTTTTGAGAAATTTTATGTAAAAATAATAACTTTTCAGGCGATTTTTAAATTAAATTTTGTGAACATTTTTGTTACTCCGAAATCAAACTTTTTAAACTATTTCTTACTTTATAAAATTTAATTTCAAAAATATTTTTTTAATTTCAAAAAGATTCAGCAATTTCAGTTAAATTTTAAAACTTTTCACAAAATTTCACTTCACATTTATTTATAATTTTAAACTTTTTGTCCACAACTAAAAATTATTTTTCTTTTGGCGATTTTTTCCACACACTTAAATTTTCGTTTCTATTTTTTTCTTCTTTCTTTTTGCCTTTTTCACAATTTCTCCTTTTAAATGTCCTTTAACCTTCAATTTTCTTTCACATTTCTGTATTTTCTATCAAACTTTCGGTCTTTTATATCCGATAAAAGTCACAAATGAAAATTTATTTGCCTTGAACAGTGACAAATAAAAATAATTCTTCTCGCACACCGCACGAATTCATAAAAATGTTGATTTTTCCGATTTTGCTCTTTTACTAATGATAAAAATTCGAGTGAGTGAGAAAGTTTTTTCTCGTTTTCCACGTCGAGCTTTTCCGGTTGGAAGTTTCCAGTTTTCCATGGCTGGAAAATTTACCAATACAATGACAAACTTCCTCTTTTATTTGTATTTGTAGAGCTTTTATTTTGAGCTTTTGAAAGCTTTCGTCTCACTTGTGTTTGTGCTATAAAAGCCATGCCGTCCTTTAGACATGCGTGTGCCGTGTGCCAACAAACTTTCCAGATTTAAACTTTTTTACTCTCTCGCAATCATTTTCGCCTCTTATTCGATTTCAATCACCTGTACGGTGTAGATTTACTTTTATTTTATGTTCATGTTGTATATTTTTATCTTTTCGTCTTGCTTCTTCGTGTCCCAACGAGCATTCCTGTTTCGCTCAGTTAACTGGAGTGGTTGATAAAAAAATTATTGCTTTATTTATGTGAGTTTTGTCTGATTGTTTTTTAATGAGGATATGAGGTTGTTTAAATATATTATTTTGGAGGTTTGTCATTTTTTAGTTAGAATAATTTGGGTTGGTTCATAAGAGCTCCCAAAGTTAGGCGTGGAATTATTTCCTAAAAAATGCGCTCTATTCACATTATTCTAACAAAAATTCCCAACTTATTTCTATTCTTACCATTCACCTGCCTCACTGCACCTCGTACATTTTCCTCTACTATCCACATAATGCTGATAAATTTCCTTTTTTTACTAGAGTTCGTCTTTTTACATTCCTCTCCATCATCCTCGACAGTCATGAGTGCCAATGACCTTGAAAAATATTTCCATTTCATCTCTTCTTCCTTCATTATGCTCTACTAAACTGTTTTTGTGCGGAATTGGCTATGTCGGTATTTTTGATGTTGTTTATGTTGTGTTATTGTTGGTTTGGCTTTCATTGTTATGTCGGCAGTTGATGATGAAAATTACTCAAATCGCTGTTTTCCTTCTTGCTGATACTTTTCTGTTATTATTTGTGATTATCATGAGATGAGATGTTATTATTTTGAGCTGACTAGCTGAGTCTTTTGAATCGATTATAAAAGAAGACGTCATGAGGGAGTTGATTGCGCTTTGGTCTTGTGGTTGATGGATTTAATCTTGATTGAAGAAAAGAGTAACAAGTGGCAGAAGAGAAATGAACGATGGGATCAAAGAAGGCAAGGGAAGGACACCCTTGATGTACACAATTCCAGACAAAATATCCAAATTCTTATCTCTTAGGAAAGCCAAAGATACTTTTTAAAAGAAAATCAAGTTAACAAAATTTCTCTGAAATTTAGCTTAATTTTGTTTTTCTTTAGAATATTAATTACCTCTGTTTGTTGTTATTCTCTCAAACGTTGTTTTTCTTTAACTTTTTATCTCAAAGTCTTAATTTGTTTCATCAAAATATTTTTTCAAGCTTTTTTCCGCTGTTTACAATTGCGTATTTTTTACATGAAAAATCCTTTAGCTCTTCTGTCGAAAGTCTTATTCCACTTCTCGGAATAATGAAGTTTGAGAGCAAATTGTGTTACAAAGATTTTCCATTTAAAGTTGCTCTAAGTGCTGTTTTAATCTGTTTTAGCACTTAATTTGGCAAAATATGATTAGTTTTGAACCTCAGAATTATTGTGTGAAGGCACCTGAACCTAAAAGTCTTAATGTGAAGACACATGAATCCCCCCAACTGTAGCGTGAAGACACCTGAATAAGCGTTCTATACTCAACAATCACAATAAATTTTTATTTTGTTTCATTTTTTAAACTTTTCCGCTCCACCAACAAAGCAACAACAATAACAATAGCAACAAAGGACACAAAAACTTTTTTTAATTGAGCACAAAAAGTTTTCGTTCTCATTACAATTTAAAGGCAAACAAGGCTCAAGTGTCGTTCGTTTTTTTTCCTTGCGGAAGAAGAAAGGCAATTTGTTTTGCGTAATGAAAGATGATGAGAGGCCTGGAAGATGAGCTTAAAAATAAAATTGAAAGCATTTTTTGTCAATCCTTTCAAGTCACAAGAAGTCTTTGTCAGTTCTTTAAGTTTCGGAAAAATGAGAAACCTTTTTGTGTCGCTTCTTAAGTGGTTTCGGCTTTTGAGACATTTTAATGACAATTATGAGATGGAATTTGGGTTGGGTGTGGAGGAAAGCAGTAAAGTTTATTATTATTATGTGTAAATTTCGTTGAAAATTTGAATTTTCAAAATAAATTTTAAATTTGGAAAACCGTTAAAAATTTAAATTTTTGAAAAACGTTAAAAATTTAAATTTTGGAAAACCGTTAAAAATTTAAATTTTTGAAAACCATTAAAAATTTAATTTTTTTGAAAACCTTTAAAAATTTAAATTTTTAGATTGAAAAAATATACTTTAGTAATTTAGTTTAGGCTTTTTAACCTAAATTATCCATTAATTATAACAATACCAAAAGAAATTTAGAAAACTTTTCTCCAAAAAACCTTTCAAGCCATTTTGACATCAAACTCATAAAACAAAGGCTTTCCATAATTGAAAAGTTGATCTAATTGAAAGTTGATCTTGCAATCAGCTTCGAGATTCTGAAACACAATCACTTTTTGAAGGTTGTTCAGTTTTATGGATGGTTTTCTGCGTTGATATTAATGTTTGCTCTTATTTCTACATTATCGTCTGTTTTAGCTCAAAATAAATTTTTATCATGTCGAGAGTCTTTACAAGGATAATCAATTTTACGCTTATGTTTTGTGGGAAAAAGGCAAGAACTCCAGAAATTTTCATGAAATTTTAATGAGGAAAAATAGAAAGAAAAATCCATATTAATGAATTTTTTAAAGGTTTTTGGAGATTTTAGTTTTTTTTTCAAGAAAATCTTAAACAAGGACATGTTCCATAGTCAACAGTCCATTCTCATTTCCCACAACGACTATAAAAATTGTCGTAATTAATTTAAATTAATCAAATCTAATTAAAATTTATCACTGACCCTTTTGCGAGAATTGTTGTTCACCTCACTTGCAGCCATTTGCCATCTTGGTTAATTACTGGACATGATTTTAATTGCTGTTTAGTCGTGGGAGGAAATGAAGAAGAAATTTAAGGAGTTGGAAATTAAACGTGACAGACTGAATCGTTGTCGGGATGTGAAATAGGCATGCAGAGCGGTCGTTAGGTAGATTGGAAATAAAAAGCTTTTAAAATTTTTATGAAGATGGCGCTATGGTTTAAATAATTAGAAATATTTAGTGGGGTTAATTAATAGGATTTAAATAATTTAGAAAAAATATTAAAAAAAATTAAAAATTCAAATTTTATTTAAATTTTTAACGGTTTTTTTATTTCAATTTTTTCCTCGATAATAAAAATCCTCAAATAATATTTTATGTAAAAAATCATAATTTTTAACATTGCAACTTTCCATCAAATTTTTCATCTTGACACAGTTTTCAGTTCCACCTTTAAAATCAACACAATTCAAAAAGTTCATTTTTCTAATGCACTCGACAAAATATTTGTAAAAATTTAAATATTTTGCTTCACTATCTTCGATCCATTTAGCAGGAAATTCACTTTCACATGACTTAATTGATCTTTTAACGACTTCTTGCCATCTTGTTGTCAATTCTTTAAAGTCACTATTTCCACCTTCATAAAATAATTTCAAAAATCCATCAGCATTCACATTTCCATCCTCAATTGTTTTTGTTTCTTTAATGATGCAAAGTCTTTGACATGTAAATTGTGGGAATCGAATTTCATTCTTACATTTGTATGCGCATTTGCTTAGAACTGATGGTGGATTATCAATAAATCGAGGATATATGCAACAATCGAGTGGATGAATTCCGATGGATTCGATGCTCCTGCAGTCGGAGTTTTGGTCTGAAAGCTGAAATTTTATATAATTTTAAAAAACTAATTTTTTTACTTGAATTTAAAAAAATAATTTTAAACAATTTTTCAAAATTCACGACGCACAGATATATCAGTAATTGGTTCAGAAATAGACGACAAAGATATAAGACACCACAGGCTAGAAGGTGAGAATGATTTTTTGATATTTTTTTTTAATTTATCAAGTTGGGTTGAGCGTCACCAGGCTGAGCGTCACCAGGCTGAGCGTCACCAGCTGAGCGTTACAAGGCCGAACGTCACCAGGCTGAGCGTCACCAGGCTGAGTGTCACTTATCTAAGAAAATGTTCATGTTTTGTTCATTTTTCCTAGGTTTTTCAACTTTGACAACCTCAAAGTCACTAAAGTTGTGGATGTATCAAAAAGTTAACTTCGATCCCCCTAATTGCTTGATATGTGTGACCAAATAGCAAAAAACGAATTTGCATATGCACATAGCTCGGCTGTAACCCTGATTACCAAGTTTGTGGACCTAAAAAACACGTTTTTCGAGGTTTTGGACCCTTACATGAAGTTTAATTCCAAAAATTTATATACGAAAAAATCCAGCCTCGCGATTCACACCTTTTGACATCATTAGAATTTTTTGTAAAAAGAAGTCTTATAATCTTAGTCTCATAATTAAAAAAGTGTGTTTTTGACTAAACTAATAACTTACAAGATTTGCGTGTAAGTTAATACTTACTATTTGATTAGCTTTATAAAGCAGCATCAGCCAAAAATATTTATTCATAATTTACTTATTTTCTAAAATGTGATGTTCAAAAATAAACTTTCCTCTATTCAATGAAATTAAATTTACTAAAAATATTCAGAACAATCAAATGTTTAAAATTCATGTTTACATGACAAACACACAATGTTATCAATTATAAAGTTGTTCTACATCATCAAAAAAGAAAAATTTCATCACAACTATTCAGTTTATATTTATATCGAAAAATGAATTGTTTGAAAATATCTCTGAAAGTTTTAATTCTTTTCATATCTGTTGTGGTAAAATTTGCATTCGAATTCAATTTTTTCTATAATTTAAAAAAATTTAGGACTAAAAATATTTAATTCCAGTACTCCAAGCGCCTCACAGAAGCCCAAAAGAAGGTCCAAGAGGAACATAAAAAATGTCGTGCAGCTGAAAAAGCTGATATTCATCCACTCGATTGCTGTAAATATCCACGATTTTTTGACAATACGCCTCAAAACCTCAAAGACTGTGATGTAAATTGTAGAATGCTTCCGTATCCATTATTTTCGTGCGTTCGGAACTGCATTATTGAAAGATATGGTGTTTTTGTTAGGGGTAGTAATGGGTTTGTTGGACCGAATAGAATAACGGATGCATTTTGTGACCAAGATGAGATTCCAGGTGAGATAAATAGAATTTTTTGAAATGGACAAGATTTTTAATAATTTTACTTTTTCTTCTTCTAATTTTAGGCATCAGACCCTTAGAAATGCAGTGGCGTCATGTGGTCTACAACTCATCACTCTTCTGTTACACAGAATTCCCACTATCACCAACCAATGATGGCAGAAGAAACGTTTCAAGTGAAGAAAGTTGGAATTATTATTACATGAACTATGTCGAATGTATCAGAAAGAGAAATTTTCTAGAATGCAAATTAAATGACATTCCAGCATGTAAGAAACTAAAGGATGCGATTGTTCACTGCTATCGACCTAACTATGCATTTCTTCATAAAATCTTTTTTGAGGATTTTTACTATCGAAATAAAACGGAAGAGGAAAGGCTGAAAAAGTTAAAGGAGGAAAATAAGCCTGATTTGTATGAAGAATCACATAAGAATGATGTGACCATGCAATCGCTTACAATAACAGAAGAATCAGCAACAACTCAAGGTCCAACAAAAGGTGATGTGGATGCGGAAAGTACTAATGGTGATATGACGAGTGATAATGGAAAAAGTTCACAAATTCAAAATGAAAGTTCGACTAGTAAGAATGTGAAATATACTGGAAGTAGCAGTCTAGATCCTGGGGTCACTGGTGCGATGATGTAAAATGAATATCCAAAATGTCAACAAAATAAGCTAGATTAACAAAAATGAACAATATTTTTTTTATTTTTTTTTTCAACTTTTCAAACTACAAAAATATCTCAACAGTTAAAAAAATTCAGCCAGAATGTCCAATCCCGTTCAATCTATCAAACTGGTCAGCAATTCTGTTCAATGGCTCAACAAGTCCATAATAACGATCAGCTGGTACGCAGTTTCTTCTTAGTTCTCTCTCCCATTCACGAAAATTGTCAGTAGCATAAGTATTTTGGACACAGATGTTGTTGCCGAAGTCAATGTACCTTAAAAAATTGAAGTCTGAGAACAATGCTGGGTGGATGAATTTGATGAAATTGTCAGAAAAGTCGACAAAAATTATGTCTGGATTTTGATGGAATAGGAGTCCAGGAAGTTCAACAAGTCGATTCCCTCTGACATTTAAATATTGTAACAATGGAAACTTGTACAAGTCACCATTGTCTAGTGCCAACAATCCACTGTATGTGATCTGCAACTTTTTTAAATTAGGCATCAAATCTCCAATTCCATTAGGCACATATTTACACATTTGTGACGAAATTCTTAATCCACTGACGTCATAATCCGAATGATTTGCAACATGACTTCCATCAAATGCACTAAATCCAGCTCCATAGCCTTTAACTGTCGTGTTTGTTGAAACACAATCATAAGTTGAAGTTTGTGTGTCATAATGGAAGACACAGTTGAGAATTTGATGTGACGGGACTGGATATTGAAATTCGTAGAGCTGTGGCTGGGATGAAATTGGTGATACGATAGCAACTATGAGGAATATCAGATTTATCATTGGACGCTGGTCCATATTTTGCACTTTAATAATTTTTTAAATTTTATTTTTGGCTTAAATTATTAATAAAAAATTAGACTCCAATCACTTAAGATTATCACTCTAAACTGAACATTCCCATCATCCTCACACATCTTTTATAAGAATTTGATTCTATTTACATAGTTTCTGTAGACAAATCTTCTAACCATAAGCAATCAGTAAAGCTCATTTGAATTTGAATGAGTTGCAATCAGCAAGTGTAAATTGATAATTTACTTTACTGATTGTTTGGGGTTAGACACATTTTAACGCCTAATTGTTGTAGATGTAACGTAAAAATTGAGAATAATTAAGAAGTTTTGTGATAAACAAGAAAAAAGCTGAAGGTTATGAGCACGAGACTTTGTGATCACACCCATTAATTCCTTACTGTGATGTTTCACGTATTTTTTACTTCCACAATAAAACAACTGATTTTACTCTGTTATTGGCGCTATTTCGATTACATCAATTCCAAACTAGATATGGCTCGATATGACATTCAATATTGATAACAACATCAACATCAGCAGCACGCGTATGAGTTCATTAACATTTTACTTCTCTTCTGCTTGTGCAAAAAATATGCGTATGCAAGTCGGCTCATTAATTAAGATGACTATTTTTCGCATAAAAAGGAAGGAAAGTGAAATTTTACTATTAGTCTTCGATCTGGTTTAAGATTGCAGAAAAAATTATGAATAAATGTTTGAATTGACTTTATATTGTGAGTGACTGTTGAAGTGAACAGATGGAAATTAAAATTTTTTTTGTGAAAAAAAAAATTAAGAAAATGTGAAATCTTAAAATAAAAAATTATTAGATTAAAGAATAAAATACTATTTTAAGAAATAAAAAAATTGAGAACTCAGAATTTAAATAGGAATAGTAGAGTTGGGCTAAAAATGAGGTAATAATATTTTTTTCTTCAAACTAATCTACTTGCAAGCTACTTGCATGCAAGTTTCAGCCACAAGTAAAAAAATAATCAACTCAAATACCAATTAAATCTCAAAATTCCAAACTTTTCTACCATAATTCACTAAAATTCCACTAAATTGTTCAAAAAAGTACCAAAAAAGAATAATAGGGGCCACCCGGGTTTGAACCGGGGACCTCTCGATCTGCAGTCGAATGCTCTACCACTGAGCTATAGCCCCGAATACTTGTACAATCTCACAATTATCATCTTCTCCATTTCTGTCAGACATGTGACACATATTCTGTGAGAATATTTTTTTCTGTTGTGTATTTTTTTATTATTTAACTTGTTAAGTGAATTTTGTAGGATTTTAGGGTTGTCAGTGTTGATTAAGTAGATTTCAAAATTGATAGAATATTGTTATTTATGCAAACAATTAATCTAAGAATCTCATATTTCTACATTTTCAGGTTACTAGTCACTACAGGTCTGATTTTCATCCATCTAGTCATCACATCTTCAATATCAGATTACCCACACCCATTCCCACTTCTAAAATCATCAACTGAACCAATTCAATTCCACAACCAACTAATCCTCAAGTGCAAAGTTCACTTTCTCAACAAATGTGACCAACACTGTAATGTCTGTGAGTCAGACAGCCTTAATGTTACATCACCGGGCATAAAAATGACAGAAGTAACTGGATTCAGTGTACCGAATGTGGCTTTTTATAACAATGTTGTAAGACTGTCGATAAATAATCAAATTTGTTATTTCGTTCCATTGGATACTGACAAGTTTTTTCCGAACCTGGAAACATTGAGAATTTGGTCATCTGGACTGAAAAAATTAGATCAAAGTGATATAAAAGGATTTGAGCATTTAAGAGAACTAATTTTGCCACTCAATGATATTGAATATCTAGATTCCAATTTATTAGAGTTTAATAAGAAAATTACAAAAATTGATTTGAACAGAAATAAACTCAAAAGTATCGGATTGGCTTTATTGTCATCACTAAGAGCCATCACACATGTCAACTTCAACTACAATGAATGTATTGATGACAATTTTAAGACAAAAATTGACAAATTTATCGAGAAAGTTAGAAAGTTTTGTCCGCCAACAATTGAAATGCTCTATGATGACGTAATATTCTTAATTAATCAAAATGAACAGCTTAAGCTATCAATCGATGCAAAAGATGCAGTTATCAAAGAAAATTGTGATTTCAGCAAATTTGAGGAAGTTGAAAATAAGTTTGAAGAGAAAAGTGACGGAAAGAAAGAGCAGGAAGATTACTATCAGTTGCATAATAATGAAAATGAATACAAAGTTAATCGTTATGAGGAAATTAATCTTCAATAAAGATTCTTGTATGAAAGTATTTAATACAAATTATTTTTATTGTACAAACTTATTGTTCAATATTTTTATATTTTAAGCTTTAAGTTTTAAGTTTTGACATTTTTTAGTATTGAAAAATTATTTTAAGGTTTTTTTGTTATTTTGAAAAATAAAATAGAATTAATTCATTATGATTTAAATAATTTATTTACAAATTGGTTTTTATTTTCAATATTTTATGTAACGGTAAAAGTTTTAAATATCAACAAACATTTTATTAAAATTCGTACATTATAATTAAAACATAAAATTTTATCAATACATCGATCATTAAACATTTTTACACATGTCATGTACATCGTACCACACACGTGGATTGTCTGTTTTCATTTTTGTTCTTTTCGTTGTATCTGTTCAACAAGTTGCTTGTTCAGAGAATCTAAGCAAATTTATCACTCATACAACTAAACAAAAAGTTTCTCCAGCTGATTTCATTTTGAAAATATTTTGAGCGCGCTAATATAAGAATGTAAGCTTATAGATCAAAAGAGGTGACAATAAAATTAAATAAAAAATGTTTTTAAATTGAAAAATGCAAGAGGATGGCAGGGGTTTGTTGCTAAATAGAATCATGAGGTTAGGGTTCAGTCCAGAGACTCTATTTAATATTGGTCTTCTACTCGTGACTGACCTAGCTGTGTTATGAAAATGGTTCTTAAACTAAAAATTTCCGTTTATTATCAAATTAATTCAATGATTTCATATCCATTTATTAAATAAATTTATAATGTATTATATATTTAACGACATTTATTTCTCAAATCATCATCACTTAAATGTTTTATTAAAAAAGTATAGCAAATAAAATTGTTTTTTTTATATTTCTACAATGCACATTTATGACTAAACATGAGAGTATTCAGCATTCATGCATTCAAATTTTTCTATTGTTATTTTTACTGATTATTCTTAATTCCATTCTGATGAGCTTTTTGATAGAAAATGTGAGCTACGCTCAAGGTTTTTTGGTATAATTGTTGAAGTTTATTTGAGTTTTATGGAGAAAAGAGTCGTGATTTTTTATAAAATAAGTAAAAAGTTTTGCAATGAAGTCACTTGTAAGGCAAACTGTGTGAATTTAAATGAAGTTGTTCATTTACCCCTAACAGACATCAATATGCTCACCTTTCATGAGCACAATAGTGAGCATGTACTCACTAAGGACTTATTTGCAAATGTTCAAACAAACATACTTACTACCGTGCTTTTTATATGCTTACGTAATTTTTGACATGAATTTTATTATGCTCGCTTAATTATATTAATTAATCATTAACTCTGAATGTGCTCTGAACGTAAGTATTTTCTAGATCTGATAAAAAATTATATACTCATTTAAGCATACTCATTGACCACAAGCTGAGAACATGCTCTGAGTATGATCAAAAATTCTACTTTAAAAAATTTCAAGAACTCAATTGAACATACTTAGTGAGTACAGTCTGAGAACATGTTCTAAGTATGATTAAAAATTTCATTAAAAAAATTTCATGAACTCAATAGAGCATACTCAGTGAGTACAGTATGAGAACATGTTCTAAGTATGATTAAAAATTTCATTAAAAAAATTTCATGAACTCAATAGAGCGTACTCAGTGAGTACAGTCTGAGAACATGTTCTAAGTATGATTAAAAATATCATTAAGAAAAATTCATGAACTCAATAGAGCATACTCAGTGAGTACAGTCTAAGAACATGCTCTAAGTATGATCAACAATTTTATTTTAAAAAAATTTATGAACTCAATAGAACATATTCAGTAAGTACAGTCTGAGAACATGATCTAAGTATGATTAAAAATTTCATTAAAAAAATTTCATGAACTCAATTGAACATGCTCAGTTAGTAATGTCTGAGAACATACTCTAAGTACATTTTGTTTTTTTGCTGAACGTGCTCACGTGAAAAAATTATGATATGCTCAGCTGAGCACATTCTAGAGCAAGATCTTGAGCACAATCTGAGCACAAACAATAAGATATCGCGCATTAAATTAGAACGTGCTCACCTGAGCACATTCCTGAGCATGCTCGTGAGCACATTCTGAGCATACTCAGATATTTAACACATTAAATTAGAACGTGCTCACCTGAGCACATAACTGAGCATGCTCTTGAGTACATTCTGAGCACACCATACTGAGCATGCTCAGATATTTTTAAGGAAAAAAAGTTAATTAACTTAACTAATGAATTGTAAGTTGTGTCCTAAATGTTGTAGAACCCGTGTAGAACCGTTATTCCTTGAAATTAGCATGTTTAAAGATATAATAATTTAAATATGTCTTTTGCCATATTTTTATTATTATATATTTACAGATGGTGACTTCAAGGAAAAATGCGAGATCTCGAAAGTTAAGCAACGCAAGGAGGAATTTCAAACAAAGATGGGTGACTAGAAAAATGTCTAAGTATCAAAATTTTTCAATTAAATAAACTACTAATAAAACTTTTAAAAAAACGTGGTAAAAATTCTCGTAAAGTTCCTCTGGTCAACTAAAAAAATTGTGGTTAACTTAATTAATTTTTTAAATTTTGTATTATTTAAACATGCTCAGTGAGCACGTTCTTTGAGCATGCTCAGAGTGTGCTTATTTATATACGCATGCGTATTATCTGCACATTTTATAATGTGCTCATAATGTGCTCACTGAGCATACTTAGCAAAAATCTAAGCGTGCTCTTAACGTGCTCTATTGAGCATATTTTCTTTGACGTTCTTTGAGTGTGCTCTGAGCATGCTTAATTAATGTGTTTGTTGAGCACGTTCCTTTAAGTATACTCATATGAGTATTTTGCAATGTACTTTCTTGAACATGCGTTAAGGGTAAAGTACCGGGACCGCTGAGCACGTAAAATGAGTACGTGTTTTTTAAAAAAATGATTGTGTTCTCAACGTGCTCAATGTCTGTTAGGGTACATTGACTAGCGATAGTTGAATGAATGAAGTGCTTGAGAAAACATAAATCTCTTTAAATTCGCACACTCTAGAGGATCAAAGTGATTAAATATGCTTAGAGTTGATCATCAAATGTGCCCTAGTTTTGAATCTTTTGAACATTTTACTAAATTTTATTCAAATTGGAGTTCATTTGACTCAGCATGAAGTAGTTTTGTACTAATGAGACCCACGCAGTCTCAATTCGATGCCAAAATGATCAATATAATTTTAAATATTCAACAAGTTTCTCCAAAATCCAAAAACATGCAACAATTCACTCAATTAACGCAACTGATTACAATCAAAGTTCTTAAACCTTTCAGAAAATGTCATGAACTTACAATTTTTTTTTCAATTTTGACAATCAATTATTACCGGCATATTAGCTCATTATACCTGCTCACTTGATCAGCAGTAATCTACAACAACAATAACAACAAAGCTTCAAAATCAGGTTTTTAACCGACAAACACCAAATAAAGTTTGTTTGAATTCTTCTCTTCCACATACACAACCACAATTCCACTCCAAAGCGATCGTCTTTCTGTTATTATAAAAATAAAATAAATGTTTTTTGATAACAATTTACGTTGAGACATTTTTCTCTCAATTTGTCATGTTTTCCACTACTTAACATTTATGACCCCGTGCAACTATGTTCATGCATGTTTGTAAATTGTATCTCATCAACGAGTAATTGTGTGCGTTACTGTAAAGGTTTTCATTTATTCAATTAAGTTTTACACTCAAATATTTATTGTTATTACTTTACAGTTTGTTTGCTAAATAAGCGGTTTGAGATGATTTTTTGGGTGGGTAGGGTGAGAATTTTGACGGAATGACCAGAAATTTTGGTTGAATTTAGGTCTTTTTGAATGGAATTTATGGGAAGAAAGTTGAACTGATCTTGGTAAAAAATTAAGTCATCTCAGGTAACCAAATCATGTCCACCAGGTGCATTAAAAGCGAAATTATATTTTATTTAGCCATATGCTCACATATCTACCTGAAAAAGCGCCTTAGCCCCTTCAAATATCAGCCAACATTCCCATACTCATAATCGCACTAGTATTTGTGTCTCAAGTTTTATTTGTAAAGATGAGAGAAACAAAAATATTATATTTAGTTCTCACTTGATTGCCAAAGTTATTAAACGTGATTGGAATTTTATTTATTTAAGTTTTTTTGACTGTAAAAGAAATAGAAAGGAAAAAAATCTTGGGTGTAGAAATAAAAAACTTGACGATGAAAGTCAACAGAAATTTGTTGATTGTTGCAGCCGTCAAGGTCAAAAACATGCGTCTTCATAAATGGATGTGGAGTGTGATGGGAGTCGCGTATGAAACTCATGCTAAGTTTAAAGACTTGGCATTAAAAACAGATGAAAATGGACGAACCATCTTACAATTAGCTGTAATACACAACAAACTTGAAATTATTCAGTGGATTTGGAAGAAACTTGATAAGGAAGTTTTTAATGAAAGAGAACTGAGAAATTTCTTCACAAAAATTGATTTGAGTGGAAAAAATATTTTACAATTAGCGGCTGAACACTGCAAAGATCCAAAAATCCACGTCTGGCTGTGGGAAATAGCAAGCAAATCATTCGGAAAAGAGACATTAAAGGAACTAACTGATCACATTGATAAAGATGAGCGAAATTTCTTCCACCTTGCGGCAATTTTCAATTCCAATGCGGTATTTACGGAGCTTTATAATTTAGGAAAGCAGCATCTTGGTGCAGTTGACATGAGGAAATTATTAAGGAAAAAGGAACTTGTTTATGATGAAAATGTCTTCGATGTTGCCAAGCAACATGCAAAGGACTCGAATATTCATCAGTGGTTAAAGACGAAACGACATAAATATTTTTGATGTACTTTCATGGTTTTTGTGCTGTTGGTGATCAAATGTGAAAAAATTGTGAGTTATAAGAGTGAACAAAGAATCAGTTATATCGAAAACTTTCTGGCTTATTTTGATCAATAGTACTGCCCAGGGGAATCAACGTAACGAAAGAGAACTTTAAATTCATTGAACCTATTCTATATACCTGAAGTTCTAGTTCTTTGAACCTTAACCAATTAAATCTAGTTACAATACCAAAATTAACTTCACATTATACCCACAAAATATCTGATTTTAAGGATAAACCAAATAGAGTTTAATTGAATTTTAACTGATCGGTAGCTCTTAGTGGACACTAAGATATTAATTCTCCAAATTTAATCACCAGCAGTGAATTATGAATGAATTATTGTTAAACTCTTGTGTCATAATGTCATTTTATACATATTCAATAATCATAAGGTGCTAATAAATAAAAAAACATTTTGTTAATATTTGCTAAGTCAACAAAAAAAAAAATAATATCCAGTCAAAAAATAATTGCAATTTTTTTTGTCAACTGAATTTTGAAATTTGAATGAAAGATTTTAAGCTTTAGCTTGATATGTGAGCTTTTGTATCACTCATGTGATGTGAAATTTTCTGTCTCATACATGTGAATGCTATCATGTGAGCGAATATTTCTCTCATTCTATGTCTGTTAAGCTGTTCATGAAATAATAAATTTATCATCCACTTAACAGGTTCATTATATTTACTAAATATAGAGGAAAAATTGTCACATGGATATGATAATTGGATATGGAAATAAAATCTCAAGGTAGGTGGACAGGTCGTCTTGTGACTGTCAATAGTCATTACTATTTGAGGTTTATTCTGGATTGTCTGGAAGAAAAATATAAATCATGTATTTGGTTTTTTAAATGTCTTTGGGGTTCATTTTGGTGAAATCTTTTTAAAAAGACGTAGATATGTCTGAATTTGGTTGCAAAGTGAGGCTAGGAACAAAAGTACCAAATTTAGTAAAATTCGGTCAAATTGATTCAATTATTTAATTTCTCTAGAACTTATCTTGTTGGTGAATTGATCAATCATTTAAATCGCACAATTTTTGAATTTTTTCACAGATTTTTCAATATTTTATTTTTCACTTAAAACTTATTAGTTAACAAACTTCATCGGAATATTTTTAACTGAATAATTTACAAAAGAATCCACAATCTTCAGTTTTTGTTCCATTTTTTGTTGCTTCTACTGTTCCATTGGTAACTTTAATGGTTACAAGTGAGGATGTTGTTGTGGATTGTCCACTAGCTGGAGTAGTCGTAGAGGCAGCAGGTGATGATGATGAAGAGGAAGCTGAAGTTGTTGTTGATTCACCTACTTTTGGTGTTGGTTCTGGGGTTGGCTCTGCTTTTGGTTCACCTGATGATGAGGATTTAGATGCTTCAGTGCTGGTTGCGGGAATTGTTGGTGTTGTAAGGGCTGACGAAAGTGCTGATGGAAAAATATTATTTTATATTAATTTTTGAATTAAAAAAAAAATTTCTATTTTAATCTTTGCAAATTAACCCAAATTTTTTAATCTTTGAATTCAATATTGATATTTAAAATTGTTCACTAAAACTTACAGCAACAGCACAAAAGAGCCAAAACTCCAACTACACAAATTGAAATAGTTCTTGTCATCTTGATAATTTTTTATCGACTGATCCTCCTTTGCTCAATATCCAATTTATTTATAAAATATAAAATGTAAACGACAGTCGGAAAAGGAGATAAAATACGTTACGAAGGTGACAAAACTGTACTTCGCGGCATCACATCACAATAAATAAAGCAACGTCTATGCTGCTTTTGTGCTAGTCTAGAGCGGGATTTTCTGTTTTGTGTGAATTTTCATTAACATTTGCCATTAGTGTGTTGATGATTTGTTGATTTTTACAGGTAAACAGCTAATGTGAGTTATGAGGTGTTGCTTGCTTTTGAGGAAATTAAATTATAACTTTAGTGATGCCGTAGGTGATAACATGTGAAGATTCTTAACTGAAGATTCGGGTGAGTCATGGGTGGAATTTTTGATTGAATTATTAAGAATATTATTGGAAATGTAACGCTTTTGGTGTGACTCTGATTAAATTAAATTAAAAGCATGTCCACTGACTTTTGCATGATTCATGGAAATCTCTGGATTTATTCATAATTCAAGCTGACATGTATAATACTTTTTAACAATAATATTTGTTTTTTCAATTATCACTTGTGAAATGTTGAGTCATAAACTATGAAAGAAAAGAATCTTCATTCGCGTAATGATTGAATGACAAAGCCTGCTAGATTTTCCAATTTCTCTGCAGAAATATTGGACGGTCAAAATTAAAATTGTAATCTAATAAAAAATTATATTTTGAGTAATCTATGTAATTTGAATCCAAAACCTAAAATTTATTAAAATTGCTTATTTTTTGTGAAAATTTTACTCTATAAATTGAAGCGTTGAACATCAAACAAAATCAGTTTAAATAAATAAATTGTTAAGTACTTTGGAAGAATAAATTTAATTTTATTTAATTTTTAAATATTTAATCCTTTTTGATTCACATTTTGTGACTATTTTCTACTGCGTGGCATACAATTCATAACTTTGACCTTATTTATCTTCAGTTCATGCAATTCTTTATAGAATTGGCACATTCCCTCATAAAATATTTCAGTATATTGCTGCACATACCCCAATGTATGCAAATCAGAACATGTCATTAAGTGAAATTAAAAATTAATATAAAAAATTCATGTTTTATTGTCACGCAACGTACATGAACATCTGTCTGGAATGAAAGTGACTATTGTGTCTATTGTAAAAGTTTACTCATTTTACTAAAAGCTCAGGCACAACAAACAGTTGTCATAGACTCATTTGTGGTGGACTTAATGCGAAAATTGCAGTTTAATGTGAAAATTTATTCAAAAAATCACGAAAATTTTAAAATAATTATAAAAAAAGAAACATTTTTTAAGGATCAAAGTGCAACAAATTTGATTAAAAATGGAAATTTCCACAAAATTTCGACAAATCTCGATGCTGCTGACCTGCTTCATGGTGAATTTTGATGAAACCTTAGCGCAGTCAAATGTTTGCTTCTGTGTTACATCTGGATACTGTACATCAAACCCAACGGTAGCTCCAAGTGATGGATCTAATCAAATTGATATTAGAATTGTGAATGTGAGACTTTCTGTTGATTTATGAGTTTGAAATTAATTATTATTATTGTAAATGTGAAGTATTTTGATTGAGTGATTCACTAAATAATTGACTTTAAGCATATAATCATATTGCGTTGACCATGATTGTGTTAAAAACAACTTTTTGTTGACTTTTTTGCAGTCATTTAGTTCAACATTTCCACCAACATCAAGTCCAGGATTTATTGTTCCTGTCTCATCGGGAATTACTCCAAGTAAGGAAGCTTACTTCTTGTAAAAATATTTAATCCTCTATTCTGAATATTTTTCACATCTTTAGCAATATCCCAATATAATTCATGTCAACAAGGTCTGTCTATATGCTGCCTTCCTTCATACCAATGTGGAATCAGATATCCACCAGTTTCAAATGCACCTTCCCCTGCACCGGGGACCAATCAAGCTGCATTTGGAGCTTATCCATGGCAAGGTACGTGATTTTTGTTCAGTTCACATTTGCATGAGCTGTCAATGTCTGTGTTTTTTCTTACTTGTTTAAAATTTTACAGCTGTAATCTTGCTATCTGCTGACAGCAGCTTCGTCGGTTCTGGAGCTCTAATTGACAACTTTCACATACTGACCGTAGCTCATAAAGTCAGCAACTATGTGTAAGTACTGCTTGTATCTAAATTATGCTTTAAAATTCAAAATATTTTTTTAGTAACAATCCACAAGTCCTAAAAGTTCGACTCGGTGAATGGGATGCTTCTTCAGTCATTGAACCTATTCAAGCTCAAGAGTATCAAGTTCAAAGAGTTTTTATCAATCCTGCGTATAATTCAGCTAACTTGAGAAACAGCATTGCTATTTTGAGACTTACAAATGCAGTTCCATTAGGACTGACACCGACAATTACTTATGCTTGCTTGCCGTCAGCTCAGATTAGTGGACAGAGATGTTATGTTGCTGGGTAAGTTAAAATCCAGTTGAAAATCTCAAAATAAATTTAATTTTAATATTTTCAGATGGGGAGTTTCAAACTTCAATACAGGAAGTTATCAGACAATTCAACGTGATGTTGATCTCCCATTGGTAGACCAGACTACATGCCAGAATCAGTTAAGAGCTACTCGACTTGGCTCAAACTTTCAACTTGACTTTAATTCATTCATTTGTGCTGGTGGAGAAGCTGGAAAAGGTTTAAATATTAAATTTGTCTATTTTAGCATTCTTGGTCATTTTCATGAATTCTAGATGCATGCACTGGTGATGGAGGTAGTCCACTAGTGTGTAAAATCGGCAACAACTGGTATGTCGCTGGACTAGTTGCATGGGTAATAATTTTGACTTTTAAGCTACTTTTCAGAATAATTCGATCTCTGAAAAATTCTTGATTCTTTTAGGGTATCGGATGTGCTACACAGAATGTTCCTGGAGTGTATATGAATGTCGTCAATTACATCAATTGGATTCAACAAACAACACGAACACCTTAAATACATATTTGGTTTTATGGTTTTGCGACTCAACCTTTTTGCAACTTAAAGCTAAATAAATTGATTTTGACCAAAGATAAAAGCACAAAAATAATCAATGCCAAAAAATTTCCTTTCTTTCTCTTTCACATTGTATGAATATCAAATATTGAATAACATGCAAAAAACAATTAATTGATTTCAATATTATGCAATTATAAGCTCATTAAGTCTGCTTGATTTTACGGCTTGTGATGTTAATTTAATGTGGAGAGACATCTAGAGCTTGTCTTAAATGAATGAAGATATTTACTCTGATATTTTATAATGCTCATGACTTTTTATGTCTTTGTCAACAATGTTCTCTCATTCGTATGCATTTGTGCTGTCTGTGAACTGGTTCAGATGTTGCGGTGATTTTGTTTGAATTTTAATTTTTTGTGAACTGAACTTATTCCAAAATCAACTGAACTAATCCCAAAATCAACTGAACTTATCCCAAAATCAACTGAACTTATCCCAAACAAACTGCATTTATCACAAAAAAAATTAAAAATGACTAAAATGAATGGAAAGTCTGACAAAATTCCCAATAGGAGTCTAACCAGAAACATCACGAGACAAGAAGCGACCAAGATATGTAATAAATCGCTTCTATGTTTTTGCGCGGCTTTTTTATCTTCTTTCACTTTTCCTTCGAAATCGAAAGTTGTCACATTTGTCAGTTACATTTGTGTCATTTTTAAATAAGAAATTATCCATACATGTTGTTTATTGCTAACTTTTCCGTCTCTTTCTTGCCAGTTTGTTTTTGTGTCTATCTTCATTATTTTTGCGATATTACTTTTGTTTTTATCTTCATTTCCATGTTTTATTGCACTGCACCAGCGAGACTTTGTATTGGATTTCTTAGAGAAAGAGAAAGATATGTGGTTGGACTGTTTTATTGCAGTTTGAGACAGTCTGTGAAGTGATTTTGCCGAGATTTGTTGTGCTTCTGCTTGATAGACAGAAAAATTTAAATACCTGGAGTTTATAAATTTTTGAAAATAATAAAGAATTTGTCAAAATGACTGAGTAAGAATAGCTTTGTCTCCTAACTGAACGTATCCCTAATTTGACGAAACATATCCCAAATTAATTTGACAAAAATTATACCTGATCATACTGAACTCCTCCCTCATATAACTGAATTTATCCCTCAACCAACTGAACTGTCCTCAATTTTACTGAACGTATCCCATTTTTTTATTTTTTCACAGATTTTCAAAGAAATCAATCCTTAAAATCATCTTCATCTGCTTATCCATTAGATCAACACTTTCAATAACCCTCAACTGCCAATTCATCGACATAGAATTCTGCTCATCGTCAACATGTCTCCAACAGTGTAAAGCAGTGAACTTCGTCATCACAAAACCAAACCAAACAGTAACAAAAATATTCACAAATATCCCAAAAGTTGACGAAATTAGAGTTCTAAAGATGCATGACCAGATTGTTCATCACCTGCCGAACAGTTTAGAAAATTTCTTCCCAGAATTGAATGTTTTGCAAATTTGGTCATGTGGTTTGAGATCATTGTCACAAAGTGATTTAAAAGTTTTTGAAAATTTAAATGAATTGAGCGTGTCTGGAAATGAAATTGAAGTTTTGGCATCAAATTTATTTTCAGAGAATCTTAAACTCACTAAACTTGACTTTAGTAGAAATAATTTAAAGCATCTTGGATTTAATTTGTTAATTCCACTTGACAATTTAATTTTTGCTGATTTTTATCAAAATTTCTGTATCAGTGATGGAAGTAGAAGCAGAAAAACAGATTTAATTAAGAATTTAAGGAAAAGTTGTCAGCCAACCCAAAAAATGCTAATCGATGACATGACAACTTTAAACGAAGAAGTCAGAATGATGAAAAATGAACTTAAAGCATGTGAGAAAGTACACAGAAGTCGACGATGTGGTGATGACGACAGAAGCAGAATTGTTGGACTGGATTCACTTTTTCCGTCAATTTTCGTTAATGAGGAAAATAGGATTGACAGGAGTTTAAGAGGTGAACATTAATATTTATTGTTAAAAATCTAGCATTTAATAAAAAATAAACTTTATTTTATCTAACAACTCTCTTTTCATCGTTATGCTTTTTATACAACCTCGCCAATGGTGGAACAAAAAGATTAACATTAATTTCATTAATTGATCCTTTGACATAAATTTTGTGCATAGTCTGTAATTTTAATAAATATAAAATGTAACTTGTGATATATCCAATAATCAGTGTCAATAAAAATCCTAAGATCACAGCATACATGTATGAAAGTCTGTATAAATAAAAGAAGGTAGGTTCTACATTCTCACTAATTCCTATAGGAATATCAGCAGGCACAGTTGAGTTGTACTTAAATCCTTCAAATGCTGAACAATCTTCTATTGAGAAATCCAAGAGTGGAGCTTTTGGACGTGGCTTTCCAAACTGAGACCACATAGCTATAGCCATTCCAACAATGTGTCCAAAAATGACACCCCATTGATTTGCAATTTTTGTAAACATTCCGAGAGTAAAGACCCCTAAAAGTGGACCACCAACAACCCCAAAGATTGTCAAACTTGCTTGCAGGACTCCTCCTAAGTTTTGTGTTAAAAAGGCAACGAGAATGCAAATGACTCCATAACATGTAGCCAAAATTTTCGAGATCATTGCAGAATCACGGACGGATGGCTTGTATGGCTTCTTTTTGATAAATAAGTAAATGTTCTTAAAATAATCCTCAAGTGTGATTGCTGATAACGAGTTTAGAGCTGTTGATACAGTTGACAGACAAGCTGAGAAGATTCCAGCCACAAAAAGCCCAGCAATTCCTGGATAATCCTTTAATGCATCCATTATATACAACGGCATGTTTTGATCTCTTGAATTAATTCTTCCAGCTAGGAATGGATCACATGTCCTGTAATACCAATAAATAACGAGTCCTGAGAATGATGTGGTCAAACTTAATGACGTTAGGATCGGCCACTGCCACCATAGACTTAATTGAGCATTTTTTAAAGTTTTTACCGAGACCAGACGCTGAACTTGTGCTTGACTGACGCCATATAGTGACAAGTATGTTCCCATACCTCCAATTACTAGAGTGAACCATGTGTGACGAACAGTTGGATCTGGATCAAAGCTAAAATGATAGAAATTGTTGTTTTGTATCCTTAAAAACTAATCAATACTCACTTCCACAACTGAAGCCTTCCACCTTCATCAGCAACTCTGAAGATCTCAGAAAAACTTCCAGCATAAACTATTCCACTAATTCCAACAATCAGCACAGCAGCAAACATCAAAAGTGATTGAAACACGTCAGTCAGCAGCACAGCTTTAAGCCCACCAATAATTGAATAAAATGAACAAACTCCTCCGATCAAGATGATCGCGTAATTCATTTTAATTCCTGTTACAGTTTCCATTGCTAATGCTGGTGCAAAAAGTGCAATTCCCATGTACAAAACCATCTGAATTGTGTACGAAATTGAAGCAACAAGCCTCGTCAGTAAACCAAATCTCTTCTCTAAATACTAAAAAGGCAATAAAAATTTCAGTTTTTATGACAATAAACAATAAAAAAAATTTAATTAATCACACCTCATAAGCGCTTGTTACTCCCATGTTGTAAAAAACAGGCAGGAACAGATAAGCACAAATTGGAGTTGCTAGACCATACGAGATATTGATGACTACAAATTGGGTGCCAAATTGATAGTTCTCATTTGAAACTCCGAGGAGAGTGACAGCAGACATGAAAGATGCCATGAGAGAGAAGGAGACGGGCCTGAAAGGATCAAGAGACTGCTATTTGTACGGTGTCTTAGGCTTAGTGTTAATTTGGGATAAATCAAGGATAACTTAACGGCAATATGACCAAATCATACTTGGTATACACTTGAGTATACCCAACATGCCTTGAAATCCACTATATTGATCAGACTTCCTCCAAAGCTAATGAAAAATTATGAGCATATCCAAAAATCTCAAATCTTTTATTCCTACCCCAACAAAATACAAATTAGCACCTGGTAAACAATATCAATCGTCATGGAAACACGTGAGTATGTCTAAAATATGTTGAGTCATGTCAATTTCTTTTCTTGTCGATAGAGATAAGAATTAAGTACATTGTAAGGTGATCAGACTCATATTTCGTGGCAGTATCAAGAAAATTGCTCATTCAATATTTATTTTATACTGTGAATTATCTTTTGTGAGGTATTAATTATCATTGTGTTATCTGTTTTAATTTAGAATTAGATAAAGTTCTAGGCATACTAGTTCTCACCATATTGGCATTGATCTGTTGGCCAGCAGGTATTCCTGATTAGTTTTCTGTCTTCCACCGGAGAATCTTGCGTATCTAAAATATAATCAAATTCTTGAACTAGTTCAACTATTTTTTTGAGGTAATTCTATACACACACTCCGATTCCAGCTGATATGATCAGTGTTATACTAAACACAACATAATCCCAGACGCCAAACGCCATTCTAATCAATTTTCAACAAAAAAGCCACAACAAGTCACACTAAATTCACTGATGCGACTGAAGTACCTCAAATATCTCACAATAATTATTTTATACAGCCGTTTTTAATGCCAACCATATAGATAAGAGAAGCGTCTGATAAGGAAAATTATCAATTAAAGTGAACTTTTGTAACTTTATAGAATGATTCAGTTCGGCACTTAAAGACATCTTGAGTTGTTTATCTTAACTTTTTTTTTGATAAATCTTTCTAACGACAATTTAAAAATGATTAATTTTTTTAGCTTTGACATGATTTTGGTTATTAAGAAATGGAAAATTTAATCTACGACGGTACTATTCATGTAGATTATTGCACAGCGGTTGACCACTTGACATTGTCTGCAACATGTCTGTGATTTTTTGTTGAACGAAATTGTGAAATTATTTACAATGAAAGGAAATCCAAAAAGATAGAAGAATTTTGCATTTAAAATTTTTGAACCAGTTTTGTTGACTTTCTAGTTCAGTTCTATAAGCAATCAACTGCATTTTTTTGGAGTTTTATTATTGTTTTGACTCTTGCTGTGACTTGTTGATTTACGTACTTTCGACTAATAATTCAAATAATATAAAAATGAAAACATTTAAGAAAATTTCAATTTTTTGTAAGTTAAAATTTATTTTAGTTAAAAAAGAGTTAATGAATAAATTTTTCAAAATATTTCAGTGACTTTTATTTTGATCAACATTTCACAATCATCACCAGTCCCGCAAAACAATGTGATTCAATATTATGATCCATATTATTGGCATTATCAACAACCTTATCATCAATATAATAGAGACGAATTACAAAACATTGTATCATATCCAACTCAACATAACAATGTCAATAGTGGATACAATCAGAATCTCATTTCAATCGCAGATAATGACAGCAAGAATATTTTTGGGAATTTTATTGAATCTATATCCAGATCAACAACAACTGCAGCAGCAACAGCAACAACAACAACAACGAGAAGCCCTACTACAACAAGTTTAGCAGAAAGTTTAGTTCAACGAGGTTTGTCATTGTTTCCGTGCCGTCCTAAAAAATCCAAAAAAAAAGTGTTTTCAAAATTAAATTTTAATTAAAATAAAAATTCCAGATTGTGTCGAGAAATGCATTGAAAGACCGCCATCTCAGTACGATCCTGTCTGTGGCTCAAATGGTGAGACTTACTACAATGATGGCAGATTGTACTGTGCTAATGACTGTGGTGTTGGTGAGGAATTTCATTTAAATTTTAAATAAAATTTGTTAAATTTTTGGAATTTTTTAGATGTAACAATTGCACGACGAGGTATTTGTATATAGATGATGACTTTAGTTGCTATTGGCAGAGCTTAATTGAAGTTTTTGTAATTTTGCAAACCAAATTGTGTTTAATAAATTTTAATATTCTTTATTTAATTATTCATGTTTCCAGTATTCAATAATTGTATTTAAATTTCTTAACCATAACCAAATTGTTGCATCCTAGTATATCTAGTAGTCAGTTGGTTTTACTATATTCTCCTTTGAAGGATGCACAGATTACTTATGGGCCGTATATCCACCCTTGTCCCATGCTAAAAAATAATTTTGTTAAAAAAATTTGGTATCTGAAGTGTCCATGAACCTTACCTTTGAGTTTATCATATAAATTTTCCAACAGATCATTCAAGACATTTCCATCGACGTCGTCCACTGGTAGAGTTCCACCCAATGAACTTTTGAGATTTTCTTTACCGAGGAAATTTCCTAAAGTGTCCCAATCTTTTCCAATAAAATGGATCTGTTAAAGTATATAAGAAAATGTAAAGTATGATGAGTCAATCCATATATGGTACCCTAGGATGTCCCCAAGACAAACGATCGAAGAAACTTCAAAAACTCACCCTCTGTCTCAATTTAGCATGAATAAATGGTTTAAAAATCTTGAAAGCTATATTGAAGATGTATGAATTATTTGTGACGTAGACTCCCTTAATTCTCAAAGGTACACATTCCTGCAGCCACTCTAACATCATAGCAGCAAACATTGGTGTAAAGTGGACAATCTGACCAAGGGAAAGGCCTTCAACATCTAGGATTACACTATTGAATTTGAGATTGATGAATCACTGTGTTTTCAACTGTCATACTTGGTGATTTTATTGCTTACCTGACACCGTTTATCTGAAAATGAGAACATTTTGAAATTTATCACAAATTTTGAAATAATTTTTTAAAAAATTATGTAAATTAAGTAAAACATTGACATTTTATCTCGGTCAATGGCCTATAATCCAACATATTTTGATAAAATATTGCAAAACATTTGCGAAATATCAAAAACATTCGCATATTTTAGTGCCTGGTTGAGCATTCAACAATAAATTTCAACATCTAGTAAAACAATGTCAAACATCAACACATCCAACTGTACTGACGAAAACTAAAACAATGAATATTATCCATCAAAATTTATTGTTTTGCAAATACTTCCGCGCATAACATCAATAATTTAGTCATTCTTGACCTGTGAGAAAGCAAAACGTGATTTTCAGCTATTAATTTCGCAATGCATTATTTTTTATTCTTTCATTGTAAATAGCCTTACGGCTGTACTACAGATTTATTACTTAGCTTATATTTGACAATTAAATGCATCAATTGATGATATGGCAAATATTTAATTACTACTGTTTTTTGCACGCACAACAATTGTTAATCGCAATGACTAGACAACAGTGCACTGTAATCAGTCATGCGGCAAGTTGACATTGAGGGAAAATTCACAGTTAAAATACTCTGTCAATTTTCTAGCATTTGTATAGAGCTTTTGAATTAATTGAATGACAAAATAATATTTTATATCCACTTACTTGCGACATTGGCTCTAACATTGCTGCCTGGAGACTTAATTGGATCGTTCGAAAATTGTCATTAATAGGAATTTTTGAGGGCTTCCAAAGTTCTGACAAAAAAATAAGTTTTTAAAAAAATTTCAAATTTAACTAAGTTTTTTACTTACTTCCAATATGCAGAAAAATAATCCGGCATCCATTCTTATCTCTCTGTGGAAAATACTTGACCAAGTCGTCCTCAAACACTTGCCTCAATGCCATCGGTGTCAAATTTTCATTAATATTTTTGTGCTTAATTCTGAATTTATAAAATTTTTGCATCCTCTCGAATGCACTTTTCGGATAATATTTACATGGACGTAGGAAGCAAATGTGGAAGAAGTCGCCTTCGTGCGGGAATGTAAAGTTCTTTTCAGCTATAAATGAATAAAATTTACATACTCTTTAATTAATGATGCTTGAATAATTACATTTAAATTAGTTAGCTGTTTATACTAAGAAAGAAATGAACAAGGCATGGGATTTGAATTACGATGCAAAAATCTCAACCCACCTTGAGTTCAAAAACTAAAGATTTATTGGACTTGGGTCATTTTCTTACTCAATGATGTGAATGTCACTTTGATTATGAATGTCAAAAGCCTGACATATGATGTCATTTAATCTTTGTAAATATTCTCATAGTTAATTTTATACCGATCCGTTCATTAATTATACTATTGTTCTTCACTGAATGACTTTGCGAATTTCGAATTTTTTGCAAATATCATGTGAAATAATAAAACTCTTTAATTTTTCTCAGTATTTGACTTGTTGCTATACTCTTTCGTATTTGAAGTTGCATATCCAGTTTTTTTTAATCCACTGTCGTGATCTTATCAGTATAAAACCTTTTGATATTTGCCTTAATTAAAATTAATATTCATTTTCTCAAATCTTCAAGAATATTAACAATCGAAAAATCTCAAACAAGTTAACGAATTTTGGTTAGTTTTTGTAATAAACTATAAAAATTCAACTCAACAAACAGCCATTTAGTAAATATTTGTAAATAAAAGCATTTAAACTCAGTTTCCTAACAACATTTTAATTGCTTTAAATTACATGCAATTTATGCTTGTGAGAAAGACGATGGAAGTGAAAGAGTTGTAAGTTTGACCTCTGAATCATGAGCATGTGGACGAGATATTTTTGTAATATTCGCTTATTTCATAGAAATAAATGAGTTCATTGCATTTTTACGGAAGTGTGTAAAATTTTCGATTTAAAAATTTTTATTTTTGTGTCTAAAACGCTTAAAACTATGCTAACTTGAACCATAAACTGCATTATTTTTTAACAATCTCCGTGTATCATTCGACTTGCTTCTATAGCAGTAAAATTAAAATTTTACTATTTAATCAAAAAAATTATTCACAAAACCAGTTCTTCAAGTTTTTCAACATAAAATTATTTAAATTTAATCATAAACTTCAAACATTTCCAAAAATTCATCCAACCGCAATATCTAAGTCAATGAACTAACACAATAAATTATTTAACCACAAAAACAATTTTCATGTTTCACTCCGACATTCAGTCATGCAGTCTTTCATTGTCAAGGTCGTTCGTTACTTTTCATTTAAATTAAAGAAGAAGAAATGAAGTAAAGTAAAAATTATTTTTGATATTTTCAACACTCAGTGGCCGTGACACAGTTTCAGTTTGCATACATCTAGTGTGTTTTACTTTATGTTTGTAAGCTGTATGTCCAAACTTTCGGTTTCGTTTCGATTTTATGTTGTGCATTGGATGGATTTGTGAAACAAGAAATGTTTTAGTGACTTGTAAGTAATTTTGGTGTGAATTTAAATTAAATGAAGAGGATCGATACTGAAAAGTTTTGATTTGTAGACAAATATCCAATTATTTTAGCTAAATGTACAGGAGATGAATTTAAAAACTTTCGGACTACTTCCAAGAAATAAATGCGCTTTATGAATTACTTGATGTGGATTTTCTTACTTGCACCAACTTTTTTGAAAATATATTTTTAAAAATTCTTTAAATCAGTCCAAAAAAGTAAAAATTTACCTTTAATCAGCTCCCTCAACTCAAACAGAGCTTCATTAACAATCTCTGGATCTTCTCGTAATTCAATTTTAGCTTTATGCACATATTTTTCATCCACAACTGGTTCCTCCTCTAGACGAACTTTAAATCCATTGCCTAAGTCGACGAACGGTTTATTGTTGCTGTCAAATTTTAGTAGTGACATTTTCTATTCGTGACGGTTCGATGCGTATTCGGATTTGAGTTGATTATGGAGATTTTTCTTTTGGTGGCTGTTAATGAAGCAGAGAAACAAAGAAATTTTGTAACTAATGTTCGATGTTATGTAATTAGATGATTATATTTTTAAACTTTATATTGATGTATTTTTAAAAAAACTTTTTAACTTTTAAAATTTATTTTTTAAATTTAAATTTTTTATATCCATTTTTCAACTTTTTTGAATATTTATTTTTAAATTTTTAATTTTCACTTTTTTATATTTCATTAGCAACTAAATGACTTGAATTTATCTCAAATCTTTGATCGTAAACCTAACAAAATTTAATATTTAACCGGGTCAATGATACATTTTTAACACTGGATTTGTGTTTTTAATCAACTTATTTTTAAACTAAAGTATTTTATTTTGTTTAACTTAATTTTTTTTATTCTTAAAATTATCAAATGAAAATTAAATAAAATTGTTAAATTTAACCTAAATAAAAATCTTAATAATATTTATTTTTTAAAACGCGTTAGTGATTCAACAGCAAAACTTCAACTGAATGCGATATTAAATCTGAAAAGTTTGAGATTATTTATTTTGATCGTAGCTTGCTTTGAGAAATGAATATTCAATGATGCAAAAGCATCAATGTTGAGTCATGTTGCATGCTTAATTGTTGTTTTTGAATCAATGTTTCACGACTTTTCTACAGATTTTGCGGTTTTAGTGAAATTATTGGATTATTTACCTTTTGGACTGTAAGTAATCTTTTTTGACATTTTAGCATTAAAAAAATTAAAATTCCTGAAAATCAGACAAAATAAAAGAATTTTAACAAAATAATTTCTTTCAAATTTTTCATTTTTATTTTTAATTCAATAAATCATAACTATGATAAATAACAACATTTTTTTCTCATTTTAAATTTTATTAACGATTTTATCAATTTTCGCTATGTTTTTAATTTTTCATCTTCACCTCTTTTTTATCATTATTTTAGTTTCTTTTTGGTAAAATCTATGTTTTTGTTTCATTTTTTCCTTAATAGAGATTTTTCATGTTTTTATGTTTCTTTTTTTATTAAATTAAGATGAGATTTTTTTTGTTAATTTTTTATTATTATTTTATTTTTTCATGTTTTAAATTTCATGTTTTTTGGATTTTATTTAATTTTAATTTATTTTTACTTCCTCTTTACAAATTGTGAAATGTTTCTTTTGGTTTTGTTTAAATTTTATTGATTTTTTGAATTGGATGTTTCGAAAATATAACGACTAATTTAAATTTGAATTTTTTAAAAGGAAATGTTAATTTTTTAATAAAAATTAAGTACAAAGTTAATAGTAAACTAGGCATTAAATAGTGAAAAATTAACATTTGTGAAAAATTTGGTTTAAATTGGGCACGTATCATAGGAACCTACCATGAGAAACGTAAGAAAATTCTCCTAATTTCTAATATATATTTTCAGTTTTGTTAACTTTTTATTTTGAAAACTTCAAAAAGTTGAACACTTTTAATGGCAGGTTTTGGGCCAAGAAGAGAATTTTGTGGTTATGTTACGTATAATGGTACACAAAATAAGAATTTAGGGTTCAAAAATTAAAGTTCAAGTTAAAAAATTCAAATTTCAAAAATCCGTTAAATTTTTCAAAATTCCGAAACACAAAAATCATCCCTATAAATAATTTCATATTTTGTTCATTCACTTTATGTTCATGAAAATTTTTTACCTTTAATGTGTTGTGTTCTTTTCTTCATTCTCAATAGTTTCAATTCAAAAAAGCTTTAATAAATTAAATAATACGATAGAAAAAGTAGAATTTTTTTTAGATATTTTGTTTCTTATTTTTTAAATATTTTTAGAAGAGATTTTTTTTATTTTTTTAACTTAACACGTTTCATTCTCATTTTTGCTTTATTTTTCTTAACTAAGTTAATTTTTTTAAGTATATGCATGGGATAGATTGCCAAAAGATTTCTTCATTAAAATTTTGAAAAATTAATATTAAGAGAATTTTTTCCGATCGATTTTTAGAAATAATTGTGAAACTTTTTTAGATAGATTTTTAGGATTTTAATCTCAATATAAAACTCTCCAATCAACGAGGTAAATATTTCGTTTTATAATTTTTACATAATTTTTCTTTTAATTTGAACAATTTTTTTGAATCTGAAGTTCAACTTTAGAACCTCATCATCAATTTTTCTCAATTTAAATTGGGAGATTTTGAAACAGAAAATAAGAAAAATATATCAAGAACCAAAAGCACGTCTAAAATTTTGTCCATTTTGTCAAAAATTTAATTTTTCTCATTTTTATCGGTTTTTGTTCATTTTTGTGTAATAAGCAGGGGAATCGATAAGGCAACACAGAGAAGCTTCCATTTTTATTAAAAATTTATTTTCTCTCTTTTTATACATAATAACTTTTTTTTATTTCTTTTTTGTTTAACAGAAACAAGATTCACTCCCTTATTAATCTCGCATAAATAGTCTTAAATTCTTAAACGCAACAAAATGAACTTTATTTATTTTTTGTTCTTATTTTTTGTGAATTTTTGGATTTTTTTTCGACACTTTTTCATTAAATTGTAATTTTTAATTTTCCATTTTTTTTGTAAAAAATTATTAAATATGTTTTGTGAGAGTTTTAAGGCTATTTAAGGACTGATTGAGGTTACGTTCAATATTTGAACTTGAAAGTAAGCCTCAAAAAGTCTGAAATATCCCCAGACCCCCTCATAAATTAATCTAATCATAACTTTACACAGAGAAGAAACTTTTCATCATAATTTTTTATAATTTCATTTACTTATATAAAAATTTTCATCTTTGTTTTTTTGTTCCTTAATAAAATCGCAAAACGAAGCACAGAAATGTTATCGAGTTGTTTATTATTTCATTATCATTACTCTTATTTGTTTTATGTTCATTGAAATCTAAGTCGAGGCGAAATAAATGAAATTTTTTCCTCTATTTAAACTTTTTCTTATAATTTTTAACAGTATTTAATGTTTTTTTATCATTATAGCAGTTGAAAATGGCGATTTTTGATGTCTCGATTTTTGGGTGACTTGATGCGCAAGTTTTGGAAATTTTCGGGAAAAATTTGACATTTTTAAGAGTGACGGAGTGACCCATGACATTTGAATCTATGAAAATTTGAATTTTAAGCGTATTTTTTCTATATTATTCCTATAAAATGAATTTTCAACATAAAACTTCGCATTTTATTGATTTTGAACACAAATACATTTACCCGAAAATTTCCAAAAAAATGCGCCTTAGCCATCTACCTAAGGTGACTTTCCTACTTGATTTTTTTCCTCTTATAATATTTGTTTATTTAAATTTCTCAATTTTTCACTTTTCATATATTTTTATATAATTTTCTACCTATTAGGATGTGAATACACATGTCATTAATGAGTTTTTTTTGTCAATTTTTTTTTCTTACTTTTTTTGTGTTTTCATCATAGAAAGTGGAACAGGAAGTGGATGTAAGGGTGAACTTTTAATTATTCAAATGGAAATTAATTTAGTTTTACTTTTGATTCTGCGTTGAGTTTATAGATTTTAGAAAAATTTATAGTTTAATACACAAAAATTGTTGAATTTTTCTGACTTTTGAGGTTAGGTTTGGTATTCTTGAGTGATTTGCTTAGTTTTGGGTATTTCTGAGGTTACTGGGTAACTTTGTGTCATTTAGGGACCATAGTAGACAAAAGAGTACTGATTGAATACCTTGAGGGGTCCTTGAACTCGTATGGTCGGTATCTTAGCCAATTGTCTTATTCAGACTATATTAAAAAAGTCCTAGTATTAGAAAATAGTCATCAAATGACCTCGAACCTCATAACTGATCTCATAACCTCCAAATCCACCAAACTTAACCTCAAAACTTCTCAATCCAAATCAAATAATACCAACATTTAAATGAAAAATAAACGAAATTTTCCATCTTTATCTTATTTACCATTTTAGTTAATATTATTAAGTTTTTATTATCTGTTTATTTTTTCATGTTTTTTTTGGTTTGTTCTTCATAAATCTAGTAAAAGGTGGGATAGACAACAATTTTTTTCATCTTTTTTTCTCATTCTTTAATTTTTTTGATAAACTTCCACGCATGAACATGGGTGTTGATGTATTCTTTTATTTGGTTTGGGAGAAATGAATTGAATTTTTTTAATAACTAACTTAACTTAAATGTAAATTGCTAGAAAAATGTTTGTTTTAAGGACTCTTAAGGTTTAGAAAGCTTTTAAGATGAAATAAGTTTAACGATTTTTTTTTGTAACGATCTTTTTTGGTTTGATGTTTTTTACGGACACAAAAAGTTGCTGACTTGAATCTGGATCAGATTCTACAATTTATGTTTGTAAAACTAATGAATTATGGATAACTAGGTTGAAAAGTTTGAGGTTATTTGGTTCATGTTACTCTTTTTACTGTTCTGAGTCTGGTCTTTGGTCCAGATAACTAATCATTGGATTCTGGTTCATGTCTTTGTTTCTATTAACTCTTTTGTAAGTGCTGAGTGTGATCCTTATTCTAAATAATGTAAAGTCTTTGACTTTGTTGAGTTCAATATTTAGATTTTAGATCATATCATACTCTTCAATTATTAAGTGACTCCTGA
The DNA here is from genome assembly GCA_963573255.1 of Chironomus tentans. Taxonomy (NCBI): domain Eukaryota; kingdom Metazoa; phylum Arthropoda; class Insecta; order Diptera; family Chironomidae; genus Chironomus; species Chironomus tentans. The sequence goes on from OY754305.1 coordinate 437,714, forward strand.
GCTTTAACTTTCTTTTTAATTTGCCTACATTTTTGCTCAAAATCTTACTTTTTTCATCAATTAACCAATAATAACCTCAAACTTCTACTCCTAAGATGTAAATTTCTCATTTTTCATTACTTAGAAATTTAAAATACGTTAATAAATTAATGAACACAAACTTAAATTTTAGAAAAGATGCAAAAACAACTTTAAAAACATAATTTCAGTTAAATTTTTAACCTTTCTCTTTCAACAGTTTTTTCCAGCTATTTGAAATAATTTTAATTAATTCCCGCATCAGCGCGGAAGTTTCCACTTTTTAAAATGTTTAATTTATAGCTGTGTGTCATCTCAATTTTTTTTCATTTTAGCGCATTTTTCACAATTTTTTAAATTTTTAATTTATTTTAATCTCATCTGTTCAACTTGTTTTTTGAACTTCCACGCGGAAGAAGCATGGAATTATCATTATTTATTTAAATTTCACTTAATTTAATTAATTTTTTTGTTTCTATCAATAAATTTCCTTATTTTCATCATCATTTTTTTAAAAATCTAACTGTATAAGTGTGTGTTGTTGTTGTTGTTGTGTGTTGTGAGACTTTAAACTTCCACGCGCTTATGGCGCAAAATTGGAAGCGAATTTTTTATTCATTATTTCATTATTTTCAATATTAAATATTTATAATGTCATCATCTTATTAAATTTTAATAGTAACTCCGGCTAGTCAGCAGCAGCAGCAGTATTAGCAGCATGCCATCACTTATTATAATGATTCGGTAATAAATATTAAACAGCAGTTTCTGTGTGACTATGCGATGATAAGCGTTCGATATCGACCTCAGGTATTGTTAGCTCATCCGGTATGTTGTCGGCATACTCGATTGATGATGCTTGCGATAGGCGCTTGCTTAGTGACGTCTGCTTTCGTAATACTTCAGCTAATGTTGTCGTACTATGCTCACCGTAACGTGAGTCGAGTCCTTGACGGAAGGCATTCACCACACGAATCTGCTTCGAGTTGATTTTTCAGTTCCCGGGCGATTAGCACACATAAAAATTTTTCACAAATTTTCAATTTTTTTTTGTGAAAATGAAACAAAAAATGAAAGAAAAAATAAAAAAACGAGAATAAGAAAAAAGAAATTTAATTTTTTTTCACTTTTTCTAATGAATTTGTTATTGGTTAAAAAATTTTCAGCGTATTTTTGCAATATTTTTTGACATCGAGTTGCATAACACATCCAGAGAGCACAAAACACAACACCACGTTGAACTTTGTTTGCTGTTATTTATCAATTGCATTCTAGTTTTGAAACATTTTTACATTTAGACCCGAGTTGTACAGTAATGAAGTTGGGAATTAAAGTTTGCAGCTACAAGGTAGCAACTCTAGCTTATTAAACTTCATTTCTGTACTCATCGAATCTGAAGCATGTCTATCTTATCTGATTTGGACGGATTGCAATTCTTTTGATGAGAGGAAAATCAGCCTATTAGATATGTTTCCCAAAGGTTTATAGTCCTATTGGTTGCTATAAATAAGTATACCCAAAGTAGTATACTTCATGAAAATTCAAAAGATATTCTTCTAAGATAGTTCGTTCAATGTTTGTTCGAAGAACCTGCTAGCTATAGTAACACTGATGAACTTAATAGTACCTAAATTGACTCATTTAGAATCTGGTGTATTTGTGAGTAGTTCAAAAGTAGAAAATAGTTTAACCATAATCAAATATTGAAGACAAAACTACTTGAATTACAATAAAATATGAAAATTTTGGGGGAATTTAATAAAATATATATCATTTGTAAAGGGTCTAAAGATTCTACATAGAATAGAGTAAAGCTGATAGAAACGAATCTGACTGTCTATCGATTATCAACAAACCTAAGACAAGGATTTGAGTAAATCTCAAAATATCCGTTGCCATCTAATATAAATTTTCATTATTATAACCAGGTACTAGTGGGGACATAGAGTGTCTATAAGTAATTATTCTAAGGATAGGTAGTAGAAGAAATCTTAGAAACTGATTCTAACTATTAAATAAACACCCATAACGATAGATTCAATTTTCCTCTCATTAAAAGATTTCAAAATTTTGCAGAGAAAAACTCATTTCAGGAAGACTAAAGCTAAGAAAAACTGGACACAAAGTACACAACATCTAATATAATTGAATTGTTCTACAAAAACATTGAAGGAATTGACAGCAAACATTTCAAAATCGAAGGAAATTTTTTCATTTGATGCACATTTTGTGAGGATTATTTATTGTCGTGTGGAAATCCACAAACACATCGTGAAGATTATTTTGTGAAAAATTGTTAGAAATTGATAAAAATCAACACTTCCATGCATGGAAGGACAAAATATTGACTTTCGACAAAAAAATTAATATTTAGGTTAGTATTTGAAGGTCATTTGGACATTCTTGGAGACATTTGATGAATTTTTTGGTTAAGAAGATTGAAATGGATTGGAATGAACGTGGATTAATGGTAAGGTATGAAAAACCAATAACTTTTGTTTATTTTTTAGGGTTAGGCAATCAAGCAGTGAAGATTCTGGAAGATCTTTTAGATTAAATTAAACTTTTTTAGGTTAATATGAAATTTTTGGAAGCTAAGTTAATTTTTTCGAGGTTAGGATGAAAAGTTTTGAGGTTAGAATCCAAAATCTTCAATGCATTTGCTCAGTTTTTTTATTATAATTTTTATTTTTAAACTTGATTCTCGGGGTCGTTTAGTTTATTAAATTTTTTAACCATGTGCATTAAATCGGTGCTTAAAGTGGAGAAATTTAAAGAAAGCCTTTGGATTTTTTTGCGTAAATGCGCCTTCATAAAAGTCATCTTTTTGAAAGGTTTTTAACTTATCGTACTAAGATGCTTAATTTTTTATATTTTCGAGCATAATGTGTGTGTTGTTAAGCCTTCATATCTACCAACTACCAATTAAGTGCATTTTTAACATTCAGTGCTTATTTTCTCAGGCAATAAATTCAATTTGTGTTCTACCTACTTACTACTAAATGGACTAAGTCATGCAAATATAAGGTTGAAATTTAATTATAATTATAATATCAACAGGCTTTGTGCAAAATATTATTATAAAAAACTTAAAAACTTTAAATTTAATTCTTCTCATTTTCTTAAAGTTAATTTCTACGTGTTTTAAAAATTTTTTTTAAATATTTTAAACTTTTTAAAAAAAATTTCTTAAAAATATTTTCCACAAGCCATATAAAACTAATAAAAAAATTCTTATAATCATCATCATAAATGTGAACATTGTCAGGAGTGACGAACGAGTGGATAACAAAAAGTGACAGCAACATAAAGGAAGAAGAAACAGAAATTCTGGAGATAGAGAGAGAGACAGAGATAGAGACAGAAAATAGAAGATTTGCACTCTTACTTTTGTGTAATTTCAATTGTATAAAATTTTGTTTTTTAATTTTCCTAATTTTTTGATTTGAAGTTACGAATTTTTTATATTTGAAAGATCACAAAAATTTTAAGTCATTTCAACTTGTTTCGATGTTCTAAGAGATTTTTAACAGTTTGGAAAAAAGTATTTAAAATTTAAAAATTGCAAAAAGAGAGAAAAAGAGGAAAAAATTGAATCAAAAAACTTTCATGCAATAAAACTCGAAGAAAAATTTGAATTAAAGTGAAAAGTATTTGAATTATGAGGTTATGAAAAATTTATTTTTATTTCTTATTTAATATTATTGTTCAAATAATCATATCCTCACAAATTCAAATTATTTTAGTGAAAATCGTAGATTTTTTAAATTATTTTTCAACAAAAATCAACAAAAAGTGAGGAAAAATTAAATTAAAAAATGAAGAAGAAAATAAAAACTTTGAAAGCAAAAACTAAAAATTATTTCAAGAAATTTTTCAAAAGCAATGAATTTTAAACCAAAATTCATGAATTTCAGCAAAATTTGTGGTCACGAGGAGAAATTTTCAAAAAACTCTTCTTTTTTATCACTGTTTATTTTTGTTACTGTATTTGTTATTGTTATTATCACATCTAAAAACGAACAACAACAAGAAGCAATTGAAGAAAGAGAAAAAAAAGTTAAATAAAAGTTGAGAGAAAAAGGATCAAAAGTAGCAAAACTTATAAAATTTTGTTGTTGTAGTATTTGTGTGTATTTAAGGAGGAAATAAAGGAGAAAAATTGTTGGTGTTGACTTTGGCATTTATAATCAAGGGCATAAAATATTGTTATTGAGGCTTTGATCCCTTTAGATACCCAAAATATGGAGGCATTAAACAGTTTGTTAATGATGTTGCTAAGTCATTATAAATTAGATGAGAAAATTCTAATTTAATGTTTTTTTATATAAAAGGACATCTAACCCCAAAATGTGCAAAAATATTGACATCAATCTATTCCAAATAACCCAATTTGTGAATATTTCTTGGATATACCTTACATCAGGGGCGTAGCCAGGAGGGTCTGGAACCCCTCCGAAAAAAAATGAACCGCAGCAAGAGCACTGCTCAAAAATTTTTGGAGGGGGTCCAGACCCTCCTGGATATGCTCCTGCCTTACATCTAAGGATATGCCAGCCAACATTGAAATTTGGCAGTTACCTATTACCCAGCCATATAATAAGCCTAGCCCCAATCTACTTTTGTATCATATCTTGTATGAAATAATTTAAAAAAAATCACAAATCATACACATCAGGATATAAAGATAGATTTTAATCAATAAAAGACTTTGAACAGGAAAATATCTGTAATTTTGATCACAAGGTGACACGACTCACACAATGAGATGATTAAAGTTCAATATTTTGAGGTTATGATAGTGAATTAAAGTAAAACATGAAGATGAGGATGAATTTTGAAAAAAATACAACACAAAAATTCACACTGATTGGTTAAAATATAAAATATTTTTTGATAAATTACTTATAATAATATTATTTTTTGGTAATGTTATCTATGATATATAATAGTTTTTATCGAGATGGTTGATATTCAAGCATATGTTGGTACAACATAACGAAGAGATTTTTTAAAGTGAATTCTGTGAAGATTTGTGCTAAGATTTTGATTAATTTTGGGGTAAATTTTACTACTAACTGAGGCTAGGGACCTAAATTTTTTAAGTAGCTACGAAGTTTTGCCGTAATTTGAAGCTAATTTATTATCTTCTGGGGGTGAAATCTAGATTGTGCCTAAGAATCAAAGAATATTCCCACTACAACATCTTTATTTGTCCAGAAACCCAACCTAGATTGACATAAAACAAGGAACTGAGGATTAATTTCACAGAATTCACCTAAAAATATCTCCAAATTTATTCTTCAATAACTCAGTCTATTAAAAACGTTCTAAATCGAAGGAAGCTTAAAAACTTCCACGCGGTACAAGGCATGAAAGCAAACTCAAAGCAGAATTTTTCATAATTCTTTCGATATTTATCAATATGTAATATTATATATACAAAGATTAAGATAATTTCATAGACAGCGAGTAGTCATATTTATATTTTATGCTTATGTTTAGCACACCACAAAAACGAAAACAACTAAAAAGGAAAAGTCGAAAGCCAAAACAAGAACTGAAAACTTTTTGATTCTTTTCAAAATTTGCTAATTTTCTTTTACAAAAACAATAATTATTAGCGAGATTAGGTGTTCTAGAGGTGGGGTGGGATTGGTGTTTGCCAGATTTATTGAGGTTTTCTCAATGTATGACACCACATGACCAAGAAGGGCACTCGTACAATCAAATTGGACTTCAAAATATCTAATTTGACCAACGAATCCTACCAATAAAATCAAAAAAGGTCACATGGTGACAAAATTGCTACCTATGTTTATAAATTCTAATTTTTAAATAATTTAGACTTATTATTTCTAGTATACAACACGAACTATTTGAAAAAAAAATCTAACATAACCTAGAAAAAATTTAAAAAAAACTATCGCTATCACTAAATAAGTCTAAAATGTCTATTAAGTAACAAAAATCTGACAAAAGCATCCCGACCCACACCCACGCACGGACATAAAAGGCGTAAAAAGGAATAAATAGTGTTAAAAAGTCAAACACAAAAAACGGTTAGAAAAAGTATAAAAACAGAAAAAGGACACAAGGAAAAGCAGCTTACAGCCTGGTCTGTGGAACTCTTGCTGTACGGAACTGGAATCAAGCGCTCTTGCAATTCACCGCCTATCACCTATATATTTTTTTTATAATTTATCATTTCAATATTCATTTGTACACATCGCCCCGCATCAGCATCGTCGAAAGATTTTTTTCGGTAAAAAAGATTTTTTTCAGGATTTTTTTGAGGGATTTTAAAAAATTTGATGTGAAAAATAATGAGAGAAAGAGAGAGAGAAAGAAAAAATGATGTTTTATGTGTGTTGGTGGAGAGAGAGAAGAGAAGGGAAGAAAAAAGAGAGAGAAATATTAAAAATTTGTCTTTTCTTAAAATTTAATAAAAAATTTTTTGTTCGTTTTTTACTTAAACATTTATAAACAAAATTTGTTAAAAATTAAAATTTTAAAATAACAAAAATAAATTTTTTTTGTTAAATGGGACAAAACTAAAAAATATTTTTGAGGATTTTTTTGAGGGATTTTTAAAAAGTTAAAAATAAAAATAGTATTTTTGAAAAAAGTTTAAATTCCATTTATAAGGAAAAATACAAAGTGAGATAAAAACAGATATAAGAGGAAGAGAGATAGAGAGACAGGGGTACAGATAAAGTGGAAAAAATTGGCAATTATTGCTTTTTGTTGTTTTTCATTTAATTCATTGGTTTTTCAATATTTAAATATTTTTCTCCAGGGTTAATAGGGTAATTATATTCCTGGATAAAGGAAGTGCAGTGTTTGGATGTTTGGTAAATAATTGTAAAATTTGTTTCCAGAAAATACTGAAATTTTCTTAAAAACTCGAAGACGAATTCAACGTTTATAAACAGAACTTAAAGTGACCAAATTTTATTTTTTAAAACACTAGTTATAAAAATAAAAATAAAACAAATATTTAAATTTGAGATAGTAGAAAGTCAGGATTAGTTTCATCCTGAAGGAAATTAGAGCAAAAAGTGAAGAAATTAATTTTTTTAAATTAGAGGAAAGGTTAAAGTTTTGAAAATATTTAATAGATGATTTCAGTAAGTGTTTTTATACATATAGAAGTTTAATTTCAAAAATTCAAAATTTTAAAATATAATGTAAAACAATTTTAAAAATTGAAATATTCAAAAAATTTAATAAAAAATAAAAATTTTATTTTAGATTTAAAATAGAAAAAGGGTAAATTTGAAACATTCGAAAGAAGAAAATAAATGAATAATTTTGAAATTTGACCAAATTTGTGTTTAGGATGCCAGAAGTGTTGGGTGTAATTTGTGGGAATAAAAATTGAAAAAAAAAATAAAAATAAAAAATATTTTTTTTAATTTTCATATATTTAGTTTATATATTAGTTTTTGGAAGTAGATAATTTTAAAAGTTATCAAAATAAGGATTTAAGTTATCTGAATAATTATCTCAAAATTCAATAAATCCTGAATTTATGAAATTAATAACTTTTGGAAGATGTTTTGTTAGTAATAAAGTTAAAATATTAAAAATTTTAACAGTAGATTAAGAATTTCAAGGATTATTATGACATAACCTCAAAACGAATATTATTTTATACCATTCGAGATAATTAATTTTGCCAATATTTTTCTAAATTTTCAGAAATAACACAAATGTATCCATCAAGATGCCCCTTATAAACTAAATTCAGTCACATTCACATGCATTATTTTATTTACATATACAAATTTCTAAAAAGGAATAATTTTTGATAATTTAAATTTTTTGAAACGCTTTTTTATTTTTTCAATTTTAATTAATTCAGTTATTTTAGCAACATTTAGTTATAATTAATATATGAATTATTAACTTTTAGCAGGAAAATTTACAAACTTAAATTTAAGCGATTTTTATATTTTTTGCATTTTAGAAAAATATTGAATTTTTTATTCAAAGATATCTGAACATTTTTATTTACTTTAAATATTGAGGTTTAAACAACAATGGATATAATGAGTTTGGCTGTACATTTGGGGATAATGTAGGATATATTGGAGATAGGGGTTTAGCTAGGGGGTATGATGGTAAATACTCCTCACCCTTTATTTAAAAATGTTATATAATTTTGAATATTTCTAGGTGTATTGAGGTTTCGAAAGGTAAGATGGGGCATTTTTGTAAATATTCATCTTCTATAATTTTTGTATATGGATTGGTCTCGTTAATTGAAGCTCGTTTGAGTTATGAGGGACAACATTTCATAAAAAATTATAATAAATACTTTGATCTATTTGGGCCTTAGGCTCTTTAAATCCAACCAAATGTTTCAAATTTCAAAGCTTTTTGTGCAGATTTTATTTCCAATTTTTTTAATGGAAATTTTACAACCCAATGAAATTTTTTTAATCAAATTAAATTGGAATGAATGTGAAAATTCAAAAAGAGATGAATTTCAGTCATAATATTTTAAAATGTGATCAAAATGTTGGTGATTTATGTAAAAATTGACAAAAATGGGGTCCGTAAATGCAGTTTTGACCATCAATTATTCAATAATTGGAATGAAGTATTCAATCTTTTATATGTTCAGAATTTTAAAAAGTCGAAAAATATGAAGTTAAAGTTTTAAACAGTTTTTGATCCAAATCATTTAAATTTAAACAAAAAAGTCAAAAAATAAGTATTTTTAAAAATTCCAGAAGTATAAATTTGAAGATTTCTCAAAACTTTTCATATTTTTCGACCGAATTTTCATATTTAACATCAACATTAACATTTTATAAGCTGTTTTAGGTTACAATTTTATTTATCACTACTACATGAAATATTAAATAATAATTTAAAAAGAAGTAAAGGCATAGATTTTTAGAATTTTGGACATTTTGCTTTATAAATGTTTAAATTTTAATTTTTTTACGGTTTAGTATCCTGCCGCATATCAAAATATTTTTTTTAAATATTATTTCAGAAAGAAGTTTTGAGGTTTAGAAGTTTAAAAATGCAAACAAACTGAGAAGATTTCAATTTTTGAAAAAAATATAATAAATTAATATTCTAGTTTTAAATTTCAGACAGGATACCTGAATTTGAGTTGTTCGTTCTGTTTCTATAATTTTTTCAATTCACAGTTCAATTTGAACGTGATTAAGATGCCAAGTTTAGTTTTTAGCTTATCAGCGTTCAAATATAGTTATAATTTTGATTAGTTTTTTTTCGAAAATTTTTAAATTTCCTAAATTATTTTTAAAATTCCTACTATTACATCCGTTAATTTACTTGTGAATAATATTTTAATTTTTACTATTATGTATTTATTTATGTGTGTATGTATGTGCGAAAATGTTTTTTTATTAGCATATCAAAAATAGCAAAGAAATACATTTAAAAACTTATTTTAACCAGTTAATAAAATTAATTAATTAATTCTGATGTATTTTTTGGAAGATGGACGAAAAACTTCCACGCTGAAAGTAATTCTTCAACTTCTTAACAATTTTTATTTAGTTTTTCATAAATTATTAATTAAAATGTGATTGAGATAGTTGGAATCTTCAAAATTCACTTTTGTGCAAAGTAAGTACATTTATTGGTTTATTGTTTGATTGTTCATTCACTTTGAACTTCCACGTGAGGGCGAGCGTGGAAGTTTGATACGTAAGTAAAGATGTGGCTCGACGAAATTGAATTTAAAAGTGACGAAATTTTCTTTAAGTCTGCGAAAGTTTTCAGTTTTTAAGGGTTTTTGATTTTTGAGAATGGATTGTGAACTTCCAGGTGGAGAAAGTTTTGAATTTTTTGATTTTCGACATCCAGGTATAAAAATTTTTAATTGATATAAGAAAAATTTGAACTCATACCATCAACTTCCATACGGGTAACTCTCAAACTTCCACAAAATATTGAAAACTTTCTCGAATTTACTTTTTAATCATTTTATAGTATTATTCATATGATTTACACAATTCTACTCTCCATTAAGTTAAAGTTGCGTGTTATAATATTTATAAATATTTTATCGTATTTCTTTAATAAAATTTCATTAATTTTACCTTCAACTTCTTCTCTAAATGTTCTTCATAATTCATCATGTACTCACTCAAAGAATTTCAATAATTAACTAGATTTTTGGCTTTTGTGCTTGATTTTTGAGGAGTTTAACTTACATTGCTTGAAAGATCTTGACATGTTTGCTTTTTTAAATGGTTTTTGGGCCTGGTATGCTCGGCTTCTCCTCTCTTAATTTATGTCAATCTTAGACTTTTTTAATTTCCTATTTTGAAAGTTCCACAGAATTCTAGAAGCTTACAGAAGCAGCAGTATTGGATGCAATTTCATCCAATGGTTACGCCTCTAATCAGATTATTGAGCCTTTAGGAACCCAATCATGATTCCCATAAATCTACAGAATCTAAATAAGTCTCAGTCAATCAAAACATCAACTAAAACAAGTGTTAGTTCAAAACTCCCCAAAATTAAGCACAAAAGCAATTTCGCACCTGGAAGTCAAAACTTCCACGTGGAATCTGGCAGCTTTACTCTAGAATACTTTTAATCTAGTAACAAAAATGAGCGTTTATAATGATATTTCTCAATTCATCTACTTTCTATGAGGATTCATGAAATGAACAATTTTAATGAATTTGTTGTTTGAGTTTATTTATGTATTTTTTTAAATAATTTTGTGGTAACTAAAGACCCTCAATAGTTGATTTTCTCTTAAATTCGTGTCTCTCGTGATTTATCGTTTCGGTCATCGGGTGCGTCATCATCAATATAATTGAATGTCTCATGATGGCCCATAACTGGTACGGGTATTACGATGTCACCCGGTGGAGATGTTTCGCGACTCTGATGCTTGTAAAATGGTTGTTTATTGAATAAGAATGCGCCTGGTATGTTTGGTTGAATCTGCATTCCACGATAGCTTCTCATACTGTGAATTGAACGACGATCCTCCAAATCTTCCAGATTCGACTTGAATGCACGAACAACGCGCAACTGCAATCAAAACAGTTTTTTGTGTTTTTTCTTCGTTTTTTTCTTTTGAAGATTTTTGCAAATTTTTATGTTTTTTTTCTTAAATTTGGTTCGAAATTTTAGTCTAACGGAAACTTCGCGATTTGGTTCATTTTAAGAGTGAACAAAAAAAAATGTTAAAATTATAAGGAGGGAAAAATGAGGACAAAAATTTTTGATTTGATTAGGTTTTATGTAAATTTTTAAAGATTGTGAACAATTTTATCCGGTTCTGGCAACTTTTGTACAAATTTATGCATAACTGTCTCTAATTCTGCCAGAATAATCCAGAAAATTTCACAATTTCTAATTTTTTTTCAAACTCAAAAATTTTAAGTCATATGATCCGAAAAAGTTTTTAAATTGTTTTTAATTACTCAAAGCGGGGGTTGAACATGCAAATTATAAAAATAATTAATCAAAAAATATAAAAAAAAATTTTTAACAATGAGCCAAAAAAACATAAAAAGAAGCAAAAAATTATGAATTGGATGACGAATAGCACATCTGGAATTGCTTGGTAAATTTCCAGATGTGCAATTCGAGATTGAGGTTTGGTTTTTGTATTCTCAAAAAAATATTTTAATGAATTTGATGATTTGTTGAAGTTCTAACTGAATTTACACACTTTTTGTAGTTTTCTGAAGATTAATGCTAAAAATTGAACAAATTTTGATAAATTTCAATTTTTAGCATCCTAACCTCAAAAACACAAACTTCAACAAATCATCTAAAGAATATTTCATTTTAAAAATTTTCAAAAATCAAATTAAAAAATAATAATAAAAATTTAAAAAATATTAAAACAAAATCAAAAAATGATGTGAAAAAAGAGGGGTGAGAATTTTTTTTTAGAAAATAGAATTTTTGAGATAGAGATAAAATAGATATGAGGGTGTGGATGGGCGGAAAAGGTGTGATCTAAAGCAGTAGCCTACTTTAAGGTGGATATTGGGGTGATAAAAATTTGTGAATATAGCTTAAAGGATAGAGTTGAAAAATAAATCAAAAGAAGCGAGTTTTGAGTCAAGATTGTCAAAATAAATTTTAGCAATGCTTAAAAGTGCTCAATTTTGTTTTTAGGTTAGTTTTAGGCTTTTTAAGCTAACGCTCAGTTCATATTTGCTTAAAATTGAACACTTGAAGCACTGCATGACTCAAAATATGTCGTGATTGATAAGAAGCACATGGACTAGATGTTGTCCTTAAAAAATAAAAACTCTGCAAATCGGATATCAAAAATTAACAAAAAAGTGCAAAATTCATATAAAAATAAGCTGAAGAGGTAGAATGGTCAAAAAAGTCAGCGGTAATGGTAAAAAATAATATCTTTGAAAACGACCGTAGCAAAAAATAGTTAAATTTAGGCAGTAACTTAAGCAAAACTTTTTTTTATAATAAAAATTAAAGTTTTATGAATATTGAACCAAGTTTGTTAAAACAAAAGCATAAAACTTGAAATTTGTTATTAAAATGAACCAACTAAATTGACTGCAGTTTATTTGCAAATTCTAACATTTTTTGACAGTCTTGTAGCTTTAAAGCTTCTAAATTCTAAAAAACTGTTTTGTATTTGACATTTTTAGTGCGTTTACATTTTGTTTTGTGTATAGTAACAAAAATAAGTATTTTATTTATTTTCTCAGAGTTTTTTTTTGTGGGGCATGTTGAGAACTGGTTCAATTTTGATTGATTTTTGAATATTTTTTGATATTTTTTATAATAATTGTTTATTTCGAGTAAACAAGTTATTCTATGAATAATGCATCTTAAGTTCATGAAGAGTAAGGATACACCTTTTTAAATATTCAACAAGCTAGTCAGGAAACTAGTTTTGATTAAGAGATTTTTTTAAATTATTTAAAATTTCTAGAAATGTTCAATTTTGAATAAATATTCAATATGAACAAATCTTATTTTTAAGAAATTGTGAAAAAGTAATTTTTTTTTTAAAATATTCAACATAAACAAGGGAAACATAAAAAGATGTTTAAAAAATTTACCTTAAATTTTAAATTTATTTCAGGATAGGATAAGGGACACAATAGAATTGACAATCATACACACAGTAATATAGCGAAAGGAAGACGTCAAAAGGGTAGACAGACAAAAATTTGGAGACAGATATTCACTATTCACAGATAGAGATAGAGAAATTAGCGAAAAATGAACTTGTGAATTACATCTACGCATACTGAAAGGATTTCATCATCATTTCTTCTTGCCACACATCTAAAATAAAATAAAATTTGTTTTGTTGGATAAAGTAAAATTCGGCCGGACAAACACAAATTAAAATTTGAGGTTAGAATTTCTTATCACAGATAAAAAGGGAAAGATCTGAAAAGACAACAAGAGGTGTCAAAAAAATTTCTTGCATAACAAAAAGAACTAAAAATATTTTACATTCAAAAATGCATCTTTCTTTCTCAATTTGTTGTGTTTTTTTTTAATTTGTGAAACTAAAAAATTAAGTTTGGATTTGGATCTACAGCTTGCTTGTCAAGATGCTTGCATGTTCCATTATTGCAGACTATATCAACTAAGGTCAATTGCATTCAGAATTTATGGTCATTCGCATCTAAGTTGTTAATTTTTTGTATTGAATTGCATTTGTGGACTTTTGAGCTATTTTGTCACGCAAAAATTAGATTGTTGTCTGAATAAGTAATCATGTGAGGTGACGTATCGGGTGTCTTGGGTTGCATGTTGAAGATATGAGTTCAAAATGAGATGAGGCTTATTGATTACTCCAAAGTTAGCCTGCAACCTCAAAGGCACTCAATCTATTTGTCAAGTCTTAGCTTTAATTCAACTCCAACCCAAGACACCCAAATATGATTGCAGTTCTTAATTACACGTGATACTTTTGATCATTTCAGTCAATATTATTAGTTTCTCATAAAATTTGCATCAAATCGCTACTCATGTATTATTTTTCATCACATTTTCTACTAAAACTTGCATCGACTTACAAAATTACAAAGATAAAAAAGACAATAGAAAGTTGTAGGATAATTTGTTAAGGAATCATCAAGCAAGGAAGATGCAGTAAAATGAATTCGTTTCATATATACAAGTACACATGTCCGATACATGACAGAAAGAGTTTAAAAACAGAATTTCTAGATTTTTTATAAATAAAATGTCTGATGAGTGTGGGGTAAAGGAGCAAGGGGTAAAAGAGGGGACAAGTGATTTATAGTAAAAAAACTTTCAACTATCAGCAATCCGGAAATATCAAAAAAGTTCATTTGCAAAATTTTTATTTAAAAAAATACTTTAAGATTGTTTTACGTACTTGTAAATTTTTTTCGGATTTTTTTTAACGAAGTGGCAGAAAAATTGAGATTTTGTGAGATTTTTTCAGATCCTAGGAGATTTTACTTTGTGAGATTTGTCGAGATTTAAGCGTAGTATTCGGTCGAAGGACTTTTTAGCGAAGATTTTGATGGAATTTTGTACAAATCGATGAACTTGACGTAGAATTTTAAACAGCAGATTTTTCGAGCAATTTTTAGATTTTCTAATGATTTTATTTTTTTAATTCAATTACTTCTAAAAATTATTTTCTTAAAATAAACTAATTTTGAAGATTTTTTTTGCTTTATCTAAACTTATAATTGAAGACATTTTACTAAATTCTAATGAAAATTTCTTTGTCACAGTCATGGATCAGATTTTATTTAAAATCGGTTTTAATTCTAAAAAATATTTTACATCCAATTAACTAGAATTTTTATACAATTTTTAAACGTGTCTTGATTGATTTTTAGAATTTTTATACAAGGTTATTTTTGTCATTTACTAATTGGGTTGGGATAAGTGGATAGACCCACCTTGAAGCTATCATCAATATATATATTTTCCCACTGGTGTCGCTCAGGGTTCTACTGGGTGGATTACTGACGGATATTTACCCTCTGAACTATATTTTGAGGAAGAACCCCACAAGTACCACTGAATAAATGTGCCAAAGGAAAACTTTATGCTTCATGGTTTGAAAAATATGTTTAAAAACAGGAAAAATACTGAAACTTCAGAAATTATAGATTTAGACACCCTCGTAGTTGGGTCATTATACCATAGACTCTCAAATAATTCTAGAATTCCTCCCATAATCTGAAAAACATTTCAGACTTCAGACATCCTTCGAATATTCCATAAACTAAGTCAGGTATTCTCACATAAATTAATATTTCATTTATTATTAGCCTCGTCTACAACTTTTTATTGCTCATATAATTTTCAAATTTTAACGAACTTTTTCATAAGTCTTTTTATATTAACTAACATTTTTTACGACTCTAAATTCATCTATGAGTAATTTCATTCATTTTTATCATTTTTGTGATGCGTGTGATTGAATTAATTAGTGTTGAGCGGTGTTGATCGAAAAAATTTCTAAATTTTCTCATTTTTTGTTTCATATTTAATCGTCAGGCACGGGTTGAGATCCAACAATTATTTTTTTTATTATTTTTAATGATTTTTTTTGTGACGCTAATTGCTGGCCTTGACCTTAAAAATTTTACAACTTTTAAATTTCTTTTCCTACGATGAACTTTTTTTTGGTTTGTCTTAAACACAACTTTTCTATGTAAAGTCAACAGATTTTCTTAAATTTATTTTAATCTTATACTTCAGTTTCTCTCATTGGCGCTTCCGGCTGTTGATGGATAAGAACATACAAAGTAAAAAATAACACAATTTATGGTCATTTTTTGTGTGTGAATTTTCGGAATGCAGAAAAGAGAGAGAAAGAGAAAAGTAAGAGAGAAAGAAAGAAATTTTGTTACGAAAAAAAATATAAAAATTTTTACATTATTTTTTAAGAAATTTAAGATTTTTAAGGGTTTTACTTAATTAAAATTAATGTTATTTGAAACTAAATGGGGTCATGTGAGGGGGCTGGTGTTTGAAATTTAGAGTTTTTTTTTTGAAAATTGGGGCTAAGTTTGAGTGATAATTAAAATATTCCAACTTAAAATTTTTTAAAAAAATATTTTTGAAAATTCAATTTTTTGTATTATTTTTAATTTTTAAGTATCTAAAGGATTTAAAAAATAATTTTCGAAAAAAATTTAAATTATTTTTAAATACATTCTAAGTCCCAAGATTCAAAAAACAATATCAGGTGAATTTTTTGCTTATTGAAAAAAGAAGATAATATTTTCCAATATTTTGCATGTGAAATGAAATTTTAAATGAGTTATAAATATTGTAGTTGTGAAAATTATCAAATTAAATATTTATTTATTGTTGACATACAAAACATTTTAATTTGCATAATTTTTTTGTTGCTTGGTAACTTTTATCCATTTTTAAAGCGATTTTAATAAAAAAAATTATTTTTAGGTTTTATTTTCATTAAATTGTTCAATGAGTTTTTTAACAATTTTTTTTGCATGTATGTCTCATATTATGTGCGAGTGAAGGAAGAGAAATGAAAAACGTAAGATGAAATCAATAATAAACAAATATATTTGGAGGATGGTGGCGTAGAAGTGAAAGAGAAATTTGAAAGACAGCAGACAGAACAGCAGTTATGGTAGAGTGGAATGAAGATTGAGTTTACAACATTGTTGAGTACAGACAGCGAAAATTATAAGCACAGGATGAAATTATTCAAATTATAAATTTTACTAATGTGTAAGATAGAGGGAGGAATTTTTAAGTGGAACTAAATTTTTGGTAAACTTTTGAATTATTTGAAAATTTCATGACTTTTTTCATTTATTTTATTTTCGTTAAAATTCTTTAAGTTCTTAAAAAAATATTTTAAATATTTAGTCTCATTAGTTATAAAATCCAAACAGATAAATTCAATTCTAGAAAAATAAAACCAAAAGTTTTTGAATTAACCTCAAAATTTTCAAATATTTCAGATAATTTACAAATCAAAAAAATTACCAATATTTAAAAGCTAAAAATTTATTTTTCACAGTTTCTTAAAAAATTATTTTATTTATACTTTTTTTGGAACAAATCCTAAATATAATTTTGGCAAAAAATAGAAGATTACTAGAAATTTTTATTTCAATTACAACTAAAACTTTTTAAAAGGAGAAATGAAGAAAATTATGACTTAAATAGAGTAAAATGTATCAAAAATTTGTGTTTTTATATATATTTTTTAAAAAAGATATTTTTTATTTAAATTGAATGTTTACTTGGCAACTTATTGTTATTCTGAGCGAATTGATTTAAATTTCTATATTTATCACATAAGTCAGTCTTTAAAGTTTAGAATATTTTTAAAAATGATAAAAATAAAAACTAAAATTTTGCCAATATGTTGATCTAATCTCGTTGAAAATATCGAACTGGTATAAATTATTTATAGTTTCTAAATTTTTTATTTTAAATTATTTTCAAAATAATAAATTAACTTAAAAAACGAGATCAGTAAGTGACTAACTTGGATAGGGTTTGGTGTAGATATTTTATTTCTAAGTTCGTGAAATCTAAGGGGTGTAAAACTATGAAAATTGTTTATGAAGATTTTTTATGGGGATCGCAAAGAAAATGTAATGAAGTTTAAATTCTGAAGGAAGTAAAATTGTGAGCTGATTTGTCAGTTATTCAAAAATTTTGAAGTTATCCTCAAAATTTCCATTTTCAATCCACATCAGCTCCTCAATTTCTTCCTTCATTTTCATGATTAATCATATATTTTTAAGTGTGTTTCTCATTTTCATGAGTCAACTAAAGTGGGACAAAATAAAAAAATTTGGGGGTACAGACATCCATCGGGAGGGTTTTTAAAAAACAAAAACAGTAAAAAACTTGTCTTTGTTGCTTCAAAATCTGTAACAAAATTTTTTTTTGTTTTGGACGAGAAAAAATAAGAGAAAAGCTCAACATAGACGTGAGTGTTTAAAGGAAAACATAAAGAAGAGAAGGATGGCAAAAATTGTGAGAATTGGGACAGAAAGTTTGAAAATGAAGAGAAATTAAGGATAGGAGAAGGTTGAAAAGAGTCAAATATAATATTCAACTCAAATAGAAATAATGAGAGAGCTAGAAAGACAGCTAAGGTGCCAAGGAGTAGAAAGTGGATAGACGTAGAAGGATAAAGGATTAAAAGATTCTAGATAATTTTTAGAAGTAAGAAAATAAATTTTAAAAAATTAAGAAAAAATTTAAATGAAAAAAAATCATTTATTCATCGTCATCGGAATGAGATTGGAGTTCTGGTGGTGGGGAACTTGGAAGTAAGAAGGGGAGTCAAAGTTATGCACTTTTTTGTTTAATTTATTTTCAATACGTGCAATAAATTTTCAAAGATTTTTTAAGTAGAAAAATTTATCGCATTTTGTAAGAATTTTAATTTTTTTGTTTTGGTTTTTTGAAGTAATTTTGTTGTAAATAGAGATTTTTTTGATACTTTAAAAATAGAAATATAGGAATTTTATATTCATTTTTGTACTTTTTTTCGGTCCAACAAGAGAAAGCGAAATTTCTCATTGAGGATAGAAAAAGTAGAAATTTATAGATAGATAGAAATATTTTATAAAAAAAGATTTTTTGGGAGGGATTTTAAGGAATTAAAAAAAACTAAAAAAATTAAAAATCAAACTAAAAAAGGAATTAAAAGTAAGTAGTGATTAGGCACAGGTCACAAAACTGTTTGTGCCATCGACACTCACCTGAGTTTGGAGTCGTGTAAGTCCTCGAATCCAAAGAATTTGACCGGCACGTGGTTTCTTGTCATCCAATGGATCGTAGCGGGAATCGTCGCCGCCAATGTTGATTGCCTCCGTGTATTCCTCTGGGTGACCGCGACCCCACCTAAAATATTATGAAAAATTGGTTTCATTTTGTATCTTATCACAAGAATATCGAATCAATACTCACGATAAAATTTTCGGTAATTTTCTTGTTGGAACTGTTGTCACAATTTGGCCCCAAACTAGTGTGCCACAACCGAAGAATAAGCACCAGAGCCATTGTTCGAAAGTTAAAGCTTTTGTTGAGAATGCCATCTTGCCATATTGAATGATGACAACCTAAAGAAAGTTTAAACAAAATTTCCAATCAGAACCTGAAAGTTTCCTAATTTTCACAGCCAATCCTCACCTGCGACACCCACGTTATGACCCAAATGGAATAGAAAATTGGATTTGTGAAAATTCCTTGGAAAATGTTTCTCTGCCCATGAATTTTTCGTGCATTGAGTTCATTAAATAACGTCATTAACACAAATGTATTGAATATAATGGTAAAATGTTGCGATGGTCCATCGCCAAGTTTTGCACCCCGACCAGGTTCAATGTCGAGTATTCTATCACCGACAAACAGTAAGCCAAATATAATTGTGAGCTGATACACTGCCTGTCCCAAAATATTCTTCATCATCGTTCTCGATATAAGTGGCTTTGTACGACCATATGGTTTGCGTAAAAGTAAATCTGGTGTTGGCATTTCCGTGGCTAAGGCTAATGACGCAAGCGTATCCATAATAAGATTCACCCATAACATTTGTACGGCTTTAAGTGGTGAATCCTGTACGGCACATGCACCGATGAATGCAACAATGACAGCGACAACATTAACAGTCAATTGGAACTGTAAGAACTTGGCTATGGAATCGTATACGTTACGACCCCACATAACGGCTTTTACAATTGATGAGAAATTATCATCGGTGAGAATGATATCGGAGGCCTCTTTGGCAACATCTGTACCAGCTATACCCATCGCAAAACCAACGTCGGCTTTCTTCAATGCTGGACCGTCATTTGTACCGTCACCGGTTACCGCCACTACCTCACGACTTTCATTTACTTTACTGTCAATTATACCTAGAAAATTTTGAAAATTTTATTAGAAATTCTGGTGTTTATGGATCGGAAAGCTACCTTTGACTAAATTATATTTATCGGTTGGCGACGAACGAGCCAACACACGCAATTTAGGCCAAACTTTATCCAATAAGTGTTGTTGGATCTGAAAAAAGATCATAAGTTATTAACTGCTTGTAGCTATAGACCAAAATAGACTCACATCTCCATTGCTATCGCGAATTCTACGGTTAAATTCCTTTCCTTCAAGAATTAAAAAGTCATCTTGTGGCCTAAGAATGCCACATTTTGTTGCAATTGAACGTGCTGTATTGATATTATCACCAGTAACCATACGTACAGTAATACCAGCTTTCTGACACTTGCGAATAGCGTCAGGCACTTCAGGTCTAACTGGATCCTCAATGCCCACTACACACAAACATGTTAAATTATTAACGGTATTGGCTTCATCTTCCCAATTTGGTTCGTCATTTGGACCGAGATGAACCTCATTAATGTTTGCTTTACCGCGAACAAAGTCACGATAGGCGATGGATATGGTACGGAGACCATCGCATGCCATTGGCTCAATTACTTGGTGCAATAAGCGTTCTTGCATGTCACGTGTGAATTTTTCTAAACGACCCTCGTGGCCGTAGATGAATGCACATCTAAAATTGGAAGGAATTTTGTTAATTTTTTTTTGATGACATGAGTTTAAGATTGACTCACTTTTTCAAGATGATTTCTGATGCACCCTTGGTGTATAACCGATAACCACGATCGGGTAGATTAATAACTGTACTCATAGATTTACGATCAGAATTGAATGTATAAACACGAACAAATGCCCTTTCTGGAATTTCATCGCGGACTCTTTGATAGCTCTTGCCGAGGCCCTCGACGAATCCAAGGAGGGAGCATTCTGTCTTATTACCGACTTGATTTGCAAGATCACCTGGATTCTGGCCAGGCTGAAATTAGAAAATTTAAAAAAAAACATTAATAAAGATCGAGAAAAATCCACAAGTCAACCCAACTCACCAGTAACTGTGACGTATAGGCCGAATTGACACTAATGCCTTCGATAATTTTCGATCCAACCTCATTCGGTATGTCTGAAAATCTCGGTGTGACCTTCATCAATTTCTCGCAGATATATGATTGTACGACCGTCATGCGGTTTGTAGTTAATGTACCAGTCTTATCGCTACAAATGGCAGTGGCGTTACCCATTGTTTCACATGCATCCAAGTGACGCACTAAATTGTTGTCCTTCATCATTTTCTGGTGGATAAAAATGAATTTTTTGGGGTTAAAAAGTTGAAATTTGAGATTAAGTTGAGACTATGAACTCACCTTTACTGAATAAGCGAGAGAAAGTGTAACAGCTAATGGTAAGCCTTCGGGCACTGCGACAACAAGTACAGTGACACCAATAATAAAATGTTTGACTAAATCATTGAAGTAAGTACTCTTCCATGAATGTCCTTCTATGACGAATGTTTTTACGCAAAACTGTATAACTAAAATAGCAACCGTTAGCACAGCAATTGTGGAGCCAGCATATCCAATCTGAATGGCGAGTTTTGTTAGCTTTGCTTGCAATACACTCTTTTCCTTTTTATGTCCACCGCCGCCACCGCCTCCACCTTCTTCTCGTGTAGGTGTTCCTGCACGTTCGGCTTGTGGCTCAGTGGGCTTTGCTGTATATTGAAAGGCTTCATGATCGTGTCCAGTTCCGTTTCCGTCGTGACTAATGTGGCTGTTTGATGTTACTGCTCCTGGATCTAAAATTTTAGGATTTTGGCAAAAATATAATATTTTTTTGAGGTTAGATTTAGTCATAAATTAGAGGTTATGCGATTCTTTTTTTGTTGTATGAAAATTTTTGAATGAATAAAAATCAAATAAAATTTTTACAAAATCGTTTTATAGCAAAACATGCTTAAGTTTATGAAAAATGCAAAAAAAAAATTGGAATAAAATTTAGTTTTCTGTTGAAAATTTTGAGATCTGTTGAAGAATGTTTTCAATTTTGAGCTTGTGTGATCAGATTCTCTTCAACAGACCATTAATTTTTGTTTAATATAACCAAATTGACAATGATTTATATTTTTAGTTTATTTTTTTAAAATTTCAACTTGTTCGGAATTTTAAAGTTGATCAAAAATTTGAAAAAAAAATCTTACTTTAATCAACGTTAAAACTCTTTCATCAATTTTGAAATTACTTTAAAAGCAAAATGAAAAATATAATAAAAATAAAATTCTATGATCAGAAATGAAATCTAAAAAGTTTCCATTTTTCCTTCATTTAATATTCATTTCATTATTTTTAAGTAAGTTCATATTTATGTACATTTTAAGTAGGGAACTCGCAACATAACAATAAAAATCTTTTCTTTTTATCCTTAAAAATTTTCATTCCTTTTTGCACAGTTATATAAAATAGAAGTAATTTTGTTTGAATTTTGAGAATGTGAAAAGTAAAACGCAAAGTTTCATAAAATATTCAAAATGCAACTAAATAATTCAATTCAATATTCGCATTTGATTTTTTATGAGTTGGGTGGATATGCTTTGGGGATCAAAACTAAGAAGATTTTTGGTTTTAGGCCAGTCGAAATGTTTTGTTCTAAAATTTATTTTTTTTCAGCAACGTTCACTGAAAATTTAATTTGTAATTTAAAAAAGTTACAAAAATCATTAAAAAAGTAAA
The DNA here is from genome assembly GCA_963573255.1 of Chironomus tentans. Lineage (NCBI taxonomy): Eukaryota > Metazoa > Arthropoda > Insecta > Diptera > Chironomidae > Chironomus > Chironomus tentans. Next base: position 460,300 of record OY754305.1, read on the forward strand.
ACAAAATATTTTCATATATGGACTCGAACCCACGACCTTCGGGTCAAGAGCTTCTTTAGATATCCAAGTCAGGTTACACTGACCCAAAATATAAAGTTTTTGGAAAAAAAATTCTTGACATTTTACATTCTTAAGGTTCAAATAAAGTCGAATACTGTCAAAAATAATGTAATTTAAACGCCAATTTTCAACATTAATGGTAAAAAATCAAATAATCCTTAAAAATATAGAGAAAAGTTCATCATTCAAAAAAATATTTAATTTCGTGCAATATTTAAAATGTTGAAAAAAGGAATCGAGCAAAACATTTACTGGCAAAATACCAAAATAAGGACTAGAGATACAAAGTGGAATGAGAAAAAAGGAAGATTTTTTTCATTTCACATTTCAATGAAGTGAAAAAGAGAGAGAGATAGAGAAAATTATAAAATATTTTATGATACATTTTTAATATTTTCTTTAATATCAACTGTGAAATGCGAAAAGATTTTTCATTCATTTTACCGGAAAATGCAAGAACAAAAATCTCGCATGAGAAAATGAGGAAAAATAATAATAAAGAGATGTCGATAAAAATGTGGGTCATGAGTTTCACTTTGTATATTTGTTATGTAGCAAAATAGAAAGAAACATTAAGAAAAAAGAATGAAATAAAAGAAAAATCTTCAAATGTAATTGCATTGAGCTGTCATAGGGCGTGACACTTGGAAGATTTTCATGCTGAGGCGATGAACTCGCAAATGTTGAAAGATTGTGAAATGAAATTTTTTTTATGAAGGACGTTGCTCGCATTGTGTGGATCAGATTTCTATGGTTTTGGATTAATGATGCGATTTTTATGTTAAAAATGAGATAGAAAATTTATTTGGAATTTTTTTGGGGTTAGGGACGACTTGTCATACTGTCTTGTACGTTTTTGCTCAACTCACAAATTTTTGGGATGCATGAGATCCAAAATTGTGTCTAAACACCCTCCCATAACCTCAAATTCCTCATCACCAAAACCTTTTTTCCTCGACAATTCACAATCAAGCTTAAAATTCTTCCTTCATCCAAAACGGCCCAACCCCTAGACAATAATGCATTTTGTATGTACATATCGAAAAATGGGAATCTTTCTATGTCAAGTATAGAACTTTTGATATTCATGTGTATCCATGTGTTTGTACATTTGTGTATGCCTGTACGTGTATGCTGCTGTGTACATAAGTATGATATGGAGGATTTATGGAAGCCACAAAGTGAGACAGAATGATTAATGAGCAATTTTAGTTTCACTTCGGTTTTCGCCTTTTTATTCGAATTTATTTCATAAATGAAGGCAATGGTAATAATAAGAATAAGAATAGATGACCCTTATAGGGATTTTAAGGAAAAATTCTGCCTTCATACTATAGCTTTAACAGTTCAGGTGCCTTCACATCATGCACTTGCCAAATAATTCTAACAAAATGAACTCAATTAGCGCAAGGAATCAAGCACGAGCTGCCTTATCTTGATAGCTGAGTTAATTAATGGGACCTGCTTGCTTTTCTTCCAGAAAGTAGAATTAAAATGAAAATTTTTCACCCTCGTAATTTTTCTTTCTACGTGCGATTTTTCTCGCTTTGATTTGAAAATGTAATTTTCAAATGGAAAATCAGAAAAATGGAACTAAATAATTTATGAAAATTGAATAAAGAACGGGTCAGGTGAGGGTGGCGTTTGATGTAATTTAATATGGTTTTATGCATTTGAAGTGGAAATGCAATTTTGTATTTGAATCGTACGAATTATAAAGAGCTGTTGCTGTGGCTGATATTTAGGAATATTTTTGAATAGTGAATCTGAATTTTCAGCACATGTGATTTTACAATATTATTTTGAGTTCACAACTGTCTCAGATTCAGGTGCAACTGCATGTTTAAAAATCATTTATTTCCCCCTGAAAGCCCATCAACCCCAAAAAATTCTGCCTAATCGATGAAAATTAATAAATAATCATTGTTCGTAGTCACACATATGCAATTATAGCAAATTAATAACCAGCAATGCTCGAAATAGCAAACCATAAACGCAATGACAATTAGAAATGTCAGTGTCGAGGAAAAAGTCATTAATTAGTTTTCCGTTTCTATTTTTTTTTCTTCATACTGACACAAAAAGGAGGTAGAAAATTGTTCATATTTAAGTAACACATGACAGAGTCCATAAATCCACCCACATATGTTTTCGAATGAAAATCTTCAATGAACATAACAATGGCAATTTAAAATGAAAAATAATTTTACGAGTGTCTGGGGATTTCGCTGTGTTATTGATTAATCGACAAGTGGGCTGGTTGGTAATGTTATGTACAATTTGGTCGGGTTTTTATGTGCTGTTTAGGTACCTTCACACTAGGATCTTGGGGTTCAGGTGTCTTAACACTACAGTACTTAAATAGTATTTTTGTGTAATGTATTGTAGGTGTCTTAAAATATTTCATTTGTTAATAAATTTTGTGTAAAAATACACCGAGAGAAAAGAAAAACTTCCAAATAAACTTTGCAGAATTGAGAAAAAAATTCCTTAGCGAAAATAAATTTTAAAGTTAGAATTTTTCTGATCATTTTTCATCACAACAAAAATTAAAATTTTTTGGTCAAAAAAATTATTTTGTTATTTTTAAGAAATTTTGTTTAAAATTTGTTTGTGTGTAATTTTTTGTATTTTTTTTTCAATAATCACCTGTTAAACTCTTTTTCTTCTTCTGCTTTTTAGCTTCTGCCAAATTTAATTTGCAATTTGTCCCAGTCCGGGTTGGGTTAGAAAAATTTTTTCAGATTTTTTTTGAATATTTTTGTGATATTTTGTGTGTTGGATTATGAGTAAATAGACGGACACAGTAATTGGCGTGTGGATGGTGGTTTAATTGATGATTGGCACGTGTGATATTTATTTTATTTTCATTTTAGGTAATTTTTATAGTTAATGGATTTTTTTTTATATTTTTTATGGTGAAATTAAATACAACATGCAAAAAAAGAAAAAAAAATTAATGATTAGATTTTTCAGTCATAAATTTTTTTTCGATATTCAAATTTTAATGGAACGGGATCTAAAATAATTTCGGGGAAAATTTTTTATTGATTAAGTCCAACTTCTACAGACATTCAAAAATGGTGGGGAAAGCATGGGTCATGGTCAACTGAAAATTACCAAATTTATAAACAATCAATGAACAAAAAGACAATTTTAAACAAATAATATTGAAAAATCGATTTTTTTGTTGAATAATTTTGGAGTTTAATCATTTCAAAAAATTCTCAAATGAAAAATTTATTTGAATTTTTGATTAAGCTGATTTATTGTTAGCAATGGAATGGAATGGAAATGAAAGTTCATTAAAATATCTTTATTGATATGATTATCATCAAATTTTGGTACATAACCTCAAATTGTATAAATTATGCAAACTACCCCCCCCCCTCCCCCTTTATAAAAAAATCTATAAAATTCCCACCCATCCTGAATAAAACTTCAATTTAGTTTTCCATTTTAACTCAATAAAAATTCAGAGAAGAAGCTCTTAAAACGCTTAGTTTTCCATTTTCACATGAAAATAGTTTTTCAAATCATAACTTTTATATCATAATGCAATTGTTATTCAAGCTGAAATCACAACAGCAGAAATAATCTTCAATTTAAATTCATTATTTCTATTTTTAACTAGATCCAAGATCAGAATCTCGGTCAAATGAAGAAAAGTTTCCAAGCTTCAGCATGAAAAAACATAAATTTTAACTCGAGCCATAAAAGAAATCTTTGATATTATGATGAAAAATTCATTTCCATTTCCATTGCAATTTTTTTTACTCGTTTCAATTTCGTTTAATTTTTTTCTGCATAAAAAAATATGTATGAAAATAAAAACGACAAGATAAGGAAATTATGGATGGGATAGATGAATGGGTGTGGAAGAGAATGAACGGAAAAAGTCACATGTAACATAAATAAAGAGACAGAAGAAATTTACTGAATAGAAAGTCAACGTGAGATGGATTTTTGATAGGAGAGATGAAAAAGATGAAAATGTGTCAATTAAAGAGAAAATTGTTTAAAATATTTAAGAGTAAAATGACGACTAAGAGTCGAGAAGTAAATAATATGGGGGGATAATAGCGGTGAGGAAGGTAATTTTTAGGTTAAATATCATCGACGTTCATGATTTTGTTGCCTATTCTCACTTTTATCACCATAACCTCAAAATTTTTGACACTTAACCTCGCATTTGTTAGCCTAACCTACAAATTCAAATCTAAGCTATCACCATAGAATTATTTTTTTAAATTTAAACCTAAAAATCACCTTCCCTTGCACCATTATCAAAATATAATGAGGACATTCAAAGTATAAACAAGAAGATGTACGGAAAGATGTTGAAAAAACAAAAAATTTATGTTTAAAATTTAAAACGGAGAGGAAGGAAAATTTTCTGAAGAAGAATTGATGACAAACATGTTGACACAAAATTATCAAAACAAAATAAGATGGAAAATAAACATGAAAAAAGGAGACACAAAAAAAAAGACACAAGAATGTAAAAATTTATGGAAATGAGGTGGAAGAAAATAAAATTTTTAATGGAACATAAAGAGAGAAAATTTAAAATACACGCGACGTTGACGTTGAATATTCAGAATTATGCATGACTTGCGTTATTATCATCATCATCATCATTCATCATTATTCAAAATACAAAAATTATCACTAAGATGTAACAATAAATAATGAGAGGGAAATAAAGAGACAAGAAATGATAAGAATAAATAAGATGGGAATGGAGAAATAAGAAGCTTTTCTGAGGGGTGGTTGAGTGACTCAATTGAGACAGCTATTTATACAATTTTCGGAAATTATTAGGAGTTTCGAGTAGCACAAGAGATTTGGTTGGTTGTTATGAGGATTTTTGTATCAACTCTACCTAAACGTCCTCATTCTGGTCCAGATAACCTTAAAAGTCCTCATTCTGGTCCAGATAACCTTAAAAGTTCTCATTCTGGTCCAGATAACCTCAAAGTCCTCATATAAATTCAAATAGTTAAAAAGGTCCTCATTCTGGTCCAAATAACAACCACTCAATGATCTTGTGCTACCAAAAAACCCTGCTTTTCAGGGAATCAAAATTGGAGGATATATAAAAGGGGGGATATTTGTATATGCAATTATATTCATCTATCGCCCATGCACATTTCCAAAAATAAAATATGCTCAATTAAAAAGAATTTTTTCGTATCCAAAACAAGAAGAAGAAGAAGAACTTAAGGAAAAGAGTTTTGATAGTTATAGAGAGAGAGAGAAATAGAGATAGAGAGACAGTGGACATTCTCCGAGACAAAACAAAAAGATTGATCATCATCATGTGATAGAAGTTGAAATGTATTTTGGTACAAAAAATCTCTTACCCTTCTTCATTTTCTTAATCGCCTGTTCCTGCTCATCAACGGCAGCACCAAGTAGTGTAAAGATGATACCAGCTTGTGAATTGACACCGACAGCCGTGACAATCATCTTGCCACTGCCTTCCATCACATGTGTACCCGATAATACCATCGGATCGAAACTTTCTCCTTTCTTTACATGATCCGATTCGCCCGTAAGTGACGACTCGTCAATCTGGAAACAGAAATTATGGAGATTATGAGTACTCTGAGTTTTAGTACAAGTAATAAAAAGTTTAAATACATGTACTAAAGTTTAGTACACAACTCACCTTCAAGTCATTGCTTTGAATTATAATACCATCCGCTGGCAGCAGATCACCATATTTGATTTGACAAATATCACCAACAACAATATCACCCACCAGAATCTGCATCGCATCACCATTTCGTATAACGGCAAATTTATGTTCACCTTCAATTCGCGATTGCAGACCACGAAACTGACGCTCCTTTGAGTAGTCATTAAATGCTGTAACAATAACAACAACGATAACTGATACTAAAATTGCGAGACCTTCAATCCAGCCGTAATGCTCGTCTTCTTCCGTGAGGACTAAAATGTATAAAAAAATTAAATTAGATTTGTGAATTACATTTGGTAAAAATGTAACAAATTTTTTTCTAAAAATATAATAGTTTCTTCAGAATCGTACTAGATTTTTGAAATGTCCATAAAATCTTTAGAATCGTACTAGATTTATCTTAAAATGTAATAGATTCTAAAAAAATTGTACTAGATATTTTCAAAAACGTAGTAGATTATTGGGAAATGTATCAGATTTTCATTAAAAATGTACTAGATTTTCCCAAATTTTACTCATTTTTCGATAATAATCACCTTCCTCACCTGCATCCTCATCTTCAGGCTTATATAACGACAGGACGAGTGAAATTAATGCGGAAATAATAAGGATGATGAGCGTAATATCTTGCACAGCTTCACATACAAGTTGAAAAAATGTCTTTGGTGGTTTAGGGGGAATCACATTCGATCCAAATGTCTCCCGACGATGTTCAATATCCTGTTTGTTACCACTCAGACCCTTATCTTCGGACGTGTACAGCCTCTCCATAATACCCGTCACACCACCAAAGTCTTGAATTCGCTGTACGCCTTCTCGTCCTCTATTCTCCATCAATTCACGCAGCTCTTTTAACGTGATACGATATTTCGTCGGTCTTCCATTTATCGTTGCCATCTTTGCTTGATTTCTTTCTTCTTTTTAGTTACGAAAATGAATAATTTTTTTTTGTTTACTTCTTTATGTAATTTTGTTAATGTACTAAATGTGCGCCGCGTTTAGACTTTTTTTTTACTAGAATTGTAATTTTAATAATTTTATGTATAATTTACTTCACGAGAGCACCCGCCGAATATAATATTATTATAAATATTTATTAGTTAATTATTATTTTATATTTTTTTAATGAATATTTATCCTCTTTTACCTCCAACTTTGTGTGTGTAGAAATTTTTGAGGTTGATTCTTGGAATTTACGGCAGATTTTCCAACTTTCTTGCAGCTTAGAATATCCGAAATTTGAGGTTATGTTACTTTATTTTGAAAGATTCAACTTCTCGTTGGATTATTCGATCTCAATTGTCCTCAAACTTTTGAATTCCACTTATTTTCTTGTTTGTTCTGTTCCTTAAATTATGAATGGTTATTTATGATTTGCTTTTGCGTAAATTTTCAGTTCCCACAATTTGTTTACCTCAAATTTTTCAGCAACTTGCAAAATTTTTGATCCTTTTGAGGTTAAAATCTTGAAATCTTGAGGTTATGTCCAAAATTTCAGGCTTGAATTTTCAAATTTGATGCTTAATGTCCTCAAACGTCGAATTCCGATGAATTTTCTCAAATTTAAATGTTTTGTTGACAAAAATTTGAAAACTGGTTGCTATGATCAAAATTAAATTTTACAATATTTTGATTTGGAGTCTATTTGATGACCTGGTTTGAAGGTTTTTTGGTGGGATTTTGTAAAAATTTCAACTTCTTGAAGACTTCTTCAACTTTTTAACAGATTTTTGTAGAAAATTTTAAATTTTTTTTCCTACGTGGGTAATAAAAACTGATGTTTATTTTGAGGGGGGAAACAACCGTTTAACGACCTTTAAAATTTTTTTCTTCTGTCACAAAAACCTTCAATCAGTGCTGCGTTCCACTTTTCCGTTGCTATTTTTAAATATTTTTAACTTTTTTTCTTATCAAAAATTTACAAACTAAAAAACTTTTTTTTATTTCTTCTTTTTTGCAGTTTTAGGTTCTCTACAGTGTTTGTTCTTTTATTGCTTTTCACTTTATTTCTTGTTTAATTTTAAGGGTTTTGGGTGCTTTTTTTCTCTTGTCACACTCACACACTCTCACGTTTTTTTCATGTATCTCAACAAAAACTTATAAAAACTTTTTTATATTAGAAAAAATCGACGAACTTTCTTCCTGGTTCCGTCGACTTTTCTGCTCCTTTTGATGACAAAATTTGTTGATGTTGATGATGAATTTTTATTATTTATTATTGTTATTATTACTATATATTAAATTATTAATTTTTTAGTAGATTTCTGTAAACATCAAGTTTCTTTTAGCAGTTCCATGATTTCTTTCTCTGCCTTCTGACCTTTTCCTCCTCCCTTTTCACTCTTTTTGCCTTCTTATCCGTTTTTGAAGAATTTTTAATTCTCAATTATTGATGAAGTTTTGAAGCTCTTCGCTTATTCTCGATGCCGCTTTAATGTTGACTGAGAAATGTGACACACTAAAATGAGAGAGAAAAAGACAATGAGTATGAGTTTGGATAATATGATGACGTATTGTGTTAAAAAGAATATTAAGAATTGATTTTGAGGAAATATTTTTGACTCAACAGATTTTTCTGAGAAGGAGCTTGACATGTAGTTCCTGTTATCTAAGCCACTTTCCTACCTATAAATTATTATCATTCAGGCGCCTTTACACTATATTAATTAAAATTCCAATAAATCCCCCCATAACTCTCTACTGAATCCCACATCTTCTTAATCCCAGTCTATTTCCACATCTTCGCCGATTACTCCTCCCATAATCTCACAGAATTTATGTCCTATCATATTTTCATAACAGACAAATAAATTAAAGCACCAGTCATTAGCTCTCATTTGTCTAATTTTTCATAAAATTTATTAATTCATTCTGAATGAAAAAATTCAATTTTCAGTCATAAAATGACAAATTTTTAGCGACAAAAACGCTTTCACGTGTCAGCGGCAAAAAAATACGATTATTCATGTTATTAGCCAGTTTTTTAATGAATATTCGAATGAGTTTTTGGGGCTGCTTTGTGTGCGTGATCGTCTTATACTCATGTATGAGTCACGCGTCTATTTTGTTTATTTTTTGATAATTTTTGTTTCATCCCGGTCGATGATTTGCTTTCTTGTCGGAGGCAATTCTTCTTGATAAACTGCACGTTTGTTTTTCTGTCAGAAGGTTAAAGAGTAAGACGGACTTTAATTTATTTTTATCGCAACTAATGAAGAATTTTGTTTCGTTTTTTTTTCTTTTGGGAGAGATTCAATGTTTTTGAAGGTCGATGAGGGATGAATCAGATCTCTTTACCCTGTGTAGGTACATAGTGCGCAGGAACCTCAACTTTGTCTCAATATTTATTAAACAATAACCATTAACCTTTACCATTTTCACTCCAAAACTCCATTAACTTTTCCCCCTCTTTAAAACAACTTCATTACTAATCCATACATCATCTCTAATATGACTAATCTTATAAACGTCAACATCAATTAAAAACCTCACAATATATATTATTTTTAATTGACAAGCAACTCCACAATTCAGTCACAATATCATCTCATTTTCATTTATTCATTTAAATTTCATTCACTGAAAACAAGCGAGTTTGCTCTTTTTCCATTTTAATTAATCACACAAAAGAGAAGAAACGAGAATATCGTCATAGGATTGACGTCATTGAGTTTGGATTCATTGAGTCATTCGAATGTGAAGCATGCGATAATTTTTTTTGCGAATGGAGAAGGGGATTGTTGAATGTATGAAAGAATTTATGGATTTTTTGCACGATCATTGAAGAAAATTTAAGCGTAGACAACCTTTTATTAAAACTATTGATTCAGGTGCCTTCACACTAGTTCTTTAACCAGGTTTGAGCCCCCAATCCAAACCACAAGCATGACTTTAATCAAAAATTCAAAAACATTTCAAAAAATGAATATTCATAAAGCAATCAAATAATGAATCACGTTTAGTGAATCACAACAATGTTATACAACTACATGTCCTCGTATCGTTAACACAAGAATGAAAATATAAAAATAAATCTCGCATATTTTATAGCAACAATTGCTGCTGATGCAATTAAGTTTAGTTTGTCATGAATATTAAAAATTTAAATTAAATTAAATTGCTTTTAATAAAATATTTCACCCTATCCTCCCAACGAAGTCCTCTCAATATTAAATATAGCTATAGACAAGAAAACTTCCAGAAATTTTTAGAGCAACTTAAGAATTTTTTTAATTTCAAACAACAAATTCCCGGATCTATCAAATTTTCACCTCCATTAACCAACCTAACCCAAGTCATATTATCTCATCAAAGCGTGATCATTGATGAAAAAAGAATGATTAATCGTCATGCATTAAAGATTATAAATTAGGCATGAAAATACTGAAATTGAAACTAAATGTGAATATTTTTATGAGCGCATTAAGGAATATTTTAAATAAGAAGCAGCGAGAATCACTTAATGTACAGGAAGTTAATGTGATAATAAATTCATTCAAACATTCACTTCAAGGCGATAAAGAGCTTGATTTATGAGGTGGTAATGAGGGAGGGGGTTGATGATAATTTAATGAAAATGTTAGGGGGTGTAGGGTGCGGATGAGAGAAGGAAGGCTTTGAGTTCACGAATTAATTTAATTTTCCACATTTTTTATAATTTTTATGTTAAATTATAAATTATTTTACTATCCAAAAATCACCTGACATCACCAATTCTTGACCTATCCAAACTTATTTTCCTCCGTATCATCATAGAACCAATAAAATTCATCACAAAAAAATTATTTAGTACAATCGTCATGTCTTACGTAAATAAACATTCTAAACACAATAGAAAAAAAAACAAATTGTGCAAATATTACATTGCATGCATCTCAATTCCATCAAACCGTGACATACATCATCATAGTCAGTTTTATTCAATTTCAATTCTACGAAATTCATTTGATAAGATCAGATGTCAATTGAAATTAATTGTCTAGAAAAGTTAATTGCTTAATTCGTAATGTAATTTTGTAGATGTTTTGTTACGGACGTGCTTTTGATATCTGATATTGAGAATTTTTTGATGATATGATTGATAATTCTGGAAAAGTTAACAAAGGGGTATGTAGCTTCCAAAAGAAGGGGTACGCAGCTTTCAAATTAATAAATCTCAAACCATCAGCATCAACAAAATATGGCAAAATTCAAGGACAAGCAATAAAACTTCAGACGATGAAAAAAAATTCAAAACATCTTAAGCATGCCAACATCTTCAAAATCCCATCCACACACATCAACTGACTGAAATTAAATTTCACTTGACTGATTGAGCTCAAAAAATCAACAAGGAAAGAAGGAATTTTTTTTATCTTCAATAAAAAATCACACTCAATTGCACAAGAAGAATCACGCCAGTAAGTCAGGAGCCACGAACAGCGCACATACTCTTGACTTCAATTCCTCATTTTAATCTTCATGTTCATTTTCATTTCACAGCAACCGTAAGTCAATTTCTTTCCGGATTTTTACATTCAATTTAACGTATCGTCAGCAGCTGTGCGCTCAAGTGCTTTTAATGTGCCGAACACACAAAAAATGAGATTGAAAAGTTCTGTAGTGCTGCAAAAGTATATATATCGAGAAATAATAAACATGCACATCCACAGCAGTCAAGAGAGAAAGAGAAATGGCTCGGTTGTATGAGACTATAAAGATTATATATTTTTTTGGCACGATGGATTCTAAAAATAGAAACATAGCCGGTCCCGTAAATGAGATGTGAGACAGTATGAAAAATTTTCCTCGCATGATTGAAAAATTGGCTTCGACTTGAGCACACAACTACATTTGAACGTTTGTGGTTGTGTACGGGTGTCTGTTGGATATATGGCTGTATATTTAGTTTAGTTAATGAAAATATTTGGCGGCTGACTTGTTATTTAATAATGATGAAATTATTGTTCAATAAATAGATGAGGAGGAAGTAACGATGTCATGGGTTGAGGCGGTAGGAGACGCATTCCATGGAAAACTGTTTGAAATTTTCCTTAACTGATGATTTTGAGGATAATCGACAATAATCTTGGATGAAAATGTTCAAGTAAGACATATGTTGCATATTCTAGATCCGTAATCAAACCAACAGCACCTTAGTCCCAAATCTAGTCATATAGTTGGCACCCAAGCTATAAATTCCTCAAAAAGTCATCATTCCACTCTTCAACACCTTAAAACAAAACAACATCGCTCTCATCTCATCAAATTAGTTCTCCTGTCATCAACAAACCATTTTGCCAACTATTTCTGCCCATGATCATGAGAAACAATCAGTTCAAATAGGTATTTGTGAATCGATGCAATGCAGACACACTCGCATGAAGCTCTTTATTATTTTTTTGTTATTATTATTAGTTTTATTGTGAGACTGCTCAAGGTTGGAGGAAGTAACAAAATTTTTTTTAGGATTTTTCGAGATAATTTTCGGTATGCGGAAGTGATCCTTGATTTACTTTGTAAATTTTGAGATTATGCTGTTGAAAATATTCAGATTTGCAGTGTTTATATCCTCCAGGAGAGATTTATATGAAAATTGACCGTAAAAATTGCATAATTTTCCCTAAAAAACTATCCCTAAATCACCCAAACTCATCACCTTTTAATGTAAATTGAAATGCAAATGACTTAAAACCCCGGATAGACGTTACTACAATATTTAATACAATTATCTCACAACATACAAATTCAATTCCCCGAGCCATAATGAATTGAATATTACAGAACTTTACTAGTTAAAACATTAAATTCAATATCGATCAATGCATTTCCATTATTTTGAATGCTGTATATCTGTGAATTGCAATAAATTATTTACATTTTTATGAATGGATATTTCAATGCGAAGCTGTCGATCGTAAAGCTGGAGACATTGAGACTGACTAATTTAATTATTGAAATGGATGTTTTAGCTTTTTTGATGAATTATTGCAAACACTGAGTGCAACTCTAGATTGAATTTATGTTCAGACGCATTCACATCAGCAGTTTCATATTCAGGTGCCTGCACACAAGATTTTCATGCTCAGGCGCCTTCACACTAGATGTTTACTTTTGAAAAAATTATTAACTACAAATCTCACTTAACCTAGATGAATAATTAAAAATATGTACATAAAACTTCAAAAAAGTATAAATCATACTTGAAATTGAAAGATTATAATTAAAACAGAAAATAACAATTTTCATTCCCCTTCCGTATCTCATTTTACAAACATAAAAAAACACGCTGTACATAGAAAGCCACGAACTTCCACGCTTTACTTATGTTAGATTACAGAACTTACTTAAACACGCTGTACATAGAAAGCCACGAACTTCCACGCTTTACTTATGTTAGATTACAGAACTTACTTAAACACGCTGTACATAGAAAGCCTCGAACTTCCATGTTTTACTTATGTTAGATTTCAGAATTTTCTAATATCAGACTACCGATTACAAAAAATTAATGACTATAAATGCGTGGAGCGTTCGAAAGCAATTCGAAATTAAATTTTACTTACGCTCCACGCATTTATAGTCATTAATTTTTCGATCTCTGTATTTCTTGAAAAAATTTTTTTTTACATTTCTGATTTTGAAGCAAGCTAAAAAATATAAAATAAGATTTTGGTATTAGCGACCAAACAATTTAAAAAAATTGAAATTTTCTTTAATGTTCATTTTTTGTAATCGGTAGTCTGATATTAGAAAATTCTGAAATCTAACATAAGTAAAACATGGAAGTTCGAGGCTTTCTATGTACAGCGTGTTTAAGTAAGTTCTGTAATCTAACATAAGTAAAGCGTGGAAGTTCGTGGCTTTCTATGTACAGCGTGTTTTTTCTCGTATATCCATTTAGTACATAGAGTGTGGAAAATTTTCACGCCTTCACTCCGCTCCGCTACGTTCAGGACGTAAAAATTTGTGAGCTTCGCTCAACCTAGTTCGAACTCCGTTCGAACTATTTTTGTTCGAGCTGCGCTCGAACCTCTAAGATTTTAACAGACAGTTTATAGATTACAGGGGTTGTCGAATCTCGCTCCGCTCGTTCGACTGTTTATAGATCACAGGGGTTGTCGAATCTCGCTCCGCTCGTTCGACTGTTTATAGATCACAGGGGTTGTCGAATCTCGCTCCGCTCGTTCGACTGTTTATAGATTACAGGGGTTATCGAATCTCGCTCCGCTCGTTCGACTGTTTATAGATTACAGGGGTTGTCGAATCTCGCTCCACTCGTTCGACTGTTTATAGATTACAGGGGTTGTCGAATCTCGCTCCGCTCGTTCGACTGTTTATAGATCACAGGGGTTGTCGAATCTCGCTCCGCTCGTTCGACTGTTTATAGATCACAGGGGTTGTCGAATCTCGCTCCGCTCGTTCGACTGTTTATAGATCACAGGGGTTGTCGAATCTCGCTCCGCTCGTTCGACTGTTTATAGATCACAGGGGTTGTCGAATCTCGCTCCGCTCGTTCGACTGTTTATAGATCACAGGGGTTGTCGAATCTCGCTCCGCTCGTTCGACTGTTTATAGATCACAGGGGTTGTCGAATCTCGCTCCGCTCGTTCGACTGTTTATAGATCACAGGGGTTGTCGAATCTCGCTCCGCTCGTTCGACTGTTTATAGATCACAGGGGTTGTCGAATCTCGCTCCGCTCGTTCGACTGTTTATAGATCACAGGGGTTGTCGAATCTCGCTCCGCTCGTTCGACTGTTTATAGATCACAGGGGTTGTCGAATCTCGCTCCGCTCGTTCGACTGTTTATAGATCACAGGGGTTGTCGAATCTCGCTCCGCTCGTTCGACTGTTTATAGATTACAGGGGTTGTCGAATCTCGCTCCGCTCGTTCGACTGTTTATAGATCACAGGGGTTGTCGAATCTCGCTCCGCTCGTTCGACTGTTTATAGATCACAGGGGTTGTCGAATCTCGCTCCGCTCGTTCGACTGTTTATAGATCACAGGGGTTGTCGAATCTCGCTCCGCTCGTTCGACTGTTTATAGATCACAGGAGTTGTCGAATCTCGCTCCGTTCGTGCGACTGTTTATAGATCGCAGGGGTTAACTTAAAATTTTCTGACATATCCAGTCTTCTAACAACTTTGGAAAATTTTCACGCCTTCACTCGCTACGCTACGTTCAGGACGTAAAAATTTGTGAGCTACGCTCAACCTAGTTTGAACTACGTTCAAACTTTTTTATTCGAGCTCCGCTCGAACTATTATTACTATTGAACGTAATTTCTACAGTTTGAGCAACACAAATATTCAATCGTAGTAGTCAACGTTTTCTTCTTTCAATGTTTCCTATGTACTTCTGATGTTTTCAAAATCTTCTATAATGCCTTTTTGTCTTCAATTCCTTTCATCGACATCTTGACTTGATAATTGCTTGTTCTTCTCTTCAGCTTCACTTCAATACAAATTTTTTAATCAATCATTGAAAATTTCTTAACGTGATTTTTCTTGACTTGATGATCAGGTTATATCCATTTAAATATAAATCCGGCCCGAAGGACCAATTTGTTGCGTACATCAATAATAAATGCGATGGTTTTGGTTTAGAGTGGACTGTATTTTATTGACGACAAAAGACGTGTTAATTGTTTAAGATATGAATTTGTACTAAATTATTTTAAGAAAACTTTGACTACTACGATTGAATATTTGTGTTGCTAAAATTGTAGAAATTGCGTTCAATAGTTACTCAAATCACCAACCCTTTCTCACATATCCACAGTCTTCTAACAACTTTGGAAAAATTTTCACACCTTCACTCGCTACGCTACGTTCAGGATGTAAAAATTTGTGAGCTACGCTCAACTTAGTTCGAACTACGTTCGAACTTTTACATTCGAGCTCCGCTCGAACTATTTTTATAACTCAAATTACCAACACTTTTTCATATATCCTGATATCTTAATCTTATAACCTGATTATCCCACCACCATGACAATTCCATGAGTCATGCTTTTTCAACCTTTTACTTGTACTTGGTGATCAACAACAATTATATCATTTACGAAGCTTTGTTATATATTGTTCATTGTTACAATATTTGATATTAATGTTCATGAAATGTAAAATACCAAAAAAATTCATACTCTCATCACAACTGGAATACAAACTTTATTTTTTTACAAGGACTAAAAAAAAATGGCTATTTACTTTCACAATTTAACTCCTTTTTCCAAGCTAAGTATTTTCATTACTCACAGTCGTAAAGATTTTTCTCCCCAAAACTACATTCACCAATATAAACCTATATAACGAGTCACAATAGCTGTATTTATACACCAATTTTATCCAAACAGTTTTACAACTACATCTATTAGTGACAAATATTCGTATATATACGTATAGTGAAAGATTATTGCTCTTGTGAAGTATATCAATATTTCATACAAAAACTCAAAAAAATCAGAATATACTCTTTTTTGCTGTTTTATGACATAAAAAAATATAATTAAGCATATTTAAATCATGAAACATCATAAAATATCAAAAAAGTGTAAAAAAGAATCAAAAAATTAATCGATTGGAGCAGTAGAAGTGGTCAAAAAATCAATTGCAAGATTTGATCATGACAAACCAACTAACAAATAGACAGAGTGAGTCAATATAAAGCGTGTAAAAACATGGAAGTTCGTGGCTTTCTATGTACAGTGTGTTTTTTCTCGTATACCCATACAGTACGTACGGCTTGGGAAAATTTTCACGCCTTCACTCCGCTTCGCTACGTTCAGGTCGTAAAAATTTGTGAGCTTCGCTCAACCTAGTTCGGACTACGTCCGAACTATTTATTATTTACATGGATCACAGTAGAGTCGAGCTTGAGCTACGCTCGCTCGACTTGTTTAGAATCACAGTTTTACATGGATCACAGTAGAGTCGAGCTTGAGCTACGCTCGCTCGACTTGTTTAGAATCACAGTTTTACATAGATCACAGTAGAGTCGAGCTTGAGCTACGCTCGCTCGACTTGTTTAGAATTACAGTTTTTACATGGATCACAGTAGAGTCGAGCTTGAGCTACGCTCGCTCGACTTGTTTAGAATCACAGTTTTACATGGATCACAGTAGAGTCGAGCTTGAGCTACGCTCGCTCGACTTGTTTAGAATTACAGTTTTTACATGGATCAGAGTAGAGTCGAGCTTGAGCTACGCTCGCTCGACTTGTTTAGAATTACAGTTTTTACATGGATCAGAGTAGAGTCGAGCTTGAGCTACGCTCGCTCGACTTGTTTAGAATCACAGTTTTACATGGATCACAGTAGAGTCGAGCTTGAGCTACGGTCGCTCGACTTGTTTAGAATTACAGTTTTTACATGGATCAGAGTAGAGTCGAGCTTGAGCTACGCTCGCTCGACTTGTTTAGAATTACAGTTTTTACATGGATCAGAGTAGAGTCGAGCTTGAGCTACGCTCGCTCGACTTGTTTAGAATCACAGTTTTACATGGATCACAGTAGAGTCGAGCTTGAGCTACGCTCGCTCGACTTGTTTAGAATTACAGTTTTTAAATAGATCACAGTAGAGTCGAGCTTGAGCTACGCTCGCTCGACTTGTTTAGAATCACAGTTTTACATGGATCACAGTAGAGTCGAGCTTGAGCTACGCTCGCTCGACTTGTTTAGAATTACAGTTTTTACATGGATCAGAGTAGAGTCGAGCTTGAGCTACGCTCGCTCGACTTGTTTAGAATTACAGTTTTTACATGGATCAGAGTAGAGTCGAGCTTGAGCTACGCTCGCTCGACTTGTTTAGAATTACAGTTTTTACATGGATCACAGTAGAGTCGAGCTTGAGCTACGCTCGCTCGACTTGTTTAGAATCACAGTTTTACATGGATCACAGTAGAGTCGAGCTTGAGCTACGCTCGCTCGACTTGTTTAGAATTACAGTTTTTACATGGATCAGAGTAGAGTCGAGCTTGAGCTACGCTCACTCGACTTGTTTAGAATTACAGTTTTTACATTGATCACAGTAGAGTCGAGCTTGAGCTACGCTCGCTCGACTTGTTTAGAATCACAGTTTTACATGGATCACAGTAGAGTCGAGCTTGAGCTACGCTCGCTCGACTTGTTTAGAATCACAGTTTTACATGGATCACAGTAGAGTCGAGCTTGAGCTACGCTCGCTCGACTTGTTTAGAATTACAGTTTTTACATGGATCAGAGTAGAGTCGAGCTTGAGCTACGCTCGCTCGACTTGTTTAGAATTACAGTTTTTACATGGATCAGAGTAGAGTCGAGCTTGAGCTACGCTCGCTCGACTTGCTTAGAATCACAGTTTTTACATAGATCACAGTAGAGTCGAGCTTGAGCTATTCTCGCTCTCTTTAGAATTCAAACCTTATAACGGTCAATATATGTTTGAAATTTTCCCTCCAAAAGGTGTGTGAATTAAATGTCTATGCCCAATAAAAATAAGATCCAGATACTCTATCTCTAATAAAATGAGATCCAGTTAGTCATCTACAGTCTCTATGTCCAGTAAAAATGAGATCCAGTAAACATCTACAGTCTGCGTGTCCAATAAAAATTAGATCCAGATCCTGTCTCCAATAAAAATGAGATCCAGTAACTATCAAGAAAATCTAAATCCTCTATGCCTAATAAAAATAAGATCCAGCAATCTTTTAGAGCCTCTATTTCCAATAAAATGAGATCTAGTTGGTCTATATTCAATCAAACAATATTTTTAAGTAAAATTCACGTTACTTAATTTTACGTTATAACTTTTATAACAATCTTCTTCATGCTATAACTATTTACAGAAGGCTCTAAAAGGACCAACATAGCGGATATTAAATGTAGATGTTGATCTTTCATTAAAATCCTATTCTAATGCTTGAAATGTTAATTACAGTGAGTAATCAAAAATGACGTAACTGTCATAAAAAATCATGTTTTTTTGCATTTTTCGGTCACTAAACGACCGTAAAGTTCGTATGTTATGTAGCAACTTTTAGTTTTTAGGTACGATCGGGCATGATTTATCGTATCAAATAGAAGAAACTGTATAAAAGTCATCGCATAGAAATTTTTCATACAAATTTTTGGTTTTTAACGGTTTTTTTGTGTCTAGTTCCAACGCAACGGAACTGGCTGGAACCAAACATATCTCAGGTAATAGCCATTTCCAGTATCTGTCATATGAGAGCAAAAACGTATTGATTAATGCTTTCGTTGACTCAAAAAAGAAGGAAGTTAAAATGGCACGTGTTTTGGACCCAAGCAGGCACAGCGGAACTGACCAAAAAAGTATATATACCAGTCAATAGGAAATTTTAATATCAACATTTATTACCTTGGTTATTGGGGCTAATAATGCTTAGTTTTCTCAAAAAATTGAAAACCATATAAAATGACTCGTGTCTTGGACCTAAAGCAGGCACAGCGGAAGTGACCAAAAAAGTATATATACCAGTCAATAGGAAATTTTAATACCTACATTTATTACCTTGGTTGTTGGGGCTAATAATGCTTAGTTTTCTCAAAAAAATGAAAAACGTGAAAAATGACTCGTGGTTTTGGACCTAGAGCAGGCACAGCTGAACTGACCAAAAAAGTATATATACCAGTCGATAGATAATTTCAATACCTACATTTATTACCTTGGTTATTGGGGCTAATAATGCTTATTTTTCTCAAAAAAATGAAAAACATGAAATATGACACGTGGTTTTGGACCTAGAGCAGGCACAGCGGAACTGACCAAAAAAGTATATATACCAGTCAATAGGAAATATTAATATCAACAACTAAAACCTAGATTGTTGGGGCTAATAATGCTTAGTTTTCTCAAAAAATTGAAAACCATATAAAATGACTCGTGTTTTGGACCTAAAGCAGGCACAGCGGAACTGACCAAAAAAGTATATATACCAGTCAATAGGAAATTTTAATACCTACATTTATTACCTTGGTTGTTGGGGCTAATAATGCTTAGTTTTCTCAAAAAAATGAAAAACGTGAAAAATGACTCGTGGTTTTGGACCTAGCGCAGGCACAGCGGAACTGACCAAAAAAGTATATATACCAGTCGATAGATAATTTCAATACCTACATTTATTACCTTGGTTATTGGGGCTAATAATGCTTAGTTTTCTCAAAAAAATGAAAAACGTGAAAAATGACACGTGGTTTTGGACCTAGAGCAGGCACAGCGGAACTGACCAAAAAAGTATATATACCAGTCGATAGATAATTTTAATACCTACATTTATTACCTTGGTTATTGGGGCTAATAATGCTTAGTTTTCTCAAAAAAATGAAAAACTTAAAATATGACACGTGGTTTTGGACCTAGAGCAGGCACAGCGGAACTGACCAAAAAAGTATATATACCAGTCGATAGATAATTTTAATACCTACATTTATTACCTTGGTTATTGGGGCTAATAATGCTTAGTTTTCTCAAAAAAATGAAAAACGTGAAAAATGACTCGTGGTTTTGGACCTAGAGCAGGCACAGCGGAACTGACCAAAAAAGTATATATACCAGTCGATAGATAATTTCAATACCTACATTTATTACCTTGGTTATTGGGGCTAATAATGCTTAGTTTTTTCAAAAAAATGAAAAACATGAAAAATGACACGTGGTTTTGGACCTAGAGCAGGCACAGCGGAACTGACCAAAAAAGTATATATACCAGTCGATAGGTAATTTTAATGTCAATAATAAAAACTAGAATAATTGGGCTAATAATGCTTACTGTTCCCAAAAAAATTAAAAAACCACGTGGTTTTTAGTCACTCTCAGATATTGAGGTTAAAACCACACTTAACCTTAAAATCACGCGAAGCGCCACAATTTGCCGAACGGTTCACTAGTTGCCTGATAGATTGGCATCGAAAACCGCATCAAAAAATATGGTTCCTGACGAGAAAAGTATGGTCACAAAATTTGATGTGTTTTTGGACACGTGTTTTTTGGACCTAGTGCCTGCACAGCGGAACTGACCAAAAAAGTATATGTACCAGTCGATAGGTAATTCCAAGGCCAACATTTATTACCTTGGTTGTTGGGGCCAATAATGCTTAGTTTTCTCAAAAAATTGAAAAAACATGAAAATCGACCTAAAACCAAAACCAATAACTTACACGCTATGCGTGGAAGTTAATATTCACATTTTCTTTTATATTTTCCATGTAATCTGAATATCAAATTCAAGCAATTCTTTTTAATTTTTCAAGAGGTTAAAATTACACACGATTCTTTTTTCGCCTTCTTTTTCATTAAGCGAGTGACGATCGTGATTTTAAGTCGATGACGCAACTGGCATTTGTGATGAGGGAATCGAAACATGTGTCAGACACTCGGTGAACAAGCTGACTATCCAATATATATGTGTCTAATTTTTCACTCGAGACTTTTATATTTTTCTTTTCTTTTCTTTCGACTTATTGTTTGTTTGGTGAATGAAAAAATGTAGAAAAATTTTCTTTGTAGAGATTTTTTTTTCTTCGCGTAAATGAACATTTAAAATTAGAGAAGTGAAGATTTTGATAATTGGGGAATTTTATACTTAGTGTTTTGACTTTAGGATGTCTTCGCACTCAAATTTTGTAGTTCAGGTGCCTTTACACTAGAATTTTTCAGTCCTGAAAATTTACTAAATTCATAAGCCAACTAAAATATTACAAATTATTCACTAAAACGGCTAATTATATCACAATAACAATCCATACAGTCAGTGAACCCAAGAGCGCGGTAATAGTTAAGAATATTAGCGACATGCACGCAATTATGACGTTGCTTATTCACTTTCCACATTATTTATGCATAATCTTAAGGGAAAAGCGACAACTGTCTATACTTTGTTTGTCCTTTCGTCTATGAAGGCTGTGTAGCATTTAATTTCATGCTAAATTGGCCGTTGATTCGTAAAAGTTTCTAACTTCATCGCATGTTTTGGCGATTATTAAGTCCATTGACGCCATTTTCGTGTAAAATTTATGATATTTTTCTTCAAAAGCATTCTAATCTCACCCATTTTCCGGAACAATAGGGGTTTGTTGTTTCAACTTAGCACGCCAAGAACTGTTTTCTGTATTTTTTAATGACTTTATAATCTTTCATGTTTGTTTACCATAAAAAAGGTCTCATAAGGAAGAAATTTATGTACAAATGAGCTTTGACCTTGTAGAATTTACAAAATATTTACCATAATAAAAAAGTTCAAGCGCCTTTTAATTCCTTCCCTAATTTTTTTTTTTTCGTTTAATAATGAAGCGAAATGAGGTAATGGGTGGTTTGGGTGATATAATAACACGCTATTAATCACGTACACAGAACTTCACGCTTGTCGATTGCTAAACATCAGTATGAGGTCACAAAGAGGTCAAGGAGGCTCAAAATGTCCTCAAATGTCACATTATCATCATCACCATCGCTGTTTAAAATTTTCCAACAATTATTTTCTATTAATAAAAGAAAGAATAGCCTCAAAAGGAAAATTTTTCATTCCGTGTGAATTTTCCCCGTTCCATTGTCGGTTCCACTTCTATGAAAATTTGTATTCATTCATTACACATAACCCTATCATTTTTCACTATCAATTTAGAACAACAATGAAACGGAACATGAAAAAAAATCGTGCTGGCTTGCATTTCTAAGGAAATAATGAGGAAGAATAGAAAATTATTGATTGTGAAATAAAAAAATAGTTTTTGGAATGTTGACTTGGGTTGGTGAATATGTTTTGGTCAAGAATAGATTATATGTTCAGATGCATTCACATTTGGTGTTCAGGTGCCTTCACACTAGCTGTTCAGAAGCATTCACATTTAATGTTCAGGTGCCTTCACACTAGCTGTTCAGATGTATTCACATTTAATGTTCAGGTGCCTTCACACTAGCTGTTCAGGTGTCCTCTTTCCACTTCCAACAACAATTCCCTTTCTCTATCAACATTTTGAGCAGGTCACTCCTTATTTTATAAATGCGATAGAAATAGTAAACCTCATATACCATAACTCACTTTGTTGTATTCCTACAAATTCTACATTAAGGAGTGGAATTTTTTGAAGAAGGGAAAGAGACTTGAATGAATCTGATATTAGCTAACGTTGCAATTAAAAGCTGGATTCTTAATTAAAATTCATAAAAGTTTATCAGGAGTGGAATGCGCAGATTCTAAGGTTAATGCTCCTAATTATAAAACATTTTTTAAATGTAATTCTATCCCCATTAAGTCAATAACATCACAAGAATCTCTCATTTTATTAAAATAAACCCAACAAAAACTTCAAAAATTTTCTCTGTTTAATTAAAAAATTTCCTCGAATTGCAATTCTTTCCGTTCTTAAACTTCAATTTGCATATTTTTCCCCCTTTATCTTCAGCTCGAGTGTTGTTTAAAATCCACTGTTGAATTTACATTTCGACCTTGCATCTTTTCATGTCATTCATTCAACATATCACTTCAATTCCATCCATCCGTCTATTTTTACATCCCCTCATCATGTTTTTAAATAATTTTTCATGACTCGCATACACAGCTTTATGTAGACTATGGAAGATGCTAAAAATACATTCAGCATTACACGTACGAATGGGGAAAATCCCTGTGATTCAAGATGAAAAGATTGAGGAGAGGAAAAAATTAAACTTTAAAGTCGGGAAAAATGGATGTTGAGTGATGGAAAATGGAACGAGTTTTTTACATCAGATTTTTATGGTTCAGGTGCCTTCACATTGGAAATAATGTTCAGATGCCTTCACACCAGCGATTTTAAAAGTTCAGGTGGCTTCACACTAGAATATGATGTTCAAGTGGCTTCACAGTATAGTCAGTCACTCTAAAAAATTCATACCGGCTGAAAAAGTATCACATATACCCAACCCACAACAATATCCACCCATCATTCTATCTAAACTCCACTTCATCAACTTTTTATCCCCTCTGGATATAAAAATAAATTCAAAATCCACAGAGCATAAGGAAATATAGAACACAAGCAAGCATAATGGATGAATAGCCTAAACCTTACGGATATAAAACATTTTGAATATTCAATTAAAGAAAGAATTATTTTTTTGTGAGACTCAGCTGCTTCAAAAAAAACTTTTATTTTCTCTCGTCCTGAACTTTTTCATGTGCTTTAATCGCTTTGTTGATGGTTAGCTTTAGTTCGATGATAGAACAGTGATTTTGTCAGTTTGGCTGGGTTGGACTGAAGACCTGAAAGGTCCAAATAAGCAAGGAGACTCATAAGATACCAAAAAGTAAGAAACTTCTGAAAATGCACCTTGTGCATAGATTGGGTTATCACTTAAATCCCCTTAAACCTCAATATTTTCCACAGAAAAGAAATTATTAACCGCACGGATGTTAAGCCTTCCACAAAACTCAACCAGAAATGGAAAAAATCTCGAAAATATAAAAAATAAAAAGCAAGAACACAAAATCCATTAAAATGTTGTATGAGAAGCTCATTTTTTCCGTGTTAAAATTCAATAACAGATGTCAGATTTTCCATATTAAAAAGGATTGTAAGGGAGAATGAGAGGAAAGTAAATGGTGGATGTAATGTCAAGGACGAAAGCTCCCCAAAAAATATTTCCTCTCTTGGATAAGCTTTTGAAGCTCTTTACGCTCAGTTTCATTACAAATACCACATTACATTTTAGGATCATCGAGTTGAGGTTTATTGCAATTTTGTGAGATTGATTTTTGAAGGAGGCTTAGAAATTGATTTGTGGATAAGAAAATGTTAGAAGTGATTGATAATTTTATTGACCTTTGACATTTTATGGATACCCCTTCCATCTGCATACAAGAAAAGCCATTAAAATTATTTTTTTTTTGAACTTTTCACAATCAATTTATAATAATGCCAGTGATTTGAATGAGAAATTGAATTGACTTACACAAAACCCACACAGAAATTTTTATGAGGTTTTGTGTTGCCAGCTCCTTCCCACGATTGAGTTTTTAATCCTCTCAATTCAAATTGAAGTTGACAATGTCTAAATTAAAATTAAAAGGTTAATGATGGTTTGATTGCCATGGATTTACTCGAAATGATTTATTTTTCGAGTTCAGGTGCCTTCACACTAGAGTTCTGAGGTTCAGGTGCCTTCGCACTAGAACTTTCTAGTTCTGGTGCCTTCACACTAGAGGTTCCGCATCAAAATTCCATCACCATTTCCCAATTAATTTTCAAAAACTCATTCATTTCAGAAAACCACAGAAAATCAACATGAAAGCTATTCAAATTCAATTATTTCCCATGATTAGCATGATGCGAGAAGGTGTGCGACTAATGGACGTCACAATTTTTTTTCTCTTTTGTGAGCCGAAATGACCTTGAACGCAGGTCTACAGCGATGCTAGAACAAATGTTTGTGTTCATCCACAAATTTACATACACGAATACACATGTATAAAAGTCGAGAAAGAAGTTTATATACAAATGTAAACGCTTTGATGGCTTAATGGATGGACTTGGATTGTTTTGACGTTAATTTGGTGTGAATTTTGTTTACTTGCGTGAGGTAAGAATTTTTTTTTGAGTCTAGAAATTGCTGACAAAATGTTTTTCTAACAAAATGAATGTCCTTATTTTTCTTGGTTAAATAATTTGATCGTTTATGGGTGGAAGTTTTCTTTTATGTTTATGGGGTATTTATGGATGTTTTAGATGCTTTTGGATACAAATAGTTGAGAGAAGTAGAAGAAATGGAGACAATTTAAGGTATTTAGTTGGAATTTTTATGTGTGATGCTTAGACATAGTGGCTGTTGAGAGTTTAAGAGAGCTTTAACTACTGCGACATAAAATTTAATGCAATTTCATGTCTTAAAGATCTAAATGTGCTCCAGTTTTGATTCTTTATGCTCTTATGGATTATCATTCAGGATATCATTGTAACATCACATTTAGATGCCCTATATAACTGAACACTAGATGTACTCCAAAAAGCAAAAAATCTGTTGAATCCAATTTTTATTCCTCATGTCTATTTTTGCGTAACTTTTTAGCGAACATGTTCTAAAATTAATACTAATTTAGAATTCTGGTTCTTACCGATTTTATTTTGTTTGATGAAAAATTCGATTATATATTTTTATTGACTTATTTGATAATCAACCTCGATATTTCTGCAAATAGATAAAAATATAGAAATTGAATGATTAATGAGATTTGTCAATAAGATTAGTTTATTTTTATTTGGTTAAAGATTAAGATTAATATTGAATGAGATAAAAGATACTCTTTGTAATCTTGGGCATGATGTAAACTCTAGAATATTACATGAGTTCTAAATCAAGAAGTTCACTGGACCCCACCCAAATCACATTTCAACTCAACTTCTGACTAATCTGCATCAAACAGTCTTTAAAGTCTTATTTGCTGTCTATCTACCATACCGCAATTGATTACTCAAATTTTCCTCATTTCCAATCTTCTTCTTCTTGTTTCATCAATGCCAGAAGAGAAAACAAACAATGAGAATCGTCAGAAAACCGATAAAACAGTCAAAGACAAACAACAGCAAATGGTTAATGTCGATCAAAGAAAATAAATAAAAATTCAAATAACAATTTTTGTGTTGCTAACTGCGAGAATTTTTTGTGAAGGCACCTAAATATTAAAATTCTAGTCTGATGACAACTGAACCTTAAAATTCTAGTGTGAAGGCGCCTGAACTTAATATCAAACGGTTAACCACATGGAAGTTATCCAACTTCATTCATTCCTCTCCACACATTCATGTTTGTTGTGTACATGTCCGAGTAGAGCTCAAAAAAAACACGAGAGAAGGAAAATATTTTTGGCATGTGTCCAAAGTGAAATTGAACGAGAGCATTTTTCGATAGCAAATGGGGCGACTGAATTGAACTAAAAAGCAGCAATAGCATGAAATATATTCACATAATAATAGGCGAGGAAAGATGAAAATTCACTTTTTTTGCTGCTATGTACTAATGTTGCTTGTTGTTTCTGCTCCGAGTAAGAAGAACATTTTTCATCGATATTTTTTCCCAGCTTCGGAGAGGAAAAAATTTTACGAGTATCGTTCACTATTACCTTATTGATTAAGTTTCAGAGCAAGCAAATAATTTCTTTTAAATCTTTAATCTAGTGAAAAAGAGATTTTTGAGGAAAAAGAAGAAAATTCGAGTAAGGAAGACACTTTTGGGTTAAGTGCTTGAAGCGCATTTTTAGTTCTACAAGACTGAACAATTTATCAGATTGAACATTAGGTGCAACTTTGTGTAGCAACCCTCCCACAAGCCAAAACACCACATGCTTTAGCAATAAACCTCAAATAAATCAATCAATAGCCAAGTTATTTAGAGCCCTCATTCATTCTTTTTTGTCATGACAAATTAATCATTTCCGCTGATTTTCCTCATCATATTACATGCATCTATAGACAGTTTCACCACATCCTATCTATTCACTCACCAAAAAAAATCTAAATCTCATCGTGTAATCAGTCAAATGATGAATCGCATAACAATAAATATTCATGTGATGAAAATCAGTCGTCTATAAAGTAACAATATTTTTTCTTCTTTGGAAAATCTCTTTTATGATCCATGGATATTTATTTTTATATTTTTTATGTCCATTTTTTAATGTCTTTCATTAATTAATTGATGACGAATGAAGAATTTTTCAATTTTTTATTGACTTTTTATGATGAAAATTTTTTAGAGGCTTTCATCAAAAGGATTATTGCTCTGTTTGCGTTAAGATGAGTATTTAGTAGTTATGAGTTATAGCATGTGCGTCTGTGGGATATTGAATATTTCAAATGTTAGAGGTAACTTTAGGAATTTTTGACTTATTTTTGGAACATAATTTAGAATTTGGCTGCATAGCCTCAAAGTTTGTTGACATAACCTCAAAATTTGGCAAAATAACCTCAAAATTTAAAAATGTATCCTAAAAATGTGCAACATAACCTGAAAGTTCATACTATATATTAAACTATACCTAAAGGTACTTCCTATACTTAAAAGCTTGCCATCCAAACCCTTCAAAACATGAACAAGCACTTCCAGCTTTCCAACCTGCCATAAACTGACACACTTATGACAACCTCACGTCATTTTGTGTTGCAAATTGTAACCACACAACATGTTTGACTATTAAAATTGCGGTCAGAGAACAAATTAAATTCTAATTGTTTCGGATTGTTATCTAATAAGTGCCATTAGGAAATGAGCAAATGCAAACATTTTTTTAGGTCGATTTTATGGGAAAAAATAATTGAATGTTGTGGAGATGAGTATGTGCTCAAATAACATCAACACGATGACATCAGTTTGCATTTAAAAGTAAATGTCGAGAAATCGGCTTAAGACAAAATCAGAAATATTCCGCAGATTTATACATTAAGTAGTTAGAGAGGCGGTCAAAGTATTGAAAATATATAAATAAAATTTGCAAAAATCAAGATGGTAATGAAGGTCATTAGCAAATGTGACTTAACAATTTATATTACTAACTATCTTGTCTTTTTTGATTGTATTGGTAAGTTTTTGAGCACTTGTATGTGTGAGTGTTCTTACTCATTTCCCATATATTATAAAGTTCTCAATTTTTTATTTATTCTCATATTCTCTCATTACACATTGATTAATTTTGCTTACTGAAAAAAATTGTGACATAAATTTATGAATCACAGTAATATTCGAAAGTGCTGTAATATTGAATTTGAAAGGCTACAACTAGGCGATTCTCGTGATTCAGAAATAAAATATACTTTTATGAATTGTTGGAAGCCATATTAGGAGTTTCACGTTGTGCATCGGTGGAGTTGTTATGTAATAATGAATGAAATCATTTGATGATCTAAGTGACTTGACCTAAGTCAATAAAAGTTTTTGGAGTCTAAAGAGAGTTGAGAGATCTTGGGGGTCAATGACCTGATTTGCTTGAATTATTATTGAAATTTTATTTTCTTAGTAAAATAAAACTTCAAAATTTAGAATTCTAACCTCAAAATTTTAAATTCTAACCTCAAATTTGGAAGAATAACCTCAAAGTTTTGCATTTTATTCTGTGAGATCGTCTAATGATCTGCCAGTCTGAAATTTTCTGTTTTGACATCAAAAATAATTTGAAAAGTTCAACACTTCTTTTTCTGTTTTGCTCCACACGATTTTTTCAGAACTCTATATTGTTCTTGTGTCTAACTTTTAAGGACAAAGGAAGGATTTTTTTGTCACAACCAAAAAAACTTTTCGCAAAAAAAAAAACAAAAGCGTCAAAAGAAGCTTCAAGGTTGCTGCAAATTCGACTTAAACTTCCTTCAGACTCAATATTATTTTCAATTAAAATAATTAAAAAACAGATTTTTAATTGCACAAAAATAAATTAACTTGAAACAAATTATCGAAAAATATTATGAAAAAAGAACTTTTCAGAAATAATTAAGCTGTTGATGCATTTCAATTTAATTCACATTGAGGTTGTTGACCATGTCTTGATAATGAACGTAAAAGGTTTTAGCTCATGTTTTATGCATTGTGATTTTTTTGATTTAATAGATTGTTTACTTACTAGTGTCTGGTTATGGATTTAGAGGTTATTTGGGGGGTTGGGGTACTTTAGTGAAGGCACCTGAACTAATACTCTAGGGTGAAGGCACCTGAACCTCAAAACTCTAGTAATAAGAAACTAGAACCTCAAAACACTAGTGAGAATGCACCTGATCCCATCAGAAATGACAGAATCTGCTCACTTTTATAAATAACTTATTTCAAGTAAAATTTAATTTGTATTTTCATCAACAAAGTAATCACAAATGTAAATAAAACAGAAAAACAAACAAATAACAAAAATATTTCTGAATTTACTTTTCTTGCAAGATTTCCTTTTGACGAAATTTCAAACATTTTCTTAGAATTTTGTGATCATTTAGATGAAATTCGTTGGCTTCGTTTGCTTGTTTGTCCAAAAAAACCTTCTTAAAGTCAAGGGAAAAAATTAATTTCATTTAAATTATTCATGAAAAGAAGAAGACTTAAACGTGCACTTGTTTACTATTTACACGTTAAATTCTGCGAAATATAATTAACATCAATATTTATATTTGTGCATTCGAACTTGTTGCCAAGATATTTTTTGACATCGAGGAATTCATTAAGACGTGAATTTATTGTGATTTTTTTGAAGGGGTTCTGAGGATATTGTTGAAGTGCTTAGGTTAAGGTATTCACAAATCCTACTATTCTAACCTTAAAACTTAAATTTCTAACCTCAAATTTCAAAAATTACAAAATTCTATCCTCAGAAAAATTCCAGGCACTTCCATCAATTCTTCCTAATCCCCAAACAAATTCATCCTCAACCACACACAATAGTCCACTTTGTGGCGTCATTAAGGTCTAATTACAGTTTTAAATCATTCTCTCACAAGATTTATTGCCATTTTGATCCCTTTTTATCGCACATCAGACAAGGACATTCGGTAAAGTGTAATGAGGTTAATTTCATGGGCATTTAGTCACTCATTGTGATTAATAATTTATATATTGTGAAACATGAATTACTCAATGAAATTACATTTCTATTTTTATTTTAACTTTTACAATTGACGTGAATGGAAAATATTGAGGAATGATTGTAATATTGAACAATCAGCTTGATAACTCAATGAATTTGTCATATCTGTGTGAATTGTGTCATTGCAAATTAGTCATCTGTAAGTAATTATTGCTCATTAGTGCCTGGATGAGATAATTCAAGGGCATATGTGGGTGATAAAACTGGAAATCTTATAAAATATGATACTTTTTAGATTTGATATGATTCAGGGATTAAAACTACTTGTGTCTCATTCATTTTTTCATTTTCAAATTGTTGAATTTTTTTTCTAACCTCAAAATAACAAAATTTCAGATTCTAACCTCAAAAATTCAAGCGTCATAAATTCTAACCTCAAAATCTTAAAAAATATGAATCATAACCTCAAATTTTTAAAACCTTAACCTCAAAAACTACACAAGTCTAATAACATATCCTCAAATATATCTATCCACAGCCAAACAACAAAACAATCACTCCTCAAAATTTGACAATCCACACAATAAAAGTCGGGTTTCAATTTCACTCACAACTTCCTATTATCACCGATGAACAATAATAAACAATTAGTAAGCATTTAAATCAAACTAACATTGAACTCAACGTCAACATGACGGCATTCGATTATGAAATAAATTCTTGTGGACTCATCAAGTCTTTGTTTTCTTTATCAATTATTGTGTGACGATTTATATTTAGGTCTATGCATACAGATATAAACATTTATGG
The DNA here is from genome assembly GCA_963573255.1 of Chironomus tentans. Classification (NCBI taxonomy): domain Eukaryota; kingdom Metazoa; phylum Arthropoda; class Insecta; order Diptera; family Chironomidae; genus Chironomus; species Chironomus tentans. The sequence goes on from OY754305.1 coordinate 491,375, forward strand.
TTTTGTGCATTTCCGTCACAATTCTGATAAGTGAGTCAATTGTGTATTTCAGGGTTAAGAGTTTTGTGAGTTAGATAATGCAGTTGTATGACTGGATTGAGTTTATTTGTCATTTAATTGACAAAAAACTGGAATTTGCAGTTTAAGGTTTAAAGGTTAGTTTTAAAATTTAGAATTTGAAATTCCAATAAATTAAAAATTTTGAATTGGATGCTCCAAAACTATCAGTCTACAACTCTCAGACTTTACATTCAATTTAACTTCAACCGCAAATTACAATTATTGTTATCTCAAGTGCTTATACGCACGTATTTCACTATAAAGTCTGTAATTAAATACATCATAGCCTACAAGCCTTTCGAGTATTTTTGTAATTTCGATAGCGTAAAAAAATTATCAATATTAGGCGTTAATTTATGAATCATTTGTTTGCTATTGCTGATGTTGTTATAGTAGGTTGATAATTATTTTGTATAGGAAATTCCTTTGGATTGTAAACGTTGTAATGTGCGGAAAAATGTTGTTTAGAGGTGAATAATAGAAGAATTTTGTGGTTTTTTGAGCTTATGTAATGAGATTTATTGATAATTTGTGTAAACAGAGGCAAATTTCTTTGAAACTTGACATGATCCGAAGGTTATTGATAAGAAAATCAAAATTGTTCATATAAGGATGTCTAACAGATTATTATCAGTGATATTTCCATTTGAAATGTAGAAATATGAAAAAGGAGATTATAATTGCCTCATGGAATATAAAGACCCTACTCCAGACCAAACAAGCAATCATAAATCAAAAGAAACGTAACAAGTCGAAAAAATAATCATATCACATAAGTACACTCATTAACCACTAAAAATACCCCACAATCCATATCAAAATTGGCCATATCAAAACAATTTTTCACATATTATTATCGTCGAGTCAGCATTTGCGTCAATTCAGATTTTAAAACACAATTAATTTCACTTGAAAATCCACACTTAGTATCAAACATAACAAGAAACAAAAGAAGAAGACATAAAAATGAGCTTAAGAACGTCAATCAATATGATAATGATAAATTTTAAGCTTCTCGTTCACATGAAGATGGAAAAGGATTAAGAACTCGGAGAAGGGTATCACTAGACATCACAATCGTGTACGCACATGTTCATTGAAATAAAATATTGAGAAAGTTTTTCACATTTTCAAAGTTTCTTTTACTTTTTTCATACACATCTTTTTTATCAAGGCACAAACACAAACGTGAGCGGTAGCAGTAAAAAAATTCCATAAATAACTCAAAGTCAAAAATTATTTTTTTCTTTCATTTTTTCTTTCTACTCTTTCGATTTCACATAACTGGGCTTAATGTACAGCTAAATGTGCAACGGCAATTGCACACTTCAGTTTGCCGATTGTGAATTTGTAATTACCCTCATTAGACACCACGTGACGATCACACACAAATATTTATATGGCGCTTTTTATTGCAATTAGCATACTTTCACTTAATTCCATTTAATTCGTGAGGAACTGACTTTTTTTCTCTTTTTGCTGCTTTATATTGAGTCGGGGATTGTAGACACATACGTGAATGTGTGTAAGTTTACAATGTGTAGTCGAGAATTTTCATTCTTTATTTTTTATTAGTGAAAATTGTAAATAAAAGGAACAAGTTGAAATCATTTTCGTGTCGGGTTTCATTTTCTGGCTAGCGTATTTTTGAGAGAATTTAATTTTCTAAACAAATTTTGAGATTGAGAGCAAAAATATTTTTTGAAAATTAAATTTACTTAAAATTAAATTTTTTTTCAAATTCAAATTTTTTAGTATTTTCAAGTGAGTGAAGCATTTACTAAATATCAAACTAAGGTCAGTCATCAAGTGTCAAATGCAACACTACCGGCATTTCTACATATCAGATTCTATCTAATTTGTACACCAGAGAATCAACCAGGTAATGAAGTCAACTCGACTTCCTACAAAATCCTAGCCAACTTCGATGTCTGGTATCAACTAGTGAATATTTTAGAAATAAACCCAATGTTATTTAACCCTTTCGTGAAGAAAATTTTTGATGAAAAATTATATTCCTCAAAGAAATATTAAAAATATTATTTTGGGATGCAAATAAACCGGTATTGACATAACATTTGGATACCAGATGTTATTTTTGTGTAAGACCTCTATGAGGTGTGTTATTTTTAACACATGAGGCATTTGTTTTGGTGATTCTTTGGGTATTTTTGGGAATTATTTACTTTAAAGCTAGAAATTTATTTTTTTAAAATCGAAAAAATTTAAAATATTCTTCTCAAAAAAATACGCTAAGATGGACAAAACCCAATAAAAATATTGTAATTCCATTGAAGTCACACAAAAAATTATCACCTCAATCTCAATTTCCCTCCCGGCAGCCGCAAAATAATTCAAACCTCAATCACAAAAAAGCCGACAAAATGACTCAAAATACCGCGTCTTCCACCTCAAGAAAATACGCTACCAAATATTTTCTTAATATTTTTTTTCCTCAGTCGCGACACGAAAATGATTTTCAATTTATTTTTCCCCATGTCTGTTACTAACCACAAATTTTTCCTTAAATCTCTTTTTTGACAACTATTTTTTGTAGTTCACAAAACACAAGAACTGACAAAGTTCGCTGAACTTCCACGCGAAATTTTTCTTTTTCTTATCGATTTCGAAAGCACAAAAAAGAATTTCCGAGAAATTAAAGAAAAAAAGGTGAAAAAAAATTATAAAAGAAAAAAGAAAAATTTTTCTAAAAAATTTTTTCGGTCCGTCGCGTTAGAAAGAAAAACAGATCCACATTGCGCTAAATCACGACGAGTACTGATCGAGTACAGCGAGTATTGTGAGTGTTAGTACTCTCGACTTCCATCATCATCATCTATTTACATTTCTGAATGTTTGTGTATTGACACAATATTGTTCACAAATACATTAAGCTTGTGCTCTATGTGTGCACATTTGTCTCTCAATTTCTTGTCCTCTCTTTCAGCTCATGCAATGCGAAAAGCTGAGAAGGAAAAAAAATTATCGTAAACTCTTTTTGCAGTAGTTTTTTTACTCTGCTACTCTCTTTAGAGTTATGTCATTGCAGGTAATCAGGTTGTGTATTTCTGATATGATTTCTTATCACTCATTACTGCAACTTTATCAAATGTTAACAAAGTATTGAGATAGCAACAATAGAGACGGATGATAATGAACTAAATTGTGATATGGAAACTGTTTTCTTTGATTTGTTGGGTAACATTAGCTCAAAAATTTTGAATCGTAAGCTTACATTCAGGAACAACATGTGAAAAAAATATAATCTTGAAATTTGGAAACGCAGTTTTAGAATCTATGAAACCTAACCTAAAAATGCTGATTAGACCATTTCAAATCATTCTCACCTAAATTACTTTTGTATCCTGAAAACACTCACAGAATCAAAAATTCTCTATCTCCGCTTTCAACAATATCACACTGTTTATTTATTTATATTTTAAAAATTCTTTTATATTAAAATAAATTTAAAACAACATTCTCGTCATCAACGCTGATCAATTCGTTAGATTTTCGGTTCCTATTTCATTAACGCCATAAATTAGCGTCACATTTATATTCACAAGACCATTGACATCATTAATATCGTAGTAAAACACGAATTTAGAAAAACTAATTTGAATTTACGTCATGAATATTAAAATAATTCTGCAGAAACAGTCGTAAAAGTTTCGAAAGGAATTGAAGTTGTACGAAATCTTGTTTGTTTGTAAATATTTTTAGGTATTGGTATGGATCACCTAACTTTTTGTTGTAACTGCAACCCTGCTGCCACAGAAGATGTTAATGATATTTTATTAATTAGAATGTCAGTCGAAACTGGTTTTTATTTTGTTTGCTTCATCTTTTTTAATTTTTTTCTTCACTTTCGCACCTTTAAGCTTTTGTTTCTCAAAAAATGTTGTTGAAAAGATGCAGCCTAACCAAATCTAGAAGACACTGACTAATTCTTAACAGATACAGACTACTGAAGACTAAAATCAATGAAATCGTATTCAGAAATGTCTATTCTTATTGATACAATGCCTGACGTCAAGTTAGTAGGATGAAGATGCTTTTAGATTCACCTTATTAAAAATCATTTGTATTAGGATAGATGTGAATGATTCTTATTCCAACTAAGCTAAAAATTCTCCTCAATATCGCCCACATCCGTTCAATTTCTAACAGTAAGCTCTACAAAATTCAAAAATTACCCACTTATCAATTAAAAAATTAACAAATGTCGCCACTCAAAAATTCCTTTCACATACCTTGCGTCATTTAGCATCAATTTACTATATTTGTGAATAAAATTAGCATTATTATATTTTTGTGTAAAAAAACATTTCGGTAAGCTCTTCAAGGTCTGCTGATGATATTCTTTATGAGCACGAAAAACTTTTGATGGGAAATGACGATAACCATTTTAAATTGGTAAGTGACATGCTCGATCGGAAGATTGCTGATGGCTGATAGTGAAATTAAGGATTATTATTGTATCTACAGGTTGAATACTGTTGAATGAGGGGTTTTAAAAATTTTGTGTAGCTTTAATGGAGGTTTTGGCAGACCTTAGAATTTTTGTTGGATGACTGGGTGGGCTAGGGAAACTTGGGTTGATTTTAAAGTTCTAGGTCTAAAGGTGGAGGTCATGAGTTCGAGCCTAAGTCACAATTATATATTTTTACTAAATATTAGTGTCTTATTAACAAAAAAACAAATTTTTTGAGTTTTGAGTCAAAATTTGAATGTTGCATAGCAAAACTCACAATTTATGTCAACAAAAGACATTAATTTCTAAAATTGCAAATTTCTCTTCAAACCACAGCTATCAAAATTATTTATCTACAAAATCACATTCCTACCGCTCATCAAATCACGTTTTCATAATTTCTGCAACACTTTTATTCATTTTAAAATCATTCGAAATGAAAAAAAAAATAAAATCCAAATAGAAATGAAACTCAAATAAACGTGAATGTGAGCACATTGTTTATGAATGAATCAAGTGTCAAGTTTTCTTATTTCATAAATTTTATATACAATGAAAAAGAGAGAGAGAAAATATTTTTTTCCATACAATTTATTTTACAAATGTCAGATAAGATAACATAATAATAGAGAAAAAAGAAAATTGTGCTGGAATTTTGCCGCAATGTTGATTTTAGTGTACGAAAGAGATGAAATGTGAGAGAGAAGAGTGAATGGGGTTTGCAAGTAAGAACTGTGGGTGGAATAAAGCGCATTTTATAGTGTTAGGTAGCATAACCTAACAATTTAGAAAACTAACTTCAAAAACTAGTAATGAAGCGATCACGCTTCATGGGCATATTCACACCGTTTCAAGTTTTTTCATTCATAGCTTAGTATTATGTTACTAACAAGACTTACGAAAAATCGTAAAGTTTTAGCTTATTTAGTCAAAAATATCAAAATTAGAGAAAAAATGAGTTTGACGTAGCTTCTAGCCCCTCGAAATCCAAAATGGCGTCAGTTCCACATTCAGGCACAGCTAAGGAGCATACATACCAAGTTTCAGCTCATGTGGTGAAAGTTAAAGCAAAAATCAATTTTGCGTAGCTTCTAGCCCCTCGAAATCCAAAATGGCGTCAGTTCCACATTCAGGCACAGCTAAGGAGCATACATACCAAGTTTCAGCTCATGTGGTGAAAGTTAAAGCAAAAATCAATTTTGCGTAGCTTCTAGCCCCTCGAAATCCAAAATGGCGTCGGTTCCATATTCAGGCACATCTAAGGAACCTACATACCAAATTTCAGCTCATTTGGTCAAAGTTAAAGCAAAAATCAATTTTGCGTAGCTTCTAGCCCCTCGAAATCCAAAATGACGTCAGTTCCACATTCAGGCACAGCTAAGAAGCCTACATACCAAATTTCAGCTCATTTGGTCAAAGTTAAAGCAAAAATCAATTTTGCGTAGCTTCTAGCCCCTCGAAATCCAAAATGGCGTCGGTTCCATATTCAGGCACAGCTAAGAAACCTACATACCAAATTTCAGCTCATTTGGCCAAAGTTAAAGCAAAAATTAATTTTGCGTAGCTTCTAGACCCTCGAAATTCAAAATGGCGTCAGTTCCACATTCAGGCACAGCTAAGGAGCATACATACCAAATTTCAGCTCATTTGGTCAAAGTTAAAGCAAAAATCAATTTTGCGTAGCTTCTAGCCCCTCGAAATCCAAAATGGCGTCGGTTCCATATTCAGGCACTGCTAAGGAACCTACATACCAAATTTCAGCTCATTTGGTCAAAGTTAAAGCAAAAATCAATTTTGCGTAGCTTCTAGCCCCTCGAAATCCAAAATGGCGTCGGTTCCATATTCAGGCACTGCTAAGGAACCTACATACCAAATTTCAGCTCATTTGGTCAAAGTTAAAGCAAAAATCAATTTTGCGTAGCTTCTAGCCCCTCGAAATCCAAAATGGCGTCGGTTCCATATTCAGGCACAGCTAAGGAACCTACATACCAAATTTCAGCTCATTTGGTCAAAGTTAAAGCAAAAATCAATTTGGCGTAGCTTCTAGCCCCTCGAAATCCAAAATGGCGTCGGTTCCATATTAAGGCACAGCTAAGGAACCTACATACCAAATTTCAGCTCATTTAGTCAAAACATTCCTTTTCTATGAAAAAAATAAAATGTGTTTTGCAATAATCGGCTATAATTTGACCAAAAATCGCACCTTTTCGTTCCGTGTGCCTTACTGGATGCATCCCATGACTCCAAAAACTATACAGCTCTTGCCATACACATTATCTATCAGATGCAAAAAACCGGAAGCCTTAATATTGAGTTTGAATCGAGTTATCGCGGAAATTAACTTGCTAACTAACTTGCTAAATGACAGAAAGCGTTTTTTTGCAATTTCTCGGCACTGGAAGCACCAATCGAGATGCGGTTTTCACTGTTAAATTGGTAATTTTAGGCACAGACTTTCCATACTGAACACTATGGGTCGATTCCATAAGCCTGAAGCAGCAAGTCCAAAAAAGTAGTTTCACTGAAATACCAAAAACAATATATTCACACACAATTAAAATTGGTGTGAATATGATTGTAAAAAAAACCACAAAATTCAACAACGTACCCCAAAACTGACCACCTATCTCCGAAATTCCAGTCCAAACCCGTTTTTTTCCCGTCAACCATTCAAGTGTCATAATTTCGATTAGCGAAATCGTTTTGTATCTTATCTCCATGTACGTGCAAGTGTTTTTTCATGCGGTATACTACGAATAATATTGAGTAATCAATGAGGTATCTGACCTTTGTAGGGGCGGTTTTATGTATGTTTCTCATCACTGTTCAATAAAAAACTTTGTTTTTGGGGAGCAAAAAAATTTGTGAGAGAAAAAAATATTTTGAGAGGAAAAAAAGAAGAGAAAATATTTTTCTATCGATCGATTTTTGAGCAATTTTTTTTCAGGGAGAATTTTTCGATATTTTTTTTTTGTCCACAGAAGGAAGAAAAATTCTTTTGAGCTTTGGTTCACTCGACAAATCAATTATTATTATTATTTTTGGGTGAACATGGAAATGATATTTTTGAATTTGCGTGCACAATAGATTGGATTATGTTTCTATTTGCTATGTTTGAATATTTTTTGGGGGTTTTCTGAAAATTTATGATTTTTGGGCTTGAAGATAAGTTGCTCTTTTTTAAAGTTAAATTAAAAAATTGACAAATTTTACAATGACTGACATCTTTCTGAACATCTACACACCTCGATTCTATATCCATACATCCAATCCACACCTCGTATCATTTATTTCATAACAAAATCGATGAATATTTTTATAAAACATTTCCATATGAAAATTTTGCTGAATATTATGCTGCATATATTTGTGACCAAAAATCCTAAATTATCTAAATTATTCGATCTATAAAAATATCCAAATTATTTCACGTGAATGAACTGGAAATGAGACATCCAATATGAGGATAGAAAAAAATTGAGAATAAGCATAGAATATATTTAACATAAATGTATGCAAATTTTGAAGAATTTCGGTATGAATAAATATGTTTGTGATATTTTCATGCCTTGTGACTAGATTTTCATATATTTGAATTATGTCATCATTTATTCACTTTTTTGGTGGATATTTGATGTGAAATTATTTTTGAAAAATTGTTAAAATTTAAAAATATTGAAAATTGAAAATTAAAATCAATTTCCAATAAAACTTCTCAACATTTTCGTTTCCATAAATTTTTATATCCATATTCTCATATACTTCACAGTATATATTTAAATATTTATAGCATCAGATGTCGAAGAGATTTTTTTTATAAATTAATATTAAAATAATCCGCCTTCAATTCTTTATTTCATCAGCCATGCACTATGAATTTTTCAGTTCAGATTTTTGTAAAACAACAGAAAAAATTGAAAAAATTTTACTCTGGTTTTTATTTGCTTGAATGGGCAGCGTGCTGGTTGTTCATTAATGTTTTAATAAAATTTTTATATTAAATGTAATTGGCACTTGGTTTTTGGGTTTTGCGATTGAAGTTTTAATTTTTGATTTTATGGTTTTTTTGTTGGTGGTATTTCTGAGTGGGGATATATATCAATTTAATTAATTATTGGAAAATTTTTCAGAAATTTTTGAGGTTAGAATCAAAATTTTCGATGCAACTCACACAAATCTAGCTCACAAAAAAGAATTAAGCCACAAGATAATCATAAAATTTTCATCATACCATTCAGGCACTAGCTACACATTCACTATTTATTCAAAACCCAATTAACAAAATTAGTGAACATAAAATTAATTTTTGCATATTATTCTCTCTCGCTCTCTTGTTGTAATTTCATTAAATATGCGGAACATTTTGCTACTTTAGCTTGTAGCTGGTTACATTTAAACAGATACTGAAAGTTTATTTTTCTCATAATGGATGTATAAAATATTTCATTAAATAAATAAATTAATTTTCTGAGTACTTCTGTACCATTGCTGAGTCACAGTGTGTATTGTGTACATGCTGGCATGACTTGAATAGTTTTTGATGGGATGTGAAGGGCTTTATGAAATGGTGGAGATGCTTGTTTGAAAAGTTCTTCTTGTTTAACATTCTGTGTCGATTTTAATGAAAGTTTGAGGTTAGGATGCTGAATTTTGAGGTTATGATCAGAAAATTTGAGAAAATGATATGAATTTTTAGATTATTTTCAAAAATTTTTAGGTTAAGCTTATAACTTTTGAGGTTAGGTTTATTAAATTGGAGGTTTTAGTCAAAAATTTGTGGTTAGGTTCAGAAAATTGACTCAAAAATTCAACAAAAATAACCACAAAGCACTCAAATTTCACAAACAAAGCACGAAAATTAGCAACAATTTCTCCATAACTGACAGAATCCATAAAAATAATGAAAACGAGCATCAAAATGGGAGGAGATCAGAAGTTCTAAACTGAAATGAGTCACATAAGAGCAATAAATTTAATGCGACATGACCGAAAAATTCTCTAAGCGAGACTTTAATTTTATTCGTGAAGGAAAATCCTCTCGAAATTTAATCTCAATGAAGATTCTTGAGAATCTTCTTTGAAAACAAAAAGAAAAGTTTTTTTCAACAAAATCATAGCAATTTTTTGCTTCAGAATTATTCAGTGCTATAAAAAACAAGTCAGAAATGTCAAGAATAATTTTTTTCTACTTATGAAAAAAAATTCCCATAAGAAGATTTCCTTCACGTTGAGCCTTATTTTTCCCTTTTGCCTTATTTTCGTTTCCCATTCTTTTCAATGGGGATGATTTTCATTTATTTTCCCATAAATCTGTCCTCTTTATTCCCATGGATTATAATATTTAATGAAATTCTGCTCTTCACTCTTTCAAAATAATGCAGCCTTAAATGTGCCATTTCTGATTGCTCTATTCCCAACATCTCAATTCATTGCTTTCATTTCCATCTCAATTCTCATAACAATGACATGTAATTAACAAGCATAAGAATGAATGGAATTGAAATGTTTCTCGATTGCTTGGATTCCTTGTGGGGATTTATGAGGATTTTGTGATGGGTTGAAGATGTTTTGGGTTGTACAGCTGGAATTAGTTGAATTTTTTTGCAAATTAATAAATTAAGGCATTGCTTCAAAAACAAGTCAACGCTTTAAATAATTGTCTCAAATCTAAGTCAACACCTTAAAATTAAAGCAATCAAGTCAAACGAATCTTAATTTGACAAAATCCCATCAAAATCCACCTAAGGACTATCAAGATCCAATTCTAAACTCAAAACGATTCAAAACAGCCACAAAGTTCAGCTCAAAATGTGATGAACAATAAATTTTCTTTCTGTGAGAAATAGAAAGACAGAAGATGGAAATGAAAATGAAAGAAAATTCTTCAGAGTGTAATTAAAAGTTTATGGATCTTGTTAACAAATACACACTCACATACATACACACAGGGAGCAATTTTTCATGTGCGCTCTCTCAAATGTTGCTAAAAATAGCAAACAAAAAAAAATTAGAAGAAAAAAAAACATGAAAGTAAATTAAAACGAGGAAGAAGAAGAAGAAGGAAAATTTGAACAGAAAGAAGCTCCATTGCGGCTGCCTGACGATGTTTACTACTCGACATACACACATATTCGGATATTACATTGAATGAGGATTTTTATTTCTTTCATTCTGTTAGTCACGTTTCTTGATTCCATGAAGGTTATGTCCTTTTAATTTCACGATGCTTTTGAGAAACTAAATGGCACTGCTGCTTGTCTTCAAAAATTATGGCAATTATTTTGAATTGAGATGAAATGGAGGAAGAAATTAGATAGGAATGAGACTGTTTTTTGGCTCTTGAGAGTATTTTTTGGTGTCTTTATGAGGAGAGTGGTCGATCATGTTAGCAATTGTCTCGTAAACAATATCAGCTAAATGAAAAGTTAGTCAAAATTAACTTACCTTTACTAGTATTTGCCTAGAATTACTCGAATTACTGTTATGCTGCATTAAAAATCAATATCTGGATGCTGAAAATATACAAGACAAAAAAATCAGTCAATATTATAAAATTTTAAAGATTATTTTGAATTTTAAAAAATATTTTGAATTTTAAAAAATATTTTGAATTTTAAAAAATATTTTGAATTTTAAAAATTATTTTGAATTTTTAATAAAATTCAAAAAATTCTTCATCTAAATAGCAAATAAAGTCTCAAAAAGTTCAAAAATTCAAAAATAAATTCACAACCCATCCACGCAATTCCGAGAATTAGGATAGCATCCACAATCAGCTACAAAAGCTCATAAATTTCACGCAAATTTTTTTCATTTGTTATCTTGAGGCAAAAAAATATCAAAAAATAAGAACAAAAATCATTTTAAAGACGAAAAAACTTTTTTTATGCTCAATGTCTAATAAAGTCTTTAGGGAGAACTTAATTTAATGGAATTGAAATTTTTTGAGAGCATCTTTTATCTCAACGAATAATTTCTCACAACCCTTAATCATTCTACTTAACCTCTTTATAGCCCTTAATTTAAAACTTTTCTTGTTAAATTCCTTCAATCTAAAGTTTGAATTAAATATAATTAAATTTCAAGATATAACCTCAAATTTTTTTCTTATCTCATGTATTCTAGAAAACTATAACTAGGATTAGCCATACACTCACATACAATCCACAAAGGACATTTTTATTCGGATTGAGTTACGAGGAGCATGAGAAGAACTAACGAGAAATAATCTCAATTTGTGGATGTATTAAGATAAGCTTGATAAAGTTGTATGAGAAAATATTGCAATGAGCGCGTTTCAAATGCTTTCGAATGCTTTTGTAGAATTTTCAATGCTTTAACACCCTTTTAGTGTTTGAATAAATCTTTTAGTACTTGATTATCCATTATTTTTTAGTACCTAAATACTTTAGTACACAAATCCAGTCATGGTGTCTCCATACATCTTCCCGAATCCTACATACCCTCTTTTTGATTCCTATGTATCCCCTTATAACATCATCCTTAAATTTTCATGAGCCATTTCACAAAACATTCATTTTTCATCACAAGTTCTAAGCTTTTTCCAATCACAAAACTTTTTCCAATCCTTCAAGCATAAAAAAGCTTCAGCATGTATGAAAAAAAGCTTTCTGAGAAAACCACAAAAACAAATTCTCTCTCTCGAACATTTCAGAAATAAATCAATAAAAATTATTTTCATCCGAATGAAGCATTTCATCCGTGCAGTTAGAGCAAAGAACGCTTGAGAGATCACCAGTCGTTGCTGTAGCAAATGTAATGTCGTATTTCAAATGTCTAAAACCACATCCATAAATTCATTGATATAAATTATCATTCTTAGCTTGAATATTATCCCACAATAAATATATTTTAGCTCTCTAGCTACTCTTCCTCTTCTTCTTTGTTGAAGATGAACGTTTCAAACGTAGGAACAAAGTGTGCTGGTTATTCCATATTTTATCTCATTTTGTGAGAAATCCTTGTGTGGATTTTAGTCAGAATTATGTTTAAAGGGGTACATTTTGCTAAACCTTCGTACCCCTCTCATTGAACCTGTGTACCCCCAGACATCGAAATCATTAAAAAATTCTGACAAAATTCCCACAATGGACTAGAAAAGCTCCATGAAACCATAAACATGTAGAAATGATGTCCTTATTTAACCCTCATACAGCATCAGCAGGGCATTATTACTGTGCATTGCTCTCAATTTATGTCAATTTACTGAATATGTCTTTATACATTTCACAAAGCGACGAGATGAAAGAAGAAGAAACAGATGGAGGAAAAATAAGAACGAAGTTCATGGATCTAAAAATGAAGCAATTTTTTTAGCGGATTTTCTTTTGAATAAGAAATAAAGTTAAGTGGTCATTTTGAATTGGTTTTGATGTGGATGAGGAAAAGAGTTGGAATGGAAAATTATATTTGCTGATTTTGCTGGTTTGTTGAGTTCATGGAACAGATTATAGATGCAGTGACTAGTTTTAAAGAGGATTGACGTTTATGATTGAAAAGAGAAGTTTTTGAAGTTGTGTGCTTGTTAAAAGTGGGATACTCCAAGGGGTATACGGATAATTTACAGGGACTTGAAGGAGCAAACAGGTTCCTGAATGGAAACACAACTTACAAATTTATTTTTCCTCAATAAAATCTGCAACATTTCCTTCATAACCAACATAATCACCATCAAATCCATTCCAAATTCCCATCCACCCTCATTTCTCCTTCATTTTATTTTACTTTATCTACCATGAAAAATTTACACTACACATAACGTAGAAGGGCATCTGGTTACATCATCGTTCTCTAAATTTTTTTCATAATACCGTTTTTTTACGTTAAACTCATAGAACGACAGAAATATGGAAGACAAAGTCATTCGAGCAGAAGAGAAATTCACAAAACCTTAACCAAAAAAGGGCAAATTACACAAGTGACAAAATTATTAATGTGAATGACGTAAATTGGAGTTTTTTCCTCTCTCTCTCTAAAGTTATAGTTTAAAGTTTTTTTCTTCGACAAACGTCATTAATTAGAGTTTTCTGGGTTTGTAATTATTATGATAAAACTGGATAAGACTCAAATGTCGAAATGTAATTAAAAAGTTTGAAATAAATTTTATTTAATCGGTCGAGTCAGCTAGGCTAAAATTAAATTTTCCATGAAGTAATTTTTGATAATAATTTAACAATGTATGAAGATTAATTGATTCATAGGAATTTTTTGGGAGGATGATGAAGTAATGACTGTCGTTAGTCTATCTATTTCCGTAGCTTGATATGAATGACTTATGGATGCTGAGATATTTAACGATTCAGATACTGAGATGACTGAGTTTTATCTGAGATGACAGAATCCATGCAGAGATACCAAATCAAGAACAAGATGACGAATTTAATTTTTATTTCCATCAAAAATAAAATATTCCATTTTTAGCGAATTTAATCAACAAAATTCAATTTAAAATCCTCCATGTCCTCTTATTGCTTCCATTTCTAAGGATTACCATACCAAACCCTTTATCATCGCACCTTTTTATTCATTTTCCATCCTTCATCTTCAAGCCAATTCTTGATTCCTCACATTTTTCTGTCGTAATTCAAATCAAATCCCATGGAAAATCAATAATGAAATAAAGAACAATCAGCTATAATAGTAAAAGATGTGAGAAATAAAATCACAAAGGAAATTCGAGTGATAAAAACAGAAAAGAGAAAAATGGGCAGTAAAATCGAAATCAGATTTAGGCGAAATATGTGTGAATTGATGATCTGTTTATTTCGAAAGGTTACTGGCGCATTTTTTGATTACAAGACTAGTATTATATTTAGATAGGATAGGGTAGAGTATGTGAGGTATGGTAAGGGTAGGGTAGAGCTACCCTCCTTCGGATCAGTTCCTCTTAACTAATTGTGTAACTCCAAAAATGCAAGCAAAATCCTTCTAAATATTTTTTCCAAAAAAACTAGCTAACAGCTAAGAGAAAAACTCTTGAAACAACAAACAAGAGCTAGAAAATAAGAATCAAGACAAACAAATCTCAAATCTCATCAAGATGAGGATTTATGTCATCTGCATGGACCTTCGCATTTTCTCATATCTAAAATTCATATGAGTAAGAAAATTTACGGCTCATAGACGAGCAAATAAAGGAAGTTTGACGATATTCTTTATCATTATGCCAACAATCTTAAAGAGTATACACATGAAGAATTTTCTGATTTTATTGCCACTGCATTACAGCACAATTGCTACTGAAAATTATATTAGTCAATGTTTAGTAACAAGAATAAGAATAATAATCATTATGACTATTATCAAATGACAAAGATGTCCGTATGATGGAACTCTTGTGTTTACTCAGCACAAAATGTATATATTGTGTATTAGATGAGACATAACGTTAAATAGATGGATAGATAAGAAGTGACCGTCCTCGTATGCCTGATGAGTTTGCTGTGTGATAAGATGTAATGTAATACGTGATTTAATCGTCAGTGACAATTTATGCAAGTTGCTTGAATTTTTGCTGGCTTAAAGCGTGAACTTTTGTTCTTTAAGTAATATTTGGTCATCTTGGAGGTCATCTTTGGTGATATTTTGATCAATTTAATCATCTTGGTAATAAAAATTCGATTTTCTGGTATTCTAGTAACACTATGTCCGCCATTAACACAACAAACTTGTCCAATAATCTTCAAACAAAGAGAATCCAGCCTTCAACAACTCTCAATCATCCCTCTTCACATTTTCCATCGTACGACAATCATGAGAGCTTTCTTATTGCCACATTCAAGGTCAGTTATTCCGTACACTACACAATCGTACTTGTTTTCCGTCCTTGAATTTGAATAAGTGACTAGATAAACTCCACTTTAACATTTTCACGCCATGTTTCCTTCATACTCATCTCTTCGATGCTTACTTTATTCTCTTTCTTTGTTGTGATTATGGATGGCTCTTTGTCCTTTTTTATTAGTCAAATGGTTTAAAATAAATTGAAGAATCTTGAAGGTTGAAGATTATTAAAGCTTTAGGAGATTTTCTGTAAGTTTGGTCATTTAAGTGCCCAACCTGACTAATCTAATTGGATCAGTTGTCTTGTTGTTTATACAATTAAGTCATTTAGACTTAGTACGACTCACCCTTAATATTAGTACCACGCTCCTGCTCATTACCAACCCCCAACCACACCTTCTTAGCACACCCTCAAGAAAAATCCATCCCCAATCAATCACATCCCATACCTTGATTTATTTTTGATAGTAAATAACATTTTCCATTTCCCAATTCATCATTTTGATTGATATTTTACATTCAATTCTCATTTCATTCTTATAAGTCTTCTCCATCCTACGTTTGGACAAATTAGCATGCATAGCAACATAAAAGCCACAGTTCTGCAGTCCTCATTCATATCAAATGAAGAGAATTTGAATCATTTATAGAAAATTATATGGATATATTTATTTATACTAAGAATAACATTCATTTTGTGAATATTTCTAGTCGAATTCTATTCCTAATAACTCTATTGTCTACATGTTGTGGGTGTTTCGTTATGATACAATGTGGTTTTAATCATGATGGCTGTTTGGTTTTGGTTGGACTTTAGTTATGCTGTGTCTTTATTGATGCAGGTTATTTTATGGTTTGTGATTTTTTTGAAGATCAAGGAGGTATTGTTCTTATTACTATAAGGTGTCTCATTGGTTCTTGGTCATCACAATGCAAGAATCAAGGGTTTGGAACTGATCAAAATAATCAAAAATGGTCAAAAAATTGATCAAAAATTATCAAAAGTCATTTGATCAGTTCCGCACCATTGGCAAGAATTTAAGTTCAAAAAATGTAACAGACATTCTGCTTTTCTTTAAGTACAACAAAAAATCCACTCCAGCTACCTTACAAATGGACATAAAAGGAATAAAACGATAACATATTGTCATAAATTGGGAGCATCTGTGTCACACAAAAAAAATAAACAATATAAAACGATAACCAGAAATAATATTTTTCGTTCTGGATTTTTCTCTCGTTTAAGTGGAAAAATTGAAATTTATTAGGATTAGGGATGTTACCAGAAAAGAATGCTTCAATTGCAAAAAAATACACAAAAATTCTAGGGAGCTTTAAAACTTTTATGATATTCCCTTTAATGCTAGTAATATACCCTAAAATTCAGCAATATAGCCTCAAAATTCAGCAACCTATCCTCAAAATTCAGAAGCATAACCTCAAAAAAATATCCCTGTATTTTTATCAGCTTAACTTCTCATCAAAACTTGAATGAGTTTTTGTTCCATCTTGATTTTACATCTCCAGTCTTCAATCAACCAGCATGACGAGAAACTTTTAAACGAAAACCCTCAAAAATTTGATTTACTTCTACCAACTCAATCATCAACTTTCAACTCTTCCAATTTTCTCAACTTTTTCACCAACAACAACTCAAAAACTAATATTTTTTTACTAATTTTTATGGAAATTTTTTATTTTATTAAAAAATATTTTACATGAAAACTTCAGCATAATAAAAAATATTAAATTACAGCTCTCATAAACTTAATTAGAATGTATGGTGGGGTATTGTTATCAAATTAGTTGAGTTGATGTTGCATAAATTATTACGGTGCTATAAATGTGAGCAATAAATTGTAGCGAAATATTACATTGAGAAAGTTCTCAACGTATATTTTTATATATTAAATAATTTGTTTTATTGTTCTATAAAAAATTGTTTCTATGTTAGTGTAATTGATTGATGATGTGGGGAAGGAGATGAGTTTGATGGGGGAATAGTGGATCTGACGGTAATGTTGATTCATTATATTTTGCAGAAATTTGACAAATTTAACTAAAGGTTTTATTTTTGGGGAGACAGTAAACTATTTCCAGGAATATGGCGCACAACTAATTTTTTAAAGATTTTTTCAAAGATTTGTCAGCTCGTCTGTTAATCCATCCATATTGCTATCATCAAATTTTCATAAATTACATTGACATTTGAAATAGTAAACTATTATCCATTTTTAGTAAAAATTCTCAAAATAAACAACCAAAACCTACTATATCATGCATAAACTAGCTATCATTCATTTCAACTGAAATTCATACAAAGGAAAAAAAACTCATCCATAAATAAATTTTTAACGATTTCAGTTTTCCATTATGTGAATGAAGCAGCCTCACCCCATTTGATGCTAGTTTCGCTCCCATTTCATGATGAAAAATGAATATTAATTTTCCAATTTTTTTATACTCCTCGTCTGTTCTAGAATAAAAAGCTAGCTACTAAATTTTTAATTCCAATCTGTCCAATATCTCACACTAATTGATAAAACATGACATGCCAAATGTCTTGAGTCATACGAAAAAAGTGTCTACAAATTATGATGATTATTACGATTCTCATCATCATTCAAAATGTCGTCATAGCCGTAATTTTATGTTAAAGGAGAAGAAAAAGAAATATCCAAAAGAAATAAAGTTTTTTTTGTGTGTCATAATTATGAAGGAGATATAAAAGAGCAGGAAGAAGAGGACGGAGACGTAAAAATACGTTCATAAAAAACTCTGCATTATGACAAATGTCTCTGTTTTATCAGACTCGTGCATTATCTTTTATCGGAAGATTGTTTTGTTGACTCTTTTTCGTCTTGGTCTGAAAATTTTCAACTGAAATGTTGTGAGTGAGGTGTTAAAAGTTATTGTGAAGGTGCACTGGACGGGGGTTGTTTGGATTGTGGGAGAAACTTTGAATAATTTTGTGGAAGTAAAGATTGAGTTGTAAATTTTTACAAAATATCGACAAATTTGACTAAGGTGCTGTTATTGATGTGAATTTTTTAGAATCTTAATCAAAGATCTTGATCTTTAGCTAATTTTGGTCAAAACATGCATCATATTTTGTGGGAAATAGTAACGTCTCCTCCAAATATGACGTTTCTTATCTAGGTACGTACAAAATTATTGAATATCCTAAAAAGCCATTGTTAATGAGTAAATTTTACATTTTTAAACAAATTTGTCTTCAAATTTTTATTATAACCTCAAAATATTCATCTATTTTCTTGTCAAAATGCGCACAATTCCCATCAACCCAATCAAATTCATATTCCAAACTTAATAAAATATTTCCCAATAAAACAAAACAGCAAAAAAATCGTCCGAATCGTCTAATTATCTTTTCTTATCTATTCTCGTTTCTAAGCTCTCTTTTTAGATTTCACATGCTGTCGGCGTCTTCGTTATGTTATCTTGTATTCATTAGACATTTCTTTAATTTATATCTTTGTTCTCTGTCTACACTGTACATGGAGATTGATTTATTGTTTGGTGTTGGAGATTAATTGAGATAATTTAAAATTAGGGAATGTAACCTCAAAATTTCAAATTCAGAAAACGAAACCTCAAATTCAGATATAGCAAACCCTATTGCTCTAAACTGTTTTAGACTAAACATAAACATTGTCAGTAAAAATTCAGAGAATGTTTATTTACGCATTAAAAATGTATGCCACCCCTAAATCACTCCAAATTAAGCAATTAAGTGTAAATATTCAGTACACAAGAAGTGCCATTACAGGAATTGAACAAATATGTCCAATGTCACTACAAAAAACTTCTAATTACCTTCAATAATTCTCAAATAGTTTGGTCATTGCTACAAAATACCATGAATATTCCAAACATACAAAAATTACTCTAATTTTGCCAAATTGCTAGCAACTGAACGCAGCAAAGGACGAGGACGAGGAAAAGTCGCACAGCTCTTTCAGGTCATTAATCAAATTAGCGCCTTAATTATCACAGAAAAGAGGCAAAAAAGAAAAATTCTGAAAAACGAGGCTGCATTTTAAGCTCATGGCCGAACCGCACACTATGGTAAGGCATATTAATGAAGTCTAGTGGATGAAAAAAACACAAATTTGGGTCAGCGGACAGAAAAAAGCGCCTGACTAGGATAAAGAAAAAGAGAAAAATTTGCGGGAATTTTTAAAGCTATGTGATGTCAATCAATTTGGAGCAGCATGCATACGTGAGTTGCATAATTCACATTCGTTAACATTCTTGCACTGTGGGAGATCCCATCAGTAGGATAGAGTAAGAATGAATCGGTGGTGTGAAGAGAAATATAAACTGAACATTTTTTTTATTTTCGTATCCTCAAAAATTCGAAATCCGACCTAAAAGTTTCTTAAATTTCAAACATTTCAGACTGAGGAACAAATCCTCAAATTGAAGATCATAAACTCAAAATTCAGAAAAATATTCAAAACTTTTCCATCCCTGACATTGATTTTTCAGAAAAACTCATAAAATCTCCGCCCAAATTAGCTTCAAAAGAATTAATTTTCAATAAGCTCATTAATTAATGTAAAGAGAAAACCAATTTACTCATCTCAATTTTATTGCAATTGCACCCCCCATTGTTATTTTTATTATTTCAACTTGATTGAATTTTCTCTTTCAACTCGCTCTTTTTTTTAAAAAAAACTACATAATCAGCTATTAAATTGCATTTAAATGCAATCATCATAGCAACCAACAATGGCTCGCTATGTGAATATGTCTCCATTCTACTTTCGACGATTGCATAAATGTCGTATGGAAGAGAGGAACATGGAAAAGCGACTGGGTGGTATGAGTGATCGAGCTCGTTCGCAATGGGGTGTCCATTTGATTGAATGGTGTCGCATATATCATAAAATAGGTTGGAGACTTTTATGTACTTTATGATTGAATGAAAAATTGAGTAGCTTTGTGTGTGTGTATCTGTGTGCTTATAGAAAATCGATACTGTAATAAATATAATAAAAGGGTTTAAATATCAATTTTAATGCTGGTGGTTTGTAGAAGGAAATGGATATGAACTTCCGGGTGTGGATGGATTGTATTCAGTTTCTATAGAATTTTGAAAATTTTAAGGTTATGTTCCTGAATCCGAAGTTTTAATTTAAATTTTGAGATCATGTTTACAAATTTGAGCTTAGTTCACATAATTTTGAGGTTACAATTTAAAAATGCACTAACGTAAGGCGTTTTTCAACACCCCTAAAAACCACACTTAATTAATTTCCTGCATATTATATCCAAACTACCAATAACAACTAATTTCTGAAAACTCCCTCAAATCGTAAAAATTCACCCCACGAAAATTAAAACTTTGAATGCGTGTCGTTAATCACTAGAATTACCAACCAATTTACCACCGATAACTCTGTTTCTGATTCTTATCAACCAGAGTAAATTATTTTTAGTTACCCAAAAAAACAAGTTCGGGAAGTCAATTTTTTCTGGTTTACGAAGAAAAGTTTGTGTTTTCACTTGACGTGTTGTTTTAGTTTGGATGTCTTAAGTTGAGTTGTTTTTGATTTAATGGCAAAATAATTGACTGTGTAGGTGTTTTCCTGAAAAGTTTAACGACTTTTAGGTGGAGAAGATTCTTATGAGGAAAACTTAAGTTCGAGTTGTGTAGGCTACAGTTGGGGGTAGAAACACTAGTGTGGCGGCACCTGAACATCAAAACCTAGTGTGAAGGCACCTGAACATCAAAACCTAGTGTGAAGGCACCTGAACATCAAAACCTAGTGTGAGGGCACCTGAACATCAGGGATATCAAACATTCCAACTCACAAAGCCCAGCTCAACATAAAACAATTTTGCAACAAAATAATTTTTAAAAACTTTTAATTTTCTATAATCATCCAATCATATTCAACAAAAGCAGAAGCAGCAACTACATTCTGCTTTCAAAAATAGTTTTAAAAATGTTTATAGGAAAAAAGAAATTGTTGAGTCTTTCTCTTGCACTCCCCTCAATTATTTTATCATCCACAGTTTCTCTCCTCATTTTTCCTCTACATTTTTTTTCGTTGTGTATATTTATTTTTATATTATTTGCAAAAATATTTTCTTTCTCGTTCTTAAAATAAATATAAATAAAGTTTATAACAAGGCAAGTTTGTGAGACTCAGTTGGTATGGATATAAAGCGCACTTTTGTGAATATTCTTATAACAATTTGACAATTTGCAATTTTATAATTAGGTTTTGATTTTGAAATTTTAGGGTTAGAATTTTGGAACTTTAGGTTTGAAAAATGAAATAGAAACACATCAGACAGTCAAAACAGATCCAAAAGTCCCTCAATCATCATCTTCCATCCCACGGACACACTAAAAGCATCTCAAAAACTCGTGTCTGCAGAATATGAAAAAATATTCTCTCTTCAATTATCGAATTCAATTATCATTCCATTCTGTGCAATTTTTTCCCCTCTGAATATTCTTTTTTTATTTTGTTCCACTCCTCGTAAGTCACACAACTCGCTCGAGAATGAATATGCCCGCCAAACTATCGATTGAATTGCATGGCCCCGGATTGCCGGACTAATTAATGTTATCGATTTTCTCATCCAATAAACTTTTTTTCCTCTTTTCTCTTCTTCCTCTTCTATTTCGATTTATTTTCTCTTCGAACAGAACTGAATGGTTTGTATGATTGGAAGGAGGAACAGCAAGAGCTTTTTAGACGTGTAGGTAGGTAGACAAGAACATTGATTGAATTCACAATTTCGTGTTGTTGTTGTTTCAATGAGTAAGAATGAGGAATGAGTCCATTTGGACATGACATGAGGTATATAAATAAAATGAATAGAGCGGAAGAAAATTTTCTTTTGTTTCGTGAAAAAATTCAGTTTTCTTTATTCAATATGGATCGGATTTTTTTTTTAATTTTTGCAGTCTAGTGTGAAGGCACCTGAATTTTAGAACACTAGTGTGAAGGTACCTGAACCCAAAAATTCAATTTAATTTCATTAAAAATTTAATAAAGCTCCAAAAAAAACTCAAAAATACCAACAAAAATTGAATTCAAGGATTTCTTTCTCTGTCAAGTTTAATATCGCGTCTTAAAAAATCAAAAGAAAATTAAATGAAAACACAAATTAAAAGCTGGGGGAAAAAATTCACGGAAGAGAAAAAAGAAGAAGAAAAATATTAAAAGCTTTTATTTCCCACACACAAACACTTTTATGGAAGCAAAAAAGAAACAAGAGGAAAGAAAAAATGTAACGAGAAAGGAAATTTAAGACGAGAATAAAAAGTTTTGTGTGTATGTGTTGGGAATTACTGATACAAATGTGAATCTGAACATTATTCTTGAAACTTTCCTTTTGTTTATTTCAAAAAGCATTTTTCAAAGTAAGATTTTGTGGAAGAAGTAATAATTTTTGAGAATTTTTTATCACTTTAGTTGTTTATGGTACATGAAATTACGATTATGGCTCTATTGCTGTATTAAGGTTAGGAAATATGGGTGGGAGGATTATTTAGGTTTCATATGAGTTTCAGGTGAATTCTGGTCCACTTTAAAAGCAACAAGTCCACATAATTCCCCAAAAATCCCCACAATACAGTGAATCACTACAAAAAATCTCAAAGTAAAAAATCACAATTGATTTTGAAACTGGCATCTGTTGTGGTTTACTTGAGGAATTTTTCACTCTGTGTCTGTTCTTATCTGTTTATAATTAAATGAAAAATTTTAATAGTTTTTTGAAGAAAATATGGGCACGAATATATTTAAAGGTAAAAGATTTTTTTTTCAGCCAGGTAAAATTAGATTTTTTTGGCTTTTGTTTAAATTTAGAACTTTTTTCTTCTCTGTTTCATTGATGGAAATGGAATGGAGCTGGATTTTTTTTTGTTTAGATGAGAATTTATTGTTATGTAAGGTTTTTTTAGAGGATGGAAGATTTTTTTCTTTGCTGGGGAGAATGAGGTGGAAGGAAATGACTTTTTTGGTTGTTAGGCGGAAAATTTTTATGACTGTTCAGCAAATTTGAATATAATGTGGCATTTTTGGGCTATTTTTGGACTTTTTGGAGTTCTGATTGATACTTTGGAACCTTCTACAAACTCATAAAAACAACCAAAGAATCCACATCTCCAATATTCCAAGATTCCACACCAATAGATTAATCTGAATACCAAATATATAAAAATTTATCCCGCAATATCTCAAGAATCAGTAAACGACCTTGAATCAAGTAATTTGATTTTTTCCCCTCTTCTCACTCTTGAAAAAGTTATCAACGTTTCTCTTCTTCTTCTGTTGCTTGATTTCTTTTATAGATTTCGTGTCTTTTTGATGAATAATTCATGAATCGTTTAGAATTCGCAGATTCGTTCGAATAAAAAAAGTTGTGTATGTGACGTTGAAAAGATGGATTTTGAATATTTTAAGGAAGAAAAGTTTGATGAATTTTTTGAGAGAATTGAAAGGTTTTTTATTACTTTTTCTTTTGTGAAACATGTGTGTTTATGGATTTATTTTTGCTTTGTGAAAATGGGGTGTGAGGCATCAAGGCTTATCAGACTACTAGTATCTAAGGATCATCATTGTTCAGTATGCAGATGCTTAAACTCCATTAAACCTAAAAAAATTCTTAAATTTTATAACAAATTTCTCCGTTTTATGAAAAATTCTTAGTAAATGACAAGCACTTCCATTCACACAAAAATAGCCTCAAGGCTAAGAATTTTCTCATTAATCTTAGCCATTTAAGTGGCTTCAAATGAACCAAAGCAGAAATTCCCAGAAGCACATCCTAAATTACATGTAATTAAATATCAGCGATGGATATTATGAAGCTACAATTTATTGGCTATTAATTAGTCAACATGGTAGATCTTTAGTCTAAAATTATACAATCTTATCGATTTATTTTATGTGGATTTTTTCAAAGCACTTGAATTTCTTTAAGCATTTTTCTTTGGTGAGAAAAAAAATTAAATTCTATTTCTAGGATTTGTTTTTGAAAAATTATAAGAAACATTTTCCGGATTATTGGATATAACCATGGACAACCTATAAAGTGTACTCTAAATTTTGATATTTTCTTGACTTTTCTATCGTATGTTTATTTTTGCAGATCAATCCACTGTATGAACCATGATTGCAGGACACCATTCAATGAGAAAGGTCAGTCCATGTGGGAATCAAATTTATCTAAGTCATAATCCCTTGTCTTATGGTATGAATATTCAAAAAATTTTGAAATATTGCATGTATATTTTTAAAAATTTAATTTCAGGCAAGACTTAAATTTTAATAAGAATATATTAAAAATTTTAACTTTATTCGTAAAAATAATTTTTTAGAAATATTAAATTAATAGTTAAATTAATGTTTTCTTTATACTTTGCGGTATGCAAGAATTTTACAATTGAATCCTAAATTTTCATAAACTTTACTCACATTTTCTCAATAATCCTACAATATGAACAAAGTTTTTCCTAAAAATTAATTTTTTCACAGAATTTTCATCACGTTAATTTCACATTTTGATAGACAATTTTCTCAATTTTCCATTTATAGTCCTCAATTTTTTTCTTCAACAGTCCTCAATAGTCTTGCTAAATTTTCCTCATTTTTCATGGATTTTTCCTAACATTCATCGAATTTTCCCATTTATACCCCAATTTTTCTCCACTTTACTCACTTTTTTCTCCAATTTTCCTCCAAATTTTCCCTTTCACAATAAAAATTTTCCTCCAACAAAGAAAGGAAAAAAGAAACTTTTTTTTCGAAAATGGAGAAAATTTTTCTCATCCGTCACATTTTTAATTCCTCAAATTTTTCCTCCACACTTTAACTAATTTTCACACGAGCATTTTCCATAATTTTTCACACACTTTTAATCCACAAAAAGTTATCCTTAAATGAAATTTTCTTCACAAAATAAAAGTTAAATTTTTCTTCATTTAGTTCCTCCTTTTGATTTTTCTACACACAGAGCAGCGCGGAGCAATAAGCGAGAAGGCATAAAGTGGAAAACTCGGAATGAGCGCGAGTTTAAGAAAAAAAAAGTTTTTTTCTTCTTTGATTTTTTTCTGCTTCCCTTTTGGGTTGATGTGGGAAAGCTGAGGACTTTTGGAAGTGGAAATTGAGAGCTTTTTGAGTAAATTCGCTCAAATTCTCTCCGAGAAAAGTTGTCCTGAGAGAAAAAATTGGAAATGGATGAAAATCATTATGGGGTCTTGTATGGCTTCGGAAAATCCTTCAAACGTTTCATTATTAATTATTTTCCACATAACCTTAAACTTTTTTAATTCATTCCACAATTTTCTAACCAAAAAATTCACAAATTTCACTAAAAATTCCACAAAATTAGGAAAATTTCTACAATAACTTTTCCCATCGACGACTGAAAAAATTGCAAACGCTTGCGCATGAAATTTGATTCTTGCGCAACTATAAATACATCCACATACATCACCTGCTTCTGTTCAGTGCTTTTTCATTGGAAAACTTGGAAAAGTTTCCAAAAAAAAATTTTTTTTTCATATATTTTATTTTATTTTATATTCTTTTATTTTATGTGTGCTATGGAACTATCTATATGCATGAAGATGAAAATGTATGGAGATGGAAAATATGTGTATAAAGTAGATTGTGGATTATGGCAACGTGCATAAATTTTTAGTACATCGTTTTATTGATATTGAAATGATTTTTTTTCTTTTCTTATTATTTTTATTATTGCATCATTTTTAGCTCCTTTCTTGCAATGTTGAAGAGTCTCGTATTCCTCCTGTTATCGGAAAACGGCTACTTTTATGAATCCTGAAAAAGAGTTGTGAGAAGTTTGTGCCAGGAATATTTAAATGCTCATTTCTTTGAGGATTGAAGAGAGTTTTAACACATTTTGGAGGTTATGCTCACAATATGAAGTCATCTTTTGAAAGAACAAAAATAACAGGACATCGATCATCTGGAGACCAAGCCAAGCTCTATTTAAATCCGAATTATGCCCATCCATTGCATCTTCATCCCAACAGCTCCACAGTCAACGAATTATTCCACAACAACAAATATTGATCCAACCACAATAAAATGTTAAATTTAACTGCAAAAATCAATTTTCATCCCAAAATATCCGAAAACTCATAGCCCTATAAATAAAACTGAAAAAATTATCATCAAGCAATCAAGCAATCTAAATTAAATTTCGTCCCAAATCTATCATAAATCGTTACATCTTCCATCCATTCTGTCTCATCAACTTCAATACTCCCCAACCACAGTCAAGTCATTGCAATCCAAACATTGATCAAATAATCACGAACAAATGATATCTCAATAATAACTTGAAATGTTGATTGATATTAAATTATCATTTTTTCTGTCTTTTTTTCTGGTTTCTCGTCTAAGAATATCCATGCACACACATAAGGCATTGGAAATGGCCTTGGCATTTTTACTATCATCGTGTGAATCATGCAAAATTCAATAGGAAGGAAAAAATAAAATGAAAATGTGAGGAGCTTGGAAGGAGAGGAAAAATTTTTGTTTGGGAAAATTTCTTGAATAAGGATGGAGGATTTGAGCGCATTATTACTTCTAGATGTCTTCGGGGAATCGTTAGATTCGGGGAAAATCAAATTTTGATATTATTTGGGGCTGATAGTCTTTGGTTTGTAAGGAATTTTTGTGTTTTAGGTGAATTTGATGCTTATTGCTTGATTTATTGGTAATTGTTTATGTAAAGGCACCTGATCTTGAAGAATGTGGTGTGAAGGCACCTGAACATTGCAAATCTAGTGTCAATGAACCTGAAATTGCAAACCTAGTGTGAAGACACCTGAACTTTTGAAGTATGGTGTGTATTTACACATTATTGAATTTTTTTTTGAATCTAGTATGAATACACTTGTAATAAGCATTCTAACCCCCTAAAAGTCATCAACAAATCCCTTAAAATCCAAAAATATCAAACTTACGATATTAGTTTTCCATAAAAGTCAATGCTAGTAGGAAAATAAATGAGAGAGAAAACAAGTCTCAAGGTAACAAAGTTCTCGAGGAAATTTTAAATTCAGAACTTGTAGTATTTTTAGGATTCTTACTAGGAATTATGTAAATTGTATGAAGATATCCTTGACGAAGGAAATTGAATTATTGGTAAGATTGAATCTGTTGATATGGAAATTTTTTGAGAGGGTTGGGTTGTTGTTGAACATAAATTTTGAAGGTTACGAGAGGGATAATAAGTTAGGAAGATCAAAGATAAAAGAAAAATTCTTCATTCTTACCAAACAATGTCCTTCATAAAGTCATCTTGTCTCCTTCCCTTTCATGACTGCTTCCATCTTTTGTTCATTTAGAGCAAAACACAAAAGTTTATCAATCAATTTTTATAAACAAGAAAAAAGCGTCCTTCAAACTTTTCTAGTTGTCTCAATTTCATTCCACAATGTGACAATTTATGGCAGTTAATGTTGTACCTTCGACAACCCACATTTACTTTTCAGTTTATCAGATATTAACTTACCCCCAAAAAAACGGGATCTAAAAATATTTTAGCGCATTTTATGAATGTGTTCAAATTGTTGCTGTTCTGTCTGTTTGTCTGATTTAATTTTGACTCTTTGGTTGTTAGTTAACATGGATCCCACAGCCAGGGAATGTTCCAAATGACTTGTAATTAAGTCAAAATAATCTAAAAATGCGCTTTAGTTTCGTAAAAATATCTACCTTACTTTTCACTTCCACCTACTCGAACAACAGCAAAATTGTTCGGTTTTAATGTCAACCAAAAGTTTTGTGAATGAAAAAAAGGACCAAATTCATAAATTTTCAAACTTAAACACTTTAATGCTAATGTCAGTTTTGTGTTTTTAAGCCACAATGTAAAGACGGTTCAAGGTGAACGTTGTTTTTAGTGCTAGATAAATTTTTTAGTTATGATGATGGTTTTTGAGGTTATGTTTAAGCTTGAGGGGATGTGTGTGACTAATTAACTCATCCCTTCTATCAATTGACCTGCAAAGTCAATCCTTTCGATCTCTCAGATCAACATCATGATCAGCTCATAAAATCGCAATAAATCTTCCTTATTTCCACATAAAATCTCAATAGATTTTACATTTCAAGCCATACTGTTTATGTTACCGTAAAGTCACGTAGTCGTTGAAGGAATTTTAAAGTAAAAAATATTCAATTTTTAAAGGAAAAACATTGGAAAAAAATCCAATAAAATTGCAAATAATGAATGAATTCTCAGAAATTAGGAGCACATATACAATCAAGTCAAGTAATAGCATTAAATCGAGTAATATATCACAAATGTGGAAAAACATTTAATTGCATTTCCCTTTTTGCCCATAAATTCTTCGTCCTTCACATTTGATATGCTCACATTACTGTAGATATGGACGTCCTTAAGGGCATTTTGTGTGAGTTTTTGGAATCTAGAATTTTAACGGTTTTTTGACATTCAAACATTTTAAATGTTTTTAAGATTTTAAATTTAAATTTTCAAGTCAAAAGACAGAAAGCATAACAAAATCCCCACAAGGAACCTTGACCACATCGACTACACACACTACAGACATTACATTTCAGTCTCAATATCTCACGATCACGTTTTATTTGCCATTGATGATTTCCTTCTAATTTTTCACTTCCATTCTTTCAGTTTTTATGGTTATTTATCTTCTTTAAGTCACAAATTGGCAAGTCACGAAAATTTTTTAATGGACGTAGTAGCAATAATGATGAAGAGTTTAATGATGACTTTTAATGGGGTACTTTAATGATAATGTGTGTGGTTTATGGAGTGGCTGATGGAGATTTTATTGGAATGTTGATCTATTTAAGGAAAATGGTGGAAATGTGAGAATATTAAGTTGATTCCTTGAAATGAATCTAAAACTTAAATAAATACACCAGATTCGTGATAATAATTTAAATCCCTTTTCTAATTTACAATCTTCCAAAAAAAATCTTTAACATAAAATTTGAATTGCAAAACTCAAGTCCTTGACTGAAAAAAAATCCACAACTGTGAATAAAAATTATGGCGAAAAAATTCAAAGTAATTTCTTTTACAATTTTTATTCACTTATTTTCTTGTTTCTTTCATTCCACATTTTCAATTTACATAACGAACATAACTTTACCTACACACAATATGGAGAGAAAAAAATCCGTAAGTGCATTAAAAGCTTCCCTCCTTTGATCTTTTCAAGGATTTTTTTACTTCAATTACGAGTTTTTTTTCACTTTGAATACTTTTTGTGTTCAATAAACATGAAAATATTGAATTTGAAAATGTTCGACTTTTACTATAAATATTTACAACTGAGTGTGAAATTAAAGATTTATTATGTATAATTGGATCAGTAAGAGGGTCTAAATTGCTCGCTTTTCGGCTAAGAAAATATTTTTTCTTCAACTTTCTTTGAAATTTTTTCCCTCATTATTCTCGTCTCTTTTCAATGTGTTTGCTATTCTTTTGAATAGACAGGAAAATTATTTTATGGAATAATGTTGAGTCATGTAAGGTGGGGTAATTCTATTAACAAAGGGGAATGAAATTGAATTTTTTTATGATGGGAAATTTTAAATGTGGAAACGTAATTATTTTTTGGGAGGATTAAAATAAACTAGTCATTATGGTTTTTGATATTAAAATGCGTACAATGGAGAAATATTTTAATAAAATATAATTTTTGGGTTTCTAATTTTATAATTTTTATAAATATTACAATTCAGAAAATTTTAAAAAAATTCAAAATTTTAAAATCAAATTTTTAAAAAAATTCAAATTTTTAAAATCAAATTTTTAAAATAAAATTTTTAAAATCAAATTTTTAAAATCAAATTTTTAAAAAAATTAAAATTTTTAAAAAATAATTTTAATTTTATAAAAAAATTCAGTTTAATTAAAATAAATATTCCATAAAAAACTAAATTAATTTAATCATTCCATCTCTATTTTAATAAATTATTCACAACACAAAATTCAAAACATTTTCCGAACTAAAATCTCAGCAAAACTTTTCATCAACATCCAAAGCTAAAGCTCAGCATCCCGCAAATCCCAAAAGTCATCTCTAAAATGTGAAATTCAACATCCGTACACATATATCACAACATAATACACCTTCCATGCATGACATTCTGATTACAGGAAAGCTGGATTCATACATCTTATCATCCATACACGACTTATGCTGTACGTGACAAAAGAAGCACCAAAAATGTTTTTTTATCTTAATGCACACAATTTATAAAACAACTCACGCTCAATTGCTCACTTTTTTCATTTTCTACGTTTCACAATTTTTATTTTTATTTATTTTTTTCCAGTTGAAACAATTCGAGGAGAAATTCATATTTTGTTCTACAAAACAGAAAAATGTGTAATTTAGTAAAGAAATTTTAAATAGTTTCCTTCCCATTTTGCATCATCGACTATTTGTATCGTCTACTAGATGCTGTATGAAGTTATGTAATTTATAGTTTTTGTTTGTAGGAATTTTTTTCTTCTAAGACTGAAAAATCGTTGAGAATAAATCAATAATTGAAAAGTTTTTGAACTAGATATGCATGAGATTGTGTTGTGGAAGGAGGATTGAGGACATTTGGGAATGAAAAGTTTACGAAATTTAAATGGATTTTAGAAAATTAAAGAATATTTTCTTTCGATGGTAAATTTCATGTAATACCTGGGGTAGACATATCTGTGCACCAATATGCTAAGATGCCTAAGACCATACATAGAACAATTGACTACCTGATTTACACCTTTTACTATTTGAAACAATTTAACGGTTTTTTCAAATTTGAATTTCAAATTAAATATTTTGACTTCTACTGTACTTTCCCACCTCAAACCCAATCCTAGTTACTCCACAACATCTCCTATATCCCCTAAAATTCAAACACAAATCCATAATGTCTCATAAAATACGCCCAACATCACTAATCTCCTCAAACAGTTACCCACAATCAAACGACACCGACAATGCGCTTATCAAGTCATCG
Organism: Chironomus tentans; assembly: GCA_963573255.1. NCBI lineage: Eukaryota > Metazoa > Arthropoda > Insecta > Diptera > Chironomidae > Chironomus > Chironomus tentans. The sequence continues at coordinate 522,755 of OY754305.1, forward strand.
CGTAAACATCTATTGTATTCGAGATTCTCCTTCCTCTTCCTGACCTTCTTCAAATAAGTGGAAGAGAATAAGAAAAAGAAGAACAATTTAATTGACCTCATAGCAATTGCTGTCGTTTTTTTCTTTTGCTTTTGATATTAAATTAAGTGAGATTGTGGTGCAGGGTGGGTGTGGGTGAGGCAGTAATAATAAAGAAAGTAAGAAAAAGGACATTTTTTTCTCTTTTGTGACTTTTTTCAGAACAGAATTTGTTATTGAGAACAAATAGAGTGAAAAGCTGGAATGAATTTGACACATTTGTACAAATTGACTGTGAAATTAATTATGTTGGTCGTTTTTTTCTTGGCATGGGTTGAATGTGTGCTGTTGAGAGGGAACAAATGCAGTTAAGATTGTGAATTGAGGGCAGTTTTATGGATCGTATTGTAAAATTAATGAGATATGGTTAAACTTGGGTTAAATTTTTGAAAATTTTCTCCACCTCGAAAAGTATTTTGTATTTTGCATAACCTCAAATTTGAGAAATTTTAAAAGTTTTTGGTGGTTTTCAGGAGAAAAAGGTGGCAAGCGTTAAACAGAACCAACTTGATTTTATGGGTATTTTAAAATCTGAAATGATTTTCGAAATTCAAATTTTAAAAAACCGTTGAGAATTAAAAGTATTTTTTCATTTAAATATTTTTAAAACTACTAAAACGTAGAAAATTTTTTAAACTAAAGTCTTGTGGTACGGTCAGCCACATTAAAAATCCTATTCGCATAGTCAATTTCAATAAAGCATACAAAAAGAAAAACTCTGCTTTTGTTTCAAGAAAAACTCCCATTAGATTTAACTACATTCTCGAATTTCGTTCACAGCATCCATTTAGTCTTTCATTCTCTGCATGGATTGGCAGTTCTGTTCATTTATTTAGTCTACCTTAAAATGAATGAGAGACGAAAGAATGAACACGAAATTAAAAAGAAGCAAATGAAAAATTCTTGGAAAATGAAGAAAAAAACCATTGCATAATAGAGGTAAATTTTTATTACATTTGGGTGAATAAAATGTGTTTAATTACAATTCACAGCATGTGGATATGGAAATGAAAATTATTCAAATGCAATGACCTGCGCTTCTGTGTTATTATTTGGGATAGTTTCGGTTTTTATGGCCATTGTTGTGAATATCATAATATTGAAATATTTTGTTATTATGTTTTAAATACTGGAAATTTAAAGGATTGTCGATTGTACCAGGGTGTTGATATAAATGTTAAATGGTTACCATAGTTTTATGGGATTGAGGACTAAGGCAGCTACCCATTCAGACACCCACCCTATCCCAACTTTAATTAACACCGCCATCATTCAACCTTTCAATCCCATCCTAGCTCACTGTCACCAACATTTGTCAACATTTTGTTCATCCACACCTTAATTTGCATTCAGAAACGTGTTCACGATAGATTTCGTATCAAATACAGTTCAATTCAGCACCGAGCAGAATTGAAGGGAGAAAAAAAGTTCAGAGTACGACAAAATGCAAATAATAAGAAGGAAAACAAAAATTCAACAGATGCTCAAGTTTACAAGAAATTCAGTGAAGTATTGAAGCAGTATAGAGTGGATGTATTTTTGTCCTGAAGAGAGCAAGAGACAAGAAAGGAAATTGTTAAGGACTTGATTTAGAAAATTGCTAAAATTTAGATTAAATTTAAATTTTTGAATTGAATTTTCACAAAATTTTGAAAATTTTTCCTACCTCAAGGATTTTTTGTGTGAATATAATGACCAAATTTTGAGGTTATGTCAATTTTTTTTGTCATATTTCTGCAGAAAAAAGTGACAGTTTCGGAAATCTACTTTCTAGCTTAGGTTATAAAATTCAAATTTTAAAAAGCCGTTAAATTTTTCAAATTTTTTACTATTTTCATCAAACCGTTTTTTACTCAATTTACTAGAATTTAAGTGATTTTCACTCAGTTTAATATCCAAAAAGTTTAGTCATCTCCCAGATAGAAGCGCCCACAGCACCCACTATACACCATTTTATACTTTACCCCTTTTGTCATAAACTGCATACATAAATGAAACTATTTATGCAATTGCTTATCAAAAACACACCAGAAAGAAAGAAAAAAGCTGTTCTCATTTCTTTTACTGTATTTGAAAGTGCAATGCACATTTTATTTCTGTTTATCCCAAAAAAAGAAGAAGTGAATAATAGAATCAGCTAATCTGTATTTGTATAGCTCACAAAACTGCATATATACATACACACACAGACCATCCTCGTCTACAGTTGTGTATGAAAATTTTATGTATCTCGTCTCTCACTTTGACGTCATCAAGAATATACTTGAGAATATCTACACAAAAATTGAGCGAGAGCATGAGAGCGAGTGAGAGGAAAGAGAAGAACAAGGGAACGGAAATGGAATGTATGTCAACTGAACTTGATGATGATTACAAAACATATTTCTGTTTCGGAGATAAAAGAAAATTCTTTCAATTTTTTTATGTTTTTTTAAAACTTGAGTCCATGCTATAAATATCAATGACGTCATTCATGTGCTAATTTTCACAGGATCAAGCTGGTATAAATGCATTCGGTCTTTTGAACGACGAAGTTGGATTTTATTTGTCCAGAGTAGGTAGGAAGACAGAAAAACAGACAGACAGACAGTCATTTTGTCATAAACAGCAACTTTTCCCATTCGGAAAATGCGCTAAAAATCTGAGCATGAGAGAGAAAAAAATTGAGAACCTGAAAAAAATTTCCAATAAGAACGAAAATCGATTTGCATTTTATATTTTTTCCTCCTCCGTTTCGAAGGTTGTGCAACTAATTATTAATCATCGATTTGTGTCTCTCGGAATGAAAAATTTATAAATAAAGAAGTGAAGGAGACAGAAAAAATATTGAGGAAGGAAAGCAGGCAAAATGTGCAAATACCGCGTGGAATGAGTGACATAAAAAATTCCAATTTACATTCTTTATTGCTTCTTCTTCTTCTTGCAACTTGCGACTGTATGTGCTGACATTAGATTGATGGTGTGTGTTTATGACATGATTATGCATCGGATGGACAAAATATGCAAGTCTCGATATTGATATGTGTCAGGATGGTCTAGGTTCTTAATTTTTTTCTGATATATGCCGAATTTTGACTTTCTAAGGACAGACATGTGGCATTGGACATGATTAAACTCAAATGTCCTATATTTTTGTGTCCAAAGTAATTTCATCAATTAAGACACGTAATTATCAATTTTGAATGGCAAAAAAGTACCGTGATAAGGATGTCTATCTAATCAGCTCTTCCAAGAATAACGAAAATAAGTTCAATAATTTCAGATATCTACAAGTGCTTTGCTATTAGAATTGAAAAATAAAAGCTCAATTAATTCCCAATTTTTCTGTCAAATTAGTTCAATCATTCATTTAATCAACATGTGTCTAAATTGTTGTATCTGCATTTCAAAAATTTGTGAAAATAAAGAAACAGTTTCACTTCCATGTGGTCATTTATTCCACAAAAAGTGTGCATTGGACTGGTATCAAGGTGGATTGCACAGCAGTTGTGCTTTTTGTCGTCGTGGTTTTAATTTCGAGGATATAAGAGAACATTCCCTAATTATTGCTGGCTGCTCAATGACAAAAAAGCTTCAAGAAAAGTTTAATGAACTCAAAATGGAGAATCAGTCAAAGTCTGGCCTAACTCAACAAATTCGATTAAATGAGCAATTGAAGCAGGAGAATTTTCATTTCCAAACTTCATTTCATGATTCTCGTGATGTAAGTTGATAACTGGGTGATTTCTGGGCTGATTAGAGTCTTGTTATATAATGGTGTAACTTTTCGGACCTTAAAATTTAAATCATTTCTAAAAATACCAAAATTTATTTTTTTGGTCAGTTAAACTTTGGACTGTTGGTTCTGGCAAGTGAAATGTTAGAGTTCACAGTTGATGAGCTGAAGAGCTTGGATGCATACTCAGACAATCGTGCTGAAGTTTACAAGTTATTTTGGAATAACCTGACTCAATATATTGATACTTATAATCAATTGTAAGAATATCTACAATTTTTTTTGTATAACTAATTTAAAAGATGTTATTTACAGTCGACAAGATGGATCTTTGATGTCCTCATCCTGAAAAGTTTGTTTTGAATAAATTGTAGATCTACCTCAGCTCAAATGCATCTGAATTCTCGATACAATCATAAAGACATTCTCACTCCCACAACCAAGCTATTCATGTCATACGCAATCCTCACTAACACAATCAACCTCGTAAAAAATTTTTTTCACACAACCACAACTTTATTTGAAATTTTTTTTTCTCATTTGAAATATTCAATTTTTCTTATTTTAAAAAATTTCATGAATAAAAAGGATTTTCAACTCACAAATTTGCTCGTTCGGTGTAGATTGATAATCCAACAAGATGAATCGGTGGGGTAGGAGAGCTGTTGTTGTTGACTTTGAATGAAATTTTCACAGCAAAAAAATTTTTTTACTCAATTCACTTCAAGTTTTTTTTCTTGCTTTTTGTTTCGGGCGATAAAAATCCACTGTCTTGCCACTTTTTTCATCAACAAAATAACAGAATTGCACAGTTTCAGACACAAAACATGTAAAATAAATAAGAAATTAAAATGTTCAGCTCGATTGGTTGAGAGAACCTGTCAACTTTTTGTGGGTTCACTTGAATCAAAATTTAACCAAATTTTTTAGGTCATTCACAAAATCTTTGAAATTTTCAGCCCACTTGGGTCCGATAATCTCTCAGCCCGATTCACAAGGGTCTGTCTATACACAGAAAAAATCCTCAAATGAACTTCACTATCGATCGCACTTTTTTTCATCCACAGAGAGAAAAAAATTTTTTCTTTCAACCAAAAAATTTAAATTTTTGCGATTCTATGAAAAAAATAACAAAAGAAAATTTTCACTTTACACAGCAAAAAAAAGGTTGAAAATTTATGTCAAATTTCACAAAATTTTAAAGAAATTTCGATATCTATAATTGTGAATAAAATAAGCAGGGGAACTAGATGTAGATATATAGATATATATTTTGTATGTGTGTTATTATTATGTGACCTTTTTCCGGCTTACAAACTACTCGCATACGCACACGATGCGTTCACATCATTCACTGATGGCGGAAAGATCACTTTGATGGTGAATTTATTCACTTTAAATCTCTTTTAATGCATTAAATTTGACTATTTTTGCACTTTTTTATTTCTTTTCGTGTGGCAGCGACAGGGAAAAAATTTTCAGTAGAAAACGTTCAGTGAACCTTTTTTATGACTACGGGCGTTGTGTTCATTTGGACTGATGGAATTTGAATTTTTGCGCACTTGTTGAGGATGAGTTGATGACTAATGGAATTTTGAGGGATTATTGTAATTTTTCGGAAGCTTTTTGAGGGGTTTGTGGGGTATCTTGGTGGATGTAGACAATTCTTATCTCAAAATGAGGGACATTTAAGTTGACATGAAAAATTTGGTTTAAAACAATCGAAATATAATTACTGTAATGAATTTTTATGTTTTGCAATCTTTACAGATGCCGCTGGTATGATAAACATTTAAATGTTGAAAATCCGTTATTTTTTAGAGCAAAAAAGTTTAAAAATTTATATAAATTTTTCTTAAACAAGGAAGGGGGAGGGGTTTGACTAAGTATCCTCTAGTTCTAGTTATACATCCTCAATAACAATTGCAACCCAAAAACATTAATTTTTCATTAAAATTACTCAAAAACCTCTCTAATTCAAATAACGGTCAAATAAAATTCAAAATTTGGTGAAATTACAGAGGTAACAAAATTTTCGTAGGTTACACTGTATTTAAATTTTTGTTTTTGTTTACAAATTTAATTGCGAAATCTCCGAGTGAAGTTAATCATAATACTGTGGTAGAATAATAGTTTAGTGGCATTTAAGTGCTATAAGCAATCAGCTGTGATATTAAATTGGTAAGTTCAAGTGAAATTTGAGTTGAAAAAATCAAAAAAATCAAAATATTGAGTAAATTTGAGTAATTAAGATCCTGTGCTTGATTTATCCTGTTTATAGAGCAATATTGAAGTGAACTGAACATTAAGGATTCAAGATGGGTGAACGAAAAGGTAAGAAACTGAACAAACAGTGCAAAAAATAATTTGACAAACCTGAAGATCCAGTAAATGAATATTTTCGTGTTTTAAGTTGACTTCGGAACTTTTTGTAGCTTAATGTAGTTTCTTTTATGTAACTTAAAGTTAATTCGATGATACAGTGAGGAAAATTTGATGAATATTCACATAAAACAGTTTGGTTGACAAAATTTTCAAATAAAAATTTAAAATTCATTTTTCAATGTTTACTATGATCAATTGAATAGAAATTAAATAAATAATGGTTTAGGATGTTGGATTTTAGAAAAAATATTCTAGGATATCTTGATCCTGATCCTGAAAATCTATAGAGAAAAAATTTCCAAAGATCCAGAATATAACTAAGATATATCTGGCATTTGCTTCTTACTTTCAAATATTAATTTCCCTCTCACTTCCACGTTTCCAGGTCAGAACAAGTACTATCCGCCAGACTACTTCAACAATCCAAAAGTCATGGCTAAAGGACTCGACGCTTATCATGGACATCATCAACTACGTGAACGTGGCAAGAAGGCACATTTAGGAATTTTAGTAATTCGTTTTGAGATGCCATATAATATTTGGTGTGAAGGATGCAAGAATCACATTGGAATGGGAGTTCGGTACAATGCAGAGAAGCAGAAGGTCGGAAATTATTACTCGACACCGGTTTATGAGTTTAAGATGAAGTGTCATTTGTGAGTATCGGGTCATTTATTTGGGGAGGTTTTAACTTTTGAATATTCATAATCCTAACCATTTCTTATATTTCCACCCCTCAGGTGCGACAACTACTTCGTGATCAAGACAGATCCAGCCAATCTCGACTACACAATCATTTCTGGTGCTCGACGACAAGAAAATCGTTGGGATCCGACACAGAATGAACAAATCGTACCTGAAACCAAAGAGACACAACGACGACTCTTCGATGATGCCATGTACAAACTTGAACACGGTTTGAAGGATCAAAAGACTTCCGAGGATGTCAAACCTGCCCTATGCCGTTTATTCCAGAGAAATGATGACGTCTGGAAGGATAACTTTGAGGCTAATTTGAAGTTACGAGCACAATTTAGGAAGTCAAAGAAGGAAGCCAAGGCAGCTGAGGATGCTGACAATAAAATTTTGTCGCGTACAAGTTTGGTTGGGTTGAGTTTGTTGCCAGAAACCGATGAGGATCGACAATTGGCTAGTTTATTGAAGCTACACAGCACAAAAAGCATCCAAGACAAATCGCGTGAAAAGTTTAAGGAAATTATGGAAAAACCAGCCCTGCCAAGCGCCACGATTGTGAGTAGCTTTTGTGGAATGAAGAAGGAGAAGCTTTTGAGTCAGAAACCAGCCATTTTGGGTATTGTTAAGAAGAAGGAAGTGGATCAAGAGCCAGTTGAGAAGAAGCAGAAAGTTGAGGAGAAAAGTGCTGTAACGTCACTTGTTGCCGCTTATAGTTCAAGTTCAGAAGATGAAAATTAATAAAAAAAATTAAGTTTTTTTAGTACATTAAAAAATATTTTTTATTCAAAATTATTTTTGAGCAAATTTCAGATTTAAAATAAATTCTGATGTATTAATAGGGTTTGGGGTATCCAGGATGGTTTTTCGGAAGGAGATTTTCACATAATGTAAAAACTCTAATTCCAAATTAAAAATATTTATCTTTTCTTAATGCTTATCATGTATCTGTTTAATATTGTCAACGATACAGACATTTCCAGCTTCAAGTCCTTATATTTCAGTAACGTATCGATGGTATATGCTCGAAAGAAGTTTACTAAAAAGGTTTTCATCACAATCATTGCATATCGATAGCCTTAAAAATTCAAAAAAAAATAGAAATTCAAAAAAAAAACAGATAAATTTCAAAATTTTGAGTCGACTACATTATTTGTGCTAATTTACACAACAAACAAACAAAACTTTTGTATTTGGTCGTCCTGTCCATTTTCATACAAATTTACGGACAATGTACAGTGAGTTATCTTCCCCTTGACAAGATCTTATGCAACTTAATTGAAAAATGACGTTAGAAAGTTCTCAAGAATAGTATTCAATAATTATTATTGATCTTAGTCACTTGTCGAACAGTTATAGAGCAATTATTGCCCCGTAGTGCAATTATCACCTGAATTTTTAAATGTGCTTCTAATTTTCTAAATTATTTTGGTCAAATATTTGAAGCTTTTGTGTTTTTACTCACCAATGCACATCCGTTTACCTCCTGAAATTCACATTAATTATAATATTCATAAAAAATTATTAAAAAATGCTCACCAGTGAACGGCAAGTAAGCCTGTGGATTCTCTAAATTCTCAAACCTTTCCGGCCTGTACAAGTGAGCATCATCTCCCCAATATTTTGGATCCCTCTGCATTGCAAATATTGACATTACCATGATAGTCTTCTTTGGAATTCTATAGCCACAAATGTCAATTTCCTCTGTCGTTTCTCTTCCAACAATTGGACCGGTTGGAAATAATCGAAGTGTTTCTTTCACAATCAAGTCTAAGTATGTGAATTTTTGGAGGAAATCATTGTCAAATGTCAAATCCTTTTCAGTTCCACAAATTGAATCGATTTCATTGATGAGCTTCTGTTGGATGTCTTGATGCATTGCAAGCATGAGAAGAGCTGATGAGAGGGTTTTGGATGTTGAGTCAAAGGACTGAAAGGAATTTTTGGGTTAGAATCTGTATCATATTTTTAATACTACAATCTTTACAGTTATAGCAAAAATGACGATCTCGTCAAAAACTTCCTGATCACTAAATTCATTTTCAGGATCCAATAACAAATCAATTACTTTGTCGTCCTGTATTGCTCCATTTGATTCAATGTACAATTTTTTGTGGTGATTTACAGCTCTATTGACAAAGTCTTTAGCAACTTCCATCACTTCGTCAACTTCGCGTGATAATTTTGATCTACGCAAGATGAACTCATTGTTGAGCCATGGCTGTTGTATCCTTTTCATTCCAATAGTGAATCCTCTGTAAAAAAATAAAACTGTAGTCACAAAATTCAGAATTGTCAGTTATTTCACTCACAGGTTGACATAAAGGATGATCTCATGTCCATAAAGATCTTCATGATAATTTAAGTTATCTAGTCCAAATGATTCTAGTGAGCAAGCACCGATATAATAAAAAATATCAAATTCTTCTTGATCAACTTTTGGTTCCAATTTTTTTACACAAACTTTAGCACAGTGGTTCACTACTCCGTACAGTTTCAGGAGTCTTTTAGGTGTAAATGCCTTATTGAGTATTTTCCTATGCTTTTCATGCAATTTTCCACTTAATGGAAGTAATCCTTTAGTAAAAAATAATGATCCATAAAATATTGAAGGTTTGTCATAGCAATGTGGAGAATTAAACACAGCATGCATTACTTCCGGTACTTTTGTAGCAACAAGCATGAATGGACCTAACCAAAATTTACTAATTGGTGCTTCATCCTTAATGTTACTCAACACAATATCCAAATAGTCTTCGCGCTTTGCAATGGCTAATTTATGTAAAATTCCAAGCAATGGAAGTCCATTGTCACCTGGAAGTTTAGCAGCCAATTCATAAAGCCTTCGTCGACTCCATCGAAACTTGATCACATAAAGCGCTAAAGTCGTGAATATAAACAGCAACAGTGACTGAAACACAAACATTTTTTCACTTCCACCTGTTTACTGCTCTGAAAATTTTTCCTTCCAATTGTGGCTCCTAGAATTAAAAAAATGACCTCGAAATCTTTGATAATTGAATTTTTCTGAATTTTAAGAATTTTTGACAATAACAAATGAAAGTTTTGATGAGAGTTTTCTGAACTTTTATCAATAACCTAGTAGATAGAATCTTGTAGATAATAAGATATGTCACCAGATCTGCATCTGTAACAACATTCTTTATAAATAATTGATAGATATGTTTTAAATATTTAATCTTCGGGTTTGGAGTTCCGAAGCTTTTGCTTTTGTCTGCCTTGACGTCAAGAGTATTTTATATTTGAGACCAGGGATGTACAGATATTTGTAATAATTCACATATTTGTAATAATTAATTTATAATTCACTTGTTACCTTAAATCTTAGCTAAACTAAATAATTTTGTATTTAATTAAATTTTTTAATTCAATTTTAAATTTTCAAGGAATTAACACGTCATTCACTATTTTAGTTTCTTTTATCTGCCTTCTTTTCGAATTTTCGTAAAGTGAGATGCTGGAAGTATCACTAAAAATAATTAATTTAAAGAAAAATTGGAGAAAAGCAATTGTCTAAATAAAAAAAAATCATATTCATTTCAATTTTGAATTGTGTGTAAATAGATTGTTTTTGGTAATTCAGTGAAGGAAAACTGCTTCGGAATTTGGAACAATTTTTAGAGCTTTTAATTTTTTAAATGAATTTTGAAATTATTTATGTTTCTAAATTCTACATTTTTTAAATCTTGTACATTTTAAGGAATTTTTATTTTTTAAATTTCCGCATTAAACAAATGTTTATGCAAAATATCACGTCACTAATAACACCAGATTACAAATTTTAAAATTAATAAGTAATTTTACATAGGCATATAATTAAATTGATTCACTAAAAAGTTGAGCCTGCTTTCCCATTTATTAAACAACAGTAAACAGCTATATAAGAAAATTATTAAAATTTAAAACTTAATACGTAGTTGAAATGAAATTTTACTCACCCATTTTTTGACAATGGAAATAGTTTTATTTTCATCTATTCTTAATTTTTATCATGTATCTGTTTAATATAGTCAACGCCACAGACATTTCCAGCTTTAACTCCTTATATTTCAGTGACGTATCGATGGTATATGCTCGAAAGAAGTTTACTAAGAAGGTTTTCATCACAATCATTGCATATCGATAGCCTTAAAAAAAATTCATTATTTTTACTAATCTACGCAAAAAAATCTTATGCAACTTGAAAAACTTAGAATTATTGTTTCAAAACTCTTACAAATGATATTCAATAATTATCATTTATCATTAACTTAGTCACTTTTGAACAGTTATAGAGCAATTATCATCTGAACTTTGCACTTTTCTTCTAATTTTTTGAATTATTTTACTCAAATATTTGAAGCTTTTGTGTTTCTACTCAATAATGCACATCCGTTTACCTCCTGAAATTCACAAAAGATCAGTTAAAGCTCAAATAAAAAAAACCAAAAATGCTCACCAGTGAACGGCAAGTAAGCCTGTGGATTCTCTAAATTCTCAAACCTTTCTGGCCTGTACAAATGAGCATCATCTCCCCAATATTTTGGATCCCTCTGCATCGCAAATATTGACATTACCATAATAGTCTTCTTTGGAATTCTATAGCCACAAATGTCAATTTCCTCAATCGTTTCTCTTGCAACAATTGGAGCAGCTGGAAATAATCGAAGTGTTTCCTTTACAATCAAGTCTAAGTATGTGAATTTTTGGAGTAAATCATTGTCAAAAGTCAACTCCTTTTCAGTTCCACAAATTGAATCGATTTCATTGATGAGCTTCTGTTGGATGTCTTGATGCATTGCTAGCATGAGAAGAGCTGATGAGAGGGTTTTGGCTGTTGAGTCAAAGGACTGAAATGAATTTCAAGGTTAAAATGTGAATTTTGAGGTACGAATGTAAATTTGAAGGCCACAATCCTTACAGTCAATGCAAAAATGACCATTTCATCTAAAATTTCCCGATCAGTAAAGTCATATTTAGAATCCAACAGCAAATCAATGACTTTGTCAACCTTGTTAGCTCCATTTGCTTCAATTGTTAATTTTTTGTTGTAACTTACAACTTTATTGATAAAATCATTTATTAGAATCATCATTTCATCAAGTTCGCTTGATAATTTTGATCTTTGAAAGAGAAATTCATTATTGAGCCACGGTTGTTGTATCCTTTTCATTCCAATACCCAAGCCTCTGTGGATAAACTAAATTTAGTCAGAAAATTCAATATTGTCAGTTATTTCACTCACACGTCGACATATGGGATGATCTCATGTCCATAAAGATCTTCATGATAATTTAAGTTAGCTAGTCCAAATGACTCTAGTGAGCAAGCACCGATATAATAATAAATATCAAATTCTTCTTGATCAACTTTTGGTTCCAATTTTTTTACACAAACTTCAGCACGATCTTTAATAATTCCGTACAGTTCCTGGAGTCTTTTAGGTGTAAATGCTTTATTGAGTATTTTCCTGTGCCTTTCATGAACTTTTCCACTCAAAGGGATCAAACCCTCAGTAAAAAATAATGATCCATAAAACATCGAAGGTTTATCATAACACTGAGGTGAATTAAACACTGCATGCATCACTTCCGGTACTTTTGTAGCAACAACCATGAATGGACCTAACCAAAATTTACTAATTGGTGCTTCATCCTTAATGTTACTCAACACAATATCCAAATAATCTTCACGCTTTGCAATGGCTAATTTATGTAAAATTCCAAGCAATGGAAGTCCATTATCACCAGGAAGTTTTGCAGCTAATTCATAAAGCCTTCGTCGACTCCATCGAAACTTGATCACATAAAACACTAAAGTCGTGAATAGAAACAGCAACAGTGACTGAAACACAAACATTTTTTCACTTCCACCTGTTTACTGCTCTCGTTCTAAAAATTGACTAAACAGGTAGCAGACAATTTCACTCATATTTATAGATGCTATTAAGGTTTTACGTAACCGATCCTCTCAAAACGTGATCAGCTTCCAGTTTCATTCACTTCTAGTTGTGTCTTTCATATAATTAATTTTGTATTTTTTTAATTATATATTTTGAGCTATAAAGTTACACTAATTACTAAAACTTTTTTTAAAAAATTCAAAATGACCTCGAAATCATAGATAAATAAATTTTCCTGGATTTTAAGAAGTGTAAGTAAGAGCCTGCTTTTCCATTTATTAAACAATAATTAACGGCTACAAAAGGAAATTATTTCAACTTACAACTTTATGCGTAGTTTAGTGATTTGAATGACATTTTACTCACTAATTTTCTGACTTAATTTTTTTTATCTTTTCTTAATGCTTATCATGTATCTATTTAATATTGTCAACACCACAGACATTTCCAGCTTTAACTCCTTATATTTCAGTGACGTATCGATGGTATATGCTCGAAAGAAGTTTATTAAGATGGTCTTCATTACAATCATCGCATATCGATAGCCTTAAAAATTCAAAAAAAAAAAAAATAAATTTTAAATAGAAGCAGGAAAATTTCAAAACTTTAAGTTGATTACATCATTTTTTAAAAAAAAAAATGTAAAAATTTCTAAATTTATTTGATAATTGACGCAACAAGATCTAATGCAATTTAAAAACAGAGAAATGACTTTTGAAAACTTTAACTAATGATTTTCAATAATTATCATTGATCATTAATTTAGTCACTTTTTGAACAGTTATAGAGCAATTATTGACGCATAGTGCAATTATCACCTGAACTTTGTACTTTTTTTCTAATTTTTTGAATTATTTTACTCAAATATTTGAAGCTTTTGTGTTTCTACTTACCAATGCATATCCGTTTACCTCCTGAAATTCACAAAAGATCAGTTAGAACTAAAATTAAAAAAATATTAGAAAATCCTCACCACTAAACGGCAAGTAAGCCTGTGGATTCTCTAAATTCTCAAACCTTTCCGGCCTGTACAAATGAGCATCATCTCCCCAATATTTTGGATCCCTCTGCATTGCTAATATTGACATTAACATGATTGTCTTCTTTGGAATTCTATAGCCACAAATGTCAATTTCCTCACTCGTTTCTCTCGCAACAATTGGACCAGCTGGAAATAATCGAAGTGTTTCCTTCACAATCAAGTCCAAGTATGTGAATTTTTGGAGGAAATCATTGTCAAAAGTCAACTCCTTTTCTGTTCCACAAATTGAATCAATTTCATTAATGAGCTTCTGTTGGATGTCTTGATGCATTGCAAGCATGAGAAGAGCTGATGAGAGGGTTTTGGCTGTTGAGTCAAAGGACTGAAATGAATTTCAAGGTTAAAATGTGAATTTTTTAGTGCTAAAATCAGAATTTTGAGGTTAGAGTCCTTACTGCTAATGCAAGCACGATAATCTCATCTAAAATTTCTCGATCAGTAAAATCATTTTTAGAATCCAACAGCAAATCAATAACTTTGTCAACCTTGTTAGCTCCATTTGTCTCAATTGTTAATTTTTTGTTGTAATTTACAACTTTATTGACATAATCTTTTACCAGGATCATCATGTAGTCATATTCTTTTGATATTTTTGAATTTCTGAAGATAAATTCATTGTTGAGCCACGGTTGTTGGATTCTCTTCATTCCAATGGCGAATCCTCTGAGGATAAAAAAAATTTGACCAACAAAATTTTAAATTTATTTTCACTTGACCTACGCTACAGCATAAGGCAGTATTTCATGTCCGTAAAGATCTTCATGAAAATTTAAATTTGCAGCTCCAAATGACTCTAGTGAACAAGCACCGATATAATAAAAAACATCAAATTCTTCTTGATCAACTTTTGGTTCTAATTTTTTTACACACACTTCAGCACGATCTTTAATGATTCCGTACAGTTCCTGGAGTCTTTTAGGCGCAAAAGCTTTATTGAATATTTTCCTGTGCCTTTCATGAACTTTTCCACTCAAAGGGATCAAACCCTCAGTAAAAAATAATGATCCATAAAACATCGAAGGTTTATCATAACACTGAGGTGAATTAAACACAGCATGCATCACTTCCGGTACCTTTGTAGCAACAACCATGAATGGACCTAACCAAAATTTACTAATTGGTGTTTCATTCTTAATGTTACTCAATATAATATCCAAATAGTCTTCGCGCTTTGCAATGGCTAATTTGTGTAAAATTCCAAGCAATGGAAGTCCATTGTCACCTGGAAGTTTAGCAGCCAATTCATAAAGCCTTCGTCGACTCCACAAAAACTTGATCACATAACACACTAAAGTCGTGAATAGAAACAGCAACAGTGACTGAAACACAAACATTTTTTTTAACTTATGATTTTTTTTCACTTCCACTTGTTTACTGTTCTCGTTCTGAAAATTGACTAACAAGCTTTCAGCTAATTTTCACGCATATTTATAGGTGCAACCCCATACGACTGGTTATGAGTAATTTAGTCACGATTATTTGTTTTAGAGTGTGTTTGTGTTGTACGTGTTCTCTTTAATAATAAATGTTCTGTTTTGTATTGTAACTAAGCGTAAATTACAAGTGATGCAAAAAAGATGCGAATTTGCCTAAGCAAACTTGTCTTGAAATACGAGAAATATTTGAAATGTGTGTGTCAGTTATAAATTGTATGATATAGGTGTATGTGAATGTAATATTTTAATGCATGAATTCTAGCTTTAAGTTGTACATATTATTTAGTTAATAAGGAATTATTTCAACTTCAATTTGACTAATTTAAATTCAATTAATGAAAACAAAAGTGTCTTATTTTTTGGCCAATCTTTACAAATTCTTCTTCCTTTTTTTCTTATTTCTAGGGTTTTTTTGTTGAGTTGTAGAGGTTGTAGAGTGGTAGAAAGTGGGTTAAATCCTAATAAAGGTTTATGTAATTAAGTTGTAGTTTTTATTATATTATTTCTTACTCTTTTCGCCTTATAATTAATTTTTGTAATTTTTCTCTTCTCACGTGATTTTTAATTATTTCTCAACTGAACTTATCGGTTCAAACTACTGAACACATCCTTAAGGGAGTAATTCAAATAAATTTTGTTAAATCATTTGATCTTTAAATTAATTCATGAAATTTAATATCAATGTAAAGCATTTATATTAATAATATGTATTATATTCAATTAATGGATAAATTTTATGATTGATTTCATAGGATTTTGTTTATAATTAATGAATTTTTAAACTAAATAATTTCTTCTCAAGAGAGATGTAAGTTCCTATTTTTAGGAATCATTACTAAATCATAATC
Organism: Chironomus tentans; assembly: GCA_963573255.1. Lineage (NCBI taxonomy): Eukaryota > Metazoa > Arthropoda > Insecta > Diptera > Chironomidae > Chironomus > Chironomus tentans. The sequence goes on from OY754305.1 coordinate 538,854, forward strand.
TGGATTCACATTGTTATAGCAATAATTATTTGGATATGTTGAAGGTGGAAATGAATTGAAATGTGACATAGGATAATAAGAGTGATTAAGCATTTGACCTGGCATTTGAGCATTGACATCATTGGAAGTGACTGATTATATTGCAAATGATTCGGTTGAGTAGAAAAATTCATGTGAGGAATTGGATTCATAGTCTGTGTCATGAAATTAGGTGCTGTACTTGTTGGTGCCATTGAATTAGATGATGTTGAAGCTTGTTGATGTTCCTGTTGAGTCTTGTTCTTACTTTCATCATTCTTTTTGACTTTCTTGTAAGGATGAAACTTTTGTGCCTTCTTACTCATATTTGACTTGCTAGACTTTTCAGTTGTACGACGATAAATATTGTGCAAATGTCTCTTCTTGACTTTCAATTGTGTCTCAGCTAACGCAACTTCATATCCTTCTCTAAAAAATTTGTTGCTTTTAAATCCAACAAATACATGTGTATGATTAATCGAAATATACTCTAGCTCCTTACTTCCATATAACTTCAACTTGTTCATCATGTCAAGCATGTGCTGCTTTGGCATCTTCCTAATCTTCAACACACGATCTTGATTATTGTTATGCTCAATCTCAAATATTTCATCTGTCTGGTCAGGAGTCATAATTACATAAGAATTAATATTAGCTCTTAACGTATTACCTCTCAAAACGTGATCAGCTTCCAGTTTCATTCACTTCTAGTTGTGTCTTTCATATAATTAATTTTGTAATTTTAAATTAAATATTTTGAGCTATAAAGTTACACTAATTACTAAAACTTTTTTTAAAAAATTCAAAATGACCTCGAAATCATAGATAAATAAATTTTCCTGGATTTTAAAAAGAGTAAGTAAGAGCCTGCTTTCCCATTTATTAAACAATATTTAACGGCTACAAAAGGAAATTATTTCAACTTACAACTTTATGCGTAGTTTAGTGATTTGAATGACATTTTACTCGCCAATTTTATGACTTATTTTTTTTATCTTTTCTTAATGCTTATCATGTATCTATTTAATATTGTCAACACCACAGACATTTCCAGCTTTAACTCCTTATATTTCAGTGACGTATCGATGGTATATGCTCGAAAGAAGTTTATTAAGATGGTCTTCATTACAATCATCGCATATCGATAGCCTTAAAAATTCAAAAAAAAAAAAATAAATTTTAAATAGAAGCAGGAAAATTTCAAAACTTTAAGTTGATTACATCATTTTTAAAAAAAAAATGTAAAAATTTCTAAATTTATTTGATAATTGACGCAACAATATCTAATGCAATTTAAAAACAGAGAAATGACTCTAACTAATGATTTTCAATAATTATCATTGATCATTAACTTAGTCACTTTTTGAACAGTTATAGAGCAATTATTGAGGCATAGTGCAATAATCATTTGAACTTTTTAATGTGCTTCTAATTTTCTTAATTTTTTTTGTCAAATATTTGAAGCTTTTGTGTTTTTACTTACCAATGCACATCCGTTTACCTCCTGAAATTCACATTAATTATAACATTCATAAAAACTTATCAAAAATGCTCACCAGTGAACGGCAAGTAAGCCTGTGGATTCTCTAAATTCTCAAACCTTTCCGGTCTGTACAAGTGAGCATCATCTCCCCAATATTTTGGATCCCTCTGCATCGCAAATATTGACATTACCATGATAGTCTTCTTTGGAATTCTATAGCCACAAATGTCAATTTCCTCACTCGTTTCTCTTGCAACAATTGGACCAGCTGGAAATAATCGAAGTGTTTCCTTTACGATCAAGTCTAAGTATGTGAATTTTTGGAGGAAATCATTGTCAAATGTCAAATCCTTTTCAGTTCCACAAATTGAATCGATTTCAGTGATGAGCTTCTGTTGGATGTCTTGATGCATTGCTAGCATGAGAAGAGCTGATGAGAGGGTTTTGGCTGTTGACTCGAAGGACTGAAATGAATTCAAGGTTAAAATGTGAATTTCAAGGTTACAATTCAGAATTTTGAGGTTAGAATCTGACAGTCAATCTTATATCAGTCTTACAGTCAATGCAAAAATGACCATCTCGTCAAAAATTTCCCGATTAGTAAAATCATTCTTAGGATCCAAAAGCAGATCAATGACTCTGTCATCTTTAATTGTTCCATTTGATTCAATGTGTAACTTCTTGTTGTGAATCACAGCTTTATTGACAAAGTCTTTAGCAACTTCCATCATTTCATCAAGTTCGCTTGATAATTTTGATCTTTGGAAGAGGAAATCATTATTGAGCCACGGTTGTAGTATCCTTTTCATTCCAATAGCCATGCCTCTGTGGATAAACTAGATTTAGTCATAAAATTCAATATTGTCAGTTATTTCACTCACACATCGACATATGAAATCATCTTATGTCCATAAATATCTTCATGGTAATTTAAGTTAGCTAATCCAAATGACTCTAGTGAACAAGCACCGATATAATAATAAATATCAAATTCTTCTTGATCAACTTTTGGTTCCAATTTTTTTACACACACTTCAGCACGATCTTGAATAATCGCGTACAATTGCTGCAACCTCTTTGGTGTAAATGCCTTATTGAGTATTTTCCTATGCTTTTCATGTAATTTTCCACTTAATGTAAGTAATCCTTTGGTGAATATCAATGATCCATAAAATATCGAAGGTTTATCATAACACTGAGGTGAATTAAACACTGCATGCATCACTTCCGGTGTTTTTGTACCAACCATCATAAATGGACCTAACCACACTCTTGTAATTGGTGAATCATTCTTTATATAACTCAATATAATATCCAAATAGTCTTCGCGCTTTGCTATTAATTTATGTAAAATTCCAATCAATGGAAGTCCATTGTCACCAGGAATTTTTGCAGCCAATTCATAAAGCCTTCGTCGACTCCACCAAAACTTGATCACATAAAACACTAAAGTCGTGAATAGAAACAGCATCAGTGACTGAAACACAAACATTTTTTTACTTCCACTTGCTTACTGCTCTCGTTCCAAAAATTAACTAAATAGGTAGCAGACTTACTTTTATTTATAGATGCTCCAGTTTCATTATTATTCAGAATTAATTTTGTAATATTAAATTATATGTTAAACTACAAAATTACATTAATTAAAAAAATATTTTAAAAAAATTAAAGTGACCTCGAATTCTTCAGTAATTATAATTTCACTGATTTAAAAAGAATTTGCCAACAACAAATAAAAATTCTGATGAGAATTTTTTGAACTTTTGTCAGTGACCTACATAGTAGACATTGAAAGGCGAGTAAATATTTACATAAGTAAGATATGTCACGAGATCTGCATCTGTAACAACATTTATTATAAATAATTGATAGATTTATAAATAAACATGAAATAATTGAAAGATTTTGCATACATAGATGATAATTAATAAATTTTTAGGTTATGATCTTGAATATAAGAAAAAAGTTTAGAATCCCTACCACCCCCCCCCCCCCACTTTGCCGAGATCGGACCACCTCTTCAAAACTAATTTTACAAAAATAATGCAAAATCGAAATTCTTAGCAACAAGTCACAAATGAAACATTTTTTTTCTCATGTAAATCACTCCATTTATGACCGAATGGATATGAAATATTCGAACATATAAAAAACTCACATGATGTCTAGTTAATTCACAATAAATGCAATCAAGTGAATGCTCAGTAAATTATTGCATTAATAATTGCAGGTTATGATTATTTTTATTGTTTTGCTGCTAATTTTATTTTCAGGAAATAATTTAATACTTTTTAGAAAAATGCTTGTGAAGTGTAAAGTGAGATTTTGGCAATATCACTGGAAACAATAAGTTTAGGTTTCTAGCCGACTTCATCTACAAATGTTAAAGCTGAGCGTCAAAGCTCAAAACTGGAAATGAATTTCCACCAGACAAAAAAATATCCTCTCTGATTACTTTTCTGAGCAAACAATGACGAAAGCTGGAAAATAATCGTGACTCAATTACTCATAACCAGTCGTATTGGGTTGCACCTATAAATATGCGTGAAAATTAGCTGAAAGCTTGTTAGTCAATTTTCAGAACGAGAACAGTAAACAAGTAGAAGTGAAAAAAAATCATAAGTTAAAAAAAATGTTTGTGTTTCAGTCACTGTTGCTGTTTCTATTCACGACTTTAGTGTGTTATGTGATCAAGTTTTGGTGGAGTCGACGAAGGCTTTATGAATTGGCTGCTAAACTTCCAGGTGACAATGGACTTCCATTGATTGGAATTTTACATAAATTGGCCATTGCAAAGCGTGAAGATTATATGGACATTATATTGAGTTACATAAAGAATGATCCACCGATAACAAGAGTGTGGTTAGGTCCATTCATGGTTGTTGCTACAAAGGTACCGGAAGTGATGCATGCTGTGTTTAATTCACCTCAGTGTTATGATAAACCTTCGATATTTTATGGATCATTATTTTTTACTGAGGGTTTGATCCCTTTGAGTGGAAAAGTTCATGAAAGGCACAGGAAAATATTCAATAAAGCTTTTGCGCCTAAAAGACTCCAGGAACTGTACGGAATTATTAAAGATCGTGCTGAAGTGTGTGTAAAAAAATTAGAACCAAAAATTGATCAAGAAGAATTTGATATTTATTATTATATCGGTGCTTGTTCACTAGAGTCATTTGGAGCTGCGAATTTAAATTTTCATGAAGATCTTTACGGACATGAAATGCTGCCTTATGCTGATGCGTAGGTCAAGTGAAAATAAATTTAAAATTTTGTTGGTCAATTTTTTTTATCCTCAGAGGATTCGCCATTGGAATGAAGAGAATCCAACAACCGTGGCTCAACAATGAATTTATCTTCAGAAATTCAAAAATATCAAAAGAATATGACTACATGATGATCCTGGTAAAAGATTATGTCAATAAAGTTGTAAATTACAACAAAAAATTAACAATTGAAACAAATGGAGCTAACAAGGTTGACAAAGTCATTGATTTGCTGTTGGATTCTAAATATGATTTTACTGATCGGGAAATTTTAGATGAGATGATCGTATTTGCATTAACTGTAAGGACTCTAACCTCAAAATTCTGATTTTAGCACTAAAAAATTAAAATTCTGACCTCAAAATTGATTTCAGTCCTTCGACTCAACAGCCAAAACCCTCTCATCAGCTCTTCTCATGCTTGCAATGCATCAAGACATCCAACAGAAGCTCATTAATGAAATTGATTCAATTTGTGGAACTGAAAAGGATTTGACATTTGACAATGATTTCCTTCAAAAATTCGCATACTTGGACTTGATTGTGAAGGAAACACTTCGATTATTTCCAGCTGGTCCAATTGTTGCGAGAGAAACGAGTAAGGAAATTGACATTTGTGGCTATAGAATTCCAAAGAAGACTATCATGGTAATGTCAATATTTGCAATGCAGAGGGATCCAAAATATTGGGGAGATGATGCTCACTTGTACAGACCGGAAAGGTTTGAGAATTTAGAGAATCCACAGGCTTACTTGCCGTTCACTGGTGAGCATTTTTGGTTTTTTTTAGCTTTAACTGATTTTTTGTGAATTTCAGGAGGTAAACGGATGTGCATTGGTGAGTAGAAACACAAAAGCTTCAAATATTTGAGTAAAATAATTCAGAAAATTAGAAAAAAAAGTGCAAAGTTCAGATGATAATTGCTCTATAACTGTTCAAAAAGTGACTAAGTTAATAAGCAATGATAATTATTGAATATCATTTGTGAGAGTTTAGAAACAATAATTCCAACTTTTTCAAGTTTCTGAGAAAATTAGCATAAAAGTTCATGTGAATGTGCTAATGACTTGCTAGGAAGTTTGTAATAAACTTTTTTGATTCTCTTATAAATTGTATGTCTGTCCGTTTTGTTGCTTATGAATGATGGCTGAAATATGATTCAAAATGATGGGAAATTGTTTTGAAATTTTATTATTTAGAAAAATTATTTCTGTCTACAGGTTACAGATACGCAATGATTGTGATGAAATCTTTCCTAATAAGTTTCTTCAAAAGTTACAAAATTGACACAACCTTAAAATATGAGGACTTGAAGCTAGAAATGTCACTTGTGCTGACAATATTGAACAGATACATGATTAGTATTAAGAAGAGATAATAAATTGGTGTAGATAGGTGAGTAGTTCCATAATTTTGTCTAACTTTTTATTAGTTTTTCATTTTAGATCCCACATGACATTTTTACCTCTATGCTTGACAAGATCCGACTCTCCGGAATTGAACATCTAATTAAGAAATTGAATAAATAATTTAATTTACGTGTAATTACATAGAAATTATAAAATTATATGTCAGATATGTGCTTGATTAATTCTTGAAATCGTGAATTTCATCGATGCAAGTTTCTTAGTATTAATAAAATTTTATTGATTTAAGTTTTAGTCAAGAATTTTTTTATACGGAAGTGATGGAATAATTATTATTTTATGGGTTATGCTGTAGGTGCAACTTAATTGAGAAGAAATTTGCATTTAACAAAATAGTCCCGATAGAAATCTATTAAATTAAAATTTCATATTTTATGTAAATTGTGAGTAATTTTAAAATTTCAGAATCTGCAACTCAATATTAATGATGTCACAAAAAGTCCCGCACGATTCGAGAAATACTTTCAATTTCAATTAAATCTATTAAAACTCTCACATGTATATTCACATGCGATTATCGCATGAACTGTCATCAATTGTAGCGAGCTCATTAGAGTCGCGGCAACAACAACAAATATACAGCATCAATTCACGAGAAAATGAGCAAGATTGAGTTTAATCGGCAGGCAATTAAATTATCACATTTAATTTACAGCTCTATACTCACTTAAACCGCAATCTACGGCACAATTTAGTTTGTTTAAGTTGTCATATGTTCGCTCATTTGTTCCACAGACTGGATTGTATTCTGCGGTTGTTCGTCTAGGACACTCGTCGATGCAATCTGAATTATTATTAATTTTTAAATAATTGTTTTGGTTTATATTTTTATTCTTACCTTGAATATGTTGAGGAACTTCATTCAAATTTTCATTAACTGTAGTCGTTGTACTTGGTGAAGGTCTTGTTGGTCTACCTGTACGTGGTCTTCTTGTTCTCCTAAAATGTGGTCCCCAATTGCCTCTTTCATTGACTTTTTCATCAGATTCTGAATCACTCTCATCATTTGAGAATGCCACGTGTCTCTCAAGTCTTTGACAATCGACAACCATCACCAAAATGACAGCAACTAAAAATATTGCAATTTTTTGCATCTTGCTATTTTCACAATTAATTCAATACTGAGTCGCAGTTGAGATTTTTATCAGCATTTATTGAATCTATCATTTGATTGTGTGAATTACTTGTAATTGATATTTTGTTGTAGGATTCATTGTTTTGTGTTAGACTAGATTTATTGTTGATTTTTCTCGGGAATTACAAAGTTTATGGAAACCTCGAGCTAATAGTACACTTGACCAAGTTTAACTCAAAAACCTTTCGTCTGATTAAAAAGATTTAAATGCAGAAATATTAGCCGGACAAAACTACAAAAGAAAAGTAACATAAAGCTTCATAAATAGTGATTTAGCAAAAGTGTCGAAATTCTTAAGTTTTAGTAGCCCTAGGATACATAGAACTAGAACACCTAAACAAGCATATCTCGAAAATTGCAAAATTTATTAAAAATATTTAAATGCAGAAATGTTAAGCAGACACAACTACAAAAGAAAAATAACATAAAAGTTCATGAGCAGTTGTTTATAAAAAGTGTCGAAATTCTAAAGTTTTGAGTGGTCTTAGGGTATATAGGACAAGGACAAGCCTTGAGCTTAATTTTAGGATGTATAAGATACTTAATCTTTTGTTTATTTTGGAAAGCTTTTAAGAGGACCTTATTTGAAGACAACTGTTCCTTAAAACACTAGTGAATGCACCTGAACCTCAAAACCTTAGTGTGATGGTACCTGAACATGAACCTAGAATTCGCTGATAAATCTTTAAAAAAACTTAAATTTTAATTAATTCTCATCACAGGTTATTTAAATATAAATTATAGCTGAATATTCACGAGGTGAATTACATGGAATTGTCAATAATTAATAGCGCATTTAAAGTTTTCAATAAAAATCGAGTTTTGGGAATTCCTTGGGAAAATACGATCAGGAGTAATACTAATATTATGAATAATTTGAAGAATGAATTATGTGTTTTTATTGGAAATTTTTTGAGACTTTTAAGAGATACTAGGCTGTATATTTTAAATTTTATACATTTCTAAATCACAAAAATAACTTAATCATCCTCAAATAATATCAATTTGTTGGCAATGTGTTACTTTATTACTTAATTACTGCCTACAAAAATTTCACATAAAAATGAAATTATTTCTCTAAAATCAATCATAAATCAATCATTAATTAATACTTACAGTAAAATTTGCATCCACGTATTTAAAACACAATTAACAATGATTTAGTCAAACAATTAAAAATTCTCACCTCAAAGCTGCTTCTACAAATTTATGCAAATTGAAGTTTAATTTGAAATTAATGAAGTTCGACTATTATTAATATTATTTTTTTCCGAAAACTGTTAATTATTTAAGAGTGATTTTAAAGTGACAGCTTAAATCTGGAAATTAATTAGAGTTTATTGTTCAATTTTTATTTTTTCAAAAAAAAAGAATTTTTACAATTTTTGAAATGATTACTTTTTTAAGTTTTATTAATAAAGTTTTTATGAAATTCAAATTTTTTAATTTTCAATACAGTGTGTATATTTGTAAAAACTCTTCAATTAATTATGTTGGTCTACTTGTTGTTGCATTACGTGATGGACAAGCTCCGTTGTTTAATTTTCTAAGATCTGAAATATTTCGTAATTAACAAATGTTATGAAAACTTAAAGTATCTGGTAACTTACTAGCTCCACACTCATTAGTACAATCAAAACGTTCTTGGTTATGATATGTCTGATTGTCACTTCCACATACTGGATTATAGTTTGATAAAGTTGATACTATGCATCTCTCAATACAGCCTAGAATAAACACATTGAAAATATTATTAAGATTTTGTAGCAATACCTCATCTAGCCACACAGATACTAATTTACAACAAAACAACAGACTCTGGAAGATCCAACATCAATGTACACTCAATTTGACTCATGTTGATAAACATTTTACCGTAAAAACCCGATTCGAGTCATTCTCACTGCCACTGACCTTTCATACTTATGCACTTCTTCCTCATATTACTCAACAAAATACAAGTTTTACATATCTTCTAAAGTTTCACTTACTGAGCACTTGTGGAGCTAATGTTGTCGACTGTTGTTGGCCTTGAGGTTGTTGCCCTTGGCCTTGTTGCCCTTGCTGTCCCTGTCCCTGCTGTCCTTGTGGGAATTGACCTTGCTGTCCCTGTCCCTGCTGTCCTTGCGGGAATTGACCTTGCTGTCCTTGTCCCTGCTGTCCTTGCGGGAATGGACTAAATTGCCCTGGGAATTGTCCCGGAAAGAATATTCCCTCACCAAAGTTTGGTTGCCCAAAACCAAATCCAGGCTGTCCAAATCCAAAGTTTGGTTGTCCTACTTGTCGTTTAGTGATAACACGAGCATCTCCGTATGCAACAAAAATTGTAAAAATTATCACAAAAATAAATTGTTTCATTTTCAATAAAATAAATTATGTAGAGGATTGAGTGACTGTAGAACAATCTTCAGCAAACGACGATCGAATGAGAACTGATGAGCGATAAAAATTAAATATAATCGAGCCAAAGGAAAAACACAGAATATAGCTTTGCATCTCATTACCGGTTTGTGTCGTCTTTTTTTGTTGTTTTTGTTTTGATTCGCTCAATTTTTGGGTTTTTTTATGTTTCTGTTTGTAAAAAATGAGGATCTGAGAGAGGAACTGAGAGAATTATTTAATGATAAGCTACCTGAAAGTTTATAAGAAATAACTATTATTATTATTTATTTGTTTATCTCTAAAAAGAAGAAACAGCATTGAAATGGCACAAAAAACTCATAATTTTAAATCTTTTGTTTCATTCTTTCTACAAAATTTAATTGGAAAAAAGTAGTTTACCTATATTGGCATTCTGTCAGTTTCCAAATAGCTTAGTGGTCTGAGCACAAAAATAATATTTAAAATCAAATTACTATATTCATGTAATACATCCATATGAGATGTGTATTAAATTTCTTAGGTTAATATTTAATAAAAAATATGTAATATTAATAACAAGATTTGTTTAGTTATTAGTCAAATATGATCATTGTTTTATTAATTTTTGAATTTTTTAGCTGAAAATACATTAGACATGAGGAGTTTCACCACTTCCAAATAACTTTGCTTCTTTTTCTTCATTTACACAACTGATAGGCTGTTTATTTAGAATATTTTCCGATCCATCATTGTTGACTTCATTATTTTCCTTTATTGGAACTGGAGTTTCACCTTCATTTGATGATTGTGATGTTAGTTCAGCTGGCTGCGTTGGATGTCTTATCCCATTGGGTGCAGAATGATTTGAGTTTATCGGTTGTGCATTAGTTGCTCCAGATTGAGGTGAATTCACATTTCCAGGTATGTTCCCAACATTTTGCTGTCTATAGCCTTTCAGATAAATATTAAATCTTTCCCTGCTCCTAGATCTAAATTTTTCAAACAAACGACTTCCTCTAAAGTCACGACTTGACATGAACTCATCATGTGGAAATATCAGAGCATTACTCAGAGCTAGTGAAATAGTCAAAATTCCAAAAATTATTAGCAATTTCATTTTTGAGACACTCTATGAACTTTTCTAAGTGACTTGATGACCGAAAATGATTAGAATTACGGTTGATGGTAGCCTTTAAATACACAATTTCTTATCACCTTCAAGAATTTCTTGTGAAGTAATTGTACTTGCGTGTAAGAATATTTGTATTACTATTTTGTTTTTAATAGCTGTCTATATTTAGAAAGAATGCTGATAATTTTTAAATATTTAAATGTTTTTAGTCTTTTTGAGCTCATTCGGTAGTGTAATGAAAGAAGCTCAATCAGAAAATATTTGAGGAGGACTTCCGGTTTTTGAAACAAAAAATTTAGAATTTTTTTTTGAAAATTGTAATGAAATTCCTTTTAGGACACTTCCTCTTGATGATGCCTTCTTGTAATGCTACTATAAATATTGAATAATTCTATAACTAATCTGCTGAGTTTCTGAAATATTTTCAAAGATTTGTAAGCCGTCAAATCTTAGAAACAGAAAGACATGATTCAATCACAATAATACATTATATATTTAAATAATTAAGGAATAAATCTTGTACAATAATTGTTTCATAATTAAATTCTGTCCAAACAATCATCACTACTGTCTTTGCCATGATGGTATTGTTGGACGAGCACACGCACCACGATAACTCACTCGAATATCTGAAAACAGAAAAATAATTAGTTAATTTAGAAAAATTAAAATGTGAGTCACTAATGAGTTTAGGTAACATATGCGAAGTGCTAAATCATTTCATAATAGACTCAAAGTTCCCATGATTTACATTTTTTAATGTGGCATAAAAATTTAATTTGGCATGAACTTTGCACGTAGTAAATTAAATGTTAATGAACTGTAGAATTTTAAATACATTTTTGATTCTAACAGTCTATTCAGGGACATGAACAGAGGGAGAGGTCCCTCCTTGACTATACATACAATCAAATATTCAGACAAGGCAATAATTCCCATCAAACTTGACGGGAACGTGCTTTAAATTCCATCAACATTCCACTCAACACCAAACTACTCTTCCACGTAATTTCCCATAAAATTCACACATGTCATGGCATGTGTAAACATTCACAATCTTTCAATAACAGACCAGACACAAAAAAAATTCTCCGCATTACTCACTCTGTCCACACTCGACTGCACATTCGAATCTCTCTTGGTTATGGTATGTCATATTATTGCTTCCGCACACTGGGTTGTATTGACCGGCTGTGCTTTCAATACACGAGTCGATGCATGCTGAAAGTATTTTTTTATGTGTGATTAATAGAGAGAAAATGAGCAAAAAAATTGAATTCTTGAGATTTTTAAGCTCTTTACCTTGAACTTGCGGAGAGACTGTTGTTGACACTACCTGTTGAGTCTGTTGATTTTGTTGTTGGATCTGTTGAGTCTGTTGATTTTGGGGTTGAAATTGTTGATTCTGTTGACTTTGGGGTTGAAATTGTTGATTCTGCTGATTTTGTGGTTGGAACTGCTGAGTCTGTTGATTTTGGGGTTGAAACTGTTGATTCTGAGGTCTAAATTGCTGGTTTTGATTCGGAAACTGCTGAACCCGAGGAGGTGGTTGACTGATTGAATTCCCAATTGGTTGATTTTGAGGAAAAAATTGATTTTGTGGATATAACTGTCTCAAAAATGGGTTTGATCCGAAAATGTTGAATCCAAAGTTATTTGGGTTAAATGGTTGATTGAAGAATCCTGGATCACCTCCTAAGAATCCGTATCTGTCATTGACTGCTGGTCGAGTGTCAGGGTTGTCATCTGTTTGCCTTTTGACGGTTAAGGCTTGAGATGTGGTGAGGGTGGCCGTAAAAATGAGGAAATATTTCGAAAGATTTTTCATTTTTTCACTAATTTTGTTAAATTTTTCAGTTTTTTTAATTTTTATTTTTTTTTTGAAATTTGCACTTTTCAATTTAAAATTCCTTAAAACCTAAATCTACTTTAAAATTTTTTAATATAATATTTTTTAGAAGCAGAATTGCACAAGAAAACAAACTCAAAGTCCGGAATTAAATGTTTAAAAACACAAAACTTCACTTAATCCAATCAACACAGCATCTAAATGAGAACTGAAAAGATTTCTTACCACAATTTATTTATTTTATTCTTGAAATTTGTCACGTCCTCTCGCAAGAGATTTTATCGACAACCTTAAATATTTGTTGTTAGTTTAATAATTTATTTGTACTGTTGTGTGATTTTTTTAAGCAAAAAAATATCTGAGCGTCAAGTTCAGAATTGAGAGAAATGCGACTGAAATGCGTCAAGAGCATTCACGTAATGAGATAAAAATGAAAATGGGATCAAGAAAATGACTCAGCAATGCGATACGTAGGAAGAAAAATCACCGAATATTGGATATAAAAAAGTGTTTACTCATTTATTCATCAAACTTCTGTCATGCAAAACAAAGCACGTTTCTTTCCCGCATTGTAATTTCCAGTTTCACGTCTAGTGACTTAAATCAATTTTTGCACCTTGTTTCTGATAGGATGAAAATGCTGAATAAAGCACCAAGTAGACAGATTCCTGCGTAGATGAACATGCAGTTGGAGAGGTTTATGGACTCAATGAGTAAAGGGAAGAACTGAAGAGTTTTGAATGAAGATTAGTTTTTAATAATTCAAATTTTTGGCAAAATGATAAAAATCTTACTTTTAGGTTCACAAATGAAAGAACTGCGATGAGTCCCATGCACATCATTACTGCAGTGTCTTGAATCTAGAAGAGGTAAATAATAATTTTCATCTAATTTGTTTTGCAAATGATACAGGGGAGTAGCCAGGAGGAAGCAGTTTTTAGGCTTAAATCTGAAAATTTCTAGCTACGCTTCCGGGTGCTTCCCTACTTACCAAGGGTAGCGTAAAGTAGGAGGCCCAGAATGTTTTTACATATATTTTTAAAAAATTAATAATCCAAAAATTTCTCACCTTTTGAGGAACTAGCTCAGTGACAATCAAAGAATGAATCGTCGAAATCCCAACCGCATTTAGAAACATAACAATGGATAAGCTTACAATAGGAATCCACTTGAAATCTTCTGAGACTTGATTAACTGAGTCAACGTATGCATAAGATGCGAGAGCCAAAAGTGATATTCCACAACCTGCACATGATATGCTCATGAGGATCTGAAACAAAATGTTTTGAGATACCACATGAATTGATTTCAATCAGCATAACTCACTTTCCTTCTAAATCTATCAACAAAAATGCTCGCTACATAGATTCCAATAAAATTACTTAAAGCTACAATAATTGAAGACTCATTTGCACTAAGCGACGAACCTGATGATTTGAAAATGTCTGCTGTGTACGTCAATATTGTAATATATCCAGAACATGATGCAAATATTCCAAAAGTGATGCTGATTGTAATTCCATAAACTGAAGCTTTTTCGTCTATATAAATTTGATGATCAATTTTCAAAAAATTACAAAAAGAGTATCAAAAATCTCACAAAAATCCTTAATCTGAACTTCCTCTTTTTGAACATTAAAGATGTTTCTTCTCATGGCTTCTAATTCATTCTTAACATCTTCAACATTTTGGAAATGCTTCTCATTGCAGTTTCTGTAAAATTTTAATGAACTCAAAGCTTCTTCATCCTTCATCTTTTTCAGCAAATACTGAGGAGTCTCAGGCAGGAACATCATCAGTATGAAGTATAAAACCAAAACTGGAGCAATTATGAGTGGAATTATGAAATAATTGATGTAAGACCCAAGCACAAAAATCAATAGAATCCCAAAGCTCATTGATATTGGGAAAAAAGCTTTAAGTTCTTTACGAGCCTTGCTGTCTGCAATTTTGTCAATAAAAATTGGAACGATTCTTAGAAGAGCACCTCCAGTTAGACCTAGAATTTCCAGTAATTGTAAAGAATTATAATAAACAGGAAGTGTATCATCCATACCTGCAACTGTCCTCGCTATATAAAAATCATAGACATCAGTTGACACAACGGTCCGAATCCAAAATATCAAGCTAGGAAATGCCATAACGGTCAAGCATTTCTTTATTCCAATGGTTTCTGCAACAATTCCGACTGTGAAAATACCAATCAAGTATCCCAAGAACATCAAAGACCCTGAAACAATTTATGTTCAAATCAGTAAATTTTGACTGATAGATCAACAAACACGGACAAGCAACTAGCTATAATCCTAAAAAATATACCAATCCACGATTCCTCTGACGTCGACACAGCACCCGTCTCTAAATGTGTTGCACTATTACGAAGATATGGAATCATTGGTGATGTCCATCCTAAAGCGCAACCGTGAATCAAGGTCAATATGTTGACTAAAATGAAAAAATAATATCCATTTAATTTTGAAGGAACTGAAATTTTAATTTTAATATTTTGAAAATTTAATCTTGTCTAGCAAGTTTTTTCTACTTTACCAAAAAAAGTTGCAACATATTGATTTTTGGAGCTGTAGTTTGTCCACGGAAGTTGAATTTTCAAGAGCATTTTTGTTGAAATTTTAGTTTTATGAATTTTTTTATTTTTTTTTTGAATGTTTGCAGACACAAAGAACGAACCATCCGTTCTGTCTAAACAACTTATCAGAACTGAATAATATCAACGTTGGAGAACATTTGTGTGCTAAAAATACAATCAAATCTTGTTTGAGAGAGAATCAATTCCACAATAAATTTTTTGTTGTGCATTTTTGGCAAAGATTGATACTCTTAACAGAAAAAGTCGTCGAATTGTTTCTTCACAAAAAAATCTAGTTTTATTCATTAAAATCTATTCGTATAAATTTATTTTATTTGGGGTCATTCCTAAATGACGTCCATTATAAAATTGAATTTTCCGACTCCTCTCCTCTATTTTGTTTTCAAAATTTATTAATAAAGTGTCACATAACTTCAGAATTTCTTCTAGACGTCATCTACGTACGACCCCATTCCAGTTTCACACTTATTGACTTTGGAATAAATTCTTCCCCTTCGTCTCTGGCATGATAAAAACTGTGACAAAAGTCCCCATTATGCAAAATCCAGCATAGATGTACATGCATCCATATAGATTAATGACTTCAACGAGTGGTGGGTAGACCTGCATGATTAGTATTTTAATTTGTGACATAGATATGTGAAAAATCTGACAGGCATTACCTTAAGATTGATGAATGCAAATGTGGTTATAAGTGCCATACAAATCATCACAGTGACTTCTCGAATCTTCAATTTGAAATTCAATTAATAATCTGGATATTAAGCTCGGTAATCCATATTTACCTTCTGAGGCACCAGCTCAGTAACAATCATGAACGGCAGTGATGAAATTCCAATAGAATTCAGAAAAATAGTGAATGACAGGCTAACGATCGGAATCCAATTCAAACCACTTGAAATATCAAAGGTCATGTCAACATATGAGTATGATGCAAGAGCAATCAATGACAATCCAGATCCAAGGCACGAGATACTCATGAGAATCTTTCTCCCAAACTTATCAACAAACAGACTCGCAATGTAAATTCCAATAAACTGAATCGACGCAACAATCATCGACGATTCATTAGCACTAAGTGATGAACCAGATGATTTGAAGATGTCCGCTGTGTATGACAAGATGATCATATTTCCAGAAAATGAGTTGATGAAAATTAGGAAGAAGCTCATGATGAGACCTCGACGTGTTGATCGTTCGGCTGGAGATAAAATGAGAAAAATTATTGTAACTGAAAAATTGTATCTGTTGCTTACCAAAATCCTTCAGCTTCACATCCTGTTTATGGACATTCAAAATGTTTGTCTTCAAAGCTTCATATTCAGCTGTAACATTCTCAACATTCTGCAGATCCTTCTCATTACAATTTCTATAAAATTTCAGTGACTTTAATGCCTTTTCATCCTTATGATTTCTCAGCAAGTGCTGAGGTGTCTCAGGCAGCAAGAACATTAAAAAGAAATACAGCACCAAAATTGGAATCATCACAAGTGGAATTGTAAAGTAATTCAGATAAGTTCCAAGGACAAACATGAAGAAAATTCCAATGTACATTGCGAGTGGAAAATAAGCACCAAGTTTGCCTCGAATGTTACTTTCTGCAATCTCTCCGATGTAAAGTGGGACAATTCTAAGCAGACCGCCATTTGTGATGCCTGCAAGTGGGAATGTCTATTTGATACTTAACCTTAAAATAATTATAATAATTTTACCAGCAATTACACGTGCAACATAAAGATGAACAAGATTTGTCGACAGATAAGTCATCACCCAAAATGTCAAGTTTGGCAAGCAAAGAAATATCAAACATTTCTTTTTTCCAAAATATTCAGCAAGCTTTCCAAAACCCAAGATGCTGATTAGAGCTCCAGCAGACATTAAGGAACCTATAATTAGCTTAGATTTAGACTTAATACTTTAAAAACCTACAGGAAATTTACCTATCCAAGAAGCTTCTGTTGCATTAATTGGTCCTGAATTTAAATGAGTTTCATCAGATTTTAGGTACGGGATCATTGGGGATGTCCATCCAACGGTAGCTCCATGAATGACGGCAAGAATATTGACTGAAAAGTTGGTTTGTAAATTAACAAATTATAAAAACAAAAGGAAAATATCTAAGAAAATTGAGTAAAGTTGAGAAAATATTCGATTATACCAGCAGTTCTCAAACTGTGTGCTACGGCACACTAGTGTGCTTTGACCACCTTATAGACTTAAATTTAGTTTAATGATAAATTTTTGGAACTATAGAGTGCCACAAAATTCTGAAAATGGCGTTTAGTATGCCGCGAGACAAAAGATTTTGAAAAAAACTTAGTTATACCTACACTTACCTATAAATGTTGCTACATATTGGTTTGATGCACTTGCAGCTATGCCTGGAAACTTAATTATCATTTTCAAACCTGAACTTTTCAATTCCTATGTGAAATATTTTTTATATAATCAGAATTCGAATTTTCAATATCACAAAATTTTAACTTTTTATTAAATTATCTTTTCCATGAATATTTAAGCTAGTCGTTAATGTTTCGGTGAAATTCTACACTTTACTGTGCATTAAATAATCTTCTTTCTGAATTTAAATTCTCTGCTTTTACAATAAATTATGAAATTTGTACTTTAGTTTTGCGAACACATTACTTACACCTAAGATTCTCTCTTAAAACTGAGGGAATTCGAGAGCTTAGATTAGAGTTTATTGGGCACTTAGAAAGATAAGACTATAAAATAATTTTTGAGCAAATACTGATATAATGAGCTTAAAATTACAACAGTTTCTCTTCTTTTTAAGTGCGCCAAAATTTTAAAACAATCAAAGGTCATTTACTTATGACGTACACCTTTTGGGAAGACAAGGATCTAAAAATTAAAAAACACCTAAAATGTCATTTTTAACAGCACAATTTTTAACTTTATTTCTTATGACTCTTGACTTTGAAACAAGTTCTTCCCCTTTGTCTCAGGCATAACAAAAACAGTCACAAATGTTGCAGCTAGACAGAATCCAGCATAAATGTACATGCAACTGTAAAAGTTGATGGTTTCGACGAGTGGTGGATAGACCTTAAGATTGATAAATGCAAAAGTTGTGATGAGCATCATGCATATCATCACAGTAGCTTCTCTGATCTTCTGTGGCACCAACTCAGTCACAATCATGAACGGAAGTGAACAAATTCCAAAGGCATTCATCAAAATTGTCATTGACAAACTGAATATTGGAATCCATCCTAGGTCGACTTGATACTCAAAATGTGTGTCAATGTATGAATATGTGGCTAGGAGGAGAAGGAACAGACCTGATCCAAAGCAGGATATACTCATAAGGACCTAAAATTACAAGAGCAATCAAATTTGAACAGTAATTCGTCTATGAAGCTCACCTTTCTGCCAAATTTATCAACATATAAACTAGCTATGTAAATTCCAATGAACTGAACACCAGCAATAATCATGGCTGCTTCATTTGCTTTGAATGATGAGCCTGAAGACTTGACAATGTCAGCTGTGTATGTCAAAATTGTGAAATTTCCGGAAAATGCACCAATAAATACTAGGAACACACTTATGAAGAGACCTCGTCGTGACTTCTTTTCGACTAAAATTTAAAAATATCAAAAATTATCAAAAATTGAAAATTAGCCCAAAAACTCACCAAAATCCTTAAGTTTAACTTCGATTTTTGACTGGCTTTGAACGTTCCTTTTTAGGCCATCGAGTTCATTTTGGACACTTTCTATATTTTGTGAATCTTTTTCATTACAATTTCTATAAAATTTTAATGATTTCAAGGCATCCTCGTCTCTTTGCTTCTTCAGATAATATTGTGGTGTTTCCGGTATGAACAGCATTAGTATAAAGTACAAAACGATAAATGGAAAAATGATAAATGGAATTACGAAGTAGTCGACGTAAGCTCCCATGACAAAAATTATAAAAATCCCAAAGTTCATTCCGAGAGGATAAAATGCACCAAGTTTTCCTCGTATATTGCTTTCGGCTAGTTCTCCAATGAACAATGGGACGATCCTGAGCTGACCCCCACCGCAGAGACCTGAAACAATGAAAATTAATTTTTTAAACATGGAAACATGCCGAATACACTGAACCAATGTCGTACCTGCTACAGTTCGTGCTGCATACAAATGAAACACGTTAGTCGAAATATATGTTAGAGTCCAAAATAAAATAGCTGGAATACTAAGAGCTATCAAACACGCCTTTTTTCCGACATAATCTGCTGCTATTCCTGTTATCACAATACTGAACACAGCACCAAGTGATAGACTTGCACCTGTATTAAATAAAATATTTTATAATCTGATTTTAATTTTTGAAAAAAATATAGCAAATTAATTTTACCGATCCATGAAGCTTGTTGAGGTGTGATTGGTCCTGCATTTAAGTGAGTGTCATCAGATTTGAGGTATGGAATGACTGGTGATGTCCAACCAATGGCACAGCCATGAATAACAGCAAGTGAACTAACCAAAATACTTACTAAATACTGATTTTGTGTACCTTGGGCGATCCATGGTATTTTTATATACATTTTTAATAAAAAAAACTAATCAATGAATATTTTCTTCAAGTGCTAAACAAGATCAATGCCGTGATAATTTCTTTGACAGTCCACTCAATCATAAATCCACTTGAAATTGAGCTGTTATGATTCGTTTTACTGCCAAACAATCACAGTTGATTCACTATTGTGCATGCGTATGCGATTAAGATAAGACTTTTTGGTAATAGTTTACTTTCTAGTTATAACAATAATGATGATTTGAAAAATTAATAAAATTTTTGATATTTTTAAAAATTTTACTTTTTTAATGTTAGTTAAAATTTAATTTAATTTAAAAATTTAAAGTTTAATAAAATATTAGAATTATTTTGAAATTTTACGTTTTTAAAATTTTATCAACTTTTATTAACCACTCCGATTTTTTTCTCCTTTCTTTTTCACTTATTGTCAATATTTTTACATAGTATCTAAAATTTCAAAAAGTTAAATATATTTTAACTCCCGTAAAATCAACTTTTACTCCTCGAATCGTCAATTGAAACTGAAAATTATTTTGTTTTAACTTTTAATGTTTTATAGGTACTTGAAACAATAATGTTGAAATTCTCTCTGTCGCTTCAAGATTAAATTACTAGCCATAAAGTGTGATTTATAATTTAAAAAAATCTTTATTTACATTCAATGAAGAGTTTTAAAACTTCATTTCCGCATTTTCTTATCTTTCTGTGATTTTATGATTCATGATTTTGGAACAAATTTTTTCCTTTCGTTTCTGGCATGATGAAGATTGTGACGATCGATCCGAATATGCAAAATCCAGCATAAATGAACATGCATCCATAGAGGTCGATGACCTCAACAAGAGGTGGGAAGACCTGTTAAATTTATTATCACGAGAGAAAATAAAAATGAAAGTAGTTGAAAAATATGTGTTAACAAGAATTATTATTATCCGAGCAACACATGTCTGTCTGCTTACCTTTAGATTCGTAAACACAAACATAGTCATACAAGCCATAAGAATAGTCACAGAAGTTTCTCTAATCTATGAAATATTTAGCAAAATCAAATTTTTAATCACTTTTAATGGAATCTCAAAAAAATTACCTTCTGAGGCACCAACTCAGTAACAATCATGAACGGAAGTGACGAAATTCCAAAAGAATTCAAAAGAATCGTTAAAGATAAACTGACAATCGGAATCCAACTTAAATTTGATGAAACTTCATACAATGTTGTGACATATGAATATGATGCAATAAGTAAAAGTGATAAGCCCGAGCCAAGACAGGAAATGGTCATCAGAATCTTTCTTCCAAATTGATCAACAAACATGCTTGCCATGTATATGCCAATGAACTGGATACATCCAATAATCATTGATGACTCATTAGCACTTAGTGATGAGCCTGATGATTCGAATATATCAGCTGTGTATGACAAGATTGTCACGTTGCCAGAAAATGCAGCTATAGCCATTAAGAAGAGGCCGATGAGAAGTCCATGAACTGAAGCTTTCTCAGCTGAAATTTTAATGAAGATGATTTTAAATTTCTGAAAAATCTCAGAATTTTTTTAAAAACTTACTAAAATCTTTAATTTTTACTTCCATTTTGTGATGATTAAGAACATTTTTTTGAAGACTTTCCAGTTCCTTCTTAATAATATCCACATTATGTGAATTATTTTCATTGCAGTTTCTATAAAATTTCAATGACTTAAGTGCATCGTCATCTCGATGTTTTTCTATCAAAAATTGTGGAGTGTCTGGTAGAAACAGCATAAGAACAGCATACAAAATTACAAAAGGCACCATCACAAATGATATTGTGTGATAATTTACGTAAGTTCCAAGAACGTACATCAAAAATATTCCAAAATTCATTCCAAGTGGAAAATATGCACCAAGTTTTCCTCGAACGTGACTTTCGGCTATTTCGCCAATAAAAAGTGGAACAATCCTAAGCAGTCCACCTCCTGTAAAGCCTGCAATAGCTCTTGCAGCATAAAGATGATTTACATTTGTAGATATGTAAGTTAATGTGTAAAATGCAAGGTTTGGTAAACAAAGAAGAATTAAACATTTCTTTTTTCCTATGTAATCAGCTACTTTTCCGATTATGAAGATGTTTACTAGTGCTCCGAGTGTGATGACTGAGCCTAGAAAGGTTTTTGATCGAATTGAAATTAAAAATTTGATTTATCAACAATTAATTCGAAAATGTGACTTATTATTATTATTATTTATTTATTTCCAGCTTGACTCTATTGACTTAAATTCATACTCGGCAGTAAAGCCTTAAAAGGTCTAGAAATTTTCTCTGTATTATCATTATCTTTTGAGATAACAGCTACTTAAAGTCAACAAGTCAAGGCAGTCAAAATGACATGACAAATTATTGTCAAAACAAAGAAAAACTACAACAAACTGGAATGTGATCCAGTTTCGATATCATCAGATTCTAATCATTGTCAAAACTTTCAATTTTCATGATTTAAAGTTTCAAAAAAATAATTACCAATCCAAGAAGCTTCTGTTGCATTTATTGGTCCACTTTTTAGATGAGTTTCTTCAGATTTGAGATATGGGATCATAGGTGATGACCATCCAATTGCACAGCCATGGGTGACTGAGAGGATGTTGACTGGAAACAGAAACATTGTACATTGTAACTGAAATTTTTGAAATTCAACTTTCACTCCTAAGCAGCACAAGATGCATTTTTCACCAGCTATTTTAACTTGTAATGCAACAGAAAATTTCAAAATTACAAAAACTCACCAGAAAAAGTAGCCAAATATTGATTTACTGTGCTTGAGTTAATCCACGGAATTCTTAGAAATATTTTCATGTTTGTTTTTACTAAATTGTTTTATATCACTTGCTAAAGCTGACTGTAATGAGCTTTACTGACCACATCCAATTGTATAACAAACTCTTCACGTTATGAAAACTCACAAGCAAAATATAATATCAATACTTATAAACTTAAATTTTAATTTATTAATCTAAAACTATAAACATTTAATTTTTGAATTAAATAATAAATTAAGCTCAATGAGCAATTTTGAGCTTATTTTCAGCTCAGATTTTCACTTGAATCTAACAAAGTGTTCATTAAAAAAGTGAAGTTTAAATGGCACTCAAAAGAAAAAGATAAGACATATACTCTCAATTTTGAGTAAATAAAGATATGAAGCACTAAAGCGTGATAATTAAAAAACAATAGCTTGATTCTCTGTTTACAGATGAATTTTATTTTGTGGGAATCAGCACGCGTGTGGAGAAATGGAGATGATGGAGATAAAATCGGAAGCTAGTTTTGAGTGGCACAGCTAGTCACTAGGGCACCGCAACGTTGCATTGTTAAAGGCAAAATGTTTCAGAGAAGTGGATTTGCCCTGACGATACCATGATATTTGTGTTTTGTTATTAAGTTTTGCCATAGTGTACCGCTCGGGTTTTAATGATGTAGTTTCATTGAAGTTCGAGATTGATAAATTTTGGCCTTGATTGATTTGAGAATATTATTTATTTTAATGTTATTTCTTATTTATAGAACATTCTGGTATAATGTGTATGCAAATATTGTTTTATTATTTTTACACGTATTTTTTAAGTTTAAGGGCCCTAGCCGAAGCTCTCATAATATCACTAAGTTGTGATTTTTATTAACTTGAACATATTTTTGCTATTAAAGCATGATCCAGGACATATCAATACAATGAGCAAAGCTACAATTTGTATCTACAATCCAGCTAGACTTGTCCTGGGATTAAACTTGAGTCCTCAGTTTAGGAAGTCATCAAACTAATAAAAAATTGTACACCGCTGCTGTTCAACGCTGCTCATGATTCATAATTTTGGAACAAATTTTTCCCTTTCGTTTCTGGCATGCAGAAGATGGTGACAAACGCTCCGAGGATGCAGAATCCAGCATAAATGAACATGCATCCATAGAGGTTGATGACTTCAACGAGAAGAGGGAAGACCTTTAAAAATGAGAGTAGTTTTATATATCCGTCCGAGATCTGACCCTTTTGTTTACTGCTTACCTTAAGATTTGTAAACAAAAATATAGTCATACAAGCCATCAGCATCATGATAGAAGTT
This sequence comes from Chironomus tentans, assembly GCA_963573255.1. NCBI lineage: Eukaryota > Metazoa > Arthropoda > Insecta > Diptera > Chironomidae > Chironomus > Chironomus tentans. The sequence continues at coordinate 562,781 of OY754305.1, forward strand.
TCTCTAATCTGTAAATAATATTACATAAGTTTACTTTCTAAAAAATAATTCCATTAAATCACCTTTTGAGGCACCACCTCTGTGACAATTACGAATGGAAGTGACGAAATTCCAGTAGAATTTAAAAGAATTGTTAAAGATAAGCTGACAATCGGAATCCAACTTAGATTTGATGAAACTTCGTACAATGTTGTGACATATGTATACGAAGCAAAAAGGAGAAGTGATAAGCCTGAGCCAAGGCATGAAATGGTCATCAGAATCTTTCTTCCAAATTGATCAACAAACATGCTTGCCATGTATATGCCAATGAACTGGATACATCCAATAATCATTGACGACTCATTAGCACTTAGTGATGAGCCTGATGATTCGAAGATATCTGATGTGTATGACAAGATTGTCATGTTGCCAGAAAAGGTGGCTATAGCCATTAAGAAGAGGCCGATGAGGAGTCCATGAACTGAGCCTTTCTCAGCTGAAAATTTAATTGACATGATTTTAATTTTGTTATTTTGAAAATTCCTAAAAAACTTTGAAATTTTCTAAAAACTTACTAAAATCTTTCAATTTATGATCCGTTTTGTGGTAATTAAGAATGTTTTTCTTCAAATTTTTCATTTCTTCTTTAATGACATCCACAGATTGAGAATTATTTTCATTGCAGCTTCTATAAAATTTTAGTGACTTAAGTGCATCGTCATTTCGAAGTTTTTCTATCAAAAATTGTGGAGTGTCTGGTAGAAACAGGATAAGAACAGCATACAAGATTACAAAAGGAACCATCACGAACGATATTGTATGATAATCCACGTAAGCTCCGAGAACATATATCAAGAAGTATCCCAAATTCATACCAAGTGGAAAATATGCACCAAGTTTTCCTCGAACGTGAGTTTCGGCTATTTCTCCTATGTATAGAGGAATGATCCTAAAAAGACCACCTCCAGTGACGCCTGCACAAAATCTTGCAGCATAAAGGTGATTTACGTTTGTAGCAATGTGGGTTAAGATATAGAATGCAAGATTTGGCAGGCAAAGAAGGATTAAACATTTCCTTTTTCCTATGTACTCAGCAACTTTTCCACTTACAAAGACGTTTAATAGTGCTCCGATTGAGATGATTGAACCTGGAAAAATTCTTGAATTTATTGAAATTTTTGAAATGACTTAAATTTAGTAATGGCATTTTAAACTGTAAACTATGGTTCATTTCTGGACATGAGGTGGGACTACCCGATCCAGTTTCAATATCAATAGATTCTAATTATTGTCTAATCAATCAATTTTCATGATTTAAGGTTTTAAAAAATAATTACCAATCCAAGAAGCTTCTGTTGCATTTATTGGTCCACCTTGCAGATGAGTGCCCTCTGATTTGAGGTATGGGATCATTGGAGATGTCCATCCGAGTGAACAGCCATGGGTGACTGAAAGGATGTTGACTGGAAAGACAATTTAGAATATTTTTTTTAAATTCAACTTTTACTCCCGAGCTATACAGGACCTCGATAATTGACACGTTTTGGAGAAAAAAATGCTTGGAGAGTGACTAAATGGTGTTGGTCAAATTTATCAAAATTTAAAAATTCCAGAGTTAAGGTAGCTACCCGGGGTAAATACCTTGGCACCTTTGGTACCAGACCTAAAAAATCAGAATATTTCTATTTAAAACACGAAACAAAACTCACCAGCAAAAGCAGCCAAATATTGATTTCTTGTGCTTAAGTTGATCCACGGAATTTTTAAAAACTTTTTCATGTTTTTTTTAAATTATTTTGTATCACTTGTTAAAATAAACTTTAACCTGCACAAATTTTAAGAGTGAATGTTAAAAACTTCATTTATCTTAGTCGTTGGTACATTTCTTGAAATTTAAAATGGTTCTAGTTTTTAACAATGCAAAAATCAAAATAAATAATAAATTTAAATCTTTTATAACTCGAAAAATTTTATTTCACATTGCAAAGTTAAAAATTATTTATTGAAAACTTTAAATTATTATTTTTTAAAAACCAGAATCATTTAACTTCTTTTAATAAAAATGTCTTTTGGCTTATTTCCAGCTCAGATTCTTACCTGAAACTAACAAGATGTTGTTGATCAAAAGTGTTTAAAGGCATTTTACGAAAAGATAAGACATAAACTCTCAATTTTTAGTAAATAAAGATATGAATCACTATAACGTGATAGTTACAAAACAATTGCTTGATTGTCTATTTACAGATGAATTTTAAGATGAAAACATTTTGTTGGAATCAACAAGCGTATGCAGAAATGAAGAGTTTTGGGGGTCAACAAATGCCCTTGGTGGAAATTTTTCCTTAATTTTCTAAGAGCTTTTGATAGAAAATCTTAAAATTGAAACAAAAATTTATGACCCCCCCCCCTACCCAGGAATTTATTTACCTGCTTTCAAAATAAAATCAACATTTCATTACATTTTACTCATTTCAAAACAACTAAAGCCATCTGTTGCTGAATCTTTCAACTAAAAATTGGGCAGTTCACAAACTTTCTCAAATAAAACTGGCAAACGTTTTGTAAATATTTAAAAATTGAAAACTTTTTTTTGGCTGAAAAGTATACTTTTATAACAATTAGTTTTCATTCTGTATTTTGAGTCACTCTGAACAAATTGTCGGTCCGAACGATTTATTTACATAATTTAGTTGACATCAATTTTTGGTAATAAAGAATTTAGTTTCAAAAATTGAATTTAATTTTCAGTTCACCTTCAAAAGTAGGTATTTGAGGTCATTAACCATTGACGCTGATCAGAAGAAAAAAGCGCTTAGAACTGCCTGAAATCAACAGAATAATCATACTTGATTAATTTTCAATTTTCATAAATTGTTTTAAAAATGGACAATGAATGTATTGTGCTGAATTTTATGGAAATATCAAACCGTAAGTTATCAAATAATAAAAGAAAACTATAAAATTTAATGAGTATATTTACTTAATATATTTTAGTGCCGTATGATGAAGCAAAGCGGTTTTTAGAAAATTTAGGATATAATTTGGAGCTTGCTGTCCAAAACTTTTATGATAGCCGAAGTCAAGAATCAACAGATAATCAACAAACAGGCAGACAAAATGGGCACGTTATTAATGATGACGTAGAGGAAGTAAGACCAGTCATACCGCGAGAATTTGATATTTTAATACAATCAGAAACTGCCAGAGATATTCAATTGTCAGCTGTGAGACAACAATTCAGTAGCTCATTTCGGGACCTTAAAAGAGAAATGGAGATACAGGAAGAACTGGCCAGAGGAGGAGCGCCCAAGCGAAAATGTTTAGAAATGATATATAAACATCCCGTGGATATAGCAGCTTACAATTTGGACTTAACACAAGCCAAGCTCAGAGGACAACAATTAGGCAAATGGGTAGCAGTTTTAATCAATAACGAAAGCATTGAAAGTCTGTCATTTAACAGAGACATTTTTAATGATGAATCAGGAAAGGTGAAAAAAATACTAAAGAAAAATTTCATATTTTTACGAAGGAATTGCGATGATCTCGAAGCGCTCAAAATTTTACAAATTTATAATTTACTTGACTGCCAAACGATCCCAATATTTTTAATTATTGATAGCTTAACTGGAGAACTGAGAAAGAATTTTCAAGACTGTACAAAACTCACAGTACGTAGCATAATGAGAGAACTGAAAAAATATTCCTGTAAGGAAGACAATCAATTAGTTTACAACTCAGCTGTTGAAGATTCAGACGATGAAATTAATGAAATGAAACCAAGCACATCACAACAATCTACAAATTCTGATCAAAAGACCACACAAAAAGCCAATAATGTTATCAAGTCAATTGAATCAGATGAAGAAGACTCATTTGCATCATTAAGTTCTGATGATGTATCTGAAAATGGCGACAGCAATGATGATAGCCAGGAAGTGAAGGTTTTAGATAGTGAGGATGAGATTTTAGCACGTGACGATGAACCACAGACAAATGTATTATTAAGACTGGAACATGAGAGCCATAAGTTTAAATATCCATCAACAAGGACTGTGGGAAATCTAATTAACTACATTTATCGAAATTATTTAGTGAAAACAGGCATTTATGATAACAAGACAAAGAGATTTTCATTAATTTCAAAAATACACAATAACAAATGTTTGACATCTTTGGATCACGATCTTACACTGCAACGCGCTGATATTCATCCATCGATTGTCCTTTTACACAATACGCTTGACAAAGATTGAAAATTATCTAACTTAAATCAATTAACTTACACATCACTTTATTCTTATTCATTTTTTAACTTTTAATAAAAAAATCATCTTCATATAAAAAAATTCATTTTTTAAATCTATTTTTCTCACGCAGATCATTTAATAAATCTAAGATTCTAAATTAAAACTTGAAACCCTTATTTATTCTTCTTAAGAAAATTGGAATGTTAAAAATGTCAAAATGTTAAAATATGGTATTGTGTAAGGCAGTGGCGTAGCCAGAACATTTTTTTCGTTCGTTTACTCATATTTTTGTACTTTTTCTTAAATCTAATGGTACGTGAATGATTAAACTCTAAATTAGAGCCTCGGAAAAACTTTGGAAAATTTTTAAAAAGAAAAATAATTTTTGACGTACTGGAACCCCCTTGGACCCCTTTCTACTGATGCTACTGGTGCAAGGTCCAGTAGGATTCAGGTTACGTTTAGGCCCAAAACAAGAAAAAAATCTAGTATGATCCAAATCAGTGCCAAGTACTAAGTATAAAATCCAGTTTAAAATTTTAAAAAAATAATTTTTTATTTCTTTCAGTTTTTTTTAAAATTGAAATTTAAAAACTTTTTAAACTTTGCATTTTTCTTTAAATTTTCTCTCATTTTTCAATTTTGTCATTTAGAAAAATCGTTTTAAATTTTCAGAATCACGACTAAAAAAATTAATAAACATACCATTGATTTTTTTAGTTTCAAAAATCTCATTTCAAAACAAACAACTCCACCTGTTGCTGAAACTTTCAATCAGAAACTGGGCAATTCAAAAACTTTCTCAAACAATCTTGGCATTATTATCAGGTACCGATCAAGTGACATTTCTATCAACTTATTCCCATCCTCAAATCATCAGCGAATTTTATCAACAAAACATCCAAAAAATTATTTAATTTTTCGAGAATATTCAAAGAAAAGCTTAAGGAACCGACGAATTAAACATGATGAGTTTGAGGATTGTCGCTAGAAATGCTGTTAAATTCAGAAATGGACTCACGACAGTCGGTAAAAAGTGGAATTATCGAGGTAAATATGAATAAATTTGATGAGTGGTTGACATAACCAAAATGAGGAGGAATTTTTGAACTTTTTGGAAATTTTGAAGAAATTTGTATACTTAAATGAGATTTTTCTAAGAGCAGTTAAGTGGAAAATTTAAAAAATTTATCAAAATTCACAACAAAATTAAAAAAAAAATTATAAAATTCACCGGTCTCAAATTCCTAACTTCCATCAATTTTGCAGCACCATCATCAATCACCCCTGTCCTCACATCCCGCCTGTACCACTCAATCATCCGAGAATCAGAAAAGGTCAAAGGAGCTCCAGAAAATCATGAATTCAAGGCCGAAACTCGAATGCTCCTTGACATCGTCGCCAAATCTCTCTACTCAGAAAATGAAGTCTTTGTTCGTGAGTTGATTTCAAATGCAAGTGATGCCATTGAGAAATTCCGCTACATATCCAGCACAAATCCAGACACTGTCACTGGACTTGATCGCAAATTAGAGATTCATATTGAGACTAATAAGCAGCATAGGACATTGATCATTCAAGACACTGGAGTTGGTATGACAAAGGAAGAAATGATTGATGCTCTTGGAACTATCGCTAGGTCTGGATCGAAAAACTTTTTGAAGCAACTTGAGGATAGTCAGCAAGGTGCTGCAGCCAATATTATTGGACAGTTTGGTGTTGGATTTTACTCTGCATTTATGTGTGCTACTAAAGTTGATGTCTACTCGAGAGGATCACATCCTGATGATATTGGGTAAGTGGGACTAAAAATTTTTTTTTTTGTAATTTTTAATAATTTTTCAATTCTATTTTGTAGCTTCATGTGGACAAGTGACGGCACTGGATCTTTCGAAATCCAAGAATGTGATGATGTTGCAGTTGGAACTAAAATTGTCGTCCATCTCAAAGCTGAATGCCGTGAATATGCAGAAGAGGACAGAGTTCGTGATGTTATCAAGAAATACAGCAACTTCGTCGGTTCTCCAATTTATCTCAATGGCAATCAAATGAACTTAGTTCAACCATTGTGGCTTATGGAACCAAAGGAAGTCACCGATGAACAGCACACTGAGTTTTTCAGATATATTGGAAACTCATTTGATGTACCAAGATATAAGCTTCATTTCAAGACTGACGTTCCATTGTCATTGAGGACTGTCCTTTATTTCCCAGAAGGCAAGCCAGGACTTTTTGAAATGTCACGTGACTCAGAGACTGGAATTGCACTTTACACAAGGAAAATATTAATTCAATCTAAAACTGACTTGATGCTTCCAAAATGGTTGAGATTCATTAAAGGCGTTGTTGACAGTGAGGACATTCCATTAAATCTTAGTCGTGAACTTCTTCAGAACAGCAATTTAATCAGAAGACTCAGAAATGTCCTTACATCGAAAGTCCTTAAGTTCTTGTACGACAAATCAGTCAAGGATCCAGAAAGTTATGAGAAATTCTATAAAGATTACGGCTTGTTCCTCAAAGAGGGTATTGTGACAACACAGGAACAGCCACAGAAGGAAGAAATTGCCAAACTTTTAAGATTCGAGACTAATAGAAATGACGATGGAAACAGAATTGGACTTGAGGAATATATTAAGCAACTTAAAGAGGATCAAAAGGAAATATACTATTTAGCTGCTCCATCTAGAGCATTAGCACTAAATTCACCGTACTTTGAAAGTTTGCAGAAGAGAGATTATCCAGTGTTGTTCTGTTATGAGCCATATGATGAGCTTGTGTTGATGCAGTTGATTAGTTATAAGGTAGGTGTATAGTTTTAACGGAGGGTCAATGAATGACTTGATGATAGGGTCTAGTTTCATATTAGCAAAAACTTTCAATAATTCACAAGTTTTAATAACAATTTTTCCAATTTTAGGGTCACAGCCTCGTCAGTGTAGAAAAAGAGATGCGCCGAGCAACAGCCAACGAGGAAGTCGACAAATTCTTCCAGGAACATGCCACTGATACACTTTCACAACGTGATACAGACGATCTTGTAAGATTCTTGAAGACAGAACTCGGAAATAAGGTTGCAAATGTGAAATATACAAGTAAACTTGATCTTCATCCATGTATTGTGACTGTTGAGGATATGGCAGCAGCTAGACATTTTATTAAGACACAGAGTCATCAGTTGACTGAGGATAATCGGTATGCTCTATTGCAGTCGCACTTAGAGATTAATCCAAGGTAAGAAATGTTGAATGATTTTTTTTAAAAGTTGTTAATTCTAAAAAAAACTATGAAAAATCTACAAAATATTATTATTATTATTATTATTTATTATTAATATATTAAAATAAATAATCTAAATAATTTTTTAGGCATCCAATCATCAAGAAGCTTCACAAGTTGACCACAACAGACGAGAAACTTGCATCACTTTTAGCACAACAGCTCTTTTCAAATGCCATGACTGTTGCTGGACTTGGTATGTTGAACAAAAAATCTAATCCTAATTAAATTTTATTCTAATTATTCTTTTCACTTTTATTCACAGTTGATGATCCACGCCTGTTGTTGACACAAATGAATGAGCTGTTGACCAAAGTACTGGAAAAATTCTAAATAAATTATTTTTATCAGTTTGGATTTCAATTCAAAAAATTAAGTGCTTTAAGGTCTGTAAATAAGAAATAGTCAGAATTAAAAAATTTAAATTTCAATAAAATTAACAGAAGCTAACAATTTAAATTAATATTTTATTATTGCTGATAAAAATAAATCCTGATAAAAAACTGGTTTTCTCTGATCAATTCGATAAATACCGTAAACAATATTGAACGTCGCGGAGAAAACTGTCATGTGTATACATCGTGTTAAAGAGATTTTCGATAAAAGGTTCTGGCATTTGTGCTACATGTCTAGTGTGAATTTGAAAATTGCAAAATTAGCAGTTTTCGCTGGTTTTTAAAATCTGTTCTGGATTTTTTTTAATTTAATGGTCATTGAAATATGCCAAGTAATTGATTTGAGTTGCAAAAATATTTCGAATTTCTATTTTGGATCAAAATGTTCTCAGTAATTTTGTTACTAGCATTAACCATAAGTCAACTGTCATTCTCATTACCCAGTCAAAAGGATATGACTGCAAGATTAAATATCATGTATGATCATGTATACACCATAGACTTTGATCGTGATGCTAATCTGAAATCAAAGCAAAGGCTCCAATTAATTCACAAAGGAGGCTTATCAAAAGATGATGAAATAAGACACATTAAGGCAGAGAAGTTGTCAGAAAGACATAAAAGAGATATTAATTCAGATGAAATTGTGACTGCTGCTTATAAGGGATTAAATGAAGAAAATGATTTAATGATCTTAATTTTTCTATTCTTAGTACTCTGCTCTATGCTACTATTTTATTACTTTTACCTCTGTTTGTGTCAATATTCCTGATTTTTGGAGACAAATAGGGTCAACAATCCATTTTCTTGAAGAACTTCATATACGGTCGACCCCAAAAACTTTGAAGTCTATACGAAAAATATATAAAAAGTTTAACAGAAACTAAAAACACAAAATAAAAGCTTCAATTTCAACTTGTTATCCATCATGACTCAAAATAAAAATCCGATAAAAGTAATTAAATAGATAAGAATCTTAAGACAAGACAACTGCAGCCCAGTCTAGTGCGAAAGTTTAGCCAAAATTAAAGTTCATGGCTGTTAAAATTGAAAAAGCAGAAAATTTCGCCGATGTAGTTGCTGAAGCTTATCGAGATGTTGATGAGGAAAACGACCTGCTTGTGCTGATCATTGTGTTCTCAGTTATTGGTGTTATTTTAATTATTTATTATTTTTACATTTACAAGTGCCAAAAATCACAGCAGGAAAGACAAAATGAAGAAACTTTGAGATTGAATCAGATTTGATGAACATTATTGCAATAAATATAACTATTTTAAGCATCTAGTCATCTAATTTTCTATAATTTTATTCAAAACTAATTTTCACAGCAGCAAACTTCCATCAGAAGTCCCCAAATATCCAATCGAGATCAAAATTGAGTCCACAATGACCCAAACACCCAAACCACCAAAACTAAATAATTTTCCAATTCCTTCCTGCCAATGTCCAAGATAAAATCGATCAACTCCAAATCCACCAAGAGTTACGCTGAGCACCAAAGCTGTGAAATATTTAGATCCTCTCGTCCAATTACATTTTGCATTCTTTGGAAATTGTCGATTTCCGAGGCATAAAACATTCGATTTTACTGTGCAATTTGTCTTATATGATCCATATGCTGAATTACAGTTTGTGTTTTGTTTACAGTCATGTTCCCATTGCTCAGTGAGGAAACAATAACGACACATGAAATTTCTATTAAAACCTCGCTTTTCTTTTCCATTTTCAACTTCTCCAATGCACTGGACTTGAGATCTTGGCTCACATGTGGCTTGTGACAACTCACCGTAGATACAGTTGAGGTCATAAGAGCATCTGATGCATGGGAATTGAAGATCTGAGCATCTTGTTGTGTTCCTGCCACATTGTGATGGGTTGAAGTTTCGTTCCTGGAATTTTAGAAGGATCAGGTTTATGTTAGGTTTTGGCCTTAAATTTTGGTTTGTAAAGTAATTAAGGTATTCATGTCAAGGACATATACCAATTTAAAATCAAAAATACACTGCACTATGAATCTACCCTTCAAATCAAGACATCAGCTACAAAATACATCTTTTTAAGGTATCAGGTGCAAATTTAGGGGAATGGATGGAACAGTCAGGATTGGAGACTAGATCACTAATCAGCCACAAACATACAAACTAACATACAAAAGAAAATATCGGTATACTGACAAATATACTTACGTCATCCTGACTCAACGAATATTGACTATCAGAATGAGATGAATTTTGCCTCAGTGCTTTCATGCTTTGGTCGTTTCTGTCATCGATTGCTGAAAGTGAGAAATATTGACATTTAGTTTTACACATTCTTGATACTAAGTTCCAACAGTTTACTTACCAGTTTCAGTGTATTTGATATAATTTGCCGCTAATGAGACGAACATAAATGCCACAAATTTCATGTCTATCACAACTCTTCGAGGCATTTTGAGTTAAATTTTGATGAATTTGTGAATATTTTTGTTGAATTTAAAATTTTTCAATGGAAAAAATTCAAAACTGATTTATTGCATATTCTGGATGAATTTGAAGATTCTGATGGATGTAATTAAAATATTTTTTTGGTCCTTTTTCAGACAAAAAGTAATTTTGAGTTATTTTTGTGTACTTTGGTGAAATTTCTTATTTTTTTAAAAATAATAATTTTTGTTTTTTTAGAGAAAAACAATAACAAACCAATAGCTCAGTATTAAAATGAGACAAGTTTGAAATATCTTTAAAAATAAAAAGACCGTTTTACAGAATTTTGTAACAAAAATGTACTGAAATATTAGAAAAAAAATGATATATGAAGCATTTTAATCTTATTTATATTTAATAAGATGAAAACTTTTAAACTCAAAATAACCGTTATTTTTCGGAATTTTTTAATTTTCCTTAAAAATACTATGATTAAATTTTAATTCTAATACATAAAATAATTATTTTCAAAAATCAGAAAAACTTAATTATCGTAGATTTTTGTAATTGAAAAATTAAAAAAAGTAAATTCAAAAATTTGTTAATATATTTTCAAAAGTTACAAAAAATAAAAATTTAATTTAATAAATAAAAAATTAATATATAAAACAATTTTAAAAAGTTTATAAATACTTTTTAAATATAGATTTTCAATTAAGAATTAAATTCTCTCATTTTTGTCTTCTTACTCTCACATCCTCTCTCAAAGAGTAATTTTTATAATTATATCTCAATACTATTTTGATACAAGTGTATATGGAACAATAATAACCAAAATATATTTCAAATACATATAACAAATACAATTATAAAATGTAAAAAGAGATTTTTTGTTTATAGAAAATCTCAAATTTACTTTCTGTTCTCCGGCGGAGTTTTGCGGAGGTATTTTGAGTTTATCTGCATTTTTAGTGAGTTTTAAAGATAATTAAGGTCTAGATAAGTTTGTTGATATAAAAATAAACGTGAGTTTGACATTTTGACCGTGAAGTTGGAGAAATAAAAGAAAATTTTAGGTAAGAATTGAAATAAATAGAAGAATGAGATTTTTATAATAAATACATTTGTTGTTTTACACCTTAATGCTAAATACAGTTATGTAATGTAAAACTTTTGTGAAAGATTGAAGAGAAACTACATAAAAACATAATAATAAAGTGAAAAAATACTCGGATATAATTATAAAAGTCTTATATAGTTACAAATGTTTGTATGTATCTATTAATATAATAAGAACATTGAGTTTATTGATCCAAGTTCGTAGTCATTAATGTCGCTTATAAAATATGCAAATTTTTACCGTGTTTTTAAAATCCAGGTTAAAATAAGATTTTATTGAAAGTTTTATAACTTTTACTTTTTTTGTTAAAATATTAATATATTTTTTAAATTTTTATTTTGTTTTATTTTTATTTTTTTTTTAATTTATAATTATTTTAACTTTAATTTTTTAGTTTTTAATTTTTTTTTAAACTTTTAATTTTTTAAAATTTTAATTTTTTTAAATTTTTTTTAACCTTTATTTTTTTAAATTTTTAATTTTTTTAAGTTTTTTTTTAACTTTTAATTTTAGTTTATTTAACTACTTAATGTTTGTACGTTTTAACTGCTTGGAATTTTTTAAGATTTAATTTTTAAAATTTTATATTTATGTCAAAATCAAGTATTTAATTTTTCATCTTCATTCTTGAAGCGAATACTTTCTAGTTTTCAAAACTATTTAGGTATAAAATTAAACATTATTCAAAGTTTCTTGTATGTGTACCTACAAGTATATAGCAATAATGTATACATTTATAATAAACAAACATAAATAGATTGTAAAGTAAACTTTGAGGTCTTGCTGCACAATATTTTTGAAATAATGAAATGGTAATTTGATGATATATTTGTAGTTGTCTGTAAAAGAAGAGATAACGTTTTCGGATTTCGGTATGAATAAGTAAAATGCTCGACAAGTTAACGAATATTTTTTTGTCGTGAATTTTTTTTGCGAGAAAAATTTCTAGAAGTTGAGATTGAAGATGTTTTCATTTTGTTTAAAATTTGTTTTAAACGATAAACTTTTTAATGTAAATGCATCAATATTTTCGGTTTAAAAACAAAATTCTAGAAATTTTTATTGATACTAAATTTTTTAAACATATTTTAAATAGGATTTTATATATCCTTAAAAATCTTCAAATAAACCTTCAAAATATCAAACAAAACCTCAGTATTTTACAATATAACCTCAAAATTATCAATATAATTTTGAAATTAGTACCTAACCTAAAAACTTTCAAAAACTTTATATTCTGATTTAAAATTCTATTTATTTTTTCATTGCAGATCCAAACCTCATCAAGAATGGAACAAAAGCCACTTCAACTCATCAGAGAGCTTCAACGCAAAAACTCTGAACTTGAAAAAACCAAAAGCCGTCTTGAATATCAAATTCAAGAAATGATAACCAAATCGTCACAAAGAAGTGCTGAAATGGATCAAAAAATAACGGAACTGGAAATAAGAATCAGAGACCTGGAATATGAAAATCGAGAATTAAAAAGCGATAAGCGTGAAATGAAAAGAAAAATTAATGAAATTGCACCGACAACAACGGAAAGTGGTGACGTCATTGATCTTGATAGCAATGACGAGCAAGAGATGGAAGAAGATGATGATGGTGAAGGTTCAAATCTTTTGGAACCACTTCCAAGTCAACCGAGTGCTAATTATGGTGAGCAACGGAGCCTTCCGTTCTCATGTCATCTATGCAGCAAGTCATACATCCATCAGAAGCGGTTAGAGACTCACATGAAAATACATCAAAATGTCTCTAAAACATCTGCAAAATTGCCGACAACAAGCGAACAAAAATCCAAAAATGAAAAGAAGAAAAATTTCGTATGCAACTTTAAGGATTGCGGATATTCAACAACATTCTATCCCGTCATGGTACGTCATAAGAAAGCACACACATCTGAGCTGCTCAGCTGCGATTTTTACATGTGTGATTACAAGACACCATACCGCAAGCGTTACTTTAACCACATGGCAAGTAAACACGGAGCAAGCTTGCCTAATGCAAACATGGGAAATGACAATTCACAGGATGAGAATGAAGACGAGGAGCAATTTAGTATCTTTCCAGATCAGTTGATTTCATCATCGATGCAGGATATGGACATGGGTGGAGCTATTAAATCCAGAATTAGTTATTAGTTGATTGGTTGAGTGGGTATTAAGTAGAGTATTAAAGCTATGATCAAAGGGCAACTAACTTGAGTGGACAGAGGGGTTGAACAGTGGTTATTTGGTGTATTGAAGAACATCCTTAATAAGGAAGCCACTAAGGCCGGTAGCTCGGTATAAACAAGTGTACTGAAGGACATTAGGCTTTACTCCTGTGGTAATCATAAGTTAGATAATGTATACTTTAGAGTTTTCTGATCAACTGGCTCCTGATTAACCAACAAAGTAACCTTAAAAATATTTGAGTATATACCTCAAAGCTACATAAACATATGTCCAACAAACAAAATTATAATTAGAAAACAATCATTTTAAATCCTCATTAGTATCTCATCAATAAAACGAAGAACATTCTTCATCATAATCCCATTTTTTTGTAATATTTAAAATTTAATGACTAGTTAAACCTTTTTATTTTTTTTACAAGCAGTAAAATTATAAGCCAAAAATACGTTTGATTTAATGAATCTTGACAATGGATTTAAAATTTACATTTAATAAAAATTATATTTCTAAATATAAATAAATTAAAATTTAACAATATTTAAAAATATTTAATTTTTTAAATTCAGATATATTTTTTCAGAAACGCAAATAGCAAAAAAACAACATTTTTTCAACATGATAATCATTTTTGACACCACCGCCTTCCCGTAAAAAGCTTTGTTATAAAAAATGATTTTCTCTTTGATTTTAACAAATTCTATTGAAAAACCACAAATTTTCAGAGTAGATTCCTTGCTTGATTGAAAGTTAGGATACATCAAAAAACTGCTCTGAGAAACTAATCAGACAGACGCCTAGTCATGTCACAAAATTTCATAAAAATTGTATTCTTAAAATTATCTCAGTAACGAATGTTTATCATGATCACATTTTTACGATCATGTTTCAATTTTATTGGTAGCCGTGACCGTCATATTTACATTTTAGCATAAGAACACACAACGAAATTTCTGTCACTTGAAGATCGCACGCACACTAAGTAAAGGGAAAGGGCGAAAGAAATATATATGCATGGCTCAAATTTATCATATGTTTGAGATGAGATTTCTCATTTTGGCATTTTGACTCTAAAACTTAATTTCGTATCAGTTGTTCAAGTAGAAAGAGTGTACTGAATAGATTTAGTGAATTTTTTGAAGCAAAAGGAAATTTTGGGTAAGGATTAAAATTTTTGAAAATTTAGATTTATATTTAGTGTAATGGGAATTTAATTTACAACACTAGGGTCTAAAATTCAAGAAAAACTTCTAGATATTTTGATTTTATAATTTTAAAAATGGCAGTCATTAAAGTTATGTTTAATGATTTTTTGTGTACAAGACTGGAATTTAGGTTCATTGAGAGGTGTTTTTATATTTTCCTGATTTTTTTTTGAATTGGTCACTTGCTGTGCAGGAACTAACTTAAAACAGAAGAAGAGAAGAAAAGGGCGTCGAATGGTTAACTTTTATTTTTTTCACAAGTTCAGAAGGGTTACTAGGGGTTGGTTGAAGATAGATTCGTAAAGAAAGAATTGTTTTTTTTTAATTTAAAAAAAATCTTAATTTTGATACACATAAATTGTGAACAACCCCTAATCTTAATTTTGATCTTATTACAGACCAAAAACTTGACTATAATGGATACAAAACCATTTGAGCTGATTGCAGATCTTCAACGCAAGATCACAGAACTTGAGAAAACAAAAGTATGTCTAGAAAAACGAATCAAAAATCTAATCACCAAAGTCGAAAAAACATGTGCTGAAAAGGATGAAGAAAGCAACAGACTTGAAGGTAAAATTATGCAAATGGAGATTAAAAATCATATGCTTACAAGTGAAAGCCGAGATTTACGAAGAAAAATAGCTAGAATGGCTCTGACTACATCGCAAAATATTGATACCATTGCTATAGAAGATGACAATGAACGGGAAATGGAAGCAGAAGAGCATGACGATGGACAAGGATCAGATATTGCTCTTTCAAGACTCCGAATTAAGAGAAGACAACGAAAACGTCAATTTATGTGCCCTGTACCTAACTGCAAAAAGTCTTATATATTTAAAAAGAGATGTGAAACGCACATAAGTAAGGACCATGAAAATAATAATTCTGTCATAAGCAGTCACAAAAAGTTGACTTATAAATGTGATTTTTATAGGGTTCGGCAAGTATGCGCAGGTGTGCTGCAGGTATGCGCATACCATACAAAAATATGCGCATACTAGTATGCGCATACTGCATACCATCTGCATACCAATTTTTTTTGGAATGACTACTTAAAATATCCATTTCAAAGTGATTTATTCCTATAGAGAGCACAACAAGAGACTTATATGCCGAGTTTTGAGTCATTTGGTGCTGTTTCCGTAATTCTAGGGTTGTTTGAAAGTTAAGACGGTTTTAGTGAGTCGATCTAAATATGGCCAAAAACTAATTTTACTTAGAAAGAAAATGAGAACTATGATAATAAATGTAATTTTCGATGTTTTTAGATGATATTCGCTATTTTAAGACTAATTATGAAGAATTTTTCTCAAAAAGTACAAAATCTACCGAGATTATAGGGAACATGTGCTCCTTGACGACTTTAACTTGATTGAAACTGCTATAACTTCTACAAGATGTAATATTATTTAATTCTGTTTTCTGTTAGTTAAAGCATAATATATTTCCTTGCTAACGGTATAGAAATTTGATGGATGAGTATGATCTGATAGCGGTGACTAGGTATATTGCAGGGTACATCAGGTCTTATGACGTACTCGTGTCCTTGCAATATGCAGAGTTTGCAAGTGGTTCGGATTCCACTATAAACTGTAGGTCTAAAGGGTGTGGTACAATAGATTTCTATAATCGCAGTGCCTCCAGCTTTAAGCTGGGCTTTCACGCATTATTATTAAAGATCTGATTACAAACCCAAAACTAGTGAAACTATCAAAAACGTGATTTCCTGATATACTATTTAAAAACATTTTTAGATGTTTTCATATTTATTAATGATAATTATGACTTAAAGCTCAAAATTTGTGTTCTCGAAAGTTTTGATACCTGTTGCTAGTTTCTAGTTATTCTCCTAGAAAGTACCTTACAAGTCTCTATTTGGTCAAATATAATTGCAATTGAGACTATTTAGCCTCAATGACTATACACTTTAATGACAGCAGGGACTAATATATATCCAAGATTTATACATTTTCGTATAGGTATCGATATCAGTCAGCAAATTCAGAAAACAGAAATGAAAACTGTTGAATGAAACCATCCATGTTACTTTAGTAAAAAGTTATAGCACACGGGAATATTTAAAAACGAATTAAATTTTTTGAAGTGTGTGGTCAATTTTATTTTTTGCCTACTAATGCACACACAAAACATATTTGGCGATGGTAAAGTTAATATTTGCATCAAACTCATTGAAAAAGTTCACCAGTAATCGCGTATATGATGTTCTTATGAAAAAAAGTCATTTAATTGGTATGCATGGTATGCACGCATACTGCATACTAGTATGCGCATACCTGCGCATATTTTGGTATGCGAATACCTGCGCATACCATTTTGCCGAACCCTAGATTTTTACATGTGTAACTTTAACACCAATTATAGTCAGAGCTTTTTTTGTCACTTGGCAACTGAACATAATGTGAATATTACAGAAGTTCACGTGGATGATAACAATGGACAATATGAGGATCAATTTGCTATCGTTACAAATAATAGCCAGGAAGCAGCCGACGCGACGTTGGAAGATTAAAAAATCTTCAAAATGCAAAACAAGTTGTATCTGAAGCTTATAAGATTCTTTTTAATACGAAAAAATTATATATTCTTTTAAATTTTTTTATAGTTTTTTTTATCATTTGTATAGTGTCTTCAAGTTCTCAGTTGAATCGATGATTCCCTTCTACATTATTACATCTTCAAGATTTAATTTAAGTTTTAGTAATTTCTAAGAACAATAAGAAAGAATTTTATAATAAGTAAGAATTTTCTCAAACCTATTAAAAAAGAAGAAAAACCAGAATAAAAAAGTAAAAATTTTAAAAATTAAAAAAAAATTAATAAAAAAATTAAAAAAAATTAATAAAAAAATTAAAAAATATTTTTTAAAAAACGATTGAATTTTTTGTTAATTTTAAGACGAATTTAATATTTAATAAAATAAATTTTTATAAGCCTAATTTATTTGAAATTTTAAAAATAGTTAGAAATTAATTTCAGGTAATAATATTGATTTTCAGTATTAGGAAATATTAAATCAAAAAATTTAATTAACAGTAGCAATTCCGAACCACATCATTGATCAGTTTTCCTTCAAAATCAGACCTGTCAAACTTGCCATTGCACTTTTATTACGTATCGATTTTTTCATTGATCCATCAATCTCAATGCACACAGTATGTTTATGAATGAATGTTCACAAACAGAAACAAAAATACAACAACAACAAAAACTTCTCTATGCGTGTGCAAATTTGTCTGTGGTGGGTGAAGTTTTATTCCATTCCAACTGCCTTCCAAAAAATCAACTTATTTCCAACTTCAGTAACATATTTCAATTCCATCCATCAGTCGCTCAGTGCAATCCGTTCCGTTCAGTAATGAAATTAAATCTTTTAATAATTTTAACAGTTTTCGCGTTCTCGCGAGCACATTCGCCATTTAATAAACATTATGTAGGCCAGCAACAAAATCGAAACACAAATCTGCCATGGACATTACAGAGTCAGCAACAAGCTACACCACAAAGCTTTCCGCCTGAGCGTCGTAATGGAACATTACAAGGTGGATTTGGTACCAATGCCTTTGACGTTATGTTTCAATGGAACATAATGGATTTTGAATATCCATCACCACAAGCACGATCAAATGCAATTGCAACAAGACAGTTTATTCCGCAAAATGTCATTCCGTTGGGTATTGCTGTTAATGCGGATCGAATTTTTGTATCGACACCGAGATGGAATGAAGGTAAGTAATACAGGATGATCCAGGTGTGATAAAGTGGTCAAGGCTCGGTTACATAACCTTAAAAAATTTATCTTCAACAGGAATTCCAGCATCCCTATCAGCCATCGACCTGCCAGCCTTCTCCCAGTCACCAGCCCTACCTCCATACCCTAACTGGCAATCTCACACATCCACCACAAACCCTGACTGCAATCGACTCCTTTCTGTCTACCGAATGGTCATAGATGAGTGCAATCGACTTTGGGTAATTGATTCAGGCATCATAAATGCTCTCACAAATCTACAACAGCTATGCCCGCCAAAACTCGTTGCATTTGACCTTACAACAGATCAACAAATTCTTACATTTCCATTCCCACCTGAACAGGTTCTTCAAGGCTCACTTCACACGAATCTCGTTGTTGATATTCGTAATAATGAATGTAATCGAGCTTTTGTATATGTTATGGATGTCTGGAGGAATGGATTAATTGTCTTTGATATGGCAAGAGGAATTTCTTGGAGAACAACGAATTATTTGTACAATCCTGATCCATTTGCCAGTGATTACACCTATAAAGGATTGAATTTCCAGTGGACTGATGGAATATTTGGAAGTACATTGAGTCCATTGAACAAACCAGCGGGGGATAGAGTGCTATTTTATCATCCAATGAGCAGTTTTAATGTGAGTGGCATAACCTCATATTTTTATTATCTTAACCTCAAAATTACGATTAAAAATCTAGAAAATTTATATTTCTAACCTCAAAACTATTTCCAGGAATTTATGGTTCGAACATCAATTCTCCGTAATCAAACTGCGTGGACCACCAACTCAGCTCCAGCAACAGCTTTCCAATCTATTGGATCTCGAGGTCGTCGTGGTCAATCATCAACAGCTGACATGACTCCATCTGGCATATATTTTGCAGCACAAGTACAACTGGAAGGTGTCAGCTGCTGGGATACTCGAAAACCTTTTAATCAGAACAATATAGCCATGGTTCAACGAGATCCAATCCTCCTAGGCTTCCCTAATGACCTCAAACTCGATGCTGATCGTGATAACGTGTGGGTTGTGAGCAATAATCTTCCAATTTACCTCTACGGTCAGTTGAATTTTAATGAAATTAATTTCCGTCTGTTGCGTGCAAACGTTGCTCGAGCTGTTCGTGGAACAATATGCGATCCACAAGTGCCTGCTAATCAGGAACTTGTCGACGTTTGTCCAATTAACTAAAAAGTGAAAAACTTTTCTTTAATTTTTAATGAATTGCGTAATGATTGGATGCGATAATGATATTTAGTGAGTAGTTGAATTAATTGATATCGACATAATGATATAGAGTAGATCGGTGGTGAGTTGGCATGAGTTATGTGGATGGTTGTTTGATAATATTTGAGACTATACTGTGAAGATACTCAGAAAAGTGCTTGGGTTCAAAAGAGCCACTTAGTCTGGAATATATGGTAAAATTGTTCAACAAATCCAGCTTCATGTCGCAAAAAGATCAAAATCACAACCAATAAATCATGTCTACTTTACAGACCTTTAGGATTAACAGACTTGTCGCATCAGAATTCATTAATCATACCTACATATACAAAAAAATTAACAATATATTATGACTTTTTTAAATATAGACTGTAAAATCGATTAATAAAATTAGATTAACTACATTCAGAATTTTTTAAACAGAAATAAATTGAATTTTGCTTAATTTCCGCATTTTTTGCAGAGCATTTCAGGTTTGGTGGATATTAAATGCTAAAATGTGAATTGTCTGAAGATTTTTTAATGTGGCTGTAAAAAATTTCTACATTCAATTTTCTTCTTCTTAAAAACCACTGATTTTTGTAAATGATTTTCAATTAACCTGAACTTCACGGTGCGAATTAATCGATTTTCTGAATAATAAATTCATTAGCGAAGTTTAAGGTTAGATATGCTGAGAATTTTTCATCAAAGCATTACAGAAAATTAATTATGAACAATAAAATATTTGTTTTTTTTATTGCAAGATGGTGCGATGATTTTTGTGAAATTGCATTCATTATACTTGATGCTTGGATAATTGGTAGATCTACGTGAGAACGTAGGTTGGACATAAGTTGGCATAAGTTGGACATAAGTTGGACTTCTAACTTTGATATGTCTGACTCATGTTTTAAGCAAGTCAGTAAAAGGGTCAGTAAACTGAAACTAAAAAAATTATCATAAAACATCATCATTCATCATAATCATTACATAAAGATCCTCATGACATAAATTCTGCAATTAAATAATTTTCATATCTCACAAAAAATTCACTTTCATTTTCAATTTCTGCATCACGATGTGCATACAATGCAAGTATCGTCGATTCCATAACAAAGAAGAAATGCACTTAAAATTTTACAGGCCATAAAAAGTAAGAAATTGAGAGTGAATTGACAAGATTTCAATAATATTGATGCATTTATGGTCGCGTGCTGAAATAATTAATTTCATTTTCAAGTTTTTATGAGTTGATAATTTTATTGCAATTGATATCGATGCATAATGAATGTCATTTAAAGTTGAGTAAGAAATTATGATTTGAGTGATGTTGATGGTAATTTGAGTTTGATGCTGGATATTGACTTAAGTGTGAAGGCACCTGAACCTCAAAATCGAGTGTGAATGCACCTGATCCACAAAACTCTAATGTGAAGGCACCTAAACCTATAAATCTAGTTTCCAGTCAGCATATATTCACAACTAATCTATAGTATTGATTATACACAAACATATTCCTGACTTAATGACTTAAAAACATATTTATCCACATTCGCTTATATCTATCCACAACTCATCCAAGACAACCTCATTAGATGCAAATTTTGCCTCCATGTCCACTTGCTAATAGATCACAAATTCCATAACAGCCTCATTTATCATCATAGAATCTACGCACATTGGAAATTCAATAAGCAAAGTGAAATTATGTGTGCAATTTGCATGTCTACAGTTTCAATTCCTGCATTTCTCAAATGTCACGCGTCGTTTCTTAGTTTTCAGTTGAAAAGTACAAAAAAAATTGCATAATTTTTTGTTAATTGTGAATTACTCGAAATCTCATTTTCTGACAATTAATTGTGCTGCATGTTATTTCATATGTTTGACATAAATTTGTTTTTAACATGATAGAAATTATGAGCTAAATCGAGACTTTTGTTGCTTATTAATTGGAAAATGATGGCTTTTTGTTTGAATTATGGTAGTTTCTAGTTGTAAGAGTTAAATTTTCACAAAATGTTAGTTATGTTCCTGAATTATAATTTTTTTAACAATAGTAAGTACAAAATTTAGATTCAGTATAGGTCAAGTCTTGGTTCATTCATATCACTCAACAGTAAAAGGGGGGGGGGGTCAAAAATTTCAATTTTTAATAGAAATCATAAGTAGACGACGATTCTTAAGTTGATGTTAATAATCATTATGCTGAAAATCAAACTACAGCATATTCCGCATGCATGCGAATTAATTTAAAAAAATTCAACACCTTGAACTTATGCAATATTTCATCATTATAAATTTTTATTATTTTTCTTACATTTTTTTAAATATTATTTTTACACTTTATTTAATTGTTTTGCTCATTGAAATTTTATTCTGATTAACAATTTTTAAAACACTTTTTTTCTTCAATTATAGCTCTACTTTACAGCAATATGCTTTTTGTCGTATGAATTTAAGTACAGTGATTTATCAACTTTTTGGTATTTTTTTTATAAAATTTACTTTCATTAAAATTAATTTTAATTTCATTTTATACATATTATCAATATTTCTCAATTATTGCTAGAATAGCCGTCACTAAAAATTAAAAATCATGGACATTTGAATAAAGTATTAAGATTTTTCATCATTTTGATCATTTTTTAAAAAAAAAGTTTCAAAAAATTTGAATCTTTGAAAAAAATTACTTTGCAAAATCAAAATTTTCAAGCAAATTGAGACAAAAAATTCAATAAATTAATTTATACACCTCCATACTGATACTGTGGATTCATTGTCGATGCTGATGCAAAAGAAGCATAAATTCCTCTCGAAAAGTTCTCGTCACTTAGCTGCATGTAGTCACTAAAATGAAAAAAATTGGCTTTTGGTTAGAATTAATTTAAATTAATAATTTTATAGCATTTATAGATTTCAAGGAGCTTTTAGTTTAAACTGGGTTTAAACATTACGTAACAAAATAATTCAACCATTTACAACAAAAAACAAAGCCTCATAAACATATTTCAATATTGGGATCATCCGGTTTTGGCAAACAATTTTCAGGCACTTAAAAAAATAAATAAAAAATTTTTTCCCAAAAAGGAGCAATAAAATGTGTGGCACTTAAGGGATAAGGCAGGCTTACACAAAACTATTACATCAAATTAGACTAAAAATTGTGCATTGACATGCTGCAAACAATAAACAAAGAGGACTGCAAAACATGTGAGTGACAAAAGGCAGGCAGCAGAAGAAAGGTCAGAATAGAAGAGCACCAACAATGGATTATTGTGAATGGATGAGAAGAAGGATGACAGAACAAAAAATGGGAACAAAAGGATCTTCTTTCCATGTAATTTCTTATGGATTATCGCCCAACAATTATTCAGGATGAACGAGAATTGCATCAAAATTTGATACTTTTTTGCTTGATGAGAGATTTATAAGGAAATTTAAATGTCAAATGGCATTTTTGGTGACAAATTTATAGAATGAAGATTTTTTGGGATATTTTATGGGTTTGAGAATGATTTTAGTAACTTTTGAATTTTTAACGAATTTTCAGTCTGAGTGACGTCCACCCTTGTGAGTCACAAGTTGTGACGCTCGACCTAGTAACGCTCAGCCTAGTAACGCTCAGCCTGAGTGACGCTCAGCCGGAGTAACGCTCAGCCTGAGTAACGCTCAGTCTAGTGACGCTCAGCCTGAATGACGCTCAGCCTGAGTAACGCTCAGCCTGGTGACGCTCAGCATCAGCTCAACCCAACTTGATAAAATCACAAAATATCAACAAAAAAATTCTCACCTTCTAGCCTGCGGTGTTCTATCTCTCTGTCGTCTATTTTTGAACCAATTACTGACTTGCGTCAATGTCAATCCAGTCTTTCTTGCCAAAACTTTCTTCTCATCTGGTGTTGGGTATCGGTTCCTCTCGTAGCAATCTTTCAACGCATTTCGACTTTTTTCTTTGAAACAATAGACAGTCTCCTCACCATCCCAGATTGTTTTTGGCAGTGGATATTTTTTTCTCAATCTGTACTTATCGACTGCTCCGAGTGCTCGTCCGCGGACTTTTTCAGCTTCTCTGTAGTGAGCTTTGAACCAAAGTGCTTGCAGATCTGTATGAAATTTGACTGAGAAGCAGTGACTTTCAAGAATTCCATAAAGTTCATGGAAGGAACCGCGGTGATAAGCTACAATAGCACGAGCACGAAGGATACTTTCACTGTTGCTAAGAAGTTCGTCAGCTGGCAAGCTGAATAAAAATGTTGTCAACTTTTCGATATCATTTTTCTGCTGCAGAGCTTCACACATGCACTGAACCTGCTCAGATGTGAATGAAAAATATTTTTTGTTAATTTCGAGGCTGATTTCCATAGATGCTGGCATGTAATTTTCATTATTTTCATGGTGTGACTTGTACGACTGTCCATAAACCTCATTTTTCATTTTTGGCATATTATTGTTGTTATTTGTATGATTATTATTGTTATTATTATTATTTAACTGAATATTTAATTTATTTAATTTTAATGGATAATTTTCAGCAACATCTGACGTTTCTGGTATCGAGTACATGTTGAGATTTTGCAAATTTGTCGGTGTTGTGACTTGCTGCAGGTTCATGTAACTCTGCATGACTGATTTTGTTGATTCTGTCATTTGTGAATCGATCGAATGAAGTGTTGGGTGGTTCATTGGTGAAATTGCGAGTGCAGCTGCTGAGATTAGTGATGATGGAACTGATGACGAGTCCATATCAATTAGTGTTTATATTTTTAAATTTCTTGCTAATTTTTACTTTTTTAATATCCTTAGAATTACTGAATCTAAGTGAGATATTATATATTATATCTAAGTTCTAGTGAGATATTATATTTTAATTTTTTATTGTTTAATTCAAATAAAAATTGTTTGATTCCAAAAATTTATAATCTTTTCACTTTTTTGAACAATTTTTTGAAGTATTCAAGAACTTTTTTAAACTAAACTATTATCCTGTTTTCTTTAATGGTTTAATTTACACTTTTTTAATTTATTGAGTTTTTTTTAAATTGTTGAAATTTTGTTTTTTTTTCAATTTTTTGATTTTCTCAATTTTTGATTTATTCAATTATATTTTTTCAATTTTTCTGATTTTAATTTTTTAAACATAATTATTAAAAATACTAATTTTTTTTCTAGTATTTTCAGTTTTTTAAACTTTTTTTATTAATTTTGAAACTTTTTAGTATTTCCCATTTTTCATTCTTTAAAAAATTTGCAACACCGTTTTAAAAATTTCATAATTATTCAGTAAATTTAATTTTTTTATCATCTTAGACACACTCAATTAATCCAAAAAAATTAATTCCAATCCAAAATATTTTAAAATTTTCCTTTTGTTTTCACATCCGTTTTCCACGAAGATTCACAACCGTTTGACTCTCATCGCCTGCTCAACTACATTTGATTGTCTAATTGAACAAATATTTTCATTCTTGACACACACCATTGAGCAATAAGCAGCACATCCTCAGATTGTGTATACATATGATTATGTATTTGTGTATTATTTATGTTTTTATTATGCTGTGCAGTGATTTTGCTCAAGCGAGGATCAAATTTCAAGAATATTTTACTCATGCTTCATACTTTTTTGTATGTGATTGTGTTGGTGAGTTTGAAGAAGAATTTTTGATGGCTGAGAGAGGAACTGAGAATTTAAATTGTTATGTTGCAGAACATTATTGAATATTTTTGATGCAAAATCTTGTGAAAATTCAATTGGTAATGATTCTTGTTGCTGTGACTATTTCTGATATTCTAATCATCATGGGTACATAGCTTGGGTACTCAATTAAAGCATCCAGGTATATTTACTAAGAATGTCTTCCAATATCCACTTAGGTGTTCTTTAGGGCGTATTTTAGAGGGACACACTAAGCTATCCAATAAAAAACTCATGAAACCAACTCAGAATTAATGAGTCATGTCCAAAAAATTCGTTTAACATAAAATAATGTTAATTTATTGTAATTTGAGTTTCGTGACATAAGTCAATATTTTTGTTTTGTTAATTCATTGATTTTATTTCTTTTAACTCAAAATTTATTAATAAATCCGCAGCTGTAAAAGAACAATTTAAAAAGTGTTGAAATAATTTTTTTGAAACTCAATCAAGTAAATCAGAAAAAAATAATATTTTTGGGATTCATTAGATGTCTTGAGATCGTCAAGAATTTACAATTTCGATAAAATATCCGGTCACTTCATTCTTGCGTAAATCTTAACTCTCTTAAAGTACACAAACAGCAAAAGCTGTTAAAAAATGCAGCATAGTCAAAACAAGCTAAAGAAATTTTCAATTCTGCAGAAGTCAGCATTTCATAACAAATATATCAAATTATGGAAAACAGAGACCAACAAAGTAACGAGGTAGCAGAGCAATGTGTACTGGATGCATGAATGAATTGAAATGCTTACAATGATGATGGATGTGACGATGGAAATATTTTATGAAAAATGACTCGAAAAGGTTTTAATTTCTGAAACTAGAAGATATTTAAAGTTGTCTACGTGAAGTGTTAATGAACTTGCAGAACTTCGAGTGATCTAGTAGGCACCCAAAATAAATAATTATGTCACTTTTCATCAAACATTCTTTGTGATTTAGTTTTCTACATTTTTACTGTAATTTTGTCCAAAGAATTATAATCCGTAAAGATATTTCAGATTTGATCGAAAATTTACTTTTCGTGAAATATTTTTAAATATCCTGAAACTCTCCTCTTATCTTCTCATCCAAGAATTTTTCAATTTAAATTCATATTAAATCCCCTGACTCATATTACAAGACTCATTGTTGTTCAGCATAATTTTGATGAATTTCTTCTTTTTTTCCTTTCAATCTTCACAACAACGAGTAACAGAATTAAATTTTTTATTTCGTGTCATATTTGTCATTTGACACCTAACTGAGTTACAAAGAATTTACACTATCTCTAGTTGGTGTACTTTTTGGGAGAATTTTAAGAGATTTTAACGGAAATTTCTGAAAAAAATTGAGACTTTTTGTCAAAATTAATTATTTCAGATTTAAAAATATTAAAATTCAATTTTCTGGCTCAAAATGTTGCAAATTGTTAGTTCCAAGCTTACTATCCCAAATTTCACCTCATTAAAATCCTCAAAATCTCCTCAATCATCACACACATCATAAATGTTACACATAAACCCCATCTTTCACAACTTAATGACAGTCATGAGACTCAAAAAGTAAGGATCAAATGACAGAATTATTATTACTTTTATACTGTACATTCCAATCTTTCTTCTTTCCGCTTTTTCCAGTGAAATTTTTCTTCTTTTTTTGTTCATTTTAAATGCAATTTGACACTCTGCGCCATTGTTAGTTTGCCTCGGTGCTTGTTAGTTAGTTGATATTATTTTTGGGAAATAAAATTTTTTTAGATTCAGAATGATCTTATATAAAAAAATGGCTTAATATTTTTTAAATTTAAGAAAATTCAAGAAGACAGGATGTCTATTATCAAGCTAATGTCCAAGCATTAACTCAAAAATCATGATTTAAATTTTAATTTTCAATCTTTTTAAAGAAGCTCTTCAATTTTAATCAAAAAGACAACAAACTGCTCTGATTGGTTGAAAATGTTGCGATGGTATATGAATGTCTGTATTTGTGCGACCAATTGCGCATGTCTTTGTGTTGAGTGAATAAAATATTAAAGGATGAACACGCAGCACACATGAACTGAAATTGTTGCTGAAGTCTTCAATTATTTATCACATTATTAGCAATCTCATGTTTATTTACAAAATACACACAATCTTTTTGCACTTAAAACTTAAACATTTCCAAATCCAATCTTGATAAGCGCTAATCTTATTGTTGTCCTCTTCACCTTGATTTCGTCCCTTTTCTTCCTCTTTTTTCTCTCTTCTATTTTTAAAATGTTGAATGCATTTAAAAACTTTGAATGCTCAATTGATCTAAATACATGAAAAGTAAGTGCAAAATGAGATAATAAACTAGATTTGTACAAAAATCTTTTGATTCTTGAGGCATGATTTCATTTAGAGCAATTGAAAAAATTGAGTTTTTGATTTTTTGGATGAGATTTCGTGGAAATTTTAAGAACTATTCTGAAAAAAGAATATTTGGTTCTTAAGATACTGAAAATATTAAATTTTGGATGGTAATAAAATGAAAAAGATTTTTAAGACTTGATAAAAAATCTTGATTTGCAAAAATACACTAAGGTGGTTCAAAAGGGACTAAGCAGGTCCAAGGGGTCAAACGAATCAAGTCAGTTTGAGCAATCAGGGCATAAAAAATTTGTTAATAAAATTTAACTTCATTTCAATAAATGTCACGAATTTAAATTTATGGGACAATTTGTCATCAAAATTGGTCATGCTATTTTCACAATTTTATTTTTATTCTCCCTAAATTTGTCATTTTAATTTTAATGACTAACTAAATCACCCTCAACAGACTGATTTAGTACCCCGTTAAAAATCCTTGTCCTCTTCACAGTCTGAGCAGAAAATTTCCAAAAATCACCTTCACATCAAAGCCTTCACACCTTTGAATTCAAGTTTCATCCCCTCTAACAAAAAACATTCCTAATTTTTCAATAAAATGTGCAATATTAAAGAGCACAAACAGTGAAGCAGCAACTTGACACCCTTAAATCCTCTCGACTCTCTCGTTTCATTTTCTGAGATTAACAACAACAAAAAAAAAAAAAGAAATTCCTTCAACGAGAAAAAATTAAAAAAATTTTGAAAGTGAGCAGCTCAAGTTTCATGCATTGCAGGATATTTTTCATCTCATGATTGTGATTTATTGCTTGCGATGTTGCTATAGTCACTTAATGAGACGTGTTTACACTAATTGGCTACATGCTTTGATGATTGTTTGTTATTTTTTGGGTTGGTGAGATACGGGAGGGAATTTGGTGATGAAGGGTTGTTGGGGTCGGTTTATTGGGGACATACCAAGGGATGTACTACCAAAATAGGCAAAAGATAATTTTGAATTTTTGAATAATTAATTTTTTAATTTCAATCAGCTAAGATCCTTCCAAGAATCTCACTAAATTAGAAAATTGAGCCATAAAATATCCTTCCAAGGTGACAAAACTCTAAAAAAAATCTAAACATATGGCTCGCTTTAAATGAGCCATGAGCCATTCATCTCTACACTTCAAAAAAGGGGTTGAAATGTGTATTTTTCTTTCGTTCATGTTTCATGCTGCACAGACCCTTCCCACAATGTTTTCTCTTATTTTGCGGCTAATTTGAAAAGAGAACATAAATCAGGAATTTTGGTTCATTATGATTTAATTAGTGTATCAATTTACACATGAAAATTTAGTTTTCATTCGTAAAATTAGTTTTAATTAAATTTATAGCAATTAATCCAAGATATATTGAGTGAATCTCAGAGCTCATGATTGACAGACTTAGGGATCGTTCACAAATTATGTCACGATTTAAGGGGGGAGGGTGTTGAAGAATTTGTGAAAGTCCAAATACAAAATTTTATGTTCTTTGGAAAATTTGTGACAAGGGGTTGGGGGGTCGACAAAGTCATTTTTTGCGTGACGTAATTTGCAAACGACCCCTGACGGATTGACGAAGATGAGAAAAACTAATTGGATTAGTTATTAATAAAATAAAGTAACGGACAAAAAACTTTCAAATCTCAAAAAACATTCCAATTGGAACATTCAGAACCCCTCAATTCCTCACTCATACATCGACAACTTTATCCAACAGCTGAACATCTCATTTTTCCCTGGCGCAGTAGACGAAAAGAGAAGAAAAATTTTTTTCGAAGGCAGTAAAGAACTTATTTTTATTTCATTTCGTCGCGGATAAAATTTTTTGCTAATTAAGGTAAATAATCGGTGCAATTTAATTAAAATTTGTGAATCATCGATGAGAAATCTTTGTGTTGAATGGTTTAGTACTTAAAATAAAGTAAAAAATAATGAAAAATTTGAAATTGATGAAAAAATATAAAAAGTTTAAAAAATTGTGATTTTTTGTGTAAATTTGTGAAATTTTCATTCGACAAGTTTTGAGGTCAAGTGAACTCACTGGTGCTAAGTCAAATTTGTAAAAATGTTCCCAAAAAAAGATTAAAATCCCTTCAAATTTGCCGAGACAATTTTTTTCTCATCTCACACCACTTTTGCTCCCATTTCCAATTTTTTTTTATTTTTTTTTTCTTCTTCTCATCTCAAATATTTTTCTTTTCATTCATTCAAGTCGCAACAAAATTGTTTTTAAAATTCGCCGGTGTCAACTGATTCCGCTGACTAATTCAGTTTATATTGTGACTAATCTTAGTCAATCGTCTCTGTTTCTGTTAATTTTATGATGCACGTATGCTCAGGCACAATTTGTATAACTTTATTTTTCGCTTGTCACAAGACAAAATATTTTATTTTCTTATCTCGCAGTTTTTTTCTTATTATCATTTTTTGAAATGTGCTGTCTAATCCCACTGAAGTTGCTTTTGATTGTTTTATTTACTTTTCTCGAGATGTTTGGTGAATTGGGAAATGTGTGACTTTAGAGAATTATTGTCACTTTTGTGGGGTGTAAGAAGAATTACTGTAAAATGTTGGATGATGATCTGGACTATGAGGATTGTTACAATTTTAAGTCACTGTCCGCCATAGATTTTACTTGAAGACAGGACACCCAAGATATATTGAAATGTAGATCCTAGGATGCAAAAAGACACTAAACTACATTTCAAAATTTTCAAACCAACTCAAAATTCTCAAGACACCAACCTTTCTCTTTGGGTTTTTCCCTTCACAATAATCTCCATACAAAGTCTGTTCAAATCCCTCTCAAGAACGTGATGCGATCACTTTCCACTGCACCTTGATACAAAAATTATTTTAAAATTCTATTAGCAAAACAAAATAGAAGATAAGATTAAAAGTTGTATAAAAACAAGAGCCAAATTTGGAGCTGCTGATTAATGGATAAATATGATTAGAGCCAATGTGCTGATAAAAAATAATTCGATTGAAAAACGGAGACTCGTGTTATCTGCAGCTTATGATGTGTTGAGTGACTAATTTAATTAATTTTATTTTTGGGTTGTTATTGATTTGGGATTTGGAGTATATTTTGCGATTCAAGGCTTGGAATGAGTTCACGATAGCATTATTGACACAATGAGACATTGGCTGTCCTGTAATATTGGGTAAAGTTAATATCATCATCGTACCCAATATCATATAGGTCAACCCAGAGACAGAGTTGAACTCCCAGCTGGTTGAGCCAGTCATACCTCCTAGATTCTAAGTCAGATTATGTGTACCTTCGACTCAACCAAGTCCATTCTCAGAAACCAACTCTGCTTAGAACCCGTCCTTGAGATGCATATGCTAATTCTCATTCAAATAAATGGTGAAATTCATACTGAATCTAACAAACAATAATCTTAATTTATCAAATATGCACGATGTATCCGAGTTGTTCTGTATTAAGCTTTAATTGGATAAAAATGTTATTTCACCATTGAATGTGATAAAAACCATTGTTCTAAGAATATTTTACGCTCAGTTTGGTTTTAGTAAGTGCAAGTGATGGAATGTGATAATATTTTGTTTATCTGAATTGCTTGAGGCAACTTTAAGGTATCAAACATTAATTCAGACCTTATTTAATCATAAAAACACCCCCAAATTTGCTCCAATTCCCATTATAATTACAAATCAATCACCCATCCACCTCATTTTAGCCACTTAAATCTCAATTTTCCCACCAATCAACAAGACATAATCACCATAACATAATATCAAAATTATGAAAAGCATGTCACTTATTTTGTCTGTCACACAATCAGCCTCCAAACGGCGTTTAAAAGTTCATTAATATTAATTACGCTGTAAGAAAATTATTAATCATATCCATCCATCTGTGAGCGGAGGTTGGATGTATTTGAATATAGTGCGAACAGTTGCACGACCTTTTTGCGTCCTCAATAAATTTTTGCTGCTTTTCTATCAATTTTCTTTGAGTTTATTGGGCTCTGATAATAATGTGAAATTAAATAGATGGAAGTGAATGGGTCTTGATTTTGTTGATGTGGAGGATATTGAAGTGAAATTTTTTTTGAGGTTAAGTTGAATATTTTTGATGTAATGCTTAATGTTAGAATGAGGAATTTTGAGGTTAAGTTTAAAATGTTTTAGGTTAGTTTAAAATTTTTGAGATTAGGTTGAAATTATTGAGGTTCGGTTGAATTTTTGGAATTTAAAAGGAAAAGTTAAAAAAAATCAACTAAATTATCAACTTCTGATTACAACTTCCTCCAACAACCACCCAAAAAACCCCACTTTCTTAAAACTAACCCCGAATTTCCTTCCGTCCTCATAATCTGTTGCATTTTATTACTTTATTTTCTTACAATATTGCTGAATTCAATTTGTTCTTCACCACATTCGCTTCCATAGTAAACACAAGCCACAATCAACAAATTGGATATCACTATGTGTTACTATATGCGACAATGTTATGTAAAAAGCACTTTTGAATGACTTTTTTTTTGTGTGGTGAAAGAATGTGAACTGAATCAATGGGAGTTCTTACTTTGTTAGTTTTATTGACAGTTTTGTCTAGATGGATTTTTTTAGTATTTTTTTCTGTTGACTTAAGGAGAATTGCAAGGTTTGGGGGTGTCGAAGTGTCTAGAACTGTCAATATTGGAGTTCATGATGAAAATTTGTAAACTTTCTTTTATTTTTTGTATTTTTGACAATTTTTAACAAACTTTTATAAATACTAAAATTAATCTTTGCTTTGGTTTCATTTATGAAAATAAAAGTTATCGCCAACTGTCACTAGATATCCAATACATCCGAGCACATAAATATTTGATAAAAATAGCCATTAGCTCAGTTATTTTTTACGCGACCACATTTGATAAATTTTTTATAATCATTTTTAAAATGAAATTTATTGTTTTGTTGTTTCTTGTTAACTTGAGAATTTATGCAGTAAAGATAATATTTTTATATGGTTTTTGAATTTTATTTGTTCTCATGAGATCTCATTTGACAAGAAATCTCAAAATATTCCTTGATATACTGAAATATCCCTAAATATCCTTTAATATCACTTAATATATTTTTTAGTATTCTTAATAACTTCAAATATATTTAAATATCCTCAAATATCCCTAAATATCCTCAAATATCTCTAATTTTTATAATCCTGATCCCATCACAAAAACAAACTTAACTGTCAAAATTCAACAAAATTTTCAACACTCGTTACATCCCATTCCGAACAGCTTAAGGTTCCAAAAATTGTATTCAATAACATTTTCATTTTTTCTACTAAATTTAGTTTAATTAAATTCTCATACTTTCATTCATTCATAATCAGCTGTGTTTTCATTTCGATGTTTTAACCTTTACTGTTTAATTGTAAAAAAATGATGGTCCAGTGAAACTGGTATTTTTTGATGACTTAAGTTGCTAATTGTACCGGTTATGAGTATTATTTTGAGGGACTGTTTTGTGTCAATTTTTTGATTTTTCATACGATTGTGCATATTATCTTATTTTTATTATCAAGGATTAATACTTTTGTCAGCATTGTCGTGTGCTGCATACGATTTTAGACACAAATGTTCAAAAAATCAAACACAATTGAAAATGTCAAACTTTTTTTTGTTGATTTCATTTTAAATCCTCAAAATGTTAAATAATTCACGCATCCGCTGCCTCACAGCAAGTCAAGACAAGACTTTTTCTTCAAAAAAGATTCAAAGTTCAAGATCACTGAAAAGAAAAAGGAAATTTGGAAGAAGTTTTTTAATGGAGACCTTTTTTCATTGATTGGTATGGATGTGAAGTCATGAATGTTATGGCAATTTTTGTGGTGTTGGAAGTTGGGTCATACTTGCAGACGTCGGTCCTTATAAGCGAAATCATTATAGCTTTGAAGCTTCATAAATGCTAAAAACCGTCCATCCAAAAGAAAAAGCTAGGGTGAATAGGTTTCCTAATTAAAACAGAAGCTATGCAGATTTTGTCAGCCCTTCCTTGCGTTCTAAATACACAACATATTTCACCCAACCACCTCAGTAAAAAAAGTTCATTCCAAACCATTAAAGTAATAAATTTAAAAGGCAAACACTCATAAAAGACTTAAGAATACACATTTTGGGTGTGCTATAGCAATATGATAAGCGTGCACTGACACAGTTTTAACCTTCTAGTTATTTTTTCATTGTTTCGTTTCTTTTGATTTAAAAAGTAGCGAAAAAAGCTTTTGTTAGTCATATTTTGATAAGAAAAGTGAGTTGGAAGTTAATAAAAGAAATGCAGGAGAATGAAGTAATAGAGTCGGTGATTTGATTGACGATTTGTCATAAAAATTGATGCGCATTATGAGTGAGTCAGTGAACATCTGTTGAAGATGATTCAATATTTTAGAAATTTGACGGTTCACTGAAGATTTAGTTGTTTACTTCAAAAATGATGGTTTCTACAAAAAAATGTCCTGATTCCTACCAAATGAATTTTGATGATAATGACATGGCTCCTGACTCCAAGCACTTCATATAAAAGCTCCATTACTTCCACAATTCAACCAATTCTCATCAAAAGCTCAAATTTCTACGAAAACTTCATCAAAAATCATTCAGATCCCCATCCTACCTAAGCACTTTACATCATTGACATGTCAGGTGTTAAAATATCAATTTGGATGAGCAATATTATAAGGATGTCTGAGCATCAAGTCACGCCTGACTGGATGAAGTGTACAAAGAACAGAGTGAGAAAGAAAATGAAAATTGAGAAGGAAAAGGTGAACGCGTGATGTTAACGTGAGGAAAATATTTAATCAATTTTCGTTTTGATAACCTTAAAGCTTAGAGAGATGGGCGGACTTCAATGAGAAAATTTTCTGAGTAGTTTTACAATTTTCATGCAAATTACTAGTTTTTTTAATACAATTTTTAACTTTTTGTCAAACTACCCAAAAAAAAATTCTACCTAGAAAATTAATATATACGACTAAATTGTTCAAAAACCTCGACCCACTCTGCCCATATCTAGCAATGTTTATATTTATTCAGCCCTTTACACACTCTATTGTTTATCAAATATTTGTAGAATGATATTAACACTTATTCGATGTGTTTTCCATAATGAAAGCTCAAACATGACATTGTTGTGCGCCATTCAAACGAGATGTTGAGTACATTCTGTGATAATAGTCAGTAAAAATTAAATTCCCATGAATATAGTTGGAATTTCCCATGAATATTGGATAGAGAGAAAAAAAGGTGAAGTTCTTTATGAGTGAATTTTGAAAGGGATTAAAATTGGGATATCGATTTTATGGAGACTTGTATCTGGAATTTTTGAGGATATGTACCCATTATTGAGATTAAGAAGCTATGAATGTGGTAAAAATTGTACCTACTTAGTCCTCATACTTGGATTTGAACAGATGATTTTGAGCATCGAACAGATGATTTTGGAGTGAAACAAAATTCAAACTACACTCCAGAACCAACCCAATTCCCATCCCCAAACCCCCTTTAAAGCTGAATAATTCCACACAGCATGAAACGTCCAAAGCAATTTACAAAAGTAGGAAGCACAAAGCAATTCACATAAAAGTCGAAATTCATTCACTTCAACTTCAATCAAGAAATATTTCTACTCATATTTCGAGAACGTGACATTGACATTGCGTGTTCCTCAATGCGACAATCGTGCGGTTTTTTATTTTCATTTTTTTCCTTCTCTAGTCACAGCAATAAAATTCTCTTTTGTGTCGAAATCTGTTTTTTTTTTCATGTTTCGACAAAACGGAGGAGAACTTTTATGAGAATTTTATGAGAATTAAGTGTAATTTTCATAAAAGACGAATGATATTTCTTATTCATTCCATTCAGCGTCTTTGTGACATATTTGTTGATGTTGAGCATTTATTATAGACTTGTGGTCGCCATTTGTTTGGGATTTTGTGATAATGGAAATTGTATTGTGTGCTGTGTGTGGATTTTTATTGAATTGCTTGTTGTAATGTGACTATTGTGGGGATGTTTTGTACATTTTTAGGGTTTTTCATGCCTCTGAACCAGAAAATTGAGTTTTTTGTTGTCCAATTGTCATACTGATTTTGGGTTTTTGGGTCTGATTTTCTACTGGATGTTTCGATTTTGGTCCCTTTTGGATCAAAAATGTCAATTAAAATCTAGAAAATATTAACCCAGATGGGGATTTCTCCACCCTCATTATACATACATGCCATCCCATTGTATAACCACATAAGTGTTACCATCACAAGGGAGTAAAAAATTGAATTGAAATTACACAAATGAAATTAATAATTCATTAGATTCATTAATTTGTAGTGAAATGTCATTCATTATGACATGCCGTGTCATGAATAATTTTATGCTCATTTGAGGTCAATGTGAATTTTATTGCGTTTCTTAAGTTCTAATGGAGTCAAGTATGATTCTGATAAAACCTAGTTACCTAACCAATAAACCCAGTCAAAAACTCTAATTCCATTATTTATGTCAATTATTAAAATTATATTTACGTGGGTGTGGACAATAATTAATCCATAATCCATTTACTATAGTCTCTTTTTAATATTGTTAAAAGGAAACTCATAAAATTTAATTCAATAAAGAAAAACATTAATCGCTTTTGTTTTTTACAATTTTTTGCGTAGCTTCTCGTGTGGTGGTTGTGATGAATTAATTAACAACTGTAGAGTAGTAAGAAGCTTCTAGAAGACTGTAAAGTGATTATAAGCTTGGATTTATTGTTGAAATAAAGATCAAAGAGGGGAAAAAGTATCAAATTACTGCGGAATAAACTCAATTTTTTGTAAAGTAAACAAAGTTAGTGATGATGCTTTATGGGTTTAATTGAAGTAGTGTTGCTGGGTTATTGGATATTTTTGAAAAATTATAGACTCAATTACTCGAATCACATAAAACTTTCAAGCCTCATCAATATTCAAGTCAAAATGTAAACTATATTCCACCTAGACAGCGCCACAGGCAGCACTAAATCCACACGAAAATAAAGACTCATAATTACGTCATAATCACTCCCATAAACCCGTATTAAAACTATTACTTTCATGTTGTCTGTTCTTCATTCATTCATCAAGTTAAGTCGACGTTGGAAAAAATTCTGTTTATTATCGTAGCTCGCACAAAACTTTTTCATTCATTCATCAAGACAGCTCGTGTGTATATTTTTGTCAGTTGTGTTTACTTCGTTAATATCGCACATATTCAAAATTGTAAATTAACGATAATTTGACCTAAATGATGGATTCAAGACGGCTTGACAAGTTTAGGTTTTATATTGATGAAATAAAAATTTGGGAAAATTTACTAGTGTGAATGCACCTGAACCTCAAACCTAAATTGTGAAGGCACCTGAATAATGAGTGAAACTAAAATTATGTGAAACCAGAAAATTCTCACAAAGATTTGCGACTAAAAAAGCATTACAAAACATTACATAACCTAGGGCGCTTCCTTATTTTTAGGTGCGAATCCATAGCAGACCACCCAAAAAAGCAAGGACCAAGTCGGTTGTAGAATCGATTAAGATTTCTACTCGTGTAGATTTTTTTCTCTGCCGCATCGAGCGACAAGCAGAAGAAGAAACCAGAAATAATTTTCACAATCTACAGGCAAAAAACGATACGGAGCGGAAATTCTTTCGTCTCCATTCCCATCGCTATTCTACCCTCACTCACTTTTCATTAAAATCAGCACTGAGCAGCTGCACGTGAAAGAAATTCACACATCTTTTCTATAATAGTCGATAATAAGAAGTCATAATGACAACGCCAGCAGCAAGAATTCTCAAGAAGAAGCACTTTCGTGTGAAACATCAGAAGGTGAAGCTATTCAGAGCAAATGAGCCACTACTTAGTGTGTTTATGTGGGGAGTCAATCACACAATTAATGAATTGTCACATGTCAACATTCCGGGATTACTGTTGCCTGACCATTTCCGGGCACATTCAAAAATCAAAGTCGATTATCATCTGTTTAATAAGTGAGTATGAGCCTAGTGTAAAGGCGCCTGAACATCGATCTAGTGTGAAGGCACCTGAATAGAGATCTAGTGTGAAGGCACCTGAAGAAAGATCTAGTGTGATGGCACCTGAACTTTAGCACTGTAGTGTGAAGGCATCTTAAACTGAACTTTGAACTAAATTTTTCTCATTTTCCAGGGAAAACATGCCATCACATTTCAAATTCAAAGAATATTGTCCTCTTGTGTTCAAATATCTTCGTGAACGCTTCGGCGTTGACGATATCGAGTATCGTGAGTCGCTTACGCGGTCACAGCCAACAGCAACCGATGCACGCGGTAAATCTGGTGCAAGATTTTACTTGAGCTACGATAAAATGTTGATCATTAAAACGTTGACGAGTGAGGAGGTTGAGAAGATGCACTCGTTCCTTAAACATTATCATCCATATGTCGTTGAGAAGCATGGAAATACACTTTTACCACAATATTTGGGAATGTATAGGTTAACATTGGATGGTGTGCAGTATTACTTTAAAGTTATGAGAAATGTCTTTAGTCCACATTTGAGAATTCATCAGTAAGTAGAATTTTTTAAAATTAAAATTTTATAAAACCGTTAAAAATTTTAATTTTTCGTAGGAAATTTGACCTCAAGGGTTCAACAGTTGACCGCGATGCATCCGACAAGGAGCTTGACAAATCGTTACCGACATTGAAAGACAATGACTTCCTTAAACAAGGCATCAAAATCCGTATTGGCCAGGAGGCAAAAGAGAAATTACTTCAGACGCTTAATAGTGATATAGATGTGAGTGGTCTTTGGTTACTAATCTCAAAAACCTTATATTAATCTGTTGTGTCCAATTTTAGTTCCTTACAAAACTCCATTTAATGGATTATTCACTGCTAATTGGAATTCATGACTGTAGACAGGCTGCTGAGGATGCAGAAGCACGTGATGCTAATCAAGATGCACATCATGACAGTGACAGTGAGAATGACTACGACAGTGGTGAACGGTGAGCTTAGCAACTATCATGTGATTGATAGAATTAATAATTCAATCTCATTTAACTTTTTAGGTGGGAAAACACTCCTCCAGACTCACCACGGCAACTGGATGCACATGTAATAAATCCAGATGTAGATGTGTATGCTATTCCGAGTCAAGAAGGTGAGAATTCAAACTTTAGGATTCTGTGATTTTTTTCCCAATATTTATTTAATTCCACAGAGAATCAGTACATCTACTTCATGGCATTAATTGATCCGCTTACAAATTATGGTTTAAAGAAACAAGTAAGTAAAATTTTAATAATAATTGAATCATGTAGCATAAATTTATTTTAGTATGATAAAGATTCTTGTTGAGAGTTGGCAATAACAGGTCTGATGCAGTGGCAAGTGTCACTGGCGGTTGACAAAGAAGATATGTTACGAATATTTCATACTGTGCACAATTTAGCCTTGTTGCTATAATGAACTAAATTGCGATAAGTTTGGAATTGAATTTCTTTGTAGAATTTTGGTGAGAAGTTCCACCCTTTCTATGCCAAGATTGTGCTTTGATGCTCTCAGAAGGCTGCGAACGCTTTCCAGATAGGCTAGAATTGGGACAAATTCAATTTAAGTTTTTTGGGATAAGTTCAGTTTTGAAACCTTTTGGGATATGTTCAGTTTTGCATTATTTTGGGATATGTTCAGCTGAGGAATTTTTTTTGAATAAGTTCAGTTTGAACGGTCAATTGGGATATGTTTAGTTTGAACGGTCATTTGGGATAAGTTCAGTTTAAATGTTCACTTTGGATGAGTTCAGTTTGAATGATCAATTGGGATAAGTTCAGTTTGAACGGTCAATTGGGATAAGTTCAGTTTGAACGGTCATTTGTGATAAGTTCAATTTAGTAGGTGGTTAAGGATAAGTTCAGTTTGGTAATACTTACATTCTGACTTAATTCTCCTAAGCGAGATGATCTCAAAATCGTCGTCAAATTTCCCAATTTTCTTTTCCTCAATCACCTTAGTCCCTTGAGTCTTCCAATCACTAACAATTTTCTTATGAATGTCTATCCTTATGGGTTGATTCCTATTTTCCCATTTTCTAAAAGCTTGCATGACACCTTTGTGGTGACACAAATTATTATTTGAAAGAACTCTAATGGACAGTGATGAATTTTTGAACACATTTGATTCTGGAATGACTAGTCGATACTTTCGTCTACAGTTTTTGATTATGCAACTTAGAGTTATTGTCAAACTTCCACAAATTGTGGCTTCACTTTCAAATGTAACTAGTAAATCGTAGTTTCTACTGAATTTTTCACATAAAATATTTTTAAATGGTCCAAGTTTGAAGGAACTGTCATCATCAGTTATAAATATTTCTGCGACTTCCTTTGAATTTAGATGAAGGTTTATAAATTGAAGTTTGAATTCAGACATTGAACTGGATAATTTAGATGAATTTTGAAATGTATTTGTTGATATTCTGATGACTTTAATTAGTCATGTGCTAATAATTATCGATTATTGCAATTATCACTTTTAGTTTTGTGTTTTTGTGGATTATTTTGGTGACTGTCATGTGGTGGATGACATAATCTTAGAAAAACTCAATAATCTAATTTTAAAATTACATCAGTTTCAAAAATAATAGAAATCAAAAACACAATTCAAGTTAATTTTCGTTTTTAAGTATTTTTTCAAAATAAATTTTTAAATCCAAAAAATTTAAGAAAAATATTCAAATTTTTCGATGTTTCACTCTCGATTTTCTCACAACAACTGCTGATAAGTTTTGATTTACCAAATTCTCAATGAGTAGTTTTAACATTTTATGTGTAACTTTAATTAGCAAATTTCTGTTAATTAAATTTTTTATGGCTTTATGTCACGTTTTTGAAGGCTTAGAATGGTTTTGGGTGCGTCTTACGCATGCATGTTTGGTTTTGTATTGACTACAACAACAATAAAGATTTTTTTAAAACTTTAATTAAAAAAAATGCTTTGAAATTTTCTAAAAAAATTAAAATTTTTTTAAACTAATTTCTTCTAATTTTAGGCCGCCAAAGCAGCCAAGACAGTGAAATATGGAAGCAATGTTGACGGTATAAGCACCTGTGATCCAGAACAGTACGCCAAGCGAATCTTCGAGTTCATTAAAGATAAAGTCATTGAATAAATTTAAATTATTTAAAAAATAAATAATCAATAAAAGTTGAAAGAAGATAAAAATGGGAAAAAGTTAAATATTAAGGAATAAAACATAATAAAACAAAATATTAGAAATTGTTTTGTGTGTAATGTGTAAATTATGGATATGCTTAAACATACAAAAACATTAAAATTATGAAAAATGGAAATTCCTTACTGATCTTGATAAATTTTGAAGTATTTTTGGTGGAAAGTTGAAGAATTTTTCACTAAATTATACAAAAACCAAAAAAAAAAATTGTTTTAAGAATGTTTTGAGTCAATTTATTATTCTGATATATTTATAAAAAAATTCAAAATTTTTGGAAAAGTTGAAACTTTAAAATCTATATTTTTGAAAAATTCAACATTAAAAAGACCTTGTTTTTCATATTTTTGGCTTTATATAATTTTTTACGTTTAATATTTTTATTTAAGTTTTTCAAGTTTTAAGTAAGTTTTCAACATTTTGAATTTTTTTAAAACCTGTTTTTTTTTAATTTGTCAAAACTAAAATTTCAACTTTTTCAAAAATATCTAAAGACATCTCAATAACCTAAATTTTGTTCAACATTTCTTCTTAAATAACTTTGTTATAATCTTAACAGTTTTCAATTTAAATCCGCTTTTTGTAGATAAAAAATTATCATAAAATTACTATCGTGGAAGTCTCAACTTCATCAGTTAAAGAACACATAATTTTTACAATAATTGCTATTATTATTACAAATTACTACATCTACTATATTGTCAGTGATATCAATTATGAATGAAAAAAATAAAATAAATTGAAATTATGGATCATTGTACTAAGCTTACACGAATTAAAAAAAATCAATAAATTATACTATCATTGTAAAATAAAATCAAAGTGAAGATGGAAATTATTATTATAAATAATTGAGTAACTGTTGAATTAAAGACGAAACAAAATCATAACGGAAACAGAATCAAAATTATTTTTGAGTTTTTTACTTTTTTTATTTCAGCTGATTGGCAAAATTTTTTAAAAGAATTGGTAAATATTTAAATATTTTAATAAAATAACAGTTGTGTCTACCTCTAGTTCACAATAAAGTAAATAATAGAAATTATTATAGAAAATGTACAATCGGAGTATTGACTTTTGAGGGCCAGTGTTGACGGTTTTTTGAGGTTGGATCCTCAAATTTATCTAATTTCAAGGTTAAGTTGTCAAACTTTTCCCATTTTGAGGTTAAACTGCGCACATTTTAAGTGGAAGTCGACACCCCTCAAAACCAGTGACCCCTCAAACATTTTCTAAATCATAATTGAAATCTTATTCTAAGTATATAACTACAAAAAAAACTTACAAATGTATTGTCATATTATAACAATTAATTAAAGGAATAAGAATGAATTTTCTATATGCAAACTATGATAATAAGTAGCATAGCTATCTATGTAGCTTTCTTATCAGTCAAATTTTTCAAAAAAAAAAACTTTTTAGATTTCTCAGAAACTATAAAATAATTTCGAGTTTTCATTTTTGAACGATTAATTTGACAAAAAAGCTACAATCGTGCTAGAAATGTAAGAATATATGGAAAAAACATACAATAAA
The DNA here is from genome assembly GCA_963573255.1 of Chironomus tentans. Classification (NCBI taxonomy): domain Eukaryota; kingdom Metazoa; phylum Arthropoda; class Insecta; order Diptera; family Chironomidae; genus Chironomus; species Chironomus tentans. The sequence continues at coordinate 605,431 of OY754305.1, forward strand.
AATGTAAGAAAAATTTAACAAAAGTTGTCAATTTAATTGTAAAATTTTTAATTTTATAAATTTTGTCTAAAAATTATTTTTTAACATCTCTAAATTTTCAATAAGTGTGACTAAAATTTCATTTTTTACGGATTAATCATCAAAGTAAGTCTAGAAACAACTGATGAAATATCAAATGTTCTCCATATAATCCACAAAAAGAAGAAACAAGTCAAAAGCTTCATAGTTTCATGCAAGATTTTCATTTGAAACAATCTTTTCTTACAACTTTCAATTGTTTTTGGATCTTCCTTGAAAATGTACTGCCTGACACCCAACACATAGACTCGAATGTACTCAGTCCAGTCAATATCATTAGTGTCAAATGGGAATGTCTTCCGGTCATCTTCATTCATGGTTGATATGAGTTTATCGACATTATTTCCATGGAAGACAAATTGTGTGAATTTGAAGAACTCGACGAACTCCATGGATTTATAGAACTTGTTCTGGACCTTAACGAGGCTGAAAAGATGGCATAGAGTAATGAAAGGAACCCACTTGACGTCTCTGTCTCAAGATAGATATCAGAAACCCTCATTTAAAGATTTTTAGAAAAGTACTTACAAAGGCTTCCTTCCGCTAAGTTTGAATAAGAAATCAACAACATAAGCGGGTATGTTATGGGCTAACATGACATAAACATTGTAAATGAACTTGTTTGTTGTAAAGTGCTTCGTTGGATACCACAGCATGTTCTCTTGAGCATTAATCAGAACAAGTAAGAGATTAGAAAGTTTTATGTTATCAGGGATCATTCCCTAGTGACCACATCAGGCTAAACTACTTACCGAATGGATATTTTTTAACCATTTTGCTACCTTTATCAACAATTGTTCTCCATGTAATTGGATTCTTATTGCTGGTTGTTATATTGTACACTAAGTGTTCTTTAGATTTTGTGATTGCAGCTCTCCATCCTGCTGCTATGATCGAATTAACGACCTAACAAAAATTATATCTCAATCAGTTCTACAAAGCATTTTGAATGTAAAAGCAAAGTTCAAGTCATCTTTGAGCTCAGCTACAAAGATACAACTAGGTCTTACCAAGTCAGCAGGAATGTGGTCAATTGGAATATCTGGTCGACACAAGAATGTGTGCACAATGCCTTTTCCATAAGTGGCTACTAACGCAGTCGGTCCAAGGAGATTATCAACCCATCCTTTTAAAGGTTCATTGTAGCAAGCGGTTACTGGAAGGAAATAGAAGTTTATAAGGAAAGTTACGAACTTAAAGAGCCTTTAGAGACACTCTTAAGTCCAAGCAGTAGACTAATCCAGAACTCACCAACTGAAGGTCGTAGCACAACAACTGGAAAGTCTTTAATATTTTTGAGAGAAACTTCAGCCATGGCCTTTGAGAATGTATAAGTGTTTGGATGCTTTCCGATCAGAAATTTTGTACACTAAAATAAAAAATGTTTTTTTTTTGAAACTTAGTTTTTCGAATATAATTTTTTATTAAATAATAAATGTTAAAACTTTATTCACCTTACTGATCACATCGTCAGGAAACTTTTCGATAAAGTCTTTCAGAACTTGAGTGTCGAATGGAAATTCATAAAATTTCTCATGAATATCTTTATTTGTACAGTTTGAAAACGCAGTTGAGATGTACACAAATGCCTGAAAAGATTAAATATTCAAATGGATAATGACCAATACACATATGATATTTTATTAATCAATAAAAAAAATTATAGCTCACCTCGATTTTAGACATTTTTTGGCTCAACTTTACGAGCTTTTGAGTCCCTTTAACATTCACTTCAAATGCTTCCTTCAATTCCTCATCAAATCTAACCGTTGCCGCAGAATGAATGACAATTGATACTTCTTGACGCAAAACATTTTGATCTTCAGGTGAAATGCCCAGTTCATCAGACTTAATGTCACCAAATATTGGAACTACTTTCTCGAATGCATCTGGATTGTGTTCACGGATCAAGTCGAAAAGTGGGACATTGAAGAGCTGAGACAGTCGGTTTTCGATGCTGCAACCTTTTTTTGGTCGCATGAGGATATAGATCTTTTTGATATCGGGACATGATCGGAGGAATTTTTCTATAAGAATTTTACCAATGGAACCGGTTGCTAAATTCGATGGAAAAATGATTTTTTAAAAAGTCATTTTGGAAAATTAAATTACAAACCTCCAGTCACGAAGATTGATTTTCCACTATAGAATTCTGGAATTGAGATATAACCTCCTTCAGAATACACATGATTAAATGGCTCATCAAGTTTAAACATTTTATTAAATCCTGGATGTCAAGGTACAACTTAAAAATGACCTCTAAAATAAATTAATTAACATAATTTATTATTAATAATCACACAAGCCACTCAAAATATAATCGATCATTAAATTTGGGCCACGTGTTTAAGTTTTTTATTCGCAAAACACAAACATTTTACGACGTCTGGTTTACAAATTTATTCCACATTTTCGCAACGTTTAGGAAATGATGTGAAGATCAAGTTGGCAATTTCATCAACTGGTTTTGGTTTTGTTCCTTTTTGAGACTTAAAATTTATTACAACTCTTAGATAATAGTGTGAAATCTATGAACTAACTTTTTTGGGATAGGTTATCGTGGAATGTAAAATATTTAGAGTAGAGAAAGTTTTGTCACAAAATTTATTTAGTTTTAAATTTTTAATGATTTTAATTATTTTATAAGTTTTTAAAAATCTTCCATCATCATCTACAATGTCACTAATTAAACCGGCAATAAAAATTCAAGTTATTTTAAAATTGTAACAAAAATCTCACATAATTTTAAATTATTTAATAAGTAATTTATAAGCTTGAGATAAAATGAATGAAGCACGCAAGAAAAAGAAAAGAAAAACTTTACGACGTCGCAAAAAAATGCAAAAAGTTTTTAATCATCTGTTGCTGCTGAAGGTTGTGCCTTACAATCTATTTTATCTGCTTTCAAAACCGGAATATTTTTGCTTGATTGTTGCTGAAAATTTGATTTTTTTTGCGAAATAAAATTAAAATATTCAGAAAAATATATTTTTGATAACATTTCTTAGTGTCTGAGAAGCCAAAGGCAATTATGTTAGATAAGCCAAAAATTATCGATTTTTTTTCTTCTTTAAATTGATGACATTGATCAGAAAATGAAGGGTGAGAGTGTCTTTTTTCTTAAAGGTATGCATTTTCAAGGTGCACTTGCTCTTTTTAGAAGAATTTCTAAAAAAATTTCACTAGCTTTAGAAAATAGTTTTTTGAAAAATAAATAAATTGAAATTAAAAAATTTGAAAAATTGCAAATAAATTTTTTTATGATTTTTTACTGATTTCACAATTCATTCTCAAAAGTCCACAAATTCATTGAAAAATAATTTTTTGACGTACCACAAACGTGAATATTTTTTCAATTTTTATTTAAAATACACTAATTACCACGTTTTTTTGATTCCAACTCCAAAAATTCACAGAGCACACTTTTTTCTTCTTTTCGCTCGAACGCTTCTAGAAAGTTAAACTTGATCCTTCAGATGCCCGATATCAACTGAGATGTTAAAAGTTTTCTTTTTTCTGATATTGAAAACAGATCGCATGGTTACGAGTTGAAAATTGAATAAAATAGTTGTTTTGGGTCCATCGTTTGTCTTCGTGAATTTTTTCCTTGGAGGTTTATTTCTTTGTCAAGGAAACCTTTTGTTTTGTGGTTCTTTGGTTGCTGTGAGCTTTATGTTGGTTTCTTCTAGTGTGAATCTGTTTTGTAACTTCTTGATTTGATCGATTTTTCTTTGTCCTAAAACAGATAAAACTATCTGGCTACAATTCTAGAAATAATCAAGACATCAAGTAATTGTCAACAATTTTACCATTAGCAGTTAATCAAGAACTATTCTAGGAATTTTAAAAATCTAGACATAATTCCAATCGTCACCAAAAAAATCCCAAAAAATCTGTTAATGCATACTTATTTATGTAAATTTATCCAAGTGTCAACTATCTGTTATTCCGCGTATTAATCTTCTTCATGACTCAATTGAAATTTAACAATTCGAGAATGTCAACAAAAAATCATCTTAAAAGTCTCGCTTTACTCAAAAATCTTTTCAGTCTCTTCTAATCATTCAGTGTGTAATGAATAAAATAATTTTGGTATTGCTGATAACTGTGTGCCTTGTGGCTACGGTTCAGTGTAAAAAGAACAAAAAACATCATCGTCACAGTCACAGTCGTGAAAGTTCAAAGAGCAATGAAAGTGACGAGGAAACTTGCGATGAATTTTGTGAAAGGCGCGAACGACAAAAAGATAATGAAAGTGATCGTAGACGAGAGTGCTCGGGTCGTCGAAAAAAGAAGGGTTGCAGACATGACAGGAGTAGAGAGCGTAAAGGTAGTAAGGAGAGAGATAGCGAGAGAAATGAGCAGAGAAGGGAACGAGATTGTGAATGTGAAAGGCGTAGAATGGTAAGACTTTCTTAAAATTAAAAAAAATTATTAAAATTGGACAAATTAAATATCAAAAATTGATAAAATTAAAATTTCAGAGTACAACAACAACATCTACCACACCCTCGACAACAACATCGTCGACTCCGCAAACTACTCAGACGAGTCCTACAACGTCCACGACTCTTTCAATGACCTCGCCTACAACGGGCAGCTCGACAACCAGCCAAACAACAACCTCGCAATCTACAACAACTTCCCAAGCAACAACTGAAAGAACAACAACACCCACAACCACATCGACTCAATCAACAACGACAACCGGACGTAGGAGAAGGACCAGAAGTACAACAGTGGCTGCTGACGAGGAGTATGAAGACTAATTGAATTTTTTTTGACTTTAGGATCCGGTTCCTCAGATATACCTTATTGCAATATATCCAAAAAATCGAAACTGGTCAGGTTGAGTATAATTTGTGAAGTATCATCTGTAATTAAACAAGAGTGAAGATGTGAATAAATAATAAAAAAAAATTCAAATTTGTTCGACAAGATTGTCTTTAGTAAATATTTATTAAAGTCATAGAAATGAAGATTCAAAATATTTAGTCATGATGAATTAATCGAAGGTTTAATGCAGATAGGATCGAGATTCAGTTGCGATTTGTTATAAAATTTATATTTTCAGATTAATCAATAATTCAAAAAAAAATATTTAAATATGAAAAAAATCTCAAAATATGATCTATAAAGTTTCTTTAGGAAATACGGCAGTATGTTCGACTAAAACATCAAAATCACGATAACTAATTTCCTTGTCGTGCCATCCAAAGTAGAAAATCGGTCCATCATAGTAATTGTAAGCATATCCAATGACGACATTATTTCCATGTCTTGAAGAATCAAATCTTTTAGCAAATCGGTTAAGTTTAAATTTTGACAACAGACTTACCTTCTTCGTGCTATATACTGAGTAAAACAGTTGCCAAATTCACGGTAGATACCAGCAGCAACAGCGTTAGTAGGCCATGGACGTCCTTTGCCAACTGAGACCCATTCAACTGGATTGGATTGGAGGAAATTTAAGAAATTATTTAATTTAGTAGAATTTATTTAGGTCAGATAGATCATATATGTAACGCCCTAATCTAACAATGATACTCACCACTAGATCTATAATTAGATACCGGTTGAGGCTGCAAGATTTGCACTAAGACATCATATTCCTTGTAGCTAATCTCATTTCCAAATGGAATGTAAATGCATTTTGATCTTCTGCAAATCTTTCCAGGTGTATTTTGTCCACTATGCATCGTTCTTCCAATGTAAACAGTTTCTCCACTCATCGACTGTCCACCGACTACAGCATTTTCAGGAACATATCCATTCGATTCTGAAATCCATTTAAATCCAGTGTTGATTAAAACTTCGAATTGATCTTTGACGATTTCTTGACCACCGTAGGGAATGTGACAGAAGTTTCCAGCTTGATTATTAGAGACGTATTTTCCTGGAATCAGGTCACCGGCATGATGAGCTCTATAACGAAAATATTATTTTAAATTATTGCTAATGAAACTAGCACAGTCATACCTCGCAATGAACAAACTTCCAGTAGGATGATCGCCGGCATGCACCAAGTCAGATTCGTCAATATCAGGTGAAAACCAAACCCATTTTAATGCTGGAAGTTACAATGTGTGAAATTTGAAATGATGATCAAACTATTTTAACTTACAGTCTCCAATAGGAGCAACCATCGTCTCAGTTTTCTTAACCAAAACCTCATAGGATGTGTATGAGAACTCTTTCCATCCAAATGGCAAAAACATGCATTTCGACAGCTTATGAACCCTTCCAGGTGTTAGAATTCCACAATGCGCTGCACCTGAAGAATAGAAATTAAATCGATCAAGGAAAGTTTAAGTGAGACTTAAGTTTTTGATTTATTTTCTTACGTCCAATATACAATGACTCGCCGCTTGATGTTCTCCCTCCAACAACAGCATGATGAGGAACATTTCCATCACTTGCTGGAATCTGAAAGAATCAAATAAATTTTATGAATATTTTAATGACAGATTCAAGGAATCATTCACTTTTGACATTCAATCTTAAGGAAAGTATAAGAATTCATAAAAATGTCACAAAATGTTCCAATTATTCAACACTTACCCAACTAAATCCAGTATTGATGAGAACCTCAAATGAGTTTTTGGAAAATTCCTGTCCATTGTAGGAAATATGACAGTGGTTTGAGTATTCAGACCCAGTAAGGAGCTTTCCAGGTATCAAGTCATCACAATGGTGAGCTCTAAAAGAAAGTAAAAATCACAAGTTAGAAAATGTATCTAAGTAAGCTAAAAAAAGTGGATTTTCTGATTTAACTCTTAAAAATCTCATCTTAAATTCCACAAGATATTACATTTGTTTACATCACAGACAATAATAAGCACAAAAACCCATTAATATCATCTGATGGAAACGTGTAAAGGAATAAAAATTTATTTTTATGCCAACGCACATGACATCAATTGAAAGTAATTGAAAATAATGCGACAGACTTCTTTATTTTCTTACTGCTCTGCATTGATAGAAAGGGGCACGATTTGCGGTGAATTAAGTGATCTAGATTAGTCATGATGTCACGGAGTGATCTCTAAATGAATTATGCAGATGACGGGGATTTCGTAAAAAATAATAATTTATAGATTTCAAAAATGAAAATAAAATTGTTGCTTGTTTGTCATTGAAAATTGAGTATGTATGTGAAGTTCTAGGGTAATTTGGATTATTAATGGGATTTGAATTATTGTTGAGATGTTTATTGTTTTTATGTGGATTGAAAGAATTAGGCTTGAACATGAAATTAATTCCGAATTTTTAGAATTTGCCAGTTTTGGGGATCAAAGTTCAACTAGGATCAATCTGTTTTGTTTAGTAATACCAAACTAAAATGTAGTTTCAGTTCTATCTGAATATTAGGACTTACCCAAGCAACTAAGGTCAAAAATGACAATATTGAATATTCACCAACAACAGTAAAACTCACCTCGCAATGTACATCGGAGATCCATCACCGTCATTCCCTACCTCAACCAGAATTGACTTTTCAATTTCACTTGAGAATGGTACCCAATAAATGCCTAAAATTATCAAAATAGTCGTGAGTTAGCGCATGTTATTCACTTGTTTTCTCCTTTTTAAATTGGATGAAATTGAAATGTTTCACTTGTGTGGTGATTATGTGTTGAGCAATAGTCTCGAAGATTATCGAAGAAAAATAGAAAATTTCACTTTTTTATGATTCTATTCCAAATATTTTAGTTAAAAATTTATGGATTTTAATTTTCTGTGCGGAAACTCTGAACATTTGTATTAAAAAGTCCTAAATTTGACCTTTGATTAAGAATTTTTTTATTTTTGACTTTTGGTTACCAAAAAAGTATAAAATGTCTTAAAAATATCTAGAATTCCAAAATAAACCAAGACATCAAAATTCCCGAAAAATCTCAAATTTTTCCACTCTCTACCTTCCATCTTGAATTATTATTTTTTCTTCTTCCTCAGCTACTTAATAAAAAAATATCACGACTGATTTCCTTTGCGCGTTTCGACAGCTTAACGACTTCCAAGCAAGTGATGAGAGACTGCCAAAAAATATTATTGAATTAAATTGTTCAGAACAAAAATACGGCGTGAGATAAAATGAGATTAAAATGATAAGAGCAGGGAACGACTGGAAGGAGATGAGATTTTAATGGATAAGACTATTTACATTTTGAGAGAAACGTAGAACAAATTTTCAGCAAAAGTTATTTTTTAACAAATTTTATTCAGTTTATCTTTAAAAAAATTTAAAAGCCCTCATGAGGGAAAACATGTCCATTTTGGACGAGAACCTCAAAGTCACCAGAGCTGATCTCTTTTCCATGTAATCCACCGTAGAATGGACCATTTTGGTAAGCATATCCGACAATAACACTTGATAAATGGGTCTTTCTGGCTATATATTGATGCTTGCGTTGACCGCCTTCTCTGTAGACACCTCCGATGACTGCATTGCCAGGCCATGGTGCTCCTGGGTAGTAATGAACCCATTGTGCTAAAAAACAGAATTTTTGAGGTTATTCAGAATTTTAGATATAAAACTATTCTTACCAGTTGATGGTCCGCCAACTGGTGGGTGAATTGAAGGATGAATTGGAGGATTTACAGGTGGAATCCATCCAGATGATCCCTGTCTCACAAGAACTTCATAAGTTGGCTTTGAATGTTCTCTGTTGTCACATCCAATATAAGCACATTTGTGTGATGGATGGATCTTTCCAGGAATTGTCAAATGTAAGTGTTTAGCACGTCCAACATAGAGAGTTTCGCCATTTGATGAACGACCGCCAACAACGGCATTTGGTGGGACAGAACCATTGGATGATGTGACCCATGTGAATCCTCCAGTGTTTAAGAGAACTTCAAAATTCGATGAGCGGTGTTCTTGTCCATTGTGGGTAAAGTGAAGGGTTGAATGACGAATAAGAGCTTTTCCAGGGATTAATTCACCTGAGAAGTTTGTTCTGGAAGTGAATTTTAAGATTAGAATTTTGAAAATCCTAAATTTTTTTGATAATATTTGAGGTTATATCCCCAAAAGATCATCTAAATTTAATAAATTCTTTACCTTCCAATGCACACAGCACCACCATCACTATCAGTTGCAGAAACAACAAGTTGTGCTTGAGAAAGTGATGAGTTGAATGGAATCCACATACAACCTGCAATAAAAAAACATTATTTGTAGAATTTTATCTCAAAAATATTTATGATTGTGGCTATAAATTTTTTGGGCTTAGAAAATGTTGGTGCTGATATGCTTTAGCGGTAAAATGATTTTTTTTTTGAAGAATTTGTGTTTATATGGTATGGGTTGAGTCACGATGGTTGATTTTTCTTTAAAATAATGGCACAAGTTTTTGCAGTGAATGAATTTTATGAGTCATTTTGTAATCAGCACTAAAGATATTATTTAACAAAGACACCTGGGGTGTGTTAAATGTTTTTAACCCTGAATTTCCTTAATTTTCCTTTTGAATCTCTGAAAGAAGTGTCTCTGAATTTGAATGACATCAATATTTTATGATCCCGTTTAACGCTCTTAAGACCATAATTAAGAAAAAAATTTCCTAAAAATCACTCAATAACCATCAATTGAACCTGATCCAACCACACGCTTGGTACATAAATTTTCCCCTTAATCTTATCATCTTATCACCTCATTAAGTTTACACTTGTTTCTTATCAATTCTCAATAAGCAAAACAAAACAAACAACAGGAATTATATCATCCAATTACTAACTCTGCTTATTGCTTATCTTATCGAAATTATTATTATTTTAAGTTCAGCATTGCACTTGATTAGTGTTTGAGTTTTTTTTGTGCAACAATTGAGAATTGTTTTGTAATAAATGCAATAAAGTGAATTATGTTGCAAAATTAATAGCCATAGCCACTTAAGGTTCATGATATAAGGGTGATAAATATATTTCCAAACTACAATGTCGAGAATGGAATCAATCGTTATATTTTTCATCCGCTATTCACTCCATTGAGACTAGACTAGACTTAAAATCCGAAACTGAATTTTTTAAAAACTAGACTCAATTTTGATGTGTACCTGCATTTTGATCTATATTATGAGCCGCATTGAACATCTTTTCTTTATTTATGAAATCTAAAAGAAGAAGTTGTGATAAGCCACAATAAACCGATATAAGTATGTCCAACTGATAAGTCTGCAAAAGTTATTCCACAACTTACCGTCCATGATTATTGAATTATTTTTAGTTTATTAAAATTTATCAAAAAGATTTTTTAATTTTTTTCTGCACCGCTTAGCGATCAACTACGAACTGAAAGTGAAATTTTTTCAAACATTTTTTATATCAATATTTTTCTTCGTGTCCCAATCGTATCGCACTTTTATTGATAAGACAAAGAAAAATATTGATAAATAATAATAATTTTTTAACAGAAAACTCGCAATGACTTCATAAAATGTTGATAAGATTTGATGAGGTAATTGAGGTATTATTGGTGGATGTAACGGATGAATCAGCTCATTGTTTGGGTTGTTATCTGAATTCTTATCAAAAATATTTGAGGAAATGATTTTTTGTCATTTTCGAGAGTTTTAGATGAAAAATATCATTGAGACGTGGAATTTAATTGAAGATTATCAGTGCATGATTTGCGGAAGTAAACAATGTCAACAAAAATATTGTTTGGTTAAGCAATCAGGTATGAAAAATGAGAATCTGGATTCTCAAAACAAACCAACAAATCCTACCTGTAATTCTAATTTTCTACTGAAATTATGCAATATAAACCAACACAATCTATGAATTTTCATCATTCAAACATCATCAATAGCAGAAAAAAGTGAATTTTAAAAAATCTAAAAATATATCAAGAAAATAAAAATTTTGAAATCTCTCTAAAACATGGAAATTACTCAAACTACAGTCAACATCAACATGTCATCATCACTTACATCAAGGGACTTTAACGACACACTCTACAACCAAATATCAGATGAATCGTTCCTCAAATCAGAACAAGACTGCAGAGATGAACTGGAATATGAAGATCTGCTTGGGTCACAAGAAGTTCCTGACCTCAACGACACATTGGACGAAATTAATTTCATCCTTGAACTTGGAAATAAGTTGAATCAGGAAGGTAAATTGAGGACACCGAACAGCAAACATGTGGACAATAGTTTTGCTAGCCATTCATTCAAAACTGCCCAAATGACAGAAAGCAGCAACATTTTTGAAGAATCCACAAGAAATCCAAACAAAGCTGTAGATATCTCAGGAATTTCATTTTTAGTTAACAAATCCGAAATTCTTGAAATCAAAAAAATCCAGAAAGAATCTAATGATGCAACAAACATTGCAAACGAGTCAAAAAATCAAGATCAAAATAATATAAACGACACAATCATCATTGACGACAGCTTCATACTCGATGGCACACAACAATCTGAAGTTGAAAGTTACTTCAACAGCATCATGTCTGAAAATGGATCAACTGATGAAGAAAATGACGAAAGTACTCTTGAAGATGATGATTGTTGTGAAGATGCTGCAAAGAATCAAGCTGATATTTCTGAAATTGATTTGATTGACGATTCATTGGAAGATTCTGTCATTGAGATTTTTGACTAATGTTTTTATAAATTTTTTAATTTATTTAATAAATTTTTTTAACAAAAATGATCATTTTTCTTGCACATTTCCTGAAACCATTCGATGTAAAATTTATTCACAGGTGTTATGTCATCCCACAATGTCTCATCAATCTCATCCTTTTCAACTGGAAAAACTCTCGTAAAATGTCCTCGATTCATTTGTTCGTGAAGTGCTTGAATCATTTCGAATTTTTTATTATTCGGAAGGCAGTTCCAACAAAATTTGCAAGCATCATCAGTGCATTTTTCACTGCATGGTGAATTCAGGCATATTTCAGGCTTCACAGTCATCGCATCATGATAAGCAACCATCGACTCAACATCATAGTCTGGAAATGAAAAACTGTTCTTCTTATAGACAGTCCCAACACCGATCATATTGAATAGATTGAACAAAACATTCTCAAACATGAATCTGTTATGGATCTTATCACGAACTGCGAGTATGTTTGGACTCATGTTAACTTCTATGAGGTAGAGCTTGAGGTTCTTGTCAAAGATCATGTCAAAGCGATAAAGTTCGAAAAATGAATATTTTGGGGCTCTTGCTCGATTGATCTAAAATAGAATAAAAAAGTTTTGAGGCTAGGCCACAAAAGATTGAAGTTGTTCTTACTCCATTGATCATATACTCCTCCTTAGTCAACACAGTGCTCCTTATCACATTCTCAACCTGCTGCCAAATATGATCAAGATCCCCTCCAATTTCTCTTATATAGCCCTCAAATGCATCTTTGTTGGTGTATCCAGCTTCAATATACTTCTTAACATATGGAAAAACTTGAGCTGATGTATGATTTGTTCCAATCACGTAAGCATCAACGTCACTAATGTTTGCTGTGCTATAAGGTTTGAGGCAGAATCTAAGATTGACATTTTTATTGTAGTAATAGATTCTTAATGGATTGACAGAGGTAATGACTACAAAAATTGAGAAGTCAAATTTATATCCATTCCATAAAAGTGGATCTTCAAGATATTCTTGTGCAAAATAATTATCGAGTGATGATGTTTCAGAAAAATTCATTTCTGAGGGTTTCACTAGCTTAACACCTCGATTGGATTTCAATTTCAAAACGAATCTCTTTTCTGGATGTTCTTCCGAATATTTCTGGACATCCTCAGAATTAAGGAACCCTTTTGGTATAAAATCAAAGTCATCTTGTGTAGTTAAGTAGCTTTTAGATACCAGTATGTAATTTCCAGGAAAATGATTGATTTTTTGATGATATTTTATATTTGAAAAATTCATGTAGTCTTTTAGTGTCTCTTGGTGTTTAAATGACCACAGAAGGTTCCAATCATTTGGAAAATTTGATGGATCATTGACTACAATTTTCTCAAGTCCCATACGACTCAAAACTCTATCTACAGCCATTAAAATGTCACTTCTGTTGAAGCCATCGTAGAGAATGTATTTTAGTTTTATGGATTCACTAACTTGACCTGATTCTTCAACTTCAAACACTGGACATTCTGCACAATTTCTCTCAAAAATATTTGAATAAAATGGAATCAAAACGACTCCAATGACAGCAATAATTAATGGAACTGAGCAAATATTCCATCGTCGATTATTGTGCTGGATTACAATTTCAGGTGTGTCTTCGGACATTTTACTCCAACTACTGAAAATTCGTGATTTTATTTTTATAGTCAAAATTATGAAATTTTAAACTAAACGTGTTAAAATGGTTGTAACTTTTTATGATTTTTTATTCTGTTCAATGAATTTTTATGAGTAAAATTGTTCTGAATGGTTTTAAAAAATTTGTAGTTGGAAAAAGTTTGTGTCTACAAATGAGTCAGATTTTGTTCGACTGACTGAGTTTTAAAACACTTTTTTTGAGGATATGTTGAACAAAATTGGATGTTATGCAGTGTTGTTGATTTAAATTTGGGTCAAATAAAGCAAAAAATGGTATTTTTTTTATAAAAAATTGTGCAAGTTTTTCAACTCTCAGTGAACTTTTGTATAAAGTTCCAAACGTCCAAAAATTTCGGCTGTAGTTCAAATATTTGCTCAAAATTTTCGATGTAATATATGTTTCGTTGTAAATATGTTTCGACTATACTTGAATACTTTCAAAACCCTTCCTAACCCTTGCTTTTAAAACACTTTTAATGTGAAAGTCATGACTTAAAATTTATTTGAACTCACGAATTTTAAAAACCTTGGCCTATATTGACTTAAAGTTGAAGACAATTCCGTAAATATGATCAGTTGTACAAACAATTCAGTAATCGTTAGTTTTGTACTAACGGAATTAAAAGACACTGTAGAAAATTATTGCACCATTGAATCTAGTCCAACTTAACTAAATTGATCTAAATTTACATTTAGTATCGACTCAATTTCAAACTACTTGAATATTTTATCGATAAAGATTAATATCAAGTTCAAATAAAATTCTACTATATTGAAGACAATTGAGTGCCCATACATATACTTGCACTATCTAAACTGCACTTGAGGCAACTCCCTATATAACTGAATCTTACATTCACGTGATAATAAAGCAAAAAAATGAGACAGTGGATGAAAATATTCATAATATCAGTTACAATAGCCATAATATCGTTTCTCGTTACTTACATCAACAAAAGTGACTTTCAATGTCAGTTAATTGATAATGTTACAACATCCAGTAGAATGTCAGACTCCAGCAATCAAGCACAACAAGAAAAAACCATCTCAGAGAGGACAATCTTATCAGAAACGCAAAAACACCCACAATTTTTCAATGATTATCAAAAGAAAAAGCCGAAGTATTGGTTCCACCATAAGAAAGGTCCACAATATCACTACATCTTCCAAGCAGTCGAGACAGTCCTTAATCGACTAGACTTTCAGAAAATAGAAATGGATTTGACAAATATTCATAATGATTGGGATATTTTTTGGTCTTATCAGAATCATGACATCCTGCGACTGCCTATCGACTGGAGTAGATTGAAGATAAACCAAAAAATCAATCACATACCCGGAAATCATGTTTTAACATCAAAAAGCATTCTTGGAACGACAACAAACTCAAAATATATCCCAAAAGCATTCACGAATGTTGAAAAATTGAGAGAACATACAGCTGCACATCCTGAAAAGAAGTTCGTTCTGAAATGCAAAGCAAATCGAGGAGTTCAGCTGAAAAAAGTCTCAGAAATGAATTTTAGAGACACTAAAAATAATTTAGACGACTTTGCTCAGGAATTTATTGACAATCCACTTTTATTTGACGGATATAAATTCGATTTTGCAGTCTATGCCATCATCACTTCCGTTCAGCCACTAAGAATCTATTACTACACAAAAAACATGCTCGTTAGGTTCTGTCCAAAGCCTTACAACATCTCAGATCCAATTGATACTGACAGTTATGTCGTTAGTGACACAAAGACACCAGTTTGGGAATTTAATGGAACTAAAAAGTATTTTGAGAATGGATATAGCACTAAGGATGCATTTGAAGGGTTCTTGAAGAGTGTTGGAGCGGATGTTGATGTAATTTGGAGGAAAATTGAGGATTGTATTAGGTCTGTGATTATGATGAAGGAAAAGGATTTTATACATTGGGTGAGTTAATATTATGTCTGACGAACTGACGGACCAATAATAAGACTTGCTAATAATCACCAATTTTGTTTTTCATCACAGATCAAAGCCATTGAATCCTCAAAGCACAATCACTTTGAGCTCATCAGATTTGACATGATTCTAGATGTCAACTTAGACCTTCATCTCATCGAAATCAATCAGCACCCAAATTTATATCCATCACCTCATTTCATGCAAAATAAATATCTTTATGAGAATCTGGTCTACAATTTATTCAATTTGATTGGAGTAGGAACGACTTATAGTAAGGAAAATCTGAAAATTCCATCGATGGATGTTGAGCAGATGATTGCGGAAGGACACTCAATTAATGTTAGTCCAGAAACATGTTTGAATGACATGTGTAAAAATAATTGTGATGGTGATTGCATGTTTTGTAGGAAATGCCTTACTGCTGATGAAATTTATGAACACTTACAAGCTTATCGTGAGCAGATGAATTTAGGAGATTTTAAGAGACTTTTTCCAGCTGAACAAGAAGACAGTGAGAATATTAGTCTAGGTTTATGGGGTAAAGTGTCACAAGAAAGTGTCAAGCATGCTCATTGGTTTGGTGAAATGTGTGAGAAAAATCGATATTTTTGTTGATACGTTTTTTTAATATGAAATAAATAGAAATTTAGTAATATAAAATAAATTTATAATTTTATTTAAGATTTATTAAGGATTGTTTTTGTTGCCGATAGCAAAGATGCACAGTAAAAAGCTGAAATTAAATTATGATCAAAGATTACTAATACAATACTTATTTTTAACAAATTTCCAAATATGACAAGTTTACAGCACTTAATATATGAAGAACCTTAATTACACCTACCTTATTATATGCATTGCACTTTAATGAAAACTTAAAGAATTTCCTGTGAAAATTTAAATATAAACCTTATTTTTTGACATGCTGCAAATCTTATTTATTAGGTTTCACGATTAAAATTGATTTTGATCAGCTTTTTAAATTATTTCTAATTTTAACCGTAACAGTTAGTTTTAATGAATTGATCCTGGTTGCTTGCCACAAATAGATAAAAAAGCTTATCAAGTCCAGCAAACACATACAATCCAACAGTTTTAATTCTATTATTCAACAATGAAATAACTTCCAATTTTGGGTTGTAGTCAAAAATTCCATCCTCAAGTGTCTCAACATTATTGTTATCTAATCCACAATATATCAATTCGGGAAATGGCCTTAGATCATTTTTATTAATTTCTTTCAGATCTCCATTGATAAGGTTGATGACAATAATATTTTGGAAGTATTTTTCAAATCCAATTGGGAAAAAGTTGATCATATTTCCATCCGAATGAATACCAAGAACTTGTCTTGAATCTTTTGAAGTTATGTTAAGTTTTTCTGATATTACGCATGCATAAAAATCAAAAAAAATTCCTCTTTTGGTTTATGTATTTAATGTACCTACCAGGATCTTTTGAACATTCTATATTGTAGAAGCAACGGACTATTAAACTAAAACTAATTTTTGTGATTTAAATCTGATATTTTTAGTCAATGAAACTTAAAGCATAGAAAAAATCGTATATTTTAATATTTTTCGTCATGCCTACAAACTTATTTTACTGAGTTAATAATTTAAATTTGTTTTGATAAGCTTTTGGTTAGTTTTGATATTGGATTGTTAAGTTGATGCCGTACGCATTCCCATTACCATTCATAAGATTGTTGAGGTAAAGTGTTGCTGATTATAGCAGGGGCCGGTTTCTAGGGGTACTCTACCCTATCCTACCTTAGAAACCGGCCTCTGCAATGAAGTAATTTCAAAAACATACCAAAAATATTCTGACGAATAAAAATGTTTTAAATATTTTAAACTAATTCATAAATAAGATAAAATATCTCCAGTTAGATCTCTTACTAAGCAACAGTGAATACTTTAAATAGAAAATCAATAGATAAATTCAAAGACAGATTAAAAAATGCTTCTCCATTGGATATTTAGGAATTACTTTATTTAAATCAAAAACTTACAATAAAATAAGAATTTTTGATATTGAAAGTAAAAATAATCCAAATGTAATCAAGATTTTCAATTAAAGGTCATTTGAACAACTACAGGTTTCAAGATTTTCAGACAACCTAGAAATTTTACTTTCTAAATAGCTGAGCTTTGATTCTAGGTCCTTAATTTTTTCCATAAAAGCATCAAACTCATTAGCTAATTTATGATTTTTTGCTTCCAACTCTGCTGTTTTTCCATTAATTGACGTAAGTCCATTCTTCTTTAAATCATCGAAAGAATATTGAAGCTTATCTATTTGTTGCTTGGGGTCGTATGCACATTTACGCTTGACTTGCTTGATCATATCTTGTACAACTGTTACATTAGCATCTGCTCTCATTTTAATACATTGATTTTCATCAAAATATATCGCGGATAGCTTTGTCAGTCCATTAAATAAGTGTACTCCAACAAACAAGATTTTATTGTTCCAAAATGAAATCAATTGAATTTCTGGGTTGTAATCAAATAATCCATCTTCAAGGATCTCAATATCGTTGTCTTTGAATCCACAATAAACTAATTTTGGGAATGGTTTGAGGTCTTCTTGATGAATTTCTTTAATATGTCCATAAGTGAGGTCAAGTAACTTAATATTGGTAAAAATATTTTCAAATCCAGTTGGCATATAATGAATATTTTTACCATGAGAATGAATCCCAACCACAAGATCATTTTGCATGGAATCCAAATGCGTACCATTTACAGAAGTAACGGCTCTTGATTGTGATGAGATTATTTTTAGATCATTGCTTATCACACATCTATAAATAGCTCCTATAACAAAGTAGTGAAAACCAGTATTATATGAGCACTGAATGTTCAGCAATGATGATACATTGATGAAAGCAAAAATGCTTGCCAAAAATATGCTAGAAAAAAATTAAAAATTATTTAAAAAAAGTTAATTAAAAACCTAATCAGGCAACATAACTGAAAAAACTACAACTGTTTAGAATGTCCTATTATTTAAAGATTATAAAAAGTCATCAAGGCTAATGATTTAAATTTTTTAAATTAACATTTCATTATCAAGCAAGTCTACGTGACATTTAATTTTGCAAATTTTACCCTTATCATGAGAAGCGTATAATACAAATCTGCTTTGAACTGAAATTTGTTTTTGAGTAAGACTGATTTGAACTTTTGGCAGGGTGGTAATCATAAAAATACTCGTAAAGATAATTCAGAGCACAGATTCAATTCCAATAATGACCACATTACAGGAGCGTATTCAGAGGGAGGTCAAAACCACTACCCTTTTTAGATTTTTTTTTTCAATTTGCTCAATTTGTTTTATAAGAAAAAAACCCAACAACCCCCCCCCCCATAAATTTTCCCTTCCATACAAAAATATTTCAAACCCCTTCCTCGAAAAATTTCTGGACACGCCCCTGCCACTTTAATAGAGTGTCCTTTATGCATAATTTTCTTGTTTTTCAACACGGTGCGGTACAAATTTTTGTCTTATATTTTTAGGAAAATTAGATGTTGTCATATTAACTATAGAATGACAGATAAAATAACGATTCGAATGAAGAACTAATAGAATTGTTTACAAAATTGAATCTTTTACTTGTCATTAAATTTTTTTGGCTCGGGATGAGACCAGTACAAATTAACAACAAGCGACTTACCACAATTTATACATTTTGTACACGTCGAGTTTCACTGTCGACTTTCACAAAAGTGTTCCTGCTAATCTGAACTGAATTTAACTTAGTTGTGTCAAAAGCCAAGTTGATAATGTCTACAAGGAAGGAAAAAGTTCTGAATTTAAACCTTCATGCTCTTTTTTGATTTAGCTGCCTCTCACATATTTTTTGAAGCTTTTCACATTCTTAAAAAATGAGTAACTTATTTTAATCAAAGTACATAAAATCATATAATACTCTGATGAGCTGTCAAGTGTGCCTATTTCAACAGTATTGAACTGAAAAGTCCTAATTTTAGAAAAGATTTGCTAATTATCAAGGATGGATACTTAACTCTAATTAATCTAGATAAAAATTATTAGAATAAAATACTGAAAGTCCTTAAAATAAATAAATTTTTTTATCCAAAAAAATCTGTTTAAAGTGAAATCATTTTATTTAAAATTATTTAACTCATTCTATTGTCTAGTAAATCCAAAAGTTTACACTATTATATATAGAATTAAGATTTGAAACAAAACCATACATGAAATTTTTTTCCTTTTAAAACAGCTGATGCCTTTACTAAGAGACGTGAGAATTAAGAAAAAAATAATTTTATTAAAATATTGCAAATTTATAATTTTTAGGAAGTGTACAAAACTTACCATACTGAAGCTGCTATTTAAGTTTCACTTATTATTCAAAACTACCTGTAGGTTGTTGGGAATTTGCGTTCCTATTTGCATCAGTTTTAACTTCCATATTTTGGAATAAAGTATTCCTGTTTACATCAGCTTTTATTTCCATATTTTTCGAAATGGTGTTCCTGTTTGCATCAAGTTTAACTTCCATGTTTTGAGATTCGACGTTAATGTTGTTAAACTTTGATTCCAAAACCTTAATTCTTTCCAAAGCTTCATTCAAGTCTTTCTCAAATTTTTCATTCTTTTCAGCAAGGTCCTTTGTGGTTTTCGTCATTGCTGTAAATCCATTTTCATGAGCAGTTGTTAAGTTCTTAAAGAGAAATTTTAGTTCCTCAATTTCCTTTTTCGTGTCACTGGAAGTTCCTTCATTTGAAGTTTTGCAATTTTGTGTGACTTTTTGGATCATTTTTTGGACTCCTGATCTGTTATCCTCAACTCTCATATCGATGCATGGATTTTGATCAAAATACAGCCAGGTAAGCTTAGTTAAATGATCAAAAACATTTGGACCAACTTGAGTAATTTTATTGTTCCAAAATGACACCAATTGCAGTTCCAAATTATAATCAAAAAGTCCATTTTCAAGGGTTTCGATTTCATTGTCCTTAAATCCACAGTAGATCAATTTTGGGAATGACTTGAGGTCATCCTGTTGGATCTTTTTGATTTTATTATCGACAAGGTCAATCAACTTGATATTCTTGAAGAAATTTTCCATTTTTTTCGGGATGTACTTCAGATTTTTCGAAGCTGAGAACAATCCAGTCACATTATCATTATTCATGTTGTTCAAGTGCTTTCCATTTACTGAATTAACAACCACACCTTCTGGTGAGGCCACATCAAAGTTATTTTGAATTTCACAGCGATAAACTGGTCCCAAAATTGAATAGTTGAAGTTTGTGTTGTATGAAC
Organism: Chironomus tentans; assembly: GCA_963573255.1. Classification (NCBI taxonomy): domain Eukaryota; kingdom Metazoa; phylum Arthropoda; class Insecta; order Diptera; family Chironomidae; genus Chironomus; species Chironomus tentans. Next base: position 626,035 of record OY754305.1, read on the forward strand.
ATTGGATCTCAATGGATGATGCGACTTGTAGGATAGAGAAGAGGTACAGAAGAAGGCTGGAAGTAAACAAGAAATTGATTTTATTTTTAGTACCCCTTGAGGTTCTGCAATTTGGCATTCTAGGATGCTCGTGAAGCAATCAACAATGTTTTAGCAATGAACTTAATGTAAGTAATCTACTCAGATTTTTTAAACACATTTTGACTAAGTGGTCGGTTCGTTGACTTATCACGTCCAAGAGGAGGAGAAAAGGTGACCAATAAATATATAAATCTTATTTCACTTGTGCAACCCCTTATCACTGAATCCTTATTGATAATCTATTTTGTGCAACTTAGTATTTTAATAGTTTCATTGATCGTAAAAGTTCAATAAACAACTTTTCTTTGATCAGCAGAAAATATTCAGAGCAATTATTTAAACCTTGCCGTTTTTAATACAGCTAGAAAATGAACTTTGAAATTTTCTTGAAATTGATGTATATAAGAAGTTTTTATGGAAAAAAGGTGGTGTGAGTCGTTTTTTGGAAATGTCTACTTTGATACTTTGCTTCATCTCATGAATTATTTTCACGAAAATTTCCGTTAGTTCTTTTTTCAAGGATTAAACTCAAGGAAATGTATTGAATTTTTGTGAAATTTTGATGAACATCTAGCCTATAGGTAGGGTACTGATCCGATTAGACCCCCTATTGATTTTACCAATGTGGATATTACAGTCTGAAGTTAGTCACTTGATACTCACCAATATTTGTCCATTTTCACTCCTTAATTAGTTTTTCAAATTAAATTATGATTAAATCAATTATTTGAAAGTCAGCAAATTTCAAATAATCTTCAAGTTCGTAATTTATTCTAGAAAATTAACTTTACAGCTCTTTTATTAACAAGTGAATGATTTTAAATTTTAAAAACTTGAGCTTAAATATTTAATCTTTTTTTACTATTATTTATTCTCTCTCAGAATTTTGAGATGCTTATGCAAAAAATGAGAATTTTTAATAAGAAGATTCTCATTCATAAATCTAGCAACTGAGACAAAAATATATTTTTTTTCATCTGGCAATTTTTTGAAGCATTATGAATGTTTTATTTTTTGTAGAAATTCAAAATAAAATTTTGTTCAAATTTTTGAGATCTTTTACATTTTGAATTGAATAACTTTGAGCATATTTATTCTTAAAAACTGCAATCACATCCCCCACAATCTCCACAGTCACACCCACCACAATCCCCACATTCGCAACCACCACAGTCTCCACAATCAACACATGGAAAACATCCACAAGATTCTTCATTGCCTCCTTCAACACGCAAAGCTTCTTCTCGACCAGCACTCGGTTCAAAATCGCAACAATCATCACAAGTACCGCAATTGAACATTGGTAAGCAACACGATGGATCATTGTAGGAGTAACACATTGTATCCGGTCTAGAACAAAATGAAAGAAAAGAAGGATTTTATTAGATTCAGATGCCTTCACCAACATTAGCACATAATTCTATATATTAACTTACGGTACATGAGCTCCAAGTAAGGCGTTACATTCCGAGCAATAATGGTTGACTTTTCTCTCCTAAAATGTCAAAAATAAATACTTTTATTATTAATAAATAAATAAAGATATGATAACAGCATAACTACTTCCAATTGACCCAAACTAAATAAAAATGAATTGACACACACTCACATTCATATAGTATGGAAGCCAAGCTAATGGGAAGAAGACAACACACAGAAGACAAGCAGCAACATGAACTGAGGATGGAATTTCTTTTTCCAAATTTGTTTTTATTACTGCATTACAATGTGGACATGTCATGGTTTCAGAGCTTGTACCAAACATGATGAGTTAAATTTAAGCGTAAATTTGTTCAAAATTGGAAGTAAGTCACTTTTGGTGGATAATTACACAATACTTAGACCTTAATTGTTTATTTGTGGCATAAACTTATGATTAGAAAGTGAAAAGTTCTAAAATATTTGCAATAAATTATAAAAATCACACAAAAAATAATAAATCGAATGAAAAGTAAAGACAAATTGAATAAAATGTAAATAAAAACATCTGAGAAGCCTGAAGAGACTAACTTAACAGAAGAGAGTAAGCAATCAAACTCAGAGAATAAGAAATTGAGAGAATTAATAGTCATATTGATTTGTTCAAGCGATTTTATTAATTTATTTTATTGACAATTAATCATATTTTGAGGTAGTTTACTTGAGTCTTTAATAAATTATTATAGGCAGAAGCGTCATTAATATCAAATAGTAGCTTAATTAAAAAGGCAAATGGGTCAAATATTTGATTGTTTAGTCGTCATCGTCTTCACAGACTACATCTTCATCCAATTTATCATCATCAGCTTCATCATCATCACAATCTTCAACTTCCAAGCAGTCATTTGCAGCTGGTTCACATTCTACTCGAGCTCCTACGTCTTCTTGGGTGATGACATGTTCAACCCCATTGTTGGTATGGAAACCATTTGGAGATCCACTTCTGTAGTTGTTGGTTTGTTCCGCAGAGCTATCAAAATATTAAAATAATGGATTAGTGTTCGGTTATGTCATGAACATTCCAAATACCATCTGAGGACACACTAGTGTATCGCAGAGCATAGTTTGAGCTACCAATACTTACGGGCTATATGTTCCAAGTATTGCATCACATGCGGGACATCGATGCTTTGTAGTTTCCTATAAATGAAAAAAAGGTCAAAAGAATTTTTGGGAGTGTCAACATTTCAATGAAAGCGCCAGCACATAGTCGTAAAACAAGAAGAAAATTTAATTTATTTTGATTACTTACGATTCCACCAAAACAGGCATTTAAGCAGGCATAGAAACACGATGTTGAGTCAAATCTTGTGGTTTCTGTGGATGTTACTGTTGTCATTGTCACACCACATTCAGGACATATCATGTCCATCGGTTCTGGTCCGAACTTATCAATATTTCGAGGATATTCTGGTGCATATTCAGCAGGTAATTCAACTGTTTCCATGTCATAAACATCTACAACTTCTACTGGCTCTGAACCAATAATCTCAGGCTGTTCAATTGGTTCAGATTCAGATGATTCTGGAAGTTCTTCAGGGGCTTCATTTGTTTCTGACATTTTTTGGTGCTGTGCTGTTTAATCTGGTTGATGAATAAAAATGATGAAAATTAAATTCTTGGGGAAAATTTCGTCTAGACTTTATGGCGCCAAGATTGGAATTTTGATGAAAAACTTTTTTTGTGAAAGTTGGATGGAGAATACAGCAACTGATGGGTTATATAGATCAGTGGTGATCAACCTTTTTTATCTCACGACACATTTTTTAGTGACAAACCTTTGCTTGTACATGCATGTCGCGGAGCAAAGTTTGAGCTCCACTGATGTGTCAACTTAATTTTTGAATTGTGAACCATGCTGTATAGTTTCGCAAATTTTGTTTCAAGTTAAAAATAGATTTTATTTTATTTTGCTAATAATTTTCAATAAGAAGAGTTTTTGAGTAAACATGTATGGTGAAATTTGCAAATTAAATTTAATTAATTTATTGAATTCATTATAAAAATTCCACAATTTATTTCAAAATCTTTAATTAACTAAATTCATATTTTTTTATCTTCAGTATTAAAATTGATAAACTTACGACTTTAATAAGAAATTATTTTTAGAACTAGAAATTATTTTTCCGGCTTTTCCCAAAACAAATTTACAACTGAGAAGCATAAGAAAAAGATATATAAAGTGATAAAATTTTTCACATGAATGCGAAACGCAAAAGAAAATGAGCGACAGAGAGAATAGTTCGTACTTTTTTAACGAGCATGAGAGAGCCAGTTACTCAAGCATGTGGAGAGAGAATCAATTCAACAAGTTTATTTTCATGCGATGTGTAGAATAGTTCGATCATTTAGTCACATGATCCTCCACCCCCACTATCCCCTCCCCCGCAGTCCCCACCCCCACTATCCCCTCCCCCGCAGTCCCCACCCCCACTCCAACTTCCTCCAGTATCTCCACCATAAGAATGAGACGTATGATGAATAACAGTTGTATTTGTATCAACGCAATGAGTCATGCTGTGATGTGTTGTGCTGTCTGTTTGGTAGATAAGATGATTGCTACCATTATTTGATAAATTAAAACCAGGATTATCACTGGAATATTCAGGTCCGTCTGCTATTTTGTTACGAGATTCCGATGATCTGTTCATGTTCAATATAGATTAGTCATAAGAAAAAACCGGAAAAACAAAAAAAAGTCAAAGCTTTTTTAGAAAACTTACGGCGGAATATAAGTTCCGAGTGTTGCATTACACACTGAGCATCTGTGCTTTATTATGTCGTTCTGTGAATGAGAAAAAAAAATTCTGGAAATACTCGACAATTAATTTCACTGCTGTGATGTCATTGAGGATTTTTGTTCTCCCTGGTTTAGACTTTTGAACAGCACCCAAATGTCATCATAATTTCACTTACACTAACACAATAAGGAATCCAAAATAATGGAAAGAAAACAATACACATAATACAGGCACAGATATGTGTTGAACTTGGAATTGCTGAAGATATTTTGGTGACCACTGACACTCCGCAATGAGGACACACAACTGCTGTTGGTTCTGGTCCTAAGTTTGTTATCATTTTGAGGTAGAATTTTGAGTTTCAACTAATTACGAAATTATTATCTCAGACTTTTTTAAATTAATAGTCACAAAAAAAGAAAAAAGAGCACTAATTTAATCATGGAAATTCCATAAAAATATAAAAAATTGAAGGTGAACACAATTAAAACTTGTGAATGTGAAAATTCGATGTTTTCATCTATACACAAAACTTGTAACTGAGAGTAAAATTGCGCCTTAACAGCTTTTTAAGCTTTAGTATATAGAGATAATTTTTATTATTGAGAGAATTTGATTAACACATGAGAGTGAAAATAACTATAAACAATAATCAATTTATATTTTGGTTTTATTGGTCATATGATAAGCAGATGAGTAACCAGAATTTTTTTTGACACATTTTCAATTTCTAAGTAAGATTTAATATTCTTTCATGTGTAAATTCAAGTTTTAGGAGGGTAACGACCCCTCTGAGCCCCTTTTGACTACACTGCTGTCGTTACATTCTCAAGTGGACCTTTATTTTCAAAACCTATGATTAGCCAGTTACTTTGATTTCCAATTACTACGGTATGGGTATGTGATGCTAGTATTATGGATATGGGAATAGTCTAGAGTGTGATGTGACCTGAAAATGTAACAAAATTAGAACATAGAAAATTTGAAGAAAACAACTATTTTGGTCAGAAATCATTTGCTTTAATAACATTTTTTTTTGGTTCTCAGAGAGATGTATACTATTGGTTTGCAGACACCAAGAAATCCTAGTCACTACTTACAATTTATTATAAATATATTTCCCAAGATGAGTGTCACATGCCGAACATTTATGGATAACTATATATTTCTGAAACCAAAAATAAAAATAATATTAAACAAAATTTCATAGATTGATTCTCATACTTACACCAAAATAGTAAGGCACCCAAGCTAATGGACAGAACAAAACACACAAAATGCAAGCTATTACATGTGACTTGACAGGAATTTCAAAAGAAGTTTCAGTCTCCATATGGACACCACATTTTGGACACATCATCTCAACAGGCTCAGTTCCGAATTGTGCTGGAAACTCGGCCATTTTTGGAGATATTGATGTTCTGACATAAAACTTCATTTTCAGATCAATTTATTTTTTTAAAGCCTTTATTAACAATCTCAAAGCTGCAGTCATACTGATTAGAATTCAAAGTTGTACACGAGGTATTTCTTTAAATGAATAGTTTGGTAAACAAAGTTTAATCCGGTAATTTTTACAATACTGATAAAGCTTGCAACGTTTTACTATCTTTAAGTCACGGGTAAAAGCTGAATGCAAATAACTTGAGAGCTGATAAACAATTACGTTTCAATTCAGAGTCGTCTGGATATTATCTAGAATTACTGATATATTTTAAAGATAGGTGGGATATCCTATATTGATTCAAGAAAAATTAAATTGAAAAAAATGTTCCATCGAGGATCGAACCACCTGGAAACACCCCGACCCTGTGATTGAAATTGTTTACCATTGCTTTTTTTGTGGATGACAAGACTTTAATGAAATGAAATCACAATATAACTGGATAAGTAAAATGATCCAAGATCAGAAAACCAGGCAGACATAGTCACTTGTTATATAACCATAACTAACTGATGAAAAGACTGCAAGTCTGGTTCCTTAAAAAGTAAACTCAAGAAAATGTATTTAATTTTTTGTACAAACTTAATATACAGAAATAAAAATTAATTATTTAAAAAAAGTCACTTGCTGTTCGAAGGCATTATAATTAGTCATAATTATAATTAGTGAATTTTGTCAAATTCAAGTAATTTTTAGATAGCGCAAAAGATTCTGTCAAAAATCGAGTGTTTCAATTGAATTAAAAAATTATTAACATTTTCTGAGTAAATCGAATGACTTTTAATGAATCACTTTATTTATAACAGCCATTAATCTTATCACATTAATTAAAAAATTGTAAATTTTTGGACGTAATATCATCATTTTCATTCATGTGTTGACTAATTCGAACATACAGTACATATTGACACGATGCACATTCCACAATAACCAGCTATGTCAACACAACAGGAGCAACAAGGTTCAAAAAAGCTGCTTGCCTTTGTACTAAAAAAATGGTAAAAAATTATGAAATATTTTTTTAAAAAAATCAATTAAAAACTTTTTTACGTCTCTGAGGAAGATCTCATTGGTATTTTGCATGCTGAACATGTTGGAATCTGAAAAAAATAGCTTTTAATTTTTTTGTGGCCGATAAAATTTTATTTGAGGATTCCTCAACCATGCGTATATGTTGTGCAACATAAAAATTTATTATATTTTAATGCACTGTGCATCACAAGAAAGTGAAAAAAATTTAACTGTAAAATTTTCTTGATGCACAGTACAACAACTATTAAAAAATTAAAACTAAATTCTTACTCCTTTTGCTGCTTCAACTTTACTGATTGTTGCTGTAAATTTACATCTATCGCACGTCAACGTTTTTGTTTCACTTTCCGACATTCTTTTTAAAAAAATTATGAAATAGACTGAATTATGATTGAAGTTAAAATTTTAAAAATTATTTAGAGAAAGTCTGTGTTTATATTTGAACTGGTGCTGTGCAATTTACAAACTAAACAATTAAAATGAATATTTATATTGAATGAGTTGTTTTTAATCTTATCATATCAACTTTGCCAAAGAAAATATAAAAATTGTAAATGTGGTCGATTAACGTAAAATTATCAATTTTGGTAATTTATAAAAGATAAAAAATTTCATCTCGACCATGAACTCATATCAGGGAGACTTAAGCTGTGTGAAAAAATCTAAAAATATCATTTCTAAATCTTATCATGTAAATGAGCACAAACTCTGTTAGTGGATCACTAAAGTGGTACAATTTAGCTATCTGCGGTGTAAAATATTTGCACGGATGCTGATAAGATCTTAAAAAAATATGAAGAGATTTTTGTGTAAACTTGATATAAGTACATGTTCCTGGTGATGTAATTTTTGATAAAAAAAATTTACTGAGCAGTTATGTTAGGGGTCGTTCACAAATGATGTCTAGACATGTGACAGAATGGATGAGAAATGGAATAAATTTCACGAGATTATTATGAATAAATTCCAAAACTGGTTGACTAGCACTGGATTAAGGTACATTTATTGATCAAACTATTCAAATCAACCCCAAATGCCATCCACAGAATCACACTCAAATCATCGCATCTGTAAAATAAACAAAAGCTTCTTCTTTGATAAGGAAAATTTACATTATTTACATTAGCGTACTTGAACTTGATATACATGTAAAGGTGCGTAAATTGTAATGTACAGCAAAATTATACATTTAAAAAAAATATTTGATATAAAAGATGAAAACTAGTTGGTTTACATCATTAGTTGGTCGGAAAATTAGAAGCTTAAAGGATTGGAAATAGTGAAAATTATCAAATTGGTGAAAATGAAGTTTAGTTTGTAAGTTGTGACTAAATTGGTGAAGTTTTGTGATGTGAAATTAATTTTAATTCCTAAGTGACCCCTCGGATCTAAAATAGAACATTTTTTTTTCAATCCACAGAAATTTAGCAGCAGTTCTGCTCATCTCCCTAATCGCAGCATGCCAAGCTGACATTAAACCTGTAAATGTCTCAATAGAATGTACGATCGGTAACGTTAACTACGTCTACTTTGGTATCAAGCAATCATGCACAGCCAAAGGAAAATTGAACATTGTTAACATAAATACCACAATTACCTCAATTGATGGCGGATGCAGCCGTTCCAATCCAAATCCAAGAGTTAATGTTTTTTATGTCCTCGCTAAAGTCGCTAAATATGTTCCGAGTGGATTGGAAGTTCTTTTCCCAAATTTAATGGGATTCCGATTCGAAAGCAGTCAACTTAAACTTGTGACGAAGGAAAACTTACAGCCATTCCCAAATTTACTGATGTTTGCTAGTGTCGGCAACCAAATTGAGTATCTACAAAAGGATTTGTTCATGTACAACACAAAAATCGAGTACATCAGTTTCCGTGCCAATAGAATTTCATACATCGACCCAACTGTATTCAGTGTCATCAGTGGAACTTTACAACAATTCTATATGGACGGTCAAGCAATCGCTTGTGGACTTGGAAATACAATCACACCAAATGCTGTCAAGAATGCTTTGGCAAAATTAAACAGCTCCATCTGTGCTGACATCACAAATGCTCCACCATTGTATCTCCTTTTATTGGACCTTCAGGAACAACTCTCAAACGGTGGAAGTGACAACCAGGCATGCCAAGATGAACTTACAGCATGTAATGGAAATCTCACTGAAGTCCAGACCAACTTAACTGCAGCAAATGATGCATTGACACAAGCTACTGCTGATTTGGAGACTTTGAATACAACTTTGTTAACAACTAATGAGGAACTGGCAACATGCAACACAACAGCTGAACAATGTACTACTGATCTTGAAACATGTCAAGCTGGAACCTGTTCAGCTGACTTGGAAACTTGTGAAAGCGATTTAGCTGCTGAAACTGAAGCAAAAACTACTTGCGAAGCTGACAAGACTGATTGCAATACTAAACTGGACACATGTACAACTGATAGTGAAGCCTGCACTACAGGTTTGGATACATGTGAAGCAGACAGAGACTTATGTGTAGCTTGCAGAGCTGATCCATCTGGTACTGGTTGTTAAATTAAAATTGTAATTTTTCGAAAAAAAAGAATCATCAAATGTGGGGAAAAAATTATAAAAATTAGTGAAATTGAATTTCATGTAGAAAACTAGATTTATTTTTGAAAAATAAATATCAATTAGTTTTTGAATGCAGTAAGAAAAATCTGTGTTTAATTTAACTTAGGTAAGTTCGGATATTAAAAGTTAAAATGCTAAAATTATAACGCTAAAATGGCATTTTTGATCCTTTCTCTTTACTCGTCTTGACTAAATTCGTTAGAACATCAGACAATTTAATATGAAGCATAACAAAACCAGAGACCCTTCCCTCCCCCTTTATCGTTACGCTATATTAGAACGACCACTATTAAACTTCACTTTTTTTAAATTCCATTAATTACAGGTGACGATTAGGATAATAAAAGTCCAACTTTTAATAAATATTAATTATTTTAACATTGTGGATGTAATAAACAAAACTTATCACCTTTCTCATTACCATACCAAACTCAAGTTTTGCTTTTTATCTCCAAAATTTATGATTTTCAAAGTGATAGCTTCAAGAATAACTCTGATAAGATTGTTTGGATTGACGAACATTTGTGTGAATTTTTGCTATTTCATGAAGGACATTTACGTAACTTTAGCAAGCTTATCAAAAAATAATAATGCAAAATATATAAGGAATGATCAAAATATCATGAGGCTTCATTAAGCGATCAGACTGGTTGCAGAGTAGTTTTGAAGCTGGATTGGAGCTAAAGTGTAGAAAATTCTAGTTGGTTCTTAAGATTTTAATTTGTAGTTCAGACATTTTTTGTTAATTTGAAAAACCTGTGAAAAATATAAAAATGACGAAGAAAATGTAAGAAAAGTGACCAAATATTCATTCATGCGTCATATTTTGAGGAGACAGTAACGTTTCTCCCTAAAAATAGCGCACATTTCTCAAATTATAATTATTTCTTAATATCAAATTATTTCAGCCTTACAGCCATATTACTAATCATTTCCATCGCATCCATCATCCAAGCTGATGATGAAGGATTCAGCATTGACTGCACAATTGGAAAAGTCAACTACGTCTTCTTCAAACAGCTATTGTCATGTACAGTGAAAACATCACCTAATATAATGAAAAGGGATACAAGAGTAACTTCAATTTGTGGGACATCCGGAACAGAAGGAATTAAAGTTCTTTATGCAGTGTCCAAAGTCATTAGATATATTCCTAAAAATTTAGAGCAAGTCTTTGAGGACCTTATTGGATTCAGGCTAGAGAACACACAGTTGAAAATGGTAACCAAGGAAGATCTTCAGCCATTCCCTGAACTATTAATGTTCTCCAGTGTTAACAACCATGTTGAGTTCTTGGAAGAAGACTTGTTCATGTACAATATTAAACTTGAATATGTCAGCTTCCGTTCCAATAAAATCACATACATCCACCCAAATGTCTTTAATGCCATCAGTGGAACCTTACAGCAGCTTTATATGGACGCTCAGTCAATAAACTGCTTAATTGGGAGTCCAACAACACCAGCTGCAATAGAAAAAGCCTTGACTAAGTTTGCAACATCTCAATGTACTGACATCCTCAATGCTCCTGCTTTATACACATTGTGGCTGGAATTGAAGGCTCAAGTGGTTGGTGAACTTAAGACGTGTAATACTGATTTAGAGACATGCAATGGTGAATTAGAAACTGCAAATAGTGAATTGAATACAGCTGTAGATAATCTAGAGACAGCAAACAGTAACTTAGAAACTTGTAATGAGAATTTGGAAGAAAAAGAAGCTGAACTTGGCATATTTGGTGAAATTACTGCAAAACTTGTAGAATGTTGTGATGAAGACACTGGAAGAGCAGGTTGTATCTAATTTTAATCTTTTTTACATGATTTTCAAAAATAAAAATAAAAATCTGTAATTGATACAAAATCTTTTGAATAAAGTTTGAATATTTTGAAAATTCCAAATTAAATTTATTCCAAAACTTATTTGCGATACATATAATAGTGATTGAACATAAAACCAAAATCTTCTCTGGTTTTGCACATGATAAGCAATATTTAAAAATAAACTGAATAAAATAGGTCTTTAATGGAATATTCAGGCTGACAAATTATTTGTGCTTTTTTAATTCTTCAATCCTGTGGCAGTGCTGCTAATTTTTACTAGTTTACTCCTTATAAGTTCCCAAGAGAGCTTTACATGACGGGCAGTAGTGGTTTGATGCTTTGAAGCACTAAAAGTATTAAAAAAATTAAATCCCAGTTATCTAAAAATGTGTGACACTGGAGATGTAGCCAGAGGGGTGAATCAATATTCTTCAAAGTTTTTTAAAAAAATAAATTTTAATTCCCCATTTGAAAATATTTCTGACTGCACCTCTAAGTGACGCCATGTTACATTATAAATATGCTAAATAATTAGAATTTGATACTTTAGTGAGGTGTGTCAACTATTTAATTATGCTAGTGATAAGTGACCGTTTTTTGACCTTTACTTTTCTATTTTTTTATGGTTTATAGGAAATTTACAGGCATTTCGGGTATGAAATTATATTTTCTCTTTTATTCCTAAAGAAACTTCCAGCATATTTTAGCTACCCTCACATCGCATCTAAATGCACCAATTTCACACTCTAAATACTCACATTCATCAGATAAGGACAGCAAACAAGTGGACAGAAGCAGATACACAACAATAGTGCAACAACATGAGTTGTGTTTGTTGATTCCATTTCAACTGCCGTGTTGACTGACGAATTGCAATTTGGACATGTCGTTGCGATGCTTGCCTTTCCGAAATTTGACATTTTTTTAAATTTAACTCTAGTCTAATTTTTTCTTGAATTTTCAATAAATTTTCCTCACTAAGCACAAAATTTTCCAACCAACCTGCTCAAACAAAAAGTCTCGACTAATTAAGTTCTGCGTGTCAAAAGTTTTTCTAGTCTGTTGTGTGTCGAACGAGCACGAAAGCACTGAATACTTTATAAATATATGAAAAGCTTCTCAATTTGGATACAATGTAAAATGTCAGTTATGGTATGGAAAATATCTATTTCCTACTGTTTAAGGAACGGTCACGGTAGGTGTGAGGTAGTAACACACCCGACATACTTAAAGCTCAAAGCAAATAAAAATGTCATGTCGAGAATAAAATCGATGAGATTTTGCTGTAAAAATGAAAATTGAGATCAGAAAAGTTGGAAAATTGTTGAATGTCGTGCAGTTGTGCATTCAAAAAGTTGCTGATTTTATCTGTAATTGGAATTTGAAATGGGAGGTTTTAATGAATTAAAAAATAGAAATTAATTGCAAAACTTTTTAATTTTAATAATTCAAAATATTTATTCAAAATTTTAATATGTTTTGTATTTCTGTCAATTTATATTGCTTTTTCTAAAACTGTGTACCATTCCCATTCCTAAGTTTTTATTCTTCTTGATGATAAAATATCAAATTTCTAAAACCCAAAAAGCAATTCTTCATACGCTGGCTTCTCATAAAGTCTTGATGGACATGCGCTGTTTGGGATGCACTTATCTGTACCATTGACTCTAATGTATCCTTCCATACATCCACAATAATAGGCATACTTGCAGCTAAAGTAATTAAGCTCACAAAGTGGATCTGGCGCCATGTCACATGCCTTTTCACATATTTTCTTTCCACAAACGACAACTTCAGTTTTGTTGCATGTCACTGGGGAATTAAAAATATTAAAAATTGAATGTTTTTGTGGTTGTAATGGATTGTTTATAAGTGACATCTAGGCTTTTCTGCATTTTTGATTTCGTATGATTTTTGAGACGCCAGATGGAAAGTCCAACACCATTTCCATATCAAAAAAGCCTAGTGACGCCTAAAAATATTCTTACTTCCATTTTCCTCAAGTGAAATGCATCCTTTTCTGTTAGTTCTTATGTAACCAGGTTTGCAGACACATTCTAAAGATTCAGTAAAATTAGAGGTCATTAGACTTGGAGTATTTGTTAATAGTCTCAAAATTTTATACCAGTGTCGCATCCACCATGACAATAGTTGGTGACTCCAGGGATGTGTAAGACCTCATTTTCACCACAATCAGATTCTAAAAATGGAAATTTAGTTATATTAATTGCAAATTTGATGATACATCCAAAGGAAGGATGTCCGATTAGGTCAAGAACCTTCTCTTCATGTAGTAAAATTTTCAAATATTAAGTCATTTCATCAAAGTTCAAAGTCAACACGATAAATTCGAATCAACCTTGAGCTCTGCTGCTTACCCATGGGCGTATTCTGGGAGGGGTTTTGCTGGTCAAATTCCCCCTTTTTGGGAAATTGTTTTCAATTTGCTAGGGTTTTTAAAAAAATCGAAAACCCCTCCCTCAAAAAATTTCTGGATACGCCCCTGTACTTACCTTCAGGAATTGGATCATCCCGTCTTTTATAGAGCTGTGCTGCTAAAAATTGTGAAGTTGTTTGGTCGCATGTGAAAAGTTCTTGATTATTGAATGCTGTAGCACTTAAAATGTACCTGAAAATATTCAATATTAATTAATTTGTTTGTAGTGCACTGTGGGTTGACTATATTGCTAGGGGATTATTGAATTTTTTATAAAATCATTCAACTTTCCACGTGTAGCTGAAAAAATTAATTTAATTTATTTTTGAATAAATTTTAGAATAAATATTCAAAATTCTGAATTACTAATGAAATCTAGGGCAAAACTAAAGGCCAACTTACCACGCTGCAAACAAAACAAAAGGTGACACTACGAAAACCAAATTTTGTGTTCTCATCTTGATGTTCAAATTGAGACTGCAGCACATTTTTGTAAAAAGTTTCAAAATATTATCTCTGAGATGACATATTGATTATCATCTATAAAGGCATAAAAAGTAGCTTTCAATTCATTTTGTCTGAATTTTCGGTTGCTATTTCCTAACTTGTACATTTTCAGCTGAACAAATAGAGGCAATGACTGAACTTGAAGGTTTAATTCAAAATATTGTTTATTCAAAATTACTACGTAATAGCGATTTAGTATTTGAAAATTTAAGTTCATTTTAGGGTATACTAAAGTATACTACATAATTTAGATATCTCATAGAATAGTAACTAAAGAAACTAGGACAAGAATTATAATGCATCTTTTTCTAGGACTTTAATGAAGCTTTCAAGTAATTATACACATAAATATTTTTGAGAGTCATGGCAGTCATTAAATAAACATAATTATAGTCTAATTAGCCAATTAATAATAATGATCTAAATTTAGATATCGGATTTATCAATTAATTAAGTTTTTCTGAGATTATAAAAGTGCGATTTTTTGCATTTTTGTTGAGTTATTTGTGTGAAGTGCAAGTGAATTAAAGCATCAAAAAATTAATAATTAATTTTTTAGTGCAAATGTTTTGCAACTTAATGAAAATGTTGATAATAACCATAATTGGATTTAGTGTTTTAAGCATTCAAGTATATTGTGTGGATCAATATAGTGTATGTGAATTAATTCATGGAATATTAATCCCAAAAATATTTGAAACTTTACAAATTAATCTAACAGAAATCGTCATCATCCAGCAAACCATACTTGGAGGTTCTTGCTGATAGAATTGAGGATATTGTCAATGTTGGACAGCTTTTTGATTTTTCGGGATTAAAAGTTCGAAAAATTAACAAAACACGAACATTTGTTGGTGGTATATTGCTCAAGTCTCCATTAGGAGATGACGTCACTTTTGAGGCTGCAGTTTACATTAAACAAGGAAATGAATATAGGTTGATGGCTTATCGAATTCCTGAAAGTCCATTTTGTAGCTTTGCTGATAATGATACGTATGTGTACCCAGATTTGGCGAAGAATTCTGATTTTCCTGAAAATATAGCTGCGGAATGTCCACTGCAGGCTGTAAATAATTTTTTTAAATAATTTGTAAATTTGAAAATAAAATCTTTTTTTTACAGAAATCATATCATTTGAGGGGAGTTGTGTATCGGCTTGAAAATATTCCTTCATCTGCAATCCATTCTGGTGATTATGCTATGGAAGCAACTTTTAAAAGGGATGACAATATCCTCAATAAGTTTCGAATTTATGCTACAATCATTCAAATATGAAAATATTCCTATTTTATAAACTTGTATTGAAACTTTAACATTAATAAAATATAAAATGTTATGTATTCAGCTGTACTGTGCCTTTAGCTCTTATTTTTATCTGTTTTAACACACGAGTATCAGTCTTAAATTTACTGAATGTAAGAAAGATATTTTATTTTGCATTGGATAACAAATGAAGCTTCTTTGGATCCTTTTGTGTGTTTTTCAGGTAACTGCTTGATTATTTTGAGCTGGATTTGAAATTTAGTCAAAAATCATGAATAAAATTTCAGGCAGCTTATAGCATCACAATCTTAGAAATCAACGAACTCAATGCCGCATTCTCATCAGCAAGACTTGACAATTCAATGCTGCAAAACTATGCAAAATATATAATTCATCACAACACATCCACCGACACTAAAGTCAATTCCATAGTTATTGAAAATTTCTCAGAACTATCAGAAATATTGAAGAAATACAGCACAGGAGATGGAGTTGTTCAAGTTCAACATTTATTGCAGGATGTCATGAGTCAGATTAAATCTATGATTGACATTTTAAAGGGACATGGTGACTGACGTGACTTCTTCTATTTTCTTCAATATTAAAATATAATTTTATAAAAAATATTTTTAGGAATCTCTGAGGAGAAAATTTTAGCTGTTGCTTTTCCATGTGCATACAATGACCTAGTTCATGTGCTGTCACGAAATGCTCACAAATTAAGTCTGAAAATTCATGTTATAAATTTGAAAAAGGTAAGAGCTTACTTATTGTTCGCTAAATTCTATGAAACATGTGAGATACGTTCCTTCTTGCATGGAAGTCAATCGAAACAGAAAGAGACTGAACCTCATAGTGACAGTCACGATGCCATTTGTCAATTTTTTAATTAAATTAAATTTCTCATTTAAGCCAGAAAACCCGAAATTCAAAGTTCCAAAACCGCAAAAAACAGTCAGAAAAACTTACAGAAGAGCCTTTAAGCAAGCATTTAAGGAAGCAAAGAGATTTAAAGGTAACAATTTTTGATTCTTGACTGATAAAATAATTGATAATTTTGATATTTTTAGTTCTTGCACCCAGAATCATGAGGAACATGCCGCTTCAAACCTCAATCATCAGTGACTTTCAAAAATTTGTTACAAATTTAGCTGATTCTGTTGAGAAAGCTTTCACATCATCGCCAACTCATGCAAGTGGTGCCAAGGAAATAATTTTGAATCTCACAAATCAAATCGATAGTGTTTTGAAGGTTCTTGAGGGAAATGGTAAGCTGGTATTGACATCAGAGCTCAAAATCGACAAGAATTGACATTTCTATATAAAATCAGAGTTGAATTTGAGTTTTGATTAATATTTTTTATCAATAATCATTAAATTACTTTCAGGCATCAATGGAGGTCCAGTTGTCTTTGAAATAGCAACAACAATTTTTGTGGACATGATTTCTGAGTTAAAACATTTTATTTTTGCACTTTAGTGATATTTCATCTTAATCCAGGGCAGCAAAGGGATGGGTAGAGTTACAAGTTTAATAGATGAATAATTAAATTGTAATAAAAATGCTTTTGAATCCCAAAAATCCAAGTTTTACTTTCCGCAGCCAACTTCACAAGTGTCTAAAGCTCTCAATCATCCAATTCCTCTCTACGAACTCACCTGTTGACCACCTTAAGCTCTCTACTGAGAGCATTAATACGAAAATTTTCGTGAGTGAACCACAAAAAGTTTTTAGTTGGTCGCGAACTGTTGCTGCAAAAAGTTGAAAATAAAAAATAATAGCCACGTTATTGAGTAAACAATTATTTATTGTGTATATATTAAAAAGTGATTTTTTCGTTCCATAAAGTCAGACATTTAAAAAATGTAGATTTTCGAGAAGATAAATTTGAGATTTTTGAGGATTGTTTGAAATTAGTCTATGGATATTTGTGTAATAAGTGAATGTTGACGTAGATGTTTTTTTCTGATTTTTTTAATGACTGAAATGAAGATCTTTAAAATTCACGTGGTATTCAAATGTCTTTAATGGAAGTTTCGTGCAGAAATTCTGTTAATTTTCGTAGTACCAATTAAGTTTTAATCAATGAGGATGTATGATGCAAATATTTACTAAAAATCCAACATAATTTTCCAAAATCATTTGAAAGTTTTAATATTTTTTAAAATACTTAGCTACTTGATGAACTGAAAGGACAAACAAAAGTAAATTGTAAACAATTAAAATTCTTAAAACTGAACTTAATGACTTTCAAATGTGATCAGCTATTTAGACCTCATTATGAAACTCAAATTGAAGACATTGTCAATAACTTGCAAACTTTGGGATTCCGAATTGGTCAAATCCGGTTTCTGAATTCTTAAAAGGTTTTGCAAATTAAGGGGTCATTTGGATGTTACGTGTTACGACAGTAGAAATAATTTTTTGATGGATCAGATTTAAATGATACAAACATTCAAATGGGGGTTTCATAGCAAGTGACTCAAAAATCTTATTCATGAAAAATCATTAATTTTAGTTTATTCAACTTTTTTTTTTATTTTGACATTCACTTGTTAATTAATGAAATAATAATTTTGAGAATATTTTAAATTAAAATTAAAGTAATCATGAGTTTTGTGAAGAAATAACACTTAGGGTCATTTACTTATGACATCTAGCATTTACAAGAAGAAGTTGCTTGACAATCCTCACAATTAAATTCATTAACACATGTAATTTATGAATGAACCTCAAGAGATTTATATTTATTCAAAATCTGAATAATTTCAAATGTTCCTCAAAAAACCATAATTACACATCTCATGTCAACATTACTTCATTATTTCTGTTTTCAATTCCAGCTCCGTCAAAAAATCATCAAATGCAATCACAGTAAGCAGCAACAAGAAAACCACAAAAAATTATTGCATAATTAAACTGACTTTCAAATTCGGCAAAATAAATCGAGAGAAAGAGAAATTTAAAAAAAAATATTAAATAAGAAAATTGAGAAAGAAAAACACTTTTGAGAGTTTTGGACACGCAAGGCAAAGACGTAAGCAGGAATTTACCATCTGATATGCAATTAGTGTGATTGTGTTGGTTAAATAATTAAAGATAGTTGCATCGGAATCTGTGTCAAGGTGTTTATTGTCACTTTTAGTACTTTGTAGTTATTTAATAAGATTATTAATTAGTTTAATTAGTTAAAAATTAAAAATTTCAAAAATTAAAATATTTGAGAAAGTTAAAGTTTTTTAAAAACAAATTTTATAAAAAGTTTAAAATTAAAAAATGCATTTAAACCCAATTTTAAAAGCAGTTAAACAAAAAACTAAGCCAACGGCATTTAATTCCAAAATTAATGACCTTTTCTTCTTCAACAACTTTTAAACAATTTTTTCAAGTATTTTTACGTTAGCAATTGACCTTGAGTCGATTCTTTACGATTCAATGGTGAGACTTTAACTAACGTCAGCACTTTATTGAAGGCACATTGAAATACAAAAATGCGGTAAATGGCAAAAGTTTTTTAATTTTTGTTGTTGCGATTTTTTTTGTTGAGAACTTGATGGATTTAATTATTCAAGATTGTATAGCTTAACTGTTAATGAGATGCTGTGGATGAAAATTGGTTCATGGTTTCAGTTTTTCAATACTTAAAGAAGAAGGAGTTTTTATTGATTTTTTTAATTTATTGAATTTGATTCAACCTTCACAGAACAAGTCCAAAAAGTCTTCACATCACAAAAAAATGGTCAACCAACGAGAACCAGTTCTAGTCGAGGAACTCCTCCACGAAGTAGAAGAAGAACTTTGTGACGATGATGAAGCAGAACAGTCGAGTGGGTCAAAAGTCGCAGCAATCTTTCAAAAACCATTTGACTTTATCCAAATGATGGTTCAATTTGTGATCTATTTTATGGTCCGTATGGCTACAGAGGGATGTATGCTGCCAATACCAGAACTTGAGGGTGATGATGATGAGAATGAAGAGGAAGAAGATACAGATGAGGATGACGTTGGTGATTTCGGACTTAATGATGATAAGAAGAAGAAATGAGAATAAAATTCTAAATTATATGATATTGTTAAGGTGACTGGGTGATATTTTAATCTGGTGCCTTCAGGGGTACCTTTAAAAATTAGCAATAATATTTCAAATTGACTTGCTCAATCGTGATGCAATTTAATGAAAAAGTTTGTTAATTATTGTTACGTAAATCTCAAAATCATGAAACATTTTTACAAATATGAACGCTCATATAACCATATTAGATAAATGTAACGTAATTGAGCTCTAAATTTGATACGATCGCAGGTGACATTGCATTTTAGTATATCAAAAACGAAAGACTTTAAATATCAAATTTAGTCATGATTAAATGATATTTAAGCTGGTAGAAAATGTTTGTTTAAAATTTAAAACCTCCCGGATAGTAACCCTTACAGTTGATAATTGCATTTGATTCAAGTTCAATCATCAAGAGACAAAGAAATGTTAAATTATTTAAATCACAGTAAATTTAAGTTAAATAAAAGTAAAAAAAATGAAAAACTAAACTTTTTAGCTTTGCTTGCAATATACCCGGGTATTCTTTATTAAAAATTAAATATTCTCTCAATAATCAATTTCATTTGCTTTTTTTATAACCAGAATCCCATAATCGTCTTAAGCTGTCGGTAGCCAATTGATGAATCCTCCAAGCTGAGTAATAATTGTATTATGTCCATCAAGACATGGAGCATTGGGTCTTGAATTTTTAAAAGTAGACACTATACCAACAAATGCCCATTCATTTTCCATTGCGAGAAATGCTGGTGAACCTTGATCCCCATGGCAAGCATTTGAGTCATCAAGATTTTGCGTACAAATTATTGGACCTGAAATCAAGAACAAGAGTTATTTGTGATAATCGTGGATTGAAACTTAGTAGGAAACCTACCGTCAGTAACTGAAGATGAAGCATCAACAGATCCTGGCGCAGTTGCTGAAAATGAGAATAATTTGAGGTTAGAATGGTCATTTGGATAAACAATATTATTGTGAAAGGCTCATAGAATTAATGAAAAATAATAACGTTTCAAATCATACAAAGCCTTTAAAACTTAATCCTTACCTGCTGTTGTTGTTGTATCTGATGTTGTTGTATCTGATGCTGCTGTAGCTATTCAAAAATATCAGTGCATTAATTATCAAATGATTGTAAGTTAATGAACTTACTAGTTGATGCATCAGCTGTAGCAGGATTACAAACACTTCCAGGAACAACATTCAAAAGCGTGCATTGCAGTGAGCTTGGTCTTTTTTGATTGTTACTGATGATTCCATAGCCACAAACGAGCAGTTGTTGATCAACAAAAGCATCTTGGGTATCATTGAAATAAGGAGCAGCAGCTTGAAGTCTTTGATTAAATTTTACAGTTCTATTGAGTGTCAAAACAGCAAGATTGTTGGTGGAATTTCTTACTGTGTAGTCGTAACCTGGTGCGAATGAGATTTTGGAGACTCCATATCCACGCTGACCGCTCGTAGGGTTTCCACCACCAAAAGTAAACTGAATACTTGTAGCATTTCCATCCTCTGCGGTTGTGACACAATTGCCAGTGGTTAAGACTTTATTGGATGCAATCAGACATCCACCACACTTTCTGCTTACATCTGATTCTGGAAATGCAACGTGAACTGTTGTGAAGCATTTCGGAGCGTGTTGTTGTGCATTAAATCCATTGCCAATACGTCCTGAGCTATCTGGAAGGATGCTTGCCTGTGATAAGGCAAGGAATGTTCCTGATAAAATTACGAGCTTAAACATTCTTTAATTTTGAACTTTTTGTTTTGTTCGCCTACCCTGAGCTAATTGATACTGACTTGAGTAGAAATTTTCACGCCTTTTATATGAAAATAGTTGGTTAAAAATCATTTAAAATTTATTGTTCTGAAAACTTTGTATGAATTTGAAATAATTTGATAAGCATGATTTACAATCCAACATAATTTAGGTTAATTGAAAATCATTTTCTTTGCATTTATTTTTTATTCCTAGGGCTGAAATACTTGACTGAAGCTGAGCAGCATATGACTGAAGCTGAGCAACACTTTACTGAAGCTGAGCAACACTTGACTGAAGCTGAGCAATACTTGACTGAAGCTGAGCAACACTTGACTGAAGCTGAGCAACACTTTACTGAAGCTGAGCAACACTTTACTGAAGCTGAGCAACACTTTACTGAAGCTGAGCATCACTTTACTGAAACTGAGTAACGCTTTACTGAAGCTGAGCAACACTTGACTGAAAATCAGTGAAATTCCATAAATTAATTTTATAATCACAAACTCATTAATTAAGTACGCAAAAATCAACCTGCTGTAAATTCAAATCCACATAATAAATTCAAAACAGAATAATCAGTTCTATTCTTATGTCAACTTATTTCAACCAAAAACAAGTCTATAAATTTTACTTTGCTGAAATTTAGCACTATAAAATGCGAAGCAATTATAATAAAAGCTTCACAGTGACTTTGTGACAATTCTCAAGACACTTTCAAAAATTAAGATGCTGAAATTTGCAACTTTGATATTGTTTGGTGTTGTGCTGACTCATGTCAGAACCTTCACAATAAACAATGAAATTGGGAGAATTGGTGGTGGTTTTGATCCTGGACGGCTAGCACCGAAATGTTACACGTCTCTATATATTACATTCCCAAACAGTGACATATACAGACAATGTGGTGGATGTTTGATTGCTAAGAATAAGGTTTTGACTGCAGCCAGCTGTGTTACAACTCCCGAGGATGGAAAAGCTACACATATCAAGTTCTCCTTTGGAAGAGTCACTAACAAAAATGGACAACGTGGAATTGGTATTCGTAGAGTAGCATTGGCACCAGGATATAATTATTTGACACGAAATTCGACTAATGACTTGGCTGTTGTGACACTAAACAGAACAATCACTCTTAATGCTCAAATCCAAACATCTAAACCTTATTCTGATGCAACACTGAACTCTTTAGTTGGGAAATCTCTGCTCGTCTGTGGTTTTGGTCAAATTGATAATACTGGAAAGAAATCAAATACTATGAAATGTACATATTTGAATTCAGTACCAGCTTCTCATTGCAATTCGGCATTCGGCAGATTTAGGCGGCAGGTAGACTCTACAACTGTAGCTGATACAACAACAACTTTGAGCGACACTACTACAACTTTAAGCGACACTACAACAACTTTGAGCGACACGACAACAACTTTGAGTGATACAACAACAACTTTGAGTGATACAACAACAACTTTAAGTGACACTACTACAACTTTAAGCGACACTACAACAACTTTGAGTGATACGACAACAACTTTAAGTGACACTACAACAACTTTAAGCGACACTACAACAACTTTGAGTGATACGACAACAACTTTGAGTGATACGACAACAACTTTAAGTGACACGACAACAACTTTGAGTGATACAACAACAACTTTGAGTGATACAACAACAACTTTAAGTGACACTACTACAACTTTAAGCGACACGACAACAACTTTGAGTGATACAACAACAACTTTGAGTGATACAACAACAACTTTAAGTGACACTACAACAACTTTAAGCGACACTACAACAACTTTGAGTGATACGACAACAACTTTGAGTGATACGACAACAACTTTGAGTGATACGACAACAACTTTAAGTGACACGACAACAACTTTGAGTGATACGACAACAACTTTAAGTGACACGACAACAACTTTGAGTGATACAACAACAACTTTGAGTGATACAACAACAACTTTAAGTGACACTACTACAACTTTAAGCGACACGACAACAACTTTGAGTGATACAACAACAACTTTGAGTGATACAACAACAACTTTAAGTGACACTACAACAACTTTAAGCGACACTACAACAACTTTGAGTGATACGACAACAACTTTGAGTGATACGACAACAACTTTAAGTGACACGACAACAACTTTGAGCGACACGACAACAACTTTGAGTGATACGACAACAACTTTAAGTGACACGACAACAACTTTGAGTGATACGACAACAACTTTGAGTGACACTACAACAACTTTGAGCGACACTACAACAACTTTGAGTGACACTACAACAACTTTGAGCGATACGACAACAACTTTGAGTGATACGACAACAACTTTAAGTGATACAACAACAACTTTAAGTGATACTACAACAACTTTGAGTGATACAACAACAACTTTAAGTGACACTACAACAACTTTAAGCGACACTACAACAACTTTGAGTGATACGACAACAACTTTGAGTGATACTACAACAACTTTAAGTGACACTACAACAACTTTGAGTGACACGACAACAACTTTGAGTGATACGACAACAACTTTGAGTGACACTACAACAACTTTAAGTGACACTACAACAACTTTGAGCGACACTACAACAACTTTAAGTGACACGACAACAACTTTGAGTGATACTACAACAACTTTGAGTGATACGACAACAACTCAACCACCAACCACCACAGTCACAACAACTACTTTAGGATCAACAACAGTCAAACCAGGTAAGTTAAATTACAGATAGTCCTATAAAATGTCAAAAAATGTCTCAACAGGTCCAATTATGTGTACCCAAAACATCGGAACCAACAATGTGTGTCGCGGTGATGAAGGATCTCCAGTATTTGTTCAAATAGGAGGTTCATGGCAACTTGTTGGAATTGTATCCAATTTCCCAAATGGAAATTCTGTTAAAGGATGCTTAACTAGTCATTCAGTCCAGATCACACAAGTTGGTGGATTTACTAGCTTCATATCTTCAGCTTAGATGTCTCTTTTTTTGTTATTTAAAATTTCTTGAATAAAAAGCTTGAAATTCTGACGAAACTTTTGCATAATTCTTTAATTTTTAAGAGACAATTCCAATCAGATCTCTCAAAAAGAACTCAATTCTCTCACTCTCATCCACAGCGGGTCTGCTGCACTGTCTAAAAACATAAACAATTCTTTTCGCATCAATTGACGCAAAACAATTTTGTTTTTGTTCTTGAAACGAATTTGTGAACAGGAAGTGAGGAACTTTTATTGAAATGAACGGAAATGTCTTAAATTCTGGTGAATTTGATGAAGATTGTGAGGAGAATGACGTCCTTGTCTTTCATATTATGATCACAGATCCATTAAAAAAGTTAAAGTAGGCTTGGAAATTAAAGAATTTTCAAAATTAGAAAGTGAAATTTGAGAATTTTTGTTGATTTTCAGACATTTAGTTGAACAGCATATCGGAAGTAAATTGAAGAACTTCCAGTTTTATTTACAGGACTCACAGATGGTAAGGAACTGAAACTAAAAAAAATCAAAACAAAAAATTGTAAAAAAAAATCCAAAAAATTCCAGCTTCAAGAAGAACAAAACCTGACCGAACAGTGCCTCAGCTCAGACACAGGCCTTGTCCAAATCAACCTTCAAATACAATATGATAAGCAACGTCTCAATATAATCGACGTACTAAAGCCAACAGACGAGGAAGTGACAAAGTATTACCGCAAAATTGATATGGAATCGACACAAAATTCAGAAAATTCATGGAATGAAAATGAATCGTCGAGTGACAATAAATCACCGAATAAGTTGAGTATGAATAGTAAATGGACAGTGGATTATACATTTAAGGCAGAGCTAGTGAAGATGGGAGCAACTGAAGATCCGCAAGATTGGGGTGTGCAGCATGTCCAGTTTTGGGTGAGTTTTGAAGATTTTTTTTGGTGAATTTAAAATAATTTGAATTATTTTTCAGATCTCTTGGGCAATAATAAAGTTCAACCTGCAAAATGTCAAACATGAGGACTGGAACATAACCGGAAGTGAACTCTGTCAAATGACCCACAAACAAGTCCGAGAAAAAATCAGCTCAGAAAATTTTGAGACATTTTATACACATTTAGAGATGCTAAGGAAGCACAGATATATTGCCGTACTAGATGAGAATGAGAGGGAAGAAGCTAATGGGTCGTTAAAGAGGAATCAGAAGCCTAGTAAGTATGCAGTTTAGGATTTGATTGGAATTTTATTTTAAAAATTGAAAAAAATATTTTTTATCTTCAATTTTTAAATTATTTTAACATTTTAATTTTTTCAGTCATGCACATTGGCTCAGACAACAGAAATGGCAACAATGGACAGATCCAGCTCTGGCAGTTCCTCCTAGAAATCCTTACAGACAAGGACTATGTCTCTGTTATTGAGTGGGTTGGAATATCCGGTGAATTTAAGCTTAATGATCCTGAATATGTTGCTCAATTGTGGGGTGAAAGGAAGAACAAGCCGGCTATGAATTATGAAAAGCTGTCGAGGGCCTTACGGTATTATTATGATGGTGATATGATTTCGAAGGTGCAAGGAAAGAGGTACGGATCAGTTTGTAATAAAACATTCAATTTTCAAAATTTTTAAATTATTTTTAAGATTTGTCTATAAGTTCGTCTGCAACCTGAAAGAACTAATCGGCTACGATGCGGAAGAACTATCCAGATTAGTAAGAGAAGCGTCACTCATGAAAGACACAAGCCATATCCTGAAATCCATGTGAATTAAAATTTATTTTTCGACAATATTTAAAATATTTTTGAATAAAAATAAATCGTCAATTATTTTTGTATTTAACTTTTTTTATTCTTTTTCTTGTTCTTGTTCCATAAGATTAAATTTCAACCTTTTCAGTCAATGGAAATTAAAATTATTTGAATGAGAAGCCTTACTGTGGCTGTTAAGTCTTGCAAGGGATAAATTTTTAAAATTTTGAAATGCTCGTGTTTCAGAAGCTAAAGTTTTAGGAGTAAAGTTGTATTTTTGGCTTATTTTGTGACAGCAAATCCAACACGATCGTTGCCGAAATCAAATTCTGTGTAGTATCGCCCAATGAAGACATCACCTAGAATAAAAATTAAATTTTAGTATGTTTGAATTTTTTTAAGAACAAAAAAAATTAAAAAACTTAAAATTTGAAAATTTAAAAATTATAAGATTGAAATTGTCAATATAAACTTACCAAGAATCCACAATGGACCATTTGGTGGTGGAATGTCAATTCCCATAAATCCACTCAAACAAATTGTCTTGCCCATTTGAGCAATTCTCAAGATATAATCAGCACCGCTCAAACTAAAGTCCTTACCACCCAAAGTAAACTTAATTATTGGTAATTTTGGAATCAAACTGCAATCAACCATGTATTCTCCATTCATAATTGGAGTTCCACCAATAGCCTTGTTAATCTCTGTGACTTCCTTAAGTGGTCCGGCAATGAGGGAGGTTCCAGTGTCAGCAATAGCTTGACATCCACCTTCACAGAATGCTTGATCACCGACTTTAATGCCGTCCATTTTGAATTGCCAGTAGGCTTTGCGGTTGACTGGAAGGTAGGTGAATTCACCTTCGTAGTGGTCTGGGTCGCTGCCGCCAAAGATGATTTCTGCAAAAATTATGAAAATTAAGGTACAAGTTCAAGGTAATTGTGCAAAATTTGACAACTCACCTCCACCTTCCTTGCCACTGGGGTCACGATTTAAGTAGAATGAGAACACTGGCTGTGGAACGAGTCCCTGGTTGAACATATTATAGAAAACAGGTTCAACTCCATCAACTGAGATTGACTTGTATCCCAAACCCAAAATTCCATCAAACTTGGCAGCAACAAATACTAAACCAGGTTCAGAAATTGCCTCGGCAAATGTTTGCTTTTGAATGTTCAATCCACCAATCTATATCAATTTTAATTGAATTAAATAAAAAGAAGCAAAAAAATTGTTTATAAATCGATAATTTCGTATCATGTAAAAAATGCTGATTTCATCGCAGAATTAAATTTTGCATTGTAAGAACTTTATCAGCCATAATTCTCGAGTCGAGTCATTACTCACTTGACCCAATAGATGATGAAATTTATTTTAAGTGATAACGACTTACATTTACTGTATCTGTTGACAAATAACCGCTCAATGAGCCGCTGCCGTATTCGATGTGAAATGCAGTTCCATTTTTCTCGAAGGTTGAGCTCTTTTTGGCATCGTACTTGTTGTGCATCAAGCAGGCAATGTTCATGAGGGAGCATTGTTTGGATGGAATCCATAAGTTTGAACTGCCAGTGTCAAAGACGACTGTGAATTAGAAATCTAGTTAATTTTGAATAATTTCTTCATTTTTGGTGAAAATTTTGAAACCATAGACCCCCCAAAATATTAGGTTTTTACTTTGACCAAAATTTGATCAAAATTTGACTAAATCCAGAAAATTTTAAAAATTAGACCCCTTTTAACTAACGATTAAACCCCCAAAAATCAACAAAGCCCGCAAACATTTTCAAACAGTAGACCCCCCATCCCTTTATCAATAAAAAAGTTTCAAAACAACCAAAATACAATCGGTCACTCACCCTTGAACGACTGTGGTGGAGTTCCAATAGTAATTGGTCCATAATATTGAGCATCAAGATAGTTTGACAATGGCTCGGGTGTTGGTCCTTCAATATTGTTGTAGTTTGACAAACGAACTTGCGACAATTCAGTTCCTACGCTCTTAAAATGGCGACGAGCTGATTCGAATTTGTATAAAGGAATTCTAGATTTTCAGAATAGATAAAAAAAATTGAGTCGTAAATAAAAAAAAAATTTGGAACAATGAAAATCAATTTTTTTACCTGATCAGTTCCCCATTGGCAATTGCTAGGTATTGCACCACAAAAAGCAACGAAATTATTTTCTTAAACATCCTTTACCGATGAAATTTAATCACAGAATGTCTTTGTTTCCACTGCCTGAATGAATGATCGGCAAAACAAAAGCAAAAGCCGAGTCGGTTCTGTTTTGGATTGCAACAAAAAATAAACTGAGGATATGCCTGACTGACCCCCTAGTCGAGGATGTTCAGAAAAAAATCATAAACAAAAATTTTTGCAATTTCTTTAATTTTATTATTTTTTAAAAATTTCTCAATAAACACAGAAAGTAACGAGTCATGGACAGACTGGATGAAACGGATGTGATGCTCGAGGAACACATCAACAAGTGCCGTTGCTGCTTTCGGATGTTAATTGATGATCAAAAGTCAATTCGAATATCAAAATCAATTGAGCAGAAATTTTTTGAATTGACACAAATTAAGGTGAGAAATTTGATGGATATCCAGCAGGTTACTAACTTTATGAACCTTTTAGCTCATCGATGCCGAAATATTTTCATCAAAAATCTGCCAACTTTGTAATAATGATCTCGAAGTGTTTCACAATTTCCGCAAAGATCTCGTCCAAAAACAAAGGAAATTATACAGCACCATCCTAAAATCAACTGATCAGGTCCTTAAATCTGAAGAAACAAATGAATTTATTGAGTGCAGCGGAGAGGAATTTTTTTGTGCTGAATTTCAGATCAAAACAGAAGCTAGTGACAATTTGGGAATATGTGTTGAGAACTACATCGATGAGGATGAGAAATTGTGAGAAAATTTTGTTGATTCTTACTGAATATTTGACAATAAATCAATTTTAGACACTGCCAGAGCTGCAACTTCACAGCAAACTCAAAGAAATCTCTCAAAATTCACCTGGATCGAGTTCATATTGGTGAGGAAAAATATACTTGTGATAGGTCAGTGTCACATTTTCATATTATTCTGGTTCATGCTTCATTCAAAAAATTTATGATTCCTTGTGAGAATTTTCATCAGAATTTTTCATTATCTAATTTCAGATGCAACTACAAGTCACCATCTAAATTGGATCTTGAGGGCCACATGAAGTCACACACATCAAAGCAGGCGAGGGCATTCTTTTGTGAAATGTGTGGATTGAAATTTGATAAGAGACATTTAATGAATCGACATGTTAAGATTAAGCATACAGTTAAGGAGAGGAGATACAAGTGTTCGCATCAGGATTGTGATAAAGGTGAGAGTTGGGTACCCTACAGGACCCTGGTAC
This sequence comes from Chironomus tentans, assembly GCA_963573255.1. Lineage (NCBI taxonomy): Eukaryota > Metazoa > Arthropoda > Insecta > Diptera > Chironomidae > Chironomus > Chironomus tentans. The sequence continues at coordinate 655,410 of OY754305.1, forward strand.
CTAACATGGCCTTGGTAATTAATTTTTAACATAATTAATTTTTTTGATACTTTTAGCATTTTTTACCATTTCTGCACTGAAGAAGCATGTTGAATCGCACTCAGAAAAAGGTATATACAAAGATTTTTGGAAATACCAAGGCATGGATACTCAGGATCAATTTTTATTCCAAATGGAAATTATTTATGATTATTGCAATTTTTCGGAATTAATGCTTAGTTTTCATGCCTTGAAAAATGCATTTAAATGCTCAAAGTATATATTTTCAATCTCCTTCCAGAAATGCCATGCGAGTACTGTGGAAAGCTCTTCTCATGCCTGAATAATCTCAGAACTCATCTTTATTATCATTCGGAACCCAAATTTGTCTGTGAATTTGAAGGATGTGGGAAGAAGTTCTTCATGAGGAAATTACTTAAAGCTCATATTAATGTCCACCGAGGACAAAAGGACTTTGAATGTGAATATTGTGAGAAGTCGTACTTTTTTCAAGCTCATCTGAAGAGACATGTGCTGTCGATGCATATGGTGAGTGCCTTCATTTCTTATATTTTTACACAAATTTCAAAATTATTTTTACAGAGACTCAAAATTGACTGTGAACTTTGTTCAAGTACGTTCGCAAGGAAAGAAACCTACAGAAATCACGTCATCAACCAACATCAAAATCTCAATCCAGAAGCCTTAGAAAAATTATTGACTAAAATTCGAAATATGAAAGTTGAAGACTATCGATCTGCAACGTAACATAAGGATAAAGCAGCTACTTGAAGCTCCAATTAAACAGGCGATGGGAGCAGTGGCGTAAAAATAATTTTTTTTGAGGAATCCTAAGGATCTAGAATTTAAATATAAACTAATGAATTTTAAAAATTTTTGAAAAATTTTATTTGTCATTCTAGAAAAAATGATTCAAAATGAAATACAGAAAATTATTATTTTCAAATTTTATAAAAATAAAAAATATTTTTCAAAAACAATTTTTCCTATTTTTTATTAATTAACGGCTAATTTTTTTGACTTTCAAATCAATTAAATTTCAAACCACACTCATTCAGATTGTTTTCAAAACAAACCAAAATCAAAACATTAAATAATAAAAAAATAACAAAAATTTCATCAAAAGTACAAAATTGTCACTCAGAAATGGAAATTTACGATGCAGCGGAGATCCTGCAAATGGAATCAGAAAAGCTCAAGACAATCATTCACACAGAAAATCCAGACAAATGTCGGTTGTGCCTGAAAGTCATCAAAAATCGAATAATTATCACAAATGCAATCAGAAGAAAGTTTCTGGACGTGACACAAACGGAACTGCCGACATCTGATAAATTATCCAAATTTGTGTGTTCAAAATGTGACAAAGACTTGAAGGATGCTCATTCGTATCGAGATAAATTAATTGAGACTCAAAAGAAGCTATGTGATGAGGTTGGAGAGACTCCAATTATATTTTTGCCAGAAGTTGTGAATCTGAAGCAGGAAGAAGTGGATTTAATGATCATAGAAGACTATGATAATGATGATTTTGGAGGTGGAGATAATTATTCAGATTGTGATGATGTTGATGATGATGACTTTGAGCCACTGAATTACAACAAGATTGATACAGATAACAGCAAGTCAAAAAAGCTGAAAGAAGACAATAAAGATCCAAAAGTACACCATAAGACAAGGACCAGATCAAATAAACTAGAAGATAATCAGGATGAAATTAATGAAGACATTAAAACACAACAAAAAGGTAAGACTAAGTCAAAAAAGGAAAAGAAGGGACGAAGGAAGAGATTGTATGACTATTATGACCCAGAATTGGATATTGAGGTTCAACAGAAAAAAGTCACAGAGGAAAATGGACGAACTTATTATGTTTGTAGCTATTGTGGTAAGTTTGACATGAATCTATCCTACTTTATGCTAAAGAGTCCTTATGTTTACATCCTAATCAGGCAAGAACATGACAACAGCATTCTCACTTAAGGAACACATCCTAACCCAGCATAGAGATCTTGAAAAGAAGTTTACATGTGATTATGAAAACTGCGGTCGTTCTTATGTGACAGAAAACAGACTGAAGATTCATCAGCAGTTCCATAGATATACAAAACATGTTGTTTGTCCAACTTGTGGTAAAATGCAGTCGTCCAAGAACCGTCTTAGGGAGCATATATTAAGGTTGGACTTTTATGTGAACAAATCTTGTTGATCATACTAATCATATCCAATTTCAGTGTGCATGAAAAAGTCAAGAAATATTTCTGTGATAAATGTAATTACACTGGACTTTTAAAGAGTCGACTCAGAGCACACGTTAGAACTCATATCCAAAAGGAAAACAGACGGATTCATCCTTGTTATATCTGTGGATTTGTGTCGGTTTGTCCGAAATATCTCAAGTAAGATTGTTTCATTTTCAGACAGTAATTGACAATAATTTTGATTCCATCTGATTTCTTTCCAGACGTCACATTTCAGATCACAACTCAGATCCCTCAAATCACACAGGTGTCAAGAAGGAGCAACAGCAATTTCTTTGCCATTGTGGAAAAGTTTTTAAATACAAAGTAAGATAAATCATGACTTAAAAGACATAAAAATGAAATAATAATGATTTTCTTCATTAAGGGTGCCTTACAAATGCACATCAGATGTGTCCACGATAAAGTAAAGAATCATGTCTGCAGCACTTGCAGTCATGCCTTCTTCCACAAAGTTGATCTGGAGAATCACATGTAAGTTGATCAAATTTTAGCTCCAAAAATATTGAATTTATAAATTTTTGGCACTGAAAATATTTTCTAATATTTTTACAGTCTCGTAAAACACAATCCTGAAAAATTAGTTAAAAACATGCCGTGTGATATCTGCGGTAAACTATTCGCTATAGAAAAGCAACTAACTAGGCACAGACTTTACCATTTCATCAGACATGAGTGTAAAGTCGAAGGATGTGAGGAATATTTCAACACAGCAAAAAGACTCGAAAGGCACATGAAGAAGGATCATTAGATGCTGATAAATTCAGTGATAATTCTGAACTGTGCGTTTTACGCTATAGTAACTTGATTTCATACATCTACTTGCTGCCAAGACTGTGGTTTGAAACAATCTAGCAATTAGTTCTGATGTAAAAAATAAAGGTCAATATTTAAACTACAAAAAAATTAGTAGTAAATTTCAGTAGTGTCAATTTTTAGAATTTTTCGTCAATTAACGGTCAAAATAATTTCAAATTCCCAAACACACTCAAAAAAGACTTTTCAATACCAAAACAAACCAAAATCAAAACATTAAATAATAAAAAATAACAAAAATTTCATCAAAAGTACAAAATTGTCACTCAGAAATGGAAATTTACGATGCAGCGGAGATCCTGCAAATGGAATCAGAAAAGCTCAAGACGATCATTCACACAGAAAATCCAGACAAATGTCGGTTGTGCCTGAAAGTCATCAAAAATCGAATAATTATCACAAATGCAATCAGAAGAAAGTTTCTGGACGTGACACAAACGGAACTGCCAACTTCTGATAAATTATCCAAATTTGTGTGTCCGAAATGTGACAAGGACTTGAAGGATGCTCATTCATATCGAGATAAATTAATTGAAACTCAAAAGAAGCTGTATGATGAGGTTGGAGAGACTCCAATGATATTTTTGCCAGAAGTTGTGCATTTGAAGCAGGAAAAAGAAGATTCGTTAATTGAGGAAGAGTACTTAGATGATGATTTTGGAGGTGGGGATGATTATTCAGACTACGTTAATGCTGACGATGACTATTTTGGAGATCAGAATGATAGCAAATATAATATTGTGGATATTAAGTCAACGACAGTTACTAAAAGAATTAGAAGACGCAGAAATGACAAAAATGATTCACGGTTTGAAATTGAGATTCAGGAGAAAAAGATTGAAGATGAAAATGGACGGACTTATTTTGTTTGTGATTACTGTGGTAAGTAGCTGTTGACATTGGATCTAAATATTTAAACTGGATCTCAATATAACTAAATTACAGGCAAGCACATCACAACAGCATTTTCTCTTAAGGAACACATTCTAACTCAGCACACCGAACTAGAAAGAAAATTTGCTTGTGACCATGAAGATTGTGGTCGTTCATATGTGACACAAAGTAGGCTGCGGATACATCAACTCACACATAAAGATGACAAGAAGGCAGTTTGTCCAGTTTGTGGAGCTTTGTTGTATTCGAAAAAGGGTCTAAGGGAGCATATAGCAAGGTTAGTTCCTCAAGAAAATTAATTTTTTTGTCTGGTCATCAATAAACACTAAATTTATCTAATATCATTCAAGTGTCCACACAAAAATCAAAAAATATTTCTGTGACAAATGTGAATACAGTGGAACTTTGAAGAGTCGAATCAGAAGTCACGTAAAGGTTCACATCGAGAAAGAAAATAGACGGATTCATACATGTCATATCTGTTCATTTGTTTCAATCTGTCCGAAATCTCTCAAGTAAGTTAAAGTTTGAATCATATGGGTTATCATTAGGTGTTTCCTGTGCATCTTACATTTGATCCCTCATACCAAAAATTTTATCAATTGATATGTTGTCCTTTTCAGGCGTCATCTTTTTGAGCACCAAGGTTTAGAATTCACATGTCACTGTGGGAAAACTTTTAATTATAAGGTAAAATGTTACATTATTTAAAATAAATCTAATTATAAATCATTAAATCTTTAAATTCTTTAATCAGGGTGCACTACAAATGCACATCAGATGCGTCCATAAGAAAGTTAAGAAGCATGTCTGCACTATTTGCAGCAAACCATTTTTCAACAAAATTGATTTGGTTAATCATAAGTAAGTCAATCTCAATTGTATTAAAATCTAACAATACGAAACCAAAAATAATCTTTTTGAGACCAAGAAACTATAAAATACTAGATTATATATTCTACATATTCTTTATAACTCGAACACCTGTCTAAGCAAAAATGATCAAAAACTAATTAAATTTGATATTTTCTAATATTTTTACAGCCTCGTAAAACACAATCCTGAAAAAATAGTTAAAAACATGCCATGTGAGATTTGTGGTAAATTGTATGGCATAGAGAAGCAGCTAGCTAGACACAGACTTTATCATCACATCAGATACGAGTGTCAATATGAAGGATGCGATGAATACTTTAACACGGAAAAGAGACTCGAAAGGCATATGAAGAAACATCAGATGGAGTAAAGGACTGCTGATTGTCTCGAAAGAAACACTGGAGAAAATGACATTTAGATCAGCGCTGATACAGTTCTCATGCCGGTTTGATGATCCTATTTTGCAGTCACGACAGGTTGGTTTCGGTTCTACCTCAGATTGTGCTTTTGGGGTTACTTTGAAATAGAAAAATAAAATTAAATTATTTCGTCTAAAAATGCAAACATCTTTTTAATTTATTATTGAATAATGGTCCTGGTTCATAGGGGAAATCCATAAAGAATGCAATTTTAAGTGTATTTACTGAAGAATCCTGAAACAACTGCTGAAAACCTCAAAAAATGAAAACAAAATCTTTTTTTAATAATATCGTATATTTCTTATAGTCTAGTCACCACATAAGTTCTATATTATTCAAATAAGATCCATCATAATTATCAGATTAAATGAGTATTAAACATGATACTGTAACGTATTTTCAGATTCTGATATTAAATATTCCAATAATTCTAACGCAAGTTAACATCTTGCAAAAATGATTATTATGATAATTAAGTTAAGTTTTTTGTGATATAATTTTATAGAATTGACTCTGTACTGTTAATGATTTTTACAACTTGCTTCTCCTCAGCACAAACTTTCTCATCCTGCCAACCCCATATATGCTCGACTGTCTCATATGTCCTACAATCTTCATAATTATTGTTGAGAAAGATTCTAGAGCTTATATAACTTCCATCACCTGTGCGGAGTGCACGCTTACTGACTAAGTTTGGATCAATCATTTTTAGATCTGTAGCCCAACCTAGAATCAAAATTGAGATGTTATTTATTTGAAATAAATTTAAAATGTATATTTATTTAGAATTTTGAATGATTTGAAAGGTTTAATGCTACTGCAAGATCCTTATCGTCGACAAATAATCAAATATTCAAGAAGACTTAAATCTGTCAGATTTATGGGCTTGCCAAATTGGAGACTACGACAATTTTTAATTTTGTGGATATTTTTTATTTTGTGTCGTCTTCAAAAACTAGTTTTGCAGAATAAAATCTTATAAGTTTTGAGTCAATGAGTTCATATTTCAGTTTGTTTATCTTCCTGTCCACGTGTCTTTAAAGCTGAGTTGCAATCAGTCCAGACGTCACTCAAGCTGTATGTCTGTCAGTCTATGCATTAGTAAAGTTGAGTGCTAGTCTGTTTCTGAAGCTAAGCGTAAACAATGTCAATGTCAAGTTTGTTTAAATGTCAATAAATCACTTAATACAACAGTCATATTCAAAATTCAAAAAAAACATTAGTAACATATCAAACTTAAAGACTTACCGATCCAGGCCATGAAATCAAGCAGTCCAGTTGTAAAATTGCACCAATATTTATTATGATCAGATGTTTTGTAGTCGTATGGAAACACGTGATGATAGTTATGCCATCCTATACACAAACAAAAGTATTAATAATGCCAATAATTATGCAAATTTAATTCAGTGTATTTACCTTCGCCAAAAGCGAGCAATGCCACGGTATAAGAATCGGTTGGCTTGATGGTATTGTCAAATGGTTTTGTACCGTAGAAATGAGCATATGAATTCACCATCCACGTACAATGGAGCCTGTTAAGGTAGATTGAATCATTAAATATTTTTCTAAAGGAAAAAAAATATATTTCATTAATGATCCTCTCCAACTTACACTGTAACATATCGCCATGCATTGAGGTAGAATGATGTTGTAAAGCTGACATCAAAGATGTACATTGATAAAGTAATCGGAATGACTAAATTACAAATTGGCATCAACACCCAGTAATATTTTCTTTGAAATGCACAAACTGGATCTCGTTCCAAGTCAGACATGTCAATCTTCTGTCCAAACTTCTTGACATCAGGGTGCTTCTTGCACATCAACCATCCCATATGAGCAAAAAAGAATCCTCTCGATGCACTATGTGGATCTGCATTTGTGTCTGTGAATTTATGATGTGATCGATGATCCCTCGACCATTCGTAGATGCTGTTTTGAAATGCAATGGTTTGGAAGTATGCAAGGAGGATTTTTAATGGCATATTAGCTTTGAAGGCACCATGTGCCCATAATCGATGTGCGCCGGCAGTGATTCCGAAGCCACTAATTATTCCAAATGAGTAATCTGTAGAGGATAAGGTTGGATAGTGTTATTAAATAGTCATTAGAGCCATATGTTTTGTGTTTGGATGTCTTAAGAAGTATTGAGTTATAAAAGCATATCAAAAAGGATAGTAACAGGAAGGTTGGGGTTATTGGGTGCATAAAAATGTCAAATATAGGTATTAGTATCCAAAATCAAAACTCGACTTACGAAACAGCGTCAATAAATTCAATCTGACTTCCAGAAGTCCTCTTAGATAAAAATAATGTAACACGACGAAACCAAGAATATTGACCCAGACCCATTCGACTTTAAATTCTTCTTCAACTTGCTCTTCCTTCTTCTCTTCAGTTTCGACTTGTTGAGCATTTTCCGTAATCTCCAATCTCTTTAATTTCTCATTCGCATTCAGAACGTTCTTGCTTTTTCTCTGTTAAAAATGCAGTAAACAAATTTATTTTGATTAGTATTTTGATAACATATTCGTGCGTCAACATTTAGGATATTATTGAGTCTCTTTAATTGATATTTCAGAAATAAAAGTTGAATTCCAAGTTTTCAAAGGTGAACGGATTTATTTAAAAGCCTTCACGAGGCAAAACCAGGAGGCAGAATCCTGTTCCTTCAAAAATGGACATTAGCATTTAATTTAATTTTTATAAGATTGAAAAAATATTCTGGGTAAGCCTCTGACTTTTGTTTTTTTTTGTTGCAAAATGTTTTAAGTCAGGACTATTGTGCCGATAATAGCTTTGAGTAGAAATGATGGGGTACAGATTGAAAAATCAGGAATTTTGGAATAATGAATATAAAACACCAAATTATGTCCATTTGGCTATCAATTAACCCATTACCAATTAACCTACATAAGCCTATATACAAAAAATTATCTATTCTAAACCGAACTCCAAAATCATGTAAGCAGCATAATACAAACGTGCGGCTTAAAAATACCGTAACTCAAAGAATGATGAAAAAAGAGAAAGATGAGAAAACGTCCGTTCATTTACATCTCATCATCCAAAGATGTCTACACGTGTTACTAATTTATTGGTAACATTTAATTTATTGGACGACATAGAATAATTCTATTCTTATGAATTATTAATGACAATATTTTAATATTTTTCGCAAAACATCCCGATAAAGGCTAAACACAGTTTATTGACTCACATTAAGTAAGCGTGTATTCACTTCATTGGTCTGCTCATCATTTGAACTTCCACCATCATCAGTTGTCTTTGCTGTTGACGCAGGTACTAAAAAGTTGTTTGGCGGCATTGCAAAATTCTGGAATAAATTTAAACAGAAAATTTTTTTTAGATCGAAAGAAAAATTTTTTTGGCATAAACTGAAATGCAAATGAAAGAATGGACCTGTTGATAATTAAAATTAATATGAGAAGAATTTGAAATTCAGATCAGGTTCGTAAAAAGTCGTAATAAAACAAAATCGATTCGCAAAATGTTGAGCAAGGCACAAGAGAGAAGATTTTCATTAAGGATTATCTTTGATTTTGCACGTAGCAAAAAAGAATGGTCTGCAATTTATTAATTGTCACGTCCTCAAGCCGGAAAACTTGTTTGTAAATTTGTAACTTGTGTGAGGTTATCGATTCTTAATGGAAGTTGCTATTGGATATGCTATGGAAATTTTTCTGAGGTTTTTGAATTTTTGATTGGAAAATTATTCAGATTTGTAGTAAGGGATTTTGTAACGCGTAACATGGATCTGCGTAAGATAAATATACTGGCCCTGGATCTGATTCTACTCAGTACAAATTGTTAACTTTTCGAAATAACTGATATACTTAAGGATATACTCAGTCTTTAAGATATACCTTAGTCGGTGTACAGTCAATGTTGGATGAACTCTGAGAGAACCTAACACTGGGTATACTGGCTGAAGTGATTTCCATAATACATCTGTAAAAATCGGCACTAGATTCAATCTTTGATAGGATATGAAGTCAATTGAATCTTTGATATTCAATAAGGATAACATCATCATACCAAAATCTAAACTCCGCCATTTAAATTTATTATCCCCCTGAAATGATTATTCATTCCAAGAAATAATTCACTCAAGATTGAATTATTTTAATTAACCACACGAGGATCTATATATTAGCATTTTAATATCAAAGCATTTCCTTAAGAATAAATTATTAAACAACAAAAAGATTTGATGGAAAAAAGTAGATTTCTAAAATGGAATAACATATCGAAAGAATTATTAATGAATAATTTTGCATTTATGATTTTATTGTCTTGCTAAGTTTGATTTGGAATTAGCTGCACATTTTCTTTTTTGCAACAAAATATTAAGAAGCTTTAGTACAACCAAGATAAAGAAATGGTAACCAATCTCTGTCCTGACCCCCATAACGCATTTCAGCATCACAAGAGAAAACTTGACTTTTAAAGATACGCAACATAAAACAAAACATCTCATATGTATCACTCACTATACTCAAAATTGAAGTAGTCAAAATTGTAAGGGAATAGTCAAAACTAGATATATTTCACAAGCTATAACAAGTTACATTCAAATTTTTCTTACATTTTCTATGAAACGTGTCTACAAGCCTATAAATATTGAGGCAATCTAATCTTCAGCTCGTAAAACGAAACTTCTGACCACTGTTAACTGAAATTTATTTAACACCTGTTTCTGTTGCTGTGTCTACAATGTAAAAATCTAGTTTTAAATCTTCTCACGTAAGCCCTTTGAAAATCATATTAGAAATATTAGCATATCAGTTCAGACACGAGCATTTGTTTGAGATAATTTAGGCAAGATTATCACCTGATAAATTTATGACATTATTTTAGATACCCCAAGAAATGAAGTCAGTTGTCTAATGGAACTTAGCAATCAATTTCCATAAATGTCGCATTCTATCCACGAAAATCTCTGATTCATTATTGACTTTTTAGTCAAATCCATTGGCATGGGAAGAATTTTGAGAGACATGATGAAGGTTGCGAACATCATAATTGGTTGCATAGATTAAAAATTCTCATACGTGACAAGTTCCACTCGCATTAATTTATGCAAACAAAAAAATCTTTATTGTGGATTAAAATTCTGGTTTATAATTTATACCACGTGCTTCATGGTTCATTCCAGCTACGCTTCTTAAGGAAATGAGCAGGTCTCATTTTATTCTCAATTTTATTGGTATTAAATTTTTAATCAAGGATTCGAAGAATTTGTGGTTGGTTATTAAGATTTGGTTTAGATTTCAATGGCAAATTATGGATGCTTTTAGAATTAATTAATTTCAAGATTTTTTTTAATTGTAGAACATTTGGCACGTTTTGAGTTTCTGGACAGTATTTGGTTTTGGATTTTGGACTTTTGATCTGGAAAATTGGTTTGTGGACTAGAATTTTTGATTATGTACTGGATTAATGGACTTTAGACTACAATAATGGACTGTGAACTGGAATATTAAACTGTGGACTTGAATATTGAACTTCGGACTAAGATTTTGTACTACGGACTTGAATATTGGACTGTAGACTGAAATATTGTACTTTGAACTGCTTAAAGTAAATTTAAATATCAACATAAACTATAAAAGAGCAAGCCACCAGAATTTTCACCATATGACATTTTAACACATTTATCACATTTTCTTTAGTTATGATAATTATTCATCATTTTTTAACCGAAAAACTATTAAATATGAAATGTCAAGCCTCTAATAATAGTAGTACTCAAACTATTCAGGCGTCATCTTAGGTGTGTCGTGAAAAGTTTAGCGACACACTAAATTTACAGTAGATAAAATAGACTCAGATGCTGAAGCAAAAAATAAAAAACGACACCTAGACGTGTCGCGCTCTGAAAAGTTTGAGAACCACTACTCTAAAAATGTTTACTGCTTATTTAAATTGCTCAATTCATAAGCAAAAATATAAATAAAATAAAATGATTAAAAAACTCAAAGAAAACGATAAGAAAGATCTTCGGAATCGCAGAACTGCAGAAGAGTTATCATATTGTGATGCTAAGCAAGGTTATTGCAAGGTATACAACAAAAAAGTAGCTCAAATGTTTTTTCTTCGTATGTTATGAGTGTCGTTTGGACCGGAATATGCAAAACTGTGTTATGATTTTTGGGGGAAATTTTTGAATTTTGAGAAAAAAGTTTCATTATTCAAAAAAAGTTAATTTATTTAAGATGATTTCATGATTCCAAGGGAACTAGCCGTCATGATAGTCAATGGATTGGATAATACTGTGCAGACATTGAAAGTGAAATGAATGAATATTTGAATAGTTTGTTACAAACTGAAGCTTTTGGGACAGTTAATTGAACATTTAAGAGCAAATACTGAAGAAAAGTTTCTAAAATGATTAAAAAACTCAATTAATCTTTGGTTATGTTATTCATTAAATAAGCTTAATACTGATTTTTGATCAAAAAAATGGGATTTTTGCTAACTTTGACTGATAAAAAGTGGGACCGGCCAATATTTTTAATAAAAACTTTTTGGGGGCCCTCAATTTTTTTTAGACAATTCGTGAAAATTCTAAGACAATTTTAAATTTTTAACAAAATTTAACAAAATTTACAGCACACAGTAAAAACCACTGATTATGGTTCACAAGACACTTCGAGAAACTCACAATTTCGAATTAATTTTTATGATTATTCACAAGAAGCTAATGATATGTAAATTGTCAATTATCCTCTAAAATAATGACCACAGTTCATTTCTCCCAAAGGACATATCCTCGAACAAAGCTAAAATTTAACTCGACTTCAAAAACAATTCATGTCGACTTCGATATTTGTCCACAAGAATTGATAATTTCTTACTTTTAATTTTTGATCACATTCTCATCACTAGATTCACAATTAATTTTAAAAAAATAATAATTCAAAGCCTACTCACCAAAAAATATTCAAGTTGGAAAATTCCTTGTCTCAAAAAATTCACTTCTTCTTCAGTAAGAATTTAATTCTAAGTTTTTATTTTAATTTTGTGTATCGACTCCTCTCGAAAAACTAAACTTAATCCTTCAGATGTTTGATTTAAACTGAAATGTAAAAGACTTTTCGTCGTGATAATAAAAGAAGATCGAATGGAACGTGCTTGAAACAGAATATCAGGTTATCATCTCTTTTTTCCGTCGTGAATCTTCGTGGAAAATTAAACGACAACGATGATCAACGAGAAATATTCTTTGACGTCAAAGACACTTGTTGCTGTATAAAATTTTCGTTTTAATGCAAATTTTGGTCTACGTTAGATCCTTCAAAAAATGTTCAAGGCATGGGCATTGACATTTTTCATACATTCACACCAATTTTCAATTGTTGTTTTTTTTTCTTGCTGATTTAGATTTACGGAATGACTCATAGTGCTCAATGTGGAAAGTATGTGACTGAAAATATTAATCTAACATAGAAACTCTCATCTCGATTTGTACTTCTGGTGCCTCGAGTGTGGTCACATAGGTATGGCTACTTGGGTAGAGCCACTTTGGTACGTTCACTTAAGTATGATTTTAATGCACTGTGTGAATATTCCCATGAAGCATGATTCGCTTCTTTAATAATTTTTTATTTTTTTTTCTTGGCTCTTTTTTTTATTGATCCACAATGAATTAATGCGAAATTTATTTTATGAGATATTTATGGGATGCTTAACATAACCGGGATATTGTTAGCAAGGTTGTGTGTAGGTTGTTGTACGTGTGGATTGTTGCGTTTTGATTCTGCTGATAAAATATGCATCGGAAGAAATTTTGGTAAATATTGCTGGATTATTCACTAGAAAAATGGGTACATCAATCATGATAGAGTAACAGGTGTGTTCAACTGGTTGATTCGTGTGCTACATAACTGGTTATACTCCTCCCATTGCTAACAATACAGACCAATAATAAAAATTATTCATTATTTTGCCAAACGTGGAGTCATTTTTATTACTTATTTAAACAAGAAAAAAAATCAATAAAAATATCAAATAAATTTTCAAAATATTTTATGATTTAGTCACTGATCTGCCACTCATTACTTCTTCCAACTTGTCTTCTAGAATCTTCACTAAGTTTTCCTGCAGCAATTTTTCGAATTTCTTCATCAATCTGTTTTCAATTCCTTTAACCTTTTCATCAAAATTAGTTGATATTTTATGTCCAACGTTATTCAATCCTCTCTCAATTTGATCAAACCTTTCCACAGTTTTCGTATCAAAATTCTCAAATTGACCTTCAAGACTCTCAAGTTTATCATTAAATACCGAAAATTTTCCATCACAATTTTCATTTTTCAGCACCAAAGTCTTCAAGTCATTCAACGAAACTTTCATTTCATTTTGTGTTGTTTTTAATTTACTTAATAAGGCTTGAATTTCAATTTGATTGGTTTTGACGTCACTTGTTGATGCAATTGTGTCACTAACGGTCTCTTTGATTTCATCCTTTAATATTTTAATGTTATCATGTGATTTTTGTAAATAACTGCTAACAACGTCAATGGAATTAGTCATTGATTCTTGAAAATTCTTGTTGATGTTGTGAAATGTTCTTTGATTCATCTCAAAGTTGTTGAATGAGCTATTCAGTTCTGTAAAATGGTTGCTGACATTTGCGATGGAACTTGTCATTTGGTTGGTAAAACTCTCGAGTGTTACTTCCAGACCTGGAAATGTCTCAGTTTCAGAGCAAGATTCCACAATTTTTGGAGTCACTGGATCAGAATTGATTTTAGATTGCAACGATTCTTTGGAGGTTCCATTGGCTATAACCTTAAGATTCTTCAACTTTTCAAACTTGTAGCTTAATGAACGAAAATTGGAAAAATTTGCATTTTTCAACTCAATTTCCAAATCATCTAATTTCCTATTAAAATCCTCAGAACTCAACGATGTCCTCTCATCATCAAGCTTCCCAACTTTGTCCTCCAGAGCCTTAAAATCCAGACTTAGACACTTAGTTTTGGTAAGTTTTATAACGTTTTTGACCTTTTCAACTGAACTGTAAATTAGCGAATCGATGCATGGAACTCCATTGAATAAGAAGTCACTGAGTTTTGCCAAATGGTCAAAGACATTAGGATCAATATGGACAATTTTATTTTGAGCAAATCCAATGACCTCTAATTTTGGGTTGTAGGCAAACAACCCTTCTTCCAGCACCTCAATTGAATTGTTTTCAATGTAAATGAGAATCAGGTCATCAAAAGGTTTTAAATCAGATTGATGGATCTCCTGTAATTTGCAGCTTATCACCTGAATTGATTTAATATTTGCGAATTTTTGCAATCCATTTGGAAAGTACTGGATTGTTCTACGGACAGCATAAAATCCGTAAACATTCTTATCTTCTTTATTCCTCTGATGCACACCATTAAATGATTCAATTTTAGCTGATTGCGGTGTTAAAATATTGGGATTACTGTCAACAATACATTGGTATATTCTTCCTACAGCTATGAAGGTGCCCTCTTGATATTTACAGTTGATAATTGTTGATGGTGATGAGTTACATTTAAGAATAAGCCATAATAAAGTACTGGAATATATGGAAAAAATCTAAATTTTATTTAACATATCCTATATTATTTTACATACTTACAGAATAATTTTAATCATTTTAGATTAATATTGTAATTAGTTTTGCACATATAATGCACAAAAAAAATCTTGAATGAATCTAAACTGATTAAAAACAAAAATTCCTGTTTTTGAGACTAAAATATCTCGCGAGAGGATTAAATGTTTAGTTAAAAATTTACAAATATTTTATTGAAATCGGGAGCACAAAAAGCAAATTTTTGATAACAGCTATAACATGAGAGATTGTGAATGTCAAAAATTGAAATTCTTGCTGATAAAGTAATTTTATTTTCAGTTTTAATAAAATTATAAACAGAGAAAGAGTAATAGAGATTCAGAGTAAGACGCACATAACCCAGCCAATATGCAACTACAAAAATTATCTCATGCATGCTCAAATCTAACATCAATTACTTGACCTAATTTTTCATCCAAAATATTTGTCAACTTTTCTTCCAACATTTCCTCAAACTTTTTCATCAATCGCTTTTCAATGCCTTTAAATTTTTCATCAAAGCTAACCGAGATTTTATGACGATTAATTGTCATTTCGTTTTTAATGTTTTCAAATTTTTCTACAGTTTTCATCTCAAAATCAGCAAAATGATTTTCTAAATTTTCAAACTTTTCATCAAAATATGAAAATTTCTGGTCCACGGTACAACCAAGAGAAGCTGCTTTAACCTCATTGATGAAATTATTTACATAATTTTGTGAGGAATGTAAATTATCAATGGATTTTTTGATATAATCTTGATTAGACTGTATTAGACTTAGTCTTGAGGTTATGTTATTGACCAAACTAGCAGTAGTCTCTAGGTTAATTTTGCTGATTTCACATTCTTGTTTTATAGTTTGGGATATATAAAGTTTTAAATTATTACTAGAATTGTTGATTTTAGAGTGCAAAGCAACAAACTGTTCATCAACTGAGCAAAATTGATTGTTTGGCACTTCCGGAACTTTTGAATTCAAATTCTCAACACATTGAGCTTTTGCAAGATTAATAGCTTCAATGACACCACTTCTTATATCAGCACCTATATCAATACATGGATTTTCCTCAAACCAAAAGTGAGCTAAGTTTAATAAATTATCAAAAATATTAGAGTCAATATGAACAATTTTGTTTGATTCAAATCCAACAGCTTGAAGGTCTAAATTAAAATCAAAAAGTCCTTTTTCGAGAATTTTAATTTCATTATTTCCTAAGTTAATGAAAACTAGCTTTGTGAATGGCTTAAGATCCGATTGATGAATTTCCAATAATCTACAACTTTTTATCCGAACCAGTAAAATATTTTTAAGAATTTTTTCAATTCCTTTTGGAAAATAATTAACAACTTTATCAACAGCATTAAATCCTTTCACATCATCGGTCGTCATTGATGTTTTGTGAGTTCCAAGGATAGATTTGATTTCAGTATCTCGTTCTACAATATTAGGGCTGTCAAGACTGCATTGGTATATTAATCCTAAGACATAGTATGAACTGCCACTGATATCAAAATTGCATGTGACATCAATTGATGGCGATGCATAAGAAAAATCCGAGAGCAAGATGATGATAAAACTGTAATTAACAAATATTACGCAATTTAAGATTTGTGTTAATAGATAATCAAGTATTAATAATATATGATCTTCTTGTCTGTAGTCTAAATATAAATAGCTTGAGAAAGTTGGTCCAGACTTCGACCGAACTATTTTTTGTTACACAAGTCAGAGGAGAGTTGGGCTTTATTTTTTTGAGAAAAAAATATCCACTGCCAAAAATAATCTGGGATGGTGAGGAAACTGTCTATTGTTTCAAAGAGTCAGTAATTGGTTCAAAAATAAACGACAGAGAGATAGGACACCACAGGCTAGAAGGTGAGAATTATTTTTTGATATTTTGTGATTTTATCAAGTTGGGTTGAGCTGATGCTGAGCGTCACCAGTCTGACCGTTACTCAGGCTGAGCGTCACCAGGCTGTGTGTCACTTGTCTTAGAATATGTTCATGTTTTGAAGAAAATGTTCATTTTTCCTAGGTTTTTCAACTTTGACTTTAGAATTTTAATTTATTTTAATAAGGTTCAAAAAACTCACAAAATTTTTGCCAACATTTTATATTCAGTGTGCATTAAAAGACTGATTTGTGAAGTATATATTAAGAGAATTTTTTGGTTTTTATTGATTAAAATTATGTGAGCATTTAATTGAGAATGTTGATAACAAAATTTCCTTTAAGCTGAAAACATCTGTAACGGCTCAAGAATTCAAATTTTTAATTTTTTTTTAAAACATACTCCGATCTATAAGAGAAGTTTATCAATTGAAGGTAAACAAAAACAATCACAAAAATTTATTTTTTCAATAATGAACAAAAGCTGCTAAAATTTCAAATAAGTCCAAATATTATTCAAATGGAATCGCCACAAAAAGACACAAAAATTAGACCAAATCGTGAGAATGAGTGCAGATTCTGCCAAAAATCAACAAAAACTAAAATAAATCTCACAAAAATGTTGAAGAAAAAATTCTTAGAATTAACACAAACGGAATTGCAGATCTGCGATAAGTTGTCGAGTTTCATTTGCTCAAAATGTGCAAAGCAGCTCAAAAGTGCTCATTCGTACCGAGAAAAATTGATCCAAACTCAAAATAACTTGTTGAAAGAAGTTGCACTAAATTTCATGCCGGAACTGATAAATTTAAAGCAGGAAAAAATTGAAGTTGATGAATTTGAGCAAGTTGATGGACTATCCAGCAGAAATGAAGTCAAACAGGAACTTGAAGAGTCAAAAGAGTTCGATTTAGATGAAAATTTATTTGAGGAATATGAAGCTTTAAGTTTTGATGGCTCAGTAACTGTTGAGGATGAAGTAAAGGAAGAGGATCAGGAAACAAAGACCAGTGTCTTCAAGTGTGATCATGAAGGATGTAGTGAGACATTTCCAAACAAGACTAAATTAAAGATTCACTTGAGGAAGCACAAGCCACCTAAAAGGAAAGACAAGTCAGCAATGTGTTCGTATTGTGGAGCCAAGCTGTGTTCTAAGTGGAGTTTGCACAAGCATGTAGCTAGGTAGGAACATAGGCAATAGCTGGAATATAGTCGGAAAATTGGTCGAATTTTCCCAAACTTTAAATTTTCCTATTTTTTGTCAATTTTCAGCGTACATTTAAAAGCTCAGAACTATTTCTGCGACATTTGTGGATACACGGCAGCAATCAGGTGTCTAATAAGAAGTCATATTAAGACTCATTTGGATATAAGTGAAAGAAGGTAACTAACAAACTATTGCGATTCTAAATTTGATGATTTATTGACTCATTCTTTGATATTTCAGAATGTACACATGTGATACCTGTGACTTCCAGTCAATGTCACTAGCATCTCTAAAGTGAGGAGTTGAACAGGATTTATGTCCAAAATTTGAGAATTTCAATTTATTCCAATTTTAATTTCAGACGTCACGAGCTTAATGAACACAAAGGGATGACATTTGCATGCCATTGTGGGAAAATCTTTCGATATCAGGTAAAAGGTGACAGATGATTGAGAACTGTATCAATTTATCAATTTAATTTCAGGCCGCCCTTCAAGCTCACGTCAAAGTTGTCCATTTGAAGCTCAAAAATCATGCTTGTGATTGTGGAAAGAAGTTTTACAGCCGAGTAGACTTGAATGACCACCAGTAAGTTGCTCTGAAATTTTACTCAATTTTCCAAAACTAAAATTAAATTTCAAATCACAACAGAATCGTCTCACATGGCAAAAGTGCGCCACTAGAATTCGCCTGTGATCAATGTGGCAAACTATTTCCAACAAGAAAGCAGCTGATGAGACACAAGCCTTATCATACAGACATAAAATTCACCTGTACCTATCATGGATGTGATAAATCTTACATTACAGAACAAAAGTTAGCTAGACATATGAAGACCCACGTTGGTGAGCGAGACTTGCAGTGTCATTTGTGTGATAAGGCTTATTTCTTTACAAAAGATCTGCAGAGGCATCTGGATGTGGCTCATAAGCAGGTTTGTAGATGAAAAAGACAAAAAATAATTTTTTTAAATTTTTTTATTTTTTAAATATTTTTTTCTCAATTTATAGACGACATTCTTCTGTGAGCTCTGTGCATTCACCAATAATCGCAAAGACTACCTCAGCAATCACATCAAATCATCTCATGGTCACATCAGTCAACAAGAACGTAACAAAATGGTTGCACGAGCCAAATTTGTTAGAAATTCTGTTTAGTTATGTCATCTCAGCACATTAATATTACTGTGAGTCAGCAGGTGCTTCTTCAAATGAGATCTATGGAAGTACTTTTTCTCACACAACTGACAAGCATAGTCACGTTGATTGCTGTGGACTTTGTAATGTGAATTAAGTTGCGTTAATGTGTAAAATGAGTTGCTGCAGTTTTCATACTGACAGATGAAGGATGGTGGCTTGTGGTACTTGAGATGAGCAGCTAAGTGCTTCTGTGTTGAGAATAATTTTCCTGAGATGAGAAAAAATTGTAAAAAAATATTAAATAAATATTAAATAAATATTTAATATTCAAATTTTAATATATTACCACACTCATTGCATGGGATGTCTCGTTTTTTTAGCTGAAAAATTGAGATGAAAATTCAAATTATTGATAATTTAGGATCTAAAGTATAGGTAATATCAGTAATGATCATCTTTTTGTGACAATGATCAGTCAATTCTTAGACTTACATGTTGTGATTTTATATGATTTTTCAATTGAGATTTCTCTGAGAAAGTCTTTGAACATTCGGTGTATGGACAAGCATGATTTTTGATTTTTTGATGGACAACCTTGACGTGGGTGTTGTAGGAACTAAAAAGTATAAATATTAGAAATCATGTCCAGAGATTTGGATATTTCAACGATTTTTTACCTGCTTTGAGTGAATTTCTTCCCACAATGACATAAGTAAGACTTCTTTTGACCCATATGCTCCATCCTCTTGTGTGTCCTTAATGACATTTTGGATATTGACTCGAATTGACACTCGTCACAGTAGAACTTCTCTCGTTCACTTTTATGCAAGTGCTTCTTCATCTGAATATTCAAAATTATTTTAAAAAATGTTCAATCCTTGAAACTTTCATACTTACATGCTGATCAATATTAAACTTAAAGAATCCTTTATAATCGCATAAATCACAATAAAAATTGTATATCTTCAAATGCAACCTACGAATATGCTTCGTTAAATTATGTTTATTGCCCACAACAAGTCCACATTCACTACAAATCTGCTTATCCTCATTATGTGTCTTTAAGTGCTGCGTCAGCTGCTTCTTTGTTCTGCATTTTTTCTCACAATTCACAACTGGACATGGAAGTTCAATGTTTGATGTTGAATGGTAAATTGCGATATGATTTGTGAGACTTGATCCGCTTGAGAATGACTTGCTGCATTCATGGCAGGTCCATTTTGTAAAATTTGGAATTTTTGGAGATTTCTGTTGGCAATTTTGGATGTGCTGTTGGAAATTTGAGAAATTTCTGAATTCTTGGTAACAAAAGTCACATTTGTGGTAATTTTCTTGGATTTTGTTGATATTTTGTTGGATTGAGATGTCATGGGATGCCATGTGGACATCAAAGTCAGGTTTATTGTCATAAATGTTACTGCAAATATCACATTTGAGGATCTGACTTGATGGATTTTGTACTCTTTGGTATGAGATTTCATGGAAGTTGTCATCATCTATTAGATGTTCCTCTATTATTTCCTCTTCTTTGACTTCTTCCTCTTCATAAAGAACTTTACTGATTTCTAAATTCCTGATTGGACTTTCGTTGACTATTGTGTCATTTTTGCCTAAATTCACCTGTTTTTCTAAATTTTTGGATTTTATGGAAGAATTTATGAATTTGGTCAATGCTTTCTGAGCCTTAATCATGCTGACTTTGGCATGACAAAATGTAGTCAGTTGGAAGTTGCAGACTACACAAATTTTTTTCGAGTACTGATTTGTCATCTTGAGCTGTAAATTGAGATGAGGAAAATTATATAGTTTTAAATTCAATGGTAGGAACCTCCTCCTACCCTACCCTACCCATGTGCTAGATCTAGGTCCGACACTAAGTCTACAAAACTATGTAGACCACGTCAAAAACTGATTGAAACTCACACTAGTTTGCGTAACTTGAAGAAACTTCCTCTCAATACTTTTATTGATGTCGATCCAGTGCTCATCAGGTGCGAATGATTTAAAGCATATTCGACATTTATTGACGTGATTTTCGTAGCTGACCTCGTCAAGTTTGAATCCTTCCATTTTTGATGGACTTTGTATATGTTAAATTGAATCTAATAACATTTTATTGAATTTTTTTTTAATTTTCAGAAGATTTTTTACTAATATTAATAAAATCTAGTTTGATTTGTGGGATTTAATGTCATTGCAATTTTCTTAAATACTTTAAAAAATTAATTTTACCAAAAATTATTCACTTTTGTACTTAGAAAAGTTAAAATAATAAAAATTAAATCACAATATTTATTGTTTTGATTGAAATTTGTACATTTTAAATGCGTGCGTTCAGCAAACTCATATGTTATTGTTTTCAGTCGTTCAAGTGCTGAAGTTTCTCAAAACATGTAAATAAAAATCATCTGAATGTTGTTTTTAGTCGGCACGTATCAGAAAATTGCGTAAAATAATTAAAATTCAGATTTGTAAACGATTTTCGTTGTAATTTATTTATCTAGTCAGATACGGGTCTATAAATTGAATTTTTTTTCATTAAAAAGCTCAAAAATAGTTCTGAAAAAATTTTAAGAGAAATTGTGAAATAAATCGATAAAAAGTTGACAAAAATCCTTTGCAAAAGTCAATTTTCTAACTAATTTGAGACATAAACAGCAATTTACGATACCAAACATAATAACATTGTTATACCTCAAGTGATCGACCATCAACAACAACAGCAACAACACAACATCGACTTACTGTGTTCGAACGAAAGTAAAACTTGTTTTCAGTGATCTTCAGCTTGAGCATTGTTCAAAGACGGACAAGAAAACATTCAAGAAAGGTAAATGACTTCTTATGGGGCAAAAACATGTAAACATGAACAGATGGACTTTGTTGATGTTTGGTGCAAATTGATGTATCTGTTGAAGGTCAAGAGATATAAAAAAAATTAAATTTTTATATTGAAGAATTTTAATTGTTTCATAGTAATAAATTCTAATATTTGAATAACATCGTCACTACATGAACATCACTACATGAACTAACAACCATTGTTTTTATGAACATAATATTCAAATTTGCGGTGGATAAATTGTTTACAAAGCTATGTGATATCACACAGTAATTATAACAAATGATTCATGTGCTTTCTATTCTCATTGCTCGAATATTCTTCTCTAAAAATTTAATTTTTTCAATTCTGTACACACTTTTGTGGACATATGTTGATCACACTGCTTACATAATATCCATACAAAAGTGTATTTATAAATGAGGTAGATATGGAAATTAAACTAAATGTGATATTTTTGTAATAACAAAGATTAATATATTTTGTCATTGAATGAGAGATTCTGGCAAGGAGAGCTCCAGTCTCATCCCAGTCAAAAAAAAATAGTCAAAAATCATTTAATCAATACCACACCCTTGATCTGGGTCCTATTTTGTGATTTGAAAATCATTTGGGACCGGAAAATCTAATAAGTTTAATTCTGGTTACGTCCCTGCAATAAGTGCTGTAAATGTTCTCAAAAATGAACAAAGCTTGAATTTTTTTGACTCAATTTTTATCTGATTCTGATAGGAAATTGGAGGTCAATGTTCAAAAGATCAAATAAAAAAATAAATTTTCATGACTACTAATTCAACATATTATATTTCAATTTATTATAATTATAGTTTACGATGTACTCGTGACAATTCAATTCTTTTGTTTAACTGTTGTAATAAAATTCCCTTTTTGAGTCATTGTGGTCATTATTGTCAATTATTGGACGTTCTTCCTTGGAAGTTCACACGATAATCTCCAAAAAGAGTGTCAAGTCAACTTCAAGTTCTGCTCAAAATCCCAATTAATTCTGAATATCAAAATTATTGCTGCCTATTGCCACTAAAACCAGCAATAATTCTGAATTTCACAACACAAATAATTCCATTTCACTGATAAAAAACTGTCTTCAGCTCAGACTGGTAATAAATCCAGACCAATAATTCTCAGAATATTCAAATTATTCTCCATGCATACAAATCCAAAAAAAAATAATTTTGCCGCTCTCTGTTTATTTACATTTCAATGGGACAGCTCATGCACAGTTCATTTCCTCTCGTAAGTCAACCAACACATGTGCTATCGCACTCATTGAAAATGAGAGTAAAGAACAAAAATAATTGAATAAAAAGAGGAGAAAAAAAATCTAGTAAACTTTGCGTTTTATTTTCAGTTAATTGAAACATTTTCGAGTGGCAGTTTTCATTCGGTGCTCACAGAAGTTAGTAAAAAAGTTTTTTATTTGGTTCATTTCTATTTCATTTTGTTGTTGTTTTATTGCGTTGGAGTGTCTGATTAGAGAATTTTTTATTGTCGGCAGAATTCCGGATCGATTTTAATTTGGTTGAAATTAATGTGGATCTCTGATGAGACTTAATCAATTGATCTACAATTTTGGATAGATTTTAATCACTGTCTCCAAGATAAATATGAGATAGAATGCTATCTGTTCCGTACAGTACGTGACATCATCAACAAATCCTAAGGCTACTTTAAATTAAATTACAAAAAATATTGTGCATTTTCGTGGAATTCAGACCGGCTCAGGCATTGTCTAGCCACAAAATTGAATTAATTTAATTTGAAATTTTCAACACAGGTGGTAGAACTTGAATTAATTCATAGAAAATGTTAGAAATTCTAACAAAACTAGAATTATAAGTGACTTAATTTCCTGAACAGTTTATTTATTATTAACTTTTCTAATAATAACAAGTAACCGCAGAGAGTAATAATTTGCAATAATTAGCAATAATTAAGTTCTGAACTTGACCTTGTGGTTAACAAGAAATTTAATGCAGTGAAATAAGGACTCAAAAAATTAGAAATAAATACAAAAAAATTTAAAAAAATTAAAAAAATTAAATATTTTTTAAAAAAATCAATACAAATTTCAATTTATGACACAAAATTCCAACTAAATTATTCAATTATTCTCTAAAATTATGAATATTTAATATTCTACACATGCAAATGAATCTCAATAAAGATTTTATAACTGAAAAATAATTTGCATTCAATTACGTGCAATAACTTGCACTTTTTACTGTAAAAATGATCTTGATGCACCGTTAATGCCTCTCATTAAATGATTTTAATTTTGATAAATTCTGAATTTAGACTTTGAGCACGTAGATTTAATTATAACATACTGAATTAAGTGTTATCAGTAGACACACAGAGACGGGAATGAAATGAAATGGGTTGCAAAATTTAGATTCTTTTGCTGATTGGGAATAGGACGCATTTTTTTTCATTTCCAAAAAATTCAAATTCACACTCAGATCCAAAGACTAAACAGTGTGTAAACCCAGATACTTGGACATGTCTAGGCCTAGACTATCATAGATGTCTGTGATCGATGATTATAAGATGCTTTAATTAATTCAATTTTTCATGATATGTAGAGAATTTTGGCTTAAACAATATCTGGGTGATTCCTTATCCAAGTCCAGACTGAAACATTTTTTCGGAAACAGACAAAATATTTACCAAATGCTCTACCAATTTATTAAAAATTCCGCTTTTAAAATTACAAAATAAAATCATTTTTGTTATCAGAGATTATTTAGCCTTTTCAAGTCCACAAACACTCGCACATATTTAAGCTACTCAGTTTATTTGTGGAGAAAATAATATTTCTTTCTGTATAAAGTTCATGTTAAAGTCCACCTGAATAAACACAAAAGAACATTCACAAATATTGCATTTTGAAATCGTTTATCATGAGAAGTTATGCCTTATCTGTGGATATGACGTCAATTGACATTTCTTTGTTTACTTCTTTTTCAAGTAAACAGTTCAAGTTTGAGATTCTTGGTAATTTTGTCGTCCGTAAATATCGATCATCATAATATGGATTTTTCACCCCAAGTTGACCCTTCTGACTCCAAAAAGTTAAAACAATAAAACAGCTGACCATTTTTCCTTCAAAATAATTACTCAATGTCAACAACATTTTTCATTCATTCACAGACATTTGTTTTGCTGATTGAGACAAAAAACTTGTGGCGCTAAAAATCCAAAATAAGATCAGCAAAAAATGTACGAAGACTTGATGAACCGTGCCAATGCGGCATTTCAAAGTGGCAAGACAAAAGATGTTGATTTCCGGAAAAGACAGTTGCGAGCATTGCTGAAAATGTATGAGGATAACAAGGAACCAATGGCAAGAGCTCTCGCTGCTGACTTGAGGTAATTTACATGCAAAATTGACCGGAAAAAATTTGAATTTTTAATTTTTTTGTGTACTTTAGAAAACCAAAGCAAGAGTCATACGTGTGTGAAATTGATTTTCTCATCAATGACCTTAAAAATATGTTGAATGTTGTGGATGACTGGGTTAAGCCTGAGCTGGTGAGTTTTAGATTATTTTTGGGATTTTTTTTACAAATTATTTAAATTTTTATTTCCAGCCCAAAAAAGGCCTCGTAAACATCATGGACCAAGTTCTAGTCTATCCAGACCCATTGGGTGTTGTGCTGATCATGGGTGCTTGGAACTATCCAATCCAATTGCCATTGCTTCCACTTGCTGCTGCCATAGCTGCTGGAAATGTTGCCATTGTTAAACCAAGTGAAATTGCTGTAAATAGTGCAAATATTATTGCTGAAATGATACCCAAGTATTTGGATAATGTGAGTAGAGTTATGAGGGTCAACTATGGGTTGAGGACCCAACTGATTCAGTGTTTGGTTCAGAATCGTTTACCAGTTTAATATTATGTCCCAAAAATTCTCAATTATCAACAGTTTTAAGGAACTAAAATAAATTTTAATTAATTTTGATCACTTTATCTCATTCAGGAATGTTACCACGTCGTTTGCGGAGGAATTACAGAAACCACAGAGCTTCTTAAGCACAAATTTGACTACATCTTCTACACGGGATCAGGTCGTGTTGGAAAAATTATTTATGAGGCAGCTGCAAAGCATTTAACCCCAGTCACACTAGAATTGGGTGGAAAGTCACCATGTTATATTGGTAAGTTGAAAGTTTTTGAGACATTTGGACTAAATTCTAACATTTTCAATAATATTACAGACAACAGCGTTGACATTTCAATAGCAGCACGTCGAATCATGTGGGGAAAATTCATGAATGCCGGTCAGACATGTGTTGCACCTGATTATATTTTATGTACCAAAGAAATCCAAGAAAAATTTGTGAATGAAGCTAAAATTATCGTTAAGGAATGGTATGGAGATGATGTAAAGAAGAGTCCTGACTTTTGTCGTATCATCAACCAGGCTAATTTCCAGTGAGTATAAATTTTACTAATTTGTGGACAGACAGACAGACAAATTGACCTAAACAGACAAAAATGAATACAAAAAGACCGACATGCCAACAGTAAGTTACTAAGAATTTGAAAATTTTCTCATTCCAGACGCATCACAAAACTCATCGAAGGCGGTAAAGTAGCTCTTGGTGGCAAAACCGATCCAGATGAGAGGTTCATTGAACCAACAATTTTAATAGACGTAAAAGGTGACGATTTAGTCATGCAAGATGAAATCTTCGGACCAGTTTTTCCGATTGTTAATGTCAACAATGCATTTGAGGCTATTAAATTCATCAATTCCAAGTGAGTCATTATACATGGCTGGAATAATTAAAAAATAATATTCTATTGTGATTGCAGAGATAAACCACTTGCACTCTACATTTTTTCAAACCGCAAAGCTGATAGAGATGCAATCATCAGAAACACATCATCCGGTGGTGTTTGTGTAAATGATACAATTATGCATATGGCTATTGACACGTATGTGATGACCTTTTTGACATTTTTAAAATAATTTTGAATAATTTTTGTATTTTCGTGACTTTAGGGTACCATTTGGAGGTGTTGGACCTAGTGGAATGGGAGGCTATCATGGCAAATTCTCCTTTGATACATTTGCACATAAGAAGCCTTGTCTAGTCAAGAAGATTGACAAAATTGGAGAGAAACTGGCTGAGTAAGTCAATATGATAATTTTTAAAAAATATATTTAATAACTAAATCTCCTTTCAGTGCCCGCTACCCACCATACACAGACGGAAAAATCAAATACCTAAGTTTCCTTACAAAGAACCGCAAAATGCCATCAATCCCGTACTTTTCACACATGCTCCTCTTCGGACTTGGCATCGCATCCGCCATCCTCGTCCAACAAGCCATGCCTGAAGTATTTAAATTCAAAAAAATTAAACTTTTCAGTTTCAAATAATTTTTCTTTATTTTTTCTTGGAAATTTCCTGTCCCGTGTGTGATGAATAGATGTAGATGTGAAATAGTCATTTTGTTGTACTAAAAAATTAGAAAAAATGCTAACGAATTTGATGTTGGGTGCAAATGAGCCTTGAATTTATTTTTGTGAGGTAAATTTTAATTTCTTGTCAATTTTTTTGTATGTTTTCTGCACGATGAACAAAAATGCTTTAATTTTTTTGTTAAATAAAAAATAGTAATGGAACTTGTGCCGTACTTGAAGATTAAAATTTTGTTTTATTTCGGTTTAATTAAATTGTTACAAAGTCAAAAGAACTTTTATTTTCAAAAATTTATAATTTTAAAAATTTAAGAAAAGAGAAAAAAATAAATTTTTAATTTTTATAATAATCAGAAATAACGGCCACAAAATATTCAATTTCAAAATCGGTTCTACAAACTTTTTATTCAGCCGTCTTCACATTGTTGTGATTCTCAATGAATTGAAAACAAACAATTTCAAATAAAATTATTCATTATTTCAAATTTAAAGTTCAAAATAACACAAATCATTCATGAAAATGACGGCAAAGTCAACCACCAACAACAGCGTCATGGACTGTCGCAAAGAACTGTCCGAATTGATAAAAAGGAAGGCGGAAATTTCGGTAAATTGGAAATTTTTCGAGAATTATTTGGGCATTTTTTGAGAATCTTTAAAATTTTATAAATTTTGGATAAGTTTTAAATTCAAGTCTAATTTTTTGTAATTTTGTCATTTTCAGGCGGACCTGGAGTCACTGGAGAGGCAGATTTTTGCATTTGAGGGTTCATATTTAGAAGATACACAGCTATATGGCAATATAATACGAGGATGGGATCGATACTTGACCACAAACAAGGGAACAAACTCAAAGGCTGATAAAAGAAACAGAAAATTCAAAGATAATGAACGACTGTTCAGTAAATCGTCAGTTACATCCTCGGTAAAATCAAAAAATTTTCTCAAATTTTGCACAATTTGTCAATTTAATTTTTTTAAACCAATTCCAGGCGGCAGTCAGTGGAACTCTAACAAATGATGTCAAAACCAATGACTCGAGTGAAGAGGAAGACAACATGATATCAGGAATCGGCAACAGCAGTGTCCACGAGACAACAATTAAAGTCGACAACAAGTACATGTCATCTCATGATAGCGGTGACTCACTTTACCTTCAAAATTTCAAGCAAAAAGATTCTAAAAGATCTTTTTCAGATTCGGCAAGTCGTCAATCGTCGGCTAATCTGAAATCGAACAAAATGAATCCGAATAAGAAGGCAAGACATAAGTAGAAGATGAGGAAGTGAATGGATTTTATTTGACTTTCTTTCTGTAATTTTTTGTATTGATAATGATTTTAATAAATATGGATGATTTTTGAGTAATTGTTCGTTAAGATTAAGGACATTAAAGAAAATTCTTTGGACTTACTTTCCACATCCCTGAGTCCAGACCATATCAGGTACTACATCCTTTGCTACCTTGTTGAAAATAAAACACAAATTTTAATTATTCAATTGCAAATCATATTTATTGTTTAAAATTTATATCAGTTTTTTACATTCAAATTTCAAAATTTTTTACTTTATAAAATCTTCATCAAACCTTTCATTTCTTTTCAAAATTCTTTTACTTCCGCAAGGTTTGTTGTCATCAAAGCTCATCTCATTTGGAGATTCAACTTGATTCTTTTCTTTTTCATCATCTGATGTCCGTTTCTTGTTCTTGTATCTCTTTTTATTCTTTTCATCTTTTTTGACATTAAATTTCTCAATATATTCAATATAATTTGTGTAGTCGTCAGGCTTGAAGCTATTGTAGTCCTTATGGACTCTAAACATAGTCAAAACTTCATCAACCATGAATGGAAAAAGCCACAGCACCAAAGGTGATTTTCCAGGTGTATAGGAACAATCTTTATGATAGAACAAGTATCCATCAAGTTCCGCAAAGTCATGAAAGTATGGCATGCGTTGGAAACAATGATGAACTCGATGTGGCTGCTTAAATTCAAATCCTTCAATAAAGTCAAGTTTCAGTTCATTTTTTGGTACTCGAATGTCAATGACACCAAGCCTGCATTCATAAAATTTACTTCCAATCCAGTATCTTCTGAATGCTGTGTCACAATTGGTCAAGTCCCGTCCATCATACTTCATACAGTCGAGGATGTAAATTGTTTTAATTTTCTTGACATAAAAACAGTCAAGAATCGTGTCTGGTGGGATGTTTGTTTTTACTTCCAATAATTTGTGGCCTGTCTTAGCATAAAGTTTGGCTAGATGAGGTTTCTTTTCCATGAATTTCGGTCGTCTTAGAAATCCGTAAGGTTCTTCAGGTGGCAATTCATAAATTAATGTTGATCTGGTTCCTTTTGGACATGGAACTAGGATGAAATCCTCAAGGTCATCTGGCTCTTCCATCATCCATTCAGACATCATTAAATTTTTTGAAAATTCCCATTTGAACTGATCGTCAGTTGAATCTCTAGTGATGTCGATATGTGGGACAATTTTCTTCAGATCTTGAAGGTATGACCATTCTTCCTCTCTCTTTCGACGCTGTTCCTCTAATACTTGATATCTTCGACAAACTTGAAGTTCATTTAGCTGAGCAATTGCTTGTTGACTTTTGTGGAAGGTTTTGTTGTCATTTGGGTCGATTACTACATCCATTGTTGTTGGTTTTTGAGATTTATCGACTTAATCCTGATTTATCAATTGAATTGTATACCAAAATAGCTATAGTTGCTTAGATTCTCTGCTAATCTTTCAGATTATGCCACAATCTACAAATCCAATTCGAAATTTATCAACTTTTCTTCATTAAAATTCAAAATAAACACAAAAGTACAAGAAAATTTATTTTTTAATCATATTGTCAGTTCGGCTGAATATACCTGAAGACACTTAGTGTGACTGCACCTCAACCGGTTATAAACAAACCGTTTTACAATATTTCATGTTTTTATTTTGATTCAAAAAAATTTAAGATTTTTTTTTTCAAATTTTTCTCGCTGAAAATGAGTAAATTTGATATTAATGACATTGACAATTGCTTTGTGTGTGGGGAATACATGGGCCCGTTTAAGAATGAGCTGAATGTGGCGACTGGATACTCGGAGAAGACGGTCTTGCATATAATTGGTGAGAATTTTTAAAAATTTATTTAAAATTTTAAATAAAATTTCAATAAAAATTCATAAACCTAAATTTTAGAGAATTTCTTAGAATCCACAATATCCGACGTGATCATCGAAAAAGGAGGAATCTGCCAAAATTGCTTCATAAAATTCAATGAGTATGACGAGCACCAAACAATTGCCAACCAAATCCTTTCAGAACTAAATTCAATGTTGACAATCAGAGAATCGTATGTAGCACCAAAGCAGGAACAAGACAAGCAATTTGAGATAATTTATAATGAATCAGAGCAAGCGATGATCCAACTTCCAGGAGTATATGAATTAAATCCAGTGTTAGAGGATGACATCCTGCCTGAGGACATTAAACCAATATTATATGATGAAATTCCAGACATAAAGCCAGTGATTGAAAGGAAAAGATCAAGCTATGTGAAAAAGGACAAGGACATAGGCTTAATAGTAACAATTATCAACAATCAGAAATTTTACACATGTGACTATTGCCAAAAGAACTTCCAGAGTCGATCTAGGCTGAGAACTCACCGTCAAACTCACTCAACTGAGCGCAACTACATGTGCCAAGAATGTGGATCTAAATTTAAAACATTAAACTGCCTTAAAAATCACTCACGACTTCATTCAAATGTTTACTTCCATTGTGACTTGTGTAATAATAGATTTAAAGGTAAACATGAGCTACGATGTCACATGGAAGCAATTCATTTAGGCAAAAAGGAACACATTTGTCAGATTTGTGGAAAAGCATTTTCAAGGGACAAGACACTAAGGCAGCATCTACTGTATCATTACAATGTGAGGAACATAGTTTGTGAAATTTGTGGATTTAAGACAATTAATAGGCCGAAGATGACGAGGCATTTAAAATCTCATAGTGGAGTGAGGAACTATGCTTGCAAGTGAGTATTTATGGATCATACCTCTGGAATGATCCCTGGACTAGGCTATAACGCTAAAGTTTGAAAAATTCAAATTTGTATTGTTTTTTGTAGCATTTGTGGAAAGAGATTCTTATACTCATACAATGTGACTGCTCATGTAAAACATGTTCATTATCATGAGAAGAGACCGACGACTTCAGAGGATAAGGTAAGAATTGAAGCTTATTGACATGTATTCAAGGGTGCTGGGTATACCTTATATCTCAGAGTTGGGTAAAGTGGTGTTACCATGGGTACACCTTAGGTTATGTGCAGGTATAATTGAAAAAGCCAACCCAAAATGCAAATAATCCAATTCATAAAACTAACTTCCTGAATTTTCATTTCTATTATCAGCTGCTTTGTACAATCTGCGGCAAAAAGTTCCAGAAGATATGGAGAGTCAAGGAGCATATGAAGGAGTTCCACAAAATCATAGAAGAGACAACAGAAATAGTCAATGACAAATCTGAAATTATTACCTAACATCTGGAATAGATAATTGAATTTAAGAATTTCGTAGTACTAAGTGAATCAGGAAATAAAGTATAAAGTAAAAAAATATGTTTAAACTTATTACGTTTCAGATGTTGCTCATGAAATTCAAACTTCTGAACATACATTTTCAAATTTTTCCCACTAGAGCATCTAAACAGTTTATTTGTCATTCTCTCACGTTCTCACTGAGCTGCTAATTTTTATGATCATTTTTAGTTCATTATCTCATCGCATAAGTTCAAGTTCGTAATTCATCTCGACGATGATTTTAAAGTAAACAATATTTTTTTCAGTCAATAGTTTGATTAATTTTAATTTATTTTTATTCTAGAATATTTCTAATAATAAGTGCCTTTGCTGCTGGCTCCTTAGCTGGCACTTCATATGGAATCACAGCAAGTTGTGACTTTGGCACTCATGTAGGCACAATGGGGCCACTTTCACGTCCTTATCGCTGCACAATTGCTGACCAACCGGTCAGAGGTGATGTGGTCATCGATAATGTAATCGGTAAGCACGAAGCTGGGAAATCAAATAGTGACGTTGCTGTTGCAAATGTCAAGAATATTAAATGTGATCGAATTCCTTCTGGACTTGCTAACTTTTTTACAAATTTGGAGGGAATTTTTGCATTTGCAAGTTTAAAGACAATTTTATTGAATGAGGATTTGAGGCCATTTCCAAAATTGAAGTACATCGACATCAGCCAGAACAGAATCACAATTTTACCATCGGATGTCTTTGAGGACAATCCACAAATGGAATGGATTGACATTTCAGATAATCGAATTAAACTTATTGGATTGGACCTCCTTAAAAGTCTAACGAAACTTCACTATGCCAATTTTGGAACCAATTACTGCATTGATGAACTTGCAAGAGATAAGACAGACATTGAAAGAACTTTAAAGCCACGATTGGTGTCAATGTGTCAAGCTCTTGATGCTCCTTATTATGGAACCACAATTCCACCAGGTGGTAAAATCAGAACAACAAGCTCTTATGTTATTGATGCTGTTGATACCACAACTGCTAAGCCTGGATTTTGGAAGAAGATTTTCGGTTAGGGATACTTGAATTATTATACTCAAAAATGTAAACTCAAAACAAATATTTAAATAAATTAAAATATCAAAAAAAAAACTTTTTTCAATTCAAATAATTTTTATGGTCCTGAAAAGGACCTTTTAAACTTCCTCCAACCCCTAAATTGTCACCACTCATCCATCTTAAGCACGTTCTCCACGGATTCTTCTTGCAAGCTGGATATCCTTTGGCATGATTGTGACACGCTTGGCATGAATAGCGCACAAGTTTGTGTCTTCAAACAATCCAACGAGATAAGCCTCAGATGCTTCCTGCAAAGCCATAACTGCTGATGACTGGAATCGCAAGTCTGTCTTAAAATCTTGAGCAATTTCACGGACAAGACGTTGGAATGGCAATTTGCGGATCAACAATTCTGTCGACTTTTGGTAACGACGAATTTCACGAAGAGCGACTGTACCTGGACGGTAACGATGAGGCTTCTTAACTCCACCGGTTGCTGGTGCTGATTTACGAGCAGCCTTGGTTGCAAGTTGTTTTCTTGGTGCCTTTCCACCAGTTGATTTACGAGCGGTTTGCTTGGTACGAGCCATTTTTGATAATTTTTTGGTTTGATGTGTATTGAATGAAATTCAAAACTATACTGATGAAATGTGAAGGAAAAGGGGCGAGTTATATAGAGAAATTTTTGGCGGGAAAATATTTTTTTGTACCAGAGGGGAAGGTATGGATTGAAGATGGCAAAAAAGTGAGTTTTGGAGGTAATTTGATAGAACTTAACTGAAATTATGCATTTTAGTCAAAAAAAAGTCAGCAAATTTTGATTAATTTATTCAAAAAAAATTCACAAAATCCCATTCAAAACAATAATAAAACCAAAATTCCCGCCAAAAAAATTCACAAACTTCCCCTTACTTACCTACCAGTATAAAAACATTCCATACATCCCCACCCCTTATATTTTTCCTATATAAAGCCAACGAATTTCTTTCATCCACATCATTCAAGTTCTTTCGTTCTTCAACAAAACAAGTAACTTAAAAATTCTAAAAAAATGACTGGCCGTGGCAAAGGAGGCAAAGGTTTAGGAAAAGGAGGCGCAAAGCGTCATCGTAAAGTTCTTCGTGATAACATCCAAGGAATCACAAAACCAGCAATTCGTCGTTTAGCTCGTCGTGGTGGTGTCAAGCGTATTTCTGGATTGATTTATGAAGAAACTCGTGGAGTCTTGAAAGTTTTCTTGGAAAATGTCATTCGTGATGCTGTCACTTATACTGAACATGCCAAGAGGAAGACAGTCACTGCTATGGATGTTGTTTATGCATTGAAGAGACAAGGAAGAACACTTTATGGATTTGGCGGTTAAAAACTGATTTCGGAAGTGGATCTATTGGATATTATTAAAAAGGTCTTTTTAAAGACCAACAAAAAGATTGAAAAAGAAAAAAATTATTTTTATGAAATTTATTAGAGTCGTGCAGAATAAAAATAAAAACTGTGATATATAAAATTTTGAGTGTAATAAAATATTTGAGTTTTAGAAATTTTATTTAGTTTTACTAAAAATAATACAAATGAGATAAGAAGGAAATCTAGAATGAACTGTGCAGTATCAACTTTATCAACAGTAATTTCATGGAACATTTTAGATATGAAGCACTTGATATACCAAATCTTATAATCTACCATTTTTTTGAAGCTCACTTGTTTAAAAATAATTTAAGAAAGATTCAAAATGCACTGTTGCCGTAATGACCAACCAAATATACCATAGAATAGAAAAATGCATCTAAAGTGCCTCCAGTATTGTTATACTGTCGACAAACTTTGCCTGAAAGGCACTATAATCTGCACTGATTCTGTCAAATTTTTCAACTCCTTTCACAGAAAAGGTCTAGTCGACAGCTAATTTAATGCACTATTCAACTCACTATTGCCAATTGAACAATTATCTTCAATGAAATGAAATTTTTACTTCCACGCATTTTTTTCAGCAAAATAGCAATGACGCTTCTGAATTGGAGCATTTTTGGGGATTCTGAGTGAGATAATGGATAGAAATCTAGCCACAACGCATTTAAAACTGATGATTTTATAAAAGAATTCATTTATTTATTTTAATTTATAATCAATAAATACTAAATTTCTTTTCTTATAACTAAAAAATATATTTAATCAATTTTCTTAAAGAATAATATTCCATTTTCAGCCTATTTGCATACAACCTTTAAAATATTCTTACTAAAAACTCATAAAATTTCATAAAGTCCCAAATGAATCTTCACTTTAGCTATCTCATATGCCATAATTTCAACAAATTTCACACTTTTTATTTGATTATGTTCTGTCATTGCAACGGTAAATCTTAAAATTCCTTCGCCTTTTTTGTTTGCTTTCTTGCGATTTTCTTCAAATTGTTTATGTTTTTTGATTCTCACTTTGAAGTGAATTTTACTATAATTAATGAGATTTTTGGATGAAGTTTGTTCATGAAAGTTGAAGATTGTTGAATTTTCTGTCAATTTGGATGCAAAAGTTGCCATGAAAAATGGGGATTATTAAATTATTTAAATTTTAATGAAAATTTCCAGCCAGAAATGACAAAAAATCCAATTTAAATCTAAAATTTTCAATTAAAAGCAAAAAATCCCACAAATTACTATAAAAATTCCAATTCTTACTTGAATTTCCTACCAAATTCCCCAAAAGTTTCCAAAATCTGCCCACAAATAACTAGAATAATTAAACTTTTTCATCAATTACTACCTAAAAAATTTGGCGCCAAAAAAATTCTCTCGAGGCTTCGTTTCCATCAACATACGACATTCAAGTGACCCCGACAAATTTCTTCAAAAATTATCAAAAAACTTAATTCATTTCATTTATCAAGTGAATATCAAGTCAAAAAAACTAAAAACTTAAAAAATGTCTGACACAGCACCAGAAGTTGAAGCACCAGTTGAAGCTGCACCAGTTGCATCACCACCAAAAGGCAAGAAGGAAAAGGCACCAAAATCACCAAAGGCACCAAAAGCTGAGAAGCCAAAATCCGACAAGCCAAAGAAACCAAAAGTAGCACCAACTCATCCACCAGTCAGTGAAATGGTTGTTAATGCCATCACAACATTAAAGGAACGTGGTGGATCATCACTCATTGCAATCAAGAAGTTTGTTGCTGCTCAGTACAAGGTCGATGTCGAGAAATTGGTTCCATTTATCAAGAAATTCTTGAAAGCATCAGTTGCTAAGGGAACATTGTTGCAAGCTAAAGGTAAAGGAGCTTCAGGATCCTTCAAGTTGCCACCAGCAGCCAAGAAGGTCGAGAAGAAGCCAAAGAAGGTACCAGCAACTCCAAAACCCAAAACAACTAAGCCAAAACGCGTAACTGGTGAGAAGAAGGTTGTTAAGAAGCCAGCAGTTAAGAAGCCAGAAGCAAAGAAAGCAACAAAGGCTGTCAAGCCAGCTGCAAAGAAACCAGCAGCTAAACCAGCAGCTAAGAAGGCAGCAGCACCAAAACCAAAAGCAGCAAAACCAGCCGCTAAAAAGCCAGCAGCTAAACCTAAACCAGCAGCCAAAAAAGCAGCAGCACCAAAACCAAAGGTAGCAAAGAAGCCAGCAGCCAAACCAGCAAAGAAGCCAGCAGCAAAGAAAGCAAAATAAATTGAAGGAAGTCGAGGCCGTCGTTGAATATTTTTTAAAAAAATCAGTCCTTTTCAGGGCTACCAAAATAATTTTGAAGAAAAAAGAACGTTTCTGAGTTGAAAAATGATAAATTTTAGGGGTTGAAATATTTTCATGAATTTAGGGTTGGATATGTAAAGGTCTGAAGAACAGTTCAGGTATGACTGCATCGAAAAATCAAGATTATTTGTAGTTTGTATCAAGATGCAGACATTTTATTGTATTTGTAGAATAATTTTTCATTGCAACGACTTTTTGGGTTTGCATGGATATTAATGACGCGTCATTCTTCAGGTAGTGTAAGAATCAGTGATTTTCTTTTGATTTTTTTTTAAAATGCAAGTAATAGTTCTACTGATTATTTTTCTTGATGATGTTGAAAATATCTAAAGGAAGAATTGGACGTTTTTGAGATTACTTCATAGATCAATTGTGATTATTATTATTATGATCCATTGCCTTGCTGAGATATCTTCCGTAGCTTGCTCTATCTTTAGCTACTCTCTGCTCATATCCAATATAAAGCACAAAGGTCAAAGACTCATGGAAGAAGGCTGTTGACAGATACATAGCACATTATATTTGTAGTGTTCAGACAGCAGCCAGTGATCTAGATAGCTTCAGATGACATTTGAGTTAGGCCATGGATCATAGTTGATCTGGCCAACGAATTAAGTAAATCAAAATAAATAAAAATGGATCCTGGAGTGTGAAACCCCATAGACAACATTAGGTGATTTTGAAAGAGAAAAAGGTCTGAAATCCAATTTTCGATAGACGTCATTTAAGAATTACCAAGGGCGTATTCAGGGAGGGGGTTTGGGGGTCAAAAAAATTTTTCAACCGTTTCTAGATACGCCCCTGAGGATGACCCTTAAAGTAATAATCTTAATTAAAATAAGGTGGATTCTAGACAATAATAATAAAATTTATTGATTATTTTTTAAAAATAAAAATTCATAGCAAGTAATTAGAATCAGGTATCAGACATTTCATATTATTCCTAAATTAATTGTATTTTAATGATGGGAAATTCCTTAAAATCATAAGACTTAAGCATCTTGTCAGGTACAAATTAAATTAATATTTGTCATATTTTTATGAGAGTTTCTTAAAATCATAATTTTTTCTGCTATGTATGTCAATAAAGTCATTAAAATTCATCATGATTAAAATTTACAAAAATACACAAAAGTTTCCGAAATCCTTACAAAATTCATCTTAATCTACCTAAAAAAGGCACAAGTTTCCCATCCAAAATTCAAAACAATATTGACAATGTATTCAGAAACTTCACTTCCTTTTATAACTTCTTACTCAGCCGTTTTGTTTTAAGCCACGCCCACCAACTTCTCCGCTCTCAATTTTTACTATAAATACTCAAAATTCCATAATCATTCACTCATTCCATTTTTGGATTTCAAGCATCAACAACATAAAAAAAAGAAAAAGAAGAACATAAAAAATGTCTGGACGAGGAAAAGGCGGCAAAGTTAAGGCAAAGGCAAAGTCACGTTCAAGTCGTGCTGGTCTTCAGTTCCCAGTTGGACGTATTCATCGTCTCTTACGTAAAGGACACTACGCAGAACGTGTCGGTGCTGGAGCTCCAGTCTATCTTGCTGCTGTGATGGAATATTTAGCTGCTGAAATTCTCGAATTGGCGGGAAATGCTGCACGTGACAACAAAAAGACGAGAATCATTCCAAGACATTTACAATTGGCAATCAGGAATGACGAGGAACTGAACAAATTGTTGGCAGGAGTGACAATCGCTCAAGGTGGTGTTTTGCCGAATATTCAAGCTGTATTGCTGCCAAAGAAGACTGAATCAAAGAAGACTTAAGTTTAATAGCTTTGAGGCTGATAGAAAAAATTCTGCTGACGACTGATATTTCAATGAATTTTATGGACAATGGGAAAACTTTTTTTTTGTGTTGACTGTGATGTTTTGAAAAAATAATTGAATAAAGAATTTTAAAAATGAAATTTCTTAATATTTTTTGTATTTATGACAATTCAGCAATTTTGTTTGATTTTTCAGCATACTTTTTACTTTCTCAAGATATTGTAGGAATATTGACTTGATCTATTTACTTACAAGAGGATCTGCTGGCTCACAAGTTGTTCTACTTGCTTATAAAATAGACACATTTGAGCAAAGGCTGTCTCATGACTCACTAATTCTGTCTAATGGCTCATAGAAGAATCTATTGACTCACATTCTTGATCCATTAACTCACTAATAAGTAAATTATCTAACAGTTTGGTTCTTCTTGTTCACAATTGAATATAATAGCTCAAAAATGGATCTATGACTCACAAATCAGTCAACTAGCTTACAAATCGATCGATTAACCCAAAAAACATCAATGATCATTCATATCAATAAATATCCAATAAACTTCAGAACGTCACATCCAATAATACAAAAATTTCGCTGCACAAAACTTCCGTTCACATCCACGTTTTTCAAATATACGCAAAAATATCAACAACATCGTTCATTCACATTTTCTCAACCTACATGCCACACTTCAAATTCATCAGTCTTCCTATTTTCTTTAAAATCACGCACAATTATCACGATTGTCGCTTTCAGTTCTCCATGTTGTCGCTCTAAATCAGATTCGAGTATATAAGAGCATTACAGATTGTCAAATAATCATCAGTTCACAATCTAATCTACAATGGCATCAATCAAGTTCATCGCATTTGCTTTCGTCATCGTTTTCGTTGCAGTTTTATGCAACTCTGGAGTCATGGCAGCACCAGTAAGCATTGGGGACATTTTCCCAAATTTCGTTAAGGCTGTACGTGATGCTTTTGTTGGAATCATAAGAATTCTTCAGAGACGATTGGGATTGGTTCAAAGCTAGATGATGGAAGAGGACTTGATGGACAGTTTGAGGATCACAGAGGAGAAGTTGTTGAGGACACAAAGGATCAATTGAGCTGTCCGGAAGGAAATAATCTGAAAATTTGTAAAAATTCTAAAATGAATAAAATTTTATGTATTAATAAATGAAAGATCCGTTAAAATTGTAATTTAAATTTTTTAAAGACTTTCTCAAGATTTACTTTAAAAAAAGTTTCTAAAATTTTTGGAAGTTCCAAATTCTTAGCTTCAGTGGTCAATATTTTAGGAACATTCATCAAAATAAACTCGATTTGTGAAGAATTACATCTATAATCATTAAAAATTTTTTAATTAATCCAGTGACAAATAATTCTGTTTAATAAAGTTAATTTACTGCAGATTTTCGACCAAATCAAACCCAATAAATAAAATCAACTGTTTTTATCGATATATACATAAAAACTTCAAATTTTTAGATCAATCTACAGGACATCGTAACTTTCATCACCCACAAGAATCCAAACAAAACCGCCAAAATTCAGAACCAACAAGTTCCAGACTCTGACCAGCTCC
Organism: Chironomus tentans; assembly: GCA_963573255.1. Classification (NCBI taxonomy): domain Eukaryota; kingdom Metazoa; phylum Arthropoda; class Insecta; order Diptera; family Chironomidae; genus Chironomus; species Chironomus tentans. The sequence continues at coordinate 695,555 of OY754305.1, forward strand.
TCCACCAAAATTCTCTAAGACTCAAACGAAATATGGCCAAAACCAGAAGAAAGCGAGACCTTCGAGTATCCCTGCTCAAGAGAAAATACCTAAAACTAAAATCAGAAGCTGAAAAGAGGGAAAAGCAAAGAGCTAAAAATACAGAAGTAGAAATAATCACAGGACCATTGCTACCCAAAAGACAAATGCCACCAAGACAAAGAGATTATCCAGCAGTCATAAAAACAATAACAAAGAGAAAAGTTTCAACGTACACAAAAATTGCAATCAGAATTGTAAGAAGGCTGCAAAGACTTTGTTATGGAATCAGAAATTTTGTTGGATTGGTGAAGGAACCGCTAATATGGAATGATGACGATGAGGATGAAGCTGATGGCAATGAGTAAAGTCAAATTTTTAACCAACATAAAATTTTTAAATGTTTTTATTCAAATAAAGAAAATTTTACCATAAACTTTGTTCAATATCAATTTAGTTCCACTATTACTAACTATTCGATGTCTCACCCTTCTCCTTGTACTCAATAATTCCTTTCTCAATCATGTCTGGAATCTCAACAGCCAACCAAGGAGCTAGACCAAGAGCCATGGCATGTGCAATTCCAAATTTTGGGACATTTCTTGACCAAAGTGGCTTGAAATGCTCTGTGAGACAAATTTTACCTCCTCTGTACATTTTTGCTGTTTTACCATCGAGTTCTGGGAGAGCGATTTCTGGTGCTGTTGTTGGATATGTCACGGGAATCTATAATGAGATTGAAAATTTAGGTTTGGGTTTTAATTTTTTTTGGAATTTTAGATGATGAACTTTGGTACAAACTTACATCAAATTCCACATCAAACTCGTACTTCAGAAGATTATGGACGTACCAGCACTTGCCAAACCACCGAGTTCCTTCCTTGTTGCTCTCCAGTCTAAACCAATCTGAATCAGATGCTTTGTTGTTTTGGACATACTGCAAAATTAGGTAAAATTAATGTAAAATAATTCATTTGAAGATTAAGGAATTTGCTGATTGTTTTGTGATTTTGTGACTTTTGAGGCATAATAAGTCATGTTTTCTAACATGATCTCCAAAATGCCTTCAAAAATGAACAACATTCTCCAGAAACTTTCCATCTAGAAACATACCTTAATCAATGCCTGATATTCCTCCTTCAATCTCTGCACCCACAAATCCTTGTCACGGGGTGATGCTCGTGTTTGCAACAATGGAATGGTTTGAAGAGTCTTTTTCGTACTTGCATCGACCATTTTTATCTAATAATATTAAATTTTTAGTTGAACTAAGTGAGAGCTGCTGTGAAAGTGTTGTTTTTGAACAAAAAAAAGTTGTCGACGTGAAACTGACGAGGGGATGGAAAGTGTGGTGAAAATATGGTAAAATGTAAATAAATGGACAGTAAGAAAGTTTGGTTCGAGATTTTGAGATAAAAATAAATTTTTTAGATTTTTTTCCGAGAAAATTTCGATGGTTTCTCAGTTAATTTTGTGAATATCAAAGCAAATTAAATTTTTGTCAGTTAAAAAAATATTCAAAAATGTGAAATAATTTCCTCATGTATGCCAAATGATGTTTTGGAAATTCTGTGTCAACAGAATCAGCTGGTTGTATCTGTATTGGTGAGTTTATTGTAGTAAATTCCGTAAATCCCCGAAAAATATACACAAAGTCGTAATATTCATTAAAATTTCCAACTGCATCGAAAAAATTTCAATTTCTGAATAATTTTTTGATAAACTTTAACTCAGTAAGCATTGAAAAAATAAAATTTTATTTATTTCAAAACATTCACAACTCAATTGGGCTCATTTTACATCTTATGTAACTAAACATTTACCAACTTCACTTTTAGTCAGCGCCAACCAAACCAAATAAAAAAATTGGAGTAAAAAATTTTTAATTGAAAAAATTAGAAAAAGTCAAGTTCAAAGATGTTCTTGGTTGCTGTAACAGGTGGAATAGCATGTGGAAAGACAAAAGTTTGTGAAGTTTTCCAAAAATACTATGATGTTCCAGTCGTTAATGCTGATGCCATATCAAGAGAAAGTAAATTGCTCAAAATTTGATTTTTTCACGATTTTTTCAATTTTTCAATTTTTTAGTCGTCGAGCCAGGAAAGCCAACGTGGAAGAAAATTAAGGAAAGTTTCGGTGATGAAGTCTTTAATGAGGACGAGACCCTTAATCGTGAGAAATTGGGTCAAGTAATCTTTGATGATGTTGAAAAAAGGCGAATTCTCAATCGAATCACACATCCAGTCATTCATTTTGAGATTTATAGGCAAATTTTCAAATATTTTATCCGTGGCAAGAACTTTGTCGTACTGGAACTGCCACTACTCTTCGAAGTTAATAGCAATTTAATTAATTACATTTATAAAATCATCTGTGTCGTGACTGAGGAGGACATCCAGATCTCTCGACTTATTGATCGTAATAATTTGACGCTAACTGAAGCTAAGAAGAGAATTAAGGCACAAATGTCTCTCGACGAGAAGGCAAAGATGTCACATTATGTGATTGAAAATTCTGGATCACAGCAGGACATGGAGGAACAAGCTTTAAGTATTATTAAGATCCTAATTGACAGCAATCATCACTGGAAGTTGAGAGGAATTCTTTTAGCTTCTGCTTTTTCAATTCTTGCTGGTGTTGCGTGGCTGCTCAATCGAAAATATAAATTCCTGTCAAACTTTTTAGATGGGAATTAAAAAATTATCTTAGTTGCAATTTTTTTTTTCGATGTGCGATTCTGTTAATTAAATTGACTTTTTATAGTGCGCACTATGGTTCTATGGTGATGCAAAAATGGATTGATGGAATTTTGCTGAAATTTATTCATTTGGTATATCCTATGTACTTAGGTATCAAGAATAATATAGGATGGTTAAGTTGTCAACCCCTATGACTAGCTTCTCGGGTATACCCTAGCTGTTATCTTTTGTATGGCAAGGGTATACCCTAGAAACTGACCTTGGTATTTCCCATGAATATACTTTTAGTCCAGTTAAGGAACAAGATATTCTAGATTATTTAGTAAACTAATCATCATTCCATACCATTTTTGCATCACTTGTGGTTATAGGCATTAATAGTTCTATTGTTATTATGATAAATGTTTAAATTTAGTTATTTTTATTATTCTCTCTGGGATGTTTTTGGGGCTTGAATTTAAATTAAATGCTAAGATTTTGAGGAGAAAAATCTAAGAACTCAGTCTGAGAAGTAATACATGGACAACATCGAGTGGGATTTTGACAAATAAATCCCCCTGATTAAATCACTGACCATATTTATGCATCCACTTCATCTGTACTAATATGAATAAGTTTGGTTCAGAGGTCCACATGACATAAAGTCCAAACATAACCTTCAGACAAAAAAAGCAAAATTCAAGCCCCACGAGAATTTTTTGTGTACCGAATAAAAAAACGTTTTTTGCTTGTGGTTCAATATATTATTGTGGTAATGGCTGAGGAATGAGAAATAAAAAAAGACAAATTAAATTCAAATTATGATCATGATATTTTACTATGTTTTGCTTTTCACGTTACAGACATTTTTACACGCAACATATTGTTTGACGAAAATAAAAAGAAATTGTGTCGAGTTTACGTAAAAAAATTATTTTGGACTTTGAATTTCAGTTAATTATTGCAATTGAGTTCATAATTTTGTTTTCGTTGCTTTCTTGTTTATTTTTGTAAATATTTGAAGTAAAGGTGGATGGATCAGGGTACCCAGATGGAAATTTATTACAAATTATGTATAATTTATCCAAAATCATCATGCCATATGAATCTTAACTGAATGCTTCCACTTTCCAGTTCTCGTAATTTTTACAACATTTTCATTAATCACATAGACACTGCCTTTCTGCCCACACAAAAGTTGACTCAAGTCATTCGATGTTTTATAAATAACTTCATGCCATTCAGCAGTTAGTGGCGTTCTTGGATCCCACATGACAACTGTTGAGAATTTCGGAATTATATAAAGCACAACTCCATCTGGACTTGATGTTAATGACTTTGCTGGTCCTAAAAGAGTTCCAATGTATGTTAATGGACTTCTGATTGACATCTTTTTAGATTCAACAATTGAGAAGTTGAGGTATCTGATTGGTGTAAGGTTCATAGAATATAAGTTTCCTGTAGACGAGTCTGTTATGTACATTTGATCCTTTTGCTGTGTTATAAGCATTTCGGTGAATGAGAGGGACTTTGATGGTTGGATGTACTCATTGCTGAAAGAATACGATTAATTTTATACACCCTTGGACCACCCTGTAAAGCATACTTACTTGAACTTAAGTTTTCCAATTTTTCTTTCATTCATCGAGTAAACTAGCAGATAGTCCTCTCCATAAAGACTGATGTAGGCTCTGGTGTCACCATTCTCACACTCAACTGGATCGATGACTATCTTTGAAAACCTTTTACCCAAAAGTAGGTCAAATGCCATAAAATGAACCTAAAAATATATAAAAATATCATTCAAGTTGGTCTACAGACTTATCATACTAATATTTTTATAGACATCATAAATGACAAAGTCATCAAAAATCCACAAACTCAAACTTACTTCCTCGTTAAAGTACAGCAAATCATACACAAAAATCTTCGGTGCACATTGCTCACTTCCTTCGTCAATCAGCCACAATCTTCCTTTCTCATCAATGTCAGTAGCTTTTGCCTGCTGTATCCCTCGACACTTTCCACTTTTCTTCTTAAATTGCGATTCACTTGGAAATATTTTTGGTTTCACGCCGATTAAATTTTCAGGCCATGTAGCTTCAATAAATGTTGGCTTTTGTGTGTCATTTTGATGATGAAGACACAAAAATGCTCGATTGTAGTAAACAGACACGTGAAGGACTGATGTCCCATTGGTAGACATGTCCAATGATGATAATGTCCATGACATTGAATCGCTGATTAAATTGAGGCTTAAAATGAAAATTAGGAGAAATTTCGATGACATTTTTGTATTTTTGAACTGAATGTCTAGAATGGCACTAAATGACTGAAGTAAAATGAGGAAACTAGAATGAAAAGAATGTGATAGAATTGCTGAGTTATGTGAATTGTTGGGAATGTAAATTGCATGTTAAACATGAATTTTGTTGGTAAATAGAACATTTCACTAGCTTTGATGGCTTTTTGACTAAGTTTGTGTGAAAAATGACATAAATCGTGTATTGAACACGACTCTTGGGTCAAAATTTCAAAATGCGTCAAGAGTCGTATGCTTTACACGATTCTAGAACAAAATAAATTAAAAAACGACTTTTTGTTAATTTTTCTGAAACTTTTTTTTATTGCTTCAATTTTTGATGAATAATCTTTTAATAAATTTCCAATGTGCTTTGCTCTGTTTTTTCAGTGAGAATTATTCTCGTTTGACATAAATTCCTAAATCATCCATAAGAGTTTTTTTGATTTCATTGTCGTACACATACTATACTGTTCCTTGGGTGGGGGCACTAAGGGGTTATGAAGGGTCTATTTTTTCATTTTTCAGGGTACAAACTTCAAGTGTGACATTTTCCTACATTTTTTCACCCTAGTTTTCTAACGCAGTCTACCTTTAATGTCCAATTCCTTGACTTTAGTGACCCCACACCCGAAATATATTTTTTTTTTGATTATTTTACTGACCCATATCATCATCATATACCTTTATCATCGAATATTATTATTAAAATTATTGATTTCCTCTCAAATACAATTAAGAAAATATATTTTTTACTTTAAGTAACAAAAAAATGCCAACAAAATTTTTCATTTTATACAATTTTAGTTTTTAAGTTTCTACATTATTCAAGTTTCAATATTTTCTAGAGTTTTGGAAGAAAGGAAAATATTTTTTCAATATGTTAACGCAATTAATCAGTCAATTAAATGGGAACAAGTGAAAAAGTTGATGCGCTTTAAGTTCCCATTGAAAGGTCTTTTGGGGTGTGAATGTAGATTGAGTTGAGATTTTTTTTTGTAGAATTTTTAAAAATTTGAAGAATTTAGACGAATTCTTTAAAAATAAAATCTTTGAAATTATTTAAATTAAAAAAAACTTTTTAAAAATTAAAAAAGTTAAAAAATTTTAATTATTTTAAAAAATTGAAAAAAATCAACAAACCAAAAAATAAATAATTCAATCAAAAATTACAAAAGTTAGATTTATACAAAGATACTTTAAAGTTAAAAGTCATTATAATTTTAAAAATAAACTTTAATTTTTAAAGTTCTCAAACCCCAACCGCAAGCACACCCTAAAATACCACTTAAATATTTATATTCATATTTTCAGCATCGCTAGTAAAGTTTTAAGCATTACATTTTAAATGTATTCCTACACATCAATTAATATATTTCTAAATTTTAATTTTTAACAATTTTAAGCGATATTTATTTATTATTTTTATGATTTATTTAAATTTTCGTCAAAAGTCTTAAAGAAAATTTTTTGATTTTTTGATTTCAATATTTAAAAAGAAATAAATTCTTAAACAAGCTCCAAAATTTTAATGATGCCCTTAGAATTACCCGCGATTATAACATTTGAAGGTTGGGCTGGGGAGTGTGACTTTTTCCAGCAAACGGCAGAGACAAACTCGTTGTCATTTGAACCGACTTTTGTGTCTATGTCGTAGCCACTGTAGCGTTGCTGCTGCTGAAGATCAAAGCGGAGGTTGAAAAGCTGCTTACTGAGACCCTAAAATGGAAAATGATATATTTTAAATTAACATTTTTCTATAGACTGTTGACAATTCTTACCTTATAGTAAATACACAACGAGTTATCCTCACTTCCACATGCTATATAGTCACCATTCGTAGCTAATCCTACAAAATTCTTTTCATTAATGTGACCACCAACGAATGATCTCACACAGTATGGTTGTTTATTTATGTCCCATAGTTTTAACTGTCCATCAGTTCCAGCAGAAATTATTTCATTTGTATTCAAGAACTTCACGTACGATACGGCTTTTTTGTGACCCTAAAATTATGAGAATTATTATGTCATTAGGATATGATCAACATTATTTAAAGTCATTAAGTTGCATACCTTCAAAATCAGCAGTGGCTCTTTCAGATTTCTCAGATCGTAATAATGAACACAATGATCAGCCTGGAATAGAAATTTGATTAGTTTTTGAAGCTAGATCCACTAAAGTGTCTGGAAATGTTGGCCAAAATCTACATCTACAAACTAGAGATTAAAGGTTTCTTCACTAAAATTAGAACTAGAGTCAAGGAATGGCATGGTTAGGTCAAGATTGAGACTTAGTACCTTGATCTTTACTTAGTACCTTGACCCTTACTTGGTACCTAGTCATAGAACTTGATGGCTTTTCTAGACATTCAATTCTAAATCCCAAAAACATTCTCAACTCACCGATCCAAAAGCCAAATGACAGGAACTCTTTGGATTAAACTTGACACAACAGACATTTGCCGTCTTTACTTCCAAGGTTGCAACAGAATTTTCACAGTCAATCGACCATAACTTCACTCTTGCATCGTCACTTCCAGATGCTAATAATTTTGTATCAATTTCATTAAAGTCTACGGACCAGCATCTTTTATCATGTTCCTGGAATATCCTCTTCCTCACTCTCGTCTCAACATCGTAGACAGTAACAAGTCCTTCGTAGTCTGAAGCAGCTAAGATCTCTTTGAAGTACGAGTTCCAGCATATCGATGAGATCTTACTCGTACAGATCATCTCATTGATTGGATGCTTGATGTCCACAACAGCATCACGAATACTTGCATAGTAGTCGAAAATTTTGATCCTTTTTGTCACGCCAGCAATGGCGAAGAACTCAGAGTCTTTGTCAAACTCAATGGAACTGACAATTGTTGATGGAAGCATCGTGTTCTCGTTTGAGTAATTAAGGGTCGACAGTGTCCGTAGCTGATTGTACTTGCTAAATTTTACAAGATTATCTCTGAACACATCCAAAGTTTTGCTTGTTTTTGGAACTTCTGGTGCTGGTGTTATTGGCTGTGCTGGAACTGCCTGCTCATTTGTCTCAGTTATCATCAGTTCCTCTTCATTCTGAAAGTGCAGATCATCAGCACGATTTGTAAAGTAACACTTGACAAAGTCATCAAAATGTTGGAACATCCTCTGCTTCCTGATCTTGTAAGTTGATGACTGTGACAGCGGAAGAGCTGTCGTTGGCGTCTGTTGATCATTATTTGGCATGGATGAGTCAATGTCTGTAATTAATTGCTTCATTTCATTTTTAATTGCATCGAGTTCCTGTCCAGCGGAACTAGATCCACTTGGATCTGATGCTGAACTTGCTGTGCTCTTCTCGAACTGCTTTTCGACATCCTCGATTTTTGGACATGAACTTTGGACATTTTTGAGGATATTTTCGACTACTTTGATGTCATTCTTTATTAGACGGATTTTTTTCTCTAATTCTCGTTGTTGCTGCTCTGTCTGCTTCATTAAGTGCTGCAGAAACTCATGGAGTAGCTTGTTCTGTGCTGTAATTGATTCCGCTTCCAAAAGGATCTTCCTCTGTGTGAAAATATCCAAAACTATATTAATATCCGGAAGTGATAATTTCTCAATGGATTCTGTCGTCAGGAATGACTTGAGATTATCAAGTGCACCGTCCTCGTCCTCAATTCCTTGCGTACCTGGAAACATTCTCTCCATTTCCTGCTGTTCCATCAAATGTTTCGATATGAGCTCATTGAGGAGGAAATTTGGAAATATTTGATCAGTCGTGAGGGTACTGTTACATTTTGGACATGACTTGTTGATGTCTATTGACTTCTGGATGCACTTGTTACAAAATGTATGACCACATCTGGTGATTGTTGCCTCACAAATTGTACTGAAGCATATTGGACACAAAAATTGTGATAAATTTGTTGTTGTTGTTGCCTTTTTGATGTCTTTCTCCTTATTCATCTTCTTTCGCGGATTTAAGTCACTCGAATTGCTTGGATTTCGTTCTAGACTTTGCCTTCTTGGCATCTTTAATGCTATTCGATCATTCAGAATCTTTTAGGTCAAGTTTATATTCCAGAAAATTAAACTTTTCTCTCAATTTTATTTCTCTACCTACTCATTCGATTTTCTTGCAGAGAATTTTTAGCTTCTGGAGTGAAGAAGACATCAAAATAATAGGAATGATTGAGGAGGTTCATGAACTTCCACGCTTTGGTATTTTTTTATGAATTACATTAAAATTTTTGGTTTAAAATTTTATAAGTTAAAAATTGTTAGAATTTTAGGAAAATTTATTTTATTTGCTAGTTAACCTACCTAATAATCATATAATTGTGACTTTATTGCTAGAATATAATTAAATAGAATTTCAATTTTAAGGTGCGGAAGTTCAAATCAATTCTGATTGGTGGAGCTTATTCATTGTTTTGATAAACTTGATGTTTTAGAAAAAGTTTCTCTCACGTGTCTAGACAGTCGTTGATGTAAAAATGAAATAGTTGTAATTATTGAGACAAATGAGACAGACGGACAGACAGACAAAGTGGAGACTAAAAATAAAAAAATTGCAGATATTTGAATTTAAATATATTAGGATTTATTATCAATTTTTGAATCAAATTTAAAATGTTATCAATGCTCTCATTATCCATCTTCACTCCATCATTGACTCAACATGAATAGCAACAACTGGTACTTCCTTCTCCCATGAAATGAAAATCTCAACTTTTCCGTCCTCATCCACCATAATTTCATCTCCAATGCATGTGTTGTTCATTTTCCCACCAGTCATGATGTCACAATATTTTCCAGGTGGGACACAAGCCTTGACTGTTGTCTTAAGGTTCAGTGAAAGTTCATTATTAAAAGCAATAAATCCAAGCTTTCCTCTGCAAAATGCAACTTGATTCTGTCCATTATCAGCCCAATTTGTGAGTGATGAATTTCCAACAACATTTCTGAATTTTATCATTTCCTTAATTTGTGGCCACCTGTGCTCACAGATCCATGGTTTTTCACACTGTCCATCATCATTGATTGTCTTGGATGTAATTTGATTTTCTTCATCCATTGGAGGTCCTTCCATAACATTCTCAAAAAAGAATGAGCTCATAATCTTTGGAATTCCATATTGTCTTAAAATTGAGAATTTCTGTAAATCCTTTAACAAACAGCCTCTGATTGTCGTGATTGTCGATAAAGACAATTGCATCACTTGATGGAACAAAACCACGTTCTGGTCCCCATTTTAGTAAGCCATGCATTGGCTTTTTACCTTGGAAGACTAAGCCTAGTTCATTTGAACAGAGGTACTCGGATACTAAGCCAAGACCAATGTATTCGGTTTTTGAGATTGCTTCACCTCCGAGGTCTATTGGATGGAATAAAAAGTTTAATTATTATATTCAAGTAGACATTATGCACCTTACCTATGATTTCTTGGTATATGAAAGGCTTTGATTCAGCTGGAAAATCAAATTCTGTGTTTAATGTCTTCAACCGATTGTAAATGGCTGCCAGATCAGTTGGCCACATATTTTTGACTGAGTCCATTCTAAATCCCGCCACTCCATTTTCAATCAGTAGATTCATCAGTTCCACAATTTTATCTCGAACATTCTCATTTGCTTGATTCAAGTCAGGCAATCCGTCAACACGACAATTTCTTATCTGAAATGCATTGCTGAAATCTTTCATTTCACAATTTTCATTGAAGTCAGCATGTGTGTATGGAATTTCTGGATATTTTAATTCTTTTGGATATGCCATACTTTTATTGTATCCATAAACATCTCCATCACCATTTGCCATGTGATTAGCCACGATATCAACGTAGATTCTTATTTTATGTTTTTGGCACTCTTTAACCATCTCACGGAAGTCATCGATGTTGCCTGATGGGCTGATGACTTTATATGATACTGGAGAGTATCTGTTGTACCAAAAGAATTTGTCATCAACTTTTGGCTCTGTAACTGGTGAGACTTGGACAGCACCATAGCCAACTTCAGCTAAAAACTCACATTCCTTGGCAATGTCACTGAATTTCCATTCAAAAAGATGTACGATTCCTGTGCGGCCCTCGTAGATGTAAGAATTTTTATTGCAGGTGATGAATGTGAAGAGTATGGAGAATGTGATGAATTTTGTGGACATTTTCAGGGAGGTCTGTTTTGAACTATATCGCGAAATATTTGAAATTCACCACAAATTTATTTCTAAAAAATGATCAATTTTTTAAATTTTCAACTTCAAACTTTTTCAATTTCAGCAATAAAAATACACTCTAAGTGCACTTTACATACTGAATTTATAGCATTTTCATTAACAAGATCATACTGTGATTAAAAGTCATTAAAACTATATCAGATCAACTAGCATTGATAGTGAAATTATGGCACTCAGATGAGTCACGGTCATTGTAATGTTAATTAAATCGGATTAGACACTTTCTGGAAATTATGAAAATAAAAACAAAAAATATGATACGTCTAAGGTGTCGGTGATGTTCGTGTGATGTCAATTGTTAAAAATTCAGGTTCATAACCTAAAATTGTTCAACATAACCTAAAAAAATTAAACAAAAAAAATTTCTTCAAAAAATCTCAAAATTTTATTTCCACAAAAATCATCTCAGTTAATTTGTGAGACTTCATACAAGTAAGCACCGAGCAATTTCGATCCCTCAATATAATTACGAATATCAAGCTTCTCATTTTGTGAGTGAGCACCATCATCACCGCAGCCAAGAGGAAGCAACAAGACATTCTTGCCGGTAACTTCTTGGAAAGTTAAAGTGACAGGAATTGAGCCTCCTTCACGAGTCATGTCAGGTTCAACTTTATAGACATGCTTTGTGGCACGTGCAGCAGCTTGATAGTGTTCATGATTTGGATTTTCAGTCCATGGACGTCCACCATGGGCCATGTAGCACTTCATTTTGTTCGGTGACTCAAGTTCCGAGAATTTCTTGTTCAAATAGTCAACGACGAGTTTCTCAACTTTGGCTGGGTCTTGATTTGGTACAGCACGGATGCTGAACTTGCCAATGACTTTTCTTGGGATGACAGTCTTTTGTCCAGGTTCACTGAATGCACCTTCAATGCCATGAAGTGACAATGATGGGAATCTCCAGCGATGTTGAAGCAACTTTGCCTTTGATGGATGTAAAAGCTTGCCTGGAGCACCAAGGTCCTTGCGGAACTGTTCAACATCAAATGTAATTTTCTCATACATTTCATTCTCATTAGGCAGCATTGGTGCTACATCCTTGTAAATTCCAGGAATCAAAATTCGTCCTGTATTGTCAACAAGTTGTCCCATCAAGAAAATTAAATCAGTCATTGCCTCATGAACAGCACCACCAAAAACACCTGAATGTAAATCCTTTGATGCGCACTCCACCTCAAGTCCAAAGTAGCAAATTCCACGAAGACCGTATGTAATGCATGGATGTTCACTTCCAAGCCAGTAATTGTCACTGATGCAGACATAGTCAGTTCCTTTGAACCATTCTTTGCGGGCGTAAAGGAGGTCATCGAGTCCCTCACTTCCACTTTCTTCCATTCCTTCAAAGACAAACTTGATGTTGACTGGAACTTCCATGTTTAGCTTCTGGTAGGCTTCGATTGCGTTGAACCAGCCGAGGATTGGTCCTAGAATTGGATGTGGAAGGAATGGTTAGTGAATTTTTACGTTATATGTACATAACCTTGTATTTTTTGAGGATATGAAATGTATTTTAGGGTCAAAATTAGTTGGGGTCGAACTAGATCCATAAAATCTCAAATCTCAAATTTTTGAGAAAAGCCATTGAAAAGCCTATTTAAGGTAGATTCCTTACCTTTATCATCAGATGCACCACGTCCATACAACTTTCCGTTGCGTTCAGTCAAGACAAATGGTTCAGTATCCCATCCATCTTCTTTCAGTGCTGGTTGAACATCAAGATGTCCATAAATTACAACAGTCTTTTTGGCTGGATCCTAAAATTATTTTGAAATGAAAAATATGTTAATTTGATTATATTTACGTTTTATGGTTAAAATATAGTTTTAAAGTATAATAGTAAATCATAGAGTTGCCTTTGGTTAGACTAGTTGTACTCTTGGGATACAAGTGTACAAAAAAATGAATTGTGGCCTTAGTTAACCAAGAATAAAACCCATTTAGGGTCATTTTTAACGTAAAAAATCATTTCTGACTCCCCAAAAATCCCAAACATAACATTTATATCAAAAATATCCTCACACCAAAGTACTTCCATTATTATCAATAATCCAACAATATTGATTGTTGTTGTAGATTATGAGAAAGTTTATTTTTTGTTGATAAATAAAGTGATTACGATAAGAAGCTATTGACATTTTCAATTGATTACACTGATATGTCTTGGATGGATTGAATATAGGGTTAGTTCATGAATGATGTCTTTGAAATTTTGACCCAGCTTCCGAATTATTGGACATCATAATTGTACGGTTTGTTATTTTCTTTACAAAAACTAAAATAAATTGAATCCAAATTTTTGATAACAATGCAGCTGCTATTTTCTATCAGCATACATTTTATCACCATTGTTTACATGTTTACAGACTCATCTTATCGGTCTTGTGTTTTTTAAATTCTCTGCATTGTTAATCAGCAACAATAAATGGGCCTCAATCAATCTCAAATTAAAAGCAAATCATTGCCGACTTAGTGCAAAAATTATGTAATAAAGGTATCAAAAAGTGATTTTTCAGTTTTATTGTTTGTTGATTGATGAGGATTTAATCGTGATTTTGGAGGGTTTTTGGTGGCATGTGTAGAAGTAAGAGAGGGGATCGTGTACTTTTGGAGCTGATATTTGTCTTGGGAGGGGGGGGAGGTTCTAGTAGAAACTGAAGTCTATCTGTCTGCTCGTCTTTTTATCTATTTAGTGGTCAATTTATTGGTAAATCAACCTCAAATCCATTTCCAAAGTCACTATCAAGCAATCAAACACAAAACAATTCATTATTATCTCACCCACAAATTCTGTATTATTGTCATGAAAAACATGTAATCACACCGATAAGATAAAAAAGCAAGCAACTTGGTCTCATAAATCTCAAATTATCAATAAATACTAGGCAACAAGGTTCATTACATCAATGAATGAGTGAATGAGTGAGAAAATTATTAAATAACAAGTAATTCATCAAAATGTAGTAAAATTCCAAGTGCAAAAATTAATTGGAAGACATAAAGTGAGAATGGAAAAGTATGAGGAAATATGAGAACTAGTTGCATGATTATGTTGAAGTCTGTGAGTCATTTGTGGGAATGGGGAATTTAAAATTTTTTTATCATGTGATATTTTGTAATGAATCAGCTTTCGATTGAGGATTCCAGGATTTATTTAGGATATTTATTTTTTGGATGTGTGCTGGACTCAATTTAAACTTAACTTAAGTTTTAAGTTCTCGTTTTCTATTAAGCATGCTTACTCATCATGACCTTAACTTCAGTTCTATGCAGTTCTACACTCAAATTAATCTCAGTTCTTATTTACAGATTTTAATAAAGCCATTCGGCTGTTTACACGTTTCGCCTTCTGGCTAACACAGGAACTACCCAAAACCACAATAACAATTTGCTGCTTGCTTCCAGTAATAAACAGAATTATTCTGTGGTTTTCTCAGAGAAGTCAATGAACTTTACAGTTAGTTCAGTAAATTTTATGGGAGGTATGCTGATTTTTTGGTCACAATAATTTTTGTCATGAAACTTCCCAAAATCCAGATAATCTACTTATTGTCCTAAACAGATACAAGACCCTCCTCCAAACCCTCATAAATCATAAAGCCTACTCACATTTCCATAAGTTCCCATCACAACATTTGGCAATTTCAATTTACTTCCATCGGGTAGTGTCTGCATACCAATATCAACCTGCTCACAAGTAACTCCAAGTGCTTCCATTTTCTTCTGTGCCCAATCAATCATCTGTTGACATTCTGGACGTGCGTGTGGCCATGCTGATACGGATTTTATGGCAACAGCTTCTGTCAATGTCTCGATGTACTTTGACTTGTTCTGGTCGATGTAACTGCATAAAGAGAATTTTTTTGCATTGTCATCAATTTTGCTTTTTTAGATAAATCTTGCGGCTTTAGACTTACGTGAATAATTTGACTAATGTATCCGGCAAGCTCATGATTTTTTTATGATTTGATGCTTCTGCTTTGACTACTCAATAACAACTGATAAAATTTTACTAAATATATTTGAGTTTTTTATGTCAAACTCGGTCAGTGCCGATAACAAAAACAAATATTTTGTAAACTTTCGAGTCTTGATGCTTGTTGGAGTGGAGAAGAAAACTTTTTGAATTTTTTGTGAACGTTGAGAAATTAAAGAAAAGATTGCAATTATGAAATTTATTCAACATTTTTCAGAAAGTTTTGATTATTAATAGATAATTTTACATGTTTCGTTGTAATCAGTCAAATGAGATCTACTCAGAATTGTTCATATTGCTTTGAGTTTATCACTAAAACTTAAAGAAATGACTTACATTTTATTTATAAATCATTGAATTTTTTAGCATAAAATTTAAGAGTTTAATCATATTTTATTTATTAAAATTATCAAAAAAAAACAGTATGAATACAAATTTTCAAAATATTCAAAATATTTGTGCAAAAGGGGCGTTTGCATTTTAAGGGGCTAGTTTTCCTTCTTGCTCTATGACCAAATACGGCTAGAACAAAATCATAGATTTTTTTTAAAAAATTTCATTAAATATTAAAAAAGCAAAACAAGTTTTTTACCCTTCTTCATAAGTTGTTCGATTATATTCAGCACCAGGATCTGGTACCACAACTTTGATGAAATCGATGTCAGTATCGTTCGCACTCAGTGGACTCAAAGTTGAACTTTTATCCCAAGGGAAATTTCCTTCATATTCTTCATATTCTTCATCTTCCTCATCTTCCGCATCTCCAAATCTTGATGATATTTGACTGACTGAAATTTTATTTATCCATCCTATGAACATGGTGACGTTTGTGTATATTGAATATTTATTGACATCACATCCGATGTCTGAGTCAATTAATGAAGACGAAACCAATCCTCGAAGGTAGAAAACATTTTTATAAGACACAAATAATCCACCTCCGCTATCAGCTGTACATGCACCAGTTCCATTTGCATGACCACCACAAAATGTAGTTCCAGATGCAATAGTATGAAGTTCTGGATATTTTCGTAAGCAATTTTCAAATCTATGAATTGGTGTCTGTGCTTGTTTTGGAACTTTTGAAAATTCTTTGGACCTATCTTCAGTTTTTCCATATCCAACAACGGTCCCCACGTTGATCGTTTCAACAATTTTATTTTTATTAGGCAAGCAAATCGGCCATACTTTGTCATTGAATTCTACTTCATATTTAAGCACAATCACAGCAATGTCAGAATCATACTTTGGTGTCTCAGGATTCCAATGATCGTGAGTTTTAATGGTTTCTATTTTGGCAGTTACTCTTGAGACTTCAAAATTTTCCGTTAAATCGTGACTTCCCAAAACGACTCTAAGATAATTATTTTCGTATTTTCTCTTGCTTTTGTCATATATACAGTGACCAGCTGGAAGAATTGATACAATTCTGAATATTGTCTAAATTATAACACAAAAATTCCAAACCTGTCAAAACTTTTCTATTTGATATTAGAACGCCTCCGCAATGGACATCATTCTTGTTGTTAATTAAGACCGCCATCCTGAAAATTTAATCAAAAAATCAACTAATGTAAAAACTAATTTAAAATACTTATACCAAGGATATGTTCCTGGATTAAAGTCCTCTCCTTTAACAAGCAATGGAATACCGGCAGGACGTGTTCCACACTCATTCTACAGAACAAAAATGTTTTAGTATATGTGTGGAAAATTGTAAGATTTTTAGATAATGGTTCTTGATTTTAGCATTGGTCTAGGTATATTTAATACCAGGAGTAATCTAATAAACATAGTAATTTGAAGAAACTTATTCATCAATTTGGGGGAAGGGGTTAAGTCTCAAAAACGACCCTGTATAAAATAATAAAACATAGCTTCTTTTTATTATAAATATGAACCCACCTTGTTTCTTCCTGGTGACTTAGCCGTAGTTGATCTTGTCCTGCTTCTTCGAGTGGTCTTGGTTATAATTTTTGGTGTTGTTGTTAAATCAATATTACCATCTAAAAATAATTTTGAAAATTATTTGAAGTTTTTAATTCCAAATATCAACATTGAGACCTAAAATTTCTGAAATGTCTCGATTTCGATAACATCTTAAATATTTATTGAAATTTAGAATATTAAAACAAAAATAGTCCAATCAGGGACCCTGAGGTCTAGACCTTTGACTACGCAGAAAGTAATACTAATTTATCAATAAACTTACAAGAAATACCAAAATACTCGTAGCACAGCTGTAATTTTTCGTCCATCTCTATTTTATGGATAAGTGTCTCATTACTGCATGTATTTCCCTTCATATTCAATTTTTTGACTGGAATTTTCTCAATAAATTCCCTGTCGATTCCAAAAAGCTTATTTTCTGACAGTATTACATCTTTTAAGACTGGATGATGACCGAATGATGCTGATTTGATAAAACTAATCTTGTTTGAGTGTAATTTTAGTTTTCGTAGACTTTGTAATGGGTTAAACACATTTTCAGGTAGGTCCTCTATTTCATTATACGACAGATCCAATTCTTTTAGATTCTGGAGGCTTTCGAACCAATCTGAATTCAAATATTTTAAGTTATTTCCATCAAGCTTTAAAGATTCTAAGTTTATTTGTGAGTAAAAAATTTTACTAGGCAGGAAATTGATGTAATTGAAAGATAGTTCCAATGTTTTTAGGTTCTTTTGCTTTAGGAACAGATTTTGAGGCAGGGTTTTGAACTCATTGTAGCTCAAGTGCACATCAGTCAATCTAGGATTATTGATTAGCAAGTTCTTATAAACTACTCGAATTTTATTTTTGTAGAAAAATAAAATCATGAGTTCTTTACAATTTTTAAGAGCATTACGTTTTACAGTCTCAATGTCCACTTCACTCATGTCAATTATTTTCAAACTTTTAAATTTGTCGCAGTAAACTGACGGAAAAATATTGATGAATTTTTTTGCTTTGTCTGCAACTGACAGGACAAATACATCACTATGTGTCCTTTCTGGATATGGATCATCATCCCAAACTTCATTAGGAACAGTCAATTTTCCATCAATACGAATGCTGCATGTATAAAGATAATTTATTCCATTTATATAACTTGATT
Organism: Chironomus tentans; assembly: GCA_963573255.1. Lineage (NCBI taxonomy): Eukaryota > Metazoa > Arthropoda > Insecta > Diptera > Chironomidae > Chironomus > Chironomus tentans. Next base: position 713,838 of record OY754305.1, read on the forward strand.
TTAGATAGTCAAACACACAATAGGGTGTATTAGATACAGCATGATCCACAAGAGCCATCAAAAGTATTAATAATGTCACTTTCATCTCGCACAGTCTATAAACTTATATTAGATCTGCTGAGGGTTTTTACAGCCGTATTTTTTGAATAATATGCAATAAATTCGAAGCGATAGGAAAAATTGTATTATAAATAAATCGATGACAAATTTTTTAATTTCCTTGTTTTTCCAAATTTTGTAATGCGTGGATTTGACTACTTTTTGTATTAAATTTGACCTTTTGATGGTGACCTTAGCAAACTCAGTATCCTCAGTTCGACGTCCGCTGCCTGCTAGACGAGCTACTGATGCCCTCACTTATATTTATTGTCACTTTAGATGTAATCAGGTATAGAATTTAAGTTTGAAAAAACAATTTCAAGTCCACACTTCTCAAATGCCTTTTAACAACTAAAAATAATTTTAAAAAATAGTCAATTTATATATTTGTGTTTTGTTTTGCAAATCTGTGAGCCAAAGTTGTGATGCAATAAAAATGAGAAACGCACAAAATTAAGAGTAAAATTTGAGAATTGACAGTCGCTGAATTCAATGTGTCATATAATAAAGAAATGAGAGCATCCCCACCATCAAATAATTTTTGTGATTTTTTAAAATTATTCTCAAATAAATCTCTTTTTTTGTGATTTAGGGTAGATTTTCATTGTTGCCGTATCCAAGCTACATCCCTGTATGTAATCCAAAATAAAACATTTTTTAAAGCTTCATAATTTTAAAAGTAAAAGTTTTTTATTTAATTTAAAATAAATTCTTAAAAAATATTTTTTACTGGTTTCATTGCACATTTCGAACTTGAATCCTGTTAAACTTCAGCAGTGTTCAAAAATTAGTAGTTAATGTTTACCAAACTGGCCTGTAAATTTAAACAAAATCAGCTATGAAATATGGGAATTTAGACACTATAACTCAAAAATAATTACTTACTTATCATCAATAGTCATCGGTATTGGAGCTTCTGTTCTTAAAGTTGGTCTTGTGATTAATTTTGGTGACCATGGCTTTATAAACTCCCCCCTGGATGTAACTGCACTTACATTTATATTATCGATCCAACTAATGAATTGTGTAACATTTGTGTATAAAGCGTAGCTATTGACATTACATTCTAATTCTGAATCAAGTGAAGAGGATGAAACAATACCACGAAGATAATATACGTTTTTATAAGACACAAATAATCCACCTCCACTGTCCCCTGTGCACACACCAGCTCCTTTTCCATAACCACCACAAAATGTAGTTCGAGATGCAATAGTATGAAGTTGAGGATATTTTCGTAAGCAAAACACGAGGTTATGAATTGGTGTTTGTGCTCGTTTTGGAATTTTTGAATATTTTTTGGACCTATCTTCAGTCTTTCCATATCCAATGACAGTTCCATTGGTGACCAACAATGCAGGAGAACCTCGACGAGTCAAACAAATCGGATAAATTTTCGAATTAAAATCAACATCTTCTTTGAGGACAATCACAGCAATGTCGTATTCAAATTTTTCTGTTGTTGGATTCCAATCATCATGAACATGAATAGCTTCAATACCGACGGCAATACTTCCCACCTCATGGTAAGAATTTAAATAATGACTTCCTAAAACGACTTTGAGATCATTTTCTCCCAATTCTTTGTTTGTGCTAATAATGATACAGTGACCGGCTGAAAGGTAAAACCAAAATTAAAATTAATTCTTAGCATAAATTTGGCATTTCGAACCTGTAAGGACTTTTCTACTTGAAATGAGGACACCTCCACAATGGACATCATTGTTATTATCAATTAAGACTGCCATCCTGAAAATATAAAGAAATTGAATTAAACAGTATTGATCTGTGGATATAGAGTCAGCTACATACCAAGGATATGTTCCTGGATCGAAGTCATCTCCATTTACAACTAATCCTCTTCCTATGCTCGGCATTCCACATGCTTCCTATTTAATAAACAGATGATTATTAAAATCATTACTTGATCTAAGTCACGAACCTACACACTAACTTAATTTGCACCTTATCTGTTCAAGAAATCGGTTTTTGGTTATACACTAGGGCAGTGCTTCTTGAGTGAAACTGCCTGAAATGTTACCTTAGGGATGATTTCCCACATTAGAGCAGTCTTATGTTATTCACTAGGGTCACCTCTAGAGTATAACCATAGGATATACCTCTGAGTAGGGTGGATCATACCCAAGAGCAGTGGACACACCTTTCAACCAAAATTTTTCCACGGAACACCAAGTTTTAAAAAGTATGAAAATATTTACATTTTCTTCTTTGGTGATTGTATTTTTTTGCGGAATACTTGTGTGTCGCGGAACATAGTTTGAACACAAATGCCCTAGAGTATAGCTAATGATAAGCAATAGAAATTAATAAGTCTAGATTACCTGAATATCTGGAATTGAAGTTGATGATTTTGGTTTTGGGTTTGTTGTTGATGTTGAGCTTTCAGTTGTTGTGCTAGTTATCAATCTTGTTGTAGATAATTTTGTAGTTGCTTGTTCGGTTGTTGTCGTTGTCGAAGCCTGAGTTGTTGTCACTGCTGCGGAGGTTGTTTTAAAAGTAGTTGTTGGAATTGTTCCCCTCGGTTTCGTTGTTTTTACGGGGACTGGTGTGGATTGGATGTTGAGTGGTTTAAATGGAAATAAACTTTGTTCCTTTTCAAAGTTGTCAAAGCATTCCTTTAAGTTTATAATCATTGACTCTTTGTTCCTAAATTCTGCACCTTTACCGCATTCATTCTCTTTTAAGTACAAATCTTCGATTGAATTGTTTCTTATAAATTTCTCATCTATTGCAAATATTGGATTAAAATCCAAAGAAACTGTTCCTAATCTTGGATGCTGTCCAAATGAGTTTGAATTGATCATAACTATTAGATTTGAATTCATTTTCAATGTTTTAAGGCTTTTTAAATTTTCGAAAATATTTTCTGGAAGTTCTGCAATTTTATTACCAGACAAGTCTAAATCCTGTAGGCCATGAAGATTTTTAAACCAATTTTGGTTCGTAATTCCGATTTTATTTGAATCAAGTTTTAATTTTCTTAATTTTACTTGTGACCGAAAAATTCCATTAGGCAAATATTCAAGTGAGTTTCCAGACAAGTCCAAAAATAAAAGTTTTTCTTGCTTTTTAAATAATCCTTCAGGCAAACTCACAAATTTATTCTGACTGAGGCAAATGTCTATCAAATTCTCATTGTTGTCAAAAATATTTTCATAAATTTGTGCAATTTTATTCTTGCAGAATTTAAGAATCCGCAGATTTGGACAATTGTTGAAAGCATTCTTAATCACTGCCGAGATATTTGCACCACTCATGTCAATAATATGTAGATTTTCAAATTTTTCACAAAATATCGACGGAAATATTTCAAAATATTCTGAAGATTCTAAGCTAATTGTCAAAAATTTTACATCGCGATCACTTTTGTCATCATGCGCACCATAAATTTCATTCAGAACTGTAAGTTCTGCATTATTAGTACTGACTTCACAACCATATTCATAAAATTTTAAAATAATTTTTTTCTCAAAGAAACAAGTTGGTGCATTTGCTGTTGCTTCACTCACAAAGATTATTAAAAGTAATACAATTTTTATGTTCATTTTTTCGACTTTTTTTGATAATGCTGAATATACATGAAAAGTATTATGATTTGAAAAGGTCAATTGAATCATTATTTTCCCTTTTTACATAAGTCCATTTCTAAATGTTTGGTCTTCGTTTGAACTAACTTCAAAGTTTACATAGACATGTTATATATCATTGGAATCTTTAAAGTTAGTACTATCATGTGCCGCCATTTTTGGAATTTTTGAAACGGTTCTATCGGTTAAAAAACCGGTTCAAAAATGAGTAGTCCACAGTTTCTAGAAATCATACTTCCAATAAGGCTAAAAATATGGTTGATATCTAGAATTGTAGCTTACAAAAATCGATGGAGCTTTAAAGGACTTTTGGATTTTTCACGCAAAGGTTACATCATTTTTGGAGGGTCCAAAGTTGAAACTTCAAAAAATCATAACTTTAACTAGAAATAAGTAAAAATTATGAAACTTTCACCAAAATATTTGTTTTCTATAGAGCTATCAAGGAAAAATATAATTAAGTGGGGTTTGTACGATATGATGTCACAATTTTCAAAAATATGATTTTGCATACATTTGAAGTACTTTTTTGACATTAATAGAATATAGTTATTAAAAAACCTTTAACAGCATTATATTACACATTTAAAGATCTTTAAAATGATGTATCACTTGTCTGGGGTCAGAACCCCAGTGACGTCAAAAACAGTTTTTGATTTTTTTGACACATTTTTTGAAAACTTTTCAAAATTCCAAAAACGTAGTCTTAATCTACATAAAATTACCTTTTCAACGATATACAACACTTATAGCTTGCAATAGTTCATACTGTAAAACATTAACTTTACCGATTCGAATTTATTGTTGTTGTAAAACAGTAATTTTTAAAAAGTTAATGTTTTACAGTATGAACTATTGCAAGCTATAAGTGTTGTATATCGTTGAAAAGGTAATTTTATGTAGATTAAGACTACGTTTTTGGAATTTTGAAAAGTTTTCAAAAAATGTGTCAAAAAAATCAAAAACTATTTTTGACGTCACTGGGGTTCTGACCCCAGACAAGTGATACATCATTTTAAAGATCTTTAAATGTGTAATATAATGCTGTTAAAGGTTTTTTAATAACTATATTCTATTAATGTCAAAAAAGTACTTCAAATGTATGCAAAATCATATTTTTGAAAATTGTGACATCATATCGTACAAACCCCACTTAATTATATTTTTCCTTGATAGCTCTATAGAAAACAAATATTTTGGTGAAAGTTTCATAATTTTTACTTATTTCTAGTTAAAGTTATGATTTTTTGAAGTTTCAACTTTGGACCCTCCAAAAATGATGTAACCTTTGCGTGAAAAATCCAAAAGTCCTTTAAAGCTCCATCGATTTTTGTAAGCTACAATTCTAGATATCAACCATATTTTTAGCCTTATTGGAAGTATGATTTCTAGAAATTGTGGACTACTCATTTTTGAACCGGTTTTTTAACCGATAGAACCGTTTCAAAAATTCCAAAAATGGCGGCACATGATAGTACTAACTTCAAAGATTCCAATGATATATAACATGTCTATGTAAACTTTGAAGTTAGTTCAAACGAAGACCAAACATTTAGAAATGGACTTATGTAAAAAGGGAAAATAATGATTCAATTGTCAACCTCGCTGATTAAGCAAATTTTGATGTTAGTTGATTCTAATTGTGACCAGATGGTAGATTTTTTACAGATGGAGAGACACAGGAACCTAGTTAGCAACCTTGATTAGGAGCCAAGTTGAACCGCTGTCTAGGGGTAGATCATAAGATTAAACAAAAATTTCCCCACAATTATTATTAGATTTGTTTTTTTAATTATTTCACCACGAAAATCGTAAGTATTCTAAGAACATTCAAGAATTGCTGATAAGGATTATGAACTTTTTCACAGAATATTGATAAATCTGTTTTTTTTTCATCACTAGAATTTACACTAATGTAGGTTAATCCATTTTGTTAGAGCTAGCTTGACCGACTGATTCAAAAATATCAAAATCTTTAACTTTTGCATGTTTCGATGAGATGAGAAAAGAGTGTGAAATAATTTGAGCAAAAATGAAAATTGTTTGGAGAATAATTTATGTTAACAATGTTGTTATCAGGCACTCGAATGAAGTCGCGAGTCTTTGACTTCTAATATACCCTAACAAACATCAATGTGCTCACTTTTCATGAGCACAATAGTGAGCATGTACTCACTAAGGACTTATTTGCAAATGTTCAAACAAACATACTTACTACCGTGCTTTTTATATGCTTACGTAATTTTTGACATGAATTTTATTATGCTCGCTTAATTATATTAATTAACCATTAACTCTGAATGTGCTCTGAACATAAGTTTTTTCTAGATCTGATAAAAAATTATATACTCATTTAAGCATACTCATTGACCACAAGCTGAGAACATGCTCTAAGTACAATCGAAAAATTCTATTTAAAATAATTCGAGAACTTAATTGAACATACTCAGTAAGTACAGTCTGAGAACATGTTCTAAGTATGATTAAAAATTTCATTAAAAAAATTTCATGAACTCAATAGAGCGTACTCAGTGAGTACAGTCTGAGAACATGTTCTAAGTATGATTAAAAATATCATTAAAAAAATTTCATGAACTCAATAGAGCATACTCAGTGAGTACAGTCTGAGAACATGTTCTAAGTATGATTAAAAATTTCATTAAAAAAATTTCATGAACTCAATAGAGCGTACTCAGTGAGTACAGTCTGAGAACATGTTCTAAGTATGATTAAAAATATCATTAAAAAAATTTCATGAACTCAATAGAGCATACTCAGTGAGTACAGTCTGAGAACATGCTCTAAGTATGATCAACAATTTTATTTTAAAAAAATTTATGAACTCAATAGAACATATTCAGTAAGTACAGTCTGAGAACATGATCTAAGTATGATTAAAAATTTCATTAAAAAAATTTCATGAACTCAATTGAACATGCTCAGTTAGTAATGTCTGAGAACATACTCTAAGTACATTTTGTTTTTTTGCTGAACGTGCTCACGTGAAAAAATTATGATATGCTCAGCTGAGCACATTCTAGAGCAAGATCTTGAGCACAATCTGAGCACAAACAATAAGATATCGCGCATTAAATTAGAACGTGCTCACCTGAGCACATTCCTGAGCATGCTCGTGAGCACATTCTGAGCATACTCAGATATTTAACACATTAAATTAGAACGTGCTCACCTGAGCACATTCCTGAGCATGCTCTTGAGTACATTCTGAGCACACCATACTGAACATGCTCAGATATTTTTAAGGAAAAAAAGTTAATTAAGTTAACTAATGAATTGTAAGTTGTTTCCTAAATGTTGTAGAACCCGTGTAGAACCGTTATTCCTTGAAATTAGCATGTTTAAAGATATAATAATTTAAATATGTCTTTTGCCATATTTTTATTATTATATATTTACAGATGGTGACTTCAAGGAAAAATGCGAGATCTCGAAAGTTAAGCAACGCAAGGAGGAATTTCAAACAAAGATGGGTGACTGGAAAAATGTCTAAGTATCAAAATTTTTCAATTAAATAAACTACTAATAAAACTTTTAAAAAAACGTGGTAAAAATTCTCGTAAAGTTCTCTGGTCAACTAAAAAAATTGTGGTTAACTTAATTAATTTTTTAAATTTTGTATTATTTAAACATGCTCAGTGAGCACGTTCTTTGAGCATGCTCAGAGTGTGCTTATTTATATACGCATGCGTATTATCTGCACATTTTATAATGTGTTCATAATGTGCTCACTGAGCATACTTAGCAAAAATCTAAGCGTGCTCTTAACGTGCTCTATTGAGCATATTTTCTTTGACGTTCTTTGAGTGTGCTCTGAGCATGCTTAATTAATGTGTTTGTTGAGCACGTTCCTTTAAGTATACTCATATGAGTATTTTGCAATGTACTTTCTTGAACATGCGTTAAGGGTAAAGTACCGGGACCGCTGAGCACGTTAAATGAGTACGTGTTTTTTAAAAAAATGATTGTGTTCTCAACGTGCTCAATGTCTGTTAGGGTATACTCCCTGATCGAATACCTATAGATAGGATTCAAGGATATCTTTCTTTTGAAACACTAAGCAGATGGTCAGCCTACATGTAGAGATTAGGAACTCTAAGCTACCGACCCCAGCTTTGGAAGAGTTGTATTCAAATAGCCGAAAATAATTTGATCTATAAAAAGATTATCTGAAAATTACTATCAAAATTTTGTTGTCCTTTTCCAGCTTGCGGAACTGATTAGAATTTCAAAATTAGTTCCGCAGCTTTCTTTATTGTTTATTGATTGCAAAACACACATTAGAAGTATTGATTTAAGTATTTTAATCTTAAGTTTGTTTAGTTTTCCAAAAGGTTATGCTGCCAAAGTCGCCATATTGTCACAGGTATTGTCATTAATTTATCTGAGTATTTCAGAGTAACTCATCATATCCATATTGGTCTAAATTAAAAAAATATTTATCAATCATAATGATTTTACAGTATTTGGTTGTTAGTTAACCATACCTGCCATTAAGTTGTGCAGGACGAGGTGTAGTCTTTATCCACGGAGGAACAAAACTTATTGGACTTTCTCCAAACCTCAATGATAGACTGTTGTTTCCAATTTCATATAGCCAAGGGACAAATTTAGTAACGTCAGTAAATAATGAATAAGCACCGACATTACATCCATATTGAGTACCAGATAGAGATGCTGACACAATTCCTCGAAGAAAAAATTTATTTCCAATCCTCACAAACAATCCACCTCCACTGTCACCTGTGCACGCACCAGTTTCATTCCCATGTCCACCACAAAATGTTGTATGATGTGCAATTGATTGGATTTGTGGATATTTCCGAATGCATGTTTCTAATTTATGGATCGGTGTATCTGCTTGCTTTGGAAGGTACGAAAATTCCCTTGTTGTGTCTTCTGTTTTTCCATATCCAACTATTGTTCCATTTTTGGCTGAAGCTTCAGAGGTTCCCGGAAAAGCCACACAAATTGGATTTATATGATCATTATAAGTCACATCCTCTCTCAACATCAGCACAGCAATGTCTGAGTCATATCTGGATAAGTACTGATTCCAATTTTGATGGACATGAACCTCGCGTACATTAAATGTTAACCTGCCGACTTCATGAAGTAAATTTAAGTTGTGACCACCTAGGACCACTAATATGTCTTTCGCCTCAATTTTTCTTAAAGCTTTCGTGAGGATGCAGTGACCGGCTAAAATATCATTAATGAAATTAATGGAACAAGTCATGAATATTTCTTGAAATACCAGTAATAACTTTTGCTTTGGATATAAGGACACCTCCACAGTGAACCTTTTTATCGACAACTAGGACAGCCATCCTGTAATCAAAAGTTAAAATTAAAAATTAAAATTGTTCAAGAATCTCAAAAATTAACAACTTGCCATGGATATGAACCAGGATCAAAATCCTCTCCATTGATAATCAATGGTACACCAGATGGACGTTTTCCGCAAGCACTCTTAAAAAAATATTCAATTAATGTCAGTTTTATTTTCATTTTGAATCCTTACCTCATCAATATCAGATCGATGTTGACTTGTTACTGCAGGTGTCGGTCTTTGACCTAAAAATTACAGTTTTATATTTGAAATATGATGAAGTTAACATGTAGCTAGTGATAATTTTAGTTTTTGAAAAGCAAGTATAATTTACGATACGATCATTTAGAAGGGATACGATTAGTTTTGAAGGATATGATTATTTTTAGGGTTTGAGGTTAGTTTTGAGGATAAGGTTAGTTTTTAGGGATAAGGTTAGTTTTTAGGGATAAGGTTAGTTTTGAGGGATAAGGATAGTTTTGAGGGATAAGGTTAGTTTTAAGGGATATGATTAGTTTTGAGGGATACGATTAGTTTTGAGGAATAAGGTTAGTTTTGAGGGATTAGCTTCAGTTTTTGACTTACTGGTGGAAATAATTTTCGTTCGCCTTGATGTCGTTGTTCTCGTTGTTCTTATTGTTGTTGTCGTAGGTTCCGTTGTAGTGCTTGTTGTTGGCCTCCTGGTTGTTGTGGTTGGTTTAGGTGTAGTTCTTCTCGTTGTAGTGGTCGTTGTGGTAGATTCTTCATTATATAATCTATAGTTTTTGTAACACTGACTTAGTTTTCTCTTCATATCCTTTGCAGTTATTTTTGAATCATCACTGCATATATTTCCTTTCATGTTTAATGTTTTAATTTTATTATCTTCAATGAATTTCTGGTCAATTGAATTAATGTCATTTTTGGAGAATGAGACAGTTTCAAGTTGTGGATGTTGGTCAAATGAATATGAGTTAATTGTTTTAAGTTTATTGCTGTCTATTTTTAATGTCTTCAAACTGCTCAAGGAGCTAAAAATATTTTCTGGAAGTTCTTCGATCTCATTTTTAGACAGATCCAAGTTTTGTAAATTTTCGAGACTTTTAAACCAGTCTGGATTGAGGCTTCCAAGAATATTTATGTCAAGCTTCAATGTTCTCAAATTTTGTAAAGAGCTGAAGATTCTTTCTGGAAGATCATTAAGTTCGTTCGCAGATAAATCCAAAATTTGAAGATCATGCTGATTTCTGAATAAATTTTCATCAAATGTCGAGAACATGTTGTAATTTAAATAAAGTTCTTTCAATCTTCGATTGTTTGTTAAAAAATTTTCATCCACGTCCGACAATTTATTCCTGTAGAACTGAACAACTTTTAGATTTCTGCAATTTTTCAGAGAATCTCTCTTTACTTCCTTAATTTCTGCATCACTCATGTCAATAACTTCAATATTTGGAAAACGTTGACAGAAAATTGGCGGGAAAATGTTGAATAAACTCTTAGATTTATCCAAAATTGTTAAAATTTTGACATCTTCATTGCTTTTGTTGTCATCGAAATCACGTGGTCCCCAAATATCATCGAAAACATCAAGTTGTCCATCGATGTCAATTTGACATGTATAATCTTCATATTCATCTATAAATGAGGCTTTTGTGATGCCGTACACACAGTAAGGTGCACTAGCTGTGGTTGAATATATGAAGACAACTAGGATTATCAATAATTTCATTCTCATTCTGTAGACTTTATTGTGGAATAACAAGTTATTTCTAAAGATTAATTGCGAGGAATTTATTGACCTTTTGACTCAGTTTACACTACTATCTCATATGAATAATTGTAGAACTGATTAAAATTAACTAAATGTTCAGTTTAGTATAACAAATTGCTGGTTATGTCACATAGTTCACTTTTTAGTACTGGTTTGTAGATTGGGGTTTTACTACAATTAATTGAATATATAATTTAATATACAAAATATTGATTGTAACTTATTTTCTAGATCATTTAGTGCTGAGAGTTTACAAGCAACTGAGAAGATGTGAGGACGAGAATATAAAACGAGAGAACTTAAAATGCATTCTGAATCAGTTTACAAGAAATAGTGAGAACGAATGAGCAATCTTGCTTGACCTTGTGAGAGAAGTCAATCGTATTTCTCTTAAATGGCAATAAATTTTGCTCAATTTGTTATCTCCTGCGGTAATTTTATGTCTGGGGAATCCCGTGTTTTGTTGATATGGGGATCACTGTAAGTGAACGATGATGTTGAATAGTATCTTTGATGATTTATTGACCGACGGATTCAATTCTAGTTAAATTTTTTGTGGTCATTCATGATGTTGATGACAACTATTTGGAAGAATTAATAATGAATCATAGCTTATTAGCAGGAATTCAGACCAGGAAATTCGAAACAAACTTCTCATAAGCAAGCGAGTGTTTCAGTCTGAAGATTTATAAAAAATCCTTCTCTTAGTCATCCTAAATATAAAGGAACTTGAGAATATTCTCTTCTCACTTACAGTTGAGTATGTCTTTGTTATCATTTATCACCCTAACTGACAAAGAGCATGCTCACGCATACTAAATTTTTTCCATGCTCAATTATACTATAAACATGCTCATTAAAATGAGTATTCTCTTCATTTCATACAAATTGTCAGTCTCATTGCTGTTACCTTAGTTAAAGTATGCCGATTGTCCATATCCAGCAAAAAATAATAATTTTGATATCAATGCAACTGTAAATAAATTAAATGTATATAAAATATTTAACTGTTAAATTACTAGGCACAGTATGACAAAGATTTCATAAATAATCTCAGTGTGATGATAATGGTGAAATTAAACTGACGTTGCGACTCAAAACCTTATCAAAATAAATTTTAATTAAAAATCATCTCTATCAATTGATATTCTGGCTTTTGTGAACTAGGAACGTAAAATTAGTAGCAGCTCGATTGAAGTGATTTGTAATTTAGTAATTGATTTTTAAGGTCAAAAGTGTCAAAATAATTTTTATTTGTGAACATTTGGATGAGTTTTGTAGACTTTGAGTGATTTTTGAGACTTTTTGGATTAAAAATCTTAAATTTTTGTGAATTTTGATCTAAAAATGAAGACTAAACTGTCGACAGTTCTTAAGGCCTTAATTCTGATCAACCTAACCTCAAAAATTTCAACAACAACAATAAATTGTTCATTTGACAACCTCAGTATCCCAATTGGTCGCTTCAACACTATTCAGGACTATGGATGTGACATTCAAGGTTTAACATCAGATGAACTACAAACACCAATTAAATTTAGTGGAAGTCATGATTATGATAAAACCAACGATGACGTCACAATCATCAAATATCAAATCTATGACGAATATCAGCTGCCTCAATTTGATGCACCATTTTGCGAGAAATTCCCAAATATTGAGACAATTTTCATCAGTCAGCTAGAAATTCTCTCAGTTGATGAAAATTCTCTTCGGAATTGCCAAAAATTGAGTAAATTGTATTTTTATGGAAACAAAATTCGAGAATTGCCAGAAAATTTGCTTGCTGAAAATTCAAATTTGACAGGGATGAACGTCGATTTTAATTTTTTGACTGAATTGCCGGAGAATTTCCTTAAGAACCAAGTTAATCTTGAAGAATTAAGCTTAACAAACAATCAAATAAATTTTCTATCCAGCAACATTTTCAGATCATTGAAAAAATTAAAAATTTTAAGGCTTGAAAAGAACAAAATTTCAGCAATTGACTCAAATTGGTTTAGAAATGTTGGAAATTTAGTTAATTTAGGGATAGAAGATAACATGATCACTAAAATTCCAAGTAAATGCTTCAAATCTCTCTCCAACCTCGTCGATCTTAACCTCAGTAACAACAGTATCACAAACTTAACCTCAAATACATTCACTGGCCTCAAATCTCTTAAAAATCTTAACTTAGATCATAATAAGATTGAAGATTTACCTAAAAATACTTTCAAAGATTCACGCAAATTGGAAAGTCTAACCATTGCCTACAATAAGCTTACAGCAATCCACTCAGACTCATTTGGATTTCTCACAAATTTTACAAAGCTTCATTGCTACGCCAACGAAATTGAAGCAATTGATGAAAGATTTATTGATAATACAGCTGTTTATGACTTTGATGTCTCTGGAAATATCTGCATTGATGATTCGATCTATAGTCGAGATACTATGAAGGATACGTTGACTGACTGTTTGGAGGCTTATGAGCCAAGGATGATAGAGGCAGGAAGTGAATCTGAAGAGGTGGAAGATGGTAAGGCAGGGGACATATTTTTAGGTACAAATCGTACTTAAGGAGGGTTATGCACTTAATCAGACCCTTCTGCTGTCTAAAATGAAATTTGCTATTCTTATTCATATAATTTTTATTTGGTTGTAGACAAAACTCAGACAGTAGGAAAAGAAACAGCAGTTTTGACATCAACAACAATCATCACTTCTACAACAATGTCTTCCACTTCGCGGACAATAATAACTTCTAAGAAAAGCACAACAACAACTGTACCTCCGACCATAGCGTCTGCTATCACAAAACTGACGACTTATCCAACAATAATGTCGACATTGACTCTAGAGGTAAATTAAATTTTTAAATGAAAATCACTAAATGCTTAATTAATTGACTTAACTTTATTCTTCATTCAGCCAGCTGAGGCTTGTGGCAAGCCAAAATTAGGACTTCCAACAATTATTAAAGGAACAACAGTTGTACGTGGATCATTTCCTTGGTATGTGCATCAAAATTTACATTAACTTTGTAAGGGGTAACCTTGAACCTCATTTAATTTAGGAACGCAGCTTTACTAAAAACAAATGGAGACTTCTTCTGCGGCGGAACTCTGGTGTCAAAGAAAAATGTTGTCACAGGTAAGAATTTCATTAGGGTTACGTTATATCCGCACAGACCTTATATTTTATCCTACTTTACACTAACCTTTAATAATTTAACCTTTTAGCTGCTCACTGCCTCAAAGGAAAGTACCAAAGTCACACATTCAATGCAGCAGATGTTATGGTCGCACTTGGTGCTCATGACTTGTCAAAAACCTATGAAATCGGACGAATTATTATTGCTGTCAAGGAGATTGTCAATCATCCTAGTTGGAATCCAAATACTGCCTCATTTGATGCCGATATTGCAGTTTTGGAACTTGACGATGAAATCACATTCACAAAATTTATTCAACCGATTTGCTTAATCAATTCAGGATCAGACGTTGAGTCCATGATGAACGGAATTGTCGTAGGATTTGGAAGAAGTGAAGAAAAAAATGTCGAAAATATCGCAAGAGTCATCAACATTCCAATGTATAGTTTTGAAGAATGTTCCAAAAGTAAGGACCACAAACTACTTCTAAGCCGGCGAACATTTTGTGGAGGACATGCTAATGGCACTGGGGTTTGTGTCGGTGACAGTGGAGGTGGGTTGTATGTCTCACACCAAAATACTTACTATCTTCGTGGAATTGTCTCAGCATCACTGCATGGAGATCTTTATGGATGCAATGTTGATGCTTATGCTGTATTTACGGATGTCATGAAGTTTAAGAATTGGATTGAAACTGATTATTTTGCAGCAATATGGAATTAAAAGTTAAAAATTTGGGGATTTTTTAATTGATTTAATTAATTTTTAATAAATCATTAATTTGAGAACAAAAATTTCTAAAAAATGAGTCTTTTGAATTTAATTTCTCTCTTTTATAGCATTTTTTGTCTCACTGATCATTCATCTCATTGCTGATGATGAAATGAGGTTTTTATGTTAGTGACATTCTTATCACCTTTTTAATAAGTCTTAGTAAATGTATTTATCAATATTTTGTATATTTGTCTCTAATTCCGAAAGTAAGTTTTAAGAAAATAATTTCAATTGAATTTTTTCATGAATAATTTAAAATTTCCTACTTAGAAAAAATTGCTTTGTAAACATTTGGATGAGTTTTGTAGACTTTGAGTGATTTTTGAGACCTTTTGGATTATAAATCTTAAATTTTTGTGAATTTTGATCTAAAAATGAAGACTAAACTGTCGACAGTTCTTAAAGCCTTAATTCTGATTAACCTAACCTCAAAAATTTCAACAACAATAATAAATTGTTCATTTGATAACCTCAGTATCCCAATTGGTGGCTTCAACACTATTCAAGACTATGGATGTGACATTCAAGGTTTAACATCAGATGAACTACAAACACCAATTAAATTTAGTGGAAGTCATGATTATGATAAAACCAACGATGACGTCACAATCATCAAATATCAAATCTATGACGAATATCAGCTGCCTCAATTTGATGCATCATTTTGCGAGAAATTCCCAAATATTGAGACAGTTTTCATCAGTCAGCTAGAAGTTCTCTCAGTTGATGAAAATTCTCTTCGGAATTGCCAAAAATTGAGTAAATTGTATTTTTATGGAAACAAAATTCGAGAATTGCCAGAAAATGTGATTGCTGAAAATTCAAATTTGACAGGGTTGAACGTCGATTTTAATTTTTTGACTGAATTGCCGGAGAATTTCCTTAAGAACCAAGTTAATCTTGAAGAATTAAGCTTAACAAACAACCAGTTGAGCAACATATCAAGCAACTTCTTTAATTCATTGCCAAATCTAAATATTTTAGAACTCGGATCGAATAAAATTTCAGCAATTGACCCAAAATGGTTGAAAAATTTGAAAAACTTAGTAATTTTTGGTTTGGAGAGGAATGAGATAATTGAGATACCCAGCAACACTTTCTCATCAGTTCCTTATCTCGTCGAGCTTAATCTAAGCAGCAATAAAATTAAGACGTTGACTTCAAATTCTTTCAGTGGCTTGAGAGGATTGACAGCCTTGAATTTAGATCACAATAAAATTGAAGAATTGCCAGAAAATTTATTTTTAGACACTGAAAAGCTCGAGGAACTGAGCATAGGCCACAATAAGTTAGCCATAATCCACTCAGCATCATTTGGTTATTTACCAAAATTTACAACCTTGCATTGTCACTTTAATGAAATTGACGGATTTGATGAGAGATTAATTGACAATACAGCTGTCTTTGACTTAGATTTGACTGAAAATTCATGCAGTGATAAATGGATCTTGAACAGGAATAGATTGAAGACAGATTTAACTCAATGTTTTGAGAATTATATATCTATGGGATATGGATCTCTGGATGGTAAATTAGCTTTTGATTCTTTTGCTAAAAAACATTAAGGATACATCAATTTCTTTCTCAATCAACTAATTAATAGGATCATCAGATGATGTCGAAGTTACAACACCTTTAGTGCACTCAACCAAAACCTCAACTATGATTCCAACTATTTCGAATATAATAACAACGGAGTCAACAAACATACACAATTTTGATATAAGAACAAATATCAAGAATGAAGATATTTTGGTATGTTTTTGGATGATTATTTTATTTAAAGCGATAAACTATGTTTCTTTACATTTTATAAATATAGAAAGAGCCTTCTTGTGGTAAACCCAAACTAGGACTTCAAACAATAATGATAGGAACTGCTGTTGTAAAAGGATCTTATCCTTGGTGAGCTCAAAATTAGCATAAAAATAATTAAGAATGATCTTATATGTAATCTTTTAGGAACGCTGCTATATTGAAAACAAATGGGACGTTATTTTGTGGTGGGACTGTTGTTTCAACTACCAGAATAGTTACAGGTTTGAATGTTTTGTATCTTAGCATCCAAAAAGTGATCAAAATCCAATTTTTCCTATATTTAGCTGCTCATTGTTTCAAAGGAAAACACCAAAGTCATGAATTTACTGCTGCAGACATACAGGTTACAGTTGGTGCTCACAATTTGTCACTAAGTCATGAAATAGGAAAGCAAACATTCGCAGTTCGAAAAATTATCAGTCATCCTGACTGGAATCCAAAAATACCTTCATTTGATGCGGATATTGCACTTTTGGAACTGGATGAAAAAATCACATTTTCAGGTTATGTTCAGCCAATCTGCTTAATAAGTCCTGGATCAGATATGGAATACATAACAAAAGGAATTGTTGCAGGATTTGGAAAGAGTGAATTTAATGAATATGAGCAAGTTGCGAGATATATTGATACTCCAATTCATAGCTATCAAAATTGTTTACAAAGTCAAGCTCATCAATCACTATTGAGTCATCGGATGTTCTGCGGTGGACATGCTAATGGTAGTGGGGTCTGTGTTGGTGACAGTGGAAGCGGATTGCATGTTGTGTATAAGAATACTTTTTATCTTCGTGGAATTGTCTCAGCTTCACTTCATGGTAGTACTTATGGATGTAATGTTGATGCTTATGCTGTTTTTACGGATGCAATGAAGCACATAAATTTTATTACAACTGGAATTGCTCACTAGAACCTAAATTAAAGTGATTCCAGATTTTGAATTTAGAAAAATAAAAAGAATAAATTAGTTTAGTTTCAAAGAATAAAGAATAAATATGAACTTGAGAGGCGCATGTATTTACATAACATAGTCTAAAAAAGTTGAAAAAATCCCAAGAGGGACAAACCATTGGTTGAATGATTTTTTTGTCAAAAATTCCCTACATTGCTCGTACTTAGGAAATTCGAAAAATTATGATTTAATGGAAATAATATTCGTATTGAACTACTACTTACACATTCATAAGACACTTTATTCACTCTCAGTGGTTTAGATTTCAATAATCTTTAGTTGAGAGTGATTGCTTGTGCTGTAAAGATGGGAATTTAGTGTTCTATAATCATAAATTTGAAACTTGAAATAATTACATGACATTTTACTGATGTTGTGGACTTTTATATTTTTATGACAACTGGAAGGGCTGGAAATAGGAAATTGTAAATTGGAGAATAAAATATAAAAAATTGATTTTGAATTTTAACAAGTTATTTTATTCATTTAAGTTTATTTTTTCCATTAGTTTCCAGCAACACCTTTAGATCCATTAATGATCTAAATATAGAACCATACAGCATCTGCAAACACAGAGTAAGTATTGACATTACATTGATTAAGGTGATTTAGTTTTTCATAATTAACTTTTTTTATTTTATTTTTCAATTTATTTTATACCAAAAGTAATTTTTCAACTTTAATCTCATACAATTTCGTAGATTTCTTATTTTAGCGGTATTTTGAACACTTCAAAAAATAGAACTTAATTTTCTCAATTTGTTAAAAACTACACTAAATATTGTTCTTAAGGTAAGCATTAACGATATTCTCAATAAACCACTCATTCCTAAACTGCAAATGATTCCCCTCAATCTCAATGAACTTCAACCTTCCGTCTTCCTTCATTTTCTTCAGTCCAAGCTTCTCTTTTGTAAAAATATCACTTTCTTCTAATGTCATCAATTCTACATCACTTCCAGGCTTGTAGAATCCAAACCATGAGCTCTCAACTGGCTGAACCATCGAGTCATTCATGAATTTAACCATAACAAAATTTTCTAATTTTTGTAGTCTGTCGATGTATTTTTGGTTGATTGATTTTTCGTTGTTGATTTCAGCTATGAAAGTACTTTTGGTTTTGTAAATGTCTTCGTTCTTTGAATCATGCCAGTAAGTGGCTTGAACTAGGGTTCTTTGGACCCATCCAGCGTATGCAGCGAAATTGAGAATCTCACGGAGATATTCGCAGGTTTTTGTGGTTAGGGATGGACAGTTTGGAAGGCCGTAGACACCTTAAATATTTTTTTTAAATTAAAAAAATTAAGAAAAAAATAAAAATTTAAAATTAAAAAAAATTTAAAATTAAAAAAAAATTAAAAATTAAAAAAATTAAAAATTAAAAAAATTAAAAATTAAAAAAATTTAAAATTTAAAAAAAAATTTAAAACTTAAATATTAAAATTTTAGTTCGAATTTTTAATAAACTTGCCTTGATGTTGTCCACCAAGCGTAATTAAGTTCTTCACTTTGGCTGCTGGGCATCGTTGAACAAGTGCTCTTAGAAACTGTGAACCTTGTGAAAACCCAATGGCATTAAAACCTTTCTGTAGATTCTTGTCATTTGTGATTTGTATACAGGCATCTTCAATCTAAAATAAATTTTAAAAAAATTATTTTAATATTTTATAACAAATTATAATTTTACTTAAATTTTTTAATTTTCTTAAATTTTTTTTAATTTTTATTTTTTTAAAAAAAAATTTATGTTTTAATTTTAAGCTCGTTTTTGTAATTTTCAAATTTTGAATTTTTAAGTATTTTAATAACAAAAAAGCATTTTACACAAAATTACAGCATCAAAAGCTCCCATCTAAACCCATAATTTCTTCAACATAAAACATGCAATTAATTCCATTTCAAATCTTTTTTCTCTCTTTCTTCAACATAACTCTAAGTGAAGGTCAAAATGCAAAGTTTGCGGCTGCAAAATTCATCGATCATCGAATAGAAAAAAATAATCTTGTTTTTTTTTTTCATTTTCCTAACGATTGCAATTAAATGTTCAGTCACTAGTGATGCAAAAAAACTGAATATCCATAAATTATTTGGTTAAGTTCATTGACAACCAGTAGCTTTGAGCTAGATTTGTGAATGCGTCGTGCAGGGTCGCAACTCAGACTAGACCAGATTCTGAATATGTTTGCTTTAATTGAAACGTCTACAGGAAAATTAGTTTGCTTTGTGTCTGTGGATTGAATGTTTTGGTGCAACAGCAATTATGTGAGTTGTTAGGTACGGTAACTTTATGCAATGTTATTGCTGGAAGGTGACTTGAGAGCAAGATATCCGGGTGCAATTAACAAATTCAACCTAATAGCTATGTTCAGTTGCTTTTAAGTTGGGTAAAGGGTAAGAATGGGCGTTACAAGAGTGATTCATCCCCCATCCACCCACTTTCTCCCTCGCACCTCAAAGTTATTATGGCTGCTCCATTAAATACAAAACAATTTAACTAATCGAAGTAATCTTTAAAGCCACGTCCCATTTACAATCTAATAGGTGTCAAATAAATGATTTAATAATCACGGTCAACTAGCTCGTCACAAATTTTTGCACTCATTTTAATCTTTCTTTGTTTATCTGCAGCAAAAAAAGCACCATAATTGAAATTTAGCTTGGCTTAATTCAAATAAAAAAGCTTATTAATAAATTCATTTTTTATTGCTACTGGCTGACTAGTCGGTAACAATATCACAGATCTGCATAAATGTGACGTAATAAAAAATTCATTTTCATTCGAGTTATTCACAAAAGATTTTTTTATGTAATTAAATTATCGAATTTCTTTTGTTTGAAGGAGTGTTTTTTTATTGACTGAACATTGATTAGATGACTTTGTGTTTAGGATGATTTTGTCCAATTTGATTCAATTAAAATTAAATTTTTGCACTATTATTATTGCTAACGAGCATTAATGAGTTAAAAATGCAAATAAGTTGTAAAAGCAATTGCAAAGTCAAGCAGAATTGCACATAAAAAGGTCTTTATAGCTCCAATAAATGAAATTTTCAAAAATACACTTGAAAGTGATTGCAAGGGAAGCTCTTCAGCATAAGTTTCACTTCAGTAAGTAATTTGCTAAGCAAATATGAGACAGAAAAAATGCTTTCATTTTCATTTCTATTTGCCGTTTTAATTTAGATTTAGTTGAAGTTGAAAAAAGAAGTTAAAATGGAAAAATAATTTAAAGCTAAAATTATAATTGACTTGATTGTTGCCGTATTTGTAAAGCAGATTTCCTCTAACTTCAAGCTTAAATGCACGAGTTTACTATTAATTATTTTAAAATTTGTGCTTCGTAATATTTCCAGTATTATTTAAGATGCTTTGGATTTGGTAGCCCATCTACCCATCCCAGCTGCAACCCTGATTTCATGCTCGCATCATGACAAGTCTCTTTACAAGCTCAATTTACAGCATAAATGCATTCCAATCATTCCACACATCACGCATAAAAGTTTCAATGAACTTGCTACTTCACTTGAATAATTTATTTTGCTATGTTTTAAATAAAATTGATTCTGCTTCATGCCGGCAAATTTACATTTATTTTCTTTTTAAATGTCGCAACTTTCTCAAAAAGTCCATTTTCTCACATTTTTCAATCAAATTATGCTTTTGTTTTTAGGAATATAAATGTGGGTGGGTTAGATTGGGTTTTCTTGACAATGTGTTGAGATTTGTATTGAAATAAATTTGCAAAATAAGAAGTCGTGGAACTTTAAACTTAATTTTTTTTAAAAAAATTGAAATAAAAAAAACTAAATTTCTAAAAATATTGAAATTTGAAATATTGAAATTTAAAAAGTTGAAATTTAAGAAATTGAAATTTAAAAAATTGAAAATTAGAAAATTAAAGTTTAAAAAAATAAAATTGAAAGAAACTCACCTGCTTATCAGGATGAATAAAATACCCCGACTCATAATCTCTGACATAAGATCCACCAATTTCCAGTGACTTGACATACACTTTATTATCCAGCGTTCTTTCAATCAACTTTTTCAGTGACCCAAGTGAGAATATAAAGCAACACGAGTCACCCATGCCATGCCACATCTGTTAAATTAAAAGCACAAAAAACCTTCGATTGCAATTTGTTACAACTTTTTTTCATTTATTTTGTGAATGTTGTGCAGAAATTAGATTGGATTCTGTTTAAGTGCTGTTGCTGTTTTGTTTTATTGAGAAATCGTGAGGTTAAGATCTTTGGCTTTAGGAGGTGAATTAATAGGATTTCTGGGTGTCAGCTGGGGGTTTGGTGAAATATTTTAGTATAAATTTGAAGAATTTCATCATAATTTAATGAAATTTTGAAACAACATCAGAAAATCTGCCAAAATTTGAAGAATTTAAAAAAAATCCAGAAATGTCCCCACTACACCCTCAAGTAACGTCCCAGAATATTCAAAAAAATTCACAAACTTCCAATCTTATCAAACTTTCTTTGTCTCGCGATCACAACAAAAACAAAAAACCAAAACAAAAAACTTTTCACATCACAAAAAAGGCTTATTTTACCACAACAGGCGTATATTTATCATCCGTCACATTTTTGCCGTAAACTTGTGAAAAAATCACACAAAAAGCCACAAAATCTAATCTCATTGCACCGCGAAAACCACCTCAAGACTGCTTGATCAAGAGAAAAATACACAAAAATCAGCAAAAAGTGGAAAAAATTCCCAATTGGAACAGCAGAAAGTAAAATGAGAATTATAAACTAAAAAGCGCTCGAGTCAGGGTTGTGAAGCAGCGACTGACAGCAAACAAAAAACCCGAAAAACTTTTCGTCGTGTAGAAGCAAAGAAACAACAAAAAAGAAGCAAAATCATCTGTTCATCGTCGACTGAATGTTATTCTGTATTGTGATTTCGTACAAATCATTTGTGTTCCAATAACTTCGAGCGAAAAGACGTAATTTTCATCCTCGAACTTGACTTTAGTGAAGTGAATTTTAAAAAATCTTAAAAATGTCTAAAACATCCGTTTGTATCGTTGGATCTGGCAACTGGTAAGTGAAATATTCTTTAATTTAAGTTAAAATTCCCCAAAAAATTATGTACATCGTGTCTGACTCCTTATCAGTGACACAACACAAAAAATTAAATTTCTTATTGGACTTTTTTCTGTTCATATAAAAATTTATTTCAAACGATCCGAAAAGACCGTGAAAAGTTCAAGGTCCAAGACATGCAATTTTCCACTATTTTTCTCATCTGTTATGCAACATTATGCAACTGTGACAATAAAAACTAATTTTTTAATTTCTCTTCTTTTCTTATTTAATACAATCAATGACAATCAGGGGTTCGGCAATCGCTAAGATTGTTGGCGTTAATGCAAAAAGACTTCCACAGTATGAAGGTAAGAAATTTTCCTTTTTAAATTTATAGATTTTCATATTTTTTATATATATATAGTGATGATTATTATTCGTGTTTGTTGTTGTTGTTGGGAGGGAATTGCACATTGAACTTGAAAAAATAATATTTTGTGAAGAGAGAAAATGACTGTGAATGTGGATGTGTGCGGATGAAAATGTTTTAAAATGAATATTTTGAGGGTTTTGGGGAAAGTCTTGAAGATAGACATTAAATGGGTAATTATTGGGGTTCGAAACTGTTTTAGTTTTGACATAATTTATTAAAAAATAGCGTTTTTTATATTTTCGAACATAAACTTATATTGTTAAAAATGAAACTAGTGAAAGTTATCCGTGGATTTAATTTTTAGTTCACAATTCATGCACTTCTAGTTAGGATAGACTCAATTAAACCCCTTAATTACCTTAAACTAACTCATCAGCATTCCATTCATATTCAGGTAACAGTTGCTATTGCTAAATATAAATGCATCTTAAGTCTGATCTTAAATCTTTATCTTAATCAGGTTTTATTGAATTTAAAGGACCCTAAAGTCTCTATCGTACCTTTTTTATACAATACATCAGCAAATTCTTAACAAAAACCTATGCCAAAAAGAAATGTCCACTTCAAAAACACGCTTAATCCACCAACACAATTATGCGGAAGTAAACTCAAAACTAGAACATAATGAACATTGTAGAAATATTGATAAGAAATTCTTAATGACGATGAAAGTTTCTGTTTACTTATTCATCCAAATAGAATCGATTACGAGAGTGAACTTGATGAGATTTGTTGCCAAACTTATCTGAACTGGGTCATGTAGACTAAATTTAAGTCATGAGTGTCGCCTTGGGTATTTTTATTGAAGTTCTTGAACTTTTTTAATTAGAATTTGGTCTTGATGTGAACTTGAAAGTGAAATTGAGGAACTAAACATTTGACATAACCTCAAAAAATTAAAAATTTTAATAAATCATTTTAAAAATCCGCAATTTGCATCTCACATGACGACAATCCCAATAATCACCTCACGAATAGGGTTTAATAACTTGTAAATCTCAAAATTCAAGTGCCTTTACACCATGCTACTTACAGATATGTCTCTATCACAATTTATATTAAATATTTTGTATTAATCGGAGCCACTTGAGTGAAATACATTATCACAATCTCAATTACTCAATGTACACACGTTTGGAATTTGGTTTCTTGTTGTATGACTTGTTTTTTTCATTTAATTGTTCTTGGATGTCTGTTTTGGTTGTTGATTTATTAGGTGAAATTGAAGGCAAAAGTGTGGAACTGGTTAATTGATTTTTGCTCAGATCCGAACTCTTGCTTGAAGACAGTTTTATAAATTTTTCTGGAAGAGTTAAGTCTCAAATTTTTCGAAACTAATTTAGCAAAATCCTAAAAAAATCAAAAATATCATTTATCCAGAATTCAATTTTCCTTCTAGAGCAGGTCAAGACAATAATAGTACCTCTTATATCACCACTGGCACTTACCATATCCCCCTCCTTCCATCAATTTCCCATCAAAACTGCAATTTTCTGCAGTCGCGTGAGCTCAAAACTTCTCGCATCCAAATTTAAAAAATCAATAAGCATTTTCACACACGAGTTCAAAATTTTTTTTAAATGCCAAGGAAAAGCCAACGCGGAAACAGACTTGTGAACCCTTACAAGCTAAAATATTTTTTTTGTCAATCAACGTAAAAACAAAAAATAATTTTTTCTCCTCACCATAACGACAGAAGAGTTTTCTGTCCGAGTAGAAAAAAGCAAAAAATCTTTTATATTTTTGTGAAGGCTAAGGCCAAGGTCTTATGCATCGAATGATTCTCATAATACATTGAGGAAGGTTAAGGATGTTTTTTGTTGCTGTTGTTTGTCGGTTTTTATTTATTTATGAATTGCTTGTTACGGTGTTGATTTGGTAATTGATGAGGCGTACTCGTGTCTGTGGGTTATTAATAAATTGACAATTTGTCGATGTTTTGCGGAAAAGTTTGGATTTTTGTTTGAAAATGTTGGATTTTTCTAGAAAATTTGATAAATATGAGACTTGGATTTAAAAATTTTTTTGGCTGCTTAGAAATTAGATAACTGAATTTAAAGCTTTTCTTATCACTAACTCAAGCTTCTCTCAATTAAACCATAATAATCCCACAAAATTTTTTCCATCAGAGCTCTTCAAAATATGATTAAGTTATTGTTATTATTGTAAGTCACGTTCTATTTGTGAAGGGAGAATTTATAGAAAAAAATTTTCATGACACTTCAACTAATTTTTGGCACGTTTTGTCGTAGATTCAGTTGATTAGCATTAGAGGATGTAAATTTTTTACAAGATTTATATTTTGTGCTTTAAGTTCGATCATGCTTGAATTTTTGAATTCAGGTGCCTTCACACTAGATTTTTGAGTTTCAGGTGCCTTCACACTAGAGTTTTAGATATTCAGATGCCTTCAAATTAGAGTTTTGAGGTACAGGTACCTTCATACTAGGTTTCGAAGTTCAGGTGCCATCACACTCTGACTTAGTAATTAAGTCTCTTTCCTGATACCAAGAACATTAGTGTAAAGGCACCTGAACATCAACATTTAAATGTGAATGCGCCTGAATAAAATTTAATTTCCATCTCGTAAACAAGTAATTTTCTATTAAGTTTACAAAACAATAATCAATCAACACAATGACCGATAATGTTTAAATGCAAAACAATTAAAATTGTAAACAACAAATTAACCTAGTAGCACTCATGCTCTCCTCAATGAAGTAGTAAACTGTCATAAAACAAATGCATTTAATGTCCTCTTCTTACGCAATATTCGAATCCATAAAATAGAACAAAGCATCCAGAACATTCTACAAACAATAACTTATTGCTGCTCTAGATGTCAATGAAACTGAAAGTTTAAATGTATCGCGTGCATTTCTTCATTTCATGCGGGTCTGTTCCTCATTTCTTTTTATTGTTTTGTGGCTCACTGTATTTTTTATAGTTTTATGTATTTATTGTTGGTTATCAGTTTATATCTATATGGTATGATGGAAGCGCGTCAGTATGTTCAAAGTATAAAAGGTTTATGATGTAATAGGTTTTTGATATCGACTATTTGGAGTGTTTTGCTGGGTATTTTACTTGAAAAGTACTAATTTGAAGACACTAAAATCTCAAGAATTTAATGTAAAGATACCTGAACCTCAAAAATCTGCTGAATGCACCTGAACATTAAAATTCAAGTGTGAAGACACCTAATCCTCAAAAACTTAGTGTAAATGCACCTGAAACCTCAAAAAACCTTCACAAAATAACCAACAAACAATAAGAATATTTATTATCGAAATAAGAAGCAAAACGTGTGCAACTTGATACGAGAAATTTTCATCTTATTTATTAACTTTCTCACCAAAACAAATAAATAAACGACGCGTGGGCAATAAAATGAAATTTCATCCACAAGTCAACATTTGACAATTTGTTGCTCGTCATCTAAAAATATTTTTATTTGATTCCTTATCGCATGTCTCAGTTCGTATGACAACAGATGCTGATAAGGAAGGAGAAACAAAGTTATTGAAATTTTTATTTTTGTGGACTTTTCTTGCCGGTAAATGTTTGCGTGGATGATTTACTTTCTTGTCGGCGATAACAGATGTTTTGTGTGGGAAAAAATGCATTTGTTGATGTTTTTGATGATCGTCAAGTTAGCAACAAGTTGGTATTTTTGTAGAATCAGTTGAGTCGACACTAGAGTTTTGAGGTTCAGGTGCCTTCGCACTAGAGTTTCTACATTTAAGATTCTGACCTAATTTCACAAAAGTACAAGAATGTAATCAATAAATCCAATATAGCAACCTCAATCTTCCGCCACACGACTCATGCCTTTCAAATATTTAAATAAACATTTTTCTAATCTCATCCATGCCTTCATTCAACCGTTGCTTCTTTGCTTGCAAAATAAATTTCTTTACATCCTTCCAAATGAAAATCTCCATCCACATTACTGTCAAAATATATTTTCAATAAAAATATTCGAAGGATTCAACGGCAAATAACAGACACAAGGACGAAGAAGATAATGTCGATGGGGCTTCTCAGCTTGACTAAATTGATTAATGGAGGATGAATGAAGAGCAAATAAAAATAATTTGAATTTGTTTATTCATGATTCACGAATAAATTAATCTAAGTAGGCAATGGTGATAAAAATAAGATATTTTATAAATAGAAGTGGGTGGATGTGACGTAATTTGTTTGGTTTGTGAGCTATGGGGTGTGAATTATGATAATGGAAGGGGGTGTCATGAAGAAGAAATCAGTTTGTGATAAGTTTGAATAGGTGAAAATGGTAAAAATTTAAATATTACCTCAAAATAATGAAAATTATAAATCCTAACCTAAAAATTTAAATATTTTGAATTATAACCTCGAATTTTGACATGCTAACCTCAAAATATTGTAATTTTTTTTATTAAACTTTGAACTCTAATCTCAAAATCATTTCAATTTTTCACAAATTATATAATTTTTCAATAAATCTAAAATTCTAACCTCAAAAAACCATTTCCATTTATCTTTCCAGACCGCGTTACAATGTACGTCTTCGAAGAAATGATTGAAGGCAAGAAGCTCACAGAAATCATCAATACAACTCATGAGAATGTGAAATACTTGCCAGGCCATAAATTGCCAGAAAATGTCGTGAGTATTTTTTATTTATGAAATTCACATAATTAAGTGCACAAGCTGAGGAAAATACATTTTATTGTGAGAAAAAAAGATGAAAAACAATGGAAAATTTTTATTAAGTTGAAAAGTGATGATCAGGATATAATGAGGAAAATTTTAAATTTTGTCGATTTTTGTACCAAAAGTGGCTCAATTAACATTTTAAAAATGTAAATTTTGCTATTCTGCAAATAATTATGGCACAAAAACAAATAAGCAAATTTAAATTTGCTGTCTTTAGAATTTGTTAAAATATTAATGAGTTAGTTATAAGCTTGAAGAAACAAAGCAAGAGCGTTGAGCCAAATTGAGCGTAAATATGATTAACACTTTTGAGTTGTTTTTAGATTCATTGAACTTTTTTATCTTCTTTGTTGTCTGGGACATCTGTTGAACTAATTAAATGCAATGCTTGAACTGCAGAAAGTGTTAGTGTGAGGTTAATTCAGGGGCATAGCCTGGTGAAGGTTTTTGGTGTCAAGACGTACATATTTGGTTCTAAAGTGTTATACGTCCTTTTTGACCTATTATATAACTATGCATTAAAAAACTAAACCAGTTTAAATAAATTAATAAATGAGATCGTTCACAAATGACGTCCAACTATTGGATAACAGGCAATGGGGGAGCAAGGAGAGGGCAGAGTGATCAGTGACTTGTGGCTTCAAGGTGCATTATAGTTGGAATAGTCATCTGCTAGTTTGTCTTCAATAATGTTTTGTATTTTCAAACGCTGTTCCGAGTTTTCTTTTAAAATTTGATCTTTATCCTTTTGTTGAAATGTCCCAAATTATTAAGAAATTTGATGGTCACCCAACTTCTAGCCTAGTTGGGCACATAGTATTTAATGGACGTCATCTGTAAACAATTCTAAGTATTACAAGCATGACATATAAAAAATATCAGGAACTGATTAATGACTTAACAAAAAAATTGATTGTGACACAAACCGGTTGCATTCTCTATTATTACACAACAAATAATGCAACTAACTAGAATTTTTAACAGAAAATAAACAAAAATCCCTAATTTTAAGAATTTGTAACACATACCTGCAACACAGATGAAAGACTCATCTCAAAACCTTGATAAAATCGAGATAAAAGCTAATTTAATTTTTTTTGTGTCATTTCGATTTCTTCTTTGTACATAATTTGACTATTTATAGCGTATTTTATTCCTCATTAAATAACGAAACAAAGTCAAATGTGATATAATTTTTGATGCACTTTTTATCTTGATGTGTTGCCAAATTTCCTTCTTGTTAACCTTCGTATTCTTTTGTTTTCAATTTCAAGGTTGCTGTTCCTGATGTCGTTGAAGCAGCAAAGAATGCTGACATTCTTATCTTTGTTATTCCTCATCAATTTATTAAGGGACTTGGCGCTCAATTGGGTAAGTTTTTAGTTTGAACTTTTTGAAAAGTATTTTTAAAAAATTTAAAAGTTCCAAAGAATCTGAATTTTGGATTTTAAAAAAATTTAAATTTTGAATTTTTAAAATAGCTAAATTTTGAAATCTAAAAAAAAATAAATTTTTTAATTTAAAAATTCAAATTTAAAAATCTCAAAAAACAATTAACTTTCTAAAATTAATTTTAAAAACTTGATGCTTTACATCAACCTACTGTATATTTCCGTCTATACTTGGCACAATCTTATCTATGTCCCATTCACAAAAATAAAGTTTTTCTCACAAACTCCCGATAAAGAAACTCGATAATCTCATAACTTTTATTATGTCATAAAAATGTATTGCACAATAAATTATATCAAGACCCAAAAAGTGCTTCCAATATTTCACATTTTTTATCTCCGCACGACAAATTTATTTAATTTTTTGAAGTTATTCGTACGACTGGAAAAAAGTCGTCATTTAAATTTTTGAGTTTTTATTCATTCATTCAGTTTTGATTCAAGACACAAAAAATACGACGGCGAAAAACAAAAACTTGACAAATTAAATATTCATATGAAAAACTCCCCAGAAGCGGGTCATCGACCGCACAATGAATACAAAATTTACGAGTTGATAATATCGACAAAAAAAAGAGAGAAAAAATAAACACACAGACGGAGCAGAAAATGCAAATAAAATAAAAAGAAGGAAATGAGAAGCCAACAGGTTCTATAAATGTGTGAAAAGATTTATGTAATTATCTAAAAATATTAGACATCTGAGAAAGTTTTGGCATTCAAATCTAATTCAAGGCAGTTGGTCGTTGTAGGAAGTTTGTCGTGCTTAATGAGAATAAGTGAATATGTGAGAAAATTAATAGATTGTTGCATTTAGCAGCAAAAATATTATTAGGAGTATATAGTGTACAGGCACCTGAACATGCGACTCTAGTGTGAAGACACCTTAACACATGACTTTAGTGTGAAGGCACCTGAACATGCGACTCTAGTGTGAAGGCACCTTAACATAACCTATGTAAATTTAGCTGAACTTTAAACTAACCTAAAAAATTTCCCTCTCTTTAATTCTAGTTGGAAAGATAAAGCCATCAGCTATTGGACTCTCATTGATCAAGGGCTTCGATGTTGCCGAAGGTGGTGGAATTGAATTGATCTCAAAAATCATCACAAAGCATCTTCAGATCCCATGTGCCGTTCTTATGGGTGCTAACCTCGCCAATGAAGTCGCTGACGAGAAGTTCTGTGAAACCACAATTGGTGTCAAGGACAAGAAGATGGCTCCAATCCTCCGTGACTTATTCCAAACACCAAACTTCCGTGTTGTTGTCAGTGATGATGTTGATGCTGTTGAAATCTGTGGTGCTCTTAAGAATATTGTTGCCTGCGGTGCTGGTTTCGTTGATGGTCTTGGACTTGGTGACAACACAAAGGCTGCCGTCATTCGCTTAGGATTGATGGAAATGATCAAGTTTGTTGATGTCTTCTATCCTGGTAGCCAATTGGCAACATTCTTTGAGTCATGCGGTGTTGCTGATTTGATCACAACATGCTACGGTGGACGTAACAGGAAGTGTAGTGAGGCTTTTGTTAAGACTGGAAAGAGTATTGCTGAATTGGAGAAGGAGATGTTGAATGGTCAAAAATTACAGGTAAGAAATTGAATTTTAACAGACGTTTTACAAATTCGGACAAAAGTTGGCAATGTGACAGAATTTGACCCAACTTTAAAAATTTCGACCAAAAACTGGCATATGTGTCAGAATCAAAACAATAACCAAAAATTTTTGTAGGGTCCAATCACAGCTCTCGAGGTCAACTACATGTTGAAAAACAAAAACATGGAAGAGAAATTCCCACTTTTCACAGCCATCCACAGAATTTGTACATCTGAGATTAAGCCAGACCAGCTTATAGATTGCATCAGAATGCATCCAGAGCACATGTAAGTAGCACTAATTTTAGTCTAGTGAAAAATTTTATGAAAGGAAAAAACTTTCTTTCAGTTCAAAGTTGTGAAATTTTTTTCGTAGAATTTATTTTTGGTTTGGTGAAATTCTTGAAATTGGTTGTGGGGATTATGAGATTTGTTGATGAATTTTTAATGCAGAAATGGTTGTTAATGTATAATGTGTAAGCTCAGTCGTCGTCTGTCTAAAATATTGATGAAGGTGGATGTGGAAAATTGGCTGAAAAATCGGATTCAAGGGAGAAAATTTAGAAAAAGTGAAAATTAATTGTCTTATCTTGTTCGCGTTTGATATTGAAAATCAAGTTCTAAAGGATGAAAATGTAAAATCTTTCAGAGATTTAGTTATGAAATATTTTTGAATATACCAAAGTAGCAGCTTATAATGGTTGTATCTCTAACTTTAGTTTTTAAAAATGACAATTTTTTTATTTAAGTAACATTATCACTCAACCAAAGGTGCTAGAAGTCAGTCTTGTACTTATTAGGTGCTATTTATATAATATGTATAAAGATTGAAGAAACAAAGCTTATGTGATCAAAAAATTAAAAGAATATTATTGTATTTTTTAAAGTAATATGTTATTTTGCACAGATATCAAATTAAAAATTGTTACCCAAAATATGTTATATTTTTAAAAAATAATTGAAAATATAATTAGCTTTATATTTAAAAATATTAATTTCAATAAGACAAATTAATTATAAGTTGAACTTAACCAAAAAAAATTTAAAATATGTTGTATGACTTCGAAAAAACAACAAAATTTCTGCTTAAAAATCATTGCAAATCATTAAAATTGAAAAGTGTTCAAAAATTCGTGGATGATTGGGTTTCATAGCTCCTCAAAAAAAATTTTTTCTATTTCCTAAGATTCTAGAGTGAAAAAACCCAAAAGCTATAAAAAATACGAAAAAAAAAGCTCAAAACATCCCCACCAAGTTCACCAACCAAAACAAGTTAAAATCCTACGAAAAACTTTTCTTTAGATTTAAATCCTCCTTTAAACACAAAAAATATCTTGCACATTATACATTTTATTTAATTCTTACTATCATTATTTTCTGTACTATATTTAAATTCTTTCATGTTATGTTTATCATTTCTGTTAATGCAAGAAAAAAAAACCTTTAAAATGTATCATTTTGTAAATAATTTAGTGTGAATCCGACGAACAAAAAAAAAAAGAAAAACTCAAAAATGAGAGAAAATATTTTAGGAAAAAATACAAAACAAATTCTTTGTTTTTCTTTCATCTTTCCATTTTTCTTTATTGTGCATGTAAATTTCATTTTTATCACCAAATTCACACATTTTAAGATTTTTCTTTCAAAGTTTGGATTTCCAAACAAAATATTCATAAATTTTGTTGCATTTCTATCATTTTTCAACATTATTTCTTTTTTTTATTAAAAATTCTTCAACTTTAAATAGTTTAAGAAGTAAAATCTTAAATATAATTTTTTAAAAATAAGATTCGAAATTTTTAATTATTGAAGAATTTTTAACATTTATTTAAAGTTCAAACAGAAACGACAAACAAAACTATATTTTCTATTTTATGCTTTTAGTTGATGTAGTTAGAATAGACATTTGGTTATGGTTTTATGTTTTATTGTTAAAAAAAGTTTTTAGTTTCAGTAGGAAAGGTAGACAAATTAATTTACTAAATCAGTAATATTAACAACACTGAACAGGGGTGTATAAAGGAATTTTTTCCGGGGGGCGGTTCAAATTTCTTGTTATTTTTCAAATCATGAACTTTTTTTGGATATCTTTTTATTTTGGGTGGGGGGAGGTTTGACCCCCAAAACCCCCCTGGATACGCCCCTGTCATTGAAATATTAAAAATATTTAAACACAATGTAAATGAGAAATATATTTAAAGAGAATTTAATGGTGCTGTTAGAGAATATATTGATATTCAAATAAGAAATATTTTTAAACAAAGTTTAAGTTTGAAAATTTTATATTTTATAAACCAAAAAGCGATATTCTATTTTAATATATAGTATTTAATGTTACGACAAGGATCTAAGAAAAAAGACACGACAAGTAATTGAGATATTATTTATGACGACTATTATAGTCTATTTCAAATGGTAACAGAAAAATGTTCCAGAATTCAAATAAGTGTTTTTGGCTTGGTTTGATACTGACTAAATCAAATCAGAATTATGTGATGCTTGAAGGACTGCAGACAACTTGAAAAGACATAAAAGCTTATGCAAAAGTTCTAATAAAAGCTTTGGTGATTGGTAAAATTAATATTTTTTGATAATCTTTAAACTTGTTGAATGTTAAAGCTCACTTGTTGATAGAAATATAAAATTTCCTTCAATATTGAGTTAAAATTTAAAAATTTAAAGAAGCAACAAAAAATAGTAAAAAAGTTGATGTAACTAACACAAAAAATATATATTAGCATAAAACTTATTCAAGAAAGCACTTAGTTTTGTAAGAAAAACATCCAAAATTTGAAAATTTTAGCAATTTTGGAATATTTTGAAATTTTTTATTAAACGAAATAATTGAAAAATATAAATTTAAAAAACAATTGAATTCTAGTTTTCAAAACTCGGTTTTTTTAAATTTAAAATTTTAATTTAATTTCAAAACTATTAATATTTGCACAATTATTTTTTAATAACTCCAAAACATCATAAAATTCCAAATTTTCAAAAAAAATGTTAAAATTTTCAAAACTTTTCGGCGTAAAATTAATAAAATCAACTGCAATTTAAATTATGTATTTTAAACTAAATATTAACTTCTTCCTGCTATCCTAAAATAACTTTTCAAAATTATATTTCTAACGCTTTCAATCTTTCTATGACTTTTGCTATTTTATTTGAATTTTTTGTGTTTCTATTTATTTTAAAAATTTATTTTTATTTAGTAGAAATTTATTTTATTATTTCTAAAATTGAGCTTTTAATTTTGACCTATTATTTCAAAAAATTGTTGCTTTAAAATATTTAAAATTCGTAGTTTTACAAAAATTGGCAAACATTTTCTAAATTTTACAAATTTTTTTCTTCCTTTTTCTCCTCTACAGGGATTGTAGCGATAATTTTGCCCATCTTTAAGATTTCAGATTCATCAGTCGAAAATATGTTGAAAAACATTTCATTTCATTCATTCATAAACTGACATTTTATAATTGGAAAAATAATTAAAAACTTTGTACAACAATTCAAGTCAGACTTCATGTAGCTAAAAAGTCACAATAATTTTTGAAATTTCATCACTAATTTTTTTTAACTACATGAAGCAAAAAGTAAATTTAAACTTGTCAATAAATAATCAAAAAATAAAAATAATCACATTAAGGTGGCTAACATTTAAGTTTGAAAAGTAATTGGAAAGTTTTTAACATTTAAGTGAAAAAAAAAATATTTTTTTGTTGAGAAATTTAACGCAATAATTAATTGAAAAAGAATTCGTACTGAAAAGAAGACAACTTTAATGAGAAAATTTAAAAATAATTATTTTTTGCAAATCTATTTTTTAAGAAGTAAGTTGAAATAATTTCAAAAAAATTTGTGTTCAAAATTGTTTGCAAGCTTCCAAATTTAGTCAAAAAAAGTGCAAAAAAATCCAAAGAACTTATCAAAAAGCCAAATTGCATTCAAGTTGTCTTCAAATTGTTGAAAGTAAAAATATAACGAAAAATTTGATATTTGAAATTTTTTTTTCATAGTTTTGAATTTTTAATGTTTTAAAAATCTAAAATATCAAATTTTTCATCCACAAAAATTAAACTTTTATAACTCTAAAATTAGTTTTATATGTTAAATCAGGTAAATCTAATCCCAATCTTATGGCATTTAAAAATTGGCAAAGAAATAAAATTACATTAAAAATTGGATACCAAAAAAATCCTTTGTATTCTAAAAAAATATTAATTTTTATTTTGTGGAATTTTTTTTAATTTTGGAGACTAAACAAAAAATTCTGCAAAATAAAAGGTCATCAAAAAATTATCTTTCAGAAATATTTTTTAGGTCAAAAAATTCTTGATTCATCCACAATAAATAAGCAAGCTGTCATCAGTTTCATATAAATTGTTCAACATTTTTGTAACTTAACAATATTTACTTCATTTTAAGGGCAATTTAAAAAAATTAATTTTTTTTTCAATTTTAATTAATTTTTATTCTATTTTTCCACTATTTATCCCCTATCCTCCATCCTTGAATATTTTAATAATTTTACAGGCAACAATTGTAAACAAAATGAAGCATAGTAAAATTAGAAAAATACCAAAAATTAACATCTTCCGGATGCAAAACCACAACAAAATTGAAGTTATGGAACTCAACTTGTGATCAAATTTTAATAAAATCTATTTATTTAGTTAAATTATATCCAATTCAAATTAATTAAAGATTTATTCTTTTAAAAAGCGAAAAATTATTTTTTATTTCTTTATTTTACAGTAAAAACATTTTTGCTTATAAATTTTTAATAAATACATCAAAGCAACATTTATGAATAAAATATGCAAGTATATTTAAATTATATTTCCATTCAGATTGCTTTTTATTTTACAGGATATTTGAAGATGACTGGAAGTGACGATTAAGGTTGATGAATTAAATCATTTCTGAGCTAAATTCTGTATTTTTATTATTTTTGAGATGGTCTTTTGTTGATTTGATGTTCAGGTGCCTTCGCACTAGAGTCTCATGCTCAGGTGCCTTCACACTAGAGTCACAATCAAATCTCAAAAATATTTTGAGGATGGGCAGCATACCATAAATTTATTTAACATCATTTAAAGCACTGTGTGACAGTAAAAAATCTAATTTAGTGAATAAATTTAGTCAATAATTTCAAAACCGTCATCATCTTCATCGCCATCACCATCTTCAGTCTCTTTATCAAGTTTTTCAAACTCTTGACTTTGATCACCACAAATGACACTCAGATCGTGTTCGAGATCTCGACTAGACATGGACGTCGACACCCATGGCTGCGCTCGTTCCTCAACAATTTCAAACAGTGGAGTTTCTGTTGTGTCATTCGGATTTTTTAAATTTGAAATTAAATCGTTAAATTCTTTTTGTGATTTACAAAGAAACGCGACAGCAATTGACGGATCCATGGAACTGAAATTGATCCTGCCTGCATGTTTTTGGTGAAAAGTTTCGTCCATTTCAACTTCAGTTTGTGATTCTTTGTTGTTAATGCTTCCTGATCGTTGACATGTGTGTGGATCTAAGTACAAAGCTTCATTGCCAACATATCCAACGAAGTAAAGCGCTTGATTTGGTCGACCGCCGATAATTCCCAAACTTCCTGGAATTTCAAAGCATCTTTTAAGAGCTGGGATGTAAATTGGATTTATGTCAGTCAGTCCAAGTCGAAGTGGGATGATTATGAGGAGCGGTGATGTGACTTCTATGATATCGTCTAGTGCTAACTGATGATCGAGTGCTACATGAACGTGGAGGTTTGAGAACTCATCGAATCGAACTAGTTTTCTGTAAAATTAAATTAAATTATTTTCTAAAATTATTACAGAAATTCAAAAATTTTAAAAATTTATTTTTCTATAAAAAAACTAGTCTTTACCTTATCACTTGAGCTATCACATTAGGACTATACCATTCAGATATTTTCTTTCCTGACTCTTGTCCCATAATTGCAATATGATGAATGCCATAAACAGCACTTTTCGTGTCCTCGAATTTGTTAACTATTTGCAAATACGTTGGATCTTTTGTGTCGGACGTCCATCGCCAGTTTCGCCCTAAAATAAGCAAAAATTTGATCATTTTCAGTAAATTAAGTTCAGAATTGATTTTGTAAAGATTTGCTACATAAATTAATTTGAAAACTCACCAACATGTGACTGGATTAAAGCCTCAGCTAGTAACATCTGTCCGCATCTCATCATACATCCGAATCCCTTATCAGATGTGTACTGAAATGACCCGAGTGGTGGGAATCCTTTTCTGTATGTGCACCTGAAAATGTAAATTTAAAAATCACTTAGTCATCTTTTTATGAAATTTTCAAAATTTTGATGATTTTGATGATTTTTTGTAAAGTTTTCTTCCAAATTTTATCCAAGAATTCTCAAATTTGCCTACAAAATCCCATCAATCCCAACAGAACCCCCTCAAAAAACCTACCACAATCTCGATTGCACGTCATCTCTGATCTCATCCAAGTCTTCATATTTATATGTCTTTCCTAATATAACAATCGATTCAGCTGTTGATGGAATATCCTCAACCTCCCACACATCATATCCAATATTGTCAGCCAACAGGAGATCCATTTTATCACTCGAAATGTCAAGAACTGATCGAATTTCTTTGTTTTTAGGCAAATGTTTACTTTGTCTTTGTTTTGATATTTTTCCTATTAAAAGTTTCTTTTTTTGGTTTGAGTGTGTTGGTGATGTGAGTTGGAAGTACGTGTAAATTTGGAATGAAAATTTTGTGGTTTTTGGAATATTTTGATGAGTTTTTGAGGAAAGTTGAATGAAGTGTTAGAAAATTGAGGAAAATTTTAATCAAAATTGATGATTTATTATTAAATTCGTCGAAATTTTTAGATGACAATTAATATTTTAAAAGCTTACTTAGATTTTGAAGTTTGGTTAAACTGAAATGTCGGATTGCTAATTTTTTCTCATTTAAAAACTTTTTATCGTTACTTTTGTACATTTTTCTTCAAAAAACCATATTTCAATTTTTTTATTCACATTTTATTAAACTCAATTGTTTAATCTTTTACTTTACATTTTTTAAAATTTAAACAAAAATTGAAATACATAAGTGGAGTCCTGAAAGATCCACCACTGACTCATTGTTGTAGATTAGAGATTCAAGAGCACCTTTTTTCATTTTTAAATCAAATGTCATGCTTTCTACGTGAATTACTTTGAACATTTTATAATAAAAGAAATAAATTTCTAAAAAAATTTGATCAATTTCACCATAATACACCATTTGAATTTTGATGAAAATTTTTCGGATATTTTCTTCCTGATGCTGAAATTCACTTTGCAGTCGCACGTGTAGGAAATCATATTTTATTTTTCAATTCTCCTTTTCACTAATCTTCTCATTCTTATGCATATAAACACATTTATTTGAGAGAAAATGATTTGATCTTGCTCCATTCTCTCACTCAATTAATGAATACTCAAAAATAATCCAGTAAGAAAATTAAAAAAAGAGCTGAGCAGATGTAAGTATTTATTACAAAATTCTATCACATTCATGACGTCGATTGAACAGAGAGAAATTATTTTCGAAGGACATCTGGTCTCACCAAAGAAGTTCAACAAACCAAGTAAGTTTATGTTCTTATACAAGAAGTGAAATTACATCTTGAAAACTAACAGACAGACTAACAAACGGCTATTATGATATTAATGAAGGTAAAGAGGATCTAAAATATTTGAACTGTATTAAATTACAGATAAAAAAATATAAAAATCAGAAAATATTATAAAAAAATTCATCATTTACGTTTTTAATTTATTAATAGTAGTTTTAATAACAAAAAATTGCGGTTGCTACAAAATTTAATTAAATTACGTTTGAAATGCTGTTAAGCATGATGATTTTCCTAACTGGATTTTCTCCTTCCAGCCAAGAACCGGATGCTAAGTGTTCATTACTCATAAGTATCTCCTCTTTAAGACCTCAATTTCCATTCCATCCTGTTCAACAATTTCAAGTCTTTCTATTTTTTGTTCATGGATCTTAAAAAGTTCTCTGTGTTCCTCAGTCAAATCACATCTTTCGAGCCTCAACTTCTTCAAATTTGCATTTTGATGTTCCAAAAAATCTTTAATCCAATCTAAATTTTTAGCTCCAATTATTGTCAAATCCTCTAGTTTGCACGCATCGTATCGAAATGGACCTCGATCTTTTGGATATTCGTACATGATAAGTTTTAATTTTTTCAGATTATAATTTAATTTTAGTGGTTTTATGAGGCTTCTGCTGATTACAGTCAGTTGCTCTAAATTCTTGCAATACCAAGTATCCAAATCTAAATCAGGCCCAATAATTTTCAACTTTCTAACATTCGGAAAATGATGAATAAAATTATGACAATAGTTCCAAATTTCCAGGTCCTCAACTTGTGGCAAAAACATAGTTTTGCGGATATGCATCATCATCACAATCATGTCTTCCTCATCTAATGGATATGATTCCCTCAAAGTCAGCTTCAACGTCTTCATTTCCGTAAACGGCATCAAAAATTTAATCATATCAAATCCAAATTCATCAACAGAAATAAATTTAATTGATTCTTTTTGCGACGCAACAAACCATGCAAAACAGAAGTAACTAAAGTGTGAGCAATATTTAATGATTAAGTTATTGAGTCGGAATGTCACATGCTTCATCTCCTCGCGTAGAAATAGACTCGAAATATAATACATGTGATACAGTTCTAAATTGATCATTTCTTTTTGATTCATTATAAATTCGGCGACGTCATCGAGATACGTTTCGAAGTCACTTTGACGGTAGATTTTTAGTTCTTTAACTTGCAGGTTTTTGAGACATCTGACGATCTGGAGTTCACCTGGAAGTTGAAATTTTTTAAATATCAGATTAACCTAAATAGATTTTGATGTTTTTGGAGTGCATTTGCCATAATTTAGTAGCTTAAATGAAGAGGATACATCTTGGTATGAGATAGGGTCATGATCTTACCTTGAAGCGACAACTTATCCAAATTAGTCAACGGAATTTCCTCCTTCTCAGTAATCTTAGCTGGAATTCTATTCCTTACAAGATACATGAGGCTCAGTTCCTTAATATGTGGGCATAATTTGACAGCCTTTTTAATTTCATAAATTGTAATTTCCCAGCAATCAAGATTTAAATTCGTCACATAATTTCCGATGGTATTTGGTAGTTTAAAGTATAAGTTAATGCATTCACTGAGGACAAAAAGTCTTTTGTATTTTCTGTGGCCAACCCAGTTTGATTTTTTTGTGTGTTCTGTGACTCGAAGGGTAAGTTTTGGTAGAAAGTCATTTGTATTAATGAGGTTTGAAAAGCGTCGACAGGTGCTAGATAAGGCAATGAGTTCTTTTGCTGACAAATATGAGAGAATTCTGAGAAGAATTTCTTGTGGAAGTTTGTCGATATTTGCGGACGTTTCTGAAAATATTTATAAATTTAAAATTATCACACTTTGGTCACATTAGGAAAATTAAGTTGAATCTTAAGATTAAAATCTCAAAAAATAACAAAAACTTTTTTATTATTCTGAAATATTCTCAAAATCAAGCAACAACATGTTCAACTGACCCACAAATATTTCCTCTTTTCTCTTGTGAAAAAAATTCGAATATAACTCAGCTAAGTAATTCATAAATTTGTTGTTGTTCACTAAGGGTCTAGTAACCACAACATTTACCGGATTCAGATACATTTAACTACTTG
Source organism: Chironomus tentans (assembly GCA_963573255.1). NCBI lineage: Eukaryota > Metazoa > Arthropoda > Insecta > Diptera > Chironomidae > Chironomus > Chironomus tentans. Next base: position 754,293 of record OY754305.1, read on the forward strand.
AAAACCACAAAACTCGTTTTGTAAAAGTTATTTCACAATCTTTTTCACTTGTTGATAATTGAAATGTTGATCGAATAATGAACAAAATAATATTTTTAAATGTGAATGTACATGCATGACTCAGTATGAGAGGATTTTAGTTCAATTTTTCTCTCGAGTAATTCTTTGTTTACTGTTTTATGCTCTTTAAAGTGAGAAAATGCAGTTATTGAAGAGAATTTCGTGATCTTTGTATTTTAAGAGAAATTGTAAATAATGTAATTGAGAGTAAGTTGGCTTTTGGAGCTTACTTAATCTGTATTCATATTCTGGATTTACATCAATCTTTTGTTTATTAGAACGATTAAAAACAACTGACCAATGCTATCATGTCGTACAACCAAATCGTGACTTAACTGACTTAATAATTAAATATTTTTTAACAGTCTTAATCATAAAACTAGTCATTAAATGAAAGCTTTGTAGCCAAAACGAAAATATGAAATTTTGAGCAGTTGTGGCCGAGCGGTTAAGGCGTCTGACTTGAAATCAGATTCCCTCTGGGAGCGTAGGTTCGAATCCTACCAGCTGCGAAATTAATTCAAAGTTGTGAAAAATTTTTTTGCTAATTTTTCATTGGTTGACTTGCTTTACTTGATTTTTTTGTCTGAATTGAAAAATTTTGATTTTTTTAAGATTTTTAATTATGAATTGCAGAAGTAAATTTACTTAGCACCGCTAATTTCTCTTGCAATACAATATGCCAATATGTCCACACAACAGTTTATCTACACAAATCCACTAAGACGGCATCAAAAGGTGCTAATTTTTAATAAAAACAAACAAATAAATTTCCAAAGAAATCTTACAAATTTTATTATTTCTCTCTCAGTTGATTTTTAGACACACCGAAGACAACACGGAACAGAACTCAATAAAAAATAATATTTAAAAAAAATTAAAAACAATTTTTTATCCATTGTTAACCATCAGCACGTGCCAGACAACATGAGACACAAATAAATCTTTAGTTGAGATTTTTTTTGTTTACTATTAATGTACTAAGTGGTGGTTCAAACATATTTTTGATGAAAATCTAGAATTTTGTAGATTAAATCGGTTTTAATGTGGATAACTTGTGATTTAAAAATTAAAAAAAAACAATAAAATCCAAATTTCACTTTCAATTTCTCCAAAAAGCTAGTCAAAAAATTTCATTTGTGTAAAATTATCAGCAATTAGCATTAATTTTTTGTCACTAAATCCTGAAAGGTGTTCAACAAGATATTGCGTATCAGCCATGCATTTAACACGGTAAGTTTCAAAACGAAAATGATTTGAAGATAAAATTATTGACGTGACCTAATATCAGCTGAACAAATACGCAATAAGTAATGCTTGTGATATTTGCATAACGGGTTCAATGATCGATCACAAAAAATAATCGTGTTTGGTTTGGGAAAATCCAGTAAATTTGCAGGAGCGGTTACTTGTTAATTATGAACAGCACGAATGAGCTGAATTTGTGATCATTAAGTTATTTGTTCGACTTTATGTCATTTGTTTTTGTTGCACGTGACCTTCGGATGCAGATGACACTTATCTTGGGTGTATTTACCTGCATTTTAAGGTCATTGTGGGAGATTTATTAGACATGCAAATTGATGCATAATTTTCTAGAGTTGTACGCTGTGATAACCTTCATGGTGCCGTCAGGACACCTTCACCTGACGACAACTTGATCGATACTATGAGCTACAAACCAAATATGTTTTCAGGATAAGGAGGAAGAAGGGGTTAATTTAAAGCTCTGTGACACTTTTTACATTAGAAGGAACAATTTATACCCAAAAGAACATTTAAAGCCACAAAAATTCTAACAAACTTTAATAAATTCTTCTCTCTCTTTTTTTCTTCCACACACATCCAAGGTCGTCCTCCTTAACGTCGCTAATTTTATTGCCAACAATATTTACCTTTAGAATTATCACCTGTTTAAATATTTTTTGTGACTACTCCATGCAAAATTTTACTTTGCTGACAAAAAATTCAATTTATACGTGCACTGTTGCGGATATTAAGGAAGTTATTGAGCCAGGACTCGAGATCCTTAATGTTTATGGATATCATTTTAATAACAGTAAGGACGAGAATGTCCATAGCATCAAAATTGAAGGAAAAACTGTGAAATTTTTTCCTAAAAAATTGGAAAGTTCGTTTGCATATTTAAGTGTAATTTCTGTAGTTTCATCCAAGTTGACAGTCCTTAAGCAGGAAAACTTGACGCCATTCACAAATTTAAGGCTGCTTGATCTTTATGATAATTTACTTGAGTATATATCGAGGGACTTGTTCGTGTATAATCCAATTTTAGAAGCAATCAATTTAAGTCATAATGTGATCACAAATATAGACCCAGACGTCTTTGACTACCTTAATAACCTCAAATACCTCAACTTAGAGAACAATCAATGCATTTCAGACATGGAAATAGACAGGAATGGCGTGAAGGCTTTAATCACAGAAATTAAAGAAAAATGTAACAATTGCGATTTTGAGCTGCAAAAAAATCTCGAAACTTCGATCAGTGGCCTAAAAAATTCTCACATGACACAAATTGATGATCTGAGAGCTGAAATCGACATGCTGAGGGCACAAAATTATGAAATAACAAAACGAACTCAAATAATGAATGAAAACATGGCAAATGAAATTGATAAATTGACATTAATGTTGGCGGAAAGGAAGGCAAGCACTAATCGGAGGATATTTATACTAACAGTTATGCTTGTCGTCATGTGCTCACTGCTGGTCATCTTCACAGTCATCATCATTTATTTCATATTAAATAACAAATGTATGAAGGACAATGAACCGAAAACACCAGAAATTGTTGAGTATTTGCCTAGATATGATGATAATATCATTGTTAAAAGAACTCATCGGCAAAAAAGGCTGAGTGAAAATCTGTATGAAGACATCAATGGGAGTGTTTATGTCATTGAGTCAGGTGAGAAGAAATGTTCTTTAATTTTTGGAAGTAATTGTTGGCATTTTTCATTTCAGCTTACGACAGGCTGCAGCATTTTTGAAGGAATTGTGTAAAGCGTTAAGATTTATGGAAAATAAAGTCAATAAATTAAGTTAAATTCCCAAAACATTTATTAAATTATACTAACTACACACAGAATGTCCCTCTTAAATTCTTCGAACCCATTACGTATTGAAAGCATCAGCAGGTAAAGTTATAATAATTGAATCATCCTTAGAATCAAAAATTGTCTGCTCAATTATTGAAATTTTTGGCCTGCTTGTCTCTATTGGCTCTAAACCAGCCTTAATTCTCTTGATTTTGTCTTCTTCATTCTTTTTGTCGAGTATTTCTTGCAGCTCTTTAGCATGAAGGTTCTTCCTATGCGTGTAATAGTTTGTGGAACTTGCAAACTCCCTTTGACAAAATTCACACTTTTTGGTTGTGGATTTTCCACCGTGATTCTGAGATTTGTGGATTGATAGAGCACGCTTGACTTTGAAGGACTTGTCACAACCTGGATGATCACAGACGAATGTTTTCACGTCACTGTGCTTAGTCAGCATGTGGTTCTTTAGCAACTGCTCCTTTTTCGTCACGTAGTCACAGATGTCACATCTCATGTCATCATTGTTGTGCAGAAGTAAGTGAGATTTCAGGCATCTTTTATTTTTCAGCCATTTTCCACATTCAGGACATTTTAATTGAAATTTATCTCGATCATCACTGTGTAATGTTAAATGTTCCTTATAAGAAGTCAAAGTTGAGAATGATTTGCTGCAAATTTCACACAATTTTCTAGTTTTGTTGTTGTCTGCATGAGTAAATTTCTTATGAGATGAAAGAGAACCTGCTGTCTGGTAGTTTCTATTGCAGATGTTACATGTATATAACTTTTTTTCAGTCTGATGGTTCATGAGGTGATTTTTGAGGGCATTTTTCCAGATGAATCGTTTACTGCATCTAGTTTGGAGGATAAAGAGTTAATTTTGAATTATTTTAATTTCTGGTTAATGTTGCTGAGCTATACCCCAAGGATAGTCCCTACCCTAGAGTATACCAAGCAACCCGCCACCTAAATACTCACAAATCACATTCCAGTGGCTTTTCGTTATCCGGCAAATGAGTCTGCTGATGAATTGCTAAAAATTTCGGTCTCGACACGACATAATCACAGAATTTACACTTAAAAGCTTCCGGTTCGATGTGTTTTACAAAATGCCAGATTATTTTCGGCATTTTAGCTAACTCCATTGAACAGCATGTGACAAAAGGTTCTCGTTCTGGATGTGATGATCGATAGTGACTGAATAAGTCGTGGATTGATCGAAATCTTTTATTTAAGCAAATTTTACAGGACATGTTGTAGAAAGTTGACAGCATTCGAATAAGTCGCTTGCCTTTGTAGATTAATGAGCCATTGTTTATGAGTTTTGTGGGAATTCTCTTAAGGGCTATGGCTGATGGAAAGTCTTCGTCATCTGGATCTCTTAAAGCTTTATATTCTTCATCATTTTCATAAATTTCACCATCGGAGTCAATCAAATTTTCTTCATTCTCTTCAAAATCGAAAGATCTGTGAGATTGCTGGTCACTAAACGTGTCATCTTTGGAATTAAGCATCAAATCCTGTCCATCAATATTCCTTCGAAGCTCCTCAAATGTCGTCTCTGAAATTCCAATTCTTCCTTTTACATGTGATCGAGTTCGAATTGTTGACATTTTGAACACTTTTTGGGAATTATTTTGAGGTGTTTCGAGGTTTATAATTCTTGGTGCTTCTTCAATCATGTCAGGTGGCTCGTGATAAACTTGAATTTCAAACATTTGCTCCTCTTCTTGTGGCTGTTCATCTTGCTGCTCTTCTGGGTAAATTATCTTCTGGATTGCTTTGATTTTTGTTGCAAAATTGTGAAAGTTATCGAGGGTTTGCGAACAGTGGAAGCAGATGTAGTGGTACGATGTGTTTTGGATCTAAAATTTGATACAATTTTGATCAAAATGCAAAAACTTTTTAAAATTGTTAAAATTCAAAGGAAAATTTATATTTTTGGCAAAATTTAAGCAATTTTTGGAGAATTTTCTGGAATTTTTGTCAGCAAGTCAACCAGATTTTATCACAATTAACAATTTAAGACACATGATGACCCTCAAAATACCCCCAAACCCAAAATAATTCTCAAATTTCCTCTCAAAAACTCACCTTAATATTCAAATAATTCCCAATTTTCACAAAATATTCTGTATTTTCATCAAATACATCCAACATTAGTCGTTTGTCTGACTGATAATTACACAATCTACATTTTGTCATCTCTTCCTCCATTTTAAGTCGTCAATTTACCAATTTTCAAGCGAAATTAATAAAATTTTACAATTTTTTGCGGTGTTTTGTTTATGTTTACATTTATTTTTTGAGGGGTTGAAAGCTGCGAGTGTAAGAATTTATCACTAATACAATCACAATATGCAATTGTACACAAACAGCTGTAGTGTGATCATAAAAAAATTGCATTGTAAATATGCAAGTTAATGTAGGTCATCGACACATGTTAGTAAATTGAGAATCATTTGGAGCTGATTTTATTTGCTAAGGATTTAAAATTGTTTTCAGCCTCCCTATAAAAACTAGCTTTTTACACACGTAGGACCGTTATAAAGTTAATAAGGTAAACTAATTTTATGCAGTTTTTTAAAATTTGTGAACTTTTCGTGAATAAAATAAAATTTAATTTTTTTTTGTATGGGAACGCCGTGTCTCTAGTTCTGAATCAGAAATGCATCTAGTACATCCAAGAGTATTCAAAAATTTGTGATAAGATAGAAGCAATATGGAAAATCTTCCAGAAGAGCTGCTGATCAACATATTCTCTTACTTATCACCAAGTAGCATCCTTTCACTATCACTAACCTGCAAAAGATTCTCAGAAATTATCAACATGTGCCATAAACTGCTCAACTCTCTGACTGTTAAATTCACAAAAGACACTGCAAAGTATGAGTGGATTGGGAGTCGAAACTATAAAAATGCATCAATTTTTGAAGGAGGGACAGAAAAATTCTTAGAAGTTCAAGAATTTCTTGCAGATTCTTTATTTAAATTGTCAGTTTTTGATAAAAATTTAAAATTGTTGGAGATTTTGAAGATATTGAAATTTTGTAATATACTAAAGGAACTGGAAATTGAAGAAAATAGTGATGATGATGCAGCATTTACAAAAGAACAGCTGCCAACTTGTGAACTAGAAAAGCTTAATGTCAAAGGTGGACTGAACAGTCTAAGGATCCTCACAAATTGCCAAACAAGGCATCTTTATGTTTATTGGAGTTCTAATGTAAACCAACAGTCACAAGCTTTTGCAGAATTATTAGTAAAGCAAAGAAACTTGGAAGTGCTGACCATCGAAAATTTCTCAGAATTTTCCTTCATTTTTCCTCAAAATTTGACACCAAAAATTCAATTTAAATTAAAAAAGCTATCATTAAAAAGTTGTTCCTGTTTTTATATCATCAAGTTGCAAAATTTCTTGAATTTGCATAAAGATTCGTTAACACACATTGAACTAGATTCCTATGGGTATCGAGAGTCGAAATTACTTCAAGAATTCAAAAACTTGAAATCACTTAAATTTGGCACAGAATTTTTAAACATTTGCGGACCAGAACCAATTCGATTTTTTGTCCCACAACCGATTTTAAATTTACACAATGATATCCTGGATCTTGAAGTTTTACCACAAATTAGAGTTCTTGAGGTTTCATACTGGAATAAAGATTTCATCAATTATTCAAAATATTTTCCAAATATTGAGAAACTATCAATTAATGGACCGAAAAGTGAATTTTTTGTAGATGTTGAAGGTTTCAGTGAATTGAAGATTCTGAAAGTTTCTGCCAAAAAATTAACCAAAGAGTTAGAAATCCCAAAAAATTTAACAATTTCAAAGATTTTCATCGATGTTAAAAACAGCGATTAAAATTAGAATTTTGAAAAATTAACTAAATTTAAAAAAAATAAAAACGAATAATTTGAAAAAAAAAACTTAAAATTAATTTTAAAAATTCCTAAAAAAATTAAAAATTAATAAGAATGTTAAAAATTTATTTAAAAAATTAATATTATTATTTTATTTTTTATCCTTTTTAAAATATTTTAAATCTTTCTTTAACTTTGAAGTGCATCAAACTATACGTCCAGCAATACAGAAACAAAATATGCATATATGCAAATTTACAATATGCAGCTGTAGTGCGGGCGATAAAAATATTGCGATGTAATCGAGAGAAGAGTTTAGTAGGTCGTCGACTTTTGAAGCTTACAGTGAGAATATCTTGAAGTTTTGTGGATTTTTAGAACATTTACCGCTAGTGAATTGTTTTTAAGGACTTATTAAGTACAAATTAAGGATGAATAGAAATATAAAGTCATTTGTCTCAATTTTCAAATTTATTTCCAGAACTCCCCATAAAAATCATGGAATCATTCCCAGAAGAGCTTCTGATCAACATTTTTTCTTACCTCAAGACAACAGACATCATTGCCTTATCACTAGCATGTAATAGATTCTCTAGGGTCATAAACTGCAGTCAACAGCTCATCAGCCTTCTTACTGCCAAGTTCTCTAAAGTAACTGCAAATTCTGAGTGGATTGGAAGTCGACAGTACTCAAATGTGATGATAATTGAAGGTGGTGCTAAAAAGTTCTTGAATATTCAGGAAATATTCGGACATTCTGTCAAAAAGTTATCGATTTCAATCAGGGATTTGAAGCTTTTAGAGTTAGTTGAGATTTTAAAATGCTGTACTCAATTAAAGGAACTGGACATCACAGAGAAATGTCCAGATGATGAAATTTACAGCACAGAACAACTTCCTGTCCTAAGTTTAGATAAAATCAAGATTCATGGCGGCTTAAAAAGTTTGAAAATTCTCGAAAATTGTCAAACAAAAGAACTTCAAGTTATGTGGAGACCACGTGCATATCCATCAGAATGTAAACTTGCTGACTTTTTGGTGACTCAAAAAAATTTAAAAAATTTAAAATTAGAAAACTTTTCTGAATATTCTTTTGAATTTCCTCAAAATTTGATTGAAAAAGTAAATTTTAGATTGGAGAAATTGTCAGTTAGGAACTGCTCGGACCTTTACATCCTAAAATTGAAGAACTTTATAGATCTGCATGTAAATTCATTGGAATATTTGGAATTAGATTCTTATGGACATCGAGAATCAAAACTTTTGCAGCCATTTTTGAAATTAAATTCACTAAAGTTCAACGCAGAATGTTTGAAAATTCATGGACCAGTATCACCAACGGACATGATTTTCTCAATATTATCAGGTTCTAATCAGTTTCCAGATCCTTTTCATTTTAAGATTTTACCACTGCCACAAGTAAAAGTTCTCAAAACTGTCGTTCAAGAATCTGATTTTGTAAACTTTTCAGAATATTTTCCAAATCTTCAGAAACTTACTATCGATGGGCGTCAAAATTCATTTTTTGTGGAAATTGAAAAATTTGAAAAACTTGAATTTTTAGAAGTTCATGCAAAAACACTAACAAAAAGCTTTGAAATTCCGAAAAGTTTGAAAGAATTGAAACTTTTTGTTGATAATTTTCCTGAAAATAAAAAACCTTTTACTGGATGTCGTGATAGTGAAATTGAAAAATTTCATAATCAATGGACGGAAAAAATTAAACAATAAAGGCATAAAATACTAATCACATTCTACAAGCAAATGAAATTGTGATCTGTCGTTAGTCTATTTTAAAATACATTTTTTAATGTTAAAATAAATTTTGAATAAATGTACAATTTAAAAACTTTCATTTAAATTTGAAAATTCTTTGCAATTTAGTTTGAAATTATTACTTTTGGAACTAAAATTAATTTTTTTAAAACTAAAAATATTACTTAATTAGAACTATCAACCATAAAATAGTAAAAATGTTCAATCTAATAAAAAATGCAAAAAAAATTTCACAACTTTGAATTAATTTCGCAGCTGGTAGGATTCGAACCTACGCTCCCAGAGGGAATCTGATTTCAAGTCAGACGCCTTAACCACTCGGCCACAACTGCTCAAAATTTCATATTTTCGTTTTGGCTACAAAGCTTTTACATTTGTTTCATTTTCACTTCTTTTTTTCTAGTTTTTTAGTTCATGGAATGATATGAGTAAGCTGAATTTGAATTTAAATTATCGTAAATAATGGAAATTAAAGCTGATAAGAAGAAAAATTACTGAAAAATGAAGAAAAAGTAATAAAAATCATGAATCAATAAAATTTTACATTTTTAATGCAAAATTTAAATTTCAATTGTCAAAATTAGCAATTATGACACCTCATCCTCAATATCCCCAACAAATTAACCAAACCCTCCAAAAATAACGAGCACAAAAATTCAAATTCCAATTCCTCTCCCAAAAATCCTCTCAAAAACATCTCCGCATCACTTTCAAGTCGAACCCTGCCAACAATAACAAGAGACTTTAGTCTACAAAGCAATCAACACACAATATTTTATATCCGATAAATTTTTTAGTTTATTTTCATTTTCGGTCGAAAGTGCTTCGTTTTTCCTCATTTTTGTTGTGTTTTTTGTCATCATTAAAAAGTTGAAAATTAAAAAAATTCAAAATTGTGAGGCAAAAAAGTTAAAATTGATTTAATTATAAAAAATGATTAAAAATTTCCACGTCTGTCGAATGCAATGATTTCATTAAGAAAAACATTTTATTCAAAAATAATTCTCATCGTAGTTGTCTTCATTTTGTGCATATTTTACATAAGAAATTTAAATAATTTTAATGGATTAACAAATAGTGAACGGACCAAATCATCATCAAATAACAATGTACCTCAAGCACATCATCTTATACAGGACATAAATCAACTTAATGTCGATCAGGTATCAGAGCCAGAAAATCAACTAGTCAATATTAATGATAATCTCATTCTGCCCGCGGTTGATGAGACGAGGAGCAACAAGTTTGAACTTGAAATTCAGCTGGATTTGGCAAAGCAACAGGAAAATCCAAATCTTGGTGCTGAGGGGAAAATTGCACATCTAGTTGACCCCGATGATATTGCACAGGGTGAATTGCAATTGTCAAAAATTGCATTAAATGAAGAGCTGTCGAATCATATCTCATACAATCGATCCGTACCCGATGCACGACATCCGGCATGTCGGTCAAAAAATTATGACATTTCATCACTTCCAACTGCTAGTGTTATTGTAATATTTTTTAATGAACCATATAGTGTATTAGTGAGGACTGTTCATAGTGTTATCAACACGACACCCGAAAGACTCTTACGTGAAGTCATTCTCGTTGATGACGGAAGCAGTAACGTTGAGCTTAAAGGAAAATTAGATTATTATGTAAAAACACGTTTTAGTGATAAAGTTAAGGTGCTACGATTGAAAAATAGGTGAGTTGGATTTCGTGTGTATTTTTTTATTTGCCTTTTTGTGATTTCATTCATGATTTCCGAATTAATTCTGTTTGTGTTGAGTAATTACATACTTTTTATTTTGTGAGATTTGATAAGAATTTAAGATGAATTTTAAAAAAATCAAAATTTAAAAAAATCAAAATTTAAAAAACTTAAAATTTAAAAAATACAAAAATTAAAATTTAAAAAATAAAAAGTTTAACCAATTTAAAAAAATTAAAAATTTAAAGAAATTTAAAAATTTAGGAAGTTTAAAAAAAATTCAAAATTTAAAAATTTCAATCAAAAATCACCACAAGGGCCTCTTCGTGTATTTCAATCCATTAATTCATAAAAAAAGTTGTGCGATCATCAAAAGTGACGAACAATAAAAATTCATTTTTCCACTTCATCATTGTTTATGTAAGAATAGTTTTCAATGTCAATAACCGGCGATCGCGAATCTTTTTTCTACACTTACCGTGGTGAAAAGAAAGAAGTAAAAAGTGCGGAAATTGAATTAAATTGTGACAGAAATGATTTTTCGGTTGTCTTAATTGACTTTTTTTTCTTTGTGGAAATAAAATTTAGTTAAATTTGTGTAAAAACTGTTCATTTACTTTGAATGCAATTGACTGAGGCGAATCAGTTTAATATTTTTAATTTGATAATTTGAAATGGAAAATAGTTGAAATTAGATGCAAAAGCTCATTATGATGTTTTTGAAGTTTAATTTAGAAAAAAATTGAAAAGTATTTCAAATGAACCCAAAATGCTTCAGCCTTCCTGAATCTTTCAAAAACATCATTGAACATGTCCTCCGGCAAAATCATCCAAAATTAGCAATAAAAGTAACAATTAAGTTTTTGATTCTTTTGAAACTTTTATTTTATTTCTTCTTTTTTCTCGCATTTCTTTCTGACATTTTTTGGTTCCTCTTCATGTCCATGGCATTTATGCCTACGGGCATTGCTAACATGCGAATTAGAAAAAGATACAAACAATTTATTGTAATAGGTTGACTAACATGGCTCACAAAATTGTGAAATAGAAATTAAATTAAAAAGTTTTGATAAATTCAAAGTTACAGTAGCGTGCAAAAGTTTGAAAACACCTAGTTTTTTGATGTAAATCACCTTAAAAATATACTTAAACTTATCCAAATCAACTCAAATTTTCACCATTTATCCAGTTTTTCAAGCGCTTTCGTATGATAAGTATCATTTATACTATAATTAACAATTTTCAAAAAATCCGTTAAAAGCTTAAATTTGTAAACGTGCAAAAGTTTGAAAACGGTTAATCATTGATAAAATATGCTTTAATAAAGTCTTTTTGGTGCCGTAAAAAGGTTTATTTATAAATTTCCTATAATTTTCTTTAATATTTTACAAACATTTTGGAAATTATCATGGATTTTCACAGTGAATTTTCATTTTCAAAATGGCTGACACTTTTGTTGCTTCTAAACTAAATTTTTAATTAAATATTAATCAAAACACTTAAAATTTAGCTTTAAACGCTAGTATTTTGAACAATCTTTCAGATTATGTATGATTTATATCGGAACTAGTAGGTAAAATACAAAAAATTTGAAGAAGATGATTTTTGGAAGCAATTTTTTTTCTGTGAAAATTCTTTCAAAAATTGAAATCACTTAAATACTGGTAAACTATTTGCTTATTTGGTGTCAAATCATTGCTTTTTACTTGTAGATTATGATCTAATAACATTTTAGATAGTTCCTTTGCTGTCCAGCAAAATATTCATGATCATTTAATGAGTAAACAATGTAGATTTATATGTGAAATCAAATATTTTAAAAAAATCTTTAAAAACGGCTAAAATATAACATTGTTGTGTGTAATAATATTAGAATTTAGTCGATATTACTGAATAAATTAACTTTAGATATGTTTGAAGATGCAATAACATTTTTTTCGACTTTGAGTATTTTTGCACTTAAGTTGCTATGTTGTTATGACAAATGATCATGAATATTTTGCTGGACAGCAAAGGAACTATCTAAAATGTTATTAGATCATAATCTACAAGTAAAAAGCAATGATTTGACACCAAATAAGCAAATAGTTTACCAGTATTTAAGTGATTTCAATTTTTGAAAGAATTTTCACAGAAAAAAAATTGCTTCCAAAAATCATCTTCTTCAAATTTTTTGTATTTTACCTACTAGTTCCGATATAAATCATACATAATCTGATAGATTGTTCAAAATACTAGCGTTTAAAGCTAAATTTTAAGTGTTTTGATTAATATTTAATTAAAAATTTAGTTTAGAAGCAACAAAAGTGTCAGCCATTTTGAAAATGAAAATTCACTGTGAAAATCCATGATAATTTCCAAAATGTTTGTAAAATATTAAAGAAAATTATAGGAAATTTATAAATAAACCTTTTTACGGCACCAAAAAGACTTCATTAAAGCATATTTTATCAATGATTAACCGTTTTCAAACTTTTGCACGTTTACAAATTTAAGCTTTTAACGGATTTTTTGAAAATTGTTAATTATAGTATAAATGATACTTATCATACGAAAGCGCTTGAAAAACTGGATAAATGGTGAAAATTTGAGTTGATTTGGATAAATTTAAGTATATTTTTAAGGTGATTTACATCAAAAAACTAGGTGTTTTCAAACTTTTGCACGCTACTGTAAATATTTGAAGTTGAGGATGTTATGGGTGATGGTCATTTGCTGATGATGTTAAACTTAGAAAATATAAAAAAAAATTAAAAAAGTACAAAAGTATTCATGATCTACTAATCACACCATATCAGCACCTTCATATCATCACTTTCTGCTAATTTCACTTTCAGTTATCTCTTCTCAATTTTCTAATTTTCAAAACATTAAAAAAGAGTCAACAAAACTCAGTCAAATGAAACCTTTTGATATAATTTAATAATTTTTTCAGCTTAATTTTCCACTTTTTTATCTTTTTTGCTTTATGCTTGCTTACTTTTGTCATTGAACATTTGTTTTGTGATTAATTGAGCGTATTTGACTGAGTTTTGGTTGGTTTGATGTGAGTTGTGGTGGTTTGTTGGGTTGTGGATGGGGAATGTGACTTGCTTGAGGGTATTTTTGAGGTTTTGTGATGAATTTTTGATTGATTTTGGAGGATTGAGTCAGTTATTTAGGAGGAGATGACCCATTGGTACCGCTGAAATTTAACTAATAGTTGTGTACCTCTTGAAGTTACAAAATTGCATAGTTTAAACAGTTTTGACTAAATAATGCGATAAATTGACCAATTTCAAGCTAAATTAATGAAACTTGATCAAAATTAGTCAGCAATTTCACAAAATTCTAGTGGATCTATCCAATTTTCACTCTAGCTCCCTCAAAATTTTTACACATTCAACCCCCAGTTCCCTTTGTCATCTTCAAATTACGCACAAAAAGCTTCAAATTCTTCTACTTCCACTCATTCCTTTATTCCCTCGTGAATCGCAAACAACATCAACACAAAAAATATTCGCAATTCCTCATTGTTGCCAACACGCGATACACGCAGATCAACTTTCATGTCTTGTTGATCTTTTGACATGACATTTTTATGATATCGCTTTTCTTTTTCATTTCTCTGTTGACATTCTCGATTATATTACATTATTTATTTTCCTATTTACGGTAAAGTGAGTTGTGTGTCATGCTGGAATGATGATGAGGGTGGATTTATGTTAAGAACATTTCTTTACATTGTGTGTGTGTGTGTGTGTGGATATATAAGCTGGTTCCTTTTTTGAGGGATTAAAGTGAATTTTTTATTGGTTTTTTTTGGGATTGAAAAAAATTGTTCATGGATTTGATGAGATTTTATGAGGAGATTTTATACATTGTGAGCTACCCAATGTATTTCCTAAAATGGAAATTAAAAACTTATTTTGAATTGGTTCACAATTTTATTAGATTTGAGGTAATTCAGGTATTTTCAAGGCATGATTAGATATATAGGCAGATCTGAGGAATATTTTATGGGTCAACCTCTCAAAAGTCTTCAAAATCGTCCCCAAATCTGCCAAAATTATCCACAAAACCACATAAAAATCCAATATTTTTTTAATAAAAATTCTTCAGCTTCTTTTCTCTCTATCTTCAATTATTTCCGCATTTTTAAATCCCCAACTTCAAATTTCCATCCCACGAACCATCCCAAAAGAACAAGAAAGATAACTCCCACCCACAAAATCTCCCAAGGATTAAAGCAAAACAAAAATTTCCGCACTAGAAACATTTTCCTTCTGTCATAAGTTAATAACTTTTTGTTATCGATGTTAAATTCAGCAGCAAATTTTTCTTCATTTCCTTCCAAACAAAATTTTTATTTTTTCGGTCGACCTTCTTCGAATTTTAAGTAGAAAAAATTGTGTTTTTTTTTGTTTTGCAGAAGGATGGATAAAAAACTAATTTTATTTTTTGGGTTTTTTTTTTCATAAATCAATTTGTGGAAATTCTTTGTGAAGGGTTGTTTGGATGTTAAGTAAGTGAAGAATGAAATATATCGAAAATGATGAATATTGAAGTTACGGAATATTCAAAGGATATTTTAAAAAGATTAAGCATATAAGAAGACAAAAAAGAATAAGGATGTAAAAAAGAGTTTTTAGCGCATTTTTGAAACTTGTTTTAAAAAGGTAGCTTAATAATGCACTTTGTTCGTTCGGTCGGCTGTGAATCGAGATAGAAGCAACCAGACATCGTAGAGAGCTCTGGTTTTTTGCATTAGCTCAGTGCCATCGAGTTATTGGCGTATCGATTAGTTTGAAAGCTCAAAACCATCGTTAAATACTATAATTAATGATTTTTTGTTTTCAATACAATAGAGCCAACTTCAAGTGGGGTAATTTCAAATATATTTTGAACGTTAGAAAATTTGAATTTCAAAAAACCGTTAAATGACAAACCATTTTATTATATGAAAATTCACCGCAAAATTGCTAATTATACTATAATTAATGATTTTCAAGTTCATTAAAAACGCGGGAAATTTTCAAATATATTTTGACCATTAGAAAATTTGAATGCCAAAAAACCGTTATCGAGCCATCGAATTTATTTAAGTCACAAAATATTCATGATTACGCAGTACTTTGCTAATCAAATACTGATCGCTAACACAAAAATGCGCTGAAGTCCCTCGATATATAACACGAGGACTTTCTTTAAATTTTTTTTGACAAAAAGGTCAACTTTTGCTCTATAAATTCCAATTTTTATTCTCAACTGAGCTGATTGATTGTTGATTTGGAATGTTGTGTCAAGACTTGACCTTTGGATTGTTGCTGGGTCGAAATTTTGTGACAATCCGAATAAAATTGTTGAACTTTGTGTATCTTTGGATTAGATTTTAAAGAAAATTGAGGGGTTTGTTGGTATTTGAGGAATGAAATTGAATTTTGATTACATGTGGCTTGGTTTGTTGCTTTTATTGTGAACACGTGGATGTTTAATCATTGAGTATACAAAAGTACTACAAAATTGTAACCAAAACCACCACAAATATCCTCAAATTCCCACAAAAATGACCAAATTACCACCAAAATTAAATTCAACAAGTGAGCTACTTTTCAAATTATAAAACAATTGTGCAGTTACTGCTCGGAATAAAAAATGAAGTCCCATTCCAACAAGAAGGTCAAGGTCGTCTAGTGTCATTAAAACATACAGCGTAGAGAAGAAAAAAAAACTTGATGTGATACTTTTCATTTCACATTAAAAAATGTGGTTTTGATTTCGCAAATGATGAGATTTGTGTCTTTTTTGCTGATGTTTTTAATAATAAAATTGTAAAATTGAGTAGATATGGAAAACTGTAATTAGATCTGATAACATTTTATAAATTAAAATTTAAAAAAAATCTGAAATTAAAAAAATCTAAAATTTAAAAGAAATCAAAATTAAAAAAATGAAATTTAAAGCTAATTTGCATCAAGCATCTTTAAATCATATCATAAAATGCTATTAATTGCCTAACTAATTTCCATACAAGACCCCAAAAATAAAAAAATCTCACCAAAAATAATTCCCATAAGTATTTCATGCAAACAAAAAATAACCACAAATATAAATCTCGTAACCGAGCATACTTTTGCCTGCATATCTCCATCTCTATCCCATCCAATGTCGTCACAAAAAAACTCAAGATGAGCAGCAGTACAATCACAAAAAGAGACAAAAAGTTCCAATTTCAAGATTATCAGTGAAAAAACTTTTTATTTTATTTTTGTTCATTCGATTACGTCAAGTTTGAATTTCTCCGCACATGTAATCGTGGCTTGTTCATCTTCACATTCGGCTACTTTCTTGTTTTGAAATGAGACAGAAAGGCTGACGGTTTTTTTTTGTATTTCTCTTATCAATTTTTTGTGATTGTGGTTTTGGAATTGTTTGTGGATTTTATGATGATTTTTTTGGGGTTTTTCGATGGAGTTTGGGGTTATGTTTGGTTCCTTTCTCATTTGTTTAATTTTTGAAATATAGAAAAAAATATTTTTAAAATTTTTAAAAAAAACATTTCAAGCCAATTCTTAAATTCTAATGTTTTTTTAAAAAGATTTTAGAAAATTAAAAAACATTTTTGTGTCTTTAATAATTTGAAATTAAGAATTCATCAACTTCTCATGAAAAGCATCTCTCGCTGTATCTTAAAGGAAGTGGAAGTAGGTAGGATGTTGACAATTCATCCTCCCTCATTCTCATCAAAAGTATTTCAATTAAATAAACAAAAACATTCGCAAATCTTTTTTCTTGTTTGTTTCAAATTAATTTTTCAAAAGCTTCAATTTCGCCTCGAAGCTTTTTGCTCTGATTTATTTATTTTGCCATATTTAGATTCAGAAAGTATGTTTTACTGACGTAATTTGAAATACGATAAAAATGTTGCAAGAAATCAGAGTGACACCAAAAAAGTAGCCCTATTAATAGTTCCACCCAAAATATCTCAAATGTCACCATCCGCAACTAAAAGTGTGTCTCAACAAAATATGCAAATTGTCATCAAATAAAATCAAAATCGTGTCATAATTAAGAAATTATTCAAACAACTTTCATGAAGAAGTCGAAAACACCAAAAAAGTCGTCGTTTTATATCTTACGAGATGTGTAGAAAGCAATTTTCTATAAATATTGCGGAGATTAACATTTCATGGTGCGGGGAGACGTTGACGATGGGTGATGATACTGTTGAATATATTGGATGGATTAGATAAAGACAATAAGAAGAAGTATGTGAAATGAAATGTAGAAATGTATCGGCGTAAAATGGGGCTTGATGCCTCAAATTTTTTAATTTTAAGTCGTCGCTTTAAAGCTTGAATTTAATTCTTAGTTATTCCTTTAAAGACTGACTTCAATCACACCGTTGTTGCAATAACATGTCGGAACCCACAACCTCAAACGTGCAATCAATTAAGAACCGTGATACAAATTCAAATGATGGCTTCAACATCACCGCATAGCATTAAGCTAATTCCTAAACAATCATGACTTGTCACGAACAAACAATGAGAATTAATTCATAAAACTCACTCAACAATGGTTTCACACATGATTTTTTTTTTCATTTCTACTTTCTTTTGATTTCTTCATTCAATTTTGAGTTTCTATTGTTATTCATTTCATCAGCCTGAATGGCACACGTTCAACATGAGAATCCCCTCTCGTTCTTAATGCAACAATGCGACCTTTCTTTCATTGATAATTTTCTATGGTTTAAGAATTTCGAAAATAAGCCACAAAAATGCATTAAAAAGTACACAAAAGCAGGTCGGCATTAATCAACAATTCTCTCCTGCCTGCATGTCTGCATTCTTCTTCAACATGTTCATTCTCATGATTAACAATTACATTTCTCATAAATCTAATTACCATAATATTCAGACATATACATTATACACTACAATTCTTTTTTACATGTGTAATTAACGGGATTTATTACAAATTCAAGTGACTGACTTTGTTGTTGTGCTTTTCATTCAATTCGGTTTGTTTTATTTTATTATTGTTGTTGATGTTCGCATTAATTTTTATGCGAATTTGAGCATGAAGGTACATGTTTGATGACTTTTGTTTGAGTTGATGGATATGGGGTGGATTGAATGGGTTTTGTGGGAAGATTTTGGAATTGAGGAGATGAAAAATTATTGAATGTTAAAGTTAGGTCAGGTAAGGTCGAGAAGATCAATGAAATATCAATAGATAGATTCAATCTCAGCTCGGGTCGAGCGGATGTCAAAACCAGCTCAGGTAAACTTAATCTTAAGTCTAGCTTGAATTCATTCAGAAAACAGCGAAAAACCTCAAACCTACATTACCACCATACACTTTTCCTACCCATTCCCCCAACATAACTCGTGCCTTAATGACATTGTTATAATTCAATCAGCTGAATTACAACCAACTGTGATTAAATCGAGTAAAATTACGAGACATTTTCTTTTGTACCTAATGGAATTATTTGATGGTAGCAGTTACACTAATGGCATTTATTACAAGCTATCAATTTACTCGTATTTAGCTAATGAATTTGAGTGACGGACACAAGTTTTGGTCATTAACATTATTTATTGTGATTAGAATTTTGGGTGTGGGTGTGAGCAATAAAATGAGCTGACTTTGTATTCATTGAAAAACAAAAGGAATTGATTGACTGACGTGTGAGTTGAATGATAATTTTGTTAGGGGTGTAGTGACAAAAGCATGAATAGAAAGCTATGAATGTTGTAATGTGATACGTTTTTGATGATAGTTTGATTGATTTTTTTTCGTGGTAAGGACAATTTATGTTGATTGATTTGCGTGATTTGGGGTTGAATGAATGGATTTATTGATTAGAATTTGAAGGATTTTCTTTATTTCTGACATTAGCTTTGATAATTTTTGGGGGTTTACAAATGACATCTTCTATCTAAAATCACAAAATAAGAATTCATCAAAATTTTTGTCTCCTTTTCAGGTTGGGCTTAATTCGAGCACGCTTAGCAGGTGCCAGATTAGCTAAAGCTGATGTTCTCGTCTTTCTTGATGCACATTGTGAATGTGTTGTACAATGGCTGGAACCACTAGTGCAGAGAATCAAAGAAAAACGCACAAGTGTCTTAGGTATGCAGCTTGTCACTTAATAATCCATTAAACCGTACTTTCTAACTCTCAATTCCCATTCCAGTACCAATCATAGATGTGATAGAAGCAAAGAATTTTTATTATAGCACAAATGGATATGATACATTCCAAATTGGTGGATTTACGTTAGACGGTCATTTTGATTGGCATGGTAAGACCAAATTTGACACATTTGTAACTTTATCTTGACATTTTATGAACATTCAGATGTCCCTGAGAGGGAAAGGAAGCGACAGAGGAAAGAGTGCAAAGACGACATCGCAATTTGTCCAACTTACAGTCCAACAATGGCTGGAGGACTTTTTGCAATTTCTAGAGATTATTTCTGGGAAATAGGCAGCTATGATGAGCAGATGGATGGGTAAGTTGTGTTTAGAAGTATTTTTTAATCGAAAATTTGAATTTTCTTTAAAACTGGGAGATTATTGGAACAGTAAGGCAGATACAAAGTCTTTTTCTGCTTGATTTAAAATAAATTAAATTCAACTTTAATCCCATCAATCAATTTGATTTTTCTTCTAATCTTCAAAATACACCTTATATTAATAATGAAGAATAATTTCATCCCACAGCTGGGGCGGTGAAAATCTCGAGATGTCATTCCGAATTTGGATGTGCGGTGGAACTCTTGAGACAATTCCTTGTAGTAGAATAGGACATATTTTCCGAGAATTTCATCCATACAGCTTTCCAAATGACAAAGACACTCATGGAATTAATACTGTGAGGATGGCGATCGTGTGGATGGATGACTATCAGGAGGTGAGTTTTGAAGATGATTCATGATTTTTTATCAAATTTAATTGATTAATTAAATCCACAGCTACTCTACATGAACCGTCCAGACCTTCGGAACCACCCAGACATCGGTGACGTGACACATCGACAAGTTCTCAGGAATAAGCTCAAATGCAAGTCATTCGAGTGGTACATGAGGAATATTTACCCAGAAAAATTTATTCCAACTAGAAATGTCATCAATTATGGACGTGTATCAGCTATGGATGATGATCGTTATTGTTTTGATGATTTACAGCAGAATATTGATGAAGCATACAATTTGGGGGTTTATTCTTGCTATAAGGTGAGTCGTGGAAGCTGATTAAAGACCATGAGTCTCTATGACTGATATTCTAACCTCAAAATGCTAAAACCTAACCTAAAAATTCCAAAATCTAACCTCAAAAACAGAAAATATTCAATATAATAAACTTTAACCTCAAAAAATCTTCAATTTTCAATTCCAGCACGACATCGCCCCATCCCAGCTCTTCTCATATACCTACAACAAAATCCTTCGAACAGAAAGGAGCTGTGCAACCATCGATGACCGTAGAAGTACCAAATATATTTTAATGATTCCGTGCAATAGTGACGAAGAGGTTGGTGACACGTGGATCTACACAATCAATAAACAATTTAAGCATGAACAAAGTGGCCTGTGTATTGATCGAAAGAATCTCGATAAGAATCTCGTGCATGCAGCTGTTTGTGATTCGACGTCAGTGACGCAAAAGTGGGAGTTTCAGAAGTCGAAAATATGAATAAATTTTTGGGGATTTGATTTGAATTTTGTTACTTAAGCGGGTTGATAGGTGATAAAATGAGGTGTTGATGAGAATGGAGGGATTTTTGATAGAATAATTAATTTAATTTTCAATTTATACAAAAATTAAAAAACTCCTTCAAAAAATTAAATTTCAATAAATTCTCGACCCAAAATATATTTTTATTAATTTTTTAAAGCAATTTTTTTTATATTTAACAAAAAGTTCACTTAAAATCCCTCTGAAATCCGTCAACTAATGATTCATTTTAAACGTTGATTTTGTTGTTAATTGTAAATTTAAGATTAAGATTTATCAAACATACACAACAGACCTTACCGTCCTCAACACTCCAAGTTTACTTTAATTAAAAATAAACCTAAAATTTATTGGTGTACTATGAGCGTGACTTGGAATTTGGATTCTTTTGATTTAAAAATTATAAAAAATTTTCAATTCTACATGCATTTTTCCCAAAATAAAATTTACATGAGTTTGAATTTTAATTTTCAAGGAAACTTGCAGAAAATCTTCAAAAATTAGGATTTCATAATAATTTTTTTATTGTATTCAGCATGAAAAATATGAAAACTGCCTTCAAATGTAAAATCTTATTTTCTACATCAATTAAAAAAATTGTATTTAGTACTCTGAATAATATATAGCTATCAAAAACAAAATTAACATCCTACAAAATCCACCAGACAACTAAGAACTAAAAAAAAAACATTCTTTGTAAATAAGAAAATTTATTTGGAAATTTTCAAAAATCTCAATGTGCTCAGCTAAATATTTTTAATGTAAATCTTTTGAAAAAATGCACAATATGAAAAATCAAATTTAAAAATGGCAAATTCTGAGGAAATATTTTTGAATAAGTTTAACGATAAGTAAAATATTGATTTTGTTATAAAAAAAATTCTTAGTTTAGACCACAAGAAAATTTCAAAAATTGTCTAAAAAGTGCCAGGAAAAATAAATTCGAATAAATTGGAACAAAAAATTATTATATTTAGTTTAAAATGTTTTTATCACAAAGATCTAGAAAAAACATGTATGGAATAAAATTGAATTATAAAATTTAATCTACTTAAAATGAAATTTGAGCTTAAAATTAAAAAGTCACATGAGAAAAAAATTCTTAAAAATTGAAATTTATTTTTTCAATATTAAAGATTACGAACCAATTTTTTGTTATATGAATAAAAATCTATTTAAAAAATATTTAAGTTGTAAATTTTTCATTTTTGTTTGATCATTTATAATTAAAATTATTACTTTCTAGTTGTTCCCTTGAAATGAAGCCTAATGCAGGTATACGCAGTCTAATGAATCTGGGGCCGGTTTCTACCATAGGGTACCCCTCCCTACCCGAGGTAGGGTAGGGTAGGGTACTCCGAGTAGCTCTAGAAACCGGCCCCTGACTTTCCTTTTAAACCACCCACACATCCCAAAAAAGGAAAAATTATTAAGAATTTGATGTTTGAAGTATTCACTTACTATTAGTATTTGACGAATATAAATTTACAAAAACAAATCAAACTTCCGCCTTATCGCTTTGCTACTGTGTATGAATGCGCTACAAATGATGGTGTAATTTGCTACAATATTCTTCAAAGTTTTAATAGTAACAAATACAATAAATTATTAATAAAGATAAAGAAAATGCAATTAAATTTTGATTCATATATTTTTATATATAGCTGATATATAGCCTTATCAGTATAAACTATTCCATAATTTATTGCAAGTTTTCCGTTTATTTCGCTTTCATTATCAGTTCTTAATTGAGTTTAATCGAATAAAGTTTAGACTATAGAGATTTAATTCGATAATTCAAATAAAAATTTTTTTAACACTTTTGGTGAAAATTATATAAAAAAATTTATTCAATTAATTCAGCAAAAAAGTGAAATAATTATAGAAATGTCAATTACAATTAAAAATAAGTACAATGATAAAGTTTGTGAATTTATGTCTTCTCACCCAATGACGTCAGATGACCTCAAAACTTCGATCTCTAAAACTGTCAAAGAAATCAGGATAAAATGTGACATTCTCACCATTAATCAGGACCTTCCTTTGAATTTCCGAGAAAAAATTATTTTAATTGATGCAAAGTCAATTAAACTTCATAAAGAATGTACCTTTGATCTTTTTGAAACAAGTAACAGGCCAGCTTATTGGACAATTACATCAGTTTTTGATAATGAAATAAATGGACAGTCTACAGGACATGGAAATGATGATGTCATAATTTATGACATTCGAAAACACGAGTCAAAGACAAGTCGTCTCGAATATTTAGAATCATTTAAAAATGGAGACAATGCAGAAATACAGCATTCAGAATTCAGATATTTTTTGAGGACAGGATTTTTTGAAAATTCAATTGTTTATGCTTTGAAAACTAAAAACCCAAAATGGATGACAATAAGTGTTAATCCTAAGTCATATTTTTTAGCTGTAGGCACATACAAGGATATTGCTAAGTTAGCCATAGGACGAAGATTAAAATTAGAAATCGATCATGTGCCACCAAAAAGTATTTACATAGAATTCAATGACACGAATTTAAAACTAGCGACAGTTTTAAAAAACATGGATCATAAAGACAAGCCTAGCATCATGATACCACATTTAATACACAGAGCTTTAGGAACTACAAAATACAATAAAATTCGTGAAAAACAAAAGCTTCACATGCAAAACGGAAGTTTCTCCAGTGCTGTTTTAGAAAATATTATTTCATATCAAAATGGATTCAGCACAATTTGCAGCTTGTGGGAAAAAACAGATGCATATATTAATAGATTATGCCTTAAAAAAACAAACAATTATGATAGCAAAGCATTAAAAAATCAAATGAAGGAGATGAAGGAACATATTGAAACATCGAATGATGTCATTGAGTTAATAAAACAGGCACTCAATGCATACATCGACTTTATTGGTTCTAGAAAATTTGGAGGTGAAAATATAGCATTGATAAATGATAAGGAAATTATTAAATTGAGGCAAGTTGTTGAGCTTATTAATTACGAAGACCCATATCAATTAGAAATTCAAGACTTCATTGAACTTGGTAATGACAAAATTCGTGAGTATTATAATATACCAAACACTGTGGAAAATCATGAAGAATAAAATTTGAAAAATAAAACGCATGTCTATCCATGAAGTAATGGTGATTTTCTTAAACGGTAAAATACAGTCTGGTTTTTATATTCGCAAAGGATGAAAAAAGATTTTTATGATTAAATAATTTAATCAATTGAATATTTTTGAAATGATTTTGGAAAAATACATGTGTTGGATTGTAAATTATACATTAGATATAATATTTTTCCAATTATGCTTAGCTAAACCAGTAGATTAATAGAGTACTAAGAGTAATTTCAAAAGAAATGAAAAAAACTTAAAATATTATTTTCACAGTTTATTCAAACTTTTTGTAATTTATAATCAAATGTGCACAGTACTGATGACTGATTTGATTTAGTAATTGGTAGAATTTCACATTTTAATGGCAAACATTCCTTATCTTATCAACATAGCTCGTTAACAGTATAAAGTCTTCAATATTTGTCTTATCCGCTTCCAAAAAAGTATCATTTTCATTAACCTCATCGCAATTCTGATCATTTAACCTGTTGAGCTTTCTTTGAAGTCCTAACACATCCATTTTTTTGCTGACGAATTCTCTGGCATTTTTAATTTCTGTTTCACAATTTTCCATCGTTACTGATTCCATGTTGTGTATTTTATTTGCATCTGATGTGCTTAATATGTTTTTTGTTACCGAATTTCTAAAAATTTCTAAAAATTTTGATTAGAAAATAATTTTGAATTATTAGTTGGGACCCGAGTTGTTCTACGAAGAATTGATTTTTAAATTCATTTCAAAATTATGCTAGAAAATACCTTAAAACGCATCGTTCCTCCTTGGTGCCGTAATAGTGGTTGTAAGCAATGTAAACTCCAGCAATGTTTAAGGAAATACTAAAAATAAATTTTATAAAATTTAAGGACAATAATTTAACAGTTGTCTGTCATTTGTAGATTCTTTTTATCGGTCGCAGATCATGAGGAAATGTTTAAGACAGGCAAGAGCTGTTACACACATAAAATTAAAAGAATACCTGATGACCAATAATCCAGTTAAAACTAGATATATTTTTGTTGGTCCTTTCATAATGCACAAGATTAATAATTTGATGAAAAATCCACTGTAATCAAAAAATATTTAACTTAACTAACTTATTTTAAAATATAATAAATGATTCACCTAAAATTAACTTTTTTTTTCAATTTATTTTATTTAATAACATACAACGTCAATCGGTGATGAACAAACTAATATAGCTCTAGAAAATTGTAAATTTTTGCTTTTTTATTTGATGTCTTCTTAGAAAGGTGGTTAGCAGAGTTGGTGGGTTTAAAATCGTAAACCATAAAAAAAATTATTTTAAAATTTTTAAATCATAAATTCAATTAAAAATACTATTTTAATGAGATTTTTTTTTTGAAAAAATCTTCCAACCCTGGCACTTAGATTTAAATAACATTTGTTGCTTACAAATAGGAAATCCAGTTTGGTGAGTGAAAAAATTTGGAGCTATTTTGGAATTGAATTTTTAATGCAAACTAGTTTGGCAACTTTAATTAAGAAGAGGCGCATAGCCTGAGAAGGGGTATTGGGGGACAAATCCCTCTCTCGATGGAAAAATTTCTTTAATTTGCTAGGGTTTTTTTAGAAAAAACCAAAAATAACCCCCCCCCCCTAAATATTTTCCATACAAAAATTTTGAAATTCCGACAGGAAATATTTATAATTTTGAATTGTATACACTCGGATATACCCTGAGAGAACTGAAGATGATCGATTCCTCAATTCCTTAGTACAATGATAAAAAAATAAAATGCCATAAAAATAACGGCTATAAAGATTTTGATTTTTTTCTACAATTTGAAGCGACAAAATTCCTTCACATGTTGTTTGCATCTTCAATTCCTCGTTTGTTTTGATTTTGTTCATCACACCGGCAGCAAAACATTTATTTTGTCAAAAATTTAATTTTTTAAGGATTATCAAGCAAGAAATCAATTAATTTAAAAATTGAAATAACTAAAAATGGGCAAGAAGGACAAAAAGAAGAAGAAAGGCTTCGGAATTGAGAAAACTAATGCAAAGACAGACAAAAAGTTGCAAGCAAAACAGAAAAAACTTTTACAGAAACTAGGCGAGGTGAGAAAATGAATAAAATTCTTAATTACAAAATTTAATTAAAATTTTGTCAAATTTTAGGATGACATCGAGAACATGGTCCAGTCCCTGCAGTCTCAAACCCAATCAGAATATTCAGAATCAGTCTGCGCTCCACCCACACCACGTTCAAACCTCGCAGTTGCATCCTTAGATGACATGATTTATTTCCACGGCGGTGAGTTCTTCAATGGAGCCAAAGTTGAATGTTTCGGTGACTTATTCAGCTACAATACAAACAAAAATGAATGGAAAGTCATCAAATGCTCGCCATGTCCAACACCTCGTAGTGGTCACCAAATGATCAGCACAGCTGCAAATGGCGGTGAATTGTGGATTTTTGGAGGTGAATTTGCATCTCCATCTGGACTGCAGTTTTATCACTATCGAGATTTATGGAAATTCTCAATTGCTGGTAAAAAATGGGAACATGTCAAGGCACCAAATGGACCATCAGCAAGAAGTGGACACAGAATGATTTTGCATAAAAAGAGAATTATTTTATTTGGTGGATTTCATGATAATAATCATAGCTTTTTGTACTTTAATGATGTTTGGATGTTCTCGATGGAAAAATATACATGGTCAAGGATTGAAACTGATGGAATCGCACCAACTGCAAGGTCTGGTGTTGGATTGGGAGTTGTGAATGATGAGAAGATTGTTGTTTTTGGTGGATATACAAAGTCAAGTGCTAAAGGTGAGGATTGATTCTTAATTATTGTTATTTATTTTTTCATAAAATATTTTAATATTAAAGCTGGAAGTGAACGAGGACAGACACACTCAGACACATTCATCCTCCAAGAAACACCTGGAAAATGGAAATGGAGCTCAACTAAGCCAGGAGGAAGAAGACCAACACCAAGAAGTGGTGTATCATGTGTAACTGCTCCAAATGGAAAGGTATGAGGAGCTTAAATCAAACCATGACATTTTAATTAAATCCCTTAATTTTTCATAAAGATTTTTATCTTCGGCGGCGTCATGGACACAGAGGAAGACGATGAGAACCTCAGAGGACTATTCACAAATGAAATTCACTTCCTCGATATCCAAGGAGGCAGCATGACATGGAGAAAAGTCGAACTCAAGAAAAAGAAGGAAGTTGACACAGAAATGCCAGATGAACCAACTCCAGCATCATCACAGAGTGTCAAAACCACAACCGATGGAATCTTCACAGTCACAGTTGCCGGACCAAAACAAGAATCATCATCAAGTGCCAATACCTCACAACTAGATGTCGGTGGACCATCACCAAGAATGAATGCAGCAATTGCATTTGTTAAACATAATTTATGGATTTTCGGTGGAAGTTATGAGCAAGGAAGTCGACAGTACACATTGTGTGACTTTTATTCATTAGATGTGAATAAGTGCGATGCATGGAGGACATATATTGGCAATTTGCCTTCACTGCAGTGGCTCGGAAGTGACAGTGAGGATTCATCGGATAGTGACAAGAGTGATGATGATGAAGATGATGACGACAGCGATGATAGTGAAGAGTCGAGTGGAGATATGGATACGGATTGAGGAAGGGTTTGTAAATTTCCGGGTGGGAAAAAAGGATTGAATTTTCAGGTTCAGTTAGTTTTTTTGGGGTACATCCCAGTTTACATTGCTGATTTTGAAGAAACTTTAATGATAAATTTAAACTAATAAATAAGATTTTGTTCAAAATAGTAAAATTTCTAAAAAAAAATTTAACACAAACTTTATTACAGAATAATTAATTGAATTTTAATTATTTTACCTAGCTACCAAATTAGGTTACATTGAGTATTAATCTGAGTAGTCCCATTTATAGTAAACATACATCCCAATCTACCAATTTATAAAAATCTACAAACTTATCAACAATCCTTATCAATCACTTTCTGCAACTGCTTTAATGACTTCAAACAGTCAAAAATCTTACAATAACTAACTTTTATACATTCATTGTTATCAAACACAATCCACTTAATGCTCTTAAAGTCACTAAAGTCAATGTCAATTTTTTTCAATGAATTAAAACTAAAATTGACGACTTTTAAGTTAGGATTGTGTGAAAATAATTTCGATGGTAAATATTTGAGTAAATTATTTCTAGCATCAAAAATTTTCAATTTTGGCAGACTTCTGAATAGAATTTCACTTAAATCTGTGATTTTGTTGCTGTAGATCCACAAAGTTTCTAAATTTAACAAATCAACAAAAGTGTCATCAGCGAATTCTTCAATCTCATTCTCATTCAAACACAATATTGACAAATTTGTCCAAGACTGCAACTTTGCCCTCTCAACAAACTTCAATTTTGATTTACTGACCCAAAGATTCTTTGAATTTGAAAACTTTTTAGCCAGTCCAGTCATGTTTGGAAGGTAAATTGTGTTTGATTTCGTGATGTGGATTCTGTTGACATCAAGATCAGTGTCATCTTCACCATGAAGACCTGAGATGTTGCTGGAGAGTTCAGTGTAAGGTGATGGAATTGAGAGACCTCGAACGATGCACGTGTAGACTGGATCGGATCTGAAAATGAAAAGTTCTGGAATTAAGCTTCAGATTCAAGATGACCCAAAAAAGTAAATTTTAACCCCAAGATCCCCTAAATTTGCCCCAAAGCTCCAAAATATACCTCACAAGACAGTATATAGGTAAGGAACCAACCAAAAATCCCAAATAATCTACTCAACTGTTCGTAATTCCATCGATAATCACAAAATATTTCACTCGATGCTTTTAGTTCCTTTCCTATTCTCTTTTGTCCCAAAAATGGTTCATTAATCACAGACTTAATCCAGTCAACATACTGAGCCACGAATATAAAAATCACAAAATTTTTTAGTCCACAAAATTCACTTTCATTTTCGTTAATTCCTTTTGAGAAAATTCCATAAATTTTGTATGAAGTTGAGCTGTCTTTTTGAGCATAGAATCCACTGCCAGACACTGAATGGCAGGTGAATTCATCGCTATAAATTGAGCATGATGTGTCATCACCAAACAGACATGAAGTAATGTTTTCAACTTTTGACTCAAAATACGAAATTTGATGATTGTCGTGAGACTTTTTGTACCCAGCAATTGTTCCTGTCACAGTCAAGTCGCTAAGTCCATCTGATTCTGACTTTTTCGTTGGTGTTGGCAAACAATTCGGTCGAACATATTCAGTGAATGTCACTGAGTCACTAAGGGTTAGAACTGCAATATCTGAATCGTAATTTCCATCAATTTTCTTCCAATTAGGATGCAGCTTGATGTCACTGGCGTTTTTGATTTGCTCAAATGGTGAAATTTTGGTTAAATTGTTGTGACCGAGGATTACAAAGATCTGTTGGTGTGGGGTTGAGAAGTTTGATCCACTGAAGCAATGAGCAGCTGTGAGGAAATTTGAAAAATATTATTTATGACTTAAAGTACATCAAACAATGTATCCAGCCTCAATTTATGTTCAAAAAGTCCAAATAAATTATAATAAATCACTTGAACAGTAAAAAGGACCCTGAATCCAACTAACAAGACACAACTTACCAGTCAAAATATGTCGATCACTAATTAACGTTCCGCTACAGAAATATTGACCATTGAAATAATGAAAAAGTGAAACAAGCCAAGGCCAATTAGCACCGGATAAATTTGTGTCGTTGCTCTTCATTAATTGACCACAAATTTCCTCTGACTTCACATGACTTATTGAAAGTGAAATTAGGAAAATTTGGATGATTTTTAGGCTAGCTTTACTCATTTTTGATGTTGTTTATTTCACAAATTTACTGAGCTTAAAAAATTCAAGAATCAATAAATTCCACAAATTTTTCACAACACGATTCACCTTATCCGAAATCCAAACTAAAAATGATGACAAAAATAAATGTTTGTGAATTAAAAATCTACAACAAAAATAAAAGTCGTGGAAGCAATTTTGATAATTGAGCTAATTTAATTATCAAATGTCTTAAGTTGTCAATATTGCATCATTTATATAAACTTAATAACCATTTATTGTAGAGACTTTTTGCTCTGATCACTTTGTATTAAATAATAAAATTTGATGCAATTTTAAAATATTTTTATCAAAAAATGCAAAAAAATTTCACAACTTTGAATTAATTTCGCAGCTGGTAGGATTCGAACCTACGCTCCCAGAGGGAATCTGATTTCAAGTCAGACGCCTTAACCACTCGGCCACAACTGCTCAAAATTTCATGTTTTCGTTTTGGCAACAAAGCTTTTACATTTGTTTCATTTTCACTTCTTTTTATTCCTTTTTTTGATCGTCTCAAGATTATCAGGTGAACTTTTAATCACGATTTATTAATAAAAGCTCTTTTTAATAGAATTTGGTCTTTTGAGCCGATTTTTAAAATATTTTGTATCTTTTTGAATTCTATTTTCATTTATGTATTATTTTATGTGTCATTTTTGTTTTTTCATTTAAGAAAGTCGTAAGCTAATTGATATTCATGATCGTGTGCAAAATAAATAACTTTTGTTAAACGAAATTCCTGAAATTAATTTCATCATAAAGCCTCGTTTTCTGTGTTATAAATTCAAATTGTGTTTTCAAAAAATCTATAAAATCAATAAATCTTCAGGAGTCAGTTTTAGTTCAACTTCGAAAGGTTCAAAGTGATTTTGAATTTAAATTTTTAAATTTTTTTTAAAAATATGTTTTTTAAAAATATTATTTTTCTTCCTTTTTTGATCGGAGCTGCATTAAGCTTTCCTGACAGTAATAATTTTTTAAAATATTTTTATGGATTAAATTTAATGGACTGAATTTAGTTCTTGACTTAAAATTTTTTTTATTTACAATTCTATCTAATTGCAGGAACACTAAATTGCAAAACTAATTTAGATTTTAAGGAACACGTTGAGCATCATAGTAAAGGTTTTTTAAAAATCGAGGAAATTATTGGAAATAATTTGAAGCATCGTTGCCTTCGTGATGTAAATTTCGATAAAATTATTGTGACTGGATTAAAAAATTTCAAAATTTGGTAAGATAAAAAATTTAAAAATTAAAAACAAAAAACAAAAAAATAATTTAATATTTATTTAATACGCAGTTCTAAAACTGGATATTTTGAGCTTATTTACCCAAATATTGATGTGACTGGAATATATATTCAAGATGCAATGAGTGGTGCCTTTTCATTACCGTTGAAGAATGTGAATATTTTATTTCCTATTGATAAAGAACGATTGGAAACAATAGAATTTATTGCTGTATCATTTGAGGATAATAACCCAGCAATCAGCATTCCATACAACGAACATCTAGTCAACTGCATCAGTAGTGCAAAGAGCTTAATTCACATGTTAATTGAAACTTTCTCAGGGGTAAAATTAAGAAGATTTATTTGAAACATGATTGAAGATATGACTGGATGAAACTAGGAATATAATTTAAATGTATTATTTTATATCCCACCAACAAAGCATGACGAACTAATTTTTATCGTTTCTCAAAGTATTACCTTTTATTTTAATCACTGTATTTCAATTCTTGGCAGCTCTCGGAACAAAATAATACTAATTACTAGACACAAATTGACCTCCCTTAAATTGTATTATAAAAAGTATTCCACCGAAATTTAAAATCATTAACAATAAAATTTGTGTTTTATTTAGAAAAAAATCTAATATTTTCTTTTAACAATTTTAACTTTGACTTCAAAATTTTTTGCTTTTCTAGTTTTAAAAATCAAATTTTTTGTAAGGAAAACTTTTTTTTACAATATCGTGAATTATAAGTGAATCAAATCTTAAAGGAATTTAAAAACATAAATAATGTTTTGAATGTTCTAGTTATCTGAAAAAGAAAAAAATTTAGAAAAAAAAATCTCAAATTATTTTTTAAAAAGAAAAATATTTTTTTTATTAATTCAAATTTCGTTTCGTCTTATTTGTCATTTATATTCCTATCTAAAGTTAGTAAGTTTAATCAACATTTTTATTGTTAATCTTCAGATTTTTATTCTCGATTTTTCCCCACTTTAACCCCCAACCTCATCTTCACACTTTACATTCCTCATTACAAAGTCCTTTAAATTCCCACAACATCCTTTAACATACCGCAAAGTCTCATTTGTTATTGCTCCATCACAGATGCTCAAGTTCCTCACATTATTTGCTCTACGCGCGATTTCCTTAACAATTTTTTCCGTCACATTTCCACAATTTTCCACACAAATATCCTCAATTTTTCCTAAATTTCTAATTAATTCTTGACCTTCTGGAACATCTCGGATGTCTTTGAGCTTCAGTTTCTTCACGTACGGCATATCCAAGCTGCTTTTAATTGCTGCTGATGAAATTGTGACATTTTCTAGTGCCAAATTTTTAGAAAAGTCAAATTCCATCGCGTGTGTCTGTACTGAATGAGTTTGACTCATCACCGTTAAGGATTTGAGATTGACAAGGTCAGAAATCCACTGAGCTGGTCCAACATAGTCACAGAGTGTCACACGTGTGATTGAAGTTGGCGGTCGAAGCCTCAAAAATGCAAAATTTCTCAAACTTAATTCCTCTAAATTTGAACATTTTGATATAAATTCACCAAGCAGGTGATGCTGCCAGAGTGGATCAATATCCGCTATGGT
The DNA here is from genome assembly GCA_963573255.1 of Chironomus tentans. Taxonomy (NCBI): domain Eukaryota; kingdom Metazoa; phylum Arthropoda; class Insecta; order Diptera; family Chironomidae; genus Chironomus; species Chironomus tentans. The sequence goes on from OY754305.1 coordinate 787,304, forward strand.
CAGGTATGTAAGTGAACTAGCACTGGGCATGAGTATGTCCATATAATAAGGTTTGAAGTAAACATCCCTCATTGAGAGAATTTTCAGCTGAAATGGAAGTGCTTCATAATTTTCGCCGTAGCTGTTGCCCATCGCGTAAAATAGATCCAAAACTTTCTGTCCCTGACACAAAATTGTCTTCAAGTATGGCTGAGATCTGAGGAATCCACGTATTCCAGTTCCATATTCGCCATCTTTTGATGTGATCCAAAGAGCTGAGACTCGACATTTCAGGAACAAGTCGAGAATGCATGATGAACTTTCGATAATTTCCACGTGGATTCCATTATTTTGTGGCATATGCTTGATGACTTCCGGCCAAACAATAAGATTCTCAAACTTTATATGCTGAAGATTTTGACAAATTCTGAGGATCATTGCGATGTCTGGATACTTGATTTCCGTACCAGCAAATGGAAATGTCACGACACTTCCAGTAAACGTGATGCTGGATATATTAGTTCCGCAGATTTGTAAAGCTGGCTGGTGGGTTCGTGGATTGAAATACTTGACTGTCAATTGACCAAGTCTCTTCGTCCGCTCCGATTCAATTTTACCTTTTTTGTCGAATTTTAAATTAAACTTCCATTGCCGTGGTGAACTTCGGATTATTTCCTTAAATCGAGTGTTAATTTTCGATAAATTAATTAAATCTGTTACTTCGAGGTGCTCGAAGATTGCTAGAATCAGTTCCTGTGGCAGTTTTTCCATCTCTGATGCATTTTAATTAATTAATAATGTAAAAATCTAAAATTTCCTAAGTTTTCTTTTGTTTGTAAACAAAAGAGATTCAAAGAAGTGATGCAAATTTTACTGCATCTCACGTGAAGTTGGCTTCAGATCGAGAAAGTTCTTTTGTTGTTTATATCGCGAATATTTTTTTGTTTTTCATTAACTTTAGTGAATTTTTACAAATGTGAGTCGAAAAGGTTGTGAAAAATTTGATAAATTGAATTAAAAGGAAGGAAATTTTAAGAATTTCATGGAAGTTTACATAAAAATCTGTGGAAAACTAAATTAATTTGTAAGTATTTTTTGAAAAAGAAGTTCAGTGAAGGTTAACAGACAGATTGGCTAGAAAATTGCAAATAAATCAATGATTTTTAGTGAAAATTTGTGATTACATTGAAATTCTGAGAGCATTATTGTAAAATGTAGTGAAAAGTTTTATAAAAATTTAATTTTGACGGCAAAATTTGAGTGAATTTGTTAACAAAAACAATGTTTTGAAGATATTGAGGAAAGATTGTCATGGAAGTTTGTAGATTGTTTGCAGAAATAATGGAAAATCTAAGAAACTTTTCTTAATGCACAAAAGCTGACCTTGAATGAACAGAATTAAAATTTGTTTTTAAACTTTTTAATCAAATAATTGAGAATTTCTTTTGTCTTTTATGAATATTTAAATTTTTAGCTTCATAAAATTTCGTTAATTTTAAAACTTTTCATCAAAATAACAAATATTTTTGAGAATTTCAAGTTTATCCACAAAAAATCTCAATTTAATCCCATTTTTATCCTTTTACAGAATCATCACAAATTGCACAACTCACAGTTCAGTCAACAAGTGAATCAACAGATCACATCATCAAATAAATCATAAATTCAAACGTCAGACAAAACCCCCAAAAAGATCTCCAACATGCACATTTTGTCGCTTCCAGACTGCGTACTTGAAATTATACTCTCATATTTGTCATATGATGATGTCGCAAAGTCAAGACTTGTAAGTATCCAATAACATAATTTGTACTTGTAGTGTGTAAATAAGGAGCTAAAAAAGTAAATAAGAATTATTGTATATATGTCAACATTTGAGTTGTAAGAAAATTATCTTTATCAGCAAAATATTGAAAAATAACATCAATCGTAAACAATTTTCGCAACATGTCAAGTTTGTCTAAGGTCATCTGCATCATATGGCTTTTTGTTATTTTAGGTCTATTTTGAATTACATATTTTTAAATTACGCATACAATTTAGATGATCAGATATTTTGTTGGAAAGGACAGAGGACAATTTGTTTTAATAGCGGACTGTCCCTTGAAAACCCAAACATAGCTAGGCATTCTAAAATTTCTCGAATAGGTTGGGGGGGGGGGGGGGGGGGTATGGAAAATCAGAACGAGTTGGTTATAATTTTTCCTTTTTTTTATTATTTTTAACTAAAAAATTATTTCATTTACCAATCTTTTCAGGTCTGCCGAAAGTTTAATGACATCAACAGGCAAGCGCTTAATCATGGCTTCTACAAACTACTCAGTTATCACTCAAAACATATGAAAAGAATTAAAGCGTTGTTGCCCAGACGAGAGTCGGAGCGAAGTGAGTCAATTTTTTATTATTTTAAAGCTTTTTATTAACCCGAATGATGAAATTGTGTGTGAGAGAGAGAGAGCTTCTCATGAGAAGAAAAATTACAATTAAGGGTATTTAACCCCACAAATGATGAAATTTTTACGGTCTGAGTTATAAATAATTCAATTTACGGAATTCTATTGAATAATAAATATTTTTTATGGTTGTGGAAAACCCCTTATAATTTATAGTACGCTTCTATTCAGACAATTTACCGGAAAAAATGTATCACAAGGCAATTTTAGAAATACTTTAATTTTCAATTAAAAAATCGTCATTTCCATTCATTGAGGAATTTTAGTAGGAAGCCTTGACGACTTATCTCGTCATCATTAATCATCACGCGAGTTATTGGGTTAATTATATTGATATATAGGTCAGTTATTATTACAGTCTATAATTAGAAACATAATGAAATACTGAAATACAGTTCACTTTACTAATTTATTCTGCTCTGATTAATTTAAGCATTTTTTAAATTAAAATCAATTTTGTGAATTAATATTTGATTTGCTGTTCAAAATTTCAATCTTTAGACTTCCAAAATAAAAAGATAAAAATGACAAATTCAGGAAAAATCCACCAAGGTTTTACTTTTTAGCAGAAGTCAATGAAATTTAAAAAAAAAACAATTTAAATAAATATATATTAAATTGTAGTCATTTCACTTAATCAAGACGTAAATTTTCATACAAATAGAAATGTAATAAACTGAAATATTTATGAGTAAATGGGAAGTAGCTCCTAGAAATATGATTGACATATTTCATCAGCTTTCACTAAAAATTACGTTTATAGTTGTTTGCAATAAAATTTGATGATATTTAGTTTAGTACATTTTAACAAGCTTAATTTGGAAAACTTAATGATATATGACAGCTAAGTTTTAGAACTTAGTGTGAAGGCAAATTAACCTCAAAACTTCTAATTAGACGGCACCTAAACATTAAAAACCTAGTGTGAGGGTACCTGAACACTATAAGTCTCTTAGTTGCTAACTAAATATTAAAAATTCTAAATTTGCTCAATTTTTGTATCATCCGCAGGAAACCATTCGCTTGCCAAACATTCAGATGTCCTCACCTGTATAGAAACTCGCCTATCCATGCTATCCATGACCTACCAAAAGCATATCCAAAACGGAACTGCTTGTTTTATCCCAGGAAAGATAATTGATGAGTGTTACAAAATCATTCGATCAATTTCGAACAGCAACGACCAACAGATCAGAAATTTGCGAGCTCATGAAATTCTTCAGGAACTGCGTGACATTTCGTCAATGGCAATTGAGCACTTTGATGAAAAAATTGCGGTTGATTTGAAGAAGAATCGAATTGAGCCGCTTTCAGCAGTTCCGTCAGTTTTTGACATGTTTCCACGAACTTCTATCGATGGACTTTTCTCAGCATCACGGAATACATCATGTACTTCAACATCATCATCATCAAACACACAAGGCATGGATCCTCCAATAACGACCAGAGTCGTTAAAAAGAAGTCAAAAATGTCAAGCTTAGTGACGCTTTATAAGAAACAATCTAAAGTCATCAAGGCACAATCGAAGCAGATTCATAAAATGGTGAAATTTATGAAGGATCAAAAGTCATCGCTGAGCTCACTTAAGAGACGATTGGATGAGTCTGAGGTGAAAAATCGCGAAATGAGTGAAAGTATTAAAACATTTAAGGCAAAAAAGGCAAGAACATCTTGATAATCTTGATGAGGGAGATTAAGGGGGTCTAAATTATCATTAAATTGAGATTATATAAAGACTAGATTACGAATGCATAGACTTGGACAAAAAGGGGGTCATCGATCAATTATGATGTCCATCACTTTTTAATTGAGGGGGGAAGAAAATTCGTTTCACTCTTTCATGAAAATTAATTTTTTCTTTGTTAACCATTTTTAGCAAAGGGATAGGGGGGTCCCACAGTGACTTGATGGACATCATATGTGAACGACCCCAAAGGTAAGGAGACAGAATGTAAAGATGATTAAAATAAGTTATGCTAAAAAATGTAAAATTAATTTAAAAACTAAAAAAAATAAAAAAGTTGGTAATTAGTCACCTGAAAAATGACAATCCCGAGCAATACACATCCGAAAATTGTATTTTGTTTATTTCATAGACTCGTCGTCGAGACTTTTTACTAGCAAAATTGCAGCAAGCATACAAAAAATTTAACTCAACAATAATCAAATTTATTTCCATTTAACAGTAATGTAGTGCTCGGGATTAATTTCACAAAAAATAAAGATGAATTTTAAAAATTTGAAAAAATCGAAAGCAAAAATTAGGAACCAAGAAAAACATTTTTAGAATGACTTTTACCAAAAAAAAAAACTTTGATGGAGAATTTGTAATGCTTCAGAAATTATAAAAAAAATTAGAATTTATTTTCAAATTCAATAAAAAATAATAATTTTAAGATTTCTAATAAAATAAATTGGCGAAAAATTATTTTCACTTTTTTATTAATTAAATTTCAGGTTTTTAAAATTTTAGTATTATTTTTGTTTTGTAAAAAACCAACTTCACACAATCAGGATCGTATTTTGAAGGTTAGGCTGGATATTGTATGATATTTCGTCCATAAAATATGATATATGATCCCAAGCAACATGTGATGTGTGTGATGGGTCATGAAGTAAGATTATTTTTGTACCAATAAATATAGATGCTGTAAATTCACCACCAACTGTTTTTAGACAAAATAATCTTAGGTGATGTAGAACTCGAGAACTTCGTGAAATTAAAATTAAATATTTTAAGACAAAATAAATAAATAATTCATTTTTTAAATTCGTATCTACTCAAGGACTTTTTTATTAAATTTTTTTTTCACCACTAAAGCGAAGTCTTTATCATTTAATTTTACAAAAATTAGAAATAATTAGAGTAAATGGTTCATTTCAGGATGAAGAAGGTTTCCTAAGTTTAGTGCTTCTACTTGTGGAACTGGTGGAAAGATTCGATTGTTGAGTTCTCTCAGACTCTCGTAATTTACTAGATTGTGTCCAAAAGTAACTCTTTTTTGCAATTTGTGTTCAAATTCATGCTTTGAAGGTTCCATGTCCATAGACTGAATGATGTCAAGGAAAATGTTTGATGGAAGTTCCTTGTAGTCGCTTCTTTTGTTGACCGATTCAAAGTTACTGATTATAATAAGAAAGTAAAAATAAATTCGAACAGGTTATAACAAAATCAACTGTAAACAAATTTCATATTTTTGATTTTGTAAAAAATTCAAAGTTTTAAAATTGAAATTTGTTAAATTTTAAAATTCGAATTTTTTAAATTTTAAAAATATTCAAATTTTTTTAGATTTTAAAAAAAAATTCAAATTTTTTAAATTTTAAAAATATTCAAATTTTTTAGATTTTAAAAAAGTTCAAATTTTTTAAATTTTAAGAACATTCAAATTTTTTACATTTAAAAAGAGTAATTTATGATAAATTTATACTCACAATTTAATGAAGTCAATGCAATTTTCTCTCAATTTACCAGTATTCAAAACATATGAAATTTTTAACAATTCCACGACATTTTCCAAACTTAACTGCTGCTCCAAAACTTCAACACAAAATTCTTTTAAACCGACAATGTCGTACTTGTCAGCTGCAATCAACAAATCACTTGCTCTGTTATGTAAATGCTTGACTTTTCCTGTATAAATGAACCTCATCAGTTCCAACATTGTCTTCGAGTCTACGTCACTAACTTTCATCTCCCCATTTTTGCTTTCTGTCATTTGACTCTCGATCATTGCACGGAAAAATTGTGATGGTTTTACATTTTTGGTTCCATCGTTTCCGAAAGCCATTAATATGCACTTGTGTGCATGAACTGTTTTACCATCTGAGCATATGATCTTAAAATCACTGAATTGAGGGTTGTTGACAAGATTTTCATAGCTTTTGAGTGTTGAATGTACTTTGGAGCTCATCGATCTGACAGTTTTGGTCATTTGAAGCTATTGATTGAGAAAATTATTAAAATATTATAATATTTGAGAAAATACACAATTTTGAGGTTAAGTAACAAAAATGAATAAAAATTTAACACTTACTGCAATATAAATTCTCAACGAACTATTTTTGAGGAATTTCTTTTCATCAGCAAAAATATCATCTTCCTTGATAATCGATCTCCAAATATCTTTATGAGCAAACTCATTTAAATGGTGCACATTAGCCTCACTACACAACATCAACGTCCCATCCGATTGAACAATGAAAAATTTAGCAGAAAAACTGGATTTTCGGATGAACTTTGGGGTATTGGTGTATATCATAACCCCAAGATCAAAACTTCTAACTCCATTAATTATTTTTGGCCGAACAACAAACTTGAAATCCTGTGAATTTGAAAAAAAAATTGAAGTGTAAAAATAATTAAATAAAGTTTATTTTCTTACCAATTTTTCAGAAAATGGTTTAACATGAACATTAAACTTCACATTGTCGATATTTTGCACAGTTTGTTTCGTAAAGTTTTTGATGGTGCATTGAAAATTACGTCGGAAGAATGATCGATCAACTTGATTCATGATTTTTTTTCTAGAATTGAAAAAAATTGATCAATTTTCATGGAAACTTCAATAAAAATAAATCAGATAAAATCAAAAGCTGCTTTATAATTCATTACATTCATTACAACATTCACAAATATTCATTACAGTCGACAATAAGTTATCTACAATAATTTCGCAGAACTTGTATTTAATCAACTCAAATATTTCATCATTCACACAATATTTAAAAACGGATACACTACTCAAAAGGAAGCAGAAACTAAGATTTTTCTCGAAAAATTGTTTAACTGACAATTTATTATTAATAAAATTCATGAATGCACTGCTATCAAGAGATTGGAAAACTCATTCACATATGATGTACATAAAGATGGGATTTTGGCTTGCCTTCAGGATTAAAATTTGCATTGAAAAATTTTTTGAACCCCACTAAAAAATGTATGGAAAAAAGTCGAGAATCTCTTTCAAGATGACGGATCTCAAAAAATTCTGACTCCCTGTTACCCACTTGGTAAGTTGACCCCACCAGTCACTAATTCTCAAAACTTCATTTGTGAACGATTCCATAAAAAATTCACTATCATAACTCACCTTTTAAATTATCTAGTTTTTCTTACTATCACAAAACTTAATTGAACAATTTTCAATAAAATCACAATTTTCACTCCTTACAGCGATGCACTTATCAACCTCAAGACTTCCAAACACAGACTATTGTTCTGCCTAATGTCATCCACGGTATTTATAATGAGGAATTTGTTTTTGTAATGATTGTGGAAATTTTTTGGATTTTTTTGCCTGTGACAGGAAATGGAAGGAATTTGCAGCATAAGTAAACAAATGAAATTTGAAACTTTGCAGCTGATTGCTGTTATTGTTATGAAATTTTGAAATTTTTGTTTTATTTATTGTTCATTTATGATGGACTTGTTATTTTAAGTCGAATATTTGCTTATGTTATATTTATTTGGAGAAGTGTGCTATGTATTATTTTTACTATCAGCACTAAAATATTGCATAATTTAAAAAAATATTATTTTCAAGAAGTTACAGCAAGGAATGCAATGAATTTAAGTAGTTCAGGAAAATGTTGTGTCGATAATGCTTGGAGCTACATAATATTTTGGAAAATATTGTCATTACAAAATTAAAATTAGTAATTAATTCCATTAATTTGTGCTTCCAACAAAAAATCTTGAATATTTTTATAATCCATATAAAATTCTAGAAATGTCCCTGCCTGAACACTCAGTAATTCCAATTAACACCAAGTTTTACTAAAATAGTCGCCAATTCTTCAGTAATATTAAAATATGAATTTAAATTCACTTCCACTTAACAACAATTTAAAAATCTTACGAGCAGATCTAACGCCTCTATACTCACCAAACGATCACTTAAAACTGATTTGCATATTTTTAGTAAAACCTCTTTAAGAATCATTAAAAGAAAATAATTAAAAATCATGTTGAGACAAGATTCGACTCAAGGATCAGACACTCATCAGAAATTTGAAAAAATGATACAATTTTTTGTCCAAAAAGAATTCCGTAGGGTGTCTGATCCCTAAGATTTATAACACTCGCATGCAATTGGTCAATTGACCATAAAATTAATCGTCTGTAAAGTAAACAAACGCCTCAATGTGTGAGATGATAATGAGTAAGAAAACATAATTATGTGACAACATGACACTTAGATTTTTTTGACCTTTGAGCTGAGTGTAAGAAATTATTTCGGAATTAGGGGAATTCATTGAATCTCATTTTTAGAAAGCTGATAATTTCCATTCTGGCCGTTGATTATTAAACAAAAAAGAAGATTGGATTAACTTTTGATTATATATGTCTCGTGAACGCTTGAAATTCAAGACAGGAAATTTCTTTGAACCCGTTTTGGAATTATTTAAAACCTAATTTCTGATTGGATAAATTCTTATAATGAAAATCTGCTGACAATACCAGGATACAGACGATGAAGTGGTCTGATTCGTTGACTTCAAAAGCGATACAGCTTTGAGAGTTTTAATAGAATTAATGGCGAAATGCTGATTGTTTAATGGGAATTAGAGGATTCCTGGAGGTGGTCCTCGATTTGCTTCAGAAAAATTGTATTTAAATTGAGTTCAATGTTTTTCAAGTTAGAACTTAATTTTCTTTAATTTTTAGTGTAAATTTCTTTAATTTTGTCTCACTTTAGATGGTCCACAACACTTAATCTACTTACCCACTTCGATGACCTTTAGACATCTATTAATTTTTTGACATGTTTATTGCATCTTTTATTTGTTGTTTTGAGTTTTTAAAAAATTATTTTTGACACTTTTTATGCATATGGATCATATTACATATCCATGATATGACAATTTGTGTAAAGATAAGAGATTTTTTGATAAACTGAGTAACTAGTTTGATTTTTAAAATATATATGTATTACAATTATTTATTTATTTAGTCATTCTTAAAAAATTGCATATTTAAAAATATTCATTAACAAACTATTTCTAAAAATGAATTTTTTTAAAGTATTCAATTTTAATTAATAATTATTTAAAAATAATCTTTTTGAATTTAAATTTTAATAAAATATATTGATTACTTAAAAAGAGTTTTAAAAAATCAATGAAAAAAATTCGTTCAATATAAAACTCCACTTTGTTACTAATTTAATTTATTTGTTTTATTTTCATTTCATTTGTTTCATTCCTTATAAAGATTGTGACTAAAAGATTGCATGAATCAATTTTAAACACCCAAAACTTGTATTTCAGCTCATCCATAATATATATTTGAAATACTTTTGTTGTAGACCAGCAAAGTATTTTAATAAATTTCTTACTCAGTTTTTTAATTAAAATTTATTTGCACATCATTTTTTAATATTTTTTATCAATAAAATGTAATATTTTTAGGGCGAGCGGGGGATGTAAGCTCTTGTTGCAAAATTTTAATTTAAAAAATTTATTTACTTAAATGATACCCATCACTAAACGAATGACTCCTTAATGTATGTTCAATCATAATTTATACATTTCCTGATGATATTGCACAGTCAGTGACAAATAAATCTTAATAAAAATTTTGTTATGAAATCTGCAGATTAATTATTATTATTATATTCAAAAGAATAAAATTAAACAACGAGCAAAAAAACCCTTACGTATTTGTATAATTAGACGATTAGAAAACAAGCAAGTTTAAAAAATTAAAACGTGTATGAAGATGTTTATAAAATTACTTTTTAATTTCTATTATATTTTAATTGTAATACATTTGAAAAAGATTTGCACTTTATAATTATCAAGTATTATTAATAATTTTTTTTAATTTGGGGTCATGGAAAAAAGTATTATTTGATAATAATGTCAACGTGATTAATGATCATTAAATAGGGGATCGTTTTGACTTAACGTAACTTAATTGAAATTGGTCAATGTGTAGGATGAACAACTACGAACTGTCTCGTTTGCAACGCTGTTTTTACTAACTTTGAATTTTTTTAATTACTTACATATTTTATTCATGTAAGTTTTCAAAATTTTTCTTTTAATCGTGAATTTTTAATATTCGTGAAAAATTGTAAAAAAAATAATTCGAAGTAAAATTTTAACCCTCTGTAAGTGTTACAAAATTTTCGAACGACACCTTGATCAGATGATTTAATTTACGTAAAAATTTCTTATCTACCATAATTTAAAATACTCACATTAATTAACTTCATCAAAATATACTGAAACGTCAAAATATTTTAAAATATGCCAATTATTTTTTTTAATTTTAATGCAAACAAAGGTAGATGAGAGGATTATAGAGTTGAGGGCATTGTTGATTTATTTTTATTTTTCTAAACAGCTGTCTTTGAGGTGTAAGTTTTCATTTTTTTAAAGGACAAAAAAATTATGAGAGAATTTGAAGATTTTTCGAAGAAAAATCTGAAGCAAAATTAAAAGATTTTGAACGTATAGGGTTTTAAATTAAAACTTTTGATCACAAAAACTCTAAATTAATACAATTCTTGTTCTAGGGGGTATCTGAATCTCTTGAAATTTATTTTCTGACGTGTTGCGTGCTAATAAATGTGCTACACATATTTTAAATATTTAATGTGCTCATGGTGATATTTAGGAATTTTTTAGTGTCGTCAAATAAATTCCTTTTTGACAAATTTCATTGAATATGTATAAAAATAGTACTACATTTATTGAAACATAAAATTTAACGATTAATCATATAAAACCATGAGTAATTAATATATTTTAAGGAATTTCAAGATTTTGTGTTTTTTCATGTACCAAAAGTATTTTATTTTTTAGAGAATCTCCAAGATGTTAAGAGTAATATACTGAGATACCCATTGAAATATTTTTCTAATTTAATTCACTCTATATATAAAGAGAGCTTCGAAAGCTTTTCTTCGTCAATATTAAATCTGTTGTCTGTTACGAATGTGTTAAGTTTGCTGTGAAAAATAAAATAAAAAAAGTTTCAAATATAAATATTTTAAAGTCAAAAAAATTAATTTTGTTGGTTTCAGTGAGTGAATAAAAGTGAAGTTTGTGAAAAGTGTGGAAATAAACATTTTTTAAGCATAAAAGGTAAATAAAAATAAAATTGTATTGCCGTCCAAAAGCTCAAATTCAAAATTTTTAATTGTTGTAAAAATTATTGTAATGAAAATGATACAAATTAACATATGAGAACTGAACATTAAAAGTGTTATATTAGTTGACAATAATAGAGTTCATTAATGAATTTAATATTCAAATAGTGAAATTATTTAAAAATAATTTTAATTTTTCGTGACTTCATGCTTCCGCATTCGCGAATTTTTGAAATTTTTCTTGATTAATTCTTAGTCTTCCTACTTACTTCCTCCTAAAAATGTAAATTTAATAAGTGGACGACTGACCTCCTTCACGTCATGTCTCAAAAATCATTAATCTCTTGAAAATCATACTAAAGTTTATATAAATAATATTTTTGGTATAATAATCAAAATAAAAAAATATTAATATTAGGGTTCATAATCTTCTCCAAACTGCTCAATAAAAAAATTGTAGAAAATATTGAACTAATCTTTATTTTTTTAAACATCACATTTAATAACATTTATACACGCTTACATGTGTAATATTAAGTCTGAGGCAAGTTCTATTTATGTTAATACTTTGACTTATAAACTGATTAGAAATATATTTATATAAAAAATATTGACAAAATTGTTCGCTACATTATAAGGATCATCCTCAGTTATTTACTCAAATTATACTAAAATATCTTTATTCAATGTACTGAGAACACTTGTACTTGGTCATAAAAATAATCTCAAAAATCAAATTTATAACAAGCCTCACTTTCTCTACTGATAAGATCAACAGCAGTTATTTTCTGATTCTGATGCGATACAGACATCTCATCCTGTACTGCTACAAAAAATTTGCAAGTCATAATTCTTCGATCCTATTTTTTTACACTTTTACTGTTCATTCACAATTCTCACAAAAAAAAAATGTTTTTTAACTGCCGTTTACTATTTTTTTCTACTATATCGCACAGGGGCGTATTCTGGAGGGAGCGTTGGGGGTCAAACTCCTATTTTTTAAGAAGCAATACGGTTGCGATTCTTAAAGACATCCAAAAAAATATCATATCCAAAATAAACCTGGATACGCCCCTGATCTAGCATGTAATCATTCATAATCATACAATTTAACAGTGATTCATAGGAAATAAAAATTTTATTTGCGCGGTAAATTCTGAATAGAGAAAAATCACAAATTCCCGTAAAATTATCAACAATTTCTCGAAAAAAAAATTAAAATCAATAAAAAAATGATAAACAATTTTACGAAATAATTTGTGGTCTATTTAGATTTCCTTGACCTAGAAGACCTTTCTTTGAAATTGCTGAGTTACCATTAAAATGTTGTTACTAAGGAGGAATAATCGAAAGGATTTGTAATAAAATATATATTAAATAAATTGTAGGTTTTCTGATAATGTTTGCATGTAATACATTTCCTCATTTTTAACGCATATTTTCGGAAAACGCGAAAGATTCAGTTCGTTTTGTTCAATCCGTATATAAATGTGAGTATATGTGTGCACAGCTGCTTGTTGGTCTTTTTTTGTACTTTTGCCTTTCGATCTATCCATCGATCATGAATGACCACGTCTATAGAATAGTGTCCGTAACTTTCTAGACTTTTGTGATTTTTTTTAATCATAATTTATTTTAAAAATAATAAACAAGAAAAATATTAACCGAAAATTGCTTTACAAATCAGGAATTCCCAAGATATTTTTAACTGGTTGTTAAAAAATTGTTATTATCAATATTTCATTCATATATAAATAACGAATAATTCACGCAGTCTAGTTTATATGATTGAAGAAATTCAGACTAAAAATATTAAAATCTCGTGATGTGCGGTAAAATTAAAGGAAAAAAGAAAAAAATAAAATTTTATTAAATGTGCAACCTTTGAACTGAGTTTCGTTGGGAAGATTATTTTTGGATGAATTAAATATTAATTGCAAATAACTTTTTTAATCAATAATTATCAAGTTTGTGGTTTGTATTTTTTTGTTGAAGTTTTAGCATTTTTTGGTTCTTTAAAAATTATTAATATAATGACTAATTTCCTGAAAATTAACTATGGTGTAATTTGTTCTCAATTTTTCACAAACACCTTCGCTACTAATAGTGTAAAATTATTTTTTATCATTTCACCATCGTTCTTTTATTAAATTTTTCATGTGCACGTACAAAGTTAAATTACTAGTCAGACTTAAAATTTTTCTATTTATAAAGGTTCAATTCTCAGTAAGGGGTCGTTCGGAAATTACGTCACGCTTTTAGGGGGGAGGGGGGTCATATAATTTGTGACAGTCCATACAAAAGATTTTTTTTTTCTTTGGAAAATTTGTGACAAGGGGGGGAGGGGGGTTCGAAAAAATCGTTTTTAGCGTGACGTAATTTGCGAACGACCCCTAATAAGCTAGTGCAAAATTTACTTAAATATTATTTAAAAGGTAAAAAAATTGTAATACACAACAAGAAAAAAAACAATTGCACACTGCGGTCAACAGAATACACTGAACTCGTCAATGGTGAAATTTAAGTATCGCAAATACATTTTTGCAAGCAATTTATGTATATTTAATCGGATTTAGTAGAAATTATCAAGTTTACTGCTAAATAATGCGGTATACGTTTGATACTGATTTAAGCGTGAGTAGCAAAAAAAAACAATTTCTTGATTAAGCATTAAAATTCTCACAATATTATCAAAAGGCTAGGCTGACCATCATTTTTTTTCTTCACTAAAATTTGAAATTTTGAGCAAAAAACAACTCAAAAACCACATCCAGTCAAAAAGTTTTTAGAAGATCATCCTTACAAGAGCGTATTCAGGGGGTCAAACCCCCTCTTTTCGAGATTTTCTCAATTTACTATGGATTTTTTCCATCCATAAAAAAATTTCTGGATACGACCCTGCATTCTTAATTCATAAATTGAACCATTTCGCAAAATTTTTTGCTCCATTTTTTACACAAAATTGTGCTCTCTCTTGATTTTTTTGAATAAGTGAACTAATAGAGCGAAAGAGATGAGAGAGTATTGAGAATTCAATTTTATGATATGCAAAATAAGATTGATGAAAATTTTTATGTCCAATATAAAATGTGTTAAGTTTTCTTCAAGATTGAGGATGAAATCAACAAGATTTTAAATGATTTTTTATATTTGCCCTTCGAGGTTTCTTTTATTTTTAGTAGCAGTCTAGTCAGAGTCTCTGGTTTTCAATTATTTAAAGCTTTGAACCCTGTACAAGACACTTGAACTAAGCAAACATGTAAACGAAGAATGAGAATGATAGAATTTCACCATCAGCAGATGTTTTTTGTTTATAATATTCTTTTTTACTATTCAGTAAGGTAAAAATTATCTAAAAAAGTATTCTGAACCTTTAAAATTGTTTAAAATGTTAGCTTTTTAGTTTTTTTGCATCCTTAACATTTAGTGGAGGTTAAATAAATTGAAATATTCTAAATAAAGTGCCACAAAAATCAAATATTTGAATTTTCATCAATTTTCGATAATATTTGTGTGAAAATATTTAAAATGGAAAAAATGAAATTTTTAATTTTGAATATAATTTATTGCAATGCGATTGTGAATTTATTTTAATACAAAAATCGAAATATTAAACAGATTAATTGATAACTTATTAAAGAGGTCAACAAAATATCAGCAAAAATTTGGTACATCTATCGTTTCATTAATTTTAATAAACTTGTGATGAATTCAGTTCATGTGCTGGTTTTAAATAATTTAGAACGAATAATTTTGACTCCCTGTTAATATTAAATTTGAGTTGTCAGTAATTTTAAATAAAAAAATTAACAATTTATTCTCTTTTCTCTCCGACAGATTTAGACATTTTTCAACATTATATACAAATAACCATGATGTATCAATAATCAAAAGTTCAAAACATCTAAAAAAAGTATGGAATCGTTTGATAAAAACTGTGATTCACTATTCGCTAAAACAATCAGCAAGAGCAATAAACCGTTAATTGGATTAGAATATGTTATCGAATTTGAAGACAGTGATAATGTACTCAGGGCATTTTTCTGTGCTCTCTGTGATATCCATTGCAATAAACAAGAGCTTTTGTTTCATTTGACGACTCACGAACATCGAATTACGTTTTTGGTGAGTTAAGATACCATTAAGGAATTATTCACAAATGATTGTATATAAGTTCAAAAAACCCTCAAAAAATTTAAATTAATTTTTGCTGATTGTGTATGCAGCATTTTTTTCCTGTATAATAATAAAATTGCTGACATCAGCCGTTATTCAATAGTCAACAACCTTTCGAAAATTTCCACATTTGTGGCATATGGGCACGTAATAATTTCATCATGTATAATGAACAATTAATTTATCAGGAAAAATTCCAGATTAAAGTTTTAAATATTCGAATGTCTATAATTATCACTACTTTAATTCTTAGTAGTGTTTAAAATAGATTTATTTTTAGAAAAAAAAAACATTTCTGTTTAACTAAGCTACAGTGTCACTATTTAGTATCATATTATTCACTAATGTATGCTAGTTGTTCATTGATTGTTGTTGTTCTTCCTTCTCTACGCGTGTATGCCTATTTCATTTATGACTTGTAAGAAAAATCACGACAATTCAAAGTTTAAATTCACAAACATAAGCATGCATGCATGACAAACAATACAGACGAAATGGATTACATGACTTTTCAAACGTACTACTGCATCTGCTCTCGAATGCAAAACGTGAATGATAAAATAAAGTCACGAGTTGACGGAAATTCTCTTTGCAATAATTCATAAAGATTGCACGAGACTCAAATACAGCTAGCTGTTGCAATAAATACAGAAGATTATTATGGAATTTCTTGTTAAATCCTGTGAGATCGCTGAATGTGTGGTGGTTTTTTGGGTGGTATTTATTTATGATGTCTATGGGTTAGGGATGACATTAACATCTAATGCTGCACAGGACTAAAAAATCTATTTCGAAAATTTTAAGAGACACTTTAAGGTTCTGCAGTGGATCTATGGTTTAAAGTAGAAGTTTAAATAGAAGAATTCCATCAATAGACGTCATTTTTGAACGATCCGTTATTGTCATGACTGATTATTTTTTATTATAAATCAATTCTTGGAAAGCTATCAACAACATTTTATACGAAAGCTCATAAATATAATTTTTGTGTACATATGTTAGCAGAAAACAGCCTAAGCCGTCCTATCGATTTAAAAACAGTTCATTATGTACATCAGAATTTGCAGAACATTATTTTAGTAGCAAAACAGTCGCATTTCAATTCCACGAATAAAATTATCGTCATTCGAAATGTTTGTTTTATATAAAAAAATATAGCTGGGTAGCCGACACTGAATCAGAAATATTTAATGTTGATCACATTACACCCAGCAAAAGCGGCTGTTACTAAATCTATAGTCATAACAAATGGAAGGAGGCTAGAGTTGAATCATATTACATTTTCAAGACTGAAGTGATTTAATAGCATCGAGTGAGCTTTAGTTCTGATATTTATAAAACGTAAAATAAAAATATTGATTGAGTTGTACATCAAGAGGGGGGTATGACCACCAAACATTATCCCTGGATACTAAAGTTTATATTGCATGGCATTTGGAATATAAATTTTACAGACCATTTCAAGTTCTAATTCACAAAGCCAACATGACACACTAAAATCGTAGATAATCCAGGGGTGCAGTAACTAGGATGTTTAGGTGTCTAGGATGTTTTTTTTAAATTATACAAAATAATTTTATCAACTAGCAACAATAACGAGAATCATGTGCTTCAATTTTTGTTTTTGCTATTTTTCCATATGAGCTTCAAGTTAAAAATATTTAAACCACATTCTCAGAAACCAGACGATATACGAGTATCAAATTTACAAATATCAACAGACCCTTCGCAGAAAGTAATACAATTTAGAAATGTTGATTTAAAATCAACAAAATATAAACAATTTTGAGAATAATTAAGTAATATCTGCGTTTTAGGAATTTCTGTACTACTTTATTTTTTATGTTCGCGTGCGGAGAGCAGGCACGAGGGAGTTCAACTCACTGAGAGACTGATCGTTTCTCTCTCGCGAATCTCTCCAGTTGCAATTATTAATTTTCTCGCAATTTAATTTAAGTCACTTTCTCGCTCATTGATGAAATTTATTGTGGATAAATGAAAAAGCGTAAATTGAAATACGTAAAAAATGATTAAATAAACGAATTAAATGTATGAGGCGGAGCTATAGTTTGGATTGGCTGGGATGATATTTATGGTGATATTTACTGGTTTGCTATTTTCTTTTATTTTTTTATAACTCTCAGTTATTAGAGAAAGTTTTAACAAGAAGGATCGAAAAATAATTTTTTTGGACTTTGAAAGTTTTTCTTTTGGAATAAAAAAGTGATTGAAAATTCTAAGTTAAGTGATTTTTAAGATTTTTTTACATTAAATTTAAAAATTAAATCAATCAATTTTTAAAACCTGAAACATTTTAATAAACTGATTTAAAGTTTAAAAAACTAAAAATTGGAAGTAAATTGCTTAAAATGAAGATTTAATTTAAAAAGCAATTTTTTAACAATTTATCGGTACGTGAAAAAATAAATAAATAAATTTTAATTCTAAACAATCTACCAATTTAAAAACAATTATATATTAATTTTTTCAAAATACATTAATAATGAAACTTCAAATTAATGTTTAAAATAAACAATTTGTAAGACTCTTGTTTAATTTTAAAAATTTCTCAGTTGAAAAATCGATGAATTTAAATTTTTAATTATAATCTCATTCTTAATAGTTCAAGAATTTTTCCCGTATTTAGTTTAATTTTATGAGATTTTTATTGAAAAACTTACAACACAATTTCTTGAAATTTATGGGTCATTAAACCTCGCGTTCCACTAAAACATAATCTCAACAATTATGAAGCCGCATTATTTAAATAAATTTATTTTTTTTTCTATTTTTTATAAAATTAATATTTCAAAGAATCTAAACAATTTTTATTTTTTTTACTAAATTAATTAGGAGCTCAACTTCCCATCAACAATGAAAATCCTCGATGCAAGCAAAAAGTTCAACACCGTGTCAACGTTCCGTGAGTTGTGCTTGTCTAAAATATCCGAGCGACTTCAAATCTATCTAGTCGTCCCAAAAGTTAAGAAATACAGCCTAAAATTGTTTGAATCATGCAAAGACTCAATTGTAAAGTCAATTAAGACAGGGAATAAAAAAGTTAATGAAAAATCTTTCGGTAATCCGTCGGTGCTCCTTGAAGGAATTAATTTTGATGAGGACAATTTACCAACTCAAAATTGCTGCCTTTTTGAAATTCCAAATTCAAGTCTCAAAGCTCGATTGAAGAAATTTTATGAATCGTCTGAAATTTCTGAAGCAAAAGTTCATGAATTTTATAAAAGTTTGCGTGAAAATCCAGAACAACATCCACGTTACGTCGAAGAATGGAGAAAATTCTACTGTCTGCGATATCCAGACCTCGTCATGGCTGATATTGACGTCGAAAAATACAATTTTCAGCCAGAATGGATCAAATATTTCGTCTTGCGACTCGAGGAACTTCATTATGAAGAAATTAACAGAAAAAATGCTCAAATTCGTGAGGAATTGAACTTAACACAAGAGTCAATCCGCAGAGATGAGGAAGACATAATGGATAAAATAATTGGCAAGTCAAAGTCCAAAAATAAGCAATTGAATGACTCTGACAGTGATAATTACATCGAGTCATGCATCCGTGACCCAAGAATTCCAAGAAAACCAAGGAAGCAGCGATGCTTAATCGATGAGCTTCATTCAATGACAAATGAACAAATTTTGGACCCAAAAAGATATGAATTTGATGCACCAGGCTCAGTCTTCTCAGTCTGTCGTCAAATTCTTGCATTTGAGGATCAAATTCGTGTTTTTGAAAATTCAATCCGTAAAATTTACATAAAAGCTGCAGAAATGGAGAAGAAAAAGTTTTTCTTAAGCGAGGAACTACTCATGGATGATGAAAATTTGAAGTTGCTCTCAACAATTAAGGACATCCTCAGAAATGTAATTGACAATAAAATTATTGAAAAATCAGCAGTCAGATGTGCTCAAAGGACAGTCCAGCAATTAAATGCGATGGTATTTGAGGTCGAATACAGAAAAAGAAGATTTTTGGAGATGAAAAAACAGGAGAATGAGAAGAAACTTTACAGATGGAAGAGCTGGTCGCCAAAAAGAAAGTTTGAAGACGACAAGAAAAAGGAAAATGACGAAAAAAGAAAGAAAATTTTTAATGAAATTTTGGAAAGTGTCAATAGTAAAAAAGGTTGAAATTTAATAATTTTTCAAAACAGTTTGCATTTTTAAAGGGTTTTAAAAGTTTTTTAATATTGTTTTTTTTCAATTTAAATGATTGAATATTAATTTGTTTAGATAACTTTTTCAGTTGCATTTAATTTTTTTTATAAAATATTTTAAAATTAAGTCGTTTTAACTTCAAGAGGTTCAGAATGTCTCTTTACTCTTTTAATGTTGAATGTTTCTTTTTTTTAATATCACCAAATAATATTTATTTTTAATAATATCGTGGGTAGTAGATATGGGTCTTAACCCCTCTATAGAGATTTGAAATATAAGGAGAAAATTTAAACCCCTCCAAAAAGTTAATAATTTATGAAAAAAATATCCTTACCGCATATATAGGTTGAATCCTTCGTTGGAAAAATATCTGGCTACACACATGATCATAGATTAAGAACCTCATTTTCAACTACAACAAAACTTCCATTGTTAAAATATTAAACAACAGTTACCACCCCTTGTCTCTTTTGTATGACAGAAATAATAAACTTATAAACCTAAGGGGTCGTTCGCAAATTACGTCACGCTTTTGGGGGGGAGGGGGGTGGTAGAAGAATTTGTGACAGTCCTAACACAAAATTTGTGACAAGGGGGGAGGGGGGGTCGAAAAAGTAGTTTTTTTGTGTGACGTAATTTGCGAACGACCCCTAATGATGTATAAATTCTATAATTATAAAAATAAGATCCTATGGACATAAGGCATGTTTACTCAGGAGAATTTTGGGGGTTAACTCTCCTCCATCGATGGAAAAATCTCTTCAATTTACTAAAGATTTTTAAAAAAAAAATCTCATAAACCATTCTTAAATTTAGCTAACCCTCTGACGAAACCACTGAACATGCTTATTTTCCGTTAAAGAATATTCAAATAATCCACAAATAATCACTTAGAATTAAGCATAAAAAATTGTAATTTTCTTGACTGTTTGATCAGCAAAGAGAAATAAATCAAAAATTAATAAAATGTTAATGCAATAAATACTCTTGGAACTATGTTCCATATTATTCAGTATTTACTTTGTATACAATTTTATTCAATTTATCACACTTTAATATAAATTAATAAAAACTAATATTTGAAAAAATACAGTTTAATTTTAATTTAAATTGTAAATTTATGAAGTAAATTAAATTTAATAAAAATGTATGAAATAATCGAAACAATTTTTAGTTTTTCGAAATTAAACTTGTCAACTTTATTTCCATAAATTTTTCATTTTTCGCAAAATTTTCATAAGGTTTTAAGACTTCTTCCATCCCATTTCAGTTTTAAACTTAATTTTAAAACGATTCATAAAAGGATGTATAATTAAAATAAATTAGATCATGAAACTGTCTAGCAACTAAGTTGATGACTCATTTTAACATTTAGCAAACAATTAGTTGTCAGATTTTAACATTTTCAAGCTAAAACATGAACAAATTCGTACGAAATTTAGTAAATTTTTCTCGCTTTAAATTCGATGCAACTTCCATCAATTAAGTTCAGTTTTCATTCACATTCTGTCCGCAATGGATATCCTTAAGCAAGCAATTGAAATAATTGACCAAAATCATAAACTTGGCATTGACGATCCATTCTGCATCCTCGATCTCAACGTCGTGAGAAGAAAATATCAAAATTGGATGAAAAATATGCCAAGAATAGTTCCACACTACGCAGTGAAGTGCAATGACGATGAAAATATCCTAGAAGTTCTTAAAAATTACGGAACTGGATTTGACTGTGCATCCAAAAATGAAATTGCGAAAATTTTGCAACTCAACGTGGATCAATCGAGGATAGTTTTTGCGCACACAATCAAGCAAGTCTCACATTTAAAATTTGCAGCTGAAAAGGGTGTAGAAAAAGTGACATTTGATTCCGAAGCGGAATTACAGAAAATCAAGCAGTTCCATCCTGAGGCTAAAGTTGTTTTGAGGATTAAATTTGATGCTGCAAAGTCTATTGTAGAAATGGGAACTAAATTTGGTGCTGATCCAAAAACGGAAGCTAGAAACTTGGTAAAAATGTGCAAGGAACTGGAAATGAACTTAATTGGTGTCTCATTTCATGTCGGATCAGGCACAGATGACTATGAAGTTTATGGACGCGCCATTGATGAAGTTCGACCAATTTTTGATTATGCTGAAGATTTTGGATTCAAGCTTCATCTTGTGGACATTGGAGGTGGATTTCTAGGACATGATGATAAGCTGCTTAAAAATTATGCTGATTTTATAAATCCAGCAATTGAGAAGAATTTTCCAGATGAGAATGTTCAAATTATAGCGGAACCAGGTCAATATTTTGTAACATCTGCTATGTCTGTCGTGACTCAGATAGTTCTTAAGAAACATTCTCAAAATGGACATGTTCATTACTACATTAATGATGGCATCCACGGATCATTTGCATCTGGTGCAGAATTTGGTGAAGCTTTCAACTTTTTAGTCATTAGGAAAACCAAAAGCCATGAAAATTCTGAGGTGAAATTATCAACAATTTGGGGATGTACGTGCAGTTCTAGAGACATAATAATTGGGAATGTGATGATGAGTGAGTTGGCGATTGGAGATTGGTTGATTTTCAACATGATGGGAGCATATTCGACTGTATTGTCGACAGAATTTAATGGATTCGGGAGAGGGAAAATGTATTACCTTGGAAAAGGCTGAGAGGGAGAAATGTGCCACGATTTGATTTTTTTTATTAAAAAATGGATTTTTTGTAATTGAAAAAATTATTATTTTTATTTTTTTACCATCCGCTCTTTGAAAAGTTCCATACAGAAACTTAGCTTCAATTGTCCACAGGTTGATGATACTTGTCCCTCAGTCCATCATACTTCCTCAAAAAATAATCACCTTTCATCGCTTCCATTACTTGCAGCACACGTTGTGACCATTTCTTTTCAGTGAATATTTCCTCATCATCCTCCATCATGCTGTACCTTTTGAGCATAAAGACTTGCTCCTGATAGTCTTGTATGACTTGCGGAATGTCATGATAAAAACTATTTGATTGACTGTGCAAATTTGGAATCATCAAATTACAATCAGAATGAATTTTTGGGTCAATTGGATGCAATTTTGTGCCTGGCTGTAAATTATTTCCAACAAAGACAAAGTTCGGTCGGTGCTTGACATCGGATGGGATCATTGAGTCAGCAGCATTGATGAGTCTGAGCAATGACAAGTCTGGAAATCCATTATGAACAACAATAATCAAATGACAGACTTGGAATAGCATGATCAACATTTTCAGGTCATCACTTTCAGCCACAATCATGTCACGTCGTTGAACATTATTAGCAAGTGGCGATGGATCAAGGACAAAGATCCTGTCTGTAGTTATGAACATGTCAACCGTACTTCCGTCATAAATTTGCTCTTTTCGTGTTGAAAATGTTTCATGCTCATCCACAAATGCTTCATACGTTCCATCTGGATTAATCCTCACATATTCTTGGTCAGCTATGATATTCATCAGTGTCGATTTTCCAACATTTTTAACTCCAATTGCAGCCACAACTAGAAAATCTAAATTTTCATTGTCAAGATATTCGAAAATTTTCTGATCAATATTAAAATGTGGATACATGAAGCGCTGTCGAGACTTCATTGGCAATACCTCGACCTGGACTTCAGGTTCCTTCCTAATTTGATGCTGCTGAACAGATACTGGCACTGGAACTTGAACATTTTCCTTTGTTGTGGCTTTTGTGAGGATTTTCGGCTGTGCTGGTTCAGATTTTTGCTTTTGCTGTCTTGACGAGTCTGACTTTTTGAGGATTGTGGGCTGTTGGATGTTTTTTGACATCTTGCTGATGATCTGAAGTTTGTTGGTACTTTTGTTTCGATAAATTTGAAGTAATTTTTTTGATTTTTGTAAAATTGAAACTTTCTGAATGCTTTTGTTATTGTTTTGATGTTTTACGATGTTTTGATGCTTACAGCAATGATTTGGTATGTTTTAAGAAAGTATTGAAAGTATTATTGTTTCAATGTTTACTTGATTTTTTAGAGTTATGTTTACTTGCACTCTCTAAATTAATTTTGCTTTTTTCTTCGTCAAGGTTAAGGATATTAGGAGCCATCACCCCCTGCCCCCCCACCTCCACTCGACGAGAAATTTTTTTTTCAGCTTGCTCGAGTTTCACAAAAAAAGAGAAAAATTTGCAAACTCTTGACTTGTCGACAAACAAACTTACGGCAATTCATGCAGACTCATTTGGATCTCATCCGCATTTGATGGTTGCTGATTTTTCAGGCAATCATATTGTGTCATTTGATCCAGAATTTTATCGATTTCCGAGTTTGCTGTATGTTAGCTGTACTGCCTGTGATGGGAGTAATTTGTTTGATGACAATTTGTATGTGAGAAGTATCAGGAATCATTGTAATAGCTGCACTAAGAACTACAAGCCACGATGAGAATTTTCTCTGAAATTTCAAATTTATGATGAATTGCAAAAAATAAGAAATAAAGTTGAAATAATTTTTATTAATTTTATCCTTCTTTATTTGAATCTTAAATACAATTAATATCCTCTACTAACGTGGTCTGTAGTTCATGGTACAATTGTCATTGTGCTTCTTGATGACAGTTCCATTCAAATTGTCTTCTATCAATATGGTTTTGCTACAGCTATCTGGTAAATATATATACAACAAGCTTGGCATATGAAAGAATTTTGGATCAATTGACGTAATTCCATTTACTGAAAGATCGACAGACACTAAAGATGGATGAGATCCGAAAGAGTCTGAATGAATAATTTTAAGGTTGTTCCTTGATAAATCAAGATCTTGCAAATTTGTCAGTGACTTAAAAATTCCTTTGGGAAGGTCATGGATGTTGCAATCAACCATATAAAGAACTTCCAATTTTTCTGAATTTTCAAAAAATGTCGGCGGCAAATCAGTGAGCTTTCCAATGGTTAGTTCCAAATTTTTGAGATTTGATAAGGATTTCAAGAAATCTGATGGAAATGTAAAAGAATCAGAAGCGATGGTCATTTCAAGTTCGGTTAATGTCTCATTGACATTTGCCAGAAAACTTCGAGCCAAAGTTTTTAAACTGATGCTGAATATTTTTAGAATTCTCAATTTTGGGTTGTTTTCGAAGAAATTTTCCCATAAAGTCTCTTCAGTGATAACATTGAGACACAGTCTTTCCAAATTTGTACAATTTTCAAATGTTTTGTCACCAACTTTACTTGTATAACCTTTATCCATGTTGATGTATTTGAGGTTCTTAAATTTTTCACAAATCATCGTTGGAAATGTGGGGGCGTAAGATCCGTGTCGAAAGTCAATTGAATCCACGTCATCATCAGTTTTGTCTGGTAAATGTGGAGTTGACAGCTCCGTTCCATTCTCAAATGACTTCTTTAGTGAGACAAAAAGAAAATCACATCTGTATTCAGTTGATAAGACATTTTTGTAGCTATAGTGAAGGACTTGTGCAGTCACTTGAAGATCCAGGAATGTATGGATGAAAAGAATTAAAATTGAAAATTTTAAACTTGCCATTTTTCAAGAAGATACTAAAATGTCTGATGCTAAAATTTCAAAATTTATAGCTGAAAATCTTGTTGAACTGAAATGTAAAACATTCAACTTCCGCATTTGTTTGACGCTTCTGATCACGAACAAAGCTAAATCACAAAAAATTTCAATAGCAAGTACAGGATGTAGAATGTTTTACAATATTTATGAATTTTCCGGTGCCTATAAAGCTTGCTACCTCAGAATGTAATTTATTATTTGAATTTTGAAGCTGTTTGTGGAATACATATGTACTTAAAATTTTCAATATATTTGCTGTTTATTCAACATTTTACGGATCTTCATGTTGTGGCAGAAATTGTTCACTTTAGCTTCAAAAATGTCTTGTCAACTGAATACAGATGTGAATGTCTTTTCATGTCAATAAAAGAATCGACTAAAAGCATCACAGAATTATCAACGCCACATCAACCTGACAAAACTGACGATGACGTGGTTTCTATCAAATTCAAACATGGATCCATGTTCCATGAGTTTCCATCGAGGATTTGTGAGAAATTCAAGAATCTCAAAGATATTTCCATGGATAGAGTTTACGTTGGAATTATCAATGAAAGATCATTTGAAAAATGTACAAATTTAGAGAAAATAATGATTATTGATAATTTTGCAAATGTTTTAGATGAGAAAATTTTTAAAGCTAATTCAAAATTACGCAGTATACAGATCGTGAGCATAAGCTTAGAAACGATGTCAAAAAATGTTTTTTCAACCGTAATTCAGACATTGACTGACTTAAATCTGCAAATACTTTCAAGTTCGTTCAAATTTCCACCGGATTTTGTCAATTCACTCACAAATTTAAGAACTTTAAAGCTTTTTATTACAAATCTTGTAGAATTGCCACAAAATTTCTTTGAAAATTTAGAAAATCTAGAAATTATTCACTTGTATAGCTGCAACATTCACGACCTACCCAGAAGCATCTTCAAACCTTTAAAAAATTTAAGAATTCTTGATTTGAGGGAAAACAAACTAACAACAATTTACACAGATTCATTTGGATTACATCCACATTTGATGGTTGCTGATTTTGCAGACAACAACATTGTGTCATTTGATCCAACATTTTATCAATTTCCGAGCATATTGTTTGTTAACTTACAGAACAGCTGTGATAAAATTATGTTGGGTGAAGACCATTTTTCAAGCAAAGTTATCAGGAGTCACAGCAATAGATGTACTAAAAACTATAAGCCCCGATGAGAATTTTAATATTATAACAAACACACAGGAAAATTTAATAAAGTTGAGAGGATTTTCTAAGCTGTTCATTTAACTTTTTTAAGTTTAGTTTATTTTTACTTCTTTGAGAGCTTAAAAATTGGAAAACTACGGAAAATTTGCGATTTGAGAACTGTTGGATCCAAAAAGAAGATAAGCTGCTGCAAGTCTCATGTTTCTCCAGTAAAAAATTCAAAACAGCCAATGTGGTGTCGTCAGGGAAACTTTCACTTTGACATGTTAAAGTAGCGGTTCCATGACGCATATTTTATGCTGCTCGGACAAGCCCTTGTCTCTTGCTACTGAAAATCTCATCACCAACTTTTTTGTATACTTTTACTCATTTTTATTCAATTTAATGCACAGTATATAATTATCCTTTAGTCACGTGACTTATAGCTCCTAGTGCAAATGTCATTGTGTTTCTTGATGACAGTTCTATTAATATTGTATTCTACCAACATGGTTTCGCCACAACTATTTAAATATAAATACAATAAGCCTGGCATTTGAAAGAATTTTGGATCAATTGACGTAATTTCATTTGCTGAAAGATCGACAGTCATTAAAGATGGATGAGATCCGAAAGAGTCTGAATGAATAATTTTAAGCTTGTTCCTTGATAAATCAAGATCTTGCAAATTCTTCAGTGATTTAAAAAAGCCCTTTGGGAGGTCATGAATGTTGCAGTCAACCATGTAAAGAACTTCCAATTTTTCTGAATTTTCAAAGAATGTCGGTGGCAAATCAGTGAGCTTTCCAATGTATAGTTGTAAACTTTTGAGATTAGATAAGGATTGCAAGAAATCTGATGGAAATATGAAGTAATTTGACGAGATGGTCATTTCAAGTTCGGTTAATGTCTCATTGACATTTGCGAGAAGGCTGCGAGCCAAAGTTTTTAAACTGATGCTGAATATTTTTAAATTTCTCAATTTTGTGTTGGTTACGAATAAATTTTCCCATAGAGACTCTTCTGTAGCAACATTAAGCAACAGTCTTTCCAAATTTGTACAATTTTCAAATATTTTCTCACTCAATTTTTCTATAAAACCTTTTTCCATGTTGATGTATTTGAGGTTCTTAAATTTTGTACAAATCATCGTTGGAAATGTGGAGGCATATGCTCTGTGTTGAAACTCAATTGAATCCACGTCATCATCAGTTTTGTCTGGTAAATGTGGTGTTGATAGTTCCGTTGCATTCTCAAATGAATCTTCTAGTGAGATGCAAAAAAATTCACATCTGTATTCAGTTGATAGAACATTTTTATAGCTATAATGAAGGACTTGTGCAGTCACTTGAAGATCCAAAAGTTTGTGGATAAATAGAATCAAAATTGACAATTTTAGACTCATTATTCTTTAACAACCTTAGCTATCAAATATTCAACTAAAATTGAAGAAAACTAAAATTGTAGTTTTATTGACTGAATAAAAATGTAAAACATTTTGCTTCCGTAGTGATATTAGCTTATTTTGCAAGAGTTCTGCTTAGCTTATGTTCTGTGACACAATGAATACTCAACCATAATATTCTCGTGGAATTATTTACCGAAATGGCCCATCGCTGACTCCACTCCATATTTTTTGGTCTTTTTTGTGCCAGGGGCCGGTTTTCAAGTGCTACTTACAAAAATAATATCAAATTATCATAATTTTTTCAACTTTTTGATCGGATATGCTTAATTGTTTAGATCAAAATTTTAGCTATTTGGTTGAACTAATTTTAATCATTATAAAAAAGCAAATTTTTCAAACCTCCCTAAAACATTCCTAAATGTGGTTCAAGTCAGAATGACGGGATTTTATCAAATTGCCTTCATTGTGCTTTTTTGTACAGTTAAGTTTAAAAATTTAATTTAAAAAATCCAAGCAAACTATTTAAAACTTTTTCAGATTTTTATTAGTTCAAAAAAGTTAAAATTTGAGAAATTTGAAATCAAAAAGGACCCAGAAGTTTGTAGAGCAAACATTTCGTACGAAGCAGCTGAGGAATCTACAGTTTATATATTTCGAGTTGATTTTGAAATTCTGCAACAAATCGGTGATGTTTTGGTAAATTTTAGTATCTATTCTAGCAGCAAAAGTCTTTTTTGGTCAACATTCTAATTAAAGATTCTCATAATACCCCAAAAAATTATTCCAGATACAAATCACAGCCCGGACATCTCGAGATAAAACTGATAAAAGTTTCCAATATATTCTCTTAAACGCAAAAGTTGAGTTTTGTAAGTTTCAAAGCAATCCAGCTGCGTCGATAATCTTTCAAGGATTTTGGAATGAGCTACTAAGAAATGGAGTTAATTTGAAATGTCCTTTACAAAAGGTAAAGATAAGGTTCGATGACCAAAGAAATAGTGCATTGGCATTACAACTAAGGGTCATGGGGCTGGTTTCTCGGATGGTATAACCTTGTAATACTTAAGTTAGTAGCTGGGGTATATCTTAGGTTATACCCGAGAAATCAGATGGCTGAGATTCGATCACCAATCTTTATTTATTTCACTAATCTAATCATGAAGCTCGCCTTATGTGCTGGTCTATCAAGATCAAAACTAAACAATTTTTTTGTTTTTTACAGAGCGTCATAAAAATCCCAAGCCTAAAATTTCCTGTAAGTTTCTTCCCAATCATAAGTAATGGTGAAATTATGACAGAATTCAAAATATTTGGACGAATTGGAAACGTAAAGAAGCTTCGAATGTTTCTGATGACTCAATTTATTGTAAAGATTTCTCCATGATTGACTAAAATATTGTAAATTGCTTACAATTTTTGAAATATAATAAACAGGAAGTGTAAAATTAAAGTCAATTATTTTAGCAGTTTTTAATTGGCGATAATTTTGTTAATTTGAGGTTGTTTCAGTTGCTAACAGTTGAACTAAGTTGGAAATGTCACTTGTGGATTGCATTTTGTTGAATATTTTTAAATATTATTTTAACTTTGCTATGAAGAAAATAAAGATTGTTGTAATATTCATTATTTTGATGATTTTATTAGTTGAGTACCGATATTTTTACAAAATGAACATTCTATATCACATTAAAACTCCAAAATAAATTAAATTCAGAACAAATTTGAAAAAAATTGATAATAATTTTTTATTTTTTTAAAATATAAAATTTTCAGACAAAAGCTTATTCAAAGAAGATCAAAACGTTGAAATTTGAGTTCAAAAAGGACCAGGAAGTCGTGAAAGCAAACTTGACTCAGACATCAACGGAGGACTTTACAACACTGATTTTTTCTATTGATTTTGAATTTCTACAAGACATTGACGACATAGTGGTAAATTCTTTTTTTTAAATTATTAAATTTTTTCAATACATCTTTTTTCAGGTTCAATTCACAGCGAAGACATCAAGAGACAAGAGTGACAAAAGCTATCAATACATCCTGTTGAACACAAAGTTTGAGTTTTGTAAATTACAGAGAAATCCAGCGGCATCAGTATTTTTGCAGATAATTTTGAAGGAACTAGAGAAAAATGGAGTGAATCTGAATTGTCCAATCAAAAAGGTTTTCAAGATTTTTCATATATATTTTTTTAAATTTTTAATATTTCTAACATTTTAGGGAGTTTTAAGTGTCCCAAGCTTCAGATTTTCCATCAATGACATCCCCATCATCCCCGAAGGTGAAATTCTGTTAGAAGCCAAAGTATACGGAAAGTTTGGAAAGTCAAAGAAGATGCGAATGTTTTTGATGACTGTTTCAATTTTAAAGATTTTCTCATAATTTCTTTTTGTGATTTGTTCGAATAATTCGTCCATTACAGTAGGTCTACTGGACATGTGACCAAATCTTTATCAATTTTTAATGTTATTTTAACAAGATTAATCTGTATAAAAATTAAATGATAGAACTAAGTAGTTTTTCACATAACTGAGCATGAGTTAAGTGTAGATCCAACTGTGGTTACAGCACCACCTAAAGCTACCACTGTTTCATTTACAACTGTTGCACCAGCTGCGATTCCACCTGTTAAAATGGAAGCAATGGCAATAAAAGGTGCTCCAACTACAGCCATCAGTGTATTTCTGAAACTTTGTTCTTCTCTCAACCTGCTATCTAGTTCCTGTAATCTATTTTGTTCCGATTGGACTCGTTCTTCGAGTATCTTTGTTCTTCTTTCATATTCTTCAGCTTGGATTTTATTTTTTAGGATTTTAAGTTCCTCTAATTGAGCTTCCATTTGCCTCTTTGCTTCCTCAGCTTCAAGTCGTTGTTTCTGCTCTCGGACGAGTGCAGCCTGTAATTTTTCTCGTTCCTTCTCTATTTCCTTTAGAATTTGCTCATTTTGTTGCTTAAAATAGCCAAAAATTTTGTCAATTTCCTCTTCCAATTTCACTTTAAATCTTTCATCATGTTCAGCAGTTCCCATTTTATCTTCTCCATCGTAAAGCTGAAATGCTCGTTCCTTACATTTTTCATGGATAATTTGAGCATTATTTTCATCAATCATGTCTGCGTTACGATAAATTGTAAGTTTATAGTCATCGACAGATTTTTGTATCAAATTATTCATGTAACTCTTAACTGTGTACTCGTAGATGCTCATTACTTGTGGAATTTCATTTGACTGGAATAAAGTCATATAGTCTTGGATGTACTGCTTCATTTCATTAACTCTTATGACCCTTGAACTTATTTTTTTGATTATTAAATTATCAGGGTGCAAAAGAACTTCAATAGAATTTTTGAGCTCTGATTTAAATGTTTTGTTCATTTCAGACCAACGACCGTCATAGTTCTTATATCCAGAGACTACTTCTCCGGGATAAGGCAACAAGCAGCAATTGATTTGCTCAAAAGAATCAAAAATTGATTTTCGAACTGCTTTTAATTCCGGACTTTGATCTGGTTTTATGACGAGAACTTCCTTAATATATTTATATCCTCCTGCTATGCCGTAGCTGAATTCCTCATTATGTTCCCAATCTCTGATCAGAAAAGTCATATTTTGGAATGGTTTTCCTTCCATTTTTATTTTTTTCTTTAAAGAAAATTGAGCAAATTCGGTTGCGAATTGTAAATATTGAAGCTGATCTTCCTGAATATGCTGTTTTAGATTGAGGACTTGAATGGATGAAATTAAATTTCCAAGGGCAAAAATCCTCGAATTATCAGTTGGTGTTGACTCGTTGTCAAATAAGCCTTGCGTGTCCATCACAAAAATTGCAACTTTTTCTCCAGTTCTGTCCACTGTATGAACGAAGACATCACTCCAAATAATGATTCCAATTGTTTCTCGTTTTGCACCTGAACGCCATGAAAATCCGTTAAGTGGTTCATCTGGTCTGCCCATCCAGTTGTCATCTTTTCTGAAGGAACTTTGGGTTGGTCTGTTTCGATTGTTGATTGACGGAAACTAAAAAGATATATAACATAGTTATTGCATGTTAACTGAACTGTAATTCAGTCAGAATCAATATTTTCATACTTACATGAGCATAGAGGAACTTCAAGCAATAATCCAGGAAGAAACTTTTTCCACCTCGAAATGCTCCAATTAATGACAAAATAACAACTTTATGGTCTTGAATTTCTGGGTGATTGAAGATTTTATCAAGTTCTCTATTATCGATTATGACTTCCTTACTTTCAGAGAACCTTAAGATGCTTATTGGCTTTCCATGTGGATGATTGTGATCCATTGTTGATGACATTTCTTACCTGAATGGATAATTTATTAATTGAAGCGGTTTTGCCGATTTTATTATCAAATTCAATGATATGAACTGAATGTAAAACAGAGCAATTAATGACGTACAGACCGGAAAATATATTATCAAGTGCTTAGTTTATCAATTTATATCTGCCACACCACACCTTATCATTATTTTATCATTTGAAGTACTTCCGAGAATTCTTTATCTTACTTTTAAGGTTTTGCTGAATTCACGTTAAGTATTTTAAAATGTTTATTTAGGACGACGCGCTTTCTTGCTATACTTTTCCTTGTGATATAACTGTTGAATGAAAAAAATTTACACGGCTTTTGATAACAAGTGGAAAGATAATATGTTATCCGGTCTCTGAGTCACCTATTGATTGTTTTACGTTCATTTCATATCATTGAATTTTACACCAATTACTTGATAAAAGAGCTCCATTCATGAATTATTCATTCAGTTAGTAAAAATTATCGAAGATGGATCACAATCATCCACATGGGAAGCCAATAAGCATCTTAAGGTTCTCTGAAAGTAAGGAAGTCATAATCGATAATAGAGAACTTGATAAAATCTTCAATCACCCAGAAATTCAAGACCATAAAGTTGTTATTTTGTCATTAATTGGAGCATTTCGAGGTGGAAAAAGTTTCTTCCTGGATTATTGCTTGAAGTTCCTCTACGCTCATGTAAGTATGAAAATATTGATTCTGACTGGATTACAGTTCAGTTAACATGCAATAACATGTTATATATCTTTTTAGTTCCCGTCAATCAACAATCGAAACAGACCAACCCAAAGTTCCTTCAGAAAAGATGACAACTGGATGGGCAGACCAGATGAACCCCTTAACGGATTTTCATGGCGTTCAGGTGCAAAACGAGAAACAATTGGAATCATTATTTGGAGTGATGTCTTCCTTCATACAATGGACAGAACTGGAGAAAAAATTGCAATCTTTATCATGGATACGCAAGGTCTTTTCGACACAGACTCAACACCAACTGATAATTCGAGGATATTTGCTCTTGGAACTTTGATTTCATCTATTCAAGTCCTTAACCTTAAACAGCATATTCAAGAGGATCAGCTACAATATTTACAATTCGCAACAGAATTTGCTCAATTCAATGCAAGAAAAAAAGGAAAAATCGACGGAAAGCCTTTCCAAAATTTGACTTTTCTCATTCGAGACTGGCAGAATTTTGATGACTATGAATTCGGTCCAACTGGCGGCAAGAGATACTTTGAGGAAGAAGTCCTCAAAATTAAACCATCACATGCACCTGAGCTACGTTCAGTCCGAGAATTCGTGAGAAATTCTTTTGAGCAGATTGAATGCTGCTTATTGCCATATCCTGGAATGGATGTCGCAGGTTCCAAAAATTATGATGGTCGTTGGTCCAAAATGGATGAAAAATTTAGGATTGAGCTGAAAAGAGCCATCGAGCATCTTCTCCTCCCTGATAATTTAACATTAAAAAAGATAAATTCACGAAAATTAACAGTAAATGAAGTGAAAATCTATACCCAGCAGTATCTAAAATTATTCCAATCTGGAGAAATTCCAAAGACGCCAACTTTATATCAATTCATCCTCGAAAACAATATGGGAAATCTAATCAGAAAATGCATCGATATGTATAAAGTTGGAATTCAAAATGACTCAGACTTAAAAAGTGAAGAAAGCATCCCGTTTGTCCATAACAAATGGAAGCAAAAATCAATGACAATATTCGACGATGAAGACAAAATGGGTGATAGACAGCAACAAGAAGCATTCAGAGCACAATTAGATCAAAGATTAGAACGAATTTATAGAGAGTTTAAAAATATCCACGAACAAAGATTCAGAGAATTGAAGATGGCAGCAGAAAGACACAGAATTCAGTTAGAGGAGGAAAGAAGACGAAAGGAACAAGCTGAAGCAGAAAGAAGACAAAAAGAAGCAGAACTAGTAGAAGCTCATGCAAGAATGGAACAAGAAAGACAAGAAGCTGAAGAACGTAGAAGATGTGAAGTACAGCAATGGATCGAAATGCAGGAACAACAAGATAAAGAGCGTAAAGCACTACAACAACGACTTGACGAAGAAGAACGTAAAGTTAAAGATGCTAAAAATTCATTTGGAAATAAGTTGTGGAAAGGTGTCAAAGCTGTTGGAATTGGAGTTACAGTTCCATTTGTAGCTGTTGGTGGAGCTGTCGCTACTGCTGGAGTCGCGACGGTTGGCTCGGTAGTTGAAGGACCAAAAAAAGGTTTCCAAACAGCAGGAAAATTTGCGAATGGTATAGTTGATGGATATAAGGAAGCAATAGATGATTTGGATAAGTGATTGTACGAATCTGCATGCACATTATGTTTTCTGATTGATATGATTGTAAATCTTACTATCATGGAGGCCATTAGGACAACATACTTAAAACCAAGTAATAGAAACTTGACAAAAGTGCTTTTTAAGGGTTATCTTTGTCAAGGAGCTGCCAGTTGATTCCAAGTGTACTGTTCAAGCCCCAAAACTGCTCCTAAAATTTCATCATAAAAGTCACCTTGTTTAGTTTAAAAAATATCTTTTATTCAGCTAAAAATAGATTCAACTAACAAATGAGGATACAAATGAGGCATCATTAAAATATTTAATCACTTTTTTAATAATTATCAAGTTTTGTGAATTGTTACTTTATTGTGTCGAAATGCAAGTGATCAACAAGTTCATTAAATATTTTCTGTTTATTTTTATATTTTGGATGGTAAAATTTTAATTTTTTTTTAATATTAATAAATTTTATTAAAATTATGAATTTTAGACATTTTGTGATGGTAAAAAAATAAAAATAATTAAATTTGAAGCTAAAAAGGATCAGGAAATTATAAAATCAAATATTACATTTGTCTCGTCCGATGATTTTACTTCGATTGATTTTACTGTTGAAGGTGAAATTTTGCAAGAAATTAATGACTTTATAGTAAGAAAATTTTCTATAAATTTAAAAAAAATTTGTGAATTTGTAGAAAAACTTTTTTAGATAACTTTTCAAGTTAAAAAATCTTCTGCAAGTGATGATAAAAATTATCAATTTGTTATTATAAACACAAAACTGGAGCTTTGTAAAATTCAAAAAAATAAAGCAGCATCAATTTTTATTCAGATTTTTTTAAAACAATTCGAGAAAAATGGATTAATAGTTAAATGTCCAATCAAAAAAGTGAGAAGAATTTTAATTTTTTTTTCTTTTTGTAATAAATTTTAATATTTTTTTAGAGCGTGATAAAAGTTCCAAATTTTACTATTTCAACAATGTATTTACCATTTGCACCTGATGGAGAATATTTAACTGATGTCAAAATTTATGGAAAAGTTGGAAAAGTCAAAAAACTTCAAAATTTCATGACCTTTGTGACAGTTGCAAAGATTTATTCTTAACACATCAATTTGATAAACTTCAAATTTTGAATTATAGAATTGAAAACTTGAATAAAAAATTTAAAAAAAAATAAATTTTGAAACATAAAATAATTTTCAAAATTTAAAAAATATTAAAATCACTTTTTCAAATTAAATAATCCAAATACCAAAATATGTTGAATTTTAAGAATTTAATAAAGATTTCAAATCTACTCTGTAAAACAAAAAAAAATAAAAATGAATTATTAAAAAATCATTTTTCTCATCGAAAGCTCAAAACAAACTCAAATTAATTTAAACTTTATTGTCAATCTCAATGGAACGTCCTTGACATTGTTGTTACATTTCCATCAAAATTCCACAAAGACATCAACAAATGGCCTTGAGGAATCACAACAACATTCAACAAGTTGATTTTTTACATTTTAGAAATTTCATTCATAAAATTTGCCAATTTCACATCTCGTTCACTCAACCCGCTGCAATCGTGTGTCGACATCGTGACTTGAACTTTATTGTAGACATTAAACCACTCGGGATGATGGTCCATTTTATCAGCAAGAAGAGCAACTCGTGTCATGAACCCGAAAGCCTCATTAAAATTCTTAAATAAAAATTCACGGTAAATTGCATCGCGGCCTTCAACCATTGACCATTCACCGGTACTTAACAGTGGCTGCAACAGGCTTGTGCGTTGTTCTTCTGTCAATTTGGACTGGTAATTAAGGAAATTTAAATTAGATTTTTCGAGATAAAAATTAATGTTCTCACCATTTTGACTTTTTTGCTCAACTGACGTTGCAATATAAAATCAGGTTTCACATAATTAGCATTGAACCATGAATGACTAATACCATCTAAAATGAGAATAATATTTGAGAATGTTTTCGAATGATCTGAGAAAATTTTACAGAATTTTATGAATTGTCAGTAAAAAATTTGACAGACATCCAAAAATACTGAAAATTTCCTCAAAAATTCCAACTTTTTATAGAAAATTTTCAATTTTTAATTACTTTTAAATTGAGATGAGAAAACTTTGTAAAAATTGTTTATTGATCGCATTCCTTTATTGTTTTTAATGCTGCGACTGTGTTGGTGAGGTTCGAAAGGTTTTTGAAAGTTCGAGAATTCGTTAATTTTTGGTTGATTTTTAGAAAACTGATTTCTTGGTTGCTTTGATTTGTTGGTAAATTTTTATATTATTTTTGAGAATATTCTGTGAGAAATTTTGAATAAAATGTAGTTTAACTTAACATTTTTGAGAAAATTTACTAAGCGTAGTTTTAAATGATATTTAAGTCCAAAAGCTAAGATTTAAAGCCTAATTTTCAACAGAAACCATCCAAAGACCCAAAACATCTTCAGTAGCACGTGATAAGTCGCACAAAATTCTAAAAAGTCAACCAAAAGTGCAGAAAATTATATCAAAAATCAAAAAATCATAACAAAATGAACAAAATTCTCAAATTAATCGTAACGGCTTTTAAAAATTCAAAAAACTGTTTTCTGCATTTCATGACTATTTATTTTTCTTCTTCTTGCTCGCACGAACTCAGACATTAAATTTCAACTTCAGCCCAAAGAACACAAAATAAAAATTTTCTCCTGCATATTTTCAAAAATTTCCAAGTGCAATGAACTTCAAGGACGTCTTGGAGAATGAGTGTGGCAATGTGAACCCGTTGATGCGTCTCGGGAAGCAGATGACAGCCGATACGGCGCTTCGAGATGAAGGAATTTCGGCAAATTTTCATGAAAAAACTTTTCAACCTGAAGGTGTAAGTAGACATGGACTTTGTACAGTGATCAAAAATGCTTATCAATGCACTTTTTTAGACTTTTAGGATGGACATGTTGCTGAAAGAGATGCAAGAAATGGACAGAATCGTTCAACAGCCAGTTATGGGACCGAAGGTCAATGAAGTTATTCATGATACAGTTAATCCAGTTCCGATGCCTTTAGAGGCTGGCGCTGATAGTTCGTTTGCTGAGGTATGTAGAAGTGCTGCACATTGTGATATTTATGGGATTATTGATGATTTGGGGAAGTTTTCTGTCTGAAAAAGATAATTTTTTGGATTTTCTAATCGTCTGTAAAGCTTGTTTACGATTTATAAAGAAATTTCCAGACGAAATACGATAAAACTCTTTGGAGATAATAATGTAATTTTTTATAGATTCTAGTATAGAAATGTACTAGATTGGTACTAAATGAGACAAATATACTATACTATACTAATATTTTAGAACTCTTTGATAAAATGTACTAGATTTTTGCCTCTTTAGTCACAAATATACTAGATTTTTATTTTTGTACTAGATTATTGCCTTCTGAGACAGAATGTACTAGAATTTAATTAAGTCCTATAACTTTTTTCAGTTCTGGCAGAAATCCCTCTCGACCAACTACACAAATGTGCAAAACAATGTCTGGAGTGTCAACGATTTGCCATCAACATCAATGCCGCAATACCGTCCATACCAGCGACCAGACTACAGTCGCTTCTTTCCATCAGCATCAGTCGCTCCACATCCCGAGACACAAAAGTTTTTCGACCAACAACATCAATCAGAATCCACAGCAAATGACTTTTTCAAGGAAGTCGATGCAATTGCAAAGGATGAAGAAGAAAAGTTGGCAGAAGATTGGACGGCGACATTCGAGGAGACAAAGAAAGCAGAAGAAGAATTTAACGAGCAATATAATAAAGAATTCTGGGATCGTCTGCAAGATGAATGGAAGAAATTGTCATCTGAGGATAATAATCAGGAACATCCATGGCTTAACGACATTGGTGACTACTACGATCCATATAAAGAATATAAATTCGATGAGAATAATCCAATGATTGATGTGGAAAATGCCTTAGAAAAAGGAAAAGCGTTCCTCACATCCGGTGACATTCCGTCCGCTGTGTTGTGCTTCGAAAGTGCTGTCAAGCAGGAACCAGAAAATGCTGAGGCATGGAAACTTTTAGGAACGTCACAAGCTGAAAATGAAAAAGATCCAAATGCCATAGCAGCACTGAAGAAATCACTAGAATTGCAGCCACATGACCTAACTGTGCTGCTGTCCCTCGCCATTTCCTATACAAATGAAAGTTATCAAAGCTTGGCATTAAAAATGCTGAATCAATGGCTTCGATCGAATGAAAAGTACACAAATTTAGCACAGCCAGTTGTTGTTGAGGAGGCGTCGGGGATTGAAGAGATCACAACATCGAGGATTAAAGCTATGGACCTGCTAGAGACACAAGATTTGTTCATTAAAGCAGTGCATCAAAATGCAACAACAGGAAATTTTGATCCGGATGTCCAAGAAGCCCTTGGTGTCCTCTTTAACCTTTCATCTGAGTACGACAAGGCAGTTGACTGCTTTCAAGCTGCTGTCGAACTTGCTCCAGAGAATGCTAAATTATGGAATCGACTAGGAGCCAGCTACGCTAATGGAAATCGACCAATTGAAGCTGTTGGAGCTTATCAGCGTGCACTTGAGATTGAACCTGGTTTTATTCGTGCCAGATACAATGTTGGTGTCGTTTGCATTAATTTAAAGTCCTATAAGGAAGCAGCTGAACACTTATTATTGGCACTAAACCATCAAGCAAGTTCAAAACAGAGAGCTGGCATTAATATTGATAACATGAATAATCAGATGTCGGATACTCTTTGGTCGACGCTAAGGATGACTATTTCACTCGCCGGAAGGCACAATTTGCAAGATTATGTTGATAAGAAAGATTTAGAATCATTGAGTAGGGAGTTTGGGATGGAAACGTAAAGATTTCTCTTGATTTAAGCGGGAAATTTAAAAAAAATTTGGAATCCTTTTGTTATTTTTTTTTTGAAAAAAGGAAAAAAATGTTAATTTTGGAAGTGAGGAAATGAATAAAGTAAATGACGATATTTTTATAAGGAATTTTGAAATTTTGATTAAATTTTCAGGTGCCATCACACTAGATTTTTTGGGTTCATGTGCCTTCACATTGGGATTTTGAGTTCAGATGCCTTTACAGTAGAGTTTTGAGGTTCAGGTGCCTTCACACTATTTTTTATATTTCAAAAATTTACATTTTTTATAATTTTTTTACGAAAATTCATTTCTTTCATTCTTTTATTCATTTAATATTTTTGTCCACTAAACATTTAAATTATTTTAAACAACTTTTATGGTTTTTCTTTATAAATAATTTTTTTTCTTATATTAATAATTTTTTTTCATTCAAGTCTGTACATTAACTACATAATTAGAATTTAATCTGCTTCAAATGCGAGAGCTAAAATTGTTCATTGACTTTTTTAACAAAATTTTCTTTTAGGAGATAAGACTTGGTGAGAATCTAGGATGAGACTCACCTGGTGTCCCCTTGAATGATGATAATTACATTAACAACTATCTACATAATATGCTGAGCTACCCGTTGAGTTGGTTTATTAAGAAAAACATTTTGTTTCGGTGCACTTATTAGTGCTGAGCCCATACACACTGGTCGTCTTTTTTGTTTCGTTTCGGGAAGTCTTACAAAAATTGTACAAATAGCCGCGACATTGTCTGACGTTGTCTCAATCGCCACTGGCACATAGTTATCAGATTTTTTACTTGTCTTTGGAGAGTTTTGAGATTCTGGTTGAAGTTCTGGTGTCACATCTAGCAGGACTGATGAGTATGGACGTTGAGCCATGTTGAGCATTTCTACTGCATAGCGTTGTCTGGAATGAGATATATTTTAAATTTAGGAACTTTTTGGTTATTTGAGGACAGAATGCTGGGAATTTTGAGGTTAAGATTCTAAAAAAAGTCTTGAAGTTATGCCAGAAAACTTTACCTTGCCCGTCTCATATCAGCCGCCTGCTTAGCCTTCCATATCACAACACAAACAGCCAAGAATAGGAAGAAGCACGAAAAAAATACTGAGAAGAATACAAAAAGATCAATATGCAATTGATCCTGTCTAAAGTAAATGATTCCAGTCGTAAAGACTGCATTGTTAACAGCACGAATAGCTATGAAGAATCTAGTTCCACTGAGATTATGGATATGCTGTGGTAAAGTAATAACGAGTCGGTTTCTAATGCCGAAAACTCTAAGCAATGCATTGTGTTGCTTTAAGGTTATGTAAGTACTTAAAGATGCATCATTTGCGAATCGATCGATGACTCTGAAGATTTGTGGGGAACTAGAACTTTCAGACTTTTTCGGTGATGTCACAATTGGAATGTAACTTGAGTTTTCGTCATCTTCATAGCTTGTTTGCAGCCATTGATATTTAGAATCTAAGAAAACTTCATGAAATCCATTGGATTGATTTGTCATGACAATAAATGAATCGTCATTTGAGCTCATTTGTAGGTCAATTTCACCATCAGTCACATCTATTAATATCCTTATGTCCACATTCAAAAATCTCGGCTGGATTTGGAAAAATTGCATTTTTCCACTCTCGAGTTCCTCGTTACATTCTTCAATCGGCTTTGCCTCATTAATGCACATCCTTGACTCAATTGTAATCTGCTTATAGCACTGATGGCCATTCTTAGGATGACCATTGTATGAATCCTTACATTTTGTACATTGAGTCATATAACAATGATAAATTTGAATTGTGTTCTTGTCAGTCTTACTTGTTGATGCTGGACATGTCTGTTCGGATTCAGTATTGTTCCCACAATTACACTTTTCACCTGTGACTGAATCACACGTGTCACCGTGACCGTTACACATGCACTTCCTACATGCATCATTGAGATTTGTTGTTCCACGGAAGTAACCGTTAATGCAAGTTTCACAGCGTCTGTCATTTGTGAAATTTCCACAATTTAAACACACTGCATCATCAGCTACTGGTCCTTCAGATATTATGTCTTCTAGTTCCACAACAGTTGAATTAAAGTCTTTCAAGTCCGATGAGACACAAATTTCTGTATGACCATGACAAAAAGTGCTGCAACTTTCACATTTTCCATCTTTTTTGACATAAAACTTTTCGCACTTTTCACAACGCTCACCACGGGTATGATTCATACATTTTAGACACACATCAAGTTGTTCTGGACCTGCACAGTCACTGTGACCTGAACATTTACAAGCAACCGAACAATTTGCACCAACATATCCAAAGTCACATTTGCAGACATTTGGATGAACACAGGTGCCAAAGAAGCATCCTTGAAGACAAATTGGAACACAAATGTCGTCCTTGTCGTAGCTAGGCTTGTAGCCATCCGCACAGACACATTTGAATCCATCCAGCATGTTGACACATTTTTCTGTTACATTATTGCAGTTATGATGATCATTTGTGCATTCATCTTCAGGTGGACATGTCAGGTAGTTCCATGACTTCTGTTCAAACTTATCATAAGCGTAATTGATGTTCCCCTCAAGACACTGACCATTGCCATTTCCAGTTCCTCCCTCCCATCCGCAATTTGAGTTTGTAAGACATTTGCTGCACATTTTATAGGAATCACATGGTTTTGGACATTCTGAGGAGCTTTGGAGGATAGCACCACAGGTTAATCCTGAACATAATAAAGGTGTGAATGACTTTTCCATACATCGATGACTTTTTGATGTCCAGACACAATTCTGCTCCAAACAAGTGTTACAGTTGAAAAATTTCCCAC
Organism: Chironomus tentans; assembly: GCA_963573255.1. Taxonomy (NCBI): domain Eukaryota; kingdom Metazoa; phylum Arthropoda; class Insecta; order Diptera; family Chironomidae; genus Chironomus; species Chironomus tentans. The sequence continues at coordinate 829,690 of OY754305.1, forward strand.
AATTTGATGAATTTTGAGTCAAACTTTCTGAAATTGGTGCGCAAAGTTGAGGTGCAGCTCCATTTGTTTCATTTTTAGGTCTCTTGTCCACATAACACTTCCTATTTGTACTCCATTGGCATGCTGATGATCCTTCATATGGAAACAAAGCCGCACAATCATCACATGTTGTAAAACTGCTACAATTTCTCGTACTCAATAACAATTCATCACAAACTGCACCCCAATTGAATGCTGATGATGTCAATTCATTCTGTTTCGTCTCCTTTTGATCACTCGAAAAGCACAAAGTTGATCGTGTTATATTTGAACTGCTTGATGCTGATGTTGTTGTAGCAAATGAGCAGCCACGATTTAGTCGACAGAAATATTTCGATCCACTCCAAAGTTGGCAAACATCTGACGGTATTGATACTTTGTGGATGCTAAATTGTGAAGAAATTCCACCAATGACATAGAAATTGTTGACATCTGAGTCCGTTTCGATTGCAACAGCTTGAGAATAGATCCACGATGGAGAATTTCCAATGATTTCGATGCCTTCCGTAAGGCGGATGTAGGAATTGCACTTGTAGATGTATGCATTCATAAAGTCGGATGAGTTTGATGGGTTTGTGTCACCTGCGTGGATTATCCTGTATGTGAAGAAAGGAAGAAGTTTTAGTACTGAACCTAACCCCAAAATTCATTTGATAATACTTACATATAGTTCTGGAAAGCGATCGATGAATGCAGGAACCTTCCTCTTGGCAGATTCTCTTCAGGTCTGTTCAATTCAATAAATAGAGGCAGAACATTCCAAGTCCATTTTCCATTCAATTTTCTCAATGTAAACAAATTTTTTGACATCAAAATCTTTCCATTTACTAGCTGATATCCACCAAAAATATAAAGAACTTGTGACTGTGAATGGTAAGATGCTGAATGTCCAAAGATTAATTCTGGTCCATTTCCGCTAATATTTAAGTTTGTCCAAATTTTCTTCTCAAAATTAAATTCCCAAACGATTGAAAAGTTCAAGTTTTGAGGCTCAATTACTGGCAATTCTGTTGTATTTTCTGAATTTTTGTACAAAGTTTCATTCACAGCTGTTGAGTTTTTGTAGCCGCCAATGAGGATCAAAGCTTCATTTTCATCATTCTTAACAGATGTTAATGTATGTCCAGCAAGTGCCCCAGGAGTTCCACACACTAAATTTTTACACAAACTTTTATTCCCAGAATCAACTTCAACTTCCGTCCATCGATGTTCGTGAACATTAAAGACCCAAAAGTCATTAAGAACTTTAAATTCATTGCTTAATCCACCATAAATGTAAATTGACTGCTTGGATATTTCAGCAGCATGAAAGTACCGACCAAGTGGCATTTTTGCAAGAGTTCCATCAACTGTCACTTGCATCCATGTCCGATTTCTTGTGTCAAATTGTCTAATGTCATTCAGAGCTCCATTTGACAGTGAATATCCACCAAAGATCCATAGATATCCACGACGATCAGCATTGATTGAATGTCCAAATCTAGGAAGTGTCTTTTTGAGATGTGAAAGATTTTTGCTGACTGTTAAAGTATTGAAAAGTTCGTGGATGACTATTGATGTCTGTTTGATCGGCTGCGAACAGTCATCACCAGCAAATCCATCAGCACAGACACATTGATTGCTGACAGTGTCACAGAATCCTTGATTGAGTCCAAAACTGCAATTTGATTTACAAACTTCAATGTCACATTTTGAACCTTTGAATCCATCTGGACATCTACATTTATTTGTGGAGTTGTCGCAGGTGTAAGGAGATGTACAAGTCCCTAATGCACAGCTATGAACGCTCAAAATTCCATTAAATCCTTCATATGTTGATGTTTTTTGGAAGTAAATTGCCATTTCTCCAGTTTTAGATTCTCTTGCTATATTCACAGCATTTCCTTCCTTACAAATCACACTCAGTAGCTGCTTCTGTCCAAAATTATCAGAAAACTCAGAAATACTGTTGTAAACATAAATTCCATTGTTCGAGCATGTGATGTTCATGTCATCTTCAACATCAAACATAATTAAGCTCTCATTAATGATTTGTGGTTCCAATTTGATAAGCCAGAGACATTCAGAGACACCTGGATGATTTTTAAAAGAACCGATGCCTTGTGACTTGACTGGTTTTAGCATTGCGCGGGACTGACATTGAAGGTAGCAACGACCATTGTTTTTGGGGTCACCGTAGAAGCCTTTTGAGCAAATCTCACAGTTGTCACCTTCGGTATTCTCCATGCAGAAGCACTAGATGAGAATTTTAGGTTAGGAAGAGGTAAAAAGTTAAATTGTTATGCATTTTGGTTAAATTTTGATAAATACAACCTAAAAGCCACTCAACTTACCTTCCCAGTCTTCTGATCACACATTCCAAGCACTTCATTCGCATGTCCATTGCAATCACAAGGCATACATCCACTGTAGGTTGCATTTCCATAGCTTCCTAGTTTGCACTTATCACAAAATTCGCCTTCAGTATGATCTTGACATTCATCACAGATTCCAACACCTTTAGTACATGTTGAATGATTGTTGCACTTGCAGTTGATCGAACAGTCAGATCCAGTCCAGCCGAGGTCACCTATGTGTGGGTTAAATTGGTCAAAATGTAACAATTTGGAGAAATTTTAAGGCTTTTTTTTACTTACATAGACATTTATATTCAGGATAGTTCGAGCAACGTCCATGTATGCATGTCTCATCACAAGTTTTGTCACATTTCCTTCTCCCATCGCCTAAAAATCCTTTCTTACACTGACAACTGGAAGTAATAATGAAAACAGATTACAGAAATTAACTGAAATTTTTAAAAGTTACATAAAAGATCCATGAGTATTCAAGCATTCAGCATTAGCATTACAGTCATGGATTCCAAGACCACACTCATCAACATCCGGGCAGCTTGCATATTTATACATCGTTGGTTCTGTTGTATTTAATGTTACATCACAAGTTACTGCTGATCCGCTAAAGTCACCATCGACACAAGCACCTATTGGATTAGAAATGGTAAAAGTAAGGATTACGACTCTAGTGTGAAGACACCTTAACCTCAAAACTCTATTGTGAAGACACCTTAACCTCAAAATTCTCAATGTCAACCTACCTTCAATAGGATTTTCTTCCATATAGCACCAACCACAATTCAAGCTCCTCAAACAAGTCGAACAATTCGAGTACATCGAACAAGCTTTACATTGATGATGACCATAATTTCCGTTGATATCAATCGTGCTTGTCACAATCAATTGATCAATCCACTCACGACACAATCCAAATTGAAACTCACTCGTGTAGATTGAGAAGCTGAAGCACTGACTTGTTGCCTGGCACCAAACACACTTGCCTTTGTCATTTAAGCAGCTCGTGCAATTTGATCGTTCATGACACTGTGATGGACATTCCAATGGATCTTTAATGGCACTGACTGATCGTCCACGTCGCTCACATTTGTCATCATTCCACCACTCACAGTATTCAGACATGCTGCATGATTGACATGATATGTAGTTGCTGCAGTTAATGCACTGCTCTGATTTTAGGATCAAGTATCGCCAATTTGTTCCATCTGTGCATGTCGATGATTCATTGACAGTTCTTGGTAAGCATTGAGATTTTAAGTCACACCAGCCACAGGCATTGTCACTAAGACACTGGAAGCAGTTTGTGTAAGTTTCACAATTTCCACTCGAAAATGGCTCAAGAAACTCAAATGTGAAAGCTTTTGTTGCGTTGTTCTGTAAAGCGACCTTGCTGTGGATGTGAATTTGTGATTTTTGTTGTCGACGAGCTTGCAAGTCAATAAGAACTTTCTGTTGGTTCCATTTGTTCCATTTTGATGCTACGCAGATGTTTTGGTCTGCTGAGAAATTTGCAACTGTCGATGACTCGTCGTCTAGTGATATTTTTAAGGTTATGTCTGCATAACTTCCACAAACTTTGACAATTTCCTTCTGTTCGTCTGGAAGTCTAAGATAGCCATGAAGTCGTGCGAGGACTTCTCCACTATTTGAGGAATCAATGCTCGGTGCTGTTGCTGTGCTGAATTCAACCAATGTACTATTGACAATTGTCACGGAATCTGGCATATTCCAGTCATATGGATAGAGATATTTCACGTATGTCAATCCAGGTGGACGATCCAAGGCTGAACATTGAGTTTTGTCACCAATTTCAACTCCATACTTTCCCCACCATTGATATGAAATTTTTTCCACAAAGTCACTTTCCCCGCACGGTTCACGGTCACTAATATGATGACATTTTGCATTTTGTACACACCATTTGCAACTATTGACATCTGAGTCACCATGAATGAGACATGATTGACAATCTCTAAGTGATGGACATACACCATGACATCTAGTCGTCTGCAAGTTTGTATTGCATGTTGACACAGTTCTTGAGTAGCAATTAGCATCTGATGAGCAATATCCACAAAGTGGATTGGATATACATTCAGTTGATGACTTATAATTTGAGCATATTGATCCTTCACTCGTGTTCCTACTTGGTACCATCATGTCTGGTAGAGTAAATGCTAAGAAATCATTATTGACATTTCCATGATATCCACCAATCACAAGTAACTGTGAATCCATCCTTAAGGCAGCTGCATGTGCAAAAACTCCTTGTCTTTTTGGATAATTTTGTCTCTCACTTCCCAAAGCCTCCTGATTGATCCACAAATGGCAGTTTAAATGATATAAATACATTTGATTGTCATAACAAATTTCCTCCTTATTATGTCGATGTGAATATCCACCAAAAATTATTAAGTAATCTCCAGCGATCGTTGCTGTATGGAATGCACGTTCTCTTGGAATGCTTGTCTCCCTAAGTGCTGTTTTTGGATAGAAAATTTCCGTCCAATGATTTTCGTTGAGATTAAATGAAAACATTCGGTCTGAGAGTTTTGAGAATCTTGCAACGCCTGCTATGATTCCACCATAAATTATTAAAGAATTTGATGGTTTATGAAAGGTTGTTGTGTGTGCGACGATTCTATAGTCGAAGGACTTTCCACCTCTTGGATACACAAGTTCCCACTGGTCTGAATTTGGGGATGTTGAGTCAATTTTGATTCTAAACATTTTCGATGAAAATTCACCATTTTCTTGTGATCCACCAAATAAATACACATAATTAGTTGTGTCTACATAGGTGAGGGTATGCCTTGTTAATCTTGGTGGGGATAAAGTTGAGTTGACCCCCCTCAACTCCCATCTTCCACTTGATATGTCATACATCCATAATTCATTCGATAAGCTTCCATTAGCTAATTTCCCGCCAAAAATTAAAAAAGTATCACCAAGTAGACATGCAGCATGTCCGTACCTTGGTAATGGCTTGATTTTATCTTCTTGGTCCATTAAATCCCCTCCAGCCCCCTCATCCTCTTTACTTGGTGCATTGACATGTGCCAGTAGTGCTGCTCGAAACCACGACCCATCTGATATGCCAACATTAACATTATCATGCAATAAAACATTTTTAATTATAGACTTTTCATCAATCTTTGGTTTTATGTTACTTCCGTTCTCATCCATCCACTTATTATCCTTAAATCTAAAAATTTCCATTCCATCCATGACTCGATTCAAATCATAACCTCCAAATAAATAAACAGCATCCGTTTTTTCGTGATAAATTGCAGTGTGTGCTGCTCGGGGTGTAAAACTGTGTGTCAAATTTGATAACCAATGCCACTGACTAGCATCCGAATGGATCGGATGAAGAGAACATGTTTGACCCGCGTATCCATTCAGACATTTACAACTGTTTTTGTCACAAAATCCACGGTTTTCTTTATCACCACAATCACAAGCCTTAATACTGCAATCGCTGCCTGTATTGTCGTCCGTACACAGACATGAATGATTGATACAAAGTCCATTTGATGAGCAATTGTTGAGACAATTTGTTATTGAGAAGACGGCACGAAAGCCATCGAGATTGTAGTTTGTGTCGCTGTAAAGAAGGATGAGCATGTTACCAGAGAATGCCGTGATGTCCAGTGGCTCCGTTTGTCCACTGTAGCTACCAAGGAGTGGGGATGAATAGGAGTTTCCATCGTAGATGAAGATCTGGAAGAGAAATTTAATTTTAATGTTTTTTTTTCTTCATTTTTCTGAGACATTTTTTGAGGACTACCTTACCCTGCCCTAAGGAGGTAGGGTATAGGGTTTGGTTATGGTAAGGGAAGGGTGATTCTAAGATGCTCAATTTATGAACATATTTGATATAATTCTTATCAATTCTGCATCCACTCCCCCAAAAATTTGATTTAATATTCACAAAAAAACACTCAACAGACACCAAAGATACCAGATACGGAATTAACATCGACTCAGTGCTAATTGATGTGAAAATTGATCAAGGCCAAAGGTCGGATCTCAACTTACATAATCATATGAGCATTCTGTTTTGAGCGAGAGAAATTTCAGTGTTATAAATTGACTGGAATTGTCAGCCTTAATCAGCCATTCGCAATGTGAATCCTAAAACAAAAATTTTAAAATATTTTGAATAAGAAGAAAAAAAAGTTTTTTTATAAACAAATGAGTCACACTGACCTGAGTGTAGTTTGTGTTAATTCCATCAGTAATTTCACCGTAACTGACACCTTCAAATACTTTCCTCGTCCTGTCACAAGCACCGGCCGCGAGAGATTCCGTCGTTAAGTTAAAAATCACAAAAATGAGATTAAAAATTGCATAAAAATTTAAAGTTAAGAATTTTTCATAATTTCGCGCTGCTTTTCGATAATTCATCGTGAATTTTGCGCTTCAACAGCAGTTTTTGATGTGCGTTTTGGTACAAAACATTTCAAATGTCTTTTTTTAGTCACTTAAGTACGAAATTTTTAAAAAAATTTGCTGCAAAAAAACTTTTTGTTTATTTTGTGATGGAAAAATTTTTTTTTTCTGGAGATTGGTGAGAATTTTTGTAAAGGGTACGGCACTTGGTGCTTAAAATCCGGCATATGGAAGATGTTTTTGATGATTTTGAGAGTTTCAAGAAATGTCATGAGATTTCATGAATTAAGGTTGAGGTATGTTTGATGAAAATTTTTGCTGGACATGCTAAAATGTTGGAGAAATACGTACTTTTCTGAAAAAATTGAGTTTCAGTTCAAAACACCGGCTGTGGTGAAGAGGGAACATAACTAAGAAAATATTGTGGTGAAAGTTTGAAAAAATCTGAATAACGAATCATTTGAATGAAATAAAAGAAAATGCGGGAAAAGTATCCACGACTTCGATGCAATAATGCATTACAATCCTGAAAAAATTATTAAAAAGTTTCAGTTACTTAAAATTAAACATACGTACGTATTTTATTACGTAAGATTTTTACGTACGTATTTTATGACCTTACGTAAGATTTTTACGTACGTAACAAAAAAAGTGAAAATCAATTTTTTATTGAATTTTAAATTTTTATTATTAAAATAAACTCCATAAAATCTCCTTTCTCACAAATTTAATTCATTTAGTATTCAGAAAAATATCATATTTTAGTTCATATATTTTGTTCTATCTAAAGTTTCTATTTTCACACAGAATAAAATAATTGTTGTTCTTTTAGGGTTGATTCTCAAAATTCACATCCGACATGTGATAGACGTCACTAAGGAATCAACCCCAAATTAAATTTTTAAAAATCCCTCAAAACTCACTCGGAACTTCACTTCTCTTAATACAAACATTATAATCACTCGCCCACTTGAACAGTGTGACGTCATCGAGATTCTCACAAAATGACAGATCAACGACTTTCAGACGCGGACATTCCTGTAGAATTCTGTGTACAGCCTCGCTATTTATGCCTACGATTCCCATCAGATCTAAATGCTCTAAATTCTTACAAAATGTAGCAATATTATTCAGATCACGTTCTGCGACACCGCGGACAGCTGCAAGGATCATCTTTCGTAAGTTTGGACAGCTTTGAATGAAGTTCTTGAAACTTTCTGTGATGTTTGATTCCTCACGTAAATTCCATCCAAAATCAACAATCTCAAGTGTGTCACAACTGGTCAATGCCCTCAATCCAGATGTTGTTAAATTATGGCACTTCCACATGTCAAGTGTCTTAATATTCTTTCCATGAATTGACAATTGCAAGCATATTTGATCGATTATTAATTGCTGATTGAATGAAATATTCAAATGTTTAAGTCTTGGATTGCATTTGATGACTGAGACAACACCAAAAGTGTCAACAGATGTCCTGCTAAGGTTGACCGACTCCAAATTATTCAAAAGGGTCAAATTATTGAAATCACGTTCATTAGTAGGACTGTGATAATTTTGGAGTTCCAATTCAATTAAATTCTCACATCTGAATGCGATTGCTTGAAGACAAGCTCCATTAAGGAACTGCGTTGAATTTAGACGTAAATGTGTCATGTTGTTGCCACAAATTCTAACAAATGTGATGAAATCGTCAGGCTTAATGCTTCCAAAATATCCACAGGAGCTCATGTCTAACTTTTTGATCAAACTGCAGCGATGCATTAGACTGCTTACTAACTTGCTGTTTGCTCGGTGCCAATAAAGCTTCAAATTGACATTCAGATACAGCAGTGAGTCTTTTGAAATTATGTTGAACTTCCTGCAAACTCTCGAGCAGTTATAAAGTGACTTCAAGTCCAAATATGACATGATTTTGAACAAAACTTCTTCAGGAATGTCAAAAACTATTTTTTCTCTCTTCCATTTGACTTTCGTGTCTCTTTCTGGCTCATTGATCCTTAAATCTTCAACAAACTTGTTTAAATCATTCTTCAAAAAGTCCTCAATTGTGTCATTTGCTGGAACTTGTGGAATAAATTTAACATTTTCAAGTTTCTTCTGAATTAATCCCATTATGACTTTTGACTCGGGTGGGTGACGTGAAGCTGGCGAAACAACCTTAATTCCAGTCAATAAAACTGCATCAATTCCAATGTAGTAGTCAACTAGACTGCAATTGAACTCGAGACGAAGGACTCTGTAGAAAGGAAAAAGAGAAAAAAAAAACAATTGTCAATTATGAAGCTTCAAGGTGAAGTGCGACAGGTTATTGATTATTGAAGACTTATTGTGGAGGACAAATGAGGCAATTAGCACTAAGGTTTGAATGTTTGATACAAAACTCTGGTGTGAAGACACCTGAACATCGAAAATATAGTGTGAAGACACCTGAACCTTAAAATTCTAGTATAGTTAAAGTTCTAGTATATAGTGTGAGGATTCCTGAATCTTAAAAGTTTAATGTAAACGCACCTGAACCTTAAAATTCTAGTGTAAAGGCATCAGAACTTCAAAAATCAACAGCTCACCTTGTTGGGACTTGAATCTTCTTGATCTTCGGGAAAAATTCCCTTGACTTCTTCTCAACCATCACTGGATGATCCTCCCACAGCAATTCCCATTTCTTTTCACTCCACAAATACGCATAAATTCTCACAACCGATCCAGGGTTGTAGGTCTCGTAAATCTTAATCTCTCTTGGTAACACAAACTGTTCAAATTGTATCACAACAAAGTCATGGAATGTAATTTTATCCTGTGCATCAATAGCTGAATATTCAGTATCCATAATTGGCCCATAATGACGAAGTGAAAAGCATTCAGCAAAGTCACCATAGCTGGGATACTTGCATGGACGTCCACAGATGTTTAGAGCTGAATAGCTGATGGTTCCATGAGATCCATAACAAGATGAATAATCAACAACTTCCTGTGCATATTGCGAGAGTATTTGTGGCTCATCATCGCCATTGTTACCGTTAATAAGCGGATGGATATCCGTAGAACTGTCACTGAACATTGTTAACTTGACTTTGAGGCTTTAAACATCGCAGTTGGCAATTTTTAGATTTGATAATTAAATTAATGAATTTTCTCTTTTGTTTATTTTGATTTTTTTAGTCAGATGAGAATTACGAAAGTTTTTGAGGGGAAATTGATTGTAGTGAAGTTGGCTGCGGATTGGGGTGAAGCGCTTTTTAATGCAAGGTTTTCTCTACTTGGCTGATTTTTATTATTTTTTGGGGAATTTTGAATTAAAATTTTGAGAATTGTTGAATTTTTGGTAATTTTTTGGATGGGGTTGCCCCAGGGTAGAGTTAGTAGTGTGCCGCAGAAAATGTCAATTAAAATTTCACTCAAAATTCTCAAAAAATGACCTTTTGTTTATCAATGCTTGTTGTTTTTGTAAAATCATATGACATGCTCGAAAACATCCGGCAAAACAATGATGAAACTGATCAACGTGAAGTTGGCTGCAGAACAAAAAATTCTAAAATCGAAAGCGCTTTGCGTTTTGCAATCAAGCTTTTACTTTATTTTATTTATTTCCATCAATCGCTCTTTATCATCACAACAATTCAAATCTTATGTCTAATCAAAATGTAAATAAGTCAAAAAATATTTTATTTAACGTTAATCGGTAGACGTGAAGTTGGTGACGTCATTAAATGCATTGTGAATAAGAAAATTAAAGTGAAAATAGGAAAAATTAAACAAAAGAAATATTTGCGTGATTAAAAATAAAAAAATATATAAAATAGATAATGAAGCCTTATCGCCTTGTGCACCACCAAAGGTCAGTGTACAATGAGGATTTATTGTTGAATCCCAAAGAGCATCCGAATATCAAAAAAGGTGAGTTTTTTGGGATGATCGAGTGATATTGTGTGTTTAAAAATAGAATTTCGCATTTTTTTATTGCACTTATCGGCGAGATTGTGATCAAAAATTGTCAATGTTTGTGTTAGTTGCAAAAGATCTGAACAAAATTGATAAAAATATATAAAAAATTAAAAACGAGGAATTTTGAAGCTGCTGCCAACAAAAACTATATTTGCGTATTTAAATTAATTTAAACTTCACAAGTTGTTGTCATTTTGAAGAGAAAAAGTGACTTTTTGGTTGAAGGTGAGCCGAGAGTGTTCACTAAGTCGCGCTGGATTTAATAAATTGAGCATTTTAGGAAAGATTTTTGATGAACTTTTCTTAATTTCTTCTGGATTTTTTTTACAATTTTTGTTCTTGAGTTTTCGTCAAAATTCCTCAAAACTTTGTTTAAAATATCTCAAAATTTTGTTCAAAATTCATCAAAATTTGGTTCAAAAGTCAACATTTTCTCAATCTCTAAAGCTCCCCCAAAATCTTCCACATGCAGCTGACAAATAAATGATTTCACAGATTATCTAACAGCCTTAACCCTCAAAAGCCATCAATTAACACCTCCAAAAAAACACACAAAAATAATCTTCAAAAAACAATTTTTTGTGAATTTTTAATTTTCATCACATTCGTTCATAAATGATGTCCACTACTTAGGAGGAGGAGGGTCTGATGCTTTGTGATACTTACATATAAAAGAAAAATTTGTTAAAAATTTGTAACAAAAATCTCGTTTTTTACGTGACATCATTTATGAATGGCTCCTGAAAATTAAAGATACACAAATAGATATAAACGATGAGCTATTTTTGTTCTATTAACATTAATTACTATGAATATAAAAGACTTATCTGTGTTATTTTTGAAATATGTGTTTACATAAAATTTGATATTTGTTTTTAAAATTGGAATATGATTTTATTTTCAATTTACAAGTTATTGTAGTTTGATTATTATGATGACTAATTTGAGGCGTGTTTACAATTTTTGTTTTGCAAAATATTTTAATAAGTATAAAAACTTAAAAAATTTTGAATTTTAAAAATTCAAGATTTTTTAAATATTTTTGAAAAAAGTGTTAAAAAAGTATTCAATTCCTCCCAAAACAGGTGACATCGTAGAGATTTTCCATCAAGAAGAAAATGACGAAAAAGGCAAGCAACGTTGTCGGCTGCTGCTGCAAGTTTCACACACAAAGGATACTCAGGGACGGCCAGACTACATCAGCGTCGAATCATCAATAGCTCTAACATTTAATTTGAAAAATTACGGAGATGTTTTCATGCAAGTCGTGAATCCACTGAATGTTGCCCTGGACAGTGTTGAAATGTGAGTTGTTTGGGTTAACCTTTCTTTTTGGTGTTTATTGGAAATTTTGTGGGTAAAAATTGATTTTTTTCGAATTTTATATAAATTTTGAATTTTTTGATATTTTTCCATTTTTGAAGTTTATGAAAAAAAATTGAAAAATATCAAAAATTGAAGAAAAAAACTGAAAATTTTGAAAAATTTGCAATTTTACTGTCCGCAAAGTCTTCCTTTCTATGTTTCTAATAACATTCTATCACATTTAAGCTGGGTAAATCTCAATAAATTGGCAATGAAAAATTACAAATAAAAAAAACTGGAAAACTTAAAAAAGTAAATTTTGAAAACTTTCTAATATTTTTCAAAATTTCTCTCATTTCATCACTAAAAAAATTCCTTCGGTGTTCTCATTTCCCTATTTTTTTTAAAAAAAAATTCCAGAGTTTTCATTCCGAAATTTTATTTACTTTAAAGGGTTTTTCCGTGGTTAGAAACAAACAAAGAGAAAAAGTAAGTAAAAAAATTCAATAATGTGAAGGTAAAAGTGACGGGAAAAGATCACAAAAGGAATTATTAGAAGATCAGATTTTTCATTGACAAAAAGAAAACTGCTAATTGTGATGATTCTGTGAAATTTTGTAATTGGATGTTTAAGTTGTGGATGTCTGGTAAAGGTGCAAAATGGGGTATGTGAGCTGGATTCATGAAAATCACATAGAATTTCTGGTCAAATTTCGTCAAATTTTCCATTAAATTCAGTCAAACTTTTTATTGGATTTTTTGGAGTTAATCAAAAAAAATCTGTCAAAATATCACCAAAACCTTAATTATGTCCAAATTCCCAATATTCATTCATACGGCTTCTTCCTCATTTACATGTTCATTCATTCAAAATAATTGCTTTATTTTATATTCATCAATTTTTTTATGTAAAAAATTAAATAATTATATTCCTTCAACAACAAGATTCTTCTTGTTTACATTGTCAAAAAAAATGTGTGAAGCCATAGGAAGTAACGAAAATGATTTATATTCGCGACGAATAACAAGTGTTAAATATATGCGTATTTTTTGACTCATAAAAAATATTAATTGCCTAGAATTTATGGCTTTATAAAAAAATGTTTAAGGCACTTTTTTCTTGGTTCTAGAAACATCTTGAAGCTAAAATTATTTTTGGTAAATAAATAATCTTGTGCAATGTGGGTGAGGAGGTGATTGGATGGATTTCCATCCCCCTTCTGAATAAAATTACTAGGGTTTTTGAAATTTTTTGTTTCTGACGTGATATCTAAAATAAAAAAAAATATTCCAAAAGTCATAAAAATCTTCAAGTCTTCTTATCAACAATCAACCCCCCAGACACTCCCATCCATCATACAAATTCACATTTTTCTTATCATTTCAAATTTTTCTTCTTATTCCTCCCAAACATATTTCTTCGATGCCGACTATCAAAACAGTAAACAAACATCATAAATACTGCATACAACAACAATAAATTCTCATTATTACTGCTTTTTGGCAACAAATTGCTGTTTTTAGTATCAATTTATTGTCTGCGCTAAACTCTTTTGTCAACATTTGACACTTTCTGGTATCAAATGTCTTTTTAGGCTTTCGTCATTAATTGCTGCTCATTATTTTGATATATGAGCATTTTTTGTAAATATTTTTTTGTGAGAATTTGATGATATTGGACACTTTAATGGGATATTTGCTTAACTTAAGGAAAATTTGCATAAAGTTGATATTTAAAATGACCTGGGGCCTGTTGATCGGTATACCTAGGGTAACTAGGGTAACTTCAGGGGTAGTGTATATCCTAGGGTGTACCGAGCAACTGGCCCTTGGTGTCTTTTAAGGATTGATTATTATACAATTTTGCTGGGTTCAGGTGCCTTCATACTCGAATTTTGTGGTTCAGGTGCCTTCACACTAAGAAAATATCAAAATATGCTACTAAATATCAAAACAGCAATAAAAAATCGATATAAAAAACTTAAATTGATAAAAACAAATTTAATAATCATTAATGTGGGAAATTTTTGTAGATTAATCGAATCGAACATTTCTTATCAGTTCAAGTGCATGTCTATGACACTTATGCCAAATATTATTAACATCAAAAATGTTCAATCAAAACCAAATTGAATGGAAACTAATTTTAGCGATGTTTTCAAGCCTCACAGCTTGATGGGTATTAAAAAAGTCATAATTATCATTGATGCCTGTTTTTTCATTGCTTGTTTTTATTTTTTTGGGTAGAATAGGTTCCATTAATAGTAATCTTCACAGCTTGGGCAAAGGTTCGTTCTTACTTGATTTTTAAAGAATATTAAATCTTTTGTTTCAATTTAAAGGTCAAATTGTAGGATTTTGTTGTAATTATTTTTTTAGTTTAATTCAAGAACTTTTGTAAATCATCAAAGTAACAATTTAACATTTTGGGAGCATCCGCAGATGTATAAAACCATTCTGAACTCAAACATTATTTACAGCCAACAACAACGTCATACAAAAATTTGGGTTACAAGACGTCATATTTCAAGAAATACGGAAGTGCATGATATGCATGTTATAGTATTACATTAACTGTAATTAATTTTGCTGACTGGAAGTTTGATTTAAAAAAATGTAAAATTAAGACTTAAAGTCACAAAACTACTTTGTCAGTTCCTGTCTAGGCTTCAAATATCAGGAATTTGTGTCAGTCTGATCTAAGAATCAAATCAATCAAATGAACTTTGTTACAAAGCTTATAAATGTCATTCAATGTCAGGGGATTCATGGATATGCCAAAAAACAATTCATTGCCAAAAAAAGCCACAAAAAATTGGTCCAAAATTCATCACATTATCACTTAACATAAATTTTCTTTTTTCCAGAACCTTCAAGGATCAGTACATGGGACGATCTGAAATGTGGCGCCTTAAGCAGCATCTCACAAACACGTGCGTCTACATCAACAAAAAAATCGAATATTGTGAGTCGATTCGTTGTCAAGGTCAGTAACGAAAAAATAAAATACACAAAAAAATATTCATAAATGCAAAAGCGGAGAGAGAGATTTTTTTTATTGCTGTTAGTAAGTGACTGTGTGATGAAATCTTTTTTTTTTTTGGAAAAAATAAAATTAAATGGAAATTTTTATTGGTTGCAAAGCTGTAAAAGATATCACAACAGCTGACTTTTGGCTGCGATATTAAAATGTCGTAAAGTTTTATTTTGGATGATGAATTTAAATTGAAAATAATGCGGAAGTTGTTGAAAGTTATAAAAATGATTTCTAAAACACGATCAAAATTTAAATTTCTGTTAAACATTAAAAATTTGAATATTTTATAAACTAAAACACAAAAAATTTTAACTTTTAAAAATTTATTAAATTTAAATTTTGGTAAACTTCTAAAATCTGAATTCATTTAAGTTTTGAAAAACTAAAACAAAATTATGGTTTTTATATTAAAAATTAGTTAAAAATATAGTTATTTTCACATGTTTTCTATATGTTTATTTTTTAAGTAGTCACAAAAAATAATTTGTTTTGCACATTTTTGATACTTAAAATAATAGAAAGGTTAATGACCTTACCGAGCAAGCTACGAATAGCTTATGTTAATAAAAATGAAATTTTTTGTGTCAAAATTGTGGCGCTAGTTTATAAATTTAAGTGCTGATCTCAAAAAATTGCATTTTCCTATAAATTTTTAAGTATTTGATATGAAAAATTGGCAAATTTTTGGATCATTACCGTCTAGATGTCTAGTTTGATATTCTGACTACAAAAAACCTCAAAATTAATTAATAAAAATATATCTATTAATAGCCTATATCTTCTTAAATGTCAACCAGAACATTCACAATATTTTTATCAAATATTTTGCCAGAAAAATACCCATTCACATAAATTTCTCGAGTCAATAGCCTCTCCGACCTTGAATTAATTTTCATTTTAAATAACAAAATTTTTTAAATAATTTATTACGCTATAAAAAATCTCAGTAGATAGAAAACCGGTAGATTTACAGACAGATCAACTTTGTTTATTTTATAATTTCTACAATGTAGTTGAATAAGAATTTAGAAAAAAATATTCTCGCGTGTTTAAACTCGTCTGTTTACTGCTGCTTACTTTGTTATGAATAAGATAACTTTTTATTTGTATTATTTTTTCTGTTGTTATGCGGTGAGCTTTATAATGGGAAGTAAATTTGTAAGATTAAAAGATTATTATTGAATTTTGATGATAGTTTGCAAATTTGGATCCTCTTTGGACCCACCACCGACTATGCTCATATTGAAGAGACATCGTTATAAGTGGAACAATGAAGGGGGCAGGGACACAGCCAGATATAAAAATTTTGTATAACCTGGGGTAGGGGTATACCCTAGGGTGGTTCAACAAGGAAGCGACCGGAAATGATCTCGACATGACCAAATAAACTGACCCAGTTTGCATTTTTCCACCACATTCTTAAAAATTACGAAATACAACGTAATAAAATATTTTAATTGACGTTCAATTGAATTTTTATTAAAATTTATTCTGTACAACAAGAAATAAAAATTTCCATTTTTACATAAATTGATTTTAAATCACTAAACAAATTCATTTTGTGACACAGTCAATAATGCAAGTCTCAATATTTTTGAACTAAAAGGAAAAATATTGAATCATGAAATTCTCACTTTGATTTATTTAAACATCATTTGAATCAGTTGAAAACCAAGCAATTGTTATGACAGTAAAATGTAGTTTACATCAACAAAGTAAGAAGTAGTTTAATATGATTTTAAAATTCTTTAACTTTTCTTAGTTTATGAGATGTGGAGCTTTGGTGAGCGGGTGTCATGTGGTGTCATCA
This sequence comes from Chironomus tentans, assembly GCA_963573255.1. NCBI lineage: Eukaryota > Metazoa > Arthropoda > Insecta > Diptera > Chironomidae > Chironomus > Chironomus tentans. Next base: position 846,572 of record OY754305.1, read on the forward strand.
CTGAAGATACTAAGGTAAGCCTCAAACTTTTACAAAAATTTTATAAAATCCCCACAATTTTCCTATTTTTGCAGGTTGTTTTCCGTTCCTCAACTTCAATGGTTTACCTTTTCATCCAAATGAGCTCCGAAATGTGGGACTTTGATATCCACGGCGATCTCTATTTCGAGAAGGCTGTGAATGGCTTCCTAACCGACCTCTTTGCAAAGTGGAAGAAGCAAGGCAGCAACCATGAAGTCACAATCGTACTTTTCTCACGAACGTTCTATGCTGCAAAGTCACTTGAAGAATTTCCCATTCATATGCGTGACTGCCTTCAAATGGATTATAAAGGACGATTTTTTGAGGACTTTTATCGAGTCGCAATTCAAAATGAGCGAAATGATGATTGGAGTACAATTTTAGTGCAACTAAGAAGGTTGTTTACTTCCTATAAGGATATTGTGCTGAAATATCACGAAAGACCAAGCTTTACAATTCCACCAGCGACCAATTCTACAGCAAGTCAAGGAAACTTTTTAGAAGTTCTCAATATTTCACTAAATGTGTTCGAAAAACATTACTTGGATAGGAGTTTTGATCGTACTGGACAGCTGTCAGTTGTGATAACGCCAGGCGTTGGTGTGTTTGAAGTTGACAGAGAATTGACGAATATTACTAAGCAGAGGGTGAGTAGAATTAGAACACTATTGTGAAGACACCTGAATCTTAAACTCTAGTGTTAAGGCACCTCAACCAAAAATACTATTCCCTTCTCTATTCCCAATTTATAAAATCTGACCACATTTTGAACTATTTTTAGATAATCGACAACGGCGTTGGTAGTGATCTCGTATGCTGTGGTGAACAACCCCTTCATGCAGTTCCACTTCTGAAATTCCACAACAAAGATCCATCACTCAATACAGTTGACGATTATTCGATGCCTCACTGGATTAATTTAAGTTTTTACTCAACCAATAAGAAAGTTGCTTACTCATCCTTCATCCCGAGGATCAAGCTTCCGCCATTTATGAAAAAGTTTGAAGATGAAAGCGTTGAAGAGCAACAAATTAAGAAGTTAAAGGATGAAATTAATTTTTATTCGGATACAAATACGGAATATATTCATAATTCTTTGTATGATTATGATGCATATGATGCACAAGTCTTTGCGATTCCATCAACAGGCATGAAAAGTAATCCAAAAGTTAAGAAATCAGCAATACCAAGCTTTGATGGATATAATTCCCTGTCAATGTCAATGTCGGTCAGTAAGGATTGGGACAATGGAACTCAAAGAAGTCGAAAAATGTCAGATCCAGATATTCATCATTCGCATAGCTTTAATGATGATTCTGGTCCGTTAACTCTCCGTGAATCCATGTCACAATCAACTTTATCAACTTCAAAGTCAAGAAAGGCAATTCCAGTACGAACTGGACGAGCTTTAATAAATCCATTTGATCCAAGTCATGTTACAATTAAATTAACATCAAATCGTAGACGATGGTCACACATTTTCCCAAAAGGACCAACCGGTGTTCTCATACAGCAACATCACTACCAGGCAGTGCCTTCAAAACAAATTCAAGAACCAACATTAGAACGCGAGGACTCATTTAGCTTCCTGAATGCTGATGACTATGTTCATACGTTCATGTGTGTTCATCATAATAGTAGTAGCAATGGAACTATTGGAAGGAGGCAGCACAGCAGCTTATCAGCCAGGTCATTCGATAAGTTTGATGAAGATTTTAGATTGAGTAATAACAATACGCCGGTGGATAGGGGAAGCTATTTGAATGACAGTTCATGTAAGTATATTTCTGATGATAGTGTGATGGCACCTTAACTAAAACTACTAATGTGAAGGCACCTGTACATAACTTTTTTGCATAGAATTTAATTTTTAACTTTCTCCTATTTACATAGTTATGAAAAATAGGAAAATTTCGTTATTAAACGCATCCTTCAGTACTATAACGACAACCTCAACGCCATCTAAGACACTCCTATGGGGTGCAACAGGTGAACAAGATTGGACACCTCAACTCACGACAGGTAGGTTGAAGAATGCTTCCATAATTTGCAATTTACGCTGAAAAATTTTAGATTTAATTTCAACACAAAAAACTAACCGCGAAATAGTTAAAAATTGAATTTAAAAATTGTCCAAAATTAGTCATTTATATTAGAACTTCTGCTTTGCTGAAGTGTCTCTTGTTGAATTTCATGAACCATAACCCCCTCGTTTTGTGTGTCGTTTTGGAACTTTTCAAATTTTTGTACTAAATGTGTGTAAATATTAATAAGTAAAACATGAATTTGAAGAGTTATTGAAATATAAGAATTATTGATCAAAGACACAATTGGACTAAACTTAAAGACAACAGTAATGTAAAATTTTAAAATAATTCAACAAAAATTTTAATTTTTCTTTTTTCAACACTTTTTTTATTTTATTTTCGTTGATGCCAAAAAACCAAATAAAAACCTACATAAACCACATAACTGTGACCATCATCATCATCTGGTGTATAAAAAATTCTAAACAAATTATTTGAATGCAAAATTCTATATTAAATCATGTATGCTAATTATAAACAAAAATCATCCACAACCACACTTTCTCATCATCTGTTGGCTCGCTCGAATGTGCAATGTATTGAAAATAAAAATTAATTTGTGGCAAAAAAATGTTTGAAAAATAGCTGGAAGAATCATAATAGGTCGGATATTAAAAAATTTTAATTAATTTTAAAAATGCATTTTTAGAATAGATTTTTTAGAATAGATGAAATTTTTTTTCATTCTCGTTACAATTTGTATATGACTTCTTCTATTTTTTTCTCTCTCTATGCATTTGTTCAATTTATTTCCTTCTTTACTCTTCTTGTTTTTTTTTGGGAAAAATATTTTCCATGTCGTTTAAAATTGTAACCAGGGTTGTCATCTTTGTGAATGTCAGTCTTTGGTCTCTATGGTGGCCCATCTACCCTGCCCTATGGTACTCTAAATGGAGGGTGGGGTATGTAAGGTGACCTAAGGTATACCCTAGCTAGTGGGTAGCCCCTGTCAAACTAAAACTAATATCAACACTCAGATGACAACTCATTTTGTAACTAGTGTATTTTTTGTGTGTTAAAACAATTAATTTTCAATGGACTGCTAAGGTTCATTTACTTACAATGATGAACATTTTGATAAGTTTTCCCTATTTCTATTTTCGAGTAAACGTCATTTGTAAATGAACCATTGCAGTTCTGCATATGTAGTTATTATATAGTTTGTATGTAACGTATTAATATTTAATAACTGAAATCTTTACACTACTATTTTAGTTGTTTTTACAAAATTCACCACAAAGTAGAATACTAACTGTAAATAATACAAGCCTTGCTTGCTTAAAGCACTTCATCACATCTCAACATGACAAGAAAAACTTAAAACTTTTATGGATTTTGGCACGAAAAATGTGGCTTCTTTAGAATTATTAGATTGTGGGGTGTATTTAGAGATCTTTAATTGAAGGTTAAGTTTATGGACTGGGTTTTTAGGATTCGACCTTCAATCTTCTTCCTGAATACGCCCTTGAACTTGTTTTACTATTTTTGTGACTAACTTTATCATTGATTTTGGAATATTTTGAATAATTTTCACTTAAAATCATCCAAAATTGAGAGGATTTTATTCAGTCAAAAATTCGAATTGTTCACCAATTTTTACGATAAATGTTCAATGTTGCACGTTGTTTTCCGTTTTTAGAATAGACTTATTGTTGTTTTTTTAATTACAAAATTCCTATTGATTTGCTTTTAAAATGTTTACATATTCAAAAAAATTAATTAAAAACTTCTCTTTTCTCTTAAAATTTTCCAAAAATTTTTTTTAAATTTTATTTTGAAAACAAAGGCGTCGACTGGAAGTCGTTGACAATTCCCGCATGTCTTCCAATCACTACGGATTATTTTCCTGACAAAAGAGCACTGAATAACGACTATGTGCTCTCAATTTATACTTTACTACCTGATGATGTTAATGCTGACTTTATGAGACTTCGGGCTGTTCAGAGGAAGCCGCTGTCCACTGAAGAAGTCTTTAAGGAGCTTGTGTCGCAGAGATTGTCGCAGGTGAGCTTGATTGTCGTTTTTTATTAATAATTTTGCCACTTTAATAATCAATTTTTTAGGGTTTTCAACTAATCATCCTCCCTGACCACTCGTCTACACATAACAAACCCCTTATTGCACCATGTTGTGGTGGCAGCATCCAACTCAGATCATCACTAGTCGCTCCAGTTGCTGTAGAACAACCTAAAGAATATTTGTTATCAATTGGTAGAATTTTTCATAAAATAACACTTTATGGATCAGAAATTAAGATCACAAGATATCGACCAAGGCATCCGTATCCACCAATAAATGTTGACTATCAATACCGATTTCATGCACCAAATCATGATACTTATGAAGTATCTGGTGTGAATTTTACGACTGAAAAGTTGGAGAATTTTAATTGGAATCATATGGATCAATATATTTGTACGAGGGGGGATTTTGATTTTATGCTGTTGGAGGTGGGTACCTGACACTTGGGATGGTTGCTTAGTATAACTTTGGGAATATACTATCCTAGTGTATATCCCTAGGGTGTATTCTAAACAAAGGAACTTATTCCGCACATTTGCCGAGAATACTGAGCAACTGGCCTAAAAAAAGCATAAAACATCAATTTTAAAATTTAATTCTATTTCCCCTGTCAGCAAATGAAATACTGGCGCTACCGCATGTACCTCCTACCGAAGGAAGATCCAATAATGAAGAGAATCCAAGACGAAAATCTTGAATATTGTGACATTTATGTTAAGGAAACAACACCAGCAATTCAGAAGCAACAAATTGAAGAATTTTTAAGACTCGTTGAGACACATTTGAATAAAGTCAAGCGAGTAAAGAAGCCTAGGGTGAGTTTTGGAATTTGAAATTATTATTTTTTATAGTTTTGTATAAGTTTGAGCTTACTGAAAGCTTGAAAAAAATATTGCTTTCTACATCGACTTAGAGGTTGAAATTAGATCTAAAATTATTAAAAACTAGAGTTTTTGAGGCTGTTTTAGATCATTAATGCTATAAAATAAGCTGTGAGTTGATTCCCATTCCTGATTCCTCATATTCATATCCTATACAACAGTGCTTTTCAAACTGTGAGCCACGGCACGCTAGCGTTTGAGAAACACTGATCTGCAACTTCATCAAATATATTCTCATAATTAAATTTAAAAAATACTACAGAAGTCTATGAATAATTTAAGAAATTAGAGTGACGCATGAAACTTTTAGAGAACAACACAAATTTGACTGTAATTTGGAATGATTTGATTGGACATTTTTTAAAGCTTTTGAGTTTTTTGCTGAATTTTTTATTTTTTAGTTTTATTTCATCTTATAATTTTCAAAAAAAAAATTAAAACTTTTTTTTTCAAATTTTCATCAAAAATTCGCAATTTTCTTCATTTTTCTTCCAAATATAATTATTTTAAAATTCATTTTCATTCAAAATATTTCAAAAAAATAATTCCAAACAAAACTGACATGAAAAATTCAAAATAAAACCCTTTAGGGAAGTCCAACAACATCGCACTTGACAAGAAGACGACACAGTACGAGTACGAGCATTCAGTCAAGACCGCCAGCTGTGGGCCAAAATCAGGTGCTTTTTAAAGATTTTCTTATGAGCTTTTCGCACTCATTTTTCATTCTTTGCACTCTCAAGCTTTCTCTATCTCTTTCTCACTCACTCTCATGCTATCTCTTTCTTTCCATCTTTTTATTATTTTACATTTTCTTATCGGATTTTTTGGGCTTGAAATTTTTTAAAAAGTTAATCTAGAAATTATTTAAATTTTACATAAAAATTCTAAATTTTTCACAACTAAGCCCCAAAAATTCTACAAAAAATCAATCATCGCACTTTTTACTTAAGAAAACACCACAAATGCATCCGGCAGATCTAACCAAAGCTTGATGAACTAATATGAAATATATTTAAGGCTAAACCTTAGCTGTTAAACATTGGCTTGCATTTGGAATAATTTATGTTAGATTAAGTAAAGTTAAGGTATAAAAAGCTTTTCTAAAAAATTAGAATTAAAATAATAAAATCAAAAAGGGGAGGTTCAGCTGACTTCAAATAAGAGCTTTTGTAGTTCAGGTGTCTTCACATTAGATTCTGAGAGTTCAAGTGCTTTTACTCTAGATTTTTGAGGTTCAGGTACCTTTACATAATATATTTTATCCCAAAATCTCAAAACTTTAAATTGAGTCTAAAACCACAACAAATTCTTATCTAAAACTTTACATCCATCACTTTTATTATTATCACGTAGAATTTATATTCGCTTTATGGAAGTGGCTACCAAAATATACTAATTTCATTTACTAATTTTAAAATTTCATTAAAAAAATTTCAGACCCTTCAAAATTCACCATTTAGGGAAAGAGTTGGAAGCAATAAATTCCCGGAAAGATTAAGACCAAGGTAGGAGAAATTTTAAATAGTTTTTGGTAGAAATAAGGCAAATATTAATATTAATAATTCACAAAATAAGGCACTTTACTTGCCTAGTTTAATACACAATTCATAACAAAATCACCAAACTGAACATACGTACACTAACATAGATGCATGCTTACAAATAAATTGCACATCACTAATCACTAACACAACAAACCCAAAAAAAACTATTTTGAGTAGACAACCTGGAAGTTCCACTCAGTCTAGTTCCATTTAACCTTCAAACAAATCCATCAATATTTGTCGCTAAAGGTTTTTCTTTTTTCTTCTCTTTTTCTTCTCCATTTTTAAATGTTTTTCGCTCATTTTTTTGGTGAAATCATTTTTTTTGGATTAAAAAAATTTTGCATCTCATTTTTTGGCGGATTTAAATTCATATTGGACAAAAAAAAATTTTGTATCATGAATATTGCTATGATAGCTCAAATATTTCCACGATTAGATCAGGTTCGAAGATTGAGACGCGGTCAACGTTTATGCAGTTGCAGGTACAATTGGCTGAGAAAAATGCTAAGGCTGAAAGTGAGGACAATGATGATTGGTGAGTGAAAAATTTTGAGGTTATGAACATTTTTCAGGTTTGTTTTGGCGTTATGACTAGAAAATTTTGAGTTTCTTCATGACTTTGAATTGAAGATTTTAGAAAAAAAAATCAAATTTTATCGATTTTTGAGGTTATGTCAACAAAAACAAAAACTTTAATTTTTTTGAGGTTATGATCAATTCTTCTATAATTCCAGTTTCACACCAGAACCACCAAAGTTCAAGGTCACATCACCCATCACCGAGATCTTTGAAGCCTTCCGTAATCTAAATAATGGAGTCGGATTCCTCGAGCCCTTACCAAGTATGCCATCGCTAATATTCTCATCATATGATGCCATTATGTGGATCTACAACCGCATAGAAGGAGTTACAAATCCTCTTGAAATTCTCGAAGCTATGCGAGATCAGCGGCTAATTTGTCATGCAAGCGGTGACATAAAAATGCCAATTATACCTGGATTCTATTTGTACTATATTGTTCCACAAGACAAAAGCTCTTCGGACTTTAAGCAACCACTTGGTGATCATGAAGCATTTAGTTTTGAATGGATGGAAGTTGAAATTCCATTGTCATTCATTTTACCTCCAACAAAAGCCTCACAAACACCAACGACAACAGAAACTCCAACTGAGAATGATGTTCCATCATTTTTGAAAGAAGAAATCGAGAGGAAAAATTTGGATGGAAAATTATACAAACATTCACATTTAGAAATTGATTTATCACAAAAGAGTGACAGGACCGAATGGGGTCATGCCAGGTATCACAAACATTTTAATCCTGGAAATGCATTTGAGATTGTTGTTCAGTGGGTCACAGCAAGTGGTCCTATTGTTTATGATTTGGTGAGTATTTGTTGACAATTTTGAGGTTATGTTGATCAAAATTGAATAAATATTATTAATTTAAGGTTATGTCTACTAATAATTTAATTTTTACTTCACAGATCTACAACTGGAGTCGAAAAGCACAGCAATGTGGCTATCAACTCGTACCAATCCCATGTGATCCACTAGCTGAACCATTCAGTCAATTTGAAAAGTCAGATCCACTCCGTGGTCCAATTTTCATCCCTCTCCATATTGATTGCCTTCAGCAGAGTCGCACGAGTCTCTTTGAGGATTTCAAACGGGAAACTTGGACAGATCGAATGCTTCTCTTCCAAGAGGAAATTGTCAAACGTTTTGGATTCATCTTACGAGAATGTGAGGTTAAAACTGGATCAAATGACATCTCACCAGATTGGCAATATGTCCACGTGTCTGGTAACATGTTCATCCTGTTAACATCTGCAACAAATAAGGTTCGAAGCACATTAAGACGACTCGGAATGGGAAATGGTCAACACTCGAGTCCAACCGAGAGTTTAAAATCACAAAAGAGACTGAAAAATTATTATCATACGCAGCAATCGCAGCCAAATTCAGCACCGCAAAAGGAAAATTACATAAACCGAAGTGTTCAGAATAACTCAAGCAATGGAAGTCGTGACTCAGATGATGAAAGTTTCTCCGGTATGCCAAGAAAGCAATCTGTTGGATTTTTATGGCAATGGAATCACATGATTGCTAATAAGCGATGGAAGTCACACACAATCGCGGGTACCGATGAGATCTTTCAGCTTAGAATGTTGAGGGATTTTAGAAACTTTTGTTCAAATATTGATGGACGATTGTTAAAGTTTTGGGATGAGGCGTGGGAGAAGAAAGAGAAATTGTCACTGTTGAGTTCAAATTAGGATTTTTTAAATACAAAATTTTGTTAAATAATGAGTTTTTGAATCAATAAATGAAAAATTTACGATCTTTTGAATTTTTTAAAAATTTATTTATATTATTGTAAGCCCCCTCAACTTAACACTACAAAATTAAATGTCCAATGTTTTAATCTTGTTGTTTTGCTACCAATATTGACAACAATGACTTAAACTGCCTTATTTAATCAGCTGGTTTATTTCACAAGAAATACACATTACCTTTAAAGTTGTACTTTTTATTGTTATTGAAAATTGTTTAATTGTATTAATTTTGTTACTCACGAATATTCAATTTTTATTTTCATCAATTGTGGTAAACTTGCTCAACATTCAAGTTGTCGTTCAGAAAATTTTGGGAATTTTGAGAAATTTCATAATATTACGAAAAGTAAGTGGAATAAGTTCAATAAGTTTCCTTATTTAAGGATTTTTCATATAAGTGCTGGTACCAGAATTTAAAAAAAATCAGTAACAATAACGTTGTTAGTAAGGCAGGGGCGTCCTCCCCTGAATACGCCCCTGTAGTAAGGGATTTTGGATTTAATAGACTACTACGCCACTGCAATTACTCATTCTAATTTCATTTCAGAAACACTTTTAATGGACTTTCTGCCAAAAGAGCTTCTCCTCGAAATTTTCACTTACCTTCCAGCTGAAGACCTCCTCTCCCTTTCCCTAACATGCCACAAATTTAATGAAATCGTCAGCAACAACTCAAAACTCTTGGAAAACTTTGAAGTTCAATTCATTTCTGATTACGCAAATAATGAATGGATTGGAAGTCGAAAGTACAAAAAATTGTTTATCGATGGATCTTCTGGGATTTACTTTTTGTACATTCTTAAAGATATTGGACATGAGATTATTGATTTAGTCCTAAATGGCCATGAATTTGCAGTTGCTTATGTCAAACAAATTTTATTAATGTGCGAAAATGTTAAGAATTTAACAATTTACAATGCAACAAATGATTCAGATCCACAAGACTATGGATATCCATTTATAAAATATGATTTGGATTACTTTTATTTCCGAGGGGACATTGACGTCTTTAAATTGTTTGTTGAATGCACAGCTAAGGAACTAGATGTGAGAAGGGATTATGACGAAGAGTCAAAGGACGTCACAGGACTAAAAACATTTTTAAAGAACCAAAAAGATTTGAATGACTTAAAGATTGAAAATTTTGACAAAACTTCCTCACTTTTTGAGGATGAAAGCTTGACGTCCTTAAATTTCAAATTAAAAAATCTAAAGCTTAAAAATTTCGACGATTATTGCAGTAACAATTTTCAAGAATTCTTAGAGATCCACAAAGAGTCTTTGGTGTATCTCGAGGTATGTTTTGTTAATCATGAAGCAATGTTACCATTCAGAAAATTCAAAAACCTTAAAACACTTAAAATGTACAACATGTGCTCAGATTTCAGTGAACTATGCTCAATTGAGACTTTATATCTAAAAGATGTCGACGGAAAATGGTCAGAAAAATTCACAAATGTCAAAAATCTTGTAATTTCACAAAATGTTGAAGAAGTTGCTCAAGTTGAGAACTTAAAAAAATTAGATAACCTCAAAATCTCAAATTGTTCAGTTCCAATACTAAAAATCCCAACAGTCAAGCGTTTAACCCTCAAAAAAGTCGAACTTGAGTCTACAAAACCATTCGAGTATCAAGATGGATGTGAAATTGAGGAATTAAAAATCATAAAATGCAAAAATGTTGAATGGCTGCTCGAATTTTTGATTCATAAAACATTTAATTTAAAGACTTTGGTGATTAAAAAGTCAATTTTGATCGACGATGATTTAAAATTTATTGAAGATTACAAGAACCGAATTGAAAAATTGGAAATTGTCGATTGTCATGGAATAACTGACGAGGACATCGATAATGATGAGAGTACAGATGATGAAGATTTCAGCAGTGAGGATGATGATGGCAGCGAAGAGGAAGAAGATGAAAATAGCGAAAATGATGCAGAAGAGGAAGAAGATTCAGGAACAGAAGAAGAAGAAAATGTTGACAGTGGAAATAGTGACAACGAAGCACAAGAAGAAGAGGAATCTTCAGAAAGCAACAGCAGTAGTTCAAGTGACACCGATGACGACGATGATCAGCATGACCATGAACACAGCATTCGATGTCAATCAGGAAGACCAAAATTACCAAAAAAATTCAGAAAATTTTCAACAAGACCTCAAAAACAGAACCAAACATGGGATGATGATGTTGATCAATCCAACCAAAATGAATCTGAACTTAAAAATGAACCTGAAAATGGCGAGAGTTCGAGTATGAATGGAAATTCAGACAAAGTAGATGAAATGTCAAAAGATGAGAAGTAAAATTGTTAAAATTGGTCAATTCCGTAATGAGAAAGGGACAGCAAATTTTAAGGATGTAAAAAAATAAAGTTTTCAAATTTTTATTCATTTACGATCATCATTTTATTTAAACAATTTTCATTTAACAAATTTAAAATTTCTAAAAGGCTTTAATTGATTCAGCGTCAATAATTGAGAATGTTTCAATCTACTTTGTACCAAATCATCTAGAATTAAATTTACTGTTGCATTAAAAACGTGAAAAAATATCAGTCACAAAATCGTGATTCTCAATTATCAACAACTGAATTTAATTTAATTATTTAATTTTTTACAAGAAATGCAATCGGGGGAAATTTTGTGGATGAAGCTTGCTACCGAAACATGAACCAATGGGATATATGGACTCCAATCATCAATTCCATCCGACAAAAATATGTTAATTTTTGGAAAAATTTGCTTTAAATCTTCTCAGTCAACTCAGGTACAGCTTTGAACAAGTCAGCAACAAGTCCAATATCAGCAACTTGGAAGATTGGTGCCTCTGGATCTTTGTTAATCGCAACAATTGTCTTCGAGTCCTTCATGCCAGCCAAATGCTGAATAGCACCGCTAATTCCAACAGCAATATATAAATCAGGTGCAACAATCTTTCCAGTTTGTCCAATTTGGAGGTCATTTGAGACATATCCAGCATCGACAGCAGCTCTGGAGGCACCAACAGCACCACCAAGCTTATCGGCAAGATCGTAAAGAATTTTAAAGTTTTCACCGGATTTTAAGCCACGACCGCCACTAACGATGCATTTTGCAGCTGTCAATTCTGGTCGGTCACTTTTTGCTAATTCCTGTCCAACAAATGCTGACAAGTCTGTCTTAAATTCACCAGCTGGAGCATTTTCGATTGGAGCATCTGCAGAACCAGCACCAGTTGCCTCAAAGTTTGTTCCACGGACTGTCAAGATTTTCACAGAATCTAGTGATTTTAATGTCAAAACTGCATTTCCAGCATAAATTGTTCTCACAAATGTGTCAGCATCCTTAATTCCAATAACTTCTGAAATTGGACTCACGTCAAGTTTACTTGCAATTCTTGGCAACAACGACTTTCCTTGAGCTGATGCACCAGCAATAATGTGCGAGAACTTAAACTGCTTTTGTGCTTCCAAGACCAATGGTGTCATAGCTTCTGGTAAAAATCCATTAAATGCTTCACTTTCAGCAACCAAAACACGCTTAACACCGTCAAGTTTGGCGACTGAAGCTGCAACATCCGCACATTTTGTGCCAGCAACGAGGACTGTAACGTCACTGCCGATTTTCTTTGCTGCTGTGATGGAACTTTGGGTGATTGGAGTGAGAGTTGCATTATTGTGTTCGGCGATGACCAAGGTGCTTTGTAAGCGGGCCTGAAATTGAGGATTATTAAAGTTTGAATAAAAATTGGTAAAAAGTTAAAATGCTAAGCATTTGTGTCGTTTTTTAAGAGTGACAGGAGTAATTTCTGGATCACTTTATGTATTTAATGAAGTTGATCCATAAAAGTAATGCAAAACATTTTATAGTCTTGTCAGAAAATACAACTGAACTGCCATCAACCTATTAGCGTCTTTTATGTCACTAAGTCAGTTATTCATAGATTAATAAGACCAAGAACACCATAAAGCAATTAAAAACCTATTTATTGTCATATTGTCCCTTAAACTGAACTTTTTCTCTCGTTCCCTTCAAGTTATGCCTTGACTGACGGACTTTGTACCTTATTATCACTTTTATGTCATTCGCATGTTCGAATCTACAATTAATTTCATAAAATTGTCTTTAAATCCTCTAATTTCTTACCTGTAATCTTTTAAGTAAATTGATTGAATTTCTTGAATACATTTTAATTCGACTGCTTTGTTAGATTTACAAAAATTTACTAAAATTCGATGACTTGTTGAAGAAAAGTTTCTAATTATTGTCAAAAGTTTCCCCTTTTGTTGTGTTTTTGATTGAATTATTTAAAAAACTTTGAAAATGTCAAAAAGTTTTTGAAATTTTCAATTAAAAACTTTTCTTATCTATTACGAAATGATTGAAAAATTATAAAATTTATGTGTGATCGTAAAGAATATTTTATCTTGTCAAGGGGCTTTGTACTTTTGTAAAAAATAGAATCAGATGTTTTGGATTAGTCGAGACACAAACTTTTTAGTACTGATTGGAAATTTGAATTTTTGGGTTAACGGATATTTTTGAAATAAGTTTACGATTGTTGAATTATGAGGAACTTCTGTGGGGTTGTTTGAGCACTAGGCAATGATTCAAGAGAGAGCAAAAAGGTTAGTCAGAAATGGAAGTAAGTAAAAGTCGGAATGAGGGCTCCTAACGACAATTTTAGACACTTCGTATTTCTAGAACGACTAAATCATAAAAGAATGTGTAAATATTTTAATATTTTATGATATTTTGTTTTTTGTCACGAAAAGTTGGTTTATATGGATCAATATTAACATTGTAATGACGTGAGATAATGCCAAAAATTCATAATAATTAAAACACATTGAAACTTACCTTAGTTATTTCCTATTTTACTTCCTAATGACAAACAAAATCCAACTCTTTATTTCCTGAAAATTTTCGAATCCTTGATAAAATTTTCCTTAATTAAGAAAATAACTATTTTGATAGCTAAAATAGCGATTGACCTTCCGAGACTCACCTTTCTCTTTGCAAATGAGCTTCTCACTCAAATTGACATTTTTTCATCGCTTCGATGATCAACAAATTACGTACGGAATAAATATATCTGGTCAATTGTGAATTTGATTTAGTCGGTATTACATCGCGGTGTAGTGATTTTTGAGCTTCTTGGAAGCATGAATAAATTTTTGAAAATTCAAAAGTGTGGTTAAAAAATTAAAATTTCAATCTTAAAGCTTTTCTAAATTTTTAAAATTATTTTTATTGATTTGTAAAAAATAAATTGTTTTTAAATTTTTCAAAAATTAAGAGTTAAAAAAATTAAGCAAAAAAGTAAAATTCAAATATTTTGTTGAAAAAAAAATTAAAATATTGATAATTTTAGATTTTAAAACATAAATGTTCAAACAAGAAACTCGGAAATAAGTGATTGAAAATATCACAGCTTTATAATATCACACAAAATTGAATAATACAAAATAAAATTGAGTAATATTTTATAATGATCGATAAAAGCTTTTTAAAAGTGCAATAAAAATATTTTAATCACCAATCAGCCCACAAATTTTTTAGGAGCATTAAAAGTGATAAGAAAAATAAACGCAAAAAATTTATAAACTCAATTACGGAAGTAAATACAATAAATTTCAAATAAAATTGAAAAAATAGTAAAAAGTTCTTTGAGAAATTAAAAAAGTCATAACATTGAGTAGTCGCGATGGTAATATTAGCATCATCAATTCAAAGTGCAACATTGTGTTCTGTTTTCACAATTTTCATCAGTAAGTGTTCGACAAAATTCTGAAAAACAATTAAATTTTTGATTGTTCACCACATTAAACTTGTCGTTTGAATTTTAAATACTTTTTTAATTGTTGATATCCGGAAGTAATTATTATTTATTTTTTTCCTGGAAAAGTATTAAATTTCTCTACATTAATGGCTCAAAATTAGTTTTTTTAATAATACACAAGCAGGACGTCATCATATTATTTTTCATATCTTCCCCCTGAAATCTGAACAATCATGCATTGATCAAAAACAATAGATTAAAAATACCCATACTAGAGCTCCATATGGAGCCGATTTGTCTACAAAAAAAAGTTAAATAAAAGCCGGTAACAATCATCCAATGTCAAGGCTCAAAGCTTTATTTTGTTCAGTCTGATCTTTTTTCGTCGCGTCGTGGCCTTTCTTTTAATTATTGTCTTTTGCATAGAAATTTTTTGTGATGCTTATTGAACTTACTGATTGTCATCAAGCTTCCGTGAAAGTTTTGTGAATTATAGATTAGATGTGAATTCCAAGGATATGGAGGTGCCAAGTATATTGTCATATTGAATTATCAAGTGGCCGTCAAGAGTTTGAGTTTGGTTGCAAATATTTGAGATAATAAATATTTTTTGTATTATTTTGGTGCTACTAGTTCATTGACGTTGTTCAGAGGTGGATTGATTTTCGAACTTTTAAATATTCTAACCTCAAAATAAATTAAATTTTAAATTAAGAATTTCTAACTTCAAAGATCAATTTTTTTAAATTTTCATTTTATCTTAAGGTTCATAACCTTAAAAAATGTGATCATTGCATATCTTCTTAAACTATGAATTCTCAAAGTTTCTGATTTTGTCGATACAGAGGTCAAGTACTTTAACTTCTTAGTCAAACGATATCATTGACTTGTGACTAGTCACGCAAATAATGCGATTACAAACAAATCTTTTTCAAGAAAAAAATTCAATTCACTGACTTATGTTGTGTGGCAATCCAAACTGATAATTGTAATTAATTGAAATGGTCAATTACTAACAACGATATCGAGTTAACATTCCGATAACTGATAAATATTGATAAAAAATGTGTGATTATGAATAGTGACTTAGGTCAGGAACTTCCAAGGTGACACAAGAATTGCGAATATTTTGTAATCAAGCAGAATTGGAGGAAATGACCCAAAAGGAAATTTTTACCCAATAAAAATATTTTATTTGATCAATTTCAGGCACATACAGGCTACACACATCCATCACACCACGTGGTGATTGCGACAATTGCTGTGAAATTCGAGAGTCAGTTGACATAAAATTCTTTCTTTATAATCAAAAATATCAGAAAAATGGGAAGCAAATATTCTTAAATGATGCAAAAGGACTGAAAAATCTGAACAAATCAATGCCGCTGGCAATTTTTGTGCATGGATTTACAGACAGTGCAATAGGACCATCAACATTGAGTGCGATGAATGTTAAGGATGGTAAGTTTTCCATAAATTTACCTTAAAATATATTTTATCAATTTTATTCATTTACAGCATTCATGGAAACTAAGAACTATTCAGTAATTCTTGTTGATTGGAGTCCAATTGCAGCTTTTCCATGGTATCTTGATGCTGTCAATAATGCACCACGTGTTGCTCGATACATTTCAAGATTCATCAAATTTCTGGTAAAATCTGGTGTGTTGCTGGAAAATATCCACCTAATTGGGTTCAGTCTTGGGGTGAGTCAATTGCAAAGGTTTGTTCCTGAATATTTATAAAAAAATTAATCCTTACAAGGCGGAAATATCAGGTTTTATTGGAAAAACTCTCAAAGATTGGGGGATTTTATTACCAAGATTAACTGGAATCGATCCAGCTGGTCCAATGTTTATGAATGGAGACACGACAACTCACATATCCAGAAGTGATGCTAAATTTGTTGGTAAGAAGCTGTTTTAATGTAGAAGTTCAATCTAATCCAAATCTTTTATTTCACAGACATAATCCACACCGATGGAGGTATCCTAGGAATTCCATGGGCTGTTGGTCATGCTGATTTCTTCCCAAATGGTGGCTTTGCCTCTCAGCCTGGATGTATTAATGAGAGTCTTTCAAGGAATAATTTAATTGGAATTGTTGGTGAGTTTGAATTTTTCTGGGGTGTCTGGTACTCAGGGGTCATTTGGATATGACTTGAAATTTTTTCGTGATCTTATTCTATTTCAGCTGGTTGCAGTCACACCCGCGCTCTCTTATTTTTCGCAGAATCAATTCGAAAGCCAAAAGCTTTTCCATCTGAAAGATGTGATCCAATAAACAATGAATCAGCAGAATGTAACGAAGACATTCCAGCATTTATGGGACTTGCAGCTGATAAAAGACTTCGAGGGAAATTTTATTTAACGACAAATGGAGAAGAGCCTTATGGAAAGGGATATGATGTGCTAGTCTGAGACTAATTTTGAATTATTTATGTTCATATATTATAAATGTAAATAATTTACATGAATAAAGCTTTTTTTATCTTAGTTACTGAATTTTAGTTTTTCCAGGTGTTTTTAGGCAATTAAAATAATAAACTTAATAATTTGTCATCTCAACTACTCACATAATAGTAAAATGCGTAGTAAAATTTATGACAACTTCCGCTGAGCTTTTAATTCAAGTCACGTTATATTTTTTTTATGAATAAAAAAGTTTCATCAGATTCTGAATTTATCTTTTTTATCACAAAAATAAAGCACTACGCAAGCGAAGGTTAAATATTTGCAAAATTGTTATCAGAAAGTGAGAATAAAATGGAAAGTTAGCAGAAGGTTATTTTGAGACAGTTTCAATCCTGTGGATGAACTTTTTGATTTTATGTGCTTTTTTATTAAATCGTAGAAAAATTAATCTTAGAATGAAGAAAAATTGTTTGAATTTTTCTGTTGATGTCCTTGATCCAGGTTGATCCCTACAACTCTCTTTCCCATATCAAATTGTTATCCACAAGCACATCATAAAAGCTGTTCTATTTCTCCACCTGCTCCCGTCATTCTCTTCCATTCATAAATAGCGTGTAAACGGATCAAATAGAATAAAATAAGACAAATGTAAGAACGTGCTCTAATAAAATTTATCCCGTTTATTTTGCCGAAAAACGACGCATAAAAAATATTTTAATTCAAACAAATTTATCTCAAAAATTTATTTGGTTTATTTAGCAAAGTTTTTCTTTTGATAACACAAACATCCCGTTTGATTAGCTTTTTTGGGTAAGAGCACTTAGTTTGGGTATAAAGAGGTAAGTCTTGACACCTCAAGAGTCAGTTCGTGGAATAAAGTGATCAGGATAAAGTTGGAATAAGAAGAATATAAGGTTGAATTTTTCAGAATTTTTTTGTGTGAGTATTTTGAAGTTATTTTAAAAAGTTATATTTTTAAATTTAAAAAAATTAGTAAAAGTTACAAAAAATTTAAATTAAATATAGAATGCAGAAAAAAATTCAAATAGTTCAAAATTTTCAATTTTATTTTGATAAACTAATTTTTATGATCCTAAAAAGTGAACAGTTTAATCAGAGTTGACAACTTATTTATTATAAAACTCTTTATTATTGCGAATTATACGAGGACATTTTAATTAAATTATTATTTCACGTTCATAATAAGTCAACAGACTCAAACGTTTTTATCTTTTGTTCTATCAACAAGCAAGATTTTTTTTATCAAAATTTCAACATTATTGCTGATATGAAAGCAAACAAAGGAGATTTTACAAACAAGAAAATTCGCATGACTTTAAATGATAGTCTTATTAGCTCTACCAGTCATTATTGCTTGGTCAATGGTTGTGAGAGTTTATAGGAGCTGAAAGTTAGTTGAAGTTCAAAACAAATTGAATTTTTAAAAAATCGATTTTTTTTATTTAAAATTTAAATTTTAAAAAATTTACAGAATTTAAATAATTTTTTTAAAATACTAAAAACTCTAAATGTTTTTAAAACAGATCCAATTTGAAGAGAAACCATGAAGCTTTTCTTCTTATTCATCCTCACAATTTGTGCAGTCCACGTCATTGCTCAAAATGTAGACGAAACGGTGACAGATGGCGAGGTTGAAAATCCTACCGAAAACGTAACAGAAGAGCCAGACGAAGAAGATGACATAACAGATAGTGAAATTTTCAAAGAATACACCAGGAGATTTAGAATTCATTACCGTCGCCGCGCAAACTTCACTGAAATCAGGCAAAATATTATCAACAGATTCCGTTCAGTAGCAAGGCAGAATCGTCGGTTCCTTAAGGGACTTGAATCATTCAACCGCACTTTATATCCATTCTCACATTTAAGTGAAGACGATTTTAGCTACAGTTACCTTGGTGCAAATGCTCCAGATCCGAATGAAGAGCTTCCATACATTAATCAGACTGAGCACGAGGGCCGTCGTGGCCGAATGGCTGAACCACCAGAAACACCATTTGAGTGGCCAGAATCGATTGTCGGAGCAGTCAAGAGTCAAGGATCATGTGGAAGTTGTTATGCATTTGCAGCCGTAGGTGTCATTAAGAGTCGAATGGCTCTTAAATATGGACCAAATGTTTATGACTTGTCTGAGCAGGATGCAATGGAATGTTCTAGAGGATGTGCAGGTGGATGGGATTATTCAATCTACCGTGATTATTCACAAAAGTACAGCGGATGTGCTGCTTATAATTACATGAAGACACACTCCTATACAGGAATTTCATATTCATGCCAAGCTTCAACTCGTCCAAGAGTTCCAAACTCTAAAGTTATTCAGTACGGATACATCCAAAATAATGAAAAAACTATCAGAACTTACTTGTATAATTACGGACCACTTTACACGAGATTTAATGTCTACAGCAACTTTTATGATTACTCTAATGGAATCTATAAGTATGCTAGTGGAAACTATGTTGGTGGACATGCTAGTGAGTATCTGAAGATAGCTAGTTGCATTATTTTTGTTCAGTTGTCTAAAAAAAACTTTTTAAAATTCAAAATGGCGTGAAATTGAGTATTTTGCTGTCTAACCTAAATTTAACATTATGTGTAGCCATTGCGCATTTTTTGCAATAATTTAACAAATTTTACATCTCTTTACTTCAGTTATGCTTGTTGGGTGGGGTGAGGAGAATGGCGTAAAGTACTGGAAATTAAAGAACAGCTGGGGTAAGTACAAAATTCTTTGCAAATTTCAAACAACTTAAAGTTCCCAATTTCTATTATTAACAGATTCCTGGTGGGGTGAAAAAGGCTACTTCCGCATGATCCGAGGCAACAATCTTTGTGGCATTGAAGCTAGCGTTTCTGTCATTTTGGATATTTAAATGATTAAAAGTTAATGAGAACAAATCTAGATTTTTTTAAATCTTATGAATAAATTTTGCTAATTATAGCAATTCCGAAGTTGCAAATAAATTTTTTAATTTACTTTCATTTTATCTCAAAACTGCTTGCAATTAAATAGATAAGGCTGTCTGTTTTTGGTGGATTTTTATCTTAGATAGTAAATATTTTTTTAATGATCGGTGAGTTTCTGCTGGAGACATTAAAATTTATTTGGATGTTTATTGCAAAAGTTGTTTAAAAAATTGTGATTCACTGTGTTATCATGAGAGCTTTGATAAACTTATCGTCACAAAATTTGGCTCATGAGCTGTATTTGACAGTGTTATGTGTAGAGTTAAGCAAAATAAGGCTACTGAGGTGTCAGATTGTAAATGTACGTGGATGACAATGCTCTTTGTTATTAGGCTGAATGTTGTCATCTAAATCAACAACTGTAGAAAGATACTTAACCTAGAATAGAACTTGGTACCTCCAGTTAACCTATCCTTATGTCCTCTTCTCTTCCTGTCTTCTTATTCTCTAGTCCAACTTCAAATTCTCTATAAATTCACTCTTTCATTTCAATATTATTTGATTTAAACCCACGCCAAAAAAAATCTTATCAAAATATTTTCTTTTTGGTTATTTGAAATACATAAGTTATCTTGAATTTGCACGTAAAAAGTATCTCGAGAGTTTTTCCCTACAATTCACTTTGTCTTTATCGTTCGATAAGTCAAAATTATTGCTTAGTTGTGTTCTAGGTGCGCGGCTGAAAAGACGTGTTTGAAAAAATTAGCTGTAAATATGGCGAAATAAAACAGTAAATGAGGTGTAAAAAATTTATGATAAATTTTCATTAATTGTTTGAGAATGTAAAACTAAGTTTGTGAACAATTCTAAGAATCAAAATCTTGAAACTGTTATTTTTATTATTAAAAAAATTAAGTCATATGTAAAACGCATAAAAAAATCAAATATTATTAATATTTATCACAAAATAATCAGTAATGCATTCAGTAAAAAGATTTAAGAGGGACCACGATCAGGAACAAAATGTAGTCGAGATGGAAAGTGAAGGTAAAGTTTCATTTTATTTTAAATTTCAACAAAAAAAGCTTTCAATTATTAAAGATTAAAAAATTCAATCAAGTGACTAAAATGTTATCAAACAGGAAATAAATCCTCTTAAGACTGCAAATATAAAATTAAAAGTAAATAAATAAATTGAAATAATCTAAAAATTGATTTTTCTTATCGACTCGGTAATGAATGTAATCGAAAAGTGTGATTATGATTCATTGTTTTGGTGGGACTTAAGTGGATAATTTGTGAACTACGCAAGTTTTTTAATCTATATTTATTTCTTTAAAATCATTTATTTCTTATTTGAAATTGAATTTAGATATTTTTTTTAAAAAAATAATAAAATTAATTTGGAATAATTTTATATTTTTTAAATTTACTTTTAAAAATATAATTTTTTAGCAATATTTAATAATGTTTAATTTTGAAATTTTGTTTGTTTATGTTTTAAGAATGTTTTTCTGTTTAATAAGTTTTAAATTTAAAAAAGTTAAAATGTTTTAAGATTTCTAACAAAAAATTTCTAATTTCGAAAATTTAAAAATTTATTGGTTTTTGATTTAATTTTTTTTAAATATTTAGTTTTAATTAAAATTCTATTTTTAATAATCAAACAATTAAAAAGTTTATAATTTTTAAAATTCTTAAATTAAAAGAAATTGACTATTAAGTTTTAAAAATTTATTTTTAAAATAAATTCTTTTTTTATTCAAAATCAGATTTAGAGCCTCAAACATTGTACGAAGTTCTGTCCTTCTCATTCGAAAACATTGAACAACAAATATCTCAAACAATTACTGACTCAACGGATTTTGAAACTTTAGAAGTCAACGACGTCCCAAGCATTCCTCAAGCAGTAAATCTAATCTCATCAGATATCCTACTTCAAAATTTTTATCAAACTTCCTACTCAATTGCTATTCGACTGAAAATAAGTAACGAAATCACAACACTAAGTCCTCTTCAATATGAAATAATCTCAACGAAAATTGATAAGACGAGAAAGTTTTTGCTTTGTTTAGAGTCACTGAGTGATAAAAAATGTTGTTTTTATTGGAAATCTGAGAATGAGGCGCCACTGATGATGCTCTCGCTGATTGATGTGAAAATTGGGGATCGAGATTCAATGACTTGCTTTATAAGTTCATTTTTGTTGCTGGCACTGAGATTCGGCAATGATGGTGAGTTAAATTATACAAATTCTCTCAATTTTTCACTAAATTAACTTCCACACATATTTTAATTTTCTTTTAGGTCTGTCCCAAGAAGTTAAACTATCTTCATCCACAAACTTGTCCCTCTTCTCCCTAGCTGATGTCAATGACAAGAACTTATTAATGTTGGCTTCGGAGCTCGGAAATCGTCCAGTTGTTGAAGATCTGATACGAATTGGATTTGATGTGAACTTTCAAGTTGATAATGAAATTGCAGCTGACTTGGCATGGCAGAATCGTCACTTAGATGTCCTTTTTTCTTTACTACTGGAAAACTCTTTATATCCAGTGGACTTTAATGAGGCAAACACGTCAAATGAGATGAAAGAATTTGTGAGGATGACTCATCAATTTGTGAAAAGTGTGAAAAATAATGATGAAGTAACAGTGCAAAATATTCTAGACAAATATCCAAATCTTCGATACTTTTACAGTCGTGACAACGTTTCAGCAGCTTTTGTGGCACTATCGAAGGAAAAATTTAAAATTTATAAAATCTTCATGACTAAAAATGTCTGCGTTGGTCCAAAGGAGGATATTGATAGAATTTTGTCGAATTTTAATGACAAGAAACGCGAGGAACTCAGACAACTCCATTTGGAACATTCCAGAGAGCCACCGGAAAAATTTCTCATGATCCTTCATTCAAACACCAGCGTTGGACATGACACAATCAATGTGAATGAAAAATTGGACCACGCAAAGTCTGCAATTGAGTATCTTTGTCGTATTTCTTTAATTCGATTGATTCTTCAAGTTGTCGCAGCTTCTCGTGATTTTAAGCTGATTTTTGACTTTAATCGAGATTCTGTGCAGTTTTTAGATCCAACGTCTAGTAAGCAGACACGAGGATCATTCTTCACATCCAGACAAATTTACATTGCTGCAAAATTCTTCCTCGATCCACTGCGGCGGCAAGAAGCTATTGGAACATTGGCACATGAGCTTTGTCACTATGCAATGTTCTTGGTCTACAAAAATAATTGCTTGCCGTACTTCAATGGTGATCATAAAATGGAAAAGACATTCCATGGATATCTTAAATATTGTCATGAAAATCGCAGGAAAGAGAAAATTATTGGATATGTCTTTGACATCCCTAAAGAGAATATACAGACACGACATGCTGAGTTAATTGTTCGAGTTCCTCATCTTTTGGCATTGTATAATGAAAATCAGGAATATTTGGACAAATTAAGGGATATGTTCTTACCTTTATTCAGTTTCTTTGAATTTAAAGTTGTCGAGGATATGAAGACAGCCCTGCCAAACATTGAAACCGAAGGTGACGGTGAGATCAAAAAATTTAATGACAAAAGAAAACGAAAAGGATTTTTTAGGATGAGAAATTTGGTTTTATTGATATTAATTGCAAGTATTTCGGCTGTTGGAGTTGGAATAGTGATTTATTATACAGTTTTTGCTAATAATAATTTGGATGGAAATGATATGCAGCCCTGGAACGCAATCATTAGGAACTCAAGGACTAATCAAATTATGTGTTTTGGAAGTTTGATTCATCCGGAATTTGTGCTGTCTAGTGAGTATTATTTGAGTTAATTTTTCATTTTTTTAGTGGGCTAGTTTGGACCAAATGGATTTAACTGAAGTCGTTAAAATAGATTTATTATTAAAATCTAATTTTCTCTCATTTTACAGCTGCTGAATGTGTACAAAAGAAAAACCATCGAATCCCATTACCAGCAGTATTATTTCAAGTCCACTTTTATCCTAAATCTGAAGATCCTTTCACTTTAAATGTGGTTGAAGTCCATGTTTATAGTGGTTGGCAGTATAATGAAGATAATCTAGGATATGATTTATCCTTATTAGAACTTAAAAGTCCAGTTCAATTCAGTAAGAATTTTTATCCAATTAATTTGCCACCACAATCCGGCATAAGTCTTCTATCTAGCGACAGCCAAAGAAAAGTTCTTCATACAATTGAGAGCTTACGTTCATTTTATGTTTCAACAAATAAAATTGAAACTTCTGAATGCATTCTTGATGATTATACAATCAACAGATTTTTAGGAGACCATCAGTTTTGTGCACGACAATCAGACAACAAATATTCCATTGCTGGGCATGGTGAACAATTTTATGATCCTATGTCAGACACATTGTATGGACTTGTGTCGAAAGTACAAATTACTGATGTTAATTTTGTCAAAAATAACAGCTTGATAATCACTGATTTAGGTGTTTACTCTGATTCAATACGTAATGCGGTGTGTAATGATAGAAAGTAAGTTTAGTTATATTATGTTTCCATGTTTACCATGTTTATCATTTATTTTAATAGCTCAATTGAATACAACGGGTGGAAACCTCAATCTAGGATTTTTGAAATTGTGGCTGCCTTAATAGAAAAATCTACTTTTAAATTTTTATGTTGGTCTTTTTTTGTTACTCGTCGCATCTTACTCACCGGTTTGTTTAGAATTATTCCATTTTTGTGAATAAAAAACTTAAAAAAATTTTACAATTCCAGATTCAAATTGTCTCGAATCTTTTAGAAAACAGGACTATTATATGCTATTGACATATAAACGATTTCTTTATAATTTAGGAGAAATTGCATCAATTGAACCACATCCTTATGCTAATATTACAAAAATAACTTTGACTGGCGATATAGAGATGGACCAAATACTTACCATACCTAAATATGATCAAGAAATCAAACAACTTCAAAATGTCACAATTATTTACAATTACGTGAGAACCAGCGAGGCATATGAATCATATTACTATTTTTATGAGACTGAATTGAAACTAAGAGTTTTCAGCAGCTTATGTGTTCAGTTTTCTGGTGGACCAATTTTTTCAGGCACCGAAACAATTTCATATTACGGAATTGTGACAAAGGAGCCATGTGGAAATGACTGTAACATTGGAGACAATGGCTATAAAGTTGGTTATGTAAAACTATATGATCACATTGATTGGATTTTTAAAGGTAAGTTTCGAATGTAAAATATTGTGGTTTAATTTGTATATATGGTTTAATTTGAGGTTTTGTCTGAAAATTTTAAAAATTTTGAGGTTATGAAAATTTTAGAGAAATGTCAATTTTTTGAGGTTAAAAGTAAATATTATAAAGCTAAATATCATATTGCTAAATTGCAAACTTTTGAGGTTAGGTTTCAAAAAATTGATCTTTTGTTGAGGTTAAATTAGAAAAATTTGAGGTTATGTTATCAATGTTCTAATATTTCTATATTTTCTAGATCCATCAGAAACAACAACAGCTCCAAACACCACGACAAGAACTTCAACACTCCCAACAACAACTCCTGACGTAAGTAATAATTCATTCAGAGGAGAGTTTTTTAATCAAAGCTACTGCATTGCTGCTGGTAACTGTCGCACTATTAAAGTATTCTCAGCAAATTTCGTTCAACTTAATAATAATGCTGCACCTTATTATATCGATGAACAATTTGACGACCAAGTAGAAGGCTTGGAAAGTGTTTTTTTTATCAGTATAATTAATTCATTGCCGATTAACGTTGCTGATGTGTTTCCTAATCTTGTGACATATTCATTCACGAATATTAAAGTAGCAGAAATTTCACTTGACAATTTTCGAAATTTGGGTGCTTTAGAGGTCATTACATTAGCATCAAATGAAATTGAGACAATCCGGTTGGATACATTTAATCACACTACAAATCTTCGAGAATTAAACTTGAATAACAACAGTATCAGCTTATTTAATGAGTTCATTTTGGCGCCAGTTCAGAAATTGGAAAAGTTCTGGATTGCAAAAAATCTTTTGAGAAACAACTTCCCAAAGTCCAGATATAGTCCAATTTTAAAAGAAATTAATCTATCAGATAATGGAATAACAGAAATTCGTGATAACATTTTCCAAACCTGTAATTCCCTAGAAGTAATCAATTTAAGCTTAAATCAAATTAGTTTCTTAAATTCAGATAATTTCCTTAACAAAACTAATTTAATGTCTGTAGATTTAACTGGAAATATATGCATCGATAAGGTATTTAATGGTTCAAATGAAACTAGATTTACAACCGATGATTTGAACTTATTGCTTGATGCAACTGGCATGTGTAACGTTGAACAAACAACAACTTTGTTGCCATCACCATTACCATAAAACTATTATTCTATAATAAGGAATTAAAAATCAATTTTTATGATTAAGAGGATAGATTTTTTGATGATGATGTAAGATTGAGGTACTTGAATTAAAATAATAGAATCCAACTACTAAATTAAGTAAAATACTAGATTTTAGATACTAACATTGAAAGTACTATTAATTATATGCATTATGTTTTACATAAAATAATAAAATTTTATAAATAATTTATCAATAAAGAGCAATCAAATAATTTTTATTTAAGGTCTTCAAACTTTTCCTCGTCAATTTAAAATATTTTCCTAAATTAATAATAAATTTTCTCTTTTAAAAATTCTCCAAATTCATCCAATTATCTCAACAGAAAAAAATCCTCAATATTTCTTCAAGAGAGCTCGAATTCACACCTCAAAATCTCTTTTTTCCCGCTTCACACCTCAGACTTTTTCATCACATCGTTGAGTTTGCACGCAATTGAACATTTTTCCGTGATTTTTTCTCTGTTTTTTTAAAAATTTGTTTTTGCAAGTAAAGAAAAGTAATCAAATTTTAATGGTTTTACGGAGCAATTACGTCGCTTTTTTCCATTTAATTGTGATTTTTCATCATAGTATCGCGGTTCACTATGATTTTATGCACATTGCTCCACGAGAGCTACAGTTGAGGAAGTTTTCATTCGGTGGACGGTTTATATACTTATATGTGTGGAATATGGTGAGAAATTAATGTGAATTAGTGTAAACGTGGTCGCAAGTGACCATCCGCATTTCCTCAGAATTGACAGATCTTAAACTGAGAAAATGCACTCAAAAGTTCTTAAAAAATCAACTAAAAGTGAATATTTTCAGTTTCTTCAACTTTTTTACTTCATCATGGCATTCATTAATGACTTTATTGAGTCAAAGGATATGAACTCAAAACACATTGCGAGATTCAAAAAGTTAAAGGACTACATATACACGACTCTAGTCTTTCCAGTAGCTTTCGATGTCGGTGTTATGTTTTGGATATTTTACTTCATAAATCCAGAGCTAGTTGTGTCAAGTGAAGTGCATGAGCTTGTTCCTGAGTGGTTTTGTCACATGTTACGTACAAATATTGTGATATTTGCAATCCTTGAAATGTCTTGGACATACCGAAAGTATGCATGCTACTTATGTGGATTGCTTGGTATCATGACTTTCATTATTGCATATATTTCATGGATTTTTGCTGTCTACATCCACACGAGTGAGTGGGTCTATCCAATTCTTGAAAAGTTCAACTGGCCACAACGAATTGGATTCTTTGGTCTCAACATTTTCGTTCCAGTCACATTTTTCTTCATCGGTGATTTAATTAATAATATTTTATGGAAATCAAAATTAAAACAAATCAGCACGAAATCTCACAAAGATAAGGAACATCCTCTTACCTCAGATTCCACAGACCGATCGACAAAATTGATTACAATTACGGAAGTTTAAAATTATTTTAGCCTTGAAAAAGAGAAAAAAAATTAAAATAAAATTTTTTCATACACGAAAAAATTGGGTTTTGTGTTTATGCTATAAATTATCAAAATATTCACTTACTTGATATTATTTGTTTAGATCTGTATCTTTGTTTACGCTCGCTATAGGTGCTCTATCAAAATTAAGAAGAAAAGATGTAGAAACTTTTTTTTTGTTCAATTTTTTGTGTGCGCTCGTCGGTCAAAAGTTCAATAAATCTTAAATTTTTTTGAGGATTATATTTTTTCAACAATTTTTAAAGCATTCTTCAATTTTCCTAATACTTTTGGACTAAAGATCTACTGTTCAAGCAAAATTGTGAGCAATCTGGAATTGGTTATTCGATATAATCTCACATATCCAAAAGTCCAACCGACCCCTGAAGAATTTTAAATTTTATTTTGTCCGAAATTTCAAGGTTCTTTTAGCAATTTACAGATGACTAGATTAAAAAAATGATCAACAGTTTAGTTTAATAATTGTAAAAAAAATAATTAGACAAATTTCAGGGACAATTTAAATTGTAAAAATATTCTGTATGTATCTTAATTACTATCAAATGATAACTCAAACTTAACTGCACGGTTTATTTATATTTAAAATTCAGTCTGTTTTAATAATTCTATGAAAAAACATTCAAAACTTCTGGAAAAAGATATTTTTTTCTGTTAAAAATGCCAAGTCAAGCAGTTTTCATTTTCACATTTCGAGTCATAATTGCTATTATGTATGTGTACACTGGCTTGGATTATTTCTTCCACATGGATCGGACAGTTAAAATGTCAGTTTTACCATATTTTGGATGCTATGGATTTTTAACTTCATGGAGTGCTGTAAGCTTGACTTAGATAATACTGAAATTTCTTATTAAGGCTGCATTTTTATTTCAGTTTTCAGTCACAATTTACTTCATTTTGTCATCAGCAAATGATTTTCTTCAAATAATCAACAAATTTCCAAAACTAACTACAAAATTATCAAAAATGTTAAAAAACTTCTTTTTTCCGATGGTATTTACGAGTGCTTTTTTCGTTACAACAATGTTCTGGATGGTTTATTTCATCGATCATACACAAATTTTGTATAAAGTAGTTGAAGAGCTTTTGGATCCAACGATTAATCACATGCTGCATTCAATTGTTGCTCTTGTTACCTTTGCTGATTTAGCTTTGCAGCCACGAAAACCAATGAATTTTAAATTATCAGTTATTATAACGAATGTGTTTGTTGTGACTTATTATTTGCTATTTTTAGCTGCAGGATGGTTGAATGGTCGGTATCATTATCCGATTTTAAATGAAAAAGATGCGCTGACTCATGCTGCAATTATTATTTTCATGAACATTTGGTGGAATTTGATCCATTTAGGCGGATACAAATTAAATGAAATCATTTATGATGTCGATGAGGATAATAATAACTTTTTAAATGAGAAAAGCTTGTAATTTTTCTGAAAATGAAATAATTAAAAAAATTAAAATTTCTTTTTTATTTTAAATTTCAAACATTAAAAATTATGTATTCAATAATAAAATAAAATTTATTTTTTTCTTAAATTTCTTCTTAATCTTAAAAAAACTTTTGTAATATTTCATTAAATTTTCTAATGTGTAAAATATAAATTTTCTACAAAATTACTTAAAATGCATTTTTAAATTATAATTTATAAATTTTCATTAATTTTTTTCAGTTTTATAATAAGTTTATATAATTTTGTTGTTTAGAATTTTAAAAGAAATCATTTTTAGGTAAAAAAAACTATTTTTAATTAATTTTTTAGAAGCATTTATGATGCCGAATTTTTTGAATAAATCAAAAAAGAATTCAAGAAAAATTGCATGTCTGCAAACGTTCTCGAATGCTGCTCATTTCAAAGAATGAAAATGATATTTTTGAGTCATCTTTTGAGTTGTCATGTCCAACTCGATTATGCCTCTTACACTTAATAACAATCCAACTGACAAATATCCACAAAAATCCCAAAAGCATTAAAATATTCAAAACTGCAGAAATTTCAAATAAAAGTTTTGCCACATGCAGCTCCGATGTTAATTCTTGATTATCAGACCACAAAACTGATGGAAAATTGAAAATTTCTTTCATGTGTGAAATTGTCATTGGAACACTTTCAGGTGTTAAGGCATATCCCAAAGAGTAAACGCCACCAACAAAGTTCAGTGAAGTTAATCCGGTCAAATGATCAAAAATATTTGGGTCCATATATTTCAATGGATTCATATTCAACCAAATAACTTCAAGTTCTGGATTATATTTAAAAATATTTTTCTCAATTATGTGAATTGAATTATTTGACAAGAATAATCCTTTTAATTTTGTAAATGGCTTCAAGTCACGCTGACGAACTTCTCGAAGATCTGTCGAATGAATTTCCAAAATTGTTAAATTGTTGAAAAATTTATCAATATTTTGTGGAACGTAACGACAAGTTTTGTATGTAATCGAAAATCCAACGACCGATTCAATTTTGTTAACTTCATCAATTTTTATATTTTCTTCCAATATTTTTGGGTCATTTGCCACATCGCAGATGAATGAACGCTCAAGTGTTGTCCAGCTGCTGAACTTATAGTCACAATTGATTTTTAGTGTCGATGCTGTTGTGATGCAGAGGATGAAGATCATGAAAATTCTTGATGACCTGAAAGATTTTAGAGATAAAAATATAATTAAAAATAATTTTTGAAATAATTAACAGTTTTTAAATATCTAACAATTTAAATTAAATTTTCATTCACTTACCAGCTTGAATCCATGTTTATCTTCACAAGGAACAACTCGAATGACAAAAAAATTATTTAAAAAAATATTTTCTGCTCTTGGAATGCTTATCTCAACAGGATCCTAGCAAATGATGATTTCATTTAAAATCTTTACAACCAATAATCATAAAATTTTGTTTATTTTTGATTTTTTTCTCTCTAGACGTTTACAAAAACTTCTCCTTTTTTTGTTGCTTATTTCCGTAATAAAAAAACAATAACAAATGAGAAACTTTTTAAAAAAGGATTTTTGAAATATTTCAGTCGTTATCATTGTTTAAACAAATTAGGAACAGGTATAAAATGTTTTTATAAGTGCTAGATTAAAACGCATTTTTTTAACCTGGCAGTCTTTGAATATTAATTTATTTTCATTTATATATACAACTGTGCAAAGGGTTTCAAATTTTTGGGGTTCAAAAACTTTGTAGTTTTTGTAGTCATATTTTATACTTTTTTGTTTATTCTAACGGTACGTAAATGATTAAGCTCTATATTAGAGCTTCGGAAAAACTTCAGAAAATGTTTTGAAGGAGCAGTCTGGACCCCTTCCTGGTTACGTACCTGCAACTGTCTTTTACATGTATATTTTCCAGGGTTAGAGTCAGTTTGGCTTCTTTGTGATAGACCTACCTTATAGACAAAGGGCATGCTCAGTGATTCAGTAATATATAAACATGTGAGGGCCTTCCTGTTAAAAACTATGAATCAATCATTTTACTGGTGGAAAATTGCCAGTCTCTTATGCTGACTCAGTTTCATGCTGTTGTTACTAGGGTGTGGCACATCTGAAAATTATGCATGTAATATAAATTAGAATTTTTTACAGCTAAGTCCTTAGTCAGCAAACAAAAAGTCATAAACAAGAAAGAGATTATTTTAAAATATTTGAGTATTTATTGAATTCCTTCTGAGATTTCTCATGAAAAATGTTTAAAAATGCAATTTTAAAATTCTATTTCGATACAACTAGCAAAATACTTGTTAAAATTAGTCCAAGAGACAGCATAACAACCAAAAACAAATAAACGTCAGCTTTCATAGACGGTTGATTCACATTTATCTTTCTGTGCTTCTGCAGGACTTGATCTGCAATAAAAAATTCATTAAATGTAAATTATGTGATCACGAAAATAAAACTCACCACAAACAGCGCACGGATTACATCCAAATTTCATCAAATGTTCATACTCAGCATATGAAGTCTTTCTCACTTTTAAGTCTCTCAAATACGCTCGCGCGTTTAAAATTTTCTCTTCTTTCTTTACATGTTTCTGCAACAGTTTCTCAAACTTTTCACTCGCAAAATTTACAATCGTTTGCATGACAAAAGTCAACAAAATTCGCCGGTGTGACCAGCGATCTTTCTGTGCATGAATCAAGAATATTTTGAATGATGAATCCACAGTCAGCAATGCTTTTAATTCATTCTCAAGTTCCGTTGCCATCTCACGAAATTTGTGAGAATCTTTCCAAGCATATTCGACATTCCAATCTCGTTTTATGTCAAGTCGGAGGTAATAACAATGTTGTTGTGTTGTTGGATACGGAAGAGATGTGTTTGCGTCTTGGGCCTTGAAAAACTGCGTGAATTCATTTGGTTGGAATTCTGGTGCTGATGGAAGGAGAGGTGACGATGGTATTATTGGCGATGATGTTGGCATTGGCATTGGCATGGCAATTGTGAATGAGTGGCTATGGTTTGAGGTATTCATGACTTTTGTTGGGTGGTTTATGCTACAAGATTATTATGCAAATTGGAGAAAAAAATGTCAAAAAAATTTATTCAAGTCAAAAACTCTATTAAAAAGACATTTGAACCCAAAACTCTGTTAATTTAGTTAATCTTTCAACTTACTTTCAATTTATCAGCCTTTAGGTTTTCTTTCAATTAATACTTATTTAAATTCTTTAATAAAACTATTTAAAGTAGCTTCAGAACTTGATCCAAAAAATTGTGCACAAAACAAAGAAAATTAATTTTTACAATTCACGTCTTGACAAGTTTCACATCCGACAGTCAACGAAGAACTACAATAATTCTCTCATGATCAGCACACAACGAATAATTAAGAATAAAGAGCTGAGCAAAAAACAACAATAACACAGTTGAGGAGAAGATGAAGAACGAAAATGTGAGAATTCGAGACGAAACTGTTTGCTTATGTTAATCATGCTGAATGATGCGATGATGTAAGTACATTGCAGACAGTCAGCTGTGTGGAGAGAGAAATAAACGCACAGGGTGGGTGAAAGAAAGAACAAAAAATATGAACACACTTTATAACCATTCAATCAATCGTAAAAAGAAGAAACGAAATATATTGAAGAGTGATGTCATAAATGCCTCATACACAATAATCAGTATGTGGATATAATAAAGTATTAATTTACTTCAATTTATCTTGATGACGAAGAAGAAACGTAGTCAAAACAAGATTGCTTTGTGAATGATCAAGAATGTGTAATACGATCATCTTTAAATGGTCACTTGATATATGATGAAAATAAACAAATGAGTGTGCTTTAATTTTATGACGACTTACTGAAAATATGTTACTGCATTGAAAAGGGAATAAAGGATAGGTGCGTAGCCAGGGTTCATAGGTGTTCTCTTTTACTTTCGATAAAATTCATTGAAATTGAACATTTGTATTAAATATATTTTGTAAAACATTTGAATTGAATTTTGGCTTCGAAGGAGGGGGGGTGCTCGTGCATCTAAGGGCCCCCTAGTTATGACCATCAGAAGAAGTACCAAGGGGCCATTTTTAAGTCTATCTTATCCCTCATTCCTTAATCGACCCTTAATCGAAATTGAATTACTTAATCCGCCATAAATCAAAACAATTAATAAAAATTGAAATCTCCGTTAAATTAATCACTTAACAACAAGAAGTACTTTAACTCTCATATTATCAACCTAACTATCTACAGACATGTCTAGTGTTTTTATATTTCTCTCCTATTGTATATCGCAATGAGTTTTGACAGAAATGAGATAATCATACGTTGAGTGTTGTTTTCTTTTTTGTTAGGAGAGATTGTGGAAATTTGACACTTGCCTTTGCACACGTATTGTTTTTATTGGAGTGTTGCCAGACTTTTTATGGTTGAAAAATTCTTAAATTGCACTTTTTAAGTTCCAAAGGGTCCTGAAACATGAAAATTTACAAAAAAAACTTATTTATTCATTTTTTAGGTTTTTATTTTATTTTAATTGACATTAAAAAACTACCAATAACATTTTATCTCTTCAATTTTTCATTTAAAAATCCAATCTAGTGGAGCTGTTTTCTGACTCAAATTAATTCATTTATATGACTTCAGTCTGAAGTTCTCTAAACACTGGCGTGGCTCTGTTCAATTGCAATTTTCTGTACGAACTAACACGTCTGCGTTTCAAGATAACGAGTGCTGAAATGATCATCACATTCAATAAGACTCCACTGACGACAGCAACTGGGATGTAGAAGGAAGCTTCAGTGACTGAGAATGACTTAAATGGATGAAATCCACTTTGTTCTGGAACTATTTGATGTTCTTCGTAGCGTTGTTTTGGTTGGGATACTTGTGGTTGGGGTTTTGGAAGTTCTTCATGATGTTCAATGAATCCTGCATCATAGTCTGCATCCTCGTCTGCTCTTAATGCAATGACGACTGTAGTGATGATTAGGATTTTAAGGAAATGATGAAATCTTTAAAAAGTCAACAGAAAATTATTTTTGTAAGTATTACTTTTAAAATAATAAAAATTGCAAATATACTCAAACCTAAAATTTAAAAAATATTTTAGAATCAATTTTTAAAAAACTGGTCCAAAAATATTTAAAAAAAGTTTTATAAAAGATCAAAAATCTTTAAAAATTAAAGAACTAAATAATTTAAAAATTAAAAAATACAATTTAAAAAAATATTCACACTTACTTCATCATCTTTTTTTAGTTTTTTAACAAAAATTTCTTAATATTGTTTTCACTTGTTCAGTTCAATTATTACTGAATGTAGTTTACTGTTTTGACAATATTTGACAAACTTAATTATCCTTATCATATCTGCTCTTATCTTATCGAAAATTTAAGTCCATAATCCAAGTTTAGACCACAAATGGAGCTATTAAGTTCATATTTATAGAATTTTTGGGATTATTATTTTATTTTTAAAAGGTAATTTAAATTCATTTATAAAATAATAATTTAAAGATGAAACTTTAATTTTTTTATTGTTATCGAAAATCAATAATATAAATTTTTACAAAATTTTCTATTAATTTTTACATTCTCTCAAATTTTGTTATAATATCATCAACTTTTTTGCCACTTTTTTCCATTCCATCCAAAGCCCCTTTCAAGTCATTAATGATGTCATCGCATTCCTCAATTCCAACAGACATCCTAACCAGTCCATAAGTAACTCCCATTGCAAAACATTCTTCATCGGAAAATTTTGGATGTGACATTTCCCTCGGATATGCCATTGTTGACTCAATTCCACCCAAACTTGTACAAATCGGAATGAATTTTAAACCATTGAAAAACTTTATCGTTTTTTCGTGAGAATTTCCTTTCAAGTAAAATGAAAAAACTCCAGAATGACCAGAAAATTGTTTCATAGCAA
Organism: Chironomus tentans; assembly: GCA_963573255.1. Classification (NCBI taxonomy): domain Eukaryota; kingdom Metazoa; phylum Arthropoda; class Insecta; order Diptera; family Chironomidae; genus Chironomus; species Chironomus tentans. The sequence continues at coordinate 881,846 of OY754305.1, forward strand.
TTTCGTGACCTTTGTGGCTTTTTAGTGCTGGATGATTGACTTGCTCAACTGCTGGATTTGATTCTAAGAATTTAGCAACTTTATATGAGTTTTCAGAATGCTTTTCCATTCTCAATGCAAGAGTTTTGACACTTCGGTTGACTAAATAGCAGTCAAATGGGGACAGCATAGTCCCAAAGGCACCTAAAATAGACAAAAATTATTTTTTTTCGTTGATAATAATCAAAAGTTATAACTTACTCTGCCCAGATCTTACTGTCTTGTACAACTCATCACTATTCATAGTCACTGACCCACCCAAAATATCAGAATGTCCAGAAAAGTATTTTGTTAATGAATAAAGTGCAATGTCAGCACCAAGCTCTAATGGACGGCAGTAATAAGGTGTTAAAAATGTGTTATCGACCACAACAACAGCATCCGACTTAGCATGAACAATATCACTAATAGCTTTTATGTCCATGACTTGCATCGTTGGATTCATACATGTTTCTGTCCAGACTAGCTTTGTGTTTGGCTTGAGAGCATCTTCAAGATTTTTAAGGTCAGTAAAGTCGATGTATTGGACATCAAATCCAATTCTTTCAGCAATTGCAAAGCCATCGAGAGTTCCAGAATAAAATTGCTTACTTGCGATGATTCCGTCGCCATTCTTGAGGGTAGTTATTACTGTCATGATTGCTGATACACCAGATGAGAATGTTATGGCATACTTGGCATTATCAAGAGCTGCTAGACATTCTTCGAGGACAGATCTAGTTGGATTTCCTAGACGGGTGTAAAAGAAGTCGTTCATGTTCCTTGGGATTGTTTGTTCATAGCAGACGGACGTGAAAATTGGTGGAATAATAGCTCTAAAATACGCAAGAAGAAATTTAAAATAGTCAATAAATTTTTCTTTATTTTATAAAATTTAAAATTTTAAAAAACTTAAAAGTTTAATTTTTTTAGATTTCATCACTCAGTTAAATCAAAAAAATCTCTCACCGACACATCCACTTTTCAGGTTTTTGCCCGGCATGTATAGATTTAGTTGCTATTCCCTTTTCCTGCTTTTTGTATCCAATATCTTCATTGAAGGTTGAGTTTTCCAAATGTCCGTTTAAATGCTCCATTTTTCTTTGTCTTACGACCTTTTCTAACAAGCTTTACACTGAAAATGAGAAGTACATTTTATCAAATCAGGAATTGAGAACAGAAAACCCATTCAACTTTTCTTAATCTTAACGTTATCGATAGTACAATTGGTGATATTTTTAGTCTTAAGTATCAGCGCTAAAAGACGATTTTGTGAAATTGATTTTGAAGGTCGATTTTTATTGTGTTTTTATCTACAAAAATATTTTGAAGTAATTTTTCATATCTTTTATTGTTCAGAGTTGATAGATAACTACTTCAAATTTTTTGTTTATTTTACATGCACAATTGTGCATTGAGAGAATTTTTTTATTAATTTTCTCTTTTTTCACACAAGTGGATTGATTTTCTTGATATTTTATTGTGTGTGTTTCTATATTTGACAAAATAAATATTATTTAATAAAAATTTTAATTTAACATTTTTGATATAAACATAAAATGAATAAGATAAATGTAATTTTTAAAAATTATCAATGAATAAATATTGGATTAATCTGCTTACATAACAGCATTTCTAGCATGATTTTATAATTTATGAAAATTAAAAAAAATATTCTGAAAAAATTTAAAAATTCTTGGAAAATTCACAAATTGGCCAACTTTGAGCTTCAATTCCAACGCCAAGTCCTTGATATGGACCTCTTTGAGCAGAAATTCGTAAGAAATTTCCACTTGAAATGCCAAAAGTATTGTTAAATTTAACCCATTCAAAATTTTCATAAAGTTTGCCCTTTAGAACTCGATTTGAGTAATAGACATTCCAGTCATTAGTTCTCGGATCTTTTACTCCATTGACAAAAAACCATCCAGTTGGATGTGCTTGCAAAATGTCCTCACTTGCTTCAAAGAATGCTTCATCAACTTCTGCGGAATCAAACATGAACAAATTCATTCCATATTCAGCACACTTACGTCTTGCTTGGTCATAATACAAGCCTTGATTGACAACACAAAGTGATTTAATATAGCTAGAGTAGCTGTAGAGATCCCGAACATAAAGGCATTTGCTTGTGTTGAGTGCCGGTGGATCTTGTGTCCTTTGGAAATGTTCGCACACAAAATAAGGTTTTTCAGCACAATTTCCTGGAAGTGGATTGTAAATTCCTGTATATTTTCCAGAAATTTTTAGACAATTTCCTGACTCATGATTGCTGTAAAATGGGATGTTGCTGTTTAATGGACCCATAACAGATCCATCAATATTATAGACCTGCCACCTTTTTGAAAATGTTTGACGCTTTCCGTTAACCCATAAATTTCCGTTTACTCCTGGGTACCTTCTGCAATGAAATTAATCTTTTCATATTAAAATTATATTAAAGAATCTTGTTCCGCAGTTTAGATCACTAGCAGTAAAAACCTAACTTTTGCTAAAGTTGGAGGAATTCCGGAACCCCACAATGATGGGGGGGGGGGGGGAGAGGAGTAAAGAGTTATCTAGAAATTGTATTTTTATTTTATTTTTTGTGAACTAAGAATCTTAATAAAAAAGTTGAAAAAGAACGTTTTAAATTTTAAAATAATTCTCAGTCATATTAATGTTTAATAATGCGCTTATCTTACTCTTGGGCTGCATCCAATAAATGTGAAGCCATAATTTCATTATTCATTACAAATAAATTCATATTATATTCTGCACACTTATATTTAGCTGTATCGTAACTGAGACTTTGGTGCACAAAACATGCTGTTTTTAAATAAATTCCATTATCAAAAAGATCTTTTACGTATCCACAATTGTCAACTTTTGGTAGTGATCTGGCGTAAAATGGTGAAAATGTTGATGAATAAAACTCATTATTGATTACTCCACCATAAGCAGAGCTTGATAGAAATAAAAATAGCAGTGTAGCTTTCATTTTTGATATTTTGAAAATATGGTAAAAATATTCAAATTTTAAAATTCGATGAACTACCAGCAACAGAAACTACAAAATTATAATTGTTAAAATCATTGAGCCTGCTTTTTAAAGCTTTGTAATTTTTTATTGTTTGACAGACTTTTATTGCGCATTTGTTGACAAAATGCTAACGTTTTGATTAAGGAATTATGTTAAATAAAATAAAATTTTACAATTTCCCACTAAAATCCAACAAAATAAACATAATGGAAAGTAAAATTGCGAGATAGTAAACTAAAGCGATAATTTTTTATTGACACCACAATTAAGACCACAAATATTGAATAAAGAACTGTATCTTGAGTCAAATATGGTGAAATTTAATAAAATTTGTTATTGTTAATTTTTTCGGTACTTTTTTATACTTTTCTAAAAATTTGCGACCTTGTTTACTTTAATAGACCCAATTTATATACAAATGTAAAATTCTAAATATATTTTCATACTCTATTTAAATTATTTCAATTTAAACAAAAAATTCTGAAAGAACAAACTTTTTAAATCTTTTTACATAGCCTGTTTATAATTAACAACTAAGTTCACAAATAAACAAATTCTTATTCAAGTTAACAAATTTTGAAGATTCAAAAAAATTATCTCACCATTTTAAAAATTTCATTTATATATTATCAAGAACATTAAATATTTTTATTATATTCACAGAATACTGCAACTTTACCATCACATCTATATCCAAGACCTTGATGTGGACCTACTTGAGCAGAGAGACGAAGACAATCACCGCTTGATACACCATTAGTGCCATCTAAATTCACAAACTCAAATCCATCATACAGTGGTCCCCTGAGCATTCTATTGGCATGGTAAAGTGACCATTCATTAGTTTTTGGGTTTCTTCGTCCATTAATCCACCACCATCCCTCATGAGTTCTCATAATATCTTCAGTCACTTCAAAGAATGCTTCATCAACTTCAGCAGAATCGAACATGAACAAATTCATTCCTAGTCCAGCACATCTACGTCTGCCTTGATCATAAGTCATGGCTTCATATACAGCGCATAAAGATTTTAAATAGATGTTGTTGTTGTACAAATCTCGCCTATAAAGACATTTGCTTGTGTCAAGTGCCAGTGGATTTTGCGTCCTTTGGAAATGTTCACATACAAAATAAGACTTTTCAGCACAATTTATTGGAAGTGGATTAAAAATTCCTGCGTATCTAGTAGAAATTTGAAGACAGTTTCCAGATCCATGATTGCTGTAAAACTGGATGTTGCTGTTTAATGGACCCATAACAGATCCATCAATATTATAGACCTGCCATCTTCTTGAAAGTGTTTGACGCTTTCCGTTGACAGTTAAAGTTCCGCCTGCCCACCTTCTGTAAAAGAATGTGTTATAAATTTTAAAAACATTAACTTACAATAATTAAAATTTAAAAAAAAAATCAAAAAGTATTAAAATTCAAAATAAATAAAAAAAATTGAGCATATTTAAAAGAATCATTACTTACTCTTGAGCTGCATCCAGTAAATGTGAAGCCACAATCTCATTGTTCATTATAAATAAATTCATATTATATTCTGCGCATTTGTGCTTTGCTGCATCATAAGTCAACCCCTGATGCACAAAGCATGCCGTTTTTAAATAAACTCCATTGTCAAAAAGATCTTTAAATTGATTACACAGAGCAACTCTTGGAGTCAAATCAGCACTAATAGGAATGGACTCTACTAAAAAGTTGTTACTTAAAGCACTTAAACATAGTAAAAGAATCAATTGGTCAGGAATTCTCATTTTTAATAACAGGTTGTATTTAAAACTATTAAAAATTAATTTTTGTAAATTAGTTTTAGTTTTTACAATTTTTTAGAAACCAATTGAAAGTTATTTGTTTTTCCTCTTCTATTCACTTCTAGTCACGCTAATGAACGTAAACACAATTGAAACTGATATTTAAGGTATTTCAAAAGTTCGTATTGCAAAAATATTTCTCAATAATTTTGATATCAGTTAAAACTTGATAAAATCTGCTGTGATTCTGACCGAAAAAATAAACTTAGTAAAAGATTATTTAAGATTTATCATAATTTTTTATTGCATTACTGAGAATGATATTGACATAAATTCATTTACCTAGAAATTTTTAAGATATTTTTGTTTACCAACAATTTTTTCTTATCATAAAAACAACTGATTAAGAAATGAGCAAACTTCGTCTAAATCTTAATTGAGTTCGATTAATTATTTCTATTATATTCACAGATTATTGCATTTTGAACTCCACAGTCATATCCAAGACCTTGATATGGACCCCTCTGCCCAGAAAGGCGAAGACAGTCACCAGTGGATACACCGTTTGTGCCATTTAGTCTTACAAACTCAAATCCTTCATAAAGTGGTCCTTTAAGAACTCTGTTTGCTTTGTAAAGTGACCATTGGTTAGTCTGTGGATTTCTACGACCATTGACCCACCAGTATCCACCAGCATGATACTTCATTATATCCTCAGTCACTTCAAAGAATGCTTCATCAACTTCAGGAGAATCAAACATAAATAAATTCATTCCGTCACTAGCACACATACGCCTAGCTTGATCATAGTCTAAGCCCTGATGTATAGCACATAATGATTTGAGATAGATATTGTAATTGTATAAATCACGTTTATAAAGACATTTACTTAAGTCAAGTTTTGGTGGATTTTGTGTCCGTTCGAAATGTTCACAAATAACATGAGACTTTTCAGCGCAATTTAGAGGAAGTGGATTGTAAATTCCTGTGTATTTTCCTGCGATTCGAAGACAATTACCTGACTCGTGATTGCTATAAAATTGGATGTTGCTGTTAAGTGAACCACGAACAGTTCCATCAATATTGTAGACTTGCCATCTTCTTGAAAGTGTTTGACGCTGGCCGTTGATCCAAAAACTTCCAACTAAACTTCCCGATATCCTTGAAAATTTTTAGAAAAAAGTAATTTTGAAAACAAAAAAATTAAAAACTTATATTACTTACTCTTGAGCTACATCCATTACATGCGATGCTACAACCTCATTATTCATTATAAATAAATTCATATTGTATTCAGCACATTTATGTCTTGCTGCATCATAGGTATAAGGCTGTCTTATAAAGCAAGCAGTTTTCAAATAAACTCCATTGTCAAAAAGGTCTTTAGAAACACTACAACTTGCAATTTTTGGTGCACCAAGAGGGATAGGTTCTGGCAGGAAGGTGTTGTCGGTGGCACTAATGCAAAATGTATAAATGCAGAACAATTTAATAATTAGAACCGTTTTCATTATTTTTTACTTCTAGAAGTTTTTTTAAGAACTTTTGGCGAATTTTAAAATATTAAGCTTCTGTTTACTTCAATTTTACTTTAATAACTGCTTAATAATCAATTCTGTTATTTAAAGCCTTTCAGATATTCGTACTTGCAAAACATTTCCCAATAATTTCTATATCAGCATCTTGATAAAGTTTTTAATGATTTCAAGCGAAAAGTAAAAGAGTGAAATTAATAAGATTATTTTGACTTTTTATCAATGTGGTTTATTACATTATTGGGAATAATAGGTTTTCCTAGAAATTTTTAAGTTGTTTTCTTTTAAAACAGTTTTTTTCAGAAAATTATATTATTTATATTCACATATTATATAACTTTTAGCTTCACAATCATATCCTAGACCCTGATATGGACCTTTTTGTCCAGAGAGTCGAAGGCAGTCGCCGCTGGCTACACCATTAGTGCCACTTAGTGTAACAAATTCAAATCCATCATAAAGTGGTCCTTTAAGGACTCTGTTTGCATTGTAAAGTGACCATTCATTTGTTTTGGGGTTTCTCATACCATTAATCCACCAGTATCCTCCAGGACTATTCTTCATTATATCTTCGGTCACTTCAAAGAATGATTCATCAACTTCAGCGGAATCAAACATGAACAAATTCATTCCATATCTAGCACAAGTCCGTCTAGCTTGATCGTAGTCTAAGCTTTGAGATATAGTACATAACGATTTAAGATAGCTGTTATAATTATACAAATCACGTCTATAAAGGCATTTGCTTGTGTCTAGCGTTGGTGGATCTTGTGTCCTTTGGAAATGTTCACATACAAAATAAGACTTATCAGCACAATTCCTAGGAAGTGGACTAAAAATTCCTGAGTAGTCAGTAGAAATTTTTAGACAGTTTCCAGACCCATGATTGCTGTAAAACTGGATATTACTATTTAGTGAACCACGAACTGTTCCATCGATATTGTAGACCTGCCATCTTTTTGAAAGTGATTGACGTTTTGCGTTGACCCAAAAATTTCCACTGGGGTATTTTCTGTAAAAAAACATTTATATAGGAACTAAAGCTGATGGTCATGTAACTGAACTCTTAAATGAGGAAGATGTTGTTGTATTTTAAACTTACTCTTGAGCTGCATCCTGTAAATGTGACGCTACGACATTAGTATTGATTACGAAAAGATTCATGTTATTTTCGCCACATTTATACTTTGCTGCATCATAACTAAGGCTTTGATGCACAAAACATGCAGTTTTTAAATAAACTCCATCATCGAAGAGATCCTTAAAATGATTACATATTGAAGTTTTCGGTGTTGAATCTATACCACGTGGAACGGGTTCTGCTATAAAGTTATTGTCAGCGGCTTTTACGCACAGCACACAAGTATAAATAATTAAAATAACTAAATCAGCTCTCATTTTTGAATAAAAGCAGTTTTAAAAATAGAAAACTAAAAAAATCGATTTTATGTTCAAAACTATTTTAGCCTTTAGTTTCACAAAAATGGCTGTCCAAGTAATGAAACTTGCTATTTAAAGACTAAAAAATTTTGCAATTAAAAAAACATTTTACTATAAATTTGATATCAGCAAATGGATTATGATAATTTTTATTACAGTTTCATGGGGAAAAAGTTTGAAGTTAACCTGAATAAGGCAATAAAATTTTCTTATCAATTTTGTTTAGCAAATTTTTAATGACAGGTAAAATAATAAAATGTTGTTAAAAGTTAAAAAACTTTAAACTAAAACATGATAATTTTTTTATATATTTGTCATGAAATAGGAAATTAATCAAAATTTAATCTCAAGCTCCAATTATATTCAATCTAACCGGCCCATCTAAGGTTCAATAAAAATTTCAATAATCAAAAAGATTTCAAGATCATGCTCGAGTCAAATGTTCCTTTCTGTATTCACAAAAGAACCAGCTTCCAGAAGCGCATGGAACACCGATGCCTTGAAACGGTCCTCGTTCACCAGAAAGTCGAAGGCAATCACCGTTTGAAATTCCATTAATGTTGTCCTTTCTAACCCATTCGAAACCTTCATAAAGGAGAGTACTAATCATCTTGTTGGAGTATGACACATACCAGTAATTTGTTTGTGGTTCCCTTAATCCATTAATCCAAAAATGCCCACCAGCATAAGTTTTCAAAATTTCTTCTGATGCCTCAAAAAATGCTTCATCAACTTCAGCAGAATCAATCATAAACAAATTCATGTCATATTCAGCACATTTACGTCTTGCTTGATCATAATTCAAGCCTTGATTGACAACACAAAGTGATTTAATATATCTACCATCAAAATGCAAATCACGCTTGTAAAGGCATTTACTTGTGTCTAAAGTTGGAGGACTTTGTGTCTTCTTATAATGCTCACATGCAAACCAACGACCCTCAGCACAATTTCCAGGTAAAACTTGAAAAATTCCCGTATATTGACCGGAAATTTGAAGACAATTTCCTATTGCATGATTGCTGTAGAAATTGAGATTCTCGTAGAGTGGACCAAGAGTCGTTCCATCGATGTCATAGACTTTCCATTTCTTTGATAGAGTTTGACGCTTTCCATTCACCCAAAGGACGCCACCTGGATATTTTCTGGGAAGAAAATGTGAATAAAAACTATTTAAAAATGAAAATTAAACTTACTCTTGAGCAGCATCCATGAACTGAGACTCAACAAGTTCATTGTCCACAATAAACAGATTCATATTATTTTCCGCACATTTTTGCTTAGCTGCATCATAAGTCAACCCCTGATGCACAAAACATGCTGACTTCAAATACCTTCCAGTGTCAAAAAGATCTTTGATGTTATTGCAAACTTCAGTTTTTGGTTTTGGTTTTGCATTCACGTTGGCTTGAATAAATGTTGCTGTTGGTTTTTCAAGATAGAATGAAAATTCCCGTCTACAGCTGTTTCCATATCGGCTAGCAAATGGTGAACGTAAGCAGAAACTAGATTTGTGATGAGATTGAAAAACATTTAAATTTAGGTTATCAAGATTGTTTTTTAAAATTGATTATTTTACTTTTTTAAGGTTAATGTCTCTTCACTCGATTGATTAATTTTATTTTGATCATAGTAATCACAATTTACTAAATCCGGGATGATAACAAAGAAAGCGAAATAACAGGCAATTGGCAGCAAAAGCTTCATTTTTGAACTCTGTTAATAAAATTTGAAATGAAAAAAAAAAATTGTTTCTAGATTTTTTATAATAATTATTATGTTTGATGTAATTATTGTAAAAATAAAAAAAATTATCAAGCGTACTTAAAAATTCCAGTCTGCATCCAATGAGCACTTTTAACTGAATGACTTCAGGATTGATCTGAAAAATTAATTTAGAAAATCTAAAATTTATTTTTATTCGTATTTAGAATTAATGGTGGGATCGACACTTCGGTTTTGTGAAGTTTTAAGTAGCTAAGCAAAAAATCATAATTAGCTCAAGCGGATGTATAGATTGCCTGGATTAAGGAACTATAAAAATGTAAATTCAGCATTACAATATGCACTTTGAGGTGATATACAAAACATTTTTACTGTCTTAAAATAATAAATAACAAAAATGCTAAAATAGCAAAAAACATATGTTTTCAAAATTTTTTGTGGTCATGGTCGATCTTTTTATGTTAAATTTTTTTAGCGCATTTTTGAAACTTGTTTTAAAAAGGTAGCTTAATAATGCACTTTGTTCGGTCGGCTGGCTGGCTGGCTGGCTGGCTGGCTGGCTGCTAAGAAAAACTTTTGATCTAGACATCGTAGAGAGTTCTAGTTTTTTGCGTTAGCTCGGTGCCATCGAGTTATTGCGGCGACGAATAGTTAAAAATCTCAAAATCATCGTTTAATACTATAATTAATGATTTTTTGATTTCAATACAATAGAGCCAACTTCAAGTGGGATAATTTCAAATATATTTTGACCGTTAGAAAATTTGAATCTCAAAAAACCGTTAAAAGTCAAACCGTTTTAATATATGAAAATTCCCCACAAAAATTGTTAATTATACTACAATTAATGATTTTCAAGTTTATTTACGCGGGAAATTTTCAAATATATTTTGACCGTTAGAAAATTTGAATGCCAAAAAACCGTTATCGAGCCCTCGAATTTATTTAAGTCACAAAATATTCATGATTGACTTATTTAATACGCAGTACTTTGCTAATTAAATACTGATCGCTAACACAAAAATGCGCTGAAGTCCCTCGATATATAACACGAGGACTTTCTTTAAATTTTTTTTCAATATTTACAAATAAACCTACATGTGAAGAATTTTTAAAACCTACAAACAAAAATTTATTTTAAAATTAAAATTGGTGTGAATATGAATTTCACTCTATATATAAGAGAAAAAAGTATATGAAAAGATTCACAGTTAATTCAACAGTCATGTCGGCCAAGTCACAATTTTTCAGCTTCATTGCTTTCTTTATCATTTTATCAATTTATGGAAATGGTGAGTAAAAATTAATATAATTGTCATTAAAGTGAAGTCAATTAGCGAGAAAATCATAAATTTTTAATAAAATATCAATTATTTCTTTCAGTTTTAACTTATCCGAGTATTAATAACATTGAGTCGCCATCTTTAGAAAGTTTAAACGCAACAATAAACAATTTCATAGAAGATGTCAGGAATTTCTTTGAAAATCCACCAAATCTATGTGAAATATCTTAAATTTGAATAACCTAAAATAAGTGTAAACTTTTTATGCAGAAAAACTGAAATGAAATAAAATTTGAAAGCAAATTTTAGAAAAGATGAATTTTTTATTGTTTTTTATTATTTATTTAGTTTATTGAACTCTTTGGTTTTAATTCTAATATCAAATAATATTTACCAAATATTTAATTATTTTAAATTTAATTTGCAGAAAATATTTTTTTAATTCATTGACATTTAATTTAAGTTTTTTCATTAGCATTTTTATCCCAATTTTGATGTTTATTGAAACCAAAATGGTTTTTGAAGACATTAGGATGGTCCAAAATAGGGTTAGTAGATTAATAGTACCAAAATATGTTATAATACAAATCTTATAATTTCAATTTAAAAAATATATTTTGGAAACATGCTCCTTTGAAGTAACTTAATTAATATTTATTTTTCAGGATGAATTATCAGGATGTATTTTTACATGAAGTATATTTTTGAATTTCCCTTTTTTACTTCATCAAATCTAAAAATAGAAATTCCAAGTATTATTCACTATTTAGTGATTTCATAATTTGTATTCATACATTAACCCTATCATACAATGAGCGTGCTCAAAAAAGTGAGAATATTAGTGAGCATACTCAAATAATGTACTCATGCGGACTCACTCAACCGAGCATACTTATGAGTACATTATGCATGTGCTCACTAATATTTTTGACATAAATTTTTATGAACTCACGTGAGTTCATTCAATGAGCATACTCATGAGAACACTTAAAGCATACTCATGTGTATGCACTCATATGAGCATACTTATTGAGCATGCTCATGATCCTATTTTGAGCATACTCGGTTCTACGTGACACAAATATTTTACATGCTCGTATGAGCGTACTTATTGAGCATGCTCATGAGAACACTAAAAGCATACTCATGTGCATGCACTCATATGAGCATACTCATTTAACATATTCATGAGCATATTTTGAGCATACTCAGTTTTACGTGACACAAATTTTTTTACATGCTCACGTGAGTGCATTCTCATGAGCACATTTAAAGCACATTCATATGCATGTACTCATGAGAGCATACTTATTAAGCACACTGATGAGCACACCACGAGCATTCTCAGTTGTCCGAGATTATACTTCATTACGAAGGTCACGGGTTCGAATCCCATTGCAAGCATTCTTTTTTGTTCTTTTTTTCTATATTTAATTTACTTAAAAAATATTTTAACTAAAAATTAAGAATAGAACGCGGCTTAATAAAATGTCAGCTAACTCAAAATTGTACGTAGAACTCGATTTTATACAAGCAGACATTTTTCAAAAATGTCAGCTAACTTAAAATCGTACGTAGAACTCGATTTTATTCAAGCATACATTTTTCAAAAATGTCAGCTAACTTAAAATCGTACGTAGAACTCGATTTTATACAAGCAGACATTTTTCAAAAATGTCAGCTAACTCAAAATTGTACGTAGAACTCGATTTTATACAAGCAGACATTTTTCAAAAATGTCAGCTAACTCAAAATTGTACGTAGAACTCGATTTTATTCAAGCAGACATTTTTCAAAAAAAGGCAGCTAACAAGAAATTTGACATTTTTCCTAAAATTTATTTTTATGCACAAAATTTTAGCCAAATCATAAGAATAATTTTCCATCAGAAAACTTCTTCAATTTTATTTCTTAAATTCGTTTTCAGAAATTTACATTCGATTTTGAGTCAGCTGACATTTTTGAAAAATGTCTGCTTTCATAAAATCGTGTTCTACGTACGATTTTAAGTTAGCTGACATTTTTGAAAAATGTCTGCTTGAATAAAATCGTGTTTTACGTACGATTTTAAGTTAGCTGACATTTTTGAAAAATGTCTGCTTTCATAAAATCGTGTTTAACGTACGATTTTAAGTTAGCTGACATTTTTGAAAAATGTCTGCTTGAATAAAATCGTGTTCTACGTACAATTTTGAGTTAGCTGACATTTTTGAAAAATGTCTGCTTGAATAAAATCGAGTTCTACGTACAATTTTGTGTTAGCTGACATTTTTGAAAAATGTCTGCTTGAATAAAATCGTGTTCTACGTACAATTTTGTGTTAGCTGACATTTTTGAAAAATGTCTGCTTTCATAAAATCGAGTTCTACGTACAATTTTGAGTAAGCTGACTGAGATGTTCTCACGAGTGTACTCTGAGTATACTCATATATAATAGAGAATTATAGTTTAATTAAGTTTCTGTTCACACTTGGATAATGACTAAAAAGTCAAACTTCCTTGAATTTCGTACATTGCAAAAATATAATAATTTAAATATGTGTTTTAGCCACATAAAAATTATTATATATTTACAGACGATAGCTCCAAGGAAAAGTGTGAGGTGACAGAAGTTAAGCAACGCAAGAAGTTCTTCAACAAGATGGGTGACCGGAATTATGAGTATCCTTAAGTATCCAATAAATTTCAGTAATAATTTTCAATTCTTCTTTAATATATAATATTCACAGAATAAAAAAAAACACTCATATAAAAAAACGCGTTTACATTCATACAATGAAAGTCACTTAACTTAATTAATTTTTTTGAATTTTGTTTATTCATTTGAACATACTCAATGAGCATGCTCACTGAGTGTACTCTCTGAATATGCTTACGAGTTCACTAATTGAGTGTGCTTTTTTATTGTGCTCATAAGTGTACTCAGTAAATATGCTCAATGAGTGTACTTATGAGTGTACTTTTGAGTATACTTATGAGCATGCTCAGTGAGCTCAATTTATGTTGTAATATGTCATATGCTCACTGAGCATGCTCAAAAATGTTCCGTAAGAGCATCACAGGAAATATATGAAATTGAGCATATGCTCACAAGAGCCTAGCAAGCTCACAAATATTGAGCTCTGAGTATGCTCATTGTATGTTCGGGTAAAGGAGTGTTTATAATTATAACTTTATTGTCGATCAGTTGGAGGATTGGAGCTGGTATCAAATATTTCATTATTTCTTCGAACTGATCCTAGTCCTTGATTGCTTCTGTTGCTTTGGACTGCAGTCCATTCCTCAGGTTGAACTACTGCAAAAAAATGATTGACTTTAATTTCACTTTCATTTATTCATTTTAAAATGTTCGTTATTTGATATATGAAGGAAAGAATTTAGTTTAACGAAAAAATTCAATTTAAGTTTATTTTGCTCTACAATCTGGAGTAAACTTGATACTGAGAACAATTAAGTTACATTGTTGCAATTTCAACAAGTTTGGTTTTATCATTTGATATTACTTTTGTAATATTATATTTTTATTATGTCTGTGATACTGATTATCAGAAGCATGGGATTATTCAGGGGAGAAATAGTTGAAAATTTTCGGTTTAGGTTCAATTATGCAACTCGAAAAACGAGCCGACTCCCAAACCGCCTGCCTTCTTGACCAACCCCCTTGACCACGTCACATCACAGCATTCACTTGACCTTAACACCTCACAATCTATCCAAAATCTCAACAACAAAAATACTTACCAGGAGGATCCGGAAATTGTGATGGCATTACAAACAGTCTTTCTATCTTTATAGGTTCAGTAACCATAGTTTCATTTGTCCTGTTGTCGCCGAATCTGAAGTCCAACTTGATAATGCGAATAACTGTAAGATTTCGAAGATATAATTTTATTTTTGCTAATATTTCTTTACTTCTGTCTTGTGTTCTATCGGGATGGGACTCTAAATGGTTTACTGGAATATAAATTAATTTAAGATGTCTTTGGGGTTCGTTCAGATATTACGTAATATTAAAAAAGGTCATTTTAGCGTCCATTTGATAAAAATAATAGCAAAAGTCTAATAAGTATTACGTAACATCCAAATGAATCCTTTGTCAAGTCATTTTATGATTTCATTATCAAATTAAAGTATTTTTATCTCACAAGAACGATTTGTCAACTTTAATGTAATAACGTTTGTGGTCTGCAACATTGTTTCACATTTTATGCTTACATTCTTTCAGCCACTTAGCCTTTGGTGACTTCATAGCAGCGTCTGGAAAAGGAAATGAGAGAAAAACATTGTGAGTTAATTATGAATATGAACAATTAATAAGAATTATTACTTAATACATTGTAGCTATCAGAACAAAAATTGTCATTGACTCAGAAATAATTATAATCATTATGCAAAACACTTATTACGTACCAAGTGCTAAATCGAAATTATCAAATAAACTGCCGAGCTAGCTCAGTGTATGAGGTTCTTAACCTCAGGGTCATGGGTTCGAGCACCACGTCCGAGAAATAATTTCTTACATATTTTAGATCAACTTATGTATTTGAAGATGTTTTTTTCCACAATTATTAATTAATAACAACAATATACTCACTTTTAGCAACGACTGCCATTTCTTGATGATTATTTTCAGCCAATTTTATTTGAAATTATTAAATTTTATAGTCTTTAGACTTTGATTTTTCAGCTAGTTTCAATCTTTTCTATTAATATTTATTTTATTATTGTATACGTAATGTTTGTTGATTTGAAGCCTATAAAATTCACATAAAAATTTTCTTTTATTAAAAAACCACTTGTTTTGCAATATTTTTTATTAAAAGTGCATTATTTACACTTTGAACATTGAAACTGATTGAACAAAGATAATAAAAAAAGAATATTAATAAACAATTTTTTTGTTGCTTTGTCGAGATGTCAATTTTTCAATTTGGAACAAATTGTACAAAAATATATTATACTGATAAAAATTAAATTTAAAATCTAAAATAGATTTTGATAATTTTTTTTATTGGCATATCATCCTGGGCCTTTTAATAGTCATATCATCCTGGGTCCTCAAACAAATTTCTTAAATACTCATGATCAATTATTTGTTCGCATAATCAATTGACGTCTGTCTAGTCGCGACACTAATTAGATGGTATTACTTGTAATCAGCATAATTTTTACTAAATTATCATTTTTTCACTCGTCACGTACACAGTATATTAAATTATGTGTTTGTTGTTAGTTTTTAGTCACACAGTGCATAAAAGAAGAAGAAATTTGCCGACAAATGACCTCATGTTATTTCAACTGATTTCATTTTACTGCTTGAATTATTTTAATTTTTTTGTGTTTGAATTTGTTTTGGGGGTTTCCAAATAAGTCATAAAATAAAAATTATCACTAAGCGTGTCAACAGATCAGATTCTCTGTTACTAGCTTGTGAGATTAGGATTTAGAATATAAACATCAAATATAGTTAATTTCAATTAAAAAGTCGTGTCGAAAGGGTAATCGGGTGAGTTTATTTGAGATTTTTCAAGTTAAGGTTTAATTGTGGGTTATGATTGAGTGAAATTATAGAGATAGAGTTAAATTGTGGAGTTATGTCCATCGAAAATGATATTTTTGCCAAATTTTTTGGGCCCACCAGGATACAAAATCTCAAACCCAAGATAAATTATTCTAAATTTTAGCATTATTTACAATCTATTGATAATAACTGGCAAAATATAGTTGAGACTTCAACATATGCACATCCCCTTTATCAGTAATATAATTTCATCCACACAAATCACTTCTCTGTTCCTAGTAAAATATTAGACTAATACAGTAACAAATTCAAATCTCACACCATGAACTAAAATTATCACCATCATAAAAATATTACACACATCTGGGATGTTTGGGTCCATTATTGATAAAAAAATTCATTTTTAAGCTAAAATGTTCTACTGAGAACAACATTGGATATAATACTAAGAAAATGATTTATTTCCGTCCTAAAATGTTGTAAACAAAATTTGTATTCTTGAAATTTTTTGGTAGAAAATGTTTGTGGTTTTAGATAAGAACTGTTTAGTATAAATTGGGTTTGTTGGGATGTGTCAATCTAGAAATGCAATTTTTCGATATTTTGACTACTTTAGAGTCAGGTTGCTTGGTATATTATAAAGCAAATCTAAGTTAAATGTACAGATTTGTGAATCTAAATGACTTTTTGTTCTTATTGCTTCAATAAACATGATCACGACTGAAATCCGTGAACTATGATCTCATAAAGCATTATTCATATTTTTTAATAGAAATTCCTTATTTTGCCTCCATTTTCTTCCTCAAACTTCATTTATTTTTGTATTACTTATTTCAATTTATTCAACTGTATTGCATTAAAAAAAATAAGAAAAAATGAGTTTGGTTTTGTAACAAGATTAAACAAAAGATTGCAAACTGAGACCTCAAATGTGAGAAAATATTTTTTTTAAAAACAATTGTTTAATTTGAACAAGATCAATCTAAAGATTTTGAAAATATCTTTAAAATAACAGAAAAATTTTATTTTTAAATAAATAATTTAAAATTAACAAAGAACATTTGGCAACCGAATGTCCTTTCTACCAAAGCTACAAATTTTGACCATTGATAATTTTAATGTCCATGAACTTTGCTCCCAAAATTTCACCATTTTACTAAAAATTTGACTTCTTCATTTGCTTCAAAAATATGCAATCAGGATCTTTATAAAATTACAAATTTTTTTGCTGACAATAAATAAATTAAACGTTTGTAATTATTAAGTTTTCAGAAACGATAATTTTTTAAGAAAATGCTGACATATAAAAATTGTAATCACTATCTAAGTTTAAACCTAACGACGATCATTATTCTTTTGTACATTGCCGTTATCATTTCAATTTGTTTTTTCATCTTTCGCTTGATTGGTTTCTGACAAAATCGCGAACATCAATTTGCTATCAATTTTTAAAAAGTTAATGTGACAAATTTCTCAAAAAATGGCTTTTTTTTCAAATTAAATTTAAAGTTGACTTCAAAATTGAGAAAAAAATTGCTAGAATTAATGAAAGTTTAAAAATTGAAAATTTTAAAGATTCTTAAATTAAAAAATATTTAAAGAAGAATTTGCACTCTCCACCGTCGGGAAAACACGTTCATATTTTGATTCATAATTTATCTATATATTAAAATTTTTAATTTTCAGATCATGAATTACTTTTTTCTAACTCACTTTTAAATTAAGTTTAAAAAGACAAAAAGTCTGCAATTCTTTTCTATTCATAATTCATTCTTTGTGTGATTAGCATTCGCAATTTTATTGGTTTAAGAAAATATTGCTTCGAAACGTAATTTCCAAATGCAATCAAAACATTAATTAATGATTGACTCTTAAAGGTTATTAAGTCAATAAATAAAAACACAGCGGGAATGATGATTTGTGAATGTATGAAAAAATTATGAAATTGGGAATAAAATTATTCATATATATCACATATTCATTTTAAGTCATTATTAGCCCTAACTTTTAGAATTAATTTGTTAAATTACATTCTATTTTTTAAATTAAACAATCATATTTTTTATTATAATATTTATTAATTTTAAGAAAAATAAATTTATTAATATTTATTATTTATAATATTTATTTTTATATTCTATTTTTTAAGTTTTTTAAATTGTTCAATTTTTTTGGATTATTTATTTAAATTTAAATTTTTAAAAAGATGTTTTTGTCTAATTCTAAAATATTAATTTTCTCAGCTTACTTAATTTAAATATCGATATCAGCTTTAAAACCTTTATTAATCCGTTTTTTACAATCAGCACATAAAACGCTATGAAATTTACATTATTTTTTGTGAAATTAAAAAAATGTATACTCAAATATTGAAAAGGAGCCTCAAAAAAGCAACAAAAAACTATTAAACTATATTAAAAATAATAAATTACTTCAATCGTTTAAAGCAATAACAAGAAAAATCACACGCGGACAATTGTATGATCGTTTTGAAACTGTTTGCATACAGAACGAAAATCAAAATCAGAAAATATTCAGGCACAGTAAAATGATAATCATTTGAGAGCGAAAGATTGAGAGAGAAACAAGAAGCAGAAGAAGAAATGAAAAAATGTTCTTCAGAATCTTCGAATTTAGATTTAAGCAGTGTCGTAGCAAGGGGGAGAAAGGGGCGGCATCGGAAGTCCTCGTTCACATTATGAATAAAAACATAAAATCCTATACAGTAGCTAAATATTTTGTGGCATCAATAAAAGTGACGAAGATTTGTCTCAAAAGTATTATAAGGTTCTGTAAACGACCTTGACATATTAACGCAAAAAAAATTTTTGTTCTCGCTAGAGGCGTATAAGAAAAAAACCTAACCCCCCCGTCCATACAAAATTTTTAACCAAGCACCCCCTCTTCCTCGAAAAATTTCTGGATACGCCCCTGATTGTCGCTCAGAATATTTTTAGGAATAAAAAATTTTATACATCAAATCTTTTTTATTAAAAATTCAAAATTTATCTTTATTGTGCGAATTTTCAGAAAATTGACAAAATGAGTTAATTTTGTCTATTATAATTATCAGTGTTACGTCGAACTGTTCCTTGGCCGAAATTCGCTATGATGTTTTGCGATAAATTTGGCCTGATGTTTTGTGCAGCATCCCATTCTGCTTGTGAAATGACTATAAAAAATCATAATAAAATTTCACTATTATGTTATTCTATTGAATGTGATACTTTAAAGTGATATTGGGTAAGATCTTGTCAACAGTTAACAAATTAATGTTCATCCAATCTAATATTAATAAAACTCACTCGGAGGAGGTGGAGGATTTGATGGAATGTTATCAGTTGACTGGACTGCAGTCCCAAATGTAGGCCTTTGCTGCTCAAATGATGATATTCTCCTGTCACCAAACCTGTAACTCGATTTGATGAGACGAACAACTGCAAAATTGTTTTATTTTAGATTTAATTGTTTTATTAGACAAAATTTTATGTAATTTTAGAATTTTAAATGATATCTTAAACACTTTTTCACAAAAATATACAAATTTTAACTTACGTCTGTTAATAATTGGCATTTTTATAGTTTATAATGGAAACCACTTTTAGATATTGTCCAAAGCTATTCCTCAATTTTGTGCCTTTTCATTAGCTACTAATAAGATTCCAAGCTAAAAAAATCATTTACAGAGAGTTCAAAAATTATTTTAAGGTCAAGTATACTATTAAAAATGATCCATGATAATCCAAAAAAAATAATGGTGAAATTAAAAAAGGTTTTTAAAAAATAAATCACCACGAAAAAAATCAATTTTTGATAACAACGAATAGCGTAGAAAGGGCTTTTTCCGCTCGATCTTGAATTGAAAATTCGTCCCCGTTGCTACTATTTTATAAAAATTTATTCAAAAAATTGTTTTTATTTTTTAAATTAATTTTTAACTCATATTAGTAATATTTTTCATAATAAATGAAATATTTACTTCAAATAAATATTAATTTTCAACAACAAAACACGATACTCCACCACAAAGCTACTGAGTAAGATTAAAAACAAATCTGACTAAGTAGAAAAATTAATGCTGTGTATTTCGTTTTTCAGACTCATTCTCATTTAAACTCACTCTCACACACAAAATGCATATTACGGATATGTTAATCTGGAAAGTCTTGGTCAGAGCATAATTCTCAATTCTATGTATTTTTATAGTTTTCATGTGACATTTTGGAAACTCTTGGAATTTAATTTTTATAGATTTTTATCTTCTGAGATAAACTGCCAAAAATCATATCCCACATATAGAAAGAATTTGTTCACACAATGATTGATAAAAATTTTCAAAAGAAAAATAAACAAATTTATTTAGTCAACGGTAATTTGCCTTTGAGTAGTTTCAATCATAACTCAGTAACAAAATAAAACAAATTTAAGATTTTATTCGATTATCATCATTTATGTCTCATTGAATTGTTATCGGTCGTACTCGCCATCCTGTGTGACTCAGACTGCAAAATTAATTATTTTTTAACTCAATATTAGGAAGCCTCTTAAAATAATATAATACTTACGGTGATTTTAGACCATAAAAGTCTATCAAGAACGGTCGATCCATCGTATGTGCAATAAATGGGAATTTTTCATCTCCACGAAATACTAAAATGACATCATTAACCCATGTGACCCGAAATGTTCGCCACTGATTGGATTCTAGAATATTTGGGGACGAAACATCTCCATAAATGATTCCTTGACTATTTTGAATAATTGTCCTTGTGTTGTTTTGTGCCCCAATAATTATTTCAATTCTTGAGCTGTGTGAATTTGAAAGGGTTATGTGAGCTGCTTGAGATGATATTATTTGAATATGTAGACCCGGATTGAGGGTTTCAAAAAATGTAAAGTTGGTGGTGAAATTCGTTTGTGTGTCTAAAATATTGAGAAAAATATAGTTAAATTATAATAATATTGTTGTTAGAATGTTTTGAATGCTAAAAAGAGATAATTTTAGAAGAACGAGCGTACATGTGTTTGTTTCTATTTGTTAGAGCAAATTGAGCATAAAAGTCTGATAAGTAGATGATGATAAATTGAGACAGGAGATTGTGAGCTGAAATGAGCTGGGGGTAACTATTAATATATTATATTCTTTAATAAAGTACAGTTCATATTGAAGAAAGCTCAGTTTTGTTCAACTTGAGAGACGCTCAGCGTGAAAAAATGCTCATTTTTACTCAGTTTTAAAGACGCTCAGCTTGAGTGACGAATAAAGTTTGCCTTTACTCAGCTGAGATTTTCAGCTTAAATAAAGCTCAGATCCACTGCATTTGAGAGACACTCGATTTAAGAGCCGTTCAGCTTGAGAGACGCTCAGCTTAAGAAATAATAAATCAATCTAAAACTCACCTACAAAGAATCTCAAATTCTCCAAGCATCTCGAGAGTCTCTGCATGTTGCTCTCTCGATTGAGATAAAATAAAATAAAATTTTCACTCGCACATAAATTATTTAAAAAGTTTAAAAATGACAAGGATCTTGCGTCATCAAAGAATCTCCGATCTGCAGCAATGATTTGATTTCCTTGGACATAAACATGAGCCAGTGAACTCAAATTTCCAAAATCATTTCGTTTAATTGATCTCAAATTGTTATTTCCAAGAAATAGTTGAACTAAGCTTCTGATTGGTCTAAAAATTCCAAATGGAAACTCAGAAATTCTGTTATTTGTGAGTGAAAGTGCTGTTAAGTTTTGAAGATTTGTGAACCAATGTGGGTTGAGGATGTTCAGGTTGTTGTAGCTAAGATCAAGAACGAGAAGGTTTTTGAATTTATCAAAAGTTGAAGCTGGTATGTTCGGAGATGTAAGAGAATTGTTAGATATGTCAAGAGTTTTGAGGTTTTCAATGTCATCAAAGATTTTTTGTGGCAAACTGCTGATGTTGTTTGACCTCAGAAACAAACTTTCTAAATTTTCCAATTTCTCAAACCATTTTGGATTCAAAATTGTGATTCCTGTTTGATCGAGTTGCAAATAAGTCAATTTTGATAGCTTTTCAAAGATTTTTGGGGGGAAATTTCCATTTATTGGATTGATGCTTAAATTTAATAGAGATAATTCATCCAAATCCTCAAAAATGTCCTCGGATAGTTCAGAAATTTCATTCGCATGTAAATAGAGATACCGAAGATCATCCAAATTTTCAAACCATGCTGGACTTATCCTTGAAATTCCAACACCAGCTAACCTCAAATCCAACAAATTTGACAGCTCCTTGAATGTTTTATTCGGTATAACCTCAAAATCATTAAAACTTAAATTCAAAACTTCCAAATCTGATAAATTTTCGAAAACATTTTCTGGTAAAATTTGAATCGAATTGTAAGCCAAATCCAAACTTCTTAACTCTTCTGTTCTCCAAAAAGCATCGACGGATATCAAAGAAATTTCATTATTATTGATATAAAGTCGTTCAACATTTCTACATCCACGAAATGAATTTTCATCCAAAAATTGAATTCCAATTCTGTCTAAAGTGAGAATTTTTAAATTTGGAAATTGTCTGCAAATAATTTGTGGGATATTTGTGGACAGTCCATTTGCGAATGGAACTTCTGTCACATTTAGGTCATTGAATCCTGGCAGATGATCACCAAGAATTCTTGTAAAGTTATCAAATCCATTTGGATTAGAAATTGTCAATGCACATTCGTAGATTGTAGAATTTCCTGACTGCCATACATAATATGAGCATTCAATGGATGTGGATGACTGTGCTGTACAAAATATTCCGAAAAATAAACAGATTTTAAGAATTAATATCATCTTAATCGATTCAATGTTCACGAAAAACTGAAACTACGGACAAATTTTGAAGGTAAATGGAAGTGAGATAAGACATTCAATTTTACGATAAGATAGAATAATGGAAGTATTTTTGGGGTTTATTGATTAGCAGAAAGGATGTAGCACTTGAAAAGAAATTATTGTGAACAATCTGAAAGCACTTAAGCATGATAAAGAAAAATTGTTTGTTGAGGTAATTTTTACCATATATGAAAGATTAAGAAAACGTTTTGGTATTTTATAATTTTAAAAAAATTCAAAAAAATAAATTTTATAAAAATAATAAAAAAAACTTTTCGAAATTTCAAAAAAAATTTATTTTTTTTTTAAATTAGATTTTTGGTAAAAAATTTCATTTATTTATACAAATGTAATACACCATCACACTTAGTCACATGTCTTACTCACTATTTGGTGAGTTGTGATTCATATCTTCAAATTTCACCACTCACTCACCAACACATTCAAAAACTTTCTCATGCAGTACTTCAATCATTTGTTTTTGTTTATTTACGTTTTTATTTTCAATGAAGTAAAATTTTTTTTCTTTGTTCCTCATTACTTTAAAAACAAAATTAGAGTTTTTAGCAAATCTTGCGAGTAAAATTAAATATTTTTGTGATAATCAGCATATTTGTGATAAAATGGAGATAGAACCAGCGACTATCCATGATTGGTAAGGCAATAAACTTGAAGTTAATAAAAATCGATCGAAAAATCTAAAATGGGAAAATCAGGATTACGTCAGAATTAATTTTTACGTTGTTTTTGGGGTGATTAAATTAATATTTTAAATTCTTGATGTGAACCTTTTGTTGGCTGGCTGCTAATATGTTGAAAAATCATGATCAGTGTGGATTCCTTAATTTTTATTGTTACTTCGATCAATATGGATCTTCATATTTTAGGGAGCCGATACGTGGCAGAGTCTATATAAAATTGAGTCTAAAAATTCACCAATCTTTAATTTTAGGGAACTGATAGCCAAAGAGACCTTAATGCAGTACTACAACCGAGGTGGTCATGGACAAGGTGACAACTACCAACTCCTAGAAGGTTCAAACTTTATCAACACAATCGGATACTCCTTGTCCCTCCTTCCAAATGTTACTCTACAAAACTGGTCTCCAGATCACTTTAAATTAGCCCGCGAAGGCTGTCTTTATTATTACGAAGGCAAGAATCTCGAAGCAGTTGAAAAACTCGTTGGAAAATTACAAGCTGAATGTAATGGTGATCGTGAAATTTTCATCACAATTCTTCCAATTGCGTTCTTTTATTCTGAAAGTTTATTTACGCTTCCTTTATATCGCTTCAAGCCAAAACACGATGAGAAAGTTGAGAAATTTATGGACCATACAGGACGAGTTTATAAAAGTTTTGAAGATTGGCGGGAAAACAACAATTTGCCAGCAACTCAACTTTTATATCCAAAAGATGGACATTTAAAACTCAAACAAAATGAAGAAGGAAAGACCGACTGTGTCCTTGAGGACTCTGCAGAATGTTCTCGACCAGTCAAGACCCTCATGGCATGTGACATTGCAAGTGGAACTCTTGGCATTCTAGCTGGAATTGGTGCAACAATAGCAACAGGTGGTGCTGCACTTTTAATGATGGGTGCTGTTGCAGCTACAGCAACTTATGGAGCAGGTCGAACAGGCTTGAAAATTCGTGATCGTGTCCAGCACAAGGAAACTGTCAATCCATTTAAAAATAGTGAAGCATTTTGGCTGTGGCTTGGACTTGGTGCTGATCTTGTCACTTTTGGAACTTTGTCAATTGCAAGCACAAAATTTTTAGCAACATTCTCACAGAGCACAACATTAGTGGACATAAGTCGGAAATTTAGTGCAGCAACTCGTGCGATGTCAATTTTCAGTGGGTCAATTCGACCAGTAAGCGACGCAGGAAAGGCTTTGCTTTGTGGTTATGAAATATTCACAAAATTACGTCATAAATCTACAAAAGCATCACTTAAGCTACCAAAGGATGCACTTATGAGGCTGAATGACTCGATGGATGAATTTTCAGAAACAAATATGCTAATGATGGCCATAACTGAAGGATATTGGTCAAAATCAAAAATGTCTTATTGCTCTCCAGAAGAATTTGTTGATATGGTCCAAGAGACAATTATTGCACACATGCTTGATGCTTGCAATGACAAGGAAATGTTTGAGGAAACGAGGTCAATTTTACAGAACGACGCAGCATTAATTGAGACTTATAAGCATTTGGATGAAAATACAAACCTTGATGACGTCATTCGAGTCATATTCGATGTCTTTACGACAAATGATGATAAAATGGAAATTAAATTGATTGGAAATGACTGTGCTATAAAAATTAATGACTTCCGTTTGAGTATTTTTGAATTAGTTAAACTTAAACCGAAGAATGTTTGTAATGTTATTAAAACAATTCAGAATCTCAATCAAGAACAGACAACAAAATTAATTACAATTCAGGATTATTCAAATAATAATCCTTACCTTGTTCAGATACTGAATTGTATTGAACCTATTGATATGATTGATGTCTGGTATGATATTTTTGTGATTTGTTTTGATGAAAATGCTGTGGCTATAAAAGATTGTGAAAACTTGTTGATTAAGCAGCATGAAATTCCACTTAAAATGTTGAGGAATTTTTCTCGTGAGGAACGGCTGAATGTGATTTTTGAAGTTAAAAATTTAAGTGATGTTCAGAGTTATAATTTTAAGAAGTTGACTGACATTAGTGATGGAAATAATGAGGAAATTTATAAGATTTTGGCCTTTGATGGCGACAAAAAGAAGGAATTTTTGGAGAAATTGAGACAAAAATAAGAAACAAAAATATAAAACTAAAAAAATTAAAGAAAAATATGAAATGATTTATGAAAAAATTAATATTTTATTTGCTTCATAAATTTAACTGGTCTCAAATAAAATTTTGCATTGAAAAAGAATTTGAATTTAGTATAAAATTTTGAAATTTAAAAAAATCAAAATTTTTACTGAAAATTAAAAACATAAATCAAAAAACAAATATTGAAATATTTTTATAAAATTAAAATTCTTAAAAAAATTGAAAAATTTGAAATTTTAAAACAAAAATTTGAATCAAATCATCAAATATTAGTAAAAATTTATAAAACTACCAAGTATTTTAGGAATAAAATTGATTTTTTAGAAGACTAAAGGTCATTATTAAAGTTATAGTAGTTTGAAAATCTATAAGAAAAAAATTGAAAAATTATTTTGAAAAAATTAAAAAAATTTAAATTTTAAAGATAAAACCCCTAGAAACTTAAATTTAGAAACATTGTTAAAGATTAAAATTTCTAAAAAAGTTGATATTTTTTAAATTGAACAAAATTTTCAAGAATTTAAATAATTTGAATCACTTGATATAAAAATATAAAACATGTGAACTTATAAAAGTAAATTTTCAAGAATTTATATGAATTGAACAATAACTGTTAGATGATTCTTTATTAGAGATTAGTCAATCTAAAATCACAGTATTTGTAGAAAGAGAAAACAAACATCACAAAAAAAAACATTATCAAAAAAATTCACGCCAAATTAGAAAACTTAGAAAGATCTTCCAAAGCTTTTGCAAAACAAATTCAAAAAGTAACAGATACATATCACTGTGTAAGCCTTATTCAATAAAAAAGAATTAAGAAAATGAAATAAAAAGAAATGAAATGATTTATTTTTGAGCTTGGATTAAATTTTATTGTTCTTATTTGTTATTAGTTTTTAGACTTAAACTTCTCAAGTATCAAGAAATAGACTATAGCTTCCAAATGTTTGTCCTTAGGCGAAGGATGTAATACAGAACATAAAAATTTTGGTTTCTTGACTGTGTTCTTAGATCTGGGGCATGAACGTATCTAAGAAGGAATGAGATGGTGTACCGACAGCCTTTGAAATTTTTTTAAAAGAAATTTCTAATTAATGAAGTTAAAATTAAAAATAAATACAAAACCATGATAATAAGAAGGAAAAGAAATTTGGATCCTACTGGAAAGTGTAAGCACATTTAAACAAAAGGAGTATAAAGTCAATTCAATTATTATAATTATTCAATTTATTGTTGTCCTTCATTTTACTTAGCACCTACAGATCTAACCTTAACAACTTTAACTTAATTTCCTCTAAACCTCATCTTCAAGGTCCGATCACGGGAGGAACCGAAAATTCACAAATAAACCATGATGCACTTGTACATACAACACCCATTGCAAAGTAGTCGTCAGTGTATTGTTGTGTGTATCTTAAACAATCGCCTGTATTTCGTCCGACAAAGCTTTCCTGTTGAACCCAATGCACGGCTGAGAACATTAATTGTCTATTTGGTGTAAATGTGTACCAGTTCCTGCATTCGTCATCAACACGCCCATTAATCCATACAAATCCACGTGGATTGTTGATCAGTAATTGTCTTGTTGAATTTCTGAATTGTGTTTGTACTTGTGGACTGTCAATAGCAAATAGTTGCATCCTATTTGTTCTGCATGCGTTTTCAGCTCCAGCATAGTTCTGTGATGTGTTAATGATGCAAGAAGATTTTAAGTATGTTCCATTATGGAATAAGTCAGCTCGTCTCCAACAAGCAGCAAGATTTGGACCTGATGGTGGCGTTGTTGTGGTTGGTGCAGGCGTTGTTGTAGTTGTAGTTGTTGTTGGTGGTTGTTCAGTTTGCATTGAATGCTCACAAATAAGCCAACTACTTGATGTACATGCAATTCCCATTGCTTGATATGGTCCAAATTGTGATGAATAACGGAGACAGTCACCGTTTGTTGGACCATTAACATTTGTTGTATTAACCCAATCAACACCGCTGTATAATGGACCTCTTAATGTATTATCGGCATTGAAAACCTGCCATCCAGTTAAGTTGTTACGTCTACCATTGATCCAAGTGAATCCGTTAGGATGTCCACGAAGTAACCAAGTCGTTGCCTCAAAGAATGGTGTTTGAACTCTGGAGTCATCAATGATAAATAAGTTCATACCGAGTTGGACACATCGTTGTCTTGCTGCTTCATAATTTGTGCCTGTGTTAACAATGCACATCGATTTGAGATAAGTATTTCCATCAAATAGATCTCGTCTCATGTGACATGACTCGATTCCTGGTCGTTGTGTTGTTGTTGTTGGTGGTAGTGTTGATGTGGTTGTTGTGGGTCCTAATGTCGTTCTATTTCCAGGATTATCGGGATTAATGATTGTTCGATTGTCACAAACAACGTCATCCCATGTATTACACCATCTGAAGACAACATCCCACCATAGACCGGGTGCACACTCACGACGGATTGGGGTTCCTCGAGAGCAAAGGTAATAACTGTAAAATTAGGAATGTTCGAGAGATAAAATAATTTTGAAATATTCTAGATTTTTTATAAACAAGTAAGAAAGTCCTGATCAATTTGTGTCTAAAGCAAATTTTTCTTAAATGGTCCTATTTTTTACTATTTTAGAAAAAAAAATTCAACGAGTAAAAAAGTCATAATTTGTTTTTGTCTTAAGCATATTTTTTAAAAGCTACAAATAATCCACAATTCGACTAGCTTGCACTATAGAATATTAAACTTACACTCCACAATCATAGGCATCAGGCAAAAAGACAGGATTATTATCATCATCAACTGGTGGACACTGGTAGTTCACGTGACACTGTGCATCCTCAGGGAACATACATCTCTTTTCATTTGGACTGAAGTGTAATCCGGGTGCACATGGCAGTACATGCTGAACTCCATGGAAGCAAATGATGTAAGATTCACAATCATGTGGGTGTGAGAACCATTCCACTAATAATGGATTACAAGATGGAAATTGAGCTTCTGCAAATGTTAAGTAGCCCAAAAATATCACAAAAATTTTCACTTTATTATTCATTTTCTACACTTTTTGTTTCGTTACTGTTTGAATTGAATGGTGGCTGATGACTGAACTTTTATATTAAATGTTCGTGGTTTATGAGCCTCAAGTGTAAGATTACAATATCTTATCAAAATTCTCTTGAGAGTTAACAGGAAAGGCTGATATGAAGACTTATTGGTTGCGATCATAGAATTAATAATAGAATAATAAATTAAGGTATATTGGATGAAATTGAAAGAAAATTTGGTTGTATGGGGACTAATTATTGATTTTTGAAGGTTTGGAGCTCACATTTGGTTTAATTTTTAGAATTTTAAATTAAATAAATATAACTTTAATTTAATTTTCCAGGATATAATATCGAAAGTACCTGAAAACTTTTAAGATTAATTACAAAATTCAAATTTATTCAGTAAATCATCCAACGATATTTCATTATTTCAAACTTCATGAGATACAAAACCTATAAAATAATTTAAATTCTTAATATTCGCATAACAAAATCAATCAAAAATCAATAAGAAGCTTTAAAGATTTATTATAACTCGAGAATTATTGCCAATGATACTTTTACTGATTAAATTTTAATCTTTTCAATTATTTGATAAAAAAGTTAAGCAGGAACGGAAGAACTTAAAATTAAGACCGTAAAATAAAGTGGAATAAAAAGCAATTTTAGCTGGAAGTTAATTTTATCTTATCGCGAGGATTTTTCGTTTGCGGAAGTGATTAGGTTTGAAAAATTGTAAATATTGTTGCGTATTAAGTGGTAAACAGATTGTTGGGTGCTTCTGGATTTTTCCATGTAATATTTTCATTCATATAAATTATAATAAAGAAAAAACTTAAAACTTAAAAAATAAATAAATTTAAATATTTAAATAAAAATTTAATTTAAATGTTTTAACTTTTTACGAAAAAGACTTTTTTTAAATAATAAAACTTTAATAATTTATGATTCTTTAATTATTATCTTTTATTAAGTAACATTTTCATTATTATTATTATTACACCTTTCAAAGTTTCAATTTAGTTTTAATGTTTTTAGGTTTATAATTTGATCTTTCTTCATTTTTTGAATACATAATTTTTTAAGGTCAATAGGACATGGAAGTGAGGACATATTGCAACATAAACATATTTTTTACATTCACATATTTGAAATTAAAATTAATTTAAATGATAAATGAAATAAAGCGATAAAAAATATTTTAACTAATAAACTAAAATTTCTACTATGAAAAATGTGCTGTATTAAAATACTAAGAAAATAAATGAGATACGTAAAGAGTAATAAACATGAATTAGTTATGGCGGTAGCTAATTTTTTTTTAAATTTTTGAAAAATTAATTTCATTTGTTCCAAATTTTTTTTCAATATTAGTCACAACACAAAAAAATTGCTCAATAAAATGCCTTAAATAACTTAAAATAAAACAATAACTTTAAAAATTTCATCCATTTGACTTCTCACAGCTTTCAAAAAGTCAAATTTTCTGTCAATATATCCGATAATTTAGACAAAAAATAAAAATAATTTTTATGAAGCTTCAAATTCTTCTAGCTGCTCTAGCATTATGGCAGAAGTAAGTTACTGGAATTTGCGTCGTGCTGTTTGCTTTTGAAATCGATTTTCCATTTCCTCGAGGACTTTTGGTGTATAGCGAACTACCAGTTTCACAGAGCCGATGGCCTGTTTTAGGAAAGAAAGAAAAATATTATTTTGAAAAGGAAATTTGGATAAATGAAAAAGACATTCTCGGATAAATGAGATACACTATAGTCGAATAAACGAGAATAAATATTTTTGACCATTATCAAGTTTCTCACCTGTTTCAGCAATTCCACAGCCTTTTCATGATTTTCACCCTCAACTGACACTCCATTTACAGATAACAATTGATCGCCACGCTTAAGGCCTCCGTGACGGTCAGCAACACCACCAGGGATGATTCTAGATATATAAATTGGTGAGTTTTGTTCCTTTCCACCCATAACATTGAAACCAAGGCCTTCGTCCGTCTTTGGTAGTTCAACGACTCGTGGGTGTGCCTGAATTTTTAAGAAATTGAAATTAGAAGTTTGCAAAAGTTGTCTGAACTGCTTAAACTTACATGACCCTCACTAGCAGCAAAACTAGCGACTGTTGCTTTGGCAGTGGCACTTGCTCGGACATCTAAACTTCCTTGTATGTCAACTGTTGAGTAAACATGCTCGTAGACCTCACGAACAGCTAAAATATAGTATAAATTTTTTATTTTCGAACATTCAATTATTTTGGGAGTTTTTAACTTACCGTTCAGGAAATCTGACTGAAGAACTTTTTGAAGAGCTGCTAATTTTGTTGCTGGAACTTCGCCGCTCATCTGAAGCTTATCAAGCAGTTCAATGGCACGGGCAATGTCTAAAACACAAAACGGATGAAAATTCTTTATTAAAGACTCTTTAACATTTTTTATATGTTGTGATGAAAAAGTTAAAAATAACTTTAGAAAATTTCAGAATCTCATCAGTTTGAGTCAGCTCCAACTCATCGTGTTTACCTCGCGATAATGTCAGTGGCTCAACTGCAGATGACATTGTTGTCCTTATTTCAAATTCACTGTAGGCCTAAAAAATTTAATTTTATTTTGAAAAACTCTCAAGAAGGAGTAAAAATTGGAATTTTGAATGTTCGAAAAATCGATGATTGAGAAAAATATAAATAATTCAAGATCGATGATGGATCATGTTTTGCAATTTATGGTCGGTGGAAAAAAATCGAATAATTTTTGTCGGTTTGTCTTTTGTATTCTTTTTATTTCACATTAAAATTTGAAGGAATAAGTAGTTAATTAGAAATTGTACATTCTGGTGTTTTATGAGTAGAGTTACCACTCTGGGTCTTCAATTTTTATACTGGATTGCAGTATGAACTCCTCTGAATTTGAAAATGTGTCCTGAAGGGAGGATTCTAGGGAGTCGTCGGCTTTTCTCTTTTGCTGAAATAAATTTTTTTAAAAAATTTTTTAAAACAATTTTGAATCGATTAATAAACTTAAAATCGGGTAATCGAGTTAAAACATAAAAATTCACTCACTGCACTTCGAGTATTTCCTGGCGTCGTATTTAAATTTCCATTCCAGTGCCTCATCATATGCTTAAAGTAATTACTGTCATTGAATTTTGGATAAAAAACATCGGCATTTGATGTTGCCTGTTGATACCTCCAGTAGACAACGAGTGCTGATGAGCAGTATGGACATTTAACTTCAAACTTCTTTCCACTCTCAAAATTACACACAAAATTTATAGGAATCTGCTTCTTGTCATGCCATGGAAGTCCTGAGTCAAATTCTTTCAATTTTGCAAACAATTTTGTTTGGAACTTTTCGATGAGATCTGGAAGAAATTTTGGATCAGCTTCGGATTCCTTCATCCTTTTCGTGATATTTTCAATACAATTTGTTTTATTAATTTGCTGCTGAATTTGTGTCTGAAGTTGTTGAGGTGAAACTTCCTTTGCTGTTGCCATAAACAGTGACGGATCGCAAGAATTCATTGATATGAAAACTGTCCTAAGACAACTTTTCCATCCTTCAAGCAACTCAAATCCTTCCAGTGGCTCATCATACCAATCTGTGAGTACTTTATAGTATCGATTGTCTGGCTTGATGGATTTTACGTGCTGAACCATTCGGTTTGCGAGATTTTCATCAAATGATGTGTGAAGAAATGAACTGAAGTTTCTGAATCCATTTGCTTCGAGGAAATGTCTGAGGATTGGTTCTATTCCGCCAGATATGTGGTCAACTTTTTTCCAAAATTGCTAAAAAAATTTACTTTTTATATATTTAATTAAATCAATTGATATTTGACCTACCTCTGTTTGTGACTTATCCATTACTTTATGCTTTTGTAATGTTGACAAGTAAATTACAATTTATATTTTTTGAATTAAATTTATTTAAAAATAATTTTTTTTGTGTTTTTGTTTTGTTTATAAATTGTTGAGCCCTTTCGAAAATTTGAGATTTTTAAAATGAAAAAAAAAAAAGAAATTAGGTTCTAATTTGAAAACAAGATGTCATTACGAGTATTGGTAGAGAGATTTATACTAAGTTAATATTTAATTTCTAATAAAATATTCTAAAACTCAATTTATCAATTAATCAAAAATTTTATTAAAGTATTTTAAAATAAATTTTTTATTCAGCATAAATTTTCATGTCCTTTTCTCGCTAACTTCAATATAAATCATTTATTTTCCATTTAACCCAGGAACAACTGGCTGGAATAGTATATTTGCAGGAAATGATAGTGGTGATTGTGTGACGATGACTGGTGAATAAGCTCCATAATATCCGTGATTTAAATTGTTGGCAGCCACGTTTGAGTTAAGATAAGGATTCAATAATGGGTTAATAGGTCCTGCGAATTATGAATGCAAATAAATGAATATAATTTTAGTTATTATTTATTAGAACTTGTGACAGCATGTGTCTAATTTGAATGGTACATGATGTGAAAAAGTCTGTTATGAGAGCGAATCCCAAATTTACATCTATTTTTGATCCAATATCCGATTGATCTCAGTTTAAATATTAACTGTAGTAACAAATTAATAAGTTTGGAATCCCAACCAATCCAAAATACTATAATGTTAGCAATCTCACGGGTTCACTAACTTACTCTACATTTAATTAAACTTACTATGAATTCGAGCAGAATCGTCAAGTTCAGCCTCATCTTTTACCACTTCAGCTTCAACTGGAACTTCATCAACAACTTCATCACTTGGTCTTGGTAATGCAGAACAGAATGCAAAAACAGCAATCACCAAAATTAAATTAATCTTCCACATTTTTTTCTTCTTTTTTGAGTTGTTCACTTGAATTTTAATGCAAGACTGACTTGAAATCCTCTAGATGCTGTCCCTTTAAATATGATTTTATTTTCGGTTTAAGAATTAAAAACGGGAATTTTTCGGATGGTCATTAAACTTCTGCAAATGAAGATGTTGTTAATTAGAATTTTTTTCGGATGCTTAAGATTATTATTATTATTATAAGAATAATAACATAAATCTGGCTTATTTTTTGTGTGTTAAATATTGTTTTTAACTTTTGTCTGTTTTTGGTGCACTTACATGCAGTTTTAAGAAAGAATCTCAAAGATTGGGGTCCATACTAAGAAATAAAGTTTAAGTGATTTGAAATTCCAAAAAAAAACTTTTTTTAAATTTTCATTTTTATGTAATTTTATTACTAAAGTCATGATATTTTTAAAATTCGTATGCAAACCTGCGTGGATAACAAATTCGCTAGTTTTTTTTTGTTGTCTTCAATTGAGTAAAAATTGCATATGCTGCACAACCTGTTTGTGTAATCTGACTTTTTTAAAGACATTATTAATGAAATTTATTTGCATTATTAATTTTTATTCTTTATTTTTGTTTATGTTTGTACAAAAAGTGCTGTTTGAATTGAACAATAACCGGCTGTAAATTGATGACATTTAAAATGACTTTACTAATAGGTATTGAAGAAAAATTTGAAACATTTCGTTTAATTTTTTTAATTTTGCAGAAATTCTAATTTTTTTTGGATAAAATGCACTTAAATTTGAAATAAATGAATATTTTAGTTTTTATTTAAGAATTATTTTAATTTCTTCGTAATATTCACAATTACATATTCAAGATTCTTCTTTTGCTCCAATTTAGTTGGATTATTTGACTTTCGTGGTCGACTTTTTCTCTCTTTTCTGAATGTCAAGACAGCTTCGAGTCGCTTTATTGGCTTTTTGGCATGTTTTGATGATCTTTTCTTACTTTTAGGTACACTGCGATCTGATTTTGTTGGTGATGTTTTACTTTTTGATGAATTTTCAGAATTATTGTCATCAATTTTAAGAAGTTCCGTTTTTATGAGAATATTTTCAATTTGTGATGTGTTTGAGGTGTTTTTATGTGACATTTTCAACATATGATGTGTTTTAGTCAATTTTTTCAATTCAAAAATTTAACAAATTTTTATAAACTAGTTTTGTATAACTTTTTTGCATATAGAATTAGTGTTTTAAATTTTTTTTAAATTTTCTAAAACTAAATCATTATTTTTAGACAATTTTCCACAATACTCAGAGTTAAAATGGTCACTAAATAAAAAACCGAATCTAAAAATATGGATATAAAATCATAAAATATGAAAAAGTTACCAAAATCAGTTAAAAGTTTCCTTATTTTTGAATTTTTGGTACCTAACTTTTAACAAAGTTGTTATTAGTTTCTGTAAACCAAAACATTTAAGATCGAAAGTTCCTTGAGATTTTTTAATTTATTATAAAACATTTGAAAGATTTAATCAATCAGTTAAATTTAATTTGAGAGTCAAAGTAAAAA
This sequence comes from Chironomus tentans, assembly GCA_963573255.1. NCBI lineage: Eukaryota > Metazoa > Arthropoda > Insecta > Diptera > Chironomidae > Chironomus > Chironomus tentans. Next base: position 917,255 of record OY754305.1, read on the forward strand.
ATAGCTCAATTTAATTTTAAAATAATTTTAAAAAAATTCAATAACTCTCAAAAAATTTAAATAACTAAATCAACAACTCAAAAAATGGACAACGAAGTAGTTCCACGCATCCACAACATCATCGAATTTCCAGAGCTCAAACTCGAGAATCTAATGAGCGTCCTTACTGATATTTACAACACGGAAGGAAATTTATCACGAATTGTTGTCCTCACAGCTAGCGACAGAACTGCAAAGTCACTTTCTTGTGAATTAAATAAGCAACGAATTCGAGTTGCACCAGTTTGTGCAAGTAGAAAGCCAAAAAGGAAAAGACGAGCAACTGATGGATTTAATGGAGGAAAATTTCAAGTTTTGATTGTTAGCACGTCAGGATTGGATGCTGAAACTGGAGAAATTTCACATTTTATTAATTATGACATGGACTTGCCACATCCGTTGAATTTTTCTAGAAACATTGTGAGAAACAGACGACATGGCTGAAGATTATTGACTCTTCGACTCAAAATGTGTGATTATTAAAAGCGACAAATGTGATAAAAAATATATTTAGAATTTTTGTAAATAAAAATTAAAAAATCTTAATTTTTGTTTTTTTTAAAAAAAGATATCTGAAAATTCAAAAAACCTGAAAATTAAAATATTTTAAAAATCTTTAGAAAATTAAAAATATCCAAAAAATCATTTTTTTCTCCTTATAAAAGGAATTGCATTAAATAATTTTTTATTAACGTTTTTTGTAGCAAAAGTTTAAATAAATTTGAAATATTTCCGTCCATTAACATCTAATGTTCAGTCAGTTAGCCAGATTGAGTCCATCCTTTAGCCATGATGATTTAACGGTAGTTTGGTGGGAGTGGTGCTGGTTTGGTGTAGGTCGGGGGTGGGGGTGGTGGTGGTGGTGGAGGAATTGGCTTCTCATAAGTTACTGATTGGCATGGAACTGGAGCGACTGATGGAGCACAGCTGAGTAGCAAGTTGGTTGGGCATGGAACTGTTGAAATTAAGAAAATTAAGTAAAATATTTAATAAATTTATAAAGACTTAAAGTTCTCACCTGGAGGTGCTGCAGATGGATATGTGTATGGAACTGGCATTCCAATATTTACTGGTCCATAGGCGGGCTTAGCTTGGTAGACTGGTGCTTGATAAGGCTGATATGCTGGTGCCTGTGGTGCTGGTTGATATGGTGCTGGTGCAGTCAATGAATATGATGGTTGATACTGAGCTGATGATGATGCCCAGATGCCAGCAAAAACTACAATTGCGATGACTTTCATGATTCTACGTTGATGTACTTGGTATGATTACTTGAAGTGCTAACGAAGACTGATGGTTCTGAGTAAATTATGAGCTGCTTTTATATTCAATTAGCAATAAAAAATATTGACTTAAATGACGCAAATCATAGGTGAAAATTGCAGAATTTTGCATTTTTTGGTGAATGAACTTAAATTGATTTTTATGCTGACTGTTTTCCTTTGGATTAATAACGGTGTTGAAATTACTGAATTACGTAAATAGGTTGGCAATAAGCTATAAAGTGAAGATTTTTTTTGTTGATGGCAGCAAATTTGTTGACTGCATATTGATAAATGTAATTGAATAAAATATTTTTATGATTTTGATTTTATTTAATCTATTGAAAATTAAAGTGAAATAACATTTTAAAGAAGTATTTAATTTCAAAATTCCAAAATAAAATAAAAAAAGTTGAACATATAAAAATATTTTTTAAAAAAATTTAAAGCAAAAAATTCTAAAGTTGAAAATATATGAAAAATTAAAATTTAAAAACTAACATAAATAAATTTTTAAAAATGAAAGCTATTATTATTTTAACAATTAAAAAAAATTAAAAATACAAAACAAATTTGTTTTTTTTAAGATTTGGCATTTTTTAAAAAAATTTAAAGCAAAAAATTCTAAAGTTGAAAATATATGAAAAATTAAAATTTAAAAACTAACATAAATAAATTTTTAAAAATGAAAGCTATTATTATTTTAACAATTAAAAATTAAAAATACAAAACAAATTTGTTTTTTTAAGATTTGGCATTTTAGTTTTGTTACATCATATCAAGAAGTTTTTTTAAAATTGATATCAAAGTTGACATAAAATAATGCAAAAATTATTTTTATAAAAAGTTGAAATCATATGAGCAACGAACATAAATACAAAAAAGGTGAAAATATTTTTCAAATTTTTAAATCCTTTTTTTAGTGCTATAAACTAATTATCATTTTCAATAACAAAATTTTACGACCTCAATTTACGAACAAATATTATTTTTGTAGCGCCTTTAAAACATTTTTATTTCCTTAGATCATTTTTACCTGAACTTTCTAAGCTAAATTTCTCCTGTTTTTTAGTGTTCGTTCCATTTTCAAGTTCATTTCACATGTCCTCAATATACTTTTTTCCTCTCGATCGCATACAGTCGTAAGAATCTATCAAGAAAGCTAGACGTGTTTAGAATTTCTCCGAGTGAAAATTAATTGGTAAAAAATGAATTATAATGACATGGTGCCAGAAGTAGAGCAAACGACAGTTTGTCCATATAATAAGTCTCATGTAGTGCTCAATTTTCGGTAAGAAGACAAAATACCGATTTTTTTTAAATGAAGAATAGTGAATTTTTTTACTATAGTTAAAAAATTAGTGTTTCAAATTTTAAGTTTCAATTATGAATTGATGTAAATAAAGAATGAAAATTAATAATCAAAACGTATCAGTGATTTTGAGACAAATAAAAAATTTAAAAAAAATTCATCAAAATTCGAACTAATTTTTTATTAATATCTTTAAATTTTAAAGCTCAGAAAATTAGATTTGTAAAAAATTATAAATTTTAAAGCTAAGAAGTTAAATTATAGAAAACTTTAATTTAAAAAAAAACAAAAGTTGTGAAATAATTTGTTTTGTACTAAATGCAATTTCAGATTTAACAATCATCTTATTAAGTGTCGGAAACATTATACAGGAGAGGATTTAGAGACATGCCCATTTAATTCATCGCACATAATCCCGAAGCCTGAATTTTATGTAAGTATCATTGCTTTAGAGTTAGTTTAGATATTACGGAATGTTTAGGGTAGCAGTTTTGGACGGGAGGTGGAGAATTGATCAAAGCTGATCAAAAAATGATAACAAGTCAGTTGATCAGTTTCACATCCTAGTTTCGGACTATGATTAATTTTCTGAGACTATTTTGAATTTGCAGAATCACAAAATTTTGAATTTTACTCCTATTTAGCATTAAAATCATTAATTTAATATTTTATGAAATCTCTTATAAATCATCAATCGAAAAATTCCATATTTACTTAATTTGTTCTCATATTTGTGTCTCAAGTGTCACATTGCTTTATCTACAGCACAGCAACTCACACTACATAATAAAATTCTCGAAAGGATGTAATGTGAAACTCATTTGTTTATTTTATTTTTCAGTTTCACAAGAAAACGTGCATCGACAGAAAAAATGTTTTGAATTACATACAAAGTGATAAAGCTGAGGAGCCAAAAGAGGAGAAAAAAGTGGTTGACTGGGAAGAAAAGGAAGAATTGGAGACAAAAGTGAGAAAATTAAGTGAATCACCTGAATTATCGACATCGGGTGGAGCTGATTTATGTGACAGTGAACTAAATTTGGATGATTTTGGGAGAAAATTGAGTAAAGATCGGGAAGCCAGGCATGGATATGATGACGAAGATAAAGATAAGGTATGTGAATGTGAATTGATTTTTTAAATTAACAAAAGTTTTAATTTTTTCTTAATTTTTTTTTAAATTTTAACAATTTTAAATTTCTTTTAAATTTTAATTTTTTAATTATTTTTTAAATTTTAACAAATTTCTAATTTTTTAAATTTTAGTAATCTTAAAAAATTTGAATTTATTTCTTTAACTGTAAAAAAATTCCTTTTAAAAAATACAACATTTTATTTATGAAAAATCGAAGAAAAGTTGAGATCCTTTTATTTATTTTATTGCTAAACTCAAGACTATCAGTTGCTTTAAAATTATGAATGCAAGAGTTTAAAAAAAGAGAAAAGGAGATAAGAAAAAAATCTTTGAGAAAAGAAAGGTCATAAAATTTTTATAGTCTCAACATGTTCATGCATGTGCATCAACTTTTTTTTGAATGGTAAGAATATTTGTTGCAATGTAAGGTCATGACCAGATAAAACATTATTCATATTATTTCAATTTAAATGTTATACTTAAGTTTTTTTTGAATAAAAAATTCACAACCAGTTGTGAACGATAAGCAGTCTTAGTACTGATTAAATGTCCTAAAAACCAAACATTTGTCAAATTTGACTTCATCTAGCAATAATACCTATTTTTTATCATTTTAGCCCAACAATAATCCTTACAATCCAATGGCACACCTCAAAAGTTCACTAAATTTAAGCAACAATCAAAACTTTGATGACTCTGATCGCCACTCAGTACACAGTAATCATACAGATGACACAAATCTAATGTCAAGTATCCAAAATATTGAAGATGTTCCACAAAAACAGAAAAAAGTTCTCTTAGGTTGGAGTGACGATGAAGATGATGTTCCCCAAAGTAATAACAATTCTCATACAAATATCTACAAAGAATCCCAAAATGAAGGCAGAAACTATCGTGAAAGTAGCACAGACAGCTTCAGAAGCAACCGAAGTCACTTCCATCAAAACAAAAATTCATCTCGATTCTCTAGAAATCATTCCAAAAGTCCATACAACGCAAGATCTCAAAATTCTCCCTACAATCGACCAGGAAGCAGCCAGTACAGAGGAACTTCAAGAGAATCTGACTCGAATGTTTCTACTTCAAGTAAAAGTTCTCGACATCAAAGATTTGAACGGCATGACAGAAGATCTAATGTGAGTCGTGAGTCAGCAGGTAGCCGTGGATCCTCAAGAAGTCGGGATTTTGGAAATAATAGACAATTTTCTAGGGACTGCAGAAGCCGAGAGCCATCGAGAAGTAGAGAATCTTCAGTTGGGTACAATCAAAATCGTTTTGGGAGAAATCGTCAAAATTCCAATAATTTTAATGAAAATGGATATAACAATAGATCTGAGGACCATAATGGTCATCAAGAATTCTCAAATGGAAGGTTTGGCAATGAAAACTTAGAAAATTTAAATAATTTTGAAGATAATCGCTCTAGAATTGTAGAAAATATCAATAATGATCCACAAGAAAATCAAAATCATCCACAAAATGATGAAAATACCAAAAATCAGCAAGAAAGTATTCCAGAATTCCAAAGAAAAAGAAAACTTGATGACTGGTCTGATGAAGAAGATGATGTGCCTGACTCTTATAGAATTAACCAAAATCTACCTCAAAATCCACCAAAATTCAACTCAAGCCCACAAAATAACTATACAACTTCAATTTCTAAAGCACCCGAACCATTAACTCCTCAAGAAGGAGAGAAAAGAAATCTTCAAGCCTGGAGTGATGACGAAGATGACGTCACGCCAAGCATAACAAACAAAAACTGTAAATATGTCTCAGGAAGATGGGATGATAATGCCAATGAAATTGAATTTTCGGATAAAATTCCAATTACAAAGTCAAAAAGGTTACGAAGATTTTTCTCTGACCGACCATCGGATGACAAAATTTTGGAAAGATTTGAAAAATTGAGTCCGTTTAAGAATTATTTGTATGTAGATTCGTGGTTTGATAAGAGATATCGAGGGAAGATGGACGTGGGAATGTTTAATTAAGAGTGTTATTACTTCCTTTAAGCTGATTAAATCATGAATTTTTAAAAATATAAGCTTTTGTGAATTTTAGGATTACAAATTTAATGAATAAAATTTTGTATCCAATTTTTTTTCTCTATTTTTTAACATTTAAATTTGCTTTTTTTAATTTCAGGTAAAATAATTACTGATCAGCGTTGATTTAATGAGTTTTTTTGTTCAATAGCTGACCCTAGTTGAAAAGCAATAGGTTTGATTTGGTGGAAAATCTCCCCCTCCTGACCCTTGCCTCAGACTAATCAAAACTTCCACGGAATTTAAAATATTTGAATTTGATAAATTAAAAAAATGTCCGACCTAGTCACACATGACATACGAAGGTGCATGCGAACGTGTGCAAAAAATAAAGCCCAAGAATTCGAAATTAACGGTCAAAAAGTAACTTTCGGAAGTATTATGGTTGGTTCCAGCAGAGGAAGTGACTAATCAAAAAATCTCTCGCCATTCCAGTGTGAGTTACGTGACAGACTACAGACAGACAGACTTTGGTAAAATGTACTAAAAATTTCTTAGTAACCATTGAGAAAAAAATTTATCAATTGAAAAATTATTTAATTTTTCAACGCCAAACGTGATCATTAAAAAGTGAGTAAAATTCAAAAGTTTCACTTTCAATTCCATTCCGTACCTGAAAACGAAGAAAAAGTTTGTTAAATTTAAAAAGGTTTGTGGTGCTGAATACAAAGTTTTTGTTGTTATTGCTCATTTTCAGTCAATCAGCTGCCACGAATAGGAAAATTAAAAATTAATGATTTTATGGAATATTTGAGGTCTGTCCAAAATGGTTCAAACATCAGTTATTGACAGGATTGAGAGTGATGGTAAAAATTAATATTTTTTCAATAAAATTCTTCAAAAATTTCCTAATTCCTATTTTTTTTAGATTTTCTCAAGAACTTCCTACACAATGAGAATTCATCATCAGCATCTGAAAACCTTTCATTTCCTGAGCAAATCAAGAAGCTCACCGATGGTCTTGACCTAATTTCTACAGAATTAAAGCAAAAAATTCGTCATGATTATCCAAATTTAATCAAACATTCAGCAAATGCTTCAAAATTGATGGTAGCACTCGAGTCACTCAATGATGACCTCAATCAGCTTCACACAGGTGTCGACAACATGAAGAAGAATGTTTATGTTCCATACGAGAAACTCGAGAAGCAAATTGTCATATCCGAGCGACTCTATAATGCATCGCAGTTGATGAGGAAAGTTCAAAGATTTTTGGAGCTTTACAGGAAGCTCAAGGAGACATCGGAACTAAATAAGCAGGCACTGCTGGTCTTTGAACTCGATGGACTGGTAAACGACAAAGATTTAATGAAAATCAACATTCTAATTGACGAACGAGCAGCTGTGATTAATTTAAAGCAGAAACTTTTGCACATTGCAAATCGTGACTTGTTGAATGGCATTCAGGACATTGATGAAGCAATAATTATGAAAAGTTTAGAAATTTATCGCAACTTAGACGTCCTTGGGTCATTTTTGGACAATCAAATTGAAAGTTATCTCAATGATGTCAGACAGAGCATCAAGCAGTGCTTTAATGGTGCCGACTTGCTGACATTACAGAAAACTTCCATCAAAGGATCACCAGCAACAGCCACTGGACTGTCAAAAGCCTCAAAATTACCCGGTCGTGTTCCACAACTGACAACTTCAATGAATTTTAAGGCAAAGCTTCTTGCAGCACTGGAATGGCTGTTTACAGATGAATTAGTGACAATTTGTGAGCAGATTGTGGCTATTGATGGATGTTTAAAGAAAATCACGAGTGGCTACATCACTGAGAATCCAGGCAAAGATTTTACGAAGAAATTTTCAAGAAAACTTTGTGACTTGCTTAAAATGTCATTTGAGGAGTCACAAGTTCACGTTCTACAAAATTTACAGCAAAGTCTTCCAAAATTGCTCGCATTTTTCAATAATTTACAGTCAAAAATCAGCAACAAGGAATTAGAACTTGACAGGACAATTTTCAGTTCCTTAAAATCCGGTTATATCGAAAAATGTGCAGCAAATTTAAAAATTCCAGCACACGAGATTCTCACTGAAGAAGTCATCGACCAAATGGTCAAAAATGCCACAACGGAACTGACAGTAAGCTTTATTGACGATGATTTATTAAATTCAGTCATTAGTGTCCTTTGTGCCTGCAACAACGACTTGATCACTAAAATTAGGTCAAATGTCAAATTTGGTAATGATGCAGATCAAGTCTTGACCATTCCAAATGCAGCACAGATGCAGAACATAAATGCTGCAAATTTAATATTTCATCATCAATTGAAGATGGATGAAATGCTTGTTGGATTGGATATTGAGAAGAGAGACAAAAGTTCATTTGAGAGGATCAGAAGGAATGTCGAGGATGGACGGAGAGCTACAATCTCAATTTTACAGCAACTGCTGTCTCAGATCATGTCAAATATCAACAACATCCTTCTTTCCATGCATCGAGAGCCATCCATAAATTCTGACAACATCAACATTACATCTGCGTCACTCTACATGCGAGAATTTCAAGATTTTTTGAATCGATCATGGTCATCGCATATGACCCCGTTTAATGATAAAATTGCAGTCACAAAAATCGCAACTGACTTAGCCAACAAGACAATTGAACTTTTCATCCAGAACCTTTCAATTCTTCGTCCAATTTCAGCTAAAGGACGGCAGAGAATGAAGTCAGACTGCTCACATCTTGAGAATTTATTGCAGACAATTCTGCCTGATATGTCTGTGCTTGGTAACAGCTACCGCATGCTGAGAATGATTTCGTCATTTGTAGTTGAAAGTCCTGAAAAACTCGTTGAATTTGAAAATAATTTAATTCCATCGTATGTCATTTTATTCATGCTTTTTGGACATGCTGCCGAAGACTTGAAATCACCACACAAAGCAGCTGGATGGACGGATGAGAAGCTGATTTTGTGGCTGGGTGAGCATAAGGACCGTGAACGATTAGAGCTGATTAGTGGTGCATTGTTGAAGTATAGGAATTACATCAGAGAGAAGAATAAGTCACAATATGATCCAGTCTATCCATTACTGTCAAAAATGTTAGAAAAGTCGATGGTTCCTTATCAAAAGCCTCCTGCTCGTGGATTGTTGTAATCAATTATGATGTTTAAAATATTATTCTCTATAAAATTGAAGTACTGAATAAAATTTATTGGAAAATTAATCAAGTAGAAAAGTCAAGTTGTATTATTTTTTGGATATGTTAGTATCTAATAGGTTAGTTTTTTTGACTTATTACTGTCATGCTGATTTTAAGAAGCTTAATTGAGGAATTAAAAAATAAGTTAGTTTTGGATGTCTCTAATATGACAGCAACCAAGAGCAATACAGCAAAGAAATAAAAAAAATCAAGTAAACAAGTTGCTCCAGTCAAAGGCGAATTATAATAAAGTCAGCTTTTTGAGAAAGTATTTTAGTGAGCAAGTTAAGTTCATTTTAAAACAGAGAGCAATAAAAACACTAGAAGAGAAAACCTATCAAAAAAGGAGTAAATGATATAGGTTCAGCTCATTTATCATTGAATAATTCACCAGCACGGTTCGTATTGATTCTATTATCAACAACTTTTATTTACATTAAAAACAGATGAATTTTATATTAAAAAATTTATCACATTTTCTTATTTCAACATCGATATTAAGTAGACTACGTAGCATATGGCTCCAAGAAAAAATATCAAGCATGGACGTGAATATTCGACATCAAAAAACGTGATTTTAAATACTGCGGTCAGCGTAATTCTCGTATTATTATCAATGTTATGTGTTTTTAATGGGTACTTTGATAAAAATGATATCAAAGATGTCGGAGATGCTGAAAAGTTAGAAGATGTGGAAGAACTAAAAAGATTAAAATATTGGTCAGTGGTTACTGACGTATGGAATGAAAATGGTAATTTTAGTGGTGTTGTAGTCTCTTCAGTCATAATTTTGCTCTAAGCAACGCCCCATTTGTGAAATTTTTCAAAATGTCGGCACTAAAATGTTGATTTTATTGTTTTATTGAACAAACTGAGTGTCTTATGATGCCTAATGGGAGTAGTTATCCAATTATTTATTGATAATTAATTACTTTTTAGGTCATTTTCGAAGTATGGATCGAGTCTTTAGCAGTTTGCAATACAAATTTGTGAATGCATCAAACGGTGATGATTGGGATCTGTTGTGGAGCTTGGAGAGTCCATTTTACTTACCTGGCGAGCAAAGTCATCCACTTTATGTTGATATTGACAGAAATCCTTTGAGATTGGAGCAAAAAGTCAATCATTTTCCGGGAATGGAAATTTTGTGCGGAAAGAGTTACATGAGCCGGAACAATGCCCATTTAGAGTACATCTTACCATCTTTTATTCTACCAAAAGACAAGAAAAAACTTACAAAATTCATGGAGAATAATCCAAATGCTAAATTAATTAGGAAAAATATATTTAATCGTGGTGTTTCCGTAGTGGAAAAGAAAGACATTATTTATGATGATTCAGATTTTTATTATCAACAATTTATGGACAAGCCATTCCTTATTGATGGACATGCGTTTGACTTTGGTGTTTTTGTGCTTATTACGTCATTTGATCCTATTAGAATTTATAGATTTGATGCCGATGTGCTATTTAGATTTTGCAAGTTAAAATATCATCCATTTGATCCAAAAATTCAGGATAAATATGTTGTCCAGTAAGCGAATGAAATTTTTCCCAAACTGTTGAATATCCAATTTTTCGTGCTTTCAGAGAAGGAATGCATCCACCATATAACATGCCAACATTCGAGAATGAATACAAATGGTTTCAAGTTCCCACAATTAGACATTTTGAGAAAATTATTTCTGAAAAAGGATTTGACAAAAAGAAGGTTTGGACTAAGATTGATGATGCTATTGTAAAGATAATACAAAATTCTGAGCCATATATCATCAAAACTGTAAGTTTTCTTAGAATTTTAAAATATTGAGATTTTTATTGACTATTTAGCATCGATAAATTTTGAATACAACTTTATAATTTCACAGACAAAAAGCTACAATTACTCAACCCATCATTTCTACGAGCTTGTTCGATTTGATTTTATTTTTGATGAAAATTTGACACCATATGTGATGGAAGTTAATATGAGTCCCAACATAACACCTGTGAGAAAAAATGATGAGGAATATACTAAAATTTATGAGCAGTTGGTCTTCAACATAGTGAAGATGATTGGTGGAGGATCTCATTTCGAGTTCATGTCAAGGTAATACATAATATCATAAAATGTATAAAAAAATTAACATTTTCAAAAAATTCTTAGATTCAACGACTCAGATGTGATGGTTGCAAACAAGAAAAATATTGCTGCGGACATTCAGTCATGTCTTAAATATGAATGTCACCGAAGTTGTGAGCATGCAAAATGTAAATTATGCTTACCATGTATCAGTGAAGAAAATATTTTTCAAATGCGTGAAGCCTTTCGTGAGCATTTGTATGAAGGAAATTTTCGTAGACTATTTCCTGCTGAAATTTTTTACTTTGATGAAGAAATTGTTGGAAAAATGACGGAAAAAAATCAAATTTCTTTAAAATGGTTTGAAGTGAAATGTTTGGAAGATGAAAGATGGTGCTGAGTTAATATTTTCTAAAAATAAAATAGTTTGTTGGTATCATCAAAGTTTTTTAATAAATCTATAAAATATGTCTAAAATCATATACACTATATATCCAATAATTTCATCATCAGTTGCTCCTATACCCTTTAATTGAGCGATAAGAACTCATTGAAATTTTAACGGTCATTTGAGATTCAAATTTTCATATGTCCTCTTGGAAAATTTCTTTCATAATTTAACTACACTAAATTTCCTCATTTACAGCCATTTAAGTTGACATTTGTTGTTTTAATGTTATTAATTATGCTATATTGAAAATATTTTCATCATTACTTACTCCTAAACACGTTAATTGAGCAATAAAAATTCATTTTCATTTTAACGGTCGTTTGAGATTCAAATTGTCTTTGTTGACATTGGGAAAATATTTAAGTCGCTAAATTAATTGGAATAAGTGAAAAACTAGTTGTTATAGTAATTTAAACATAAGTAAAGTCACAAATTAAAGGATTTAAGTCACCATTGATAGACTAAAATTGAAATGAAAGTGATAAAATGAATTTAAAATATAAAAAATTGAAAATTAATTTTTCTTTAATTTTTTCCCTCCTACTTAATTAGTTTATTGATAAGTCGTCTTTATCAGCTTCATTCAGCATCATAATCTCAATAGATCGTCATTAGGTGTGTTTGTTAGTTATTCTTATTTTAGTGAGAAAAAATCAAAAAAAAAATTTAAAAAGATCACTCGAAAAACTTTTTAACCAGACATCTTAGAGAGCTCTAGTTTTTTGCATTAGCTCATTTCTATCGAGTAATTGGCATATTAAAATTTAAAAATCTCAAAACCATCGCCAAATACTATAATTAATCAATTTTTGATTTCAATACAATAGAGCCAACTTCAAGTGGTATAATTTCAAATTTATTTTGACCGTTGAAAATTTGAATTTCAAAAAACGGTTAAAAGTCTAACCATTTTAAAATATGAAAATTCACCGTGCAAATTTTTAATTATACAATAATTAATGATTTTCAAGTACATTTCCGCGGGAAATTTAAAAATATATTTTGATCGTTAGAAAATTTGAATGTCAAAAAAACCGCTATCGAGCCTTCGAATTTATTTAAGTCACATGATTTATAGCTGAAGTCCCTCGATCTATAACATGAGGACTTTCTTTACATACCGATTGGATATATAAGTGCTGCTAACGCTTCCAACTGCATATTCTGGAACAACAACAATTTTAGTTTTGTTAAGCCTGGAAATTGGACCGAGGCATATCGTTCAGGAATAGATTATCCTGTGTTGTTTGCGAGTGCCGTTAGACAAGTTTTGCGCAATGCTTCAGGACAACAATTTGAATTTGCTTCTTTGACTTACGATACCTTCGATGGTGGTCATTCAGTTGGATTTAGAGTTTGGAGGCCAGATGACCTTGCAAACCATCATTGCATTTCTATTGGAATTTTCACCAATGAAGTTTTTCCAAATAGAGGCTTCATAATATATTACTCGCGAAATCTTTTTTTACCATTTCTTTGTCGCAAATGCCCGCGCAATTGAACGTCAAGTTCGCGACACTATGGCTGCAGATGTGGAAATTATTGAAATTTCGGACAGCGATGATGACATGTAATAACGTCGATCGAGCAATTCCATTAACATCCTTAACATTTAATAAAGGAATTTGAACTATTTAATTTTCAGCTTCATCAACATCAATTTTATCTCCTTCAGCTTGTTATCATCATTTCACCCTTTATAGCTGTAATTTAAAAGAGATTTGGAATGAATTGGTTCAAATAGATGCAAATGAGAAATAATTCGAAGCAACGACTACAAATTTTTGACAAAAATTCAATTTTTTCAAAAATTGTAAAAAAAATTCGACGAACATTTCAACAACTTTTGGCATGTTTCTGAACGTGTTTGTTGCTCCTAAGTATTTTAAAAAAGATTTGGAGTGAATTGGTTGAAATAGACGCAAATGAGAATTAATTCGAAGCAACTACTATAAATTTTTGATTTTCAGCCATTTAAATTGACTTGTGTTGTACTAATGTTGTTAATTATGCTATGTTTTAAACATTTTCATCATTACTTACTCCTAAACAGGTTAATTGAGCAATAAAAATTAATTTCCATTTTAACGGTCGTTTGAGATTCAAATTGTCTTTGTTGACATTGAGAAAATATATAAATCGCGTGTGAGTGAGAAGTCGTGAAATTAATAAATTCATCAGATTTTAGTGAGTGTTTAAAAAGGTAAAGTAACAAATTAAAGCCTTAAAGTGACAATTGATAGTTTTATAGTGAAATGACAGTGAAAAAATGAATTTAAAATAGGAAAAATTTAAAAATAATTATTTTCCATTTTTTGCATTCTTTCATTTAGTTAAATTTTGTAGTTTTCTACAACTATTTCATTCCTTTTCTTGAGTTTAATTAGTTTTTAAATAGTCGTTACAGTAACCTTTGTAAAATGCAAAGCTCGAAGTTGGCACTATTTAAGTCAACTCTAGTCGACTTCGAGCTCTGTTAAAAAGTAAACTCTTTTAGAAACGATTGGTAATAAATTATTTTTTAATTTTTTGTTACTATTCATGAACGCACAGTATATGCCATTCTTAAGAATTCCAGCCGATTTGGCTCGGATTTCCATATTTTGGGATCAGAGGGGTCAGGTTGACATTGTTACTGCCAATACTCGTCGAGAAGCTGTTTTGTTTAATCGACTTCAATACGGTAATCCAATGGTTCGCAGTTTCGGTAGTGTCATAGCTGATTTGTTGGAAGAAGCAACAGAAAATAGATTCGCTTTTGTTGTCGGACGTCGTGGTGTCTTTATGGGTGGCATCTCCATTAGCATGATTGTAACACCAAGAAATGACAGAAATGTACGCATAAACACTACTTTTGGAGTCTTAATTGCGGATCTAGCACCTGGCGAAGCTGTAATATTAAGATATTCCATTAACGAGCGCCAACGCAATATTTTCCGCAACTACTATGATGCAAACGTCATCCGTCTCGAGGAAGCCATCGACTTAAATGAAGCTTTGGACGTTGCAACTCTTTTAGAAACGATTGGTAATAAATTATTTTTTAATTTTTTGTTACTATTCATGAACGCACAGTATATGCCATTCTTAAGAATTCCAGCCGATTTGGCTCGGATTTCCATATTTTGGGATCAGACGGGCCAGGTCGATATTGTAACTGTCAATACTAGACGAGAAGCTGTTTTGTTTTATCGACGTCAATACGGTAATCCAATGGTTCGCAGTTTTGGTAGCGTAATAGCTGATTTGTTGGAAGCAGCAACAGAACAAAGATTCACTTTTGTTGTCGGACGTCGTGGTGTCTTTATGGGTGGCATCTCCATTAGCATGATTGTAACACCAAGAAATGACAGAAATGTACGCATAAACACTACTTTTGGAGTCTTAATTGCGGATCTAGCACCTGGCGAAGCTGTAATATTAAGATATTCCATTAACGAGCGCCAACGCAATATTTTCCGCAACTACTATGATGCAAACGTCATCCGTCTCAAGGAAGCCATCGACTTAAATGAAGCTTTGGACGTTGCAGCTGCTTTACCAGAATAAATTAACATTTAAAATCAAAAAAAATTATTTCCTTTTCCATAGTTAAAAAATATAATAACAAACAAACTTTTTCATAAAATTGAATTTTCAGCTTTCTTAAAAAAAATTTCGTCGAGCCTATGGCCCACAATTTTTATGACCTACAGGCAGAAGTATCAGGGGCGTAGCAGGAGTGGTCCTTAGGTGCCCGGGCTTTTTTGTTTTTTCTCTCTTAAATATTCACTATTGTACTAACCTGATGACTATGAAGAGGATAAATGATGTAGTTCGAGAATCCGATATGTCAACTTAACTAAATGAAAGAAGGCAAAAAATGGAAAATAATTATTTTTAAATTTTTCCTATTTTAAATTCGTTTTTTCACTGTCATTTCACTATAAAACTATCAATTGTCACTTTAAGGCTTTAATTTGTTACTTTACCTTTTTAAACACTAACTAAAATCTGATGAATTTATTAATTTCACGACTTCTCACTCACACGCGATTTATATATTTTCTCAATGTCAACAAAGACAATTTGAATCTCAAACGACCGTTAAAATGGAAATTAATTTTTATTGCTCAATTAACCTGTTTAGGAGTAAGTAATGATGAAAATGTTTAAAACATAGCATAATTAACAACATTAGTACAACACAAGTCAATTTAAATGGCTGAAAATCAAAAATTTATAGTAGTTGCTTCGAATTAATTCTCATTTGCGTCTATTTCAACCAATTCACTCCAAATCTTTTTTAAAATACTTAGGAGCAACAAACACGTTCAGAAACATGCCAAAAGTTGTTGAAATGTTCGTCGAATTTTTTTTACAATTTTTGAAAAAATTGAATTTTTGTCAAAAATTTATAGTCGTTGCTTCGAATTACTTCTCATTTGCGTCTATTTGAACCAATTCACTCCAAATCTTTTTTAAAATACTAAGGAGCAACAAACACGTTCAGAAACATGCCAAAACTTGTTGAAAAGTTCGTCGAATTTTTTTTACAATTTTTGAAAAAATTGAATTTTTGTCAAAAATTTATAGTCGTTGCTTCGAATTATTTCTCATTTGCGTCTATTTCAACCAATTCACTCCAAATCTTTTTTAAAATACTTAGGAGCAACAAACACGTTCAGAAACATGCCAAAAGTTGTTGAAAAGTTCGTTGAATTTTTTTTACAATTTTTGAAAAAATTGAATTTTTGTCAAAAATTTATAGTCGTTGCTTCGAATTACTTCTCATTTGCATCTATTTGAACCAATTCACTCCAAATCTTTTTTAAAATACTTAGGAGCAACAAACACGTTCAGAAACATGCCAAAAGTTGTTGAAAAGTTCGTTGAATTTTTTTTACAATTTTTGAAAAAATTGAATTTTTGTCAAAAATTTATAGTCGTTGCTTCGAATTACTTCTCATTTGCGTCTATTTGAACCAATTCACTCCAAATCTTTTTTAAAATACTAAGGAGCAACAAACACGTTCAGAAACATGCCAAAAGTTGTTGAAAAGTTCGTCGAATTTTTTTTACAATTTTTGAAAAAATTGAATTTTTGTCAAAAATTTATAGTCGTTGCTTCGAATTATTTCTCATTTGCGTCTATTTGAACCAATTCACTCCAAATCTTTTTTAAAATACTTAGGAGCAACAAACACGTTCAGAAACATGCCAAAAGTTGTTGAAAAGTTCGTTGAATTTTTTTTACAATTTTGGAAAAAATTGAATTTTTGTCAAAAATTTATAGTCGTTGCTTCGAATTACTTCTCATTTGCGTCTATTTGAACCAATTCACTCCAAATCTTTTTTAAAATACTTAGGAGCAACAAACACGTTCAGAAACATGCCAAAAGTTGTTGAAAAGTTCGTTGAATTTTTTTTTACAATTTTTGAAAAAATTGAATTTTTGTCAAAAATTTATAGTCGTTGCTTCGAATTACTTCTCATTTGCGTCTATTTGAACCAATTCACTCCAAATCTTTTCTAGAATACTTAGGAGCAACAAACACGTTCAGAAACATGCCAAAAGTTGTTGAAAAGTTCGTTGAATTTTTTTTACAATTTTTGAAAAAATTGAATTTTTGTCAAAAATTTATAGTCGTTGCTTCGAATTACTTCTCATTTGCGTCTATTTGAACCAATTCACTCCAAATCTTTTTTAAAATACTTAGGAGCAACAAACACGTTCAGAAACATGCCAAAAGTTGTTGAAAAGTTCGTTGAATTTTTTTTACAATTTTGGAAAAAATTGAATTTTTGTCAAAAATTTATAGTCGTTGCTTCGAATTATTTCTCATTTGCGTCTATTTGAACCAATTCACTCCAAATCTTTTTTAAAATACTTAGGAGCAACAAACACGTTCAGAAACATGCCAAAAGTTGTTGAAAAGTTCGTTGAATTTTTTTTACAATTTTTGAAAAAATTGAATTTTTGTCAAAAATTTATAGTCGTTGCTTCGAACTACTTCTCATTTGCGTCTATTTGAACCAATTCACTCCAAATCTTTTTTAAAATACTTAGGAGCAACAAACACGTTCAGAAACATGCCAAAAGTTGTTGAAAAGTTCGTCGATTTTTTTTTACAATTTTTGAAAAAATTGAATTTTTGTCAAAAATTTATAGTCGTTGCTTCGAATTACTTCTCATTTGCGTCTATTTGAACCAATTCACTCCAAATCTTTTTTAAAATACTTAGGAGCAACAAACACGTTCAGAAACATGCCAAAAGTTGTTGAAAAGTTCGTTGAATTTTTTTTACAATTTTTGAAAAAATTGAATTTTTGTCAAAAATTTATAGTCGTTGCTTCGAATTACTTCTCATTTGCGTCTATTTGAACCAATTCACTCCAAATCTTTTTTAAAATACTTAGGAGCAACAAACACGTTCAGAAACATGCCAAAAGTTGTTGAAAAGTTCGTTGAATTTTTTTTACAATTTTTGAAAAAATTGAATTTTTGTCAAAAATTTATAGTCGTTGCTTCGAATTACTTCTCATTTGCGTCTATTTGAACCAATTCACTCCAAATCTTTTTTAAAATACTTAGGAGCAACAAACACGTTCAGAAACATGCCAAAAGTTGTTGAAAAGTTCGTTGAATTTTTTTTACAATTTTTGAAAAAATTGAATTTTTGTCAAAAATTTATAGTCGTTGCTTCGAATTACTTCTCATTTGCGTCTATTTGAACCAATTCACTCCAAATCTTTTCTAGAATACTTAGGAGCAACAAACACGTTCAGAAACATGCCAAAAGTTGTTGAAAAGTTCGTTGAATTTTTTTTACAATTTTTGAAAAAATTGAATTTTTGTCAAAAATTTATAGTCGTTGCTTCGAATTATTTCTCATTTGCGTCTATTTGAACCAATTCATTCCAAATCTTTTTTAAAATACTTAGGAGCAACAAACACGTTCAGAAACATGCCAAAAGTTGTTGAAAAGTTCGTTGAATTTTTTTTACAATTTTTGAAAAAATTGAATTTTTGTCAAAAATTTATAGTCGTTGCTTCGAATTATTTCTCATTTGCGTCTATTTGAACCAATTCATTCCAAATCTTTTTTAAAATACTTAGGAGCAACAAACACGTTCAGAAACATGCCAAAAGTTGTTGAAAAGTTCGTCAAATTTTTTTACAATTTTTGAAAAAATTGAATTTTTGTCAAAAATTTATAGTCGTTGCTTCGAATTATTTCTCATTTGCGTCTATTTGAACCAATTCACTCCAAATCTTTTTTAAAATACTTAGGAGCAACAAACACGTTCAGAAACATGCCAAAAGTTGTTGAAAAGTTCGTTGAATTTTTTTTACAATTTTTGAAAAAATTGAATTTTTGTCAAAAATTTATAGTCGTTGCTTCGAATTATTTCTCATTTGCGTCTATTTGAACCAATTCATTCCAAATCTTTTTTAAAATACTTAGGAGCAACAAACACGTTCAGAAACATGCCAAAAGTTGTTGAAAAGTTCGTTGAATTTTTTTTACAATTTTTGAAAAAATTGAATTTTTGTCAAAAATTTATAGTCGTTGCTTCGAATTATTTCTCATTTGCGTCTATTTGAACCAATTCACTCCAAATCTTTTTTAAAATACTTAGGAGCAACAAACACGTTCAGAAACATGCCAAAAGTTGTTGAAAAGTTCGTTGAATTTTTTTTACAATTTTTGAAAAAATTGAATTTTTGTCAAAAATTTATAGTCGTTGCTTCGAATTATTTCTCATTTGCGTCTATTTGAACCAATTCATTCCAAATCTTTTTTAAAATACTTAGGAGCAACAAACACGTTCAGAAACATGCCAAAAGTTGTTGAAAAGTTCGTCAAATTTTTTTACAATTTTTGAAAAAATTGAATTTTTGTCAAAAATTTATAGTCGTTGCTTCGAATTATTTCTCATTTGCGTCTATTTGAACCAATTCACTCCAAATCTTTTTTAAAATACTTAGGAGCAACAAACACGTTCAGAAACATGCCAAAAGTTGTTGAAAAGTTCGTTGAATTTTTTTTACAATTTTTGAAAAAATTGAATTTTTGTCAAAAATTTATAGTCGTTGCTTCGAATTATTTCTCATTTGCGTCTATTTGAACCAATTCATTCCAAATCTTTTTTAAAATACTTAGGAGCAACAAACACGTTCAGAAACATGCCAAAAGTTGTTGAAAAGTTCGTTGAATTTTTTTTACAATTTTTGAAAAAATTGAATTTTTGTCAAAAATTTATAGTCGTTGCTTCGAATTATTTCTCATTTGCGTCTATTTGAACCAATTCACTCCAAATCTTTTTTAAAATACTTAGGAGCAACAAACACGTTCAGAAACATGCCAAAAGTTGTTGAAAAGTTCGTTGAATTTTTTTTACAATTTTTGAAAAAATTGAATTTTTGTCAAAAATTTATAGTCGTTGCTTCGAATTATTTCTCATTTGCGTCTATTTGAACCAATTCATTCCAAATCTTTTTTAAAATACTTAGGAGCAACAAACACGTTCAGAAACATGCCAAAAGTTGTTGAAAAGTTCGTCAAATTTTTTTACAATTTTTGAAAAAATTGAATTTTTGTCAAAAATTTATAGTCGTTGCTTCGAATTATTTCTCATTTGCGTCTATTTGAACCAATTCATTCCAAATCTTTTTTAAAATACTTAGGAGCAACAAACACGTTCAGAAACATGCCAAAAGTTGTTGAAAAGTTCGTTGAATTTTTTTTACAATTTTTGAAAAAATTGAATTTTTGTCAAAAATTTATAGTCGTTGCTTCGAATTATTTCTCATTTGCGTCTATTTGAACCAATTCACTCCAAATCTTTTTTAAAATACTTAGGAGCAACAAACACGTTCAGAAACATGCCAAAAGTTGTTGAAAAGTTCGTTGAATTTTTTTTACAATTTTTGAAAAAATTGAATTTTTGTCAAAAATTTATAGTCGTTGCTTCGAATTATTTCTCATTTGCGTCTATTTGAACCAATTCATTCCAAATCTTTTTTAAAATACTTAGGAGCAACAAACACGTTCAGAAACATGCCAAAAGTTGTTGAAAAGTTCGTCAAATTTTTTTACAATTTTTGAAAAAATTGAATTTTTGTCAAAAATTTATAGTCGTTGCTTCGAATTATTTCTCATTTGCGTCTATTTGAACCAATTCACTCCAAATCTTTTTTAAAATACTTAGGAGCAACAAACACGTTCAGAAACATGCCAAAAGTTGTTGAAAAGTTCGTTGAATTTTTTTTACAATTTTTGAAAAAATTGAATTTTTGTCAAAAATTTATAGTCGTTGCTTCGAATTATTTCTCATTTGCGTCTATTTGAACCAATTCATTCCAAATCTTTTTTAAAATACTTAGGAGCAACAAACACGTTCAGAAACATGCCAAAAGTTGTTGAAAAGTTCGTTGAATTTTTTTTACAATTTTTGAAAAAATTGAATTTTTGTCAAAAATTTATAGTCGTTGCTTCGAATTATTTCTCATTTGCGTCTATTTGAACCAATTCATTCCAAATCTTTTTTAAAATACTTAGGAGCAACAAACACGTTCAGAAACATGCCAAAAGTTGTTGAAAAGTTCGTTGAATTTTTTTTACAATTTTTGAAAAAATTGAATTTTTGTCAAAAATTTATAGTCGTTGCTTCGAATTATTTCTCATTTGCGTCTATTTGAACCAATTCACTCCAAATCTTTTTTAAAATACTTAGGAGCAACAAACACGTTCAGAAACATGCCAAAAGTTGTTGAAAAGTTCGTTGAATTTTTTTTACAATTTTTGAAAAAATTGAATTTTTGTCAAAAATTTATAGTCGTTGCTTCGAATTATTTCTCATTTGCGTCTATTTGAACCAATTCACTCCAAATCTTTTTTAAAATACTTAGGAGCAACAAACACGTTCAGAAACATGCCAAAAGTTGTTGAAAAGTTCGTTGAATTTTTTTTACAATTTTTGAAAAAATTGAATTTTTGTCAAAAATTTATAGTCGTTGCTTCGAATTATTTCTCATTTGCGTCTATTTGAACCAATTCATTCCAAATCTCTTTTAAATTACAGCTATAAGGGGTGGAATGATGATAATAAACTAAAGGAGATAAAATTGATGTTGATGAAGTTGAGAATTAGATAGTTCAAATTACTTTATTTAATGGAAAGAAAAAAGTGAGGAAAATTCCCCTCAAAAATTTCTTGATAAGCCCCTGACCCCTAAATGATTAAATGTTTATTATAATTTAATAAATTTTTGTGATGCGCTTTGACGACACCCTAATACAAAAGTGATGCAAAATGATGAAAAATAAATTCAATTTTTAATATCATTTTTTTTTGTTTGCAAAATCCTAGCGTCATAGAAATGCGACTGTTAATTTGTGATAATTTTAATAAATGCTTCCATTAAGTAATCCAAACTTTTCAATAAGATTATTATTAATAACGTATATAGCTTATATGACTGATAATAGCAAAATCTTTAATTAGTTCTGTGAAATTTTTTTTTATCTATAATTTTTTTCAAATGTGCTAGATTTTTTTTTGATTTTTCTACAATCTTTTAAGCAGGAGGACTCAATTTTAATCTCAATTTTTTTTGTTTTCATTACTTTTCATAGAACAATGGATAGTCTTCCAATTGGATTTTTGAGTGCTGCTCAAGCAGATCACGATCTATAATTTTTTATGAAAATGGTGGATATGCATTAGTGAAGCGAGAAAATCACCCAGATGCAAGACAAAACGGTATCAATCGACCAGTAAATATCTCTCAAATCATTGCAGAGTCTTTGCCATTAACCACTGATGATCAGTTCAAATTTATCCCGGTAACATTTCGCACCACATTAAATGCAGAAGCAATAAAATTTAGAGTATGTCGTCATAACTATCCTCATGAATTTTGCTTCATCACCATTGGATTACTGTTTGAAGACATAATAGCTAACCATGGAATAACATTGCGCTATTCCTTAGCGAAACAGGAAAACTTTTTTCTTAACTTTTTTAATGACAACATCAACAATATCAATCGTCGAATCAACATCTTACGTGCAGCTGAAAATATTCATAAAATTCACATTGATCCAAATATAATTGTTATAGATGACAGCGATGATGAAATACTCTAAATAATCTGCTGAGAATTAATATAAATTTTTCACATATTCTGATTTCTAATTTTTCCAATTTTCTTATTTTTCGCATTCAAATAAAATAAATTTAAATAAAATTTATACTCATTTTTTTCCTTAACATTAAAAAAAAGTTATTTGAACTATTTAATTTTCAGCTTTATCAACATCAATTTAATCTCCTTCAGCTTGTTATCATCATTTCACCCCCTCTAGCTAATAACTTTTACCGAAACCTCTTTCATTTTCTTTGAATTTTTTCGCCACCGTAAAAAAATAAAAATTTGACAAAAACACTTGCTATGCCACTAGAGTCAGAAATTAAACAACGAATTTAAGAAAATATAGGCTGAGTAGGCTGTCTATTTGTTTGATTTTTTAGATAACTTTCTTCTAATTTTTGAATTTGCCCTCTTTTTTGATTAAAATGTCCGTTATTTCTGAAAATTAGCCTCTTTACACTAGATAAGATGGACTTTCGGATTATTTACCCCAAATTTTTAGGATTATCTTGAGCGGCCGTTTTCGCTAAAGTGGATAATCCTCATTTTAGAATTAGCTATTTCTTCGATGTTAGGAAAATCCAAATAACTTTTACCTGACGTAGAATTGCATGATTAGAGATAATCCGACGAGATTGAGAACATTTTTTCTTTCTGGTATAGTGAATATAGCGAAAAAATAGTTTTACCAAAGAGATTATCCAGAGATTATCCTACAGATAATCCGAAAATTCAATCTTGGTACCCCCACACAGTGGGGAATTTTTGAAAAATTTGTCCAAAAATTATTTTATGTTGGATTCTGTTAGATTACTACCTAAGCTACAAGAAAAGTTTATACACTTTGGGTCGAAAGTCCTTGTGTTTAGAGATATAGCTCAAAATATATGTGATTTTGGGGTCAGACTATGATTTTTTATAATGTTCTCATTCTTCAGCAACTCAACCAATCTTTTTCAAACTTTTTTTATTTAGTAGATATTAGTACTAAGTTTAATTTAAGGTAACATAAAAAAATATTATTGTTGCTTAGTGCATCAAATTTTGAAAAATATGTGAAAAATGACGAGTTTTTTTAACTTTTTTTTAGTTTTCTGACACATATCAAAAGATATTACTGTTCTGTTTTCTTTGTATTGTAGAGCTAGTCAAAAGCTATAATCTTGCATCTTTTATAAAAAATCCACTGTGCATGTATGTATCAAAAAAATTAATTTTATGTCAAAAAATGCGACTTTTTTAAGTTTTTTGGCTGTAGAATCTCAGGATGGCTGGTGGGTAAAAATTTTAAAGTGGTTTATAATAGTACCTTACCTACTCTATCAATATGCATTACAAGTTAATCATTAGGCCTGCAGAATTTTGGGTTTTTTGCTCTTTAAAGGTAAAAAATCGAAAAAATTAAATTTTTAAAATCTTTCAAATTCTATTAAAACATATTAATATCAGTGCAAAACATCTAAAAATGATATATTTATCAAATTTCTATCAATTCTGATGTTTTTATTTAACTTTATAAAGTTTTAGGCTGTTTTAGACTAAAATTTAATCCTTCCAAAATTTCTTCGAATTATAAGTAAATGTTTTTAAATTTTACCACTCTACAAGTATATTAACTAAATTTTTGCACCAATTATCTAATTATTCATTTAAATACCTTTAAAATGATTTATAATATGTTATATATTGATGAGCTTTGAGTAGTTGCTACGTCAGAAAAAATTAATTTGAATTATTCTTGCACTGAAATAAGAGTTAATCCGAAAATGTGGATAATCCACTTTAGTGAAATCGGCCGGAGAATCTCAGGATAATCCAAATCCCTAGATTATCTTATTCACTGAAATACCAAAAGCAATATTATATATATAATATTATAAGCACACAATTAAAATTGGTGTGAATATGATTTAATTTTCGGAAGAAAAAACTGAAAATAACTTGTTTTCTTGGATTTCATCACTAAATGGCAAATTTATTGAAATTTTTAAAAGAGCACTTGTCTTAATGATAAATATGTATGTCTGATAATTATCATTGAGAAATTACTTAGTTATAATCTAAATATCCTCGTTTATCCCAAATTATCCTCATTATCCCATATATCTCAAGTTATCCCATATATTGTTAATAATAATCTTCAAGATAAGAAACTGAAATTAAAGAATGGAACAGAAATCTGTAAATAAAAAATATATCTGAAATTTTTAAATAAAATAGCAAAAATCATTAATTGAATTGCAGTGCGATAAAAGAGGCTTTATTCTGTATAAAAAGACAAAATTTTTCTTACACTAAAATTTTGCTTGTGGAAAACAACAAAATAAAGACTTAGTGCAGGTGATAGACAAAGTGATTCTAATTCAAGGTAGGGAATCAAGTGATTCTGTATGTTAACGCAAAAGATAGAGGATAGGAGAATATTCTTTTAGTTTTAAGTTTCTATGATCTAATCACCACTGTTTACGATACGATTGCTCAAGTAGACACTTTGTAGCTTAAAAATATGAGGAATTTAAATTTGTTTCTAGTAGTAATTTAAGAGTTAAGGACATCCTCTAAGCCTTTGACGGCTTCCTTGAGTGCCTTGCCGAACTTCTCCTTCTTTTCAGGTGTCAATGACTTGCCATCAACTTCAACACTTCCAGCTTCAATATCTCCACCTTGTGGTTTGAAGAGCTTAGCCAAAATGTCAAACATGCCGGATTTTTTAGTGTTGGATTCTTCACATTCTGGGAATTTGGCACCATTGCAGTTGCAGTTCTTCTTGCAGCAATCTTTGTCATAAACATCACGGTAGAAGTATTTGAGCAATACATCAATGATCATCTTGCGACGCTTGCAATCTGGTGCACATGTACAGTCACATGGTTCTGAAAATTAAATAAATTTTTAGTCATCTGTGAACAGAATGAAATAGGATCTGAAAACTTACTCTTTGTGGTGACTTCCTCATCACTCTCGTCGGATTCGACACAAGTTGTTGGTACTTCTGGTGCTGGTGGAGGAGAACATTTACAAGTATCCAGATTGAATTCACCCTTTCTCTTTGCACATCTTTCAGATTCTGCTTTTCTCGTTGCATCATCGCAAACTACTGGTTCTGGAGATTCATGACTTTCTTCTGATTCATCACATGTTGTTGGTGCTGAAGTTGGTTCAGGGCCTTCTTGACTTTCATCAGATTCAACACAAGTTGTTGGTTCTTCTGGAACTGGTTGAGGAGAACACTTACAAGTATTACGATCGAATCTACCATTTTTCTTTTCACATTTTTCAGCTTCTGTTCTTCTCATTGCACTACCGCATCTTTCTGGTTTTGGTACCTTAGATTTTGGTGATGATCTTTCTGGTTTAGAACCTGAACGTCCAGACTTTGGAGCAGAGTGTTCAGATTTTGGTGTAGAGCGTCCAGATTTTGGCTTAGTTGATTTTGGTTCTCTTGAACGTGGCTTACTTGAACGTGGAGCACTAGGTTTGTCAACGGAGGTACATCTACATCTGCTGGCATTGAATCTACCCTTTCTTCCTGCGCATTTCTCAGCTTCTGCTCTTCTCATTGCACTACCGCATCTTTCTGGTTTTGGTACCTTAGATTTTGGTGATGATCTTTCTGGTTTTGGTACCTTAGATTTTGGTGATGATCTTTCTGGTTTAGAACCTGAACGTCTAGACTTAGGAACGGAGCGTCCAGATTTTGGCTTACTTGATTTTGGTCCTCTTGAGCGTGGCTTACTTGAACGTGGAGCACTAGGTTTGTCAACGGAGGTACATCTACATCTGCTGGCATTGAATCTACCCTTTCTTCCTGCGCATTTCTCAGCGGCTGCTCTTCTCATTGCACTACCGCATCTTTCTGGTTTTGGTACCTTAGATTTTGGTGATGATCTTTCTGGTTTTGGTACCTTAGATTTTGGTGATGATCTTTCTGGTTTAGAACCTGAACGTCTAGACTTAGGAACGGAGCGTCCAGATTTTGGCTTACTTGATTTTGGTTCTCTTGAACGTGGCTTACTTGAACGTGGAGCACTAGGTTTGTCAACGGAGGTACATCTACATCTGCTGGCATTGAATCTACCCTTTCTTCCTGCGCATTTCTCAGCTTCTGCTCTTCTCATTGCACTACCGCATCTTTCTGGTTTTGGTACCTTAGATTTTGGTGATGATCTTTCTGGTTTTGGTACCTTAGATTTTGGTGATGATCTTTCTGGTTTAGAACCTGAACGTCTAGACTTAGGAACGGAGCGTCCAGATTTTGGCTTACTTGATTTTGGTCCTCTTGAGCGTGGCTTACTTGAACGTGGAGCACTAGGTTTGTCAACGGAGGTACATCTACATCTGCTGGCATTGAATCTACCCTTTCTTCCTGCGCATTTCTCAGCGGCTGCTCTTCTCATTGCACTAACGCATCTTTCTGGTTTTGGTACCTTAGATTTTGGTGATGATCTTTCTGGTTTTGGTACCTTAGATTTTGGTGATGATCTTTCTGGTTTAGAACCTGAACGTCTAGACTTAGGAACGGAGCGTCCAGATTTTGGCTTACTTGATTTTGGTCCTCTTGAGCGTGGCTTACTTGAACGTGGAGCACTAGGTTTGTCAACGGAGGTACATCTACATCTGCTGGCATTGAATCTACCCTTTCTTCCTGCGCATTTCTCAGCGGCTGCTCTTCTCATTGCACTACCGCATCTTTCTGGTTTTGGTACCTTAGATTTTGGTGATGATCTTTCTGGT
Source organism: Chironomus tentans (assembly GCA_963573255.1). Lineage (NCBI taxonomy): Eukaryota > Metazoa > Arthropoda > Insecta > Diptera > Chironomidae > Chironomus > Chironomus tentans. Next base: position 944,592 of record OY754305.1, read on the forward strand.
TTAGGACCTGAACGTCCAGACTTTGGAGCAGAGTGTTCAGATTTTGGTGTAGAGCGTCCAGATTTTGGCTTACTTGATTTTGGTCCTCTTGAACGTGGCTTACTTGAACGTGGAGCACTAGGTTTGTCAACGGAGGTACATCTACATCTGCTGGCATTGAATCTACCCTTTCTTCCTGCGCATTTCTCAGCTTCTGCTCTTCTCATTGCACTACCGCATCTTTCTGGTTTTGGTACCTTAGATTTTGGTGATGATCTTTCTGGTTTTGGTACCTTAGATTTTGGTGATGATCTTTCTGGTTTTGGTACCTTAGATTTTGGTGATGATCTTTCTGGTTTAGAACCTGAACGTCTAGACTTAGGAACGGAGCGTCCAGATTTTGGCTTACTTGATTTTGGTCCTCTTGAGCGTGGCTTACTTGAACGTGGAGCACTAGGTTTGTCAACGGAGGTACATCTACATCTGCTGGCATTGAATCTACCCTTTCTTCCTGCGCATTTCTCAGCGGCTGCTCTTCTCATTGCACTACCGCATCTTTCTGGTTTTGGTACCTTAGATTTTGGTGATGATCTTTCTGGTTTAGGACCTGAACGTCCAGACTTTGGAGCAGAGTGTTCAGATTTTGGTGTAGAGCGTCCAGATTTTGGCTTACTTGATTTTGGTCCTCTTGAGCGTGGCTTACTTGAACGTGGAGCACTAGGTTTGTCAACGGAGGTACATCTACATCTGCTGGAATTGAATCTACCCTTTCTTCCTGCGCATTTCTCAGCGGCTGCTCTTCTCATTGCACTACCGCATCTTTCTGGTTTTGGTACCTTAGATTTTGGTGATGATCTTTCTGGTTTAGGACCTGAACGTCCAGACTTTGGAGCAGAGTGTTCAGATTTTGGTGTAGAGCGTCCAGATTTTGGCTTACTTGATTTTGGTTCTCTTGAACGTGGAACACTAGGTTTGTCAACGGAGGTACATCTACATCTGCTGGCATTGAATCTACCCTTTCTTCCTGCGCATTTCTCAGCGGCTGCTCTTCTCATTGCACTACCGCATCTTTCTGGTTTTGGTACCTTAGATTTTGGTGATGATCTTTCTGGTTTAGAACCTGAACGTCTAGACTTAGGAACGGAGCGTCCAGATTTTGGCTTACTTGATTTTGGTCCTCTTGAACGTGGCTTACTTGATTTTGGTCCTCTTGAACGTGGCTTACTTGAACGTGGAGCACTAGGTTTGTCAACGGAGGTACATCTACATCTGCTGGCATTGAATCTACCCTTTCTTCCTGCGCATTTCTCAGCGGCTGCTCTTCTCATTGCACTACCGCATCTTTCTGGTTTTGGTACCTTAGATTTTGGTGATGATCTTTCTGGTTTAGAACCTGAACGTCTAGACTTAGGAACGGAACGTCCAGATTTTGGCTTACTTGATTTTGGTCCTCTTGAACGTGGCTTACTTGAACGTGGAGCACTAGGTTTGTCAACGGAGGTACATCTACATCTGCTGGAATTGAATCTACCCTTTCTTCCTGCGCATTTCTCAGCGGCTGCTCTTCTCATTGCACTACCGCATCTTTCTGGTTTTGGTACCTTAGATTTTGGTGATGATCTTTCTGGTTTTGGTACCTTAGATTTTGGTGATGATCTTTCTGGTTTAGAACCTGAACGTCTAGACTTAGGAACGGAGCGTCCAGATTTTGGCTTACTTGATTTTGGTCCTCTTGAACGTGGCTTACTTGAACGTGGAGCACTAGGTTTGTCAACGGAGGTACATCTACATCTGCTGGCATTGAATCTACCCTTTCTTCCTGCGCATTTCTCAGCTTCTGCTCTTCTCATTGCACTACCGCATCTTTCTGGTTTTGGTACCTTAGATTTTGGTGATGATCTTTCTGGTTTAGGACCTGAACGTCCAGACTTTGGAGCAGAGTGTTCAGATTTTGGTGTAGAGCGTCCAGATTTTGGCTTACTTGATTTTGGTTCTCTTGAACGTGGCTTACTTGAACGTGGAGCACTAGGTTTGTCAACGGAGGTACATCTACATCTGCTGGGATTGAATCTACCCTTTCTTCCTGCGCATTTCTCAGCTTCTGCTCTTCTCATTGCACTACCGCATCTTTCTGGTTTTGGTACCTTTGATTTTGGTGATGATCTTTCTGGTTTTGGTACCTTAGATTTTGGTGATGATCTTTCTGGTTTAGAACCTGAACGTCTAGACTTAGGAACGGAGCGTCCAGATTTTGGCTTACTTGATTTTGGTCCTCTTGAGCGTGGCTTACTTGAACGTGGAGCACTAGGTTTGTCAACGGAGGTACATCTACATCTGCTGGCATTGAATCTACCCTTTCTTCCTGCGCATTTCTCAGCGGCTGCTCTTCTCATTGCACTACCGCATCTTTCTGGTTTTGGTACCTTAGATTTTGGTGATGATCTTTCTGGTTTTGGTACCTTAGATTTTGGTGATGATCTTTCTGGTTTAGAACCTGAACGTCTAGACTTAGGAACGGAGCGTCCAGATTTTGGCTTACTTGATTTTGGTTCTCTTGAACGTGGCTTACTTGAACGTGGAGCACTAGGTTTGTCAACGGAAGTACATTTACATCTGTTGGCATTGAATCTACCCTTTCTTCTTGCGCATTTCTCAGCTTCAGCTCTTCTCATTGCACTACCGCATCTTTCTGGTTTTGGTACCTTAGATTTTGGTGATGATCTTCCTGATTTAGGACGTGAACCTCCAGACTTAGGAGCAGAATGTCCAGATGTTGGCTTACTTGATTTTGGTGTAGAGTGTCCAGATTTTGGCCCACTTGATTTTGGTGTAGAGCGTCCAGACTTTGGCTTACTTGATTTTGGTGTAGAGCGTCCAGACTTTGGCCTACTTGATTTTGGTGAACTGGGTTTGTCAACGGAAGTACATTTACATCTGTTGGCATTGAATCTACCCTTTCTTCTTGCGCATTTCTCAGCTTCAGTTCGTCTCATTGCACTACCGCATCTTTCTGGTTTTGGTACCTTAGATTTTGGTGATGATCTTCCTGATTTAGGACGTGAACCTCCAGACTTAGGAGCAGAGTGTCCAGATGTTGGCTTACTTGATTTTGGTGTAGAGCGTCCAGACTTTGGCCTACTTGATTTTGGTGTAGAGCGTCCAGACTTTGGCTTACTTGATTTTGGTGAACTGGGTTTGTCAACGGAAGTACATTTACATCTGTTGGCATTGAATCTACCCTTTCTTCTTGCGCATTTCTCAGCTTCAGCTCTTCTCATTGCACTACCGCATCTTTCTGGTTTTGGTACCTTAGATTTTGGTGATGATCTTCCTGATTTAGGACGTGAACCTCCAGACTTAGGAGCAGAATGTCCAGATGTTGGCTTACTTGATTTTGGTGTAGAGCGTCCAGACTTTGGCCTACTTGATTTTGGTGTAGAGCGTCCAGACTTTGGCTTACTTGATTTTGGTGAACTGTGTTTGTCAACGGAAGTACATTTACATCTGTTGGCATTGAATCTACCCTTTCTTCTTGCGCATTTCTCAGCTTCAGCTCTTCTCATTGCACTACCGCATCTTTCTGGTTTTGGTACCTTAGATTTTGGTGATGATCTTCCTGATTTAGGACGTGAACCTCCAGACTTAGGAGCAGAATGTCCAGATGTTGGCTTACCTGATTTTGGTGTAGAGTGTCCAGATTTTGGCCTACTTGATTTTGGTGTAGAGCGTCCAGACTTTGGCTTACTTGATTTTGGTGAACTGGGTTTGTCAACGGAAGTACATTTACATCTGTTGGCATTGAATCTACCCTTTCTTCTTGCGCATTTCTCAGCTTCAGCTCTTCTCATTGCACTACCGCATCTTTCTGGTTTTGGTACCTTAGATTTTGGTGATGATCTTCCTGATTTAGGACGTGAACCTCCAGACTTAGGAGCAGAATGTCCAGATGTTGGCCTACTTGATTTTGGTGTAGAGCGTCCAGACTTTGGCTTACTTGATTTTGGTGAACTGGGTTTGTCAACGGAAGTACATTTACATCTGTTGGCATTGAATCTACCCTTTCTTCTTGCGCATTTCTCAGCTTCAGCTCTTCTCATTGCACTACCGCATCTTTCTGGTTTTGGTACCTTAGATTTTGGTGATGATCTTCCTGATTTAGGACGTGAACCTCCAGACTTAGGAGCAGAATGTCCAGATGTTGGCTTACTTGATTTTGGTGTAGAGCGTCCAGACTTTGGCCTACTTGATTTTGGTGTAGAGCGTCCAGACTTTGGCTTACTTGATTTTGGTGAACTGGGTTTGTCAACGGAAGTACATTTACATCTGTTGGCATTGAATCTACCCTTTCTTCTTGCGCATTTCTCAGCTTCAGTTCGTCTCATTGCACTACCGCATCTTTCTGGTTTTGGTACCTTAGATTTTGGTGATGATCTTCCTGATTTAGGACGTGAACCTCCAGACTTAGGAGCAGAATGTCCAGATGTTGGCCTACTTGATTTTGGTGTAGAGCGTCCAGATGTTGGCTTACTTGATTTTGGTGAACTGGGTTTGTCAACGGAAGTACATTTACATCTGTTGGCATTGAATCTACCCTTTCTTCTTGCGCATTTCTCAGCTTCAGCTCTTCTCATTGCACTACCGCATCTTTCTGGTTTTGGTACCTTAGATTTTGGTGATGATCTTCCTGATTTAGGACGTGAACCTCCAGACTTAGGAGCAGAATGTCCAGATGTTGGCTTACTTGATTTTGGTGTAGAGTGTCCAGATTTTGGCTTACTTGATTTTGGTGTAGAGCGTCCAGACTTTGGCCTACTTGATTTTGGTGAACTGGGTTTGTCAACGGAAGTACATTTACATCTGTTGGCATTGAATCTACCCTTTCTTTTTGCGCATTTCTCAGCTTCAGCTCTTCTCATTGCACTACCGCATCTTTCTGGTTTTGGTACCTTAGATTTTGGTGATGATCTTCCTGATTTAGGACGTGAACCTCCAGACTTAGGAGCAGAGTGTCCAGATGTTGGCTTACTTGATTTTGGTGAGCTGGGTTTGTCAACGGAAGTACATTTACATCTGTTGGCATTGAATCTACCCTTTCTTCTTGCGCATTTCTCAGCTTCAGTTCGTCTCATTGCACTACCGCATCTTTCTGGTTTTGGTACCTTAGATTTTGGTGATGATCTTCCTGATTTAGGACGTGAACCTCCAGACTTAGGAGCAGAATGTCCAGATGTTGGCTTACTTGATTTTGGTGTAGAGCGTCCAGACTTTGGCCTACTTGATTTTGGTGTAGAGCGTCCAGACTTTGGCTTACTTGATTTTGGTGAACTGGGTTTGTCAACGGAAGTACATTTACATCTGTTGGCATTGAATCTACCCTTTCTTCTTGCGCATTTCTCAGCTTCAGTTCGTCTCATTGCACTACCGCATCTTTCTGGTTTTGGTACCTTAGATTTTGGTGATGATCTTCCTGATTTAGGACGTGAACCTCCAGACTTAGGAGCAGAATGTCCAGATGTTGGCTTACTTGATTTTGGTGTAGAGCGTCCAGATGTTGGCCTACTTGATTTTGGTGTAGAGCGTCCAGACTTTGGCTTACTTGATTTTGGTGAACTGGGTTTGTCAACGGAAGTACATTTACATCTGTTGGCATTGAATCTACCCTTTCTTCTTGCGCATTTCTCAGCTTCAGTTCGTCTCATTGCACTACCGCATCTTTCTGGTTTTGGTACCTTAGATTTTGGTGATGATCTTCCTGATTTAGGACGTGAACCTCCAGACTTAGGAGCAGAATGTCCAGATGTTGGCTTACTTGATTTTGGTGTAGAGCGTCCAGACTTTGGCCTACTTGATTTTGGTGTAGAGCGTCCAGACTTTGGCTTACTTGATTTTGGTGAACTGGGTTTGTCAACGGAAGTACATTTACATCTGTTGGCATTGAATCTACCCTTTCTTCTTGCGCATTTCTCAGCTTCAGCTCTTCTCATTGCACTACCGCATCTTTCTGGTTTTGGTACCTTAGATTTTGGTGATGATCTTCCTGATTTAGGACGTGAACCTCCAGACTTAGGAGCAGAATGTCCAGATGTTGGCTTACTTGATTTTGGTGTAGAGTGTCCAGATTTTGGCCTACTTGATTTTGGTGTAGAGCGTCCAGACTTTGGCTTACTTGATTTTGGTGAACTGGGTTTGTCAACGGAAGTACATTTACATCTGTTGGCATTGAATCTACCCTTTCTTCTTGCGCATTTCTCAGCTTCAGTTCGTCTCATTGCACTACCGCATCTTTCTGGTTTTGGTACCTTAGATTTTGGTGATGATCTTCCTGATTTAGGACGTGAACCTCCAGACTTAGGAGCAGAATGTCCAGATGTTGGCTTACTTGATTTTGGTGTAGAGCGTCCAGATGTTGGCCTACTTGATTTTGGTGTAGAGCGTCCAGACTTTGGCCTACTTGATTTTGGTGTAGAGCGTCCAGACTTTGGCTTACTTGATTTTGGTGAACTGGGTTTGTCAACGGAAGTACATTTACATCTGTTGGCATTGAATCTACCCTTTCTTCTTGCGCACATCTCAGCTTCAGTTCGTCTCATTGCACTACCGCATCTTTCTGGTTTTGGTACCTTAGATTTTGGTGATGATCTTCCTGATTTAGGACGTGAACCTCCAGACTTAGGAGCAGAGTGTCCAGATGTTGGCTTACTTGATTTTGGTGTAGAGTGTCCAGATGTTGGCTTACTTGATTTTGGTGTAGAGCGTCCAGACTTTGGCTTACTTGATTTTGGTGAACTGGGTTTGTCAACGGAAGTACATTTACATCTGTTGGCATTGAATCTACCCTTTCTTCTTGCGCATTTCTCAGCTTCAGTTCGTCTCATTGCACTACCGCATCTTTCTGGTTTTGGTACCTTAGATTTTGGTGATGATCTTCCTGATTTAGGACGTGAACCTCCAGACTTAGGAGCAGAATGTCCAGATGTTGGCTTACTTGATTTTGGTGTAGAGCGTCCAGACTTTGGCCTACTTGATTTTGGTGTAGAGCGTCCAGACTTTGGCTTACTTGATTTTGGTGAACTGGGTTTGTCAACGGAAGTACATTTACATCTGTTGGCATTGAATCTACCCTTTCTTCTTGCGCATTTCTCAGCTTCAGTTCGTCTCATTGCACTACCGCATCTTTCTGGTTTTGGTACCTTAGATTTTGGTGATGATCTTCCTGATTTAGGACGTGAACCTCCAGACTTAGGAGCAGAATGTCCAGATGTTGGCTTACTTGATTTTGGTGTAGAGCGTCCAGACTTTGGCCTACTTGATTTTGGTGTAGAGCGTCCAGACTTTGGCTTACTTGATTTTGGTGAACTGGGTTTGTCAACGGAAGTACATTTACATCTGTTGGCATTGAATCTACCCTTTCTTCTTGCGCATTTCTCAGCTTCAGTTCGTCTCATTGCACTACCGCATCTTTCTGGTTTTGGTACCTTAGATTTTGGTGATGATCTTCCTGATTTAGGACGTGAACCTCCAGACTTAGGAGCAGAATGTCCAGATGTTGGCTTACTTGATTTTGGTGTAGAGCGTCCAGACTTTGGCTTACTTGATTTTGGTGAACTGGGTTTGTCAACGGAAGTACATTTACATCTGTTGGCATTGAATCTACCCTTCCTTCTTGCGCATTTCTCAGCTTCAGTTCGTCTCATTGCACTACCGCATCTTTCTGGTTTTGGTACCTTAGATTTTGGTGATGATCTTCCTGATTTAGGACGTGAACCTCCAGACTTAGGAGCAGAATGTCCAGATGTTGGCTTACTTGATTTTGGTGTAGAGCGTCCAGATTTTGGCTTACTTGATTTTGGTGTAGAGCGCCCAGACTTTGGCCTACTTGATTTTGGTGAACTGGGTTTGTCAACGGAAGTACATTTACATCTGTTGGCATTGAATCTACCCTTTCTTCTTGTGCATTTCTCAGCTTCAGCTCTTCTCATTGCACTACCGCATCTTTCTGGTTTTGGTACCTTAGATTTTGGTGATGATCTTCCTGATTTAGGACGTGAACCTCCAGACTTAGGAGCAGAATGTCCAGATGTTGGCTTACTTGATTTTGGTGTAGAGCGTCCAGATTTTGGCTTACTTGATTTTGGTGTAGAGCGCCCAGACTTTGGCCTACTTGATTTTGGTGAACTGGGTTTGTCAACGGAAGTACATTTACATCTGTTGGCATTGAATCTACCCTTTCTTCTTGCGCATTTCTCAGCTTCAGCTCTTCTCATTGCACTACCGCATCTTTCTGGTTTTGGTACCTTAGATTTTGGTGATGATCTTCCTGATTTAGGACGTGAACCTCCAGACTTAGGAGCAGAGTGTCCAGATGTTGGCTTACTTGATTTTGGTGTAGAGTGTCCAGATGTTGGCTTACTTGATTTTGGTGTAGAGCGTCCAGACTTTGGCTTACTTGATTTTGGTGAACTGGGTTTGTCAACGGAAGTACATTTACATCTGTTGGCATTGAATCTACCCTTTCTTCTTGCGCATTTCTCAGCTTCAGTTCGTCTCATTGCACTACCGCATCTTTCTGGTTTTGGTACCTTAGATTTTGGTGATGATCTTCCTGATTTAGGACGTGAACCTCCAGACTTAGGAGCAGAATGTCCAGATGTTGGCTTACTTGATTTTGGTGTAGAGCGTCCAGATGTTGGCCTACTTGATTTTGGTGTAGAGCGTCCAGACTTTGGCTTACTTGATTTTGGTGAACTGGGTTTGTCAACGGAAGTACATTTACATCTGTTGGCATTGAATCTACCCTTTCTTCTTGTGCATTTCTCAGCTTCAGCTCTTCTCATTGCACTACCGCATCTTTCTGGTTTTGGTACCTTAGATTTTGGTGATGATCTTCCTGATTTAGGACGTGAACCTCCAGACTTAGGAGCAGAATGTCCAGATGTTGGCTTACTTGATTTTGGTGTAGAGCGTCCAGATTTTGGCTTACTTGATTTTGGTGTAGAGCGTCCAGACTTTGGCCTACTTGATTTTGGTGAACTGGGTTTGTCAACGGAAGTACATTTACATCTGTTGGCATTGAATCTACCCTTTCTTCTTGTGCATTTCTCAGCTTCGGCTCTTCTCATTGCACTACCGCATCTTTCTGGTTTTGGTACCTTAGATTTTGGTGATGATCTTCCTGATTTAGGACGTGAACCTCCAGACTTAGGAGCAGAATGTCCAGATGTTGGCTTACTTGATTTTGGTGTAGAGCGTCCAGATTTTGGCTTACTTGATTTTGGTGTAGAGCGCCCAGACTTTGGCCTACTTGATTTTGGTGAACTGGGTTTGTCAACGGAAGTACATTTACATCTGTTGGCATTGAATCTACCCTTTCTTCTTGCGCATTTCTCAGCTTCAGCTCTTCTCATTGCACTACCGCATCTTTCTGGTTTTGGTACCTTAGATTTTGGTGATGATCTTCCTGATTTAGGACGTGAACCTCCAGACTTAGGAGCAGAGTGTCCAGATGTTGGCTTACTTGATTTTGGTGTAGAGTGTCCAGATGTTGGCTTACTTGATTTTGGTGTAGAGCGTCCAGACTTTGGCTTACTTGATTTTGGTGAACTGGGTTTGTCAACGGAAGTACATTTACATCTGTTGGCATTGAATCTACCCTTTCTTCTTGCGCATTTCTCAGCTTCAGTTTGTCTCATTGCACTACCGCATCTTTCTGGTTTTGGTACCTTAGATTTTGGTGATGATCTTCCTGATTTAGGACGTGAACCTCCAGACTTAGGAGCAGAATGTCCAGATGTTGGCTTACTTGATTTTGGTGTAGAGCGTCCAGACTTTGGCCTACTTGATTTTGGTGTAGAGCGTCCAGACTTTGGCTTACTTGATTTTGGTGAACTGGGTTTGTCAACGGAAGTACATTTACATCTGTTGGCATTGAATCTACCCTTTCTTCTTGCGCATTTCTCAGCTTCAGTTTGTCTCATTGCACTACCGCATCTTTCTGGTTTTGGTACCTTAGATTTTGGTGATGATCTTCCTGATTTAGGACGTGAACCTCCAGACTTAGGAGCAGAGTGTCCAGATGTTGGCTTACTTGATTTTGGTGTAGAGTGTCCAGATGTTGGCTTACTTGATTTTGGTGTAGAGTGTCCAGATGTTGGCTTACTTGATTTTGGTGTAGAGCGTCCAGACTTTGGCTTACTTGATTTTGGTGAACTGGGTTTGTCAACGGAAGTACATTTACATCTGTTGGCATTGAATCTACCCTTTCTTCTTGCGCATTTCTCAGCTTCAGTTTGTCTCATTGCACTACCGCATCTTTCTGGTTTTGGTACCTTAGATTTTGGTGATGATCTTCCTGATTTAGGACGTGAACCTCCAGACTTAGGAGCAGAGTGTCCAGATGTTGGCTTACTTGATTTTGGTGTAGAGTGTCCAGATGTTGGCTTACTTGATTTTGGTGTAGAGTGTCCAGATGTTGGCTTACTTGATTTTGGTGTAGAGCGTCCAGACTTTGGCTTACTTGATTTTGGTGAACTGGGTTTGTCAACGGAAGTACATTTACATCTGTTGGCATTGAATCTACCCTTTCTTCTTGCGCATTTCTCAGCTTCAGTTCGTCTCATTGCACTACCGCATCTTTCTGGTTTTGGTACCTTAGATTTTGGTGATGATCTTCCTGATTTAGGACGTGAACCTCCAGACTTAGGAGCAGAATGTCCAGATGTTGGCTTACTTGATTTTGGTGTAGAGCGTCCAGATGTTGGCCTACTTGATTTTGGTGTAGAGCGTCCAGACTTTGGCCTACTTGATTTTGGTGTAGAGCGTCCAGACTTTGGCTTACTTGATTTTGGTGAACTGGGTTTGTCAACGGAAGTACATTTACATCTGTTGGCATTGAATCTACCCTTTCTTCTTGCGCACATCTCAGCTTCAGTTCGTCTCATTGCACTACCGCATCTTTCTGGTTTTGGTACCTTAGATTTTGGTGATGATCTTCCTGATTTAGGACGTGAACCTCCAGACTTAGGAGCAGAGTGTCCAGATGTTGGCTTACTTGATTTTGGTGTAGAGTGTCCAGATGTTGGCTTACTTGATTTTGGTGTAGAGCGTCCAGATTTTGGCTTACTTGATTTTGGTGTAGAGCGCCCAGACTTTGGCCTACTTGATTTTGGTGAACTGGGTTTGTCAACGGAAGTACATTTACATCTGTTGGCATTGAATCTACCCTTTCTTCTTGCGCATTTCTCAGCTTCAGCTCTTCTCATTGCACTACCGCATCTTTCTGGTTTTGGTACCTTAGATTTTGGTGATGATCTTCCTGATTTAGGACGTGAACCTCCAGACTTAGGAGCAGAGTGTCCAGATGTTGGCTTACTTGATTTTGGTGTAGAGTGTCCAGATGTTGGCTTACTTGATTTTGGTGTAGAGCGTCCAGACTTTGGCTTACTTGATTTTGGTGAACTGGGTTTGTCAACGGAAGTACATTTACATCTGTTGGCATTGAATCTACCCTTTCTTCTTGCGCATTTCTCAGCTTCAGTTCGTCTCATTGCACTACCGCATCTTTCTGGTTTTGGTACCTTAGATTTTGGTGATGATCTTCCTGATTTAGGACGTGAACCTCCAGACTTAGGAGCAGAATGTCCAGATGTTGGCTTACTTGATTTTGGTGTAGAGCGTCCAGATGTTGGCCTACTTGATTTTGGTGTAGAGCGTCCAGACTTTGGCTTACTTGATTTTGGTGAACTGGGTTTGTCAACGGAAGTACATTTACATCTGTTGGCATTGAATCTACCCTTTCTTCTTGTGCATTTCTCAGCTTCAGCTCTTCTCATTGCACTACCGCATCTTTCTGGTTTTGGTACCTTAGATTTTGGTGATGATCTTCCTGATTTAGGACGTGAACCTCCAGACTTAGGAGCAGAATGTCCAGATGTTGGCTTACTTGATTTTGGTGTAGAGCGTCCAGATTTTGGCTTACTTGATTTTGGTGTAGAGCGTCCAGACTTTGGCCTACTTGATTTTGGTGAACTGGGTTTGTCAACGGAAGTACATTTACATCTGTTGGCATTGAATCTACCCTTTCTTCTTGTGCATTTCTCAGCTTCGGCTCTTCTCATTGCACTACCGCATCTTTCTGGTTTTGGTACCTTAGATTTTGGTGATGATCTTCCTGATTTAGGACGTGAACCTCCAGACTTAGGAGCAGAATGTCCAGATGTTGGCTTACTTGATTTTGGTGTAGAGCGTCCAGATTTTGGCTTACTTGATTTTGGTGTAGAGCGCCCAGACTTTGGCCTACTTGATTTTGGTGAACTGGGTTTGTCAACGGAAGTACATTTACATCTGTTGGCATTGAATCTACCCTTTCTTCTTGCGCATTTCTCAGCTTCAGCTCTTCTCATTGCACTACCGCATCTTTCTGGTTTTGGTACCTTAGATTTTGGTGATGATCTTCCTGATTTAGGACGTGAACCTCCAGACTTAGGAGCAGAGTGTCCAGATGTTGGCTTACTTGATTTTGGTGTAGAGTGTCCAGATGTTGGCTTACTTGATTTTGGTGTAGAGCGTCCAGACTTTGGTTTACTTGATTTTGGTGAACTGGGTTTGTCAACGGAAGTACATTTACATCTGTTGGCATTGAATCTACCCTTTCTTCTTGCGCATTTCTCAGCTTCAGTTTGTCTCATTGCACTACCGCATCTTTCTGGTTTTGGTACCTTAGATTTTGGTGATGATCTTCCTGATTTAGGACGTGAACCTCCAGACTTAGGAGCAGAATGTCCAGATGTTGGCTTACTTGATTTTGGTGTAGAGCGTCCAGACTTTGGCCTACTTGATTTTGGTGTAGAGCGTCCAGACTTTGGCTTACTTGATTTTGGTGAACTGGGTTTGTCAACGGAAGTACATTTACATCTGTTGGCATTGAATCTACCCTTTCTTCTTGCGCATTTCTCAGCTTCAGTTTGTCTCATTGCACTACCGCATCTTTCTGGTTTTGGTACCTTAGATTTTGGTGATGATCTTCCTGATTTAGGACGTGAACCTCCAGACTTAGGAGCAGAGTGTCCAGATGTTGGCTTACTTGATTTTGGTGTAGAGTGTCCAGATGTTGGCTTACTTGATTTTGGTGTAGAGTGTCCAGATGTTGGCTTACTTGATTTTGGTGTAGAGCGTCCAGACTTTGGCTTACTTGATTTTGGTGAACTGGGTTTGTCAACGGAAGTACATTTACATCTGTTGGCATTGAATCTACCCTTTCTTCTTGCGCATTTCTCAGCTTCAGTTCGTCTCATTGCACTACCGCATCTTTCTGGTTTTGGTACCTTAGATTTTGGTGATGATCTTCCTGATTTAGGACGTGAACCTCCAGACTTAGGAGCAGAATGTCCAGATGTTGGCTTACTTGATTTTGGTGTAGAGCGTCCAGACTTTGGCCTACTTGATTTTGGTGTAGAGCGTCCAGACTTTGGCTTACTTGATTTTGGTGTAGAGCGCCCAGACTTTGGCCTACTTGATTTTGGTGAACTGGGTTTGTCAACGGAAGTACATTTACATCTGTTGGCATTGAATCTACCCTTTCTTCTTGCGCATTTCTCAGCTTCAGCTCTTCTCATTGCACTACCGCATCTTTCTGGTTTTGGTACCTTAGATTTTGGTGATGATCTTCCTGATTTAGGACGTGAACCTCCAGACTTAGGAGCAGAGTGTCCAGATGTTGGCTTACTTGATTTTGGTGTAGAGTGTCCAGATGTTGGCTTACTTGATTTTGGTGTAGAGCGTCCAGACTTTGGCTTACTTGATTTTGGTGAACTGGGTTTGTCAACGGAAGTACATTTACATCTGTTGGCATTGAATCTACCCTTTCTTCTTGCGCACATCTCAGCTTCAGTTCGTCTCATTGCACTACCGCATCTTTCTGGTTTTGGTACCTTAGATTTTGGTGATGATCTTCCTGATTTAGGACGTGAACCTCCAGACTTAGGAGCAGAGTGTCCAGATGTTGGCTTACTTGATTTTGGTGTAGAGTGTCCAGATGTTGGCTTACTTGATTTTGGTGTAGAGCGTCCAGATTTTGGCTTACTTGATTTTGGTGTAGAGCGCCCAGACTTTGGCCTACTTGATTTTGGTGAACTGGGTTTGTCAACGGAAGTACATTTACATCTGTTGGCATTGAATCTACCCTTTCTTCTTGCGCATTTCTCAGCTTCAGCTCTTCTCATTGCACTACCGCATCTTTCTGGTTTTGGTACCTTAGATTTTGGTGATGATCTTCCTGATTTAGGACGTGAACCTCCAGACTTAGGAGCAGAGTGTCCAGATGTTGGCTTACTTGATTTTGGTGTAGAGTGTCCAGATGTTGGCTTACTTGATTTTGGTGTAGAGCGTCCAGACTTTGGCTTACTTGATTTTGGTGAACTGGGTTTGTCAACGGAAGTACATTTACATCTGTTGGCATTGAATCTACCCTTTCTTCTTGCGCACATCTCAGCTTCAGTTCGTCTCATTGCACTACCGCATCTTTCTGGTTTTGGTACCTTAGATTTTGGTGATGATCTTCCTGATTTAGGACGTGAACCTCCAGACTTAGGAGCAGAGTGTCCAGATGTTGGCTTACTTGATTTTGGTGTAGAGTGTCCAGATGTTGGCTTACTTGATTTTGGTGTAGAGCGTCCAGATTTTGGCTTACTTGATTTTGGTGTAGAGCGCCCAGACTTTGGCCTACTTGATTTTGGTGAACTGGGTTTGTCAACGGAAGTACATTTACATCTGTTGGCATTGAATCTACCCTTTCTTCTTGCGCATTTCTCAGCTTCAGCTCTTCTCATTGCACTACCGCATCTTTCTGGTTTTGGTACCTTAGATTTTGGTGATGATCTTCCTGATTTAGGACGTGAACCTCCAGACTTAGGAGCAGAGTGTCCAGATGTTGGCTTACTTGATTTTGGTGTAGAGTGTCCAGATGTTGGCTTACTTGATTTTGGTGTAGAGCGTCCAGACTTTGGCTTACTTGATTTTGGTGAACTGGGTTTGTCAACGGAAGTACATTTACATCTGTTGGCATTGAATCTACCCTTTCTTCTTGCGCATTTCTCAGCTTCAGTTCGTCTCATTGCACTACCGCATCTTTCTGGTTTTGGTACCTTAGATTTTGGTGATGATCTTCCTGATTTAGGACGTGAACCTCCAGACTTAGGAGCAGAATGTCCAGATGTTGGCTTACTTGATTTTGGTGTAGAGCGTCCAGATGTTGGCCTACTTGATTTTGGTGTAGAGCGTCCAGACTTTGGCTTACTTGATTTTGGTGAACTGGGTTTGTCAACGGAAGTACATTTACATCTGTTGGCATTGAATCTACCCTTTCTTCTTGTGCATTTCTCAGCTTCAGCTCTTCTCATTGCACTACCGCATCTTTCTGGTTTTGGTACCTTAGATTTTGGTGATGATCTTCCTGATTTAGGACGTGAACCTCCAGACTTAGGAGCAGAATGTCCAGATGTTGGCTTACTTGATTTTGGTGTAGAGCGTCCAGATTTTGGCTTACTTGATTTTGGTGTAGAGCGTCCAGACTTTGGCCTACTTGATTTTGGTGAACTGGGTTTGTCAACGGAAGTACATTTACATCTGTTGGCATTGAATCTACCCTTTCTTCTTGTGCATTTCTCAGCTTCGGCTCTTCTCATTGCACTACCGCATCTTTCTGGTTTTGGTACCTTAGATTTTGGTGATGATCTTCCTGATTTAGGACGTGAACCTCCAGACTTAGGAGCAGAATGTCCAGATGTTGGCTTACTTGATTTTGGTGTAGAGCGTCCAGATTTTGGCTTACTTGATTTTGGTGTAGAGCGCCCAGACTTTGGCCTACTTGATTTTGGTGAACTGGGTTTGTCAACGGAAGTACATTTACATCTGTTGGCATTGAATCTACCCTTTCTTCTTGCGCATTTCTCAGCTTCAGCTCTTCTCATTGCACTACCGCATCTTTCTGGTTTTGGTACCTTAGATTTTGGTGATGATCTTCCTGATTTAGGACGTGAACCTCCAGACTTAGGAGCAGAGTGTCCAGATGTTGGCTTACTTGATTTTGGTGTAGAGTGTCCAGATGTTGGCTTACTTGATTTTGGTGTAGAGCGTCCAGACTTTGGCTTACTTGATTTTGGTGAACTGGGTTTGTCAACGGAAGTACATTTACATCTGTTGGCATTGAATCTACCCTTTCTTCTTGCGCATTTCTCAGCTTCAGTTTGTCTCATTGCACTACCGCATCTTTCTGGTCTTGGTACCTTAGATTTTGGTGATGATCTTCCTGATTTAGGACGTGAACCTCCAGACTTAGGAGCAGAATGTCCAGATGTTGGCTTACTTGATTTTGGTGTAGAGCGTCCAGACTTTGGCCTACTTGATTTTGGTGTAGAGCGTCCAGACTTTGGCTTACTTGATTTTGGTGAACTGGGTTTGTCAACGGAAGTACATTTACATCTGTTGGCATTGAATCTACCCTTTCTTCTTGCGCATTTCTCAGCTTCAGTTTGTCTCATTGCACTACCGCATCTTTCTGGTTTTGGTACCTTAGATTTTGGTGATGATCTTCCTGATTTAGGACGTGAACCTCCAGACTTAGGAGCAGAGTGTCCAGATGTTGGCTTACTTGATTTTGGTGTAGAGTGTCCAGATGTTGGCTTACTTGATTTTGGTGTAGAGTGTCCAGATGTTGGCTTACTTGATTTTGGTGTAGAGCGTCCAGACTTTGGCTTACTTGATTTTGGTGAACTGGGTTTGTCAACGGAAGTACATTTACATCTGTTGGCATTGAATCTACCCTTTCTTCTTGCGCATTTCTCAGCTTCAGTTCGTCTCATTGCACTACCGCATCTTTCTGGTTTTGGTACCTTAGATTTTGGTGATGATCTTCCTGATTTAGGACGTGAACCTCCAGACTTAGGAGCAGAATGTCCAGATGTTGGCTTACTTGATTTTGGTGTAGAGCGTCCAGACTTTGGCCTACTTGATTTTGGTGTAGAGCGTCCAGACTTTGGCTTACTTGATTTTGGTGAACTGGGTTTGTCAACGGAAGTACATTTACATCTGTTGGCATTGAATCTACCCTTTCTTCTTGCGCATTTCTCAGCTTCAGTTCGTCTCATTGCACTACCGCATCTTTCTGGTTTTGGTACCTTAGATTTTGGTGATGATCTTCCTGATTTAGGACGTGAACCTCCAGACTTAGGAGCAGAATGTCCAGATGTTGGCTTACTTGATTTTGGTGTAGAGCGTCCAGATGTTGGCCTACTTGATTTTGGTGTAGAGCGTCCAGACTTTGGCCTACTTGATTTTGGTGTAGAGCGTCCAGACTTTGGCTTACTTGATTTTGGTGAACTGGGTTTGTCAACGGAAGTACATTTACATCTGTTGGCATTGAATCTACCCTTTCTTCTTGCGCACATCTCAGCTTCAGTTCGTCTCATTGCACTACCGCATCTTTCTGGTTTTGGTACCTTAGATTTTGGTGATGATCTTCCTGATTTAGGACGTGAACCTCCAGACTTAGGAGCAGAGTGTCCAGATGTTGGCTTACTTGATTTTGGTGTAGAGTGTCCAGATGTTGGCTTACTTGATTTTGGTGTAGAGCGTCCAGATTTTGGCTTACTTGATTTTGGTATAGAGCGCCCAGACTTTGGCCTACTTGATTTTGGTGAACTGGGTTTGTCAACGGAAGTACATTTACATCTGTTGGCATTGAATCTACCCTTTCTTCTTGCGCATTTCTCAGCTTCAGCTCTTCTCATTGCACTACCGCATCTTTCTGGTTTTGGTACCTTAGATTTTGGTGATGATCTTCCTGATTTAGGACGTGAACCTCCAGACTTAGGAGCAGAGTGTCCAGATGTTGGCTTACTTGATTTTGGTGTAGAGTGTCCAGATGTTGGCTTACTTGATTTTGGTGTAGAGCGTCCAGACTTTGGCTTACTTGATTTTGGTGAACTGGGTTTGTCAACGGAAGTACATTTACATCTGTTGGCATTGAATCTACCCTTTCTTCTTGCGCACATCTCAGCTTCAGTTCGTCTCATTGCACTACCGCATCTTTCTGGTTTTGGTACCTTAGATTTTGGTGATGATCTTCCTGATTTAGGACGTGAACCTCCAGACTTAGGAGCAGAGTGTCCAGATGTTGGCTTACTTGATTTTGGTGTAGAGTGTCCAGATGTTGGCTTACTTGATTTTGGTGTAGAGCGTCCAGATTTTGGCTTACTTGATTTTGGTGTAGAGCGCCCAGACTTTGGCCTACTTGATTTTGGTGAACTGGGTTTGTCAACGGAAGTACATTTACATCTGTTGGCATTGAATCTACCCTTTCTTCTTGCGCATTTCTCAGCTTCAGCTCTTCTCATTGCACTACCGCATCTTTCTGGTTTTGGTACCTTAGATTTTGGTGATGATCTTCCTGATTTAGGACGTGAACCTCCAGACTTAGGAGCAGAGTGTCCAGATGTTGGCTTACTTGATTTTGGTGTAGAGTGTCCAGATGTTGGCTTACTTGATTTTGGTGTAGAGCGTCCAGACTTTGGCTTACTTGATTTTGGTGAACTGGGTTTGTCAACGGAAGTACATTTACATCTGTTGGCATTGAATCTACCCTTTCTTCTTGCGCATTTCTCAGCTTCAGTTCGTCTCATTGCACTACCGCATCTTTCTGGTTTTGGTACCTTAGATTTTGGTGATGATCTTCCTGATTTAGGACGTGAACCTCCAGACTTAGGAGCAGAATGTCCAGATGTTGGCTTACTTGATTTTGGTGTAGAGCGTCCAGACTTTGGCCTACTTGATTTTGGTGTAGAGCGTCCAGACTTTGGCTTACTTGATTTTGGTGAACTGGGTTTGTCAACGGAAGTACATTTACATCTGTTGGCATTGAATCTACCCTTTCTTCTTGCGCATTTTTCAGCTTCAGTTCGTCTCATTGCACTACCGCATCTTTCTGGTTTTGGTACCTTAGATTTTGGTGATGATCTTCCTGATTTAGGACGTGAACCTCCAGACTTAGGAGCAGAATGTCCAGATGTTGGCTTACTTGATTTTGGTGTAGAGCGTCCAGATGTTGGCCTACTTGATTTTGGTGTAGAGCGTCCAGACTTTGGCTTACTTGATTTTGGTGAACTGGGTTTGTCAACGGAAGTACATTTACATCTGTTGGCATTGAATCTACCCTTTCTTCTTGCGCACATCTCAGCTTCAGTTCGTCTCATTGCACTACCGCATCTTTCTGGTTTTGGTACCTTAGATTTTGGTGATGATCTTCCTGATTTAGGACGTGAACCTCCAGACTTAGGAGCAGAGTTTCCAGATGTTGGCTTACTTGATTTTGGTGTAGAGTGTCCAGATGTTGGCTTACTTGATTTTGGTGTAGAGCGTCCAGATTTTGGCTTACTTGATTTTGGTGTAGAGCGCCCAGACTTTGGCCTACTTGATTTTGGTGAACTGGGTTTGTCAACGGAAGTACATTTACATCTGTTGGCATTGAATCTACCCTTTCTTCTTGCGCATTTCTCAGCTTCAGCTCTTCTCATTGCACTACCGCATCTTTCTGGTTTTGGTACCTTAGATTTTGGTGATGATCTTCCTGATTTAGGACGTGAACCTCCAGACTTAGGAGCAGAGTGTCCAGATGTTGGCTTACTTGATTTTGGTGTAGAGTGTCCAGATGTTGGCTTACTTGATTTTGGTGTAGAGCGTCCAGACTTTGGCTTACTTGATTTTGGTGAACTGGGTTTGTCAACGGAAGTACATTTACATCTGTTGGCATTGAATCTACCCTTTCTTCTTGCGCATTTCTCAGCTTCAGTTCGTCTCATTGCACTACCGCATCTTTCTGGTTTTGGTACCTTAGATTTTGGTGATGATCTTCCTGATTTAGGACGTGAACCTCCAGACTTAGGAGCAGAATGTCCAGATGTTGGCTTACTTGATTTTGGTGTAGAGCGTCCAGACTTTGGCTTACTTGATTTTGGTGTAGAGCGTCCAGATTTTGGCTTACTTGATTTTGGTGTAGAGCGCCCAGACTTTGGCCTACTTGATTTTGGTGAACTGGGTTTGTCAACGGAAGTACATTTACATCTGTTGGCATTGAATCTACCCTTTCTTCTTGCGCATTTCTCAGCTTCAGCTCTTCTCATTGCACTACCGCATCTTTCTGGTTTTGGTACCTTAGATTTTGGTGATGATCTTCCTGATTTAGGACGTGAACCTCCAGACTTAGGAGCAGAGTGTCCAGATGTTGGCTTACTTGATTTTGGTGTAGAGCGTCCAGACTTTGGCCTACTTGATTTTGGTGTAGAGCGTCCAGACTTTGGCTTACTTGATTTTGGTGAACTGGGTTTGTCAACGGAAGTACATTTACATCTGTTGGCATTGAATCTACCCTTTCTTCTTGCGCATTTCTCAGCTTCAGCTCTTCTCATTGCACTACCGCATCTTTCTGGTTTTGGTACCTTAGATTTTGGTGATGATCTTCCTGATTTAGGACGTGAACCTCCAGACTTAGGAGCAGAATGTCCAGATGTTGGCTTACTTGATTTTGGTGTAGAGTGTCCAGATTTTGGCCCACTTGATTTTGGTGTAGAGCGTCCAGACTTTGGCTTACTTGATTTTGGTGTAGAGCGTCCAGACTTTGGCCTACTTGATTTTGGTGAACTGGGTTTGTCAACGGAAGTACATTTACATCTGTTGGCATTGAATCTACCCTTTCTTCTTGCGCATTTCTCAGCTTCAGTTCGTCTCATTGCACTACCGCATCTTTCTGGTTTTGGTACCTTAGATTTTGGTGATGATCTTCCTGATTTAGGACGTGAACCTCCAGACTTAGGAGCAGAATGTCCAGATGTTGGCTTACTTGATTTTGGTGTAGAGCGTCCAGACTTTGGCTTACTTGATTTTGGTGAACTGGGTTTGTCAACGGAAGTACATTTACATCTGTTGGCATTGAATCTACCCTTTCTTCTTGCGCATTTCTCAGCTTCAGCTCTTCTCATTGCACTACCGCATCTTTCTGGTTTTGGTACCTTAGATTTTGGTGATGATCTTCCTGATTTAGGACGTGAACCTCCAGACTTAGGAGCAGAATGTCCAGATGTTGGCTTACTTGATTTTGGTGTAGAGCGTCCAGATTTTGGCTTACTTGATTTTGGTGTAGAGCGTCCAGACTTTGGCCTACTTGATTTTGGTGAACTGGGTTTGTCAACGGAAGTACATTTACATCTGTTGGCATTGAATCTACCCTTTCTTCTTGCGCATTTCTCAGCTTCAGTTCGTCTCATTGCACTACCGCATCTTTCTGGTTTTGGTACCTTAGATTTTGGTGATGATCTTCCTGATTTAGGACGTGAACCTCCAGACTTAGGAGCAGAATGTCCAGATGTTGGCTTACTTGATTTTGGTGTAGAGCGTCCAGACTTTGGCCTACTTGATTTTGGTGTAGAGCGTCCAGACTTTGGCTTACTTGATTTTGGTGAACTGGGTTTGTCAACGGAAGTACATTTACATCTGTTGGCATTGAATCTACCCTTTCTTCTTGCGCATTTCTCAGCTTCAGTTCGTCTCATTGCACTACCGCATCTTTCTGGTTTTGGTACCTTAGATTTTGGTGATGATCTTCCTGATTTAGGACGTGAACCTCCAGACTTAGGAGCAGAATGTCCAGATGTTGGCTTACTTGATTTTGGTGTAGAGCGTCCAGATGTTGGCCTACTTGATTTTGGTGTAGAGCGTCCAGACTTTGGCCTACTTGATTTTGGTGTAGAGCGTCCAGACTTTGGCTTACTTGATTTTGGTGAACTGGGTTTGTCAACGGAAGTACATTTACATCTGTTGGCATTGAATCTACCCTTTCTTCTTGCGCACATCTCAGCTTCAGTTCGTCTCATTGCACTACCGCATCTTTCTGGTTTTGGTACCTTAGATTTTGGTGATGATCTTCCTGATTTAGGACGTGAACCTCCAGACTTAGGAGCAGAATGTCCAGATGTTGGCTTACTTGATTTTGGTGTAGAGCGTCCAGACTTTGGCCTACTTGATTTTGGTGTAGAGCGTCCAGACTTTGGCTTACTTGATTTTGGTGAACTGGGTTTGTCAACGGAAGTACATTTACATCTGTTGGCATTGAATCTACCCTTTCTTCTTGCGCATTTCTCAGCTTCAGTTCGTCTCATTGCACTACCGCATCTTTCTGGTTTTGGTACCTTAGATTTTGGTGATGATCTTCCTGATTTAGGACGTGAACCTCCAGACTTAGGAGCAGAATGTCCAGATGTTGGCTTACTTGATTTTGGTGTAGAGCGTCCAGATGTTGGCCTACTTGATTTTGGTGTAGAGCGTCCAGACTTTGGCCTACTTGGTTTTGGTGTAGAGCGTCCAGACTTTGGCTTACTTGATTTTGGTGAACTGGGTTTGTCAACGGAAGTACATTTACATCTGTTGGCATTGAATCTACCCTTTCTTCTTGCGCACATCTCAGCTTCAGTTCGTCTCATTGCACTACCGCATCTTTCTGGTTTTGGTACCTTAGATTTTGGTGATGATCTTCCTGATTTAGGACGTGAACCTCCAGACTTAGGAGCAGAGTGTCCAGATGTTGGCTTACTTGATTTTGGTGTAGAGTGTCCAGATGTTGGCTTACTTGATTTTGGTGTAGAGCGTCCAGATTTTGGCTTACTTGATTTTGGTGTAGAGCGCCCAGACTTTGGCCTACTTGATTTTGGTGAACTGGGTTTGTCAACGGAAGTACATTTACATCTGTTGGCATTGAATCTACCCTTTCTTCTTGCGCATTTCTCAGCTTCAGCTCTTCTCATTGCACTACCGCATCTTTCTGGTTTTGGTACCTTAGATTTTGGTGATGATCTTCCTGATTTAGGACGTGAACCTCCAGACTTAGGAGCAGAGTGTCCAGATGTTGGCTTACTTGATTTTGGTGTAGAGTGTCCAGATGTTGGCTTACTTGATTTTGGTGTAGAGCGTCCAGACTTTGGCTTACTTGATTTTGGTGAACTGGGTTTGTCAACGGAAGTACATTTACATCTGTTGGCATTGAATCTACCCTTTCTTCTTGCGCACATCTCAGCTTCAGTTCGTCTCATTGCACTACCGCATCTTTCTGGTTTTGGTACCTTAGATTTTGGTGATGATCTTCCTGATTTAGGACGTGAACCTCCAGACTTAGGAGCAGAGTGTCCAGATGTTGGCTTACTTGATTTTGGTGTAGAGCGTCCAGATTTTGGCTTACTTGATTTTGGTGTAGAGCGCCCAGACTTTGGCCTACTTGATTTTGGTGAACTGGGTTTGTCAACGGAAGTACATTTACATCTGTTGGCATTGAATCTACCCTTTCTTCTTGCGCATTTCTCAGCTTCAGCTCTTCTCATTGCACTACCGCATCTTTCTGGTTTTGGTACCTTAGATTTTGGTGATGATCTTCCTGATTTAGGACGTGAACCTCCAGACTTAGGAGCAGAGTGTCCAGATGTTGGCTTACTTGATTTTGGTGTAGAGTGTCCAGATGTTGGCTTACTTGATTTTGGTGTAGAGCGTCCAGACTTTGGCTTACTTGATTTTGGTGAACTGGGTTTGTCAACGGAAGTACATTTACATCTGTTGGCATTGAATCTACCCTTTCTTCTTGCGCATTTCTCAGCTTCAGTTCGTCTCATTGCACTACCGCATCTTTCTGGTTTTGGTACCTTAGATTTTGGTGATGATCTTCCTGATTTAGGACGTGAACCTCCAGACTTAGGAGCAGAGTGTCCAGATGTTGGCTTACTTGATTTTGGTGTAGAGTGTCCAGATGTTGGCTTACTTGATTTTGGTGTAGAGCGTCCAGACTTTGGCTTACTTGATTTTGGTGAACTGGGTTTGTCAACGGAAGTACATTTACATCTGTTGGCATTGAATCTACCCTTTCTTCTTGCGCATTTCTCAGCTTCAGCTCTTCTCATTGCACTACCGCATCTTTCTGGTTTTGGTACCTTAGATTTTGGTGATGATCTTCCTGATTTAGGACGTGAACCTCCAGACTTAGGAGCAGAGTGTCCAGATGTTGGCTTACTTGATTTTGGTGTAGAGCGTCCAGACTTTGGCTTACTTGATTTTGGTGTAGAGCGTCCAGACTTTGGCTTACTTGATTTTGGTGAACTGGGTTTGTCAACGGAAGTACATTTACATCTGTTGGCATTGAATCTACCCTTTCTTCTTGCGCATTTCTTAGCTTCTGCTCTTCTCATTTCACTACCGCATCTTTCTGGCTTAGTTTGTGATTTGCTTGGTTTTTCTGGCTTAGGCTGTGATTTGCTTGGTTTTTCTGGCTTAGAACCTGATTTACTAGGTTTTTCTGGTTTATAACCTGATTTACTAGGTCTTTCTGGTTTAGAACCTGATTTACTAGGCTTGTTAACGGAAGTACATCTGCATTTCTTGCCATTGAATCTACCGTTTCTCTTTGCACATTTTTCAGCTTCTGCTCTTCTCATTTCACTACCGCATCTTTCGGGCTTAGCTTGTGATTTGCTTGGTTTTTCTGGCTTAGGCTGTGATTTGCTTGGTTTTTCTGGCTTAGGCTGTGATTTGCTTGGTTTTTCTGGCTTAGGCTGTGATTTGCTTGGTTTTTCTGGCTTAGGCTGTGATTTGCTTGGTTTTTCTGGCTTAGGCTGTGATTTGCTTGGTTTTTCTGGCTTAGAACCTGACTTACTAGGTCTTTCTGGTTTAGAACCTGATTTACTAGGCTTGTTAACGGAAGTACATCTGCATTTCTTCCCATTGAATCTACCGTTTCTCTTTGCACATTTTTCAGCTTCTGCTCTTCTCATTTCACTACCGCATCTTTCGGGCTTAAGTTGTGATTTGCTTGGTTTTTCTGGCTTAGGCTGTGATTTGCTTGGTTTTTCGGGCTTAGAAACTGACTTGCTAGGTCTTTCTGGTTTAGAATCTGATTTGCTCTGTTTCTCTGGTTGCTCGTCTTCAGATGATCCTGATTTTTCGTCAGATTCATCTGACTTTTCCTTTTCGTCTGTTTTTGGACCTGGTTGTGGTTTAGGAGCTGGTTTTTCATCAGATTTGTCAGCTTCAGATGAATACGATTCGTCATCAGATTTAGCTGGTTGTGTTTCTTTTTCGTTATCATCTTCCTCTGTTTCTTGTTTTGGTGGTGTGGGTTTCTTGCAACCGCATGTATTTTCATCAAAAACTCCCTTTGGAACTTTAGCACAATCAGATTTAGCTTTTTCTTTCATTGGACCATCGCATTTTACTGCTGGTTTTGGCTCTGGTGCTGGTTTTGGTTCTTCACTGGAACTTGATCCATCTTCTTTAGAATCTGAGCCTTCTTCTTCTGGTTCATACTCAGCATCACCTGGCTTTCCTTTGCCCTTCTTCTTTTTCTTAAGGACTTCATCAGATTCACCATCATATTCTTCTGATGTTTCTGTCTCGTCTTCAATGACTTCTTCGATTGTTTCTTCCTCATCAGGTCCAGCTTTGTCTTTGTTCTCCTTTCCTTTCTTTCCTGTTGGCTTCACTCCTGCTGTGGTTACCTGTTAGTTAAAAAAAATTAACATAAATAAAAAATATATAAATAATATTTAATATGAAATTTGATAAATTTTTAAAATGTTTTTATGATGCTCACTTCATCTTCATATTCGTAGTCGTACTCGTACTCGTACTCTCCACTAAAAATTTATTTTAATTTAATATTATATTATATTTTTGTATAATATATGTATAATATATATCTATGTATATTTTTTCGAAAAAATAAATAAAAATTTAATAAAATTCAAATACTTACTCTTCGCTGTAAGAAAAAAAATAAATATTAGAAAGTTGTTTGTAAAAAAGTAGGATTTAATTATTAAAATTTTTCTCTATATTTTTTGGATTTTAATTAATATTTTTCAAATTTCTTAATTATTCACTTGTTCAATTTTTAAATTAAATTTATTGATTATTTTAAAAAATAGAATTATTTCAAAAACAAATTCTTTAGAAGTTAAGAAATTAAGTTAAGAATTTTTTAAATAATTTTGTAAATGAAAATCTACTTTTCTTTCAAAAAATTATTTTGGAATTTATTTCAAATAATTATTTTTTAAATAAATTTTTTTTTACTTTATAGAAATTGTGCAGATTCGGACCAACTTATTTTGTAAATTTAGTTATGTTAAACTTATTTAGAATTGATAGCTAAAAAATAAAATATACTCACTAGTACTCGTCGTCGTAATATTCTTCATCATAGTATTCATCGTCGTAATATTCATCGCCGTATTCATATTCGTCACCACCATCGACAGGCCCTTCTGGATTAGCGGGACCCTCTGGCTTGCCTGAATTTTCAGGTTTCTCTGGATTTTCAGGTTTCTCTGGATTTTCAGGCTTGCCTGGATTTTCAGGCCTTTCTGGTATTTCAGGTCTTTCTGGTCTTTCTGGCCTTTCTGGTTTTTCTGGCCTTTCTGGTCTCTCTGGTGGTGCCGCAGTGGTTTCAATTTCGGCGATCTTCTTTTTAGGTGGAGGTTTAGCTCCTGGATGCTCCTTCTTGATGATTTCCAACACTTCCTCAGAGCAAACAAGCTCCTTGTTAGAGTTTTCTTCACAAGAAGATTCGGATTTTGGCCCGAAGGCAATTGCCGTTCCAATAAGGAACAGCAAAATTAACAATGAATTTCTCATTTTATTTCACTTCTTTTTTCACTTGGTTTTCACTTGTTTCACACTTCTTTACTATTTCTAGGAGAAGTCTGGAAATGAATTCCAAAAACTGACTTTTCTAGGCTCCGAGGTCCTCCTTTTATACCCAGAAATCGAGAGAGTCAGTCATGTGACTTGATGCTGTCTCTTTCATCCAGCACAGCATCGATTAAATTCACTTAAAATTTTAGTTATTTTATTAAGTAGTTTTGATAATATTTTATTTTAATAAAGGCTTTACTGTACAGAAAATGTCAAGATGAGAGAATAGGCGTGGCATAAAAACTAGGGCGAGAGTGGGGAGAGACAAGGTTTTGTCTCAGTTGTGTACCAAGGTTCGAACAAAACAGTTGGTATTCATTATTAAAATTATTTTTTCAAATGAATTTTTTCAAAATTTTTCAATACAAAATTTAAACATAGAAGAATTTTGAAAGAATTTTTGTAAAAAAAATGTTCAAATAATGCATTTATTAACGATAAGAATATTTACCTTTTAAATAAAATGTTATCTAAATCTGAAATATATCAAGAATTTTGTATTTTAAAAATTCAAGCAATTTAAAATAATATTTTTAATTTTTTATGTTGAACAATTCTCATTTATGTCTGACTTTTAAAATGCGAATATTTCTCAGACTTTTGCATAGCTAATTAATATTTAGAATAAGTTTTTTAAAATATTATTTGAATAACAACATTGTTTATTTCAGGTATACGTGGCCTTTACAAAATATCCTACCTCATCCATAACAATAACATAAAAATTACAATTAAAAAATACTAACTAATTAATAATTTCATCAAATAGTAGTTATAAAATAATAATTTTATTTATTATAAAATAATAATAATCAAAAAAAATATATGACATTTTATTTATTTTCTCAGATCTGCTGACATTTTTCAGCTATAAAATGCTAATAAATAAACTTAACTAAAATAATATCAATTAATTAAAATGTAATAAAAATTTCCACCTAAAAATCAATCTTTTTGAAAATTTTGACAAACTGAAAGACAAACAAAAGAATATTATTTTGTAAATCTAAGCCAACAATTTATATTTTTTAAAATTTTATTTGTAAAATAAAGAAAAATTAAGTTTTTGTAGTTTTATTCCACTCTTTATTTCAGAAAGCTTCCTTAAAGATTTATTATCATTTTTATTGAAAAGAGTCAAAGACAGTTAAAAATATATAAAAAAAAGTTTTGAAAAAAATGCTATTTTTTAATTAATTTTTTCAAATCTAATTCCAAATAAAAAATTTGCATCTCTTTCACTTTATTTATTTGTTGGTCGTCTTTCAAGCTTTAAAATCTTATTTAATTTGAATTTTATGACCTTTTATTTTATGTCTTTATTATTTTACATTTTAAAGTTTATTCAATACAAATGAATGATTTGCAACTTTATTTTTCCAGCAACATTTTAGCAAATTTTTATTTAAAATAAAAGTGGCATTTCTGCCGCAATACTGATAATTAGCAGACCCAGCATAACCAGAGTGTCCAAAATTCAATGTAATAAAGCATACAAAGCATTTTTTGTTTGGAATTTGAGCAATAAATTAAACAATCTTTGGCAAAATCGCATTTTTGAATAAAATTATGGTTGTTGCATAATACAGAATATTAAAAATAGTTTGATATAAACTACTAAAAGAATCCTTATGGACTTGAATAAAACTAATACTTTTCTTATGGCTTAAGGTTAGGCAAAAAATTAGATTTTGCCAAATTTCGTCTATGTTCATTACCCAAGTATGATAAGAACTAGTTAGTTTTTACTAAAAACTGTATTATGTTAGTTGAATTTAAGAAAGGTACTCAATTTCCTTAAAAATATCAAATCAGCTTAAACTTAAGATCAACTTTATCATTCAATACATAACTGAAATGTTAAAAAATCTAATTTTGGATATTTTGATTAGAAAGATTTGACCATTAACTCCAAAAACCTCTTTTGTAACTCTTAATTTTGATTTTTAAAAAATATATAAAATAATTTGCAAATGGCCGCTGGTCTTGACCATTTTAATTTTGATTTTCATAAGATTTCTCTTTGTCTAAATTAGAAATTTAACTTGAGTTTTAAAATTAATATTTCATCATCCATATAAATTGCCGACATGGCACCACAAATGTTTCTCGAACATTTTAGTTAACTACGCATTTGCTTAAATTCCATTAAATAACATTGAATTGAGTACGTGTCTTGACAGTTCCATTATTAATAGTTTTGTTTTTCATAAAAACTGAGATGGAAAAACCCAAGATATGATCAAGTCGAATGTTTGATCAAGTGGAGATGACGAAAACTTGCCACGAAGTTTTACTTTGCCGCTTCACAACATATTCATTTTTAAGGTTTTCATATACAATTTATCAAAATCTTTTTTTATGATTTCAGCTACATATTCTAAGGATTGTGCAAAATAAAATAGCAATTCATTTCATTCAATCATTTAAAATTCGAATATTCTTAAAACTTCAATATAAATTGAAGATGTTGACAAAGTAAACGTAAAACAGACATGAAACGGTGGAAAAAACCCAAATTGAAGTCTTTACGTACAAAACGCGCCACATTTTAAGCCTACGTTGAACATTTTAACTAAAACACATGTCACACGTCAATCGATGCTACAGTTGAGAATATATTTAAAACGCAATTACTTTTGTACCAGCAGCATGAATAAGCTATTCAATGTTGAATATGATTCTTTAGGAACTAAATTTCACATATCTTTTTATAGTTAACAATGAGCAGGCCACGATATCTGTGGCCGGTTGATCGGTATAGCTCTAGTGTATGCATATTATCTAGGGTATGGCTTAGGGTGTACCGAGCAACCGACCTCTTTGAATTTAAACTTCCCGTCATCAGCCTTATAATTTATAGAA
Organism: Chironomus tentans; assembly: GCA_963573255.1. Classification (NCBI taxonomy): domain Eukaryota; kingdom Metazoa; phylum Arthropoda; class Insecta; order Diptera; family Chironomidae; genus Chironomus; species Chironomus tentans. The sequence continues at coordinate 974,205 of OY754305.1, forward strand.
GTTTAAATACTTTGATTTCGTGAGTGTAGCCAATTTAATGACGGAAAAACTTAGATATTATCCAGGATATAGGCAATGTGAGACATAATAGGACAATATATTGTCGAATTTTATCATGGCTTCCTTGTTGAGTAAAACATGTAAACTTTATATGTGCCAGGGTATTTTTGAGGGAAAAAATTTCGAGGGAGAAATTTTGAAGAAATTTAGCCCAAGATGAAAATTCGACGATAATTTTTAATTCACAATATATTTGAGGGGGAAAATGTTAATTCAAAATCTGTGTATGTACTGAATTCTAACTTTAAATTTTAAAATTTGTCAGTCATTCGACAGAAATTTTTAGAATTATACAAATGTTCAAGGCGTTAACACTCGAAAAAAAAATTTTTGAGCCAAAAACTGTTTAGGTCTTCTTCACATAATATCTCGAAATCCTAAAGAAATCCCTGGCCTATTCATATTTTGAGATCGCATGTCACGAAGTTCTTTGGGATTAATCCCGGGTGTGAAAGCCTTGCTAATGTTGCTAACGTCATTTGTGAATTATAAGTGAGGAATATAATTTGTATTAGAACCTTACAAAACTTTTCGCACTACCTTTTCAGCTACAATTTCAATTCATTTAAGGATTTAAATTAAGAGTGTAGCTTTTTGCACTTTGAATCATGAAATTTGTTTACTGATCTGGAAAAATCTCTGGCTACGCCTCCTGCAGTAACATAATGGTACCAGACTATTACATGATCCTTCGACAGAGTTATCACATATCATTGGCATTGCCTTTACAAAGACAAAAAATGTGGCTCTTGTCATAGTAGAGCTTTTGTCTAGAAAATGCTAGAAATAGTGCAGCTAGCCAACTTTTCAAATGCACATATAAGATTTTTAAAATAATCATTAGTGCCCTTTGTCTACTCATAGTTTAAATTTTCATTAAATACTACAATCAGCGTTGTCTTCAAAAAAGTGATTGAGATCTTACTTCAAACTGTGATACTTTATTTGAGTGCTAAGATTTGACGAATCTCCACACATCAGAGTCTCTCTTTTTTAGTAAAAGTTATAAAATTACATAACAAAAAAACTGTCGTTGATATTACTTTTACAAGCAAGTGCAACCAACTTTGTCCTTACTTCTTGGTCATAAACATTATCTTTCCTGGATATTGAAAACTGAACCAATACCCATATCTAGCAAAGAAAACATTTTTTGTATCAAAGACTTCAAAATTCTTTAAAATTATTTCTGAATTTTCTTCCGAGCGAGAGCTCGGTTCGTGTGTTGGGTGTAGTTTTGTGGTCTTTGGTACATATTGTATGTCCATTGCTACGTATTTCCACAAGGTATACTAGTATTTGGATGATTTCTTGGCGGTACTCGTAACCTTACAGTGTACAGAGCTTGCAAGTGGTTCGGATCCCACTATAAACTGTAGGTCTGATGGATATGTAGCTGAAATCATCGAGAAAAAAATATTTTGATAAATTATACATGAAAAACCTTAAAAATGAATGAAACTTCGTGGCAAGTTTTCGTCATCTCCACTTGATCAAATATTCGACTTGATCATATCTTGGGTTTTTCCATCTCAGTTTTTATGAAAAACAAAACTATTAATAATGGAACTGTCAAGACACGTACTCAATTCAATGTTATTTAATGGAATTTAAGCAAATGCGTAGTTAACTAAAATGTTCGAGAAACATTTGTGGTGCCATGTCGGCAATTTATATGGATGATGAAATATTCATTTTAAAACTCAAGTTAAACTTCTAATTTAGAAAAAAAAAATCTTATCCAAATCGAATTTAACATGGTCAAGACCAGCGGCCATTTGCAAATTATTTTATATATTTTTCTAAATCAAAATTAATAATGATAAAAGAAGATTTTAGAGTTGATGGTCAACATTTTGCGATCCAAATTCACAATGGCCAAAATGAGCATTTCTTCTGAAAATTCCAGACTTATGTATTAATTGAAGAAGTTGACCTTAAGTAAGCTGATCAGATATATTTCATTGTATTTTCAATTGGATACTGCACAAAATCTCTGAAAAAAAAACTATGCAGTATATTTGAGTTTATATAACATAATATATTATTAAGACTAAATTGTTAAATTATAAAGTCATAGTACTTTATGGTCTATAGAATGTTTTTGCATGATTTACTCTTGCAGTTTAATCTTATCAATGCAGCCTCTTTTCATTTCAAAGGAACTATTCATTTAAAAAAATTTGAAAATTACTATCGTAAACCTTGCGTTACGTAAACGAGTGAGGGTTCGCCAAGCCTCCGCACTTAAGCTAGACCTACAGTTTATAGTGGGATGCGAACCACTTCTGGAAGGCTGTGAGCTTCATTTCCAGTATATATGATTAGAAAAAGGACAAGTGAAAAATTTCCACGGACGAGTCTCGAACCCATGATCGCTGTGTCGGTGGACAGTAATTAGGTCCCGAACCACTACGCCACTACTTCAGTTCACTTTTACTTAGTGAATGTAATAGAGAGTCGAAGAAATTTGTCTAATTGTGCAAATATTGGTTATTAATAACATTAACATTGGGTAAGGGTTTAGGGAGGTGGGGTGAGGAGAGCGACTGGAATAAGGGTGTGTCAAATATTTTTCAGACTATTAATTTTCATCAGATGTTCAGATTTTTATACGAATTCATCATAATCAAAAAATTTTTAAATATAAAAGTCTTAAACATTAAGTCGTATTTTGTTTCAAAGTGAAGCTTCGTGGCAAATTGTTATCATCCCCACTTGATCAAACATTCGATTCGATCACATATTAGGTTTTTCTTGGGTTTTTCCATATCAATTTATGTGAACAACAAAATTATTGAAAAAGATATTGAGATGTCGTGGCGTGGCATGGGTTGCTAAGAAGCATGGTTATCAATTCCTAATAGTGTTTTTGGTCCTTATCTTCATGCAACTTTACTTGAGAACTTCTAACATTGAAATAAGACATTAAACATAACTTTTTCTACTGCCTAAATATTAAACGACATTAGAAACCTGTCCAAAAATCTTTAAATTGAATTCCTTCACAGCAAAAAGGTTTTCGATTTTTATTTTTAATCAGCTAGATTTTTTGAAATGAACAAAATAGAAAAACTTAGAATTTGATGAAAAATGTTTACACAAGTGGATGTGACGTTGATCCAAAGATAATAAGACACGTTGAAATTTTTCTGTATTAATTGAAACTAGCTAAAATAATGGTGTAGTTAGAAATTTTTCGAAAGGGTCCAGATTTTTTTTTTCTCATACATTATTAATTTTTAAGGATGATCTGCAAATTGTTTCCATACAAAATTCAATCTCTAGGAGGGTTTGGAGCCAGTTTTGTCAAATTTGTTGCAGAAGTGAATAAATGTTTCAAAAAAATGGTTTATGAGGCCATTTAATGATTAATTTTTTTAAAATTTAATATAGAATTTTCAAATTTCAAATTTTTTTTATCCTGAAAACAAAAAAAAGCTTTCAAATTCATCTAATGAATTTCTATCAATTTTAAATGAATTTATTAGTAATAAATTTTATTTCTTTTTAATACAAGTAATAACTAAAGTTTTTGCTCAAAGAGTCTTCATGTAGCACATGCAGCACTTGATCAAATAGTTTATTTGATCATATCTTGGGTTTTTCCACTTCAGTTCGAACGGAGAAATAAAGTAAATAATTGCAATTGTCACGTACATTCGATAATATATCTTTATTAATCAATTTCAATTCTATTTGTTCATTATAATTACAAATGAAATTTTTACAACATTTAAATCAAAGAATTCTTTAGGTGGATAATTTTCATAAATAATGATATTTTAACAGAAATAGGGGATAAATTCAAAAAATAGAGGAAAGTCCTTTGAGAAACCAAGATGGTCAGCCTAATGATGGTTTATTGGCTTGTATTCTTCTAAAGATTCTTCTAAAAAAGCATAAAAGCTTAGCTGCCAATGAAAAAAGATCACGTATATTCAACGTGGTTCAATTTTTCTTCATCATATTCATTTGAACAAATATTTAAAACTTTTCTATATTTTAGTTTTTTCGAGGTTTTTTAAAATTAATTTTATTCTGTAAATCCAGTTTTAGGTTCAAGTCATAAATAAAAATTGATCAAATTAAAACAATTTTCACTCTTTTAGTTGCATCATTTCATATTTAGAAAACTTTATTTTAAACTTTAAAAAAATTTAAACATTTTTCTGCAAATATTTAACTTGATTTTTTGTCATCATCAATCTTCAGACAATCTCGAACATATTCTAGAATAATGACATTTCTTCTATCAAGTGCTTCGTAGTGCGGATCCCATAAAATCGGTGCCAATGGTTCATCTTTCAAAGATTCTCGTAAAGCATCAGACATCTTAATTGGACCTTTATGGAAACTAAAAATAAAAAAAATGTTAATAATAAAAATAATCAATTTTTTTCGTAAAATGACCCAGAATGAGGAACACGATGATTAGGCTTCCTGCTTGTCATTGAAAAATAAATCATAAAATTTCTTACTCAAGTAACGTCTCTAATGTTGACTTGCGGATCATGCAGCACTGCTTTAATGGAAGGAGAATCGACAAATCATCATTGAATGGATGACCGAAACTACGACCCTGATCCAAATGTATGGTGAATGTTTCGTTGGTGTTAAAAGCCCTATTTATAATTATTTCTTCTGTTTAGTAAATAATAAAATAATAATTCAGATCTAATCTCACTTGAATGTTTCGTAGTGATGCCTATCCAAATTACCAATCAGGAAGTCATAAACTGCCATGTCCATCAAATCTAACATTCGTCGGCCTTCATTGTATGGAAAGATTTGTTTTACCTATAAATTAAATTTTGATTCAGATTAGTAATTTAAAATCTTTAGCAGTCAAGTGTATACCTTGTCACAGTAATTATCATTCCATTCCCACTCGACAGTTCGTCTTTTTGAGTATGATCTTCTCCATGGATGTCTCCAGACCTGAAAATATAAAATACAGCTAATTGATAAAAAATACTGTTCAGTATACAGACATTTAGACAGTCAGTTGGACATCAGACATGACACGCATTCGGACAACTAGACAGATAGTATCAACCAGACCCGAGTGGCCGGCACGTGTACAAACCTACCTTTCGTGTAGCATTTTTATGTCTTGGTAAGAAGGCAGCAAACGATCCCTCAAGCATGTATGGATCTCCACAAATTCCATGACTTGTGTCACAAAAGACATCACAGACACCAGTGAAACAAACTTTTCCCGAAGGTGAGATATAGAATGTCTGAGCCAAATCATCATCTACAATCGGAAACATTTCTGATGTAAGATTAATTTTGCGGCCGACCATTGGGATTGCACGACGGAATCCTAAAATTCTAAAAAGAAAATTAATAAAATTAATTCTGAGAATTTGAGATGAAATTTACTTGTCAAGATGATAAGATGCAATTTCTCCATTATGCCTTTCATAGTCGTTGTAGTAATGTTGGTTTGGTGCTGCCTGCTGATCACGAGTGAATCTTAAAGTACCAGAAAGGTTATAAGGATGAACAAAATTAATAAAGTAAGTAAATTTTACCTCATAGGCTTAAAAAGTGCTCGATAACCATTGTCATACTTGACTATCATCTTAAACTGGGTACCTCCTGACTTTTCATCTAAAATTTAAAATTATTATTCAAATATATATAAATTTATGGACATTCAAAGTCACACTGACATAGTTCGTAGAAGTCCGATTCAGCCAAGTTTTTAAGAACTCTTTGGACTATCCAATCATCTTCTGGATACATTTCATGTTGTGATATACGATTTTGGAATTTTTCCAATGATGATAAGTATTCACTGAAAATATTATAAAAATAACAATTTTAAAAAGTTATCAGTTAAAATGATTCGAGATTAATAGTTTTAGATTTTTAAAGCTTTGAGCATGAAAATGTTCATGTATTTAAAGCTTAAGTGAGAAATTTCTGCCTATTTCTCAAGTTTAGTTGTAAATTTCATTCATTAAAATTACTAAACCATCAAGTTAAATTAGAATTAAAGCCGAATAAGGCTGGTGTCTAGAAAAAAAAACTCATGATGTATCAAAGGTGTACTTAATGAAATTTCATGTAATAAATCAAATCTATTATTATTAAGTGAGAAAAGTGAAAGAAAGAACAAAAACACTGAAGTTTAAAACTTTCAAGGTGAAAGCTTTTAAAAATTAGTTTTTGAGAATAAAAGCATTTACATTCAAAGCTTTGGACCTGTAAGCTTTCATGTTGTAAGGTTTTCAGTCTCAAGCTTTCAAGTTCAAAGCTTTGAGGACAAAAGCTCTACAAAATGATAAAAAGTTCAAACTCACTCTTCAGTTAGATTCAAAAACTCTTTCATTGTTGGATTTGAAGGGACATCAAGATGATGCTTGTTGATAATAATGTGTTTATATTTTTCTGGAATTTCTCCATCGACAAATGCTCTAAGATCATCATAGGGATCATTGATTGTTGCTGGAATTCTAACATCCTCTTTTCGCAATGGTAAAATTATTGGATGGTCAGCTGGCTCCTTTAAGCTTATTCTAAAAATTAATTTAAAATGTGTATTTATCAAATAATCAAGATTTTTTGGATCTTTACTCACACTTTTCCAGGAACAAAGAATTTGATGACTGCACTTGTGACGCCAAATCCAGTAATAATGTCTAAAATCAGCACAATTGTGAATCCAAGAAGAGATCCCCAAAAATATCGAGCATATCGAAGCGATTGATCATCTTGCTTCCTCATATTGTTGAACTTTGTCGACTACGCAACAATTTTTTGTAGCAAATTTTATAACTTGAAAGTTTAAAAAAAATAATCATTAAATTTAAAAAATTGTTCACTTTTTTAAAATTACTAATTTATATTAAAAAATAATTCAAAATTTGATTGCTAAAGTAAAGCTTTTGATTTTTGAAATTTGTTTTTGTTTATTTTAAAAATTTTAATTTATAGGTAAAATTTAAAAAGTGGATAATAAGCAGTTTCAAACAAGTTTCACAACGGGTGAAATTTATTTTCTTCCACGTGGACAAATTAGTTTCTTTATATATTTTAATTTTGATTATGTTACTTAAGATTTTAAATACTTTTTACTATTGGCAATATTGACAATAAATCAAACCACACTTATTTTTAAATTTTTTAATATAATCTGAAAATTTTCACATTGACAAAAAATGCTCTCTTTTAAAAGTTTCATTTTTTCCAATTCATATTTAATATTTAAAAAGTTTATCAAATCTAACCTTAATTTGTTTAATCTAGATTTATATCCTTCACCTTTCGAGTGAACGAGAACAAAACGTGTTCACAAGAGAACCAACATTTGCTCACTAAAAACCGATAAATTTTTGTACTTAAAAACTCCACAAAACTAAATTGAGAAACTTTTATGATGAAACAATTTACACAGCTGAAATTTTTTTAAATTTATAAGAAAACATTGGCCTTGAATGTTTCATTTGGATGACAATAATATTATAAAATTCTAACTAAGGTTACCAAACTGATTGAAAACGTTGAAGTCAGCTCATCAGTTAGGAACCATTTATAAATTACATTTATCACGAAAAAAAGAGAACCCCTCTCACCCTTTGTTACAAAATCTTCAAACGAATGTTGAGATTGAAAAACAGCAAAAATTTAATATAATGGAAACATAGCTTCAGACCATCCTCCTCCTATATATTGGACATCATTTATGAATGACGCCTTAGGATCCTAACTTAGTAGAAAACCCCTAGAATAATTAATTTTAAATAATTTTTCGGTTTGGGACAGAAAGGGGGGGGGTGAATTTTCCAGTAATGTGGAACCAATCAGTCATGAGCTGAAACCAAATTGTACAGCACTTAAGAGGACAACCTCAGTTTTCAGTCACGGTTGTTGGCTAAATTGCAACACCTAGTAACTCATCTGTCAGCTATGGATGCAACATCTCAGCCACAGGCTCTTGTCCCTTCAAAAATGTTTACAAGTGAGTATTTTTTTCCTATTTCACAGTATAAATGTGAATTCCAAAAAACCGTTGAATAACAAATAATTTTTATATACGAAAATCATTGAATAAATTGATTCTGAAATTTTTCTGATTTGATAATGAAATGCTGAGGAATTTCGTAAATTTTTTGAGTAGTTTTTGCGTTGACGCGAAATATTTTTTTTTTCGAATTTTAAAAAACCGTTAAATTAAAAAATAATTTACTTATCTACAAATTGTTTGTTTTTTCTGCATATTTATTCAGATATGGCAGACAGATGTAATTACACGTTTATTTTGCGAATCACTGCATAGAAATCGTTGAGTTGCAGTTTTATGAAGGGCCGTATGGAAAAAAGGTGATGATACCAAGATAAATTGAATTAATCTTAACTTTATATTTATTGTAGGGTTCGGCAGTATGCGCATACTGTATGCAAGTATGCGCATACTCTATGCAAGTCTTGCATACAAGTGCTAGAATTTGTATGAAATTCTAGCACTTGTATACAAGACTTGCATGAAGTATGCGCATACTTGCATACAAGTGCCGAACCCTGATTTATTGTTTATCTTATCAAAACTTTTTTCAAACACAATCAAATTTTTTTTTGATAAAAAATGATTTTTTATTTTTTTCTGTGTACAATTGTAAACGCTTGACACGTTGTTAGTGCCACTTAATAAATCTTTCCTAAAATGAAAGAAATTTTTTTAATTTTTTTCATAATTTCCGCCACATTTGGACAGGAAATAAATTGTGAGTATGAAGACACGAGTGATTTTGGTGATGAAAGTAAAAAGACATTTACATGCCGACTACGAATTAACAATCCAAATGGATTTGATGATTTCGAGCGAATCCCAGGCAATCACGATGATGACGTCAATGCGATCGAGAAAAGTATTGGGCAGACTTCAATCATCCCATCACTTTTGTGCAAGCAATTCACAAATTTAGAGATTTTATCACTGGCTGAAAAGAAAATTGAAATTGTGAGTAGACAAGCATTGGAAAATTGCAGACATTTAGGCGCACTTTATTTATCAAATAATAAAATTCAAGAAATTCATCGCGACGCTTTTGAGGGACCACGCGGGTTGCGGTTTTTAGACCTGGAAGGAAATCAACTTGAACATTTACCTGATGGACTTTTTCATACCTTATCAAGTCTCGAGTGGCTTTCAATCAGCAACAATCCATTCCATGAACTTTCTGATGACATTTTCAAGTCACTTACATCACTTCAGTACCTCTACATCAGCAACTGTGACATTGTGGACATAAAAATTGATTGGTTTAGTTCAACTTCTCGACTTCTTTATCTTGAAATGTCTCACAATAAAATTGATGAACTTCCAGTTGATGTCTTTGCATCATTAACTGAATTAAGACACCTGATTATGTCCAAGAATCAACTGACGATCCTCAATTCGAATGCGTTCAAACCTTTGTCATTAAAAAATTTAAAATCACTCACATTTAATGGCAATTTAATTGAAGCAATTGATCCTGAAATTTTTGATGCAGCTGTGAACCTAAAAATTGCAAGATTCTATAAAAATATTTGTATTGATGATGCTGTCGAAGTTGATGTGACCGAAAAGGGGAAAATTGTTCTAAACGATGACAAATTTTCAGCTTTTTATGACTGCATATCTAATTTTGAAGCTGAAGAACGTGGAAATTACTTTAGAGATGAGTTGTAGAAAAAAAATAAAATTGTTTTATTGAAAATTAAATATATTTGTACTGTAGATTTGATCCTCAAAATACATAATTAAGGTAGATCACAGTTTGGTCTGAATGAACTTCATTCACTCGGCTAGATTAATAAATCTCCTTTTGATTAGTAGCGACATCTTTTAGGTAGCGTTTGCATAATTGTATTAGAAGTTTTTCAAAATAAAATGAACTGTTGAGTGAAATTAAAATGTTTTCTAGCACTTTTTAAATTCATAAAAAAATAATTCAAACATTTTAGAAGAGCCGACTTCCTTGCTGCGCTGCTGACTAGGAGACAGAATACAGGTGCAGAGTCAAAAATGAGTCCAAGGGGTTCTACCAGATCCTGGTTCAAAAATTATTTTTTGATTTCAATACAAATTTTTGACTCAGAAATGGGTCTAAAATAGACAATTTTCTAACAATAGCATCAAAAAAACACCAAAAATATCAAAAAGTCGATAACAAAAATTGAAAAAGTAACGAAAAAAAATCAATTTTTCTTCACAATTTATTCGCTTTTCTTCCCCAGCACATTGTATCCATTATTTTCCATTCATCTTCAATAGCAATGAACTAAAAAAAGAGTTGAAAAGTAAAAATTTAAAGAAAGTCCTCGTGTTATAGATCCAGGGACTTCAACGCATTTTTGTGTTAGCGATCAGTATTTGATTAGCAAAGTAATACGTATCGAATAAGTCAATCAAGAATAGTAATAAAGCGAATCGTAGTTTTCGTAGTTGTATACCTTTTGGAATCCAAGATTGTTTCGGTTCCGTATTCAGACACAGCCAAGGAACCTGCATACCAAATTTCAGCTTATTTGGTTGGAGGACACAAAAATTAGAATATTGATATAAAATTATAAATTTATTTTACGTACATAGTACGCACGCATTATACGTGTTTATGTATGCGTATTATGTGAGAAAATTTTGTTCATAGAAACAAAATATTATTAATTATAGTATTTAACGATGGTTTTGATATTTTTTAATGACAACGGCCGACATAATTTCATTTTTCATCTCCTTGCACTTTTATAATTTATATACAGTGCCGGGCAGACGGATGGAATAAAATTAAGGTTGAGGAGTTGGTGGATTTTCAGAAATGGGACGGAAGGAAGTCAAGAAATGTAAATGGACGAGGTTTTATGAATTTTAATATGTTTTTGTCATATTTTAGAGCTACGTCTCACTTTACAGTAAAAAAATAAAATTACATTGGAAGCTCATTAGTTTTCTATAAATCGTGATATATATTTAATTTAAACAAATTAATTTTATATAATTTTTCAAGAACTCACCATATTCAAAAAATATGGCATGTTCAATTTTTTTTGCCAAAGCAAATATTAAAAATATTGCAAATTTCTGGAAAAAAGCATCATATCTTAAAGTTTTCTGTAAACTCTTCAAAATAAAATAAATTTGCAAAAAAAAATCAAAGTAATATGAGGACGCGCTATTAACGGCATTATGAATTCTTACATCAATTTCTACGGCTGTTTCTCATTAAGCATCTATTCCACGCTCTTTTCAAAATGATGGAAAAAATATATCGCGTTTTTCTTTATTTAGGGAAAATTTTTAGAAAAAAAAAGACATTAAAATCACCCTTCAGTTAAAAATATCTTTTCATCCCTTTCTGATAATTTTTTTTGTGTTTCTGAAAATGAAATTTTTCATGAAATTAAAAAAAAATCTGAAACAAAAAACGACAATGAGGAGAAACAATGGTTTGAGGTGAAGGCTAAAATTGAAGAATTTTCAAAATGTGGAGGAGGAAAGAAATCAGTTTGACTGAATGAGGATATGATATTTAAAAATTTGGCTTAAAATAAGAGTTATTGGAAAATCAATTTTAATTATTTTTTTAAAAATACATTTTATTGAAAATTTCTTTTATTTTTTTAAAAAATTGAATTTTTTTTGCTTTAATAAAAAGTTTAAAAATGGAAATCTTGAAAATTTTGGGACTTTTGAGATATTTAAAAAACTAAATTTTTATTTTTGAGAAAAATAAAAGAAAGACTTAAAATTGCAAGATTTTTGAAATAAAGTTTTAACGATTTTTAAACATATTATAATTTAGTTTTTTGTTGAGGCTTAAAAATTGAGAATTTTGGATCAAACTTTCTTAATTTTTTTTTAAAATTCACTTCCTCGAAAACAATTCTCGAAAAAATTTCATTAAAAATGTAAATATTTTCTCAAGTCCGCTTCGTTTATTTCCACTGCCTGTGCATCCCATCAACCCTTTTTTCCTTCAAATTTTTTTAATTCCTTTCATTTATTTTTCTTATAAAAAGCCCTTCAAAATTAAAAAAAATATTCCATCAAAAATCGAAAAGAAAAAAAATGAAATTGAATCCGCGCGTAAAACTCATTCAATTCCACCCCAATTTCTACTCATTTCCCACCCTCCAATAATTTCTTACTGTCATTGCCCACTGCCAACATTTTTTCCATTGGTGGGATGGGTTTTAGAAGAAAAAAGCAGAAACGACGATGAAAAATGAGAAATTGAGGGATTTTTTTTGCCGCTGCTGCTTTGTTTTGTGTTTCAGCGCGCGCGGGTGATTTAATGGCATCGAAATGGAATGAAAGGAAAATTTATGGAATGGGTGAAATGAAATATGGACGGTGTGGATGGATGGAAAAAATAAATAAGAAGCCGAAGACATTTTCTTTTAACTTTTTTTAATGGATTTTTTTTGAGAGTTTGAATGAATTTTATTATTATTTTTTATATTTAACTGAACTGAAAATTCATCCTGCATAAATCTAGACATGACAAAATTGTTGTCTAGTAAAATTCAAAATTTTAATTTAAACTCGCATTTTATTATTTTATTGTCTCAGTTTTTTTAAGCTATCCCGATCCCCTATTTATTCAAGAAAATTTACGGCAAACTTGAAGCTCTTGTTTCTTTCTAACTTGCTTAATTTTAGGCTTCTGCCCAATTTTTTGGTTCAATTTTGTCATTTTTAATCTTTGATGATTGAGTTGATAACAGAATTGACAAATGGACTTTAAATGTAAAATGTTCCTTTTTAGTGAACATTTCTTAACATTCTTTTATACAGTGTTAAAATTTGCAAAAAAATTCAATTTTTTTCTTTCATTTTTTAAAAAATTTTGTTCTAAATTCTGTAAATTTCAGTCTATCTTGCTTTTTTAGTATTAAAATCGGAACATGTCTTGCTTTTTTGTCTAAAGTCGATGGATAGCCTCTCGATTTAACATTTTGATACATCAAAAGCTTATGAATCATAGTTTGTTTCAATTTCTAATGAAAATTTCATAATCAACCTCCGCTAAAACTTCTTTCACAATTTATTACAACATTCAAAAGTTCCGTTCAAACATCCTCGATAAAAACATAATAAATTGTTCCATTCTCAATAAGTAATTTCACAATATTTCTCTTCCCCGTCGTCTTCATGCATCCGATCCATAAAACTGGTCACGACGAGAAAGTTTCCTTCAACTTTTCATTTCCTCACTTCAGCGAATTTTTTTCCTTTTCTTTTTCACTTCAAAAAACGGAAACTAAACTTTTTTCCTCACTTTTTTTGTTGCACTTCTTTTTTTCATCACTTGGAGATGAGAAAAGTTTTTCAATTTTCACTCATTTTTTTCTTTACTTTTCTGTAATTTTTCTTTTTTGGATTTCGTTTTGTAAATTGAGGAGGTGTTTTTGAGGGTGTAAGGAATGAAGTGCATTTGTGATAAATGGTCTTTGTCTGATTTCTTTTGTTTTTGTTTAGAGAAATGGATTTAAAGTTGTTTGGATGGGTTAAATTGAGAATTAGGGGTGTTGGTTGGGGTTGGATGAGTTTATGATTGAAAATTGAGAAAACATGTTCAGATACAGCAAGTTTTTTGAAGAATTTTTCAAGGTTTGTTGAATTTTTCGCACACTTTGCTGAACTTTTGACAAATTTGATTGAATTTTTGTAAAAATTAAAAATTTCATTAATGTTTTACTAATTTTGACCAAACACTAGAAACCATCGTACCAAGAAATCAGCTCTAATATCCTAGTTTAAGGCACCACAAACATCCCCAATCTACCTCTTTTAACTAAATTAATCCTTGATAATTCCACAAATCATCCTTTGAAACTCCCCAAAATCTCCGAAACTGAACTTTTTTAACTTTTCACATAAAATAAGTAAAAAATAATTCTGTCCATAACTTAAAATTCCATGTCCATCCGTAGACAAATCTTCTTCAAAACTGACGAGACTTCCTCGTCTTTAAAATCACATTGACCCCGTTTTTTAAAAAAAGAAAACACACATGAGCATGTGAGTAAAATCAAGACATGAATGAAATCAGGCAGGAAGAACATCACATATGCATCAAATTACTCATATCATCATCATCATCGTCATAGTCATTAAAATTAACATTATTGTGATCATTATTTACTCTGTGTCATATATAATCTATGCATGCGTATATGTGTCATGCATACTCTCTAAATTGTTGAATAAACTCACATATATGCAAGCATATGGACGGGAACTAATAACAATAACGGGACTTTTTCTATAGCCAACGGTCTCTGAATTTGCATAATTCATTTGGAAATTGAATAAAATAAAGGAGAGATTGAAAATCAAGAAAGGGTTAGAACTGGTTTCTCATCTTAAAAAAGTCCTTTCGAGTGACCCTAAAATAGTAAAAAAAATGTTTGAAAGTTGAAAATTTTTTGGGTTATGGAACAATTTTAGCGCATTTTATAAAAAATTTCAAAAATTATTACTTTCGCCGAATAATCGAGCCAAACTCTAGTCGGATAATCGAGGCCAACTCTAGTTGGATAATGGAGCCAAACTCTAGTCATATGATTGATGAAAACTCTAAACCGAGTCTATAAAATTTAAAATATATTTCGTTATTTGGACACTTGGGCAAAATAACCAAAAATCGCGATAGCAATTTTCTTTCCTATTACATCTCCGCGGCATCGGATATCAAACTATCATTTGAAACTACAATAATTAAAAGTTCCGTTAGGGATGAACATCAAAACAGGACAAAAGAAAAACCGGTTCTCACGCTTATCCAGTGGCTCTTCCTCTATCTGTTTTGACTACCTGAGTTTTTAATGTCATCAATTGTCTTCCGGACAAACAATTAAATGAGCGAGCATGAGAAAGGGTTGAGACCGGTTTGACCAGATTTAACCGTACATTCATCTTCACAGAGAATCAAGAAAAGGGCTCACGTCTTCCCCTCTGCGTCTTCCTATTTTGGACATATGAACTTGCACATTGCATTGTGGACATAAAATTGGTCGGAAAAAGGGTTGAAACCGTTATGAAAAAAATAGAATGAAAACTGGTTTTTCTTATATTTTATTATTGTTTTTGAACTTCCTAGTTTGATTTATATCAGTTGGACAATTTAATGAACAAAAGTCTGAAGGGCAATGCAAATTTGATTTGAAGCTTTAAAAACTAGATGAAGGCATATTTTATTTTTATGTACATACTAGCTATATAATGTAAAGTAATTCTGGAATTGGAATGAGTGCTGATATAAAGAATAATACCTATGAATAAGTCCTTTGAACAATCATGCAGTTAATCATCTTAATTTAAAAAAAACTAAAGATAAGCATTCACTATTCATTTCTCGCTCGACTGAATAGCATTGAAACTAAAATTAAAGGAAATTTACATCTTAAGCAATATTAACTGTTCAAAATATCTCCGAAATGATACTTGTGTGAGTATTTTTCAGATCAAAAAATGCTTAAATTCTTGTCAAAAATAAAAAGTTAGTAAATTGATTTTTTCGTCTACATTTCAGACTAATCACATTAAAACTTTTGACTATCGTCCACCCATTCAACATCCGTTGTAGTTATTTTACCAATGATTGGTTTATGTTAAAAACAGTTTATGGATGCGATGTTCAAAATAATCTAACAACAACATCAAGGGAAACATCAGTTGTGGAAAGTGTGACTGGATCTCATAAAAGTAGTTATAAGGATGCTGATGTAACAGCACTTTATTTAAAAGACAAAGGTATTAATTATTTCCCTAACGGCTTACAACATGTTTTTGAAAATATCAAGGTATTAACGATTCAAAATGATAAAATAAAGGAGATCCATCAGGTCGATTTAAAGTTTTTGCCAAAACTGATTTTATTTGAGATTTATAAGAATGAAATTGAGGTCTTTAAGGATAATATTTTTGCTTATAATTCAGTATATTAATTTATCTGGAAATAAGATTATTCATATTGGATTACAAGTGTTTGGACATTTGAAGAAATTAACATACTTAAAATTAAGCTCGAATCCTTGCATTGATAAAGAAGCTATCAATAATACAACTCAAGCTATGCAAATTGGTGAGGATGTGAGACGTGAATGCTACAATTTTGATTACATGGCTATCGACAGAGACCTGCAAAAACTGGAAGATTCTTTGGTATGTGTAAATTTTGAAACTTCATCAATTTTTAGTCAACAACTTCAACATCTTGATAATAAAATCAAAATCTCAAAGATTCCACTTCCTTCGGTCCACAAAGAAAAGCTCAAAGAAATTTCGACTAAAAGTATCAAAAAATTTTGGAACTCACAGCAAAAACTAGAAGAAATTGAAAATCTGTTGAGAACTTCTATGATTGAGACAACAAAATTGATGAATAATCTTATAACTTCACTTAATGATATCAAGCAATCAGAAAACTCATTGGAGTCGACTATAAACAGCATCAAGAGAGATCAACAAAGTACGAGTACGGAAATTCAAGAACTAAGTCGAACTGGAGTCGATTTAAGTGAGAAGATGTACACATTATTAAATGATACTAACAAACAACTACAAACTGTAAAAAGTGAGCTTAAAAGATCATTAAGTCCTTTTAAATTACAACCTGAAAGCCTTGATAAAATAAATTCAAAACTTATGAAAATGATCGAGATATTCAAGTCGAACTCAAATGGAACAGAAATGATTCATTCTGACCTTGACGTTTCCATACATGACAAATTAAATGATTCGAATTAAATTCATTCGAAATGTGAAAACTTGTTTTGTTTGGCTGTTTTGGACTATTCCAAATTATAATTTTGACTGTGGTTACTGTTAAATTATTCAGCAAAAATTGAGGATAAAGTTACTCCATTAGATATACTAATGATTAATTGGATATAATTCAAAATATTCATGATTTTATTGATATTTTCTATTTTTTGTAAATTTTCTTAGTGAAATAAAAATTGTCGCTCAAAATAAGTAAATAAAATTACAATATACCCCCTACCTTCTCAGCAAAAACTAAAAATCACGACAGATTTTAATCAAAAATTACATAAAAAGATCACTTCAGCCATTTCTAATTGCAATTAAAATCAATTTTTTGTCCTCTTTATTTTGAATTCCCAATTCGTCATTATTATCTACCATAAAAATTTTCCATTTTCATTCATTTTCAATTTATTCTTAAAAGAGGAAAAAAGGCAGCAAAAAAATTTTATCTTAAAAAATTCATCATGATGAGCAACATTTTTCATTATTCGACATTTCGATATCTAAAAGTGAGCGTCAGTCAATCAACAAAGAAGAAAATGAGTAAAAGCGGAGGAAAATTTTTGATGGAAAAACACTTTTTTCTTCATCCTCGCTGTAATCCTTCCATTTCATTTGCCACTTTTTGTTCGCGACTCTCCCTGCTATTTTTAAGTTGGATTTTTGGTGCAATGATTTGAGGAAAATGAGGAATTGTTGGCAGTTTTGTTAGTTGTCTGAAAAAAATATTACAAATTTTGGTAATAAACTCTAGTGTGAAGGCACCTGGACCTCAAAATCTAGCTTAAAGGCACTATAACCTCAAAATAATAGGCGCTCTAACCTAAAAAACCTTCAACTTTCAAACTCATTTCTTCATTTTCTTTAATTTTTTTATTTCTCAACTTTTAAAATCATTCTCAACATTCACCCTCGGTCGTGATGATAAACGACTTTTTACTTCTTTTCTTTTCAATTTCATTTACTTTCTCTCTATTTTTTTGTAAAGCTCGCATTATGTGAGGCCTTTTCTGACTCGCAATTGCTCTGTCGTTGCAGAGATGAAAAAAAAATCATGAAAAGTTTTATCGGTGAAAAATTTCCGACAATTTTTTCTCGCCTTCAAACTTTTTTTCCTCCTTCGTCCTTTTTCTTCCTCATCATCTTGCCTTTTTTTGATGTAAATGAGAATTTTTTTTCTCCTAAGGCAAGGGTTGATGTACCGAGATGTAAAGTATTGACTGGAGTTTTTGGCTAATTTTGAATTTTTTACATTTTTAGTGAAATTTTTAAGAAATTTAAAAGGCATAAAAAATAATTATAAAATAGTCTCAAAAGACACCGAACTGACGTCTCATTCACTTCCCGGGATGTTCGTGTTAAGAATATTTTTTTGTATAAATCAACAGTGAAGGGAAAAAACACAGCGGAGATCGTGAAAATGAAGAAAAAATTGAAAGGGTTGAAAAAATTTTTTTAATAATTTTTCTCTGCTTTTGTTTTCGCTTCAAGAAGTTTTCATTTTCCCTTAAAATCGTGCTGAGTTTCTGTTGGATTTCTTTTTTATTTTGAATGACTTATTATATCGTTTATGGAAAAAGCGACTAAAAGGTTCCAATTTTTATGAATTTAGTTTAATTTTTCCTATCAAAAAATCAAAAATTTTTATTAATTTTCTAAAAAAAATATACAAGAAGCCTCTGAAATCTCGATTGAGACAAAAATTTTAATTCATGACCATTAATCATCAGAAAAATAACATTTTTCATAGATATCAACTAAACAAAAAATAAACCGATTAGCTGTAAAGCAAACAAGCAACGAAGGCCATTTTCCATTCATTTTTATCTTCTTCAATTAAAATTTTTTTTATCTCTAAGCTCATTTAATGAATTCAATACGCCTTGAAGTTTTTTTATTCTAATTTTTTCCAGCTCACCCTTCATAAAAATTTATTTCTTTCCACCTCCTCGCATCCCTTTGCTGTAATTTTTCTAACACCATCGCACACGCAAGTTGAAGAAGATGAAAAAAATATTAAACATAATTGTACGTGGACCCTCGCAACTTAGCAACGCTTTTCATGGCAGAAATGTTGGGAGGAAAAAAATTAAATGAAGGAAAAATTTTTGCTGAACATTTTTTCTTTTGCTAAGCAAGCGAAATTTTGCTGTCGCTTCTTAAACTCGATTTTTGAGGAGAAATGTTTGTGATTTTTAAGCAGTTTTGCTTGTCAGATTCCAACATTTTATTATTTTTAAATGCACTTATTCTTCAAAAACTGAACTTACTCCTTGAAAAAATTAAACTTGATATTCATCAAACTGAATTTGTCCTTTAACAAACTGACCTTGTCCTTCAACAAACTGAACGTATTCATCTGCTAACTGAACTTATTCTTGAAAAACTTATCCTTTAAAATATTAAAATGTCATCCAAAAACTGAAATTATTTACAAGCTGAGCTTACTCTTCAAAATACTGAACTTATCCTTCAAGGAACTGAACTTGTCGTTCAAACTGAAATTATACTTCCTTCTATAAACTGAACATATCCTTCAAATACTAAACCTTTACCATCTACAAACTGAACTTGTCCCACAGAAAATTGAACTTTTCTTTCAAAAATTGGAAACTATTCTAAGAGAACCCTAAAAGTTATGGTAAACACACCAGGAAGCACTTAGACTAATTCAAAACCTCAAAATAAAACAATAAAACACAAAACCTTCAAAAATTTATTTTAAACAATCTCAATAAAATAGGAATCTTCTACCTGGTTCACCAATTAACCGGACAATGAAACTAAAATGCGTTGCCCTTTACGAACCCCTATCTTAACTTCCTCAACTTAGTTCTTATATTTCTTATAATTGCGTTGCCTCGTGAAACCCTTTTTAACGATATTTTATTTAATTTTTTTTTCATCTACTTTCTTTCTTCTTTTTTATGGAAGCGATGTATAAAAAATTTTCTTCCTTTTTCGCTCAGAACGGCTCAGAAAAAGAAAAGAAAAAAATGTGTACAAAAAAGGGGCGAATATCAAATTTCGAAAGCAGAAGGGAGAGCGAGCGGCAATTGTTTGTACATTTACATTTTAAATTATTTTTTTATTCTTGTTCTCTTCAGCTCCTTGGCTTCTCCCTCACTTTGTTCCATTAATGGAAAAAAATTCTTATTTTTGTATGCGTGCCTTCTTTTCTTTAACACAACACAGAATATATATTTAAAAAAATACTGTCAAGAAAAAAATTATTCGCCATTTATAATGAATGCGAAAAAAAGAAGTAAAATTTTTTGCCTTGTAGCAATAAAACGCGCAATGATGGAGAATTTTTTTGTTGTTGTTGTACTTATTCATTGTACCGTTACTGCTTAATTGTGACCCTTTCTTTCATCCACCCATACCAGGCCGCCTACGCAAGCAATTTGAATAATGGCTTTGAACATTTAAAACAGAATATTTCTGAGGATGTCTTGTAATTGGCATTTGGGGACTTCTTACTTCGTACTTTACTTTGAGAATGGTTCTTTTTGAGTTGGTGGAAGTTAAAGCGGCTTTGTGTGGTGGATTTTAAGTATTTTGTTTCATTAAATGATTCGAATTAAACGTTTCAAAACAAAACTCAGTTAGAAAACTGAACTTATCCTTTCAAAAACTGAACTTTCCTTTCAAAACTGAACTTTCCTTTCAAAAAATAAACTTATCCTTTCAAAACTGAACTTATCCTTTCAAAACTGAACTTATCCTTTCAACACTAAAATTATCCTTTCAAAACTGAACTTATCCTTTCAAAAACTAAACTTATCCTTTCAAAACTGAACTTATCCTTTCAACACTAAACTTATCCTTTCAAAAATGAACTTTTCCTTTCAAAAACTAAATTTATCCTTTCAAAACTGAACTTATCCTTACAAAGACTAAACTTATCCTTTCAAAACTGAACTTATCCTTTCAACACTAAACTGATCCTTTCAAAAATGAACTTATATTTTCAAAAACTAAACTTATCCTTTCAAAAATGAACTTGTCCTTTCAAAAACTAAATTTATCCTTTCAAAAATGAACTTATATTTTCAAAAACTAAACTTATCATTTCAAAAACTTAACTTATTCTTTTTAAAACCGAACTAATTATAATGCCGTTCTAGATAGTCAAATCCGTTTCTTATTTGACCTAATCCTCTTTTAATACTCCTCATAAAACGAAATTCTTAATTTTCTCAACAAAACGAAAATAATTATAACAACTTAAAAAGCAATCAACATTTAAAGTCCACGACTTTTATTTCATCTCCTATTAATAGTGTAATTAAAATCCAGATTTCCATATTTGCCTCATTAAAAATGTCAATTACAACAACAATATTAAAATAAACACTCAATATAATCGCAAAACAAGAAATTTAAATTGATGCTGAAAGGAATGTAAAAATTCTCAGAAGCAATTAGTGAAGATAAATACTGAATGAAATGGAATGGATTTATTGATTAATAAAAAAATGTCGATTTAATGAGAATTGAAAGAATTTTTATTTTTTAATAGTAAAAAGTCGATGAATTTGTCTAAAAAAGTTTAGTTTTGAGGTTTAGTTCTGTTTTATAGGATTAGTTCTATTTTTTGGGATAAGTTCAGTTGTAGAAAGGGCACTTTTTGATAGAATAAGTTCAGTTTTTCTATAATAACTTATGTTTGAAGGGATAAGTTCAGTTTGAAGGGACAAGTTCAGAATTTCTTGAATAATTTCATTTTTGTAAGATAAGTTCAGTTCAATTTTTTTAAAAGAGTCAATTGATTTTTAAAATAAAAATAACATCAAAACTGTAAATGCAACCACAAAAAAACTGAAAATAATTCCACAGTAAAAATCATTCATGGCACTAACAAGACAATTTATGTCTCAAAAAAAATGCAGCAAAAAACCATCTTGAATGAAATAAAAGAAATTTCTTTACAAATGAAAGAATCGCAAAATTAAATTTCATGAAACAAAAAAAAAATCCACATTGCCAAAAAAATAAAATTTTAAGTAACAAAAATGGCATTAAACAGAAGCAGAGCAGAAAGAAGAAGAACAGAAGGGGACAATAAATTATCAACAGTGAAGTGGAGAGCTAGCGCGGCGTAAATTAGATGGAAATTATAAATTTTCTTAAAATTTTATTTCTGTTTTTTGTTTATTTGCTCGTCATCGTCCCCCTCCGTTTTTGCCATTTTCGTTATCGTCATTTTTTCCTTCTCTTTTGTCCTCGAAGACACTCACACCACTTTGCAGCCCACCAACGCGGTCCTCTATCATCTTGTGCGCGATATTATTATTATTTCTTTATTTTATGTTTTATATTCTCAACGGCATACTTTTTTCCCTTTTTTAAATATTTTATTTTCAATTCGTCGAGCAAAATTGTAATTATTTCTGCAAGCGGAGATTTTTTGTGTGAGTTTTGAGTGGGATGTTGATGAGATTTTGGCTTGTTGTCTTTATTTTTTTGGGAGAGACATTAAACTATTTTCCTGAATATGGTGCATGTTAATTTTTTATCATCTGACTTAGATGAATTACAGGTCAAAGTACTGAAAACCCAAAAATTTTCATACCCCCCAAAGCTTAAAGGGTGCAGCCAAGAAGGGTCCGAGGAGGTTCAGACCCCCCTTCAAAATTTGAAACGTGTGAAATACCCAAGAAACTGCGCTTTAACACCAAACCCTTTCATAACTCCTTCAATTTTTTTCATCCTCTCAAGTAGCAGCAACAGCAGAAAGAAAATGAAGCAGGGCGAGTGGCATTAAGCAGAAAGAATGAAATTTAAAAAAAACTACGAAGAGAAATGCCTTGTTAGTTTGATTTATACAAAAATTTACATAAAAAATATCCTTCAAGATGAAAATGAACAGAAGAAGCAAAAGGATGAAGAATAAAAAAAACTTTTCTGTTTTACTGCTATCGATAATGATGAAAGATGGATAATTATAAAGCAGCAGCAACAGACATAAAGGATAAGAGGATGGAAATGGAAAATTATCATGGGATTTGTTTTGTGCTTGGCGTTTTTGAGAGAATGAAAATTTTTATGCTTATGGATTGCAATTATTGTTGAATTGAAAATGAGGATTAAGAATGAAAATGGTTTTTTTGTAGAAATGACGATGAAAATGTAAATTGAATTTACATCGACATTTCTTTTAATGGACAGTCTCTATGGAAGAAAATTTATGAGCAGAGAAAGGATTTTTTGAAACAAATTGACGCTCAGCTTTAGAAATGCAGACTCAACAACGTTCAGCCAAAAAAACAAGAACTTGATAACGCTCAGCCGTAAAAACGCATGGACTGAATAATGCTCAGCTGGATAATCTCTTAAACTAAACAACACACAACCGGAGAAGTAAATGGACAAAAAGTCCTCATCTATCCCAAAACACAATCAAAACAAGCAGCAACAACAACAATAAACTAAAAAAGGCCATCTGCCCTTCCTTGCCCTCTAAGCAATAAGTTCTTCATTTTTATTTCATCCAAAATACTAAAAAAGAAACTCATTTTAGTTCATTTACCATGCAATCATTTTCTACACGAATCAACATAACTGTTATTTCCTTCAAACAAACAACACCAACAACAACAACAGCTACATTTAAAAAGTAAAAGAAAAGAAAAATGTAAATTTTTTCCACCCTTTTACTCTCCTCTTCTTTTTTTTATTCATCTCGTTCGACTCGAGAATGGACGAGAAATGTTTCGAGGTGGAGGATTTAATTAAAAAAAAAATTCGAGAAACAGAATTTTTTTTTATGCTACGTCAAATGTTTTTTTTTTTGCTTTTTCTTTCAATATCCCATGGAAATGAATGCTTCATTAAAATATCTTCTCCATCTACTTTTTTATTCTTTCCTTTCTTTCAGCCATCCACCCTTATCCAATTTCTCTCTTTTTTCCTCCTTCTTTTTACTGTTACTAGGTTTTTGGAGGTGATGGAGCGGTTTGGTTGGAGTTTGTCTGATGTAATCAATAAGGAATGCTCAAAAGCTGAGCTTTATTTGAGCCTGAAATTTACTTGAGTCAGAGTTTAAATTGATGCTGAACTTTAGTTGTGGCTGAACGTCGCATGAGTGCGTCACTTTATTGAGAGTTACTTAAAGCTGAGCGTTACTTAAGGCTGAGCGTCACTTAAGGATGAGCGTCACTTAAGGATGAGCATCACTTAAGGATGAGCGTCACTTAAGGCTGAGCGTCAATTAAGGCTGAGCGTCACTTAAGGCTGAGCGTCACTTAAGGCTGAGTGTCACTTAAGGCTGCGCGTCACTTAAGGCTGAGCATCACTTAAGGCTGAGCATCACTTATTATTCAATTCTAAACGTCATATTAGACTGACCATATCCAAAGTTGAAACTTATTCAATTTGAGTGCACAAAACATTCCAGAAACATCAACAAATTCGCAACAGATCCACAAACATTCCCAAAAAGACGCTTCTCCATCCTCAAAAACAACGTTCCTCAATCAAACTCACAACTCAATTTTTTTCCTCCTTCAAACTGCTAGGGCGAAAGAAGAAAAATTTACATAAATTTTCCATTTTCGAGAGAAAAAAAGCCATCACGAGCATCGAACACACAAAAAATACGAAGAAAAAAATTCGAGCGCGTTGAGAAAGGACAGAAAAGGATTTTTAAGCAGAGCTGAAAAAAAAACTTTTTTTCCTTCTTATTTTTTCTTGAAATTGAATACGAAGAGGGCGAAATTACACAATCAACGAAATTATAAAGGAGGACAAGGCAAAAAAGAACTGTTGGGGATGTGCGCGCGTGAAAGAATTGAATGAAGGAGTCGAGAGGACGTGGAATGGGCAATTGACGAGGCGGAATTTTTTGTTTGATGGGGGCGACTTGAAGGAAAAATAAGAAATGGCGAATTAATTAAATGGAAATAACGACGAAGCAAGGAATAATTTTTTTCTATAGCGCCATTGGATGCCCATGGAGAGGAAAAAATTAAAACGATGGAAACAAGACAGATGGGGATTTGATGGATATAGAATGATGTTGTAGATACGACACACTTTTTGTAGATTGTTGATTTGCATTTTATTATTTTTTTATATAAAAATGCTGTCAGATGTCAAAAATATGCTGTCAGATGTCAAAAATATGCTGTCAGATGTCAAAAATGTGATCAAATTTTAAACCAATTCCTAAATCCAGTCCTGACCATCGCCATCCTGCTTAACATCATCGTCTTCTCAATTTCCTATTTTCTCTCCACTATTACGTGCTTTTTTTCCTCCTTCATAAATTTCATTATTTTATTTCATATTTTTTCGAATAACTTTTTTTCTTCTTCTTGCTTCCTTCATCATGGACGCTCTCGAGTCGAGAGAAATGATGACGGGAAAAAAAAGAAGTCTGAAGACAGAGAAACGAAAGAAATTTACAATTTCCACTCAATAGATTTAATTTTCATCTTGACAAGCAAAAATTGTCCTCATTGCAATGTTTCTGTCGCTATTCAAATAAAATAAGAAAGAAAATTGAAAATGAAGACTTTGTTGTAGATTCTTTTTTGCTTGTTTAAATGGAGAAAGACGTTGTTGATGTGGATTTTATTCACTGGATGTTGAGGGGGCTGTTTTTGGTGATATTTGGAGGGTCTTAGCTAATTGGAACTGTTAGTTTTTAGATTAAATGATTTTTGCATCAAAATTATTAAAAAACGTCAAATTGATCACAAATTTACAATATTTTACCTTCAAAATTTACCAGACCATCCCTAAATCCCCAAAATTTCCACCTTAATCCCCCTTCAAAAAATCCAATCTCAAAATAAAAATTTCATTCATTCCACAAAATATTCGTCCATAAAAATTCCACATCACACCTCAAAAAATCCCTCATTTATTCACTCTTTCTTTGCTGTTTTATTTTACTTCTTCTTGTTCCACACATTCAGCAAATTTTCTTTCTTTCTTTCCATATCTCTGCATTTAAAAAACTCATTTACTCTACACACATATCGCCATAAGGCAAAAAATTAAATAAAAGGAGAGAATAATAATATGGAAAGTCTTTGGATAAATTTTGTGGAGATTTAGAGCGCACTTTTAAAATTTGACAGCATTTTTAAAATTTGACAGCATTTTTAAAATTTGACAGCATTTTTAAAATTTGACAGCATTTTTAAAATTTGACAGCATTTTTAAAATTAGACAGTATTTTAAAAATTTGACAGAATTTTTAAAATTTCACAGCATTTTGTAAACATCTGACTGCATTATGTTAACATCTTACAGCAATTTACATTTGGCAGCACTTGACCGAAATTTGACAGCATTTTCAATAATTTTCATTAAAACCCCCAAAATGCAGCAAAACTCAAAAAAAGTTCCCGCCAAAAAAGCGAACATATAAAGAACAAAAAAAGGATAAAGCTGAGAAGTGAAATCGAGTGAGAGAGTGAGAAAGAGAGATAATAAAAGACTCGAATATTACTCCTCAAGGTACACACATCCTCATATTCATGCATGAAGTCACCTCACACCTCTCACGACTCGACTCGACTTTTTTTTCTGTCTCAAAAGTACGATGAACATTTTTTTAATACATTTCTGAGCTCATATGAGCCACACCAACACATTCATGCACGTTCATTCATCACATTTTCTTATTTCTTCTTAAATGTGAATTTTTTTTGTTGCTGCTGCTGACTTGCCTCACACTCTGCACCCCGGTTGGTAAATTTCTCTTTTTTTTTTTGTTTTATTCTCAATTCAACAATGCCGTTTTTCACCCCTCACATATCCAATTCCTTCTTTCTTCTTTTTCTGTGCGACTTCCTTCATTTTTTTTCTTTTGTGTGATTTTTTTGTTGTGTTTAATGCATTCACTCACATGCTTATCCCTCACAGAGCGAGTTTTTTTTATAAACATTGTGTGCTATGCATGTATGGACAGAAATGGCGACGGTAAAGAAAGGCAATGTAAAAAGGGAATGGGAATGCGTTTAATTTTTTATTTGAAGCAGTTTCTTGGATTTGGATACAATTTATGTCTAAATTTTAACAATTTTTCTTTGTTAAGGTAATTTGAGTTCAGAAAATTTAATTGGACTAAGAACGAGTTGTGGACTCAATGTAAGATCATTGCTTACAACACTAGATTTTTAACATTGTTGGTGCAGTGTGCAATTTTGAATTTTTCATAGAAACAATATTTTGTATTTGATAAGTCCTTTATGGTCCTTTATTTAATTCAATGAACAAGTATTTGATAAGCTACACAAAAGTATAAGATATTAAGTGAAGAAAGTTTTGTCAAATAATACTAAATTTCTAGATATTAGCCGGCTTTTGCTTGATTCCTTTAGAAACATCCTCAAACCTTTATCATTTAATATCCTTTTGTATTTTTACTAAGAAAACATTTTTAATTTTGAAAATTCACAAAACTTTTATATTTTAATATTTTATTAGATACAAAAACTTTGAGAACCACATGAAATTTTAAATGAGAGAAATCAAACAATTAAAAATAAAGAGAGTTAAATCTAGCCCTTCATGATTTACATAAAGGAAAGGTTTGCATCCTGACTCAATGGGAACTCTCTTTAGGAAACTAAGAGCATGTAAAATTTTAATTTGAAGAGATTGGAAGAAGATTTGGGAGAATTTAGGTGTTAAGGGATGAAACTGAGATTTGATCTTGTCTGAAATCATCAACATTTTTTTTTAAAAAAAATTGAATGAAAATTGAAAGCGGCAATAGAGAGGTGCGAGGTTCGGTTCCTTAAAATATAACTAAAAATATTCCTAACTATATTCTAAAAATATAGTCAATTTCAGGCAAGATTTGTAGTCAAAACCAGTGCCACACTAGAAAACTTAAAAAGCTCATCAAAAGAAACACTATTTTTAAAAATATATAAACTAATTTCCAAATTACAGTTTGATTCAAAGAACCCATAAACTATGTCACTCATGACCAGCGCCATCTGTTAGCATGTAGTAATAATTTTACCAACTCCTTCAACCCTTCTACTTGAGCTAATTTTATTTCCTCATTTTTCTTGTAATGCAACACCATCATTGTAACTTCTGAAGCATAAAACCGAACTGTAAAGTCTACAGCCTTGTTGACATGTGAAGTTAAAAAGAAGGAAAAATCTTCAAATTGACTTCGAAACTTCTCAACATTTTCTTTGAAGATATTTTTTTTATGTCAACTTCAGAATTTTCCTTAAAAGAATTGTTTCCATCGATTTCTGTTTGTGTGTCGATGAATCATAGCCACAAAACTTTCAATTTAGCAAATTTTCTTCTCAATTCTTATTTTTTTCATCCCCACCACATTAAAGAAGAAGGAAATGGAAATTGAAGAATTTTTCTGCTTAGAAGCAACAGAACTTCAGCATCTTGAGATGAAAATTGAGATTTCGTGTCGGGAACAAAATGAGAAAAATTGGAAAAAAATTCAATTTAGTCAATTTTAACCAATTATTCACTTTTAAATTAAAAATTATATATTTTTTTAAAAAAAATCAAATTTAAAAATGTCTTCAAGAAAATCTTCAAAAAAATTATGTTTTCAGCGACTTTTCTTTTTATTTTCACTTCCGCCACGCCTTTTAATTTCCAACATCGCGCTTCGAGATATTTTTTTTTGTTTCTTAAACACGTAGTCGCACAAGACACGAAGGAAGGAAACGCCTTTAAGATTTTTTTCTCCACTTTGCCGCTTATGTTGCTGCTTTTTCTCATTACTGCGTACAAAAGAAGAAAAAAGATTTCATTTTCTTCGTTGTGTAAATAAAATAAAATAAAACTACACGATGTAGAGTTTCTTGGTTGTTATGTGCGGCAGCTGCCATGATGAGAATGTAGGCGAATGAGGGTGAAAATGAGGGAATTGAAAATGGAAGGATGAGAGGGTGGAATGGCGGATAAAATTTTATGTTGTCTTGTATGATTTTTTCAGCAAATTCTGTTACTTTATGAATTTTGAAATAATTTAAAGAAATTAAGAAATGTTTTAATGCCTAAAATTGACATTTGTTTAAAGCACTTGTATGGCTTTCAGTTAATCTAACTATTATTGGTTATGATGTGCAAAAACATGGAATTTAGTTTCAAAAAACTAACGCTCTCAGGGAAAATATCAACATATTTCAAATGATTCAAGTTTAAAGTTTAAGTCTATCGAAACATCAATATTAGCAATCAACAACGAGACAATCAAGAAGCTAGAGATTATTGAAAAAGATCTAAAAAATGAATTAATTTTTTTATTCATCTTTCCTCTCTTAAAAACTGTGCGACAACGTTCATAAAACCTTAAAGTGCTACAACTTTCTAACTTAACAATAAATCCTTACAACTATATTATAATGTATAAGCCCAGGTATACAGCGCATAATCTCTCTAAGTCAGTGTATGTCCAGCAACCAATTTTTAAAAACTCTCCGATCTTAGGTTCAGTATTCATGTTAGCTCTCGTTTCAATATAATTAGCATGTTATAACGTGACCAGGTCCGTTCTATAAAAGCCCTCAACGGTGAATTTTATAGCTCTCGTATCTTGCTCGTTCTAACTACATCATGTATGACCCGTCCTCACATCTCACGTTCCCTAATTCTTTTTTAGTTTTCTATCATTAAAACTGCTGCACTTAAGAAGCCGAAGTATCTAAACTTCTGAAAAATCACTTGGCTGATAGTGGAATTCGATCCCGGGAGTTCAAATTCCACACCAACTTTCGTGACCCGCACCTTGCCAACTGAGCTATCAAGGCACTTTTGCTTCTTATAAATTGATTGTTCTAAATAGAACTATAGCCAAGAAAGCTGACACCATGGAGAAGAACCTTAAAGATTCACTAATTGGATCTTGCAAGGCCAAATTTGAAGACCAAATTCTCCTCTTAAGTGTCATGTCTAAGGAACCAATCAACAGCACAAGGAATAGAAGCCGTAAAGAATATCAACAAAATCGATGAAAATGTGATCGAAAAATTCACAAAAATTGACACAATAATATGTGAGATCAACGGATTTATAGCTAAAGTCCAGAACTCCGTAACAGGTAAGTTGTCAAAAATGGAAAGGGAAATGAATGTCATCAATTCAATCTTCAATCAACAACCTATCAGAAATCCTCAAGTAATCTATCGATAACAACACCAAAGCTTTATGGTCGTTCTAATCAAACTTAGAAGACAGAATAAAGTTGATAAAGTACAAGATGGATGATGGATAATATTCAATTATTATTTTAAATATTGTAAAGTTTAATGAAAATTAAAAGCCTTTTGACATTCGTCTTGCAGCTCAAAATTCTGAATAAAGCAAAAACAGTTCAAATCTAAAACCAAAACTAAGTGACGAAAAGACTTCAAGTCTGGTTCCTTAAAAACCAACCTCAAGAACATGTATTTCAAATTTTTTTTGTACATACTTAACATACAGAAATAAAATATTATTATTTAAAAAAAAATAAAAGCCTTTTGAAGTTGACTTTATATAACTAAGTGCTTATAGTAATGATTCAAAAATTTGTGAATTATATTAGTTATAATAATATTTTTGTCTATTAACAAATTATAAATTACCGTGATAAAAATTTATGAAATTTGAAATTTGAATTTTTAATAGTCTTTTTATTATATTACATTATATTTTATAAATAAATATTTAATATAATTGTAACAGCATAAAATTATCAAAAATATTTAAAGTTCAATTTTTGATTATTAAAATATAATTATATTAAAATATAGCATTTTTTAATTTTCAAAGAATCAATTAATCATTTATTTTCACTCAATTAAATTCAAATCCACAACTTCAACCTGCGAACCTATTTTTTACCCTTTTTTAAATTCAAAATTCCTTAAAAATTTACCTTTTTGATTTAAATTTTACAATTATTTTAAATATTCTAAATCCAATCCATTCCTTAAATAAAGTAAACCCTTCTTGAACAACAAATCCCTTCCCAAAAAAGAATGAAGACTGCATAAGACATTTGATTTACATTCTCATGCTTATTGCATCGAGTGACCTGCATGACACTTGATTGTCTTGTAATCACCCTCTTGCAATTTTTTTAAGGGTCGTCCTTCTCAATTCTTGTAAATGTTCTTAATATAAGGTAAACTGGATTAGTGGAACAAGTCAGTCAAGATTTTTAAGGTAAAAATTTCCTTTTTTAAAACTTGATTTTTATGATAAAATTTTTCTTGGGAATTTTCTTGAAACGGGACAAATGGATAATGAAGAACTGACCGATGACATGATGGGAAATAATAGTCATTGCTGTTTTTATTTGGGACGTGATGGAATTTTTTGGAAGGAAAAAAAGTTGTCGGGTGGGAAAAAATGATTTTTGCTTTGGAATTTTTATGATTGTGGGAATTTTTTAGTTTTGAATTTAAAAACTGGATTTATTTTTAAGAATTTTTGTAGCTTTTTGAAATTAGTTTTATTTTTAATTTGGACGTGTTGAGACACTTATAATTTTGTGTCTGATTGAATAATCGCGAGTGATGAATTGTGTATAATTAAAGATTATTTTTTATATTTTTTCATCAAATTGAGAAGATTTTAAATAATTCTATTGAAATTAAAAAATATTTTTAAATTAAAATTTAACAGAATTTAAAATCTACAATATTGAATTATTTTTCCTAGTTTTTATCTCAAAATATCTTTTTTAATATAAATATTCACTTTTTAATTTTTTTTTTAATTTTAAAACTACTAATATCATTCTTTAATTTTCAATTTGTTAAAACTATGAACATTTAATAAAGTTCCTAATTTATTAAAATTCCTGTTTCAATTCAAATAGTGAAAATCAAATATAAAAGAAATCTTCAAATTTAACAAAAAAAAAGTCATCAAATTAATTCACTTTTTATCATCAAAAGAACCCCGCAGTTATCTCTCCATCTCTCTTTCCTTTTCAAAAACTTCATCCATCTTCAAAAATAAAATAATTTTTTATCTCGTCTTTTGAATCAAAACTTTTCAATTTTTCATTACACACAAAGTAAACTTTTCTTATTTTAGCCATAAAAATTGCCTTCTGCATCAAAATCTAATTAAAATGATCCCTTTTTCATGTCTTCGTCTTCTTCAATTTTCCCTCCTTTTCCATTTCTTATCTCACAACTTTTGCACACAGCACAGCCAAAAACACAAGTTTTCCATTTTCTTAATTTAAATAAATTTTCTTTTCCCTTTTTTGTCGACTTTTTTTTCTCTATTGCTGTATTTTGAGATGTTTTTTTATAATACGATCGAAATGAGGAAAATAGAAAGTTGAAGGGAAGATTTCTTTGTGATTTTAGTGGGAGGGGTGCCTTGAGGGGGTCGAAACTAAATAAAGATAAAAGCTGCAGTTTTTAGTAAATAAAATGTTACAAATTCCTTAAAAAAATATTTGAATTTGAATTTTTGAAACATTAAGAAATTTTATGAAATTTCAAAAAGTTAAAAACTAAAAACGTTAAAAACGAAATTTAAAGTTTTTAGGAAAGTTAAAAACTAAAAAAATTAACAAAATTTTGGAAAAGTGCAACAAAAAACGTCAAAAATTCAGAGAAATGTACAAAAAATTCTTTAAAAATTTGAAATAACAAAATACTTAACCCCTAATTCTATTTCACATTTTCCAAACCCTCATCTGAACCTTTTCCTTCTTCTCCATTATTTCTAATTCCTCAAACCCTCCAAAAAAATTTCATCTTGATGAGGTTTCTTCTTCCATTAATGAAATGTTTTTCATGCAAAAACCTCGCCGTCATCTTTTACGGCATACACAAAAAATAATTTTTTTTCATCCTCATCTTCTGTGACTTTTAAAATGAAGCACAAGATAGAGATAAGAGGGTGGTTTGGGTTCATAAAACATAAAAAGTTATGTGTATGAGTTGATGATACAAGATTTATACGGTTCATGCCATAAGATGAGAAAATGTATTTAAATTTTCATAAAAAGAGGAACCGAACGAAGATAACACAACCGAAAAACGTAGGCAAGGAAAAAGTTTTTCTTCTTTTACTCGGAAAAATTGGAGAAAATCTTAAAATATGGAGGAAAAAATTTTCTTATGCGCGTCTCTTGAGAAAGGATTTTTCTGGGGGAAAATGCAAAATTTTCTTCAATTTTCTTATTTTATTTGGGTTTGAGGGATGAAAACAGTCAGAATTTTAATATTAAAATGTAATGAAAAAGTTTTCTTAAAGATTTTCTTTGTGCTGCATAAAATTAAATAAAACAGACGGAAAAATGGAAACGAGGAAAAGTTTATTAGTTTTGTCACAAAAATCTATGAAATTTTCCAATTTTTTAAAATATTTTCTTAAAATTTCTTTAAATTACACAAAGTTTATTAAAAAAATTTACTTAAATTTGAAAAATGTTCAAATAAATTACTATAATTTCAAAAAAAGTTCTTAAATTTTCAGTTTTTAATAAAATTTAAAATATTTTCAAAAAAGTTAATCAAGATCTGTACAACTTTCAGTTTTCAATTACAAAACAAATGTAAAAATTCGTAAAAATTCTAAATTAAAAAAAATCTGCAAAAACTCCAAAAAGCCACCAAAAATTTTCCTCCATCTCAATCTTTTCCGCGTCATGTCACTTGAAATTCTGTCCCACATCTTACGAAAATTTTCACCATTTTCCATTTTAAGCATAATATCAATATTTTTCACCCGCATCACATTACCCATCCCACAGTCACTTTTTATGCTGTATATGTTGTCATTCTTACGAAATATTCAGAAAATGAAAATCTTTTTACGACAACAAGAAGAAAAAGGGAGGAAAAAATTTTCCTTTTCACGTTTTCAGCGTGGGTTTGTGGGGAGGAAGGTGTCTTTGTGGTGAATTTTGTAAGAATCTTTATGTTTGTTTTTGAAATTTTTGGTAAATTTATAGAATTTTGATTTTTTTTTCATCAACAAATCACTTTTTTTGATTGTTAGCAATCTATGAAATGTTATCAAAAGTTCTCCTCAAGAATAGCTCCTAAAGCTATCAAAAATGACTCAAAATCTAGGAAGTTTTTCAAAATAACTTAAAAATACATTAACTTTTTTTTAAAAAAAAATCAAATTTCTGAAAAAATTTAACTTTAAAATACTTCAACATTAACTGAAAAATTTTCAGTAATATTTAATATTTCAAAAAAAAGTAACCTAACTTACTCTGATTTTTAATAAAATTCATATATCTGAAAGATTTTAATGTAAAATTATTTTATCACAATTATAGTCAAAAATTCAGAAATTTAAGAATTTTCAGAAATTGCAGAAATTTACAAAAAATAATAATTTTCTAAAACATAACCGAACATTTTTATTGCAAATTGCTGATTTTTCCATCAAGATTTAAATTTTTCTCTAAAAGTCTACAAAAATCTGACAAAATACCCACAAGGACACCACTCATACCCCCTTAATCTCATCCCATCAACACACAAAAACCTAAAAATCTTCATCACTAAAAGTAGAAAACTTTTCGAAAAACCCCAAAAACGGGAGTGAAATTTAATGAAAATGTGGAAGTGGCAAGCATAAAAGGCACAAAACTAAGATGAAAATTTTGAAGCCAACACAACTCAAAAAAAGTTATTTAATGCAAGAAGAAAGCATCACGGAGGAAAAATAATGGATGAGTGTAAGGGTGAGACGACACATCCATAATACAATTACAAAATGCTGTGCTGTACTCGAGGGTGGATTAAAAAGAATATATTTTTGCGAGGGAAAATGAAAATAAATTTTTATTATAAAATGAGAAAATGAGATTTTTTTCATCATGGCGTCTTAAGATGGTTGTAAAGGAAGCAGGAAAATTTATGGTAATTAAATTTCATTGTAATAATTTAATTGGATCGCTTACATGCAAAATTATCGTTAGTGCTTTTGGGATGAGATGTGAAAAGGAGCTCAGATGTGAGGCTTCCTTCTTATCGAATTACATCTTGCTTTGCCATGACAACAGATAGGTAAGGAAACATTTATTAATTTTTTTGGGGAATTTTAAATGATTTAATTGATAATTTGAGAAAAGTTATCAATTTTTTGAACCTTACATATTCAAATTCATTTTAATAGATAATATATTGTGCCATAAGTTTCACCAACCTACAATTTATAGTGACATCATAACTATTTACGAAATTTATACCCTATAAAGTACTTAAGACATGTTTTACTTTATAAAGTACATAATGCTACAACTCTAGTATACAAAACTTCATAATTAAATCATCCAAATGCTAGCATGTCCTTAAATACATAGAAAAATAGAAACATTCTGTATCATTGACTTCAATACTGCACTATGCTCATGAGTTGAACTTCATAACTATTTTAGTGAACTAAATAAGAAGGTTCAAAAAAGTCTTGTCTAAAATTGAACTAAGGACATTAAGAACAACTTGAGGATGTATTCGGTGAGTTCAAATCCTCTTAAAGTAACAAGTCAATCATTTTAACGTAACAATTTTGTGTCCTCGAAAGCCAATCCTCTTTTAGTAAAGGATTCAGTCCTTGATTTAGAATCGTCAGATTCAGTTTAGAATGATCTAAGATCAGAGGCTGGTTTCTAAGGGTACCACCTCGGATATACCAAAAAGTATACACTAGGGTATACTAAACAACCGGACCTATAGATAAACCACTTTTGTCAAAACATGTCTGAGTGTTTGCAAATGACATAATCATAATGCTCTTGCTGATAACATTAAGTATGAATTTTTCAGAGTAGACAGAAAATATGCTTAAGATGTCAGATTCTTGTTTTGTTCATCTGATTTATAAAATATAAATTTAACATATAAATAAGATATCAATTTACCCCAACAACATCCACCCCTATGCCATTAAAATTACTTAACTCAGTTTCCTTAGCAACAAAATCAAACAAGAAGCATGTAACATGCAAAACCTAAGAAGTTCAAAATTAAATAAGAAGCTGTATAGAAGAAAGTATCAATCATCATTAAAACGATATTAATTTTCATCAAACACACACATCCCCCGTATGAACACACATCCTGCTCCTTTTACCTTACATCATTTCTCCATTTTTATCATCAATCTCAAGACTTAAACATTTTTTGTGACATTTTTCCATTTAAGAAAATATTTTCCACTTAAACTAAATGAAAAGGAGAAAATTTTCAAAGATGGAAGAAAATTCCACCCCTAAAAGTATTCAGTCACCCACATACGCTTCCCATTCCAGTCATGACACGCGCTACTGAGCTGCTGTGAACATACACACAAAAAAAACGAAGACGAAAAATAATTTTAAGATGGAAAAAATTTTCTTAAACATCGCGCAGGACTGAAAAAAAATTCCTCGCATTTCACTCATTTTGCGATATTTGAGATGTATGTGTGTTCTTGAGGCTTGGATGGATGTGATGAAATAAATTTTTTGGGTTTTTGGTTGAATCTGAATTATTTTTCGACATTATTTTGCAAACTACGAATTTTTAGATAAAATTTTTGTCTATTTATTGACAAATGTAGGTAAAATTGGGTTAGTAAAAGGTTCATGGTCCTATTTTGGTACCTCTAGAGATAACTATGTCTATGTATGAGAAAATTCAAAAAATGTTAGCAAAATTATGAAAAAGTTCAGAAGCAAAATATTTTTTAATTAAAACTACAAAAAAAAATCAAATAAAAAAAATTTCCCCGGGGATACAGCTCGCTGTAAAACTACAGCACACAAAAAATATTCAAGATAATTTTCATTTTCTTGTTGCTAGGCAATAAGAAGCTCGCAACGGTGATGTGGGGATGGAAAAAATGTTTTATGTTAAAATTTTTCCTTAGTTTAAATAGAAAAAGGAATTTTTCATGCAGTCTATGGAAGAAAATTAGATCGAAAAAAGAAGAGAAATGAGAAACTGTAACCCTTGGAAACCCATGCAAAGATCCTCCATTAATTATTTTTTTACTCTTCTTCTTGTAGCCTGAATAGATTTTTTTTTCATTCAATAGAGAAAGTTTTTTTTGCTGTATTTTGGAATAAGTTTTGGCCTTGTGGGAAGATTTAGGATTAAATTGTACGAATTTTTACAAATTATTGGTGCACAAATGATCAACAATAATCAAAATTTAGCAGATCAGTTCCGCACACTTGAATCCAAGTAGACTTTGAGTCCAGGAGGGTACTTCAAGTGTCAACACACCCAAGTCGACCGAAATTTTCTTCAATTTTCTAGAGTTTTTGAGAAAAAAAATCATGAGACATCCCCAAAATTTTGCCAGTTTTACTTAAAAAATTTCTGGCTATGCCCTGTATTGCAGATTAATACTCAATTTAATAATTTTTTGTTCATAATTTAACTCAAAAATGCACCCAAAGTAGGCTGACCATCTGCTTGGTTTTTCAGAGGACAGTTCTCTATTTTTTTAATTTTTCAAAAATAAAAAATATTTGTAATGTTTTGATTCGTCCAGAAAACGAATAAAACTAGTCGACATGGGGGATCTCCTCTATTTTTTTGGAAAATGTCTGGTAACCCTAACCCAAAGTCACTTCAAGGATCAACAAAAACCATTTTTTCAATCTTTCTTCCTCTCGTTTTTCAGTAAATGAGAAGAAAAAAATTCAATCTTCAAACTTTTTATTTTCTGCTTTTCGAGATTTAAAAACTTTCCTTTTAGAAATATCTTTTTTCTCCCTCTTCCGTTCCATCGATGGCTGTTTCCATATGAACGAAGAATTTTAAAATTGAGGAAAGTTTTTTTTCTTTGTGATTATTTCAAGAGGAAGTGCTCTGTTGAATTTTATGAAGAGCAAAAGATAAAAATTGAGGATGAGGATGTAAAAGAGGATTAAAAGTAATTGAAAAAGTTGTGTTTGA
Source organism: Chironomus tentans (assembly GCA_963573255.1). Taxonomy (NCBI): domain Eukaryota; kingdom Metazoa; phylum Arthropoda; class Insecta; order Diptera; family Chironomidae; genus Chironomus; species Chironomus tentans. The sequence continues at coordinate 1,011,906 of OY754305.1, forward strand.
AGATGGAAAAATTTTGAAAAAAGAATACTTAGTTGAGTTTTTTTAAATTAGCTCAAATTTCTGAAAATTAGTTATCTCCGTAAAATTGGTAACTACTTGAAGATTATTTTGTTTTTAGTAACAGCACGTGAACTAAATAAATTCGAAAAAATCACGCCATAAACTTCCACGCTGTCTCATGATAGATTACAGTATTAACAAATACAGTATGTGAGCAAAATAATGTGGCCTTTTTAAAAAACAGTGATTTAGCTTTGGTGTCTATAGCTTAATAGTTATCCAAAAACCATAAAGGCAAGAAATGCTTTAATTTTGATTCCCTATCCAATGATATATAATGTTGGACTTAACTTCCACGCGTACAATAGTTATGCTCATTTTTCGACTTTATGTCTTTCCCAATAATGAAAAAATTCACATTTTTTGACATCTTTAACCGTATTTCAGCAATGCTTTATCAGATCGACGTGAAACTTTCACAAAATATTCCTCTTATATTGTGAATGAACTAGCAAGGATTTTAAATATTTTGAATGCACTGTTATCAAACTTCCGTACCAATAAGTTTTACTTCATATCAAAAAGTTCTTCACATAAAATTTAGTTAATTCCAAAGAATGCTAAAAGTTTTTCTGAAAGCTTTTTAATTAAGCTTTCGTCTGATATATAATTTTTTACGTGAGCATTAACAAGTTAAGAGAAATCAATCAAAAAATCCAAGATGGCGGAAAAATTTTCATTGAATTCTTATTAATTCATTGATATTTCCGTATAATTACTCAGAAACTGTTGATGTTTTTCTTTATTCATAATCTTCAGGTTGTTTGCAAGAAATTATGTATACATTATGATATTCTATTGTAAATTAAAACTCAACTTTTTCGAGCGCCAATATCATAAAATTCCTAAATCGAAAAATTTTTTATGTAAGAAAGAAGACTGAGCGTCACCAGGCTGAGCGTCACTAGGCTGAGCGTTAATCAGGCTGAGCGCAACCAGCTGAGCGTCAATAGGCTGTGCGTCACTTGTCTAAGAAAATGTTCATGTTTTGCGTGGAAGTTAATTTGCAGAATGAGGTAAAACTTAATCTAACCACCCTTAAAATATTCCTCACTTTTTTTCTTACATCCATCCTGTTTCAGATTTATAGAAGAAAGGATTTTCATGTTCGCATAATGATGCATTAGAATTTGGCTAATATTTTTCAAATTTTGATTTTAGTATTGTACTTTTTAGTTAGATGTATTCTAATCTTATCCATTTTGATTAAATTAATAAATTTTTTTGGAACTTTGGACTAGATCAACTTAAAATTGAATACATTTGCATTGAATTTGGTCAAATCTAGTACATTTTGATAAAATTAACTTAAAATCTGGTACAATTGAACTATATTATCTAAAATCTAGTACATTTAGACTAAATTTAGACTATATTACCTAAAATGTAGTATATTTGGACTAGATTAATGAAAATCTAGAACATTAAGACCAAACTGTCGCATTTAATTGCTAAACATAAACATACCTTCGTGTGAACATACCTCAACATCCATTTATCCCCATTCTCATCTCCTCATCGCATTTTAATTAAAAAACTATTTTATAACGTTGAAAAGAAAGCAATGCATAGAAAAAAAATCTGTCATGGCTGAAATGTCTTAGCAACCCTTTTCATTTTTCTACACAAAACTCACTTCCCTCCCTACGACATTCATGACACACAGCTCACGTTCAGTATGATAAAACCGAGGGATTTTTATTTTATTTTGATCGAGCAACAGCAACACAAGGAGAAATTTTTTACTAGTTTTTAATATAAAAAACTATTCACCGTCGTTTCTGTGCTGCTTCGAGAGTATTTTTATGTAATTTTTGCGACTCATACAACCAATAAGAACTTCACAACGTTTCTCATTGGCTCGACGACAAGAAGAAAAGGAAGATTTTTTTTATTTTCACTTCCTTCCTTTTTTCTCTGTTTCTCGCATCGTTGAAAGTTGCGAGAAAGTTCTTTTGTTTAGCGAGCGGAAGCGACGAGGAAAAAAAGATGGTTTAAAAATATATTAAGGCATTGTTGGCAACGATGTGATGATGAAGAAATTTTGATGGTTTTTCAATTATTTTTTCAGGGTAGAGGAAGCAGTTTTAGTTTATGGATGTTTTTTTTGAGTTTGGTAAGAAAATTTGTTCACTAAAGCAATTTAGGATTAATTTTTTTTTTTGAGAATTTAAGCTTGTCTTAGCTGTTTTGGTTTTAATACTCTTGATACTGTTCAATCTATTCTGTATGGATTAGAGTCGCAGTGTCCTCAGCTAACTGGATGAACCTTGCTGCCGATTGCCTTCATCACTATTAGTAACTTTCTTATTTAATTCATTACATACTCGGACGGCATGGGGCATAAAAGTGTCCAGGTAAAGTGTAGCCCAGGATGGCATGAACGCGACTTCATCATTATTTTTTTCGGATTTTATTCAAAAAAGCTGAGTCGAGTTGACTCTATGCTTTGAAAAAATTCAAAGTAGAAATAAATATTTTAAAAAATTAACAAGTCAAATCATATTTGATAAAACTTAACAAAAACTCGTTAAAAACTCAATTTTAAATCCAAGAACATTAAAACTGTTGAGGATATCCAAGAAATCACCCAAAATCTTACCGCCATCTGTCAGCATCAAGCTTAAATATCTCTCAAAAATGAGTCCCAGATCAACAAAATTTAGAAAGGGTTAGAAAATTATTTTATATTAAAATCCTCAAAATTCAAGGGGTAAAAAATTAATTTTCTAACATCATCAAAACTCGCTTTCATGTTCATCCCCTCCACAAATTATTTTTTTTTTCATCTTCAAGATATTTTTTCCAACACAAATAAAAAAAATTTGAGAAGTAAAAAAACTGAAATTTTTTCCTTTCTTTTCCTTTTTCTTGTTGCCATTCCAAGGCTCTCCTCAATCATTTTTCTTTCTCAAACCATCACAAAAAGTGAAAATAAATTTTTTTGTGCTTTTTTCTCGTTTTTCGCTCGTTCGCGTTTCTTTTTCGTGTAAAAAAAATTGTATGTGTATTTGTGAAGCTTTTTGGAATAAAAAAAATGAATAGAAAAAAGTCTCAAGCTGTCAAGTTTGTGGGTAGATTTGAGATAAAGAAAAATTTGTGCGCAAGAAAAATTTATGCTAAAAAAATGAAGAAAATGAACAAAAAAAAATTTGTGTGTGCAGATTCAAGGAGAATTAATTAAACGTAACCCATTCTTTATGATAATGATGATGATGAAGTTTTATGAATTGACTTTCATTCGTCCTTTTTTGAGATGAAAATGAGAATTTTTTTGGAGGTTGCTTGGCTGAAAATTGATAAAAATCTCATTATTTTACATTTAGATGCTTTAGTAGTTAAAAATCATTTTTCTTTCTGTGTTTAAATTTGCAATAATTCAAAATTCTGTAAAATTTATGATTTGGCTTCTGTGGAGTACTAAAGTTGAAACTAAGCACCTTATGCAAGGTCACACACGCCATGTCCTCTTTGAGTCACTCAAAATAGTCCAATCAAGGTATCTCGACATCAGGAACTTAAAGTTGATTTATTGTGATTCCTAGGACGTAAATAAAGCAGATGAACTTGTTTCTGTCATGGACAAAGACTGATCATTTTGAGTTTAACTTCTATCCGAATTTGACGAAATTATTCTTAGATATGTTTGAAAATTAAGAAAAAATTTAAGCTGCAAAATATGTTCACAATTGTTAATAAAATGGCATTCATTTTGCAATATCATCTTCCTAATTGAATCTTGAGTGATTCTTTTTTCATAAATCTTCCAACCAAATCGCCATTGTGCCTACTTAATGGATTTTTAATGGCAAATCATTTGATGTTAGTTTTATAAAATTGGTGCATTAGGAGACGATTTTTGGTTGTAAACATAAAAATCATTAGACATTAGACTTTCTCTGTTTTGGAAACAGGACAGGGATTTTTGGGAATTTCTTATCAAAATTACGAAAATCACCCTGGATCGTGAAATTAGAAAAACTAACTGGAAGTCAATGGCTTGGTTTAAAGTAGAGAATTTCATGAATCAGAAGCAGTGTGATATGGATTTCATGTTTTATATTAAAAAATAAAGTAGAATTCCGACGGCGATTGATTTTAAAAAATAATATAATTTCATTCGAAAGGATTATAACCAAATTTCCAAAAAAAATCACCATTTGAAGTTTAACTTAAGGATCAAGAATTCAAATTTTCCTTCAAATTCATTAAATTCCATCAAATCCTATTCCAAAAATATTTCACAAATCCTTTCCAATGTTAAACAATTTTTCCATCTCATTTCACATCTAAAATTTGCAACAACAACAAAAGAGTCTGTAATAGAAACCCGAAAAGTCAAAAGCACTCATCACTAAGACACAAACACAACCTGAAAATGGAAAATCAATAAAATTTTCTCATTTCTGCAAATCGAAAATTTAGTTCACAATTTTTTCTTTATTTTTTTAGAATTTCTCGAGTGAATGAAACAGAAAAGCGGAAATTGAAAGTTTTGTTTACATATTTTCGACTTTAGTTTTGTGCAATTTTGTTGTTCATGTACACACATGTGTTCTATCTCCTTTCATGCTTGAAACAATGCACAATGTGATGATTTTAATCTCATGAGTGAATCGAATGGAAATTAATAAAATATATTGAAACTGGGGGAGTTAAGATTGGCTTGAAGATGAAAGAAAGATTCAGGAAATTGGAAAAGTTTTGAATGATTTGACTTGTTAAGTGGGTTACGTGGCTAGTTGAAAGGTGCTAGAATGTAGATTTGACAGACATGATTGAATACGCCTACACATCCAGTTTAGAATTCGATCTTTTTCATATTTTTCGATGACATTTATTTCTGTATATAAATTGAAAGTCTGTGATTTTTATTTACAGTTCTGAGTGGCAATGACTGCTAAATAGCTGAATTCAATAAAAATTAATAAAAATCGAACAAATTTAAGTTTTTGATTACTAAAAGTGTCTCATCTTTCAGATTTTCATCAATTTTACCTGACTTTGTGAGCAAACAAACCATTTTTGCTGATCATGATGCTTATTGCACTTGATAATAATGAATTGATAATTACTAATATAATTTTATTGAAATATAATGACGACAACATCAAACACAAAAGGTATCTTGAAGTAATTTTATTAAATTTTGTATTAATATTAAATTTCAGATCTCAAAGATTGAATTATGCATAATTATGTATAAAATAATTATTGAATTTTTTATTAATTTTGCTAAGTTTAGCGACTAGTTTAAGATTTTTTGCCTCATCTCTGTAAAATTGAGTTATAACAAAATTGGATTGAGCTTGGAGTTTTGGTTTTAAATCGATTTTCGATCATTATGCTGTTATAATTGTAAATTTTGTAGTTTAAACTTTACCTGAGCTCAAAGTAGACTCTGAATTTGTCATCTTTTGTATGGACAAGTCATGCTACATCAACTTCCACCTTTTGGATAATTTGTTTGGAACCAAACTCTATTTTAGATGATATTGGTCACCTTTTACCAAAAAGTCGCTTTTATTCTTCAACAAAAACCCACGAAGATAAAAAACTTCATTTTTCCTTGCGTCATTTTGAAAATAATTTATAAAAATTCACCCTCGTCTTTTTCTTTTCATTTCTTCCTCCTCCTTTTTGTTTGCTCCATTAAAAAATTTCTCATTTTTCATTATGGAAATTTTTCCTTTTCTTCTTTCTTCCACCCTCGTCGTTATTTATTTTTCTGTTCTTTCAAAAAATGAAATTAAACCTTACATTCATCTTCTTTTCCTTCTTTTATTCTCATATTTTTTACATCCATTATGTTGTTTTTTATTATTATTACATGTGCTTGTATTAAATTTATTTCATACACATTTTAATTTTTAATGAAATCACAAGACTCTCTGCTTTTTTTCCTCTGCTTTTACTGCTTTCGTATAGAAAAAATAATAATATTAAGCGGCATTCAAAGTGTTCTCACAAATACAGTTGAAAAAATTAAGGAGTATAAGAAGGATGACAAGTTAGAGAGGCATGCATTGAGTTTTGTTATAATTTTAAGATTAACTCAATTTATCCCAAAACTGAGCTTATCCCCAAATTGAACATATCCTTGAACTAAACTTATCCCAATATTAATCTCTCTCTTGAACTGAACTTGTCGCGAGACAAAACTCTTCCATGAACTGGGCTCATCCTTCAACTGAACTAGTCCCTAGACTAACCTTATCCATGAATTGTTGAACTGAACTTGTCCCAAAACTAAACTTATCCTTGAACTGAACTTGTTCCAAAACTAAACTTATCCTTGAACTGAACTTGTCTCAAAACTCCCAAAACAATTTTTTTTCCCAATTTGAAGCTCAAATTTAGCTCATCTCTCAAAATTTCATGCTATCCTCATTCCACCTCAGAAAAAAAGCATTAGCATCAGCAGCACAAAAGCGAACGATGAAGGAAAAATTTCTCTCCGCACACAGCATAAAAGAAGCACAAGCTCACACACAGAAAAAAATTAATGGAATAAGAAAAAAGCGAGGGTGGAAAAAAGAAAATTTGAAGGAGGCAAAAAAAATCCCACAAGAGAAAAATTTTCATTTTTCCATTCACACAACGAGAAAGCAAGTCAGGCGAAGGCAAGGCATGTGAAGCAACGAAGCAAGTAAGCAGTAATGGAACATTTCAGATGTGCTCATTTACTTCTTTTCTCGATACTAGTTCAGTTGGATTCGTTGTGGAATTTTGGAGCTCTAGGATAAGTTCAGTTCAGCAATTTTTGATGGGATAGGTTTAGTTCAAGAAGTATGGAATCTTAAGAAAGTTCAGTTCCAAAAATTGTAAATTTTGGGATAAGTTTAGTTCGAAAATTTTTAAATTCTGGAATAAGTTTTGTTTTAGAACGTCTAAATTATAAGATAAGTTCAATTCATAAACAGACAAATTATCAAAACTATACGACCCCAATCATGGATGAATGTTTAACTACAAACGGTGCAAAGTAAAAGCATAGAATGAGAAAATAATGTGAGTATGTATGGAAAAATAACAAGCATGGAATGGGAAACGAGAAAAAGAAACAAAAAAATCCTAAAAGGGTTGAAAAAGAAAGAAAAGAAAACGAATGAAAATGGGAGATGAAAAAAAATTTAATCATGAGATGTGTCAGGTTGTGATGTCACTATGGTGCTCATAAATTTTCGAGATTAGTGAATTGCTTCAAGAAAAATGATTCTCTATGTTTTAGGGGAGAAGTTCTTGGAAAAACTTTAAAGAATGGAATTAATTATTTTTTATTGTCATCTTTTGAGTTTTGAGGGAGAATGTCGAGGGATTGACGGGTGATTATGCATTTCAGTCAGGTTTTTCTTATCTTTTGGGAGATAATTTATGCAATTTTGGGATAAAAATGGAAGAAAAATTCTCATTTGAAATTTTTTTCATTTGTTTAAAAATGCTTCATCAGTTTAGTCAATAACTATTCACAGACAAGGGGTTTTGAACCTCAGTGTACCCATTTTTGACCATTTTCATCGACCAGGGTGGCTAATGACCCAAAACCGCCATAACTACCCAATAAGCACCCTACCTACCTAATATCCAAAAAGTAATCTCACATTATCCACTAGCAGCCCCATGTCAGAATCCATTCATCAAAAAAGAGCTGTAAACTGTAAAAATAAAGAATGAATGTTCATTGCAAAAAAAGTCATTAAAAACTATCCCAAAACCATCACAGACGGTATAAAAATAAGCATCAGAGCTGCTGCAAAAAAAACTATGGAAACAAAAAAAGTTCTTTCATTTTCTCAAAAAAATATATAAAAAATGTGAAATAAAATTCTGCCATTCAGCATATAGTACAAACGACGACGTGAATACACATACAGAAAATATAGTCGGAGATGGCAAAAATATAGGGTGGGTGCGGGATGAGATGGAAAAAATTTCCATCTTGATGTAAAGAATGAAAATGAAGAATAATGGAAGCGGAGTGGGTGAGGAAGGGAGAGGAAAAATGTGAAAATGTAAAATGAGATGTGAATGGAGTGAGGGATTGAATGGGATGAAGGAGAGATTAAAGTTGCTCTGAAATGAATTTTGCTTTTTATGTAAGAAAAATGTTAAAAGTGAATTTTTAGTAAAGTTGAATTTATTTTTTGAAATATTTAAAAAGTAATTTTAATTTTAGCATTGGGACAAGTTCAGTTATAGAACAAGTTCAATCTTGTGACATGCTCATTTCAGTTCTTGGACAAGTTTAATCCAAATTTAGTGCCGGGATAAGTTCAGTTTCCAAAAATTTTAATTTCTTAATGATCTTCAAAAATAAATAAATTTACTGTTTTTAGTTTTTTAATATAAAATTTATTAAAATCAAGCAAACAATAATCCAAAAAACAACACAAAACTAAATGCAATCTTCGAATTCTTTTATTTAAATTCTCAATCTTACAAAAAAAAATCACAGAAAAAGGAAACAATCAAAAATTATTTCCTTCACATTTCAAATGACAATCAAAACTTTTCAACCCTTCTTAATGCTAAAATCTATGAGAAACTTGTTATTCAAGTCGATATGATTATGACCAACGGTCAGTTTATGCAAATCAGTCCCATTCAGGAATTCTCATTTAGGACTCAAATTAAAAATGCGTTAAAATTGGAAAGAAAGGAGATTCATGAGAAAGAATTTGAAGACATTTGAACAATTAATGTGAAATTTCTTTATTTTTTGTGATGGTCAATTTCATGGGAACAAAATAAAAGGGGTGTAAAGGACAGAGATATTGTCCACTTCGCAGGTAAAATTTGATAATTTAGAGCATGATAGAATGAATTTTATATCTTTAAGATTGTTATGAGGGGGAACGAAAAGGGGTTCGTGTGGTCATCTTGTGAGAAAATATGATCTGAAGGTCGTTGACCCTGATTTATTAAAGTTAAGTTTATATTCGTAATTCTTATAGAATAACTCATGAGTTTTGAGTGAAAAATAACTTTTTTTTATCTTTTCCTGAAAATTGTAACCAAATAAGTATAAGTATTATCAAATAAGGGAACCAGTTTACAGTTCTCCCCAAAAAATAATGCACACACAAAAATATTAGAACTTTCTTAAAAAAATTCCAAAATTTTCTCAAAAAGTCAAAAAAATTCAATACTTTGTATCAATTTACCTGAAATTTAACAACCTAACCTCAAAATATTCACCACAATCTCACCCGATCGCCTTTTCTAATCCCACAACAAAAGTCAATAAACTCATCACTTTCAACCTCGTCGCATTCATCAATCATCATAAAATCCCATAAATGTACACAAATTATCTCAATATCAACAAACAAAATATATAAGCAACCAGTTGCTGTCCAACCGCAAAAATAGCAAAACATATGAACTTCAAAAAAATGTATATGTATAGGAAAAAATTGCCACATAAATTTACTTCCTTAACCGCTGCCGTCTCCATTCACATCGTCTGTATTGTCCACAATTAAGTGGACATATGTGCTGCTCTCTTTTGTACTGTTTGGCTATTTTTTACACTATGCTGTTAGTCAAAATTTATTGCTGGACATTTTTCATGGATGATGCTGGTTAGGAGAGGAGGAAGAAGAGATGGGGGTGAGATATGAAAAATAAAGGAGATTTTTTTGTATATATGTGCATTGGATGAGAATCATAATTACATTTATGGTTGCCGATTTATGGTTTTCGAGATATTGAATTAAATTGAAATCAAAAATTGATTTAAAAAAATGATGTTGATTCCACTCCAAATTCAGCTTTATACTAGCCTCGTACCAACTAGGTGCCGGATTTTCGTTACTTGCGCTTTACTGAATAAATTAAAAAATTAGATACAAATAGAACTAATAGACGTGCGTCATTTTTGGGAAACCAGTTTAATGTCTATCTCAAATATGGCGCACGCATTAAATTTTTATCTATTTTTTAACATAAGCTTTACTTTTGAAATTAATATTTTCATTTATTTGGTTTAAAAAAGCAAATTTTAATTCAAATTTTGGCAAAAAATACAAAAATCTTTGTTTTGTTCAGAAAAAATTCTTAATTTGCAATCATCCTCCAATTTCCACATCCAGTCACATCCCACATTCCGTATCCATGAACTCATTCAAATCCAAATTCAATTTTAAATTCGCGAAATCACAAATTCTTCATCAATTTCCTCAATTAACCCCCAACCTCTTAAAATTTTAATATCTCATTATGAACTTTTTTGTACTTTTTCATTCCATCATGCAATGAAATTTTCATGCATTTTCAATGAGTGAAGCATCAGCACAAAAAAGAGAGACACATTTGGGGATGGAACGAAAAAAATTTAATTAATAATAATTATGAAAATTCAACGTTAATTTTAGCGAGAATGTTGTGACAATTTTTTTATATTAAAAATAATTATTAAAATATTCATGGGACGAGGTTGCATCATAAATGACATGATACGAATGTGGCTGTGTGTATGTCATTATAGGAACAGGAACAGAAAAAAATATAATAAAATTATAGACAACGGAAAGGTGGAGATGCGATGCGGGACTGGACAAAAAATTAATTATTTAAAAACATTGCTGCAGTCGATTTTTTTTTTTTGCTTTTAATTCTGATGGGATGAATGTGTACGGTTGAATGCGCTTTTTCAATCAAAGGTTGTTGATGCATGTTGGGTGGCATCGTAAACAAACCCACATACTGATATTTATGTATGCAAATATCTGCACATACACACATCGGACATAAATGGACATGGAAATGCACATCAACTCACAAATTGCAGATTTAATGAAGGATTTTAAAGCAGGAACTTTGATCATAATTAAAGGCTTAAAATGGAAATTGCTGCAATTTTTCATATGATTGGATGAAGGGACAGAAACTTCCGTGTTATGAAAGGATACTTAAATTCGATTAGGTTTTCTGTTGCTCAACCTGCTTGGAGTAAAATTGAAATTACAAATTTTATAAAAATTAACACTTAGCCTTAGATGACGCTCAGCCGAAGTGACGCTCATCTGGAGTGACGCTCAGCTTCAAGTGACGCTCAGCCTTAAGTGACGCTCAGCTTCAAGTGACGCTCAGCATTAAGTGTCGCTCAACCTTAAGTGACGCTCAGCTATAAGTGACGCTCAGCCTTAAGTGACGCTCAGCTTCAAGTGACGCTCAGCCTTAAGTGTCGTTCAACCTTAAGTGACTGCAAAATGATGCACAAGTAAAATAACACCTAGTCATGATGAAGCCCAGTCACTAAAAACTTAAGAGTATAAAAAAATAACAAATTTTTAATCAAAATGCTCTTCAGCACGGAAGTTTTGAAACATTCACAATAAACATGATGCTTTCATACATTTCAGTCTCTATCTTTCTTTCTCTCAAAATAAATTGTAATTAAAATTGCACCGTTGCATCATGGGAAATGTAGTCAGGCGTTATCATTAAAAATAACAAAGCGGTTTAAGAACAAACTCAAAATTGAATGAACTGAATTTTTTTTAAATGTGTAGAGGTAAAATCGACCCAAAAAGATGTAAATTTCAACATTTTTAGTAAATTCTTAAAAACGTAAAAAATATTTTATTTAAATAAATTAAAAATAAGTTTAACAATTATTTTACGTCATGTTTGCAGACAAATATTTTGTTATAAAACTTGATGCAAAAAATAAATCCAATTTAAATCACTAATTTGAAATGATATTATAATTATATTAAAATTCGTTAATCCAATTTCAGAACGAGTGTAATTAAAAATATTTTTGCAAAATTCATCAATTTTATTTTAATTTGATTGACCATTTTTTCTGTTAATTTTAATTTTAATTAAAATTTAAAAATGCTTTTAATCATGTTTGTTTTTTTTGTGAAATTTGAGCATTATTATAAAATTTAAAATGTCATCCATTTTATCAGAAACTCCCCAAATCTCACCCCTCCCAAAAATTGCCATCAAACATAAAATAGCAGTCGTTAATGTGAATGCAATGTTCCTATTTATGCAACTGCATGTTTAAATGCAAAAAAGTGAACAAAATGTCAACTGAAAAAACATGAAAAATTATTTTTGTGCCTCTCGAAAAATTTCCCTGCAAGCTGCTTTTGTTGTTATTTATTGCACTGTGGTAGTCGTGAATGAGTCAAAAAACAATACAGAAAAAAAAGGAAAATCGATGCTGCATATAATTAACATGCAATTCACGCAACTGGCAGAACAGCAATTGGCAAGTTGAGAACCTTTTTTTCATCTCTGTTATGCACTTTTTTTGGTGCATTGTAGAGTTGATTTTTATTTTTTTGTAATCTTTTTTATCGGCAAAATAAAGTGGTTGATGCAGGTAAATTGTACAGTTGGAAACTGAAGACATGCAATTTGAAATAAATTTTTAAATTTTTTTTATTTTTCTTATAAAATTTTAATCAAAATCTGAAAAAGACGATAAATAGATTATTTAAACAATTTTTAAAAATTAAAAAAACTAAAATAAAAATATTTTTAACTAATTTTTCAAAATTTTAATTTTTTTAATGTCACCAACTCTAGAAATTTCCAAAAAAAATAAAAACAATACTCAATATTTGTACATTTAAATTTATTTTAAATTTTATGCGTGCATGTTTTTGATTATATAATTATCATGTGTACGAGCTCTTGTGTACATTTTAATATGATATTTATTTATTTATTTTATATTCTCACATTGAGCCTATAGATATAAAATGAAATAAAAAAGGCCTTTATGTGTTCATTGGTGTGGGCTGCTTGTCTGAATTTTAAATTAATTTACTCAAACCAGTCACTTTTTTGGGTAGATAATGTGGAAATATTTTTTGACAATTTCAATTAATTTTGTATTTTTTAAGTTTATTAAAAAATGAAATTTAAATTCTTTTTATTTACTTATTTAAATTTTTTCACATTTTTTACAGATTAATAAAAAAATTAATTGCATCCACTTTGAACAGTATTTTGAATACTTTGATGGTCAAAACCGTCCAGAACCTTCCTGTCGAACCTGAAGTTGCATTTTCCAACATTTCCAAGTAAATCCAGGAATGACAAGTATCTGAGGGTGGTAAAGTCCACTGATATTTTTCTTAGTTTGTTGCCATTCAGGAAAATCTTCATTAAATTCACATTATTAGCAAAAACACCGGCATCAAGCACTTCAAGCTGATTTTCACTCAATTTTATGTATTTTAAATTAACATTTTTGGCAAAAATATCAGCCGGCAAGTTTTTAATCTTATTTCTTGACATGTCAAGATGCTGTAAACTCGGCAATCCCTCAAAAATATTTCCAGGCAGTTCTTCTATCTCATTATGTGATAATCTCAAAAATTTCACTTTTTCCATCTTATCGAAGCACATTTTGTCAACAAATTTAACACTTGAGGATGAAACATCAAAGCTGATGAGTTTTTTGAAGACATTTCCAATTCCATGTGGCATGTGCTGCGGAAGATTCTTGTAAGTCAACACAAGGTCAGTGATGTCTGTGAAACTCTCTCCAATCTTTGACTTATAGCCATGAACCTCAACTGCTGCAGAATCATCGACTTTTTGGCTCAATTGACACTCAACGTAATCAAGTTCTGGATGTTTCATGCAACTTAGTTCAACTGATAATGCGTGGCTGATTGAGATAATCAGAACAATTAACTTTAACGTCCACATTTTGTGAGATTTATGGAGTGACTGAATAAAATATTAGCTGCAGCTACTGATTAAATATGAAACTGAGTGAAAAATATTTAGAATGATAAACAAATAGACAGAGTTGTAATCAAATATGTTTAAATAGTCTAAGCCATGTGTGGATCTGTTAGACTTGCCAGAGTTTCTGAATCTTTGACATCAGCAGTTGTAATTATTGAAAATATTCTAGTCAGCCAAACTTACTAGCTCAAAAGGCACACGACGTAGAAAAGGCAAAAACTAGTGTCCCCAGGCCGGCGTGAATCTGGTCCCAGGTATGATTTCGTAAAATCCAGTTCCACGTCAGTCTCACGTCGACCAGGGTACACTAGTTTTTGCCCTTTCTACGCCGTGTGCCTTTAGAGTAGTTCGAATCAAATGCAACAACACTGAATTCAAATGAAAGAAAGTCGATTCATCAGGCGGATGCAGACATGTGGTGGCGATAAGCGCATTGAAATAAACATAAACAAATGAGATAAATATGAGCATGTTGCTTTAGCTATCAGTTGTGGCTATTTTAAGAGTGTCAAAATATTGCGAATATTTATCATCGAATTTTGTTATGAAGTCATGTTAACTTTAAGCTCTGATGTAAAATATAAAACAAGACACAGACGCATCTCTCAAATCCGTTCATAACTTAGTCACTAAACAGGTTGGAATGAAAGAAGAGAAAGAAGATGAAATTTCTCGCGTGATTCCTTGTTGATCAAACACTGAATAACCTTCAGCTTGATGTTGTTGATTGCAGACTCAAACACGAGTAAATAACTGTCCACAGGTCTATAAAAGTTCTCCGTTACTCTGTTAGTCGTGTTTTTGTGTCTCTTGAAGCTTAACGTCTTGTAAAAAATGATCAGAAAAATTATTTTATTAATTTTTTGTGAGCTGTTGATTAAAAATGTTGAAAATTTCGAAGTACTTAGCTGTAAATTTTCAAAACTTGGAACTGAATGTGTTAATGTAAATTCCTACAAATGTGACATCCAAGAAGAAGACAAAACTTCCGAATTCCAGCCCAAAAATCTCCCACAAATATCAAATGATCAAGTCACAGCTGTCAGTGCAAATTCGGATAAAATTTTGACACACATAACCTCAAAAATTTGTGAAACATTCCCAAATGCCCTCGAAATTGACGTAAGAAACACAAAAGTGGAAACTTTAGATGAAAATTCTTTTGAAAATTGTAAAAATTTGGCATTCTTGATGCTGAGTGACAATAAAATTAAAGAAATTCCGGAAAAATTGCTAAATGAGAACCAATACTTGGAGATGCTGTTGATGGAAAATACATTGATTGAGTCTGTGCCACAAAATTTTCTCAAAACCCAGCAAAAATCATTGAAAATTCTCCACATAACCTCAAAGTCAAGCTACAAAGTACCAGAGAATTTCTTCAATTTATTTGAAAATTTAGAAGACTTATGGATTGGAAAAGTTGAAAATTTCAATTTTGAGTGGATAAAAAATCTGAAAAGTTTAAAAATTTTGAGCATCACAAACTGTAAAGTAGAAAAAATTCCAACAAATTCTTTCAACAAACTAAAAAAATTAGAAAAATTAAATTTTTCTAAAAATAACTTGCAGACAATTTGTGCTGAGTCATTTGGAAATTTGCCAAATTTGAGGAACATTGACTTAAGTTTTAATAAAATTACAGCAATCGAGGAAGCATTTATTGATAACATAGGTGTTGTGTCGATGGATATGACCGATAATGACTGTGCACATGAAAAGTTTGATGACAATAATAAGGAAAATTTAAAGAAAATGTTGGAAAAATGTTTTGGAAATTATAATGAATGTCAATAAAGAATTAAAAACTAAAACTCTGTAAAATCTAAATTTTAACATTTTTATATAAATCCCAATTTATTTTAAAATTGATGAAAATTAAAAAAAAAATGATAAAAAGTTTGAAAACTTAAAAAAATTATTTAAAAAAACAGATAAATCATTTTTCATGTACATAAATAGATGATACTATAGAAAATTGAAACAAAAAACACGTTGATCAACTAAGTGACACACGAATCTCTTTCTGGTGACATATATTTAAATAATGTGTTTTATAAACTAATTTTTTTTAAATTATCTGATCATTTTTACTTGTTCAGCTATTTAGTATTTGATCGTCAATTTATAAATATTCTTTTATTTCTAAAACTCACTAAGCCGTTATTAAATTCAACAATAAACATTCTCACCAAATTCTACAATTCACACAGATGATCATCATTTTCTACGATCACACAGAACATTTATTATGTACCAAATGCCAAACCGGAAGCATCAAATAAACAGCCGAGCTAGCTCAGTCGGTAGAGCATGAGGCTCTTAACCTCAGGGTCGTGGGTTCGAGCCCCACGTTCGGCGAATCCTTTTTTGCATCTTTTTTGGAAATTTTGGATGGATTTTTTATACTTAACCTAAATTTTGAAGAAATTTAAATTTTTTGTTATTTTGAGCTAATTTTTTGCAATAATTTTTCATATATCTTATTTATCTACAACCACTGATATCAAAATTCATCTCAAAGGCTAGAAACCTTCATCCTTTTACACTCAATCATCTTTTTTTCAAATTCTCAATAATTCCTTATCTTAATACAAAGACAGAAAAACTCTTCATCAAAAAACAGAGAATATTTCGTGATAGCAAAAAAGTTTTCTCGTAAAAGAAACTTATTTTTACTTTTCCTCGAAAATCAAGCATTTTTCATTTTTCTTATCATTTTCATCTCATTAAAAACTTTTCATTTTTCACAAAGCTTCGAGAGGAAAATGAAGCAAAACACTTTTTTGTGCTCATCATTCTCATAAATTATGGAACAAATTTTAACTTTATGGGGGATTTTAAAAATAAAATTGAGGTTTTTTATAAGTGATTTGACTGGATGTCCAATTGAATATTGCTTTATTTTTTTAAATTTAAAAAAATAATATTTTTAAATTTTTAAATATTTAATAAATTTTTTAATTCAATTTTTTTAAATTTTAATTTATATTAAAAAATTAAACTGCGCTACTAAATTTGTTAATTTTTTAACTTTACTTTCATTACTGTCACTTACCGTTGTTGGCATGAAGGAGATTAAAAGAAGATTTTTTGCTTCTTATTCCATCTTAAAAATTTTAATATCTCTGAACTCACTTTTTTGTCATTTCAGCTTCTGTCTGCCTTAATGCCTGCTTCTTCAACCCTTTTTTTACCCATCTTCAATGAGATTTCATTTTTCATCTTCCTTTTTTTGCCACCATCGCACTTTCTTTTCTCCTTTTCAGAAAACTTTTCTTCCTTTTTCCATTCATTTTCTCATCCCACAACTTTTTCTGGTCCCATCCGCTTGCTTTTTTGTTCTCATTTTGATAAATTTAAATTTTCTTCCTTTCTTTTCTGCTGAGAATATAAAAAGGAATAATAAATATGGAAGTTGAGCTGCTTTTTGTGTGTCTTTTTCATTATTTTTTTGCTGAGTTGAAAGAAAATTTTCTCATTTTTTGTTGGGAAAAGATGAAGGAAAATTTTAAATTGAGGAAAAAAAATTATTTTTAAGACGATAAGGAAGAAAAATGAGGTTTTGGATGATGAGGCTTATGCAGGAAGGATGTTTATCTGGGTTCTTATTTTACAACTAGAATCATTTTAGGAAATTTATAAACAAAATACTTAAAATCCAGGTTTTTATGGACAATCCAGTATATTTCCAGTGTCTAAGTCCGTAAAACAGTTAAAAATGTCAAAAAAGTATAAAAAAGAATTCGCCGAACGTGGGGCTCGAACCCACGACCCTGAGGTTAAGAGCCTCATGCTCTACCGACTGAGCTAGCTCGGCTGTTTATTTGATGCTTCCGTTTTGGCATTTGGTACATAATAAATGTTATGTATGATCGTAGAAAATGATGATCGTCTGTGTGAATTGTAGAATTTGGTGAAAAACATGTGAATAAATGTTTATAGTTGAAGTTTGAACAGGTTTCTTAGGTACGTTCAATTTTATTCCAATTTTTCCTCAAAACTGCTGTGAAATATTTTTCATTAAATTTTAAATTCACTACATAAGTGAAGAATATTGAAATTTAAAGCATTAAGTCTTACTGTGGTTAAAAGAGATTATTTTACAAAATTCTACCTTCCAAGTCTTCATTTCAACCTCCATTTTGCATTTTTCCGAGCTCATCAGCTAAATTCCATCCCACTCAACCCTCGACCATCCACTTTTTTGCCCTCCTTTCACATTTCCTATCTCACAGCTCAGTCGTTCATCATTAACTAACAGAAAACTTTTTCTATTCTTCATTTCCATTTTTCTCCATCGTCTGTAATCATGAAAGCGAAGCAATTTGTCGAGAAACTTTTTTTTCCTCTCTCACTCGCTTCGTTCGTCTTTATTTTTGCCATAGATTCGAGCACAAAATTTTTATAAAACTAAAGTCTAACTAACTACATATCTCATAAATACAGCTTGCAGCATCAGCAGTAAAAAAAAGTCGAATGAAAAAAGTTTTCTCGCTGAAAAACCAAAATGAACGGCAGCTTTGCAGGAAAAGAAGAAATTTTCTCATTTTTTTATTCATCGAAACCCGCCTCGACTCAGTGTGGTTTGGTGAGACCTCCATGAGCAGCAGTGAAGATATAAAAAAAATTCATCGTAATTTTCTCACAGAAAAGAAGACGAGGAGAATGAAAAAATGGAAGGAAAAAATTTTTCTACGAGTTTGCTTAATGGGTGTTTCCACCGCAAGCAAGCAAGCGAGGCAGCAGAACAGAAACCTCATCTACTCGAGTATTTTTATAATGCTGAACTTTTTTTAGAGATGCAGGAAAATGTCTTCAGTTTGGCTAGATTTTTACAGAATCTTTTAGGTTAACTATGCACAGCTTGAAAACGCTCCGCCCTAAAATGCATAGCTTCAAAACGCACAGCTTTAAATAACAAACCCTACAAAATGTCACATTTTCAAAAAATGCGCTCTAATCCCACAACAATCCATCAACTCACTTCCATCACCACTTTTTTCCTCGTCTCATTTTTCTCATTTCCAAGAGCTTTCCTTGCTAACGCTATGTGCTGCTTGTATATGCTTCAGCGAGCACATTCACCTTCGAGAATGGAAATTTTTTCTTTTTCTTTCTCATTTTTTCATGCATGAATTTTTTTTCTTTCCTTCTTTTACACATCCTTTATATTTAATGTGATGTATGCTTTTTGAGATGAATGTAGATGGAAAAATATTTTTTGTTGTGTTTTTTCAGGGTTTTTTTTTGGAATTTTTAATATAGTTTGTTATATTTTAAATTCAATTAAGCCCTAGAGATGCGACACTCTAAGACGTAAGACACTCAGCCACAAGAACGCTCAGCCATAAGAACGCTCAGCCACAACAACGCTCAGCCTTAAGAAC
This sequence comes from Chironomus tentans, assembly GCA_963573255.1. Lineage (NCBI taxonomy): Eukaryota > Metazoa > Arthropoda > Insecta > Diptera > Chironomidae > Chironomus > Chironomus tentans. The sequence continues at coordinate 1,031,081 of OY754305.1, forward strand.
GCTCAGCCATAATAACGCTCAGTCTTAAAAACGCTCAGCTATAATGACGCTCAGCCACAAGAACGCTCAGCCATAAGAACGCTCAGTCTTAAGAACGCTCAGCTATAATGACGCTCAGCCTTAAAACCTAAAATGTTGTCAAATATCTCATTTTTCTTAACACTTTTAATCTGAACTTATCTCAAAAAAATTCCTCCCTTCTCATTTCCATTTCCATAATCATGTAACATTAATTTCCTAAAAACATTCTTATACGGGTAAGCCTACCTCATCTCATCTTACACGTAAAAATTCATTCGAAAAGATTGCGAAACAAGCACAAAAAATGTTTCATCAAAAATTCATCTCAGGCACTGAAAAAACGAGAAGATGAAATTTTTTTCTCTGTTTTTCTTTCTTTTTATTTCATTTACGGTTGGTTGCTAAGTGAACGAAATGCCTCAAACCATAAAGCAAGATGAAAAGGAGGCAGAAAAAAAATTTATTATGAAAGGAATTATTTTTCTGCTTCGTGCTTTGAAAAAGAAAATGAGATGATTGGGGAGATGTGAAAAATTTATGAAAACATTCATTTAATAAACATGGTGATGGTGGTGGTGTAGATGTGAAGGAATGAGTAGTGTGGAATGGGTTTGGGTATTATATGAGGGATCCTAAATAGGTGTGCAAGTCTTCATGGACCAAATAAGCGTGATTCTCTCAAGTGCTTGCTCAAATGTTAAATTTGAAAAAATAATAAAACAGTTTTAAAACCAATTTTAAAAAATATTCTTTTTATTTCATTATTTTTTTCAATTTTGTTCTAATGTGAATTGAATAAATAATTTTATTTTACTGATTTTCATATGAAGGCGCGATGTTACGTTTAAGAAAAATTATTTATCACATGCATTATGTGAGGCCTGAAAAAGCTGTCTTCTCGTTTCTTTTCAGTGAATTAAAACTAATTGAAAGAGAAAAGAAAATGTTTTTATTTTTCTCAGCTCTTGAATAGAAAATTTTATGAGAAAATTTTGGAATTTTAAGGGGGTTAAAGGTAGAATGATGAAGGGTTGACAACTTTTAATGATCAATTCAAAAAGAACATTTTTGAAAATGATCATGTTCATCTGAAAATTTTATGTAAATGATCATTTTGAAATTAGGCGGAAAATGAAACACAAAAGTAAATATTATAAATTTTACATTTTGATATTTTGAAATTAAATATATATTTTAAAATATTATAAACTTTTTAAATTTATACATTTTTTTTCAAATCATTGTTGTCAATCTTAAAAATTAAAGTTCATAAAATTTTGTTGAATTTAAATTATTTATCTGCTAAGTTTGGAGTTTTGGACTTAATGGATACTCCAGATGGACATCCACAAATTTTTCCAAATTTATGGCACTTTCATCATTCCTGAAAATTGAATTCAACTCATTTCTGCAATAAAATGAAAACTCATCAAAAATTTTCAAAATAATCAAGTAGGCATTTGCTGTGAAAATTTAAAAATTGTTGTTTTATTGAAATTCGCACAAATTTAAAGAAAATTGAAGATTTCAAGCAGATTCCAGCAAGATTCTCAAGTAATTCCAACAAGCTTGTCAAGATGTGGCTCAATAAGTACAAATTGCTGCTCTGCATTCAGTCAAATAAATTTAAACATCGTGAAGATAAGTTGAAGGACGTGCTTTGAATTAAAAGACTCACATCGTTTTCCCATCAGGCGAAATCATTTCATTCACGTGAGTATTTCTTTGTTTTGTCACTGATTTTCATGGTTCGAAAACGATCAGTGATCGAAAGATTCGCGATCATTTAACGATCAGCGGCACCACGATCACCCAGAGATCATTTTTCGAACATGCTGACCCCCTGGGACATTTCTTCCAAAGAATGTGGGTGAATTTTCACCCATTCACCCCCCCCCCCCTTGGCTACGCAATGTGTACATGTTATGAAGGCAACCTCAGATTTCAGTCGCGTATCAAAGATTTTTGGCTTCCGAGACCAAATTAAAATTTTTTGGCTAAATTACCCCGCCTAGTAACTCATCTGTCAGTTTTGGATTCAATATCTCAGCCACAGGCTCTTGTCATTTCAAAAATGTTTAAATTCACATTTTGCAACACGAAAATAATCAAAAATTCATTAAATTTAAAATCATCGCAGCAATCTTGAAAAATAAATTTTATGCATTTATTTAATTTTTCCATTTGCTGTTTGTCAAAATATTTTTTCGTCAATCTATTTTCTCCAGTCATCATTCCATTTCATCACCCCTTATTCATAAAAAAGACGATAATGAATAAGAAAAGTCCCATAAATATGCTCGAAAAAAGAATCAACACCAGAGGGGTTGTGCCAACTTATGCGCGCTAAAAAGAAATTTTTTATGACAAACAAAAAGAAAACGAAAAGCAGCCTCGATGCCATAAAAACACACACGATGGGGGTGAAATTCATTAATCTTTCCGCAACTTTTTTCTTTCTATTTTTCCCTTGTTTTTCGTGCGTGAATTGAAAAATCTTTTTCTTCGAATTTTTCCGTCATGAAAAAACGCACACAAGCACATTGAAAATGTGTGTGGCACATAACAAGCAGCACTCAAGCAGTTTGGTTTGGGTGGCAATAAAAAATCACTGAAGCGAGGTTAAATAACGTTAACGAAAAATAATTAAATACAAACAAAGTTGAAAGATGAAAATAAAAGGAAAATGTGGAAAATATTCAGGTGGAGTGGGTAAGTGACGGGTGGAATTTTTAATTTGTAAAGTTTTTGAACATAATTTTAGTCTTTTTTAAAGCAACGACTTATTTTGAGCTTACAGAACTCCCTTTTGAGCAGCGTTCTCGCGGTTTTCATTACTTCATCCAAAAATCAAACAGGAAATGTACTTTAAAATAAATTTGGAAGTTTCATGTTAACAAGACAACATTTTATTCTCTTTTATTTGAACTTGAGTTTCATATTTCAGTCATCATTTGACCACAGTCACACTAAAATGTCAAAATTGAAAGTAATATTTCAAATTTTTCTTTATCTTTTTATAATTAATCAAAAAATCAATTCACAAATAATGAATTGTAAATATTTGAATATTATTACGGGAGAATATTCGTGCAGCCTTGACATGTTGATCGGAAAAACTTTAATGAATTCAACAAAAATTGCTGGAAAGCATTTAGATGACAAATCAGACGACGATGTGATGAAAGTTTTTCTTGAAAGTAGAACTTATTCTCATTCATTTCCATCAATCCTTTGTGAAAAATTCAAATTTTTAAAAAGTGTGGACACGAGCAATTCTCTAATTCAATTTATTCAGGAAAATTCGCTCAAAAGTTGTATAAATTTGGAACAATTGATACTTTTCAATGAAGATGATGCGGAATTGCCAGAAAATTTATTTTTTTACAACACAAAATTGACAAGTTTGAAGTTAACTTTAAATTCAGTGCAAACATTGTCCAAGAATCTCCTCATAAATCAAAATCAAACATTGAAAGTTCTTGATTTACAAATTAAATCAGGAAATTTTTTATTTCCCTGGGATTTTTTCAATGACCTCGAAAATCTATTCACCTTGAAGCTGTCAATCGCAGGACTCAATATTCTAGATCCAATATGGTTCAAAAAATTGATAAATTTGGAAGAGCTTCACATTATTCAGTCGGAAATTTTAAATCTACCAAAAAATGTTTTCTCGCCGATGATAAATTTGAGAAAAATATTTCTAATGTCAAATCAATTGACAGTTTTGCATTCAGATTCATTTTCTGGCCTCAATGATTTGTCGGCTTTGGACTTGATGAACAACAAAATTCATTCGGTTGATCCGAAAATTTATAAACTTGTAAATTTAAGAGTCATCAGTTTATCGCTTAATTTCTGTGGAACAGATTCAGTCTTCGACTTGTCACCAGATAGGAAACTGATCAGGAACTACACAGATGCATGTACTAAGAATTATTTACTGCATCCTTAAGATTTAAGTATTTATAAAAGTGTTTGATTGAAAATAAAAATTAAATTGTTTTTCAAACACAAATATAAAGCGTTGACTTTATTTGAGGTTAAAATTCAAAGCGATGACTTAATTTGAGGTTAAAATTCAAAGCGATGACTTAATTTGAGGTTAAAATTCAAAGCGATGACTTAATTTGAGGTTAAAATTCAAAGCGATGACTTAATTTGAGGTTAAAATTCAAAGCGACGACTTAATTTAAAGTAATGACTTAATTTTAATAAAGATTAATAAAATTTTGTATATTTTTTTTTAAAAAATTTCAAATTAATATATAATTTTACATCTAAACTTTACCTTGAAGTGTAAAGTTTTTAGTGCACTGATTTGACAGATATTGCATTGAAGTGACATTTTCAGATGAGTCCAGAATAGATCCTTGATCGCAGAAATTTGATAAAAAGTTAATAAACCGTAAATTTTTCAACTTCAAAATATTTGGATCAAATGAATAAATTTTGTTGAATTGCAAATCCAAATAATTTAAATTATTGAGGCCCGTTAAGGAGTCTGAATGAATAACTGTCAAACTGTTAAATTGAAGTGAAAGTTTTCGTAAATTTTTCAAAAATGAGAAAATATTTTTTGGCAGAAACGAAATTTCTGAATGAACAATTGCAAGTTCCTCGAGTTTTGTTGTGTTTTTAAACCAATCTTGGTCAAGAACTTTCAATCCCTTGAATTCCATGATTAACGTTTGAAGATTTTCTAGTGAGTTAAAAAAATCCCATGGTATCAAGCAGTTTCTGCTGTTTACATGTATTTCTAATTCCCTTAGTAATTTTCCGTGTTTTTTCAACAGATTTCTCGGAAACAACTGCAACGATCCTGCATAAATTAACACACTTGATAGCTTTGAGTTGATATTAAACAAATTTTCTGGCAGTTCAGTGTTAATCACAAAATTAATCAACAATTTCTCCAAATTTCCGCAACTATCGAAAGAATTATTTTGAATCGTCTCAATGCTCATTTCTTTAAGGTCCAAAACTTTTAAATTCTTGAATTTTTCACAAATCATGGATGGAAAAAAGCCTGAGAAGGTTCCAAAAGTGCTTTTGACTATCACTACATCGTCATCTGTTTTATCATCCAAGTGAACACCGGAAAAATTTGTTGAATTTATTCGATAGTTGTTAATAACAATGTCAAGTTTGCAGGTATATGTCAGATCCTCCAAGTATCTGCAGTGCAAAATTTGACCATAATTTTTTGAGACAATTATAAATACAATCAGAATTATCATCTTTGACATCTTTTCACAGCTTGAATTGAAATCGAACTAAAATGTTTTATGGAATTATGAAAAATTGTTAATATTTTGTCAAACAAGAAATTTCCGCTTTGATTTTAACATTTAAAATGTTTTATGGAATATGAAAAAAATTTATTAATTTTTCAGCATAGCGACACATTTGGTACCGTCAGGTAAGTCATTTGAACGTTAAGACTCTAGCTGTGAAGACACCTGAAACTCGAAACTCTAGTTTGAAGGCACCTGAACCTCAAAAATCTAGTGTGAAGGCACATGAACCTAAAAAATCTAGATTGAAGGCACCTGAACCTCAAAAATCTAGTGTGAAGGCACCTGAACCTCAAAAATCTAGTGTGAAGGCACCTGAACCTCAAAAATCTAGTGTGAAGGCACTACAGATCTAATGCAAATAAACCAAAAATTCAGAAAATTTACACAAAATGTATCTAAAAATATAAAAATTTACTCCATTTTTCTCCAACCCATCATCCTGCAAAAAAAGTTCTCCCACTTCCCGCTTAATAAATTAAATAAATATTTTTATATACAATTTTTTCCATGATTCTACAGCACATAATAAAATCATACACATATCCACATTCATGCGACTATAAAATACGGCATTGAAGGTTGGAGAAGAAAATGAAAAACTTTTTTAATGGATTTTTTTCTCTCTTTATTTTCGTTTTTTTTCTTCTTTAGCACTGCGAGTGTGCTGAGACATTTTTTCATGATAATTTTTTTTTTCATATTTTTTGCTTTTAATGCGGGATGGAAAATGTGTACGGCAGGAAAATGAGAGTTAAGAGAGCTCATTATATTTAAATAAATCATTTTTTTTCGTAAGAAAATGGAAATGGAGAAAAATATTAATGTATAATTTTGAATTAAAAAAGGCTGGAAAGTGGGTTGAATTTTTTTATAATTTAATTTCCATTGTGAATTAAAAATTAGTAAAATTTTAAATTTGAAGACTGACGAAAATATTAATAAAATTTAAAAAACTAGAAAGTTTGAATTTTTTAAATAATTCTTAACGAAAACAAGTATTTTTTTAAAAAAATCAAATTTACTGAATATAAACTGAAAAACATAGCAAACCCATCAACAAATTTCAAGTAAAACTGGTTCAAAAATCCTCATTTGGGACAAATAAACAAAAAATTCAACAAAATCGTCCAGTTCTGAATTCATATAAATCCCTTTGTTGACCGTTGGTCAGTTGTAAAAAAATTAAGAACAAGTTTTTTCACATGAAAATGATTTTGAGACAAAAGAAACTTGTTTTGCTCCTTAAAAATTAAAATTTTCATCCCTTTGTCGATTTTATATTCGTAAATATTTTTCCTTGTGGCTATCGTAGACGACAAAAAGACGCATGCAGGACAGTCTGGGAAGAATTGTCGAAGAAATAGGAGCAATATGTTAAGAATAAGATTAGAAAGGGGTAATTTGAGTGATTGTGATTGTGCAACAGCTGGTCAAACGGTCAGTTTTTGGAAAATAGAAGAAATTGATTTAAAAATAAAATATTTTGGTAAATTAAAGTTTTTACAATAAATTGAAATTTGTAGGTTTAAAATTACAGAAGCTTCAAAAATAAAATTGAATTGCAGCAAAAAACTGAAGCTCCTCAAAATGCATCCAACAAAAGTTGATCAAAATTGCATAAAATATCAAATAACTCGTGATTGCTATCTCGAAGTCTAGTTTATGGCTGCTGCGACTTGTATGAGATTATTTTCATAATAAAGTTGAGTATCGTCGTTCTATCTGCTTCTTTAACATTACTATAATTGATATAGATCCTCATTACCACTCCCTGTTGTTAGGGGTAGGATTTAAAAAACTATAAAACTCCAGATACCAAGAAAACCTTGATCAAATTTTCCAAAACCTTCTCAGGTTTATAATCCAAAATCATGAAATTTTCATCAAGCTTCTTTTTAAAAATCAAAAAACAGAAATTCTTAATCTTAAAACCAAACAGTGATATCTAAAAAATTCATTTTCTAATCTCCCCCCTCGTCATCTTTATTCATGTTGTTTATTTCAAATAATTTTTCTAAGAATGTATAAATTTTTTCAAGCAAACACACGCGCGAGATAAAAATACATTAAAAATATTCGAGGGTGAAATTCCACCCCTCAGTAATTCAATTTTTTACGCTCATGTGATAAGAAAGAAGATATTTTTTTGGCTATGGTGAAAGAAGAGAAAAATAATTCAAAATGGAAGAAAATTTTAATTCTCTTTAAGATTAGAATTTTTTTTATGAAAATTGTGAATTAAAAAGTTTTTTTTTGGTATTAATGTTTGAAGTTTTAAGCTTCTTTATTGTTTGAGTTTGAATTTTTGTTTTTGGATTTTAAACCAAATGATGGAAAAGTTGGGTTATATAAAAAGGAGTACATCTGAGGGATAGTCAGGGTTTTAGGGGGTATTTTGAACTTAAAAGGATATGCAACTATGAATTTTTGAGCATTCTCAAAGACTTTGCCTCAGTGGTTCTCAAACTTTTCAGAGCGCGACACACTGATATATTATTTTGCTCCGTAAACGCGACGTTTACGTGTAGTCTATTTTATCTAGCGCCAAACTTCTCGCGACACACCTGAGATGTCTAGTTTGAGTACTACTGCTTTAGCTACAAAATTATATACAAACTCAATTTACATATTTTTCTACCACATAAATTCCATTCAAAATAATAATTTCTCTCAATTTTCATCAACAAACCCACCCATCCCCAACTTTATCACCTTCATAAAAACAACAATAATCGATTGTCTAACCACTTTTGCATTTTTTTTCACCACATTGTTTATGTATTTTTTTTCATCCACATAAAAGTCAACAAAAGATTTTTTCACATCACAAACAATGGAGCAACCATGTAATTGATTTTTAAATCACTCTAAGCGATATTTTTTTGTGCCTGTAAATTTTTTATTTAATTTTTTTTCACATACGTCTACCATAAATCAATTAACCAACAAAACAGATTTTAGATGTTGAATCAACACGAAATGTGAATATTCGGTGAACATGATAAGCGGATCATTTGCACCTCATCAAGTGTTTTGAATGTGAGCAGCATACTGTGATGTGCTGGATTGAATGTTGGTTAATGGTGGAAATGGCGCTTTTTGTCAAAGGTTTGAGATTTTGGAAGCTAAGAATTGGATTGAGGTTAGAATTTTAAGAAAAACTACAATTTTTTACATAAACTCAAAATTTTGTTTGTACCATAACCTCAAAATCTCAAAAGTTCATGCGATAATCTCAAAAATCTAGTCATAACCTGAAAAAATCTAATCATAGCCTGAAAAAATCTAGTCATAACCTCAAAATCTCTATAAAATCATCCTAAATGCACCCAAAATGCCTCAATTCCTTTCAAAACATGCTCCAACTTTTACAAAAAAAAATTGACGATGATGACAAAAAATTCCCTCGCATGCCGTTTACTAAGTGAATGAAGGTAAATGAAATTATGTAACAATCAACGCGAATATGGGGGGCAAAATAAACCAAATGAAAAAACTCTGTGTTAAAAAAGCCGCTTGCGAGGAAAATTCAATGAAAAACAATTTTTTTTCGCGCGTACGATGAATGAAGTGAAATGAATGAAAAAAAAGTAAAGTGAATTGAGAAGATGGAGTTGAAATAAACCGCTAAATGGACAGGGTTTTGAGAAGACACTCAGAGGAATTATTTTGGAATTTGGAAGGCCATTGAGAGAAGTTTGGAGGAAATTGAGTAAATTTGAATAATTTCTCTTAGTGTCACCCACACCACTGCCCTCAATTCCCCTTCACATCCAGAGCACCGAAAAAAAATCCTGCGAATTTCAAACAGCAGCAAACAACATCAGAAACAGAAAACAGATTTGCGGTGTCATGAAATGAAATAAAAAAAAAGTTCTCGAAAAAAAATGCAAATTTCCCACCAAAAAAGAACGGTCACAGTCCGACGTCAGAAAAGGACTCGTTTACCCATAACGCTGTGGTTTGCCATTCAACGAAATGTGAAGCAAGACGGGCAGCAGCAACAAAATTGCACACGAGGGAGAATTTAAATAAAAAAGGCATGAAAAATTCGCGTTGAGAGACAGAAAAAATTTCTCAAATTGTTTTAGTGGTCAATTTGGATGGATATTTGTTGCCCGTACAAATGGTTGATTGTAAATTGACTGCGATTTAGCATAAAGAGCCGTACTGGACGATGTAAAAACATGGTAATTGAAATTGAGATGCAAATGAGTGGATTTGGAATTAACATGGGAAAATTTTTGTGTCTGTGCATGCGGATGTAAATTAGTTTGAGTATTTTTTTGTTGCGTATGGTTTGAGAAGCTGTGGATTAAAACTATGGAAGGGTTATAGCATAACCTTACTTTTTGTAACTTAACCTAGAACGTTCTCAAATTTCAGCAACATAACCTCACTTTTTGGTCGATGTTTTCAATTTAACCTAGAAATTTGTGCAACATAACCTCACTTTTGTTACAAATCCATGCTTTCCAACAGTTAATCCATCCACACTCACTCACGTTGATGGAAACTTGCCAAACAATCTTCATATCACCAAAATCTCTACACACATCTGCCTCAACAGGCTGCACATCCTACAAACTACACATTATTCTTGACCTAAATATTCCCAATCTCATTCACAAAACTTTCATGCCACAAAAATTTCTCCGTAAAAAGGACAAAGATAGAGCGATAGTTCCTATCGATTTCCGTCTGCCTTCCTCATTTTAAAGTTATGTCCATTCGGTTCTCTTTAAAGTTTACTCAAAAACTAAATTTTCTAAAAAATTTCTAAACTCAAAATTTTTTGAGGTTGAAAGGGAAACGAGAAAATTTTGTTGTGAATGGAATGAAAGGTCACAGAATGAGGATGAGAATATGTTGAATGTAATTGGACTTGACACATGTGTAGCTCGAGAGTGAGTGAGATGGAAGGCATAAATGTTTAGGAAATGGAAATAATTTTTGAAGATGAAAAATCGATAAACATTTTTTGGGCTATTTTTGTGTGTTTTGTTGAAGATTGTTTTAGATTTTTGTGCTTTAATTTGTGCATTTGGATGTTTGTGGGAATTTTAAAGTGAAAATTCAGATAAAATTTTATGATTGTTGAGATTTGAACTGTTATTTTATGAAATTACAAATTTTTAGATTGAATATCTCCAATTATAGGATTCAAAAAAATAAAGGAATAGATTCATTAATAAGATGGGTCTAAGGGGGTACAAAACTCATCAAAAATAACCCCAAATAATTCAAACACTACCAAAACAAACGAAAACCCAAAAATTCCCTCAAACGCCTTCAATATAAATTCAGCAGCGCTTAAATATCAATCAAAAACTTTTCCAAACTTACCCCCACCCAACAATACACCCTTCACAATATTCATAATCACGTGTGATTGAAAATTATTGATGAAAAGTTTTCCGATAATCCATCATCAAATTCAACTAAACGTCGTCATTTTTGTGAGAAAATTTTCTCTCATCTGTGCTGATTTGAAATGACAATTTAATTATGTTTTGGGAATTTATCGATGAGTTGTGAATTTGTTGTTGTTGTTGTGGGTTGAAAAAAGGTAAAAGTTAGCAAATTTTATAGGAAAATAAAAAATTTTTAGTATTAACTCTTGAACAATCATTTTAAAAATATAGAATTTTTATTGGAAGTAAAAAAAATTAATTTAACAGGATTGTATTATACTTAAAGTTTATAAGTTAGTTAAAGTGAAAAAGTCGATTTTCAACTTTCAGAAGAATTATTATTTTTTATTTTTTAAACTATTTTTTAGTGTTTTTAAATTATTTAAAAAAATATAGTTTTATCAAATATTTTAAATTTTAAAAATTGAACAATTTTTTCAACTTTTTAATCGAATTTAAAAATCTTTTAGTTAACAAAATAAAAAAAATAAAAATAAAACAAAAATTAAACCAGCAGCACTTTTAATTGAATTTAACTTTTAATTCGCAATCGAACGATATTCAATAAAGTTTCATTCAGCTCATTTCAGATTAAAATTCCTCACTGTTCACAGAACTGAATTCAATCCTTTTAAAACTTCAATCTGAAATAACTAAAATGCGTTCATTCAAGCATGAAATACTTTCTCATATCAGTTTTAATTCAAAATCAAATTCTATTGAAATTTCTGCATGTTTATAGTATTTTTGAATTTATATAATTTAATAGATTTTTATGAAATACTTAAATTATTTTTTCGATACAAAACTTTCACATTTCAGAAAAAAAAATCATATTTCATAATAACTTTTCTACCCTCATAGTCCTCTGTGTCCATTACAAAGCAGAAAAATCTTCTGAATCTGAAATAAAAATCACAATGAAATAAGTAGGCGGAGTTTTGTGTTTTGTTAAAGAATACAGAAAAAAATTGATGTAAAAAAATTCATAAATGGAGTTTTGAATGTGTTGGATATGAAAAAATACATTTCTTACAATCCCCTCCATTTTTGATGTACAAACAGGAATAAAATCAGAAATTTATTTTCGAAAGGGGAAAAATGTTTAAAAAATTATTTTTTGAGTAGCTGAGAAAGAACTTTTAAGTAAAGACACAAAATTGACATCTGGTGGTGACTAGATTGGATTTATTGAGATTTTTGGGTTGTAATATAAGCAAACTTTTTCTAATAAGATTTTTTTTTGTAAATTTTTGATTATTATGCATCAAAAATTCATGTCCTGGCTAGGAAAGAATTTAAAATTGAGAGATTGAGAAAATTATTAACTGAGAAAAAGAGAAGAGAATTTAAGTTTTTTTTTGTGAATTTCTTTTCTTGTTACGATCGTTCAACATAAACAACTTCTTACTAAGTTAGCATTCTGATTGGTTCTGTAGAAGACTGTCCACTATTTTTTGGACTGTACTTGGAATCGTTGATTTGTGAAGTAGTGTTTAAGGGAAGTCAATGATTGCAATTGATTTGAAATTTTTACTCATAACCTCAAAAATTAATAGACATTACTTCAAAATTTCAGACCTAACCTCAAAATTCAAGACCTAACATCAAAAAGTTTGCGAATCTAACCTCAAAATTTCAGACCTTACCCCAATTTTTTTTAACATAACCTCAAAATTTCTATCCTTACCTCAAATTTCATCGCAAACTTTTATCCAGACATCACAAACACCAACAAATCAATCCAAAAATCACATGCAGTTGCACTTTAAATAATTTTCTTCCAAACCCTTTTTACATCTTCTTCATTCTCATCCATTTCACTTTCCCATTATTATTCTAATTCGTTTTAATCAAATAATTTTTTATGCATCTGGCCATCTGGTCGACAAATATGATACAAGGTGATGGCAATAATCACGGCAATAACCGAAAACTATCCTTTTAGAGGATGAAAAAAATATTTTGAATATTTAAATGAGGGTCCTGTTTAGGTCATACAGTTGGGTTGATTTGTATGCATATGTGATGTTGAGGATATAAAGGGATAGTTAGAGATGGAATGTTGATGATCAAGTATGAATGGCTTAGTTTTTGATGGTTTTAAATGAACTTTGATTTTAAATGATTTAAAAGAATTTTTGAGTTAAATTTCATATTAAAATCGTCAAATTAGTTATTTTTTTATGATGTACCAGTTTTAGAAATATCAAATTCCGTCATTATCAATTGAATTTCCAATCAAACCCAATAAAAAATTCCTCAAACAGTCATCAAAATTAATTATATTAAATAAAGATCATAAGAAGCTCATCAATGCTATTGACTAATTTTAATCAGTAATTGAAAACTAATAGCATTAATGAAGCCTTTTTTCCATGTTCAACTGCATCACCTCAAACCACTATAAAATATATTTTTTAATTAAATTTTCAAAAAGCAATACAAACAGCATCAAAAAATGTATTTTTTGTCCCCGTGAAATGCACAAAAGTTGCACACAACACGCATGTCGCAATGCATTTTTTGCAGCGATGTGATAATTTTTTTATATAATTTAAAATATTTTCGGTGCATGTCATAAATTATTTGTGGAAATTGGTGTTAAATATGGTTGGGTTTGGTGGAGTTGATTTGACTGAATGACTGACTTTTTAGTAATTTTCCTCAAACTTTCTTAATTTTCCATATTTTTCTCATTTTCATTAGTTCCTTCAAAACTATCCTCAAAATTTATATAGATTTTAACACGTTTTTAGAAATGCGCTTTAGTCATATTCATTTAAGGACTTTTTTACTTGCTTGCAGTTTTTTTGCATCCAACAGTTCAATCCCGGGAAAATTTTCATCTCATTTTGCTCCCTCCCAGCCAGCCGTTCATGTATGTGCGTGTACACAGAAAATAATCAATTGCATTGCATCGCAGCAGCCAATGCAAAAAACTGCATCAAAATACTTTTTACCTCATTCTGCATTCAGCGAATGCAAATAATTCGGATGAGGATACAAAAAAAAAGTCCATCAAATTAATTTATTCATTTTACATTTAAAATTTTCATTGGCAGTTCCCCCCGTTCCCCCAAACTCCCCTCAATATTTTTTTTAAATCTGCCACTGCTTCATTAATCCTCTCCACATCCATGCCGTGTCGCAATTTTTTTTTGTTCTTTTGGATTTTCATCGAAATTGAAAATGCATTTTCTGATGGTGGAAAAAAATTTTTGTGGTTTTTTGGGGATGAAAATTGGATGAGAAAAAATATGTTTTATAATAAATTAATGAAAATCCATCAATTTATATCGGATGTATGTATGGATGAATACTTTATTTCAATACTTTATTAAAATTTTGGTGGATTTTCCTGAGTTTTCTCACAAAAGATAAGCTAACCCACCTCAAATCCTTCCAAACTTACCCCAATCCAACTTATTACCCCAAAAATATCCAGAAATAAAAAAAAATTCTTATCCACAATGCATCATAAATTCTCGAAATTATCATTTTTTCAACCTCATCCTCGTCCCATTTATCAATATTGTCATTAATTTTCTGAACAGTTTTGCTTTTTATGACCAATTCAACCGCCACCAGTCATCATCCCATGCACATTTCTGAATTTATTATTCATTAAAAATATTTTCCAATTTAAAATTATGAAAAAATAGTCGCAAATGAGAATTTTTGCATCCCCAAAAAGTGCATTCGAGTGTGCGTAAATTTTTTTTTATTTTTCCAATTTTTCACCCACGCAACGGCAATCACCCCATTAAAATTTATTTGCATTGAAAATTTTCCATGTTTGGAGAATTTTTTTTTTACAATTTTGCGAATTTTCTGTTTTTCTCATTCCATGCAGCGGGCAGCAGTGGGCTGCTGTGTGCATTATGCATCATCTACGCATGCTGAAAATGAGAATGAAATGAGGCTCAACTCATTAAATTTTCTGTATTTTGTTAATTTTTTTTTCTTTTGCATCCTGGTGCTGCTGCTGCTACTGCTGTTCCTCATTCCACTTTGCCTTTTTGCGTAATGTACAATGAATATTTTGCATAATCATTATTGAATGCATTCGTTGTACTTATGTATGCATGTGGATATTTTATGTGATGTTGTATGTACGGATGTATGTATTTATGGGGAATCGTGCCTGTGGGGAGATTTTGGTAATGCTTTTGGGGCTAAATTCGATAACTTTGGATGGGTTGTATTTGAGTCTGTTTACTTTTTTTAAAATTTGTCAAACTTGACTCAAAAATTTCCAAATTTGGTTGAGTCGTCAAAAATCAGCAACCAGTCATCCCCACTGGGCACTTTTCCATATCCAATATATATTCTCATCTCATTTCCAATGTTCACTTCGATAACGATAATTATAATAATGAGAAATAAATTTATTATAATATAATGAAGTTTTTTTTATTTAAATAAATTATTTCATTTTATTTCATATTCGGCTTCCGGAAAAAAATTATATTTTGGATTAAAAAAATTATATGCGAATAATTTTGAGATAAAATTTAATGAAATATTGGATAATGATTTTTTTTTGTTCGGGGCATGAATGCAACTGATACATTTTGGATGAGTTGTTTTTTAGAGCGAAAACTGATGCTGATTATGAAGTTTTATGTGAAAATGTTAGCACCGAGTCTGCAAAAATTCAAAAATGATCATCAACATAACCTAAAAATAATTTCAGTTTCAACTTTTTCAAGCACATCAACCAACAGACAGCATAAAAAATACAAAAATAATTCCGTGATGTCTTTGACCCTTTCTTCATGTAACAATTGTTGCATCCGTACCTTTTTCTTTTGTCTTCATCCTCAACAGCATCAACAGCAGCAAAAAAATTATTCAATAACAAAAACAGCTACAAAATCCATTAACTCTGCTCACATGAACATGAACACAAAAAAACGGCCAAATATGTTAATCAGGATGGACCCTTTCTTTTAATCTGAGGTTATTTCCCTTCCTGTTATGTGTGCATCACATGTAGGTAAACTATTCCGAAAAGGTAAAATTTTATTTTTTTTGTTTCTCGTTTCTTTTCCATATGCTTGAATTTTTTTATATTCTGCTTTCTTTTTGTTCTTATTTCGCTGATTCCTTTGTTCTTGACTAACTGTATCGTTTCCTTCTTTTGTTTTCTTTTCATTAACTTTTAAGATTTGTTACATATATTGCTGATTTATTGAAAAGAATATTGCTTTGTTGAATAAATTGTCAAATTTTAATGAAAAATTGAAAAAGTTTCATAAAAACATCATGGTATGATTTCTAGGACCACCCGGAAGTCCCTATTCTACCCTATGTATCCCTTGGTATGGAGGAGGCTAGATATGTGCCCTAGGGTTTCCTTGGAGATGGTAGGGGTAGGGTACCTTAGTGGTATACCAGAGGAAGGGTACCTTCCTAAACTTCTTAAAATCTGTGACGTCATTCCCTCACAAACCCCTTCCAAAACTAAAAAATACACAACATCACATCTAACTATAAAATTTACGAGGACCACGAAATCCCATCCTACTAACTCATTTTTATCCCTCAATTCCTCGTTACTTTCCATCCATTATCCTCTTCTTCATCCACGACCGTTCAATTTTGATGATACAAATGTGCTTTGCATTTCACTTCACCTTTTGTAGCTCATTTTTTATTAAATTGTAGCAGGCCAATTGTTTTGTAAATTTATTTATAAAAAAACGAGATATGTGTGCGATGTGTCCAGGTAGATTTATGGCTCTCGCAGCACTGCACACCTGTCCTGCAATTACTTTCAATTGCTTATTATTTTACTAACAATTGCCAGTTGCAATTACTCGGTCGGTTTGTGAAGGTTTCTTTTTATATTTTTAAGTATTTTTAAAATAGCAAATTTTTCAACATCAAATGTGTCTTGCAGTGCGGCTTCAATTATTGCATGGAAATTTTTATATTCTTATTTTGCAGTTTGGCTGGAAATTTATTGCACAGTTTAACAAAAAAATGAGGTGGAATGGAAAAAATAATTTGTTGAAATTTTTAAGGCTGTGAATTCTAATTTGTTTGTTATAAAATGTTTGATGTGCAATTTATTTTAAAGAAATGATTGTAAAAATGGATAAATGTTAAGAGATGGAGAAAAATGGACAAACATTTAATAAGTTAGGATTTTTTGAAACTGAATCTGATGGACTGAAAGACTGGCAGACTAGAAGACTGACTGATTAATCAGCAATCCAACAACAAACCTACTACTATACACAAGTATCAAAGGAGTCAAAATTAATTTTCTCAGAATTCATAAGAGCAAATATAACTCTGCATTTGACTCAGCATATCCCATTCCAAAAGTACTAAAAATTGTCTCAATTTCTCTGTTTAATGTTTCATAACTTTCAACGTCCAAAATGCCTTTCATCAGCATCGTCCCACCACCTTAAACCATAACAATATTAATTTTTATCAATTTTTCCCGCACTTGTCACATTTACGACAGGTGATGGACAGCATCAACGCTGATAATTATTAAAGTTTTACGTCATCAAGCGAAAAACAGCCGCAGCCAAAATAATCTCATTGCAAACAATTTAAGTCGTCAACCATTTGCTTGGTTGTCAATTATTTTCTTGGCTGTTTGCGTTCGCACTAATGAAAGAAATTTTTTTTTCGAGGACGCAAAATGGCATGAGGTGATGGAAGTGCAAACAAAAGGATCAACCATTGTGCCTCAACACCCTCTCTTTTTTGTGTGCTTGTGAGTCTTATTACTTATGCCACCCACGGAAAATGCGAATTTAATGTTTCATTAATGCCCATCTTGCGACCCTTTTTTTCCTCTCTTTCTTGCAGATTCTTTTCTTTTTTTCTTCTTTTGTTTGTGGACCAAAAAAGAGTTGCTTCTTCTTTTTTCACTTCCCTTTTGCGGCAGTCCTTATAAATCCTTTTAAAGTGAACCCTTTTTTGAGAAAAAATTGTAATAAAAATTGTTTCAATTAGAATTTTGAGGTTATAATGTTAAACTGTCTGTCTGACTTATGGATTTTATTCAAAAATGGCTATTTTATTTTGAAGGGGTGTGAAACTAAGAAAATTTTTCTCATAGTGGACAATTTTGCATCTAAAAGGGTATGAAACTAAAAATGTTTGGGTAAAAATAGATAATTTTGCACTCCAAAGGGGTATGAAACTAGGAAAGTTTAGTTGAAGATCGACAATTTTCCATCTCAAAGGGTGTGAAACGAAGCTCAAAATTTTACTCAAAATGGGCGATTATATATCTCAAGGGGTGTGAAACTAAGAATTATTTACTGAAAATCTGTAATTTTGCATCTCAAGGGGTATGAAACTAAGAAAGATAGCAGAAAATAAAAAATAGGGAAAATGCTGTCTATAACACACAACCGACCGTAATTCCCAACTTTTCCCATCATTCCTTTCTTCCAATCTCACCATTTAACAAACACACGAACTGCAGAAAATATTCATAGCCTCTCGCATCTCAATTGTGTACTTTTTTCTGTATACGCGCGAGAAAGGAAAGAAAAGAAATAAAAAATATTGCGAGAAAGGGTTTCAAAATTGAGGAACAAAAACAAAAAAAAATCTCTTTTTTTCGAGAAGTGAAAAGATAACAACTGAAGGCTATTTGAAGTGAAAAAAATAAAGAAATTATGAAGAGGAAAAAAGAAAGAAATTAAAAAGTTTGCAGAAGGAAATTTTTTAATTGGAAAAGGAAGGATTTTTAATTTTTTTTGTTGCTGTTGCGATGATTTTTTAATGTAATTTTTTTCGTGCTCATCTGGATATCTTATTACTTCTGATGGATAAAGGGGAAGTGAGGAGTTAAGGAGAATGCAAGGGATGGAAAAATTTGACTCTTTGGTTATTATAGAAAATTAGCTTGACGCTCGGCTTAAATGATTTGCAACTTTTACTCTCAGAAAATTGAAATTTTGATGCTCAGCCTCAGAAAATTGAAATTTTGACGCTCAGCCTCAGAAAATTTAACTTTTGACGCTCAGCCTCAGAAGATTGAACTTTTGACGCTCAGCTTGAGTACAAAATTAATCGGCTGCTCAGTCTCAGACAATTTAAATTTTGACGTTCAGCCTCAGAAAATTGAAATTTTGACGCTCATCCTCAAAAAATTGAAATTTTGACGTTCAGCCTCCGAAAATTGAAATTTTTACGCTTGGCTTCAAAAAATTGAACTTTTGACGTTCAGCCTCAGAAAATTGAACTTTTGACACTCAGCTTGAGTAAAAAATTAATTGTCTGCTCAGCCTGAGAAATTTCAGCTTTAACGCTCAGCCTTACTTGAAACTTTGACGCTCAGCCTTAGCAACTTTTCACTTAACGCTCGGCTTTAGAAAATTCCAGACAAAAATTTCCATTCCCAGACATCAACTCATTTTATATTTTTTTAATTTTCCTCACAAATTCTTCACCCCATTGACCACCCATGCGCCGTCTATTTGCAATTGAATAAGCGAGAAATCTCATCTGAAATTTAATGAGAAGACATTTCCATTTACTTTTTTCAATTTTTTTACTGTTCCTGCTGCTATAATCCTCATTTGCGTCATTCACATTCAGCTATTTTTCGTTTCTAATTTATGAACAAAAAAAATCGCTGCATTTTTTCGAACCCTTTTTAAAAAAAATCATTTCCAATTATTTTGAAACGTAAAAGAATGAAAAAAAAATCAACACGAAATGGTGCAAAATAAAAAATATTAAAGAGGGTCCGCAGCCCAACACCCTCGTCATTTGATGTTTCGTGATTTGTTGCCTCATCCCAATTGAGCACATTTTTATTATTCTTGCTGCTGCATTTCCATGGCATCGTAAAATCGAGTATTTTGCATATTTTTTATATTTTTTGATTTAGAATTTGAAATGGTATTGTAATAAATGATAGAATAAAGAGGGCGACAACTGGCATGAAACTGTTTAATAGAATGGAAGTGGTGGTGCCGTGGAATGGTGGACGGGATTTTTAAACCAATTTTTGTTTGATTTTCGATTAAATTGGAATTTTCTGAGTAAATTTCTATTCAAAATTGGAACTTTTCAAGCAAATTTAATATGAAAATCAATGTCTTTTTGGTATATTCTCCCCACTTTTCCACATGTATCCACCCCTCACCCTCCTACATCCCCATCAAATTTATTTAAACAAAACAAAAAGACCCATTTTTAAAAAATTTCAATTTTTTGTTGATTTTTCATTCAATTCTTCTTATCATTTTTCACACTTTTTTGAGCACACAAAAATTGATGGACGGAAAAAAAGTTTGGTTGAAAAAATATTTTTGTTCAGTTAGACGTCAATCTGATGAGAGTTTTTGTTGATCTTACAAGATAAAAAAAATTTTTTGGCTTCTTTTTTGTGACTTTGTTTTAATTTTTTGTTCTTTTTTTGTTTTGAAATTTTATTTTTGATTTTTTTATAAATTTAATTTTTAAGTAATTGAATTTATAAAACTAAAAACATAAAAATCTAAAATTTATTAATTTATATTTTAAAAAATATTCTTTACAACTTTGAAACAATTTTATTGCATTTTTCTGAAAAATTAAGTTTTCACTTTTCTCAACATTTTAAACTTATTCAGAAAGCAAAAACAACAAAAAATAACTTTTCCGTAGAAAAATTTCTCTAGTTTCAAAGAAAATGAAAGTGAAAAGTTTTTCATGAAGAATTTTACTTGATTTCATAAATTCATTTTTTTTAAAAAAAAAAGAAACGAAAAACTGCGTTATGAAAGAAAAACTTTTTGTTCCAAAATTTAAACAGCTACTAAGTTGCTAAAATAAATCGAAAAATCATTGAATTTTAAAAAATAATTAAATAAAAAAATCATCATCAAGAAATAAAACAAAAACAAAAAAGAACATCCAAAAAAGGATGTTTGATCATTTCACGTCCGCTTAATTGCTCCCTTCCGACTGCTGAAGCAAGAAATGAAAAGAATTAAAAGAAAAATTCATTTCTTTATTTTATTGTGGATCTGTAGGAAACCCCCATCCAAATTTCTGACCCCCACTCCTCCACACCCCTTCAATTCCTTCAGAAACATTTTTTTCCATCTCGTGACCATTAAAAGACTTCCTTTTTTCCTCAATTCTTTTTTCGTGTCGTTGCCTGTGCGCGTCGATAGATGTGAGGTTTGATGGAAAGTAATTAAAAAAGGGTTACCCATGGCATTCAACCATAATTGCCGAGTTCCGATGCAAGAAAAAAATTAGTTTTCGTCGCCTTTTTTCTTTTTAATTTTAATTAATTTAAGATTTTTTGTTCTTTTTGGTTTTTTGTTGATGAATGATGGAATTTTTGATTGTTGAGGTTGTGACTTGATTGATGCTGGAACTCAATGGATGTTGATTTTTTAGCTAATTTTCTGATTGTTTGCTATTTTTTAAAATTGATTTTTGTGGAACTTTAGGCAGTTTTAATGCTCAAATGTATCAAATATTAGCAATAAAAAATATTGAAAAATTTCAAAAATCTCTTTAAGCTCAAATCAACATTTAAACATCCCAAATCTCTCAAAAAAATCCCCAACAACAACTTTATTAAAAAACAAACAGAAAAAGTCATAAAAAATTAAAATTCAATTGTCAACTTGAGAAAGATTTCATTTTCATGCCTCAGACGAGAGTCAGTTGAACTACTTCAGTAGCTCATCTCTATTTTTCACCAACACTCTTCTAACTCACAAACATCTTTTGGATGTGTGTTTGGAGTCACTAACACACACAAAAATAATTTTTTATACACAAACGCATCTAATTTAATTTTTCGTATGCACGAATTTTTGCAATTTACGCACACACACGCAGAACCATATACACACATATTTACAATAATTTTCTAATTCAGCTTCACAGAAAACATTTTTGTCATGCAAACTGCAAAATATTGCTGCTGAAATATTTTCTAGAATAAAATTTGGGGATGAATGGGTGAGACGTGCACTAAGCAACGGGTGTGGGTGAAAAAATATGCACATGATAATGGAAATGGTCAGTTTTAAGTTCTTGCCTTCAAATTTATTGAAGATTCTTAAAGAGTAGATTCATTTTGGGTAAAATTAGAATTTATTTATTAAGAAAATATTTTTAAGGATTTGAGAGAACATTTTGCTGACTTTTGAGATGAAACGTATAAGAAATTGTGTTTGATTTTACCATGAAACTGAATATCAAGGAATTAATTGTAAGATATATTTGTATCAAAGAAATATATTGTCAATCATCAGTGTCATAGCAATGGTTGTTGATGTCTATTGGTCAGTTTTTGACAGATTCTTTAATTTTGAGCTTTTTAAACCAGGTTGTCTGTTTAGTTGTGAAGCTAAGAATGTTATTGAGGTCACGAAACGTGAAAAGAAGCGCCAAGTTCCAAAAAATTGTGAACCTTAGTATAAGAACCCTAAAATATGCAACTACAGCCGTCACTGTATGAATTTCTATATTTTAAAGATGTCTGAATGGTAATGGAGCCGAGTAGAAACTGAAGCTACAAGTTAGTGGGTAAAAAATCGACCAAACCAAGTGTAAGGTCTTTATTGTCATATGGTCAGGAAATAGGCTGGAAATTCCTATTTGTGAGGACGTGGGTTTGATTCCCAGCACATCGAACACTCTTAATCATAGAGTACTGTTGACATAACAACACTACAGTGTGCTAGCTGCAGAACTATCAATAATGTGGGACTGATTAACTTTTTTTGACCATTTCTGATCATTATTAGTTTATTTACAAAAATTAATAAAATTCTTCCAAAATGAATCATAAAAATTCATTTAACGAGAAATTTTAAGACTCATTCTCACAAAATCAATTAAGACATTCGAAAAAAAAGCTTCGTCAACATCCTCAATATGTTTGTGCACATGGAAGCTATCGAAAATCAAAATATCAGTTTTGAAATTTCCTAACAAAACAATGTTAAACATTGAAAATTGTCTTAATAACAAACAGAATTTCCTGAAAAAGCTTTAAAATCAAATTTAAATTTTTGTGAATAATTTTCTCTTTTAAATTTTTAAACCAGACACAAAAATCTCAGTCAGTCTAGAAAAAAAAATACTTTTTTAGATCAAATTTTTTTCTATGAACTTTAAAATATTTTTTATCGATTTTTTGCTATTTCTTTCATACTAAAATGGATAGTTTTAATAGTAAATGTTGAAAGTTTAAGTGCATTAGAATGAGAGTATTTCGTAATTGCTTAGGCTAGTGCACATGTAGAAAATGAAATAGAAAAAAATGATATTTTGAGGGCGATTTTACGGGGATAGAAAAAAATTGGAACATTTTTTTCAAATTTAATGAAAACTAGCAAAAAGTTCACCAAATTGTCTACTTTAATTCAAAATTTAGTCAGTTAAGTGTAAATTTTACATTTTAATCAAAAAAGGTTAAATTCAGATTTTTTGCACCGGGGCTCGAACCCACGATCTTTGCATTGGAACTAAGGACAAGGTCCCAGCACAGGTTAACCTACTCCAGATTGGAATATTTTCGGAAACTTATTATTTGACAAAAACTTGTACTTAAATGTTAAAGTTTAATAAAAAACACAATTACTTATCAAAGGATTACATTTTTGAATTAATTTTAGAATATTATTTATTTCAGATTGACGAATTAATGATTATGAAACAAAAAAGCAAGGCATTGATATCAAAATCTGGCTATCATAGCTCATAATCCAGTCATACACGGATGTTGAGTTCAAAATCCAGGTTTCGAGAGGTACGAAGCTACAATTTGAAACCACATCTTTCAAATTATCTTAAAATATAATTTACATGATAAAATACAAATCAAAAATAATATTTCCACCTAGCGAAATCCACGCTACCAAAATGCAAAAAAAAACATCCCCAGCACCAATAAGGAACAACATCAACAACATCAACAATCCCCATATATCACATGAATACATATTTTTTATATCTATATGGCTGCTTTTTATGTCCAAGTGCACAAAAGTGCATTTTCCTCTCACCACACTCACTTCAACTTCAATTTTATTATTTTCATCGTCCAATAAAAGTGCACATGTGTGTGTGCGTAAATGTGCTTGTTATTGTCAGTCCACATAGTAAATCCTCCTATGCCTATGTCTGTGTGATGGAATGTATTTTTGCGGTAAAATTGGGTGGATTGAAAATCGGAATGGGTGGCTTTTAAAACATCCGGTGATGCACATTTTATGTCTCATTCCAGTCGTCAGTTAAAGGGCGAACGAAATGAAAATATGAAAAGTGGGTGGGGGTGGGTTGGAAGCGATGAGGTTGCGGACATACACAAAAATAAATAACATTGCAAGTATGAGAGAGGAAATGTGCAATAAATTGCACATAAAACTGCACATAAAATTGCAAATGACTATGGGGTTGTACATTTGTGATTTTGGCGGGAAATTCAGGATTTCTAGAGCTTCTTATCCCCTCGGAATCTGAATGTTGAGCTTCGTACCCCTTGAAACCAAGAGTTTTTCTATTGATATCTAGATTCTGAGTTACATGAATTTAAAATCTTTAATTTTTCAGCCACATTTTACCTCACAATTCGCCCAGCAATGTGAATGGAAACTTTTCGACAGACAACAGCACATATAAGAGGGCCTCTTTCATGAGGGCAGGAATTCACATCAAGTAGAATGAGTAACACAAAAATATCGATCGTTTTGCATGTACGCAAAATTGCATCAACGCACGCAAGCTCCGAATGCACTTTTTGTACAATTTTTCCCTCATTTTCTTTCTCGTTTTTAATGCAAAATTGCAATGTATGATAAAAAGTATTTCTGTGTATGAGAGTTAGTTCCTACATGAGGGGGTAAAGATTAAAATTTTGCATCATCATCATCGATGTTGCATTTTGTGTACGAGTGAGATGGAAAGTAAGCCTCCCTCACTTTTACTTCCACACAAACAAAAATATTGAACAAAATTTATTTCCGTATGTGTTCTAGTGGTTTTTTGGACAATCCGAAGGAGATTCAATAAGTTGATTGCTGTGTAGTGTGGGTTACGAAAAATTTATATCATGTTTGGGGAGATGTGCAGTGCATTTTATGAATACACAGATCCGAAATTTCATATGCATGAAAAATGGTGAGAGTTAAAAATGTCACAGGGGGTTGACTGGAGTGGATCTGTTGACTTTGAAACGATTCTAAACGTATCTTTCACTAATGCTCCAAAAGAAAGCTTTTTGGAAAAAAATTCCAGGTTTTTTGGACAATCCAGTATATTTCCAGTGTCTAAGTCCGTAAAACAGTTAAAAATGTCAAAAAAGTTCAAAAAAGAATTCGCCGAACGTGGGGCTCGAACCCACGACCCTGAGGTTAAGAGCCTCATGCTCTACCGACTGAGCTAGCTCGGCTGTTTATTTGATACATCCGTTTTGGCATTTGGTACATATTAAATGTTCTGTATGATCGTAGAAAATGATGATCATCTGCGTGAATTGTAGAATTTTGTGAGAAACATGTGAGTAAATGTTTGAAGTTAAAGTTTGAACAAGTTTCGTGGGTTTAGTGTATTTTATTTGAAATTATAAGTAACAAGGTCTTTAATTCTAGGTTTATTGAGGCAAATGACTTAACCTTCTATAATTTTAGGGTTATTTATGAAATATTCTTTTGTTTAAAGCCAACATCAATTATTTTCTCAGTTAGACCGTCGAATCCTCCACAACAATCACAATCCCCCTTCAAAAGACACATGAAAATTCACAAAAAGCAGAGTTTTATGCACAAAATGCGTCCCTCTCGCACTGCTTGTATGCTCCACACATGAGAAAATAAGAATTATTGTGTAGTACCGGCCTGATAGGCAATGGATGGATGAAGAAGGGAGGCCATTCACTCACCAATACACACACAATTTCCCGTACACACACATACAAAAGTGAAGTCAATGCGTAATGTGAAAATTTTCTACAACACCGAAAAAGGAGAATTTTCACAAAGGCATAAAAGTTTATGTCCAAAAAACTCTATACATGTGTCTATGTGACTGTATGTTTGTGTATGTGTGTGTGTGTGGAGGCATCCTCAGCAGCCTTTGCTTTTTCCAAAAATGTTCACCCACCCCACAAAAATAATTTTTCTCGTATGTTTTTGTGTATATTTTCGGGGGTGTTCAATTCTGTCGGCTTTCTCTCTGCCTGCCTGCCTGCCTCATGTCCATTAAAAGTGCACCAAAAGTGCAGTTTGCATCGTGCACTGGATGCAAGTCGGCATATTCCGTCATCGCGCCGCGTTCTGATTAATAAAAAAAAACTGTAGAAAAAAAAACATTTTTGTTGATTTTTTTTGTGTTGTTGACTCACAAACAGAAACGCAACATCAGCAAAAGCAGCGTCCTCCGACTTTTTTTGTGCTATCCACATATATAGACTCAGTGCGAGGGGGGTCGGGCGAGTGTGCAATTTTTGCGAGTGAAAAAAAAGTCCACACAGATTCGCAGGAAAAAAATTCGCAGCAGCAGAAACTTAAAATAATTAAAAAGTGCACTGTGAAAATTAATCGGTGAAAAAACTTGGACGGATACGGTTCGCGAATTGAAACGCTCCCGCGAAAAATATCAATTTAGTCTGCAAACTTGAAACTTGATGAAAAATAAGAAAAAGTTTGAAAAAGTGGAAAAGTTTTTTCTGTGCAAATTGAAATAATTAAGCAAAAGTTTATCAATTATTCGCAAAATAATCATAATAATTAATTAATCACAGCATATTATATCTAATATCTCATACATTACAGTCTATATCACAATTTAAAAATACATAAAATAAATACAAAAAATATTAAATTTTATAAAAACTTTTTCAAAAAAGTGCAAAAAGG
Source organism: Chironomus tentans (assembly GCA_963573255.1). Classification (NCBI taxonomy): domain Eukaryota; kingdom Metazoa; phylum Arthropoda; class Insecta; order Diptera; family Chironomidae; genus Chironomus; species Chironomus tentans. The sequence continues at coordinate 1,057,679 of OY754305.1, forward strand.
AAAAAAAAATCTTAATTTGAAGTGGAAAACTTTTGGATTTCTGAATTGTTTTACAAATTGGCTGATTTTTTAAGTGCAAAAAACCGTTAAAGTTTGAAAAATTTAGAATTTATTTTTACTAAAAGAATATTAAATAATAGATTTTTATTTCAAGAAACATTAAAAGTTGAACAAAATAAAGATTTTAAAAATCTTAGAAATTGAACTAAAAACTATATTAATTTTACAAATTTTAAAAAATTTGTGAAAAATTTATAATTGTCAAAAAATATTGAAAAACTGACAATTTAAGTCAAACTCTCAGAACTTAAGTGAAAAACTTAAAATTGGCAATTAAAAATCCTTCAAAATTGGATTAATTGCTTAAAAAAGTGAAAATTAAACAAAAACAATAAAATACATATTTAAACAATCGGACAAAAGTATATAAAATAAGTTTAAAATCACAAAAATATAACTTACAAATGGAAAAAGTGTAATAAAATCAGAAAACTTAAAAAACTATACATTATTTAAAATTTTGAGCATTATCACTCAAACATAAAGTGAAAAAAATATAAAAAAAAGTTTAAAAAAACTAAAACAAAATCTGTAAAAATTTGTGAGAAAAAGCTTGAAAAAAGTTCAACAAAATTACATTAAAAAACTAAATGGAATCCAAAGTTAATAAAAACTTGACAATAAAAAGTGAAACTTAAAAATTTCAAAATATATAATTTGCACATAATCACATAAATATACCAATAACTCATAAAATATTCAACTGGATATCAAATATTCGTTAACTACTAACCAAAAATAAAATTACCACACAAAATACAACAATAGCATTTTTAATTTTCAACAGGAAAAAAAGAAAAATGTGAGTTTAACGGAAAAAGTTTGAATTTTTTTTCATGGACTGATCACGAACATGACGATGCAAAAATGTTTCGATATTTTCTGATTTTGTTAACAATATTTTTTAAAAGTTTGAATTTTTAAAAGTTTAAATATAAAACAAAAAAATTCAAATTCAAATGATTAAAATTAAAAATTCTAAGAATTCGTAATTTGAAAATTCAAATTAAATAGTTAAATTATATAATAGTTAATTAATATTTTTACAAATAAATTAGTTTTTTTTTCAAATTTTTTGAAATAAATTTTTATTACTGAAAAAATTCTAAAAAGCATATTTACTAACAAGATTCCTCATTTTTTCTCTTTTATCTTCCACAGATTACAACAATAGCTAACAAAAAAAATACAAACAGACTTATAATTTATTCAACAGAAAATAAAAACCAGCAGCTTCAATAGAAACCAAAAAACTACAAACAATTATAATTTTTAACTTTTTCTCTTGAAAAACAGAAGAAAAAGGAAGGAAAAAAACTACACAAAACTACACACAATTTTCTGGACGATTCTCCTAAGTGACGCCAACAACAACAACAACAACACTAACAAAATCTTAAGCTAAGTGAAAAAGTTTAAAACTTTGTAAAAGAACACAAAAAAAGCTCGAAAAGAATTCGAATTTTTCGCAAATTTCCTAATCGAGGGCGAGAAATTTTCGATAGTCGAGTGTTTGGCATCATCGCGGTGAAGAGCCAGAGCACAACACATTATCACACTGACACCGGAACAAACAGTATAAATTATTACCATATTCCATATAGATAACATTCAACTAACACACAAAAAAAACTTTTTTATTTAAAACTTATTAAAAATATACACAAAAATACGAGGAAAAAAAGTTTTAAGTTCGAAATTTTAAAATTGCATTGAAAAATTCATATTTTCAAAGCAATATACACAAAAAGACAATAATTTTTACAATCATACCCCCAACAAACCCAACACACACACACTCAAAACAGTTTGATCAAGAAACGTTCAAAAAAGTATTTCAAAACTCACAAACACACACAAATAATTACAAACACACACACAACGCTACCGAAAACTGACATTCACAACAACAAAAAATTACATAAATTTACAACAAAAAGTAACGAAAAATTTGAAATTTAATAAAAAAAAGTTACAAATTTTGAAGAAACTTAAAAATTACACAAATCGAAAACTTGAAATAAAATCAAATTTGGAAAATTTTGCTCAAAAAACAGTTTTGATTTAAAAAAAAATAAAAGAAAAATAAATTTGGAATCTTAAATAAATTTAAATTTTTCAATTAAATTTAATAATTACAAAATTTCAAATTTTTAAAACAAATACAAAAACAAACCAAAAACAATTTTTGGAAAAAGTTACAAAAACAAAAGAACAAAATTACAAAGAAATTTGCGAAAAGTTTGAACTAATTTAAAAAATAATACAAAAAGTATTTTTTGTTACTAAATATATTGTAAAATTTATAAATTTGATATTTTATTAAATACTTTTAGAAAGGAAAATTGCATAAATTTAAGTTCTATTTCTATTTTTAATCTCAAAATTAGTTTTGATTTAAATAATTTTTGATCAGATTAAACTGAAATTAAACTAAATTTTAAAGAATTTTAGAATTGAAATTTCACTTAAATTTGAAATTCATAAATAAACTTTCTGTACGAATTTTAGAAAAAAGTTAAAATTTAATAAACTTTAGAAACCAAAAATTAAAAAAAAAACAAATTTAGAAACAAACCAAAACAATTTTTAGACATACAAAAAACTTTTAAGGATATAAAAAGTAACAAAAAGTACAAATTTAGGATTAAAAAGCAACAAAAGAAGTTAAAAAGAAACAAATTTTTAGAAAAAAATTCAAACGTTAGAAAAAAGAAGTTTAAATAAAGAATTTAGAGACTTTTTTTGGGACAAATTAGCAGAAATTAAAAAAAATTTATTTAAATTTTAAAAAATTTGAATTGGAGAAAATTTAAAAGTTTGATTTTTTACCAACTTAAATATTTTTGAAAAATTATTTTCTTGTTTAAAAATTTAAATTAACAAATATAATTAATATAACATTTCAAAAAAGTTAATAAATTTTGAATTTTCAAGTAGCTTGACTTTGCAAATTAAGCAAACAAAAATTTTGATTATTTTTTAAAAACTAATTCGTCAACGTTAATATCCCAGAAAGTCAACAAAAAACTTTAAAAAAAAATTTAAAAATTTCTAACGTTTAGTGAAAATTTAAATATTTCGATGTAAAAAAATTAAAAAGATTTCGATGTAAAAAAAATATCTCGAAAACATTTCAAAAGCTAAAAAATGAAAATTTAAACCAAAAAAGAATTAAAAATATTTGAAATGTAAATTATTTAAAAAAATATAAAAAAATCCTTTTGTTGGTTGAGAGACCCACAACACAACTACTAAGTTTTAATTATTCCACAAAAAAGCAAAAATAAACGACACTTAAACAATAGCAAAAAACCACAAACGAGCAAAGCTCTAAAAATAATTGAAGAAAAACAAAACATAAAAAATTGAAAATAGTCAAAAAAAATTTTAAAATTTTACGTGAAAGAAAATTTGCGTGAAATTTAAAATTTTTTCCGTTGCAAAATAAGAAAGTAAACTTAACTTACAATAGAAAAGGAGAATTTTAACTTTAAGTTTTTAAGTCAATTGACTCACAATTGACTGTACAGGATTTGTATTTTTCTGTTCCTTAAAAAAGCAAACAAACAAATAACAAAAAAAAGAAACATAGCAAATAATTAAATTTTCTCAATTTTATTCGCAATAGTCAACCAAATCTCTCAACTAAAACAAACAAAAAAGGACAAAAAACTCGATTTTAATGACAACAAAATTGAATTTCTTGTAAATATTGATAAAAATTTTGTGAAGTTTGAAACTAAAAAAATATCGAAATTTTGAAAAATTGAAGGAATTGTGGAAATTGGAGGATTTATTGTTAATTAATATAAGAAATATAAAATTAATATCAATTATATATCAGAAATATTAAAAAATAATTGAAATAAAATAATAATTCTCTGAAAAAATCAATTGATCAAGAATAAAAAACTAAAATTCAAAAATTTGGAACAATTTTGAAAGAAATTAGAATAATTAAAAAAGTTAAAAAATTAAATTTCAAAAATATTTTTAAAAATCAAAAATTGGGCAATTTTAAACCGAAAATTTAAAAAATCAATTTATTTTAAAAAATTTGATTCCAAAAAACACAAATTTGACCATTAATTTGAGGTCAGAGAATTCAAATCAATTTCAAAATTTTACCTAATATTAAAAAGGATTCAAACATAACCTTTAAATGTATCATTGTATTTAAAAATAATAATAATCATAAATAAGTAAATAAGTAAACAAAACTGTTTAATTTAAAGAAACAAAAAAGACAAACGCACGGGCTAAGAAACTAAAACGATTAGAAAAATATTTAATTACTAAGTCAAAAGATAAGAATAACGGTGCACACTCATAATTTGTGTAATAGGGCGAGGTGCAATATAGTTAAAAAATATTAATTAAATATTAATTTGTAAAAAAAATATCTAGTAAGAAGGAAAATATTTGAAAAATTTCAACATCCAGTGAGTTTCAAAAATAAGGAATTAAAAAGTAAACAAGGGTTTCAAATAACTTTGAAAATAAAAACAAAAATTCTGACAAGAAAATCAAACCAAATTTTGATAAAAAGTTAAAATTTAAGCAAAATAACTCAACATTTTGTGATACTTTTGGCCTCAAAAATACTAAAAATAAAAACAGATATTTCGAAAATTTCTATTTTGTGAGAGAAAAAAAATTCAAAAGACTAAAAAAATTTTAAAATATTTTGGCATAAAAACTCAAAAGACAACAAAAATTTATTAAGAAACCCTCGTGCCTTTGTCATTGACCTTAAAACAGACGAAAAGGAGAAAAAATTGTGAATTGTAATTTTCTGAATGTCTGCATGACTGTTTGTGACTGTATTTGTATTTACTCAGCATACGAAAGGTAAATTGGAAAGGTAAAGAAAAGAAAAGGAAAAGTTTGCAACTGATCGGATTTTATTGCCTAAAAATAAATTTTTCATTTGAATTGGAAATTTGTTTAAAATTTAAAGAATTTTTAAATCGAAACTTTAAAGTTCAGTTGGTAATTTAGAATTCAGTTCTTAAATTAAGACAAAAATTACATTTTGAAAAACTAAACCTTTTGAAAATTCATAAAAATATTGAAAATTCTAATTTATTAAAAAATTTGATAATTGAAATAAGTTGAAATATCAAAGAATTCTGAAATATTTTGATTTTTTTATAACTTTAAAATAAGTTGAATTTGAAAAATTAAAAAAAGTTGAAAAATACTAAAATTTATTGAAACAGTTTTCCGAAAGAAGACTTAAAATATAAAACAATTTTTGAAAATATAAAAATTAACGAAAAAAACATTTCAAGGAAGCAACAAAAAGTACAAAAAGAAACTTAAAGAAATTTTTAGAAAAACTAAACTTTAGGAAAATAAATGAAAGAAAATATTTAGGACAAAAAACAACCGTTAAGAAAAAGTTAAATTGTTAAAAACATTTTTAAGTTTATTAAGCAAATTTAGAAATTGTAAAGAAATTAAAAATAAAATTGTAAATTAATTTAGTTAATAAGAAAAGCCGTCACTTAAAAAAACATCTTCAACAAATCACAAATAGAAATCCAAATTGAAGGACATTGCTGATTAAAATTGTGCTGGTGAGTAAACTTTTATATTAATTTAAAAGTACGGTTTTAAAAATTTAAAAAATATTTAAATCTTAATTTTTTTAATTCTAATTCTTTTTTAAAGTTAAGTTTTGTTGTTTAAAATAATTTATATTTTGAATTTTTTATAATTTTTATGATCTTAGAATTCAAAGTAATTAAATAAAAATAATTACTAATTTTAAAATTTAAAAAAAAAAACTGCAGCCATTTGCTAGAAAAAGTTCATCCACACATTGATGCACAAAAAGTGCATTTTCAATATTGCACCTCAATCCTCGCAATGCACAGCAACATCCGATGCAAATAAAAATGCAAAATTTATAGAAAATGGCGGCTCATCAAAAAAGTTATCTAAAATTTCCGCTCTTTTTTGGTGGGAGGCAAAATGCACTTATTTTTCCGGAAATTGATGGAAAATTTTCAAACGCACACGAACGTGAATTTCTGCACACATTTGTGCATCCAAAAAATGCGTGCCGGATGAAAATTTTCCACGCACACAACTACAAATAAAAAACTTTGTGTGTGTTACTGAAAAAAAAAATAAATTAGAATCAGAAAATTTTGCATTTTCTGTGCTCGCTGCAGCAGGACAAAGAGAAATGACATGAAGGATGAATGCGATGAGGGAAAAAGGGACTAAAAACAGAACTAAGGGATGAGAATACACAAAAGAGGGAATTTAGATAGAAAAAGGGTTGCGTTTTTTCGGACGGATGATAAACTTTTACTGCGTTATTAAAAATTGATGAATGTGAAATGATTTGACAATTATTTAACTTTCGCATTAGACGCAATTAGCTGCAATTAATGGGGAATTAGAAGTTGAAAATTGATAATTTTTTGATGTATTTTTTTAAGGATTAGAGGAGATTTTTGGTTGACTGACCATCAAGAAGATTTTTCTTTTTTTGTCAAATCTTAATAGAAATTAAGATTTAGTTCCTATCAAAAGGGGTCTTTTACGGCAATCATACCCATTTTAGACCCCATTTTTCATCTTATAACAAGTCTAAGTTTTTTTTTAAAAAAAGGCTACAATCCCGAGCGGCACAACGTAGTCGTTAGGGGACCGCTTCGTCGACGTTATAACGGCAAAGCATCAAAATAATGTGGGGGTGTCCTGACGGCGTCGTGACGATGGTTTTTGTCTGGCTTGAAAAAGTATGGTTTGCTGCAAATGTGTTGTTTGGGAATGGATCTAAGTTCTGCTAGTTTTGACTCAAAGATGTACCTTAAATACCAGAAAATAATTTTTAAATCAAAGTTCAGTTAAATTGAGATTATTTTAGTTATAAATGAATCTTCACATTTCTGCCATAAATGCTTTAGACAGCAATCTCAACACTTATATTTTAATGATCTTTTCTTTCATCATATTTCATATTCAAACATTTCTTTCTGAAGCTTCACTCTCATTTTCCACAAAATCATGAAAACTTAATAAACAAAAATATTCTGAGAACCGAATTTTCCCTCCAAAAGAGAGTCTGACTGCATCCTCAATTTTTCATGCCATCAAAAATTCAATTTTCCTGAGAGGAAAATAAAAAATTTTAGTCAAGACAAAATTATTTTTTAAAAAAATTTCCTCAGCTTTTCACCGCTTGAGGCGCTGACTGTTGGAAAATTCGGATAGAAAAGCTACCCAAAAAAATATTTTAGATAGAAAAATATCCAAAAAAGTCAGCATCACATGTGAGGATCATCAGCCATGCGCCAGATCCCCTTCAACACATCACAAACACATTCAAAAGTCCCAAAAAATTCACAAAAATAAAAAAGTTGAAAAAGAACTTGGAAGAAAATTTTCTTCGCGACTAATTAGGGGAAAAAGTCTTGAAAGGAAAAATTCTTTTGAAAAATGATCAACAAGACGCACACAAGCATGTTCGACTCACACACACAAAGACTTTTCCTCAAGAAAATGCGCGAAAAATGGAGAAAATTTTTCCTCCTTAGCAATAAGAAAATATCTCGCGAACCGCTGAAGCGGCGAAAAAAAAATGTCTTGAAGAAAAATTTCTTCGTGGTGTGGAAAAAAGAAAATCTTTTTTTTTTGTGAGCTGCTTAAGAAAAATTTCTTGTTGAACGAGGCAATAAGATAGTCGCTCATCGGTCGGGTACCTTGCAGTCGGTCTTGGCGGTCCCGTGTGACAACAACAAGACGAGCAATTTCTTTTTTCTGAGATTTTTTTGATTTAAGAAATATGGAAGAAAGTTTGAAAATTGTGTGAATTTGTGAGGAAAAGTTGGATGGAAATTTTCAAGAAAATTGTCTTAGAAAATAGAATTTTGAGAAAACGTGAAAAAATCAGAGGAATTAATAAAAAAAATTACTCAAGAAAATTAAAAAAAAATTGAAAAATTACAAATTTTGAGACAATTCATAAAAATTGGTGGAAATTAAAAAAGTTGTGATAAGAAAACTTCATAAATGAGATAAAAAATTGACACAACTTTCGTAAAATTACTGTTAAATAAAAACAGACTCAAAGGATTATTCCACGTAAAGTTAGTAAAATAATTAAATGTGATTAAACAAAAAAAAATTGTTAATTTGAAAAATTCATCAAAAGAGTTTTAAAAAAATTATTCAAGAAAATAATTTCAGTAAGTGAATAAATTTTTAATTTGAAATGAAATGAATTTCATCGCACTTTGTGAAAAATTTATTAGTTAATTTTATTTATTAATAATTAATTTTTAAAAAGTAATTTTTAATATTTGATAAAAAATTACAATTAATAATTTTTAATTCTAAAGGGCAAAAATTTTCATTTTCCTTCATGGAATTCAATTCTAAGGCATTCAACTCAATAAACATCAACTTCCTGCCGTCCACAAATTCCTCACTTAAATCAGATCCAAAACAAGATTTTCAACTTTTTATTTTAAATTTAATTTCATGTTCTTGACCCCTTTTTCTGTATCAATTCTCATTCATCATGCTCGAAACTGTAAAAATATCTTTCTGACCATTTTTTTATGTACCTGTGAGTGTCTGACATGAGAATTTTTGGGAAAGGGATGTGCTGCATATGGCACATGAAAATTATCGATTATTTTACATATGTTATGCTTTCTCTTTCTGACTTGCCTGCTGCTCTGCATCTTTATTTAATGTCTGTCAAGAATTTGTTTTGTTTTAGGCTGTTTTATGTTTTTAAATTTGAGTTTTTTTGTGAAATTTGAATTTTGGAAAGTTTTAAAATTGACATTTTTCTGAAGTTTAAATAAAAAATTTCCAAAATTTAATTTAAAAATTTCAACAACTCAAATAAAAAATTTCAAAAATTCAAATAAAAGATTTCAAAAATTTAAATTTTCAACACTATTATTTCAAATTAATCCTAAAACAGCATAAAAAGTTGACAACATCGAGAAGATCTCGAAATAAATGAATGAAAATGAATCGAAATGTAATGAAAAACTGGCGAAATGACTAACAAAAAGTTAGTTTCAGATAAAAAATAAAATAAATTGTTTTTCAGTTAAAAATAAAAAAAAAAATTTCTATTTCGAATGTTTATCTTAAATTCTGCAAAAAGCTCAACAAAAAAAAGTTTTCAAATTAATGGATGGAAAATTTTCAATCAGCAAATTGAGTAAAAAGTTATTTGAAGATGTTCACTTTTTTGCTTCTATTTGAGTGATTTTTAGATGAAAAATTATGCAGAAAAATTCAAAAATTATTTGAAAAAAAATGAAAATTTTCAAGAAACAAAAACGATAAAATCTTCAAGTAATTTCAAAAATTCTCAAGAAATGAAAGCACAAAAGAAAATCCACGGCAAGAAGATTGAAAAAAAGTTCTGAGAGGAAAATCTTCGAAGAGAAAAATGAGAGGAAAAATGTAAAGAAAATTTCCTTCAAAAAGAAAAGCCTTTCAAGACTGCAAAAAGGAATGAGTGACTTGGTTTAGTTTTCTTGACTGCCAGTTGATGTCTCAACGTCGTCCAAGACACACAACACGACCGACTTTCCAATTTTTTTTTATTTTTTTTTCAAGACGTTTTTTGATCTCAGGAAAATATTTTTAAAAATTCTCGCGAGAGTGAAAAAAAACCTTTTTTAAGGTTTGAGAAAAATTTTTGAAGTGAGAAAAAGAAAAGAAGAGTTTTTGAGAGGGAAAAAGTTTTGAAGGAATTGAGAAATTTTAGAAGATTTTTAGAATATTTATGAAGGAATTTTGTTAACTCAAAGGTCAGTTCGGATGGGAAAAAATGTTGAAAAACTTTTTTTTGGCGGGAAAATGATTTTATTTTTAATAATTTAAACTTTTTTTAATTATATTTTTAGAATTAAAAAAATTGAACAAAAAAATTTGATTTTTTTTAAAAATTTTTTGAAGTTTTTAAAATTATTGAAATTTTTAAAATTATTGAAATTTTTAAAATTATTGAAATTTTTTAAATTATTGAAATTTTTTAAATTATTGAAATTTTTAGAATTATTGAAATTTTTAAAATTATTGAAATTTTTTAAATTATTGAATTTTTTTAAATTATTGAATTTTTTTAAATTATTGAATTTTTTTAAATTATTATACGTTTTTATTACCTTGTTTTTCAGAATCTTCTCAAAACCAATATAAACTTACCAAGAAATAACAAAGAATTCAGCATAAAACACCGACATTCAAATCAAATTCAACTCGAATTTTAAAAAAACATCTGCAACAATTTACAAATTCTTAAAGTTTTAAGGTTCAAGAAATTCCTTAGAAAAGCAGAAACATCTCCAAAAGGTTCCAAAAACGAGGAAAAATTCAAAATAAGCAAAAAGTTTTGTAAGTTAAAAATAGAAAAGTTTTGCATAATTTTGAGTGAACAGTAAATAATAAAATTTGCAATAATAATAAAAACAGTGCTAAAGACTACAAACTTTATTAGAAAAATAAGAAATAAATTGAACTTCTTTAAAATTAAAACTGAAAAGAAGTTAAAACAATTCTTAAAATAAATAAAATTGTAGAAAATAGGAAATTTAAGTTTAAACCTTAAACTTAAGATAATTCTTTAAAAAAATTCTTCTCAAAAGTGTAAAAAGGAAGAAAATTAATAAATTGGACATAAGTAAGCATAATTGGACAGAACATAAGTTAAAAATTCACTAATTGGACAGAAATAATTGACAAAAAGTGAATAAAAATATTAAAAATTAATTAAAATCGACATAATCCTACATAGCCGTCAATAAAGTGAATTTATTGCATAAATAATTAACAATCGTCAGTAAATCTTCAAGCTTAAACCAAAGACAAGTCCATAAAACATTAAAAAATCTTCACATATCTACAAAAAGTCAATAAACCAAAACATTTGACAAAAGCTAGTCAAAAATATCTTCAAAACCGAAACTTTTTATGTCCTTGGATATTCAGCAACAGCATTTCAAGATGAATTCAGATTTCTGGCCACAAGCACGTGGTCCTCCCGCCTCATCAGCAACAAACCTAAATTTCCCATCAATGATGGACACAACGAGTGCTGATTATCTTAATAATACAGGAAGAAATCCACAACAACAGCCACAGCAGCAGCAACAAGCTGCGACCGGATTTCATAATAATAACAACAATAATAATAATGAGAATAACAATGTAGACATGAAGGAACACCTCATGTCACAATCGACAGATCAAAATCTACAAAATAATTTCAATACACAAGCCAGTGGCTTTTCAATGACTCAACAGCAGCCACAACCAAATGGACAAGCTCAGCCGCAGCAGCAGCAGCAACAACAACCACCACCACCTGCATCTCCTGGTGCTGAGAATTCATCTCCTGAGTCAAAGTTTAATGCTGATAAGTTAGTAAATGAGATTCAGGTGAGTTTTTTGTGATAATTTTTACATTTTTGAGGATTTATTTTGGGTTTGAAATAATATCTTGTTGGTTTGAATAACTAGATCTAAAAATATCAGTTTTAAAGCTCCACAACATCAAAAATTCACAAATTAAAGCTTCATCAAAAGAAGCAAAAACTTTTCCATCCACAAAACAAACTAAACAACTCAACAGAAAATTAATCTATAAAATTTCTCCATCCTTAAAGCTGAAAATAGTTTTATCATTCGGAGAACAACAAAAAGAAGAAAAATATCAGCAAAAACTTTCTCGCCTAACCCAATGACTGAGAAATATTTCAACGACAATTTATATTGCTAATTAAATAAATTACAGCCGAAAAAATTAGATTATTCGACCCTTCTGCTAAGCGACTCTTCCTTGCCAGTGAAACGATCATAAAAATGATGAAAGTTATTGTCGGTTGAGTGGATACAATAGTGAATGTGAGAATGGACAAGAATTTTTTTGGTAATGAAAAAATTATTTTTAGTATGAAAAATTTGAAGATTGATGTGAAATGTTAGGAAACAGTCGATGTTTGGCTGACTGATAAATTCTAAAATGAGCAGCAAAATTATTGAATTTTAAACAGAAATCGGTAAAATTATACGTTAAACTTACGTATGTAAAACTTGTACGTAGCACTTGTATCCAAATATTGAACGAAAACCTTGTACCTGAATCTTATATATTGTGTTTCACATTGTGTGTAAAACTTGTAAAAAACCTTACATGTAATAAAAAAACAAAAAAAAAACCTTTAGCTGTTCAGATCTAGAAGATCCATAGCTGCGCTAGGACGTTTCGCGGCTTATGATTGTTTAACGAGTGAGGGGTCGCCAAGCCACTGCACTCAAGTTAGACCTACAGATTATAGTGGGATCCGAACCACTCCTTTGATGACATTTCTGTCTGTAGCCTACAAAGGAAGGCTGTGAGCTAATGTGGTGTGTGTAAAACTTGTATGATTTAAAATTCTGAAAAATTCTTAATTCTAAAATATTTCAAAACATAATCTTCTATTTAAAAATTTGAATAGAACTGTACATAAAATAGCTTCTTAGTCACATCAAAAACGTCATCCACCTCCATCAACATCCTTACTTGCCACAATATATTTTTTTCTCAGCCATACCTCCCCGAAGAAGCACATAGAAAAAAATGTTTATTTTCCATCTCCTCACTACGCCAATTTTTTTCCTTCTTTTCTTCATTTCTGTCCGCTCGCGAAGCAGTGGGCAACTTCGGCCATCCTCGACTTTTTCTCTTAGAGATTTTTTTTACTGTTTCCTTCTTTTTTCAATTTCCTTTTTGCAGCAAAACGCCGCTCATTTTCTGCGCTTGCCCCTTAAAACCGTTTACAATTTTTTTTATTGTACTTACTTCGCACATCTCGCCAGTCGTAAGGATGGACTGTGTATATACATTTTTATGTGCTTTGCCTTCTTTTTTTTACTCTCAAACAGCTACACAATACACACAGTCAAGTGAGCACCTTCTTCTTGTCTTTCTGTACAATGTGCTCGGTGCGTGGCCCACATTAAAGGAAGTTGGATGTTGGATTGGGGTTGGGGGAGATTCAAGTTGATAGGCGAACTTTTTTTTCTAAAGGAAACGAAAAATAATAAAAAAAACATGTTCATCTGAAGGAAAAGACAAGAAATCGACCAAATGGGAGGCCTCAAAAAAGTTTTTCTTGAATTTTTCTTTTTTTAATTTGTGGAATTTGATAAAAATGTTGACAATTGTTTGAAGTAAAATTCTTAACATTTATGATGATTTTTTAAAAATGCCCTTGAGTTAGAAAGCAAAATTGTCAAAAATTGAACGAGTTGGTATTTAACATAGTCCCAACCTCCCTACAGACTAAATTAGTTCACTTGTTCCAGTTTCAGTATTTTTTTCTTGAAAATTTCCGTTAATTTTCAAATTTTTCAAAAAAGTATTAAAATTTTTACCTGAAACTCAATTCAGTCCACAATCTTCAATTTCATTCCCAAAAGCCGTTAAAACATCCAACAACAACAAAATAAAAATTCGCTGAACAAAAACAAAATCCTTTGTTTGTGTTCGAGTAATAAAAAATAAAAAAATATCCCCTCGACCCGAGGTCCAGCCGAAGACTCAACCGAAGGAAAAACTTTTTTCTACCGCTGCAAAAAATTTTTTTTTGCTTGTAAAAAGTTGAAGAAAAAAAATTCCTTGTTGTTGTTTTTTTGCCATCGAGTTCTCTCAATTTTTTTTTATTCCTACTTCCTTCATTCCTTACGTCGACTGTATGTGTCCGTAGTTGTGCGCGCGAAAAGGGATGGACAAATGAGAGCGCTTTTAACAGAATTTTTTTATGTACTGAAAAAAAAATCATTGAGAAATAAAAATCCTGCCTTCTTTGTAGCTGCCTCCATCCTCACACCATTGAGTATTTTTTTTCTCATGTCCCACAAAGGAACGGCATTGGAGGGAGAAACACAATAATAAGTGTGTAGTGTGAGGCAAGTCAGAGTGTGAGTGTACAATTGAAATCGAGAGGGGTGCTTCTTATGTGCTGCATACGTGGACTGCTCTCTCGGAAATTTTAATTCTCATTTTTTTATTGCGAGGAAGAAATGGAAATGAAAATAATTTTTTTTACATACGTGCATGCATGAATTGCTCTTTGTGTGCTTTCAAAAGGAAGTAATGTGAATGAGTTGTAAAACAGTCAAGACTTGCAGGGATTTGGGATATTACTGAGGATTTTATGGTAATTGGAGAGCAACACTCCAGTTTTATTTGAACTTAGCATGAAGTTTCTGCAAAAGAATTCTCTAAATTGTGCATCTTTTAATACCGGACGTCCTAGGCTACCCCCTGTAAACAACAAATTACACCCAAACCTAAAGATTTGTTCTTGGCTTCTCGCCTGCTCCAAATCAAGTTAAATCATTAATTGTTAACCTCTAAACTACTTTCAACAAGAAATAAAAATAACTACAATTAAACCATTCCAAAAAATGTTCAGACACCCCTGGAATCCACCAAGATATCCTCCCCCAATTTCCCACCAAAAAACCAACAACCATTCTCAATAAAAATGAAACATTTGAGAGAAATGAAAATCAACAAAAAGAAACGAGAAGGTGGAAGAAAAAAAAACTTTAAAATGTATTTTTGTGAGCGACCGTCCACATCTACATCCCCTCAACCTCCATCTCACCCCACTTCTCGATTCTCATCAGAAAAATTTCAAACAAAAGGAAAACTTTTTCTCCTTTTTTTCGTGTGCATGTAAGTTTCCTTGAGAGAGAAAAAATTTAAATGAGAGGAAATTTTTGAGAGAAGAAAATGATTTTTGGGAATGGGAAGCAATTTTTGAGAATTTTTATTACAAATGTTTGTTGTTGTAATTGTAAGAAATGGTCGATATTGGTGCTTTGAGAGCGGTTTGGTGGACTTTGGTATGATTTTTGTCAAGAATTATGTTTTAGTTTACTTTTAAGTTAGTTTGATGATTTCTTGGGGTTATGAACCTCACGGTGAGTACTTTTTTTGACTTGAATCAAAGAATATAGTTATTTGAAGTACTTCAAAGATAACATGAAGAAGGGTTTGAGTCACAGCTAAGAAGGAATACTGTTGAGTATTTAATGAGGTTACTCTTATGGAAATACTCATCTTTTGCTGAGTTGTGATGACTTTTAGTTCAGTATTCAAGTCTTCTTATATTTCAGGGTGTTCCTTAGTACGAAACACTCTCTAGCTTCTTCACCATTTTATCTTGGGTGTCCAGTAGATTTATCTTCACAAGACTTGTGAAACTCCTAATTTTGTGATCATTTAGATCGTTTGCACTCCCAAGGACGGGAAACAGATCACTTTGAATGTACTAAATCAATAGTGCTGCATGTAGATGCAGCCTTACAACAGTAGACTCTTGTTAAATAATACAAACCCTAGAAAGAGTTTCTAAGCTCAAAACTCTATTTATTTCCATAAAATTCATACTTTCATCCAACTCTAAGCCCCTTCACACTCAAAAGGTTCATAACTCTATGCACGATCACATACCCCCCAAAAAAATCCCTCCCATATGTTATCAAAAAACACAAAATGAGTAAAGCTCCAAAAATGAGTAAAACTTGCCTCAGTCTCTCCTCGTCCTTTCAACCTTCCTCAGTCATTTCCACAATTTTTCATTCCGTTCAGTTCCTTATTATTATTTTTTTTTGTCTTGTGTCTTCGCGCGGCACCACCACCATGCACAAATTTTTTTTATTCATTATTATATTTTATTTTATAAAAATGTACATCGCACACACAACTACATGCAAGACATACACAATTAAAGTGTTTTTTTTGTGGATGGAGGGACAGCAAGTAGCAGCAGCCAGCAAATGCCGAAAAAAAGAAGGAAGGCAGTGAATTTGAAATAAAAAAGGGAGAAAAAAAATTATTCTCGAGACTTTCTCGTTCGTTTCTCGCCTTTTTCTTTCCCTTCTTTTTTTTGTGCTGTATTTTTCTCTGTGCCTGTGTGTTTTGTTGCTGTACATAGAGAGACTCACTGTGTGTTTGAATGTACAAGCGGAGGAGCGGTGGAAGGAATAGAAACAGAAAGAAAAGTGCCTTTTTTGTATATTTTTTTTATATTATGGAAAAGAAAATTTAAAAAAAGAAGTCGTAAAAAGAAACTTTGAACAGAAAGGGTGAAACCTTCAAGTCGTTAAGACGTCCAGTTGAGCGGTGAACATTTTCATCACACAGTTCTTTTATTTGTGAATCGCGAGAAGAAAAATTTATATTTTTTTTGTAAGGAAATAATTTTTTTAAGAATATAAAAAGAGATTTACATTGAACGATAAGGAACAGAATTGAGTTGAATGTTGATGATTGTGGACTTGAAGAAAAGTCAAAGGAAAGAAAATTAAGAAAAAATAAGAATTTTTGAATAAAAGTGAAAAATTTTTAAAGCCGAGAAAAGTTGTGAAAATATATTCGAAATTTTAAAAAGACATTTTTTAAACTACAAAAAAAAATAAGAAAAAAGTTATTTTTTTAAGCTAAAAAATTTGAAGTCCCAAAAAAGAAAAAGTGAAGAAAAAAATTGAAAACTGAGTTAAAAATTAAAAAATCACTTCAAAAAAATCTCAAATATTTTATCAGAAAATAAATTAATGGAAACAATTTATTAAATTTTTAAAAACAATATATTCAAAAAACTTTGTGAAAATATATTAATATTTATTAACTATTAAAATATTGAAGTGAGAATTTAAAAATCAATTTTAAATGAACTAAAAAATAAACTTGTTTTAAAATACAATTTATTTCAACAAAAAAGACTTCAATATGATTTTGGATACAGAAAACGTAACTATAGATTTTAAAAATTAATTTTAATTCAGAAAAATGTGTAGATTTTCAACATTTTTATTTGAGATTTTATTTCTTAATTATTGTTTCCTTAAAACTTTATTTTTTTATTTTATTTTGAATTTTTTGTTTTTATATTCGCTTAGATAAGGAAATATTTTTTTATTTTTATTAAAAACGTCATTTTTAGAAAAGACCAAAAAGTTAAATACAAATTATAACAAATAATTGTAAATAGAAATTTATATTTTTTGTTCTGCGTAAATTTTTTAAACAAATAATTTTAAATTTTGTTAAAAATTACTTATAAAGCACCAAAAATGATCGACCAGAAATGGATTTATCGAAATGATAAAACGATATCAAAAACATATCTCGATAATCTTAATTTATTTAAAAACAATCTAATTTTTACCACGATTTTTAATAAAAAAAAACACTTTGCAATTTAAAAATATTTTTATAACTATTTAAAGACCGGCATAAATATGAAACTTTATTCTCAAATGTAGAGAAAAATATCATTTTTGAATTAAATTTTTAAAATATGAACAAAAGTCTTTAAAACTGAAATAATTTAAAAATTTCTTGAATTCATGAAATTTTTAAAATTCCAAAAACATCGAAAAAATTCAAACCAGCAACATCGTCAAACCAAAATAAAATAAATCCTCCAAAAACACCTTCAAAAAAATCCTCAATTTCTTATATCAAAAAAATATTTCTTTTAATTTTTGTCCAGCAGCAGCTGAGTCGTTCGAACAACACACCGTCAATAAACGAACGAACATTGGAAGAATGCTGGTCAACCCTTCAACGAGTGAGTTGGCATCTGTTCCGTTGTGTATAGTACTCTTCCACAGTGAAGACCAAACCAAAAAAAAAATCAGAAAAATTTTTTTTCTCCCCTCTCAATTTTTTGTTGTTGTTCTTTTTCGGATATGAAGAAAAAATTTCCAAAGATTCTCAAAATTTTCTCGGTTTTTGGTGAATTTGGAAGGGTTTTTTTGTGATGATTTAAGAAGTTTTAGGAGAAATTATTGAATGAAATTTAGTTTATTTTATCAAAAATTTATTTATTTCTAAAACACAATTTTTATAATTTTAATATTTTTAAAATTAATTTTGCTAAAATTACCAAAAATTAAAAAAAGCAATATTATTTAAAAACTTATTTCAAACTTTCCTAAAAAATATGAATTTATACGAATTCTTGAAGTTTATAAAATTTTAAAATATTTTAAAAATGAAAATTATTTACTTAATTTTATGTTTTTAATATTTTATTATTTCTTCTGATATTCTTGAAATTTAAAATTCTATATTAAAGAAATTGAATTTAAGTTTCAATAAATTTATTTTCATTTAATAATTTCTTACAAAATCATCTTCCTAATTCACAAGATTTCTTCAAAATATCTCCATTTACTACCCCAAAAAACAAATTTAAAAAAATCTTTAAAAACCCACAAAAAATTCTACAAAGCTCTTTAATGAAAATTAAAAAAATTACAATTCTTCCACGCACATTTATCTACAGAAAAGTAAAAAATAATAATATGGAAAAATAATAATTCAGACAGCTCACGCACGTGTGTGCCGTTAAGAAAAATTAAAAAATCTACTCTCAATTCAGTTCTGTGTCTTCTCATTCTCATCCTTCTAAATTTTTTTTTATTTTTTAATTTAAAAAGAAGAAAAAAGAGAGACTTACAGCACACATGAGTGAGTGTGTATCGCACGGAATAAATAGAAAGGAGTAAAGCAAAATTGAAGGAATTAAAAAATAGATTTCTATGATAAATTGAGGTCATTGATCCTCTTTGAGGAGTTGATTTAGTTTTCTAGACTAAAAATTTAGATTTTACAAAATTAGCTTTTGTTCTGTTGATTGGTGACTGTCTTAAGTTTACTAATCGAGGGTATTAAATTTAATTTTTTAAAATAATTCTTATTTATGGGATAACAAAGAGGTTGAAGGTTTCTGTGCTGCCTGAGTTGTTAATTTACAAATCTGAAAATGACACTAAAATATTGAAAATATATTTAAATTTCTGTGATATTTATCATTTATTTTAAATTCCTGAATTTGGTTTATTTTACTTTTATTATTTTAAAAAAATATATTTTATTCTGTTGTTAAACTTTTAAGTTTATTTATACACTTTTATGTTCAATGTTATATTTTATTTAATTTTTAATAAAATTTTTAATTTAAAACAATATTATTTTCTTTTATTTGTCAATTCCTATATTTTTATTTTGTTAATTATTTATATTTTGTTTTTCAGATTATTTTAAATATGTTTTTTTATAACTTGATTATTTTTAATTACAGATAAAAGTTAACTTTTATTTTTTAAAAAAATAGTAGAAAATTCAAATATTTTTAATTTTTTTTTCAAAACTCATTGATATTTTACAAAAGAATTTAAACAAAATTTTAATTAAATGACAAAGGTAAGTATATATTTTTAAAATACTTGATAAACGTGAATTTTGAATCAACATTTCCTCATATTTGAAATTAATAAATTTGTAAACAAATATACGACTATAAGATTAAATTAAGTTTGAGACAAAACCAAAAAATTATAATTGCTTAAAAAAGTTAAATCATTTCTTAGAATTGGCTCCAAGTGAAACAAAAATCCCATTGACATCTTCATGTCATCATCATCATCAAACCGTGTCTCATTTTCCTCAATTTCTCTCACACAAATTACCCCAAATGAATGATAATTATGTATGAACATGTCTACACTAATGTGTATCTCTAATTTTAATGTATACAAACAACAGAATCAACAGACAATGATGATGAAAATGAAAATTTCTCTCGACTTCAGACGGAAACTTAACCTTCAAAAATAAATTTTCTCTGCTTGTGCTTTTTTCGAAAAACAAAAAAAGTTTTTTGAGGATGAAAAAGTAAGGAATTGGGGAGAAAATGTCGAAAAGTCACAGCTGTTGATGATGATGAGAACTTAGAGAAGAGTTGAACTTGAATTCAGGATTTGATTGTTGAACTCAAGCTGAACAAAATAATCTTTGATACCATTTTAGAGCATACTAAAAGATATGAATCAAGAATTGGCTAAAACTTAGTAAAACCCGGATTTTTGGAGAATTTTGCTGATCACATGGTCCAATACTGAGCCATATGATACTACTGATGTAGTTTCATACCCCTTGAATTTAAAAAATTAGGCCACATTAACATGAAAGCATAAATTTCAGAGGTCATAAATCATAAATTTCAGAGTTCTTGCTTAAAATCCCTTTTAATGTAAGATCTGTGTAGTTGCGCACCCCTTATATTTCAAAATGGAGCTTCTTCATGCTTCTAGTTTCAAAAACATAAAAATTCAGTCAATTTTATAGAAATTTGATGAAATAGAGCCAAAATTCAATTTTTATCCATAACTGCGTACCCCTTGATTCTGAAAAATTGAATTTGTATCTTAATAAATTTAATAAACTGGAATCTAGAATATAATTTAGTTAAAGATGTTTCAACTTAATTTTCTCATTCAATTTCTAACCTTCAAATCGGATAATAACCCCAAAAGTTCTCCTCACTCCATAATAATCATCCTTAATTTATTCTCAATTAGAGACAAAAATCTCCAAAAGTGAGAACATCAACACTCATTTTTAATGCCTAACATTTTTTCTCACCCATTGTCGCGTCAGAATTTTTTTCCTAATTCCGACGGCTAAAGAAACTTTTTTAAATACTTTTTTCTACTTTAAATTTATTATATGCACTTTATGAGTTTTGAGGACGAAATAAATTCATGTGGAAAATTTATGGAGATTTAATAATAAAAAAAAATATGGAAGAAGAGGAAAGGGGGTCTCTTTTTTTTGAAATCGATGTGAGAATATTTTTCAAAGCTTAAATTGAGGAAAAGTTATGAGAATTTTTAGGTTATGAGTTTTTTAAGGTTTGAAATTTGTTGTAGTTTTAAGTTAGTTTGACATTTGTCAAAAAATTGCTAAACACTGAACTAGAGTTCAATTTTTCAATGAAAGTGGAATCGCAACGTTATGGCTTTAAGGGGGTTCAAGGGGTTCTGGACCTCTTCCAAATAGTAAAGAATTAATTTAAATCCTAAAAAGCCCTTCCTTGTCCTTTGGATCACCAAAATAGCTCCAAAACCAACAAAACATTGTCACAATTTTTCTATATTTACACAATCTGTTCACCTTTTCCCATTTTTCTTTCCTTGTCTCATTTCATTGCACTTTTTCACATTTTTCTTCTCTCACGCAACAAATTCAATTTTTTTTAAATTTGCAATTTTCCTTTTGCATCATCAACAAGAATGAAAAAAAGAAAAAAAAATCAACACAACAGAATTTTTCACACTCACTTCTTCTTTCACATCTGAAAGTGATCGCACTTGAACGAATGTGCGAAAAAAAATTCTCTCTTACTTTTCGTCTTAATGATGAAGAAGAAAAAAAATGAAGCACAAATGCCGGGTTCAAAAACATAACACAAGGTCATTGTACAAAGTTTTTTTTATGCGACACGATTTAACAAGAAATTTTTTTCAAATTGTAAACTGAGAAAGAAAATGATGTAAAAAAGTGCAATGAAATGAGAGGAAAATTGAGAAAGAAAATTTTCTTGGCGATTTTGTGAGGAAAATTTGCTGATTGAGATGAAAAAGTTTGAAATTTTTCAAGTTTTGAGGGGATAAGGCGCATTTTTTAAAGATTAAATTAAAATTTTAAAGATGCGCTTTAAAGCGTCGATTTAAGTAAAGTCAAGCTTTAAAGCGATGACTTACTTAAATGCCACGCTTCAAAGTGACGACTTAGTCAAAACCCAAGGTTTAAAGCTAGAAACTAAATTGAAGTCATGCTTCAAAATGACAGCAAGGCTTTAAATCGACGACTTAATCAGAAGTGAAGCTTCAAAGCAACGACTTAATCAAAAGTGAAGCTTCAAAGCGACGACTTAATCAGAAGTGAAGCTTCAAAGCGACGACTTAATCAGAAGTGAAGCTTCAAAGCAACGACTTAATCAGAAGTGAAGCTTCAAAGCAACGACTTACCTTTAACTCAATTTTTAAAGCCATCAACAAAAAAAAAATCTCGCACGTTTAAATTCAATGCATCTTGTGCATCACATCATCATATGTGCCTCTCAGTCACTTGTGAGATGTTGCAAGTTTTCTTCTTCCTCCATCAGCCTTTCATGTACTCCTCTCTTCCCTCTCACACTTTACTTTTTTCACACAATATTTTTTTTGTATACTTTATTTTTCTTCTTAGATTGTTCCTCGTAAATGCAATTTATGTACATTTGCACGCTGTGTCGCATCGCGAGAAAAAAAACTGAAAGCGAATTTTTTTTCGTGTAAAAAAGTTTTTTTAGTAGAAAAGTTCTAGTTCTCGCGATAGGAGGGCAAAGAAGTGCAATAAAAAAAGAAAATAATAAGCAAAAAAATTATTTGTTGCTAAATGAATTAAAAATTGAAAATTTTTGTTGAAGGAAACTTCAGTCCTGTAAATAATTGAGTATGTGAATGGCTTGTGGGGATTTTTTTGTGAATTTTGTTCTATTCTTTGATATTGTTGGCAATTATTGTTATATTCGAGTTTAGTTTTAAAGCAGCGACTCAAGTTTAAGAAAACGACTCAGGTTTTGGTCAAAATTTTAAAGCATCGACTTAAATCTGAAGTGATGACTTAGTTTACAGTCAAAATCTTGAATCGTTAATTTAAATTCAAGACCACTACTTACATTTAAAACGACGAGTTAAAGTTAAAGCGACGACTCTGCTTGGTCAAAAGTTTGAAGTAACGACTTAAATTCGAGGCAATGATTTAAGTTTAAAGCGGCGACTCAATTTTAATTTAACGATTTAGTTTTTAAAAGCAAAATTTAAAAGCACCGACTTAAAATTAAGGCTAAGACTTAAATTTGAGGCAGCAACTCAGTTTCGAGTCAAAGTTTAAAAGAAATCACTCAATTAAAATTCAAAATTTTAAAATATATTCAATTTTTGAACACATGTCTTACCTGACTAGACTCAAACCTCTTTCAAGAAACCCTCATATGAAAACTCAATTATCTTTGTCCAAAGCAAAAAAGTCTTTATAAATTCAAAGGAAGTCACCGTACCAATTATGGTTTTTGTGTCTCAGAATTAACGGAACAAACAACAAAAAAAGTCTTTAAAGTCCTCAATAAAAAATAATAAAATGCTCACAAAATCACAACAGTTGCTAACAAATTAAAATAAAGAAATGAAAAAAAAACTATAAAAAGGATAAAAACGAATGTTAAAGACCAAGTCAAGGAAACACAGGACTGATGAACCCCTTCAACAAAAATTTATTCAAGATTTCTTTATTATTTTCTTGTTTATAAATAAAAGAAAAAGGAGAAGAAAAAATTCACCCTTGAAATGAATTCAAGTCTCATAAAAAAAATTGAGAAGCAAATTGCAGTGAGCAAAGAAAAAAGCGTGAAGTGAGGAATTAAAAAAAATTCTCAGCGACTCTTTAATCCGCTAATTGTTTACAAAAGTAAATGAGAAAAATAAATAGATTTTTTTTTGTAGAAGAGAATTTTTTTTTATTTTTAAATCTTGACACAAAAAAGTCAAGAAAAAGAAGAAGTGAAATTAAATTCTAATTTTATCCTGAATTGTGCGTTGCCTTAATCTCGTCACGGAGCTGCACAAAATTATTACGGAGGTAAAGAAAAATATGAGAATTTTTTTTTGTTAAATTAGCGCGGTTTTCTCGGATGGGAAAAATTTTAAAAATTGGAAATTTCAACATCCAGAGAAAAAAATTGTTCAACGTAGGACATGCAGCCAGTCCCACCTAATTACATTCCATTTACTAAGGGGTCGTTCACTTATTACGTTACGCAAAAAACGAAATTTTAGACCCCCCCTCCCCCCTTGTTACAAATTTTCCAAGAAAAAATTTTTTCTTTGTTTGACCTGTTACAAAATCCTAGACCCCCCTCCCCCCTAAAAAGCGAACGTAATAAGTGAACGACCCCTAAACAAGAACTCATTTTCCACACGAATAAACACAAAAAAATCAATTTTTTTGCATATAAAACTCTTTAGGCAAAAAAATCCAGTTTTTCATGTCTCAACATTTGTTTACGAACCAAAAAGTCCTTCTTTTATGCTGATTAACTCAAATATGAGGAAATTGATTCAATAATTTACTGTTTTTAAAAGTTAATTAAATCAATGAGTTTTGAGCAAAAAACATTTACTTTTATAAAAAAAATTGTTCATCCAAGTGAAAAAATTTAAATTCTATTTTTTGTCAACACAGAAAAATATTCACAGTTAAAAAAATTTGCAACTGATTACTTTTTATTCATCGTTTAACACATATTATGTGAATTATTGTGTCATATTCGGTGAATGCTTGTGATAAATTTGAGGGAAAAATGAGGAAATTAAAGTTGTTTTTTGAGGTTATTTGACCTACGTTAATATTTTTTGGGGAATTTCAGATTGTGACATAGCTGAAGGATTTGTAATGTTAAGGTGGCTTGTCCCCAAATATCCCTCAAATACCGCTTATTTACCCTTAAATATCCCTTAAATTTTCCCAAATATCCATTATTTATCCTTAAATATCCCTATATTTTTCTTAATATTCATCTCTGCCTCAAAAACATCCATTAAAATTAATTTTCATACACAAACTTGCCCAAAATTTCCGTCAAAACTAAAATATCCTCAAAAATCCAACATCAAAATAAATTTTCCTTTCATTATTTTTTCCCACACAAGTTCATCACATGTGAATTTAATTTTTTCTTAAATTGCAAAACATTGAACTGTGCGGAAGCAAAAGCGTCATTTTTTCCCCATTTTCGTCATCATTTTCATCTCACATGTGTAAAATTCTTCTTCTTCCTCCTCAAAAAAAAATTTCCGCACTTTTTTCGTCTTGTCGTAGGTTAGTAACTCGAAAACAAATAAAAAAAAAATTTTGGCGGCAGTTGTGTGAAATAAAAACAAAAATTTTTGGATGAGGATGATGAAAATGAGATGAGAAATTTGTTGTGAGAAAAATTCGCGGGATGCGGAAATTTTTGTATCAGTTAAAAAATTGCTGTGTACTTGTGTGATGAAAGGTGAGGAATTAATGGTTAATGCTGAAGTATGGTTGGGGTTTGGTTAAGTTTTGCAGTCAAATTGGATAATTTTAGTAAAGACTGAGTTAAATGTGATCATTTTGAATGTAAACTTGAGAAATTGATAGTCAAAGTACCAAGAATTAGCCACAATTCTGAGCCTTATGCAACTCGACACCAAAATTCCGCCAAAAATCAAATCAATTTTAAACTCATTTTACTGAATTTTTCCACAAAACGTCAACGAGACAGCAATGCGTCACTAGTGAGATGAAAAATGCATTTTCACTTTTCTTTATTTTTTACTTACAATTTATCGTGACTTTTTTAATTTTATTATTTTTATTGTGACTAATAAAAATTTTTCCTCGACTCAAAAATAAATATTAAAAGTAGTTGATGTTGAATTTTTTAAAACAAAGTAAAATACATATCCATTAAAAATACTAACATTAAAGAGCTTTTGGAGTCTTTCATCCATTTTTTAAGAATTTTTCAAGAATAATATAGTAGAATCTGAGCAATAACATGCTTATTGTCCCAACCAACCCCAAATTAATTAATTTTACCCCCAAAAAAATGCCTGAATTTCCCAAAGTTCAGTTATTAAAACAAAATCCATTTTTTATTGAAATTATGATACAAAAAAATTCAATATCTGAAAAAACTCTTTTGTTATTCTCCGTTGCACTTACCTTATCCTGATAAACTTCAGAATTTTCTTCTACAGAACCAGGTCGGTCAAAAATTGTTTTTATAATCAACTTATTGTAAACAAAATTTTTCATCTGAAAATAATGCCAAAAATAATTGGCACATCATGTTTGGCATTAAAATTTTATAATTTGAGTTGGAAGATCTACACAAGAATATTTTTTTTTCATAATTTTTTCCCTCGCAAAACTTTTCTTAATCAGACAAAATTTTCTCTCGACTTTTTCTTTAGATTTTCATGCACAAAAGTGCAATGCAAATGCAGCATGCACGTGACATACAGAGAAATGGCGGCGGTTCAACAGGTACGAGTGAGTCAAAGCCACATCAATGTCAACAGTGTCTGAAGAGTTTTAGCAGTAATCACCAACTTGTTCAACATATTCGTGTTCATACAGGTGAGAATGTTGTTAATGAGTTATGGAGAAATGGCGGGAAAATTCTAAAAATTCAAGGGATTCTGTAGTTTTGGATGTGTAGGATGGGATAAAGGGCATCAGACAGAAATAATAGTTTTTCCCGCCAAAATATAATAAATTATTTTTTAAACCTATGAGCATTTTATTGAATAGATCACTAATTTAAATTTTTTCTCTATTTTCTTTCATTTTGAATCTCCAGGAGAAAAGCCATACAAATGCAGTAAGTATTAAAAAATTGCTCGTCCAATTGTCAACATTCCTTACAACGATTTTTGCTTTTAATAATTTTGTTATAGCATATTGTGACCGAAGATTTAAACAATTATCGCACGTACAGCAGCACACAAGACTACATACAGGTGAGCTAAAGCTATCAGTGGAAATATTTTATCTTATTTTTATTTCAGTGAGTTTGTGCAAGGGATTTGGGTTATGTTAGGTGGGTATTTGGTGCTAGGTCTTATACAGTTTGGCATTCTAAGTCCTTTAGGACCATAAAGAGACTCCTTCCATCCTAGTGAGCCTCAATCGACCCTCAAAAATACCAAACTAAGTTAATCATCTCAAAATCCAACTTAATTTGCCATTTAAACAAAAAAAAATATTCAACATGCATCCAATTCACCCCCAAAAATACCACGAAAATCTCAGTCCAGACAAACAGAAAAAGTGTGGAAAAAAAGAAAAATCAATTAAGAATTCTTGAAGCATTTCTCCATCGCCATCCTGCTCAGTCGAAAACATTTTTTTAATTACACATTTTCGTTACTTCTTTTTTTTCATTTCATTTTCATTTGAAGAGTTTTGAATTGCAAGACGATGGAGAAAAAAAAAAGAATTTCAATTTGTTTGTGAAAGAAAAAGGAAAAAAAGTGGGAAAATGAGTAATTAACGTGGCCATTAGTCTCATTCCTGCTTATCCTGTTCAGACTTTTCATTTCGGATGGCAAAAAAAGTGTAAAAATTGCAGCAAATAGAATAATTCTGTTGACTAACAAGGCGTGAGGAAGACGCGGAGGAAGTAGATTGAATTTAGATGGATGTGGGGTGTTGGATGGCTTGTTACCAAATGTCTGTAGACGTGACCTTTTAGTGATGTGATGATTTTGTATATTTTTGAGGGAATTTTGGGTAAACGAACCAAATTTCTGTCAAAATTCCACAATTTGATGTGCAAGTCCACAATTTTCTCACGGTTCTTAACCTTTCAACCCAATCAACCCCAACTTTTCCGCCACACATTTTTTATCATCCTCTTCATGTCCACTCTTCCTTTATTCAATTTTTTTCATCATTTTGATCTCATTCAATTCCATTTCCATTGCAACACAGCACCAGCAGCAAAAAAATCCTTTTCTCGCGTGATTTAAATGAAAAGCGACAGCCACAAAAAAAATATTTTGTGTGAGAAGAGATGGAAATGAAAAAAAAAATTGCCTTTAAATTGAAATGTAACACAAACATGCTAAACGAGCATTTAAAAAACAATAAAAAAGGGTTAAGTGGGAAAAAATGCGACCGTGATTCCGATTTTTTTCATCATTTTTTTCTCCCTTTTGTGTCATTTGATTTCGCGGGGGAGATTTTGTGGGGAATTTAGGCAGAGAATTGAATTTTATTAGACCCCTTTTTGTATATTCCTCGTACTTATTCCTGTAGAACCTTTGTACCCCTTCTGATAGAACCTGTAGAAATTCTGACAAAATTCCCACAAGGACCACAAAACGAAAAAAAGACTCTCCTTTATCTCAAACATCGGCATCGAGAACAAAATCCACTCAACGAGTTGTCCTGATTATTAAAAATAGAAGACGAGAAAAAAGCAATTAAAAAGCGACTGCAGTACAAAGTGATAGGTGGATGGGGAAGATATTCGTGAATTTTTATGCTGTTAATGAGAATAAAAAGATGAGAAAATTGGAAGTTAAGGATATGCAGTTAGAAGATGGGGATGGGGAAGTGCTTAGGCGCATCTTAGAAGGGGTTTGGGTAGCTTAAGTGAAATAGCAATAAATGTAAAAAAAATTCATGACTTTATATCGAAATTGTGCATTTTTGTTCCGACCTAACCTCAAAAAGTTGTCAGACAGACAAAATTTAGATCAGAACATCCAAGCATCACCCATAACAGCTAAAAGTGTTGAGTCGTGCGACCATAAACTTCCTCGTCTCTTCCAGCAACGAAAAAAAATATTCCCAGGTGCACAAACTTCTACATCCAACACCATCTCACGTTACATGATCATTAACAATTCACCTCTTATTTAATTTTAAACTTCTTGCTAACTCTAATTACAGGCGAACGTCCCTACAAATGTCATCTACCGGATTGTGGTCGAGCCTTCATACAACTTAGTAATTTGCAGCAGCATTTGCGTAATCATGATGCGCAAGTTGAACGTGCAAAAAATCGTCCGTTTCACTGTAACATCTGCGGAAAGGGATTCGCAACCGAATCGAGTTTGAGGACACATACGTCAAAGGTAAGGAATTTTTGTTTTGATTTTGGGTTTTGAGGACTAGAATTTTTATTTTGTACCAGATTTTATTTTAGTTGATTTTTAGGGATCTATACTAGATTTTTGTACTAGAGTTTTCATAAATTAAGCTTATAACCTCAAAATTATTAATATCTCAACTAAATATCGATAAAAATTCCAAGCCACTTGTTGCAACATCCCCAAACCACTTGAAAGCATCACAAAATTTCTCACTCAACCAATTTTCCGCCAACATCAACGTATAAAAAAATTTCTCATGATATACAGCACAACATAAATGGAATTTTAATCTCCAACAACTGACCATAAAACGCGTTTTCATGTAAAACATGAATTTTTTTTCACTTTTTTCACTTCTTTTTGTTCTTCCACGACTGAAAAAAAAATTCACATCTGCTGTGGCAAAATGGGAAAAAATTGCACGAGTAATCGTCAGCATCTACACAGGATAAATAAACTGACTGTAGATATATTTATGAGGAAGAGACAAAAGCGACGATAATTGCCATTGCTATTGCCCTTTCATTAATTAACTTTCATCCCCTCAAACGTGAACCGCATGTGGAAGTTTAGTTATTTTAGAGAACTGGATGATTTGGGGGATTATTGTGGATGGGACTTCCTAACCACCCTTAGAAAGGGTTTTAGATTATTGTTGATTTGAAAATTAATTGTAATTTCAATTTTTATTGAATTTTTGCAAGATTGCCTTCAGATTTTGGACTGTCTTGTGAGCCATTTTGGAAGATGAAGCTCATTTTTAGGGGGTACATGAAGGATGGATTCCAAAATGGTCCAAAATTGACAAGTTCAATTCCGAGTTTGGAAAATTCACCAATTTGGTAAACCGCCAGGCAGGCATTTTCCATATTTGGCCATAAATTCCAACTAAACCTCCCAACATCATCACCTCATTAATCCTCACTCTTAATTCAATATAATTACCATAATTCAATTTATTTCCATTCAATTCACTTTTTTCCAACATTTCATTTTAATATTTTCTCTCTATTGTTTTAATTCTCGAACGAGAACAGCAACAGAAAGTCATTTATTGCTGCCTTTTTCTCGCTTCGAATGGAGTTTTTTTTTCGCAGCCAATTAGAACTGCAAATTACCGTTCATTAAATTCTCATTTCAATTGGTTCATTTGCAACTTTTTTTGCTCTGTGTCTCGCTGATGCTCATGGTGGATGTGATATTATGTGGAGAGGATTAGAAGTGTCGTCTTTGTGGGGTGAAATGTGGAAAAATTATAATAAATAAATTCAAAAATTTTGAGGTTAGAATTAAAAATTTTTGAGGTTATGATCGAAGTTAAGCTTAAAATAATTTTTAGGTTATGGATCTGATCTTTTTGTTGATCTGATTGTTGTCTATAATACAGTAATTCAACCGCTCAGTAGAGCTTATAATTGAAATTCAGACAGCAAAATTAGATTTATTTCATTTGTTTAACTAATTTTATATTTTTCACGTCTATTAAACTAGAAAATTGCAGCGTTTAGTATAGAATTTGCATAACTTAGTAGTAAAAAATGATTCAATATTTAATTTTGGAAATTTTTAAAAAATTCAATATTATTTTTTTATTTCTTTGTCGTTAAAAATTACAATTTAAATTTTTATTGTGTGCAAAAAAATCCTCTTCAATCACGATTACAACTGTTTAGTTTCACTTTTGTTCACAGGAATTGCAATTGCATTTGGGAGTTTTACAGCAACACGCGGCACTTATTGGTGGTCCAAATGCCACAAGTTGCTTAATTTGCCATAAATTATTCCTCGGCGGTGAAGCATTGATGGAACACATGAAGCAGCATCACAAACAGGAAACGACACCACCTGCACCTGCTCCTTGTGAGTGTTTTTTAAATTTATTTCAGCAAAATTAAAATAATTTTACAAAATTCAAAAATAATAATTTAAAATTATTTTCTCAATTAATTCCAGCATCCCCACCAATGTCTGATCCGATGTCACCAAATGATCAATATTCGTTATCAAAACAGCAACGCAGAACTGCCAATCATCCATGTCCCGTATGTGGAAAATCATATGTTAATGAGGGCTCATTAAGAAAGCATCTTGCATGTCATCCAGAAACAAGTCAAATTGCCAACAGTTTACGAATGTGGCCGTGTTCAGTTTGTCAGGCTGTGTTTACACATGAAGCAGGTAAGGAATTTTGACAAACGTCCAGAACGAATCAAAAAAATAAATTCTAACCTCAAAAATGTTATTAATCCTATTTTAGGTCTCCTAACTCACATGGAGCACATGAGGACAGATCCAAAGCATCAATTTGCAGCTCAATATATGTTAAGTCGTGCAGCAGCCGAGCGTAGAGAACGAGACACAATTCTAGCATCAGCCATAGCTGGTGGATCTGGACTTCTTTCACAAATTTCACAAAATTCAAGAGGTGCCTCGCCAGCTCATTCTGAGGTAAGAAAAATTTCAAAATTTTGAAAATTCAAAAAAATTATAAAAATGTTTCCAGGCATCATCATGCAACGACCGAATGAACTCACCGCACCCAGACAGTCACGGTAATGAGAACAACCAAAACAATGCAAACAGTAACAGCACGAACAACAATAACAACCCAGAAAATGCCAGTGACAACAACAACAATACAAATGGTGCCGCAAATCTCAGCACATCCGGTAATCTTAATTATAATGGTAAACTTTCAGTCAATGACGTTCTTCGGACGCCACCCGGTCAACATTTGCATCAGCAATATCAACAAATGGTTTCAGCTGCAGCTGCAAATATCGTCGCACAAAATCAAAACTCATGCAACGGATCACCAGTAAATCCAGCAACGTCAGCAGCACAAGCTGTTGCAAATCTAGCAGCAGCTATGCGACAAAATCAGCCATTATCGAATGGAAATCATCAGTCACCGTCAAATTACGGTCATCAAAATAATTCACAGATGAATCAACATTCATCGCATCATCATCACCATCAAGATTCGGATGCAGCCATGCGGATTCATCAAGCTGAAGCTCTTCTTCGTAGTCAAGCGGAAGCTGCTTTGAGATTAGCTGTAAGTCAGGCTGCAGCTGTTGTAGCATCGAGTAGCAACGACCCAAATACAAACAATCAATTCCGTCATCATAATGGAATGCCATACAACAATCATCACCATCAAAATAATCCAAGTTCGCAGATTAATTCACAATTTTCACCAGATTTGTCGGAAGCACTTCGTCTTCAGGA
Source organism: Chironomus tentans (assembly GCA_963573255.1). Classification (NCBI taxonomy): domain Eukaryota; kingdom Metazoa; phylum Arthropoda; class Insecta; order Diptera; family Chironomidae; genus Chironomus; species Chironomus tentans. Next base: position 1,089,548 of record OY754305.1, read on the forward strand.
ACAAAGGCTTGAACAGGCGTTGAGGTTGCACAATAGTGAACTTGGATTACATCAACAACATCATCAGCAACCATGAGATTACGATTCATATGCTGGACATCATCAGCATCAACATGCAAGTGGAACTTCACATCCACAGCAACAACATCCGCAGACTGGTCATCAAATGATGTCGAGCATTTAAATTGTTTAACTTTTTTTAGTTTGAATTTTCGGAAATTGTAAAAAAATCTTTTGTATAAAAATTTAGAAATGGAAAAAAAATTAAAATTTTTGGAAAACAAAAAAAATATGAAGCATTTAAAAAATTGTATAAAAATTGCATTAAGTTTACCAATGAGATGTGGATTTTGACATTTCATTGGATTTAAGATTTTGGAAAAATTAAAGAGAAAAAAAATTAAAAAATGTAAAAAATAAAAGAAAATCGCTGCAAATGCGGTAAAATAGTAAATTTAATTTTTTTATGTAGTATTAAGTTAAGAAATTTTATGTAAATTTTTTTTTAAAATTTAAGAAATTGATAAACTTTTGTTTAAACTTTGAAAAATTAATTTTTGCAAAATAATAATAATTTGTAGAAAAACATTGATTTATAATTTAATTAAATCACAACAAAATGTGCAATTTTGCAGCACAATCAGAATAATTTTAATTTCTAATAAGTGCAATAAGTGGAAAAATGGAACTGAATGCCCCGCACCAAAAAAAAACTCAAATATTCAAGATTGATTTGAAAAAATTAAATTAAAAAACTTCTGACTTAAAAGTCAACTTTTAAATTTTAATTTCAATTTATTTTTTTTTGTCAAAAAATTTAAAAAAAGGAAAAAATTTGAAATTTAGATAAAATATATTTTTTTTTTCAATTTTTAAAACTTAAATTTTTAAATTTTTTAAAACTTAAATTTTTTAATTTTTTTAAATTGAAAGAGAATTTCATATTCATAATAATTACTAATTTCATATCAATCATCTGTCATAATTTGTAAATTCATTTAATTTTTCATAACTGTGCAATACTTAAGAATCGAAATGTTTTATGAATTTTTATAATTTTTTTTTCATATTGCAATAATATAGAAAGCCTAGTTGTTGCTTATTAAATAAGTTTTTTAAAAAAAATTCAATTTTTGCTTATAAAATTGAGTTTTTAATTTTTTTTTTTATTTTATTTAAGTTGTTAGTAATTTTCTAATGTAATTAATTTACGATAAATAATTTCATGCATTTCGAAGCTGCTTTAATGCAGTTAGTAGACAGAAAATAAACAAGAAAATAAAGTGACAAAATCATCGTCAGATTTGATCAAGTTTTGGACAATCTTGAGTAATCGTCAACAAGAAACTCAAATTTTTCATCTTTTTAAAACAAATTGAAAGAATTAAAATTAAATTTTTTGATAGTTTTGGCACTTTAAAATCAACAAACTTCCATTTTTATTCATTTTTAAGACTGATTTTAATTTATTGCATTTTTTATTCACCAAAAAATATGAAAAATTCAATTAACAATTTTCTGACAAAATTAAAAAATTTAAACCATTTTTTGCAATTTGAAAAATCATAACTTTTTCGGCATCAAGGAAATATTTGAAAAAAATTCAAAATTTTTTTATTAAACAGAAATTATTTCAAAAATTCAATTTTGTAAATTTAAAACAAAAATGTATTTAGGCCTATAAAATTTAAAAAAAGATAAATAAAAACCTTTTAGACGTTTAAAAAAATTAAGAAAATTTAAAGATGTAAAAGGAATTATCTTAAGTTTAAGGTTTCAATGATACAAAAATACAAAAAATTGCATTTTCGATGAAAAAAAATTAAAAAGAAAAAACTGAAAAAATTTTGAAAAGAAGTTCAATAAAAAAGATGAAAAAGATTTATTTAAAAAATATTGAATTTTTAATTTTTATTTTATTTTAGACATTTAAATTTTTATATGTGCAGGTGCCTTAACATTAGAAATTCGAGGTTCAGGTGTCTTCACATTAGAATTTTGAGTTTCAGGTGCCTTAACATTAGAAATTTGAGGTTTAGGTGTCTTCACATTAGAAATTTAAGGTTCATGTGTCTTTACATTAGAATTTTGAGGTTCAGGTGTCTTCACATTAGAAATTTGAAGTTCAGGTGTCTTCACATTAGAAATGTGAGGTTCAGGTGTCTTCACATTAGAAATTTGAAGTTCAGGTGTCTTCACATTAGAAACTTGAGGTTTAGGTGTCTTCACATTAGAAATTTGAAGTTCAGGTGTCTTCACATTAGAAATGTGAGGTTCAGGTATCTTCACACTAGAGTTTTGCGACTGAAATTCAACAAAATCTCCATCCACAGAGCAAGTAGCCGCCCACAATAATTACATTCAACAAATCCCCACCTCATTCTTATCCATTCAAATGTTCATCCTTTATGAATATCCACACATGAATATCCGTAGCAAGAAAACTTCACATTTGTTTCACTTTTTTGTTAGCTTGAAAAATTTTCCTTCACAAAAAAAACTTTTTCTTCCACAAATTTTTATTGCGATGAACTTTTTTTTATCTTTTCTTTTTCTTCTTTTTTCGTAGCTAATTCACATTTTTTTGCTGCTTCTTAATGGATTCTCATTTTTTTCCTTGTCGCTTTTCCTTCTTCTCGCATGCTGCATTGTGTTTCTCTGCTCATTTCTTATCTTTTTTTGTTGCTTTCTTTCTTGGCTCTTCTTTTTCATATGTAGATTAAAAAGTTTGAAAAGAAATGTAATGGAAATGAAAGAGGATGCATGCATGGATATGAAGGTTTTTATTTTGTTTGCTATTGTTTGGATGGAGACAAGAAATTGTTCAGTTGTTGTCCAGGAGAAAAGTTATTAAAATAATTTTTTGAGCAGAATGTTGTGCATTTTTGATCATTAAGGACCATTCGGTCTCACACAGCCAGAAGGGGTCCAATGGATTATAGACAATACCCCCTCCACTCATCAAGATGTTGGACCTACTCCTTGAGAAATTTCTTCCAACCTAGTGTACCCAAATTTGGGAACGAGAAAGAAGATGACCATTTCTGGGCTTACGTGACAAACTATAAAATTATTGAGTCTATTCAAGCTGCAGATGACCTACCAAGATCTGCTTTTATACAATTTTTGTATGCAATGCAATATTACACAAGTTATAGCAGTCTAATAAAAATTGCTTAAATGTTTGAATAAAGATGGCGTTGGTGATGAACAGAGGACGAAAGAATGCGTACTGAATAAGTTAACATAGGACATCGAACATAACTCTCTTTATCACATCCAACATGCTCGATATCATATCTACCCTTATCTTATCAGCCAAACTCACATACACTATCATCGACAATCTACATTACATCCAAAAAGGTGTGTGAACTTCAAACAAGCAATACAAGAGTTATCAAATTTAAAGATAACGAAAGAATAAAAGAAAAAAATTACGAAGAAAAATTTATGTGAATTGTTCAGTTTATTTTTATAATTTGTGGAACTGACAAGCTTGATTCATCGACCAAAATGCCAATTGTTAATAATTTTTTGTGCTTTGATTTACAGACCGGTGGTTATACGATCGGATTTTTTGGACTGTTCATCAGCACGTGCTTGATTGGATTAGCTGGATATCAAATGATGCATGTTAATGACATGAGTGAGTTTTTTGTGTGTTTTGAACTTTATATTGGTGCTATAGTCGGGTTTTTCTTGCAAAAGAGAAGCTAATATATTTCCGTATTGGTCGAATTCAAAGGTCTAATTTTCGTACTGATTCGAATATATTGCTAACTAATTGGGGACATTAACTGGAAAATTCTTATCGGTGCAATAAAAAAATTAATTTATTGCTTGTTATTGAACTTTCCATGATTGTTATCTTATTTGTTTTCTAACAAATATGTTTCATTGAACTGATAATAAATTTTTAGTTATAATAAAATAGCAAAAATGGATAACTCTAAGTCATAACCATACATTTTTAAGGGGTCGTTCATAAATGGCGTCCAACTTCTAAGCAATGAGGGGGTTCTGGTGCAGGGTGACAACTTCCACATGACAGAATATTTTTTTGTATGACAACTTTGTGACAGAGTGGGGAGGGATGTTCTTAAAAACTTAAAGTTCCTTGTGTGACATCATTTACGAATGACCCTTAACTTGAAAGAAGGGATTCTGAGTTAAATAAGAAATCAGAGACACACTCTGTTCAGGAACAAAATTGAAGTTAATAACTAGATTTTAAGAGTTAAATGTCAGTACCGTAGTCTCAGTGACGTAATAAGAGGGAAAGAGCGACCGGGGCATTTACGAATCCAATTGAACTGAAATCTAATGTACCGCCAAATCCCATACAAAAGGGTCTGTACAGTTTGAATTTTAAACGAAAACTAAAATCTCCAATTCTACAAAATTTCACTAATTTTTTGTTCAAACCTTTTCCTTTTCAGTCTTATTCACTGTTTCTGGCGCGGAAATTGTCATCTTTACAATTTATTTAATCACATCAATTACTTTAATAATTGGAACTAGCAGGGTAAGTCTCACATCTCCTCCATATTATCCATTATATTAAATATTAATCTTCTTTATCAATTTACAGCGCAACTCAAAAATCGTCTTCCCATCGCTGATCTCATCATTCCTTGTCATCATCTCAGTCGTCATTAATCTCGTCCTTTTAAATTGGCAATACATTCCATTTGGAATTTATCTCATATATTCATTAGTTTGTATTTTGTCACTATGTCAATTATTCAGAGATGAGGATGTGAGACAGAGGGTACAAGGATATCATCCAACGAGGACGGTTGAGGCTTAGTAAAATATGAATTAAGAAAAAAATTGAGTAAATTTATAGAAATTAGTGAATAAAAAAATTATTTTTGAATATTTTACATTTGACCGAATTTATCTAATTTAAAGTCCAATCTATTTTATAATAATCGTCGAAATATCGGTGAATTGTGTAAGAAAATTCAAAACAAATTCATTTTCTCTAACGGATTTTATAAATTCAAATTCAAAATCTTCAAAAAAAACTCAAAAAATTTGAATTTTATTTTACCTGAAAATTAAAAAGTTTTTTCTTCATAAAATCTCACAATGTGACTTAATAATTCAATCAATTTGAAGCACAATAGTTCCAATCATTCACACAGTTGATCAAAAACAGCAAGAGCTTAAACTTCTACACATCTAAAAAAAATTCTACAACTCCAGAAGCTGATCAGTGAATCTAGTTGAACCAAAACAATAACAAAGATCGGACTTTTTTTTGCCGAAAAAAATTTATTTTTATTTATTTATAAATTAACAATTAAGCTTCAATGGAGCAAACAACAATTCTAAGAACAAATGTTTACGAATCATCGTTAAAATGGAGAATTGAGAATTTTCTCGGTAAGAATTTTTATAAAAAAAATTTGAAAAAATAATAATGATTTAGTTTTAAGTGAAAATTGGAAAATTTAGTGAAAAATTTTAACTGATTTAATGAATTATTGTATTTGACTGATGTCTGATGCACACTGAGGATTATTTCTGAAAATTAAGGCTCGTCTTTATTGAAAAGCTATGAATTTTAACAAAAATTGAATTTTCATACTAATTAAAAATTTAAAAAATTTCTCTTTAATGAAAAAACTTAAATTAAGCAAAAAAATCATCAAATTTGTAACCAAATGTTCAGTATAAATTCATGATTACATGCGGACTTGCTGAATAATAAGCTATTCAGAGCTAATGAAGCGGAACTTCATTGAATTGTTATGACATCCGAAAACACAATTTTCAACTTCATTAAAGTTAAAAATAAATATTTTGACATATGATTAAATATTTGAATCTTTTTGTCATCATTCGTCAGTATATTGATGTTAAAATGATCAATTATACCTTTTTCAGCTATTATTTTTATCAATCTAGTAAAATTGTCTTAAAAAAGTAGTAAACATCCAAATTATGCTGATGTTAAGCCATAGTATACTAGGTTGAGTAAGAAACAACTCACAGCTTAAACAACACTGATTTAGAATCCAGTTATCCTTAATTTGATCTAACTAATCAAAATCTCATTTTCCCCATTCCAGACTACGACGCATGCCACATAACAGAGCTATCATCTCAAGTTGTAAATTTTGATGAAATAGATGTAGAATGGAGTCTTAAAATCCACCCAAAGGTTGACCAAATGTATGACTCGAACACAGATTTACATCAAAAGTTCTTCAGGTATCAGCTGAATATTCAGGACAATGAGTCACAATTGCCAGCCAAGAGGCTCTTCAAAGCTGAAATTAAAATCGATCCATTTGGTCATCATCTGATGTCACCTGCAAATCGTCATTTGGTGAGATCAAAGGGATTTTATGCTGAACCTGACATGGTTGAACCGATTGTTAAACATTTTGATTATCAAGAAATTGGACATGAAATTTTCTTGGAGGAAGTTTTGACATTTCCGGAAGAAAAGTTTGCATCGTATTTGGATGCCGGTGGTTTGGCGATTTTCGTTACTGTTTGGATGAAAACTGTTGAAATTGTCAACACAATTAAAAAATTACAATGAAAATTTTAATTTATTTATTATTTTTTGATGCTTTTTACTGCCTTTTTCAATGAGATTATTAAACTTTTTTGCTGAAATAAAAAAGTTGATTTAAAATCGATTAAAAATGTTTTTTAAATCAGTTTACATTTTAGAAAGTCACGGACATTAAAAATTGAAATTTAATGCAAAAAATAATTATTTAATAATTTACAGAAATTTGGCTCATTATTTGATCAGGTAAGCATTTAAAATCAGGTAATTAACCAAAACTTCCCACAAATCACTCTCATAATCCGGTCAGTCTCATGTCCACATTCATGTTCTTCTATTTCTCTTTTCAACCACTTTCTTCCTCATCGTCAAGTGTCAAACGATCATTAACAGGTTCGTTGACGATCTAAACTTCTACACAACTAAATTCTGCCATTCCAGAAGCTCTTGAGGAATTTCTTGTTATCATAATAAACTTTCTATTTTTGTTTTTAATTTAAAATATTTAAAATTATGGAGCAAAAGTTCTCGTTGGCTACAAAAGTTTACAACACATCGCTGAAGCTGAAAATTGAGAATTTCACAGGTAAAAATATTAAAAAATACAAAATAAAAAAAATATAATTAAAAATAATGCTTTTAGAGTACGATGAATGCAACATAACGGAACTAACATCACAAACGGTAAAATTTGAAGGACTAGATATCGAATGGCACTTGAAAGTCCTCATGCGTGCTGAAAAGATCTTGATGTTTTCCCGTGATGATAAATATGTTGGATTTCAGCTTGTAATTGAGGATAAAAGTCAACAACCATCCAAAAATGCACACAATAAACGATTATTTAAAGCTGAAGTGAAGCTTGAACATTCCGAGCACAAACAGACACCAAGTCCAAATAATAATCATAATCATAGTCATCATCACATAAAAATGAAGCAATTGGCACTAAATGATGAGCCAGACACAAAAGTTTTTGACTATCAGGAAATTACGGATGGAACTAAAATTATCCATGATGATGGATTTTGCTTCAATGCGCCATCTTATTTGGATGGCAATGCCTTAGTCATTATTGTTAGTGTCTGGATGAAGACAGCTGAGGTTGTTGACTCTGCTAAGAAATTATGATCCAGAATAGTTGTGGCTTATTACTAATATTTTGTTATTTATGATGATTAATCTTGAACATGCTAACATATTTGAAATTCCAGGGTAGTTGTTGAATTCTATTGAGTCTAATGTTGCAATTAATAATTTCTACAAATAAATATTTAATTTATTTTTTTACTGACTTATAAGAAATGTTTTTATTGGTTTAATTGAAGCTTAACCGAATATTTGATTACGAAGATTGCAATCAGCTGTCTTCGGTCACTCTTTGTCTCCTGCCATCGCCATTAATGAATGTATTTGATGGGGTTTTGGATAAGAATATGCTTTTGTCATACTTCAGGGGTACATTTACTATCTAGCGTATACTCCTGAGGTATTGGACACCCAACAATCAGCTTCTGGATATGAAAGTTTCTTTTGAATCTTAAAGGTTTCTTAAAAAGCAAGCAAATTATAAAAATTAATCCGTTATGGGGGTACTGACATTATTTAATAATTTTATTTACTTATTTAATTTTTTAGAGTACTCTGAATGCAATTTTGATGAAATCACCTCAGAAGCTGTTAAGTTTGATAAATTTTTATTTTTGAATATTTCTTACAGTTCTATTAGATATTTTTAGTTGTGATTCAAATATTTTTGTTCAAATATTTTAAAAATTTATTAATAAATCTCAGAATAAACCATAAAACTTCTCATGTTTTGTCTCAACTGGTGCATCATTGTCCTCAACCTTGTTTTCTTCGTCTGTATGTTCAGCCAAGTGTTTCAAATGCAAAACATTTAATTTAGGCTGAACTACTGAGCTAAGGTCTTTATGTCCACTTGCAGGCATAACTTTAAATTCACTTGCAGGCATAATTTTGTATTCACTGTGATCTGAGTAGTCATACATCAAACTATTCTGCCCATTGATATTTCCACAAACTGTCTGGTTTTGCTCGGCACATAATCTTGATCTAGAATCAAATAGAGCATCCTTGCCACACCAAAACAGTTGAGAACGTCCATTTACGCACCAGAACCAAAATTTACAAAGTTCTGGATGTGGAATTCGTGATCCGTTTTTAACATTTGAACAATCGTAAGTTAAATTTTGTGGAACCTGTAAGTCTGGGTTCAGCGTTTGCTAAAATTTAAAAAAAAATTTTTTTTTTGAATTTTGTTTTTTAACATTTTCTATTTTTTTAAAATTTTAACATTTTTTTTAATTTTATTTTTTAAATTTCACCTTTTTAATTTTATTGTTGAAATATATAATTTAGAAAAGTAATTAAAAAGTTGAAAAATTTTATACGAAGTTTTTAATATAAAATAATTTAATTAACTCACCACACAGTCTACCACGTCTGATGGCATGCACATATTCCTTGTCCTATCAAACACTTGGTCTTGGTTACAAGTTAATGTATGCAGAACATTATTGAAACAGATATAATAAGCTCTGCAATTTCTTGAATTTGGAATGAATAATGGAACAAAAGGATCAGAACTTTGACAAGTCTTTCCATCATTTTTACAATTTGCAATTGATGGATCCACGCATTCTTGATCGTAGGGTGAAAAGTGAAGACCATCTGGACATGAGCGGTCAATTGGTTGATCATCGAGACAGACTGAAATAGAGAGAAATTTTGTTAATGGTTGTGACTAGAGCTTGTTCTAATTGGAGTATGGAGCAAATTGCTCGGGGGCTTGATGAGGGGGGCGGGCAAAACTATGTCCTAAGCTGGCATATTGACACCTAAGTCTGAGTTTTAGTTTTGAAGTTGTGTAAAACATTCAAAGCTTTTTCAAAAATTCAAAAGCTTAAAAATTAAAGCTTTTTCTAAAAAATAAAAATTTGAACTTTTCAGAAATCAAATTAGTTTGTAAAAAAAATCCAATCTTAGCCCCAATGACTGTATTCCAACCAAAATTTCCAAGATTTTTTGCTATGTTTAAGCCCCAAAAAATTCCAAAGAAAATCAATAAATCCTCACCTGAATACTCCGAGCATGAATATTGATGTGGTATTTTAGCAATTCCAACACCTGGGCACTCTGTATTCCACAACTCATCATCAATTGTGCAGTCTACGTCTTCAGGAACTTCACAACTTTGTGTCTCAAAGCTAAAGTGATAAATGATAGGCTCAGTTGGACATCGACCAGGTTTTGGGATATTATTGTCCCCACAATAATAGTACAAGTCACATCCGCGTGGATTTGGCGCAAAAGTTTGATTTCCTGTCAAAATGTCACACGGATTTTCTGCAAATGCAACTGATAGTGAAATTGATAAAATGAGAAAAAATCTCCACATTATTTTTTTTTGGTTCAATTTGACACAATTAAATGAGACAAAAATCCTGTTGGCTCGAAAAGTTACAAAAATTTACTAAATATATTTCAAATGATTGTGAAAAACAGTAAAAGAATTTAATCTAATCGGAGATGAAAAGCTGAGATTTATTTTTTATATTCTTCCTTTTCGATAAGATTGTAGTTTTTAGATATCAGCTAATTTGGATGAAATCATAGTCATGTGTGTTTGTTGTTTCCGATAATACGAAAACGTATTCTTGGAATTCTGTAAATTGTGAATAAGATGGACGAAGTAAGAACATTTTGACTCTTTTAAACAAAAGTAATTGAAAACTATGAGAAAGGAGTTTAAACCTTAAAAAATTCTAATATCAGGAAGTAAAGTGAAATTTAATTAGCAACAATTTTTAAAAGAAACAAAATTAATGACGATCGTAAAAAATTAGTTTTTTTACATTAATAATAGAACAACAGCTTTTTGTAACTAGAAATTCATGATGGATTCGACATTGCTGTAAACTTTACATTTTAGAAAGTGCTCTTTTATTATTAAACGAGGTTAAAAGCTTTGTTATAATCGTGATAATGACTTTGGTTGTTCATTTTTAAGGTTTAGAATTTTTTTTGAAATTTTCAAGATTCACTGGCGATTTTCATGAAATTTAAATTCATGCATTTTTTTAAAATTCCCCCGAAATTCATAATCTCTTTTATAAAAGGCAATGCCGAAAACAATAAACTGTTTTTTAATGATCAATATTCATTCAGATCAGGAGCTTCGTGAGGCACATGCACTATTATAATTTAATGATAAAACACAAACGAGATTTTCATTGAAAATATTTTGTAATTAATAGTAAATTACGTAACTAAACTTTCTGGAATATTTTCACAAATTCATCACTTTAAGATAATATTTAAAAACAGAAAAAAATGTTTAAAGTTGAAAATAGAAACTGAAAATGAAGTCATTTAAAAAACTATGAAGTTTTGAAACAATGGCTTTTAAAAAAGTTTTTACTTGATTTCAGCAATTCAGATTTAATTAGTATTTCTTCTTTTCTTGTTATTTTTAAACCTCATTAATTAGAAAATGTAATTACAAATTACTTTTGTTAATTGCTTGAATGACGTTCTATTTAAATATGTAAAATCAGGTTTTTAAAGCTTGACTCATTCTTTTAAATTGAATTGAAATGAAAATTGTCTGCAGCTATGAAGAAGGGGTCTAAAACTATTAAAAGGAGTATGAAAATACAATAAGGGCAATTCTCCACAGGGTAAATCGAAAATTTTTGATTTAAAATGATTTTTTTACAAAAACTTTCCACTAAAACTAGCCAGTTCTTTAGCTTATCTGATGTATTTTTTCATTTCCTATTTGATAATTTAATTAAATAAGTAATAATTAATTAATTAACAAGATATTTTGATTCTTTGGTCAAAATCTTTGTGACCAAAAATTGAATTTTTCCAAAATTCGAGTAAGAGAATTGAAAATTAGCTATTAAATCCACATTTTTACAATTATAAACACATGTAAGATGATAGATAATGCTTAGTTCTATGATATTCTTCTTACATTACTAACCAATATTGTTTAATTAAGGAGAAAAATCGATTCTCCAAACGTCAACCTAATGTCACAAAGATTTTAAAGACGCTTTGCAGGGGAACATCAGCTCCCTAAAATTCAAAATTAAAAAAAACCGTTATAACATAATCTTTTATTTCTCCATTATTAGCTTCTCAAAATATATTTAATTTACTCAAATGATCACCAGAAGACGATTTTGTTATTGAATTGAGATTATATTAGCTTTAATTTAAACTTTGAATTTATACTACATTTAATTTTGATAAGTTTTTAAGAAGAATTGTAACTCCCTTTTGAAAAATTCAACTCATCTGAAGAATTGCCCATAAAGAATTTAAAACTACAAAAAGATGTCTAAAACTACGAAAAAAGCATGAAATTGTAAAAAGGGGTCTGAAACTATGAAAAGGGGCTTGTGGCTACAAAAGTGAAACCTAATATAACGAAGAGAGGTCTAGAAATGTGAAAAGAGGTCTAAAACTGTGAAAAGAGGCATGAAAATATAAAAAGGGACCTGAAACTATGACCAAGGGGCCTTAAACTACAATCAAAGGGGTATGAAGCTATGGAAAAGGGTATGAAACTATGAAAAATTGTCTAAAGCTACTAAAAGGGATCTAAAACTATGATAAAGGTTATCAAACCAAGAAAAATTCTGAGTTTTACAATAAATGCACCTTAAACTCATCTAAATCATCAAAATATTTATTACTTAGTATTCTGTTTTTATTTATTTTCATACGTCTTATTTTTACAACCTCATTATCAATCACTTACCATTCCAAATCAACTTTTCCAATGAAATTATTTTATTTAATCCTATCGATAAACGAAAAATCTTTTTTATTTCATGTAGATGATAAGATTTCATTCCCAAATTCCCAACTTCCTTCTTCTTGATTACGATCTTTTTGTCATTTTCGTCACGGTCAATATTTGTTAGTTCAATTTTAGCATTCAAAACACAAGGAAGATACACAAAGATGTTGAAATTTCTTTCAATAGTTTTATTCATATTTTTCTCCACAACATCCGCACATAACACATGTCCATATCCATGTAATGGTAAACCAGGCACAGCATTTTATGCAAAAAATCCACGTGGATGTGCTTGGTTCTTTACATGTAACGTAGATCAACCACCAAAAGAGGGACGATGTCCTGAAGGTTTCCTTTTTAACCATGCAGACCAGATTTGTGATTATTCAGAAAATGTAAATTGTGTTGACGAGGCTCCAGTCACGACCTGTCCGCCATATGGATTTGCAAAAGTTTCCCATCCAGACACGTGCTCTAAATATGTTTGTAAGTTTTCTTTATTTTCTTTATGAAATAGACAAAAGGGAAGTGAATGGGGTATGAATGGGACAGTTGTGTATTTATTTTGAGTATTTTATGAGTCGTCACTTGAAAGTCTGATTTTATTTTAAGTCACCGCTTTAAAGCATTACTTTACTTTAAATCGTCGCTTTAAAGCATTACTTTACTATAATTCGTCGCTTTATAGTCTAATTTGTCGTTTTAAAAGTAAAATTCCTAATAAATTTTGTAATCTTTTCAGTATGTTACGACGGAAAAGAACAAGACAGACTTTGTCCAATAGGATTACATTATTCAGAATTTCACAGCGATTGTGTGAAACCAGCTGAATCTGACTGTGTAACTGATCTCGAATTTTGTAATAGAAAATACAGTGAAGACACCGAAGGAATTTTCCCAAAAGTAGCTAATCCACGTGATTGTGCAACATTTTATATCTGTACTGATGATAATTGGGTCATTCAAGGTAATTGTTTCCTTGGAGGACATTTTAATCCTGAGACTGGATTCTGTCAAAATGCTTTGGATGACGTTTGTGACGTAAGTAAATAGCTTTGATTATTCCTACAAATTTTTCTCAAAATAAAATTGCAGGTAAATGGACAACTTATAGCACTCGACCTTCCAAATCAAGTTGACTACAATTGTGCTAATCAATTTGATGGATCAACTCATCCACATCCAGAATCGTGTGACTTTTATTTCTTCTGTGCCGGTGGAAGATCCTTCCTTCAAAAATGTGGAGCAGGTGCCAAATTTGATATAAACCAAAAAAGATGCGTGTCAATGGACTTTGCACCATTAGTGTGCTCAACGGATGTAATTCCATGATCAAGAAAATTTATGGAAAAAATCGAAAGCATATTTGGAAAAATAGAGATTAGGTATAAAATAGTTCGATTAAAGGGAGAACTATTTTAAATTCATTCGAATATAAATCAAACGTAATTAACTCAATAGCAAAACATGGATTTTAAAAACAAGAATTGAAAAATAAAATATTTTAAATTATTTTAATTAAAAACTATTTAAATCTACTATTTGAATCTTAAGTCGTCGCTTTAGAAACAAACTTAACCTTAATTCGTCGCCTTAGGAACAAACTCAATTCTAAGTCATCAACCTTATAACCAAACTGAATTCAATAAAAACTTAGTTTAGACATTAAATTTATTAATTAAAAATCGATTTTTTGCAATGTGTAAAACGATTTTCAATTTAGTTTCAAGAATTTTATTGTTTTTAATATCAAATTCACAATCGACTTTCGACATGAATCGCAATAAAACCTTCCACAACGTGAGCACTTAAAAATATTGCAGCACGTCCATCACTGCCGACAACAACGGTTCCACCGGTACAAGAACTTCCTGATTTTGTACCTGTGGCAATGTCACAATACGTTCCGGCTGGCAATCCTGTCTGTAATGTTGCACTTAGGTTAACATTGAATTGTCCGTTGAATGCGATAAATCCACGATTTCCACGTGAAAATGCAATTTGATTGGAATCATTGTCCCACCAATTAAGAACAGCTGTTCCAGCTACAACATTCCTAAACTTAACCATTTCCTTAATTTGATGCCATCGATGTTCACAAACCCAGCCAGATGCAACTGTGCATTGTCCATTGGCATCAAATGATGGTCCAACAATATTTCCAACAGCATCTCGTGGCGGTCCTTGTTCGTAAGTAGTAAAGTAGAATGAGCTCATGATTCTTGGGACACCATAGGGCCATGCCATGTGGAATGCTGTTGCCATTTTGTAAAGACGACCGTCCTTGTAGTTTAATATTTGTTTTCCTGGTTCTCGTTGGTTGTCGTGGTTGTCTGTTGAATTTTAATGATTAGAATTGAGGTTCAGAAGAATTGTTAGTGAATTTTTACTTACCAACAAATGTCAAGGCATACTTTGATGGCCAGAATGACCAACCTTCACCTATAGAATAAGAATAAAATAAAATTTATCAAAGCAATCTCAAAAATAATACTAACCAAAGCTCTGTAACCACTTTAACAAATCCCGTCCACTGAAAACTCTCGAAATTTCTTCAGAATATCTAAATTCTGTTACAGTTCCTAAGTGGAAGTATTCACTCGCCAGGAAGCCATGTCGCTGAAGATCATAACCGTCTGATACTTCTCCAACAACAAACGGTTTTGAGTTTGCTGCAAAGCCATGATTGGTGTTAAGGGTTTTAAGACGAGACCAAATGGCTTGAACGTCATGAGGCCACATATGTTTCATAATGTCTACACGAAAGCCTGGAAGAAATAGTTAGGTTATGATGGAATTTTGAGGTTATGTTTAGTATTTTGAGGTTATGTTAAATATTTTACTCACCAGCAACTCCAAGGTCGATCAAATGATTCAAAAAGGCAGCGACTTGAGTTCTTACATGCTCGTGTCCTTGATTTAAATCAGGCAGTCCAAAAAGTTCACAATTTCTTATCTGATTTACGTTAGTCCAATCAGTGATGTCACATTTTGTGTTGAAATGTTCATTTGTATATGGAACAGCAGGATAATTTCGGTTAATGGGATCAGCCGTATTGCCACCAGATCCTAAAAATCCTGCTCCAGTCATGTGGTTGAATACAACATCAACATAAACTCGAATACCAACGGCATTACATCTTCTCACCATGTCTGAAAATCCAGCAACATTTCCTGATCGAGTTGTTAGATTGTAGCTGACTGGTCCATAACGTTCCATCCATGAGCGTTGATCATCGAAAATGTTATGCTCATTAACTGGTGACACTTGAATGCCAGCGAATCCATTTGGTGCTAAAAATGTCTCACACTCATTTGCAACATCAACAAACTTCCAGTCCATTAGATGGACCATTGCACTGCGTCCAGCCCGCCAGTGTGGATCAGTATAGTCTGATCGTGTTGATGAAAATGTTAAAACAATCAGCAGTAATAAAGTTAATTGTTTCATTGTGAAACTTAAACTGAATTGACTCTTGAGATATTTTGTTATTTGCTATTTATAAAAAAAAATTCGAGAGGCTAATTATTTTATCAGGAGTGATTTATAGAGATTTTTGTAATGAGTTGATAAGAGTTCGAAGTGTTCACGTGTATCGGATGATGTTTGGAGAAATTCAAAAATAAAATGTGCACCTGGGGGTGAAAGGGATGGTAACTAATTTTCAAAAGGTATGAAAAAAGTATTCAGGGGTTTCAAACTATGAAGCTAATTTTCAAAGGGTGTCAAAATGTGAAGCTAAAAACCTAAAACCAAATAAAGTGTCTAACTTCTTCACACCCAACAGTAAAACATCCAAAATAAAAGATTAAATTTAATTGCAGTTATCAGCACACATGTAATTCTCTCACAAAATGACAAAAAAAAGTTATCCACATATCTCTCATTTCATTGATAAAAATATTATTTTATATATCACAATTCTTATCTAATTGAAGCTCGCAACTTGATAAGATAAATAGAGCAAAATTATTCTCTCCAGTTCCTATTTCTCTCACCTGATTCGCAGTTGCGATTGAGTCATTTATTTGTAAATAAGTCGTGCGAGTAAAGTGTTAATTGTTGACTTTTTTGAGTAACTTAAGTAAATAAATGAAGATATATTGAAGGTTGGTGAGAATTTTAAGTTAATTTTTGGTGCAGATAGTTTAAATTTTATTTAGTTTAGTCGAAAGTTTGCTTTAATTTAATGATGTGAAATTAAGAATTTCTTAATTTTGACATTTTGTTCCAGCAGCTGTTAAATTTCAACCATATCCTCTCATCACCCTTTTAGACACCAAATACAATTCTACAGCACGTCAAGAAGGGTCTATGCCCAACAAACCCACTAATGAACCGTCGTTCACATCACATTGACAGTAAAATGTCATCAAATAATGTGATCTGTTATTATCACGGAAGCATCAACGTGAGTCTCCTTAATCCACACATTTGCACGCACATCATCTACACATCACTCGGCATTGACAGGGATGGAAACATCAAATTTCCATATGCAGATGAGATTCAAGTTTTAAGTGAATTAAATTTCCTCGAGAAGATGCGAAAAATTAATGAAAATTTAAAACTATTAATTTCAATCGGTGACAATTGTGAGGATCAACGTAAAGCCTTCAATTTGATGCTGTCAAGTCAACCGGCGAGAAAAAATTTTGCAAAAAATATTCTCGGATTTTGTAGAAAGTGTAATTTTGATGGAATCGACATAAATTCTCAATTTCCACAAAAAACACAGTCAGCTGCATTTACAGACTTAATTAAGAAGCTTAAGGAGCTCATTAGTGGTGCATTGTCATTTGAAGTATCACTTCCGACAGAATTTGATGTCTTTAATTTCGAGGAAACTGTCGATCCACAAATCTTGTCACTTACAGTTAATGCTCATGCTTTTAATGCTTACGACATCAAACATATTTCAAAAAAAGTAAAATTTATAAATTTAATGACATTCGATATGGAAATGCCGTCACGTGAGCTCATTAGTCTTGACCATGCCGTGAGTATATGGCTGTCACATGGAGCTCCTTTGGGTAAATTGAATATTGGAGTTGCAACTTATGGATGTAGCGACTGTAAAATGATCCGATCGAAAGCTAATTATGCTAAATTTGGGGGATTTGGAGGTGTTGTGATTCATGCATTTGATGGAGATGACTGCAGTGTTGGATTTCCATTAATTAGGAGTGCATTTGAGGCTTTTGATGAGAAGTGAGATGTTTTTCAAAGACAAAATAATATTTATTTGAAGTTATGAACAATAAAAATATTTTGAGTTTTAAAAAACTTAATATAGTTTTACAAAATTTATTCACATTTTGAATGATCACTTTTAAGATTTTTTATATTTTGATTTTTTTTTAATTTTTATTTGTGATAAATTTTAACAAAACTCAATTTTTGAAGAAAAAAGATTTAAAAAATAAAAAGTGGAAACTATTGTTAAACTTTTTTTAAATTTGATTCCTTAAAAGTTAATTTTAATTTTTGAAACCAGGAAATAATTTTTTGTTTTTGCTCATTTTCCAGCAGTCACAATATAGCAATAAAATTCAATTTAAATTAAAAAAAATCTTGAATTATTTCCGCATATCAATAGCTTTTAAATTTAAATCAAAACTAAAGACATGAAGCTTGTGCAACCTAAAAAGTATTTTGCTGATAATTTAAAAACAGTTCGTGAGGTTATAAATGAACTAAACAATTTAGAATTAAACTTTTAACTTTTTTAAAATAAAATTATTTTATTGATTTTTTTACAACTTTGAATTTGATAAATTTTTAATGTTAATGATCTAATTTCAACTTTTAAAAATGCCAACTCAGATTAAAGAACCGAATTTTTACACATCTCTCAAACTTTTCCAGCCTTCAACTAAACCTTCTTTTAAAAATCCTGAACAAATTTCCTCTTAAAAGTTAAAATTTCATCAGATTTTAGTGTTTATTTTTTTTCAGCTATTACAAAAAGTAGTTTCAAACAGTTTTTAAAATGCAACTTTTAAACAAAAACAGAAAAATGTCATTAAATTTTAAGGAGATAAGCAAAATATTTTGTAAAATCATCTGAACTTGTTCTCTTAGCCTGTTTGTCTGTCTGTTACTTAACTCAACAAAATTTCTCATAAGTCGAAATTAGAAGCTGTAAAATTGTCACATTAATCCTCAATTCGAATCAAAACCAATGATTAGAGACTTAATACGCAGTAATTCTTAACCTATATAATTTGACATGTGTTCTTTTGTTGAATGTTTCAAGAAGATCTCAACTTGGATCAATCTGCAGAAATATATAGTGAAATAATGTTCTAAATCAGTAACCAGGATTAGATTAAAATGCGCTAAGTGCTTAGATCACAAAAGCCTTTAAAAATTTTACAAATTGAGAAAAGTCAAAACTTAAGGTTACTGAAAAATATTCCTTAATTTTTAACAAGCTTAAATCATTAAAAAAGCTTATTTTAAGTTAACTGCGCATGAATTTTTTTTACTGAATATAATCCTTCAAAAAAATAAATCCAAGGAAAAAAATCCATTATTAAAATGTTTTTAATATTCCATTTCATTAAAAGTCCAATAATGTTTATCAGGAGAGCTCGAAAAGGTATAAAAATTGATAAAATAAAATTAAATTCGATGACCTATCGTGGTCACGATAATCTATCCATTATGGGCAGTAAAAAAAGCAGCTCAAGTCGTGAGTGGAAAATAAAAATATTAATAAATTTAAGTTTCTTTTACTGTCATCAACCTATTTTAGTTGTCACGACATAATCAAGTATAAAAGCTGGACGAGTTGATGAAATTGTCAACAGTGGGCTTAAAGGAGTTTTCCCTTTAAGGTCTAAAAGAAGAAAAAATAGAAAAAAGACGACGACAACAAAGAGTGAAGTGAAAAAGTGAGAAAAAAGTGATTTAAATTGTTTTTCTTTTAAAATATCTTCATTAAGATGAAGTTTAAGTTTTTACTGATACTTTTGCTCATCGCATTGATGGCGACAACAATCGATGGGGCTGGAAAAAGACGACGAAGATATAAAGGACGCCCAACAAAGACATTAATTAGAAAGAAGTATACTACAACAACGACAAAGGACCCTTACGGTAAGTAATACAAAATTGGTTTTTAAATGACATACGTGACAAAAATAAATTAGCTTTAGGTATTAAAAATAACCAAAATAAGGAAACTATTTATATAAATTCCTTCTGAATTTTAAATTTTACAGATACTTCCACAACCATCAGCAGCATTAGCTCAGAAGGCTCAAGCTCAGTTTCAAGTTCTGAATCCTCTTCTGAATCAATTACTGACGGAGGATCTCAAGGATTTTCATCAGCTGAAAGCTCAAGTGCCGCAACAAGTTCAGAGGGTCCAAGCTCTGTTGAATCATCTGCTTCGAGTGAATCTGGTGCCCCAAGTTCAGAGAGTCCAAGCTCTGTTGAATCATCTGCTTCTAGTGAATCTGGTGCCCCAAGTTCAGAGAGTCCAAGCTCTGTTGAATCATCTGCTTCCAGTGAATCTGGTGCCCCAAGTTCAGAGAGTCCAAGCTCTGTTGAATCATCTGCTTCTAGTGAATCTGGTGCCCCAAGTTCAGAGAGTCCAAGCTCTGTTGAATCATCTGCTTCCAGTGAATCTGGTGCCCCAAGTTCAGAGAGTCCAAGCTCTGTTGAATCATCTGCTTCTAGTGAATCTGGTGCCCCAAGTTCAGAGAGTCCAAGCTCTGTTGAATCATCTGCTTCTAGTGAATCTGGTGCCCCAAGTTCAGAGAGTCCAAGCTCTGTTGAATCATCTGCTTCTAGTGAATCTGGTGCCCCAAGTTCAGAGAGTCCAAGCTCTGTTGAATCATCTGCTTCCAGTGAATCTGGTGCCCCAAGTTCAGAAAGCTCTGCTGAATCATCTGTTTCTAGTGAATCCAGTGCCCCAAGTTCAGAAAGCTCTGTTGAATCATCTGCTTCTAGTGAATCTGCTGCCCCAAGTTCAGAGAGTCCAAGCTCTGTTGAATCATCTGCTTCTAGTGAATCTGCTGCCCCAAGTTCAGAGGGCCCAAGCTCTGTTGAATCATCTGTTTCTAGTGAATCTGGTGCCCCAAGTTCAGAAAGCTCTGTTGAATCATCTGCTTCTAGTGAATCTGCTGCCCCAAGTTCAGAGAGTCCAAGCTCTGTTGAATCATCTGCTTCTAGTGAATCTGGTGCCCCAAGTTCAGAGAGTCCAAGCTCTGTTGAATCATCTGCTTCTAGTGAATCTGGTGCCCCAAGTTCAGAGAGTCCAAGCTCTGTTGAATCAACTGTTTCTAGTGAATCTGCTGCCCCAAGTTCAGAGAGTCCAAGCTCTGTTGAATCATCTGCTTCTAGTGAATCTGCTGCCCCAAGTTCAGAGGGCCCAAGCTCTGTTGAATCATCTGTTTCTAGTGAATCTGGTGCCCCAAGTTCAGAGAGTCCAAGCTCTGTTGAATCATCTATTTCTAGTGAATCCAGTGCCCCAAGTTCAGAAAGCTCTGTTGAATCATCTACTTCTAGTGAATCTGCTGCCCCAAGTTCAGAGAGTCCAAGCTCTGTTGAATCATCTGCTTCTAGTGAATCTGCTGCCCCAAGTTCAGAGGGCCCAAGCTCTGTTGAATCATCTGTTTCTAGTGAATCTGGTGCCCCAAGTTCAGAGAGTCCAAGCTCTGTTGAATCATCTGTTTCTAGTGAATCCAGTGCCCCAAGTTCAGAAAGCTCTGTTGAATCATCTGCTTCTAGTGAATCTGGTGCCCCAAGTTCAGAGGGCCCAAGCTCTGTTGAATCATCTGTTTCTAGTGAATCTGGTGCCCCAAGTTCAGAAAGCTCTGCTGAATCATCTGTTTCTAGTGAATCTGCTGCCCCAAGTTCAGAGGGCCCAAGCTCTGTTGAATCATCTGCTTCTAGTGAATCTGGTGCCCCAAGTTCAGAGAGTCCAAGCTCTGTTGATTCTTCTAGTGAATCTGCTGCCCCAAGTTCAGAAGGTCCAAGCTCAAGTGCAGGTTCAAGTTCAGAGGCTCCAAGTGTGTCTGAAAGTTCATCCTTCTCTGAATTCTCCACTTCAAGTGCAGTTGTATCCAGTGAAAGCACAAGTCCATCTTCAGCCCCTAGCTCATCAGAGTCTATTTCAAGTGAATCATCTGTTCCAAGTGCTTCAGAGTCAAGTGTTGCAAGTGAACCGACATCTTTACCAAGCTCTAGTGAATCGCAAGCTCAAAGCTCTTCCGCTGCACCAAGTTCAGAAGACTCAAGCTCATCTTCATCAAGTGCTCTTGAAAGCTCATCTAGTACTGAAATTATTAGTTCTTCTACTAACATAATCAGTTCTTCTAGCGGCGAGCCATCTTCAACTCCAAGTACAGAAAGCTCAAGTGATGGTTCAAGTTCAGAAAGCTCAAGTGCTGGTTCAAGCTCTTCAGTTCCAGAGAGTTCGTCCACTTCAGAGCTTGCGAGTAGCTCTACTAGCTTTGAATCATCATCCTTATCTGCTGAGTCGTCAGCACCAAGTTCAGAAGGTCCAAGCTCTGTTGAATCATCTGTTTCTAGTGAATCTGGTGCCCCAAGTTCAGAAGGCCCAAGCTCTGTTGAATCATCTGTTTCTAGTGAATCTGGTGCCCCAAGTTCAGAAGGCCCAAGCTCTGTTGAATCATCTGCTTCTAGTGAATCTGGTGCCCCAAGTTCAGAAGGTCCAAGCTCAAGTGCTTCCATTTCTGAATCTAGTGCTGCTAGTGAACCATCATCTCTTCCAAGCTCATCATCAGCTTCAAGCTCTGCTGAACCAAGTTCTGAGGAACCTAGCTCTGAAATATCAAGTGAATCATCTGTTTCTAGTGAATCTACTGCCCCAAGTTCAGAAGGACCAAGTTCAAGTGAATCTTCAGCTCCAAGTTCCGAAGAATCAAGTTCCGAAGCACCAAGTTCCGAAAGCCCTGTACCAAGTTCAGAAGCACCAAGTTCAAGCTCTGAAATATCAAGTGAATCATCTGTACCAAGTTCTGAGGTATCAAGCTCAGAAGAACCAAATTCCGAAGGGCCAAGTTCAAGTGAGTCAAGTGCAAGTAGCGAATCTTCCTCAGCTCCCGTTTCAAGTGAGTCATCAGTATCAAGTTCCGAAAGCTCTGCACCAAGTTCTGAAGCACCTAGTTCTGAAAGTTCTGTACCAAGCTCAGAAAGCTCTGTACCAAGCTCAGAAGAACCAAGTTCCGAAGGACCAAGTTCAAGCTCTGAAATATCTAGTGAATCATCTGTACCAAGTTCTGAAGTATCAAGCTCAGAAGAACCAAGTTCAAGTGAGTCAAGTGCAAGCAGTGAATCTTCCTCAGCTCCCGTTTCAAGTGAATCGTCAGTATCAAGTTCAGAAAGCTCTGCACCAAGTTCTGAAGCACCAAGTTCCGAAAGCTCTGCAACAAGTTCTGAAGCACCAAGTTCCGAAAGCTCTGTACCAAGCTCAGAAGAACCAAGTTCCGAAGGACCAAGTTCAAGCTCTGAAATATCTAGTGAATCATCTGTACCAAGTTCTGAAGTATCAAGCTCAGAAGAACCAAGTTCAAGTGAGTCAAGTGCAAGCAGTGAATCTTCTTCAGCTCCCGTTTCAAGTGAATCATCAGTATCAAGTTCAGAAAGCTCTGCACCAAGTTCTGAAGCACCAAGTTCCGAAAGCTCTGCAACAAGTTCTGAAGCACCAAGTTCAGAAAGCTCTGCACCAAGTTCTGAAGCACCTAGTTCTGAAAGTTCTGTACCAAGCTCAGAAAGCTCTGTACCAAGCTCAGAAGAACCAAGTTCCGAAGGGCCAAGTTCAAGTGAGTCAAGTGCAAGTAACGAATCTTCCTCAGCTCCCGTTTCAAGTGAATCAGTATTAAGTTCAGAAAGCGCTGCACCAAGTTCTGAAGCACCAAGTTCCGAAAGCTCTGCAACAAGTTCTGAAGCACCAAGTTCCGAAAGCTCTGCACCAAGTTCAGTGTCTAGTTCGGAATCTTCAATTTCAAGCAGCAGTAAGTTACTTGAAATGATCAGTTACACAAAACAAATATCTAACATTATATTTCATAGCTTTCTCTTCAGAATCCTCTTTGTCAAGTGAAGGACCAAGCACTGAGTCATCAAGCGTTACAAGTAGTGAAAGTTCAAGTTCAGAAGCACCAAGTTCAGCACCAAGTTCAGAAGCTACAAGTTCTGAATCTAGTAGTTCAACAGAAGTTTCATGTATGCTCGTACCTAAATTAAATATAAATCAAAAATTTATTATTTTCTTGTTTTAGCATCTAGTGAACCAGCATCCAATCCAAGTAGCAGTTATTCATCTGAATCATCTGCCCCAAGTTCTGAAGCTCCAAGTTCTGAATCATCAGTCTCAAGCTCAGAATCATCTGCCCCAAGCTCTGAAGCTCCAAGTTCTGAATCATCTGGTGTAAGCTCAGAATCATCTGCTCCAAGCTCTGAAGCTCCAAGTTCTGAATCATCAGTCTCAAGCTCAGAATCATCTGGTGTAAGCTCAGAATCATCTGCTCCAAGCTCTGAAGCTCCAAGTTCTGAATCATCAGTTTCAAGCTCAGAATCTTCTTCCCCAAGCTCTGAAGCTCCAAGCTCTGAATCATCAGTCTCAAGCTCAGAATCATCTGCCCCAAGCTCTGAAGCTCCAAGTTCTGAATCATCTGCAATAAGCTCAGAATCATCTGCCCCAAGCTCTGAAGCTCCCAGTTCTGAATCATCAGTTTCAAGCTCAGAATCATCTGCACTAAGCTCAGAATCATCTGCCCCAAGCTCTGAAGCTCCAAGTTCTGAATCATCAGTCTCAAGCTCAGAATCATCTGCAATAAGCTCAGAATCATCTGCCCCAAGCTCTGAAGCTACAAGTTCTGAATCATCAGTTTCAAGCTCAGAATCATCTGCACTAAGCTCAGAATCATCTGCCCCAAGTTCTGAAGCTCCAAGCTCCGAATCATCAGTCTCAAGCTCTGAATCATCTGCAATAAGCTCAGAATCATCTGCCCCAAGCTCTGAAGCTCCAAGTTCTGAATCATCAGTCTCAAGCTCTGAATCATCTGCAATAAGCTCAGAATCATCTGCCCCAAGCTCTGAAGCTCCAAGTTCTGAATCATCAGTCTCAAGCTCTGAATCATCTGCAATAAGCTCAGAATCATCTGCCCCAAGTTCTGAAGCTCCAAGTTCTGAATCATCAGTTTCAAGCTCAGAATCTTCTTCCCCAAGCTCTGAAGCTCCAAGCTCCGAATCATCAGTCTCAAGCTCTGAATCATCTGCAATAAGCTCAGAATCATCTGCCCCAAGCTCTGAAGCTCCAAGTTCTGAATCATCAGTCTCAAGCTCAGAATCATCTGGTGTAAGCTCAGAATCATCTGCTCCAAGCTCTGAAGCTCCAAGTTCTGAATCATCAGTTTCAAGCTCAGAATCTTCTTCCCCAAGCTCTGAAGCTCCAAGCTCCGAATCATCAGTCTCAAGCTCTGAATCATCTGCAATAAGCTCAGAATCATCTGCCCCAAGCTCTGAAGCTCCAAGTTCTGAATCATCAGTCTCAAGCTCAGAATCATCTGGTGTAAGCTCAGAATCATCTGCTCCAAGCTCTGAAGCTCCAAGTTCTGAATCATCAGTTTCAAGCTCAGAATCATCTGCCCCAAGCTCTGAAGCTCCAAGTTTTGAATCATCAGTCTCAAGCTCTGAATCATCTGCAATAAGCTCAGAATCATCTGCCCCAAGCTCTGAAGCTCCAAGTTCTGAATCATCAGTCTCAAGCTCAGAATCATCTGATATAAGCTCAGAATCATCTGCCCCAAGCTCTGAATCATCTGCCCAAAGCTCAGAATCATCTGCCCCAAGCTCCGAAGCTCCATCAAGCGCTAGTGTAAGCTCGTCCATTTCCGAAAGCTCTTCAACATCAGAACTTGCAAGCTCTGAAATATCAAGTGAATCATCTGTACCAAGTTCTGAAGTATCAAGCTCAGAAGAACCAAGTTCCGAAGGACCAAGTTCAAGTGAGTCAAGTGCAAGCAGTGAATCTTCCTCAGCTCCTGTTTCAAGTGAATCATCAGTATCAAGTTCAGAAAGTTCTGCACCAAGTTCTGAAGCACCTAGTTCTGAAAGCTCTTTACCAAGCTCAGAAGAACCAAGTTCTGAAGCACCAAGTACAAGCTCTGAAATCTCAAGTGAATCATCTGTACCAAGTTCTGAAGTATCAAGCTCAGAAGGCCTAAGCTCAAGTGAAGGTCCAAGTTCAGAGGGTCCAAGCTCTGTTGAATCATCTGCTTCTAGTGAATCTGGTGCCCCAAGTTCAGAAGGTCCAAGCTCAAGTGCTTCCATTTCTGAATCTAGTGCTGCTAGTGAACCATCATCTCTTCCAAGCTCATCATCAGCTTCAAGCTCTGCTGAACCAAGTTCTGAGGAACCTAGCTCTGAAATATCAAGTGAATCATCTGTTTCTAGTGAATCTACTGCCCCAAGTTCAGAAGGACCAAGTTCAAGTGAATCTTCAGCTCCAAGTTCCGAAGAATCAAGTTCCGAAAGCCCTGTACCAAGTTCAGAAGCACCAAGTTCAAGCTCTGAAATATCAAGTGAATCATCTGTTTCTAGTGAATCTGGTGCCCCAAGTTCAGAGAGTCCAAGCTCTGTTGAATCATCTGCTTCTAGTGAATCTGGTGCCCCAAGTTCAGAGGGACCAAGTTCTGTTGAATCATCTGCTTCTAGTGAATCTGGTGCCCCAAGCTCAGAGAGTCCAAGCTCTGTTGAATCATCTGCTTCTAGTGAATCTGGTGCCCCAAGTTCAGAGGGCCCAAGCTCTGTTGAATCATCTGTTTCTAGTGAATCTGGTGCCCCAAGTTCAGAAAGCTCTGCTGAATCATCTGTTTCTAGTGAATCCAGTGCCCCAAGTTCAGAAAGCTCTGTTGAGTCATCTTCTGAATCAATTGATGACGGAGGATCTCAAGGATTTTCAACAGCTGAAAGCTCCGAAACATCAAGCTCTGCTCCAAGTTCAACGATTTCTGAAAGCTCAAGTATATCCTCCTCTGAATTAAGCTCAAGTAGTGAGCATACATCAGCATCTGTATCTAGTAGTTCTGAAATACAAAGCTCTTCTAACCCAAGCTCTGCCCCAAGTTCAGAGAGTCCAAGCTCTGTTGAATCATCTGCTTCTAGTGAATCTGGTGCCCCAAGTTCAGAGAGTCCAAGCTCTGTTGAATCATCTGTTTCTAGTGAATCTGGTGCCCCAAGTTCAGAGAGTCCAAGCTCTGTTGAATCATCTGCTTCTAGTGAATCTGGTGCCCCAAGTTCAGAGAGTCCAAGCTCTGTTGAATCATCTGTTTCTAGTGAATCCAGTGCCCCAAGTTCAGAAAGCTCTGTTGAATCATCTGCTTCTAGTGAATCTGCTGCCCCAAGTTCAGAGAGTCCAAGCTCTGTTGAATCATCTGCTTCTAGTGAATCTGCTGCCCCAAGTTCAGAGAGTCCAAGCTCTGTTGAATCATCTGCTTCTAGTGAATCTGCTGCCCCAAGTTCAGAGGGCCCAAGCTCTGTTGAATCATCTGTTTCTAGTGAATCTGGTGCCCCAAGTTCAGAGAGTCCAAGCTCTGTTGAATCATCTGTTTCTAGTGAATCCAGTGCCCCAAGTTCAGAAAGCTCTGTTGAATCATCTGCTTCTAGTGAATCTGCTGCCCCAAGTTCAGAGAGTCCAAGCTCTGTTGAATCATCTGCTTCTAGTGAATCTGCTGCCCCAAGTTCAGAGAGTCCAAGCTCTGTTGAATCATCTGCTTCTAGTGAATCTGCTGCCCCAAGTTCAGAGGGCCCAAGCTCTGTTGAATCATCTGTTTCTAGTGAATCTGGTGCCCCAAGTTCAGAAAGCTCTGCTGAATCATCTGTTTCTAGTGAATCTGCTGCCCCAAGTTCAGAGGGCCCAAGCTCTGTTGAATCATCTGCTTCTAGTGAATCTGGTGCCCCAAGTTCAGAGAGTCCAAGCTCTGTTGAATCATCTGCTTCTAGTGAATCTGGTGCCCCAAGTTCAGAGAGTCCAAGCTCTGTTGAATCATCTGCTTCTAGTGAATCTGGTGCCCCAAGTTCAGAGAGTCCAAGCTCTGTTGAATCATCTGTTTCTAGTGAATCTGCTGCCCCAAGTTCAGAGAGTCCAAGCTCTGTTGAATCATCTGCTTCTAGTGAATCTGGTGCCCCAAGCTCAGAAGGTCCAAGCTCAAGTGCTTCCATTTCTGAATCTAGTGTAGCTAGTGAACCATCATCTCTTCCAAGCTCATCATCAGCTTCAAGCTCTGCTGCACCAAGTTCTGAGGAACCTAGTTCTGTTCCAAGTTCAGCTGCTCCAAGTTCGTCTTCTACAGAAGCATCATCAAGTTCAGAAATACCTGGTAATTTTTTGATTTCTTTCAATGCTAAAACTATTGCCTAATATATTTCTCTCAATCAATAGAATTAAGCAGCAGTTCTGCATCAAGTGAGTTCTTTTTGATTTGAGTTTTCATTTAGGACTTTATTAAACATGTTTTGTATATTCTGCTATAGGTGGTTCATCAGAAGCACCAAGCTCCTCTGCCCCAAGTTCAGAAGTATCAAGTTCAGAAGTGTCAAGTTCAGAAGTGTCAAGTTCAGAAGTGTCAAGTTCAGAAGTGCCAAGTTCAGAGGCCCCAAGTTCAGAAGTATCAAGTTCAGAAGTGTCAAGTTCAGAAGTGTCAAGTTCAGAAGCCCCAAGTTCAGAAGTGCCAAGTTCAGAGGCCCCAAGTTCAGAAGTATCAGGTTCATCAAGCTCTTCATCAACTGCAACAACACCTTCATCAGGCTGGGAATCATGTCCATATGGAACCAAATTCTCTTGTCCAGCAGGCTATCAAGTCCAACGTGACACCAAGAAATCATTGTGCCGTTGCATTGTCAAGGTCACTCGCAAATATGCCAAACGTAGGCGTACACGTCGTCCACGTGTCTAAAAAGTTTAATTTTCTTCTAAAACATTTTTATTATTTCATTTTTCTTGTTTCAAAATTTGTTTCCTAATTTTTTTTATTTTTTTTTTACAAAACAAGTATTTAGTTCCTTTAAGTAAGACTGGCTGCTTAGATTTTAAGTGTATTTATTATAGACTATAGGTTGTTTAATTTGTTATATTAGATAAATTTAGGATAACATCAATGTGGATGTGATTTAGGATCTACTGATGCAAGAATTGATATAACGCAATTTTCACAACTCTTGAGCGCGTTTTTCCTGCAATATTCATTTTTAAGATCTCCAGTAGATTTTCAATCCATTTATAAATGTAAAGTTTATCATAGTTTTCCATACTCAGCATTTATGCATATTGCATCGAAGCTGACCATTTTTAGTAACAGCTCTGTGATTTTAGTACAATAATTCCGACCCATGCTTAAAAATGCTAATTAAAACTAGCCAAAACGGACCACGAGTACCACAAAAATATTTTCAAAAATATATCGAATTCTGTTGAATAATTTGAATTTTTTTTATAACTTAAACACTTTTTAATCGTGTTTTAGTTCTAAAAAGACAAACAAATTTTTCAAAATCGCGGCATTAAAAATAATAAAAAAATATATATTTTAACCTTAACGACGACCCAAAACCGGAAAACGACAGAAAATTCAAAATTTTGTTCTAAATAAGCGTTCAAATTTTTGATTTTCTTTTAGATATTAAGTTCGAGAAAAAAAATCGCGGCATTATAAAAAAAACAAAAAAAAAATCTATGATGGGTAATATCCCCAAATAACCACGAAATGATATAACGATAACTGCAAATGAAAATTGACTTTGATGTTGAATTTAAATTTAATTATTCAGAAGGTTTGTGAAAAAATAGTTTGATAATGTTAATATGTTGTCAAATTATATCTGCAATCATATAAAAAATACAAAAAAAAATATTTTGATAAATTTCTCGAATGAAAGTTAAATAAATTTTCATTCGACAAAATTTTCAATGCAAAGAATGTTTATAAAAAAATTGTTAAAAATAGAAAATGATGAAGTGAGATTTCTGTTTTGCGGCTTTTGATTTCTCACTTTTGAAACGTCTATTTTGAGATTGTATGAAAAATTATGCAAGAATTGTTTTTGGAATAATTAATAAAATGAAATAATAATGAAAAATAATTTGTGTTTTTATTTATCTGTTAAAAATCTTGAAGATTTTGACCTGAAAATTTAAAAAAAAAAAATAAAAAAAAATAAATGTTTTTTAATTTAATTTTTTATTTACATAATTTTACATTTTTTAAATTCTACAAGAAAAAAGTAAAGTCACAAGACTTAGATTCAATTCCTTTTGCCGTCAATACTTCATCAACAGCATTTTTAGATAAATTACATCCAAGTTCATCATAATATTCAACATAATAACTCAATGCCTCATTCATATATTTATCTGATGTCTTCGTGACGTACAACAGGTTTATCATCTGTTCATGTGTCAACTTGTTGCTTGATTCCTCAACTTCGTCCGATGACTCATCAACATATGCTGATAGGTTGAATGAATGATGTGAATCATAATAGACAGGTTCTGTTGATTCTACCTGCTGCTGATAAGGAACATCTTGTGCCTGTTTTGGATAAAATGCTTTTGCATTTGCATTAAAACCGTTGCTCTTAAGACTTTCCATTGAACTTGACTTATTTCCATCGGAAAATTTCTTCTCGTTTCCACGAATTTTGTTAAGTCGAGCTTCAAGTTTTGATGGTGCACCAAATAAATCAGTTGCTGATGAACTTGAGGACGATGATGCTGAATGTGATGGACTTGGTGTTCGTTGTTGGACTCTTGTGGATTCTTCTTTGAGGTTTGAATTCAATTGATGGAAATTTGAGTCAAGTAGGGATGGAATGGTCTGAATTTGTGGTTGGAATCGACTTGTATGTGAGGTTGGTGCTTGGAAATTGTGAAGATTTGAAATCAGAGGTGGAATATTTTGCGTATTTGAGGTTTTATGTGGAATTTCTTGGAATTTTGAGATTAGTTGTTGATCCTGTTGATAATTGGAGATGAAAACTGGAATCTGTTGCGGTATTTCTGGTACTTGATGTGATTTTGCAGCTGAATCTACAATTTGATGTTGATATGAATTTGAGGTTATGTTTCCTATGAATTGAGTAGCATTTATTTGCTGAAATTCATTCCAATTTGTAGGATCAAATTTCCTATGGAAGTTTTCCCGTTCAATCTGAGGTAATTGGATGCTTTGATGTTGACTTGAGTTGTATTGACTTGGATAAAGCTGATTTTGAGGCATTTGATTGAAATTTCGAGGCTGATTTGGATGATAATTAGCTGGATGTTCAAATTGACTTGACTCAAATCGAAATTGTTTAAATTGAGTTGAATTTTCGATTGAGTGTGGTGGCTCAAAGTGACCTGAATTGGTTCTGTACATTCTGCCTTGTTGTGGTTGATTTTGGAAGTTATTAGATTTTGTCCTCTGAAGCTTGTTTGAATGGTTTTTTTGGAACCGACTTGATTGTCTGGACTCGAATTGAGGTCGTTGATGATAATGTCTTTGAGATTCATTTTGAATCTGGTGTCTTTGGATTTGTGGCTTATTCTCTGCTAAACTAGACATACTTGATGATCTGTGCAAGTTTCTTTGGTCAGGCTTGTTTGATTCTTTAATTTGAACTTGATTAAAGAAACTCTTGTCATTTTTAAAGGAATATTTTTGAGCTTGGTTTGAAATCTTGTCATTTTCCTGTTTCAGTGCTGTAGATCTCCATGAATTTGATTCTAATTCTTGATGTTTCTGTTCAGACTTCTTGTTATTCTTATCACTTTCCTCAAATTCATCTTCATCGATCATATCCACCCAATTTTCACTACCGCTGCTAGAGATTTCTTCAAAGTCAGTCTTTAACCTGTTCATTGCTATTTCTAAACATTTTTGACTTGACTCTTTTGGACTCTTGCCTTCAACAACCTTAACATCGTCACTTGATGATGAAATTTCAATTAAACTCTCATGTGATGCTGACTTGTCACTCTTGGAGCTTGAAGAAATCTCTCGCTTTTCATTTCTTTTGACTGCATCGACTACTTGAAGACGGACGAGGTCAGCTAGACGGTTAGCTGGGTTACGAACTCGGATTGGTTTGCGAAGTCTTGGTTGGGATGCTTCTGATGAATTTTGAGCAGGTTCATTATGATTTGAGACAGTTTGATTAATTTTTGCAGAATTTGAAGATTCTTTGTCAATATTTGATGGGATTTTTTCCGATTTTGTGGATGTTTTATCAGTTTGTGATGATCTTCCAATATTTAAGAAATTATTTACTAATCTTGCTGAATTTTTACCATTTCTTTCAACTTTGTCATCGAATTTTGATGAATTTTCATCCATTCTGAGATTTCTTCCCTCAAACTGAGAATTGTCACCAACTTCTTCCTTAATTTTTGGTCCCAATCTAGCTGAAATGCTTGATTTCCTCTCATTCTCAGGCTTTTCATTTTGACTCTGCCTTCTTTTACTTTGTAGCAATTGTCTGAGATCCTTAAATTGACCGACATTTGATGATTCAGTTGTTGCTGAGTGTCTGTCGGAAATCTCAGAATCATCAACAACTTTTCTGGTGTTTTTGAGATTTTCCTGGTCAATTCTTCTGTTTGATCTCCTTTCAATTCCGAAACTTTCTTGGAATTTGATTTTATTTTCCAAATTTTCTTGCAACTTGTTGTCATTATTTGAATATTTATGGTCTAATTTCGAGGATCTTCTATCAATTCCTGAAAATGTTGACGTTATATCACGGTTCTTTTCAAACTCATCAAATCTTCTTGAGGATCTTTCGTTATTTCTGGAATATTTGCTTTCAAATCGGTCGTCATGTTCGTTGTGTCTTGAAATTCGTTGATCTTTTGAGTATCTAGATGCCATTTTTGAGGTTATACAATTCTCGATTTTTCAGTTAATTTGAGAAATGTTTTTGAATATTTTTGAATATTTTTGAATATTTTTGAATATTTTTGAATATTTTTGAATATTTTTGAATATTTTTGAATATTTTTGAATATTTTTGAATATTTTTGAATATTTTTGAATATTTTTGAATATGTTGAAAATGTTGTGTTTGCTTTGTGTTAAAATCTCAAACTGATGACATTGCTGATAATTTTCGGTTATTTATCCTAAAATCTTATCATGTGCATCAATTTGCAGGTACATGTTGTGAATCATAACAAAGATTTTTAAGATTGCAAAAGAAAAAATTATAATCTGTAAACATTTTATTACTGTTTTCAAAAATATAAATTATTCTTTAAGAAAAATGTTTATAACTCTGAGAACATGTGATATGTATAAAAGCTTAAGTATTCTGAAATGAAAAAATGCTATTCTGTAAATAACTTGATACTAAATATATGAAATATTTCGGCACAGAGCAAATACTGCAGAAAAATAATAAATATATTTCATAAATAAATTTCTCAATCAAAAATATTTAATTTCTCCTGTTTTTGAACATTTTAGTTCAATTCCACATCAATGAGAAAGTTAACTAGCTCAAAAATTGTTTCCTTAACTGAAATTATTACAAAAAGAATTTTATTTTAAAAGATAATCTATTTTCAATATAAATTACATTACCAGTCAGTTTCTTATCAGATTTGGTGGCATCAAGCGAGCAATATGGATCCGTTGAAATTTTATCTTGATACTTCAGTAGACAAAAAAATGAAAAAATTTAAGTTTTTATGTTTGGTATTTTGAGATTTGTTAAAGATTGAGTAACGACTTTGGAACATAACATAACAGTTGAATGTACTTACCATTGGGTTTGATGCAGCCATTTCAATTGTTTTGCTTATATATTCATTAATAACTAAAAATAAAAAAGTAATTACTGTAAAGAATCTTTTCCTAAATTTTTACTATGCATACCACGAACCATAGAAATTTTTTTTACAAACCTGCTTGATCAGTAATGAGGCATTCACTAAGATGAATTCCTTTAACCTCAGTAGTGCCAATTAAAATTAAAACAACAATTACTAGAAATAAAAATTTCATTTTTGTATTGTATCTTAAAGAGATATGAATTGAAACTGAGACTACCCTGCTATTTTAATGACTTTATAAATGGACATTAATGCGTAACCAACCAGACTTGGACTAGATGTTGAATAAATATCAATATGAAATAAATTGAGATCTAGGTGATGTTTGTTTTGATATTTTATAGACTTGTTATTTTTAAAATAATATAAATACAATAAGAATGTCTACAATTATTTTCAATTTGTTCTACATTATTTTGATTTATAATGAAACTAATGGCAATGTTAACGCATTTTTGCTATAAAATCTGATAGCAATTATCATTTTACAACTAGTTCTGATCATTAAGTCAAAATGAAAACAAAAATAATTTTATTGTTTTTAATTTTTAATATTTTTGACAAGTGTCAAGCAAACTGTGTTTGTTTTGCGACTCCGTCATGTGAAACTGTGCGAAAAATTAATCAGCAGGAGAACAAAGCAATTTCTATTAAAGATGTTAAAAATTGGAATGAAACTTCAGGATTAGAGGATGGAACATTACATGTTAATGTTCATGTTGTACTACAAAGTACTACAGCAGCTGTTATATTAACAAGAGATAATTTTACATTTGTTTGTGATCATGAAGGCAGTTCCTACTATATAGATCCACAGGATCATACCCCAATCGTTTTGATTTCACTCAGAAATGAAAAGGATATTTTTGGTGTCCAATTTCTCACCATTTACAAAGATCTCGAAATTTTGGCACTAAGCACTTATCAGCCAGAATGGTTTAAATATCTAAAATCGTTACGCGAGCTTTACATTACCTCGGCAAAGATTGAGTCACTCGAAGCGAAGGTTTTTCAAGATTTAATTCACTTGAAAATTTTGGACTTATCTAATAATCAGATTAAAACAATTCATTCAGATAGTTTTGCAAATTTGCCAAGCTTAGTGACTCTCATTTTAAATGGCAATAATATTACATCAATTGATCAAAATCTCTTTCATATATTGCCAATTAGGAACCTGATAATGAATGATAATGCATGTGCAAGTGGAGGCATCAATAACGCTACCAAAACAGATTTAATGAATGTATTGAGTGACTGCTATAAATTGTATCGTCCACGTCTTGTAATTAATGAGAGTAATATAAATATTTTTTGAAATTTATTTGAAATTCTTAAACATTATTTTTTATTTTTTAGATCAAAATTATCAGTGGATGTCTGAAATAAATGCACTGAAAAAATTTGTTCAAGATTCACGTGAAAAATAGGTGATGCTTTCAAAACTAATTGATAAATAATATAGCTACAGATGAAAGCATTGCTACAAATGTCGCTAATAAAACTTACAAAGTTTCTGTATGTTACAAAAGGAGGATTAATTTACCAACTTTGGCATTGCACTTTTAATCTTAAAATTGGAAGAAAAAACAAATCACAAGCATTAACACTAGGGGATTGGGAGGTTAGCCCCAAATAGTAGAATTCAAATTCAACGTGAAATAACTTGCAAGTGACCTCTTTTCATTCCAGAAATATATTAAAAATTTATATCTATAAACTCGTACAAAATTAAAAATAACATCCATAAAACATCCCCGAAAATCTCGAAAAGTCAACTTTTAAATTCTTCTTTGTATTAGTTATTCCCAATAAAAATTCAAGTCTTTTCAATTTTATGACTTTAATTTCAAAACATTTAATTTTTTTTTTCAGGTACGAAAATTAAACTTTCCACTTTTTATTGTAATTAAATATCGGCAAAAATAATTTTTCTACCTACAAAGTTTTTATTGGCTGATTTATGGTATAAAAGTGGAACTATCGAGAGTTTTCCGATCATTATTGGCTGAAATTTAAGAGCATAAGAAGGTGAAATTAAGTATTTTATCCGAAAAAATTTGAAAATTCAGCACGATTGAAAACATCAAAAACCAAAAAAATTCAATTAAAATTGACAAGACTGAAGATTTTTACTAAAGATCCAGCAATGACATCCCAATCAACCTGGATGGAGCACCACGAATCATCTTCAATATCACAAGAGCAACTTGACGTTTACAAATCGTATGCCATGTGGGGTGCATACCAGCAACAAAATCAACTCGGTTATTTCTCATCAGTTCCAGCATTTCAGCAACTTTCTTACGTAGTTCATACCAGCCGTCCATCATCGTCATCAAGCAGCAATGGCAGAACGTCTACATCTCCAAATTTAACGACAAATGACTTTAAGTTATCATGTGAGCACTGCGGGAGTGTCTACATGTCAATAAAGCGACTACAAAATCACTACGAGAAGTGCATCATCCTCAATCCACATCTTGATGAAGTTATTGTCTGTAAGATATGCAAACGAACGTTCAGAACAAATTCAGGCTATGCAAATCATTTACTTAAGTTTCATGGCGAGACAATGAAAGCAAACGAGGACGTGAAAAGGTTGAGAAAGCGTGCGAGAAGTCACGACGACATTGAGGAGTTCAGAAAAGAAAATAAATCTATTTTTCATAGCATTGAGTTGATGGCGCAAAGCGATTCTCAAAGCTGAAAATACTTTTAAATGACAAATTTTGATAATTTAGATGAAATTATTGTACTAATGCATGTGCACTCAGGTTTATAAGTTTAGGTAGATTTGATACTCAAATGATAATAAAATTAAATTTTTATGACATTTTTTTAAATTTAAATGTTTTTTTAATTTTTTGTTTAGAAAGTTTCAGGAACGAAACGTGCCATCTTGGTTAAAACGTGGTCACCTTAGGTCTTGTTACTAACAAGACTTACGTAAAATCGTAAATTTTTTAGCTTATTTTGTCAAAAATATCAATGCTTGAGTTAAAATAAGTTTGGCGTAGCTCAGCTACAGTTCAGCTTCAGCTCAGCCGACGCTCAGCTGCAGCTCAGCCGCAGTTCAGCTTCAGCTCAGCTGCAGTTCAGCTAAGCTGCTGTTCAGCCGACGCTCAGCCGACGCTCAGCCGCAGTTCAGCCTCAGCTCAGCCGCAGTTCAGCTTCAGCTCAGCTGCAGTTCAGCCGCAGTTCAGCTTCAGCTCAGTTGCAGTTCAGCTAAGCTGCTGTTCAGCCGACGCTCAGCCGCAGTTCAGCCTCAGCTCAGCTGCAGTTCAGCCGCAGTTCAGCTTCAGCTCAGCTGTAGTTCAGCCGACGCTCAGCCGCAGCTCAGCCTCAGCTCAGCCTCAGCTCAGCCTCAGCTCAGCCTCAGCTCAGCCTCAGCTCAGCTGCTGTTCAGCTTCAGTTCAGCTTCAGTTCAGCCGACGCTCAGCCGCAGTTCAGCCGACGCTCAGCCGCAGTTCAGCCGACGCTCAGCCGCAGCTCAGCTTCAGCTCAGCCGCAGTTCAGCTGCAGCTCAGCTCAGCCGCAGTTCAGTCGACGCTCAGCCGCAGTTCAGCTTCAGCTCAGCTGCAGTTCAGCCTCAGCTCAGCCGCAGTTCAGCTGCAGTTCAGCTGCAGTTCAGCTTCAACTCAGTTTCAACAAAACTACTCAAGAATGTAGTCTCAGTGTATGAAATGGATATCTCGGGTCGAGGAAAATAAAATGTGGTCATCTTAATGAGGATTAGTCGAAAAATAGGGTTATCTCAGATTTAAAAAAATTAAAAATCCACAAATTAAATTATTAAATCTTCTTATCATGAAAATTTAAGATAAATAAACGTAATCTTTATTTTTTAAAATAGCTAAAAAAACATTACAAAGAATTATTAGACTCAGCAGTGTCTTCATACTTCATAAGTAGCTGCAAAACCTCAATTTCAGCTTTTCTCGAAAGTTTCTGATTCAAGCTCGCCAAATTCCTAAGCTGCATTGCAACTTTCTTGCCAAAATAATCAAATTCGTCTAAATTTTGTTCATCACATTTAACTTTTTTAGGTTTTAGTTCTCTTGACGGTGTTGGTTGTTTGGAATATTTTGGCTTTTTAGGCTCTGGACCGAATACTTCGTGGCTTATTGTAAATTTATTATTTTTTGATACATCTTCTTCTTCAGATTCATCATCCTCGAAATTTTGTTGGACAATCTCGCCAGCATCATATTCATCATCAAACTCATCCATAACATTCACAACTGAATTTGAATTTTCTTCTCGTTCCATTTTACAGGTATTTTCAAATGTGATGAATTCAACAGGTTCTTCAATTTTATCATCAGCATGAACAGCCCTGGTTGTTGCTGCAAATGTCATTAAGTCAAAGATATACTGATTTTTGATAGGTTCTGTGAATTGATGTTGATAATCTTCATACAGTTTGTATTGTTTTATTAACGTTGACCAATAAGTTCGAAGTTTGTTGATCGGAAACTGTGAGTAGAGAGCGTCTGAAATTGTAAAAAAATAAATTTGGATCATTACTAAATATTGAAAATTGTTTAGAAAAAATTTTGGACCCCCATGGGAGGTCAGACCCCCCCCCCACTCAGTGGTGCATAATCTACCAATATATGTTCAACAGTCACAAACCTGCAATTTCCTTCCACTCGTTTCTCCCCCGAAACCTCCTGAATTCCGCACTTGGATCGTACAAAACTGGATGTCTTTTAACTTCTCGAAGGAAGTCTCTTGTCATGTCTATAACTTTGCCATCCTCACACAGTGCAAGAGGTTCTGGAATGATTTCAAACATGTCAACAGGTTGCGATTCTCGACTTGTTACGACTTTCTTGATTGAAAATTCTGTCATGAACGAGAGCATGTCGTAGTAAATGTAGCCGGGGGCTGTAAGTTCTGAGCCTAGAAATTTAGGATAAAAATTATAAAAAAGTTAGAAATAATTTAAAAAATATTTACCATTATTCATAAAATGTTTGTCCCTCGCATGCTTAATTTTTACAAAACGATCGCGAATATTTTTCCAATGTTTTTTACATTTTTCTGGATCTTCATTTAAAATCTTTCCAATTTCCATCCAGCCTTTTTCCTTGTCTGCTTTTGGTCTTTTGTCATATTTATTGTTGTACAAAACTTCTCGTTTTTTGACTTCGTTTATTAAATTTACTGTAAATTGTGAATACATTGTTTGTGGTTTTTGTGGTTTTGCTTTGTTTGTTGGAAATTCTGATGCTGATGTTGAAGTTTTTAAGTCAATACTTTATGAATTTTTTAAATTTTAATTTTTTTTCAATACACAATATTTTTAAATATAATGAAAATATTTACTTTTTTATATTTAAATTTTTATTTATTTTAAACTTGAAGATTTTTTGATTTTTTCACACCAATGTTTAAATTTTTAATTTTTAAACAATATCAGACAATAAGAGATCAAAAATGATTTCAAAATTAAATCAAATATTTTACAAAACTCACTAAATTGACAGAAAATTTTAATTTTATTTTAATATTTTTGCACTTTTTGATTTTATTATTAATTTGCCAAAACATTCAGCTTTTATGTTACACGAATGTACGAAAATTTATTTTTAAAAGCATTTGTTGTTATTCAGCAGATTTGAATTTATTTCAACCGTTACAACAAATTTTAAAAACATTTGAAATATTTTAACTTCAAATAAAATTTGTGAGATACAGCAAAAATGTTCTAGCGAGAGACATCAAATGTTTGGGTCCAACAATTTACAACCAGTTGCCACTAGAAATTAGAGAAATTAGAACTTATAATACATTTAAAAAGAAATTAAAATCTTACCTGATTGATTATAAACAAATATTTTTGAGGGGCAATGCACTCGATGTAAACAAATTATTTCGGAAAGACTGAAAGAGATGCGAAACTTGCCGAATAATAATTTTGAATCTAAGATAAACGTTTTTTTCGCTTGATTTTTTTTTCTTTTGTTTTTTTGCTCATAATCTGATATTAAATTCTTGTTTTCTTACTTCTGGTTTAAGTGTGATGTACGCGTACGTACATTTTTTTTAAATTAACCTATCATTTTATCAACTTCGAATGTATTACTTTGCAATGTACTAATTAATTTTTTTTTCTCTCTCTTTCAATGAGTTTTTATTTTATATTCTATTTATCTATGTTAATTTTGAAGTTTAACTACCCGTGAGGGCTAATAAATATATTCAATTCAATTCAACTTTTTTTAATTCTTTTAAATTTTTTAAAAGTTTTATATATTTTTTACTGAATTTCAAAACTTATTTTGCATCGTCAATCACCTCCAACTTCCTCCCCAACCTCTCATATTCTTCATAATCCATCAGTGACTTCTCATTGTCCCCCAAATGGAAGTAAGACAGTCCACGATTAAACAGAATTTTTCGATTAACTGCGTCATTTCCTTCATCAATTTCCAATCCTTCCGTACAAATTTCAACAACAGCTGCATAATTCTTCTCCAAAATATTAATCTCAATCACGTCTAACAAGTCAATAAACTCTTGTGCCTTAGTTCCCATTTCGTCAGCTTCCTCAAAGTCTGGCTCATATTTTAAAGATTTCTGAAAATATTTCAAGCCTCTTTCAAGTTCACCAATCATGTACAAGTCGAGTGCCTTGTTGAATTTTTCTTGTGCAAAGGAATTGGCTGACGATGTTGGCCTTAAATCTGCTGAGTCATCTTCTGATGAGCTTTCGAAGTTTATAGCAAATTTTGATGAAATTTGTTTGAAACTTTCGGATGAGAATTTGTTGGTTGGAGGTTCTTCGGGGGACATTTGTGGATTGAGGTTAGGTTGGGATGATTTTGGAGATATTTGGATATTTTGGATGGGTTTTGATGTCCTCTTTGAAGATCTTCGTGAGTTTTGAGTCTCTTTTGGTGAATTTTTTCGAGGATTGTCTTCAGAACTTTTTGATGCATTCAGCTTCAAATCTTCATCTTTATATGATGATCCGTTTGCACTTCTTAGGGATCGTCGGTTGTTCTTTTCCTTGTTACCATTATTTTCAATTTTGCTGTCAATTTTCGGATCTGTGGCATTCGTTTCCAACATTTTGGTTCCAATGCTGCTTGAATTATTGACTGGATTTTTAGTTTTTAAACTTCCATTCGTAGTAAGCTGCTCACTGTTGAGTACGACATTATTTTCTGTTTCCGATGTTCTTCTTGGTTTTTCTTGTGCTGATGGGTTTGGTTGGGTCATTAAGGTCAAGCTGTTTGTTATATCATGATTTGTAGTTGAAGAACTTTCAGCATTGTTGAACGAATTTTCAGACTTTCCTCCTTGATCTTGCAAGTTTACATCAGTGTTCTGTGTATTGGATATCTGAGTATCCATGTCCATATTTTCAGGATTTTCCAAAATGTCCTTAACCTTGATAGAACTCAACGATTTTTCACCGACATCCTCAACACTTTTAT
Source organism: Chironomus tentans (assembly GCA_963573255.1). Taxonomy (NCBI): domain Eukaryota; kingdom Metazoa; phylum Arthropoda; class Insecta; order Diptera; family Chironomidae; genus Chironomus; species Chironomus tentans. The sequence continues at coordinate 1,130,222 of OY754305.1, forward strand.
CAAATTCTTCATCACTTTTCTCACCAACCTCAACCTTAATCTTCTCCAAGCAGACACGAACCTGCTTATTTTCAACTAGTGCTCTAGCTTTCATCTCTTTTGCCTGTTCCATTCCATCCTCGTTGACATCAATTGCAAGATCAAAATATCTCACGCTGTCCTCAAACTTTCCTTCGAAATAGAAAGCAACACCTTTTCCATACAGCGCATAAGAGTCAAATGGATTTTGTGACAAAACTTCATTCAGTAAATTGTGTGATCTTTTGAATTTTTTTCCAATCATCGTATTGGCTGCAGCTAGTAGGATTTTGTAGTGACTTGACTGCTCTTTTGGTGTCACCTTGAGGATTCTTTCGATTGTTTTGATGCACTTTGTGTACTGCTTTGATTTATATTCAATTAAAACTGATTCTTCGAAAAATGGAAGACTTTGCTTGGTGGTTTCATCAATTTGTGGATATGCTGCTTTTGAAAGGGATTGGGAATCTGCTGATGTTGATAAGTTTGAGTCTGTGATTGACAAAGTTGGTTCTATGGATGCTGGGTTGATGATCTTGCTTTGTTTTGACGGAAATTTAGACCTTAAGCTGTGTTTCTTGTGCTTTGTCGATTTTAACATTTTCTGTTGAACAAAATGTAAATTTTGTTTTTTATTTTTTGGAACTGATTTTTACGATATTAGAATAGTTCGTGAAATTTGAAATTTTCTCCTTGAATTCTAAATTTAATTTATTCTTTTTAAATACTTACAAATTTAATATTTTTTCAAAATAATAATTTTCGGAGTTTTGTTGAAAATATTTAATTCTTGTTGATGTTTTAAAAAATATTTCAAAGGAATTTAAGATTTTCTGATTAACAATTTTTAAGATACTGATGCAAGTACTTAAAATTTTGCAATTTATATTCCACAATCTTTCAATGTTCATGAAACTTTTAATTCAACTTATTCAAAAAAAAAAGTTTCTGTAAAAAATATCTTTGTTGATCGGAAACTTAACAAAGTTTCTAAAAAATCAAAATGAAAGTTTCACATTCATTCAGGTCAATAAAATTTTCCTTAAAACTCAATCCAAGAATTTCATTAGCATTCATTTCCAATTGCAATTTTGATCGCAACAAAAATATAATTTTATTAAGCATAAAAATTTAAAAAATTTTAAATAATAAAAACAAATTTTTTCGAATAAAACTGACAATAAGACTTCAGCCATGAAGGTTAGCAAGAAGCCATCATTCTATCCACGTGAAGAAGAACTTCGAGTTTCAGTTCTCCGCAAAACAATTCCAAAATCCTACTTCAAATACAAGGCTAAACTCATCAAAACATTGACAAAAGAGGCAGCACTGCATCTCCTCAACGACATCAAAAAATGCAAGAGCTTCTTGACAAAACCAAAAAAGTGTAAGAAAGAACCAAAGCAGGAAGAATCGCAAGTTGTTGTGGAATATGAAGGAGGCTATCGAGACATGGCTGTGAATTTTATTAAGAAATTTGGAATTGGAAAGAACCCAGGAAAAGGAGAAAAGAAAATTGTTGACCAAAAGACTGGAAAGGTCATGAGATTGTTGTACTTTTGAGGATTTTGGGTTCGTTTTTGTGATGAATTTGAAGCTAATTATGATTTTTGGTATTCATTGATGCTGTTCCTTAATTTTATAAATAAAATGTTGTCAATCTAAAAGTTTCGAGTTTTTAATGTCTTATTTTTGCATCCGAGATGACTAAATTTCATCTTTCTCGATCCGAGATGACTAAATTTTTGACTAGTTCGACCTGAGATGACCAATTTTTTGGAAAGCTTGACCTAAGATGACCAAATTTTTGACTAGTTCGATTCAAGTTGACCAAGTTTTATTTACATTTACCAAAACTTTCCAAATACTTCCTTTTATGACCGAAAATACAAAAGAAACCCATAGCAGTTAAAAAAATATTCAAATCCGCTGACTTAAAAACCTCCAAAACTTCCATCATCGTCCACCAGTCATCGCCACCATTGCCGTGTGTTTTTCTTGATTATCCAAAGAAAAAAAGAGTAAATTTCAATAAAATTCACCAAAAATGCAATCACTCGCGATCCGTTGTGCGTTATCACGCGGCATTCAGACTCTTCGCCTCCTGCCAATCCGTGCATTATCAATAAACACATCTAACAATGTCGATAATCGACAGAAATTTGTTACGTCAAAGATTGCGGTATGAAGAAAAAAAATTTTGTTTTTAAAAAAATTGAAATTTTATTTTTTGTTGTTGTTTTCAGCTTCAACTTCCACAAATCCGCAATTATTCTGCCAAGGAGCCTCTGACATTGAAAATGATTGAAGAGAGAATTACACTCGTCCTCAGTCTTTACGATAAAATTGACCCAGAGAAGCTTAAAAAGGAATCACACTTCATGAAGGACCTCGGTCTCGACTCATTGGATCACGTTGAGATTATTATGGCAGTTGAGGATGAGTTTGGATTTGAAATACCCGACATGGATGCAGAGAGACTTTATACCGTCAAGGATCTTATCAGATATATTGGCGATAAAGAGGATATTTATGATTAAACAGAATGTTAAAAGTAAAAAAATTAAAACATTTTCACAGAAAAATTTGTGTAGGAAAATATGATATCAGAAAATAAAAAGAAAAAAATATGAGTCTAATGGAAATTTTAGATGTGTAAACTGGTTCATTCTTGGGTATTTTGAAAATTTCTTGAAAATTTGGTCATCTTGGGTCGATCTAGTCGTAAATTCAGTCATCTCAGGTCGAGCTAGTCATAAATTCAGTCATCTCAGGTCGAGCTAGTCATAAATTCAGTCATCTCAGGTCGAGCTAGTCAAAACTTAGATCATCTTAGATTGAGAAGTAATTAGGTCATCTAAAATTAGAAAAATTTTAACTGAATTTTAAAATTTGAGTATGAAAAAAAACAAAAAACATAAAAAATCTCAAAACAAAATAAACTTTTTAAATACCAAAAAATCTCATAACGGCTGCTAAAAATTCAAATCCAGCTGAAACTTTCTCCACAGATGCTGAATAAATCTCGCAACTCACGAGGTTCTAAGCATTAATATCCAATTCGACGACGACAAGAAAAGTGAAGTCTCACAATAAAAAAAATCAAAACAAATCGAATTTTCGAGTGATAAGTGCTGTGTGTTAGTTCAGATACGATAAGAATTGTGTAGCAAGTCAGTAGTTGTATAGTTAGTGATCCATAAGCACTGAATTAATTCAATTTCAATGCCATTTAGTGGATTGAAAAAATTCTGAAAAAAAGTTGAGAGAAAAAAATAGAAAAAAATTTCAATTATGGATATCGATCGAACAATCCATGAGATGGAACAGGCAGCAAACATCCTGCTGGTAAGCGAATCAGTTCAGTAAATGAACAAAGCATCGGAATTTTAAAGCATCATTACTCTGTGGATTTATAGACGTGGAAAAATTATGGTTCTCGTCTTTTACCGCCCAAAAAATTTTCTTCCTTCTTTTTGTTCGACGGAACTCAATGGAAGGAACTTTGGGAGTCCTTGGGGGATTTTGTGGATGGTGTTGGGTAACAGATGTTGGTTGAGTTGTCCTGATGTCAAACTGCTTCTCGTTAATTTGAGATTAGCAGCTAAAATGGATCAATTTGTCTGCGTATTTACATTTTAACTTGCATATTTTAATGCACAATTTATGGATTTTCTATTAAAAAATTATTTTGGTGATAACAAGTGTTAGCCTCTGTATAATCATGATTTGTACTATTTATTATTTCAGTAACCATAGTTATTAGATTTACTTTGTCAACAATAAGCATTAAATTGTCAGGATTTTCTAAAACAAACCTAAAATTAGAATTTTCTCAGTTTTTACTACTATGTTGCTGGTCAAGCGCATCAACTATGATCCACTATATGATCCAGTTCCACATTATACTGTAGCTCATGATCCTATGTTGAACCAAGGGTGTTTCATCTGATTCTGTTGCTAACCTTGTCTTCTAGAACCTTACGGCATATGACTAGAGCTCTCAATCCTTAAGTATAGAATGAAATTAGTTCAAAGATTAAGAATGTGAAATTTCCCATCCCTTGACATTCACCAGCCAAATTTCATTACAAACATTTTTTTTTCAGAATCCTTATCAATCATCACGCGATTACATCAAAATGTCAGAAAATGTCTTCATTTCATTCTCAAAATCACAATTGACGATTCCACAATGCTTTCACATCCTCGAGAAGACGAGAGTCGAACTTGTGCTGTTCGAGACGGTGAAGATGATTAAAAATATTTTAATTTATGAATGGCGTGGACTTGGTGATGAAGACAAGATGGTCATGAGACAAAAGTTACTCGATTATGTTTTAAATAATCCAAATTTACCGTCGTCCGTCATTGAAAGGGTTTTACAAATTGTTGCAATTATGGTCAAGAGAAAGTTTTTGGAGGACGGTGGGGATGAGTTGAAGGTGTTACTGGAGACCATTAAAGGAATGATTTTTGGATCGCAGGATAATCGAGTGCAACAGGTATGTTTGGTGATATTTTATTTTTTTTTGTGTGTTATGAAAAAATGGAGATGATATTGCAATTTTTTATGAGGTTAGTGACCTTAATGGGTCATTCACCCTTCAGCCGAATTTGGAAAATCTTGTGAATAGATTTATTTTTTCAAAATTTTATTTTTTTAACATTTTAGAAAATTTTTAAAAAAATAAAAAATTTAAAAAGTTTTAAAAAAGTTAAAAAAATTTAAAAAAAGATAAAAATTGAAAAGTTAAATTTTTATAAATTGATATATATAATATTAATAATATTAATATTAATAATATTAATATATTGATATATATATATAATATGATATATATAACATATATAATATTATTTAAAAATTTAAATTTTTATAAATTTTTATGCATTTGTTTAAAAATTTAAATTTTTAAATTTCAAAATATTTTTTAAGACAATTGAAAATTATAATCTAGAAACTAATAATTTCGTCTTCATTTTTTAGGTATCCTGTGCCTTTATCGTCTCAATACTCCAAGAGTTCACCAACACTGTAAAATCTGAGGACGTCGTTCTGTCATTTGAGGAACATTTCCGAGCCAAAAAGATGTTTGAAGCCCGTGAACTCCTGCTCATATTTAAGTTAATTTTCGATGCCATGGAACGTCTTCTTCCTATTTTAGATATTAATAATCCAACACATTTTATTATGCTTGAATCATCACTTAAAATAATGGAGCTTGTCCTGTCTTGGAGCTATATCACTGCACTCATACCAAAACGGATAATTAAGGCATTCGAGAGTCTCAATAATATTAAGCAACAGCCAAGTTTAAGGTTGTCAGCAATATGGCAGCCAGTGATGCTACAAAGGCACACAATTGAAGTATTTTTCATCATTTATTGGCGAATTCGTGATCAACCGGTCCTGCAGCAAAAAGGCATCAATTGTCTCATTCAACTCAGCACACTTTCCGGTCCGATTTTCTCAATTGCTAATTCAAGCTTCACGTACTTCCGCGATTATGTTGAATTGCTCATGATGATGCTCAAAAATTGTGATGTTAATGAATGTGAGGCGTTTGGGATATCGACAATTATTAGGAAATTGCTCATGATCCACAATGTCAAGACGGAATTGTCGCGGATGGATGAGGGACTTGTGAAGGAATTTCTTGGCGCGATGGTTCTTATGACTGTTAAATTTATTGAAATGAGTGTTAAGGAAAATGTGAGTAAAATTGACTTAATTTTACTTATTTTAGCCTTCATTTGACTGAGTTGTTCAAAATTTGATTGCATTTGACCTAGTTTTACCCCAACTCACAAAAAACTTACAATTTTCAACTTCCAGCTTTCATACGGCGATGCAGTCTACACAGATGCAACTAAGTCTCTCCTTGAGGCATGGCTAGATGTTATTAATGTCATCGAATTTGCATTTTCTGAAGAGGTTCATCATCATGCGCGTGTAATTTTCAACAGATTTATTGAATGTAATATAAATGGAGGTTCAACAGATCAAGAAATAAACGAAAATGAGGAAACTGAGAGGGAGGCATACAAGGAACAGCTGATTATTATTGGATTTTTGGGACGACTTAGTGTTGATCATTCGCTTCAGCAGCTTGCTCTTCATATGGAAGCTAAATTGAATGAATTGTGCACTAGTATGGATAAACCTGACAGTGGTGAGTAGAACTGGATAATTTTTTTGGGATTTTGAGGTTATTTTCCTAAAGTTTTGGTATTTTGAGGTTATTTTCTTAAATTTTAAGATTTTGAAATTATGTTAACAATTTTACTAATTTCCAAATTTTTCCAGTCACAAAAATCTTCGACGCCCTAACATGGCTCATCATGATCGCCGGTCATGTCCTAACCATGGATGCGATAGGAGAAAAGCCTCTAATTCCGCGTGAAATCAACCAGCTTTCAGTTCAACTCTCACAAGAACATAAAATTGACTCACAATCAACATTATCGACACTGCATGGATCAACTCAACTCCAACAGCCACACCAAAAATGTGATCCAGCTGTGCGGATTCTAGCGGATGTCTTGAGACTTTGTGAGATGGAAAATCGTGCAATTGATGGTGGATTTGGTGCAACTTGGAGTCCGTTGCTGTCAAGTACAATAATTTGGTTCATTGGAATGTACACAAGCAGTTATGTCCTCATTGATGCAAATTACTACAATCCATTGGCACCAATTTATCAAGAAATGTTTGTTGCTGGATCTGTTGTGCCTGCATCATCATGGTGCATGAATTACATCTTAAACAAAGTTGCATGGAACCTCCACAAATATCATCATGATGTTGACGTTATTGAGGAATCAATTCGACTGTTTTTGGACATTGTAAATGTGCGGAATCAGAAACTTCCACATGTCATCGAACTTGAAAGTTTTCAAAATTTGATTCACTTGAGGGATTTGCAGTTGGACTCAAAAGTTAAGAGGAATGTTTATAAAGGTCTCATTATGGCAACAGCTGCATTCCAGAATACTGATCAGAAACAAGAGTGCCTTAGGCATTTATTAGAACCAATTGGACACAGATTTGATTCAGTTTTTGCTGAGGGTCAACGAATGGTTCACGAAACTTCTACTCGTGAGAAAATTTTGATTGTTTTAGAGGAAATGACGGGAGTTGCTCAAGGGATTAACGGAAGTACGTTTCCATTTGTGTATCAAGCTATGCGCGAGAGATTCCATCGACTGCCAGACATAATGCTCATTTGGAGAAATTATTTGGATATAAATTGTGCTGTCATGAAAGTGCTCATTGAGATGACGACGATTCAGGTTGTAACGAGCGGTGCAATCGAATTATCGAGAGATTTTTATGAGGTTTGCTTCCGGGCGATGAGATGTTATATGGAACAGCAGGGTCAGAGAATTGAGAAGATTTATGGCGAGGATGAAGAACAGCCTGAAGATATTTTGATATTTGTTGAACTGTTTAAGAAACTAACAATTCAGTATGTCTTTGAACAAGCTGGTAAGTTAATTGTAGATTTATTTGAGATAGTTTTGCAAACTGATTGACATATCCTCACTTTTTGTAGATCACAGCATCGTAGCTAACCTAGGCATCACAATTTTATCGAACTTAATGCCAAAAATGTATCCAATTCTGGATCGATTTCCGGATATTGCCATGGCCTACTACAAAAGCCTTAATTGCTTTTTAGAACTTCTTGTCTGTAATAATGAGGTGAGTAAGAAAATTCAAAAAAAAATTATTTTTTTTAAAAAATCCTTTATTCTTGCAGCTCCACCAACTTCCAGTCGAGATCCTGAACCACATTTTGTACACGATAAAAATTGGACTGACATCATTTACATATCCAGAAATTCAAGGTCATTCACTCGATCTTCTCATAACATTCGGTGACTCAATGATTCAAGACACAGAGAACAAGCTCATCTTATTAAAGGAACTGATCATCGAACCGTTCGGAAAACTTCTTTTTGACGTCATTGTCGGATTGAATCTGCATAGTGAGAACAAAAATGACTGCTACGGAGCTATTTATTTATTGGGTTGTGCAGCACCATCAGCTGAGGCTAATTTCTGTCATGAAATGGTCACGGCTCTAGTCAATAAGCAGAAGTGTCGGGTGACTTATGCAACGGAAGCTGACACACCAGAAGTTGAAAAACTCAAAGGTTTCGTCTTTAATCATTCGCGTGAACAAAAAATGAACTTTATTGATTTAATTGATAAGTTTGTATCGGGAATTTGCTTTTTGTATCATCAGGAGTAAAAAATGGAGAAGGGAGGGGGTGAAAAATGGATAGATTGACGTTTTGTGAGACTTTTTGGAAATTTTGAATTTTTAAGTTTGAATTTTTAATTTTAACAAAAATGCTGCTAAAATTGCTACAAAACTGTAAATAAAATTAAAAAAAATGAAATTAATTTTTTTAAACAAAAAAAACTTCAATTTTTTAATAAATAAACATTTTTTTAAAACCATTTTTATTAAAACTGAATAATATATTTAAAAAAATTAAGATAAAAATTATAATGCCAGTTAAAGTACAAAACTGAACTTAAGCAGTTTGAATTTTTTAAAAAGAAATATAAATCCCAAAAAATCTCACAAAATCTTCAAAAAAAGGATAAAATTTTTTCTAATTCTCATGTGATCATTTTTGAATAAAAGAAAGCAAAATGAAGGAAATTGAAAGCAAGAAAATGAAGAAAAATATTTGTGAAAGAAATTTTTTTGTCTCTAATTCCAAAGACTCTTAATGTTAGCAAGAATAAAACAAAAAATATCTAAAATCATCTTTTTACTAAAGAATTTTTATAGAATTTAAGACAGCAAATTGAAAAAAATATTTTTGCTGTGTAGGTCGAAAGATTATTAAAAACACTATGAACTAGTATGAACTTTACACTAAATTTTTGTTTTTAATCATTTCTAATTTTAATTGAAAAAAAAATTTTTTTAGTATTTTAAAATTTAAGTGTTAATTTTAAATATTTTATCAAAATTCTTGATCAGTTGTAAATTTATTTTTCTTAAATTAGTTTTATTTTTAATTTTTGAAATTTATTTGAAATTTTTTTTCAAAAAATAAATTGTTTTTTAAATTTTAAATTTTTTTAAAAAAAAATTTTATAGGAAAAAACTGAAATGTAAATTTTTAAACTTTTGCACGAGAATGCTTAATTTGTCTTAAATTATATTTCAATTTCTGAATAGAAAAAATCATTTTCTAATTTGTTTCAACATTTTAAATGTTTTTTTTGAATCATTGAATGTAAAATCTTTATATGGTAGAAAAAGTCCAAAAAATAGATTTTTGAAAAACATTTTTGACAAAAAAAATTAAATTTTTTAAAAAAACATTTTTGACAAAAATTAAATTTTTGAAGAAATTTTGCAATTTTTAAAAACACTTTTTTAAAATAATGAGCTCATGTGAATATTAGAAAAACTTAAGTATATTTAAGTTAAAGCACTGATTTTAGACGAGGTAGAAATATTTTTAATTTTAATATTCTGAATCATAAAAAAATTAAATAAAATATTTGAGCTTAACGCAAACTAATATGACACATCGATGAATATTTTTTTGAAATTTGAGTTTTAAAGTAGTTAAATACAAAGAAACTTTTTAAATTCAGCTTTTGAATGTAAATTTTTAAGTTTTTTAAAATTGTAATTCAAATAAATTTTTCTCCTTGAATCACAAATTTAAATATTTTGTACAGCAAACAAACAAAGAAATCAATTAAATAAAAGTTAAGCATTATTAAAAAATGTTTTATTATAATTTGTTCAATTATATTTTAATTTATTTAAAATATCATGACAGTTTAAAAAACAATCAAATTCAGATACTAGATTTTTACATTTTAGACAATAAATAATAAATTATACTCAATTATGACATCTTCTCTAATTCAATCATCTTTGCCTGCAAGACTACCAAAAATTACCAGCTTCTGTTATAATTTGAGAATATGTTTTTGTTTCGTACTTCAGTTCTGCTCTAAAATTCACACGCGATGGTTCAAATTGTCTCCAATTTAAAAATACTCAAATTTTTTTTATTAGAAACTTTAAAATTATTTCCAATTTTTTTGATGTCATTTGTAAAGTTTTTCATTCCAAAGAGTCGCAAAAATATTTCCGGTCAACTTGCATTAGTCACAGGCGGTTCTGAAGGCTTTGGACGTGCTCTGGCATTCAGATTAGCACAAGAAGGCTGCAACATTGCAATTGTAAATCGAAATTTAGACAAAGGTAAAAAAACAGCAGAAGAAATTCATAAAAAATTCTATGTTAAAGTTCAAGCCTTTCAATGCGATGTCTCAAAACGTGAGGATGTGAAAAGGCTGAAAGATGAAGTTAAAAAGTCACTTGGAATTGTCGATATTTTGATTAATAATGCTGGGTTATTGACGGTTGATAATTCTGTGCTGGAAGGAGATGATGAATATTATCAATATTGCATGGATGTAAATCTGATGTCATACATTTGGGTGAATATATTTTTAGAGTCGAATGGGGCAAGATCCTACATAAAGTCACCTTAAACCCCAAAATAATATACAAACAATTTTTTTACCCCTCAGACAACCCGAGAATTTCTCCCTGATATGATAAAACAGCGTCGAGGTCACATTGTTGGCATCTCATCTATAACAAGGCTTTGTGGGTTCCAGAATATTGTGACTTACCTGACCACAAAGTATGGCAATCATGGCTTCATGGAGGGTCTGCGAGAAGACATGTGCTTTTATGGATTTGATGACTTTATCAAAATTTCAACAGTTTTTCCAGGATTTGTGAAAACAAATGATGAATTTATTAGTCAAATGTTGGAATATTCGTTAGACACTGTTTTGATGTTTAAGGAATCAAAATCAGCGGCTGATCAAATTGTGAAAGGAATTTTAAAAAATCAAGAAAATATTTTTGTGTCGTGGTTGGAAGTTTTTCAAGCAAAATTGATTAATTCATTGCCTAGAAAATTGAAAACATTTTTGATGAATAAAGCTTTTAAAGACGGTAAACACGACGAGTATCTTCAGATGAGACTAAAAAAATTGAACCTAAATAAAATAGACATTTGATTCGCTATTTTTGTATAGAAAAAACATTCGCAGATGTTGAACAATAAAATTAAATTATCTAATACTTTTGTTTATTTTTATTGCCGTTATTATTTTCATTCATGTGTTGAAAAATTCACACTACGATTCGTGAACCAACGACGTCATGGAACGCCAAAAAACCGGAATATTGATCATCAATTTATCTTCACGTTCAGCTTGTGCGAATATTTTTTATTGACTTTTTCTTCTCATTCAATCGGATGATTGTAAATTGTTTTATTAACTGTTAATGCTGTTTAGACAAAAATACTGAGTCTGAGCTTCATTAAGGCTGAGTTTCTTTGTTTCCATTGATCACTGAGGCTAAACGTCATCTTGTTTCCATGCGTTACTAAAGCTATGCGTACAACTAGTAATTTGTCACTAAGGCTGTGCGTCACTAAGGCTGTGCGTTACTAAAGCTATGCATACAATTAGTAATTTGTCACTAAAGCTGTGTATCACTAAAGCTGTGCGTCACTAAGGCTGTGCGTCACTAAGGCTGTGCGTTACTAAGGCTGAGCGTCATTATTTCATGTGTGCCATTAAGGCTGTGCGTTACCTTGTTTAAATGTCACTAAAGCTGAGCGTCATATTTTCTGCATGCTTTATTAAAATTAAGTTACATTTTTCAACTCGGTGACCAAAACTGTGTCAACATTGAACACATGGAGAATACAATGATCACAATAAAAATTCCATATGTTACTACAATCTTCCACATTCATGTAATTAATTCCTTTACAAGCTTCATTCTATGAAGTTAATTAGTCGGTACTTTTTACTAGTTATATTAAAAAATTATTCAAAATTGCCACCTAGTAAATAATTAAGTCATAAAATTATACAATGTGAGCCTCCGAATCGGCAATTTTTTCACAATCTCAAACAAATTGCCGATATTACTCTCACGTAGCCTTAATTGTAATTTTCGATCACTAAAAATTCTATATTATGAGTAAAACTGAATAAGTTTTTAGGTAATTAGCAATTGCAACCAGTTCTGCGAATCGTTTTGTTTCAATTAAAATTCAGAATCTGTTTTCCTGATTTGTAGGTTGAACTGTGATATTTATGTTCAGTTTTGTTCTAAGATTCAATCATGATAGATCAAAATAATTTGATTGTAAATTTGAAGTCAAATTGTGGTTTTTATTTGACAATTTTTGCAATAATTTTGCTCCCAATTCTTAAATTTTTCTTCCAAAAAAAGGACAAAAATATTTCCGGTCAATTAGCTCTAATCACAGGCGGTTCTGAAGGCATAGGACGTGCTATTGCATTCAGATTAGCACAAGAAGGCTGCAACATTGCAATTGCAAATCGAAATTTAGAAAAAGGTCAAAAAACAGCTGAAGAAATTCGTAAAAAATTCAATGTGAAGGTTCAAGCCTTTCAGTGCGATGTCTCGAAACGTGAGGATGTAAAAAGGTTGAAAAATGAAGTTAAAAAATCACTTGGAACTGTCGATTTATTGATCAATAATGCTGGACTGATGCCTATCGAGCATTCAGTGCTTGAGGGTGACGATGAATACTATCAATATGTCATGGATGTGAACTTAACATCGTGGATTTGGGTAAGTAACAAAATTTTGTTGGTAAAGCTGAACGTCGGTCAAGCTGAGCGTTGGTCAAGCTGATCGATTTTCAAGCTATGCTTTGCATTGGCTGAGCGTCTTTGATGTTGAATTTAGTCTTAGTTGATCACCTTAAAGCTAAGCTAATTTTATAAGAGCTAAAATGCATTAATTTTAATCTCATTTCTAGACCACTCGAGCTTTTCTTCCCGAAATGATCAAACAGAAACGAGGTCACATTGTCGGTGTTTCGTCACTCTCATATCAATGTCCAATTCAAAATACAATCACATATACAACCACAAAATATGGCAATAGAGGATTTATTGATGCACTGCGAGAGGAAATGAGCTTCTATGGATTTGATTTCATTAAAACGTCGACAATTTTCACGGGATTTGTTAAAACTAAAGATGAAATGGTTGATATGATTTCAACATACTTTCATTATAAATATTTGTTGTTCTGTGAGGCTGACAAGTTGGCTGATACTGTTGTTGACGGGATATTAAAGAATCGTCACATTATTCATGCATCACGTGCTGAAAGTTTGATTGCTAATTTCCTATTTTACTTGCCTAGAAGACTTAAAACATTGATAATGAGATACTTGGTCAAAAGTAGTAAGAGAGATGAATATATCAAAATGAGGCTAAAAAGTTGTAAATTAATTGATTAAAAATTGTTAATTATTAATATAATAATTGGAAATAAAAAAAGGTGAAACTTTCTACGGCTGAGCGTTTCTTATACTTAATTACTTTTCCTACGGCTGAGCGTTGATTCAGCTTAGTTCCACTTCGTGCATCTGATTTAGTTCTACTTTATTTTGAGTATGAAAATGTCAAAGCCTACAAAAATTAGCTAACATACCAAACCCATATCCATTCATGAATTTCTCTCATTGTGAATTTTTATATCGTCTAGCCGTAAAGTTATCTAACAATGTCCCATATATTTGTAACATATTACGACATTTTTAAATGTAAATTTTTTCTCATCTGCTTTAATCTTTTATTCGCAAAAAATTTGAATCTTTAATGTTACAAAATATTTTTATTCTCAAATTTCACTCAGCTGAAAATTTTGGATCAACTTTTTTCAGTCTTATTTCAGGCATCAGACATGTCACATCATATTGTTGAATTTTTGGAATTTATTGAAAGCATCAAGCTTATTATTTTATTAATTATTGTGCTGATTCCAAGTATTCTTTTATCAGCTATAAAATTATTTATCCCGAAAAGTAGAAAAAATATTTCCGGTCAACTAGCTTTGATTACAGGCGGTTCTGAGGGCATAGGACGTGCTATTGCATTTAAATTAGCACAAGAAGGCTGCAACATTGCAATTGTAAATCGAAATTTAGAAAAAGGTCAAAAAACAGCTGAAGAAATTCGTAAAAAATTCAATGTTAAGGTTCAAGCCTTTCAGTGTGATGTCTCTAAACGTGAGGATGTGAAAAAGTTGAAAGATGAAGTCAAAAAGTCACTTGGAACTGTCGATTTATTGATCAATAATGCTGGGTTGATGCCTGTGGAACATTCATTGCTGGAAGGAGATGATGAATACTATCAGTATGTCATGGATGTAAATTTGACTTCCTATGTCTGGGTTAGTATTTCTTGGTCAAGCTGAGCGTTGGTCAGGCTGAGTGTCAGTCAGGCTGAGCGTTGGTCAAGCTGAGCGTTTGTTCTACATAAAAACAAAATGTTGAAAATTTAATTTTAATATTTTCAGATAACCCGAGCCTTTCTTCCAGATATGATTAAAAATAAACGAGGTCATATTGTCGGAGTGTCGTCGCAAGCTTATCAACTTCCATTGCACAGTATGACAATCTATGCAACAACGAAATTCGGAAATAAAGGATTCATTGATGCTCTGCGAGAAGACTTGTTCTGCTATGGATTTAGTGATTTTATTAAAACTTCAACTGTGTTCACAGGATTTGTTAAAACTAAGGATGACATGGTCGATGCTGTAACAAGTAACTTTCGAGATTTCTTTCTTTCCATGTGCGAGCCTGAAAAAGTTGCTGATACTGTTGTGAATGGAATACAAAGAGATGAAGAAAATATTTATGCATCGATTATTGAAGCATTTTTTGCATCTTTGGTTTACGTCTTTCCCAGAAATATGAAAAATTTATTTTTTCAAAACTCATTTAAAAAAGATAAGCGTGATGAGTATGTTAATATGAGGTTAAAGAACTGCAAATTATTGAATTGATTATATATTTTATAAAATAATTATTGTTAAAGGTTATCGTAGACTACGAAATGCAAAATAAAAATAAAACTTTAATCTTTTGAAAAAATATTTTTATTTTCAATAATTAAAGTATTCTTAAATTTTTAAAAAATTGA
Organism: Chironomus tentans; assembly: GCA_963573255.1. Taxonomy (NCBI): domain Eukaryota; kingdom Metazoa; phylum Arthropoda; class Insecta; order Diptera; family Chironomidae; genus Chironomus; species Chironomus tentans. The sequence continues at coordinate 1,145,298 of OY754305.1, forward strand.
AATTTTTAAATTTTTAGAAATTTAACACTTTTTTTTAGAAAAAGTTAATTTTTTTAAAAAAATTCAACATGTTTTAAAAAATTTAATTTTTTTAAAATTCTAATATTTTTAAAAAAAATTTAATTTTTTTAAAAATTTTAATATTTTTTAAAAAATTATATCAAATAAATAAATCCAATTTTTAAAGTGGTAGTTGGTCACGTTTTCAATGTCTATAAAATAAATTCAAAACTATTTTCAAGGGAGTATCCACAACGTCAAATCAAGAATTCTTCTCTCCCAGGACGGATGATCGAATCATCACAGACATAATGTCGCACATTCGCATTTAAATATAGTTTTAAGAGAGGAGAATCAACAGAAAAGAAATGAATTCATAATTTATGCTTTGTAAATAAGAGAAGCAAAAATATCTCAAGCTCGTAGTCTCATCGGTGTGGGTCGTAAGAAAACAGTAAGCGATTAAAAGAATTTATTAAAAATCTATCAAAAATTTCAATTTTTTCTTTCACAAAATTTCTTCCCTTTTGGTGACTCAAAAAAATATTTTTTGTAAAATTAAAAATTCAAGTCGTTATGAAGAACGAGTCCGTGTGGCAGTTGCTGAACAACATTTTATCCGGTCGACACGAATTAAAATGGAAAAATCCGCCACCGTACAGCAAACAAAAGGCCTACGAGCCCACTGAGGTGAGTCTCGTCGAATATCCTGGAAAAAAATTTTTACCCTCAATTATGCAATTATATAAAATCTGGCCGACTGACAATGACATTGATGAGAAAACAATAATTGCCGCATTTTACACTCAATATCGGCATACATAAATTATTATATAAAATATTTCTCAAGTGCATGTGCTGACGCTCTCGATGAACATTGAAAAAATAAGTTGCATCTATGATGAAAAGTAAATGAGACGAGGAAAAGAAAAATTTTTGTGAAAAACAGACAAAATTGGCGAGATTGATGATGCAGCCGAAAAGAATATTAATTAATTTTGATATTGTGCGAGAAAAAATTTGCATTGTGTTAGGAATTTGTCGATATTTGAACAGAATTTTTATGGGAATTATATTTTTTGTGAACTTTGAAGTGATATTAAGTTTGCTTTAGGTTCAGTCTGGAACTGATTTCTAGGACTAACCATGGTGATCTACCTTACCCCGCCGTCCTTGAAATGGCCATAAAGATTACATATTTGACTTCTGAATAGCCTGACTTCTCATTATTATCAACAAAAAACATGAGACTAAAAGAATAACAAGAGCAGGTGGTCACTTTGAGAGAGAGAAACTCTTCTCTTATCAAGAATTGATTTTAAAAACATTGATAAATCCAGACAGACAAGTTAAAGAGGGGATCAAGGTTGAAGATTCATTCAAGTCGATGTTTTGAGAATTTTTGGAGTGTAAAAAAATAAAAAAATCTTGGAGAGTCTAAGATCATATAAAAATTGATGATTTTTGAATAGCTGCTAAAAGATTGTATTTCTAAAAATTTTCATCATTAAACAAAAATCCTTATAACTAACCTAATTACAGGTATGACGTATTGTATGTTAATCAATAGAGTAATTTTGAAATTGTGTCAAGTTTACGACTCCTCATGCGGCATATTGAGTACATCATGAAAAATCGATGTAGTTGCCGGCGCTATTTTGAAATAAACGTGATTTGTTATTTATTTATAGGATTTTGAACTTTGTTGTTTATATATTTTTTATTTTACTATTTTATAGGTAGAACATGTTGCCAATTGTGCTTCTCATGGATTGCTGTGAGTTGAGAATTTTTTTTAAAAAGAACTAGTTTTAAAATATTGAGTTTTAAATTTGTTAAAATTTAACTTTTTAAAATTTAAATTTGTTAAAATTTAACTTTTTAAAATTTAAATTTGTTAAAATTTAACTTCTTAAAATTTAACTTTTTAAAATTTAAATTTGTTAAAATTTAACTTTTTAAAATTTAAATTTTTAAAAACTTATAATTTTTAAAAAATTTAAATTTTTTAAATTATTCATTTTTTTTTAAATTACACATGTTCTTTTTTAAAAATTTTAATTTTGACAAACATTTTAAACATTTTAATTTAAAAAATTTTCAGAATCATTCCATCAATCTACGCTTTATACGTACTTCACTCAAAGTCTCACACAAGTGACCAAAAACTCGTCAGTTTCATTTATGGTTCAGCTTTAATTCTCTTATTTAGCATTTCATTCTTCTACCATTGGGTATTTTTCCGGTATCGAAACTTGATGTTGAAGGATTTTCTTCATCGACTTGATCGTGCTATGATTTACATTTTTATCGCTGGATCTTATTATCCGTGGTTAATATTAGAAAAATTTCAATATCCAACTATTGCGTCGTTGCTTCGGTGGCTTGTTTGGATTTTGGCGGGTCTTGGAATTTTTTATCAACAGGTGAGTTTTAAATTAAAATTTTCAAAATTTTTAACTTTTTTTCAATTTCTAACTATTTTCAACTTTTTATTTTTTTAATTTTAATAAAAAAATTGAACTTTTTTTTAACTTTTTCAATTTTTTAGTTTTGTTTATTTTTTCTTTAAATTTCATTAATTTTTAATTTTTTCTTATTTTTCGAATTAAAAAAAATGGTTTCCAAACTTTTCTGATTCCAGCTCTTCCACGAACGTTATAAATGTGTCGAGACATTTTTCTATATCGTTATCGGTCTCACACCAGCCATAATTCTAATTCTCCTTTGTGGCCACGAGTTTGTTGCAATGTTTGAGCTTGAAATTGGCGGAATTTTGTACTTAATTGGAGTATTTTTCTTCAAATCTGATGGTAAAGTTGGATGTGCACATGCAATATGGCACTTATTCGTCGTACTGGCTGCCGCTGTTCATTATTTTGCGATTCTCAATCATCTTTATGTCGATCAAATTACGAATCATGATGAAAATTGAAGTAAATTTAAGGAAAATGATGATAATAAAAAAATAATACTCAGAAACCCAATTTTCTTCCATGAAGTGTAAAAAAAGTGGAAGTAAAAAAAGTAAAATTAAGAATCTCATAAATAGGATGAAAATATTTAATTGTAATTTAGAATATGAAAAATTATTAGTGAGTGAAATTGAATGTGCTTAAGTCCTGTAAATTGTTTTGTGATACTTTAATGAAAATTCTCTTATCCAAAAATGTTTTTCATACTTAAATATTTTTTTTAAAATCCAAATTTTTTAACTTAGTCAAAATTAAATTTTTGTGTTGTTTTACTCAGTGTACCTTACAATTGTGAATTTTTTTTCCATTTTTTTAATGTTATTATTAGAATTTTTAATTAATTTGAGTGCATTTCTATAAATTTTTTAATTTAAAAGATAAATTGACAACATTTGAGAATAGTCATTTATTTTTTGATCAATTTGAAACCAAATAGTGTTTTTAAAACTAATATTTTTTCAAATATTTGTATAAAATTTGGACAAAAATGTGAAATAAAAATCAAAACCCCAAAAAATATTAATTTAAATATTTTCTTCTCATATTCTTTATTTTTCAGTTAACTATTCATATAAAAATTCATTAAATTTATTTTTGTGTTTACAAATTTTCACCAAAATTCTCATCACTGAAGATAATTTCATATTTTTCTCCAGTTTCCTGTTGAATCAGCACTGTTGGTGAGTTTGGCGTCCTCGGTGAATATTGCTGTGTTAAATTAGATCCTTCAGAATTATGTTTTGGACTTGGTTCACAGTTTTTAACAATATGTTGAGAATTTGTGGAATTTTGACCGTCATTTTGAATAATCTGTGCATCAATTACTCCTTTTGGTGAATTATGTACAAACTTTGGTGAACTTTGTCCATAGTTTGGTGAATTTTGTCCACCACTTGGTGAGGCTTGCTGCACATTAAAGTTAGAATGTGGAATTTTTATTTTATTTTGTAGAGCTTGATGTGAATTGTTGACGATTCTAAAGTTTTTAATTCCATTTGGTGAAATTTGTTGAATTTTAACATTATTTCCGATCAAATTTGCAGCATTTATATATCTTATGTTCGAATTTGATGCCATCAAGGTATAAGCTGTTTGACTCTTTAATGCTCCATTGTTTGAGGTTATGTTTGGGTTATTTGAGATTATCCTTAACCCTGACATTGTTGTTTTTGATATTGAGGATGGATTTATTGTCACAATTCGACTAACTGTGGCTTGCGCTTGATTTAGTGATTTTGGAAGGTTTGAGGTTGGTTTGGCCGTCATGGTTTGGTAATTTGAGTTTATGTTGATTAAATTTGTATGATTCAATGACTTATTGACTGTAAATTCATTGTTTGAGGTTATGTTGACTTGATTGCCATTATTTGAGGTTGTTTCCTTTTGGATTTCATTATCTGTTGCTTGATGCTGTTGATTCACATGGCTTGAGGTCATTCCTGCATTTCTAGGACTCAACATAGAATTTGTTGAGGTTATGTGATTTGATGTTGAGGAGTTTAGTGTTTCTGATTGATATATTGATCCATGACTCTCCAAATTATCGTTATTTGATCCATGATTGTAATAATTTGAAGATGAACTTGTGCAATTGAGTTTTTCATAACTTGAGGTTACATCTGTTGCATTTTGACTTTCTTTATTTCCATACTCATAGGTTATGCTGGTCATGTTTGAAAATTTTGAAGTTAAGTTCGTTGAAATTGAATTATTTTGATGCTCACTTCCTGGATTTGAATCAGTTGAGGTCATGCTTCTTGCATTTCTGTCATCTGAGATTATGTCTGATGAGTTTTCATTTTTTGAGGTTATGTTATTTGAGTTTGAGGTTATGTGATTAATATTTATGTTATTTGAGGTTGGAATGCTTTGATTTGTGTAACTTGAGGTTAAATTGCATGAATTAATGCTTTTTGGTGATGAACTACTTAATTCAACATTATTTGAGGTTATGTTCTCATAATTTGATGCTTTTTCAATCATTTCTGGTGATTTTGCAACAGAATCTGCTGAAGATGACCTAACTGACAACGGAGATCCTTGTATATTTTCAGATGAGCTTTGAATTGTGATGACTGACTCAGATTTTGTAATATTTTGATGTCCATTAGCAATTGCTCTAGAATTTGGAGACAGCGGTGGTGTTGGCAATGCCTGATCATTTTTTACATCATTTTTTAATTTTTCTTCTTCATAAACCTTTAAAAAATTGAAAATTTCATCATCCAATTGCCACAAAAAATCTTTTTCATCCTTGCTGATGTCAGTAAAGGCGGTGCCAAGTCGTGGCTTTTTTGTTCGAATTATTGTAACTTTTGAATTTTGCTTCTTTGAATCTAGACGTTTGAGGTGAGTTTTGCTCATATAATGTCGTGTTAAATTCGATGAACTTTTAAATGTTCTGACGCAGATATTGCATGAATATTGAGAGTCTTGTGGACTTGTGAGTGAATTTTGTGTTCCATTAAACACATACGCTTGCTGCTGCTGCTGATGTTGTTGTTGCTCATAATTTGTCATCATATTTGTATTGTAGGAATAATTATGATGATATTCAACAGGCGGTGACTGCATATAGTTATAATCATAAGGTGATGGTGTCATGTATCCATATTGTGGATATGGTGAGTATCCCTGCTGGTAATTCCATTGTTGTTGTTGATAATTATGATAATAATTCTGATTGTATTGATCTTGTGGTTGTGACCAGTTAGCTTCAACTTCCATGTGATCTGATTCTGTTGTTGTTGATGTCTCGCCAGTCGACTGCTCGAGCTCATCAAAATTGAAGCGGGAATCGTCGATTGATGATGAAATTGCCTCAATTATTGACGGCATCTCGAGGGATGTGTCAGGTGATGATGGAAACTCCACGTCCATTTTTTAGGTGCTATTTTTTGAGATTGAAATGTGATTGAGATTAAAAAGTTAGATTTAGTTGTAAATTCGACTTACTGAATGGAATTTAGACACTTTACTAAGTCAATCTTAGCACAACATAAATATTTACATATTCAATGATTCGTAAACTTTAACTTTTGCATTTTTAAAATTTAACTGATCAACCTAAATTTTAACGTTTGATTCAAAAACTTTCAGGTACTCAACCTACTTCATATTACCATCTCATCAAGTAGCCTGAGTACCTAAATCGTCCTTAAAATTCAGGTTACTTTAAGATTCCAGGTTCAGTTACAATCCAGCAATTCAACAAAGGCCTGAAAGATTTTTCAGGCAAATTTATAAATTTTAATTCAAGCAAAATTAACGGCTTTGAAAAATTCATACTAAAGTTAGATTAGAATTATTCGAATTATAATTTTGTTTATGTTTATAAATATTTTAAACAAAAAATTGAAAAATCTTCAAAAGTTGATATTAACAAAATTTAAATGGACGAGAATCTCTGCAGAGCATGCTTGGCACCACAAGGAAAAGTCAAATACAGCTCAATATTCACAGACAATGGAAAAATAGCTAAAGAAATATTCAAATTGACAAATTTAGTTGTAAGTATTGACATTTAAGCCTGGATATAGGTTTGACTAGCTCCTGGTGCCACAAATCCTTGCTATGAAACTGTTTCGATGAATTAGATGCCCACCAATTTAATTGGTTGCTCAAAATACACTAAGCACAACAAATATTAATTTTAATACCATATTTTCAGATTCTCGATCTCACAGATGTGAACTGCCCAGCCATCATTTGCCAGAGATGTTTAATGGACCTGGAACGAGCAATTTCCTTCAGAGAATTGGTCATCAGAAGTGATGATCACTTTAGGGAGTCATGTAGCAATGCAACTAACTTAATTCTAGAAAAGCACCTGAATAAAGTTAGAATTGAAAGCAATATTAAGTTGGTGGACATCAGACAGTCGGAAAAGAGTCTAGAATCTACATCAAGTCCTCATAGTTTGTCGAAATCTTCAAAAAATAGTCTAATCTTAACAAATGTTAACAACAATCTTCAATCAATAGTTAAACTAGAGCAATTTGAATTAGATTGTGTAAAAAGTGAAACTAGCCACGAAGATTCAAATCATGAACAATTTACTAATCCTTTAGACATCACTCAACAAAATTCTGATACAATTAGTCAAAGAATCTCAAAAATTCGACAAAAAACTACAAAAATGCGTCCAAATCCGACTGATTTTCAGGAAGAGTCTTGTAATAATTTTGATCAAAATTCAGAAAATAGTTCAGAAATTTCAAATGACAATTCAGATCTGTATCAACATTTCGACAATTTCTACCAAAATCTCGAAGACTCATTCCAAGCTAAAGACATCACATCGTACATGCCCAACTCCATTAATCATGAACAAAATCACATTGAGATTTCCCGTCAAAATCCAAAAAAACGTCGAATTAATCCAGAACATTCAGATCCAAATGATCTTCAATGCCATGTCTGTTCAAAAACATTCAGTAAAAGATGTTATCTTACCCAACATTTCCAGACAATCCACATGGAGTTTAAACCACACAGATGTAAGAAATGTGGAAAAAAGTACGCAAATCTTGAGGAACTAAAGCTACATGAAGAGAAACACGTTGCTGACAAGCCATTCAAGTGTCCGTGCTGTCCAAAATCGTTCATTCATAAAAGTGACTTAAAAAGACATGAAATTAGTCATTCTGTTAAAAAACCATTTCAGTGCACGATGTGTCCACGAGGATTTGTCAGAAACGATCACTTATTAAAGCACGAACGAGTTCATCAGAGGAAAATTGTGAGGGGATTGAAGCTGAAGATTAAGAGTGTTCAAAATGTAACCGAAGTATTGGGAATGTGATGAGGATATTTAATAAAAATTTATGAAAATTACTTGAATTTGAATTTTTGTTTGTTTCAGATCAAAGTGGAGAATTTGGTGGAAATTGAGGTGAATTTGGTGAATTTACAAATTTTATTTGCTAAACTTTTTCAAACACGCATACAAAACGATAATTGTACACAAAAGTGCAATAACTGCTAAACAAATCACATAATAATTTTCATAATTTTCCAATAAACTTAAAACACAAATTTTCCTTACATCATCTATTAAAACTTTTGTATCGTCAACATCATAAGCAGCTTTATCAACACAAACGTTTCTCAATAAGTCAAGCTGTCCTAGTTGAGTAACAGCATCAAATGCATTTGAATTTATAATTTTTATTCGATTTTCCATCAAAATTATTTCAGTTAATTTTGTATTGAAGTCGAAAAGATGCCATTCGATCACTTCAATCTCATTGTAAGGAAGCCAAAGTCCCCTTAAGTCTGAAAATCCTTTCAAGTCAATTTGCCGAATCTCTTTGAGGCTAGAATTTAAAATGGCGAGAAGTTTGAGGTTTTTGAAGAAGTCAGCAATGCCCCGGGGGATGTAGTGGATTGTGTTGTTGTAAGTTATGAGAGAATTGATGGATGTTGAGTTGATTGTGAAGTTTGGAGATATTCTTAGTGGAAGGTCAAGTTGCTCGAATTGATTTGTGGTGTCGTTGGATTTTTCGTATATGTTCATTATAATATTTACTGATTTAAGATTGTTTGTTGAATTTTCAGGGTTGATGTCTATAACTGAAGAAAGATAGGTTGATGTGTTGGGTATTGTGGTGAAATTGTTAAGTTTGTGGGACAATTCATCAAAGTCTGAAGCATTGTTGATGAAATTATCGATATTATGTGAGTTTGTGTTAGTTTTAGATAAATTTGTACTTAAAGTGGTGAAATTTGAGGTTAAGTTGGGATTGCTTGAAAGAAAATCTATATCATTGGAAGAATCAGTGTTTACTGAGGTCACATTATCAAATTTCGTGGTGAGATTGGTGAGTTTAGAGGTGAAGTTGTTAGAATCTGAGTTGATTGTGTTGAGATTGGTAGAATAATCGTTAACTGTGGTGGGATTGTTGAATTTTGTGGTGAGATTGCTAGAATCCTGGTTAGTTGTGGTGAAATTAGTGAGATTTGACAGATGATTGTCGGATTCGACAATATCAATCAGAGATTCAGCTGAATTTGCAATATCTTTAGCATAATAATCAGTTGAATTGTCAGAATAATCCTCAACTTCATCGTAGCCTCCTACTAATGGATCAGTAATGTTAATTATATCCTGACTATGGGAATTTTCACCAGTTTCTTGGTCAGGCTCACTGAACAGTTCTTCATCGTCATCCTCATTGATTTCATTCAAAAACTTCTGGATGTCTCTGAGATTCTCTTTCAAATCTTTTAATGTTGAAGAACTTTCGGTGAAATTTTCATTTGCAATTTTGCTTTTGCGAAAATTCATCAAATCTGCTAAAATTGAGGCACCTTTTGGCGAATTTTCTTCCACATTTTTCTTGGTTCGTTGCTTTTTTGTTGGTTTATTGAAAATTGAATTTTCAGTTATTGTTAAATTGTTGTTTAATTCTTCTGAACTTATTTGATCATTTTCACCAAGGATGTCCACATCCTCATAATTTTTGACATGCTGCTGATAATTTTCTTCATTTTCAAAATCTTGAGCTAATTTTAAGGCATCAATTGACTTGACTATTGAATCCTCATCAAAATTATTAAAATTTAAGAAATCTGATTGAATTTGAGCTGTTTCGTTGCTGTTGTCTTCAATATTTATATTTACTATATCAGAATTATTTTTGTTCAAATTATCATCAACAATTTCATCATTCTCAATTTCAGAAGAATCTAAATTCGGTTCTCCAAACTTTCCAAACTCAACATAAATGTACTCGATATAATCTTCCTGAACTTCATTAAATTCACCACTTATTGACCCAATTTGAGCATTTCTATAGACAATTTGAAGATTATTTGAAATTTCACACTCAAAACCATCAACTAAGTAATCCAGTTGAGTTTTGTTGATTGTGCAGTTGATGTGGATTGAAGTTAGATGCTTGATGGATAGAAGGATGATGAATAGTTGGGGAAGTCTAAAAACAAAATTGTGATATTTTTAATATTTGATTTAATTAAAAAATTTAAAAAATTAAAAATTTAAAAAAATAAAAAATTTAAAAATTTAAAAAAAATAAAAAATTTAAAAATTTAGAAAAATAAAAATTTAAAAATTTAAAAAAAATAAAAAATTTAAAAAATAAAACTATTTTTTTAAATTTTATTTTTTTGCAAAATCCCATATTAGTTATATTCTAAAAATCAGTTCAAAACTATTCATTTTTATGATAAAAAACAACCGGCAGATGATGAACTTGAACTAAAAATTGACGATACTAAAGCGGTCGTTTAACGCACAATTTTATGTGTCAGGAAAAAAAATATTTTCTTGCTGCGTCAAAAGTGATCAATTTTTGTAGCATATTTAAAAAACTCAAGGCTTTGTAGCTGAGTTTTGAATTATTATAAAGAAAAAAATTTTAAATTTGAAATTTTAATTTTTTTTTTCAAAATATTCAAAATTAAATTCTAATAGTTTAATTTTAAATTTTTTATTTGAATTTTCAACAAATGTCACAAAATTTCCTCTAAATTTTACCATCCACAGTCAATACCCACCTAGCTTCCATGGCTTAATTCACTTCAAACACCAGTTCATTACTGAATGAGAAAATTTTCTTTTAACCAAAAATTTTCTCCAATTTTCCTCTCAAAAAAATAATTTTTTTTTGTCGATGATCTTCTCACATTTTTTTTTGTTTTCTATTTTTATGAACACAAACATTTTTTTCGCAGATTTTTGTTTTCTTTAATGGAAAACTAGAAGGGAAATAGTCGGTGGATGAGAGGAGATTAAAATTGAAAGTTATTTTTTATTTTATTGGCAGTTTGACTTACTAAAGTGGATTAAATGTCTTAAAGATATTTAAATACTTACTACTATTTTATTTTTTAAATTACAAAAACACTTTAAATTTATTTAATTTTTTAATTTTTTAAAAAAGTTAATTTTTTTTACCATTATTGAAATTTTTTATTTTACTTTTCTTCTTTTAAACATTTCTATATTATTCATTACTTACCGCCAGTCTAAAAGTGAAATTTTCTTTTAAAATCTTAAAACTATAATAATAATTTTCCCACAAAAACCACAAACCGCAGCCAAATAAATGTCAAACTCAATTGACATGTCATGATTAATTTTCATTCGTTTGTACACATAATCACATTAGATCAGCTTACTCACTTGTAAACATGTCTCAATTCCTGACCTTCCACAAATTCTCATTTCCTCTCATCAAATTTCGCCGCGCTTTTCTTCTTCAATATTTTTTGTATGTTTTTCTTTGCTTTGCTTTTTGTGGCTTGAGTAAATCGCGTAGAGATATACAAAGTAAGTGTCAGATGTGTGCGGCTATTTTGGTAGCCATCAACACTTTGATGCTGTTATGAAGTTGGTAAGGAATTTTGGGGTTGAAGGTGATATGAAGCATTGCAAATTTATACTGACACAGAAAGTAAAAGTTATTTTTTTATGGTCAATAAATTTTTTGTTTAAAAAGGATTGAATTTGGAAGTATTGAAAATTTTGAAAAATTCAGAATAAAAAAAAATTCAAAAATTCTCAAATTAAAAAAATTCAAAAAAATATAAATTTAAAAAATTTAGGAAATTAAAAAATAAATAAAAATTAAAAGATATGAACAAATAAAAAAATATAAATTTAAAAATCTTGAAAATAAAAAAAATAAAAGACATGAAAAAATAAAAAATATAATAGATATAATAAAATAAAATAATGTAAATAAAAAATAAAAGTCATAAAAATAAATAAAGAAAAAATCTTAAAAATAAAAATATATGAAAAAATAAAAAAATATAAATTTAAAAATCTTGAAAATAAAAAATTAAAATATATGAAAAAATAAAAAAAATCTAAAAAATAAGAAAACTCAAAATAATTGAAAAATGAACGATGAAAAATATTTTAAAATTCAAATTAACTCTAACGTCCTTTAAAAATTCAAAAAAACAATAATCCGAAAATAGCGATGGACATCACTCGAGTCTGTCACAAATGTCATCCGAATATTCGAGAATCAGCTGTCAATTCTCCCGGGTCTTCAATACAAGCAGTAAATTTTTAATTTTCCCACTTTTAACATAAAAAATTCCAACAAAATCTTAAAAATCTCAGCAAATAAAATTTTTTAAAAAATTTCCCGTCAATTTTAAACAAACCCATAAATTCAAAATTGTCAAAAAGATTCTAAAATGCATGAAAAAATTGCATAAAGCCTCCCAAGTCATAAAAACTCATTCGAATAATTTCAATCAAAACATCTCTCCATTTCACTCACACCACACGCACACATGCAAGCATTTTCTCACAATTTTTTACTCTCATTTGAGAGAAAAGAGCCAAAAAGAAGTAAAAAAGTGAGTTTCTCAATATTTCATTTAGCGAAACACACAAGAAAAGAAAAATAAACCAAAATGGCGTTTCACACATTGAATGCGGACCGCGAATGACGAGATTGTAAAGGAAAAAAGTGAAAAAAATTTATAAAACGAGTGTTTAAAAAGCAATTAAATGCAACAAACGCGTACATAAGCCGGTTGTTAAGTGAATTGTGACTGAATATCATCGACAATATTGTGAAAAAAATTGAAAAAAATCATCAGAAAAAATTTCAATAAAAAAAAGTCAAAGAAAAAAATTTCGATTAAAATTTACACCAGAAATTCTCGTTAGAATCCAAAAAAAGCGAAGTGCAAAAAAGACGCCCGCGAGAAATTTTTTTAATTCATTTAATAATTTCGAATGTTTAAGGTTCAAAGGATGTTGTGGATTTAGGCATCAGGCGTCGAAGGTGAGGATTCAAATACGAACAATTTAAATTTCAACTTTTTCTCTTTTTAGGGTAGCGAAAAAAAATTTTTTTTTGTATATGAAGAAAATTTTCGACTCACGTACGCGGTGCGTTAAAGTGAAAGAATTTTACAATTTATAGGATTGAAAATCGCGGGAAAAGTTTAATTTGACAATTTTTTGACGGAAAATTGAGAAATTTTTGAGGACTTTTAAGATTTTCGTCGCATTTTTTTAGAATTCAAAATTTTGTTATTTTTTCTACAAATTCTTGGGTTTTACCAAATGAACCCTCTGCAAATCATCCCAGACTGCCCTCAGAGTTAGTTCAGTCCCCATGAGTCCCCTTTAGTAACCCCAAATTCCCCCCAAAAACCAAATCTCCATTCAATTTCATTTCATTTTTTTTCTTTTATAACAAAACAATAGAAAAATCAAAAGATGTGATTGTGTTAGTGAGGAACAACCTTACATGATGCTGAACTTCTTTTTTATATACACATATTACAAATAAGAAAGGTTCTTAATGAGATATTGATGATATGTTGATGATTAATGTGCAATGATGATGCCATTGGATGGATGGCTTTGGGTATTTTACTGGGGGCAATGTGCACTTGGTTGGGGGATTTTTTGGGGTAGCAGAAAATTATTGTTTGGGTTTTGGATAAATAGGAAGCTTTTTTGATTGATTTGTGAGATTTTTTAGTGAGATGACGGCATTTTATTGGAATTTTAGTGGAAAATGTTGAGAAAATTGTGAAATTTAATTAAATAATGTGAAATTTTAGGGTTTCTTAAGTACCAAAAGTGATTGATGGATAAAAAGTATAACAATAGTTACAATTATGTCTATTAAAATGCATAATAAATTATGCAGACGATTTATATATTTTAGTAAAAATTAAGAATATTTTATCGAAATTTCTTCAAACTTGATTCTTCTAAATTGCATAAAAAATAATCAAACATAATTCTAATGAATTTATTCTTATTTTTTGGTTTATTTGTAGATTGAAAAGTAAGGAAGTCCTTGAATTTTTATCTAAATCTATGGGATCTGTAATTCATGAGAATCGTTCCTAACAATACAAAATGTGTTTGAATCGCGGATCTACATAAGAACCACGAATGGCACATGGTGTAGAAATAATGACGAAAAGCTACTCCAGGCCGGCGAGATGTCAAATCTTACTAAACCCTTCCATTCATTCGATCCTGGTGCTGCTTTTATTCACCATTTTTACACCGTGTGCCATTCGTTGGCTCTGTATACACCAATAGATAAAGAAACAATTAATTGGGTGATAAAGCTAATGGCTTGAAGAGCTAGAAATTTTTAGCATAGACTCTTTATTAAACTCTTTATTAAGCATAGACTCTTTATTTAACATCAATTATTGTCTGAGTAATATTGTATTTATTAATTTTATGATTAAATCGAGATTTTCTTGATTTTTCTGGAAATTTTGTTTAAAATTGACTCGACATAATACAAAATTCGCGTTGACATCGATCTTTGGTCTTTTGAATTCAGCATTAGATAAACAGATCACTTGAAAAAATAAGAAGCTTAAAGGAACATTTAACGTTGTCGCTTCAGTATTTGAGCATGTTGATCAGCATATATCCTCCATGTTAAAGTTACGACGATAATGTGACAAATTCTTAATTTAAATCCAATTGCATTGAGTAACTAGTGAATTCTCTTGGTCCAGCAACATAGCCAGAATTTTAAGTTATATTTTTTATACCATAGCTTTAGATTTAGTTAAAAATAATATTAATTTACCTCACAAAGGAGGGTGCCTAGCTACATGCCTAATCTGGACCAATCTCTAAGCCTATAGAACCCTTTAAGTATCCAATGAACAACATTTCCATTAAACTGTAGTAAAAAATCATAAAACAAAGCTGCCCATGCTGTTGCACATGTTTACATCCATAAAACATAAGGAGTGTGTCAATGGGTGAAGAAGAAAGAAAATATAGTCAGACTTTGCACGTTAGTCGCAGTCGATTAAAATAATTTAAATGCTTCAGCAAGGAAGTGAATCGGTTTCATTTAAGAATAAAAGAGAAGGTCAAGCTCATAAAAGACTAGTCTGTTACAGGCTTGACATTGTACTTGAAAAAATGGAAGTTTGAATCGGTTTGGAAGGAATATTAAGTAGTTTGGGTTTTGATCTTCTTCTCTGTTGTTCCAAAGATTCTCTTATTGTAGAATTGATCAAAAAGGATCAAATGTCAGTTGATTCTCTATCAGACAAAGACCCTGCTCAGTGGCACTGTATGATTCTCATTGAATACATTATGGTACTTTTGTACATTTTAGAAGTTGGGTTTGATTCATGACAAGCTGACACATAATAGTGTCGGTGATCTGGATTTTTGGGTATTTATTTGGTTATATTCGTTTCGTCAGCTCTAAATCTAAATGATTTCTTATTAAATTCGATAATATTTCAGCTGGAATCATGTAAACTGACCCTCCAATATTAAATATCTCAAAATTATTCAGACAAACACCTTGTAGATCCATACAATCCACTCAGATATTGTCAAGTCTTTAAACTTTACAAAATAAGTTCTGAAAATCTTAAAAATATGTACCTTAATAGGATAGAATGATAATTCATCTCTAGTTTTAGACATCAAAACTCCTAGTTTAAAAATTTGTTTGAGGTCAGGTCAAAATTGTCTGTAAACCACAATCTCATCCCAAGTACAAAGCAACATAGCCTTGACCCACAAAGCTCCCCAAAAATCTACAAAATTACATATTTTCAGCAGCCATGAAACCAGACACTCTCAGCATGATTCAGCTTCAACGTAGTAATTCTAATTTTACTATCATCATCGCTAAATTCTCTCAATTCTCATCAATGAACCAATGAACATAAAAAATTAAGCTCGTGACTAAGAATTAAGAAAAAGATTCTAAGAAAATCCAAAGCAAAACAAAAAACCGCAACTTTCATTCACATATTTTCAAAATCCTTTTTTCATGCTGCTCAACAAGTTGTTCATGATGTTAATTATTCCCCACAGGGTTGTGTGATTCTCACGATTATTGACAATTTAAGGTTGAATGATTTTTGGTTTGGGTGATGAATTTTAAGAGGAATATTTTAGAGGATGAGAAGATTAATAATGAGAGATGCAAGTTTGTTTGTTGATTTGTGGATATTAAGTGCGTATCCATCGAAGTTTTGGCTGAATAATACTCAAAGTCTACAAAAAACTTTTCACTTTTTTTACGAAATTCTATAATTTCCTTGTCGTCTTTGAGCTCTGAATAAAAGTTCAAGCCATCAAGGGGTAATGGTTCCCCCAAAATTCTAATTTGATGCATTTGAATGTCTCTAACTAGGCTGGTCATCTGCTTGTTTTTATAGAAGACTGTCCTGTATTCTTTTGGAACAATCCGTTATTATCTTATAAATTTATTAACAGTTTAATCTTTCGTGTAATTTTCCATGATATTTTAACAATATTGTCGATAAGTTTATGAAATTTTGTAATAATTTAAAAGAAATTTACGAAAATTTAGGGGAATTCAGGGATATTGGCCGGATATTAAAGGATATATTTAAGCGATAAGCTTAAGATAAATTAATTTTATTATCGGAAAATTGTTTGATGTTTCTGAATAACATGTGAACCGTGAGCTCAGTTTTTGGAATTTGTTGACTTAATTTCACCTAGATATCCCTAAAATCATAACAAAAACCAATCTAATATTAACACATGTCCAACTTAATACCCAATATTAATACAGTCTGTTCTATAAACACTTAAAAGGCCCAATTAACAATCCAGATATTCTAAATCCAAGAAAAAATTCAAAACAAAGCTACAAAAAAATCTAAACTTGTGCCCAATCCAACAGCAAGTTTCAATCTGAAGTTCTAAAAAAACATAAAACATAAAATGATTTTTGCAATAAAAAGCATCACAAAAGGCTTGAGAGAGCAGCACTAGCACCAACAACAACCAACAATGTAGAAACTTCCTTTCATTATTTTCATAAAAAAGAATCATAAAAAAAAATCCATCTGAATTCTGCTCATGAATATGTGTGTATGTCTGTATGTGTGTACACGTATGTATAAAAATCACATGAATAACAACAAAAAAAAAAGTTATCGTACATCTCATTCAGAAATTGAGAAATGAGAGAAAGCGGAGCGATTGTGTGGATCGAAAAGGGCCCTGCTTTGAATTTATTTTTTTCCTTTCTTTTCTTTTCATTTAATAATAAAAAAGACGAGAAAAAAATTTCTTTTATTTTCGCACACACACATAGATGCAAGGAAAATGTTTTTCTCTTGATTTTCTTCACTTTTTCGGTATTTTTGTTCTGTGCTGTTCTGGTATATCCGCTCACACTTATGCATCGACTGAGTATAAATTGTTTTCCTTTTCAATTCTTAGCAGCTTTTTGTAGTGTGGGAAATTGGGGGTTTTGGCTGTGGATTGTCTATTTTGGTTCCCTAGTTCGAAAGCTGTCAAGTTTGAGTGATTTTTCTTCTCAAGTTGATTCATTTTTCCTGACAATTTGAGCCATTTTCCAGTCAAGTTGAGCAATTTTTCTCTCAAGTTGAGCGATTTTCCTCTCAAGTTGACCAATTTTCCTCTCAAGTTGACCAATTTTCCTCTCAAGTTGACCAATTTTCCTCTCAAGTGGACCAATTTTCCTCTCAAGTTGACCAGTTTTCCTCTCAAGTTGACCAATTTTCCTCTCAAGTTGAGCAATTTTCTTCTCAAGTTGAACAATTTTCCTCTCAAGTTGACCAATTTTTCTGTTAAGTTGATCAACTTTCTCAGGTAAAGCAGTTTTTCTATAGTTTGAGATCTAAAACACAAATCTATCCAATTTTGAGTCCTAAAAAGCTTTTAAAATTCAGTAAGTCGGCCAGAGATCCAACCATTCCTCTTCCCAATCCTCTCATCAACCTCTTCGACGCAAAATCACCAACACATCAAGTCAATGCGCCATTCTCATTTGCATAAATGCTACGACGAACTTTTTCACTTATTTTATGTATAAACTTTATATATTTTCTGTTCGTCATTATAAATGCTGCCCCGTTCTCTCAGTTCTTTTCATTTCTACAAAAAATAAATGTATGTCTGTGTAGCTTCACATTCTGTATATCTTGTCTTCATCATCATCATCGTCTTCTTTTTCTTCTTCTTCGTCATCAACGAACTTTTTTCTTTTCCTTTTCATTCTTTTGCTCGCTGCTGCTGCTGCTGCTTTTTAATGCGAGAATCGAGAAAAGAAAAATTATTATTATTATTGGAAAATAAGAAGAAGAAATTGGACAAATGTGTTTTTTTTTGTTAGAATCGCGTGCGAAAGAGACGGCGGATTTTGATTTTATTCTTCATTCTTTACTTGATTCGTTTTAAAACAAAATGTTTTTTTTTTGTTTTAATTAAGATTTTTCAATTTTGAGATGCTTTTTGGGGAAGGAATGAATGATAAAGTTTTTAAGCTATTGAGTGTTGTTTGGGGATTTTTGGTAACGGTTTTTATGATTTTGAATTAAAAAAGTCATAACAATTTGTAAATTGATAAAATAATTCTTGGAAAATAAGAATATGAGTAATCGAAGTCAAAGCAATGTGGAATATGTTTTGTTATCGTAAAATTGAGTTCAGTTGGCTATATTAGACAGGATTTAAACTTAAATGGCCTGGCATTTTTCAGAAAAATAGTAAATATGCTTAACTTTTTACATAATTTGGCTATTTTTATGTAAAAATAGGAAATTAGGAATCTAAAAATAGAGGACATTTGTTAAAATCCTACAAAAATGATAAAACATCAAAAGCAATAGATGATAATCATTAGCATGCTACGCCACTGATTTTCTTCACTACCACTAAATTATACAAAAATTCAAATAATTATGTTTTGACATTTATTAATTTTAACTCATTTTCTTATCATTTTAGGATACAAAACAAATAATTTTCAACATTTTAAATATTAAAAATCAGCTGAGTGCGAAACTACAATAAACATTGCGTAAAGTGACAAAAGAATTTTTCTATGAATCATTCAGAACAGGATCAAAAGAAGAGTTAATGAACAATATAATTAAAAAATATAATAAAATAAAACCTTGACATTTCTATAGAAATTAGTAAGAATCATTAAAGTGCTAACATAAAAAAGTTATAATTTGTGATAGTTTCAAATAAAAGTTAAATTTTGAAACAAAAAAAGAAGAAAAACTTTAAATTTAAAGTGAAATTTAATGAAGAAAATTGAGATCAAAAAGAATAAATAAAAAAATACAAGATTGGAAAAATCGAGAAAATTACACAAATCTATCAAAAATAACTTAACTTTGAATGAATTTAAAAATAAATTCAACAATAGTTGAAGAATCTTATGAATATATTCGACAAATTAGTGCAGATAAAAAAACTTAAAATTCAACCGTTTGAATCACATAATATTGACAAAAACAACATACATGCCAGAATAACAACCTATATAACTATATAACAATCTTTAATTGTAAGGTTTAACACGCATGTGACTATATTGACCATCAATTACTGGCTTTAGACCCTAGAAGTATTAAAAACAATTAAAAAAGTGAACAAAAAACTAAAAAAAGACCCAAGGTAAAGTGAAAAAGTTCATCAATCCTAGTGCTTATGAATCTTACTAGCTTAGACATGTTGACATAGCAGTGACTAAATTATAAACAAAAAACAAAATTTACAAAAAAAAAGTCAGTGTTTTCCATAAAGATTGCATCCAAAAAAGACACAAAAAGTGAAATAAAAAATACTAAACTATGACATCGATCGGACAGATTCCGGCAATGTCAAATTCAATCCTTTAAATTTCAAATTAAAGAAAATAAAGGATATAAATTAAATTGAGTTTAAAAGCAAAGAAACTCGTGTAAAAAATTCTTATTAAACCTGAAAAAATCATTAAATATCGACAGAAAAATGGATCCAGTCGGTCCATGGTCGTACACATATAATCGACTAGCACAAGTACAGCCAACATCGGCAACAGCATCAAGTGGTGATTTTCATCATCATTTAGCGACAATTGCAGCTGCAACACATAATGCAACGATTGGAGGATTAAGTGGTGTGGCAACGTCCAGTGCATCATCAAGCTCATCGCCATCGGCATCTGTACAGCGTACTGACTTTCCTGTTCATCCTGCCACATCTCAGCTCCTCCTGCAGTCGGGTTTTGGATCAAATTTTCTAGCCTCACCCGCACCACCATCGACACCGTCTAATGCAATCGCTTACGAGACGGTCTTCTCGCCATTTTTACATGCTGCACCGGCTAATCCAAAGCCTGCACATTATAATAACATACAGACGACACATCGACAGACACTGAGGGGAGACACGTATCAGCAGCCGACACAACAGCAACAGCATGTAACTATTGTGAGTCAGCAGCAGCAACAGGCACAGACGAGTCGATCGAGGTGGGTTTAGTGTTTATTTTTTAGGTTTAAATTTCCATACTAATAAAATTTCATCCCTACAATATATCCAGGACCGTCGATAGCTACCAACAATCAACAACCTCAACATCAACATCAAATAATTCAAACAACTCCGGCGCCGCAGCTGGAAATTCAAATTATTTCGATCAAACAACATCGACAACATCATCAGCATCCGCAACACCGGAATCATCATTTAGTTCATTCGGTCTATTGCCTCATGAAACATTAGTGCCATCATCATTAAATGGTTCATCACCAGCACCAACAACAAGCAGTAAATCATCAACGTCGTCAACAAATTATGGCGGGAATTTTAATTCACAATTTAGTAGTAATGTGATTGTTGGCGGCTCATCAGCCTCGAGTTCTGCACAACAATTAATACAGCAGAATCAACAGCAATCGCGATCGAGGTAAGAATCAACAGAAGTTACCTCAAAAATCTTATTAATTTATGATTTATATTCATTTTAGCCGCGTTAATCTCACACCATCGCCCCAAGCGTCATCACAGCAAGTCCTCAATAATGGACAAAAATTTTACTATAATTTGCAATCATCATTGACAGCTCTCTCATCACCAACGGCCAATACGACGAGTGAAAATGTATCGAAGACAAATTCATCAAATTCTATAAGCAACAATAATAATAGTAATAGTAATGTAATCAATAGTAAATCAACACCTGATTATGGTAGTAACAGTGAGTATCGAGTATGACTTTTGAGAGGGAATAATGGGGTATTTTGGGGGAGAAGACATTGGAATGTTCATCACATTTGAATAGATTGACTCAAATTATTGCACCGTGCGCAATA
Source organism: Chironomus tentans (assembly GCA_963573255.1). Classification (NCBI taxonomy): domain Eukaryota; kingdom Metazoa; phylum Arthropoda; class Insecta; order Diptera; family Chironomidae; genus Chironomus; species Chironomus tentans. Next base: position 1,166,378 of record OY754305.1, read on the forward strand.
TTTAGGAAAATAGTTTAAAGTCTCCCCCAGAATATGTCAATCCCTAATTGTTTCAGATCCTCCAATAATTTATAATCCATCTTAATTCCAGAAATAACAAGTAACAGCATAAATAGTCATAGCAATAATCGTCACCAATCAAATGCTACAACAGTAAATCAACAATCTAGTAGTAGTAGTAGTAATAATAATAACAATAACAGCAACAGTACATCACAAAATGTCTCAATCGAGAAGAAATACAACATCCCATCAAGTATGAATAAAGGCTTCATGGCAAGCTACTTGAAATTTCTTCAGGGCGAACGTGACACGTCGTCACCGCCTCCAACTCAATCATCACGTGGTGGACGAAAATCGACTGTATGGCAATCGGCTCAGAAGAATAATTCTGGCGTGAAAAAGGACGAAGATTCGGTCAGTCCAGTGCCGACGATACCCAAGGATCGAAAGAGGAAAAACAATCAAATCAGTAAGGAGGAAACAAATCGCGCAAGTGTCAATTCGGATTGTCTTGGTGCAACGGGACTTAGCTTGTTGGATCATGCTGTTAATAATACGGTAGCTGCTGCTGCTGCAAGTGTTATTATGACCCAGCAGCAAGGTTAGTGTCTTATATATTTTTTGAACGATAATATAGTCTAAATTCAAAATAATCTAGTCTAAAATTACCAAAATTCAGTCCATATTTGTTACACAAGACCAAAACATGGAGTTAATGACATCTAATTAACAAATTTTATTATTGTACAATTTTAGTCGCCATGTATCACCAACAACAGCAACAACAAGCCCAACAGCAACAAGTAATCGTACCGAAAAAGGCGCGAGCAACAACAAATCTCCAACAACAACCGTCACCACACCAAGTCCACCAAACATCAACGCAACAAACTCAACAGCCAGCAGCACATCAACAACAGCAAACCTACTATCATCCGCATCATCTCGTGACGACAGCCGCAACGACAAGTGTTACAAGTGTAAGCGATACAGTCGCCGCTGCACATCATCTCAATCCCCATGTATATAATCCACATCATCATTTCTCACTTGCACCACCGCATCAAATGGTTGCACATCAACAGCAACCGCAACAACAGCAGCAACCCGACGATTTGGCATTTAATTATTTTGATCACTTGAGAAGGCAGAGGTGGTAAAATGAGATTGAATTTTGGCGCGACATGGGCTGGGGCTTTTAGACTTCCTTTTGTTGAATGACTGAGTTGATTAAAAATTGACTCGATATTAAATTAATGACAGGATAATCAGTTCTTTTGAGTTCTGAACAGCTTCCAATTATTATACTTTGAACTTCCACGCGGAGCAGGGAAGTTATTGAAAGTTAAGGATCTTTTTTTGTATTTAATTGTACATTTAGAATTTTTTTAAGTATTACAACAGACACATAAAATCAGGATGAAGTTATTAAGTTTCAAATCAAGGGATGTGAGTTGGGAGGAGAATGGGTTAAGGTAATTGTTTTAAAATTGAGGTAGAGATAATTTTAAGTTGAATTTTACATGAACCCTTCACTCATCCCCCTCAAAACTCACAAACATCCCTCAGAAAATATGTTATGAAACAAGAAACCAGAAAATATGATTCAAACGAGCGCCTGAATTAAGAAAAGAAATGGAACGAAATGCCAGTCAAAAACAAGTAATTAAATGCCATAATCAAATTTAGAGGGGAATGCAACTGACTGGAATGGACTTCAATTTCTGTCAACTTTTCCATTTTGTGATCGCTTTGTTTAAGATTTTCGTTCAATTTTGTGCAAAGCAAGGGAAGGTAAACAAGGGACAAAACAGACAAAAAATTATTTAAATTCCAGTCAGTTGATTCTCCTTTTATCAAATCAGAAATCGAAAAAACCACAAAATTCTTGAAATTCAAAATCAGTATGAGATTTTTCAATTTAAAAGAAAAGTGAAATGCCTAGAAAAGTGGGAAAAATTGAATTTTTTTTTAAGAAATTGCAATCTTTTCAGAATTTTTGCAATCAAACTAAATTTATTTTGAAAAACTTTTCACAGGTAAAAATATTTTATCCGGAGAAAAAAATCTCGAATTTAATTTAATTTTAAACTACGAAAAAAATATAATTTTTATTCAAAAGAACAAAAATGAGATCAATTTAGAGATTTCGAAATTGAATAATTTTTAAATTTTTGAAAATATTAAAAATGATAATTTTTTGAAAAATTTAACCAAAATTGAAAGTTCATAATAATTTTGCAATTTTGTTAGAATTTTCAAAATTATTCAGACTCAAATTTTATTAAAATTATCACAAAAAAGAGATGACGGAAAAAAACTTGAAAGAATTTTGTTAAAGTTGGTGATGAAAAGCTGGAAAAAGTAAACGATTAAAAATTCTCAATTTATTATTATTATTATTACTATTTTTATTATTACTATAATTGTGTAAATATTTCATTATAAAAAGCATTATTGATATTCAATGAATGAAAATGAATAAAAAGTTGTAATAAATAAAAAAAATAAAAATTGCAGATTTAAGGTCAACAAGGTGATGAAATTATATAAAAAATTATTAAATTTTAACAGCAAAAGTGGAGAAAAAAATTCATATAAATTTTCAAAATTTCCACAATATTTTGCAAACAAGCTTCAAAATAGAACAGATTTAATTAAAAAACAATTATAAATATTGAAAAAATAATAATGAAATAAATTCAGTGCGGGTTTTCGAATTTTAAATGATATCCGATTTTATAAGTTTTAAAAAATTCAAATTTTTATAAATTTTGAAAAAAGTTAATATTTTAAAAATTAAACTTTCTAGCCTTCAAAATATTTTGATTTTCTAAAAAAGTAAATTTTTTAATTTTTTGATTATTTTCTTTCAAAAATACAATTTGTAAACTTAAAATTATTCTCAAACTTACAAGTTGGTATTTAAAATTCCTCAAACCCACACTGAACCTTCCTTGTGACTCATAATAATATATTGTATAGAAACAAATGCTTCAAGTAAGAAAATTTTTAATAAGAAGCAAAAATACACAGAAGATAAACATTTTTGCAGTAATTAGAAATGAAATAAAAAGTAAAAATTTAAAAAGTATGATAAAAAAAACTTGAAATAGAAAAACCCTTAAAAAATTGAATTATTTTGTAATTTAAACTGATAATAAACTTTAAGGAATTACATCAAGAAAAACAAAAAGAAAAAAGATTAAAAGCGAAAAAATGCAAAAAATAAAAAATATTGAAAAATTTAAAAATTGTTTTTTTTGTTTTTTTCTTATTTTTCAGGTTTTTTTTATTTTCAGGACTGTATTTTGAAATTTAAAATTATTTTAAATCCTTTTAATGCTTTTGTAAGTGGAAATAAAATTCATTCATATTTTTTATCAATTTTAATTTTTTTAAATTTTATAAAACTTTTATTCTTTCTAAAATTTTAATTTTTTTTAGATTTTTCTAAAGTTTGATTTTTTAGAATTTTTGAGAAATTAATTTTTTTGTCTTTATTTTATATAAAATTTTAATTTTTTTCTATTTCTTAATTTTCCCAAACTTAAGTTGCAAAGCTAATAAAAAAAGTGGAAGAAAAATTATAAAAATCTCATAACAGTTTAAAAATTTTCAAAACTATTATGATTGCATGCGTAACAAACATGCGATCGCATTCTACCAGCACGCAAAGTTTCCAACACTTAAACCTCAATAAAATGACATGTCAATAGCCATTCGTATTCAATATCAAAAAAGTTTTACACAAGAAAATAATTTTATTTGAAATTTGATTCAATTTTGAGATAATTTGTGTAATTAAAATTGACCTCAGTGACAATATTGAAAAATTGTGTTGAAAAAACCAAAAAGCTAGTCAAGAAAACCGACAGGAATTTTCTAACTCAAAAAAAGTAAAAATAAATTTTCACAAAAATTTGAAATTTTAATAAATCATCAAAAACAAATGCAATTAAAATAAAATTTTAAAGGAATTTAATATCGTGAAAAAGTTTGAAGAAATTTCTTCAACTCCAAAAATGGCTGAGTAAGTTTTTCTTGATAAAAATTATATTTTTTCATTAACAACAACAAAATCCACAACAACTCAAATTACAATTATTATTTTTATTTAACTGTTTTAGTGAACATGATGATCTCCTGAATTTTGAAATTGGCGATGGAGATTTTGCTGATGGAACTTTGAATGAAGATGAACTTTTGTTGTCTGACGAAGGTAAGAATTGTGCAAAATTTGAAATTTATGATTAAAAATATGGACATTTGGATATGTATAGAAAAAAATCGTTGTCGAAAGTTTGTTTTGGAATGGGAAGATTAGTTTTTGCATATAAATTTGGATATAATGCTGAAATTTATCGATTTTTATGCTTTGGGATCTGAATGCATGGCAAATAACTTTTTAGAAATGGGGTCGTGATACCCATGGTACCTAAATCTATTTTTACTCATTAAATTTTAATAATTCCAGAAAACTTCGACGATCACAAAGAAATTGTCAAAAAGCATGTAGCACCATCTCTTAAAGTCGAACCTAAAGTCATCAAAGAGCTATCCACAAAAACTGAGAAAAAAGTCGATAATTTTCATGAAGATGACTTTTTCGACGACGATGATTTACTTGAGCCAGCACCGAAAAAACAAGCTGTCGAGATAAAATCTAAAACACCGGAAGTGAAAAGTCAGAATGTTGAAAGTAAACCTCAAGTTGTAGACATCAAACCTCTAACTTCAGGAATTAAGACTCAATCTGAACCTAAACAGGAAGTTCCAGAACAAAAACCTCAACCAGCAATAGTTCCAGAGCCAGAAAAACAAGTTCGAGAGCCAGCAACTCCAAATTCTGAATCAAAACCTCAAAATTCCGTAGTTGTAGAGCCAAAACGTAAAGCTTCTGAATCCGATCATCAACCTCAATTACCAGATCCCCTTGAAGAACCTCTCGACTATGAAGAACAACAATCAGTCACAGAATCTGAACACCAACTTGATGATGAACAAATGCCAGAATTTTCTGATTCAGCTGAACCTTCAGAACTGCCAGCTCCTCACAATGATCCTCAATCTGATCATCAGTATCCACCACACCACAATCAACCACCACCTCACCAGCAATTTTCAATGGGTCCGCGACAATTCCGTCCACAAAAGTTCGGACCACGTGGTATGCCTCGATGGATGAATCCATCAGGACCACCAGCACCAGTGCCATTTCCTCAACAGCGACCACTTCGACCTAATCAAATGGGTCCACTAAGACCTGGTGGGCCACCACAAATGAGACCCGGCGGTCCATTTCCACCACAACGTCCTCCATTCTTTATGCAACGACAAGGTGGACCAAATCGACCCCCAGGACCACCAGGAAGTCGATTTTTCTTTCAAAATCAACCAGGATCAGGACCGAATTCAGGACCAAATTACGTCCCAACACCAATTGCACCAAATGTTCCAGCTATGCCACGAAAAGTCCTTATCAATCCAAACTTTAAAGGTGGCATTGAGGCTGTGAAAACTCAACTATTAAAGGAACACTTTTCTCAGTCCTCATCAATGTCCGAAGAGGAACTGCTTAGAAAGCAGCAAGAATTTATCAATAGTAATATGCGTAGTATAGAAAAGCGTCGTCACGAGCGATCACCATCTCCAAATTACCGTCGAAGTTATTCACATTCTCCTTCACCACCAAGAAATTATCGTCGACGTCCATTCCGGCCATATGAGAGACGACGTAGCATGGGTGACCGTGATGGAAATAAGGCAAAAGAAAAGGATGAAAATTTGCCCGAAGAGGATGAAGAGACAAGGGCTTATCGACAGAAAATTGAGACACAAAGAAAGCAACGTGAGGAATTGCTTAGACAAAAAGAAATGAGAAGAAAGCAGCAAATGGAAGCAAAAGTGAAGGAAACTGAGCCACTTAAGCCAATTGTGGTGACTGAAAAGAAAATAATTTTGACAAAAAAGCCGAGGTTGGATGAAAAGTCGACAACACCGCCAATTGATGATGCTCCATTGCCAGCTACGCTGACAACACAGAGAAAAATTGTGTTGAGAACTGGCAAGGATGTGAAAAGTGAGCCTAAAATTGGCATTGCTGGAGCTGAGAAGAAAAAGTTGCAGAAAATTATTAAAGCTGAGAATTGAAAGGAATTTTGTGAGGTTAAAAATCGTGGTCGACAATTTTTTTAAGGTTAATAATTTTTTTGAGGTTAGGATTTTTTTGACTATACAAATTAAATAGTCAAGAAAATATTTGAGGTTCAATAATTAAATTTAGTGATACAAATAAAAATATTCTTCAAAAAAATTGAAAAATGAAACAAAATGGCGGATATTTTTTCTAAATGTAAAATTCTTAAAATTTAAAATATGAATTGTTTAAAAGCTAATAATTTGAATGGAAATTGACTTTTTGAAATATACTTTTTAATATACTTTCTGATGTGAAGTATACCAAAAGAATCACTTGACATACTGAGCTTTGAGGAGCGTAATATAATTTTGGAATAAAATTAATCAAAAAAGTCCAAAATTGAACACAATTTTTATGAGCTTTGCTAATAAAAAATGATTTACGAACATAAATGTTAAATTAAATAAATTCAATTTTTGTAATCAAGAAGCTCGAAATTTTGAATCAGAACCTTTAACTATTTTTTTGCACACATTTGAATATTAAAAGTAAAATAACACTTACAAACTATCTAGAAATTTAAGAAAAATCACTTTTAATTTTTTTGTTTACCTGTTCAACTTTAAATTGAATGTTAGACCAAAATTAACATTTTATACACTTGATTTTGAAGATTGTTCACTTTGGTCTGTCTGATATTTTTTTAAAAAATACAATTTCAGATTTGATAGTCTGTTTTTGAGTTGTATTTAAAAATAATTTCAAAAACTATTTTTTCAATCTCAAAAATTTTTAATTCATAAAATTTAAAAATCTTTTCACATTATGAATCTAATTAACAAAACATTTTAATGCAAGATTCAAATTTTTTTAAGATAACTTTGAATGAAATTTAAAGAAAATAATTTTTTTACTTATTTGAATTTCATATTTAAAATGTCATATAAAACATTAAAATTTTTTCTAATATCAAAAATTATTATAAAGCAACAGATCAGACCATAAACAAATATGACATAAAAATAACAAGAAAAAAAATCTAAAATTTAATCAAGCTAATTAAACAAACTTATTCAAAATAGTTATCAAAAACTTTAGTTTTAAGGAATTAAAAACTTAAATAAACTGAAATAAAATTTCAACTAGAAGCACATCGATGAGGAAAAAGCTAGGCGAAGGTTAAAAATATTTTCATAAGAAAATTAGGAATTTATAAGCCTAGCAAGCAGTTTAGAATTATAATATAAAACCTAGTAATAATTTTAATAGCTTCGAAATTTCAAGAAATTTTTTATTAGATATTTTGCTTTGCACTTCAGATTTTTCTACTTGATTTCTAGTTTAATTCAAAAAAACTTTAAAAAAAAGTTGATTTTCAATAATTTTTCAGTATTTGAGAAAACATTTTATAAAAATCTAAAATTGCCTCTTTTTATTAAAAAAAACTTAAATTCTTAATATATTAAAACTCTTTAAATTTCTAAATTCATTTTCAAATTAACTTCAATCTTCAATCATTTCTAGCACATTTTCAATCAAAAAAATTTCAATAATTCTTTTAGTTAATGATGCAAAGCAAAATTTTTCACGACTTTCATTTTATTCTCATTTTGCGACGACAAAAAAATTACAAAAAAAATAGAATTGTGGTTTATTTTACAATTTATTGATTTTCTCTTTATTTCAGGAAAATTGTCAAATTTAAATATTTTTTTAAAAAAATAATTTTAAAAAATTGAATTTTTTTAAATGAAATTTTAAAAGAATTTTAAAATATTAAAAGTATTGCCGAATCACTCAATGCTATAATCAATAATGACCATCATCACTCTGCGGGAATCCAGCCATTTCCATAAATCCATACAGATCCGTACATTCAATATATTTCCCAATAAATGACATAATTAAATTCATCAACTTCTTGTTCTTCTCATTCGCTTGCAACTCAGTGCTTCCATATTTCTTCAACACTATAAACACAAAATAATCATCAATATCCTGTGGACTAACAAGCTGACTCATACAACTATTCAGCTCCTCATCCATTGATTCTAAATTATACTTTTTAATTTTTTGCTTCAAATTTTCAATTATTATTGGACATGATTGAAGTTTTGCGGATATATGTCGTTGGATTCTTGAGTTGGGAACTATGAGGTCAAGATTTTTGGATTCTTGAATATTGTTTAGGGATTTTGCTAATTTTTGGAAGCTGTTTTCACTTGAAGCTTGAAAAATTTCTGAGGATTGCTGCAAATTTTCTTGAATGCTGTTAAAACTTGTGGTTGTGTCAAAACTATTAAGATTGGAGTCGATACTGTTGTCAATTTTGAGGTTAGAATCACTTTTAACTGCAAATTCTCCAGAATTAGTAGGATTTTCATGCTTTTCAGTTGAATTTTCATCAATTTTCATTGTTTTAAGTTTATTTTCCATAACGTCATCATTGTCAACCTCAGCATTCGAACCTGAATCATCTGATCCATCTTCCTTGGCTTCTGTAAAGTCTTTGGTATCATTGAGAAGTTGTGAGGCTAATTTTGCCAAATTCTTAGGCAAATTTGACATTTTAAAAACAATTTTACCCTTTTTATCTCCAGATTTGATGATGTCTTGTAAATTTTTGCTGTCAACTGAAGTCTGTTCTGTAGTTTCGTCAACATTTTGGTAATTTTCTGTTATTCTGAAAGTTTTTTCATTCAAATTTACGAAATCGTCTTGATTTTCATCAGAACTTGGATCTTCTTCTGATTCTTTAGGTTTAACTGATGCAAAGTCTGTCTGCTCTGTCGTTTTAGATTCTAATTCTAGTGATTCAGATGCTCCAACTTGATTGCCATCAGATTCGGTTTCATCTTCATCTAAATAATCTTTAGTTTCCGAATATTCTTCAAATTCTGTCGAATCCTCAACTTGATCCTCAACTTCAGCAAGAATACTTTCAGTTGATGTACTTTTGTGTTCATGCAGTTCATGCTTGACCTCGTCATCATCTGATTCTGTTGGATTGTTCGATTTTTCAGACATTGACAAAATTATGCTTTCTTTTTCATTTTCACTAAATTCTTTCGATTTTTCAGAAGTTTCTGATGTTTTTGAGGCTTCTGATACATTTTCATAGTTTTTGTTCAATTCTGTAACTTCTTGTGATACTTTAAAAGCCTCATGACTGGTTTTTGTGGTGATTTCTAAATACTCAGTCTCAAGTTGCTCCTTAATGTCTGACTTTGTGGAACTTTCTTGGCTTATTATGACGAACTGTTCAGTATTTATTGTGGATGATGCTGGAATGTCTCTAAAATCTAAAGATGATTCAATGGATGTACTTTCATTTGAATGCTCTTGTAGCTGATCGTCGCTGCTTAAAGATTTAGTTAAATTTAGACTTTCAGCTGACATTTCTTCATCTTGACTATTTTCATTCGGTTCCATGAATTCTTGCGCAACTTGCGTCAATTTCTCAATGTCGTTTTGAAGCTTTTCAGTACTGTTCTCATATTGTTTCATTCCTTCAAGATCCAGAACTGTCTCATGATTAGCAGTTTCAATTGTCTGTGTGTTCCTCACTGCTGGTCGTTCCAAAATCATTACCTTCTTCGGTGCCATTACAGAGTCTTGACTATTTCTCAAATTTTCAGCCAAACTTCCAAACTTTTCAGAAAAATTTGTCAATTTTCTTATGTTTTGAGTACTTGCTGCCGTTGATTCCTCAGATGATGTCAAGCTGTGATCAGTAATGGTTTTTGATGTTAATAAACTTGCAGTTGGTGTAAAATTGTCATCAACATTTGCTGTTGTATCCATTGTAAAATGCTCGGTTGTTGATGTTATGAAATTTGGTGGTTGATCAAAATTTTCTGTCACTGACGAACTTATGGTTGTTGAAATATTCTCGGAGTAATCAACAGTTGAATCTGTTGATGAGGATTTTACGGTTGAGAAGTTGTTCTTTGATTCGTGATCATCTATTGTGTCAATTTCGATATCTGATGATATTTTTTGTTCTTCACTGTCATTAATGTTATCAACCATTTGATGATCGACGTGATTTACAATTTTCTTCAACTTTGTTGATATAATTTCGGGTAAAATCGTAGTTATTTGACTTAAAATATTCTCAGTTGATGTAATGTCGTCACTATCAGCAGTTTGATGATTTTCATCTATTATGATGTTAACTAAGCTTGATTCCTCTTGTCTTGGTGCAATAGTGGATGACACTGAAGGCATTGCTAATGGTTTTGTCGATTCTGTTGGATGTAGAAAATCATATCGAGTTGATTTGTCTACAAATGATCACAAAAATAGCAAAAAGATAAAATTGTTTGTAGAATTTCTAATTCCGATTCCCAGTTACCCTAAAATTAATCATCTTACCTTCTTCGTATTTATTTTGCCCCAAATTTTCGGTAGTTTCGTCAATAACATCCATAAATCTTGAATTCGTTGCCTCACTACTGCCACCACTTTCCTTATGTGCATTGAAATTCGACCCCAATTCATTCAATTCAACATTCAGTTCTCTAGTTTCACTTCCAGTCTGTGAAAATTCCAATAAATTTGTCACCTGAGTCAATGTTGTTGTGGATTCATTAAAATTGGTATCAATTAAGTCAGTTGCTGTATCAGCAGAATTTTTAGTTGAGTTTTTGTCGACTTGCTGTATATTTTGATGTCGATTGTGTGTTAATGCTAAAAAAATGGAATATAAAAATTATTTAAATTAATTGATTTGAAGGAAAAGTTCTAGATCAACTAAATTGGATGTGTAGTCAGGAGGGTCCAAGAAGTTTGCAGTTTTAAATTTTTTGGCTTCACCATTATCAAAAAAATATGTCTCACCTTGACCTTCTTCAGGACTTTCCATAAACTTTTCACTCAAAAATTCGTCAATATTTTGGACAATGAAATCTTCCATCAATTGATTCTCAGATACGTGCTGCACAACGCAACCAAATTGATCATCATCGACTTGAATTTGATGTGCAAAATGCAGGAACAACTCACTAATCATCTCATTTGTAATAAGGCACTTCATTGTGGCATAAATAAAAATATTTTTAGAAATTTGAAGTAAATTTTTGAGTTCTTGGAATCCATTTGGTTGAAATTGAACGGCAGTTGTGGCTATAACGTTGTATTCCATGAATTTTGTATACCTAAATACTTCGTCCATGCATTCAGCTTCACCATCATCAGCGAGTGCTTCATACAAATTTAATTTTATTAATTTGTACATATTTTCAATGCTTGACCTTAAATCGACGTGGAATTTTTCACAATTTATTGCCGAATTTTCATCATTTTGTGAATTTGTGAATTGAATTATTCCAATTGTGTTGAGGTAAGTGACGAGGCAGTGCTGAAAATCTTGAATATTTTGGAATTTTGAACGAATTACTGCTGGACTTGATGGGTTGAGAAATTGCAGAAAAATTAATAAAATTAAAAAAAATCGTTTCATTTTTAAACAAAATGTTTGACACTATTATTCTTAAATTCTTGAATTACTAACTGACAGAGCTCACTTTACGAACTGATTAAAATTGAATGATATAAATTTTCATCGCTCCAACAGTTCGTTCAATTTTATTCGCTCTCAATTGTTTTTCAATTTTCTTTGAGCTTGATTTACAATTATGATAAAAAACAAACTGCAAATAAATGAGCATGAGCGGTGAGTTTTATTAAATGAGCTCGAAACTCAGTGTAGAGTATACCATGAGGTACTGTTTAGGTGTCCTTCAGTATTTGTGAATTACAGGACTTAAAAAAACTGTCCGTTGAAAATACATGCATTTTGTGCTACCCTAGGAAAAGCAAGCAATTTGAAAAAGATTTTTCTTTCTTAACCAACCTATCTTTTTGGTCTAAACATCTATAAATTTATATTTTCTCATTGATACATGAATGTATTGACGTCTTATGATCTTCTCTAATATCAAAACTCGTTTCATTCTTGATTCATTTGTTTATTTCTCTCAGTAGTTTGACTCTTTTTGAAGAGCAAACAACAATTTTGCTCTTCGAGCCTTCTTTTGTGAATCAAATAAAACAGAAAATTTCATTAAATGTTCAAATTAGTTTAAATTCTTAACTAGTTTTAAATATGAGCTCGGATCAATTGATCCCTCAGAGTTACAGAAATGTGCTTCGTCAGAATTTTGATACGCAATTGGATTTTGAGAACTTAACAGGTAAGTTGAAAAGATAAAATTTGGAATTTTCGGGATCATAATAAGAACTATATAAAGCGACACGTGTAGCATCTTACGTTCCTCTTCATTTGTTAATCATCAAAGTAAACAGAAAAAAATGTTGACGACCTTGAAAAGAAATAATAAAAAAAAACTTTCGGCATTTGTGAATTTATTTACGTCATTGTTATTACCGAAGAGTTGCTGTTGTTAAAGAAATAAGTCTGTATGGAACAGATGGGTTTTTTAAGATCAAACCCACTACCTCAGAGGTTCTCAACCTTTTCTGGAGATCGTGTAGTTTATAAAACACTGCACAACCTCACTTAACAGACAATTTTCTTTATTTTTTTTTCTAGTTCGAGACTTCATTAACAGTCCTGCCAATATATTGAGTAACGAGCCATCAACCACTGAAATCATCGAAATTGAAAGCATCCAGCCAAAATCACCAATTATTGTTGACTTGGAAGGTGTAAATAAATTCAAATTCATCACAATTAAAAATTGTACAACAACTGCTGACATACTTCAATATTTTGAGACAATAAACACTGATGTTATGTCCAATGAGGAATCATTGCTGCTCAAGTTTCAATTTTATGACAACTTTCTCGACCTTGACTCATCAGATCTTCAAGAATTGCTAAGAAAATGCTCTGACAAATCAGCTGTAATTACACTAGAAGCTAAAGGAGATGTAAAGTTCTCAATTTATTGGAAATCAAAAGAGATTGAAGAGTTCTTGGTGCTTAAGCCGAACTTAAAAGTGGATTTGAAGAATGTGAAATTTTTGAATCAATTTATTGCTGATTTTCTTGCTGAATCATTGCTAAGCAATCATTTAGGTGAGTTTGCTCTTTTTTAAATCTCGAAGGGGGTGTGATATAGTAGCAAGGGCGTATTCAGAGGTGGGGGGTGTTTGGTGATACTTGAAGGGATACTTGGGGATATCTTTAGGGTTGCCCTAGAGTATATCCTAGTGTCCACCCTTGGATAGTTCTGGGGAAAACCAAACAACCGTTTCCTGTTTCACAATTGCTATGGTCAACTATAATTTAAAATTATTTCTTTATATTCATAATAATTTATATTTTCAGGCTTGATCAGCAAATTCTCATTTCAACCGGGATCACGGCCAATCGACCTCGATCTGATTGCTGATTCTCGTGACTTTAACTTGCTCCTACTTGCAGCTGAGCAAGGATCTACAGAATTAGTTGAGATTCTCCTTAAGCTAGGCATGAACACGACATCATTAGACAACATGGTTGATGCTCAAACTTTAGCAATGAATGGTCATCATTTTGATGTCCTGCATGCCTTGCTGCAGTATAATTTGAAATTTCCAAAGTCTTTTGATGTCAGCAAATGTACAGGAAAGATGAAAGAATTTTGCGATTACACTGAGGATGTCCACAAGCTGATTAAAGAGAATCAGAAGGAAAATTTGGAGAAAATTCTGACTAAGCACGAAAATTTAAAATATTTTTATGATTTTCAAAACAAATCAGCATTAAAAGTGTCAATCCTTTATGGATCTTATGAAGCTTATGAAGTATTACTAGCCCAAAAGTTTAGATTTGCTCCGCATGAGAATCCATCAAAATATTTACAAAAACTTGAAGAAGATGACAAAGAAATTGTTCGAGAAATTCACAATCGACACTCAGAGCATCTCGTAGACCAGCACATCAACATTCTAGTTGCCAATTCCTTTATTTATCATGACGAAGTTGATGGACAAGACAAGCAAGACATCATCAGTCGAGCCTACAAAACTATCAACTCAAATGCCATCATCAGAATCATTTTAATGATTGTCGCAGCTTCAAAAAACTTTAAAATCATCTTCGACTTTAATCGCGAGTCTGTGGACGTTGCTGATCCAACTGTTGATTCTTATACTCAAGGATTATTTTATGTATCAGGTAGAATCTACATTGGTGCTAAACAATTGCTCAATTCAGCAACAGAGCATGAAACTTTAGCTAACTTAGCTCACGAACTTTGTCATTTTGCCATGAATCTCGTCTACAACAACGGTGCAAATCCTTATAAAGTTAATGACCAAAATAAAATTGAAGAATTTGAAAAAATCTCAAAAATTTGTCACCAAAATTACGGAAAGGAGGAAATTGTTGATACTGTCTATGATGCATATCCAAGTGACATGCATCATGCTGAGTTGATTGTACGTGTTGTTCATCTTCATGCTCTATATCAAAATAATCCTGAAAAGCTTCAAAAAGCTCAACAAATTCATTCAAATCTTTTTGAATTCTATGAGAATAAAATCATCCCAGAATTAGAGAAGGCACTGCCAGAGATTGAAGGACGTGAGGAACGAGAACTGAAAAAAAGGGATAAAAAAATTTCAAAATTTAAGAAAATTTCAATAATTTGTGGGATTTTGTCTGTGATTGGGATTATTGCTGCAATTGTTGTTGGTCTTGTGCTTTATACTCCAACTTATGAGTTCAATGAATTGTCTATTGAGGATAGAATGTCAGTCATTAAGGCTGCTGTTAGGTATAAGAACACAAGTCTTGAATTTTGTGATTTATTTTCTGAAAATTCGACAATTTATGGACTTTTGACTTCCGACCATATTTCATTAATGCTTAGTGGAGTTAATTTGGATTTTGATGATCCTCATATGCATTATTTAGAAGAACAAGTCAGGCACAAGTGGGAAAATTTGACGGAAAAATTAAAACAAAAATTTCTAACCTCAAAATTTGTTTTCCAAGATGAAATTTTAAAGTTTGAAAAATTGCATGAAAAAAATTCCTCAGCTTTTAATTCTTTAAGTTCTGATCAGATTATTGAAGTTCTGAATGGAATGGAACTAGTCGTGCATGAAATGATCAAAAATGAGACGAAATTTTATGTTGAAAGGAAAATTTTTGACGAAAGTATTTACGAGATTTATTATGAATTTATGAAATTATTGCAAGGGGACAAAAGTACCAGCAAATGTCTTTTTTGGAATAACACTGAAAGTAATGAAACTTTTGATCATTTTTACGGGAATTTTGTTAGTCAAGCCTTTGAAGTGCAATATAAAATAGTCGATAAAATCAAGGACAGTGCTGAATTTAGGGAATGTGGATATTCAGATTTTGATGTCACAAGTGAAATTCATACAAATGACTCAGTCAGCAAATACACATCTCTTAAGGTCACAGACACTGTATTTTCTCATGAACAATTGCAAATTAATTTAAATCAAATCATAAAACTTGCAAATGACACAAAAATGTTTATTTTATCAGACGAGGCAGGAACTGGAAAGACAATAACATTTGAGCAATTTACCATGAGAATTAAAAAGGAATTTCCAACTCGGTGGGTTTCGTACATTGATTTGAAGGAGTATAAGGAACTTTATAAGGCAGTTCAGACCTTACAGGATGTCAGAAACATGTTAAAGACTATTTTCAATATCAGTTCTGAAAATGAGTTTGAAATGAAAATTTTTGAAGATTTTTTTGATTCTGGAAATTCCATTCTTTTGTGGAATGGATTTGATGAAATTTCACCGGATTTTAGTGAGAATGTGATCAGAATTTTGAGGTTAATTAGAGACAATACACAAAATATTCAGCTTGTATGCACAAGACCACTTTATTCTGAAATCCTAAGGGATCAGTTCTCAGTCAGAACTTACACTTTAGTTCCATTTGACGAAGAAGCTCAAAATAATTTTGTTGAAAAATTCTTCATTACTCAAAAAATTGACGACCAAAAAATTCCAAATTTCATCACAAAAGTCCAAAAGATCATCAAAAATACAGAATCTAAAGATGACTTTAATACTCCACTCGTCCTGTTGATGATCGCAGACATAATCTCGAAAAATGTTGAAATTTACGAAACTGAAAATTTATACGAAATTTATCGAAAATTTGTTGAGAAAAAAGTTCAAATTTGGGAGCAAAAAAGTGAATTTGCTAAGAAATTCCTGCAAAGTTTAGTCACAAATGACTTTAGTGTCAAAAAATTCTACCAAAAATTCGCTCTAAAATCCGAACTTCAATCATCTTTTGCATTTTTTAACTCCCTAAAACTCAAAATTATGCGACAAAAAGTCCCAAAGGAACTGACAAGTGACGAAATTTCTAGAATGGGCATTTTGTACATTAACGGTCCAAAAAACTTCAAATTTGCTCATAAAACATTCGCTGAATTTTTCGTTGCACAATTTTTGATTGAAAATCTTTATAATTCAGATGATGAACCTTCGGATGAGGAAGCTGACTTGAGGATTGAGGTGTTTTATTATTGCTTTTCGGATCCGGGGATTGCGAGGTTTTTGGAGTACTTTTTGAAGACTGATGGGAGGATGGACAGGGCTAAGAGGGATGTTGAGGGGGTTATTTTGGGTGAGAATTCAAATCATGGAGTAAAAAGTTATTTTGGTCAAATGAAGTTGGAAAATTCAGAAGATAATCATTTTGATAATTCTAACCTCAAAACTTTATCGAAACGATCTCTAAACCCCACAAATCTTTCCCTAGAACCCCAAAACTTCGACCCAAAAATCTCAAAACTTCTAAATTTAAAATTCAAGAAATTCTTCTTCAACACATTACAGCAGCGCATGCTGTACACAAAATTCCTGAACCTGCTTCTTAGCTTTTTCAAAAAAGACCGTAAAGTTCTCAGAAATTTGCTGCAAGTTGATCAAAATGAGACTTTTTTCACTGCAACTTTCAATTCTTTTTATTTCATGGACTTTAGTTTTAGAAATTTTGACCGAGATGATGTCAAAAAGTTTGCAAAAGCAGAACTTACTGATGTTGAGTATGAAAAGTTTATGAATGGAAGGAACCAGAAGGGGGTCATCATGTATGGCTTGTATTACTTTTATAAATCCAAAAACAGTATTGGAACTTCAAGTCCGATTGGATTTGGACATGACAAATATTTTGTGGATCAACAACTGTTGGACAGTGAAGATCCAGTGGAAGTTTTTGAAGAAATATCCAAAAATCTGACAGAAATTGAGTACAAAGAACTTTTGACATCTCCAGCACTTTTAATTCCAGTTCCACTGCCCAACACAGACATTAACATTTTTGATGAAAAATTTTACATAAAAATTGAAACAAATTTGACAATTGAGGATCAAAAAAGTTGGATATCCTCAAACTTTCCATCATTTTTCATCGCTAGACACAAACCAATTTATAATTTGATCCTTCAAAAAATTGAAATTTTATTCACAAATTCTGAAATTTTTAAACTTTTTGAAAATTCAAAAATTTTGCACATCACAGTTGCCTCTGATTCGATAAGTTTCCCAATTTTATGGAATTTTTTCATCAATCACACGACTGAGGTTCAACAAAAGTCAATTTTAAGGCAGAAATTTCAAATCGAGTGCCATTTTGATCCTGTTTCATATCTTCGGTCACTTCCTAGGTGTTACTACTTTCCAGCACTAAACATCCTGCAAGCTTCTTTGTTTATTAATATTCAGATTGTTGGCGAAGACAAATTGAGGAATTTTAAGAAAATTAAGGAGATTTATGGAAATTATTTTAGTAAATCAGAAATTCAGGAAATTATTGCAAGTTCCAGTGACTTTCTTCCATTTTTGATTATTAGGAAGGAACGAGAAGTTTGTGAAGGATTTATGGATTATTTGAAGGACATTTTTAGTCAAAAGGATGAAAAGTTGAAGGAATATTTGTTAAGTGAAATTGAACCAACAAACTTTGATGTTTTTGAGCTCTTGAATGACTTTAGCGGAGTTGAAGATAAAGTTTTGTTATTTTCTGATTTAATTAAGTAAAATTCAGTTTTTTTAATATAACAAAATAAAATCCGTCCTTGAACATGAATTTCTTATCTTTTACATTTTTCATGATAATATTTTACAACACTTTTACAGCATAATTCACAATCATCGTCGCTATCATCTGTAGCATTATTTTCTTCACATTAAAACTTTTTTATTCATTCGAAAATTTTAACATTTTTCCAAGTTTATAGCTCTGGCGTAACCATAATAATTAGAAGTGTTGAAATGATCGTCACATACGCTGATACTAAGTAGGCATATGCCATTGGGAAGTTGCACTCATTCCAGAAGAACAGTTGGAATGTGTGGATGAAAATTGCAATGAATTGGAAGATCTGGAATGGGAGAGAAAAATTTAAATCCAAAGATTGAAAATTAAATCCATGGATTAAAAGTTAAATCCAAGGATTAAAAGTTAAATCCAAGGATTAAAAATTAAATCCAAGGATTAAAATTTAAATCCAAGGATTAAAAATTAAATCCAAAGATTGAAAATTAAATCCATGGATTAAAAGTTAAATCCAAGGATTAAAAATTAAATCCAAGGATTAAAAATTAGATCCAAGGATTAAAAATTAAATCCAGGAATTTAAATCCAATGACCGAAACTTACAAACAATCCAAGCCCATAAATTCTTCTAAAGTCATACAGCCTTGTATTTGGAAAGAAGTGCACAAACAGCAGTCGATAAGCAAACGACAGCATGTGTGTAAGTGAGTTGATGAAACCAGCAAAGGTCGCATGACCCCCAGGGAAATAATTTGTGATTGCCCAAATTACAAGTGGATATGATGAGTGATGGACGAGTAAATACTTTGCTGTTAAAGTTTCCTTCTTCCTTAGTCCTAGGAGGACACTTTCGAAGATGTAGAAGAATTTTGAGAGGAGGAACAGATGGGATGCGTCAACTGCCTGGATTTTGGATAAAAATAGTAAAAATGATTCTGATTAATTCTGCACACCAATCCTTACCCTCAAAGCTAAGTCTGAGTAACTCCAGTCAATAGGTTCACATCTCCAGTTATAAATGAACAACCAAGGCTCAGATGAAATCACAAAAAAGTACAATGAGTTGAAAAACAGCACAATTGTAAGAATAATTCCAGGTTTCTCAATATCAATTGGCTTTCGATCCCGCATGTATCTTGGTAGAATGTATTTAATAAAAATTATATAAAATGTATAAATTAACACGATTGGAACAGGATTTCCCATTAAAAATTTATCCCGAATTCTAGGATCTGCTCGTTCATAAAATATTTCATGATAAAATGACGATGTTGTCGAATTTGATGACAAATTTTCACTGTCTAGTCTCATTTTGTTAACAAAAAAATCACAAAAATATCACAAAATAAATTATCAAACTTAATCTTAAGTCTAGTTTTTGCACCAAATATAAGTTATGAACTGAAAAGGTCTTCAATCTTTACAGCTAATTTTATATCAAAAACGATTAAATTTCACTCACTGGTGGTCATGCGTTCATGCTGTACACCAACAGCTGAAATATGTTAAATTTATTTTGCATTTGTTACATTTCACGTGTTATGTACTGAAAATGTTGTGATATATAGCTCAGATTGTTTGGATTTTGATCTGATTTTGGATCATTTTGAACTAGATTTTTTTTTATCAATTTTGGATTTTTGGACAAGATTTTTTAAACAATTAAGTATCTTTGGACTAGTTTTTTTTGGTAATTTAGGATTTTTAGACAATTTAGGATTTTTGGACTAGATTTTTTGACAACTTAAAAATTTTGGAATATATTTTTAACAATATTGAATTTTTGGACCTAATTTTTAACAATCTAGGATTTTTTGGACTAGATTTCAACAATCTAGGATTTTTAGACTAGATTTATAACAATCTAGGATTTTTAGACTAGATTTTTAAAAAGTTAGAACTTTTGGACTAGATTAAAATTAAACAGACTACAAAAATCACCCAAAAGCGCCATAAACTCTTTGTCACTTTAATAATCTCACACATCATGACCTCTAATTTTCCGGCTAAATTTATTAAGGGTCATAAAACTAATATTTTTATATGCACATACCATAATGTGACGAAAGTTACATAACTCACCGCAAATTGTTTTCTCTTTCCGTCCAGTTTTCATGCTTTATCTTTGGTGGAAATGTTAAAGAAAACAAAACGTCGAACTTGACCTGAAAAACTCGCGAAAATTATGAGCTTTTTTTATTGTCTTGTTTGACTCGTGGACTTATTGGGGTAGAAAAAAAATTTCAAAATTGTTTTTATGATGACTTTAATGAGATTCAATTGTGAACTTGGAGATTAAAAAGAGTTTTAGGTCTTGGAAAATCAAAATCTATTATCTCTAAATCGCCAATCTTCTCCGTCTGAATATATTTTATTTAGATTTTAAATAGAAACCGAAATTTGTTAAGTTGTTCATAGTATTATTTAGGACCTACTTGATCCACTTGTGACTGAACGATGCCTAAGTCAAGATTTCCTTCACAGTGACAGTAGTGATAGTTTCTGGTACCTAAACCATCTAAGGCTAGTTATATCCTGTAATATTAAACAAATTATTTTGATTCATTAATGACGAATTTTTGAAAAACATTCAACACAAAACATTAGACAATGTTTGCTAAAAACGTCAAACTATGATAGTAATAATAGATAATTTAGCTTACGTTGTTTCTGTTTACGTTTTTGCTGAGGTCAGTGAACCGAATTGTAGGTGAGAAAAATAGAAATTACACCTTTCGGTTTCGTTTGAGATGAATTGAGATGTTTTTTAAACAATATAATGATTTTCTTGCTGTTTTGGACCTTATCGTAGATGTTAAAGTCAAACTTACTAATAATTGAAAGAAACTGGTGATGTTAATGACAGAAATTTTGAAAATTTAAGCTTTTACAGATAGTCAACATGTTAGAGCTACCTGTGGTCGATGGTTCGATACAAGTTAAAACCAGATATTGTCAATTATTTGTTTAAAATTTTCAGTAAATTTAAAATAAATTTGTTCTGGATTTTTACTTAATATTGAACCAAAATTCAAAAACAATTCATTTTGCATCACCAAAAATTATTTAATGTTTTCATAAACATTGCCTGCAAATGAATAATCAACAATGTTCAAGGTTGAATGTTTATTTCGATCAGCTGAGACGGCTGCATAGCTGCGATCCCTCGAAAAGTTTTTGTTTATCGTAAACGAAACTCATGTTTTTGAGAATTTTTTAAATTCTTATCACTAACAGTGAAACTATCAGTACAGATTGTGATTATTGTTGAGGTAGGTTGGTCATAGATTAGATTTATGTAAAAATTAAAGAAATTTTTGTTGAATTTAAGAAGATTTTACAACTGCGTCATTTCTTGGTTCATTTTTTGATGATTCATACATAAATTTGGATTGATTAACGAGTTGCATAATAATTTAATTTGAATTTAATTTAAATCTCAAAAAGTTTCTTTATTTTGTTATTGATATTTACAGACTGTTGAATTCCAGCAAATTAACTAACAAACTAACAAAAAATGGGAAACAACGATTCAAAATCTATACCGGCAGAAAAAGCCACGCCTCATCCAGATTCATCTGAAAGTGAAGATGAGGCTTCGAACACAATGTTTCCTTCTGATCCAGATATTAAGGAAGATTCTGATGAAGGAGGCTTAAATGAGGAAAAGTAAGTATTAATTGTATATTAACTGATAAGATTTAGTTGCATTCTTACCTGAGGTACTGTAAAATTAGCCACAATAATCATTTCATGGCGATTTCATGGTTGACGTAACAGTCACAAAACATAAATTTAATCAAAAACCTAACTTTATTTCCATTTTTTCAGCATTCAGCCTCAAAGCCCATCAAAATCAAGAAGTCAATCACGATCTCCTGTAAAGTCACCGAAAAAAACAACCAAAAAGTTATCAGCACCTGTTAAATCCTTCCAAGACTTCCTCGAATCATGTAATAGAATTCCAGATTACAATTCAGTTGCGACAATTGAATATGCAAGAAAATTCATCCACGATGGTTTCTCAACTTGCTCTGGTGATGATTTAAGTGCTTGCTTATCAATGTTGCTTGAATATTTCTACAAGAGCTACGAGAAGATTAACATGTATCGGGATATTTTCTATTTGATCTACAAGGACTCGAGATACACTCATTATACATCTAGGGTTTTTTCGTCAGAATTTGAGAGAGTTTTTCAACAAGAAAAGACGAAAATCTCTGAAAATTCAAAATGGGGTGAAATTGTCATGTTTGGTTCACTCTTGTGTGAACTTTTAACAATTTATCAAGCTGACACATTTTTGGTCACCAAACAATTGAATAATTGGACAATGGAACTGATTAAATCAGCAATAGAAGGCAACGATAATGGACTCATTGCTTATATGTTGATTTTGAAACGATTGTCAATTGTTAAAATGCCTTTGAAGGAGAGATTCGATCACGATTTGGGGGTTTTGAAGATATTGTTGAAAGATGAAAATGATGAAAGGTGAGTTGAACTTTTGAATTCTAGTGTGAAGGCACCTTAATCTAAGAATATAGTGTGAAGACACCTGAACCTTGAATCTAGTGTGAAGACACATTAACTTCAAGATTCTAGTCTGAAGGCACCTGAACCTAAGAATCTAGTGTGAAGGCACCTTAATTTAAGAATCTATCTTCATTGCAGCAAAACCCAAGAAATCTACAACTATCTAGAACAAAGAAGACTCTCTCAACTGGCCGACTACGAACCCTTGGAAGAAACAGCATACACAATGGAAGTTGCAAAGTCTGATAAATGCAGAGAATTTGAAAAATTCTTAGATTGGGATAATGAAAACGCTACCTTCAACATAAATCTCTTTTATGGCGCAACTGACAACGAACTTGAATTTTTCGCTAGAAAATTCATCGAAGTTGGCATTGAAAAGCCACAGAGGATCAAATTCTTAGCCTTCACTGCTTATAAGTTTCAAGGTGTCCTTAACAGTATCCGAAAAATCGTTAATAATGTTGTGAAGCATCTCGAGGAGGAAATTGAGGTTATGAGACAAAAGAATCAAAAAAATACAATTCCGATGAATAATTTTGCAAAATTTATTGCTGAACTTTACGTCAATGAGAGAAAAATAATTTCACCAATCATGATGACCAGTTGGTTGTCACTGTTGACAGAATTAGGAGAATCTACAGCAGTTACATCAACCTTAAAGGTTTGTGGATATTTCTACAAAATTGACGAGCCTGAAAATTTTGATAAATTTATGGACTCGATTAAAGTTTTCTGGACGATTGTTAATGATGAAATTAAGGAAATATCAGATCAATTGAATGGAAAAGGTCAAGAAGTTTATGTTGAGTACCAGAAATCCAGAATGTTCCAACCAAGTCCATCAGCAGAATCACTCGATGATCTTGATCAGTTCTTGTTTGAAACTTCAAGAAGTAAAACATTCAACTTTGATTTCCAAAATTTATTGGAATTCAAATATTTTGACATGTTCAATACAGCACGAACAATCGTCAAGGAGGTCTCAAGACCAAATGCAAATGTCATCAAGATTGCTGAATTTCTCAAAAGTTTCTTTGAATTTTCCTTCAAAATTGGGAAATTTGTGAAGAGATTGAAGATCAACTTTGAAATGAGAATATCAGAAATGACTCTTGATGACCTTAAAGTGATGAAGAATGTAGGAAAGTTGATTGGTGAACTGAGAAACTTGACAGTTATTGACAAAATCCCACAAGAAAAATGGTTGGAAATGATTGAAACTTTTAATGGACTGAAAAATTCAAAAGTGATGGAAATTCAGCTGGAAGTTTTGAAGATTATGTTACAGAATCTTTTGATCCACGATGAAGACAGATATGTGGAGTATTTGAAGGACGTCAAAACAATTGACACATCAGATCCAATCATCAAGTCAAAAATCCTCCAAATAACCCAAAACACAGTGGACAAGAAAATCGACAAGGCTTCCAAGGATGTCCTCTTCAGAATCAAGGTAGGATCTAAAATCGATGGCCTTCCTCAAGGCATCCCAACATCAAGTCAAACTGACTTCGATTTGAACGACTTTGTTAAAGTTTTCTTGGTTCAAGCAATTTCTAATCAATTTTTGATGGGATTTTACACAAAATCTATGAAGTCATTGACGAATGGACGTAGAAATGATTTTGCAAGGATTTTGCTTGATTTATGTAAAGACAGATTCATGAATATTCTGAATCCTGAACTGTTTGATGAGGATGAAGCAGTTGGAACCCTCAAAATTATCAGAAACCTCTTCAAGCCTACCATTTTGACAGAAAAGAACAACGAAGCCTTCTTACAACAAATGGTAGAATTCAAAGACTTTGAAAATCATAAAAACTGCATCAAAATTTTACTTGGAATGATCAAAAGTGTCGTAATATTCACTGAAACTAGGAATAAAGGAGAATCGAACAAAAATTTAAGAACGCTTATAAGACAAGTTGAAATAAAATTGACTGGAATTGAGGACATCAGTACGGACGATCAAGAAGAGGTTGAAATCTGGCATATTGTGGATTATCAAGGCTTTACTAATGAAAAAAGCTTGCTTGAGTCTGAATCTATCGAGCCAAGTCAACTTGCATGGAGTTTTACTGAAAATTATCAAATAAAGCAGGAAAAAATGCAAAAAATGTTGGAAAATCCTAAAAATGTCCAAAAACCTGTTCAAAATGTTGAAAATTCAGGCAGAACTTTTAATCTTTTTATGCAGCATCCAGATGAAAATGTCAAAAGTTTATGTGGAAATGACAGAAACTTAGCTAGTGGCTCTCGAAATACTAACCAAAAATCTACTAACGCAAATCAACAAAAAAGCAATCAAAGAGCCAATAATGGCAACAAGCCAAACTGGAATGTGACCAGAGGTGACATGAAACAAAGAAATGACTTGCAAAATCAACCCTTACCCAACATGAACAAACGAAATGATCAAAACAGACGTAATCAAGCACAAAATGGTTCTAATTCAAATAAAAATCCAAATGGAGGACAAAACAGAACACAAAATTGGAGACAAAATCAAAAGGCTGATCAAAATGGTTTAAATATGCATAATAAAACTCAATATGTTGGTAATTTCGGACATAATTCGAATAAAAATCATCAAAATAAACATACAATTCAAAATACACAAAATTTTCATCAAAATCAACAAAAAGTTAACACTTCAGACCCTAAAGTGGCATCAAACACTCAAATAGAACGTGGAACAGCACAAAGCAATCCAAGTGGACAAAATTCATGTTCAGGATCTGGAATAATTCAAGGTACAAAATCTGAAATTAACCAAAATACACAAAGTTCAACTCTAAATACAAAAAGTACAACAAAATTGGCTGCTGATGCTGAAATCAAGCCAAAATCTGATCAAGTTTCTAAAATTAATCAATCTGTTCAGAAAACAAACCAAACTGATCCAAAATCAGTTACAGTTGATAAGTCTACTAACAAATCAACCCAAAATGTACAAAGCTCAGTTCAAGTTAATCCAAAAGTTCAAAAATCAAATGAAATTTCCCAAAAAGAGATAGTTGCTGATCAAAATTTTATTCAAAAGACTGAAAATTCAAACCAAGAAGTTCAAAAGCCACAAGTTTCACCGAAAACTGTTCCTCAAGTAACCCAAGTCAACAAAATTGACGAAAATCCACCAACAACTTCCCAACAAGCTCAAAATTTGCCTACCAACATCAACAAACTCCCATCCAATCCAGCCTCAGCAGACCTACAAGCATCTTTAAATGAAGTTATGCCATTGATTTCAACAAGTACTTTAAACTTCAGAAACTGCGCAATTTTAATTCATGGATGGGGTTTGAACAATCCAGCATTGTGGCCAGAAATCAAGGAATTAACGACACTGGTAACAAAGGAACTGCTGCTTAATCACAAGCAATTGATCGTAGACATGACAACTGAGTTGAACAAAGAATGTGACGAGCTTCGTAGAAAGCAACAGGTACAAAGAAAAAATATTTTTATAACAACAGTAAAAGCAGTTATGCCATTTTTGGTAAAATGTTCATTCTACAACATGCTTGATGATTTATTGGGTCAAATTAAAAATGGAAATATTGTTGCATTACCTCTTTTTTTGGACTTGACTGAAGGAATGAAAGAATTTTTGAGTGAAGATTGTCGTGAGCGAGATCAATTTGTTCCTAATTGTGTGCAGATTCTTGAAAAGGCAACTAAATATAAAGTAGATGAAGCTACGAGGAAAAGAACTTTTGAGATATTCAAATTTTTTGAGGGTCAAAAAGTCAATGCTGTAAATAACTGGAGAGATAATTCAAACTCTAGAATGCGAAATGCAGGTTCGACACAAAGTATTTCGAGTTCAAATAATTCTGAGAAAATAGCCAGAAGAAGGCGGTTCTTTGCGAGTCAAAATAATCAAGGACGTGGAAGCGTTGGATCTAATGGCAGAGGTGGGGCATCTAAGATGAATAATGCTCAAAAATCAGTCATAACTTCAAAATCTGCCTCGGCTCAAAAATCGAGCAATACAACCTCAAAGGTTGACAACATAACCTCAAAATCTGAACTGGATCCGAAATCAAGCAACATAACCTCAAAGGTTGACAACATAACCTCAAAATCTGAACTGACTCCGAAATCAAGCAACATAACCTCAAAGTTGGACAACATAACCTCAAAACCTGTCACAACTCCTTCAAATCCCCAAAAATCTATAACAGATCCATCAGAAAACTTAAAAATCGACGATAAAATCAAATTCTTCATCGATCAATTAGACACGTCAAATACCGCAGCCGTTGGACTGAAAATCACTCCATTTTTGCAGAAAGAATTTACAAAACGAAAAGTTCTTGATGGTCTGCTTGACAAAGGAGTTTCAGATCAAAAATTCATAGCTCCTGTCATTGATCTCTTTGAGTTTCTGTTCAGAAAGAATAACTTCAAAGTTAACAAAATTATTATGTCTGACATAATTGGAAACAGGTTTATTTACGTCTGTGAAAATCAGAACAAAATGGCAGAAATAATGTCAAATTTTGCAAGATTCACCAGAGCATTCGAATCGTTCCTGAAAAATTCATTTATTTTCTATTTATGGCGGGAACTTCTTGAATTTGTGAAACGTGACACACCAAATGTTCTTGGAAATTTGGTTTTCTTGATGAGCGACAGACTTGAATTGTTTTATGAGACAAAAGGAAGAACGGATCAAGTTAAACTATTTTTGATGGTCTTTAAAGGGAAGTTGAAGGCTATTAAAGACAAGGATTTAAAAATCAAGCTTGAGAAGATCATCAGAAACTTAGAAAGTGGAGAATTTGAAGAAACAAAGAAGAACAAAGCAGACAACAAAATCTCAGAATCCAACAAACAGGTAGAAAAGGTTACTGAGAGTCCAGCACAAAAAACAAAGAATCTGATGAAACTGTTTGGTATTGGTGATGACGACGAAGATGGCGATTTATTCAACAAAATTAAAAATCAAGTTCAGTCTGGTCCATCAAGTCAAGCAGGTCAAATGGGAAACATTTGTTGTAAAATTGGACAAAAATCTGATCAAAGCGATCTTAAAACAATTCAAAATGATGATAATTCTGGAAAACCAGGAGGTTTAGGAGCAGTTCCAAAGATTATTCCAGAAAAATTACCCATAATACCAGGAATACAAAAACCGAATCCTGAATCATCAGCTCTATTAGACCTTCAAGCTAATTTTGAACAAATTTCCATCCAAGATGCATCAAAATCAAGTGTCAGCCCTCCAGAAACACAAAATTCTACTTCAAAAATTGCTGAGTCTTCAAGCCATGTTGAAAATAAGCAGGCAAAGCTGATCCAAGGATTAACGAAACAACTCGATTCATTAGAAATTGAAGATAAATCCACTGATGTTGAAAAATCAAGTTCGTCATTAAAAGACAATCAGACGAACACTAAAGCTGCCAAACCTGATCAATTGGATCAAGGGATTAGAGCATTAAACAACCAAGACGACTCACAACAAGAATCATCAACATCAGATCCAACTTCAAAATACAATGAAGATTCTTCAACATCAACTCAACCTATTAAAAAGTCTACGTCCACACGACCTCATCCATATGATAAGATTCGTCCATTGATTCTCACATCTGACTACATTTTGTTCGATGAATCTGTTGAAAATCGTCAAAAATTTGCAGACATCTTAAAAGTCATGTGCAGCTCCTCTGATGAAGACAAGAATTCAATTGGAATTAGAGAAAAAATTGCTGTAGCTATTATTAAGCTAAACTATTTAAAGGTTCGATCTGATTTGGATGTTTTTGCTGAAGTATTTTTCAAAATTTATACAAAACCTGGTCTGAGAAGCTTCAATCAATTCGTTATGATAAAGTTCCTTAAGGCTTGGAAATTTTATGAAGAAGACATGAAGGATTTGGATGAAAGGATCTACGACAGGTTCTCAAAATCAGTTTGCAGAATCAAAAAGGCATTCATTGTTTCTAGTGATGTGCCAATGGATGACAATTTAACCTCAAGATCAGGTAACATAACCTCAAATTCGAATTTAACCTCAAAACTTAATATATCCTTAAAATTTCTTTAATTTTTAATCTAGGTGGATCAGATACTGGTGCCATACCTAAAAACAGCAATATAACCTCAAAATCAAACCAACTTCAAGCAGATCAAGCCACCAACTCGCATTTCAACAAGTTTCTGTTTCATTTAACTCAAATGTTGACAAACTTCTTAATAGGTCTCGTGACAATGAAGCAAGAGTACAAGGAAGAGGCTATTTTAACCAGAAGACCTGGAATTTGTCAACTTATCTCTGACTTATACCTTCATGGAATTACTTCTTCTGAATTCACCATGACGTCAATCAGAATATTGGTTCAAATTGTTGATAATAATCAGAATAATTTCAATTTTTTGGCTGAAATAATTAAAAATGTTGGCGCGCTGCTTGAAATTCGAGAAAAGGAAAAATTCGATGAAATTTTCCAGAAAATTTTCTTAAAAATTCAAGAAAATCCAGAAAAGGTTGTCGAAATTATTAAAATTCGGAAAAATCAATACGCAAGTGTTGAAAATTTCACACCAATTTTCCTCCTTTTCCATGAAAATCCTGCAAAATTCTTCGGATTTATTGAAACTTTGTGGAAGCGTTTGATGGAAAATCCTGAAAAAGTCGCTGAATTATCGGAAATTGTTGAGGAACTTTTGGAAAATTTAGGTGAAAAATTTGCATTTTTGATTTCAGAATTTATGGAAAATCGTCGAATTTCCTTTGAGAAAATTCCAGCAGAAATGTTTTCAAAAGTTGTCTGTCAGCGATTAAAAGGTTCGATTTTGTTCAGTTTTGAGCTTTTTGAGATGCAAATTTTAAGTCCTGAGAGATTTTCTGGATGGTTTAAGGACGAAGTCTTCGGAAAATTGACAAAAGAGGAAAATGATGAAATTTTAAACAAAATGCTGAGTCATGGAATTAACATTCGTGAAAATTTGATTGACAATTTAAATGAACAATATGAAAAATTGAATATTTTTTAAAAATTTTATTTACATTTATTTCAAAAATTCATTTTAAAGTTTATATTGGAAAATTAAAAATTCTTGAATAAAAATATATTTTTTAAAAGATCTAAAATTGTTGAAATACCACATTGTTTTCACACTTTATTGCTAAATGCATAAAAACATCAGAAAATTGCGCAGCTGTGTTCCCTGTTGTTTTCTGCAAGTTTTCGTGTTTATATTATTAATTTCATAATATCTTATAACCTAAAGTGACATTGACATAATATATAGTGATTAGTGTTAAAGTTTGTAAGTTTCATATTTTATTAATTTAGATATTTTTGCTCAAATTGGAGGATATTTTCAGCTTAATTTAGTTTTTTTTGTTGCATTCAGCCGGCATATTTTTTATGACTCATACAAAAAATTTGTATGATAAAAAATTTATAAATAAGTATGATCAAGAGTACTTGAAGAGAGTTGTGAAAAATATTAAAATTACTGAAAATAATTGGTAGAGTGCTCATATAACTAATTAAATTAAAACAATTTTTTTAACTTGGATACATTATTTGATTATTTTTAGCTGAATTCTAAATTAACTGAAAAAATGGACAAAGGTGCATTAAAATCTTCATTAATCCACGACGAGATATCAAAAGAAAATGATAGTGATGAGACTGAGGATCTGAAGGTGTCTTTTCACTCTGACATTAAAAATGATTCCGATGATTACGAGGAGCTTTCAGAAATAGATGATTTCGATATGTCAATGTGAGTTTTGTTATGAGTATGTACTGTCCATTACCCTTCTACTCATTACCCAGAATTTTTTTGAAATTTACTAAAACTAATCAAATTATATTCAAATCTGCCTTTAGCAATCAAAAGAAAATTCAATCTAAGCAGCCTCCTGACACATCAGCAGAAGTATCCATACAGAAAAAGAGAGATTTCCTAACTTCCTTTAATGACTATCTAAATTGTAACGGTACATTTAATTTTGATGTCATTTCAAAATGCTCAGCTAAGAAAATCAGCGAATATCTTAAAATTTTATTGGAATATTTATACAAAAACTTCAGAGACAATAATGTATGTGAAGACGTTCTTTATTGTATCTACAAAAATTCCAGATATACAGTTAAAGGTAAAGCTGCATTTACAGCCGCATCTAGTGAGCTTTTTGAAAAAGAATTCACAAAAATTTCTTCAAATACAAATTGGAACGACGTTGTGATGTTTGGTGCTCTTTTATGTGAACTTTTGCCTTATCATAAAGCTGATAATTTTGTTATCACGAAGCAGTTGAATGTTTGGATAATGGAGCTAATCAAGTGCAGTGCTGATGGGAATGAAAATAGTCTTATCGCATTTATGTTGATTTTGAAACGTTTGTCAAAAATTTTCAATCCTTTAAATGGAAGTTATGGTCAGCTGTTGGTGGTTTTGAAGATTTTACTGAAGGATGGAGATTCTGAGAGGTGAGTTGATTGGGATGTGTGAAAATATAAAGCCACCTGAACCTTATAGGTGTATTGTGAAGGCATCTGAACCTAAAAATTCTAGTATGAAAGTAGAAAATAACATTTTTTATTTTTTCAGCAAAACGATGGAAATCAGTGATTTGTTAGATCACGTTGGATACCTAAACCTAGAAGATTATGAGCCATTGGAAGCTGTAAAATACAAAAAAGAGACAGAAAACTCTACAAAATGCCAGAAATTTGAAAATTTCTTGAAAGTAGCTGACGAACATGCTTTATTTAATGTCGCAATATTCACAGACATTTCAGATAATGAAGTAAAATTTTTCGCGCGTAAATTTATCGAAGTTGGTATGCTGGAGCCTCACAAGATGAAGTATTTGGCATACACTGCATACAGATTTCAACAAAAAGTTATGATGATTCGAAAACTAACTGGAAATGTTATCAAATGTCTCAATGAGGAGATTGAGGTTATGAGAAAGAATGAAGGCAAAGGTACGATTCCACTCATAAATCTTGCTAAATTCATTGCAGAATGCTATGTTTATGAAGAAGATTTAATTCCTACAAAAAATATTACAAACTTGCTGTCGTTGTTGTCAGAATTAGGTGAAACTGTTCCAATGGTGACAGCTTTAAAGATTTGTGGTGGAATTTATGAAAATTTAGACACAGAAAATTTTGAAAAATATTTTCAGTCTCTTGGGGCTATGGGTACTGTTGTCAAGGACGAAATGAAAAAATTTCAACAATTGTTTGATAATAATGGTAATGCAGTGGAAACTTATCTAAAGTACTATAAATCTAGAAGATTTAAGTCAGCAGAAGGCGCCAAACTGACTAGAAATTTTAGTTTATTGTTGTCTGACCTGTCCAATGACAAAAATATTGATTTTGACTATTTAAGCCTTTATGAATTCAAACATTATGATTCTATCAGAGCAACAAAAGCTATAATTCAAGAAATAACCAAACCCACTGCAAATGTTATTAAACTTGCTGAATTCTTCAAAAGTTTCTTTGAATTTTCTGTAAAACTTGGAAAATTTGTGGTTTATTTAAAGGAAACATTTTTGAATAAAATATCAGAAATGTCTGTTGATCGTCCAGAAGAAATGATGAAGGTTGGCAAATTGATCGCAGAACTAAGGAATTTAACTATTATTGAAAAACATCCACAAGACAAGTGGCTGGACATGATTGAGTGTTTGGAGCCAGATAAAAATTGTAAAATTCTAGAAGTTCACCTGGAAGTTTTGAAGGTCATGATGTCCAATCTTTACATACATGAAGAAGGTAAATACATGAAGTACCTCAAGTATATCAAAGCAATTGACTCAACGGATACAAAAATCAAGTCAAAAATAATTCGAATCACCCAAAATTTAATTCACAAAAAAATCGATAAAAACTCAAAATCTATCTTCCTTAAAATTAAGTCAGGATGGATAGTTAATAAAATTCCAAGTGACATCATAGACACAAGTCCAACAGAATTTGATCTTCATGATTTTGTTAAACTTTATTTCATTTGTGCAACCAAAAATCCATTTTTTATTGACAACTATATAAATTCCAAAAAATTCCTCTCACTGGGACATCAAGGACGTAATTTTGGAATAATTTTGAACAAATTAATTTTTGATCGATTCAAAAACATCACAGATCCTGAATATTTTGATGAACATGAAGCCATTCCAACTCTTCAATTTATTTTGTTGACTAATTCGAGAAGCATTTACAGAGAGAACTCAGTTGCCGCATTTTTAAATAACATCCTTGAATTTAAAGGTTTTGATGCTCATAAAGAATGTTTTAGAGTTTTGGTTCAAATGTTGAAGAAATCAAAATTTGGTGATTTTCCAAGATCAGAATCTTACAACATATTTTGTCTTTTAAGAAAAGTTCAAGCGAAATTCATAAAAATTGAAGAATTCAGCGCGGAAATTCAAGAAGAAGTTGAAATTTGGCATCTTGTTGATTTTCAGGGATGTACCAATGATAGTGACACCAAATCTATTGAGCCAAGTCAACTTGCATGGAGTTTTACCGAAAATTATCATGAAAAACAGAAAAAGATGGAAAAAATGCTGGAAAATTCCAAAAGCTCTAAAAAATGTCCTCAAGATATTGACAATTTGGCACAAAATTTTAAAGATTATGCTCAAAACATTCATAAAATTCAACATCCAGGGCGTAATGTTCAAAAAAAATTAAAGAGTCAAAGTGATCAAAACAATCCAAATATAAACAAAAATGAACATAGACATAAAAATTCAGCATTCAAAAAGAACAAAAAACTGGAAATTGAATGGAATGTGACTCGAGATGACCTCAGAAATCGAAGTGACCTTAGGAATGATGATTTGCCGAACATGAAGAAACGATTTGATCACAATAGTCCTTTGTATCAAGGTTCTGGTCATTCTGGACGTGATTTAGATCGAACAGAACACAATAAGAATCAAAAATAATAATTAATATATTTGTTGCTTGACTTTAAATCAAGATTTTTGGTTAAAATCATAAAAATTAACTAAACATACAAAAAATATTTAAAAATGTAAAATTTGTATTTTAAAAAATTCAAATTTCGAACAAATTTATAGAAATTGTTTACCATTTTGTAAGATTTTCTTCTGACATGGCTCCTGCTCTTCACAATATACTATTTAAAATGTGATTTTAATTAGAAATGTCAACTACTAATTTAAAATATTTATTAATAAAAATGGTACAATAAAATCAAATTAATTTTTTTTATATTCACAATCAAAATTTTATTTCATTTTCCAGATTTTATTTATTTTTGGTTTAAAAATTAACATTGATATTTTATTAAGTTTCAAGTTGAAACACATTGTTCCACACGTTTATTGCCATTATACGTATAAGTGCAAGCTACTCCTGAATTCCTCACATTTGTTCTTGAACCTATTCCACCTTGATTGGGAAAATTATTTGGAAATGGAAAAGAAAATGGCTGAAAGCCTCCAAATTGTGGTTGTTGTTTCAAAATTGGTGGATTGAAAAATCCTGGATATATTGGTCCGTTGTTACGGTTGTTATTTCCATTCCATCCTGGATAAAAGTTTGATTGATATCCGTTCCAGTTTTGTCTTACAAATCTTTCACTTGACTGGGTTGTGTCAAAAATGAAGATAGTTGAAATTAGTACAATAATTAATATTTTACCCATTTTTACTAATTTTGTTCACTATTGTGTCGAACCTATGCTGTGCAGCTGGATTGAAATCGAACGATTTGCATTTACGTGAATGAAAATATTTTCAATGAACTTTGACAGAATATTTTTTCCGTAATTTTTTCTGTCGAAATGAAATGAAGCGGAACTGATTACAAACTAAACAGATAGTAATTTGAAAGTATTTTTGTTTGTGCACTTTTAGATTGGGAAAATCCAGCTTAAGGGGTGTAATTAGGGATAAGTGCTAACAAGGAAAACTGAATTTCTACAACTAAGGTCAGTGGTTTGTCGAGCGACACACTTTTCCAAAAAAAAATCAAAAAATTATTTAAAAAACCACCCAAAAACTAAAATTCATGAAATCTAATTTTTTATCAAAATCAGGGGTTGGTTGCTCGGTATACAGTATAAACTACTCCGTGGGGTACTCTAGGGTATACCGAGCAACCAGCCACTGGGGTTAACCCAGGTCAATTTTGTGTATTTTGAGTACCCTCCATCGAGGACTACGTCAGAAAGTTGAAAACGAATTTTTATATTCGTCTTGCATTTCTGAATTCTGAGTAAAGCAAAATCATTTTAAAACCAAAACTAAGTGACGAAAAGACTGTAAATCTGGTTCCATAAAAACCACATTCAAGAAAAAAAATGATATTTTAAATTTTTTTTAAAAGAAATGAATTTTTCATAAGAAAAAAATAGTTTATATTTAATTAAAAATATTTTATTCTGCTCATTTCTTAACATTCTTAATTAAAAATTTACATCATTAGATTCAAACTTTTGGTGTTAAAAAACGATTCTTTTAAGTTGATTCACATTTCTTTACAGTATTTTTGCCATCAAATATAGAAGTGCAAGATGTTGAAGATTTCTTCACATTTGTTCTTGAACCTATTCCACCTTGAGTGGGAAAAGTATTTGGAGATGGTAAAGGAAAGGGTTGAAAGCCTCCAAACTGCGGTTGCTGATTCCAAAATGGTTGGTTGTTAAATCCTGGAAATATTATTCCATTATTGAGATTATTATTTCCATTTCCTTGTTGATTAACCTTTGGTTGCTGTTTATTACGATTTTGTCTTCTAAATCTTAAACTAGATTGGGTTGTGTCAGATATCCAGAGACATGCGATCAACAAAATTATTAATGCCTTATTCATTTCTGAACCTTTAATAGTTTTTATTTTTGCTCTATTAAATCGAACTTGTTCTGTGAAACTAAACTAAATCTCAACGAATTGAATTTGATTGAATCAAAATGTTTTCAGTGAACTTTGACAATGAATTTTTTTCCGTAATAATTTTTATATAGAAATGATGCAGTGATGCAAAGGAAATTTAAAACTAAACTGATAGGATGATTTGTTTTAAAAGGGAAAATCCCACTCAGGAGTGAATTCAGGTAGAAGATCCATAGGGGGAAAACTACTTGGTGCAAAAAACTCCAACAATTTACAAGGAATGATTTAAAAATTATTTTAATACTTTAGACTTTATTATGATATGATGTTTAAAAGGGCCGCATCCAGGGAGGTTGAAGGGATTAAACCCCACCAAAAAATTAAAAATAAATGAGAAAAAATTCCAGAGCTTCCTCTTTTGAGTGGTCAAACACCCCCCCCCCCCCTGAAATTCGAACAATTCCTCATGATTTAACAAAAATTTTAAATCCATCTAAAACCAAATTTGCAGCAGATCAAAATCTACATTTTAAATTAAATTTCTTAACGATTTTTTAAATTTCAAATCGATCACATGAAAAATATTCAACAATAATGAATTATTACAAGTTTATCTGGACACTTGAGTGAATTTTCTTCTCGGTGCTTAAATTTTAATTTTTATCTCAATTTTAAAGACTGAATTTTAATTCAAATCCACTAATTTTGTTAATTAATGTATATCATTTGCTGTGAATTTTAAAGGAAGGAGAATTAAAGAGCTTAAAAGGTAAAAAATTAAATTTAAATTTTATTGTGTATAAAAAATAGCAACTTTTTTGAATTGAGTGAGCTTTGACTCACTGTTTTTCTGTTATTCTATAAACAACCTTGGTGGTTCAATGTTAAGAAATCAGTGAAAGTATTCTAAATATCTATAAACTTAATGATGATTTTCTAAACTATACTGATTGTTTACTAAATATTGTGAAATTTTATCATAAAATATAACATTTATCATAAAATGTCTCACATGTTGCATAGGTTTCAGTTTTAATTACAATAATAATGAAATTTTTATTTTAAAAATTTGTTTTAATACATAAAGTTAATTTAAAATTAGTAAAAAATTAAAATATTTTTTTTGAATTAAAACTATTTTAATAAATTTTAAAAATTAAAAAGCATTTTCAAATAATTTTTAAAATTTAAAAAATTATAAAAATTAAAAGATAAAAACTTAAATTTTTTAAAATAATTTTTTTAAAATATTTATTAATAACTTAACTTTTTTAAAATAATTTTATTTAAAAATTTAATAAAAACAAAAGTTTTTAAAAAATTAAATTTTGTTAAAAAATTAAAATTTTTAAAAACTTTTAAAGTTTTAATTAAATTTTTTAAAAACTTAAAACAATTAAACTTTTTAAAAACTTAAAAAAATAAATTTTTTAAAATCTTGTTAGATTTAAATTTATTGATTCTTTTTACAAAATTAAATGCTTTTTATTAATTTTATTTTTTACATTTTTAAACCAGCTCAAGCACAATCCGCACAATCACAATAACCTTAATGTTTTATCAATAAGTCCTCGGACCAACTCACTACAATTATGTTTACAATTTTTCCACTACTCGTAGACTTATTTTCAACCAGAAACCCCAACAACAACCAAGACATGTCAACAACCTACATTAAACTTTTTGAAAAGCTCCAAGAACTTTCTCGTGAATATGAAATCCAAAGGACATCCCCGAATGGAATCATCGATGAGACATTATGTGAAGAAATCCAAAAGACTTTTGAAGCCTTAATTATTGCCATAAATGCTGAGACTGACGTGAACCTTGACTTAAGCCAAGAACTATCTGAATTAAAAGCATCAATCAAAACAGAATTTAAAGAACCTGAAACTCGCGAAGAAGAATCAAAAACAGACGATCCAGTTGTTTATCAGAGATCAACAAGATCAGTCCTCAATCTCGTTAAAGGAGCTGCATTTGGAACCGCATTAACAATTATAGGCAACAACTTTCTCGGTCAAATTGGACGACGACTTGGCAATGATGTCTATGACAGTGCAAAGTCAATGACTGACAGTTTCAGATTCAATAAAAATAAGGTTGATGATGGATACATTTATGTCAATAATCCGCTTATTAATCAAATGAACAAGGAAGCTGCGATGAATTCCCTTTTTGGAAGTGGATCTAATCCTACTTATATGTGAAAATTATTTGGTGATCAGAAATAAATGTTGACATTTTTAATTTTTTTCTCATAAATTGCAAAATAAAAAAATTGTTAATAAAAAATAACGATTTGTTATCAAAATGCTTTAAATACTTACAATGATTTTAAATCATGGTTCGAATTTAGTAATGATATCGTATCTTGAATTAGACGTTTTAGTCGTTCGTTGTATGTTGTAGCTGATTGACTGTTTATTTTGTTCTACAATTATTTTCTAATTTTGTTTTGAAATTGATCATAGTTTGAATAAATCAGAATGGAAACTAAAGGTATGATAGTAATTATTTTTGGACGAATTTAAAATAAACGTTTGTCAAATATTGTGGACTTTGTTAAACAGCATGTTGGAGTCAAAGGTGTTAAACTTTTGTACTTTTTTCATCATCTTGATCTTAATCATCAATTCATCCTAAAAAAGAGCGACATAACATCATGAAAGGAATTAAGATTCTCATTAATTAATGTCAAGTGTAGCCAAAAGTTACAGTCGTAACAAGTGTTAGGTGATAAGGTTCAAAATTATCAATTTTTTTACGCAAAGCCATTTGTCTGATAAGTTAAACGATTACTGGTTTCTTGGTTAAATATAGGACAACCTGAACTTCTTATTTTCATAGATTCCTTTACCGTAATCTATTCTTGAGTAGCTCTAAAATGCACAATCATTCAGAGAGTTCCCATCATTATCAATAAATTGAATTGTGATAAGTAGCTTATTTAACTTCAATCAATAATACTCATTTCAAGAGCTCTTGAAAATAATTTTGTATCAGAACTAAACTTTTATCATAAGGTCAAGGTCCTGAAAAATGGAGTTTACTCAAATCTTGAAAAATAAATTTCATTTAAAAATAATTTAACATTATTATTGTTTTGTAGATAACACCAATGATGTCGAACAACAACCAGCATCAGAAACTGTACAAATTATTCAGACTATCGAATCAGAAAACGCAAACCCAAAAATTCAAGAATTTATTAAACTTGTCAAGGACATGCACGACCAAAATTCATCTGGACAACTTAGTTCTGAACTGTGCATGCAAATTTTCATCATAATCGAGGAGCTGACTCCGTTGTTCAATGAAAAGTTGAAAGTAGATATGGGAAAATGTTTGGAAAAGATCAGAAAAGCACTGAGAAAGGATAAATTTGAGTCAAAAGATCAAGATTCCTCAAAAAGCAAGGGATCATTTAAAACTCTATTTAAATCATCAAAGAATGGGCTTTGCTATGAAGCAATTGATGGATATGTTACAGTATTAATCACAAAAATCAATGAAAGTCATGGAGATTTATGGGAGGAACTAAAAGTTCTATCGTCAGCTGTTCCTGAGCAAAGTAATGTAAAAAGGCCTTCAAAAGAAGAAAAATCTACTAAAAGTAAGGATTCTGATCTTTTTGATCAATCCTTGCTT
The DNA here is from genome assembly GCA_963573255.1 of Chironomus tentans. Lineage (NCBI taxonomy): Eukaryota > Metazoa > Arthropoda > Insecta > Diptera > Chironomidae > Chironomus > Chironomus tentans. The sequence goes on from OY754305.1 coordinate 1,205,585, forward strand.
AAAGAGACTTCAGTTGAGGAGCCAGTGATTTGTCAATCATCTGCTGACGCTCTTCATCAAGTTGAGAGTTCTTTAGTTGCAAATAGTGAAGTTTATTTGGTTAAGCTTTCTCTAAATGACGATAAACCTATAAAAGATAATCCAAGCTCTGAGAATTGTCAACATCTATCCGATACACAATCCATAAACAAAGATGATGCATCATTTGAGGTTCAAGTTTCAACTGAAGAGCAATTTACAGAAGGTGAACTGTTTTATCCATCATTTAAACAACATGAAGCAACACCTGAGTCACTAGAAGCATTAGCAGACCAGTCTTTGGCTAAAGAACCTGTTACTGTGAATGATCCTACCAAAATCGATGAACTGTCTTCCAGAGAGGAACGAAAACCATCAACAGAACAACCATGTGATGACAGTGAACTATTATTGAAGCAAAAACCGATGATTGAGGAACAAAACTCATCAGAAGCCAAAGAAGAACAGCAAACGGAAGTTAATGAAGACACATTATTGTTAGAGCATACTTCAGTAGATCCACTTGCGACTACAGATGACCAAAATGACAAAAGTTCAAAGGACAAAACTTTAGTAAAGAGAAAAACATCATTTAGGGATAAGTTTTTCAAGAAGAAGCAACCATCATTGAACAAACAATTATCAATAGATGAGCAGGAATCTAAAGATACAGATCGTAGTACTTTAGAGATGCAGGTATCTTTAGAAAAAGTAAGTTCCTCAGAGGAGAAACCCGGAGAGACTAAAATACTTTCAGAAATCCAATCTGAAGAATCTGTGAAAAAATCAGCAGACAAGAAGTCCAAAAAGGCCGAAAAAACATCTAAAAAGAACAAAAGATCCTCAAAGAACGAATCTGCAGTTGAGGAACAAGATCAACCTTCTAATAATGACTCAATAACTAAAGATCAGACATCAATACAAAAGAAATCCTTATTAAAAAATCAACTAAGCAAAGAAGAGCAGTTAGAGCTCCCAGAACTAATCACATATGAAAATGCAGTGCCAAAAATTCAAGAGTTCATTAAGCTTATAACTGATATGTTCGAACAAAATACATTCGGACAAATCAATCCTGAACTTTGTTCTCAAATTTATGCTATACTTGAGGAACTGACACCATTTTTCAATGACAGACTAAGCATCGATTTGAACAAACATCTATTGAAGATGAAGAAAGCCATTAAGAAGGTCAATGTTGACATAGATCTCCCAGAAACATCAAAGAGGAAGCAAATCTTCCAAACATTTTTCAAGTACACAAAGAGTGGAATATTTTTCGCAGCTACTATGTTGTATGTCCGTACATTAGTCAGTAAATTTAATGAAAATCCTGATGAATTGAGTGATGTGCTTAGTCCTTTGTCGGATATTCTATCTCTTGAAGACAAGAAAGATTTAGAGAAGGGAGAAGCTGCTGAAAATGAAAAACAGACGGAAAATGCTAGCGATTTTAAAAAGGAACAAATGTTAGTCGAAGAAGAATCTGTTGATCGAAAAGACAACTTTAATACAGATCAATCATCAATAGAAGAACAGACAACTGGACCAGAATCACTAACAAATGAAGAAGCAATGTCAAAAATTGCAGAATTAATAAAACTTGTAACAGAAATGTTCGAACAAAACAAATCTGGACAAATTGAACCTGAGCTATGTACTCAGATGTATGCCATACTTCAAGATTTGACTCCATACTTTAGTGAAAAATTAAACATTGATTTAGACAAATATTTAAATAAAATGAAGAAATCACTAAAGAAGGACATGTTCGAGTTAGATCTTCCAGATTCGTCAAAAAGGAAGCAAATTTTTACAGCCATCTTTAAATACACAAAGAGTGGATTATTCTTTGGAACTGCAACCTTGTACATTCGCAAGTTAATCGCCAAAGCAGATGAGACACCTGGTGAATTAACCGATGCATTGAAACTTCTTTCAGAAATTGTTTCAGTTGAAAATGTTGCAGCTTCAGTTAAACCAAAATTCTCATTCAAATTGTCGAATGAAGTTGCTGGTGAAATCGGAGAGGGTGAGGAGAAAAAGGAGGCATCAGAAGATGAAAATCAATTAAAGAAAACAATAACCTCAAAGAATAAAAATAGATCGAAGTCCGCAAAAAGCAAAGATAAACAAGTGGAGCTTACTAAAAAATTACAGAATCAAGATAACGATGCTGTCGACCTATCAAAAGTTCTTTTGAATTTGACAACACCTAGCAAGGTTACAGAAGATATTAAACTATCACCAAATGAGAATAATGACCACAATTCAGAGACTCGAAAATGTTCTAACCAAATAGAAGGACCAGAAAGCAACAAGGCACTGAATATCAGTGAACTAACTAAAACAGACAATGATGAAGGTTCGATTAGATTAAGAGCTCATCAATCTGAATTGAAACCTGAACAAGGTGAGGAATTAAAAACAGAGAATGAAGAAGGAGATCAACAAAGTGTAGATGAAAAGACTTCAAAGGATAAAGAAGAATCATTTACAGTTCAGGAGGAATCTGGACCAAAACAAGAAGATAACGATAACGAAGACAATGATGCATATAAGACTAAGGCAAGCGTTGAAAAGGTAAATGAACTAGAAGGTATAAAGCAAGATTCAGAAAACATTGAAATATCTGCAAATGAAAATAATGACAATAATGTCAAAAACGAGGATCCAGAGCCTATAAATCTAACTAAGTCTAATCAAAAAGAACAGTCTGATGACGAGGATCAAGACTCTAGCCCAATTGTAGCACAAATTACCCCAAAACTATCAAAATTTAAACAAATGTTTTCCAAACCCAAAAAACAACAGCAATCGAAGCCAAAAGGTCAAACTAAAAAATCTGGAAATGATCAAAAAGACAAAAAGTCAGAAGAAATTCAAAAATGCTGCAACCCAATAGAAGGATCAGCAGACAATAAGACACAAGATAACTCAGATGAATCAGGTGGAATCAATCGATTTGGAAATACATTAAACTTTGATGATGATAAACTAAATGAAGTGGACACTGATGGAGGTTCAATGGGATTAGGAGCTCATCGATCTGGATTGGATACTGAGGGAAATGAAGAATTAACAGTAGAGAATGAGGTACAAGATCAATTAAGTAAATTCGAGGATGAAGAAGGATCAAATGAAGATGAAGAGGAGTCTGTAACAGAAGAGGAAGATGATGAGGATGAATCAGATGAGACCAATGATAGTTATGATGACTCAGATGACGAATTTGATTCAGATATGGAAAATGTACTTGATGATTTCGATTCAGATGATGATGATGATGAAGAGGGTAAGGGACATAAAGTCATGTCAGCTCTAATAAAAATAGCGAAGAAGGCATTGAACGTCGCTTTAGATTTGGATATATGAGAAAATTTATTGAATTTTGTAGGTTATGTTAGACTGGTTATGTTGGAACCTAAAAAAAGTGCTAGAATAACTATTCTTAGTGCATCCATTATATTTTTATTTTGTGCATTTAAATCAAAAGTATTAATAAATTATCCCCAAGAATTTTTTACTGGTGACTTAACCTCAGTGAAGGCAACAAGAACCAAAACGATTCTGTCAGTACCTTCAGAAATTGTAATATTGTATTTGTACTGTCCTTCGGGAAACAGAGTGACTTTCCTGGCATCTTCAGTTTCCATTGTGATGTTGTAGAATTCCAACAATCCTTCATATGGACATTTGTGGAATAATCCAGGAACTGATTGACGAATAATGTCCAAAATCAATTTCAGGAACAGATTATAGTCAGCACCGTCCATAACTTGACACCAATTTATTTGTTTTGTGTCAACAATTTCACGATAAATATTTCCATAACGGAAGCTCGCAATTAATTGAACAAAAATAGACTTAACCTTTTTTTGAATCTTAACTCCAAAATTTAATGTTGACATTTTTTTCGAATAACTCTTGATAAAACAGAAAGTAAAGTATACAGTGCTATTGTCGGTACTCAAACATTCAATTCCTCGGAACTTTACACCATATTTAGAAAGATCGTCTCCTGGCTTCATCTGACGTTGCCCATTTAAAATGGATAGAAACATCAAAAAAATTACAAAAACTTTCAAATTTTTCATTGCACTTTCGTTGACTTTCAAATGTAAAATGATCGATGTTTTTTGGATTTTAATCCATTTCAGTTTTAGGAAATAATTATTTTTATAAACAATTTAGTGCAAAAGGAAACATATAATAATTCACGCAATTGACTAACTATTTTTGCTTTTCTAATTTTGGATATCCGCTCCTTCACTGTCTTTTATCTAAGACCTTCTTTCGACCTCTCAAATCCTCCATGAACTTATCACGACGCACAGATCAACGCTTTCTCATGTTAGATTAGAGTATTAACAAATATTGCAAAATTTTAGATTTGTGTTTATAGATAATCTAGTATAAATATTGGGTTTTAGCTCCGACTGCTTAGATTACTTTTTCCAGATGAAATAATATCGATAATAGTTGATAAGTACAGTTTGAGAGAAACAATATCCACTGCCCAAAAAAATCTGGGATGGTGAGGAGACTGTCTATTGTTTCAAAGAAAAAAGTCGAAATGCGTTGAAAGATTGCTACGAGAGGAACCAATACCCAACACCAGATGAGAAGAAAATTTTGGCAGGAAAGACTGGATTGATATTGACGCAAGTCAGTAATTGGTTCAAAAATAGACGACAGAGAGATAGGACACCACAGGCTATAATTATTTTTTTGATGTTTTTGTGAATTTATCAAGTTGGGTTGAGTTGAGCTGAGCGTTACTCAGGTTGAGCATCACTAGGCTGAGCGTTATTAGTTTATTTGTTACTCAGGCTGTGCGTCACTAGGCTGAGTGCTACTAGGATCACAAAATATGATCAATATCCCAAATTGGCTTCGAAATTATTTCATTTAAGCTTAAAGCAGCCAAGAACAGTGCAAGAAATGTTTATTTTAGGTCAAAATTTTTGCAAACTGTTTTGGAAAAAGTCCATATTTTCGAATTTTAAAGTGGTATAGAATCTCAGAAGTAAGTCCAAACATAGTCATGTGGGGCCACTGGGTCGTCAGACGTTTGAAAAAAATTTCCTAGGATTTTAATTTTGACAGCCTCGAGATATACACCTTTTGGCATCATTGGAAGTTTCTTTTTAAAAGAAGACTTAATACCGTAATTAAAAATTGTGTTTTTGATGAAACTAATAACTTACACGCTTTTGCGTGAAAGTTAAAATTAATTTCGTTTTCGTTATTTTTATTGTACAAAATTTATTACAAATTTATCCAAAAGAAGTTTTAACTGGTGACTTAACCTCAGTGAAGGCAACAAGAATCAAAACGATTCTGTCAGGACCTTCAGAAATAGTAATATTGTATTTGTACTGTCCTTCAGGAAACAGAGTGACCTTCTTTTGCTCTTCAGTTTCAATTGTGATGTTGTTGAATTCCAACAAACCTTCATATGGACATTTGTGGAATAATCCAGGGATCGATTGACGAACTACGTCAAGAACCAGTTTTAGAAATAGATTGTAGTCAACACCGTCCATAATTTGACACCAATTTATCTGCTTTGTGTCAACAATTTCGCGGTAAATATTTCCATAACGGAAGCTCGCGATTAGTTGAACAAAAATAGACTTAACCTTTTTTTGAACCTTAACTCCAAAATTTAATGTTGACATTTTTTTCGAATAACTCTTGATAAAACAGAAAGTAAAGTATGCAGTGCTGTTATCGGTACTCAAACATTCAATTCCTCGGAACTTTACACCATATTTAGAAAGATTATCTCCTGCTTTCATCGGACGTTGTCCATTTAAAATTGATAGAAGCATTAAAAAAATTATAAAAACTTCGAAATTTTTCATTGAATTTTCGTTGACTTTCAAATGTAAAATGAGAAGATTTTTTGGATTTTAATTCATTTTAGTTTTGGGAAATAATTATTTTTTTAAATAATTTAGTGCAAAAGGAAACATATAACAATTTTTGCAATTGACCTTCTTTCGACCTCTCAAATCCTATCAATCTGCCTATATATTGTTAAACTTTATGTTGTTCTTTAATTAATTATACAAAAAATCTGTTCTTCTTTCTTTTGAATGATTCACGTAAGTGAGGAAAGTCCGTGAGAAAACTACTTAATACAATATAATTCAAATATCAGAAATACGTTTCAACATATATTAATAATAATAATCATTTTTTATTAATTTTTGTTTTCGGTATTTTTATTTGGTATTATTTAGTTTTAGATTCATATCAATATCTTTTTGGTTTTCGAGAAAATTAAAGTATTAAATGAAGGGTAAAAAACGTTATCCAAAAGAAGTTTTAACTGGTGACTTGACTTCTGTAAAGACAACAAGCATCAAAATCATTCTGTCAGGTTTATCAAAAATTGTGATATTATATTTGTACTGTCCCTCAGGAAAAAGTGCTATTTTCATGGCTGCTTCGGTTTCTAATGTAATATTACGAAATTCCATCAAGCCTTCATATGGACATTTGTGAAATAATCCAGGAACCGCCTGACGGATCATATCCAAGACCATTTTAAGAAACAGATTATAGTCAGAACCACCCATAATTTGACACCAGTTTATCTGCTTTGTGTCCACAATTTCACGATAAATGTTTCCATAACGGAAGCTTGCAACTAGCTGAATGAAAATTGATTTAAGTTTCCCCTCAACTTTAAGTCCAAAGTTCATTGTTAAGAATTTTCGTGAAAAGCTTTTAATAAAGCAGAATGTAAAGTAAACAGTTCTGTTGTCGGTAGCTAAACACTCAATTCCTCGAAATCTAACACTGTATTTGGACACATCCTCTCCTGGCCTCATTACACGTTGACATTTTGAAAGCGATAACAAAATTACAAAAAAAGAAAAAATTAAAATTATTTTCAAAAACTTCATTGACTTTTTGCGGATGGTTTTTGAATGAATGTGAGATTTTTTGCAAGCTTGTATGTTTGGTGGTTTTAATTGAATTTAAATAATAAAATTTTAATAATTTTTTACGATTATCATTCTTTAATCTTCGCACCAGTTTCCGCTGTCGTGTACTCAGATACCAAAAATATTTGCGATGTTTTTTTGATAAAATTTATTTGATCATTTAATTCTTGATAATTTTTTCTAAACATCTTTTGACCTTTCTGTTAACACAGTGTCCCACACACCTCTCAAAATGATATTATGTTGAAATTGTTTTTATTAATTTTTTTGATTATTTTTAATTTGAAAACTTTAATAAAAATTTATCCAAAAGAATTTTTCAGTGGTGACTTGACCTCTGTAAACACAACAATCATCAAAAGCATTTTATTTTGTTTTTCATAAATCGTGATATTATATTTGTACTGTCCCTCAAGAAATATTGAAGTCTTCATCGCTATCTTGTAGTCAATTGTAATGTTGTAGAATTCCATTGTACCTTCATATGGACATTTGTGAAATAATCCAGGAACTGATTGACGAATTACGTCAAGAATCAGTTTTAGGAACAAGTTGTAGTCAACACCGTCCATAATTTGACACCAATTTATCTGCTTTGTGTCAACATCATCGAGTTATTTGGGTATTGATTTGAAAGAGCACAGCTATCTCTAAATACTTTAATTAATGACCTTTTGTTTTTAAAAGCAAAAATTGTCATACGTAATATGTACGTATCGCTTAACTTCTCCTCTAGTTTATGCTCTTTCGATGAGGTTTTTACTTAAAATGTGGGCCAGAGGCAAGAATGGCTGAAAGTAAGATGCAGTTAATTTTCAGTTATCTTTTAGCTAACTTTTAACGGTTTTTGTTACTGGAGTAAGAAGAGATTTGAACAATGCATCAGAGGTTAGCTGATAGAAAGTGGGGAATGATCAGGAGGGAGGTAAAAAAATTTACTGTTTTTTTCGCAATATTCAACATTTGTATCATTCAATCAAATCAGCTGAAATTTAGTAGGTAAGTTTCTTATTAATGGCTGAGTAATATCTTCCCAGAAGTTGCCTTTAGCTCCGAATGATTTGTATATAACCCGGTCGTGTTACAAACTTATTCTTTATGTTTAAATTTGGGCAATTCTCCAGATGAGTTGAATTTTTTTTAAAAAAAATTCTAATCCAATGTCAATAAGGCTCGAAACAAAAAAAAATTTATTATTTTTTTTATTTTTATCTCAAATACAATGAATTGAAAGTCGCAATTAAGCTTAAATCATTCAATTTAATTGCTTCCTATTGTTTTGTTACTAAAATAATAAAATACCAGAAGCTGAAGATGATATTTTCATCTTTTTGTTTTCAATATTTGGTATTTTATCGACATGTCACGATAGAAATAATATTATTAATGAATATAATAGAAAAGATCATTTTCTATCGATTGGTATGTATTTGACTACTCAAAGAATATTTTTTAAAAGTTAATTTTCGATTCTTCAGATGAAAATTCCATTCTTTGTCCTCGAGTTATCGAATTATTCGGAAATAATTATTTTTTTAAATTATTTAGTGCAAAAGGAAACATATAACAATTTTTGCAATCGACCTTCTTTCGACCTCTCAAATACTATCAATCTGCCTATATATTGTTGAACTTTATGTTGTTCTTTAATTAATTATACAAAAAAAATGTATTCTACTTTCTTTTGAGTGATTCATGTGAGTGAGGAAAGTCCGTGAGAAAACTACTTAATACAATGTAATTCAAATATCCGAAATACGTTATTGTTGTATTTCAACATATATTAATAATAATAATCATTTTTTATTAATTTTTGTTTTCTTTATTTTTATTCGGTAGTTTCCTTTGGTTTTGGATTCATATCAATATCTTTTTGGTTTTCGAGAAAATTAAAGTATTAAATGAAGGGTAAAAAACTTTATCCAAAAGAAGTTTTAACTGGTGACTTGGTTTCTGTAAAGACAACAAGCATCAAAATCATTCTGTCAGGTTTATCAAAAATTGTGATATTATATTTGTACTGCCCCTCAGGAAAAAGTGCTATTTTCTTAGATACTTCGGCGTCTAATGTAATATTACGAAATTCCATCAAGCCTTCATATGGACATTTGTGAAATAATTTAGGAACCGCCTGACGGATCATATCCAAGATCATTTTAAGAAAGAGATTGTAGTCAGAACCACCCATAATTTGACACCAGTTTATCTGCTTTGTGTCCACAACTTCACGATAAATGTTGCCGTAACGGAAGCTTGTAACTAACTGAATGAAAATTGATTTAAGTTTCCCCTCAACTTTAAGTCCAAAGTTCATTGTTGAAATTGTTCGTGAAAAGCTTTTAATAAAGCAGAATGTAAAATAAATAGTGCTGTTGTCTGGAGCGAAACACTCAATTCCTCGAAATTTAACGCTGTATTTAGACGCATCCTCTCCTGGCCTTATTGCACGTTGACATTTTGAAATCGACAAAAAAATTACAAAAAATAAAAAAATTAAAATTATTTTCAAAAATTTCATTGATTTATCCGGATGGTTTTTGAATGAATGGCAGATATTTTTCAAGCTTGTGTGTTTAGTGGTTTTTAAGTGAATTTAAATAATAAAATTTGAATAATTTTTTTATGATTATCATTCTTTAATCTTTGCACCAGTTTCCGCTGTCATGTACTCAGATTCCTATAATATTTGAATCTTTCAAATACCTCTTGGGGAAGGAGTTAGTATTTTTTTTCACATACAAATTGGAATCTCTAGGGGGTCAGGACCCAATTAAACACCCCTAGCTACGCCCCTTGGTTGCATTGTTAAATGATATTTGTTTTTTTTCTCGAAATATGTCCTGTAATTTTTTAAACATTTAAATGACATAGAACTATTACTCAAGGTTGTTTAATTGACTATTTAGCCTCTTGATAATTCTTGATAATTTTTGCTAATCTTTTGACCTTCATAATGATCTTTTGAACAACTCAGTGACTCACGAACCTCTCAAAATAATATTATTCTGAAATTGTTTTTATTCATCCAAAAGAATTTTTCAATGGTGACTTGACCTCTGTAAACACAACAATCATCAAAAGTATTTTATTTTGTTTTTCATAAATCGTGATATTATATTTGTACTGTCCCTCAGGAAATATTGAAGTCTTCATCGCTGTCTCGTTGTCTATTGTGATGTTGTAGAACTCCATTGTACCTTCATATGGACATTTGTGAAATAATCCCGGAATTGATTGACGAATTACGTCAAGAATCAGTTTTAGGAACAAGTTGTAGTCAACACCGTCCATAATTTGACACCAATTTATCTGCTTTGTGTCAACAATTTCGCGGTAAATATTTCCATAACGGAAGTTTGCAATTAATTGAACAAAAATATTTTTAACTTTTTTCTCAGCCTTAAGTCCAAAATTCATTGTTGTTGTTGTCCTAGAGTAGCTTTTGATGTAGCAAAATTTAAAGTAGGCCGTAGTATTGTCGAAGCTTGAGCATTCAATTGCTCGAAATCTTGTGGTGTATTTTGAGTGCTTATCTTCTGGCTTCATTGGACGTTGACACTTTGAAAAAGTCAAAAGAATCGCAAAATATAAAATAAATTTTGACATTTTTAGAAATTTCATTGATTATCTGTGTACAATTCAAATGAAAATAAAATAGATTTTTTTCGTTGTTAAAAATATTTTTGCTGATTTAATCTACATATATAATTGGATAAAATAGACGCACATTTTTAGAAATTTAGATTATTTTTAAATGTATCTATTAACATTAATAACTCAGGGGATGGGTCACAATACCTTAAGGGTTCTAATGGTACACCAGAAGGTATCCCAAGTACTATAGCTCAGGGGTATTCATGAGGTGAATTACCCTTAGCAGGGGCGTGTTTTGAAAACCAATTTCATAATTCGACCTCCCTAAAAAAATCCTTGTCACCCCTTACCCTTGGTCATACCAATAGATAGCTAATTATTCGGTCAGGTGCGTCAAAAATTGTAGTATCGCATTTATATTGTCCTTTTGGAAAGACTGAAACTTTCTTTGCTGTTTCGGTGTCTAATGTAATATTACGGAATTCCATCAAACCTTCATATGGACATTTGTGAAATAATCCAGGAACTGATGGACAAATTATGTCTAAGATTAATTTTAAAAACAGATTATAGTCAGAACCATCCATAATTTGACACCAATTTATCTGCTTTGTGTCCACAACTTCACGGTAAATGTTTCCATAACGGAAGCTTGCAACTAGCTGAATGAAAATTGTTTTAATTTTTCCCTCAACTTTAAGTCCAAAGTTCATTGTTGAGAATGTTCGTGAAAAGCTTTTGATAAAGCAGAACGTGAAGGAAGCTTTACTATTGTCCGTAGTCAAACATTCAATTCTTCTGAATTTGAGGCTGTATTTTGAAAGATTTTCTCCTGGCTTCATTACCTGGGACAAAATAGCTAGTATGAGATTAGTATGAAAAATATTCTTTTAAATAGCGCCTGGGGTACTGCCACTTTCTCTCTTCTCTTTTTAATAGTTGAATGGAAATTAATTATCATTGTTGAAATTGTTCGTGAAAAGCTTTTAATAAAGCAGAATGTAAAATAAACAGTGTTATTGTCTGGAGCAAAGAACTCGATTCCTCGAAATCTAACACTGTATTTGGACACATCCTCTTCTGGCCTCATTGCACGTTGACAATGTCAACTTAATATGTTGAAATCGATAAAAAAATTATAAAAAATTAAAAAATTAAAATTATTTTCAAAAACTTCATTGATTTTTTCGGATGGTTTTTGAAGGAATAGCAGAATTTCAGGTATGCGAAAAATTTGTGTTAATACTTTTGCATAAAATGATAATTACTTTTTTAAAGATTATCTTGGATTAGATTTTTAATTGTAAAATAATTCTTTTTGGTAAAATTTAATTGACTTTTTTAACTTTGACTAATTTTTTCCTACACCTTGTTGAAAATTTTAAAAATAATTGAAATAAAAATTCAGATTCCCCCTTTACCCCTTTGTAAACGATCCCATTATCCAAAAGAATTTTTTAATGGTGACTTAACCTCAGTAAAAACCACAAGAACCAAAACAATTCTGTTAGGACTATCAAAAATTGTAATATTGTATTTATACTGTCCTTCGGGAAACAGGGTGACTTTCTTTGCTACATCGGTGTCTAATGTAATATTACGGAATTCCATCAAACCTTCATATGGACATTTGTGAAATAATCCAGGAATTGATTGACGAATCATGTCAAGAACAAGTTTCAGGAATAGATTGTAGTCAACACCGTCCATAACTTGACACCAATTTATTTGCTTTGTGTCCACAACTTCACGATAAATGTTTCCGTAACGGAAGCTGGCAACCAATTGGACAAAAATTGACTTAACCTTTTTCTGAACTTTAAGTCCAAAATTCATTGTTGTTGTTGTCCTGGAGTAGCTTTTGATAAAGCAGAATGTGACGTATGCAGTGCTGTTGTCGGTAGATAAGCATTCGATTCCTCGAAATCTAATGATGTATTTGGAAACATCTTCTCCTGGTCTCATTGAACGTTGACATTTTGAAAGCGATAAAAGAAATAGAAAAAATGAAAAAATTATTTTGAAAAATTTCATTGATTATTTGTGGACAGTTTTTGAAGGAATGATAGAATTTTTTCTAATAGGTCTGCAAAAAAATTTCGTTATAATTGTGCATAAAATGATAATTTAGTTATTTAGAATAATTTAGTTGGGGGGTTTTTTATTTAATTTATATAGCAAATTTAAATAATTTTTAAGATTATCTTTACATCAGTAACCGCTGTTGGTTACCCAAGGAATTTACCAAAAATATCAATAACCTTTGCAGCGTTGTAGCACAACATCCTAGCAGCTATATCAGAGACAAGGCGGGCTTCTATGCCTTCTTTGCGTGCCCTACCTTGCCCTCACCTACTAGAATAACCTAGGGTACCCCACCTTCCCTATACTAAGATACCCTATATACCATACCCCTACCCATCTCTTAGCACTCATCTACTCAAGAAGTTCCTAGGGTCCTTAAGGATAGGAAGAGGGGGAGGGGTAGAGTAGAGTAGGGCCTTAAAACCATGTGAATGACATAGAGCTGACCATTTATTTTTTTCCTGTTCAATTAATATTCTTTAGTAAATAAGCATATCCGACTAATCTTGGCAAATTTGTAAAATATAACTTTTTATAATTTTCTCTAATTTTTCAAAAATTTTATTAAAAAATTAAAAATAATTTCAAAAAATAAAATTTTAAATTTATCCAAAAGATGTCTTCACGGGGGATTTAACTTCTGTAAAGATGACGATCATCAACATTAAGTTTTCTGGATTATCAAGAATTGAAATATTGTATTTGTATTGTCCTTCAGGAAAAATTGAAAACTTCATAGCCAGTTCATTGTCAATTGTGATATTTTTAAAATCAAAGTCACCTTCGTATGGACATTTATGAAGTAATCCAGGAATTGATTTTTCAATAATATCAAAGATGAATTTTAGGAATAAATTGTAGTTGCTGCCACTCATTGCTTGACAGAAGTTAACCACCTTTGTATCGATAATTTCACGATAAATGTTTCCGTAACGAAAACTAGCGACAATATGCAGAAAAATCGAATTTAACTTTTTGTGAGTTTTAATGCCAAAATTTAATGTTGAAATTGTCCTCGAATAGCTTTTTGCATAGCAAAATTTGAAATATATTGTTGTGTTTTGTGGACTTGAGCATTCAACGCCTCGAAATCTTGTGGTGTATTTAGCGAATTTATCTTCTGGTGTCATTGGCCGTTGAGCATTTGCTGGAAAATAAAGAAATATAAAAACTAGAAATATAAAAATATTTTTCATCTCCGTTGGATTAGTTTGAATATAAAAGTAGAATTGCAGAAAAACAAAACATTTCTGGTGAAGAAAATATTAAACAATCTAAAATAATTTGCAAATTACCGGGAATTTTTTGGATCAATTTTATTCTACATTTGGAAATAATTTCTAGTTCTTTTAAGTGGTAACTAAAATTTATAAATGGCTATTAAATGTGATTATAAATAATTAAAAAAAAAGATTTTTACAAATTAAACGTTTAAAAAAATTGTTTTTTTTTAATCAAATCAATATTTTGGTTATCACATCTAGTCCAGCAATCCCATCGACTCATAAAACGGCAACATTTTCTTCACAATTTTCTGATATCTCTCAGTTTTCATGATTCTCCTCTTAAATGCTCTTGATCTCTCGTCATCTGTATGATGGGCTATGAAATCATTGTCTGGGTCATTACTTGTCATTACAGGCAGGACACACATATTGTAGATCAAACCTAGAATGTGTTTTGAGATTTTTCAAAAAGTCAATTCGACATAAAATGATCAAAAACTCACCAAAATACAATTTTCCATAAAACTCATTCATAAACTTCTCAAATGTTGAAATTTTTGAATGTTTAAGGTTTAAAACGTCTAAATTTCGCACTAATTCTGAATAATAGAATTTCAGTAAACGTTTAATTCCATCGGGGTTGTAAAGTTCATCATTTATAGATGTAAAAATGAACCTTGTTAAGTCCAATGCAAAAGATCCATAGTGACAGAATTGAAAGTCAATCTGAAATTCAAAATGGATCTAGATTTTTGTTTTTATTCTGGCTGAGCGTCACTCAAGCTGAGCATTACTCAAGCTGAGCGCTACCCAATCTGAGAGTACCTCAAGCTGAGCACAACATATGGTGAAAGTCACTTCGGCTGAGCGTCATTCCAGCTGAACATATCTTGTACATAAAATTTCCTAAAAGACTCACCAGCACTAAGTTCTTTGGCACCAGACCCCCTTCGTCATACTGAAACATTAAATTATTTGTCCACAAATCACCTTGATTCAGCACATTCAACTCATTAACATTGACATCGAAACATTTTTTTAACTCTTTCAAGGATTTTTCCTTGATTCGTTCCAACTTTAGTCCATATTTTTCATATCCTTCCCAAGTTGAAATCTCATCAACAGCCGCTTGATATAAAGTAACAATTGAAAAATCAAATTGATCAACTTGACTGCCAAACATCCCCTTTTGGAAATCCTTGAATGCATTTGGATGATCTTCATCAATTTTCAGACTTGCCGCATGAAATTTTGCAAACTTTTTAAAGCATAATTTCACATGATTTTCATCCAATCCAATAAACTGATTAGCTGTTTGGTATTTTAATTCATTAAGGTCTTCAAATATCAAAATTTTATTTTCTTCATCAATTTCGATAACCTTAGGGAAGATTTTTGTGGATTCCGTGCCAAAAATGTTTAGCATTTCTGGAGCAATGTTGAGGAAAAATTTAATTTCTTGATTTTGGACATCAAAACCATTTTTGCCGACTTTTTTAAGTGAAAATTCATTTGTGCACTCACTTTTTGTGATCAGTGAAATTTTTTGACTGACTTTTGTGACTGAATCTTGAAATTCAATTGATACTCGATTTAGTGTTGAGTGGAATCCTTCACTGATTCCATTACATGGTTGGATATTAAGGTTTACTATCATAATCGGATTTGGTGATTTTATATGATTTTGAAGAACCTTTTTGAAATATTCTTTGGTAAAACTGACTGGTGATGAAGTTTCCATTGCTGTTATGTCAAACAATGTCAAGTTTAAAGTAAAAAAAGTGAAATTATTACTTTGATATACTAAATTTTTTTATTTTCTGTTATCAGTTATTTTCATAATATTCAGGGTTCACTCATATTGCAGGGTTCAACAAATTATTTTATACATCTTAAGACTTTTAATTTTGATCATTCAAATATTCCCATCGACTCATAAAACGGCATCATTTTCTTCAAAATTTTCTGATATCTCTCAGTTTTCATGATTCTCCTCTTAAATGCTCTTGATCTCTCGTCATCTGTATGATGGGCTATGAAATCATTGTCTGGGTCATTACTTGTCATTATGGGCAGTACACAGATGTTAAAAACGAAACCTGAAAATAATTAGAATTTAAATGTTTTTCAACAAATTTACATGAAATTTACCAAAGAACAGTTTTGAATAGAATTCATCTAAAAATTTCTCAAAAGTTGAAATTTTGGCATTTTTGCAATTAAAAATTTTCAGATATTTTGATAACTCATTAAAATAGATTTCCAAAAGCCGTCTAATGTCATCTGGATTGTAAATATCATCATTTATGGATGTGAACAGATACCTCAATAGATCTAATGCTGGAGAGCCATAATGACAAAATTGGAAATCAATCTGTGAACGAAATCAAAAGAAAATTAACAAAACTAAAGCTGAGTGGCACTCAAGCTGAACGTCTCCTAAGCTGAGCATCACTCAAAATAGACACAACCTAAGCTAAACTTTTGTAAAGCTGATCGTCACTTAGGCTGAGAGTTAATACGGCTTAACGTAGCTATGTCTTAACGTAACTACGGCTGAGCGTAAATTTGACTGAGCGTCACTCAAGCTGAGCTGCATTAGTCATTAGTTATTACTCAAGCTGAGCGTTATTCAGGTAAAGGTCAATAAAATTGTAAATCACTCAAGCTGAGCGTCACTCAAGCTGAGCGTCACGAAGGCTGAGCGTCACTCAGGCTGAACGTCACATAAGCTGTGTGTTACTCAAGCTAAACGTCACTCAAAATAGACATTCCTAAACTTGAACTCACCAGTACTAAATTTTTTGGTACCGAACTTCCTTCATCATACTGAAACATCAAGTTAGTCGTCCATAAATCTCCATGATTTAGCACATTCAACTCGTCCTCATTCACATCGAAATATTTTTTCACGTTATCCAAAACATTTTCCTTTATATTTTCCAATTTTTTTGCATAATTTTCAAAACCCTTCCATGATGAAATTTCATCAATAGCTGATTGAAACAAGCTTACAATCGCAAAATCAAATTTATCGACATTTCTGCTAAACATTCCAGTTTTAAAGCATTCAAATGCATTCGAATTAATATTTTGAACTTTTAGTGATGCCGCATGAAATTCTGCAAATTTTGTAAGACACAATTTCGCATGTCTTTCATCCATTCCATTGATTCGATCAGCCATTTTGTGATTTGATTCCTGTAAATCCTCAAGTATTAATATCTTATTGATTTCATCAATTTTAATGACATCTGGAAAGATTTTCGTAGAATTTAAACCAATAATTTTCAGCATTTGTGGAGCAATTATTTCGAAAAATTTAATTTCCTGATTTTGGACATCGAATCCCTTTTCACCGACTTTTTCTAATGAAAATTCATTCGTGCATTCACTTTTTGTGATGAGTGAAATTTCTTGACTAACTTTTGAGACTGAATCTTGAAATTCTATTGAGATCCTCAAAAGTGATGACAGGAAGCCTTCACCAGTTCCGTTGCATGGTGAGACTTGAAGATTTTTGATTTTTATTGCTGAATTTAAATATTCTTGAAGGATATTTTCAAAATAATTTCTGGAAAAAATTGTTTTTTGAGAATTTTCCATATTTTGATTTACTTTTTACACTGATTTATTGAATAATTCTATCTAAATATGGGAACTGTTGAAGCTAAAGTGCACAAAGCTGTAGAATAACAGAAAAATCTCGACTTTTAATGATAAAAGTTTTCTTATCTATCTGCATCTACAGATAAAGTATTACTAAGACTTAAATCTATAGACAATTAAGTCTAATCTTAAATTATTAAATTAAAAACTAGAAATGCTGTTACTTTTTGTTATCTAAATCAATATAAATAAACAAAATTTATTGCCATGATTAAATAAGCTAGCGTGGATTTTTAGACAGATAGACAGGCAGGGGAAGGCAACAAGACAGGGCAAGAACAAATTAGAAGAACATTCAGACGCTTAATCAAAACACATTAAAAATTGACAATTCTTGGACGCAAAAGTCCTTTCAAAAATATTTATTAATATTTTCGTAACAATTTTGTTATTTCAGCAAAGCATCAACAAAATCGAAAACATTTTACTTTGGGTCATAATAACACTTGCCAAAACTCCAGTAATAGTTTCCAAAAGTGTTTGAATAATCAGCATAGTAGCCAATATAAGCTTTCTGAGTACTATTACAATTTATGGCATTATATGTCGTAACACCAGGATTACAGAGTGTTGCCTTGAACCTTCTGTTTGATCCCCATACAGATTGCGCATAGTAACGCCATGCCATATCGTGATAGCAAATGTTGCATTCCAAGGAGTCTTCACCTAGAAATAAATTAAATAATTTTGGAAATTTTTTAAAATTTTAAATTTTGGAAAATATTCACCGTATTGCATGACACATTTGTTGCATCCTGGATGCAATTTAGTTCCTCCATTAACCCAGAAGTCCATGTCACCAGACGCAAAATTTATACCAATTTCACCAGCATTTGTGTGAATTATGTCAACAAAACTACAGGATTAATCATTATGAGCACTTTTACTGTATAATAGGATCTTATTTAAAGTAAATACCTTGCGTCATCCTTACTTAGAGCTTGATTCGCAGTGAATGCTACTTGAAATCCGAAAAGGTTGTAAGTGTGTCGTTTTTTGAACAAATGGTCTGGAATAAAAAAGTTTGATTGAGGTACAGTTCAGCCTCAGCTACAGCTCAGCTGCAGTTCAGCTGCAGTTCAGCTGCAGTTCAGCTTCAGTTCAGCTGCAGTTCAGCTTCAGCTCAGCTGCAGTTCAGCTTCAGCTCAGCTGCAGTTCAGCTTCAGCTCAGCTTCAGCTCAGCTGCAGTTCAGCTTCAGCTCAGCTGCAGTTCAGCTGCAGTTCAGCTTCAGCTCAGCTGCAGTTCAGCTTCAGCTCAGCTTCTCTTAAATTTCATTCACAATACTATTCATTGAACATCAAGTTAAACTTCTATATTGACTTTGACCTTGTTGTTAAGTTCATTGTCACATTTAAAAATAGTTTCAACACCACATTATCATCCTTACCTACAGGATCTAGTCCAGTAATTCTCTTCAACCGCAAGTGCTTTTCACTAGAAAATTCTCTCCCAATCGCACCACAAATATGAGCACCAACACCGTGACCAACTAAATTCACTTTATCCATATTATAGCCTTCTCGTCGTAATTTTTGAAGCATTTCGACGTATGTGTGAGCAACCTTCAAATTAATGGAATATTTGATTAAACAGATGTTATTGATAAAAAAATTCACAGCTTACATTTTGAATAGAGTCCACAAATTGGTGATATTTTTTATCTTTAGCAGCACCAGTCCAGTTAGCTATAATGATGTTGAAGTCATCACGTTCCTTGTAAGCGTCGACAATTGCAAGGGCTGATTGGTTACTTGGACCACTTTGCCAGTCATGAAAATAAATGACTGTTCGATAGTCTTTTCTAAAATATTTTGTGCCATAAATGTCATTAATGTTTGATTTAATATTAATGGATTTGACGTCCCTCATGGATCTTCCGACGAAAATTAAAGAATTACCATCGATCGTTTCCAGCGGATATATTATGGCTGATAAAATTGATAAAAATGATAAAATAGCTTCCATTGTTGCTATAGTCTGGATTACAACTGAATGTTATGAACAATCGATAATGAATTAATTTTAAAACACCTGAAAAAACATTTCTGTCGATCCAATTTAATACGAAATTGATCAATAAGACGTGTCTAACTTTAAATCAAGCATTTTAGATATTATAAAATGGAAATATGCAAGCAATAAAGCTCAGCCATAAAAACGCTTAGCCGTAAGAACGCTTAGCCGTAAGAACGCTCAGCCGTAAGAACGCTCAGCCATAAGAACGCTCAGTCGTAAGAACGTTCAGTCGTAAGAACGTTCAGCCGTAAGAACGCTCAGCCGTAGTGAAGCACATCCATATAAATACTCAGAAGTAGTAACACTAAGCTTAAATGACAATAAAAGTTTACAAAAATAACAGAATTTCATTCAACCTCATTTAACTTTATTTTACTAAAAAAATATATAACAAGTAAATTTTTCAATTTTACAATATATTTGTTCACAGTAAGTCTTCAAGCATTTATAATATTTAATATTTTTACTTTTCTTTTGAATAATAATTAATTCAAAATTATTCAAAACTAATATCATAACACGTGTTAAAGCGTTTGATTATTTCTGACTTAATTAATACAAATTTTAAAAATAATAATTTTATTCAAACTAAAAGTCTCAGCAAAATTGTAGTAACGTAATTTACACGTTTGGTGCAAACCAAAACATCATTTTGAGAATATTTTCATACACATTCAGATCAAAAAGCACGAACTTAAGGATGAAACAGATTACGACGATCTTCACAACGTTATGAAGAATTTTAAGTCTAGAAATAAATTAGATTTTATTTAAAAAAGTAAATAATCTAAAAGTTTATAAATTCTAGTACATAATTAAAAAATCTTGTGCATAACTAAAAAACAATTTTAGACTCACTTAAACATTCTCTTCCTGCAGACGTCAATAGTTGACGCATTTTGCTTAAGGACATAATGTCTAATTCCCAAACCATAATGCATGAAATAATCATTCCAGTCAATCTTTTTGACATCAATTTCAAAATTATTTTCATCTTCTGTACTCATTGAGTTTAAGAGCTTGTCAACATTTTCAGAATGAAACTTGAATTCTGTGAGTTTGAAGAATTCTAAAGACTTGTTGGCCACTTGGAGCTTATCTTGAATTTTGACCATCCTGAGTTGTTTAATTATAGAAAAATTAATTTTTTTTTGTAAATATAAATATAAATATGCTTACATTGGTTTGTTTCCAGAAAGTTTTGAGACTGCATCCATGACGTAAGCAGGAATGTAATGGCAAAAAATAGCATAAATGTCGTGAGCGAGCTTGTTTGTTGTGATATATCTTGTTGGAAACCAAAAAACTCCCTCTGAAATATAGAATTTTTGTACTAGAATTATAAATTTAATACTTATGGACGGTTATAAAAAAATCTAAAAAAATCTAGTACTTTTTTACTAAACAAAAAGCTTTTGGACTAGAATCAAAAATCTAGTACTTTTGGACTAGAATCAAAAATCTAGTACTTTTGGACTAGAATAAAAAATCTAGTACTTTTAAAGTAGAAGAAAAAATCTTGTATGTTTGGACTAGAATAAAAAATCTAGTACTTTTGTACTAAAACAAAAATCTAGTGCATTTGGACTAGAATCAAAAATCTTGTACTTTTAAACTAGAATAAAAAATCTTGTACTTTTAAACTAGAATAAAAAATCTAGTACTTTTAAACTAGAAGAAAAAATCTTGTATTTTTGGACTAGAATAAAAAATCTAGTACTTTTGTACTAAAACAAAAATCTAGTGCTTTTGGACTAGAATCAAAAATCTTGTACTTTTAAACTAGAAGAAAAAATCTTGTACTTTTAAACTAGAAAAAAAATCTTGTATTTTTGGACTAGAATAAAAAATCTAGTACTTTTGTACTAAAACAAAAATCTAGTACTTTTGGACCAAAATAAAAAATCTAGTGCTATCATCTTAAAAAATATGTTTAATTGACTTTACCATAAGGATATTTAAATACAGTTTCAAACATAGTCTCGCAAAAGTGACCCCATGTAACTGGATTTTTCATGCTTGTCGTGGCATTATAGATTATCTTATCAGGCGATTTTGACTGTGCTGTTTTCCATGCTGCAGCAATAATTACATTAATTACCTAAAATATTAACTTTATTAATCTTAATTCAAAAATTATTAAGAATAAATTTTACTATATCAGCTGGTATAAAATCAACGACGTTATCAACGTTACAGATTATTGTGTGAAAAATCCCTTTTCCATTTGCAGCCACAACAGCTGTTGGGCCAAATAAACTATCAGTCCATCCAGGCATTGGCTCAGAAAGTGTTGCTGTGACTGATTTTAAACAAGAATTTTATGATTGAAAATTATAGAAAGTGTTAAAATAATTTACCAATTGATGGACGAACAATGGCAATTGGAAGACCTGTTTCCCTTCTAATCACATCTTCAGCTATGGCTTTTGTGAATGTGTATGTATTTGGACGCTTTCCAATTAAGGAATCTGTACACTGTAATATTTTGAGAGGCAGAATAAATATATTCGATCATTTTGCGTTAAGCTTAGTCAATCTGCTTTTTATGTTAATATTCACGCACCTGGTCCAAAAACTCATCCGGGAAGTTTTCTGTCATTTTTATCACGGCTTGTGAGTTGAATGGAACTTCATAGAAAATTTCATCAGCTTCAGGACGATCACAGTTGCTGTATGCAGTTGATACGTAGATGAAAGCCTGAAAAAATCATTAAAAATAATAACAAGGAGGTTGGTCAATCTAGGTATAGGAATGGTTTTATGTACCTAAGGTGTGATAAAATGTTTTCAAGAGGGATCAAGTGGGTCCGGACCCATAAATGAAAATGAAAATTCCTCACACGTTTTGAGAAATATCTGGCTTAAATCCTACGCAGTGGCGTAGCAAGGGGAGGAAGAAGATCGGAGCCATGGCTGAAAAAGTAAAACTAATCTCACATAAAGGCAAGAAATATTTTTCAAGGACATCTAACAACAAAAACCCTTGCTACGCCACTGATCTAGGATATGCATACAAAATATTAAGGAAAACGTCATAATATCCAATTAAGAAGTCATCAGTAAGTCATAAACTAATTAACACCAGATTAAGAAATAAATGAATCAAATTGTCAATATTATTACCCACAACTCATTGAGTAAACATTCAAGGTAAACACATCTAAAACTATTAAGTCATACTTTTTTGCTAAATTTAATTACTCACAAAATAATGACCGTAAATGAAATCTTTTGGCTCATCGCGATTTAAGAGCACTTAACATTGAAAAAACAATTTCTAGATGAAATTTGAAGATTTTAGTATTTTTTGTTATTAAATTTTTTTTTGAAATTTAATAGTTTTAAAAGTCCATATAAAAGATAAATTCTTTGAAATTTTCAAAAATTCTCACAAAACTGCTAACTTTTTACTATAAGAATAATATTGTCATCTTACAATGACCACACATGATAGCAAATTTACTTTTCTAATAGCTTTTTGGATGTGTAAACAAACAATTTGTCGAAATTAAATAATTATTTTATATTTGCAATACGATTATCATTTCCTTTTGTGATTCTATGAATGGAAAGATTTATTTTATGAATGAACTATTTGAGATGTGTTCTAATAGTAAGAACTAGTTTGAAGAATAAGGTCATGGTCGGGTATGAAAAGAAGTAAAAGTAAGTAAATTAAATTTGAATATGGAAACGGAGATCATTGCTAATACCCGGAAGGTTATTTGAAGACAATAACAAAAAACAAAAAAATAACAAAAAAATTAATGTGACCAAATCGGTTGAAAAAAGAGCATTAAGTTTTGCAATATATTGCAAAATTTTATAATCTAAATTAATTGTCAATTGTTTACCTTCAATGTTTTTTTTAATTCAAGAAATTATAAACATTTGAATAACTTAATTTTTATAAAAATAAATTTAAGAAACCTATTTTTTAAATTTTAAGTTTCTAAATTTTTCTTAAATTTAAATGTTTTAAAAAGGAAATTTTTTTTAAATTTTTAATATTTTAAAAAATTATTTAATTTAAAAACATTAATTAATTTAAAATATTGCATATATTTTATAATATTATATAAATAATATAATAATAATTAAAATAAATAATTATATTATATTATATTATAATAAATAATTATTATAATAATTTAACATAATGAATATTATAGAATTTAAAAGAATCAACTCACCTTTAAACCCTCTATTCGCCTACCTAAATCCATCAATTTTTGTGTTCCCTTAACATTTATATCAATTGCTTCTCTAATTTTCTCATTAAATTTCACAGTTGCAGCAGAATGAAAGATTACTGATACATTTTGAACTAAGACTTGTTGATCGGCATCAGAGATTCCTAACTCATGTGACTTCATGTCACCTCCAATTGCAATCACTTTATCAAATAATTCTGGACTTTTTTCACGAATTTTATCAAAAAGTTGAACTTTGAAGATTTCTGCAAGTCGCTCGTGCATTTTTTGTTCCTTTTTAGGACGCATTAGAAGATAAATATTTTTTATGTTTGGACATGATCGCAGGAGCTTTTCTACAAGGATTTTGCCTAGAAATCCAGTTGCTGTGATTTTTTTAAAATAAAAAATTAATTTTTTGAATTAAAAACTCTCGAATTCTCAATTATTTTAAAAAATTTAAATTTTTTTTAAAAATACTTTTTAACTTAAAACTTTTGGATTTTAAAAAAAATATTATTAATTTTTTTAAAACTCATTTTTTTAATTTTGATTTTTGAAAATCACCTCCAGTAATAAAAACACTTTTGTCGGCATAAAATTCAGGAATTGACACATAATTTTCTTCAATAATTGCCGCGAAATTTTTGTTGTTAACATTTTTATAATTATTGATATTATTAATAAAACCAACACTTGAATTTTGATTATTGCTTGTTTTAAATTCCATTTTTTGTTTTCTTAAATTTATTTTTTTTAAATAATATTTTCCAGCAAGTTTTACTTAAGTTTTTTTAAATTCTCAAATTACTGCCATGCAGTGTTAAACAACGGACTGAAAATGTGAAACTGATCGACGTTCTCACTTTTCATGCACTTATAAAAGAATTTGTTAAGAAGTGAGCGAAAAGAGCAAATATTACAAACTGTTTTGGCAAATATTACAAACTTCCATGCGCTATTTTAAGTTTGAAATTATTAAAAGCTTCAATATTTAGAAGAAAAAAAATATTTACTAGTTTTAACTTTTTAATAAAAAAATATATATTAAATATTTAAAAATAAGTAACTTAATTTTTCATAAAGTTTATTTTTTTTAAAAAATATTAAAAATTTAAAAGCAAAAAAAATAAATTTCTAAAAATCTCGAAAAAATGATTAAACCAAAATCATTAAAAATTAGTTTTAAAATTTCTTAAGAAAATCATAAATATGCTCTTACCTGGAAGTTCAAATCAAGCAATAAAAACTTGAAGTTACCAAAAGCTCACCACAAAGAAAAGTTAATTTTGTTGTTGCAGTTGCAGTAGCACATGTGCGAGTAAGCAACAATCGCATCGGTTTGCTTCGGAACCGAGAAATTAATATTTGTATAACAACAACAAAACTACGAGCAAAAACAATCTCGAATGTTTTATTTCCTCCTTTTTATCTCTATTTCGTGGATTATTCATCATCAACTGTGTTTTTAAGGTCAATATGCCGCATCGAGCTTCTCTTAGCCCATTTATTTTTATGTTGTTAATATTTTTATAAGCTCAAATTAATTTTAAAATTTAAAGCATTCTGCAAATCTTGGTTAGGAATTTTAAATTAAAAAAAATGACTTACTCCAAAAAAATGCATAAAAATGATTTATATAAATAATTGGGGTCATTCACAAGGGACGTTCATTATGAATGGAACAATATTTAAGTAATAAATTTATTTTTTCCACCTTACAAGTTGGACGTCATTTTTAAAGAACCTCGTAAATAAGAAAAACTTGCATGTCAATAGTTGATGAAAATGACACATTTTTATCCAAAAAGGGTGTGGAAATGAACCAGCAATGAACACAAGTTCATAGATTTTTTCTATTAATTCTAAATTAATTCTGAGCAAATGATTTCAGAATTTGGTCTTATCATAAAAAAATAAATTTTAAATACATAATTTCGAATCCAGTCTGACAAGGATAATAATAAGACGACATGTAGTTTGAATGAAAAAAATAAAATTACGTATTAAGCTTTGTTGCAGGGTTTAGCTTGAGTCCACACTCACCTTTAACAAGTTATTAGAAAAATGCTAAATTTATGAAATTTAAAAAAAATCAAGTTTAACTTTCTTTTTTTTGACCCAAGGAGCTATTTACTGCACCTGTCTGTACTCTTGTCATACATCAAATTTCAGGTTTGCTAAAACAAAAAAAAGGTGTCCGGATTCAAGTAATTTGAACATGTCATTTAGTAATTGAATATTAATCACTAAAAAATATTTTTTCTGCACTAAAAGTTTGAAGTTTAGTTGAAGTTTTTTTTATTCCATTCTCCATGACAAATGCTTTTTTTGGAGTTGAATGACTGTCTACTTGGTACTTTCGATTCCAGTTTGTTCTTCAAGGTCAAAAATGACTTGATAAATAACGTGGATTAAAATTAGTTGAGTGTTAGATCACGTTACTTTATCTATTTAGCTTTCCATAGAGATTCTCAACTCTGTGTCGTTTCATTGAAATAACGAACCACACTTCGGTATGCAGAGTTGTCACTTATGTCAGTTTGTGGGGTTACTAAGGATACCCTACCCTCCTCTGCCCCGCGTAAGTAGGGTATATCAAGTGCATTTTACCTACCCTGTCCTAAGGTACCCCACCTATGCCACCCTAGAGTAATCTAGGTAAAGGGAAGGGTTAGGGTATGTAGGCGCACCCTACCAACCCGGGTTTGAATAAGGTAGAGCACCCCTAATGGTCCTAGAAACTAGCCCCAAATAAGTAAAATTATAAATATGCCAAGCTGTATCATGCTAACTTTTCCTCATACTTCAGGATGTGATGCCCCTTTTCATACTTTCTGAATTGTTTTTACCTTCTAAGAATATACAAAAGTACAAACTATTGTTATCCTATTCAAGTACAAAACCTTGAAACATTTTAAATTATCATGTATCCAGTACATGATCAGCAGAAAAGAAATCAAAACAGCAAAAAATCTTCTTTCATTTCAATAATTACAATCTTTCGCACAAATATTTTTTTTGTTTGGTTACGGTTGTGAGTAATACGTCAAGTTCATACGAGAGTGCACATCATCGAGGTTAAAAAGAGATGAAATTAATTGACATTGAGTTGGTGAATTTTATGCACTTTTTTTTGGCGAATGTACTTTAGTCGAGGATTTGTTTTGGTTGTTTGTTTGCTAAAAAAGAGAACTTTATGACGCCTTTGTAAAACTAAGTGAGTAAAGTTCAAGACAAATTGATATACATAAGTACTGAAGCTTTAACATGATCAGGCTAGGTTGTAACTCAGTCAAATGTTTGCTGATGCATGCAGAAATATTGACATTTTTCTATCAAGATGTTCAGACTCAGAGGAAGAATCTTGATCAGTCTGAAATTCTGATTAGCTGAAATTCTGAAATAACCGAGAATGTCAGGCTCAAAATGTTTTCTGTTGCTCAAAAATTTGGGGTTTTAAATTAAACGTCTATAGCCTCATTAAAGTGTTATTAAAGTAAAAATAAAAAATTGGGTCACATCTGAGATGTTTGACCTTCAAAATTCAAGTGATACTCAGAAGTACTCGCATAATTGGCATATAATCACAGAAAAAGCAACAAACAATTAACAACAAAGCTTTCATCACTTCATTTATTTGCTTTCATCTTTTAAAGTTGTTGAGCATTTAAATATTTTTTCAGTTTTATTAATCATAATTGTTTTAGAGTGTGTTTGTGTTGTACGTGTTCTCTTTAATAATAAATGTTCTGTGTTGTTTTGTAATTAAGCGTAAATTAATTATTTTATTATTTTTAAGAAATTGTAATGATCTCACACACTCCAAACTACGGGAAAAGTGATGCAAAAAAGATGCAAACTTGCTGAAGCAAATTTGACTGTTAAAAATGCGGGAAATATTTGTTACAAATTGTATGATATAAATGTAATGTGAATGTTTTAATGTATGAAATTTGACTTTAAGCTACTTTAAGTGTGTAAATAGTATTGTAAATAATTAGATTGTAAGTTAGAATTAAGGTATTTTTACAATTTAGCTAAAAGAAAACTATTTTAATATAAAAACTGTCATTCTCTTAATGACACATAATATTATGTCAATATAAAGGTTTTTGAGCTTTATATAAAAGTAATTGTATTTATAGATCCTTGTAGGGGACATAACTAGTCCTATACATATCAATGACTTCTTCCATAGCTGATGTTACAGCGTCCCATAATTTTTCAACAAGTTTCTTCATCTGAAATATAAAATTTTTGATTCATGATTGAAGAATTTTTGATTCCCCATTTTGTTCCAGCTACGTTTCTGGAATTTAAAATGTCGAGAGCTTCACCATTGAATGAATCAAGCTTAAAATGACTCTTCTGCAGGTATTCAAATGTCATTTTCACCTGATTACTTAGTGGTTGACTGTATCACTTCTTCACAAACGTTGTCGCAATTCCAGATATCCAACTGTATCACAAGATCTATCCAACACCACAAAAATAATTTAGGAACTTACCTTAACTTCCATCTTCGCCAACTATTTTCTACAATTGAGCTCGATGGAAAAAAATCAAATAAATCTGATAAATAAATTTTTCTGCTTATTTATACTTTTCTTATCTAAGATAAATCTAGGTTAATAATTGTGGGCAGCTTGTGTGTACGCATGACACAATTTGAGTCATAAAATAACTGAGAACATTTTTAAATCAGTCAATGATTTTATAACTTTTCTTTTATTTTGCAATCAAAAGAGCTTTTTTCAAATGTTAATGGTTAATGGTTAAGGGGGGTGCCCAAATTTTTATTTTTGAAAAAATTACTGTAATATAACCTTTGTATTAAATTTTTATACTTATATAGACATTAATATTGATTTTGCGACTAGTTTTCAACATTTCTCTTTTAAAAAATTAATTTTTCGATTTTTAATTTAAAAAAAATTAAAAATTTGTATTGACTTTTGATCTCGAGGGGGGGTGCCCGGAAACCTAAGGACCAACCCCTAGCTACGCCTCTGAGTGTCGAGGGTATGGTGTAGTATGGATTTTCGTCGCACTGAGTCAAATCACAAATTTTGAGTTCAATAAATAATATTTAGAATTAGTAACTTTTTGAAACAAAAGCAGGCGGCAATGCCCCACCGCCCTTGCAACACCACTCTAGGAAGGATGTGATCAAGTGACTAATAACCCTTCTTACTTGAGTTGCACTACCTGTTCCTTACTATCAGTTTAACATCATTTGCATTCACAGATCAGCAACTTCTCAAACAATTGAGACAAAAGTAACTCAGTTAATGATTATTATTATTATTATTGTGTATTTAACTCAATAAACTGTATTTTGCATGAAGTGTTTGCTAAACTTAGTAAGGAACTCATAAATTTCTTGGACTTAATGAACATTTATGCTTAATAAATTAAATTATAATGTGAACTATTTGAAAATTTACTCGTTTATAAGTAATGTCTATTAAAAAATGAGCAATTAAGAATATTTAATGTCAACGTCTTTAGAGAATTTAATAACCGCGGCTTAGTCATCCTCCTGACTACTGTACCCTAAATATGATTAAATAAAAATACGCAGTTTTTATAAAATTAATATTCAATTTTTATTATTTTTTCATATCTTTTCAGCAATGACTTCTCCCAACCGTGCAAAGGGTTCCTCAACAAACACAAAAGATACAAAAACTGGTAATGCACATCTCAAAATGTCCTCAAAAAACAGTGAAATCTGCAAAAAAATATCAAAATTTTCATTTTATTTTATAAAATCTCAATTTTTACTCACTAAATGTGGAAAGTTTTCAATCTCAAGCGGTTCCATTTGATGTCTCCAGATTCCAAACTGTATGTATGAACAGATTAAGTAAATGCTGAGTCCCATTTTTGAAATTGGCATCCAAATTTTGAGTGAAAGAAACTCTTTCACTTTTCCATTATTTAAATATAAAATAAGTAGTAAAAATATGAAGATAAAAATCACAAGGATGTCTAAAATTGCAATCATTGAGAATGAGTTTAAAAATCCGATAACAAAAGTTAGAAGAATTCCAATGGTTAAGTTGAATTTAAGTCTCGGATGATTCTTAAATGTAAAAAAAATTATTAGATTCATTGAAATTAATCTAAAAATATTTTTCATACAATGATTCTACTTGAGTTTGATGTCAGAAATTCTTCAAGAATCATTCCAGCACAAAATGATAGAAATCTGACACTAAGTGTTGTGTATTGCTTGCAAATATCATCACGAAATATTCCTCTATTATAAATAAAGTTAGAATAGCATTTTAAGAACTGTTTTATTAGCAAAACTAAAGGCGTATCCAAGCAGGGTCGGTTAGGCTCAAGAGAATATATAACCCCAAAAATAAAAATGTTCCATACCCTAGGGGTATACCCTAAAAATATTTTTGCTTAACTTAAATACTAATTATGATACAATGAATTTATGTATCCTAGGGTATACTTTATGGTATACCCTAAAACTCTAGCATATACTCCTAGGGTATGGGGTATGCCCTAGAGTACCCTAGATTCTTACCCATCTTCCATCATTTTGGAGAACTTTGGATAATTTTCAGCACCCAATTGATATCTTTTGTATATTCCAATAAAAATTACAAAAACTTTTGCAGCTTTTCCGAATCGTTTGCTTTGAAATGCCATCCAAATAAAAGGTGCTAACAAAGTCAATTGAAAATAAATTGACAGAAACCAGCTGTACATTGCAAACTAGACAAAAAATATAAATTAATGATAATTTTCTGATATCTGAATTTAAATTCATCACTTTTGTTGGTTCTGCAAAGTTGTAACCAAAAATTGTCCACCAGTAATTGTGTAGTTCTTCCTTTTCATTTACAGAATCAAAAGGAGCCATTTTTTCATAGTTTGAGGTTAGAATCATTATTAATATCAGAACAGCAACTGGAAAGAGTCGCATGAAGCGTTTGATGTAAAATTTCACGATCCATTTTATTTTGTTGCTAGAAAAATAGAAAATTTGGTTGTGAAAGTGCCAAGCTGAAAAAAAGCACGCTCATACCTATTTTCATAACCCTTCTTAAGTGACTTGACTGTCAAAACGGCACCAATGATGATATAGAATTCCATGAGGACATTAGCTATGTGTAAAAATATCCAAGCGAAATTCATCCGAAAATAAAAAGAATTCTTTCCATTTTTAAATGGATAAAAGGCACGCGAGTACCAGGCGTGATCCAAAATTATCAAAATCATTGTTATTGCTTTAATTCCGTCGAAAAAGTTTGTTGACTGATTTGATTTTCGGTTCATGCTGACAACGTCCGATAAAATGTTGACAACATTAAGCTTTGGTATTTGCAATTTTGATAAAATCAAGGTTATTGATAGTAAAAGTATGTAAAGTCTGGAAATTAAAAGTTTAAAATTTTTCCTTGTTAGTTCTTTGTTGGTTTTTGAAGAGTATAGTCATATTTTAATTTTATGAATTTTTCCACAAATAATTTAAGCATTTTTAAAACTCACAAAATTTGTCCCCAATTGAATCCCAATCTTTGATTAATATTTTCACGACAATAAATTTTCTGCCCCATTCTTAAATTTTTCTCGTCAAGCACAATTTTTGTAGTCTTCTTGACATCTTCGGAGGTGCATGAAGATGGAAGACAAACTGCTCCTAAAAATGACACATCCAAGTCGGTCCATTCAGGATTGAAAAATGATTCTTTTGGTGGAATTGGAATTGGAGGACTTGGGTCGTTAAAATATTGAATTAGGCAATATTGTGTTGACATTTCAGATTCGTCAATGTTTTTGCAGATTGAAAAGTTTCCAAAGTCATGCGAATTTCCATATTTGTAGTCGGTGCGAAAATTCGACCAGGCTTTGAAGGAAGATTTTATAATTTTAAATAAAAATAATTTGTTTGAATTAAAAATCTTTCAGTAAATATTAAGAAATACAAAATTTAAAAAATAAAGATTCGAAAAAATTAAAATTTTAAAAAACATTTAGTTTCAAAATTTTTTAAAATTTCAAAAAAAAAATAATTTTTTTAAAAAAGTAATATTAAAAAAAGTTGAAAATTAAACAAAAATTTAGAGTTTAAAAAAATAGAACATTTAACAAATTTAGAAAACTAGACTCTTTTATAATAAAACTTTAAGTTAACGAACCTAAATTAATTTCAAAAATCTCACCTTCAAATATTTTTATATTATTGTCTACAGCATGCTCAAGATCTTCAACACATTTTTTTCCTAATCCACTTTTACTTTGAATTATTTTACCATGATTACTTAAACTACAGCTGACAGCAGTATTCGAAAGTATCACAATTATTATAAATTTAAACATTACTTATGACGTTTAGTCAAAGTCAACTTCTCAAATTCAACTGATGTTCTGCACAGTGCAAAAAATTAAAAAAAAACTATATTTACAGTTTAGTAAAAAAAACTGGTTTTTAAAAAATATAAAAAATTTAATTAAAAGCAATCATTCAAGGCAAATGCTCAATGTTTTTCAAATTTTATAGATTAAAAAAAAAGAAAAAAAATTATATAACAAGTTTTAACCAATATACTCTGTGTGTAAATTAAATTCAAGAAAATATTAAAATCTCCAATTTTTCATTCACCTTCTTGTTCTTCGGTTACTTTTCTGTTAGTGGCAAAAAATCAAAAATGAATTTGCGAAAACTCTTATCAATCTTTTTAGTTCCTTTCTTATCAACACTAGGTAGGATAAGCTTTGACCTTGTACTATAAAAAAAAGTCGAATTTTTAATATATGCTAGATTAAAATTCATTAAAGGATCAAAACGGCTTCAAATACTACGTGCTAGCTTCTTGGTTGAAATACAGATGGTCTGACATCTTGAGGGGGTCCGGAATTTTTTCCCCATACATTTTTATTTTCTATAATATTTCCAAACAAAATTTTCTGCTCAAACTTAAATCTCAAGGTCAGGGGAGGGGTCCAGACCTATCTTACCCCTGTTGCACTGGATAATTAAAAACTCCTTAACAAATGCCATCTAAGCCCTACTAAAATTCATTAATCAATTTTTTAAAATGTTTAATTGATGATAACATGTGAGCAGTAATTGACGTCATATTTAGTATTGCAGCTATGATTTATGACTTACAAAATATTTAAAAAAATATATAATTAAGGAAAATGACAAAAAAATCATCAAATGACGTTGACTCTGTAGATGCACTTTAAAAACTGCTGAGTAATAATTGATTAAGTCCAAAAATAATCAGTGATATTTATGCGTAGGATGACCATCGAATTCTTGCTGAAAATCTACAAAAAGCTTGACAAAATTAATTTCGTATAAAAATATATAAGTTTTGATGATAAATTTTCAAATTTTAAATTAATTTCAAAGAAAATATCATGAAGTATTTAAAGAAGCATGACATTTAGTTCCAAATCGATACACTGGATTTTTACCAGCTTTTCTTAACGGTTATAAAAAATTCAAATTGAGTCAATTAACAATTTTCTCTTCAAGGGCTTTGTTTACATCTGAAAATAAAAGTTTTTCAAGTTATTTCACACAAAAAAATTATAAAATTTAATTTTTAGCTCTAAATCATGGAAGTTGACGAGAATTTCCTCGAAAATCATCAGCAAAAATGTCGATGCTGCTTCAAGTCCTTCAGTCTTGCGGAAGAATCCAAAACAATCACAAAAGTCATTGAAACCCAATTTTATGAATTGACACAATTGAGACTCAAATCATCAACTAAAAAATACTCACAGAAAATTTGCGGAACTTGCTGCAAAGACCTCGATGGATATTCAAAATTAAAATCAGATTTTCTAAGAAAACAGAAGAAACTTTATGAATTTGTGGACGGAAAAGGAACCAGAAGGTCAAGAAGACTTGAAGTTGAACCAGAAATTCCAGTAAAATTTGAAATAAAACAGGAACAAGAAGATTTTGTGGATGAAAATTGCATAATTATTGAACCAACAATTAAGACAGAAAGGGTTGAGGATGTGACAGACTTTACGCCACTTGACCATCTGTATGAGTCCGATGAGCATGTAAAACTCGAAAAGTCAGACAGCGAATCTTCAACAGGTCCATTTGATGAGTTTTTCAGCTCAAAATCAACAAAAAAGAAGAAAAAGAAAAAGCCAAAGAACAAAACTGAGAGGAAGACAGTCACATGGCATCACTGCTCGTACTGCGACAAGAAATTTTACACAGAACTGACATTAAAGGTTCACATTGATTCATATCATTTTAATTTTAAGAATTTTCAGTGTGAAAAGTGCGATTTTAAGACTCACACGCCAGGCTTACTTAAAGGTCACATCGCTCGTGTCCACGATCGAACCTTGATCATCAAAAGTGCAAAAGATGCTCCGAAAACAACATGTCCTGTCTGCGGCCTTCTCGTTCAAAAAGTATCAGCTCATATAAGGAACGTCCATACAAGGCCCAAGAACTGTTGTTGTGATATTTGTGGATTTGGAATTTTTAATCTTAATCGACTACGACGGCACATGTACAAGCATCTATCAAAGGAAACTAAGCATGACTTGAATGCATATACATGTGACTTGTGTGGTGCTCACTTGCATAGTAAAAACTCAATCAAATCTCATTTGAAGAACATCCACATGCAAGGTGGTGATCAGGAATATAAATGCTTCTGTGGAAAGAGTTACCGAGCTGAATCCTACTTAAAAATTCATCAAAAGTCTCATGAGAAAACGTGAGTATTGATTGTGTGTCAATAGTCGTGCGTAGCGTACGACTTTTGTTTCTTTAAATTAAAAATTATCAATAGTGGTGTACAATGTACGACTTATGTCACTTCGATCCAAAAAGTGTTAAAAGTAGTGTACAATGTACGACTTTTGTTATTTTATTCCAAAAATTGTCAATAGTGCTACGATTTTAGACAATTTACTTCATCAGAATCACAAAATTAATTCAACATAATTTCAGAGCTAAGCATCAATGCCGTCAATGTGACAAAAAGTTCATGAACCCATCACAACTAAAGATCCACATGGAGATTCATGAGAGGAAGGGTCGGAAAGGTGAGTCAAGTTATTTCCACCCCACTCAAAACTCAATATTTTTAATGCCCAAAATCTTTCAGACTGGACATGTGACGAGTGTGGCGGTATGTATGGCAGCATGAATCTCCTCATGAGACACAAAATCTTCCATACAGAACCAAAACATTCGTGTCAATATTGTGGCAAAAAATTTCATCGTCCATGTCTTGTTGATCGACACGTGAAGCGTCAACATGAAGTTGAGGAAGCTCCATGTCAATTTTGTGGAAAATTGTTAAATATTTTGTCAATGACACGGCATGTTAAGGAGTTTCATAGTGGACTTCCGAGATTAAGTTGTCCAATTCCTGGCTGTAATGGAACGTACTTGAGGAGATTCCATTTGAAGGATCATATGCAGAGATCACATAAGGACTACATGAATTGTCTGTCTGATCAAGAAAAGAATGCATTGGACGAGAAAATTAATCAAATGAACTTAATTTGAGGATAAATTAAGGATTGTAAAAAGTATTTGGAAATTTATGAATTGCTTTAATGTGAAAATTTAGGTACTGTAAATTTAATAAATAAATGGAATAAAATTTGTAGAAGAAATTATTTTTTGGTTGATTCATCTTCAGATCATAAAGCTTTGTGATCCAGATCTGGCAACCCCTCCAAACAACAATTTACAAATGACTCACATGCCAAATGTTCACACGATTTAGTCGAATGATATTAAAGTTATTAAATCTTATCAAAACTAAGTCCCATAAAAATCGTTTAATTATGAGACTTTTGATGAATTGTTGTTAAATACTGCACGAGTGTTTAGCTATTGACATTATCAGATAAACTCAAGGTAAGGAAATGTTGTCAAAAATGGTGTGCAGCGTACGAGTTTGGTTATATTTCATATATCAGTGTTAAAAGTGGTGCGCAGCGTACGACTTTGGTTATATTTCATATATCAGTGTTAAAAGTGGTGCGAAGCGTACGACTTTGGCCATATTTAGCATAAAGGGTCAAAAGTTGTTTGCAATGTACGACTCAATAAAATTCTAGATTGCCATACCTTGAAATTCGTCTCATATCACATCAATTGATCAAGAGCTTTATCACTTGACATGTGTTTTTCTCAAAATATTTCAACCTGTTCAGTAGTAAATCGGCAGTCAACCCGACAAGTGTGACAATGAAGTTGTTGTTTATTTTCATCGCAATTGTCCATCTGACATTCTCAACTGACCTTGATTGGTACAGAACAGCAAGTTTCTATCAGATTTATCCACAAACATTTAAAGATGGTGGCGGAGGAAGTCGAGAAGGTTTTGGAACATTTGCAGGCATTAAACAGAAACTTGATTACATAAAAGACCTTGGAATTGACTGCATCTGGTTGACTCCAGTATTTGATTCAAGTTTTAATGCTTTTGGATATGACATCACAAATTATGAAGAAATTGACTCACGTTACGGAACTAAAAATGATTTTAAAGATTTAATCACAGCAATTCATGAAAAAGGAATGAAAATCATTGTCGACTTTGTGCCTAACCATTGTGGATATGAGCATGAATTCTTCCAAGCTTCATTAGCTGGAAATAAGACATACGACAACTGGTTTGTTTGGGGTAGAGGAACAGGCGTCAATGAATCAAGTCCACCATCAAATTGGCAGAGAATTGGTGGACCAGCTTATAGTGGATGGAACAGACACATCAATGGAAAAGAAATTGCTAGAAAAGAATTTTTCTATGCTCAATTCTTCTGGAACATGCCTGACCTTAACTTCCGCGAATATGAAGTTAGAAAATATTTCGAAAAATTCCTCAGAACTTGGCTTGACTTTGGACTTGATGGATTTAGAATTGACGCAATTTCTCATGGATTTGAGCAATCCACATCTTATGGATCTTTCCCAGATGAGCCAATTAATGAAGGAGTAACTAATCCCAATGATTTTGGATACTTGGATCATATCTATACTCAGGATCAACCCGAGTTGTTTGAATTGATTTACAGATGGAGAGAAATTTTGGACGAATATAATGACACTCGGTAAGTTTTGTCATTTTTTAGTGTACTTACTTTGGTTATGTCTGGTTTCTCTTCAGCATTATGATGACTGAAAGCTACTCAGCCCCACAAACAATCATGAAATTCTACCGAAGTGCTGATGGACGAAAGGAAGGTGCTCAACTTCCATTCAATTTTGAATTTATTCGATCCATAAGGAACGAATCGAAGGCTGAAGATTTTGTTAATGTTGTGACTAACTGGTTCAAGTTATTGCCAGATGGAGAAGTTACTAACTGGGCGGTGAGTAATCATTAATACTTTAACAGCTCTTAGTACTTATAAACGCAATAGAAATTTTATTAAATGTCAATATTTGCTGATAAGCTAAATTTTATGACACAATCGGCTTAGCTGTTTATTTGCAATCTCTTTCAAGTACCTTAAAGTCATAAAAAAGTACAATATGAAAAAAATGATAAGAAATTGAGTTAATATTATGTTGCATTTTTAGATTGGCAACCATGATCAATCCAGAGTAGCTTCACGTTTTGGACCTGAACGTGTGGACATCTTCAATACTTTAGTGACAATGCTGCCTGGAACATCTGTGACTTATTATGGCGAGGAAATTGGAGTAAATATTATTTAAATTTTAATGAAAAATTTTTTTTTTTTGAATAAATTTTCTTAATGAATCTTAGATGGAAGATTCCTGTGTCTACTACGATCAAAATCATAACAGTCCAGGCTACAGATGCACAGAAGAAAATAGACCAGTTACTGATGCAAAGTACCGCACGCCAATGCAATGGGACAACACAACAAACGGTGGATTTACAAACTCTTCAAGACCTTGGCTTCCAATTGGTGACAAATATCAAACAGTGAATGTTGCAGCTCAGACTGGAGTAGCAGGAAGTCACTTAGAAATTTATCGATCACTACAAAAAATGCGCAAACACGATGCAATAAAAAATTCAAATTTGAAAAATTTCAAAATTCTCGACTTGACTGAAAATTCGTTTGGATTTAAAAGAGAAGTTGAGGATGTGAAGCAGGAAAGTGTTTTGGTGCTGATTAATTATGGAAATAAGAATGAGTCCGTGACACTTGACAAATTGGAACTGATTGGATCACCTAAGGAAATATCATTAAAAATTGTTGGACGAAATTCAGAGCTGAAAATTGATGCAAAAATTGCAATCGATAAAGAAATTTTCTTGGCTCCTTTCGAGTCAATTGTTGCTACTTATAATCATGGAATGGCTGCTGTTGTTGTCAGTAATTTGTTGATGATTGCCATGATTGTTGTTGTTGGATATTTCAATTTGTAAACTTGTGTTAAAATAAATATTTTTAAACTTATTAATCAGATTTATTTTTGTTGTTCGAATATTACACCTTCTTACTTTTTCTTTCTGTCGGTCTCCTCGTATCATTATTGTTGTTTAAAAAGATAACTCAAAATAAGGTGTGACTTACACTTGAAAAAATTTATATTTCATCATGTTTTATTACCGTAGGCTGATGAAAAATAATCAATTAAAAACACTTAATATTCGATAATTTTCCTTAAATCCATTCAGTAAACTGTCAGTCATCACCGTAGTCGTTTCCTAAAATGAAGTTGTTATTTATTTTCATCGCAATTCTTCACTTGTCATCGTCAGCTGATTCAGATTGGTACAGAACAGCAAGTTTCTATCAAATTTATCCACAAACATTCAAAGATGGTGGCGGAGGAAGTCGTAAAGGTTTTGGAACATTTGCTGGTATCAAACAGAAACTTGATTACATAAAGGACCTAGGAACTGACTGCATCTGGTTAACTCCAATTTTCGAATCGAGTTTTAACTCATTTGGATACGACATAACAAATTACATGGAAATTGATGACCGTTATGGCTCTAAAGATGACTTTAAAAATTTAATAAAAGCAATTCATGAAAAAGGAATGAAAATTATCGTCGACTTTGTGCCTAACCATTGTGGATATGAAAACAAAATCTTCCAGGAATCATTGGCTAAAAATGCTACGTACGACAACTGGTTCATGTGGGGAAAAGGCAAAGGTGAAAATAATCAGGAACCTCCATCAAATTGGATGAGAATTGGTGGCCCACCAAGCAGTGGATGGAATCGACAGTATAAAGGTGTACCCATTGAAAGAGACGAATTTTTCTATGCACAATTTTCTGAACGAATGCCAGACTTTAATCTACGTGAACCTGAAGTTTTAAAATATTTTGAAGGATTTCTCAGAACTTGGCTTGACTTTGGACTTGATGGATTTAGAATTGATGCAATTTCTCATGGATATGAATTTATACTTCCTAATGGAACCTTTCCTGATGAGCCGCGCAATGAGAATGTAACAGATCCAAATGATTTTGCGTATTTACATCATATTTACACTCAGGATCAGCCAGAACTATTTGAATTGATCTATAGATGGAGGGAAATAATGAATGAATTTAATGATTCTACTCGGTAAGCTCTTGTTCCTTATTATCAACGAAAGTTATCATATTTAACCTAAAATTTCAATTTTTAGAAAAACGTGCATCATATTTGGCAGAGACATTAAACTTTTCCTAAAAATATGACGCACGTTTTTACCTAATTTCCTTCAATTCTTTTCCTAGCATTATGATGACGGAAAGCTACTCATCACCAGAAACAGTCATGAAATACTACCAAAGTGGTGATGGCAAACGAGAAGGAGCTCAACTTCCATTCAACTTTGAAATGATTCGAGTTATCCGAGCGGAATCGAAAGCTCAAGATTTTGTGAATGTGGTGACTGACTGGTTTAAGTTGTTACCCGAAGGAAAGGTTACTAACTGGGCGGTGAGTAATTCATTCTATTTGAGACTCAACATTTTTTAACCATCAAATTATTTTTATCAAATTTCAGATCGGAAATCACGATCAATCTCGAGTTGCAACAAGATTTGGACCTGAGCGTGTAGACATCTTCAACACTCTTGTGACAATGCTGCCTGGAACATCTGTGACTTATTATGGCGAGGAAATTGGAGTAAGTTCATTAAACGTTTGAAATAAAAATTCCTCATGAGTAAATTTTCTCAATGAATCTTAGATGGAAGATTCCTGCGTCTATTACGATGAAGATCATAACAAACCAGGACATCGTTGTACAGAAGGACCTGAACCAAAAACAGATGCAAAGTACCGCACGCCAATGCAATGGGACAACACAACAAATGGTGGATTCTCAAACTCAGATCCATGGCTACCAATTGGTGACAAATATCAAACAGTGAATGTTGCTGCTCAGACTGGAGTTGCAGGAAGTCACTTGGAAATTTATCGTTCACTACAAAAAATGCGCAAACACAATGCAATAAAAAATTCAAATTTGAAAAATTTCAAAATTCTCGCCTTGACTGAAAATTCTTTTGGATTTAAAAGAGAAGTTGAGGATGTGAAGCAGGAAAGTGTTTTGGTGCTGATCAATTATGGAAATAAGAATGAGTCAGTGACACTTGACAAATTGGAACTGATTGGTTCACCTAAGGAAATTTCATTAAAAATTGTTGGATGGAATTCAGAGCTGAAAATTGATGCAAAAATTGCAATCGATAAAGAAATTTTCTTGGCTCCTTTCGAGTCAATTGTTGCTACATATAATCATGGAGTGGCTGCTGTTGTTGTCACTAATATGTTGTTGATTGCCATGATTGTCGTTTTTGGATATTTCAGCTTGTAAATTTATGTTAAAATAGATTAAATAAAGTAATGATTATTTTTTGAAATTTTAAATATTTGTATATCCATATTTCGAATTAAACTCTATCTAAGGCGTGTGATAATAAACAATTATTTACTATCACGAGTCAACTAAATGCTCACATAATCTTATCATATGAAATTAACGTGAAATTCTTAATCTTACTAATAAATATAAATATTTTTGTCATGGATTATGCACCATAATTCAAATATATGTAGTATGTGTAGCCAAAATGAAATTTATCAGGATTTTTTAAGTATAAATCTAATCATAAGCTCACAAGTGCTTCTGTGCCACACGTATCAATCAAATTTCATATCCATTCTTTAGTCATTAAATATTATTCAATGTGTATAGCTGCAAATATGAAATTTCTGCTATTTTTAATTTCAATTCTTCACTTGTCAAGGTCAGCTGACCTTGATTGGTACAAAACAGCCAGTTTTTATCAAGTTTATCCACAAAGTTTCTATGATGGAGGCGGTGGAAGTCATCAAGGATTTGGAACTTTTGAAGGCATCAAAAAGAAACTTGATTACATAAAAGATCTTGGAGTTGACTGCATCTGGTTAACTCCAATATTCGAGTCAACATACGAAGCACTTGGATATGACATAACAAATTATGATGAAGTCGACAGTCGTTACGGCACAAAAAAGGGATTTGAAAACTTAATCAAAGCGATTCACGAAAAAGGCATGAAAATTATTGTCGACTTTGTGCCTAACCATTGTGGCGCTGAGCACGAATTTTTCAAGGAATCTGTAGCAAAAAATCCGACGTACGACAACTGGTTTGTTTGGGCAGATGGAACTGGTCCGAATAATGCAACACCACCATCAAATTGGCAACATATTGGAGGTCCACCAGGCAGTGCATGGAACCGACATCTTAATGGTGTTGAGATTGATAGGAAGGAATTTTATTATGCACAATTTTTCTGGGGCATGCCTGACTTTAATTTCCGTGAAGCTGCTGTGAGGAAATATTTTGAAGATTTTCTAAGAAATTGGCTCAGTTTTGGACTTGACGGATTTAGAATTGATGCAATTTCTCATGGATATGAGCATGTACTTCCCAATGGAACTTATCCTGATGAGCCAGTCAAACCTAATAGGACAGATCCAAATGATTTTGGGTATTTGGATCATATCTATACACAGGATCAGCCAGAATTATTTGAATTGGTTTACAGATGGAGGGAGATTTTAGATGAATTTAATGACACTGCTCGGTGAGTTATTTGGTCTGCAAATTTTAGTTACCCATGGCTAGACACTAGCCCTCTTAGTCCATTAATAACCACAAAATTTAAATTATGTGCGTCATATTTGGGAGAGACATTAATCTTTTCCTCAGAATATGACGCATAAAGTATTTTTTTTTTAAATTTATAATTTCCAGCATTATAATGACTGAGAGCTATTCAGGACCTGAAGTTATTATGAAATATTATCGAAGTGCTGATGGAAAGAAGAAAGGAGCTCAACTTCCATTCAATTTTGCATTAATTGATGAAATCCGAAGTGACTCAAAAGCTCAAGAGTTTGTTGATGTAATTAATAATTGGTTTAAGTTGTTGCCGGATGGAGAAGTCACGAATTGGGCGGTGAGTTTCTGTTAACAAAATATTTTTTTAAAAGATCTTTTAAATTTTGAAAATTTTCTAATTAATCTTTACAGATTGGAAACCATGATCAATCTCGAGTTGCCACAAGGTTTGGTGTTGATAGAGTTGAGATTTTTAACACTCTTGTTACTATGCTGCCTGGAACTTCTGTGACTTATTATGGCGAGGAAATTGGGGTAAGTTTTTTTACTTTTTTATAATGAGGATAGAATTTGTCTCCCCAAAATGACCATACACTTTAGTCAACTGGGTGTAACCTAGTCAATATATCTTATTTTTCAATAATTCTCAATAATTT
This sequence comes from Chironomus tentans, assembly GCA_963573255.1. Classification (NCBI taxonomy): domain Eukaryota; kingdom Metazoa; phylum Arthropoda; class Insecta; order Diptera; family Chironomidae; genus Chironomus; species Chironomus tentans. Next base: position 1,248,087 of record OY754305.1, read on the forward strand.
ACTGTTCATTTACTCTCAGATGGAAGATGCATGTGTATTTTATAATACAAATCGCAATCTACCTGGCCATCGATGCAATGCAACATATACACCAACAACTCGTGCTAGAGTGCGTACGCCAATGCAATGGGACAACACAACAAATGGTGGATTCTCAAATTCAGATCCATGGCTACCAATTGGTGACAAATATCAAACAGTGAATGTTGCAGCTCAGACTGGAGTCGCAGGAAGTCACTTAGAAATTTATCGTTCACTACAAAAAATGCGCAAACACGATGCAGTAAAAAATTCAAATTTGAAAAATTTCAAAATTCTCGCCTTGACTGAAAATTCGTTTGGATTTAAAAGAGAAGTTGAGGATGTGAAGCAGGAAAGTGTTTTGGTGCTGATCAATTATGGAAATAAGAATGAGTCCGTGACACTTGACAAATTGGAACTGTTTGGATTACCAAAGGAAATTTCATTGAAAATTGTTGGACGAAATTCAGAGCTGAAAATTGATGCAAAAATTGCAATCGATAAAGAAATTTTCTTGGCTCCTTTCGAGTCAATTGTTGCTACATATAATCATGGAATGGCTACTGTTGTTGTCAGTAATTTGTTGATTCTTGCGATGATTGTTATTGCTGGATGTTTCAATTTGTAAATTTATGTTAAAATAAATATTTATCAAGAAGAAATTTATGAATTTAAATTGATTTTCTAAAACATTTAACCTTTTATAAGGTCAAAAATTTTAAGTTTATTGTTTTGTTTTGAACAGGCAATAAAAAAGTCAATATTGGTGTTTATTGCATAGTCGGTTGTATTTAAAATATTTATTACTTATCGTGATTAAATATGTTAGAAAAGTACTTTTAATTTCTTATATCGAGTGTGGATGATCGCTTGCATACAGTGCACGAAACACTAAACCTAAAGTTATTGGTTTTTTATGGAAGTTCATTTTAGGAACAAATGAAAGCTATTATAACTAAACAAAATTTCCATTGTTACTAACTATTAGTTATATATTTAAATAAAAAATTTTAGGTATAAATAATTGAAGTTGTTCGCTTAAAAATTCAGTAAATATTCAGATTCTGTTGAAGAATTTTGAAGAACAAAAATGTTTAAAATATTTACACTTAGTGTCTTTGTGTTAGCTTGTAGCTACATTCAGGTTTCTCAGTCAGGTTCAGATTCTTACATTGATCCATCAACTGGAGAACCATACTGGTCAAGTGAAATTACAAGTTTTTCTTCAGAATCTCCATCGGTAGCTCCATCAAGTGCTCCTTCTAGTTCTGAGCAGTCAGTCCCAACCAGTCCAAATTCTGAGTCTTTAGTCCCAAGTTCTGAGTCTTCAAGCAGATCAAAACCTTCTTTAGGTACTGGTGAACCTGAGTCTTCGGTGTCGAGTAGCTCAAGTTCTGAACCAGATACAACTACAACGGAATCAACGACTACAACGGAATCAACGACAACAACCAGCACTACCACAACGACTAAGAGGCCAAAGAAATGTGTAAAATGTTCGGATGTCTTCAACTTTAGAAGGAATCCATCTGAATGCAATTGCAGAAAAGACGACGACTCAAGGAAGAAGAAAGTTGATCATAAACAGAAAAATTTACATGGATGTTGTGAGGAAGAAGAAGAAGAAGAAGATGATGATGATGATGATGATGATGAACACGACGATGATGATCACGAAGATGATGATGAACATGAAAGAAAAAAAGAATGGCAAATCAAGTGGTATGAAGATGATGACTAGTCCGTATCTGAAGAAATGTTTAGAAAATTTAATTTTTGTGAAAATTTAGTCAATTGAAAACTAATAAAATGAATGTCTATACTAAATGTCTATGCTTCCATCATATGTGTCTGTTCAACGCAGAATAGAGAAAACTAATTTACCTAATTAATAAATACATTTCGGACAATTATCATGAATATTTAATAATCAATAATTAAGTTAATGTCCATGCAGTTGAAAATGACAACAATTTGTTCCTCATTCGATCCGCAATGTTCGACAAATTATTAAGTGCAGAAAATATTTTTGAATCGTCAAAATTTTTAATTCTTTTGAATAAAATTTCATGTTTATTATTCACATCAATAGAAAAAAGTTCACAAGGAAATTTCAAAGCTAAAACCAAAACTCGCGATGTGACTATTTTCATAATTTTCACAATTTTCGGAATATACTCCATCATCAACTCGTTTACGTCAGACTCAAATATTGATATGACAAGATCAAAAGTTTCACAAATAGCTATTTATTTCAAAATACGGATTCAACTATTTCAGACAATCATGGCGACAATCATGGCATTTGTGAATAGAGAAAATTATTTTGAAATTTTAAAGAAATTTCATGAAATTGATTCGAAGGTTTGTTTTATAGTTTCACATCCTTTGAGATAAAAATTCTTAGTTTTAAACCGTCTGAGTCTGAAAATTCGTAGTTTCGTACCCTTTGAGATAAAAGTTTCGTAGTTTCACACCCTTTGATATCAAGATTCTCAGTTTTTAAACCATCTGAGTCTAAAAATTCGTAGTTTCGTACCCTTTGAGATAAAAGTTTCATAGTTTCACACCCTTTGATATCAAGATTCTCAGTTTTGTACCCTTTAGGATTCAAAATTCTTAATTATACACCCTTTGATATCAAAACTCTTAGTTGTAAACCGTCTGAGTCTAAAAATTCGTAGTTTCACACCCTTCAGGATTAAAAATTCTTAATTATACACTCTTTGATATCAAAAAATCTTAGTTTCACACCATTTAAGACAAAAATTCATAGTTTCACACCCTTTGATATCAAGATTCTCAGTTTTTTACCCTTCTAGATAAAAAAGCTACGTAGTTTCACACCCTTAAACACTGAAATTTAAATTTGGACACCCCTAGAGACAAAAAACTAATAATTTTAGTAACATTAACAATTTTAAATTCAAGCCTAAATTTTTATTCCAGCTCCTTTCGTTTGGTGTCATCAGAGACTATAAAAAGGACCTCAAGTTTTCCATAATTTTCATAGCATCAATATTAATAATTTTTGAAATAATTGCTACAATAGGATTAGTTCCGATTCAGATTTTTAATGTCCATCATTTACTTTTATTCAAAAATCCATTTTTTATCATTACATTTCACATTGCTATAATCACGAATTTAACGTTTATAATTTTTATGATGGCAACAAACTCGAGAGTTCAACAAGCCTCAAAAATTATCAAAAATATAAAGCAAGTGAACTGTAAAGACCTAAAATTTTTGATGAGAATTTATTCAAATTTTTATGACATTTCAAATTTATGCAATGAATTTTTCTCACAAAACATTTTGATTGGATTTGCTGAATATTTCCTACAAGGAATAATTGTCGCATTTACAGCATATGAAGCAATTTTTGTAATGTCAAATTTGGATTATTTCATCTTACTATTCAGTGCCTCGACTTATTTCATCTCAAGTTCCATAAATTATCTTCTTGTGCTTAAAATTTCATCTAATTTGAGATCAAATGGAAACAAAATCTGGAAAGAAATCAACAAAAAGAGAAATTTAGAAGAAAATGTGCAAAAATTTTGTGAAATTTCAATTTTGCAGCTAAAGTCACAGGAATTAGTTGCAGGATGTAATTTTTTTTCATTCGATTGGAAAACTTTGTTTCTAATTTTTACTGGAGTTGTTTCATATTTGACGATTATGATACAGTTTGACATTAGTGTTGGTCATTAGTATGTTATATAATTCTTTGTTGCTGGGTCAATATTTCTAGGATATAATGTTTTTTTTTTTTTGAAAATTTAGTAAAGTTACATAAGGAGCTGTCCATAGCTGATGTCACGCAAAAAACGAGATTTTCAGACCTCCCATCATACCCTCCACATACCCATATCCATACCCTCCCTACCACAAATTTTTCATACAATTTTTTTTCCTAAACATTTGACGTCATTTATGAATAACGCATAAAGTCTAAATATTACAGTTTTTTTGAACGAATTCTATCGAATAAAATAAGATAATATGAAATATTTAATAAAAAGTGTCACAATTAAGCAGAAATAATAATTTAAAAAAAGGTTTAATAATTTTAATGACAATTTTACGAGTTTCTTTTAAGTTGTCACGATATTTTAACTTTCTTTCCTTGTTTATTGCTTCCGTGTTTTTTACTTTTGATCTAGTTGTTTAAACTTGCAAGTTCCTGACTGTTCAACACTCATGAAATGACAAAAAAATATTTCAGATTTTGAAGAAAAATTTATAATAATTTGATATTTACATAATTTGATCCCTAATTTGACATAATTTCCCTAAATTATGAGCTCCAAAAATAAAATGTTAAAAAAATAAATCCTTTGAATAAAAATGCATTTAACATTTTTAAAATCCTTAACTTATGCAACAAGTAACACCATTATATAAAGTATAAAACAAAAAAATCAGAATACTATAATAAATTAATTTAACATTGATAAAATTGTTAATAAAACTTAAAATTAAAGTGTTTCTCTCCTGGGATATAAACTGAAGATTTGAAGTCCCTCTCCTTCTGACTACGCCTTTACCTAGGATGGCAAGATATTTTTTTTTTTTGAAAAAATAGAGGACAACTAAGGAAAATAGAGGAAAAATTAGATCTTTCAGAGGACAGAGGTCAAATTCAAAAAATAGAAGACAATTATCTAAAAAAAACCAATCAGATGATCAGTCGTAAGGTATTTACCTCGTACTAAATACTAACAAATACAACAGATGATCGTACCAAAAACTAATTGAAAAAATTGAAAAAATATTTCTAAATTAAAGAATATTATTGAAAAAGGTTTGTTTTTAAAATTTTCCAATTTCAATTGTTTTTTAAGACAAAGGCTGTACGGAAATTTCCAAGTCACGAAATTAAGAAGGTCTAAAAAAAGGCCGACAAATTTTTCCAAAGCAAGGAATCAGTTTTGTTAAGAATTCATTTCAATGACTTCCAAGAAGGTTTTCATTTTTAAGGTTAATTTTTTATATGGACATGAAATTTCAAAAGTATTTCATTTTATTTAATTTTTATTACCTTTTGAAATTCGATTAATTTCTTCGTGACTCGTGCAACTTTAATTAATTTCCTGTTGATAAATTTTGAGGACAATTTTAAAACTGATGCCCTATAAATAGTTAAAAACTAGCTTTCGTTGCTTAGTCATAAATTAAAGTTCTTACAAATCAAAACTATTTAGTAAAAAATTTATAAAAAAATGTCGCCAGTTTTCTTTTTGACAATTTTCTTCATCCTGTGTCTTCTTCAAACTGTCTATGGCGGTGGACCTTCATTCGTTGACCCCGAATCCTTCCCACACGGATCACAAACAATCGGACAAGCAAGACCAATACCATCAAGTACCTTACCCTAAACTGTCTGGAGATATCAAATTAAGCAATGAACAGCAAAAATAAATTTTTGTGCTTTAATTCATCTAAAATGTTAATTAAATTGAAAATTTGTTAAATAATTAAATAAAAATTCAAAAATCTATTTTTTTGCAAATTTACTAAAAAGAAATTTAAAAAATCCGTTAAAAAAATTTGAACTATTTTTCTTCATCTGCAGCCAACTTCACTCTTGTTATGAACATTCAGAAACTTCTAAACAAACTCACTATAAAAGGAACATAAACAATAGTTTTGTGAGAATTTTCTTGAGTTTTAGTATATTTATCAGTTGTAAAATGTTTAAAACGCAATTTTGAAGGCTGATGTCAGTCAAATTGTAGAAAATTAAAGACAAAATTGAACATTTTATGAAAATAAAACAAAATTTTTTAAAAAATTGCAATTTATGAGAAAATATTTCACATTTTTTGAAGAATTTGGTAACTTGAAGAAGGAATTTCGTTATTCAAGAACCAAATTTAAATATTAAGTTGTACAACCTCGGTAAATGTCATCAAAATATTTATAAAATTCACCAATTTGACATCAATTTTTGACAAAAACTTTAAATTTAAGGTCAACCAAGTCAGTTGTGACAAAAATCGTGTGAATCCTGCAGTAACAAACCAACTATACCAGAACTCCATTACAGCCTGAATATTGAACCTCACAGCCATGTCAGCGTCACTAGACAAGCCAACCAGAAAACGCAGACTCTCGTCTCGTGCATCGCGTTTTTCAAATCCAAACCAAACGGAATTTTTCTTCAACACGAGCATCAAGCAAGAACCAGAATTCCAAGATGACACAAAAGATGAGATTATAGGAATCTTCGGAACAGTCGATGACTGCTACTGCCGTGTCTGCTTCAAAATATTCTCAGTCAATGATAGTAGGAATGAGATTGACATGGGAGTTCTGTCCATGTTGAGGGAAATTTTACAACTTGGACTAAAATTATCGAATGGATCGCAGTGGATTTGTGAATCGTGCAGCACAACAGTCAACTCATTTTGGACATACAAGTATGACGTGATTGACAAGCAAGCGAAATTCTCACAATTGGTGCTGAAAAATTTACATCGAGATGTTGAGGAGATCCAGAATCTTAACAATACATTGAATCTTAGTGATGTTCAGGTTGATGCCCTTGTTAAATCCGAGCCAGATTATTCAGCACCAGATTTTAGTGAGGATACAGGCGATGTTCCAAGAAAGAGAATCAAGACAAGTAAAGGAACACAGAAGAAATACAAGAAACGAAAAGCTCCACAGACATGCGACGTGTGCGGGAAGGAAGCACTGAACCTTTTGAATCATAAGATTAAGAAACATGGACACAAGCATCTATTTGAATGCAATTACTGCACATTTTCAAGTTATGAGAAGAAGAAGCTTCAATATCACATCCAGAATAGCCATCTTAAGCCCAAAAAGAAGAATGATCCTGATCAGCATGAATCGTAAGTACCAAAAGTCGTGTAATATACACCACTCTAGAGCATGTTGATTTAAATTCACAAAAAGTCGTGTAGATTGCACCACTTTTGACCTTATGATGTAAATTTACCAAGAGTTGTGTAGATTACACCACTTTTGACCATTTTGATGTAAATTTACCAAAAGTTTCGATGTAAATTAACATTTTATCTCTCCTTTTAGTCAAGTCTGTCCGCACTGTGCCAAACAAGTTCGTCATCTCGACGAGCACATCGCTAACATCCATTGCGGTGAACGTAACTACTTTTGTGATGTCTGCTCATTTTCATCCTTCCGTAAGAAGCCAATAGAACAGCATATGATGAATGTTCATCTACCAAAGTCTGTCAAGTGCTCTCTCTGTGACTTTATAACGATTAATATGGATAGATTGAGAAAGCACATCAGGAATCAGCATGAAGTTAGGGAAAGAACAACAGAATATACGTGTAATGTTCCAGAATGTAACAAAATGTTTAGGAACAAATTTAATTTGCAGTGTCATGTGAAGAGATGTCACGAAGGGGAAGTGAAATTTTTATGTGATGCTCCGGGATGTAACAAGTCATTCTTCTCGAAAAGTGAGCAGAGGATTCACTATGAAAATTCTCATGGTAAGTGGTTGTGTCTAAAGTCGTGTGGAGCGTACGATTCTTGTAGCTAATTTTAAAATTGTTTCTAATTTCTCATCATCTATAGGTCCAAAAACAGTCGTGTGTGAGGAATGTGGAAGTTCATTCTCATCAGCAGCAATGCTCCGTAAGCACAGCTCTCTACATCGAGAATATCAACATCCATGTACCTATCCAAATTGTGGTCTCAAATATCGAACAGCAACCCAGCTTAAAAATCACGTCAATCGAATTCATTTGGAACGACGTGAATATGACTGCAAGGAATGCAACTCTGCATTTTTTACGATGCGAGACCTCGACCGTCATATAATATCGAAACATTTGGGTATCAAGTTTGTTTGTGAAGTGCCGGGATGTAATTCGACACTGTCACGAAGGGATGCATATTTGAGTCATTTAAAAAGTCACAGTGGATTGAGTGATGAAGAGAGACGAGAGTTGGTGTCTAAGCTGAATGAATTTTGTATGCAGTTGAACTTGAAGAGATAGTAAGGTTGATGTGCAAAAAGTTGGGGGGTTGATGAAGTGAAGCGGGCTGAAATCTAGGCAAGTTCTTGTTGACTAGACATTTTCTAAGAATTTTGAATCTTGAGAGGTAATTGTACCCAATCAGGCTGAAACTTTTAAATTTTTTTTATGTCTGATCGAAATGAAGTCTTGGAAGGTACTTTGACCAAAATTGAGTAGAAATCTATGAAGATTCCTAATTTTTGTGAATAATTAAGAGGTTGTTGCATCCAATCAGGCTGAAATTCTTTAAATACTCTAGTATTAGCTTTAGTATTACGTAATATAAATCACTTCATCAACACGATGCGTAAATTATCCAAACACAAAGCAGACAAATTCCCCTCTCGCATATGGAAGCACTTGAGCTATAAGAAATCACCACATGAGAAAAAAACGCGTAATAATAATAATTTACGTACATCTATCCTTTTCATAAAACATTACATGCTAGAATATTTTTTTTCTTTATTTCTTTGTTTTAGTTTGTAACAGAAAAAATTGAGAATTATTATTGCACTTAAATTAATAATAAAAAAATGTTAAACTTAACTGAAACTTAATTTATTGTACACGAAATTTGAACATTTTCTTCACAGATCTTTCACTAATCTAAGCCAGCTTCAATTTCCGCCCGCTTCCTCTGCTGAGATTTGAAAACATTTGTAAAATAAAATTCATAAGAATATTCCTCGATCCATGCGAGTGAGAATGTAAAGGCAAATGATGAGGCGAACAAGCTGAATGCCGTAATTGCCTTCATCTTTTCAGTGTCCGGGTGATCGGTTGCCTCAATTATCCAAATTATCCATCCACTTCTTCCTCAATTTCGTGACTTGACAAGTTCAAATTAATTTGTCGACACAAAACGAATCACAAAGAGCTCTGCGACTTCATGAAGTTCCGAAGTGCAACTGAAAAAGATTCTCAAAAAAATATTAAATAACAAATAGAACTCACAAATACAGACATGCAAAATCTATGATTGTGTGAGTGAAAATGCACAAATATTCCTGCATCGACCTGAATTTTCATCTAATTTACACAGTCAGTGCATGTGCATGTGTTGACCTAGAGATTATTATTACGGAAGCATTGCTCGTGACATTGAAAAGTGCGAAGAAAATTAAAGCTTGCAATCCTAGACGGTTGCGCAAAAGAATGGATGATTTGGAGCTTTGGTTCGATAGAAGATGGTCAAGGTTTTGGAATTGATTTCTTAAGGATTTAGGAAAAAATCGATGGATATTCAAGACTTACCTTTTGGATATTCCTTGAATTATTATTATTTTTGGTCAAACTTTTTTGGAATTTGGTGAACTTTTAGCCAAATTTCCAGAAATTTGTCAATCTTTAGAAGGACCTTTGAGGAACACTTAAGTCTGGCTTGATAATTTGAACCGAAACTTTGCTTAAAACTCAAATTTATTTCACCACAAAAATTAGAAAAAATAAAATTAATTACAGAAAAAAAAAATCAAAGGTTACTGAGTTAACAATATTTTTTATTGAATTTTGTTCCGTTGCATTTTTTTCTCACACATAAAAATTGCAAACCAAAACAATTATTGTCGTGACTTATAATTTATGAACATTGCAGCTTACATTTGGTGAACAGATATTTTTTTTTTGAAAAGTAGAAGACCAAGAATTTTTCTACCAAAATATCCTCTGTTTGAGTGAATTTTTTGTGCCGTCGGTTTCAGAAATAGATCACAATTTATGAATATAGAGGACAAATTAAAAAATAGAGGTCAGTCCTCTGAAAATCCAAGCAGATGGTCAGCCTAAGCTTACATGTCTCACATTTTAAAACCTGTTCTAGATTCTAAATCACTTTTAATTTAAACAATAATTGCTTTGTGATTGCTGACTCAAAATCAAAATGAACCTTTTGTGTCAAAAAAGCAATCGATCAACTGAAATGTGGCAACTGATCTTATTGGGTTGAACTTTTTTTTTGGGAATTTTTGTTTAATTAAAATTTAATTTGATTTATATTTTTTAAATGTTCCAGCAATTTTTGATTAATGTGGTTTTAAGTGGAACATGATTTTCAATTTTTACTGGGGTCAGTACATGTTATGTCTGTCAAAATTTAAATTTTTGACCTATAATGACCTCTGTTTTAATCTTTTATTAGAAAATATTTATTATTTAGTTTCATTGAATTATTAGACATAGGATTTTTAGTACCGATACAAAAAAAATACAGGGTCAACCCCCTCCCGTCTTTTAACATTTTCTTATAGGAGTTTTAAAAAAAATCACAACACCCCCTTCCCAAATTTTCCTGTTCATACTAAAAATTGGATACACCCTTGAACAGAATATCTCATTAGAACCAAAAAAACCGTTGAAAACCGATTAAACACTAGTCATTCAGCCTCTGACCAACTCACTCCCTATATCTTAGATCAGTGTTGTCCAACCTTTTTTGAGCCACGGCTCACCTTGGTGGTAAACCATGACCAAAACCACACACAGCGTGCAGTTCGTGTTATTTTCAAAAAAATTCTACGGCACACCAGTGTGCCGCGGCACACAGGTTCGACAACACTGTCTTAGATGTTTCACTCAAATAATGTTCAATCATTAATATAAAAAAATATAAAATTCTTTATTACAATTTAATCACAACTTCTCACAACCTCGAGACATACATTCTCATCATTATTCACAATTAAATTGTTTACTTCTTTTCAATTAAACCATGGGAAATTAAAAACATTCAACCTTTTATTTCTGCCCTCCGATTCAAATCATTTTGTTTCTTCTTAATTTTTGTCATCCGTTTTTGCACTCGTGTGCATTTTCATTTTCACTCAGCATCCGAAATGAAAGTAAACTAGTTCAAAGCTCTCAAGCGTGAAAATTTTGAAAACAATTTTGTCATCAGATGTGAGATTAAATGACGTTGATTGGGGGAAATTCGAATGATTTTTATAAAAACATGATTTAAAAAACTTCGAATTTTAAAAAAGTTTTGAATTTGTTGACAAAAATTTCTCGAAAAATTAGATAAAAATCAGCAAAAAAATTCAAATTTCGACGAGAATTCTTAAAAATTTAACAAAATTTGAAGCAAAAGCAAAAAGTTTTTAAAGATGTGATACAAGTGACTTTACCAAAAGCAACAAACTATCAAAAAGTACACAAACTTAATCAAGCTAAGCACACACATCAAGATAATAAAATATTCTAATAACTAACATCGTGTACACAAATAAATTGAGTAAATGTTTATAGAAGTCAGAGAGTCAGATCATATTTACTCACATCACTGTTGATATTTACTCAGAGTGGGAAGTCATCACGTTGCATCTAAACATAAACACAGCTGCTTACGTACACAACTGAGAGTCACTGACACAAGTACATGTAGAATAATTTGAGAATAAGACACTAAATGTGATAGATAAGAAAACAGGTTGCACAGTCATCCCTTATAATTTTTTTGAAATAGAAATGGAAAAAAGATCAATTTGTAGATTTGGAGGGCATTTTTTTGGGTTTGATGAGGGTCGTAAATTATTTTTTAAGTGTGTTTTTATGTTTTTAGTTTTTTATGATGTGTTGTGGAGCATTTTACAGTTATTATTAAGATTGATTGATATTTCATATTTTAAGTTTGAATATTTAAGAAATTTGAAAATCAATTGTGCATTTAAATTTTGAATTGACATTATTTAGGGATTATAGATCATTATTTTGTTGATTTTTACATTAGATTAGACAATATTGTACTGAAATTTGATACTTAACATACAAACTATGTTCATCTTACATCAAACATAGAGGTCGTTCATAAATGACGTCCATCAAAAAATGAGATTTTTAGACCCCCTCCCCCCCCTTGTCACAAAATTTTCATACAAAAAATTTCTTTTGTATGAAGGTGTCACAAAATCTCAGACCCCCCTCCCCCCTAAATTGTGGACGTCATATATGAATGACCCCATACACCAGCTGCTGGTTTGTTAGTTTTTGTTGTTTCATAACAAAATTTATAAAATATTTTAAAAATGTTTATGATTTAGTTTTATAACTTATGCAACAAAAAATGACCTGCAATTGAGATCATAAAAAATATTTATGCAACCTTTAGGTACTAAAATTGAATCTTTCTAACCTTGGAATTCTTAGGTAGATATTTTTTTGGACATTCGGCAACTTTTGTATATAAAGTCGATAATTTATTGTATCTAATCATAACCAAGTTAAAAGTTGTGCAATTAAAATGGAATATTTACCAAGTGAAATTTTGCTGCAAATTTTCGATTTATTGGATTCAGAAACTCTCAGAAATGTTTCAGTTGTTTGTCAAAGGTAAGAAGATTTGATAATTTTTGTTATTTTTTTGTGAGCTGAACTGACTTGGTTTGAGGCTCTGTATTGCAATTTGTGTGTAAATCCAAATGTGCCTTCTTTTATGATTTTTAATAAATTTTTAAATTATTGTCAGATTCCAGTCTATCATTCACAATGACATAAAGATTATGAACAAATTTCGTGTCTGCATCAACTTATCAAACCTTAGTTCCTGTAAGACAACTTTATCAGACATGCCGTACCGTAAGTTTGACATTTTTGCATCACATTACTACAGCTGCATGTCACTGGGACAATTTGAAGGAAGAATTAGGTCAATAATTGATGATCATGCAGAAAATATCGAAAATCTTCGACTCTTTGACTCAACGACTAGAATGGCATCAAAAATATTAATGAATTTGGAAAGTTTGACACATTTGAGCATTGAAAGGATTCAAAAGTCGGGGATAGATGAAGATGATGCTCAATTTTCTGTGACTTTGCCAAACTTAAAAGTTCTTGAAGTCAACGGAATTGATTCTTATTTAAAATGCATCAAAAGTCCAAAAGTTGAGGTTCTTAAATACCACAGCGAACATAGCAGTTTGATACAACAAAATCCATATGCAGTCAGCCGATCACTCAACAATTTCTTGAAACGATCACATAATCTCAAAGATTTCACAAAATTTGGTGACGTTCCTAATTTTGAGATCGAAAAATTTCAATTTAAATTGGAAAAATTGAAATTTACAAATTATTTTACAAATGTCGATGAAAATGAGGACAGCCCAATGATAAAGTTACTTAAGTCACAAAAGGACAACATTAAGGAATTGACAGTGACCGAATGTGTGACACAAAATATTTTAGAAATTGCGATTAATGAGATGAAAAATTTGGAAAAATTCAAAGTCAATTTGGATAAAGTTTTTGCTGAACCTCAAAATTTGAGGATGAATTTTAAGTTGAAGAAGATTGAGATCATTAATCTTCCAAATTTCCATCATCATGTCTTAAAGATCATCAAAAGCTGCCCAAATGTTGAAATTTTGAAATTTTCGTCAATTATTCCAGAATTTGTTCTCCAAGAAATTTCAAATTCGATGAAAAATTTGCAACATTTAACCTTAAAGTCAGCCAATCACGTGACTTCAGGTCAAATGTCATTCAGCAATATGCAAAGTTTGACAATTTTGGAAATTTCAAATCAGGAACAATTCAAAAACCTCATCAAAATCTGCAAATCATCACCAAATCTATTTGAATTGGAAATTTTCAACATGACTCACGAAATGTCACACAAAACTCTCGACAGACTCATAAAAAGGTCCAAAAATGTCGAAATTTTAAAGCTTCATGGACTTTTAGTCATCAATGATTACACAACATCTGTTTTATATGAAAATAAAACAAAATTAAAGCTCGTTGTGCTCGACATCGAAACTGATGAATTTACTAAGGAGTTTATAAAGGTTATACAAGAAGGAAAGGTCCAGTGTATCGTTCCTGAATTGATAAGGACAATGAAATATTATGAAGATGATAGCGATGCATCAAACTCATATCTAGAATATGAATCATTTAGTGAAGCCAGCTCTGGTGGATGTGAAGAAGATTCTGAAAATGAGGATCTCTCTGACTTTTTTGATTCAAACTGCGAAAGTTGCGATGAGTTTGAATCTGAGGAATGTATCGATTATTCAAATGTGGATTGTGATGAGTCTGAGGGATCTGAAAGAAGTTTTGATGATTCTGAAAGTTCTAAATGCACCCTTAAAGCTCAAAGCAGTTCTAGGAATGACCATGGAGCTCCAAGTACCTCCAAAAATGTTCAAAAATATGAAAAGCACGAGAAGTCACATCAATACCCTTCTTATCAGTCGGAATTAGACAGAAATATTCAAAATGACGACAATTTGCCATCCACACGCAAGCAATTTGGATTTTACAATGAATTGAGCAATAATGAGGATCATAACTCAACTGAAAGTGAAATAAGTGCTGTTGACGATGAGAATGATGCCGACGATGAAGACGAAAATGGTGAAAGATTGTACATTCATGAAGATTCATCCACAACTAGTGATTCTCAACCCGAGCAATCAAGTTCCAATAACCACAAAACTCAAGAAATTAAACCAAAAAATCAATTCCAAATAATCCAAATCGAGAGCCTGTGTGACATGTCTGACGAAAATGATGGTATAGATAACAACGAGGACATAGCAGCTGTTGATCCACAAAACTCAAACAACCAAGAAAATTCCACAAATCAACAAGACTCAGATGATCATGAAAATTCAATGACTGACAACCAAAATTCTGAAAACTCATCACTTAATGAGAGCGACTTGCTGGTGGAGATTGGAATTCAAAAAAGACCAAGAGACATTGAGCAAGGAATCAGCAGTGAAGAAGACATTTTAATTGAAATTACTGAAAGAAAGAGAAAAATTAGAAAAGTTTGTTGAATTTTGTAGAAAAGTGGTAGGATGAAAATTTGTCTCAGGATGTGTCCATTAATTTTACTTTATAGACTGTGATTATAAAAAAATCAGCTTATTTGTATAATAAAAATTTAATTTCAAACTAAAATGTTAATTTAAATTAATTATTTCATTACAGCTCGAAGACCAGTGCTCTAGGGTTACCCTAGGAGTTTGGCTTGGGGTAACTATACCCTAGGGTAACCCTGAGTGCATTTTGGAACTCAATCTCAAAATACCAAAAGGGTTCATTTACAAATGACGTCTAACAAATCAGAATTTTCAAATAAAATCTAAATTTCTTTGCGTTACAGAAATTTAAAGGGTATAAAAATGTGCTACAAATTTGGGGATAAATATTTAAAGATACATAATATCCAAACGACAGCTACAGTTTTTAACAAAATAAATATTTGGAACCAACATGTTTAAAACAGGTTCAAGTTTTTTTTATTATTTTTATCTTCTCGTTTTCTATTCATAATAATTAATGACTTCTTATTCTTCCTTATTTTTCTTTATCTTTGTCCACACCGCAGCTCAGATTTAATTCTCTCTCCTTTTTTGAGAGATTAGTTTTGATTTTTGAGAAATTTTACTCAATTTTTGTTGCTAATGAGTCAGTGACTCTCAAATGTGTTGCTATATTTACATCATAATTTTTAGATTCACGGAAATATTTGTGAGAATCAAATAAAATTTCGTGGTACCTGTTGCATTATTTTTGTTTTGATTATGAGAATTGAGATTTCGGTGTGTAAAAGTTTGTAGAATTTGTATATAAATGATTAAATTTATGAGAATTGTCATTAGTTGAACAAAACAAGTTGTGCAAAGAAGAAGATGAAGAACAAATAATAAATATTGATGTAAGAAGACAAAAAGTGACAATTTAAGTGAAAGTATTGTCAAAAATTGAAACAAAAGTGCAATAATTTGAACAAAATTCATAGAAAAAGTAAAAACATTTTTGACGAACATAACCTCAAAATCAAATCTTGAAACTAAAATTTGACAACATAACCTCAAACACCATAAATCAACATAATCCAAAAATGTCATCGTCACAAAACACATTAAATGAAGACATGTTAGAAGAGATTCCAGAGTCATCAGTTGTCAACCACAACGATCAAATATCAGATTCGGATGAATCTTTCAAAACAGTCGAAAACTTTGAACCAATCAAGCTGAATTTCATCAGGAAACTAGCAAAAATATCAGGCAAAATAGATAAAAGTGAACTTGAGGAACTTGTGTTACAAAAAGTCACCGAGTCAATGGTGTACAGAACAAAATATGCAGAAATTAGAGTAAAACTTGACCAATATGAAGAATTACTTCAAAGACAAAAGACTCGAATTGAGTTACTCGAAAAACAATACACAGACTTGGAAGTGACACATGAAAGAATCTTGACAGCGATGAGAGAGAATCCACAAGCTCCAATTGAACCTCTAAAGATTGTCAGAAGTGTGAGTTGTCAAGTTTATCAGCCAACAGCTGAAATTATAAATTCAATAACGGATCCAATTGTTATTGGAGATTCTCCAATAAAGAAAAAGAGAACAAGGAGAAAGAATGTGACTGGAAAAGGCAAGAAGAATTTGAATAAATTCACAGAAATAACGATAGATTCAAGTGATGAAGATGAAGAAATTGGAGATAAGATAGTGAGAAGATCAGATGGAAAAAATAAAGATAAATCAAAGGAGAAAAATAATTCTGAATCTGGATCATCAAGTATCCAGAAAGACTCGACCAGCTCCAAAAATGGAGAACAAAAGTCAAGAAATACTTCAGACAATAAACCAGAAGCTGCCAAAAATCTATCAAAATCCTTCGAAACTCAAGTTAATTTTAATTATTCTCAACAAACTACCTCAAAATATGATTTGAATTCATCAAAATCCAGCAACAAAAAATCCAATGATGAACAAGCTCCGCAAAAAACATTGAAAAACGTTCAAAATTCCTCAAACATTGAGAATAAATCATCAAAAGATGACCAAATATCAACATCCAGTCAAAACACAGAAAGTAGCAATGAAGTCACACAGCCAAAAGAAGGCAACAAACGAGGAAAAAAACGAAAAGCAACAACAATTTTGGACATGATTGAGAAAAGACCCAAAAACATTCCAGAAGGTTCAAAGAATAGTGACAAAACTCTCATGGAAAATGGAGTAAAAACTAACTCAAAATCATCAAAAGATTCCGATTCAGAGAATGATGTGACCTTAATTGAAGACGATGTTGAAGAACCAAAGACAAAAAGACATCAGACATCAAATTATGCTGAACTTGATATTGAGCTGCCAAAAGTTCTTGAAAAATTAGCAAATATTTCAAAATTCAGAGAATCAAGTAAAAAACCATCTGACAGTAAGTCAGAACCAACCTCAAAATCTAGTATAACCTCAGAATTGAACGATCTAATCTCAAAAATTAGTGAAACTACAAAACAAGCCAATTTAGCCTCAAAATCAAACTATCCAGTCTCATCATCTCCTGAGTCAAACATTGAATCACCAGAAAGTGCATCAACATCATCACCCGAGTCAATTCCAGCTCAAAAGAGCTTCAAAGTGCCAACAACAAAGCCAAAAGCTGCAAAGTCCACTCGACCGGGTCCAAAATGTTCCAAAGTATCAAATAAATTGGAGTTGGGGACGTCAGTGTCTCAACAATCAAGTTCATTGCTCAAAGTTTCTGACAACCTCTTGAATGGACACAGCAACTTACAAAATGGCGTCCAAAATCAACGATTTATACAAAATTACCCAGCAAGTGCCACAAAAGTCCATCCCAGTCCTCTCAACTCAGCAACAAAGTTTTCAAATCTCGACCAATCGTTCGACTCCTTGAACTCATCCAGCAACACTCTCGACTCATTAAGTTCCTTCAAATCGTCAGCTAATTTAGTCACATCGACACCATTAAAAGCAGTCGATCATGCTCCTTTTAAGACAGTCAAAAGAACACTGGACATGAATTTCAATGAAAAACCGAAGAATGACAACAATTTGTCCAACAAAGTTCCACCTCTTCCACCAAGAGGACCACAAATGCTGCATCCAAGACTAAAAGAGTTGGTACCAGCACCAACAATAAAAGTTGAGAAAGTCAACAAAGGAATCAGAATAAGTTGGAGAATTGATAATTTTAAGCCATCAGATCATGCAGACATTAAAGCCTATCAGATTTATGCTTTTGAGGAAATGTCTGGAAAGCAGAAAATAAGTTCTGATGACTGGAAGCCTGTTGGAGATGAAGAGATAAAGGCACTGCTGCTTCCAATGGCTGTCATGTTGACGAAGTTCAATGATAATCAGAAGTTCCACTTTGCAATTAGAGCTGTAGATGTTCACAAACGAGTTGGTGAGTTCAGCGAGCCAAAATCTTGGGATTGAATTAAGAAAAATAGCTGCAATGTAAATGTAAATAAAAGTAGACTTAAGAAAAATTCATAATAAATAATTTTAAAAATAAAAAAATTGATTTTGTTTAAAAATGCCAGAAAATCATTTTAACCTTCAATTTAGGATCAAACAATCAAACAACATGTGTCAAGTATTATTTTGCTAGTATTTTCCGGACATTCAATTTCAGAATTGAGAAGAATGAGAGCGGACCATGACCATGCATCCTTAGAATCTATTTCACTATAAATAACCTCAAATAGGATTTTATTGCTTTCAGAAATTACAAGTTCATTAACCACAATTTAATGACCATAAACTCACCTTGAACTTTCTCCAAGACCAAAATTTCCATAATTTTCTAATTAAGATTTTTCTTTTCAATCACATTCTGTCTTTAGCCATGAACATAATTCTGATAATATAAAGTCTCAAGCATGGACACCAAATACTATATTCCTGAGCTTAGGATCGAAGTAAATTATATTATTATGTCCAAGCCTCAAAAAATTCATGACATAAAAATAAAATAATTCGTCGGCGGAATGAATTTGAGAATTATTTTTATCCTTTCCTTTGAATTATGTAAATAGAATGAGGAGAAAAATAGAAAAACTAAAAAAACAATTTTTACGCTCACGCAAGTTAACAATCAGTCATGTTTCTTAAGGAATATTAATTTTGTTCATTCAACTGATCAGAAGTCGGTTTCATGGGTACCCTTACCTGTATTCTACCACTTCTTTCAACCTTGGGTACCTTATAGGGTCACCTAAAATAGCCCTAGTAACCAATCCAGCGGAGGGTAATTTATTTTTATGAAAATTTTCCAATATCCCCTGTTTACACCCCTGCATTTGTATCTACCCATTTTTACCCCACTATCTCGTAATTTACAACATCCTTTATAATTTAATGAAAATGTCTCATGGTCAACCTATCTAAATTGGGAGATCTCACATAGTTCTTGTGTCAGCATATAGTCCATTCCATTTACCAACCATATTCTATGAAACTAGCGTTGTACCAGCTTGTAACACAGATCACAAAATATTAACTAGGTTTGCATGTTCAATCATAATTTACCTTTTAATTATTGTAATAAATATGAACAAAAATGCGAATATGAAAAAAAAGTTCACGCGATAGACATACAAATCTGTCAATCTATAATCAGTCTCATGGGGTTTTGTTTTGAGGTCAGCAAAAATGAAAATTAGAGGTGATTTTAGCTCGGCAAGCAGTGAAAAATTTAAGAATTTCCTGAATTTATGTATGGATGAAATACTTAAACGAGAATCAGGGGGTATTTAGGGGTTACGAAAGAGTAAGGGGTTTGGGTTCACCCTTGGTTTCAAGTAATCATCTCAATAATCCAGCTACGGGGTTCAAAAATTTAAAATAATAATACTAAATTACCTAACCTTACTTATGTAAACCTTAGCTATACAACAAGTAACCACAAATCACAAAATAAATCCGTTCTACACTTAATATCACTGACCCCATCTGAACTCAACGTAATTCAACATTCAAGGTCTCATTTACCTCCAAATATTCCGGTCATTCCAATAACTCACCTTACTCATTTTGCAGCAACAAAAGTTCAACAACGTCCATTTATTAATTCATTACATGCCATGTCGCTCATCAAATAGCAAATAGAAAAGTTTATGAAAATTACATCGCTCACTGCGATCCACGCGATTACATTTTTCTCTCTTCTTCCTTCTCCATTTTCACATTTCTTAGTGGACACTGAGCAGTAAAAATTAGTCTCAGGACATTCGTTGGCGAGTACAGAAGTTTTGGAAAAGCAGCTCCGCGGAAAATTATTGTGAATAAAAGAAAAATAATTTGTTTATCGATTTTTTAGTGTTTTTGTTTTTGGTGTTAATCTAAAATTCATCAAGGGTGAATAAAGAATTTTTTTATTAAGTGTGAAAATAAGGAACTTTCTGAAGGAGAGGAATTGGGACCGTATTGCATGAATTGAGAGACTAGTTGCTCAAAATTGATGAAAAGTGCTCTGAAATTGTTTAAAAAATAAGACAAAAAGTGACAAAAATTGAATGAAATTGTCCAAAAATTAAAAAATTAATAAAGTCTTAAAAAAATTGAAAAATTCAATTTTAGTCACAAAATTACAAAAAAACAGTCAAAAAATTGAAAAAATACAAAAATATTCTGAAAAAATCAATTTTAAACTCAAAACATCAAAAATGCCCCGAGTAACCCCAAAAATCCCACAAGGCCTCGAAGAGCTCATGCTGAATCTAGCAAAAAGCATCATCAAAGAAAATCCTCAAAATATCTACGAATTTGCAGCTGATTATTTCGAAAAGCTCCTCAAAGAACGCGATGGAAAAGTTGATGAAAGTTACAAGAAATTGCCAGTCTATAAAGCTTACAAAAGAGCTAAATTGGAGAAGAATAGGTTGGAAGTTGAGGGAATTAAGGTTGCATTAGAGGAAAGGAGAAGAGCTGGATCTGCTCGGACATCAAGAAGCTTCAGCAGATCCTCAAGTGCATCAAAAAGTGTCGAAAAATTACCAAAAATCGCTTCATCAAGTGCTGAAAATGAGCCAGGAACAGTTGAAGTTATTGATTCCAGAAAATCAGCTAGAAAGTTACCAAATATTTCTGGAACTGCTGCTAAAGTTGCTATTGGCACAGCAGCAGTTGGAATTGTGGGTGCAGCAGTTAAACCAGCATTAATGGCAGTCAAGCCTCAAAGAAAGTCTGAAGAAAATGTGGAATTTACTGATGATATTGAAGATATCCAAAATGTTGAAATTTCACCTCAAAATGCTTCTGGTGATGGACTGGATGTAGCAGAAATTGAGGTGGATACACCAGGTTTAGAGGCTGTTCATGCAGATCCTGAAGTAAATGATGAGCTAAATTTACAAACTTCAGAGCCACATCCAGCAGATTTAGAGACAAGTCTAGCAAATCTAGATTCTAGTCCTAAAAATTCAACAGAAGCTAAAAAAGTTAGTCTTAAAAATTCTGAACTGACCTCTGAAAATTCTGAACAAAATCTTGAAAACTTTGAGTTGGTTTCTGAGAATGTCGAGCCAAATTCTGGCAATTTTGAGATTAAGTCAACGGATTTACAGTCAAATCCACCAGATTCTGTGCTTAATCATGAAAATTCAGAAGAAATTTTAGAAAATCAACAAAATGAGACCTCAGTAGCCTCAAACCCTCTAGAAATAAGTCAATTACCAGAAACAACCCCTTTAGATGACTTTATTGAATGCTCAACTGTTGACATAAATTTCCTCAACCGAAAATCGACAGAAAATGATGAAAATGTGACTGAAATTATGGAAAATGTAATCGATAGTAATGAGCATGAAGTTGATGATAATGTTGGTGATAAAATGAATGAAATTAGTGAGATTGCGAGTAATGGAAATAATGATGATTATAAAAGTGAAGTGGATTTGGTAGAAAAAATTGATGAAAATTCAAAAGGGTCTGAAAATTTCGAATCAAATCAAGAAGTTGAAGCTGCAAAATTAATCAAAAAACCGTCAATAAATTCAGCAACATCTGGTGAAAATGATTATCACAGCTCAAATCCAAGCATCAAAAGCTCAGAATTCAGCAATTTGTCAAGTGAATCTGTGAAATATGAAGTTTTAAATGTAAGCAGCGACACACAAGAAAATCAGTCATTTGATGACAATTATGCTGGCGATATTGATGTTAAATCTGAGAATTTAGAGGATATTGATCCAAATCCTAAGTTGAATCCAGAAGATGATATTAATTTGAGTAATCCTGAACCTAAAATTGAAGAACCAAGTGAATTTGGAGCAGAACTGATTAATAAGATTCGATATTTTGAAGAAAATAATGAAATTTTGGAAGATTCTGAAGAAATTGTCGAGGATATGGAAACAAAGTTTGAGAAATTTGGTGAAATTATGAGAAAAATTGAGGAATCTGATGAAAAAATTGACCAAAATAGAGCTGGATTAGATGTAAAAGTTGACAATGATTCACTAAAAGATGATCAAAATTTAAATGACGACAAGCTGGATACAGAAAATAAGACAGATGTCATGGATCATGAAATAAATTTAGAATTAATCTCCACGCTTTTGGAAGAAAATGTGGAAGATTTGGCAAAAAATGTTGATGAAAATCCTGAAATTTCAAATGAACAACGTCAAAAGTTACAAGAAAATGACAAAAATCTAGATTGTGAAATTGAAAATAACCAAAATGTTGGAACTACAAAAAATAATCCAACAGATTTTCAAGAAAATATTGAAAAATTGTCCAAAAATTCAGACAATAACGAACAAACTGAAAAACATCCAGACACAACCCAAGATCAAATTAATCACGAACTAGAAACTCTAGAAGAAATTATTGAAAATTCTGAATATGACCAAGATGACTTCAATCCTGAAGATCCAATTGAAATTTCAAGATCACCAGTCAAAAACATACTCAAAATTACCCAAAACATTGAAGAAGATTCAAAAATATTTGAACAGGAAGTGATGAACATTGAAAACATTTTGGAATCTCCTGAAAAAAATGTCAATCAAATTGATGACCATAAAATCGTCAATAATGCTACAGACCCTCAAATTTCAAGATCTGATGACAAAATCACTAAAAACCTGGACAATGATTTAATAATCAATCCTCAAGACATGAACCCCAACACCCTTATTGCTGACATTGACACCAACCCCGAAATTTCTGCTGACCCAACAAAATCGCCACAAAATCCATCAACTCCCAAAAAATTACAATCCCCAGACTACTACCAAGAGGTCGATAGCAAGGCAACAACAGCTGAAATGAAGGATGACGAATTTATTTTCAAATCACACCACAATTCAGACATGAATGTAATTAATGAGCAAAATTTCACAGTCGACGATAAATCCACAAAAGAATCAGCTCAAGGAAATGAAAGTGAAATTTCCGCTCAGAATGACATTGAATTAAATCAATGGAATGTAAATGAAGCGGAAGCAACAGGAAGTGACAACGAGAATGGTAAAAGGGAAAAGATTAATGTTGAATTTGCAAATGAGATTGATAGTGTGAAGGCTGAGGAAAATGAAGGCACAGCAAATAATCAAGAAGAATCTACAGAAAAAGATAAAGCAGCTGTAAAAATTCAGTCAATGTTCCGTGGCTATCAAGTCAGAAAATCAGAAAAAATTCAGAAATTTGAGGAAAAAATCGATGAAATTGTGAATAATAAATTTCAACCAAAAGTTCAAGAACCGAGTGAATTTGGAACAGAACTTGTTGGAAAAATTCGAGATTTTGAGGGAAATAATGAAATTCTTGATGATTCTGAAGAAATTATCGAGGACATGGAGACTAAGTTCGAGAAATTTGGTGAAATTATGAGAAAAATTGAAGAATCTAATGAAAAAGTTAACGAAAATCCAGTAAGCGCTGTCGACGGAAATGTCACTGAAAATGCAAAAGACGAAGACTTTATTGATATTTTATTGGATGAACCGAATCAAATTTCTACTCAGGAATCCAAATCAAGAGCCAAGCGATCCATATCCCCAGAAACTGGAGAAATTATTGAGGATCGTCTAACAATTGAACCTGAAGATTCATGGACAGAAGACTTTGATGCCTTAAAAGTGACTAAAATTCAAGAAATCACAGCTTCAAAAGCCATTCAGCATGAAAATTTAAGTACAGTGCCCAAAAATATTGAGGATCAATCCACAACCCCCAAGAATCTTGACAATGTAGACCCAAAAGACTCAAGCATTCAAGACGGAATCGATGAAGTTGACACAAATGTTGACGGTCAAGACTCACGTCCTCCAAACAATGATAAAGCAGATAATCTTCATCCATCATATTCCGATGATGAAAAGGTCAAAAGCAAGGGCAGCATTGAGGTTGTGACAATATTGGACTATGCTGAGCAAATAAAACATGAAAATGATGATGAATTAATTGACGCACAAACAAGAAATTACAAAGGTAAAGAAGCAACAAAAATCAATGAAATTGTCACTAAAGTTGAAGAATCTACAGAAAATGTCAATAAAGTGATCAACTCTGACGTAGAAAATGACACAAATAATTCAGAAAATATTGACACAAATTCAATAAAAATTAAAGAAGAATCCAAAGTCAATTTGGAAGAATCAAGTAAGTCAGGACATGAAAATCTAACAAATATTGAAAATTCTGACGCAATCAAGCCATCTATAGAAGAACATTTTGACAAAACTACTGGTGAGGTCACTAAAGATGACAAAGGTGTTGATAATTTGGAAATTAATTTAAATATGCTGGAAAATGTCCAAAACAGCATCACAACTAATGACACAATGCGTGACAATTCAAGCACCAATCAGTCAGAAGATTCGATTATTTTAGACACAAGCAATGACTTTAATTATCAAGTTTTTCCTTCACCGCCGACAGACTCACCTGGCAATTCAGAAAATGAGGAAAATTTTGATAAAATTGTACAAAATTTATCAGAAAATCTGAGTGAAAACGATGAAGTTGAGCTAAAATTTGAAAATATTGCTGATGATGTCGAGAATTTTGATGACAATGTTAAAAAATTTGATGAAAATTCAAAAAATTTTGGGAACAAAATTGATCAAAATTTGGAAAACTTGAACAAAAATGATGAAAGTCAGCAAAATTTTGAAGGAACTTCAGAAAATTTAATCAAAATTGATGGAAGTGCCAACAATGAAGGCACATCCATCAAGATTCAGCCAGATTCAACAGAAACTCAAGACAAAATCCAAGAAGAACCACACAAAAGTGCACAAATTTTCGACAAATATTTGGACATTTATGACGAAAACCTGGAAAATTTCGAATATTTCACAAACAATCCCGACGGAACATTGAAAAAGTCTCACAAAATTGTTGAAAAACTGAATGAGATTGTCGAAGATGAACTTGCAAAATATGTTGAGAAAATGGATGTTGACGTTGAAGGAATTGAATCCGATGATAGAAAATCAATTACTGGATTAATGACTGAAAATGAAGATCTCGGGCAGCCTATGCATATTGAGGGTGATGCACAGTTTGATATTTTTGAGTATGCTGTCCCAAGTGATGATGTTGAAGCTGATTCAGCTAACAAATTGACAGATGAGTCTCAAAAATCACATTTTGGGTCATTAAATGGTGAACAAAAAAGAGACAATGAAAATTTGACACCAAAAACCGAAATTATTGAGGAAAAAGTCACCAAACAAGAAATCAAAACGCAACTTTCTGAAAATATTCCAATTCCACATCAAAACAATCCAAAAAATCAAACAAAACCTGAAAAGCTCTCCAATGAAATAGAAGATGCAGCTATCAAAATTCAGTCATTTTTCCGAGGCTTTAAAGTTCGAAAAAGCAGTAAACCCAAAGAAAAGTCTCAAGATCCAAGTATTTTTGGAAGCGAGCTTGTTGACAAAATTCAAGAATTTGAGGTTAAAAGTGAAATTTTAGAGGAAAATTCAGAGGAAGTTGTGGAAGACATGGAAGTAAAATTTGAAAAATTCGGTGAAATTATGAAGAAAATTGAGGAATCTAATGAGAAAGTTGAAGAATTTAATGTAAAAGTCGACATCCAGGGAGATCCAATTTCCAATTCGTTTGAAGAAAATGTCGAAAATTCACAGAATGCAGCTTCAATAGAACCAAATTTAAAAATTCCAGATGAAAATTTAATTTTGAAAGCTTCAATTCCAAAACAAAACCAGCAAGCTGAAGCTTCAAATCCAGAAGAACCAGAAGCACCACAAAAGCTGATACCAACAGAAAGAATCCTAAATCCACTCCAAGGAATTGAAAACTTATCAAAAAAATTCGAACACAAATTAGAAGAAAATTCAGCCGAACAAGCAGCTGTAAAAATTCAATCACTTTTCAGGGGTTTTAAGGTTCGCAAGTCAAATCCACCCAGAAAATATAAACAAATTATCAAAGAGCCAAGTGCATTTGGGTCGGAACTTGTGGGCAAAATTGAAGAATTCGAGGAAAAAGATGAAAAATTAGAAGAAAATATTGAAGACATGGAGATAAAGTTTGAAAAATTCGGGGAAATAATGAGAAAAATTGAGGAATCTGAGAATGTTGTTGATGAAAATTTTGTGAAAAATACAGTTTCAAATGATGACAATTCTCAAAGAGAAAATAAAGAAAGTCATTTTGAACAAAATCAACCAAATGAGAACAGAAATGACACAAATTTAGATGAAATCGATGAAAAATCTACTAAATTTGAAGAAAATTTACTTTTATCATCAACAAGTGATGACAAAAATTCCAAAAAACAAGAGCCAACTTCACAAGACGCTTCAAAGACTTCAGACGACACAGAACAAGCCAATGCAGCAGTCAAAATTCAATCACTTTTTCGTGGCTTCAAAGTGAGGAAATCCAACCAAAAGAAAATTCAAGAACCGAGTGCATTTGGAAGTGAACTAATTGAGAAAATTCAAGATTTTGAGGAAAACAATGAGAATTCTGAGGAAATTGTAGAAAACATGGAAGAAAAATTCGAAAAATTTGGTGAAATTATGAGGAAAATTGAGGAATCTGAAGAAAATTTAAATGAAAAAATCAACATCCAGGTAGAAAGTTCTGACTTGGAAATGGAAAATTTTGCAGTAAATAAGGAAAAAATTGAAAGTTTGGAGGAAAAAAATCCCCAAAATGACAAAAATTCAACAAAAAATGAAAATTTTACTGATTCAAATGATATCAAACATGAAAAAGATTTCACTCCGAAGCCTATCCCATCAGCACCCATGGAAGATCCAGCACAAAGCACAGACGATGAAACAAGTGCTGCAGTAAAAATTCAATCATTTTTCCGTGGATTTAAGGTTAGAAAGTCTCGAAAAACAAAAGAACAAGAACCGAGTGCCTTTGGGAATGAATTAGTTGACAAAATTCAAGATTTTGAAGCTAAAAATGAAGGTTCTGACGAATATGTTGAAGACATGGAAGCAAAGTTTGAGAAATTTGGAGAAATTATGAAGAAAATTGAGGAATCTGAGGAAAAACGTGAGGATTTTAATGAAAAGCCGGAAAATTTAGATGAAAAACAAAAAGGCTTTGCTAAAAATGCAGAAAATGTCGATGAAAATCAGTTAAGTTTGACAGATAACCCAATAAATAACCACCAAAACCTTTCACAATCCCCATCAACACCCCCACCAACACCAGAAGACTCCCAGAAAAACCCACAAAAAAACCAAGAAGTTGACCAAATGTCAGATGAATACGAAGAAGTCGACCAACTATCGACAATTTATGAACAAAATTCAGTTGAAGAAGAACCGTGCATTGAAAAAATAGTAAGCAAATGTGGGCCAGATTTGGAGCAAAATGTCAATGACTTGAATGAAAAAGTAATTTGTGGTCAAGAAGAAAATAGAGGAAATTCAATAAAATTAACTGAAAATGTGGAAACGGAAAATGAAAAACTGATTGGAAAACCACACAAAAAAGTTAAAATTCAAGATGAGCAAAAAATAATTAAAAATGTTGACTTTAAATCCCAAAAATTTGTAAAAATCGGCGATAAATTCGTAATAGTCGATGAAAATTCAGAAAATTTAAAAGATTCTCCAAAAACAGATATTGAAATGTTGGAAAATTTAGCAAAATCAACTGAAAAACTTTCAAAATTTTCTGAAAAATTGTCTAAATCACCGGCAAAAAATTCAAGTTTTGATGAAACTTCGGAAAAGTTTGAGGATATTTCCAAGCAATTCGATCAGATTTCACAAGAATATGACAAACTTTATAAGAAAATCGAGGAAAAGTTTGAGGAAAATTCAGGTATTATTCAGAAAAAAGATGAAGAATTTGTTGAAAAATTAAAAGTTATTGACAAAAATCAAAATTTGGATGAAAAGACTGAAAATTTTGATGAAAATTTAGAAAAACCTACAAAAGATGACCCAAATATAACCAAAATTGAATCAATCCAGCATAATGGAGCAACTTTCAATCAAATTGACATAAAAAGTGACCCGGATGCCCCACAAACCGAAGAGAATAATGATGAATCCACAACCGAGCAAACAAAGGCAGCAGTAAAAATCCAGTCAACATTTCGAGGCTACAAAGTCAGAAAGTCAAAATTTCAAAAATTTAAAGCAGATTTAAGTGAAAAATTCAACAAAAAAGCTGATAAACAAATTGAAGAACCGAGCATTTTTGGGTCAGAATTGATGGAAAAAATTAAAGATTTTAAGGAAAATGAGGATGATTCAGAGGAAGTTGCGGAAAACATGGAAACAAAGTTCGAAAAATTCGGAGAAATAATGAGAAAAATTGAGGAATCTGAAGTTGAATTGGATGAAAAAGTCAGCATCCAGGAAGGAAATTTTGCTAATGCTAATGAACAAGACCTTACCATAGATCACACGAATTTGGACACAAACTACTTAGTTCAGGAAAATATTGATGAATTTGACATGGATTCGTTAGAATACGAAGCAAATAGTCAAAATTTGAACAAAAATATCGACCATAGTAGTCAAACTAATCAAAAATCAAATGAAAATGCATCAAAATTAGAAGAAAATGCTGGAAAATTCATCAAATCGAATGAAAATGTCCCAGAAAATGACAACTTTCCAGAAAAAGTCACCCAAAAACCATCTAAAATCCCAATTAAACAAAAATCTCAAGAAAAATCCCAAATAAACCCCGAAAATCTTCTCGATCATCCACAAAAAATTCCATCAGACCCAAAATCAATCAACAAGCTAAGTCACTCGACTGACCATACACCACTATTAAGTCCAAACAACAGTGACCCAAACTTAATGAGACGTCAGTCATACATTGACAGTGTCATTCATGAAATTGAAGGTTCTCATGTCATTGAAGGTGGACTTTATGGATATGGCGACCAGTTTGATGATTTGCAGGCTGCAAATACGGAGATTCTTGGGTTAAGTGCTGAAATTGATGGGAAAAATGAATCAAAGATTGAAAATGTTGAGGAAGGACTGGAAATCTTAGAGCAAAATCAAGAAAATGTTGAAGTTTTCCAAAAAATTCAGCAAATTTCGGATGAAATTTCTCAAAATCCAAAAGAAAATTTTGACAAAATCGATGAAAAAGTGAACCAAAATTCACCAAATACATCAAACTCACCAAACCCATCAAGCCCCATCAAAACTTACTCATTCTTTTCCCGCAACCCCACAATCCCATCCTCATCCCATCAAAAAATCATCCCAGTTGCAAAAGTCCAACCAGAAAACATCAAAGCCCTAACCTCAAAAGCACAAGAAAAGGTGGAACTAGAACCAAGACAAGTAACAATTCCATCTCAAGCAAAACAAATGAAAAATTCAATGATGAGACAAAAGACGATGCCAGTTCAAATTGAGAGCAGTGTGATGAGAGTTTTGCCGAAGCATTTGAAAAAGAGGTGAGAATTTTCTGATTAAATTAGGACTTAGCGGTGCTTTTTGGTGCCTTGGGTAAATTGCACACTGCAAACCAGGTTGCTGCCCTATTGCTGTGGATATGCAAGACTGAAAACGAGATCAAGGTTTATCCATACTTGAGGTTGGCTTACTAAAACTGTAAAATGAATTTTCAGGGTTATCCCTGGAAAAATTCTACTAACCTCTTAAGTCACAACCCAGTGTACCTTTAAGTTACATCCAATGACCACAAATTGTCATTTATCATAAAAATAAAACTAATCTTTTCTAATTGTAGAATTCAAAGTGCAGAAGGAGACAAAAAGAAGAAAAAGTCAGTTTTGATGCAGTAAAAAATTGGACAACATTGATTCGAAGCTGACAAGTCGGTCTGCTGCCATAAAATCAACCAACATTTCCTACGAATCATCGATTGTGTTAACAATTTGAAGCAACTTTTTTTGTGCTGTGTGAATATAAAATTTAAAAAAAAATACAAAACTTTTCATGTAGACATTTAAAATCTTGTTCCTGCCTGAATAAAGAACTAAACTTTTATTGATGTTGAATATTTGATGTTATATAATTTATAATGCAGTAAAAAATACAAAAAAAAATTAAACAAATTCACAAGCAAAAGTCAAAGAAGTCGATGCACAGTCATTGGCAATTCCCGAATACGATATGCCATTTTTCGTTAATGTCGCACATGCCTGACCTCTTTTTAATGCAGGACCCCATGATATCCCATTATACATTGCCACATTTTGATTGGAATAAATTTGCCATGGTGAATTCCTATTTCCATTCGAGATTCCATTGCCTAACATATAAGTACCTCCAGTTGGCCATTTTGATGTCATAAATGTTGTTAGTCCAACGTAAGTATCAAGACTTGTAATTGCATACAGGGACATTCCAAGACTTGTACAATAAGCTGTTGCTTCTGGATGAGCCATTGGTGTACTGATGTAGCAAATTGACTTGAGGTACATTTTTGTCATTGTCGAGACAGGGACTATTGCTTGACATGAAGCTTTCGGTGATTGTGTGGTAGTCGTTGGGGCTAAAGTTGTTGTGGGTGGCAAAGTTGTAGAAGTTGTCGTGGATGCCTCAGTTGTAGAAGTTGTCGTGGGTGCCTCAGTTGTAGAAGTTGTTGAAGTTGTTGTGGGCGGTAAAGTTGTAGAAGTTGTCGAAGTTGTCGTGGGTGCCTCAGTTGTAGAAGTTGTTGAAGTTGTCGTGGGTGCCTCAGTTGTTGAAGTTGTTGTGGGCGGCAAAGTTGTCGAAGTTGTCGTGGGTGCCTCAGTTGTAGAAGTTGTTGAAGTTGTCGTGGGTGCCTCAGTTGTTGAAGTTGTTGTGGGTGGCAAAGTTGTCGAAGTTGTCGTGGGTGCCAAGGTTGTAGATGTTGTTGAAGTTGTTGTGGGCGGTAAAGTTGTTGAAGTTGTTGTGGGCGGTAAAGTTGTAGATGTTGAAGTTGTTGTGGGCGGTAAAGTTGTAGAAGTTGTTGTGGGCGGTAAAGTTGTAGATGTTGTCAAAATTTTCGTTGTTGGCAACGTTGTTGAAATAGATTTTGTGGTCGGTCCACTTTGACTATTACAAGCACAAAAATTATCGCCTAGTGCCTGAATATCTAACAATGCATGCAACAATCTATTGACGGTAAACGCAATTTTCTGTAAGTAATCCAGATATAAATCTTCCATTACCATCATGACCCTGATAGCATTAACAACAGCTGAATATTGTGCAGTGGAGAAACTCGAGTTATAGATTAAAACTGTTGAATTTAAATTATTTTGATAATAAGCCGTCAATGAGAAGTTTTGAGCAGCACTTGAGTATGCCTGAACATAAACCCAATATTTATATGTGACATATCCGACGCGTGACAACAAAGCACTACATGATGTTGTATTTGTCCATGGTGATTGACTGTAGTCAGAAATTGTTGCAAGATTTGTAAGGAACGTGATAGTTTGCTGAAGGACTTGAGATGATTGAAGTGTGGATGGAATTGCAGTTTTGACAAAACCTAAAGCAGTGCCAGCTAATTTAATTAACTTTTGTTGTCGAGTGATCAACGGCTGCTCAAGAAAATTAATATTTGCGTCGAGTGTTGAGACATTTCCAGCCACAGCAGATGAGATTGTCGATGGACATGAACAATATTTTTGCTTGAAAAAACTGAGTTGTACACCGAGTCCATATTCAGTATTGGCAGCAACCAATAACTGATTTGTGTAAGTAAGATATTCGACAACAATGTTGTTGAGTTGCTGAATTATGTTGTAGACATTTTGTTGCTTGGAACTGCCAATGCCGAGTGCAACCAAGTTGAGCGAATAATAATAAGAAATCCACAGATTCTGTTGATAAATCGCAGTTGCATTTGCATAAGCCTTGTTAGCAAGTTGTAGGAACTTCTGGACATCATAATTAATTGACGTGATTTTCAAATTAACATCACCGCAAGTTGTTATTGGTTGATATTTCGCATAGTTTTTGGCTGTCATTTGCTTCATCATGGTTGCAACAACTGTGTTTAGTGCTGTGACTACATCTGGGACATTTGTGAGTGTTAAATTAACTGATTGAATTATTGCTGTTTGATTCGTCAACATTTGAATAATCTTTGCTTCTTCTGCGATCAAGTTTGTTGTAATTTGTGCCAGCTGGGTGTCTAAGGCTGCTGCATCGAATGTAGTTTGTCCACTGGATGTGGATGTTGAAAATACGAAGACGAATATTGAAAATACTAAAACTTTAGTGTCCATTTTGATCTAAAATGATGAATTTGAGGAGCTGGTCATGCTTTTATACGCAAATTTCGGGGACTATTTTCAGATTTGAACAAGCTTGTAGCTACAACATCCGCAAATGTTTGTATTGAATACAAAAAAATGAGTAAAGTCTGTTAAATAAATTGTAAGACATTTATTTGTTTAAAAAATTAGGTTTATTTACTTCTATTGATAATTTTCAAAAAAAAAATCAAACAAAATCTTTAAACTCTGTCCTCGTCCAATTCCATCAACCACAAGTACCTCAAATTCTTCAAGCTTTGAATCACGCGGACATCAACAAACTTAATCTCATTGTAATGTAATCCAATCAGTTCTAATTTCTTGTTAAAATCAAATAAATCTTCACGAACATTTTCACTCTGCCTGACTTCTTTTAAATTCGATGACAAAATGCTGATTGCGACTAAATTTGGAAAGAATTTTTGCAGACCTTTCGGAAAGTAATTGATGACTGCATTATTGACTCGAAATCCACGAACTTCATTGTTGGACTTGCCAACTGCATGCTGTCCATTAATTGCTGATACTAAAGTGTTTGGTTCGGTAATTGCAGATGAAATTGAGTCAACTTCACAGGTGTAAATTTCATCAAAAATGTGCCATCCTGTGGATGTTGAGAAGTTGCAGTTGATTGTTACTGACGCGTGGTCTGCTAAGAGGAACGATGTCAGCTGGAAGATCACGAGCAGCTTCAAACTGTGAAATGATTAATAATAAATAAATATTGAGTTTACTGCAAGTCTATTGCCATAAAATTCAGGGATTTGAATCTTTAAGTTCACTTTTTGTCAACCACTATTTTTTTTAAACAAAATTATCATTTAAAAATTTAAATTTTTGAAATCTTTCGTTTTTTAACTTTTTAATTTTTTGCATTTTTAATTTTAAAATTTTTCTAATTTTTAAATTTTAATTTTCTTAAATTTAAAGTTTCTTTACTTTAAAAAGGTTCTTAAAGCTCTTAAAAAAATTTTATTTTTAATTTTTAAAAAAATTTTAATTTTATAAATTTTAAAAAAAATTAATTTTTATTACTTTTAACTTTTACTTTTTAAACTTTAAATTTTATTAAGTAAATAAATTTTGTCACTCACCCAAACATGTCGATGTTGTTATTCACAATAGAAAAATTTAATTACGACAATAAGTTCTGATAAGAATTTTAAACAAAAAAATCAAGAAAGTGTCTGTGAACAATTTGAAGTTCAAACGATGACTGAATGCTCAATTATTTTTTATTGATTTCTTCTCAAATTTTAATAATTTTTTTTGATTAGAAAAGAGTGTTTTTGTTATCATTTGTCAAAAATTTAGAAATTTAAAATAATAATCTGAAACAGATTTTTAATTTTCGAAATTTCAATGAATTTTTGGTTGCATACTTTTTGGCAAACTTGATGCTAAAATTATTAAAAGTTAAAATTTAAACTAAAACAATTTTGTTTCATTACTACAACATTTGATTTTTTTATTATCATTTTTTCATATTTCAATAAATTTTTTCTTCATTTTTTGAAATTTTCCAATTCCACAGTTGGTCTTTTTATCAAGTTTCTTTTCCCTATTTTTTGTGAAATTTCAATTTTTTCCTTTAATATTTTTTTTGTATTTTACACAACATTTTTGAGGTTCCTTTAATTACTTTTGTTTCACATAATTTTCTTTTATTAATATAAAATATTCACTACAGTAACTTATTTTGAAATTTACTTCCTGATTCCGTCCTCTTGGAACGTGTCACTTGACTAGGAAGATTTTTTTTAGTTTTTATTTATCTTTGGTTTTGTCGGCTTAAAAATTTAAATTTCTTTTGCTTCTTTATTTTAACATTATTTTAATAAAATTGGGTGGCGGTTTTAAATTGGATCATTTTAGCTTTGAAAATAATGCAAAAATTCTGCCTCAAGGATGCAAAAAGTCTGCTTCAAAGATGCGAAAGTTCTGTCTCAAAGATACAAAAGTTCTGCTTCAAAGATGTAAAACTTCAACCTCAAAGATGCAAAACTTCTGCTTCAAAGATGCGAAAGTTCTGTCTCAAAGATGCAAAAATTCTGCTTCAAAGATGCAAAAATTCTGCTTCAAAGATGCGAAATATTTATTCTTTTTTTTTTTGTAAAATGTCGATAAGAAATAAGTGTTCAAGAACTAAAAAAGATCATTTTTTGAAAAAGTATTTATAAATGTAAGAAAGTAGATATAAAAGGAGAGTTTTTAACATCAAGGACACCGGGCTGTGTATTTTTGTCTCAAAAACTATGTCATTTAATTCTGGATTTTTTCAATTTTATTCAACAAACCCCAAAAATATCAAATCGTTGGCTCTCAAGCTCAAAATCAAGCACTATTTGACATAATTTTTGAAATTTACGAAGGAAACAGTTTTTGTCAATTTTTAATTCAATTCTTGTTTAAAACTTTCTATCAATTCGCTTTTGTGTAAGATAATTTTGTATTCCATTACGTGATAAACTCGCTCTTATTTTAAGAACGATATCATTTCATTTATTTTTATTATTTTTGACCTAAAAATTTCCTTTAATTAATATTTTTCTTTTTTTCTTAATTCTTGTTTTTTTACTTATAAAATTATGAGAAAAATCTTTCATTTTACACCATCGAGCCACGGATGTTGGAGGCATTGTCGTGCTGTGGCTCTTAAAAGTGGATTATATTCGAGCATTGGGACAATAAAGTCGGTAAATTGTCTTGCGTCTTCGATATCCCATTCATATTTTTCCACCAGGACGTTGAACAGGCTCCAGGTTTTCAGTTTCGTGATGTGACGAAGATGTCCTACAAAATAAGACACGATAATCAACAATAACAAGTAAATAATGCAAAACACTTACCATAACTAGTAAAATACTTCAATCCATGTTTTCCGCGCATCACAAGACTTGGCGGAATAGCACCGAGCAATTCAATTATGTGTGCCAAATGATCTTCGTCCCTTGAATAATTGTCACCTGAATGTGGATCAAAAAGATAATCGCCGGTCGCCAGTTCAAACGTTAGACATGCTGTGCTCCAAATGTCAGCTGAGTAGGTATAAGGAACGCCGAGTAGAACCTCAATGGAACGATATTGACGCGTTTGGATGTCGTCCGTGAAATGGTAATGCTGGAAGGTACAAATTGAACAATGATTTTAGTTAAGGGTATTTAAAAGAGATGCAAACTTTTGCTTCAAAGATGCAAAGTTCCGCTTCAAAGATGCAAACTTTTGCCTCAAAAGATGCAAAAACTCATACTCACATCAAAGCACGCATTCCCAAGATCAGCAATTTTAACCTTGATATTTGGATTATTTAGAAGACTGTGCAGTACACCCGAATAAGAAATTTGTTTACTACTCAATTTCGACAGTTTAAATGGCAGTTTTGACTGAAAAATAAAAATAAATAAATATAACCTCAAAAAAAACAAGGAAAAAAATTCAAGCCTACTTTGTTGTCTCCACCAGTCTGAAGTTGGTTGCTATTACTAACAATAGAGATACTTCCCTTCCTCTGCTGCTCCACTCGATACCTCACCAGATCACCAGATGCTCCAACACTTCCACCATCTGTTTCAAAATCGCTCTTGTTAAGCGATCCATTTGATCCACGCAACTGGTCAGATCGCTCCTCAAACGATGAAATCCGTTTTCCATCCAAAAATGATGATGATGTTGTTGTCGTGCTGGACGATGCACCAATGACAGCATCATCGTCCGACTCGAGACTATTAGCTATGGGATGATGAGAACTTGAATCAATCTGCGTTGTTGTTGATTCATTTTCATGACAACTAATACTATTGTTATTAATATTATTATTATTGATATTGATATTATTATTATGAGTTGATGACGGTGCCTGTGATGATGATGATAATGATGAAGGTTGTTGAGGTGGTTGTGGAGGCGATGGTGATTTTTTTGAGCGCTTTTCTAATGTGCTAACTAAAAATATATATAAGGAAAAAAATATTTATGAGGAAAAGATAAAAGAAAATAAATTAGGTTTTATGAATAATTGATAAAGCAAAGGGTAGTGACACGTGGAAGATTATCCCGTAAATTATTCAAATCAAGTATGGTGTAAGTTAAAAAAGTGGAATTACTTTTGAGGTTATAAAAAATTTAAAAATGGAAAAAATTCAGTTTTTTTTAAATTTAAACTTTTGTATCTGAATTTGAAAAAAAATTAAAATTAATCTGATTGAAAAATGATAAACAGAAAGATGTAAAAAATTGATATCTAGAATATGAAAAAAATGATCTGAGGCTTGTTTCTAGGGATACTCTGTGTATCTTTCCTACCCTTGAGCACTCTAGGTAGAGGGTAAGGGTATACCTTACCTACCCGAAGGATACCACGAGTAGCCCTAGAAACTGACTCCTGCATTACCAATTGTTGCTTAAATAATAAAGAGAAAATTTGTAAAATTGCTTTAAATTCAAAAAATTATGAAAAGTTAAAAAATATTAAAATTCACAATAAATCCAATCCCAAAATCCATTTACCATAAGAATCCGGAAACCAGTGAGCACCATAGCCTCGACCCTTCAAATCCTTAATAGCTTCATCAATTTGTTGATTTATGGCAGCCGCATTATCCATCACAATGAGAATATTTTCTGGTTTAACATCCGTATGTATAATATGACATTTTGTATGAAGATAATCAAGTCCTTGTAGTACCTAAAAGAAGATGAGTCGTAAATAATGGGTTGAAAATTGCTTTGTAATGAAGATTGTGATGGGAATCTTAAGGATGGGAGAGGTTAAATAATTATGGAAGTTTATTGCCGTTGAGATTACAATCAAGATGTGATTTTAATGACTTTTGGGATTTCCTCCTCAGATTGAGGAAAAAGAGAGGTTAGGTTAGGAAAAATGGCGGGAAAAGTTTTATCCACCTTACCTGTTTAATAATAGACTTAACCTGTGAAATAGCTAAGCCCTGATAATTATTTTTCACAATTAATTTATAAAGCGAGCATCCGAGTGCCTCAAACACAAGACACGTATGGACACCATTGACACCACGAACAGTAAAATGATTCAACAACTTCACAATTCTCTCATGATGCACATCATAAGGATCCGCGTCTCTTATCACTTCCAGCAATTTTATCTCGTCAGCCGCCGTCTCTGCATAATGTTGCGCTGACTTGACAACCTTTAACGCGACATATTTCTCCTCCTCAATGTCTCGACACAGCCAAACAGTTGAAAAGTGTCCCCATCCAAGTTTACGGACGACACGATAACGATTATGAAGCATATCGCCTAGATGAACTGGATGATAACCACCACGTCGATATTGAGCAACATCTTCTTGCTCCTCATCTTCTGATCCATAGAGACTCGAGTCAGGACTGTCGGTGTACTGCTGGAAGTCCTCATTTGGAATGGGCGTACTTCGTGGCTCAGATCTGGAAGAAAAGAGTTAATTAATTGAATGGTTTTTGACTTTTTATCTAACAAATAGGCAAGGGTTAATGCTTTGATGCATTTACACTAGAACTTAAGATTCAGGTGCCTTCACACTAGCTTTTTGTGATTCAGTCGCCTTCACAGTAACTTTCGTGATTCAGTCGCCTTCGCACAATCATTCTTCATTCTAAATTTCTACCAAACTCAATCCTAACCTTCAAAATCTCAATGTCAGCAATAACTCTTCCTCATAACAATTCAATAAACCGACTTTACTTCATTCTCAATCAGCAATCAATTTACTTCCAATTTATTATTTAAAAATAGACATGATATTGAACCATTAATAAATAATAACTTAATAGATCAGCAACAAAAAGGATTATTGAGTTATATGATAAAATATTCTGTGTAAGTATAGAATTGCGTGACTTGTTCTTGTTGGTGGAAATTGCTTAGTGGTTAAGGAAGGCAATGTGAATGTGAAGACAAGAATGAAAAGTAAAATTGGACTTTCCATGAACATTTTTGAAGCAAATGTGTTAGAAGGTGTAGGAGCTTTATGACAGAATGAAATGCAACTATCAGAAACAAAATGTTGTGGATATGGTTTATTGAAGGCCAAATATAGCAATTTTATGGAATTTTAATTTTGTAATTTTAATTTAAATTACTGTCACAATTTAATTATGACAACGGTTTGACCATAACCAGAAATTTGCATTTAGGTTTTTTAATTGAATGTGTTAAAATTGACAATTTGTAAAATTACGATAAAACATGTTCAGGTGTATTCACACTAGAGTTCTAAGTATCAGGCGTCTTTACTCTAGAATACTTGGTTCAGGTGCCTTCACCTAGTGCGATTTTAGATGTTCAGGTGCTCTAAAGTAATCCAATTCAGGTGTATTCACACTAGATTCTTAAATTTCAGGTGTGATCACATTTTAATTCCAGGTTCAGGTGCCTTCACACTAGCTTTTAATACTTTAATACACTAAAAACTGACCCCTCTTCATTAATAGTTGTCAAATCGAATTTTCTTTTAGGTCACATAATTTTCGGAACCAACTTAGTCAAAACTGCTCTCATAAAATTCATCTAACTACAATAATTTCAATATTTTTTTAATGATGTAAAATCACGATTACATCTCAACCTGCACAGATAGTTCAACTAACTGAAATTTTTACTCATCATTTTCAAAATTGACAGTGAAAACTTACTCAGAGATAAATTATCGATTTTTTGTGATATTTTTAATTTACAAGAGCAACAAACATCATTTATGAGAGGGAAAAAAGTTGCACTTCATCGAACAGAAAATATGGAACAAGTTTATTTAGCGTAGTTTAATTGAACTTGTCAAGGCATAAAGGAAATCGGAAATGGCTAGCAATAAAACAGAAAATTGAACTCAAAAAGTTAATATTGAAGTTTTTTTTAGAGGGTGGGTTGGGTGACGTTGTTGATGATTCAAGAAATTTTCGTTAGTTTTGTGTCATTAAATTTTCATGAGGGTATGAATATAATGATACAGCGAATTCTATGACTCAAATTGACAATAGTTCTCTGTTTTGATGAGTAAGCAGAAATTAAGCTTGAAAACAAATATATTCTCAATATCTAACACAAACATAGCCCATTTCTGTTCTCAATTTACTCCTTGTAGATGTCTTTTAATGATTTGTATGATAGTTTGGCGCCAAAAAGTCTCGTGCCAGAATTTTTTTTGCTGCTTGAGATTTTTATGACTTTTCGAACATTATTATGAGATTATTCAAATGTTCAGGCAGCTTTATACTAAGTCTTTGATGTTCAGACGCATTTACACTAGATTCTTGATGTTCAGGTGCCTTTACACTAGGTTTTTGAGAATCAGATGCCTTTACACTTGGCTTCTAAATTTCAGGTGTCTTCACAATAGTTTCAAAAAGTTCAAGTGCCTTTACACTATGTTTAACACATTAAGGCGTCTTCACACTAACTTCAAGAAGGTCAGGCACCTTCACATTAGTTTCAAGAATTTCTTAAATATTCCATGCAAAAAAAGTAAAGCACACAAAAACTAATAAAAAAATAACAAAATAATACACACACATTAATGATGTCAACAATTGCTGTGTCGATTTGATTCAATTGAGGACTGTTGATGGGCAATATATCATATCGATATCGTTCCTCGCGTTCCTCAACATTGATATTCCGTATGATTTGTGAATTAGGAGTCAACAGAACGGGACCGACGGATATACATTTACGTCTTGGTATTTTTAGTTGTTGTTTAATGATTTTCTGTGGAACTTCCAATTGTGGTTGTTTGTCAACAATTGACTCACTTTCCCATCCTGAAAGCACTTTTGGCTCCTCTTTTAGTTCCGGCTGTTCAATTTTCTCTTCAATTTTGACCTTTTCTGTCACTTTTACGTCTTCCTCGGATTTTTCTGGAGCATTTTCAACATTTTCAGGCCTTCGTGTGTAGAAAATGCTGACAAGTCGTACGAATGTGATGACAGCAAGCAAACAGAAAATCAATTCGAGAACTTGATTTATTGTTGTTGATACAAATTCCAATGAACGGTTGATCGTTGTATCGATAAAATTTTGTGTTTCATTTCCATCGACTTCTTGTGGCATTTTTGTGGTTTGTGGTTGCTTTGATGTGGTAAAAATATTGCTTTTTGTATCCTTTTTTGAACTTTTTGTTTAGTTTTTCACTTTTTTATGAAAGCTTCTTGAATTTTTGTATAAAATTGTTCATCAAAATTTTTATTTTAAACTTCAACAATTTTTATAAATTTTTCATAATTCTACATTGTTTTTGTTGTAATGATTTGGTGTTTTGGGAATTAAAATTCAATTTTCTAGCACTTAGTGATTCCATGTTTACTTTCTACTGCTGTTTATTTCACTAATATAATTATTTTTTATTCATATTGTATAATTTTGGACAGAAAGGTTGGAAATTTTCGCATCATGCTTGACGGTACACGACTCTAGTAGGACATTGATCCCTCATTACCCAAGGCTACACCTCTAAAACAAAAGTTGTTCACACGAAACCCAAATGTCAACAAATTGTCATCATATAACCAGAAACAAAATTGTTTTAATATTTCATTTCCATTTTCTATCAACAAAATTTGATCTGTTTTGAGAAAATTTCCTCTCAGTCACATGCACAAAGAAAACACGGAAGAGCGCAAAACAGAAAATTTCTTCTTTTCTTTGTTGTGACATTTGTCATCGCTCAGTTTCACTATGACGATGCACAAAAAGTTTCTCGGTTGCTCTGGCATCAATCGAGGGAAAAATAAGGAAGAAGAACGAGTTAGTCATGAAGATAAATTTTTGGTGAACGGAATAACAATGAATGAAATTGCTCTTTCTGTAGTTTTAAATTCCTGAGAATTTGCTATAAAATTTCTGAGAACTTGCTATAAAATTTCTGAGAACTTGCTATAAAATTACAAAATTTGCTGTAAAATTCCAAAACTTACTATAAAATTTCAAAACATGCCATAATTGCATAAGACTTGCTATAAAGTTTCTGAAAAATATAAAATATCCCAGAATTTTGCTACGAATTTCCATCAAATACCAAACAACAATAATTTAGCTGCCCAATCAACACAATAAATTCCATTAAACCTTTACTGCCTCCCATTAAAAATATTCCATTTAAAAATAAATTCGCGTCATTCGCTTTGACAATTCCGTGTTAAACTTTTTTTATTTTCCGTCACTTCCTTTCCATTTTTTCATTGTGATTAATGCGACTTTTCACTTTCAGAATGAAAAAAAGGTATCGATGAACAGTCACACGAACATGTCTGAGAGAAAAATGTTCTCTCATTTTTTATTCTCCTGTGTGTCTCGCGTGTTTCTCTGCCTCACTGGGTCACAATCACGTGGGTTCATGCGATCAATTTGAATACATGTAAAGGAGAGGATGGAAAGACACAAAAATAAGCAGATGATGTTGCTATAAATAAAAGAGGAAAAAATTTTGTCTTCTTTTGTGTGTTTTTTTTTCAAATTATTTTGAATTTGTAGGAAAATGTGAAAATCTGGCGACTCTCAGTGGTTATTTTTTCATATCTGCTGCTACTTTGGATTTGCTATTTTTGTGGCGCTGTGCTTCTTAAGGTCGAATTTAGATGAAAGCTTGTTTTGGATATTTTGGTTTAAATTTCAATTTTTAAGGCATTTATGATAATTTTCGGCAAATTATTGGGGGACACTTTAATGATCTCCAGGAATATGATGCACAGAATCCACATTTGGTTCCATTTTAGTATACAGGCGGTTCTGTTTAAGTTTACTCCCGGCTTTCATTGGAAACTCAATTCTTAGAGCATTTTTTATTTACCATCAGAATTTTAATTGAACAGTTCATCAGACACTACCAGCCCCCACTTAAATACCCCTTCAACTAATACCTTATAATCCCCATCAATCTCAAAATGTTTTTGTAAGTTTCATTTGCGTAAGTTTTTCTTTCTTCTTTTTGTGTCGTCAACATTTACTTTCATGTGGTTTTCATAAAAAAATTTCATTGAAGATTTTTTTCTTAGACAGGAGATTAACTCGGAAAAATTAACTTGGTAAAAATAAACATGTCAATTGTGATGAAAATTGTAAGATAAAATGAAAAATCAATAAAAAAACAAAAGTTTTATGAATTTTCGATTATGATAGTCTATCTTACTGACCTGGTCTGACTACATATGATATGCTAAATGATATACTATATGATTGTATGACTCAGGGGTATAGGAATGACAGTTCCTATTTTTGACCAATTTTGGTGATATTTAGAATAAATATAAATATTCTTATCATAAAAATAAAGAACATTTTCCAAAATGTACCAAAAATTAGACCAAAATGATAAAAACCAAGCAGATAGTCAGCATAATTTTAAAAAAATAAATTTGGTCTTTGAATAAAAGATTTTTTTTTTCAATTTTCATTTGGCATGTTTTGATATCTGAGAACATTTTGTAATGAAAATAAACAGATTTGAGTGAGTATCAAATTTCTTTTTGGAATTTTTCTCAATTGTAAAGTTAAAATGATCATTAAATAAAAATGATGCTTTTATCTACTCAATTAACTTATTTAGTTGTTGAATTGAAGTAAAATTGAAAAAATAAGATTGAAAATTTAAAATCATTGTTGATTTTTGATCTTTTTTTAGCTAGTAAACCAGAGGCCAGAGGTTGCTCGTTATACCATAGGATACACCCTAGGATACACTACCCCAAGGACAACCCTACCCCTAGCGTAGCCCTACCGTTGGGTATACTACAGTATACCATAGGATATACCGAACAAAAAACCATTAAATTCTCACAAATTAACACCAAACAACAGCAAGTCAACAAAAAATTTTCCTTGTCCCAAATCAGAAATTTTTGTTCCGCAAATGCCTCGAAAATTTTCTTTTCGTTCTTTTCATACTTTTAATAATGATAAACTATTTACATAGAAATCACAAACACGCGCAAATTCTGAATTTTCTTCTTTTTTCTGTCCCACAACTGATTTGGTTAATTTTCTTATTCTTGGCACTTTATTTGACCGAAATTATTTATGAAATATTTGTTATTCAAACTCATTAAATGAGAAATTTACATGAGAGCTGATTTGCATAATTTTATTGAAGGTTTATTGTCCTCGTTGTGGATTGTTTTGTTGACTGTCTGTCTTTACTTCTTTATTTATGTTTGTCCGTCTGTCATTTTGTTCAATTATTTACCTGAATCTAGAAAATACCTGCACAACCTTCAATAAGCATTACTCAAGCAGAATAACTCAGTAAACCAGCAAAAAATCGATCTCATATCTCAACCTACATAATCAATTCTTTTTATCTTCATTTTAATTCCATTTTATGGATTTTTCTGCAAGTTCTACAATTCTTTTTTCTGCTAATTTTATTCATATTCTTACATTTCTAACCCACATTTTCCTCACGAACCTCTCAACATAG
This sequence comes from Chironomus tentans, assembly GCA_963573255.1. Classification (NCBI taxonomy): domain Eukaryota; kingdom Metazoa; phylum Arthropoda; class Insecta; order Diptera; family Chironomidae; genus Chironomus; species Chironomus tentans. Next base: position 1,292,019 of record OY754305.1, read on the forward strand.
CTATTATGATAGAAAAATCCATTCTTAATTCACCATCATTATTAAGAAATATTTCATAAAGAAATGTTTTAATGCAAATGACAACAAAAATTTATGTCAACCACAGATTCATTTTTATTTGGCCTTAAGGACCAAATTACTGAGACGTGATTTCAATTTGGAAAGCATAGGCATTTTAATGGGGTTCAATAAAATGAATGCAGAAGTGATGAGAACTTGAACTGAATATGAACTCTAGTGTGAAGGCAACTGAACATAGAAACTAGTGTAGAGGCACCTGAACTTCAAGAACTCTAGTGCAGTGGTTCTCAAACTGTGTGCCGTGAGAGATTCGTTGGTGTGCCGCCAAATTTTTATAAAATTAGAATTTTTCACGGGTTTTTCTCAGATTTTCACTAGTTTTCCGCGTCAAGATTCTTAAGGATAATCATTGGAGTCTTAAATTATGCTAGACACACTTAAGTTACGTTCTAAACAAAAATGAAGGTAAAACTCAACTATTTTCGACTTAGGTGTGCCGCCAAATCCTTAAAATGGTGGCTAGTGTGCCGCGAGTCGAAGGGCTCTAGTGTGAAGATAGCTGAACCTCAAAAATATAGTGTAAAGGCACTTGCTTATGAAATTTTCTTCAAAACTCATTTCATCAGGACAACGACCTTCCTTCAGTTCTTATCTGAATTTTAATCCACAAACCCCAACCATCTGCTTTCCTATTTCCACCACAATAAGCCTTCGATTCCATCCAATTCATTCAATAATATTAAAAGCTTTTTCTCTCCCTCCCTACCAATTGATATAGTAGCGATACGATTCCATTCAATATTTATGTCAATTTTATTGTTTGTGATTTTAGTTTTTTTTTGCTGCTGATATTTTTGTTGTTGTTGTTGTGAGTGGTTGGCAAATAAAGCACAAAAATTTATTATCAGCAAGACTGACAGAAAAAAAGTCGAGTCAAGCAACATGAAAGAGAGAAATATGGAAAATATGAAAAATTCCCACAATATCGTTAGCAATTTTTGCTCATATTCATAAATTTGACGTCCCTTGGGGTAAATTTGGGGGAATTTAATTCAGCATTTTGATCGATATTAATGATGAATAAGAAGATAGCTTTGAAAATTTTAGGTCAACTTTTAAGGAGTGCTGATGGGTTTTTGAAGGTTTCTTGATCAAGGTTGCAACCCCTCCCCTCACAAACACACACACTGGATACACCCTTGGGGTGAGTCAGTAGGCTCGAATTTAGACTAAGTTACATGGAGATGGAATCTTCAGATCTTGCAGCAATATTGGTACGAAAACTGCCTAATTTTAGATAATTTTTGAATTCTGATGAAATTTTTACAAGGGAACAAAATTTTTTGATTATTTTGAATCGAATTTTGCTAATAACTCTGTTTACATTAATAAAATCCTTTAAATTTTGATTATTTTTCAACCAAATACAACTCCTTTAAAGATTCTGACGAAACTATCACAAGAACATTCACTTTCCTTTCTCGTAAATTTTTTGTATTTTGAAAAACACTGAAGAAAATTTTTTATTTTTTTTCTCATCGTTGATGACGAAAGCAAAAATTTTTCTGAGCTCGCCGAACAAAAAGAAGCGAAAATTTCCACTTTAAATCAAACTTTTTAGTCCAAAATTATTTTAATTTCTTTACTTTTTAATTTTTTTAATTAATTTTCTGTTAAAATTTCAAATATTTTTCTCATATTACAAAGAAGAAAAAAATTGTTGAATAATCCACAAAAAAATTAATTTTTTTCTTATTTTATTTCACTTGACGGCTCCGCGCGCGACTTTACGAACAGCGACCCGCGCCAATTGACGTCGCAAATGAAAATGAGAAAAATAAGGAAAATATTTTTTTAAATTTCCACTCAAAGTCGCATTTTTTCTCTCAAACTCGATCGTCAGTGAGAGAAAATTTTCTCAATTCTTGTGCGTCACGTGGCACGTGTGACAATTGCTGCATGTTGTGCCACACTTTTCTTGTTTCTCTGACTTTATTTTTGATCAGACTATGTTTTGGGAAAAATATTTTTAGCATTTTTTTCTTTTTTTCGTGAAATTTTTTTGTTTCTTTTTTTACTAAAAATAAAATAATGAAAATTTTTATGCGGATTTAAGTTTCGGTAGAGTTGGTTTTAATATTGGATTCGACCCTTGTAATGATTTTGAGAGAATATCGAATGATTTTGAAGGCACCTGAATCATAAAAATCTAGTGTAAAGGCACCTGAATCATAAAAATCTAGTGTAAAGGCACCTGAATCATAAAAATCTAGTGTGAAAGCACCTGAATCATAAAACTCTAGTGTAAAGGCACCTGAATTATAAAATCTAGTGTAAAGGCACCTGAACTATAAAACTAAAGTGTGCACCTGAACCACAAAAGGTATTAAAAAATAAAAAAAATACTCACAAGCTGACAAAGCTTCCCTTCAGTGCCAACATCTCCTTATTCCTCCGATTCATGGGCGGTGATAATGACAATGACAAAAAGTCGGCTTGTTGTTGCTGCTGCAATTCCAGCTGCATTTTCTGCTTCTCAACAAACTTATTATATCTTTCTAGTGTTCGACTAAATGTATCTGAATGTTCTCGTTTTAGAAGACTTGATACTGATGCCGGTGGTGAGCTTACAACTTTTTCAATTGGAACTGTAGCTGGTGAATATTGAGGAACTAATTTAATTTGTGGATATTCAAGTGCACTAACAATTGGCTTTATTGCACTCGGATCGGCACCAAATGAATGTCGATTGCTGCTCAACATGCTCGTGATTGTCGATGGAATCACCGTTGATACTGTTGCTGCTGATGTCGTTACGATCGGTGTCCAGGAACTAAAACTTGCCAATGAACTACAGCTGAGCGTCGGCTTATATGGTGACGCAAGTGGCTGCTGAACGGTCTGATATGTCTCAAAATTTGTAGTCGAATTTGGTAGCACCGTGAATGATAATGGACGTTCATTAAACACATCTGTAGATATTGAAGGTGTTGATTTGGCGAGTGATGCGGCTGATGCTGATGTCATTGTGATTCCGCTCAGCCGTCGTATCGAAATTGACGGAGTTGTTGAGGATGTTGAAGAGGATGGCGAGGTCGACAATGGAAGTGAGAATGACGGAAACTTAAAGGTACTATGATCACTGTGCGGACGTTGATAATGTTCTCTTCGACGCTCAGCCGCAAAAGCTTCTCGCTCAGCCGTAAAAGCTTCTCGTTCAGCTGCAAAAGTTTCACGTTCAGATGGAAAAGTTTCTAGAACTTCTCGATCTGCTCCAATAACATCACGTTCAGCTGCAAATATTTCACGCTCAGCTCCAATCACATCACGCTCAGGCGGAAAATAACTATCTTTAATATTTGAACTTAAGAATGGCGGAGAAATGGAAGAGGAGGCTGAAAATGGACCATAATCAGTGCCTGAGTCCGGCGATAATGATAAAGCCTTTGTGTGATTTAAAATTATGAAGCTCTTGGTTGACATTGATGACGATGTCGTTGATGTTGTTGTTGTTGATGTTGAATTAAAAAAATTTGTTTCAGCTAATGGCGAAAGTCGAACTGTCAATTCCTCTTGTTCTCGCTCTTTTCGTAATCGTTCCTCCTCATCCTTTTGCAACTGAATTTTCCGCTTAATATCTTCGAGAATTTTTGCTGTTTGCTCAACAACCAATGCAACTGGTAATGATGAGAATGATGATATCGATGGCTGAACATCCTCAACAATTGAGTCTTCGGCATCGACTGCTGATGTTGTCGTCGTTGTATGGGATGATGTTGCATCCGGTGGAGGTAAATTCGTGATTGGTGATATTGGCGCCAGTTTGATAAATTTTCTTCAATTTTAGTCTCAACTAATTTCTGATAAACTTGATGATGATGACAATGGTGGTAATGATAGTGATGTAAGGATATTCTCATGATCTAAAATATAGAAAGTATTTTTTTGGGGTTTATAAATTGATTGTTTTGGATATTTAAGTAGTTTAAACAAAGATGAGCTCATTTTTTAAGGAAAATTGATCAGGATAAATTGAAACCATAGTTTGAAGGCACCTGAACTTTTATAATCTAGTGCGAAGGCGCCTGAATAGAAAAAAACATAGTGTAAAGCCACATGAACCTCAAAAACTCTAGTGTGAAGACACCTGAACCAAACTAAAACCAATTCTTTTTTCGCAAAGTATTTTCGTCTTCAAAAGCTTACCCTGAAGGTCGCATGAGCTCAAATAAAATTTTCCATGTGCAAATTTCATGTCTTACAGCCCAAACAGGCTTTATGAGCCCTCAAATGTGAGCTGTAAAAAGATCTCATATTAATTTTATTACAAAAATGTGTCGAATGTCTGCTTTATAAAAAAATTTTTTGTTCTTTTTCTTTATGTCTTGATGTCGTCATGCAAGCGAGGTGGAAAGACATCAAAGAAAACTCAAAACGGAGAAGGAAAAAATTGTTTTGAGTTGAAATTTGAGAAGCCACAGAAGACTTTGCTATTTTAGGCAATTTTTGTTACACAGATTGATGAAATTTGGTTCGTTAGATAGGAAAATTTGATTTTAGAGAAATATTTTGATGATCTAACCTCAAATTTTGTGATTTAACCTCACTTTCTTGATTCGTCCTCAAATTCCAGTAACATAACCTCAAAAATTTAATTCAATTTGAAATATTTTTAACTTAACCTCAAGTTTACATGAACTAACCTCAAAGTTCATTAACATCAATCATAAAATTCACAAAAATCACTTTGAATTAATTGCTTATCAATATTCATTTATGTCGATTACTTTGACATGAAAAATGGATTTTTTTTCTATGCTTTATGAGCTTTCATTCAATTTTTATTGGCAATTTGATGGTGCTGATTTTCTTTCACATAAGAATTTTTATGAAAAATTATATTTTGATTTAAAATAAAAAACTCAAAGGAATTTGGGTCATGCATGGGATTGGCAGTTGCGGAAGTTGAATTTTTTGATGAGTTATGATTTTATTTTGAAAGGAGTTTAAGCCCAAAAATGTCTAATTTGATTAAAATTTCTTTGTAAATCTATAAATTTCTGTCAGTGTGATTTATTCAAAAAAGTTACAACACAAAAATTCTCCTTGGGTGGAAAAATTTCCATTTTTTGTTACAAAAAAACTTCTTTTTCTTTGTCCAGTTGACAAACTTGAGCTTTTAGCTAACCCACCTAAAAATAGACATCGTATGTAATAAAAAGAAATAATTATTTTGCCTAAAATAGTCCGCAAGTTGCACAATAACAAGTTACTATGACCATAATTGAACAATAAAACCGAAATAAATTTCTTTGTTGCACCATTAAATGACTCCGTCAATGCGCAATTTTTCCATGGAGTGTGTGGGCAAATTTGATGTATCAGTTTATCCTTATTAAGATAATTAGACACTTGGGATATTGAACATAATTAGAAAACGATCTAAGCAGGACTTTTGTCTTGAATTAAATTAGTTGTGTAGGACTATGGACTAATGTCGAGGGATGGGTACTTGAGTCTATTATAAGGTAACTGTTTCGATGATCTAACTTGATGCTACGCTATAAAAATTGGATTTTAAACTAAACACTTAGCACATAACCTCAATATGTGATAATTATCCAAAAAATGCAACATAACCTAAAAATATTGAAAACTAACCTTAAAATTTGGCAGTTATCCTCAAAATTAAGAAAAATAGCTTCAACAAATGCAGAAGTTAACCTCAAAATTCAGAAGCTAACCTCAAAATTCAGAAGTTAACCTAAAAATTCGGAAGTTAACATCAAAATTCAAGAAAATAACCTCAAAATTTAGAAACTAACCTAAAAATTTAATCAAAATCATTCAGGTATATTTTCGAATCATTGAAAATTAACCTCAAAATTTCTAAGTTAACCTCAAAATTCAGAAGTTAACCTCAAAATTGCAGAAGTTAACCTCAAAATTCAGAAGTTAACCTTAAAACTCAAGAAAATAACCTCATCATTTAGAAATTAACCTCAAAATTTAGAAAAATAACTTCAAAAATGCAGAAGTTTATCCTCAAAATTTGTGAATAAAAATCCATAATTCACAACAATTTTTACAATTTAATATTTTAAATGCAAAACTTTTTTATATTTAGATCCCTTGGCATTGTTAGTGCATTAATATTTAATTAAATCAAACCTAAACATCATTAAACTAGATATAACAAGCTCTAAGAATCGACAAAATGACCAATATTTTTAAATATATAATATAATAAAACAATTTTGATAAAAAATGCTCCTTATTCACCGCCACCAAAATTACTCCCTTACTTGTTCAATTTTTTTTTTCAAATTCACTCTAATTTAAAGTTATTTTCAAGGCAGAAATGAGCTCAACTCTAAGTACAACTGTATATTACTTGACACAGCCAATTAAATCGCTTACTAATGACTCATGAATACTTACTGTTCCATTTAAGCTCGAGAAAAATTAAAAAAATTCTTTTACGCCTTATTTAGAAATTTTTTTAACTTCTTTATCGTCTTATAGTAAGTCAAAGGGATTTTGTGATCCACAAGTCATAGAAAAATCGTTTCGAGGGGAAGTAAAAGTCGAAATGGTATCAAAAGTTTGATGAAAATTGCGAAAAATGATTTTTTTTGCAGTAGAAAAATTTGAAAAAATTTCTAATTCACTTTTTTACTAATTTTTTACTATTTTACTTAAATTTAGTCTAAATACTGTTCAACTTTAAATCACTTTGAATTCCATAAACTGAATAAAAATTGTCCTAATCCTTAATTTACTTATTTTTTCGAGCAGCGAAAAAAAATTTCTTAACGAGTACAAAAAAGTTTTTTTTGTTCTAATTGCAAATTATGTGCGCATGTGCGTGCATTGGAAAGTTCGAATAGACACAACCAGTGCTGGTTTGAGCTTTTGCACATTTACTATAAAGCATTGTGTCCTCATCCCCCATCTGAATACGGATGTTGCAAGAATCAATTCACAATCAGCTGATTTCGAAGGAATTTGCAGTGGAAGTCCGAAAATGGAAAGCGTAAAGGAATTTTACGATGAGTAAATGGAAACATTGCTGTTGTAAAATTGAAGAAAAACGTTTGTTTTGATAGAAAAAATGCGACACAGATATTTTTTTAATGGAAAGTTTATTGAGTTGTCCTATCACGTGGATGTGTGCGTGTGTTTGTGTTGTTTTGGTTTGTTGAAAATTGTTTGAATTTTTCGAGGACGTTTGGGTAGTTTTTTGATGTTAAAAACTTAGTCGTAGCATTTAATCTTTGACTCATTTTTAAGTCGTTGATTTAAATTTTTGAATCATTTTTAAGTCGTTGCTTTAAATCGTTGATTCACTTTTAAGTCGTTGCTTTAAATCCTTGACTCATTTTTAAGTCGTTGATTTAAATCCTTGACTCATTATTAAGTCGTTGCTTTAAATGTTTAATACATTATTAAGTCGTTGCTTTAAATCTTTGATTCACTATTAAGTCGTTGATTTTAAGCTTTGATTCACTATTAAGTCGTTGATTTTAAGCTTTGACTCAATACTAAGTCGCCGCTCTAAATCTCTTTTAACTTATACCTTTAAAAAATATTCAAAAATCCTGAAATATTAAAATTGCAACAATTTAAACTAGTGAAATTTCCAGCGGAAGTGCTTCGTTGCAGTAAAACAAACAAAATTCATTTACTCTAATGCATGCATAAAAATTCCCATTTCTCTTCCTCGGTTGCAAGTTTTTCATCAACTTTGTTGGTGCTTTCATTGTTTTAGTTTAGGAAAATTTACTATACAGTTAGCATCACCAAAAAATTGGAACATTCGTTAGATTTCCTTTATTTTTGTTTGACAAATTTGCATAAAAGTCATTGCCAGAGTTTTTTTTTGATGAATGAAAATTGTTAAGATAGTAGATTACATTTTATATTCAGAATAATGAAATATTTAGATCGTTTTAATTGTTATGCAATGTTTGAGGTAAGAAAAGTGCCTGCTTTGTGGTTTTGATACATAAATTTTGAGGTTATGTGATAAAATTTTGAGGTTATGTGATAAAATTTGAGGTTATGTGACAAAATTTGAGGTTATGTGATAAATTTTGAGGTTATGTGATAAAATTTGAGGTTATGTGACAAAATTTTGAGGTTATGTGATAAAATTTTGAGGTTATGTGATAAAATTTTGAGGTTATGTGATAAAATTTGAGGTTATGTGACAAAATTTTGAGGTTATGTGATAAAATTTGAGGTTATGTGATAAAATTTTGAGGTTATGTAATAAATATCTTACTAAAGTCCTGTAAAATCCAAAAGTCAAACACAAAAATAAAAATTTAACTTTTATTGTTAACACATTCACTTTTATTTTCATTTTTTATGCCATAACATTTTCATTTTATTACAAAAAGATTTTTTCATACCTTTTAAATTTTAATATTTTTACTGCTTTTTAGGATAACAACGGAGATAAATTTACTATAATTATTTTTAAAAAAACTTGTTTATTTTCTTCGCTTAATTTTTTTTAAATTTACAATGGAAGAATTTCTTGTTATTTTCTAGTTTATTTCTTTCACGAAAAAAAATACATTTTCTTAATAAAATCTACAATTACAAAAAAGTTATGCCTAGAGATATGTGAAGCCCTTTGTGCTGCTTTTTATTATATTTTACACAAAGAACTTCCTTTCCTAGGTAAAATGCATAAGAATCATGTTTCGTTAATTTCAATTTTCATTCAGTTTTTTCATTTTATTTTCTGAAAATTCATTTCCTTTTTTAACTTTTATATTGTTTTTCTCACTTTTCTCTATTTTTAGTGGCAATTTTTTTCTTCTTTATTTTCTATTTGTTGCTGCTAGTTTAGTTCTTGCAAATAATTGGAGGCAGTTAGTACATTCACCTAGTTGAAATTCTAAGTATTTTATTATTTATTATTCTAAAATATTCTTTTTAAAAAATTAGAGTTAAAAAAGTTTTAATTTTGATTCCAATTTAAAATATTGTTTAACTTTTTTTCAATTATTTATTATTAGATTTAAAAATTTGTTTTTGAAAAATTAAAAATTTCTTGAAAATTGTAATAAATTTGAATTTTTATAAAAAATTACAAAACTATAATTTAAATTGAAAAAGTCATTTTTGCAAATTTCTTTTCATTTTTCTTTGACTTTTTTCTATTCTGATTATTTTTCCTCTCAATTTCCAATAATGAATTCAACTTTCTTCAATAATTTTCATATTTTCAATTTTAATACAAAATTTTTCGACAATTAAAACATAAATATTCAACTAATAATTTCTCATTAGCGAGTAAAATGTGAAAAATGTCTTTTTTGATAGAATTAAATAACAGTGAGTTCAATTCAATTAAATTCTTAATTTATTCATTAAAATGCGAGAATGAAAATTTCCATTTCAACTTCCACGCGATTTTCTGTATAAATTTTTGTTATTTTATTGACTTACACATTAAATTTTACAAATACAAATTCAACAACGATTACATTTACAAACATTTTTATTTTTTTATAAACATTTTCATCTAAATTTTCATCCTTTTTTGTATATAAATAGCTTTCTTATCTATCCTCGCGCTTTAATTGTCAATATGTTAATTTTATTCACTTCCTTCCTTCCGCTTTTCATGCTTAATAATTCAGTTCAACACTTTTCACTGTTGTTGATGTTTTTCGTGTGATTTTATGTAAATTTTTTACTTTTTTTGAAGTGTTCACTAATTTTACACTTTTATTAAAATTATCTCGTCAATTCTTTTAATTTCTAACTGCTGAAATTGAAAATTCGACAATTTTATTATTTTTTGAGGTTAGGTCACAAATTTTTTTGAGGTTAGGTCCCCTTTTAGCATCGTTTTATTCTCAGTTATTGAGGTTTATTGCCTCATTTCCTCTCTTTCCTTTTGACTTTTTTTGCTCTACTCAAATTATGTCACACAAAAACGTAGAATATAATACAAGAATTTTAGATTTGTGTGTTTATATGAGACTCAAAGCGGCAATTCCAATTTTCTTATGGAAATAATAAACTGAGTCAGTGAAAAAAAATATGTGTGAACGTGAAACGAGTTTAATGGGTTTGTGACTTGAACTGAACGTCTAGTAAACATCAAGAACAAAAGAGGACGTGTGAGAAAAATTCTATAATAAAAAAATTGCAATAAAAAAGTAAAATATTTTGAGGTAAGAATGTTGAGACGTGAATTTTGAAGCTAATAAAAGAGGAGTTTTATGGTTTTTGAGGCAGTTTTAACGATGAGTTGTGACTTTTTCAAAAAAAACTTAAAACTTGGTGACTTAACCTCAAAATTTTGTGACCTAACCTCAAAATTTTGTGACCTAACCTCAAAATTTTGTGAGCTAACCTCAAAATTTTGTGACCTAACCTCAAAGTTTTGTGACCTAACCTCAAAATTTTGTGACTTAACCTCAAAATTTCGTGACTTAACCTCAAAATTTCGTGACCTAACCTCAAAATTTTGTGAGCTAACCTCAAAATTTCGTGAGCTAACCTCAAAATTTCGTGACCTAACCTCAAAATTTTGTGAGCTAACCTCAAAATTTTGTGACTTAACCTCAAAATTTTGTGATCTAACCTCAAAATTTCGTGAGCTAACCTCAAAATTTTGTGATCCAACCTCAAAATTTTGTGATCTAACCTCAAAATTTTGTGATCTAACCTCAAAATTTTGTGATCTAACCTCAAAATTTTGTGACCTAACCTCAAAATTTTGTGATCCAACCTCAAAATTTTGTGACCTAACCTCAAAATTTTGTGACCTAACCTCAAAATTTCGTGACTTAACCTCAAAATTTTGTGACCTAACCTCAAAAACTTTCAAATTCCTTCAAAAATTCCATATCTTTTTTTGGCTTTTCTAATTTTTATTGTGTTGATATTTTTATGATTTAATTCCATAATTTCTAAAAGATTTCTTATTTTACAACCTGCAGCTATTTTTTTATTATTGATTATTTTCCTATATTCTCTTAAAATTACATTTTGCTGGTATTATTTTTATATTTTCTTCATTACTGCACATTCAGATTTATTTTCTTTTTATGATAAAAATAACGCTAAGAAAATTTTTCTTCTTTTTGACATTTACGATTTTTTTTGGGTTTCTTTGTTGATCTTTTGCTGTGTTCTATTCTTTTTTAGATAAAATGAGTGAAAAATTTGAATATTTCTGTGAAGTTAGCAGTAAATTATGGTCTCAACATAAGCAGGGGTGTAGTCAGAAATGTTTCTAGGAAAGGGTCAGACTTCCTGAATGGTACACAATTTTTCAAATAAAATACACAAAGTTAAAATTCAACTTAAAAAAGTAGGCAAAAATTCGAAAGTTTCTTCCAAGGTCAACTCTTTCTTCATCTTAATCCCAAAAATTCTTATTTTTCATCAAACAATTTTTTCTATTCCAAACTCTAGCATCAAAATTGATCGGCTTCTATTCTCTCTAATCCATTAGGAAGCCAGAAAAAATCATTTTTCATTATTTCCCTCGAATTTTTCTTCATTTCCTTAGTTTTTTATGTGGGCCGATGAGGGGTGACTGGGGTCGTGAATGAAGCAATGGAAATGTCAAGGTCTTCAATTTTCTTAAAGCTTTTTTTTATCTCATCAATTTAGTTTCTCTTGTTTTGCCTTTTCTATTCTTGTCTTTATAATGAAAATTAATGAAAATTTTACAGTCACTGAGTTGTGGATTTATGGTGTGTGTTATCTTTTTGTGTCGTGGATTGATGTGAGATTAGATTGATGGGGGGATTAGAAAGCTGGTATGGTGAACTCGGAAATTAATTTTGGAAATTTTAATTTTAATTCTTATGATATTAAACACAAAGATTGTTTATGAAAAAAATTATACTTCTTTTCTTTTATTAAAAAATAAACTGTCAATCTAGAAAATAGGTATGATTGATTGAGTCGTGAATTGCTTCAGAAATATTAAAAATTGTGAACATTTGTCAATAAATTAGCATAAGGACCATCAAAAAGAGACATGCTGCAGCAGCATCATTGACCAATCAATCAAAAAAATATTCAAGTTTTAGACAAGATTCTAATTTTTGGGAGAATCACTTCTCGAGTGGTCAATCACAATTGTGTGTCTAAATTTGTAAACTGTTTAATTTTGTCATTTTTATCTTAAATCCGTTCTATAGGTGGGAGTGAGGAGGGGGTTAATACCTTTCAGCTTTTCTATAAAATTTAATTTCAATTTCTTCTTAATTAATTTCATTCATTTCACTATTTCTAGGGACTATCTCGTTGTTTGTTTAGTTAAAATTTACAAATTATGCATTTTTCACTTTTTTTAGATTTATTTGAATTTTTCAATTTTATTTTCCAAATTTTCTCATAGTTAACTTTTAACAAATTCAAATCCAATTCAGATTTATTTTTATTTTTTCTAATTTTAAAATTTTCAAACCTTTTTAAAAAGTTTCTTCGACTAAATAGTCCATGCTTTCCTCATTCTGGTTGCTGTTGTCGTTGCTATCGTTATTTCTATTATTATGAATCACGACTCGACTGCTGGTCCTGGCTGGCACGTACTTTCCGTAGCCCTGGAGGTTTTTCATTGTTGGGTTTGAAGTTGCAGTTTTTATCAGTTTTATTTAAATTTTGGAATATTGATTATTATTTTTTAAAATTTGAGTTTTGATAAATTTAAATTGAATTTCACAATTTTTGTGAAGATAATCAAAATTTTTATAATTGCAATATTTTTGCATAGTTTGACGTCATTTAGTGTTTTTTGTTGGTTGACAGGATCAAAACAAGAACAGGAAGAAAAAGAGAAAAAAGAAAAGAAAATTGTTAGGAAAAGTTTAACTAAAATAAAGAAAAAAATATTAAACATTTAAAAAGTTTAAAAACATAGAAAATTGACATCGAAACGACGATTTTTTTCAAACTTTAATTAAATAACAGCGAACATTTAAGTTTTTTTAATGAAGACACTTTCTGGTATATTTTTAGATTTCATTATTATTAAAATTATTGTAAGATTTAAACTTGAATATCCAGACTTATAAATTGGATCATTTTTCGTCTGGAAATAAGAAAGATGGAGCTAAAATTACACAGTTTAAATCTTTTAAGTTACTAAAAATTAAATTTTGTTAAAAATTAAAAAAAAAATAGTTTATAAACATTAACATTAATATTGTTTTGAAATTAATTTCTAAGTGATAATGAAGAATTTATTGTTCAAAAATATTTTTGTAGGATGAAAAAAATTTCAAATATTTTAACAAAATCTACAAGGATTATGTCCAAGAAAGTATTTGAGGATAGAAAAGTATGTTCAAGTAAAACATTTAATTTAAAAAATATGTTAAAGCATTTTCAGTCCTCACAAACGACATCAAAAACAACAATAAAAAATTCAATAAAAATAGTTTTTTACAAACCACATTCCAAATACACATTCCGTCAAAAAGCAATAGTTTTAAAAATATTAACAGAGCAGCATGAAAGGCTTAAAATGTCATAAACGTTTCTTCACAATTGACCAAAAATAAAGAAGAAATTCAAAATAGAAAATATGCACAGAAAACACTTAAAAATAATTTTTTTTGTTTGATACAAAAATTGGTTTTTGTCTTTCAAGCTGAAAAAGAACTTCAAAAACAAAAATTCACACAAAGTTAAAAAAATAAATAAAATTTTATTTTTAAATAAACGTAAATATTAAAAATAATATTTTTTATTTTTTGTTAAAATTAAAAAACCTAAAACTTTAAATTAAAAATATTAAAAATTTAAAATTGAAAAAATATTAAAAATTTAAAAAATATAAATTTACTAACTTTAAGCTGTTTTTTTACAAAAAGTTTATACAAAATATTTCACAAAACATTTTTTTTTTCAAATTTATTTTCGCATCAAAATTTATTACCTTTTTGGGTTTCTATTTTCATCAACAAAATACAAACAATGAATCATCATTAAAATCTCCAATTTACATGCTTCAACGACTACACAAAATTTTACAAGTTTTACAATTAAATAAATTCATTCAGAAAGATTTTGATTTTTGCAGTTTTCGAAAGCCTTTTTTTAATTTGAGAAGAAAGTAAGGTTTATAGAAAAAGTTTTAAAAAATGATTATGAACAGCAATTTTGCAGCATTCAATAAAGTTAGAGAAAAGATTTCTGTGGAATCATTAAAGAAAATTTGAAGTTTATATAAAAAGTAGAATTTTTAAAATTTTAAAATTCAATTTTCTAAATTTAAACTTTTTTTAAAAAAAATTCAAATTTCTAAACTTTTAAAAATTTAAAAATCCAAATTTTTAAAATTTTAGTTTTAAAAATTTAAAAATCCAAATTTTTAAAATTTTAATTTTAAAAATTTAAAAATCCAAATTTTTAAAATTTTAAGAAATCCAAATTTTTTAAATTTTAAAAATTCAGCTTTTAAAATTTAATATTTTAATTAACATTTAATTTTAAAAATGTTAAATTAAAAAATAATTAAAAGTTGAAAATTTCATAAATAAATTTTCTTTAATTATTCACACAACAAACGCCGAAAATACAGAAAAACAAATTCAAAAATTCATTTCAACAACAAAAAAAAAGTCATTCAATCAACAAAAATAAATCAGAATTTGAAATTGCAAACCTTTTTCTGTATTTTTATAGGAAAAATTTATTTTCATATCCAAAGTTTCAAATGCAAAGCAAAAAGGTGAGTTTATTTTGGTTGGTGTCAAAATATTTTTCACAAGAAAAATTTGTTAAAAAAGAAATACAAGTAAGAATGAAAATTGTTATAAGTTTGTGGATTAACATAAAATATTAGTAATTTTAGATTTTTTTAGATTATTTTTAGTTAATTTTTTATGAAAGTGATAACATTTACTACAAAACACAAAACTAATATTAAAAAATAAATAAATTTGGAAGAAAAATTGATGATTTTTTTTTTGTTTAAATGGAAGAATTTTTTTAATAAACTGGATTTTAAGAAGTTCTAGATTTTTTTATTCTAATGAAAATTCTAAATTTTAAAATTAGTTTCTAAATTTATTTAGATAGTTGCCTTTTGAATTTGTTAAAATAAGCTCGATTGTCATTTTAGAAAAGTAAATCTTGAATAATTATTTTTAATTTTTTAATTTATTAGAAATTTTAATGAACTAAAATCATCTTTCTTTAACTAGATCAGATCCAGCTAAGATATCCTAAATTTTTAACACTCTGTCGACACATTTATAACTTTTCTACTCTAATGCCATTACTTTATGATTTAAATATACTAAAATAAAAGTTTTCTATAAGATTTTTAATTTTCTTTTAAGACACTCATTGGGAATTATTCACCTATAATTTACTTGCAAATTTATATTCAACTGTAAACCAATAAAAAAAATTATATTTTTTAAATTTTTAAAATTTAGAAATTTTTACAAATTTTTAAAATTTAGAAATTTTTACAAATTTTTAAAATTTAGAAATTTTTACAAATTTTTAAAATTTAGAAATTTTTACAAATTTTTAAAATTTAGAAATTTTTACAAATTTTTAAAATTTAGAAATTTTTACAAATTTTCAAAATTTAGAAATTTTTACAAATTTTTAAAATTTAGAAATTTTTACAAATTTTTAAAATTTAGAAATTTTTAGAAATTTTTACAAATTTTTAAAATTTAGAAATTTTTACAAATTTTAAAAATTTTGAAATTTTTACAAATTTAACAAATTCTAAAATTTCTATAAATTTTAAAATTTAAGAAAAACTATAAAAAAAATAATTCAATTTACTAAAAAGTTGATAATTTAAGTAATTTCACAAAAATTCAAATTCCATAAGTGAATAATTCCCAAAAAAATTCTACCATGCAAAACCTAAACTAAATTTTCTAATAAACTAAATCAAATTTAGAAAAACTTTTTCAACTTAAATAATATTTTTTGCAACTTAAAGCAAAACCAAACAAAAAGGAGGGGAAAGTTTTCTGTTGAAGTGAGAAAAAAAGTAAATAAAACTTTTCATGTGTGTATTTTTGTGTTCATTTTTGAGGTAGAATTTTTATTTATTTTATTTCCCTTTTCTCAAAAAGTAAAATTTTGTTAAGGAAATTTTTCAACATTTTCTATTTTGCTGTTTGGCATGAATTTTGATTAAATTGTGAATTTGTGTCTTTTTCCTGTAAATAAAATAAGAAAAAGTTTTTTTTGGAAATAAAGACGTGAATGTGAAAAATAGGTGTTGAATGGGGAAAAATATGAAAATGATTTGTAAGTTAAAAATTTAAAAAAATATTCGAATACAAAAAGCAAATTTTTATTTCAAAAACTCACAAAAATTAGATTAATTTAAATTTAAAAAGAGATAACTATTTTTTTAAAAAAATCCAAAATTTAATAAAATTTACTGACTTTTAAAAAAAGTTATTATTTTTTAAAAACAACTCTAAAAAAAGTGTCAATTTCGAAAAATATTTACTGAGATTAAAAACTTAAATAAGTAGTTTTTTAAATACAAAACTGCTTTACCGACTTTTCTCATTTTTTTAAATTAACATTTAATTTTTATAATTCATATTTAAGTTTTAATTCTCACTAATTAAAAACATACAAAATTGAGCAAAAAAACTAATTGAAAAATATTTTTTAAAAAACTATCAAACTTACTAAAAAACTAAACTAATTATTAATGAATGATACGTGCATGATTAATTTTTTTAGAGGTTTTATTTTTAGGTATTCAATTATTTTTGTTATTAAAACTAATAAATTTTTGAAGTATTTTTTAAAAGATTCAATAAAAACGAGAATTTTAATAAATTTTTAACTGAAGCTAATTTGAATACTAATTAAGATATAAATAAATTGAAAAAAATTTAAAAATTTAGAAAATTTGAATTTTGATCAACAAATTTTTAAAGTTTCCAAAAGCAAACAAAAATTTATCATTTTTTTTCATAAAACGCAAAAACCGAAAAAGCATTTTTTCAATATTTTCAAAATAATCATTATAAATTCTCTCATTGTTAACTAAAATTCTTTGATTCCATAATTATTCATTTGGCGACATTTACCTTGTAGCGTTTTCCGTTACAACATCGACCGCAACATGTCTGCAGGAAGCCAAGCTTGCTGATTCGCGCATGTATTGGACTCGTGAGGGGTGATGGTGACCCAGGACGCTTCGTTGCACCATTAAAAGTGTCTAGGTCGGTGAACTCGCGATCCTATAATTTGAATTTGAGTAAAAAGTTAGAAATTATTAACAAATTTTTTGCAACAAATTTATTTATAAATTGATCTGAAATTTTTCAGCTTTACTCACCGTAGCCTTCTCAAGACACTTCAGCAAGTGATGATGCTGCATTTCGAAAATATCGTCATCACTGAGCTCATCTGAATCCAGTCCCTGTTGGTGTTTGAGCAGTCTTGTCTCAGCCAATCGTTTCTTGCATGCAAATGCAGCTGACGAGCTTGCCTTTGCCACACGGATTCTCGCCAAGCGTGCCTTCCTCTGTGCTTTTCGCTTATCAGCTCGTTGATTTTGATGATAAATACGTGAAAAGTTAGACACGATGACGGGTACAGGAAGGGCGATGACCAACACACCAGACAATGAACAAACACCACCAACAATTTTTCCAGCTATCGTTTCGGGCACCATGTCACCATAACCCAATGTTGTCATTGTTACAATTGTATACCAAAATGCAGCAGGAATTGATGTGAAATTCGTTCCATCCACATTCTTTTCTGCATAAAACATGACTGTGGCGAAGATGATGATTGCCATGGCGAGTGAAAAGACGAGAAAACCAAGTTCAGATGCACATGATTTGAGGGTGTAGCCAAGGATTCGGAGACCTTGCGAGTGACGTGAAAATTTGAAAATTCTGAAAACTCGAAACACTCGAAGTGTCACAAATGCTCCAGATACGTCGTCATTGTCTGTCATGAATAAGCCTATGTAATATGGCATGATGGCCTAAAGATGAAGAAAAGTTAAAAATGATTTTTCCAAATTTTACATAATTTATCAATATTTTCTTATATTTTTGAATCATATTTTTCCAACATCTTGTAAATCGTTATCTACAAGAACTTAATCTTCTACCCCAACTTCACCATCTCCCATCCACAACCCTCCACACAATTTATCATACAACCCTCATAAATCATAAATATTAAGCTTAAAAAAAACTTTATTTTCAGATACTTACAACAACATCAATAACAGACATAACGGATCTTACAAATCTCCATCTGTCGGGTGCAGCGAACAATCGTAAAAGATATTCAGCTGTGAAAATCATTACGCATGCTGTATCGAGGCAGAAGAAGACCACTTTGTATCGTTCACCGCATGAAATTGTACCAGCTCTGCCAGGCCTATGACCGCATGGGACTGGAATGAGGGAAAATTAGTTTAGTTTTTTAAAGTTTTCATCGAATTTAAAAAAATTTTAATTAAATTTTCCAGATTTCCTACTTATTGCACCTAACATAAATCATTTTTAATGCCGTTAAAACTCACCTGTCTCAATAACATTAGCCATAACGGAAACAGCAATAAAGAATCCGGTAACATAATAAAAAACGAGTGCAGATGTTGATGTGTGTGGATTCTCAAACGCTCTCCACATTTTCTCTCGATTATTTGTCAATGGCGGACGATTAGCTTCACCATTCTCACTCAACTTATCATCCATTAATCTCTCTTGATTCTCACGCTTCCGATCTCTATAATCTTCATAACAGCAGTCACCAATGACATCGGGTAAGATGCCAAAGAATGATAACTCTTCATCATATGACAACAGACATTCGTGACGCGGATAATGCAATTTACCAGTATGATAATAATTAAGTATGTGTCGAAAGATTTCCGGATCACGATCAAAAAAATATTCACACAAGTCCTCGTCATAGAAAAATTCTCGTTCCGTTGAGCCGAGTAATGTGTCTGGGTATTTCTCCAATGTCGTACGCCACGTTTCAAAACGTCGACCTGACACATTAATTAGCATTTTCTCATCTTCCGCCTTTCGACGATCCTTTTTGACCACTGGTGGTGGCGGTAGTGGATTTGCAGCGATTGGCACCCATCCTACTGCTGCTGCACGAGCGAAAGGTAACCATGCTGCCGCCACTGACGCCATCGGCAGAGATTTGAAACGTGACGCTGTTACCTCGTATGGTGGCACGATGGTGCGATTTTATAATCACTTGGGTATTGTATGTGGTGAAGGGGGTTTTGGGGGTTGGGTGGATAGTTGATGTTAGTTGTGAAACTGCTGTTGGATGAGATTCTGATGTGGTTGGAATGGTCGAAAAGTTATGGAGATGTTCTGAAAATTAGAGAAATTGTGAAATGTTGAAAATGTTGAAAATAGTGCAATTTTAATGTTAAATGTTTAAAAGGAAATTGAGTTCAAATTATCATGAAAACAAGGTTGCACCAGAGGTATAGTCAGAAATTTTCCAAGAGTTATGAGCATTTCAAATGGGGAGTTCAGACTTTTCTAATTACCATCTGCCCACCCCTGCTGTCTAAGCCCCTGGGCTGTACATCTACAAACCAATCTCAAAACTAATTACACAAAATGTCATTACAAAATCTTTGATACCGAAATTATCCATGATGTAATAATCCAATTGTACATTTTCTATAAATATCCGAATGGGTTTCATGAAGAAGCTAGTTATCGCAAAATTGTATCAGTAACAACAACAACTAACCTTTTACTCTATCCTCACTAATGACTGAAAATATCATTAAAACTTTCATTAAATGAGAAAAAAGTTATATTTGGAATTATGTGATAAACATTGAATGGAATTAGTTGGAATGTTGTATAAATTGTAAGAGAATATGCGAAAACCTGAAGAACTTTCGGCAGTGGAGTGTCAAATTTTGATACTAATTAAGTCACACCGTAAATATTGTTTTAAAATGACTCATCAAAAACCAGAATAAAATTCCCAAAAAGTTCTCTTTCAAATCCTGACAAAATCTCCGCAAAGAACAAACATTTTAAAATTACAGCATAAATTACTCGATATCCCATAGTTACTCATGTATATGAACTATTAACACATCTATTCAATTCAAAACTGCACAAAATGTGTCGATAACTATCAGGTATAAAATTGCATGTTCTATGGCAATAATAACTGCTGTATTGATACAAATCTACATACAATTTTACAAACTGAGCCCTTTTGTAAAGCTTTTGTGTTAATTGATGTATTTTGAGTCTCTATGAGGCTGTTGAGGGAATCACTTGAGAGGATTATTGTTTAGGGAAAATTTTAATTTTGATTTAAATGATTTTGAGGTCATGTTTGAGAACTATGAGACTTGTTTAGATATTTTACAAAATTTAACTAAAATTAAATTTTAGGTTCTTCACTTTTTAACCCCCTTGAATGACAGACTCTCATAAATGACCCACCATTGCCATTAAAATATCCTCAAATCCATACAAAATTCACCAAAAATTAACTTTATATTTTTAGCTTCATAAAAATTCAAATTTATTTTGGTCATCAAAAATCTTTTGCGACATATTCAAATTTTAATATATTTTTGTTGGTGTAAATATTTATGACGAGAGCCGAAGTGAACATATCATGTGAATATTCATTTTTTAATATTCATAAAACTTTCCGTAAAATGACTTTGTTATATTTTCATAATTTCTTTTTTATAGTCGCTCAGGGGCTGGTTGCATGGTATCCCTGGGGTAACCCCAGGGGTATAGTGTAGGATATCCTTTATGCTAACTTAATGCTATCTGTAGTTTAAGCCAACTTTTGTGATTCGATTTGGATTTTGCCAAATTTAGTAAGATTTTGTTAATTTTATTTCAAATTTTGCTCATCTTTTGTAATAATTTCATCAATTAAACTCGATTTTTATTATTATTCCTTTTTAAAAATTTTGATTCAAAATCAATTCAATCCACTTTGTCTCAATCCATTCATAAATATTTCATCTCAGTCATCTTCTTATTCCGCAAATCCAAAAGGCAATTTTCCAAAACAAAATCCTTTTTTCCATACATTTACTAAGTTTGTTTAATTTAGTAGTTAAACCAGTCATGGTAATAAGAATAGAAAGCTATAATTCGGCCAACATCCATCCACAAGCACATACATTTTCTCTCTCATTTCATACTCATCCCTTTGTGGCTTAGTAAGCAGAAAAAATTCATGAATGTGAACAGCAGCAAGAACTGGAGGGAAATAAATGGAAAGTATGCAATATTCAGTAACTACAATATAATGAACTTGTAGTCATGAATATTGAAAATTCTTATTCTGCTGACCTTTTGATTTATTCTCGAATAAGTCATTTTTTGGGGATTCAGATGTGCTTTGGGAAAATATTTGATTAAGGTTTTTTTGGGATATTTGTCTGAGGATTCAGATGCTCGATTTTATTAAAATTTGAAAATATATAAAAATGCGCTTTAGACACTTGAACTGTGATAATTTTCATACTTGTTCAATTTTTGTTAGGAGAGTCATTTTCAAACGAACCTCTTCAGTTGTGGATCTAGACATAAAACACAAGCCAGGGCCCGGTTTCTTGGGTACACCCAAGTCTATACCCCATACCCTAGGGGTTTACAGAAGGGATATTTCAATTTGTTTTGATTACAAACTAAAAGTACAGAAAATATTCCACTTGACATTTTGAGGATGTCAAGTTGCAAAAAAAAATCCATAAACCCAAAAGTTCTTCAAACAGAAAAAATTTTACCCGAAAAAAATTCCACAATCCTAAATTTTTCATGAAAACAGAGAAAATCCAAATGAGTAAATGAGCCATAAACAAAGGAGCATGACAAAAAAAGTGAGTCAAAAAAATTACGCAAATGAAAAAATAGCCCAAAATGTGCGTGACTTGCATGTCTCTGTGATTTTAGCCAAATGGATTTTTATGTAATTTTCATAGAGAATTGTCGACGTGGATTTATTACAAATTGCTCGTCTATGAATTTTTTTCTCTTTCTGTACGGTCATCAGAGGCACTTAAAGGAACATAATCTACAATAAGGAAGACATTTTTGTTGTAAAACATCCGCATTTTTCTACTTTTTTCTCTCTCGGTTTTTTGGTCATTGCAGTGAAAAAGTTTTTTTTTTTTATTTTTGAGTAGATTTTTTCAATTATGGTTAAATGAAGTGGTAAGCAATTTTGAGATGAACTGACGGACAAGCAAGCAGATAAAACAGCGAACATAAAAAAAAGTTATTCCAATTCTTAAAGTTGCTTGTCCTTGAAAATTTAATTAAAAAGGCTTGAAACTTTCTTATCATAAACTAAAATTTACAACAAACAAAAATCCTTGGCACTTTTGCACATGCAACAAAGCTCAATAAACCAAAACAATATTTTTTTTTTAAAAAAAATGTCAAACGGAAGTAAACGAGCAACTTCAAATGAGTTTGGCGTCATTGTTCTCTGCCATTAAATAAAGTTTTCTTTTTTTCCACGTAACTAAATTATTTGCTTGCTATTCACATTTTTCTTTTCTTGTTGTAGGGGAATTTGAAAGTGTTAATGAGAATTATTCAAGAGCTTTTTTGGCTCATGTGAACCTCCTTCGCTGTTGCTTTTTCTGATTAATTTAATGAAAATGGAAAAGTTTTGTGAGAAAATGGAACGAAATGATGGAAATTTATTACATTAATGGGGTAGAATTGGAGTTTATTGGGTAGAATTTTTAATTACATAGAAAAAGGTTTGCAAATTTTACATTAAATCCGTAATTTATGTCAATTATCCTAGAATATTCAATAATCAGTCACTTGATGCATCCCACAATGCATCATAAATTAAATATATTAAATTACTCTCAATAATTGTGTCAATATCGATAATTTAATTTTTTGTGGTGCTTTTAATCGAATTTTAATGATTTAAGTGCATTAATGAACAGGATAAGTGTCATTAATTTTGGGAGTATTTTTGTAGATGTACATAATTGTTTTTTGCTGTCTAAATATTTTAATTGATAATCTTTAATCTGTGAACCAACAGACATCAGTCATTCCAGTCAATCTGTGAGCTTAGAGTATCACAGTACACAGTCTACTCAATAACACATTTAACCTCAATTTCATAGAAAAAAAACAGAAGTCAATTCCCCCCTCTCCAACTCTAATCCTCGACTCATTATCTACCACCAAATAAATTTTCAATCTTTCTCACATCATGTCGCCATCCAGATTCAATTCGTCAATTATTATCTCGTGCCAAATGAACTTTTGTGTGACATCCAAAAAAATTGTTTTTGGGGTTGTTCAAAAATTACGTCACGCCGTTCCAACCTACCCTTGTCATAAATTTTCCATACAAAACTGTCACAATTTTAAATTTGAAATGATTAAAAAAATTCAATCACCCCCCTAGAGTGTGACGTAACTTCTGAACAACCCCCTCCTTGCCGAATGCATGAAAAAGTCCAGATTGGGTAATGAAGTCGAAAAAATATTGCTTCTGCTTGTTGTTTTGGCTCTCTGCCATAATTGCAATGGTCTCATTTAACTTAATAATGTCAGAATCATAAAAATGGCATTTTAGTTGAGTGTGATGAGGAAGTGCGATGAGGATGAGACTTTTTTTTCTTAAAGAGAATTTTTGAGCGAGACATTTTCTTTGTGAAAGTTTTTCAGATGTGTTGTGAATATTTTATGCTAAATTAGACTAATTTAAGGCAGTGACTCGAGAAGATTTAGATAAAAATTGTGTTAAATGGTTTGAATGAGGGATATTGATGCTTGGATAATTTTATGATTTCAAGGTTGAAGATGTGAGGCTGACCTAGAGAGAATTTATTGGTTGAGAGCTTTTTAGAGGTTAGGAGCTTTTTTGAGGTAAACCTTTTTTATGTCATGAATCTTTCTTGATTATTTTTTGAGCTTTTAGATCCTTTTTGAGGTTAGCTTTTTTGAGATTTTAGAGGTTATAATTCCCTCTTGATTAGGATTTTTGTGATTATGCACTTTTTGAAGTTATGAGCTTTTGAGGTTAGAACCACGCTACGTTGCCAAATTTCTCACAAATTTAACAAAACTAAACACTATGTTGCCAGTTTTTCGTATCCTTTTTTTCAAAGTTTGCATTCATACCCAAAAATTACCACCAGTCATTAATTTTTCTCTTTTTTAATTGTTTCCGATCCATAATTTTATTTTGTGTCCCAAAATTACTTCAACGTGAAAAATCTTAGTAGCTTTTGACATTTTTCTGAGCTTCACAGTCGTTGACATTTCAAAGTTGCTGATATTTTTTTTTGATTGTTTAAGAATTCATAAGGCTTCATCAGATCTCTCGTCATTGCTACATTAATTTGATAACGTACAAATGTCAAAAATGAAAGGAAAATGACGGAGAAGAGAAAGGTTGGAATTTGAGATGATGAAATTGTTGGAATGTAGATTGAGTGATGGGAATCAGACATTTTTTGAGGTTAGATTGGTAAAATTATTGTGCAAATTGAGATGTTAGGGATGATTGGGCAATTTTGATGGTTTTTTGGAAAGAAAGTTATTGAATTTTTCTAATCGGACTTAATTTTTTGTAGATTTAATATTCAAGAAACCTGCTGCAAAATTGAAAACATTTTCAACGATTTTAAACACCGCTCCACTACTCAAAGCTTCAACTTTTGTTACATTTTTTCCAATAAAACTCTTTTTTTTATTTCATTTTGTGAAACTTCAGCACGTAAAATATTGAAAGTTGTTATTATTTCGGTCTGTTGTGAAA
Source organism: Chironomus tentans (assembly GCA_963573255.1). Lineage (NCBI taxonomy): Eukaryota > Metazoa > Arthropoda > Insecta > Diptera > Chironomidae > Chironomus > Chironomus tentans. The sequence continues at coordinate 1,316,826 of OY754305.1, forward strand.
ACCTTTTCGCTCATAATTTGTGAATACTTAATGTATCTGCGCTGTTTTGTGCGATCTGCAGAAATTTTGCTTATTGTATATTTTATTTGCAGTAAATTTGCGTGAATGAGATGTGCTCAGCGGAAAATGGGCTTTTTAAATAAATTTTAAGGGGGCTTTCGGGCTTTTATGATAAACACATGTGAATTGAACACGTGGGTACATTTTTTATATTTGGAGGTTATTTTTCGAACTTTTGAGGTTATGTTGCCAATTTTGAGGTTATAATGGAAATTTTTGAGGTTATGTTGCCAATTTTGAGGTTAGAATGGAAATTTTTGAGGTTATGTTGCCAATTTTGAGGTTAGAATGGAAATTTTTGAGGTTATGTTGCCAATTTTGAGGTTAGAATGGAAATTTTTGAGGTTATGTTCCCAATTTTGAGGAAATTTTTGAGGTTATGTTGCCAATTTTGAGGTTAGAATGGAAATTTTTGAGGTTAAGTTGCCATTATTACAAAAAAAATTTTAAATGGTGCAATTTTCCCAAAACTGTCATGTCGTCCAACACATAATCTATCCACACAGAACTAAGCTCTTTATTAATCCCACACAAAACCATATTTTCCAACTCCATTCTCAACCCACTTTTAATATCAAAAGCAATAATTTATGAGAAATGTGTTAAAAAAGAGTTTATGTCCATTAATCTGTCTCATAAATTAAACATTTTTTGACATTATTGCAATATTTTTCCACCAATCTCTTTCATGCTTTATATAGTGCTCACAATTTGTTGTGAGAGAAAATTAAAATAAAACTTTTTAAATTGAATGAAAAAATAGAAAAGTTTATCGTTTTTAATGAGATGAGGCGAGTTAAAAAGTTTGTTTGGTGCTGAACATGATGAAGGGTTGGGATATAGGAGCTAATGACTTGTCTGTTTAAAATATTTTGAGAATTTTGTGTAAATTTGATTTTTTTATGGTTAGAATTTTAGAAACTATTAATTTCATAATTTATTGCTTAATTCATGGATTTGTTAAAACTTTCAAGGACTCTCGGCTACTAATGGATGAAATAAGCTTCTCTCAATAAGTCATGACCAGTTTTTCAGAATATTTCACATTTTCAAATGTCAAAAAGCTTTTCAATTGCACAACTTTTTAATATAAATCAAAAACCCTCAAAACCAACGCATCAAATGAACTTCGTTCATGTCTATCATTCTGTCATTTCCCGTTATTTTCATTTCAATTGTTTCTCTTTTCAACAACTGAGCTTCATTTTCAAAAGCTTGCATTTTTTCAACTTCAACTCACAAAAGTTAAATCTTTCCATCCAAATGCAGCCAGATTGCAGCAGCACAGATGGTTTGCAATTATTTTCATGTAAAATATTAATTTTAATTAAGATTTTGATATTTTTGGTCAATAATTTGACAGATCATAACCCTAAAAAGCCACAAAACCACATCAACTCTTTGTAAAATCTGGCAACATCGCAAGAAATTTTCCTATTTTTCGTCCTTCAAAATTCTAATTTTTCACAATTTTCCCATCCATTTCCGCATCCTCCAACTTCTTCTTATTTATTCATATGCAAATTCCATCCTCATATTGTCGTCATTTGCTTCTCGCAAACATTTACACTTCGAGTAATAAAAGCAAGAAAGCTTATGCTTCGATGCCTCTTAATGATCTCGCAGCAGAAAAAATTATTTCATTTATGCAAATAAATTTTTGCTTCTTATCATGATCTTTTTTTGCGTCCTTAGGGTTCGTTTTGTAAGATTTTGGCTATAAGACACAAATCTCATCTCAAGTTTTAAGAAGAAAATCTGGCAACACAGCTCAAATTTAATCAAATTTTGGGAGAAAATCTGGCAACATAGCACAAAAATTCCCACCAAATCTATCCTAAGGAATCCATAAGCATATGTGTTTATGTTTACATTTTTCCCCGTCATTTTCATCTGAAAATCTCTCACAAGAGCGAGAAAAAACTCAGAAAAAGAAGAAGTTTTTGACATCTTCAGTTTTTATGCATGAGAAAGTTTTCTGTAAATGGAAAACTTTTCGTCGTTTGTAGCATACGGTGCGTCTTTATGTGTCTTGAATTTTAAAGAAATAAAAAAAATGAGCAAAAAAAGGAAAGGAATTCGCAAATTACGAGGGTGGAGAAGCACGCAAAACTTGAAAGAATGACAATTTTTATGAGTTTTGAGAGTCACAAAATAATGATGATTTTTGGGTGCTTGAGACTTTATTTTCGGAAATTTGCTATGAATAGAAATAAATGTTCAGGTTGGGTTCAGATTTTCAGCTCAGCATCTGCTGATATCCTATCAAGATCAACAAACTTCTTCTAAACGACCACAAAGAAATTGAATAAGATATCATAAAACTAATCCACACATAAGCACATGAAGTAATTTTCTTTTGTCATTATTAAATAAATTTATTGCTCATTCAATGGAGAAATAATCTTTTGATATTTTCCCTTTCATATCAAGTGCCAGAAAATGTCATCAACATTATAGTCATCGTCATCATCGTTGGTACTTTATGACAATGTAAAGGAATCAAGGAAAGTAAGAAAACTTTGATTTTGACTAAAATTGAAATTTTTGGAGAGCATTTTCTAGCTGAGCATTTGATCTTCAAGCTGAGCGTTTGACCTTCAAGCTGAGCATTTGACATTCAAGATGTGCGTTAGAACTTCAAGCCAAAGGTTTGACCTTTATAGCTGAACATTTAGTCTTCAAGCTGAGCGTTTGACCTTCAAGCTGAGCATTTGACCTTCAAGCTGAGCGTTTGACCTTCAAGATGTGCGTTAGAACTTCAAGCCAAAGGTTTGACCTTTATAGCTGAACATTTAGTCTTCAAGCTGAGCGTTTGACCTTCAAGCTGAGCGTTTGACCTTCAAGCTGAGCGTTTGACCTTCAAGATATGCGTTAGAACTTCAAGCCAAAAGTTTGACCTTTATAGCTGAAAATTTAGTCTTCAAGCTGAGCGTTTGAACCCTCAAACTTACCACTTAATATCTCAACAGGCCAATCCGACATTCTATTCCCTCAACTTCCAATATCCAATCTTCATGAAATCATGTTTTCAATAAAAAATGGAATCAATTTACTGAATGAATGAAAGAACAAAAAAGTGCTGAACAAGCCAAACATAATCGCATGAATATTGAGGATGATTTAAGAGTCATTTTGTAAATCCATATACACTCAATTTCAATAGACGTGAGCATTTTATGAACAATATGAAAGTGCTTATTGGAAATTACTTGTTTTTGTCTCTTTTCACATATATGCAATTTCTCATGTCGGTGAATGCTCACAAACGATTGTTCGAGATCACTTGACAATTTTTTGATGCATCAGCATGGAAATAATGAAAGGCATTAAGGAGGCTTTTATGGAATGGATGGTATATGGGACAATTAGGAACGAGTTTTATAAAGAAATTGTGGAATTGGAAGTTTGATGGAGAAATGCTGTACTGAGGATTAAAATGGAGAACGGCAGGGATTAAATAATGATAGATTGGATGGGATTTGGCATGCTTTGTTAATTTTTTAGAGCTGATATTTGTTATTTGAAAGACTTCTCAGCAGAAGTATTTTTAATTAGTTGTAGGAAGCATAACTGTAAGGATTATCAGCTTGAATAACGTTCAGCTGAAGAAACGCTCAGCTTGAATAACGTTCAGCTGGAGAAACGCTCAGCTTGAATGACGTTCAGCTGAAGAAACGTTCAACTTGAATAACGCTCAGCTGGAGAAACGCTCAGCTTGAATAACGCTCAGCTGAAGAAATGTTCAGCTTGAATAACGCTCAGCTGAAGAAATGTTCAGCTTGAATAACGTTCAGCTGAAAGAACGCTCAGCTTGAATAACGTTCAGCTGAAGAAACGCTCAGCTTGAATAACGCCCAGCTGAAGAAATGTTCAGCTTGAATAACGTTCAGCTGAAAGAATGCTCAGCTGGAGGTGAAATATCTAAATTGTGCAAATATATCTAAAAATACGCTCAAATCAAATGAAAACCATAATCCACAAATCCATTTTATCCATTAACATATTTCAATCACCACAAAATGTCCATTAACAATCAAAAGCAATTTCCATTATCATCGCCATCAAATATTAACAACATTACCGATTACATGACCAACATTTTAAATGATTAAAAACTAAAGTCAGTACTACTAAAAGAGCAAGGAAAACGCGGAAATGAAGTTAAATTTAATTGCTCGCATTTGAGCACATCAAGGGTGCTTGTATTGTAGCTATATGCATTCGAGTTATTTACCGTTACTCACTTAACAGCAATTACTGTTTCAACAACATTGTAAAAACTTTTTGAAGTGCGAATTTTCATGAATATTTCATTATTCCTTCCAGAATGAATCGAGTTGGAAATTTCATGTTTAATGGACATTGTCTTGGGGACATGGTGGAAATTTGGATTCAGGAAATTTAGGTTAAATTTTTCAAAATGCAAGACCATATGCTAAAAAAAGCTCACAATACAAAAGCAATAAATTCATCATAAACCCAAAATGGAAAAACAAATGAAAAATGAACTACAAGAAAAACAGGAACAGCAAGCTGTGAATACAAAACTATCAGCACTATTGTCGGAAAGAAGAAGACCCACGAACAATAATAAAACCAGAGGAAAAGCAGTTAAGGCACGTTTTCCAGTTCATGTTTTATTCTCGGTCAGTTTTATTTTTTGTTGTTGCATTTTGAAACTTAAATTAAGTAATTTGAATGCTTTTATCATTAAGCAATAAATTCACCAAAATTAAATGAATTCTTAATTACTAGCAACTCAAAAAAATACACAACGAACTAAACTAAACTTAATAAATCACCCAAAAAATGTAAAGAAAACTCATAAAAAAGTCAGCAAAAGGTTATTCGAACAATATAAAAATCTATATTGTAAAGAAAAAGTAAAAGCAATTGGAAAATGAAGAAGGAAAATTTCCTTTTGACCCCCCAACCTTCTCTGTTTTTTTCTTCTCTATAATAATATAAAAAAAATAAAGAACTTCATGTCTTATCTCACGCCTATCTATGTCGTTAACGAGAACAAACACTTTCATTTTCTTTGTGCGTTTTTTATTCAGTTTATTATTTCTAGACGAATAAGTATTTGGATCCCTTAGGGGGATTTTTGTTGGGTTTCAGTAAGTTTTTTTTGCGATTAGTCTTCTTTTTTGTAATAAATTTGAAGATGAAAACATTGAGATGAATTCTGAGATGATTTTGAAAATGAAATAAACTGAACTCATCCTTAAAATAAACTAAACTTTTCCACAAAAAAATAAATGAACTTATCCTCAGTAGGAACTGAACTTGTCTTGGATCGAAACTAAACTTATCCCAAAAACTTAACTGAACTCATCCCAAAGAAGCTGAACTTATCCTAAAAGGAATTTAGCTTTCAGGTTAACTGAACTTATCCTGAGAATGGAAATCTTATTACTAATGTGAACTAAGCTTATCCCAAAAACTTAACTAAACTTATCCCAAAAACTTAACTAAACTTATCACAAAAACTTAACTATACTTATCCCAAAAACTTAACTGAACTTATCCCAATGGAGCTGAACTTATCCTGTAAACGAGCTTTCAGGTTAACTGAACTTATCCTGAGAATGGAAATCTTATTACTAATGTGAACTAAACTTATCCCAAAAACTTAACTAAACTTATCTCAAAAACTTAACTGAACTTATCCCAATGGAGCTGAACTTATCCTGAAAACGAGCTTTCAGGTTAACTGAACTTATCCTGAGAATGGAAATCTTATGACAAATGTGAACTAAACTTATCCCAAAAATATTCACAACAAATAACTTTCAATATCCACAAGGATCAAGCGTGTGTCAGACTTCCTCATTTGCAACATTGTTTTTTTTTCGTTCTCCTTATATTCATATTCATTCGCAGAACATTTTATGTTGTGTTGTTTCTCCTCGAGCGTTTTTCGACCTTATCTTGATTGTCCTCATTTGTTTCACATTCGCACTTTTTTGAGCTCCGTTTGGATATTTAATGTTCGATATATTGTTTAACATTTAAATTGATGCGTTTTGATGAGGAATTCTTTTTATAAACTGTAAATTGGATAAGTTCAGTTAAACCATAAACTGGAAAAGTTCAGTTGAACAATAAATTGAATAAGTTTAGTCTAGTAAAAAAGGATAAGTTCAGTATTGATAAAAAGAAATAAGTTCAGTTAAACTTTAATGTAGATAAGTTCAGTTGAGTTATAAATTGGATAAGTTCAGTATGATAAAAAGGGATACGTTCAGTTTTGTTCAAAGGGATAAGTTCAGTTGAACAATAAATTGAATAAGTTTAGTCTAGTAAAAAAGGATAAGTTCAGTATTGATAAAAAGAAATAAGTTCAGTTAAACTTTAATGTGGATAAGTTCAGTTGAGTTATAAATTGGATAAGTTCAGTTGAGTTGTAAATTGGATAAGTTTAGTATGATAAAAAGGGATACGTTCAGTTTTGTTCAAATGGATAAGTTCAGTATTCTCTCAAGCAAAATTGTCAACGAAAAGATATCAAAACATGGCTTTTAACAATATTTTTTTTAATAATTCTTCAAATCTTTTCAAAAGGACTCACAAAAGTCAATCAACTTTCAACAATATCCTCAACTATTTTTCATATACTTTCCCCTATCACGATCTTCACATTTAGCGCAGAAAAACATGAACCTCTTCAGAAATTTCTCAACAACCCTGAACAACACTCGGAACCCATTAAACTTTTGTGTATCTGTTAACATTTGAATCATTTTTTCCCCTTTTTTGCTTGAAAAACTTTTTTCTCCTTTTTTGCTTCTTCGTTTTTCGTTCCTTTTGTGTAGCTGATATCTCACGTAGCAATAAAGTAGTCAAGAAGAAATTTCTTTTGAGGCGCTCACAAATACATATAAACAGATATGAATATACACACAAAAAATAAGAGAAAATGTGAAAACTACGTGCTACATTTAATCATTGTCGTCTTTATGGGATATAAAAATGTTGGATTACGGCAATAGAAATAAAGTCTAAGTAAGAAGAGTCAACGAAAAGCTCAAAAAAAAAGAAAAATGACTATAAAAAGCTAAAAGAAAGTTAGTGAAGAAGAAAAGATGCAAATAAATGTGGAGAAGAAAAAATGCGAAATGATGGGGGAAAAGTAATGATTTAGGGGTGTAGGAATTAATCAAGATTGGAGAACCAGAAAAAGGCGGACAAGCTTGAAAAAAAATTAAACAATTATTTAAATATTATCAATTTTGAACTGAACTTATCCCATTCAGAACTGAACTTATCCCATTTAGAACTGAACTTATCCCATTTAGAACTGTACTTATTCCATTCAGAACTGAACCTATTCCATTCAGAAGTGAACTTATCCAGTTTTGAACTGAACTTATCCCATTCAGAACTGAACTTATTCCATTCAGAACTGAACTTATTCCATTCAGAAGTAAACTTATCCAGTTTTGAACTGAACTTGTTCAAATTTTAACTGAACTAAACGCATTTCACCTTGATTTGAACTTATTCCTCGAACAAATTGACAAAACTATTCTCCAAAAAGAGCTAATCCTCTGAAAACTTCCGCTAGAAAATTGATAAGGAATAAAAATGTAAAAAAGCAGCCGTCAAGTTTCTCCGTGCTATAATAAAAGAAGCAAAAGAGAGGAAGAAAAGTTGATGAAGAAAGGAAAGTGAAGCTTATGAAATGAGACAAGGGTAAGAAGATGAGCGAAATGAATAAAAATAAGTCATTATTTTGCACAGAGAGAATGAAAAGTTTATTTTTTTCCTTTCCTTGTCACCGATAAGAGAGTTGGGCTTGAAAATGAAATGAAATAATAAAATGAAAAAGGAATTGTTCTAAACTAAAAATGGGACTGAAAAAGGTTAAGTTTTGCGAATTTTATGAGCGGAGTGCAAAAAATGTTAAATTAAAATTTTCGAAGTATAATAAGTTTAGTTTGAAAATGGATAAGTTTAGTTGAAAGAAGGATAAGTTTAGTTGAAAGATGGATAAGTTCAGTTGAAAGAAGGATAAGTATAGTTGAATAAATGATAATTTCATTTGAAAATAGGATAAGTTCAGTTGAAAAAGAATAAGTTCAGTTGAAAGAAGGATAAGTTCAGTTGAAAAAGAATAAGTTCAGTTGAAAGAAGGATAAGTTCAGTTGAAAAAGAATAAGTTCAGTTGAAAGAATGATAAGTTTAGTTGAAAGAAGGATAAGTTTAGTTGAATAAAGGATAATTTTATTTGAAAATAGGATAAGTTCAGTTTGAAAAAAGGACACGTTTAGTTCAAAGCTGAATATATTTAGTTGCAATACTGAAAACAGTCAAAATTTGCATACAATAAAAATTACTTTGCTCTCACTTGCCCCCAATTTTCCTACATTTCTCCAACAAAATTAAAATGAAAAAAATAAAAGTTCCCCCAAATAAAATTGAAAGGCAATGCTGACTAAGCCTTCAGATGAAAAATGACCAAAGTCATTCAGACGCACAAAAAGTTGGGCAAAAAAGCAATTTTAAATGAAAAATTTCCTCATTGTAGCTCGAAACACGTACGAATAAACTTTCGAAATGAAAATTTTCTTGTCCTTGAATTTTGTTGTTGTTATTTTGTTAAATTTTATGGAACATCTCAGTTTGTCATTGTCGCTGCCATGACAATAAAGTTTTGAGTTTAATTATCCACACAAGAAAAAAAAGATATAACCGAAGGAGATGAAGAAAAATGAGTGGAAACAGACACAACAAAAAGAAGGAAGACAAAATGTCATGGTGACAAGTTGCAGATTGTGGATGGAGAATTTAGGTATGAGAGGCACAATATCTCATTTCTGATGAGAATAATTTTCTTCTTTTTTACTTTCAAAACTTTGAAATTTGTGTACTAAGTAATGAAATCTGAGAGTAAATAAGAAAAAAATTCATCAAGGCTTGTGTTTACCTTTTGTAACTTCAAACCCTCAGATAATTTCTAATTGGATTGGTATTTTTAGAATGGAAATGAAATATAATATCAATTTGGGATGTTATAGTAGGCAGAACTGAGTGGATGATTGCGGCCAACGTAGTTACTAGAATGTTAGCTTTGGATAAGTTTTGGTCAAACTTATGTCAAGCTAGGGTCGAACGTAATTCAAGATCAGCTAGGGTCGAGCGTAATTCAAGATCAGCTAGGGTCGAGCGTAACTCAAGATCAGCTAGGGTCGAGCGTAACTCAAGATCAGCTAGGGTCGAACGTAATTCAAGATCAGCTAGGGTCGAACGTAATTCAAGATCAGCTAGGGTCGAGCGTAATTCAAGATCAGCTAGGGTCGAGCGTAACTCAAGATCAGCTAGGGTCGAGCGTAACTCAAGATCAGCTAGGGTCGAGCGTAACTGTAGATCAAGTCAGGTTAAAAAAAAGCTAAATAAGATCATACTGAACCAAACCAGTATCTTAAAACTAGACTTACTCGAACTTAATCAACTCATAATACAAACCATATCATTATAAAAACTTCATTTCCCAAACATTTGTTAGATAAAAAGATGCAAATAAACTGAAAACTAATAGACTACAAGAGCAAATGAGAAACTTTCTCGCAAAACAGAAACACAAAAAAAAGTTTCCACATCCGAGCAGATAAAAAAATTTAAATCTAATAAAGAAAATTTCAAACTTTTCCTCTTTTTTATTAGATCGGAAATTGAAAAAGTGAAGCATAAGCGAATGGAATTGAATTTAAGATAAAGTTTTGAGTAAATTTAGATTCAGCCTATGATATAAAGTGGATTAGGAGGATAGAATTGAGTATTTATTTATGTTAAATCAAAGTAAGCTTTTTTATTTAATTTCATTAAAAATTTATTTATTTTTGTTAAAAAAATTTCAGTTTGAATTTTGTAAAACCGTTAAAATTTTAATTTAAAGAAAACATCATTTTTTTTAATCTTCACATTAAATTTTTGTTTTTTTTTTATTTTTTGTTATTTTTAATTAGAATGTGAGTAGCAAGAATATTTATGTTGATAAGAGCTGACACTGAATTTTTTTCAAGGTTTTTAAAACATAGATTGAAAGTCAAAACAGATTAATATAAATGAGTATATATGGATTTTATTCAACTTAAATTTACTGTTAGATTCTGAGCTGAGGGGTGTACTGAGGGTGAATGGGGTCTGGGGCATTTTCATTACTTTCTGCTCGTTCAATTTAATAGAATCTTTTGAGAAAAAAAAATCAAAAAATATATTATTTTACCTAAATCGAATGACAAACGACGTAAAAAACAAAAAAGGGCCAACGTGGGGCTAGATTTAGTAAAATCTTGCATTAAATTCGATTCACGCCAGCCTGACATTTCATTTTTTACCGCCATGTGCCATTCAGGTACCATTCACTCAAGACATCGAATTTAGTATGAAATTTGACTAAGAACAACAGCCACAAATCCAAAAATCATCAAATTTGCACATTGTCCTCTATGTCCAGTACTAGATTCTGTTCCCTCAGTAGAAGTTGGTACTTTTAAAGAGTTAGAATCTTCAGTAGAATGAGATTCTTCATAGCAATCCTTAGGTGCTACTGTATATTCACCAGAATTATAAAATTCCTTACTATGTTCCAGCATATTGTCATTGTTCTCTGATTCTGGAGAACTTTCATCAGGCGCTACCAGTGTTGCAATGAAAGATGTCTATCATAGAGAAAGATGAAAGATTATTTCATAGATTTTGTCTTCATAAAGACAATATCTTTATAAAGATTTTGTCTTTATGTAGACAGAAAAAAATATCTACACATAGAATTTGTCTTTCTGTAGACACTGTCTTCCATAGACAACTGTCTTTATGTAGACAAAAAAATATATCTACATATAGACAGTGTCTTTATGTAGACAAAAAAATATATCTACATATAGACAGTGTCTTTATGTAGACATTTTCTTTCATAGACAAAAATCTTTCGTAGACAAATGAAAGATTGTCTTTATCTTCCCCTTATTTTGAAAAATTAAAATTTTGCTAAAAATACCCATAACAACACATCAAAATCACTACTATTCTATATATTTGCAATAATTATCATGTTTATAAGCTTTTATGTCTCCTAAATGTTTGCTTTCATGCAGTTTTTATGTCAAAAATATGTAAACAAAGATTAACGACATTTTGATATTTGAAAATTGCGGTTAATCCTCATCAGTGATGAAAATATTTCCATGCGAAAAAAAATGTTTTTCACGATTTAGCTATATTTAGCATGATTTAATGGACATAAAAGCTTATAAACATGATAATAATTCCATGTATATTGAATAGGAGTGTTTATAATGTGTTATTATGGGTATTTTTAGCAAAATTTTAATTTTTCAAAATAAGGGGAAGATAAAGACAATCTTTCATTTGTCTACGAAAGATTTTTGTCTATGAAAGAAAATGTCTACATAAAGACACTGTCTATATGTAGATATATTTTTTTGTCTACATAAAGACAGTTGTCTATGGAAGACAGTGTCTACAGAAAGACAAATTCTATGTGTAGATATTTTTTTCTGTCTACATAAAGACACAATCTTTATAAAGAAATTGTCTTTATGAAGAAAGTGTCTTTGTATAGACAAACAGCTAGATTGCAACACTGGGCGCTACTGTATATTCTCCAGAACTATAAATTTCATCACTATGTTCTCGTATATTGACATTATTCTCCGATTCTGAAGAACTTTCACCAACCGGACTGCAATGTTCCTTAATATGCTCTATTGCAGTATGTATTGCATCTCTTGTATTGAATTCTGAGTTGATGCAGTCATTCCCTTTGAACCAAAATTTTGACAATTTACTTAGGTGATCGAAAATATTTCCGTAAATATGTTTAAGCTCATTGTGAGGAAAAGCAATGACTTCCAATTGTGGATTGTGATCAAAAAGTCCTGATTCTAAAACCTTAATGCCATTAAACCCCAAATAAAGCACAACAAGATCAGGAAATGGCTTCAAATCAGCCTGATGTATTTCAACCATTCCAACTCGATAAAAATCGATAACTTTAAGATTTTGGAAGAATTTCTCCAAGCCTTGTGGAAAATATCTCATAGTTTTTCCCTCAGCACGAATACCAAGCACAGATTGATCAGTTTTTGAGGATCTGTGAGTTCCAGTGACTGTATTGATAGCAATTGACTCTTTTGTCTCAATGTTTGGATCATTTGCAACCTCACATTGATAAACGTACCCCAAAATTTCATTATAGTTTCCATTATCGCCGTAGCCACAGTCGATGTCAGTTGATGATGACATGTTGCATATTGCAAGGAACAAGCTAACGAGGACACTAAAATTGTGATTTATAAAAATAATAAAAATTTGGATTCATTTAAAGAGTCGCCAAAATTTTGAGGTACCCCCAGGCGATAACTTACATAAAATATTTCCCCATCCTTTAACAAAATATTTAAATTTGACTCCGAATAAATTAAATATTTATTTGCTTATTATAATTCTGCGAGTAAGCAGTTGAAAAATTATTGTGAAACTGAGATTAATATTCAATTTTCAGTGATTTTAAATAAATGAGAAGCTCGATCAGAGATTTAATTTCAAGTATGTGTGACATTTTTAATTATCAGTTCAAATGGGGTCATGATAAGATCGTACAGACTTTCCTAAGAAAAAGAAGAAAATGTGACATTGAGATTGTTTTGAATTGTTAAGTTATCGTTATGTAGAAATTTACGTAATTTTTTCAGAGGGGGAGGACCCCCCTCCTTTGGTAAGGCCATATTGCCTCCCACGATATTGGTCCAGGACTCTTTGAACTCTCCTTTTGAAACTCATAAATTATCACCAGGGGCAGGTTGCTCGGTATAACCTAGAGTATACACTACTCTTATTTCAAACCCCTCATATGGTGTAGCCCTAGGGTGTACCGAGTAACCAGACCTTGATATCAGACATCCTCAAAAATGCCAAAATTATATAAAAATTTAGTCATCAGATTCAAAAAAGTGTACCGAAATTCCCTCCAACTCATGCTCCATAAAAAAACAACCCAAAATCCATGAATAATGACTTTACTTCTGCAGCACATGACGCATAATCCCCCACATCATCATTTAAAATTCAGGGCTTCAAGATGAAATGAAATCAGAACAAAAAAAAAAGAATCTGAGAATTGAAAAATGTTCTCTTGAGATTCTCGCTTTGTTGTGCTGAGTATATTTCTGTACAGAATTGTTTGCGAGACTTATTATGAAAATTAATGATCAACCAGATGGAATAAAGTTATGAAAAATTGAGAATATTTTTTTGGGTAAAAAGATTTTTTTTGGTTCTTGTTGTTTTGGGAAAGGGTGGATTTTTGAAATGTGGATGGGGGGGGGGGTTGAATGAGAGCAACTTCAAGCTCACAATTTTCACTTCTATAGAGCCACATTATCCACCTTCTGCATTTGACTGATTGCATTTTCAATATTTTTTCTCTTAAACAACAACAATTTATTTTCATCCCATTTAAGTCCTGCAGCTCAATGATAAAAAGTAAACGTTTTCTTATTTCAATTCATTTTATATTTCAATCTCTGTAGAGTTTGTGTGCGACTCAATTTCCTCTCTTCTTTTTACAATTTAATATCCTGGGAAATGAAAAGTACTTACTTGTAGCAAGCAGATTTGATTCACAGTAATGTCGATTGATGAAAAGATTGAATAAAGTTGTGAATGGAAAAAGGAGAAAATTTTAAAGCTGGTGTGCTTTATTCTGATGATTTTTTTGCTTAAAGAAGATTTTTTCTATGTTGAATGAAGTTTATTGTTGTAAAGTTTAGTTTGCATTTCTTTTGATTAAAATGATGATTTTTTTCCACTGTAAAATGAGAATTTTCTTTGAATTTATTTTAATTTTTTGAAATGTTAGCTTGAGGAATAGTGACAATTGGATAATACTAGGCGATGAGAAACTAGACCTTAAAATAGTGTAGATTTTTCGAAAAATAAATTTTATGCTAAAAATCATTTTTAGATTTTTTTAAAATAAATATTTTTAAAATGTAGTTTTTTTAAACTATTATTCACATTTTTTGAAAAATTTATATTTTTTTAATTTTTTTAAAAATTTTGAATATTTTTGAAGACCTAATTTTTTTTAAATTTTTTGAAAAATTTAGTTTTTTAAAATTTTGAGATTTGTTTATAGCTTTTTAAGTTTCCAAATTTTAAGATTTTAAATTTTGCAAATTTTTAAAAACTTAATTTTTTTAAAAATTATGAAGACTTATTTTTTTTTAAATTTTTTAAATTTTTTGGAAAATTTAATTTTTTTAAATTTTGATATTTAATTGTAGCTTTTTAAGTTTCCAAATTTTAAGATTTTAAATTTTGAAATTTTTTTAAAACTTTTAATTTTTTCAAGCTTTTAGTTTTTTAAATTTTTAATTATTAAATTTAAAAAAATATATTCAGGGAAACACAATAATATTTAGGACATTTTAGAATTTTTCGGAAATCTAGACATCCCTAATGAATCATCATCTACCCATTATCCATTCCACACCACCTCTCAAAGCTCATTTCTTACATTTTATTTCTACTTTTCACTTCCTTTTGCAATTTTCACTTCAACTTTTCTTCTTTTTCTCACAAGAATTTTTTTTTTTGAATTTCCTTTTCAAATATTTTTTTCTCTTCACTTCCGAATTTTCTTATCACGAACTCACATTTTTTTTTCTTCTTTTGTGCAATTTTCTTTCTTTTTTTGCTATTCTTTGAGAAACTAAGAAATTACTTCGAATGATGAACGAACATTTATTTTAATGACTTCAAATGAATTTCATGTTTTCGGTCTTTGTAAGCTTTGTATTATTGATACAGACACTCAATTTGTTGGATTTAATGGTTGGTACATTTGGAGAATTCTGAAAAAAGAAAGAGTTGAACATTTTTTATTAGTTTTTATGATTTTTATTTGCAAGACTATTTTTAGAAATTTATTGAACATTTCTGGTCATTTGAACAAGACAATCTAAATTTCAGGAGGAAGACATTAAAGTGGTTCCAAAATGTAGCGCACGGATCAAACTTTAACTTTATCCCACTCAGCCTTAACATCTCCAAGAGTCATACCCTCGTCCATAATCACCATCATTCCTCCCAACTCAATGAAGTAAATTAAAGAAACATTTTTGACAAGGTAAAGTAATCAATTGACTCAAAGTTCAACGTGATGTTGCCACTTTTCTATGAGCATGATCCGCTTTCAATATTTCATATTTTCAATATCAATTTCACTGAATACTTTGCTCAAATACCTCTGAGATTCGAAACGTGACATCGATATTGATACCTCTTATTGGATATTGGCTGTAAGGTATTTAATATTCTTAATCGGCCTCTTTTTTGTTTACGTTCCAAAAAATTGATGGAGTAGATTTAAGGGATTTTTGGATGATAAATCTGTGTTTTGATTGATAAAGTTGGATGCTTTTGCAATTTAGAATTACTGAGCTTTCTTAAAGAGCTTTCTTGCAGCTGAGCGTTTCTTATACTAAATTTTCATCCGGCTGAGCATTTATGATCCTGTACTTTCCTAAAGCTGAGCATTGCTCATGCTGAACTTTCTTATGACTGAGCTTTTCCAACCGACGATTATATTTTTAAAGTAAAACATTCTTTGCGCCCAGTTTAACCTTCACATGAAACATTCTGCGACAAAATGTATTTTTACACCCAAAATAAGCCCAAAAAACGCCTGCAGAACATCAAACAGCAGCAAAATAAAAATTATATTCAAATTCCATAATTAACAAAGTGCTTATGTTAATGCTCTTTACTCACGACAAATGTGAATGAACGAGAATAAAAATGAAAATATGTGAAATGAAAACGGAACAATTCAGTTAAATGGAATGCATTATGGAATTAAAATTTAAGACTTTTTTTGTTCTTTCATCATGCTGAAGGCTCAATTTGGATGAGAGTGGATTTCTTTTGAGGGATTTATCGAGGATTTTTGGATGTGTTGAGATTGCTTTGTGAATTGATAGGTGGATTATATGAGTGAGGTGTGGTATAAGTTGATTTCATCATTAACGCTCAGCTTGAATAAGCTCAGCATAATTGTCCCTCAGCTTGACTGACTCTTGTCTTGATCAACGCTCAGCTTGACTAACGCTCAGCCTGACTAATGCTCAGCTTCACTAACGCTCAGCTAGACTAATGTTAAGATTGACCAAGTTTCAGCTTGTCTAATGCTCAGCTCCAAGAAAGCTCAGCTAGAGATCAAATAACAGCAATCTTTATCCATAATTTTAGTTATTTGCATAAATATTTTTATGACTGGTATTTCAAATTCATTTACATCTCGTGATTTATCACGCGAGCAACAAATTAATGTCTTAATAATTTTATTTATGTAGAACAAAACGTTTAACAAAGAAATGTTATTGTACTTTGATAAAGAAACAGAGTCAGAAGGTGGAATTAAAGGTGTTGGAAATGGCTACAATATGCAGTCGTTGTGATTTATTTTACTGATTAAAATAATTTGAGAATATTATCAGAAATCATTGATTGTCAATTTCAGTATTCGCCAATTTAATTTAATTATAATTTTCAATCAATTTTTTCTCCTTTTTAACTCATTTTCAATTTAATTGGTTTGCTTTGTTGGGCTTCATTTCGATTTTTTGTTCATTCCTTTCCTACTTCTTTTTGTTCACGTTACTGAAAATAGAATTCGAGGATTTTTTTAAGGCTTCACTGACTCATTAATGAAATTGAAAGTTCCAATTTCTATGCTGTCTATACGTTCTCATTGGATATTCTCTCATGTTGATTTTTAAATGAAATAATTTTAGCAAGATTTTTTGAATATGATTTGAGTTATGCTCTGCTATTTGTCATTGACACTGTTTCATCGAATTAAAATGAAGGCAGAGCATCATTAAGGCTGAGCGTCATTAAAGCTGAGCGTCATTAAAGCTGAGCGTCATTAAGGCTGAGCGTCATTAAGGCTAATAGTCATTAAGGCTAAGCGTCATTAAAGCTGAGTGTCATTAAGGGTGAGCGTCATTAAGGCTGAGCGTCATTAAGGATTTGAGTCATTAAGGCTGAGCGTCATTAAGGATTTGAGTCATTAAGGCTGAGCGTCAGTAAAGCTGAGCATCATTAAGGCTAAGAGTCATTAATACTAAGTGTCAGTAAAGCTGAGCGTCATTAAGGTTGAGCGCCATTAAAGCTGAGCGTCATTAAGGCTGAGCGTCATTAAGGCTAAGAGTCATTAAGGCTAAGAGTCATTAAGGCTGAGCGTCAGTAAAGCTAAGCGTTGTCTAGCTGAGCATCAGTAAGGCTGAGCGTTGGTCAAGATAAAGTTTTTTCGAGCTAAACGTCTGTCAAGCTGAGCGTCAATCAAGCAAAATGTTAATCAATTTAAGCGCCTCATTAATCCAAAACCCCAAACAGAACCTCAAACTTCCCTCCATATCATATCAAATTTCCAATTTCATTCAACTGTCCTTTTCAAGTTACACAGCCCCCTTTTATGTCTCCTTTTTTCATTGAAAATAAAAAAACTTTCTAAAAATAAATTGTCATTCCATTCTGCAATTTATATCGGTCAGTGCTCAGAATGGTCGACAATTTGTCACAATCTTCATGTGCGTGTGTATGTTTATGACATTGAAAGTGGAAATGAAATAAAAATACTCGCGAATTTGTTTATTTATTTTTGCACTGTCCGTAGGGATTTTTATTTATTTCGGATTGCACATTTTTAATGAAACTTGTGAAACGCGTTAAGCGGATATTGAAAAATTAATTTATTCAGATATGTAAACAGAAAAGTAGGTGTCTGATATTGAATTGATTGAATTTTTAATTACTTGATATAAATAAAATGTTTGTTTTTAATGCAAGAAAACCCCGGGTAGGTAGGGGATACCACTACTTACTCTCCCCCTAACCTTAACCTAGGGTATCCTAGGGTAGGATAGGTCAATATTTGTATTTTTGGTACAGAATTTGATACTTTTTGGGAGTCATGTGATTTATGGTTTTAATATTGATTGAAGTTATTCTAAATACATGGGTATTGTCTTAATGTTAACGATTTTTGTAAATTAGAACTAAATTAGAAGCCCAAAACAAATAATACAAAAATAAAATTATATTTAAGAAATTCACCGAAAATTAAAAAAAAAATGAAAAATTCTAGTTTTCAATAAAAAAATTGAAAAATTCTAATTTTCAATAAAAAATAATGAAAAATTCTAATTTTCAATAAAAAAATTGAAAAATTCTAATTTTCAATAAAAAATTGAAAAATTCTAATTTTCAATAAACGAAACAAAAGAAAAAAATCATTAAATTGGGAAAAAAGTTTTCAATTCTTACTTTGAGTAAAATTTTCCTTAATATTCAGTTCATATCCTTTGATGAATCCACAACATGAAGTTGGGACGGGCCAATATAAAAATAAACTTTTTTGCTTTAATTAAAATTTTTCCTCAATAGAAAAATAAATAAAAAAGATTTTTTTTTCTAGCCACATATTTTTCCTCATTTTTCACACATTTTTCTTCTCACTTTTTTTTCACCATATGTAAAGGTTCGACTTGGCATTAGACAGGAGATTAATCACATTATGAGTTGCCAATTTTTGACCAATTTTCCCTTTGTTTTTCACTTGTCTGCAACAAGTTTCAACAATTTTTCTTTTCATACACAAAAAATAGTTTTTTTATTGCACTTTTTTTGATAAACATTGAAAATAATTTTTTTTTCTTGAATAAATTTTCGATTTTTTTCTTCAACTTTTTTTTGAACTTTTCACTTTTTAAACACAAAATTTTAACTTTTCTTCGATTTTTAATCAAATTTTCTTACAAAATTGCGAATTTTTCGCCTGAAGTTCTCCACAATTCGCCATATTTATTATCAGTCAGTGAAAATTTTCCTTCCCTTATTATTTTTTTCCTCTTTCTTTATCTACACACAGAGAAGAAAAAAAGTTTCAACATCGAGGGTTGAATTACACAGCACGAGTGAACTGAAATTTTCTTCTGTGATTGTGCGAAAAAATAAGTTTTTTTTACAAAAATCTCTCTCTTGTTGCTGAATGTTGTTGTAAAAGAAAGGAAAGCTTTGAGATGATGTAAATTTAACATATTTGGTGTGCATTTGAGAGAGGGATGAAGAGGATTCGAGAGAGAAATATTTCGAAAATGAGAGAGATTTTTTTATATTTTGCAAGGAATTTTCGAAGACGAGAGAGAAATTTTTTTAAAGAAGAGAAAAAATTGTAGAAAATATCTACAATCAGCATAGAACATTAATATGCCTGAAAAGAACGGTGAAATGTCAATCCTCAAATGAAGTATAACATTTCATAACTGGGATCAATTTTTAAGATATTTTGCATAATAGCTAAATTTGATGTTAATTTTGTTTTTACAAAGTTTTGGAATCAAAAATTATTTCAAAATAAACCTTTTGCAGAGTTAAATCCAAAACTATAATACAGTCGTCTGAAATACCAAGCAGATAGTCAATCTAAACATTAATCAAGCAGTTAAGTGCCTCTGTGGAGTAGTCGGCAAGGCGCTTGGCTCGTATCACGTTGTGCCTACGGAAAATTGAAACGAGAGCCTAAATTTATACAGAACCTAGATTTGAAAATTTGTATTCTTGATCCTACATATGTTATATTGAAGAACTGTAAACGAATTATTGTAATAGATCTTAAGCGACCGGTATGGTCATCAAATAAAATACAAATAATCAGTTTACAAATCTAGTTTCAAATCTAGTTAACGAAATTTTTAGCTCAAACTCAAAAATTTCTTACAAACTTTTAGGGTAGACACAATTCCATCCTAAAATTTTGTCGTCATTTATGAATAACCCCTCGCCGAATATTCAAACGAAAATCAAAACTTTTTCTAATGGTGGTTTAAAACAAATTAATTTTTTAATGTACTTTTCTGTTGAAAGATAAAGAGACTGAATGGAAGGAGCTGAGAAATTCCCTAAAAGTCAAAAAGTTGAATACGGACAATATTTAAAGTTAAATCAAGGAATTTAACTCATAAATGACGTCACGCAGAAAATGAGATTTCTAGACCCCCGTCCCCCTCTCTATCACAAAATGTTCTTACAAAAATTATTAATTTGTTTGAAAATGTCACAACAGCGTCAAACCTCCTCCCTTTAAAAAATTGGACGTCACTTATCAACAACTCCTAAGATTCCTGAAAATCAGAAAGCGAATAAAACTAAAAGAATGTTTAATGTGAATTGAAGCTAAAGTAAAACGGTGTCATGCGAATAAATAAACTTTAAAAAATTTCTAATGGTGCAAAAGATAAGTTTCTGTACATACATTTTTGGAATTAAACATCATCTAAAGGTTAAAAAACTCGAAAAACGTGTTTCTAGGTCCACAAATTTGGTAATCAGGATCACAGCCGAGCTATGTGCATATGCAAATTAGTTTTTTTGCTATTTGGTCACACATATCAAGCAATTAGGGGGAGAGAAACTAACTTTTAGATATATCCACAATTTTAGTGACTTTAAGGCTGTCAAAGTTGAAAAACCTAAGAATAATTAACATTTTCTTCAATACTTGAACATTTTCTTAGACCAGTTACGTACAGCCTATTGACGCTCAGCCGGAGTAACGCTCACACTATTGACGCTCAGCCTGGTGACGCTCAGCCTACTAACGCTCAGCCTGGTGACGCTCAGCCTACTAACGCTCAGCCTGGTGACGCTCAGCCGGAGTAACGCTCAGCCTGGTGACGCTCAGCCGGAGTGACGCTCAGCCGGAGTAACGCTCAGCCTAGTGGGATATTTTCCCTTGATGTCTTAAATGTATGCAATTCCTCTGGGCAAGACTGAAAATTCATCATAGAATAAAAATTCATTTAATTATTTAAAATTCTCAACAAAATAAAATAAAAAAAATTAATTAAATTTTCCTCATCTCAACTCAATTTTCCACGGAAGAGGAAATCTTTCCTCTTTAAAATTCATTTTCATTTCCTTCCTCGTTTGACGACTCTTCTCGTTTGAATAAAGTAGGGTTCGGAAGTTATGCGCCGATATGCGCCGATCGGCGCATAACAAGGAAAGTTATGCGCATAATTATGCGCATAATATTCGCATACAATTTTTTTCCCATACAAAAATTTAAATGCTATATTTTAGTTGTAGACACACTTATCATAGATTTTATAGCTTTTAGTTATTAATGTGTCTTCATTTAGTATAAAAACATTTTCAAAACTTATTATTTGCCTACCAAAAAATAAAAAAACGCTAAAAATGTAAAGAAAAAAAGGGGTTTCAATGGAAAATAAATTACAATAGGGAAGAGTATCTAAAACCTCAATTCACCAAGGGACTTTAATGCAATAATTAACAATATGAAGTATTGAAATGCTGTTAAACTTTTTTCATCGCAAAAATTTTCAGATGAAGTGAAATTCTGGTTCCTCCACATAATCAATTAGTTAATGTAAGATTAAATATGCACTAATTTTATTAATTATACGAAACTGAAATCATAACTATTTTTTTAAAATTTACAGTACCTTAGAATTAAACCAAATAGTGATTGTTTAATCGTACATTAACAAAGTAATAATATGGTATTAGTTATTCAATTCACGAGATTGGAAAAAGTTTAATTTTGGTTCATTTTGCAACGATAAATTTTTCTGTTTATTTATTCATATAAACTAGGCGAAGATCAATATTAGAAAAATTATTTAGTTTGAATAGTTTCATAGAGAAATCTTTCAGAAACAGAAATTAAAAATTTTACATATTTTTTTAACTTTTTTGGGCTTTATTCCACGGCTTGTAAAGTAAAGTTCCAGACTTTCGGAAAATTAGACTTTTACAGTTCAGATCGATAGCTTAATCTAGTAAAGTGCTCATTTTCTAGGAATCACCCTATTACTAGTGTATTTAGTACAAGTAATAAATTCATTCCAATAAGTGCTATATTCAAAAAAAGAACATACATGTTCAATTTCAGCTCAATTTGATGAGATATGACCAAGTAAGAATAAAAACTATTTCGGTTTTTGAATTTCCTTGAAAAAGTTATGCGCATAATTATGCGACGATATGCGCATAATTCGGCGACTAATTTATCGGCGCATATCGGCGCATACAAAATTTCCGAACCCTAGAATAAAGTAAAAGCTGAATGAAAATTGAAAGGATTTTTTGTGTTGAGATTATCTCGTGAAGCTTTTTCAGCGATCTGACTTGAAATTGAAATTATAATAATTTTTTCTTGCTGCTTTTGATTTCAGAGAGAAACAAATTTAACATTTTAAATCTGGAATTAAGCGAAGGCTGAGAAATTGGATTTTTTTTAGATTGAAGAATTTTATTTAGCCTTAAAGTCGAAATTTAATCACAAAAATAAATTTTTAATTTATGCTAATTTATCCTCGAGCTGTATAATTCTCATGTGTATAGAATATTAAACATAAACCTTATCAAATCCTTCCTAATTCCCACCCAACAATCCTCTCTCTATTCTCAAAACATCAACCAAAATATCTTTCATAATCTTAAAACAATTTGCATACATTTTCAATTCCTTATTCATATGTCTCAAACGATGATTTTAATGAAAGACATCTCATTATATTTTTATGCTATTTTAGTTTGATGTTCTGGCAAATTCTCTCCTCATTTGGATTTAATTTGCTCATATGCTAAGTGAGGTTGTTTTGGAATTATGTGTTCTAGAATTACAGATCTGAATTCTGTTATGCAGTTTGGGTTCATGGCAATATTTATAAAATTCCAGTCAAAATTAAATTTAGAAAAATGGTAAAGTTATGTAATAATGGTTTAACCAGTTTTTGTTGATATTTTAATAGATTTTTGAGAAAATTTACATTTCTAGTAGCTTAGTTTATTTCTTGCCATCTTTTTCTAGCGATCAGCAAAGGTTTTAGCTCATAAAAATGTTTTAGTTAGGAAAAATACAAGAAAAACTTTTCGAAGTGAGACAAAATGGCGGATTTTATAAAAATTATGCAACATATTGAGGGTTTAAAAATTATAATAGCAAAAACTAGAACCTCCTTTCCAAATTTTCAAAGAAAAAATCCAAAATTTCCAGAAAATGCGCTTTATCCACCCAACTCAAATAACTTTCCAACTTGTCTCAAATCTTTCTTTCTTCAAATAAAAAATTCATTTATATTTCCATATATTACTTCAGCAAACACTATACAAATGCGAATATAAATAAATAATTCAGCGAGAAACGAGAATTTTTTGCTGAAAGAACAAAAAAAATGTCACGAAAGTTTCCTTCTTCCCGCTCAGCAAGTCGTCGTCTTTATGGAAATGACAGTAATAATGATGATTATTATCATCTTTTCGTATAAAAATGAGACTCAAAGAAAAAGGCTCTGCCTGAAAAAAAAACAACTTCTGCTATCCATCACAAGACAATGTTGATTGAAATGTTTTTCCAATAAATTAATAATTGATAGCCAAACAAAAGGAATACATGCCTGGCCATAAATTATTTTCATTCATGGATTTAGTTTGTTTTTTGTTCATCTCAAGAGAATTTTTTATTTTCTTGTTTCGTTCATGTTTGTGTCTCGATGTCTACTTCTTTGTTGTTGTTTGTGTTTATTTTAGGGATTTTGAGAATGGAGTGATTTAATTATGTGAAAATAAGGATGCTTGTATGAGATGTTAACTTGATTAGGTGATTTTATGTTTTAGTTCTGTTTTGAAGTGTATTTGGTGATTGAAATTGTTTTGGATTGATGATATGGTCTGTATATGAACTCATAGAACTAATTTTGTCTTTAATTAGGTTAGCCCTGACTTGCTATGCCTAGATTAGTCAGGACTTGCTCTCGTTTGGTTAATCTTGACTTGATCTACCTTTGTTAGACCAAACCCACCAATAACCAAAATGAAATTTCTATTAATACTCATCAAAGTGCCAAAAAAAGCTCCATCCATCCGTCAACCTAAGCACACTGTAATCTCGCACAGAATATCATCACATCTCATGATTAAGTGAGAGATCGCATGATTTCATTTCTCATTTACAATCATTTCGTTTTATGTCAAACTATCGCATTACAACATCGACACTGAGCTTGTAACAATAGCTCAGTAGCAACAACAATTGTTAGCAGCAACAGAAATTATGTGTGTTTTATTTATGAAAGCTTATTATGTCACAAAATTACATCATAAAATGAATAATTTAAGTAAAATGAAATGGATTTTTGATAAATATGAAGAAGAGGGTAATGCGTTAGCAACAAGACTTGTGGGTGGTCATGTATAGGGTTAGGTGGAGGTTTTTGTGGTTTGAAGTATGATTTTGAGGTTAAAATTATCTCAATGGATGAAATGAGATTCTTTTTGTCTTTGCTACTGAAAATCGAATGGATTTAAGGATCGATTATCCGTTTTGAGGTTAGGATCCATAAAACTGATTTTCATGTAATCCATCCTGTGGTTGAATAACACAAAATCTTGTTAGTATTGAATTCAGATGTTTGATGATAATTTCTGAGGTTACATTAGGAAAAAAAGGTTCATTTTAGCCGACTTACATCGTTTGAACCTTAAATATTGTCAAAATTAGTCAAATGTCAAAACTTTTCCTCAATTTGCCCCAAAATCTCCTAAACTACCAAAAACAGCAGTTCATGAATGTATAATCATGAAAAAAATCCCTCGTATAATTGACATCTCAATTCCATCCATTCACAACTATCCATTTAATCCTCTAAAAGAAATAAAACATTCAATAAGGAATGAGTAAAGAACTACTTAACGTTCCTAGCTGAAGCGTGACGACGAAAATCTTTTTTCATTCAAGAATATTTTGACTTGCAAAACAAAAATTACTGCGAAAAAGAAATGAAAAACAAACATGAATAGAAAAACGGAAACGGAAAAGGAAAAGTGAAGACGAAAACTTTTTCATTGTGAAAAACTTACTAAGTAGTCGATGAGTATGTGAGTGTAAATCATTGAAATGATTTTCCAACTGGCCTAGTTTATGAGGTGAAGGCATGGCTGGAATATATGCTGTCTGGTTGCTCAGTTGTTCGAGAAATTCATTGACTTTATAGTGTTTGCTGTTAAGATGTCAATTTTGTAAAGTCCGTTAAATTTTAAATGACCGTTAAAATTTGAATTTTGATTAACCGTTAAAATTTGAATTTTAAATGACCGTTAAAATTTGAATTTTAAATAACCGTTAAAATTTGAATTTTAAATAACCGTTATAATTTGAATTTTAAATGACCGTTAAAATTTGAATTTTAAATAACCGTTAAAATTTGAATTTTAAATAACCGTTAAAATTTGAATTTTAAATGACCGTTAAAATTTGAATTTTAAATGACCGTTAAAATTTGAATTTTAAATGACCGTTAAAATTTAAATTTTAAATGACCGTTAAAATTTGAATTTTAAATGACCGTTAAAAATTTAATTTTAAATAACCGTTAAAATTCAAAAATTTAAACCAAATCAGAGAGAATCCAAAAAAATCGCAGAGACTCAAATCGACCTACGAGAGAAAATCTACAAAATGAGAAATTTTCGCAACTATATCTCATAAAAATTTTCTCTCTCGCAATTTTCTCTCTTACAACAAAAAATCTACAACGAGGACATTTTCCTTACATTATGCCATCAAAAAGCATTAAAAGTGTGACTTTCTTTCTATTTTCGTTCTTCTTACATCAATTTGAAAAAAAAAATTATTTACAAGAAAAGCACACGAAAATGTGAAAAAAATGTCATCGCATGCGCAAAAAGATTTATTTTCATTTCTATTACAACAGAACATAACAAAAAGGAGCGAAAATGTTGAAGAATGTAAATGAAAATGTGTACAATTTTTTTATATTATTTTTTTTGTTGGCGGATTGAGTGATGTGACAATGCTTCTCACATGTCGACTCATATTCATGCAATTGGATTTGAAGGAAAAAAAAACTTTTCAATGGGAATAAAAATAAATAAGAGAACGGGGAATCAGGCTCGTGCTGATGATGGCGGCGAGGAAATATCCTTCAAAACAAGGCTGAAAAAAATTAGTTTATTGCAATTGAAAATGAATAATTTTTTAACGGTTTTTAAAAATTCAAATATTTAACGGTTTTTAGAAATTCAAATTTTTAACGGTTTTTAAAAATTCAAATTTTTAACGGTTATTTAAAATTCAAATTATAACTGTTATTTAAAATTAAAATTTTACCGGTCATTTAAAATTCAAATATTTAACGGTTTTTAGAAATTCAAATTTTTAACGGTTTTTTAAAAGTTCAAATTTTTAACGGTTTTTTTATTTCTTTTATTTAACTTAAATCTGCTAAAAATGCATTAAGAAAATAATAATAATATTTAAGAAAATATCAAAAAAGCTTTTCTCTTCTCAAATAATTTCTGAAATAAAAACAAGAAAATTTAATTTAATAAAACATAACATTTACATGTCGCGAGTATTAAACAGAAATCGTTGTAAATTGAAATTTATTTCATGTACGATGATTGTAAGAATAAAATTTTAAATTGAGGGAGCAACAAGTGCGAAAAGAAAGCTTAATAAAATTTATTTAATATTGATTTTAAAAAACTGTTAAATCCTGAAAAATAAATAATTTATTAAATTTAAAAAAACTCATTTTTTGTAATTTTTCATTCACTTTTTTGTGTTTTTATTGAATCAAATCATTTTTCTCCTTTTTAAATTTTAAATTTTTTGTCTTTTTACAAAGAAAGAAAAGAATTTTTTAATTAATTTAAATTAAATTTATAGTTCATTTATTTCTTTTTTCCTACTTTTTGAGATTTTCCTTTAAATAGTTTTTTTTAACTTTTCTCTTTTCCAGCATAAAAAGCGACTAGATTTTTGACAAGAATGGTTTTTTATTAGCATTTGTTCAGCTTTAAGCATATGTTGGGTAATAATTTGAATTAATTTTCAAAAAAATAGTTTCTAATTTCTTATTATTTGAGACAAAAATTTGAAAAATTGAAACTTGTTTTTTGAAAAAATATCTCAAATTAAAAATAAAGTTTTAAATATTAAATAAATATAATTCATAAGAATAAAATTCATATCTAACTAGAATGTTTATTTGGAATTTTATGTTGCTGAATGTTGCATAATAATTCTCAAATATTTAAGTACATTTTGCCGACTAGCTCAAATCTTCAATAAATTGAGTTTTCAAAAATACAAAATAAAGTAGAAAATTAAGTGTTTTTTATCACAGAAATCATACAAAAAAGCAAAGTGCAAAAACAAAAAATTAAGCAAAAAATTAAATTTTTTCGTTTTTTATAAAAAAAATCCAAAATTAAAATAATTAAACCTTTTTTCTAATCGCTTTTATATTTTCCAGCTTTTGACTTCTTTTTTCTAATATTTTTTTTCTCAACTTTTTATACACAAAACCAGAACCAAAAAAAATTCAGCGATGTGGTTCAAAGAAGAAAAAAATCTGTTTTTAAACTTTTTTGCAATTATTATAATTGTGAATTATTTCTTTCCTCTTTACTACAAATTAATTATTCTTTAATAACTTTAATTATTTTTACTTTTTTTCTTTGGTATTTTTTGTTTTTGCTCTAAAAATTAAATAATTTAAAGATTTTATTCATCTTCTTTTTGTCTTTTTTTATTTTAAGAAGAAAAGTTTTTTGCAACTTTTTTTGTTGTTTCAAATCTACAGGTGAGTTTTTGCTTTTATTGTGTGAATTTTTTATTTGCATTTTTATGGGATTTTTAAATTCTGATTTTACGGAATTAATTTTTTTAAATAAAGTGTTAACGATTTTTTAAGTAATTTATTAAAAATCATCAAAAATTTATTTAAAAAAATTTAAATTTAAAATTTTGAGACTTTCTCAACTACTTTAAATCGAAACAAAAACTATTAAATTTGAAAAAAATCGAAAATAATTATTAATAAATTTAACATTTATTTTCAAATTAATTTTTTTTATAAAAAACTATTAATTTAAATTTTTATTATTTAAAAAACTGACATTTTTAAAATTTAGAAATAAAAATTCTTGTTTTGAATTTCAATTTTAAATAATAAAAAATCTCAAAATTTCAATCTTTTTTGTTAGAATTTAAATATTTTTCATCTATTCTGCGGGTTTAATTTATTTTTTTTTATGTTAAGTTGCATCATATTATGTATCTCAAATGTAAGTATTCTACAAATTACAATATTTTTTCATTATTTTGTCTTTTTTAATTTAATTATTTTTTATCATCATTTTCAATCACTATAATTAACTTGTTTCTTGTTTTTATATAATCAATAATAATAATCATTAATATTTTTTTCTTTTTTATGTCACTTGCTTGCTCTAAATAATTTTTTTATTTATTATATTAATTTTATTAATTTATTTACTTTAAAGGTTTTTTCAGTTTTTCTCAAAGAATGGAAAATTGAAGTGAAAATTATTTTGAAAATTTTCAATTTTTTAAATTCTAAATCATTATAAAAAATTGTTATTGAAAGTTTAAAAAAAACACTAAATGTCAAAACTATTTTTTTAAAAAAAACAATAAAAAATTTTATTTTTTTAAAAAAAGTTAAAAAGTTTGAAAAATTTCCAAAATATTTTTCACTTTTCCCACCGTTCCCAGGAAAAACTATATTTTTTACTTTTTTGTGAGTTTTTCTTCATAATTTTTACTTTCTAATTTTTTAATTATTTTCAAATATTTTTTTTAGTTTTAGGGCGGGCTACGACCGCAAGGCATTAATAAAAAATGTATGTGTGTATGTGTGTGTATTTATATGTGTGTTTAACTCGTTTTGCATTCAAAAATAGCAATTTTCGGTGATTTCTTCACAACTTCTTTACTTATTTTTTGGAATGGATTTTTGGGGTTAGGTTTAGAATTTGTGATGGGGTTTTGGAGGTCGTTTTTTGGTTTGGTTTCATTTTTGGAGAAAATTTGTTCAACATTGAAAATAATTGCAAAATATTAGATAACTTTACGTTTAAACTCATTTTTTTGAGGTTATGTTGCAAAATCTAACCTCAAAAATGAAAAATCAACAAAAATTAACCTCTAAATTCCAGAATCTAACCCTCAAGCCCTCACAAACCCCACAATAATCTCCTCTAATATTCAACTGTGTATATGTATTTATATGTAAATGTGTGAGTGTATTTTCTGTTCAATAATTATTTTTCACCATAATTTGTCAGTTATTTAATATAATTTTTTTACATTATCACTACAAAAATGAAAACTACAAAATAGCAGTTAAATAGATCCACAACTAAAACTCATCGACAAGCTTATTAAGTGCTTCACCGTTATCATATAATCCAATATAATCATCATCCGACTGATGATCGTCATCCTCATCATCCGTTCCAACAACCGGCATCATAATTTGTTTATCACCGTCCGTTGATTCATCGCTGCTGAATCCATTATTATTGCTACTCACATCATGATGTCCGTCTGTTGTCTTGTTTTGCTGATGATGATGTTGATGATGATGATGATGATGATGATGATTGTTGTTGTAGTATTTAAGGGTTGATCGATCATTTACGCCTCCATCATCATCAAAATCATTCGGATCATATGACCGGTTGTTGTTATGTCACATCTCATCATGCGCCGCATTCTGTGCTGCCTGCTGTTGTGCATGATGTTGCTGTAAATGATATTGAATTTGTTGTTTGGTTGCCTGCTGTTGTACTGCATCCATTTGACACTCATCATCGCCGGTATCGTCGTCATCATCGTCATTATTTTGAGTTCCGTCATCGCCATCGTCGTGTGATTCCTCTTGCCATTTGTCAGATGAACGGCGGCGGGAATTCATGAAGAAATTTCCAACGGTTGTGGCTTGTAAGCAGAGCTGGCGGGCAATTGTCACGACCATTTCCTTGGACGGACGTTTGGTTTCCTAAAATTAGAAAGTTTTTGTTATAAATTTTAGTAAAATGGAGGGAAAATTACACAAAATAGAGGGAAAATTGAACAAAATGGCGTGCAAATTTTCCAAAAATTAAACAAAATGACGGAAAATGAACAATTTATACATTTACTTTAAATATTGCTTGTAAGGTACGTCTCTGTAGATCGGTGAACACCAATCGTGGCTTCTTTGGTGTCTGCACGTGGTCGGGCTCCTCCTTTCGCTTGCAGCCTGCACCATCAGTTGAGTAGACATCAAAATTTTGAGAAGGTTTTACAAAAGAAAGAAAAAATGTTTCACATTAATTGACGCTGTCAACAAAAGAATTGCAAATTCTTGAGAGTACTCACTTCCTCTTTGTGGGATTTGGGCGGCTAAGAGTCGTCAATTTTTGGAGAATTTTTATGAAAGAAATAGAATAATTATTCAAATTAATAAAGTAAAAATAATTTTTTTCGATCATTTGTAAATGTCACAAAAGTTCAAGCAACCCTTTCATTTCCTCCTCAATTTTCTACCATAATCAACTTTTTTTGTCATTTACATAATGAAACAAGAAAGACAAAAAAAACTACACGCGAATCGTCATTAGGACGTTTTTTGTGACGTCATGCGACACATTTAAACGTTTTGTGGATTTTCTGTCGAGTCTGCAATATGCTCGACTTGATGTTCTCATTTCGTATGTAAATATTTAAATTTTTTATGTGAATGGATATCTTATGTAACCATGTGTACTACTTGCTAGGTACTTGTCATTCATATGTGCATGCTCAGTGGTTGGAATGTTTAAATTAAGGAACTTTGATTTAGAACCTTGAGATTCTTGATTTTTGGACCATAATGGGGATTTTTATTTTCGATTTTTCTGCTCCGGTCATGTCTACTGTCTTGAAATCATTGTAAAGTGATAAATTGGGAAAGACTGGAAGCTCATAAACCTCCCAATTTGTATGAAATTTGTCACTAAGTTATGACCACACATCATTACACAACACACGAACACTCCCCTCAACTCAGATCTCACAATCCTGATAAAATTTGCCCTGATATGTTCTATGCACTAATTCATTATATAGTCATTCGACCAGCTGCATATGCTCATGCATACGTGAAGATTGGACAGCTGAATTTTATGTAAATTAACATTTTCTCATTTCTCATTATTTCGTAGTCCACTGAGTGCAGCCTTTTGGTCATAATTTGTATCTGTTCAATTAGCTGGCATTTAATGGCTTGAATGTGGAGATTTATGTTTTTGACGCTTTGTTGAGATATGAAAGATTTGTGATGAAAATTTTGGAAATTGAATTATTTTAGATAAGTTTATCCAGAATTAAGTCCGATGCAATTATAAATCTATCCAAACTGACAAAGTCTTTTGCCAAAAAGTCACCAGATAGACAAAAAGTTAACCAACATACAACCTTACTTATAGTTCAAATAAAAGCTTGAATAAATTTGAGAAAGTTAATAAAAATTATTTTCCAGTTCAAAAAATCCACAGCCAAAAATAATATTACGAGCTCAAATCATCACATCCACATACATATGCACATCCTAGCGAAAATTTAGGTTAATCAAACTTGCTTCAGCATAAAAAATGCAATGTCAGTAAAAATTTACTGCTAATTATCTTCAACCGAGCATTAAGCATGACTAACAGGCTAACCATCAATTGCTCGCAAATTGGATTAAAATGTTGTGAAAAGTATGTTTTGATCATGAAACCCCAAAAAAGTTGTATTTCTGAATTGTTTGAAATTTGATACATCACAATGAGTATTTAATAAACTAAATTTGGGGTTAGGTTGTATCCGCCCTCACATATTATTCTTTAAAATCCTCTTTTTCATGTCATTCGCCCCTATCCTCGCTTATTTCTTTCACTTTTCCTTCTTTTCGTATTCAAATTCAAACCGAGAATAAAAATTCACAGATATAAATCGACACCGTCATGATACGCGCATAGCGTAAAGCCACAAATACACAAAATAAAATAAAATTATGAACTATATCAGATGTCGCATGTTAAAACACCTGGCAGAGGCCACATGCCGATTCTGATGTGTGGAATGGGGTTTGCTGTAAATGTAGACAATTTTTTTATGATGTTATTTTTTTTATTTTATCATCTGCATATAATTATCATGTTAATCGTCGTGGGTTTATGTGTGGGTGGAATTTTTCGTAGTGCGTAACCTTTGTGGGAATTTTGGGTAGAATTTTTATTTACTTTTAAAAAATCAACAAGAATTTAGAATCAAATATTCAATGGTTGTCAAATTTAAAAAAAAAAGTTTCAAAATCTGACTAAGTCATCCTAAGGGGAGATAATTTTTCTTAAATTGAAACAAAATAAATTTTCAAAACTATTTGGATACAAACTATAAATTGACAAAGTTTTCTTAATTTTTGAGAATCTGACGAAATCAGCACAAGGGTAACACCTCAATCTTAGCACTATTTTTGGCTATTTTCGGTCAACTAATCGAGTTAAAGTTTATTAATTCTTAAATCACTGCATTTTGAACGAAAGTCACTTTCTGAACATACTCAACCCAACATTAATTTACCAAAAATTTTAAAATCGAAAACGTCGTTAAATTGTAATGATATTCTTGGTGAGTTCTTAAAAGTTTTTTTAAACGCTGTAACTTAAAATCCAATTCTCTTTATATTTTTGAATATATAATTTTCCAATATGGAGAAAAAATAAAATAATAATAATAATAAAAATTATGTTAGTCGGGTTTGACCATTAACTCGCAACTGTTTATCATAAATTAATTACTTTCACATTGTTTTTTGTCTTTTGAAATCAAGAAAAATCAAGCTTCATTTCTTGTCATTATTCTGCATATAAATTATTCTACCCAAATTTTTCTGTTGTGGCGTGAAAAATAAAAACTTTTATGAGCCTATTGTCTGTTTAATGGACTTTTGGGATTTAATTTTGAGAGATTTTTTTGGTTCGTGTCGACTATGTTGAGGTACAATTGGGTTCATTAATGTTTGATTGCTTCGTGAAGCTTTCAAACTTTTGTGACCTGATTTATTAACATTTTAGTATCAAGCAAGCTGAAAGTTTACCATTACCTGCTAGTCTGAGCGCTGACATTCTCTGATACTCTGGCTCTTGAAGCCATTTTGCCATTCTTCTGAAGGTTTCACGTCCAGACTTTAATTTTGACCATGGCTTTGGGTTTCTCAGCAGGTCTGACAAAGTGCCCTAAAAATTTATTATTAACTTTTTGATTATTTTGTCGTTTTTAGAGAAAAAAAATGCATCCTCACCTGCGATCGACACAAGACACGTTGTGCGAAAATTGCTTGCGGTATGCTATATCTTTTTAATTCAGCACTGATGCGCTGCGCTAATTCTTTGGTATTAATTTCTTCAACATCATTCGATAACGATAGTGAACTTGATGATAATTTACTGCTCTTTGTTGTAATTGCACCTGTCGTTGTGTTGCTATTGCTTCCAGTGTTTTCGCTCTGAAAGAGGACGAGGTGGAGGTTAGGAATTTTAGTACTAGATTTTTTTACTTTAGTACTAGACTTTTTTACTTTAGTACTAGATTTTTTGTACTTTAGTACTAGACTTTTTTACTTTAGTACTAGATTTTTTTTACTTTAATACTAGACTTTTTTACTTTAGTACTAAACTTTTTTTTACTTTAGTACTAGACTTTTTTTTACTTTAGTACTAGACTTTTTTTACTTTAGTACTAGATTTCTTCAGAATTGTACTAGATTTCTTGAAAACTGTACTAGATTGACTAAAATAATATTAACATGTGCAACTCACTCTCTGAATCATCGGCGGTACAGGCGACACACTACTACTGCCACTGAGAAGCTCACGATTATTTTGATTGTGATGATGATGCGGCTGTTGAGATGTTAAATGATGTTGCTGCGGTTGTTGTTGTTGTTGCTGCTGACCACCACCTATTTGTACAAATCCAGTTTGTGAACCGTTGTGATGAATATTCGATGGAGATTCCATCATTTTACCATTCCATAATTTGTCCATATGCTGGTCCACCGGAGAGTGCAGTTCAGCCGATTGAGCACTCAACGTTGGACTCGGTGCGGATGTTGTAATTGAGATATTTTGCTGTTGTTGTCCATTGCTTCCGTTTTGTCGAATTCCATTGTATATGGAGTCGGGTATTGGTGAGTAACTGTGTGGAGGTGATGCTGGTGAAGCCTGATCACCTAAATTTGGACCATTTCCATTGCCGTTTTGACGTACTGATGTTGGTGTTGAGGCGAGCAAGTCACGATGATAGGGAGACTCGTATCCCGGTGACATGCTTTTCTGAGGTGATGGAAGGCCATTTTGACTGTAAATTGATTGTGGAATTGGTGAGTAGCTATGTGGTGGTGATATGTCCATCGATGGTGATTTGTCGTATGTGTATGGTGAGTTTACACCGAGACCTAAAATAAATTTGAGGTTAGAAGTAATTTAAGATCATCACCAAAGTATCTCACCATGTCCATGTCCGTAAGCAAACTTATCCGACATAGTCGATATAGGTGGCAAAGGCTGAAGTGGCGTGAGTGTTGCATAACTTGAATTTGGACTAAAACCTGGCGGTGACATTCGTCCATTAACGGACGTTAATGTCTGGTATGTTGGTTCATTCATTGCACGAAAATCCGATGCATCAATTATTTCTGTACATGGTCCTGAGCCAGGACTGAGAATTTGTGAGTCACGAGAGTCATCGTGCGGTTGTACAATCACTGATAGTGACTCTTGCTTTTGATGGTGGTGTTGCTGCTGTGATGTGTGGTGATCGAGTTGTGTATCTGGTTAGGAAATTTTGATTGGTTTGAGTTGAATTATAATGAAAATTTGAGATTCGAATATAACTTACCAACATCAATGCATGGATGCTCCTGTTTGACCATGTCAATGCCAGGAACAGCCTGACTTGCATGTGTGATTATTCGACCACGTTGGTGGTCTAATTGCTCTGTAAATAAATGAATTTTGTGAGTTTTAATGGTTCTTAAACCCTGAATATTGCTTTAAGATCCTTATTCTAGTACTTAAGACCCCAAACCCCAAGACACCATCCAATCACACCCAATACTCACCATTATTATTCATCTCATGTCCACCGCGATGTATCAAGTGTCCAGTTTGAGTATTTACCATAACAATTGAGCCATTATGATGATGACGATGAGTACGATGCTGTATGTGATGTGTGTGATGTGATTCCTCAACCAATGGCTCTGCTATTTCTTGCTCAATTATCTCCTCAATTGTCTCCATGATTTTTTATTATTATTTTTATTTTTATTACAACTTTTTTTATTCTTCTTTGACTAGAATATTCACAAAATATTAATTTTTTTTTGTTTCCGTGTCGTCGACGAGGAAATGGAAATGACTAGATGGGAATGACTAGATATGATGGACTTTAATGAATAGAAGTTTTTTTCACGTGTGTGATTTTTTTTCTGCCTGCTTGTATTTTTTTGCACTTTTTTGACTATGAAAATAATATTTTTTGTTACTTTTTACATTTGACAGCAGCACCGACTTGCTTACTGAGAATTTATATGTTACAAAGTCTTTGGGGTTTTTTTTCGGGGTGATTCAATTCATTTTTCTTTTCACTATCACTGATTATTAATCTTGTTTTTTTGTTGGGTATTTACAAGTCTTTTTGTGTCCTTTTTGGGTTGGTTTTCAAACTAAGGATTTGAGTTTTGTGGCTCTTTTTGGTTATGTTACTGGAATTTTGAGGTTAGGCTTCTTGAATTTAGCTTTTTTGTAGAGCTTTTGAAAGCTCTGCTGAGATTTTACTCAATTTCTGGAATTATTTTCAAATTTCACGAAACTATATCAAATTTTCATAACTTTTCCACTTTTCTGATATTTTCTTCAATTTTTGATGATTTTTACAATTTTACAATTTTTTTTTGCACTTTATTTTGTAGAAATTATGGACATAATTTTGTTCTTTGGTATCACTTCCAATTATTGTTGTTGTTACTGTTCCTAAGCTTCCTCTTTTAAAAATTTACGACTAGAACGATGTTGACTGAGATCCTGCTGAGCTATCAAATTTACAACCCTAAAATGAGATATTGAAGTTAAGTGATTATTAATAAAATTATTAATTTTTAGGATTTTTGTTTTCCAAATTTTAATTTTGAATAAAAAGTTCAGTCAATCAAAATTGACTCGTTCAGAATCTATAAGCTGATTAGTTTACAACATCACAAACAAATGTCCCACCAAAAAATCATAAAATATGAAAATCTACAAATTCTTACGTCAAATTAAAAATATTTCACAATTTCATTCACGTTTCAAATCCCGTGAGAGATTTAAAATTATAAAAATAAATTAAAAGCGCCACTTAATGGCAATCATTATTGGTTAATTAGCTTTTAATTCACTCCGTGGATTGAATATTAATTTACAAAATAATTTTTTATCGCTGTTAATTGAAATTTTCAAGAGAAATTTCAAAAAATTTATTAAAATTTTAATATTTTGCATTTTGTAAATATTTTTTTTAAATTTTTGATATTTTACGGATTTTTTTTAAAATTCTTTAAGAATTATTAAAAGCGTTTTCCGACCAAAATCCACTCTTAACTCATAAAAGTGTCATCCTATTCATTACATCCCCCAACCATCAACTCAATATCCATCTACAAGTCCACATGCATGGCCATTTAATGTTCATAAATGGTCAGTCGAACATTAAATTCATCTCGATTCATATTTTTTTCCTTCTATATTTAGACTGAAAGTTGTGTCTGTATTCATAACCATAGCGCTGTATGTGTACGCGGACATACATGTGAGCCTCATATTCATGTCCTTTTGTTCCTCATTTTCCATTGTACAGCAACATTTTTTTTCAATTCGCACGTTTGTGTTATGAGAGTATCAATTATTGTTATTATTAATAACATTTCTCATCGTCGTTGTTGTTGTTGTT
Organism: Chironomus tentans; assembly: GCA_963573255.1. Lineage (NCBI taxonomy): Eukaryota > Metazoa > Arthropoda > Insecta > Diptera > Chironomidae > Chironomus > Chironomus tentans. Next base: position 1,353,841 of record OY754305.1, read on the forward strand.
GTTGCTTGCTTTGTCCTTCCTTTTGTTGTTGCTGTTGCTATGAGGTAATGAAAATTTATTTTATGTGTCAATTCCGCTCTTTTTTTAACTCCTCTTTTGTGTCTGTGATGTTCATCGAAATTTATCATATTTTTGTTGTTGTTGCTGCTACTGCATGGATATTGTCGCGATTTTTAATGAAAAATTTAAAGTGGAATTTATGAGCTTTTAATAAGATTGGGGATTGTATGGCTTAATTTATAGGATAAATTGACCTGAATTGTAGGTGGAGCAGGCATGTGGGCACATGAGGCATATCAAGGCTATTCTGAGTTATCCTTTCTGGACACAAACTTTAAATTGTAACAATTAATAAACTGTAATTAATTAATAGCTTAAAGTACCCCACCAGGCCTGTCCTATACCACACATAGGATACCCTAGGATGCCTTGAGAGTTGCCCTGGGTAGGGTAGGTGAGTGTCCTTAGGTATCCTAAGAGATGGATAGGGGTACAGTTGATAGAGTAACTTAAGGTAAATGATATCTTAGGATATACCCAATGTAGGGTAGGGTAGTCCACTCCGAGCATCCCCAGAAACCGGCTTCACATTAATTCTAACTATATCAGTATCAAAATAAATGTATTTCCAGTTTAATCACTCAAATAAGTTTATAAACATTCAGAAACTTAAAATTTCATCTGAAACTTTACATCAATCCTTATAAAAGTTCTTCTTGGCTCATCTAAAATCAGAATCCAAGTGTACACATCGTCCATTTACTCGTATTAAAAATTCCACCCCGCATTTTTATCTTCAATAAACTTCCACTTAAAAAAATGATAATAAAAGTAAGAAAAAAGGTTAAAAGTTCCTCGTTCAAAATACAAAAAGGTGGAAGAAAATTTTTCATTCAAAAATTTTTCCTCATAAAAACCAAAATAATAAAAAAAAGTTGCACCAACACACACAAAGATGATGTTTATGGTAGTGTGCGTGAATGTGTCATATAATGCACATGTGAGAATCATAAAATATGAAAAATTTCTTTCGAAATGATTCCAGAAAAGGGAAACAATAAACGTGAAGGGGGATGAAAGTTACTAATACGTATAAAGGTTGTGTATGTACACGACACTCACACATACAAGCATAAATAAATAAAGGAAGTTGAGTAGAATTTAATGAGGGTGGAAAATGGTGTGTGTGATTCATCACTGAGGGGTTGTTAGGCCTAATATCCAATTTTTGTACGTGTTAGTGAGGCTTTGTTGGTATTGGTGAAAATCTTTGTTTGTATTTGTGAATTTTTTTCCTCAAAATAATTTTTTTATATTTCTATGGACGAAAATTTCCAAATTTTCTTCACAAATTTTCAACTTTTCACTTTAAATTTTCCATTTTCTTCACTTTTTCTCAATTTTTCACGACTTAAAGCTCACAAAAAAACAAAAATGGATGAGAAAATTTTCCTCGAGTTGAAAAAAATTGCGCAGATTTTTTACCTTCCCGAATTTCCATCAATTTTTTTTACAGTTTGACACCCGCGACTACATTTAAATTTACAAAATTTTACTGCACAAATAAAAACTAAAAATTCTTGTTCACTTTTCGAGATTTAATGTTCAACGTGAATTATTTTTTGATGAACAAAAATTTTTAAAACACAAAAATTCACACAAAAATGAAGAAAACTTTTTGCCTCTCTCCGTTTTATTCGCTCTTGTGTCGTTTGTACATCTCGAATGAATAAAAAGCACACAAATACAATCGCATGTTTTAAGTGTTTGAGAGCCACCCTGATTGCTGCCCACTTTACTCACTCCATATGGTAATTTTTTTCCTCTAGCTTTACTAATACTGGGACGTTTTGTATGGAATATGGACACGGATACAGACAAATGTGGGAATTTAAGTATTATCTCATTAGAAAAGAAAGTCTCTTTTCAGTTTTGTTGCTATCCTTGTGGGGATTTTGTCAGGAATTCATGAAACTTTTTTGGAATTTTTTTTTGGGACGGCTTTAGATTACTTTTTCCAGATAAAAAAATATCAATAATAGTCGATAAGTACAGATTGAGAGAAAAAATATCCACTGCCAAAAAAATCTGGGATGGTGAGGAAACTGTCTATTGTTTCCTATTGTTAGAATTATTTTTTTTTTTGATATTTTTGTGAATTTATCAAGTTGGGTTGGGTTGAGTTGAGCTGAGAGTCACTCAGACTGAGCGTCACTAATCTGAGCGTTACTCCAACTGAGCATTACCCAGGCTGAACGTCATCAGGCTGAGCGTCACCAGTCTATTTGTTACTCAGGCTGTGCGTCACCAGGCTAAGCGTCACCAGGCTGAGCGTTACTCAGGCTGAGCGTCACTAGGCTGAGCGCCACTAGCTTCTGCGTGGAAGTTAATTCTTGGGGAAAATTTGGAAAATTCTTGAAGAAAATTGGAAAAATATTAAGGAAAATTGGAAAATTCGTGGTGAAAAATGAAAAATTCTTGGACAAAATTGGAAAAAATTTGAGGAAAATTGAAAAATTCCAGAAAAAATTTGGAAAATTCTGGAGAAAAATTGGAAAACTCTTAGAAAAAACTAAAGAAAACTGGAAAATACAAGAATTTTTTTAAATTATTTTTGCCTAAATCCCCATCAGGCACCCAAAATTAACATAAAACCAACAAATAATTCCTTATTTCAACCCAAAGGCTCCTAAACAATCCAAAAATTAATCCAAGAAGTTTCCCACAAAATCCCCACAAGGGATTCTTTTTCCTCCACTCGTTTATTTACGTATTTTTCATGAAACACAAAATAGGAAGAGAAAATATAATGACGAGGAGGCACTGCGGGGTGACTAGCAAGACCATCACATCACCGCATCGTCTACATTTTCACAAATACATGCTCACAGCTTATGAACAGTGGCACTTTCATGTTTGTTTATGTTTGCACTTGTGATGTTGGTAAAGGAAATAAAAAAAGTTTTCTTCTTGTTGGGAAATTTAAATAAAAAAAAGTTTTTCATGAGTTTTTTTTTAAATTCTGTGGAAATTTACTATTTGAGTTTATTTTTTGAATTGGAAAGTTTGGTTGTTTATTATTTAAATATGTGAATTAATTTTGGAATTTATTAAAAAAATTATTTTAGAGTTCTATTAATTCTAGTGTGAAGGCACCTAAACCTCAAAACTCTTGTGTGAGTGCACCTGAATCTCAATTATACTATTGTGGAGACAACTTAACCTCAAATTTCTAATGTGAAAGCACCTTAACCAAAAGTTCTAGTGTGAAGGCACCTGAATCACAATTATACTGGTGTGAAGGCAACTTAAACTCAAAATTCTAGTGTGAAGGCACCTTAACCAAAAGTTCTAGTGTGAATGCACCTGAACCAAGAACTAGAACTCTGAATCAGAATCAAAACTTTTTATCTTTTTTTCCTTTCAAAACTTTTCATTCAACTTTACGTCTTTCAACTTCATAATTTCCTTAAGAAACTTTTCTTGTTTCACATAACCATCTCATCACTCATCCCACATATTAATTCACCCCTTCTACACATTCACTTCCATTTCCTTTCATTCACTATTTCTGGTTATTTTTTTGAGAATGAAGAAGAAAAAAAATTCACACGAATTGAATGAAGCAGCAGCAAGGTACAAGTACATAAATAAATTGCTGCCAATGCCATTGCTTTTCAATCGTTTTTGTTGTTCTTGTTTGCTTTTTTGCTTATTATACATTTATTCACTTCCACTAAGTGATGTGGGTTTTGTAGAATGAAACGAAGAAGGAAAAATGAAAATGAAGGAAAACTTACAACTTTTTTCTTTCTTTTTATTTCGTCTAATCTCTTTTCATTTCATGTATTTTTGTTCGTTTATGGCTTAGCTTTCTTGGAATTTATCCAGATAATGCAGGCTGGCTTTTCCCTTGAGGGTATTTTTTTGAGGTTATGAATTTTTTTAGTAGAGATTTTAAGGGGAATTATAAGGTATGAAGCTCAAAATGCTAGTGTGAAGGCACCTGAATCTTAAAATCTTGTATGAAGACACTTGAACATCAAAAATCTAACGCAAGTGTATCTGAACCTCAAATCTGAATAGTGTGAAGGCACCTGAACCTCAAGATCTCTAATGTGAAGACACCTGAACCTTAAAAATCTTGTGTAAGACACTTAAATCTTAAAATCTTGTATGAAGACATCTGAACCTCAAGATCTCTAGTGTGAAGACACCTGAACATCAAGCGTCTAATTTGAAGGCAAGAGAACCTCAAAAGTCTAGTGTAAAGGCACCTTAATGTCAAAATCTCTAGTGTGAAGACACCTGAATCATAAAACTCAAAATTTAATCAAAAACAGTCACAAGGAACGCTGTCACACTCATCCGAAGCCTAATTTTTCATCCAATTTCTCTTCATCCACATTTTTTGCCTCTTCTAATTGATCCTATTGTCTTTTTTGTCGATGAAATCGAATTATTTCTTCCTCAATTCTTCTTTAGATTCTTCAAGCATTTTTTTCCGTAATTTCTTCTCTCATTTCCCACATACTTGGACATAATTTATGTGAAATATTTTTTTATATATATAGAACCTTCATGTATAAATGATAAATACATCAATTGTTGGTAAACATCCCACATTAAGATTTGTGAGTGTGTGTGTGATTGAACACATATGAATGCACAACTCACACACACATACAAACATTTCATAAGCCTTCCAAGTCTCATAATAAAAAAAACTTGAAGAAAAGAAAATGTTTTGAGGAGTTTTAAAGCTTTTTTTATGTTTTTGTTTTTTCAGGGAAATTGATAATGAGATTTTGTGGAAGTTGTGCGGAACCTATATGTTTTTTTAAGTTTTGAGGAATTTTGATGCGTAAAATTATGTGAAGGATGTGAGACAATTGAGGATTGGATGGATAATTGGGGGTGTTTTTGATGTTTTTCTCAGAATTTCGTTAGGCTGAAGTTGATTGTTTGAAAAATTGGTTTTGATTGCTTTTTTCGGGTTTGTTAGGAACAGGGGGAAGACAACTCTCTGTAATGAACCAATTTTTGTTCTTTTTTGTCCATTTTAGTCTGGCTTGACTTATTGTTCCATTGATTTGTACTTAAATGGACGAAAAACCACACAAATATTTGTCTAGGTTGATGATTTGCCTTCGCCCTGGCTGAATGCTGTGTACAACAACCTATTTATTTTTTCTGAAGAACCAATGACGTATGAACAGACAAATTTCGACAAAAAATCAGATTAACGCAAATTTGCCACGCCTTTTGAAGCCCTGCACCTTCAAAACCAATAAATTAACCCAAAATCCAATCAAAACATCCAAAATATATTACAAATTCATGTAATTTGACACAGCTAAATTAATTTTCTTCGTATTTACGTTTCATTGAATCCATCTTTACTCTTGTTTCAAGAAAAAAAAGCTTGATGGGTTAATGTGAAAGGTTGAAGATGACACCTGCGGTTATCTTTTGATACCCTGATACAAATTATTGTTGAAATTCAGATATATTTTTTGATGGAAAGGAATATTTTGAGATTGTGAGGGGATGGAGAAGGAAAAAGGTTGATTTGAAGATGGAATGGTAGACATTGTTTAAATTTTTGGGGGTGATTTTAAGGTTTTTGATGAAATTTTATTAGCTTAAGAGAAATTTTTGAAGGTTTTAATATTTTTTCCAGCATTTAAAGATAGCTTGAATTTAGGAATTTTTAAAACAATTAAATTTTTTTAAAAAAATATAAATTTAAAAAAAAATTTTTTTTAATATAATGTTTTAAAAAAATATAATAAAATATAAAAAAATATAAAAAAATTAAATTTTTTTAAAAAAATTAAATTTTTTTAAAAAATTAAAATTTAAAAAAAATTAAATTTTTTAAAAAATTAAAATTTAAAAAAAATCAAGTTTTTTAGAAGAAATCAAATTTTTTTAAAAAAATTTAAAATTTTTAAACAGTTTAGAATTATTAAAAAAATGTAAATTATAAACAAAAGGTTTAAAAAAATTTTAAATAACTTTATAATTTTTTTAAAACGATTCAATACTTTTTCAATTTTCAATCTTTAAAAAAGTAAAATTTCAAAAACAGCAGTTTTGTTAAAATTAATCATCAAGTTTCTCGGACCTCTCAAATTTCCGGTGTTCCTTAATATCCAAAATGTTAATCCTCAATGTGACTGCATCTAATCCACTTTAGCTTAATCCATCGAAATATTCAATTTTTTACACATTTCAGCTCCTTGTGACATTTTCATCATTTCAATAATTTTTTCACTTCCTTTAAGAACTTTTTCCTTTTTCTTCGATTGTTTCACCTCACATTTTTCCAAGAATTTTCCTTCATTTTCCACGACAAAAAAATTATTTGCAGTGAATACTTTTTTATTATTATTTTTTGTCGAAATTGCTATGGAAATTTTCTTGTTTCTTTTTTTTCAACAGCACGTACGGCTTTTTATGGCTATAAAAAATTTTCTTCCGCTTTTAAGGAAGTGAAAAACTTTTTTTCCTTTTTCTCATAAATTTCTCACAAAAAATTTTCTATCAAAAAAAATTGTTTGATCTTAAACATTAATTTTACGGCGTATTTAATGCTTTAATTAAATATTTTTTGACTAGAAAAAAGGAACTGAAAGTTTTAAATACATTCAGAACAACAAACGACACCGAAAACGCCGAGTGATTAACTAAAAGGAAAATGAGAGACAATTTTTTCTGTTTGCAGCTTGTGACGACTTTGGAGGGTTTCAGTTTTGATTGTGGTTGTGAATTGAGAGGGTTTTTGGATTTTTTGAGAGAATCTTTTGGTGGAATTGAGAGAGAATTTGCAGGCAGAGAGTAATTTTATGTGCAATTAAGAAATGAAAGGGAATAAAACAGTCAAGGGGGTTGTAAAACTGAAAAATATTTAGATATTAATGTTAATCTACGGATGGTATTTATTACAAAGGTTTTATTAAGGGAAGAGCAAAGACAGAATTTTTTTGAAGTGGGTGGGAGTTCCAACCACTCATAAAGAGGGTCAGATGAACATTTTTTAATACTAATTTCAATCTTAGACCCCTTGGACCCCTTAGGCTGGTTTGTATGGCTACCTGGGGTACCATACTCTAACCAACCCAAGATAGGTAGAGTATATTCTACTCTAAGATGTCCTAAGGGGTCGTTCGCAAATTACGTCACGCTTTTTGGGGGGAGGGGGGGTCAAAGAATTTGTTACAGTCCATACAAAATCGGGGGGATCGAAAAAGTCGTTTTTTGTGTGACGTAATTTGCGAACGACCCCTAAGTTGCCTCGAGGTACCTCACTTAGCTTCCCCTAGTGTACCCCACCCACCTTACCCTAGGGTAACCTAGCTTTCTAGATAGGGTAGGGTAGGGCACTCCGGGAAGCCCTCGAAATCAGCCATTAAACTTCCATTTTTGAATATTTTTGAATATTTTTTAAAGAAATATGAAATAGTTAAAAAACACCAGACCCAACCCTATCCATCTGATATCTCTCTTCCATTAAACTTCTCAATTTCTTCAATCATCTGTCTTTTTTCTCCCTCAAATTCGCTCTCACTTCATTCCTTTCACAATTCTTTCTGCCCTTTAAATTCTCTCTCTTCTTCAAAACATATTCTGACTCAGCCTTTTAAACTTTTTTCCTCTCTCTCTCTGTTTCCTCCCTTGTTATTTTTCTATTCACTTCTCCCTCGTTTTTATTTGTTTCGCATTATTTTCAATCCCTTTTTTTGTTGCTTGTACATTTGATATGTTCATTGCGCATACATACATAGAAATGCGAACATTATGTGAATGAAATTAATTTACATTGAATGCAAAGTGTTTTCAGTGCAACGGGACGCAGTAGAAAGTTGACTGACTACTTATTTTTGTATAAATCGGCTCATACATCGCAGGCTAATGTTGATATGTTTAACGACCCTTTCCTTGATGGCTTTTTTTCGTTGATGTTTTATGTGAATATTCTAATTATATGAGGAGAATTTTAGGATAATGTTCATAAAAATGAGTAAATTTTTGTATATTTATGTGCAGTTTATCTAAAAGTTATTATCATTATCTGAAAAAATTGATTAAATTTGTAATATAACCTCAAAAACTTCAATTAATTAGAAACAGAAACTTAAAAATTGATTATGTTTGATTCAGAACCTCAAAATATTGAGTAAATTTACATCATAACCTTAAAAACTAAGTAAATTATATAAAAAATTAAACGCTTTTTTGTTCAACACCTGACTTTATTGTTTTAAATTTCATAATGTTTTGCATTGTGCTGAATTAAAGGCTTATTCTCAATTAGACAAAGAAAAAAATCTTCAAATTGTGCGTAAGTTACAGAGTAACAACGAATAAATTCACTTCATATTATCAACCTTCATATTTTTCATTCTATAAACTTGTTTTGTCATATTTTTGGTCACCCTATAAATTTGTCAGTTCGTATTTTTGGTCACCCTGTATAGTAAATTTTTATACTCACTTAAATTCAAATTATTTTGGGGGTACATTAACTTATGTCCATTATTTAGTGAGAGATAATAATCGAGACTTTATGACAGGAATGTTGCACACTTTCGGACATAATTTGATAAAAATTATTACATTTTGTGCATAAATTCAAAGTTTTAAAAATATTTCTTGATAAATTCATCCATTGCCTCAAAGCATGCTCTTACAATTCCATCATTTCAGTAGTAAGGGACATATTCGACCAAATTGATGTCACGTTTTTATTTGGCACCGAAACATCCGTGTCAAATTGAATTAAAATGACAATATATGTGGCTGTTGCTCCAATAATCTGATAAATAAAATTAATTTAATAATTACTGACAACAAAAAGGTTGAATTACCGTGAAAAGCAATGTGAAGTCGAAAATAAATAACCCACAGGTCACAACTGGTGCTCGATGTTGCATTTGTTGTGAAAACATTTTCAACTATAAAGTACAGAAATTTGTCATGATTGACGGATATTTTTACTAGTTTTTCTAACTTACAACATCAATGATTGGATCATCGTCATCAAAAATATAATTGACAGCTTTATGGACCATCACAGCTGTATATTTTCCAGTTCTAGTGACCAAACTTCCAAGCATCACAATTATAAATCCATAAACCAGAAAGTACAAGTTCCAAATATACTGAATCACTGCTGCTTCCCACTGAGAGTAATCGTAACGCACAAAAACTCGATAAATTGCAAAAATACTGAAAATGTCTGTCAGAAACATTCCAGCTATGACGTGCATGAGCGTGAATGAGAAGCAATAGTTGAAGCTACCAACAATATCAACCAGAGTGTCATGCAAGTCTGCAAGTTTTGCGACAATTTTACACAAAACTTCAGAAGATTTTGGATTTTTCAGCTCGTCTTCCTCTTCAGTTACAAAAAACTTCTTAATTGAGTCATTAATGAGACGGAAACGGATGAAAATTGAATAAAGAAGAAATGCCGAGGTCAATAAAGTGGTTGTCATGGATGCATTAATTGTCATGTAGGATATAATGAGGTATGGAGCACGTATAGGGTCCATTAGTGTCCACAAAAAGTAACCTGGAATGTAGAATTTTTTTTATTATTTTTTCTATGACCAAATGTTTCGATTAACCAACCAAAATGTCTCAATTAACCGACCAAAATGTTTCGATTAACCGAGTTAATGCCTCGACTAACCAACTAAAAATCTCGACTAACAGACCAATTAGGGGTCGTTCACTTATTACGTTCTATTTTTAGGGGGAGGGGGGTCTGAGATTTTGTAACAGGTCAAATAAAGAAAAATTTTTTTCTTGGAAAATTTGTAACAAGTGGGGAGGGGGGGTCTAAAATTTCGTTTTTTTGCGTAACGTAATAAGTGAACGACAAAATCTAACCTGAAATTCCAGCCATCAAGAAAAAAATCAAAAGACATAATCCAATGACAATTAGTAAATTTTGTTGCTGCTTCTTATGATCGATATACATTCCAAGGGTCTTCATCTCTTCATCCAGTCTATGGCATCTGTAAAAGATACCCCAAACATCATGTCTTTTCAGCATCATCATTACTGCGGCAATGAAAACATTTCCAATTTCGTAAATTAAAACCAATCGACTTCCCAGGTTAATTACTCGAGATGTGGTCGAAATGATTGTCAGATCTTGATTGTAGTTCAAGTAAACGATATACAGAACAATTGAATTGCTGATGATGGCCGATAAAATATCCAAAAAATCTAATTTGATTTTTCCATTATCAATTTTTCCATCGACTGAAAAATGCGCGAATCCAAAAAATTTCCACCCAATGTGGAATCGCTTGACAGTATCCCAAATTGTATAGGAATAGTCAAAAGCTCTTCTTGGCTGTACTGACATGTCAACGTGGTTAAATTGTGACTTGTTTGTGTCGCAGCTGAAAATGAAATGAATTTTGGGGGATAATTGAAAAAATAACATATCGATGATTAAAATTTTTGTGTGCGATATCCATTAATTAATTGAAGTGTGGATATAAAAAATTCATGAAATTTGATGTTTAGATACAATTAGAATTTCCGAATTATAAGATATTTTTGAATATTTGAGAATAGAACCATTGAGTCATGTGCTATTTGCATAAAGGTAATGGATCACTTTTCAACAGTATATCTCAATTAACCGACCGTCAATATCGATTTAACGACCATCTATCTTGATTAACCGAGCTGATTGTAGATTTAATATCATTAACACTCCCCCTCATTGTTGCTTTTATTCAGATTTGTTTTTATGAAATTAAAAACTGTTAGATTAACATCTTGGACTGTAATGAATTGAATTTTACAAAACAAAATCAATAACCTTTGCAACTAAGCTTTTATTCTCTACAGAAATTCAGTTGAATAAGTCGCAAAGTTTTTACAGCAAAATATGCAGGACATATCAAGAAAACTTTTTCTAATGGTGAATTTTTACAAGTTCTGTGGAATATTTCCTGAAAACTTCAAAGAACCCAAATCAAGTCAATTAAAATTCCTCAAATTTTGGCCTTTTGGAATGGCTTTAGTCAACATTATCATCACATTGGCATCAAATGGAAATATAATAAGATTTATCTTTTATGACGGTATCTATAACCTTCGAACGGACTACGCTGGCTTGTTGCTGATCATAAGCCTTCAATTACGTGGCAATATTGACATGATTTACACATTACTGCGACGTAAAAGTGAGAAAAAGTTCTGGAACACAGTCGATCAACTTGATGACTTTATTGTGAGATTTTTGGGCATCAGAATTAATTATCGAAGGGAAAATTGGCTGCATTTGAGGAAATTGGTATTTATTTTTTTGGCAAATGCAGGCACAGGAGTCATCATGTCAGTCTTAAACTACTCAGGTTCAGAAAAATTCAACAGATATTACGGCTCCTCATTTGTACTTATTTTTTTGAATCAGTTATACATGAACAAGTATGTGTTCTATATCTCAATAATTTACAACCGATTGAAGCTTTTGACCAACAATTATACCCGAATACAAATACACGACTATAAGCTACAAGTCCTGCCACATGCGTATGCAATTGTTTGGAAATTAACAAAGATTGTAAAAAGTAGATTTACAATACCTTTAATGTTCATGACATTTCACATTTATGTGATGTTAATATTCTTCGGATTTGTACTAGCAGAAAATATAGCAAATGGAAACTTTAACATTGGTTATATTGTTTCAATCATACCACCGCAATTCCATATTTGGTTTGTATGCTTTAATTGCTACAGGATTTGCAAAATGGTAAGTTTCATTAACTTAAATTGAGCTGACGCTGAGCTGTAGTTAATCTGAAGCTGAGCTGAAGCTGAACTGCAGCTGAGCTGAACTGCAGCTGAACTGAAGCTGAACTGCAGCTGAGCTGAACTGCAGCTGAACTGAAGCTGAACTGCAGCTGAACTGAAGCTGAGCTGCGGCTGAACTGAAGCTGAACTGCAGCTGAGCTGAATCTGAACTGCGGCTGAACTGCAGCTGAACTGAAGCTGAACTGCAGCTGAACTGCAGCTGAACTGAAGCTGAAGCTGAGCTGAAGCTGAACTGAAACTGAACTGCAGCTGAGCGTCGGCTGAGCTGAAGCTGAACTGCGGCTGAACTGAAGCTGAACTGCGGCTGAACTGAAGCTGAACTGCGGCTGAACTGAAGCTGAACTGCGGCTGAACTGAAGCTGAACTGCAGCTTAACTGAAGCTGAACTGCAGCTGAACTGCAGCTGAATTGCAGCTGAACTGCAGCTGAGCTGAAGATGAGCTGCGGCTGAGCGTCGGCTGAACTGCGGTTGAACTCTATCTATGCTTAATCTAAGTTAAAGCTGAACCAAACCTAAATTTATATTTAAAAACACAAAAATTCAAATTGAATAAATTTCTTAAAAGATATTTTATCTTCAGGAACAGCAGCTATTCTCAACTATAGTTAAAAGCAACACAATACAGGACAACACCAAAACTATCAATGAAGAACATTCGCTACAGATGTTGCATCAAAAACTCAACTTTAGTCCAAATGGAATGTTTGAGTTCAACTATAGCTTAATTATGGATGTTGCGGTGTTTAGTGTCAATTTTATTTTCATTTTCGTTCAATTTTATGTATATTAATTGATTGAGCAAAAAATTAAATGAAATTCAAACTTTAATTAAATTTAAAAAAAATAGTATTCGAAAAATCAGCCCTTGTCACAAAATTATCTTCAAAATTTAAAATTTCACTCAAAATCTCAGCCACACATTTATTTTCTTCTTACTAAATTTTTCTCATCTCAGAATGTCAATTTATTAATTTAAGCCAATTCATTATTTTTTTGTCAGTACAAGTTTTACAATTGACTTTGTGAGTTCTGTGAAATTAGAATAGAAGTTTTAAATTGGAGTTGAAATAAAATTCGTGATAAAGAATTTAAATTATTTTTATTTGATTTAATGCACAGTAAGTTCGAAGTAAGTTCAACAAAAATTAAATTAACCAAAAATTGGGGTTATTCGGAAGTTTTTAGATACAATTTTATAAAACTATTTCTCCGAATTATTTGCAAAGAAAATTCCTGAACTCGGAAGTAAGATATCTAAGAAATCTTTACAGATCCCAAAGCTACTCGTTAAATACCTCAGAATTCATCGGAATTTCCCAAAAATCTAGCTTCCATGCTCATGGATTTTTTTTGTGATTTTTGGAATTTATTGGGGATTAATCCTGAGTTTCCACCGCCTAAGTGAAATCGAACCATATGTACTGGAAATAAAGCTCACAGTTTTCCATTGTAGGCTCCAGGTGGATCACACTAGGTTAGATCTGAACAGCTAATGGTTTTTCCCCCGCCTTTCTAAAAAAATCATTGATTTTCGGAAAAACCTCAACCTTAGAACCCTCGTTTGAGTACTCTATTGGAAAATCCAATTATTATGCATGATAAACCTTCCATCAGAACAACGAACGAATTTAAAGTAATACATTTATAAAATAATTGATGCACAAATAATGATGACTTTTGTGACTCTCCCAATTGATAATTTAAAATAATCTCGCATTTTTTTTACGACTGTAATTTTAAAATTTGTTTTTTTCTGTTATCATCTAGACTCCAAAAAGTGATAACTTCTACAGAAAGTGAAAACAATACACACTTTTGAGAGCACATTTAAAATGAATATTTGGCACTTTTTCTTAATATTCTTGCTCAACTTAATGTATCTGAATGTTACAAATGGCTACAAATGCTCATTTCAGAAAGACAAACAGACAAATAATTACAAATGTGAAGTTTTTCCTGACAGTGCAAACAGAAACGAAAGGCGATCATCCAGGAAAAATGACAACAGCGTTAAGGAGCTCAATTTTAATGGAAATACTAATGAAATTTGGAAGCTTAGTCAATCAGATTTTCCATTTTGTCAAAGATTTGAGAACTTAGAAAACTGTTACATTAGTGACGTACAATCCATTGATGATAATTTATTCCATAACTGTGAAAATTTAGACGTAATTTGGATTAAAAGTACTGAAATTACCGAAATATCAAGCAATTTATTTACTTACAATTCAAAATTGGTCGAACTAAAATTGGAAGAAAATGAATTCACGACTTTGCCTGAAAATCTGTTCATTGAGCAACAAAATCTGGAAATTCTGAGCTTATATTGGAATCAAATCAACTTTCTACCGCCAAATATTTTCCAACCACTCACAAAACTTACAAGTTTGTCTATTAGTTCCAATGAAATTGAATATTTGGATGCAAATTGGTTTTGGAATTTAAACAATTTGAAGGTTTTGGATCTTAGCAATAATAACATTACAAACTTACCGAGCAATGCCTTCAAAAATTTACATAATTTAGAGCAGTTGCAATTGTATGAGAATCAACTGACAGTAATCCATTCAGACTCTTTTGGGATGCATGACAACTTAAGAATACTTCGACTATCCAACAACTCAATCAACGCAATTGATCCAAAGATTGCCGGTAAAATGGTTAATGTGAATATTTTTATGGAAGGGAATGTTTGCAGCTATGATGTGATCTCACTGCCTAGAGAGAAAGACACGGCTAATCGAAAATTGAGAAAATGTTTCAATAATTATAAGAAGCGGATTATACAAGATGATGTAAGTAAAATTTATGATAACTTGATATATTTTTTTGACCTTTTTAAATTAAACAAAAATTATTTCCAGATCATTTGTGGTACAAATGGCAGGTTTATTCCACTTATTTTTAAAGGAAATAATACTAGTCCTGATGAATATAAATGGTAAGTTTTTGACTTTATTGTTAACCTTTAAAGCAGTGTTTCTCATACTTTTTTGAATTACATTTTGCAAATCACTGCTTTTGGGGGTCCAATTGTGTCCAAAAACCACCTCAAGATTGAAATTTGTATGAAAAAAAATTCCCAAAAACGCTTGAAAAAAAAATTTGATCCCCCCCTCCTTGAGAGGTCATGAAAAAATTTCTTGACTTCACCCCTGTTAATCTGCATTGTCATATATCGTAAAATTGTAGGAATGCAGCCTTAGTGAATAATAAACGTGTGGTATTCTGCGGTGGAACTCTGATTATGAAGAAATATGTTCTAACAGGTAATTTTGTGAAATTATTTAAAGAGTGTTGAATCAAATCATTTGAGGTTGAATTTACTTAATTTATTTTTAGCGGCCCACTGTATAAAGGGAAAGGAATATAGCTATGAGTACACAACCAGAAATGTGTCTGTATTAATCGGTGTTCACAATCTAGACTTATATTACGATGGAATGATAGATACCAAAAGATTGAGGAATATAACAGTTCATCCAGATTGGAATATGGAAGTTAATATGTATGACGCAGACATTGCTATTTTGGAACTTTATGATGAAGTGCTCAACATTCAGCCAATTTGCTTAGCTGGTGCACAATCAGTAATTCATCATGCTAGAAATGGAATCGCAGTCGGGTTTGGAATGACTGGTAATGGAAATTATGCAAAAATTGCTCAAAAGCTTAATATTCCGATCTACGCTTATCATAATTGCACTAGAAATATTAATGATATTTTCATGCGATCACTTGTGTCGCCAAGAACATTTTGCGGGGGTCCTGGTGATGGCAGAGGAGTTTGTCAAGGCGATAGTGGCAGTGGCGTTTATGTTTATCATAATGGACAATTTTATTTGAAAGGAATTGTTTCAGTAGCACTGCCTGGTGACGTGAATATTTGCAATGTTAAAACGCAGGCAGTTTTTACAGACGTAACTAGATTTTATGACTGGATTAAGAAAGAAATTTTGGGCAATGTTGCTTCAGATGAAAATTAATTGATTATTAATTTCAAATATATTAAGAATTTTTTTAAGTTTTAAAATTCTAATTGATTCATTTTCAGTTCTGGATTAAAGTTCTGTAGTACCAAACTTGAACAGATTAAAATGAAAATATTTTTAGCTTTTTGTGTTCAAACAAAACTGAAAGAGAGAATTAAAATGAATAATATAACAGAGAAACTGGTGAGAAAATAGAAAGAGAATTGTCTTGAGCTAAGAATTGTATTTTTGTTATCTAAGAGTACTCTCATATTTTAACTATGGAAAAAAGAGAAAAACAATAAACATCACGAAAACTTGTTTTACTAAATTTTTATTAAACATCTCAAATGTCATAAACTGAACAAATTATGAATATTTTTTTCATTTGGAATGCAAAGTGATGGCTCATGTCCACCAAATCATTGACATTGACCTTTTGAGTTACATACTTCATTTTCATTGCAGCCTTGACATTCAGGAGCTTTTCCATCTTCTCTAAGCTTCTCAATTGACATACATTTCTGATTAATGCACATTTTATTTTCTCCACATTTTGCGCCATTTGGAACCAATCCTGGATCAACTGTATCCAAACCCAAATCAATTATTGCTGTGCGGCATGGAAGAATTTTTCCTTTAATATTAATAAAAGCATGTGATAAAATTGAAGTAGTTTCCAGCCCATATTCAAGTTGATCATTAAGATGCTGACAATGTAGCATTCCACACATAATGTCTTCCTTATTGCATGGAGTAAATGTTCTATTTGCCATATTAAATCCACAATTTCCATGTCTTGTTTCCAATAAATTTCTGATGTAACAATCTTCGGATGATTTACCTGATGAACCCCAAAGCAGCTGACATTGATCAACGTGAGAACGACATGTACCTTTGTAGCAGTAAGCTGCTCTATTGTTACATTCTTCTGTGTCTCTAACAAAGACGTCTTCAGGACAAAACTCTGAATTTCCAGTGCAATATTCTGGTAAGTCACATTCAGTTGATGCTTGACGGCAAAGGATTCCTATGAATTTAAATAATAAGTTAGAAATTGGATACTTTTTAAGATTGCGGAACTGTTCAACTGATTTTTGATCATAGTTGATTAGTTAGATATTTTACCAGCATTTTTAGGTGAGCATGTGTCCAAGTCGCAACAGCTTCCAGTAGCACAAGTAGCATTGGCTCTTAATTTACAAGTTTTTGGATCACAGCAGTTGTTGTTGCAGTTTTCAGGCAATCCACAATCTAAGGAAAAAGATAAAAAAAATGTTTGGTATTCAGCAAGGACTAGCCACCGTTTCATGGATATACCCTAGACCTTAAATCAATAATACGCACAATAATACATATATCTTGTATAAATTGATTCAATTTTCTTACCACATTCCTCATCCTCCTCAACAAATCCATTTCCACATGTTGGTGATCTAAAAAGCTTTTTTGGTAAATTCTTTAGGCAATGATTCATTCCACGATGAAAAGCAAGATTTAATTTATCAACAGAGCATGAAGACCAGTGAGTACGAATATCTTCTGAATAAACTGGTGACATAATGCAATGTTTATCTGGACATACACAGCTTCTTTCATCGTGCTCCATTCCCAGAACATGTCCAATCGCATGAGCTACTGTTGTTGCAAATCTTTTGACAATTTTTGTATGCAAAGTGGCAACTGTGCCTGAATATCTGGAAGACAAGATTTTATTAAGGGTTGGTTAAATGATCAGAATATCATTAGTTGAGGGAACGTATCCATATACATTTCTGAGGATTCATCTGTCCCACTGCCCCCGTCTGTACTCTACCTACTGCCTTTTAGTTTTCAGCCTTCTCCATTGACTCTTGGCAACCTTCTTGCTATCCCCTCTTCGTCCTACACATTATCCAAACGAAAGACAATAAAACTTACTCATAAGTGCAAATCGGCTTCTTCAATGTCGTCTCAATAATCCCGCAATCAAAAGTTTGCCCAGTCACTAACACGGCATAATCATTTGGATGATCAATGACCAAAGATTGACGACGATATTGTAAAAAGTTCTTTAGTGTTTGATCTCCATTGGTTGTGATATTAATTTGATCATCTTTTGTCCAAATGACGACATCAGTTAAGGCAATGAAGATGTTTAGGGGTGCAAAGAGTGAGTTGACGTGGTTGATTAAGTCTTTGGAAAATTCGTGAACTTTTTCTGAAATCAGATGCAGCAATAAAGTTCTCATGTTCATGATTATTTACAAAATAAACGGCTGATTGATGTTTACTGACTTCTTTCTTAAGAATTATTATTGTTTATGAAATTAAAATAGAGAATCAAAAACCGGGAATATTTTTTTAATTTTTCCACTAGATCTATTTATCAAAAAATATTTAATTGTTGAAAAATGTTTTAAAATTGTAATATTCTGTAAAAATTAAATTAAATAATTAATTAACACAATTTTTTTGTAATTTTAGCTTCGTACAGTAACAAAAAGTGAACTGAATAATTTTATATGTTTCCATCGAGATTTATATATACAAATTATTATCTCATTAATTAAAATAAGAGAACATGTAAAGAGAATTTTAAAAAATTATTTTTATTTGAGAATATTATGACGAAATGTTGGTACAGCAGATTTATTATTTCAATCCTTATGTCTTTGAACATAAAAATAAAAAAAGATATTTATATTTTCTTAATTTACTCAATAATGTCAATGGATACATTTACTTTAAATAGCTGCATTTAATCCCTTAATCCCAAACTGGTCTAAAATAAAAAATAAAATCAAAATATGTCCAAAAATGAATCAGAATTTCCAACTTACTTTGATTCCTTCCCAAATCTCGACGCATAAAAATCCTCAGTCACATCAATTCCATTAACCCAGTCATTAAACTTCAAACAATCCGTAAATACAGCATAAGTGTCAACATCGCATCCTAATTTATCATTTCTTAATGATGACGAGACAATTCCTCGTAGATAATAATATCCATTATGCTGTACAAATAATCCACTTCCACTGTCACCGTTGCACACTCCAACACCAGTTCCACTGCCTGCACAAAATGTTTTCCTACTGGACAGTACCACAAGTTCTCTATTTGCTAGGAAACAATTTTCATTCGTGTGAATTGGAGTTCCTAGAATTTTTGGAATATTTTCATGACTTTTTGTCTCATCCTCACTTTTTCCAAATCCAACGACAAATCCATTTGTAAGATAATCAATATTAGATCCCATACAAATCGGCTGAATATAATTATCAAAAATTATTTTCCTTTCCAAAACTAAAACTGCAATGTCAGAGTCAAATGCTGTAGCTTTTGGATTCCAATCATTATGGATATGAATTTTTTGAACGACTGCAATTTTTAGACCTACTTCAAAGCGTTCGTTTAGGTTGAAGACACCGAGGAGGACTTTCAGGTCAGCTGGGTAAAGTCGAGTTGTGCTGTGCTTGTCTTGGATGCAGTGGGCGGCTGGAATTTATGTATTGAGTGAAATTTTAGTAGATTGAAATACCTTTTTAGTAAATTTAAATTTTTGGAGGTCATTGATAAGTGACGTCAATTAAAAATTCAAATTTTTTAATACCCAAGAGCAGTGGATCTCAGGTGGAGGCAAAAAATAAGTTTTTCTTACCTGTCACAACTTTTTGGTCTGAAACAATAGTTCCACCACAAAAGAAGCTACTATCATTATCAACGAGGGCTGCAACCCTATATTAAGGCAGTAAATGTATAAATAAGCAATATTTTTGGACCTTTAGTAGAACTCAAGATGATCTCAAGTAGTGTCAATATCCCTCGGGTTACCCAAAGAAATACTCTAGGGTAGCCTCATGGATATTGCTCAAAGGTATGCTAGGGTATCCTAGGGGTACCCTAGGGTATACCATACCTACATGGTTTAGATGATACTGGGAAAGGATATGCCCTTAAAAGTATCCAAGGCTATACCTTTATGGTGGTAAAAATCAAGTAAAAATAAAAAATGAATGAACCTTACCAAGGAAAAGCACCACGAGTGATGAATTTCCCACCAATAATTTGACCTTTACCAACTTTTGACCGTCCGCAGCTGCTCTGAGTGCTTGGTATTCCTGGTTGTCGGATAACTTCTTCTGTTTTTGATGCAATCGTCATGATTGTTGGTAGCTTTTTTGTAGGATTTGGATCAAAATTCACATTTGCTGCAGCTTAAGGAAATTAGAGTCAAAAAGGCAGTTTGAGAATTTCATAATAAATACTGAAAATTTTACTCACCTCCTCCAACACGAGGCTGATAATTCTCAAAGCATTTACTCAATTTCTGACTCAATTCTTCTCTATTTTTAATGAATTCCTTACTGCACACATTATTCTCCATGTTTACCTCAGTCACTCCCGTAATGTCAACAAATCGCTTATCAATTTGATTAATTTTATTATTTTGCACTGCAAATTTCTTCAAATTTCTGTTATTTCCAAATGAGTCAGAGTGAATGACTGTCAATTGATTCCAATGCATCCACAAATCCTGTAAATTTGCCAATGGTGTGAAGACATTTGCTGGAAGTTCGGCAATCAAATTTGATCCAATTGAGAGAATTTCAAGATTTTCTAAGTTTTGGAAGCAACTTGACGATAAAGTTTGGATTCTGTTGAAGCTTAAGTAAAGTCCTCTGAGGTTGGTTAAAGACTTAAAGACATCAGCATTTAATTCCGTCAACTTATTGCCATGAAGCCTCAGTTCCTCTAAATTCTGTAAATTCTCAAACCAAGCTGGATTTAAAGTCCGAATTTTATTTTCACCAAGCCACAGTCCTTCAAGGATGTCAAGTGATTTGAAAATGTTTGCAGGAAGTGAGTTTATTAAATTAATTCGTAAGTCCAACCAAACAAGGTCATTTTGGTTCTGGAAGATATTTTCAGGTAAAGTTGTGAGCTGATTTTGTCCAAAGTCAATTTGCTTCAATTTTAAATTTCCAGCGAGAAAATTTTCAGGAATTCTCCGAATTTTATTTTCAGTCAAGCTCAAAGTCTTTAAATTTTGACAATTTTGAAGCGAATTTTCATCAATCGAGTCGACCTTGATTTGTGAAAAATCAATTTTTTCTAAGTTTGGGAATTTTTGGCACAAAACTTGACTGAATTTTGGGAGATTTTTACTGCTTGTGGCTTGATATGAGACAAATTTGACGTCATTGTCTTGAAGATTGTAAGAATGGACACCAGTTATGTCTGATTGTGTTGACACTGAGTTGATATTTGTGATATTGCAGCCATATTGGGGAACATTTCGGAAATTAATTACGATATTTGCATTTATGAAGTTGCAGTCGATGATTTCGGATGAGATTGTGCCGGTTTTGAAGGTCAAGATTATAAATAGATTGAAAACTTTTAGGATCATATTTCAATTTTCAATTTTTTCAACTTTTGCTTGTTTTTAATTTTTAAAAATTAAACTTTTTTATATTTCTTAAATTTTATAACTTTATAAAATGTTTTTTTTTTACTTTTTAACGTTTTCTTATTTTTTTTATTTTTTTTAATTTCGTAGTTTTTAAATTTTTATAATTTTTTAAATTTTAAAAAATATTTAAGTTTTTTTAAATTTTTGTTTTATGTTTTAAGTTTTCAACAATTTGTATCTATCGGAGAATTTCACTTTAATCTTGAATTTTAATATTTTTATGTATTTTTGTCACACTCTATTGCCTATTGTTTGAACATTAGTATGACTTCTTCGACGCTTAGCACAACTTAAACATCTTCGTCACTATGAAATTCCCAGACTTGACTTTCTAATAGTTCATTAAGAAAAAACCGCGGCAGAATATTTCTTCTTATGAATGACTAATTCGTCTTCACTTTATGTTGATGGCCGTTTGTGAACTGAAGACAAAGATTTACAGTTGTAGGTCAAAAGTTAAGAAGTTTTTTTCAATATTTTCCTTAAAATTGATTGTAGTTTTGTAAAATTCTGTGGTTAATGACTTGAATTTCTAATGATGTATCAAATTACTCAGGAAGTTCACTCAAAAAACCACAAAAAAATGTCAATAAATAAAATAATAAACTGTCAAGATTGTAAAACAAACTGCAACTGAGATGCAAATGTGAAATGGTTAAAATAATCAATTCTCAACAGATGAGAACGATGAGAGAAGAAGAAGAGAGAAGAAGAAAAAACAATTTGAGAACTGTACTCATTGCTTCTTGAAAGACAATCGAAATTCTCTCTCAACTCTCATTTTAAGAACATAAACAAAAAATTGTGCGCTTTTTTCTGATTGGATGTATCAGTTGTAATATTTCAAAATTTGAATAAATTGATCTTGACCTGGAGATAGGAAAGACAGACAGATTAGCAAAAAGAAGAAACAATTTTCAAAACAAGTTGATGATAAAATAACTGCTAAAACAGCCATAATGATAAGAATCGACGGGCAGGAAATAAAAAAAATATAAAGAATGCGTGAAAAAAACTTGTTAATATTTTGAGAGAGCTACACGGTTTGGACACTTAGTTCCACTTTGTTTAGAAGCTTTCGTATATGTATTGGTTACTTTTACTGTCAATAATAATCATATTATGTTAAAAAAGACACTTGTGCAACATTAATTTTGATCGTCTACTCCTTGTTTCGCTCTCATTCTCTTTTGATCAGTTGAGTTTTAATTCTTGTGTGAATTAGTCATCCTAATTTAATTTTGGCAATAAATTTTGGTTAAAATATTGAGTTTTAGTGAATAAAACGTTTTAAAAAAGCATTTAGTGTGGTGTTATGATCAAGAACAGTTTATTTGATACCTTTGTTGACACTAATCATCGCTAAAAACGAAGTTTATGCCCAATTAAATGATGTCAGGTCAAAGTCAATTCGACATTTTGGATAACAAAGCAATTCCAATAAATCAGGAATATATCATCGAATTGACAAAAGAAAATATCAACATAATTGACCATGAAACTAAAAAGAAGTGCAAAATTATAAAATTCACATCGAATTTCAATTTTAACGAAATTTTGTTAATTATTTCGAGACTGGAGCCAAAATGCTACCCAAATTTACTCATTTTTATCATTGAGGATAAAAACTTTGGATTTTCATGTTCAAATTCATTCGAAAAAGTTAAAATTCTTCATAAATTTCTATCTGAATTCGCCAAATCACGTCCTTTAATTTTTCAACTTACATCAAACATTGAAAAAGACACCAAAATTTATTACAAAGTAGAAAATTTTGAAAAGTTTCTCAATTTTGTGAATAAACCTGACCAATCAGAAGCTTTTAACAACTTTTCATCATTTTTGCTGTTTTATTTTGCTAACAATTCCAACAACTTCGAATCTGATGTGTTAAAAATACTACCTCGAGTCAAAAACTCTTCAATAATTTTGAGATTCCTAAGATGTTTGAAATTTTCCTTAAATTGGAGCAAATTGGTTGAGAAGTGTGCTGCATTTGGCACCAAATCTGAACTTTTAGCAGCCATTGATGCGCCTTTGGATGATGAAGTTAGAGGAAAGGAATTAGATCCTGGAAATTTTCTCAGCATGATGAGTGAACCAACATTAGTAAGTTCAGTTCTTCATAAAGCAGTGCAAAGTCCAAATCTTGAAATCGTATATTTTTTGATTAAAACTTGCAAAGATTTAATTCAGCAGCTTCCGTTGGACCATCAAATTGAGATTTCTACAGCTGCGCTTGATAATGGTCAGCATAAAGTTTTGTGTGATTTAGTTGACCTTGCGGACTTTCCATTTCCCAACGAATTAAACATTGAATTAGTCACAAATGAAAGACTTCGTAATATTATTAAAAATCGAGCAAAATTCCATGAAAACATACTTTCTACAAACCTAAAAGCAATTGAAGAATTCTCGTCAAAAAATCCAAAAATTAAATTTGCATACAATTTAGAAAACAAGTCAGCACTTTGTAATGCATTAGATTCCAAGAAATTCGAATCTTTCTTCCTCCTGCAAGCACTAAGATATGATGACAAATACATTGGACATTATTCGAATGAATTAGAGAATGATGACGACAAAAAGGAAGCCGGAAATTTTGCAGCAGATCAAAGAAGACAAAATGTCAATATTGCGACGAATAGTAAAGATAATATTATTAAACTACTGTTGACCAGATCATTCATTTACAACAGAGACCCAACAGATGATCTAACAAAACAACACAACGAAATAATCAAGAAATGGTTTGAGGAAATTAACAAAACTAGTTTTGGTCCCGACCTGTTGAATGCTGTTTCTCAATGTGAGGATTTGAAAATAATCTTCGACTTTGAATGTGATTCGGTGAGTTGCTTAATAAATGACGTCTATTTTTTAGGGGGAGGAAGATCTGATGCTCTGTAGTAGAGAAATAAAAAAAATTTGTATGAGGATTTTGTGACAAAGGAGGGGGGGAACTGGTGGTCATTTATGAACAGCCTCTAAAGATTTTTTAAATTAAAAAAATTAATCAGTGTTGCTATGTCCTTATTTGCTTACTATCTGGACTTCTATTCCGTAAATTTCATCCTTCATAAAATTAAACTGTGCTTGGATTAGAGCTGGATAAGAACTGGTAATGTAGTAATGTATCTGGTCCATTTAAGTGGATCAATATGAAACAATATCACTATACTGGACTTTATAAGGTGCTTGAAGCTACAAACTAACCCCAAAAGGGCTCAACCTCAAAACATACCTATTAAGTTTGCCACCAAATAAAATATCAAAGCTCTAATATCCTTGGGTATACACTACCAGGGTAACCCAAGACTATACCCTAGAGTCCCAGGACTCTGTCTGAGTAAAGCAAATTATTTCCAAATCTTCATTATAATATCTATCCAGCTGTGTTTTTAATATCACACTGATCAAGTACATTTCACTTACTTTCAAGGTCAAAAATGTTGACGTAGCTCAACCATCCGAATGCTTGGGAACAACACATCTAATAAGTAAGTTTATTTTTGTCGGTGCTAAATTATCAGGAGAAAAAATTCGTGAACAAGAAATCAAAGGAGTTTTAGCTCATGAAATTTGTCACTATGCGATGCGTTTGGTTTACCAAAATAATGACAGTCCATTCTACAAAGAAGATCATGATGGTGCGACGAAGTTTGATAATATTGTGGCTGAAATTGAGAAAATGTTTCTTCCTGAAAGACCTGAACAAGAGCAAGATGCAGATAAGTATAAACAAATGGAAGTTGATTATGAACATGCTGAAAAAGATGAGAATGAACAAGATGTTCAAAAGGTTGACGACGAATGTTGTGGAATCATTTCGTTAGTTTACAAATGTTATGATAAACAGGATTGGATAGCTGAATTGATTGTTCGACCTGTCCATATCCAAACACAATTCGATGACAACGAGGAGAAATTGCAGGAACTAGAACAAAAATACAAAAGTCTGTTTGAATTCTGTGAAAAGATTGTTATGCCTGAATTAAAAAAGTTTAATTTATCGGAGAGAAAGAATGCTCAAAGTTTTAATAAACTTTGTGGTTTGTTGTCTGATGTAAGAAGCCAACATCTAGAACTTTCAGAATTGAAAGTAATTACAGACATTATGAATGATCAATTAGTAGTGGTGACTACAAATGTACCAAAACTATTTCTTTTAAATGTCCTCAACTATCTTAATGCAAAAGATGAATATTTTGTTGATATTCACAACATTTTTGTCAAACCACAAGCTTTGAACAATCCCTACATATATGAAAAATTCCAAGAAATTCTGAAAAATCCAGTCAATCTCAAAATAATTATCGATTGCTCAAAAAGTTGTTCACTAAAGATTTTGGATACAACTCATGCATTCAAAGCAATATTCATCGTGTCCAACATAAAGCACTGTGATGAATTATGTAAAAAACTAAAAGAAAAAGGACTGAGCATGAAAAATGAGACAGTAAATTACGGTTGGATGGACTTAACAGCAGAAAGTCAGAAAAATTTACTAAACACCAAAGTAAATTTTCAAAACAATCCAAATTTTTCACTCAACGAGCTGGTTGCTGATGAACTGGATCCTCAGAATGTCAAGTTAGAGAACTTAAGTGTCATATTTGAAAGTCAGTTGCTTAACAAACTCATTGGAAAGCAGGATATTCTTATAAATCCACAAAACAATGAAAAAACTTTCGATATTCTTTTTCGAACTAGAAATTTGGTTAAAAACGACAGTACGGGTACTATGGAGAAAAAATCCCATAAAATATCAATTAATCATATGCTTGAAGATGTTAAGGACCAAAAATTCGTCCTCATATCTGACAAAGCTGGTTCTGGAAAAAGCTGGATTCTTAAAAATTTCACACATTTGCTTACAAAGTTGTATCCGAAGAAATGGATAACTTATGTTGACTTGAAGCAGTATATTGGTGAGTTTAATGCCACAAAAATTAATCCAGAGTTTTCAAATTTCATTGCTGAAAAGATTCTTAAACCAAAAAACAAATTTGAGTCGAAAATCTTCGAAAAACTTTACAAAAATGGTAAAATTTGCATTCTATTTGATGGATTTGATGAAATTGCTCCAAATTATGCTGACTTTGTCTCGAATCTTTGTCAAAAATTCCAACAAAATGGCGGTAATCAGTTGTGGATTGCAACCAGAGATTATTTTGAAGTAAGTTTGCAGAATGAATTAGGAATTAATGTTGTCTATAAACTTGATGAATTTACCGAGCAGCACGGAATTGATTTGATTGCAACATGTTGGGTTCTGGATGACATGAAGTCAAAAATTAACTGTGACTTGTTTAAAGCCGTCAAAAGCTCTCCATATTTGAAAGAATATAAAGACAGAGCAGCGGAAATAAGCAAAAAAATGTCAAAACTTCAAACTAGCTCAATTGGACTGCCACAATTCTACAAAATGATTGCCGACATTTTAAAGGATGCAAAAAATTCAAAAATTGATTTCTCGATGTTTAAGATATTCGAGGAATGTGTCAACATCCAGTATAGAAGATGGGCAGACGAAAAAGGAGAATTGAGGAAAAAGGAAAATATTGCAATTCAACATAAGGACCTAAATTACCACAAACTTCATGAGCTTATTGCAATGAAAAGTTTATTTCCTAAACAGTCAAAATTTAGTGACTTAAATTATGACCAATTAGATTATATTGATGAGGAAATTATTGCATGTGGAATGTTGATAAAAATTGGTGAAAATTTCTTTTTTCCTCATGAAACTTACCGTGAATATTATGCTGCAAAATATATAATCAGAAATTTAATAAAGGACGATGATGACTCAATCAAATATTTAATAGAATTTTTAACAATTCGAAAATATGACATTATTCGAATTTTCATGAATGAAGCTTTAAAGCAGAAAGACGTTTTTGATAAAATTGAGAAAAATATGACAAAAATTTCCGAAGTTTTCTCAGCAAATATTAGCGCACAGAAATTGTCACACATTTTTGTTGAAGGATTAAAATATCTTGTTGATTTTTTGATAAAAGTCTTCCAATCAATCAAAAGTTACGAGCAAGTTGTGGACATTTTAAATAAAAATGCAGATATCATGAAGTCAGCTTTAGAATGGAAAGCTTCATATGAAAAAATTCACTGTTTTGTGGTTGATTACTTAAAAGAAACTGATTTAAAGGAATTTTTATCAAAAACTCAAATTATAAAATTAATTTTTGCATCCAAACTCATATCAAAAGACATAAAAATTGCCATCAAATTGATTATAAATAAAACTGAATCCAAATTTATCAGCGATCAACTATTAATAAGACATGACAATGAGGACAATTTCCTTTTTCATTTAATCAGATCACAACATGAATTTTCAAATAAATTAGAAGAAAAATTGGAAAATATTGAAAATTTCTTAACAATTGATCAGATTTTAAAGCTAGCAAAGGAAAGGAATAATGATGGTGAGAACATCCTGCATGTCTGCGTTGGAACTAAAAATCAAAAAAGTCTTCAAGTTTTATGGAATAAATTGGAAAAACTTTTCACATCTCAAGATTCACACGATAAATTCACCGAACTTGTTTCCCAAAAAACAACATTTAATGAAACAATTTTTCATATTGCTGCAAATTGTGAGAAAATTGAATTTCATCAAACACTTTGGGAAGTTTTATTAAAAACTATCGAAAATCAAATTAAACTTCAAAACCTAATAATGCAAAAAGATAAAGACGGGTGCAATTTTTTTTATTTTTTGAAATTTAATAATATAGAAATTGTTAAATTAACACTGGAAAAAATTAAAAATACCTTAAAAATTGATCCATTTCGTCAAATTATATTTTCCATTGACTTTAACGGAAAGAATTTACTTCAGAAGGCTGCAAAGGAAGCAAAAACAGTCGAAATATTTCAATATTTATTTATCATATTCCTCAATTCAAGCAAGTCACATCAGGAATTTTTGAGAATTTTGAATCATGTTGACAGCTTAAACAATAATATTTTTCATTACATTGCATCATGGTCAATAAGTGAGATTTTTGAATTTTTAATTAATCGACTTGAAGAGCTGACAACAAAAGAAGAAATTAAGAAAATGTTAAATTCGAAAAATTCTCACAATCAAAATTTGATGTAATGTGCAGCAGGCAGCAATAAATCCTGCGAATTACACAAAGTTTTGTGGAAAATTGTTAAAAAATATTTCAAATATTCTGAAATTTTAAAGATAATTTTGAATATTGATACAAATGGGGACAACATTTTCTATATTGCAATTAAAAATAATCCAAAGAATGTTCTCAAATTGACGTGCAGTGAGATTAAGGATGTTTTAAGTTCAAATAGTGAACTAGAATGCTCGGAACTTTTGGATTATTTCATAGAAAATCCAGAAAAATGTTTAATTGACAAATTAGTTGAAAAGTTGAAAATTACAAATTTTCTGAGAATTTCAATGTCTGAACCTAATTTCATGCATACACTGGCATGTTGTGACAAAATTGAATACCATGAAGAATTATGGAAAAATTGGTTAAACAAAAATGAAAAACTGATTGAATTTATTCAACAAAAAGATGCAGCAGGAAGAAACTTCATACATCTTCTAATTCTAAAGGACAATTTTAAAATTATTGAGTTCACATTTAATAAACTTAAAATATCACTTAATGATGCACAATATCAAGAAGTCATCAACATACCTGGATATGAAAATAAAAGCTTACTTCAAGCAGCTGCATGTGAATCAAAAAAGATTAAAACTCATCAAATATTATGGAAAATAATTCAAAATTCATGCAAATCTAATAAAAAATTCTTTGAAATTCTCGAAAAAGTTAACATAAACAATTATAACATTTTTCACCTTATTGCCTGCTGTTCAACAAGTGAAATATTTGAATTTGCGATTCGAGAAACTGAAAAAATTGCTGGAAGTGCAAAAGTAAAATCTATTTTATTTACTTTAAGCTTCCGAAATGGAAGTTTGTTGCATGCTGCACTAAACTACAACAAATCTTTGGAGCTACATAAAAAAATCTGGGAATTTATTGAGAAATATTTTAATGCATCAGATATTATCAATTTAATAAATCATTGCGATTATGATGGAGATAATATTTTTCATCAGGCAGTGTATTGGAGTAAAAAAGATATTGTTGAGTTTACGTGGAGTAAAATTGAATTTTTTATCAATACTAAAAATGGACAACTTGAATATTTGGATAGAATTGGACATTGTGAGCATGGGTTAAAAGAAATGTCATTAGAAAATCAATCAAATGATGCTGAAGTAAATATTTATATCAAAAGATTGGTGGGAAAAGTTCAACTTGAATACTTAAACTTAAATTGTAAATAGATTATCTAAAACTGATATATTTTTTTTACTTTTGTTTCATTTTATTTTTAAAAAATTTATCGCAATTTTTCTGTGTACATTTTTCTTCACAATAGTTTTTCATATATTTTAAATATAAAGAGTCACTTTGTCTCACAAAAGTAGCTACAAAATTAATAATAGAAATAATTATAATTATTAAGTATAAAACGATTTTTGGTTCATTCATTTTTGTGTTCGATCGTTGAGTAATTATTTTTTTTGTGTATTTTGTTTGATTTAAGACTCCATACATTTATATTTTAAGTATGGAGAACTAAAAATTTGTAGTTTTTGTAGAAATTGAAAAGAAAAATTGAGGTTAGGATTGAAAATTAAATTTTTATATATTTTCAAAACTTTTATATTTTTTAAAAATTATTTTAACTTTTAAGTGTTTTTCAAATATTAAAAAAATTAAAAATTCTAAAAAAAATTTAATGTAGTAAAAATTAAGAAATTTCAATTTTTAATTTAAAAAATCCATTTTTTCCACAATAAATGCAAGATTTTGTAGAAAATATAAACAAAAATAAGGAAAAATTATCAAGTCTGCCTGCTTATTGTCAAAACAATCCAAATAAAAAATATTTTCTCAAAAAATTCTTATATAATTTTGGAGAAATTGATTTTGTTTTTTAGAATTTTTCAAGAAAAACTTTTATTTTTGCTATTTTTCCTAGTTTTTTCCACAAAATTCATTAAATAAATTTCTCTAACAATTGACATTTAAGAGGCAAATACTGAAAGTAGTCAACTCAATCCAGGCATCCTCTAAACATAGATTGAGTAAAAGTTGATGAAAATTTTCCGTCATTTTTCTTCTTTGATTTTTTTTCACTTTTAGTAATTTTGCATAAAGACAAAAAAGAAGAAGAGCTGCAAAAAACTTCTTCGAAATTGTCGGCAAAAAAAATTTCTTAATTTTTCTAACCTCAAAAATCTTTTTTTCAATTTCCAACTGTTAGTTTCGTTATCATTTTAAGCAAATTTTTTTGTTGTATTTTTTCAATTTTTTTATATAAAATTTATTTTTTTCACACAATTCAGTAAAAACGTTATTTAAATTCGTTAGAAATTTTATTTCTTCAAAAATAATATTTTCAAGACTTTCAGCAGAAGAAGACAAAATTGCTAAGTGTTATGACTTCCTTCATAAATAGTTTGGAAGAAAGGTGGGATTTTTGGAGCTTCCGAGGTTGTTTGTTGGATGGAAGCTCGTTAGGTTGTTGTCAGTGTTCAGGTTTTTTTGGATATAATCAGGTGAGGTTTGATATTGAGGACATTATTGGTTCATATAGTCGTGTACACAAGCCAGGTGTGGCATGCGACTTAATGATGTCAACCCCCTGCTACCCTGCATTTATTTACATTTTATAGGGTCACATCCCTACTTTTAGCTACGTTTCAACTACATTTGATGTAGCGACAAGCTAAGTTCTCGTTTTTTGAGGTGGTTGAGGTGTTTCTGCTAGGATTTATATTATCAATTATAAGTCTAAGCTCCAATTCATTTTAGTTTAAATAATGTGCATAGAACTGCTTTTTTACTTTCTATCATCAAGATATAATTCATGCTGTGTAATATGATAAAAAATTACATAATTCATTTTTTTTTGTTCCACAAAGTTGATTGACTTTTGTATAAATAAAGGTTAATTGATATTTTGCTATATGTGATCAAGCCATGGGATATAATTAAGGATCAAAGTGTAAAGTTAATGATTTTCAAGTTGAAATATATAATATTTTAATTCTAACTATCATGTTTGGTATAATTAGTCACTCCGTGCTACACCTTTGACTTGCCCCCGTCAATATTTACTTTAAATATGTATCAATCCTAGCAGTTAGCCAACTTTCAAGTGACACGAATGATAGCTGGATATTATGGCTGCTTTAATCGTGCCGCTCAAGACCTCAATTTATTATGATTTAAAAAATACTATTAGGATTAATTTTACATCCTTAATAAGTTATGCTACACTTTTATCCTGACTTGGTAGGTAGCTGCAGGTTATTATTTAATTAATTTAATATTCTACGATGGTTAAGTTCAACTTAGTAAGTTGTACCGTAATCTGCAACTTCCACAATAGGTTGATCAACATTTATTACAAAATTTGGTAGCTTTTGTGGACTTCTGGCAATAAATTGCGGATTTATTGCCTAAATTAGTCACTTTGCTATCAAATTTGAAAACTTTTTTGATTCAATCAAATTGCAGAAGTTGGATTTTTTAAAAATTCTTTGGACATCTAGCTTTTTGAGGCTGTATTATACAATAAATTAAATAAATATGCATTATAAAAGTGTGATGAAGCGTTAGGGATATTAAAATATAATTTTTTTCGTGGCCCATTTTTGTACAATTTTACAGTCACTGTTGGAATTTTACAAATTTAACTGCTTTACTTCAAGAAATTATTTTACGCTGTTGAGCCTTAAAAATTGAGAATAGTCAAAAAATTCATAACATTCCAACAACGATTGCCTTTGGGACGATCTTAATTATCTTAAATTTTACCATTTTATGCCACATTTTTAACTCAAAACTTAATATTATCCACTTGGGATGTCCATACATAGACACCACACCTGTCCAGCACAATCTATTGACTCTTAGGGATCTAAATTGATAGCATTTGTGTTAGTCATCTAAAGTTTTGTGCACATTTGTTAGGAATTTCAATCTTTTACTCCCAAAACAAGATTTTTTTGCTACCAAATTTGCTGTTTTAAAATTTTTGTATTTATACAGAAAAAAGTTTTCCTTTTCATATATTTTAATAAATAAATACTATAAAAGAAATTGAAAGTTTTTTTAAAATTATAAGCTAAAATAGTTTTGCTCTGCGATTGATTTGATTTTGTTAATTTAGCAGAGTTTTTAGGTTATAAAAATATTTTTTATACATTTTTGATGATTTAGACTGTTGAGAGGACACCGGCACCCATACCAAAACCAACACCGCGTGGTCCATAGTTTCTGCCATAGCAACCTAAAATGGGTGAATATTTGTTATTGTTTAGTCAAATAATCTCCAAATTTCATGTAGATAACCTCAAAATCTTGTATCAGTTTCTTACCTCTGCAGTAAATCTCTCCATTAGGACCATCACAAAGGTTTGTTGAATCGAGTGATTTGTGACAATCTGAGCAGTTGAAGCAGCGCTTGTGCCATGAATTCTTCTTGCTAATCATTTTTTCAGCTTCATAAACTACAAAACCACATCTTGGACATCCAGATCCGTCAGTTGGGCGGACACCGCCGATCTTACCAGCACTGAAAGGAAGAAAATTTTGAAATTTGAGGTTAGAATTGTTTAATTGAATGGTTGTCTTAGTTTAGATCATTCAATGGGTCTGTACTAACTGATGTTTGTTAAAGAGAGTCATTTTTGTCTCGGTGGACCAACTGAAGTTTATATTTATGCCTTTAAATCAGTCAAGTACAGTGAACCACATCCCAAAGATCGATATTGCATCAATAAGACTCAAAATTGCAGCAAAAACTTCAAATTATGATACAAAATAGTCAAAATACTTACAAGTTAAGTGTAGATTCTCCGTTTGTTGACAAAACTGGAGTGTGGCCGTAACCGAAGCCCTTTGGTCCGAATAATCTGTGAAGAATAAAAATATTGTCAATTAATCCTATTTTTTGAAGAATTTTCAATCAGTTATAGCCATAATAATGATTAAGATATGATCCATATACAGACTAGACACTTACTTAGCGTAACAAGCTCTGCAATGAATTTCTCTATCAGGTCCATCGCAAGCGAGAACAGAGTCAAGTGGACGATGACATTCACTACAGTTGAAGCATTTCTTGTGCCACATTGAACCTTTGGCAAGCATTTGTTCAGCAGCAAAGACAGCACCGCCGCATCTTGGACATCCTTGACCTTCGGCAGCCTTAATGCATGTCGTGTCTGTGGTGACGAATGGACGAGCAGCTGAAAGATCTTCCTCGCTGAAAATTTTGAAGAGTTTTTGACGTTAGAACTTTTTGAGGTTACAATTTTTTTAAGTTTAAAATTTGTTATATTTTTTCTGTCCAATTATATGAAATGCAAGCATTAATAGTCACAAAACTTACGTTGTTCCATCAGTTTGCAAGAATCCAGAGCCGCAAGCGAATCCGTATCCATGAGGTCCCCATTTCTTAATGCCAAAAATAGAACAATCTTAACAAAAAAAATCTAAAAGCCACAAAAGCTGCCTCTATACCTTTCCATAGCATGTTCGGCAATAAACATCCCTATCGGGACCATCGCATGCAATGATTGAATCAAGTGTCTTTGTACAATCTTTACACTTGAAGCACTTGCGATGCCATTCACGTCCCTTAGCTAAAACTAATTCAGCAGCAAAGACAGCGCCACCACAACGTGGGCAACCTTGACCTTCAGGTGCTAAAATTTTGGCTGTATCAACAACAGTTGTTCTTGGTGCGTGAGTTTCACTGTTTTTTTGGGGGTTTTAGAGAAAAATTGAAAGAAAATTGTGAAATTTTTTGTAACTTTTTTTTTTCTTTTCAACAATTTTATGTACCATTGCCATTCTAAATCTTTTGCATCAGACATGAGACCAAGAGATGAAATTCCTGAATGACCATAGCCACGTGAGCCGAACTTCATTGAGTAGCAACCTTTTTAGAATTCAGGGATTATTTGGAATAGTTTTGAGGGGAAAAGAAGAAAATGGAAATTTTTATCTTTTAGATTTTTTCGGTCATTTTTGAGCATTTGTTGACATAAATTTGACATTCAGGACATAAAACATGAAAATGTAGCTTCTGAAGTCTTAATACAGAAGTCATAAATTTGATGAGTTTGTGTTGGTCTGTGTATTTTCTGTAATTTATTTGTGTCTGTTTTGTGTAAAAAATTGTGTTTTGACAGAAATTTATGAAAATGAACACAAACGACAAATTTTTTTCCAATATTCTAAATAATGACACAAATGGAAATGGTACATACAAAAAAACTATCAGCTATTTTTTAGGGGTACAGAACTGATCAGAAATGACCCAGAATGATCCGAAAGTCAGTTGATCAGTTCCGCACCCTCGCAATTTTAAAAAAATCAAAAATTAATTATTAATCAAGAAGACATTTACTCATTAGTGATATCGTCACTTTGCAATGCACCGCCACCTTGTCCATAGCCGTATCCCTTTAATCCGTACTTCTTGTTGTAGCAGACTGTTCGGTGTAAGACATTTAACATGAATTGATTACCACAATAGCATCAACAGACATTTAAATTTGTAGAATATCCAAAAAATTAAGGAATTTTTATAAAAATTAGAATTTTGAAAATCACAACAAATATTTCACATTTATACCTTTGCAGAAGATTTCCTTGTCACCGCCTTCACAGCAATTACGTGAGTCCAAATGCTTGGTACAGGCACTACAACTGAAGCATTCTTTGTGCCATGACTACATGTAGTTTAATTTATTATTATTGACAACATAACATGGAATGAGACATAAATTGTAAAATTGTGGATAAGGACTAACATTAAAATTCAGGTAGGATCATCATTTTGTGGTTTTTGTCAAGAATTAGACAACAATCAGAAAATTTTAAAAATTGTAATTTTTCAGAATAATAAATTGTGAAAAATTATAAAATTTTTACAATTTTTTGAGGTTTTTGGTTTGATTGGAATTTTTTTAAATTCTCGATTTTACAGAGCACGTTGGACAATAAGACAAGGTTAGTTACCCCTGTGCTTGACTAATTATTTACAATAATCAGAAAAAAACCTGCTCTAGCTAACCTCTACAGTAAATCTTTTTGTCAGGTCCATCACAATGCATAACAGAATCTAGCGTCCTGTTACAAGTCACGCATTTAAAACATCTTCTGTGATAACCCTTTAATATTCATTTAACAATATAATTTTTAATATATTTAATTATTTTCTTAAATAATCTGGTTGTTCATCTAAACAGTAACTTGCTGCAGATTTTGATTTTCTTAAATTTAAATTTTTTAAAAAAATTTACAAAGATTTTTTAAAAAAAATTTAAAAAATTTTTGTTTATTTATTTTAAAAAAGTTTAAAAAATTTTTGTTTATTTATTTTAAAAAAATTTAAAAATTTTAATAATTAAAATTGAAAAATTGAAAAATTGAAAAATTTAATTTTTAAAAAATTTAAGATTGAAAAGTTTAAAAAATTTAAAATTTAAATATTTTTAGAAAATTGAATTTTTTTTAAAAAATTCAAATTTATTTTTAGAAAAACCAATTTTTTTTAAAAAATTTAAAAATATAAAGCAACTGTGATTATATCAATCTACTTACACGACCGCGAGCAAGCATTTGTTCGGCAGCATAGACAAATCCACCGCAACGTGGACATCCCTCACCTTCTGGAGCTTGAACAACTGGCTTTGGTTCACGTGGTTTGAAAATTTCACTGAAAAATTTATTATAATGAAAAATATTAAAATTATTTTCTAAAATTTCAACAAAAAGTTCTACAAAAAATTAGTCAAAGCTCTAAAATAAGCTAAAAGCTCTTTGTGGCCGTAAAATATCAATCAATGGGAGAAGGTCAACCATTTCCCCAAGATTTGAAAAAATTAGTTTTCTTTCTTCAATTTGTGATTTTTAAAGGTGAAATTTTCCTTTGAATTTTAAAAAATGTAAAAAAAATTCCGAGTATCAAAAAAGCAGAACAAAAAAAAATCTGGAGGAACTTTCCTTATCCCATCGAAAAAGAAGACCAACAACAAGTGGAAATTTATTTGTTTTTAGACACAAAACAGAACAAACAACATTAAAATGAGTGAGATTAATAAACAGACATTTTTAAATTCAGAATTACAGAAAATAGTCAATTTAAGGTGAGATTTTTAAGGTTAATTTATTAATATTATAACATTCACAACAAAAAAGCATTCAAATTTTTACAATTTTAATGGAAAGTTTTTAACATAAAAAATTGTAGAATTGGAAAGTACATAAAAGAGATTGAGACAATGTCATAGGGAAAAGTTGATTAATTAAGAAGAATTGTGGAACTAGAGCTTAGACTTTTTAGTTTAAATTTGAAAGAGTTTTGTATTGATTAGGTGGTCTAGGGGGGTCTAGGATGGTCTAGACTGGTTTAAAGTGTTCTAAATTTCATTTTCAATGAACGTCATTTACAAACGACCCCATAAAATTCAAAAATTAAATATTTGTATTTTTCATTTTTCAAATAATGTTTTTCATAATAAACTGGTCAAGTCTAAGTCTAAGTGTGTTTTTATCCCAAATAGTACCAAAATATACAATTCAGCAAAGATAGCTAAAGAATTCATGCTTCAAAAATAGTGATATTTTATAAAATAAGTTAAATAAATTTATACCAAAAGCCCTAAAAGTTAATTTTTTAAGAAAATATAATTATTGTGAAGAAAAGCTCAAAAGCTGTCACTAAACAATAACTAAAAGCTCAATATGAAATCATTTTTGAAAAATCTTTAAAATAAGTCTGATAATTTACAATAAAATTTATAAGACTTATTAAACTTTTTCACAAATGTCCCCACCTTGAGCAAACAATTTCAATTTCTGCGAATGCAAAGAATTTAATTAAAATATTTTAAATTGCAACTCGAAGCATTTTAAAATTAGAATTTGAAATTAATTAATTAATTAGTTTTATTTCTTGCGTGTGCTAAGTAATTTTTACTTTGTAACAATTAAAAAAATGTGTGAAATTTACCCCAAAAAACCAGCATTTGTGTACCCTAACTCGTGTATGTGTGTGTGCGCTCATAAAACAAAGCTTTGTTGAAGGCAAAAAACTATTTTTTTTTCGTTTGAATTTCCACCAGAATTTGTGAATAATTTGAGAAGTTTTTATAGTTTTGTTGAGAATTTGTAACAACTAACTTAATATTTATTTCTTAAAATGAGTTTATTTAAATTTTTGAAATTTTTTGAATATAAATTAAAAAATTAAATAAAAATGTGTTCAAAAAAATTATTTGGAAAATTTAAAAAAAAAAATGTAAAAATAAAAAAATAAAAATTTAACAATTAAAAAATCATTTATTTTTAATTATAAAAAATATCGACGAAATTTCAAAAATTTAAAACAATTCAAAATTCCTGAAATTTTTCAAATTACTAATTTGAATCTTAAAATTGAAAAAAAGTAAGAAAGTTTTTTTATCGAATCAAAATTATTTTTCATCTTCCTTTTATTTGACATTTCTCATCATCAAAAAAATCATAAATTCATTCACTTTTACAAAAAGAAATAAATTTGACAATTTTTCGTCTAAATAATTTTTCCAAAAATGTCGATGGACTTGTAGAAAAGCTTTTTTGATTGATTCTGTTTTGTATGCGTCTAGACTGCGTAATTTCACGTCGATATTGACAGAAAAATTAATTTTTTAAGATTTATGAAGATTTTTAGGAATTCTTTAAGAATTTTTTTAAAACTTAGAATTTTTGAAACTTATAAAATCTCAAAAAATTTAAATTTTGTCCCCTTAAACTTCAATAAACCTCAAAAAAATCATTTCAATCTAACAAATTACAATTTAATTTTAATGA
This sequence comes from Chironomus tentans, assembly GCA_963573255.1. Taxonomy (NCBI): domain Eukaryota; kingdom Metazoa; phylum Arthropoda; class Insecta; order Diptera; family Chironomidae; genus Chironomus; species Chironomus tentans. Next base: position 1,392,076 of record OY754305.1, read on the forward strand.
AAATCCACAAAAAAATTTTACGTCCATCGCAGAAAAATACAAATTTTTTATTCATCTTAATTAGATCCAAATTAAATAATAAAGAAATAATTAGATCATGTAAATGTGTGTGTAATTGTGTGTGCGTGTGTGTATGTGTAATTGTGTATGTAAGTTTTTTTGTGTGTTTTTTAATTTAATTTTAAAAAAGAAGTTTAAGAATAAAATTTCCACAAAAGAGAGAATTTTAGATAAATTTTAATAAAAAAAAGTTGTTGAAAGATTTTTTTTTGAGTTCTTGTGTGCTTTCTTGTTTCTTGTGCTCAATCAATGTGAACAAAATGGAGATTTTTTTGTGTATTGTGTGTTTAAGAGCTGTTGGAGAAGAAAAGAGAGATAAAAATTGGAAATATAGTGGACGATTAGGTTTGAGTGACTTTTTTGACTTAATTAAGTTAATTTCTTTAATGTTTTTGAAAGAAAAATGGTTTTTATACCAGATTTAAGGAAATTTTGAGGTTAGGATCTCAAAATGGAGGAAATTTTGAGGTTATGATCCCAAAATGAAGGAAATTTTGAGGTTAGAATCTCAAAATGGAGGAAAATTTGAGGTTAGAATCTCAAAATCGAGGAAATTTTGACGTTAAAATCTCAAAATGGAGGAAATTTTGAGGTTAGAATCTCAAAATGGAGGAAATTTTGAATTTAGGATCTCAAAATGGAGGAAATTTTGAGTTTAGGATCTCAAAATGGAGAAAAATTTGAGGTTAGAATCTCAAAATCGAGGAAATTTTAAGGTTAAAATCTCAAAATGGAGGAAACTTTGAGGTTAGAATCCCAAAATGGAGGAAATTTTGAGTTTAGGATCTCAAAATGAAGAAAACTTTGAGGTTAGAATCTCAAAATGAAGGAAATTTTGAGGTTAGAATCTCAAAATGGAGGAAATTTTGAGGTTAGATTCTCAAAATGGAGGAAATTTTGAGGTTAGGATCTCAAAATGGAAGAATTTTTGAGGTTAGGATCCCAAAATATAATTTTTGTTTTAAAAATTCCACCTTTTCATTTCAATTAATCCTCATTAACCCAAATTCCCAAAACCATCTTCACATTTCCTATAAAAGTTCATCATTAAGACCTCAAATATGTAAAAAAAAATCCCATTTTCTCAAACATGTTAAATTACATCAGCCCAAGAGTCAACGAACGACATAAAAATGTCATCTTTATGCAACATTTTTCACCTTTCAAAACCGGTGTGTGCATCTATGCAACATGTTGGCGTTTCAATTTAATTTAATTTAATAATGAACATTCACGATTTCCTCTCGACGAACATTTTATTTTTAGAATTTTTTCTTTTAATAAAAAAATGTTGTTTTTCTCACTCAAGCTTGCACTAAATGTGTTCATGTCATGTGTGTGTTTAGTTTGAAATGATGTATGTAATATTGAAATGCGGCAGATATCTGATGTAAATGCGCGTTGAATGAGTGCCAAATGGGAAGAGAAAAAGAGACATGAAGAAAATGAGGAAAGAATTGAATAAGTTGCAGCTTTCTTGAGTGGGTGGGGTGAGTTACATTGTGAGTCATTCGGAGGAAAAATTGTGTTAATTTTAAGAGGACTTTTGATGAAAAATTGTGAAAAATTAAAGAGAATGTTTAGTAATGGACAACCTTGGTGAGGTTTTGTGGTTTCGATTAGCTATCCGTCAATACTCTTTGCCTGATTTATAAATATTCATTTTCAATATTATTTAAAAAAGATCTTCAGAGTTTCATTTTAACAAGATTTTTACATAAAAATAACAGAAAAAGATGGAAATGATGAATAAAATGTTTCACAAAAAATGGAGTTTCTCATCAAAAAATTATGTGTGAAGGTGTATTGGTGAAAAAAGAAGTAACAAAAAAAAACATGAAAATGTGAATGTGAAAGACACAAAAAAATTCTATTTTTAGGAAAAAGACGACACAAATTTTTTCCTCGTTTTTATAAAATTCACAAAAAAGTTTTTTTTGTGCGTGAGGATTTTTTTCTCGTATTTTTAATAACAAAATTGTTTTGACAAGAGATTATTTTGGTTTATGGAATTTTACACCCACTTGGTGGAGGGATTTTTGGGGGAATTGAATAGAATTTTGAAGATTTTTTTGCTAAATTTAAATTTTTATTAAAAATTGTGCAAATTTTCATCTAGAAAGCATCAAGTTTGTCGAACTTCATCCAAAATCCATTCAGAAAAATCTTCAATTTTTCCATAATATCTCCCCAAACCCCCATCCAAGTAATTTCGAGGTTATGTACAAAAACACGTCATTTTATGTGTCTTTTAAAAAAATAAAAAATTTCTCGTTAATTAAAAAAGAAATTAACCAAAAAAAATAAATGATAAGGAAAGTCCCACCAGACACGCGCGAAAATTTTCTTCAAGATATTTCGCAACCCCAAAAAAGATCCCAAAAAATAATGGAAATATAAAAATTTCCATCACAAGAATCGTCAACCAAAAAAAAATATTTTGAACATAAAAGCCAACGTCAATAAATGACATTTAAAAAATAATTAATGCCAAATAAAAAATGTGAACAAAATTTACTCACGCTTCTGTATTTTTGAATTGCTCTCCTGAGTCCATTGACATACAGCCGGCACCACCACCGAATCCGTAGCCTTTTGGTCCGTATTTTCTGCCGTGGCAGTTCTGAAAATTAGATTTTAAAGAAAGTGTTAATTTTTTTTGTTAATTTTATATTTTTAGAGGTTGTAAACAGGGATTGGTTTTTCGAGTATACCCTAGGGGTATACTCTAGGGGTATACCCCATACCTAAAAAAATATTTTTTCTTAACTTTGAATTCTAAGTATTATACAACAATTGATGCATCCTAGGGTATACAAGAGGGTATACCCAGATACCTAACATATAACCTAGCATACACCCTAGGGTATAACCTCTGGTATAACCCCTAAGGGTATACCCCTAAGGTCATTACATCACATAAGCCAATGGATGCAAATTCAACTCACCTTGCAGTACAATTCAGCTTCGTGTTCAGCGCAGTTTGTTGAGTCCAAGAACTTTCCGCACATTCCTAGAAGCAAATAAATAATAATTAGAATATTTTAGAAATAATTCTTGTTTTGAATTTGTCAATGGGTTTTAAAGATCAACCTTTAATGTTCAGTTTACTGACAATGTAATCAGATATTTAAAATAAAATATGAAAATAAGGAAAAGTATTTAATAATAGACTCTCCAAAAAATTTTGAGCTCAAAGGGTGATCCGGTTTGCCACCCACAATTGGATCCCTCCCTGGGTAAGTTTTAAAACTTAAAGTACTTAAGCGCCCACAAAAGTATCATATCTATCTACTTGTTCAAGTAAATCCTAATCAGAGGAAGTCAAATTGGTTTTTAGAAATGTTTCGATTATCCAAAAAATGACCCCAAATTAATATTTTCTGGACATGACTTTTCCAGCTCTTTCAAATTTACTGCAGAATTAATTTTTGAATTTTCTGAGAAATTTTAAATTGACCTCCTTCGAATAGTTTTTGCCTTTCACTTACTTTATTTTTTATATGTTTAAAATGTTATTTTTTGCATTCTTCCTAAGAAGTTGTAATAGAAAAAGTTCATGAAAATTTATCAAAAAAGCACTCAATCAGGTCAAGTTCTATAAATGCTTGAAAAACGAGGGAATGGAAAATTTCCACAATTATTTCACATTCAAATTAAATTCACACCAGATAAATAAAAAGTTTCTAGAAAAATCTCTGTGTAGGTGGAACGATAAATGTTTACTTTCGCATCTAAAAATAATAAAAAAAATCTCACTTTATGCGAGAAAATTATGTGAAAATAAGAAGAAAGACAAAATCATATGAAACAAGATGAGTATTTAAGCAAAATGTTTCGAGAGTCTGAGTTCAAATCCTCAAAAAATTTTTAGAGGAATTAGTCGAGTAGCAGCACAAGATCGAGTGAGACATCAAGTCGATCATTTGTGAAAATTAAATTAATTAGTGGATGATTGAAACGAATAAAGCCGATGTAGCGTATGAGGCTGTGAAAATTCTTTAGCTATGGCTTTATAGTGAGGAACGATAAGACTGAGATGAGTTGAAATTGATGCATTCCATGACTAATAGGGAAGCATTCAAATGTAACTGTAGACGGTGAGTAAAATTATAATTTTTTTGGATTTTACGATTTTAAATGAGAATCTTTAATTCACTTTGAGGGATTAGTCAGGGTTAGTCTCAAAATTTACGCCAATTGTGGCACTGAAATCCAGATACCCATTCTAAACCCCTTTCCTATGCCTTTAAATACATTAATTATAACAAGTGATAATTATTGATTTAATTTATAAGATTTTCAATAATTTAAATGTGAATTGAATACTATGAGAATCAAATACTTCCGTAAACACTCTCAAATCCAACCCTGAAGTCAAAATAAAATATTCTCGAAGGATAAAAATTTATTTTTAATTTTCTCATCAATTCTAAATTTAAACTTTATAAGCATCATTAATTCGTAGATTATTTTTAATTTTGACAATAAAATAACTATCCACTTAAATAATTTTACGATGAAAACAAACAATTAAAGTTGAGATTCTAGATATTTAGAAAATTTGTTTTTAAATAATTAAAACTTAGGATGCGATTTAAAATATTGAAAGAATTTCATTGGACGAATGCGTAGTCATGGGGTTCAAGGGGGTCCTTTGCCCCCTCTCGATCGGTATTTAGATTGTAATGGGGTTCAATGGGATCAAGAAAATCAAATTTTGATAAGAAACGTCAGCTTTTAGGAAATATTGATGAAAATTGCATCTTTGTTAAAATTGTCACTTAATCCTTAATACAATAATTACTTTAGAACCCCAAACCTTCATTCCCTGACACCTTTGACCTGAAATAATACACCTAACAACTCCAACAATCCCACACCCCTGGAGGGTCCTAATAAACATCCAAAAGTCCAAAATATAACCCAAAAGCTCCAAAAATTCTACTACAATAATTAAATAGAAATAAAATTCAGACTTACCGCATTTGAAGCATCCTTTGTGGAATTTGTGTCCACCGGCAACACGTTCTTCAGCAGCATAGACTGATTTGCCGCATTTTGGGCACTTTGGGTTTTCAGCTGGCTTGAAAGGCATTTTTTAATTTGCTATTTTTAACTTTTTTTCACAAAATAACTTGAAAATTTCCTGGAAAAATTTTTAAAATTTTTGTTAAAAAAGTTCACTTTTAAAAATTTATTATTTTTTTCGGTGTGCTGGAAATGAGAAGAAAATGTCGTTGATCGCTGAGGAACACGAAAAGTGGTTTTTTCAATTTATTTTTTTTCGCTCGATTGCGTAATTTTTTTTCTCATGAAAAAAAGTCGGCAAAAATTTATTCTAATTTTAGATTTTTTCACTGAAATTTTTTTCAATTTAAATTCACAAAATTTTCTTTATTTTCACAACAAAATTGAGGAATTTATTATGGAAGTTGACCCACACACACACTGACCTAATCTTAAAAGCCTCGATTCTTTTTATGCAACGCGATGCGATCACTTTAACATCACAATCACGACTTAACGAGTGCATTGAAAAACTTTCGAGTTATTTTTTTATTTTTGTGTCGAACTTTCGAACTTTTTCTTTTTATTGACTTCGACGAGATTTTTTTTAGACGAAATTCTGGATTGGATGCAGTGAATTTATAATTAATTTGAAATTAGAAGAGGAAAATTCACTGATTTTCAAACCGTTTTTGAATTTTTCTCAATTTTTGAACAAAATTAAAAGTTTATGTTTTTCAAAAAATATCCGTTAATCTACAAAATCATTTAAGTTTGCACATAATTCATGCGCATTCACATTAAAGTCTTCAATTTCGTGAAGATTTTTCCCCTTTTTCTTCAAAATCCGAAGTAAAAATTTTCTCATTCTCAAGAAATTTGAGAAAATGTGCAAACACGTGCACGTGTGTGAATTAACGACTTAGTTTAAATGACAATGTTTTTAAGATGTGGGTTCTGTTTTGAGTTTCATTGTTTTTCTCAAGATTTTTTTGAGATGTCATTTTGATTGAAAACAGAAATTAATCTTGGTTTTGATGTAAACGTGTAGAGTGTGTGACAGATGGGTGGACAAATAGTTGAATAAATAGACTAAAATATTTATTATTTTACGGTGGCTATGTTGATGCTAAAAATGGCCATTTTTGACTCTTTTCCGTAATAAATTTTGTCAGAAAATCAGAAGAATTTAATATGAAGCTTAACAAAACTTTGACCCCCTCACCCCTTTCTAAGCGTTACGTAATATCCGAATGACCCCTTAAATCTTTTCAAGTTGATAAAAGTTATTGAAAAAATTACAAATTTTTTACAAAAACTCAAATATCTTTTGAAATTGGAAAACATGCGTAATTTTTTACAATTTTTAAATTAAAATAAAAATTTAAAATCTCTGAGCAAGTTAAAGTTTTTTTTTAAAAAAATCATTTTCAAATTAATAATCTAGCAAAAATGTTCAATAATTTAATTTGAATCATGTTTCATGTCATCGTTACTTACAAAACCTCATAATCAAAACATTTAGCAGTTTGAAATTTTAAACAAAAAACTCTCATTTTATAAACAATTTTCCGCAAGAGTTTCTTTTAATTCTCGTGAAAAACATCTACAAATTTAATCCCAAAATAAAAAAATTTCTCTCACAAATCAACGCAATAACCTTAAAAGTGGCAATAAGACCGTAAAAACCTCAGAAAAATTGAATTTATTGGAAATTTTAAATTTTTTATAGCAGATTTTTTTAAAAAGAAAAATCTCATTAATAAATCACAAAGAAAGATGAAAGAAGAAATTGTTTTTGCGAAAATTTTTTATGATTGATTGTTTTTGGTGGAAATTTTTTTAATTGATATAATTCAATCGAGTAGCCTGTGGGGGTGATTAAGTGAGATACAATCCTCAAAGACCTTCCCCGTCAGGGACAGAAAACGTCATGCTACGCCCCTACATGACTAACATTTGTTATTAATGATGATAGCCCCGAGTGGGTGAATTTGAATAGAAAAACATGACATTTTTAATTGTAGAAAATTCAGAAAAAATAAAATTCGTATGAAATATGAAACTTGTAATTTAAGACGTGCTGAAAAAAATATTTTTTATTTTTAAGAATTGGAAATTTTTATAATGAATTAAGAAGAAAAGAATTTTAATTTTCCATCAATTTTTTCATTTTATAAAAATGAAATTTTCAATACTTTATCATCAATTTCATCTCGAATAAATTAATTTCTCAATTCCACCCACTCAGGCTGGCTACAAATTGGATAAAAAAAACTCAAATGCATCTAAAAATATCCAACAAAAATTATGCAATTTTTAACATAAAAAAAGTTCATTTGCATTTTTTCTCTAGCATGAAAATTTTTTTCCACAGCACACGTCCTTTTATAGGCATTCAAATAGTGTTTCTTTCTCTAGCTTGGAAATTATTTTCTATAATTTTTTCACCTGTGTATCATCACGCTCATTTCTATGCCTTCTTATTCAATTTTTTTTTCTTTTCACAACTCAACTTTATTTTTATTTTTAGAAATTTTTTTTCTAACGAGAAATTTTTTTTTGATGTTTTTTGCTTCTTTCCATTCCGTTGGATGAGAAAAGTTTGTAAGATATTTTTAAATTGATGATCGCATTCGAGGAATGAAATTGTTGAAGATCTCAGATATTTAATTATAAACCGGCATTAGGTGCAAAATGTTTAATTAAAATTCATAGTTTCGATGATTGATTGCGATATTTTTTCTAGAGATTTGTGAATTAATTTAAATTGGATAATTAAGATTGATTTGAATTTGATGAAATTGAAATTTATTTTAAAGAAACTGCTAATATGGAGTCTGAAATTTTAGATCTTGGGGTGCTTGACCTCACATATCCTCCTTAAATATGATTGATCCTCTTTAATTTGTTAAGAATCAAGCAATTCTTCCAATTGTTGCAAACCATTCACAACATCCATTATTATTTCACATAGATTTGCATCAATAACAGGATTTGCAATAAAATATGGAACTAAGTCCGAAGCAGGTGGGGGGGGGGGGACAAAAATCTTCATTTCTTACATTTTGAGCTATTTTTATCGCAATTTTTGGATTTTTTTAAATCAAAATTTAATTATTTTCTATTGAAAATGCCCATCAACTGACAAAATTTGAATTAATTTCAGTTAATGTCCACTTATTACGTTACGCAAAAAAACGAAATTTTAGACCCCCCCCTCCCCCCTTGTTACAAATTTTCCAAGAAATTTTTTTTCTTTTTTTAACCTGTTACAAAATCTCAGACCCCCCTCCCCCCTAAAAAGCGAACGTAATAAGTGAACGATCCCATATAAAATGTTCAAAAAAGTTCATCAATAATGATATTTAGAAGTGCAACTAAATCTCAAAAATTGATTTAAGAAGCAATCCTGATATTACAAATATTAAAATATACTTAACAATTGAAAATATTCAGATTGAGTAATATTATGTGTGCATGCATGATGTCCATAAATGACTGACAAAAAATTATATCCAACATGTGTGTGGGTGATAGTTAAGCAGTAGGTGTGAAGCACTTTCCACTAAATTAATTTTATAGTCCATTTTTAATTTTGAAATTTTCTCATAAATTCTCATAAATTCATGAATTTTAATTTTTTAAAAAATTTGATTTTTCAATATTTGGGTACAGATGATCTCTTAGTCCATAAATCACTATCAATTTTTCCTCAAAGCATTAAACTTTTTAACACTTTTTCACTTTTCACTTCAACAATTTTTTTAAAGTTTTCATTTTATAATCGAAAAATCCACTTTAGATCCTCATAAAAACTTCAAATTTTTTAATTTATTTTATTTTTCTTTTCATTTCCAGCATAATTCACATTCAAGACGAAAATTCGAACAACCGAAAAATGTTTAACGAAAATTGAATTTCCACAAAAGAAAAAATTTTTTTGTAAACTTACTTAAGATTAAGTCGAGCTTAATAATTAAAATATTAATGAATAAAAATTTAATAACTGCGGGAAAATAAGACGATAATAATTTTTTTATAGACAGCGGTTTCCACTAAACAACTCGCAATCTGTTCTTCTGCTAATCGACGTCGAATGAATCGAATGTTGGTCGAGTGCTGGGTAGTCTATGTAGTCATATGCACACGGCACGTCAGTCGATTTGCTTGCTCTTTCTTTTCTATCTTTTTTTCAGATTTTCTGTGCGGCGTTTGGAAAATGAGGAGAAAAAAATTATGTTCAAGATATTTTTTTCTTGTTTCAGGTCATTTACAGCCCTGACTCGAAACACATCCATTCATCCCTTTCTAATAATTTTCGTTCATACTTATTGCTTGAAACTTTCGAAAAGGTGCTCTCAAAATGCTATCAAAATGTCATGAGTTTCACCTTTATTTCAGGATTCTTTTTTTTTTGTTGACTTTTGATTGTGGATGAATGTCGTGGGTGGATTTGAGGATGATAATTTGCTGAAGGACACGAGACAGATCAAAAAATATCACTCTGACTTTTATGTTTACGCATGTTTCTTTTTGTTTTCTTTAACTCGTGCGGTGATGATTGTTTTTTTACTGCAATTAAATCATGTCGTTATTTTGTGGGTTGGATGCAAAAATATTTTAATTTATTTGAAATTTGTAAATTATTTTTTGAAGTTACTTTGAAAAGTATTTCAGTTCGAACGGTTCTTCATTCATTTTATGTTACTTTTCTGATTATGGTAGATAGATAGTGGTTTATTTTACCATAGAGGTATTAATTTTACATAGATGACAGTGTTACAAATTTTTTTTATAGAATAATTCATTAAAAGTTAGATTCGTGATTTAAAAAACATTAATATGAGATATAGTAAGATAAGGAATGAAATCCAGATACGCCCTTTCATCATCCTTCGACAGTGAGTCTTAACGAAGTCCATCCGTTACTGTTCATAATGGTAGAGCTACTCTATCATTATGATTCAACTGAACTAATGGAGAACATCTTGAAGCCATACCCAAAATATAGTTTATTATTAGAGAATATCAGAACCATTTTCATGGTTCGTCTTTAGCTTAATCTTTGTTTATATTTGAGGGTTCCTGATGCCAGCTTTATACCGAATTTCGATCGAATCTCTCTTCATGTCAACCAAGTACCAGAGTTAAATCAAAGTGTGCATCCTCAGTAATGCCTGAGTCAAAATTCTTAACAATGGCTTGATGATGACCCAACATAGGTTTATGATAGGTATTTTCAAGGTGTAACAGATTCAAAGCTTAATCTACTATTCCAGATCATTATTATTAATAGATCCAGTCTGTAAGCAACCTAGACACCCCGGCCTCATCCAATTTACATTCCAACCAACGCTGAATAAATTCAATGAACACAACTCTTCTTTTGCCCCACCTCCTGCAACAGCTCACAACTATCGTGAAAAAATATTGCTTCTTCTTCCAACTGTAAAATGCCAAAGGTGGTAAATGTAGTACAACACAGGGAAAAAAGAAGTAAAGTCGACATGTGACATTTTTTTACTATTACCGGCATCGTAGATCGTAAATTAATTTGAAATATCAAACATTTTTTTATGTTCAGATAATTTTCACATGCTGACAAATTCATAGGGCGTTTCTTGATTATTAATTTTATTTAAAATAAATTTTTTTAGTCATTTTTCAGAAAATCTGATTTGACCTGAATTTATCATTTTTTACTTGAGTGAATTGATTGAGGTTAGATTTGAGGGGGCTTGGTGGTTTTATGGGAGTTTTTTATGTGGTTTTGGTTCCTGGTGACGGAAAATGTAGCTGAAGTCTACACAAAACTCAACCTCTGGTGCTCTGATAGCTCGAAAAAATTCCTAAAATTCCTCGATCCACAAAAATGATCAAATAAACTCATCAAAAATCAACAAACCAGCCAATTAGTTTCAAACCCAATAAATTTATTTTTTTTCCAATTCAATTAAATCTTTCACAAATTCATAATTATTTTCTTTTGAATATAAATTTTTTTTAAAAAAAATAAAGCTTTGCTACATTTACGATAGGATCTCATTTCCATTTCTTCATGTATTCATGCCTACTTGTGCACCTATGTGTGGAATAACATGTTGATGAGATGAATTTTTTTTACTAAATTTTAAAAATAGACAAATGACTCCAAAGGCTGTTGGTTGTGTGTGAGAGGATAGAGGCATGAACAGTGTGTGGATGAGGAAACGAAAGATGAAGATTCGTAAATTGTAATTTGATGAAAAATGGAATAAAATAGAAGAAATTTGTGATTGCTTTATGTAATGGGATTGAATGAGGTTAAAGATTTTTCAGAATGAGTCTTCCATTTTGCTTTTGTTTTACCGTTCTTAAATACGCCATTTTGTTTTAGCTTTCTACAAAGCGGTCATTTTGTTTTTGCTTTACTAAAAAATTAAGTTTTATATATTTATCTAGATTTTATTTCATAAGTTTGAAAAATTGAAATTTAAAGTTTCAAAAAATTCAACTTTAAATTTTCTAAAAAAATGACGTTTTAAACCAAATCAAAAACTTGCAACAAAGTATATGAAAACTACAAAAAAATTGCACTTTTATTCACCAAAAGGTGAGAAAATAATTTCAATTCCAACTGACATTTGAGAATTTTTTCCTCATCTTGTATTTTTTTCCTTTCATTCAAACTAAAAATAGTCGGAAAATATATAAAAACAAATATTTTTTAATAAAGCTCACAGAACAAAAATGAAAAATTTGCAAATCTAAAAATACAAAAAAAAATATTTTTTGCACTTTTTTTATTCTTGATGATAATTAATTATGTCGCATTAAAAATTTTGAGATCTGATTTTTTTGCGGGGGTTTAATAATTTTTGATAATGACAAATTATTTTTTTGTGGTAGAAATTGTTGTGCAGTTACTGTCTATTAAAAAGTATTTTAATTCTGAATTTTTACAATTGCGCATCTGGCATTTCCATCATGCAACTCATGTCATCCGTGGATATTTTCATTTGTTCATTTTCTCTGTCATTTTCACAAACGATTTCTTCTATTTTATTCCAAACATGTTTGCGTTGTTTTTTAAAACTGATGACTTTTGAAGGAGGACACGATAAGTTCTAGAAAGTTTTCGAACAAGTTATCATTTTTAATTTTGTAGGGTCATTCACTTATTATGTTACGCAGAAAAGCGACTTTTAGACCCCCCTCCCCCTTGTTATAAATATCTAAGCAATAATTTTTTTTACTTTAGCCTGTTACAAAATCCTAGACCCCCCTCACCCATAAAAAGTGAATGTAATAAATGAACGACCCCAAATAGACTGATCATTGACTTTTGAACAAGAAACTGGATTTGTCTTTAATTTAGTCTAACGAAAAACGAAGCTGTCCTGCCAAAAAGTGCATATATATATACAACCAATCCTTTAATTGACTCTAATTCATTAAATTCATACCCCACTGTTTGCAAATATTCAATTTATTATTATTATTATTATTATTTTTCAAAGAATTTTTATTTTGCACGAACGAGATTTATGAGACTCAACAAAGTGGCTGTTTTGTAAATCTGCCGAGCTGAGTAATGAATGTGTGCACTCCACAGAAAATAAATGATGTAATTGCAATAACTGTGAATGAACAGGATAAAGACGAGGTTTATTTTTTTAACATGAACTTTTAATTTAATTGATTTTTGGGTGAGATTGATGGATGAAATGATTGGTCAAAAATTAGATCTGATTTTTGGTGATCTAACTCCAAACTTATGATTATTGATAACTGTTGAATTCACCTTAGCTTTATGGGGGATATGAGCATCAGGTTTGAAGCCATCAAGCACAGAAATTATCAAACTTCATGCTTGTCACATTCCAAAATTTGATCTAGAATTGTCTCCAAACAAAAGTTAAAAATGATAAATATTTGCATGCTTGCGTATATAAAATTAAAATTGTCTTGTCGTTCACTGCCTTTTAAAGCAATGTCTTTTGAATTGAGAACTTTCTCATGAAAAAATGAATAATAAACGTAAAAAAAGGATCAAGAAAAAAATAATTAATCATCATGAATTTTTTTTAATCTACCTGTGCATTTTTTGTCACGTTTTATTTTTATGGGCAGCTGAATAAGAGTTTTTGAGGGTTCAGAAATATTTTTTTTTATTTTCTCATGCAATTTATGAAGTACATTAGCTGTACAAGATAGATTTAGTTTAAATGGATTTGCAGTGCCTTCAGTTTGATTCATCGAGTCAATATTACCCCTTTTTAGTATTATTATTAGCTAAACAAGGGCCGGTTACTCGGTAAATCCACTAGGGTTACACTAGATCAGTGTCTTCCAAATTTTTTTCGTTGGCGACACACTTTTGAGTCCAAAAATTTTCGCGACACACTAAAAAATATTTTTGTTATCAATTCATGCAAAAATTGCTCGAAAATTGAGTTTCATGACCTTTTTTTGGAGAAAGTCTAAGTGTGTCAGTGTGTCGCGACACATAGTTTGGAATACACTGCGCTAGATCATGCCCCTGGGGTTACCATAGTGAGTACTCTATGCTATACCTTTAGGATAACTCAACTAGTATAGAAAGCCTTAAGTTTTGACCCTAGAGTTTTGAACCTTAGTGCATACCGCGAGGGTTACAACTAGGGATATGATTTAGGGCTTTGATTAGATGTCATCTAAAGCTGACTCTTCCACTGGTTTCTGTCTGCTAATTTAAGGTTCTAAATTGTCTGTTTCATGAGTTTCCTTACAATTTATTACTTCAATGACCAACACCAAAGATCACTCAAGTCATCTGATTACTCATTTTGACACAGATTAACATATCTACGTATGTTTACAAACAGAACCTACGAAAAAATATTTTATGACGTTATTATCGGCTATTTTCAATGTGGTCTATTTTTGAAAAAATAAAAATAAAAACAAAATTTATGATTCAGTCAATTTGAAATTTTTGTTCATTTTATGTGTTTTTATTTGCAAATCGCTATGGCCATTTAAAGATCACAAAAAATATTCGAGCATTATTCACCTGACATTTTTACATTCTACATCGTCTTCGTCGTTTTCGTCGAGTGAGAAATTTAGTGGCTTATGGCCAGTATTTGCGTGCATTACTAAGTCATGATGTGTCATATTCTCATACTGTGTGATGAATCGATCCTCTCATAACGCCCACGCTGGGTTTGAGAAATGTTTGGAGGAAAATTTTCTTATTTTGGATGCTGCGTGACGCATCAGATAAACTTTTTTATGGATTTAGTGAAATATTTTGAATTTTTTCTTTCTTTTTTAAAGCAGATTTTGGGATAAATTCAAGAAGTTTTCTCTAAAAAAATTGACTCTCAAAAATTAATTTTATTTTCTTTAAGTTTTTAAAAGTATTTTTACAATTTTCAAATAAAAACTTTCCATTTCCAAATAATTCTCATTAAAACAAATGTTTTTGTTATAAAATTTCATCTTTCCTCTTTTTTTAATTACATTTGATATTTTCTCGCAACGATAACATCATCATTTCTATTTTTAATTAGTTTCCACAAACACTCGAGTGAGTGAGAATAAAAAAAAATACAATTTTTTTATGAATAAAATAAGAAAAGTCGAGCGACGAGAGGAAGATGTGAGGATGAATTGGATTTTAAAGATCATCATTTAATTTATTTTATTTTATTTTCTTGCTTTTTTTCCTTTGGTTCTATTTTTGTAGACATAAAAAAATATTAATTTATATTTCTTATTTAATGATCACGTAGGTGAATAAAGAAAAATTGAGGGGGTGGTGATGAGGAAAAATTTGGATTATTCTAAATGTTAACATTTTATAAATTTTTGAAGATATTTTAAAATTTAAAAAAAATTCCAAAACTATTTACAATTTAAAACATTCAGCATTAAATTTTCAACTTTTTAAGAATTTCTTAAATTCACAAATAATTCTAAGATTTATGAAAATTTCCAAAAATAATTTAAAATTTCAAATTCCAAAATATTTTAAAAATTTATAAAATTTTAGAATTTTTAAAACTTAAAAAATTATTGCATTTATAAAAAGTTATTTATTTTTAAAAATTGTTAGTAAAATTTACTTTATGTTTTCAAAAAATTTCACTTTTTTCTATATTTTAAAAAAATAAAATTTGATTTTTAAAATAATAAAAATAGATTTTTAAAACAATAAAAATAGATTTTTAAAATAATAAAAATAGATTTTTAAAATAATAAAAGTAGATTTTTAAAATAATAAAAATAGATTTTTAAAATAATAAAAATAGATTTTTAAAACAATAAAAATAGATTTTTAAAATAATAAAAAAATTTGCAAATACTAAAAAAAAAAAAAAAATAAAGCACCTTCTTATATGCGTGTCTAAAAACTTTTCTTATTTATAGCGAGACAGTTTGGATACAAAGAAAAAAATTAATTCAACATTTTAGCGACGCAATCGACACAATGTTGTTGGAATGAGTCAAACTTGTTATGAAATTTTATATTCCTTTCGTGTTGATGTGAGCAATGACTTTTGAGCGTTAAAAATAAAAAATTTCCACATGTTGTGAGGAAAAGAACATTTTAATTTTCATTTTTCAGTGATCGCTGCTTATTTGAGAAATGTTTTGATGATTTTTTTGAAGATGGCGTTGAATAGCATTGCAAGAAAGTTTAAATAAATAAATAATAATAATAATAATAATTCGACTATTTGAATTTGAAAAAAATGAGTTAAATATCAAAAAACGAAATAAATTTCTTTTTTACTTTATCAGATTTTTTCATGTCAATCGCAAATAAAAAATTTCCAAATTATGAAAAAAATTCTCCAATTATTTTTAATTTGTGAGTTTTTAGCAATCTGACTAAATATTTTTAATCTGAAAGTAAAATAGCCAAACAGTAGAAAAATATTCTCATGGATTCACTTATTTTTGCTACCTTTCTGCTATTTTTAAAATTAAATTCTGCAAATGCAAATTCCAAGTTTTTAAAAATTGAGGCATGTGAAACTTCAAACATTTCAATGACAATTCAAAAATGTGAAATAGTTGAAGGGAAATTTAACTTAATATTTGACGTTCATGACCCTATAAATTATCTTGAAGTAATGACCAAAGATTTTTATAAATAGTTAAAAAGCTAATTCAAGTATTTTTCAGATGAATATTTCAATATTTAGAAAATATTCCACTGGATTTCGACAAATGGTTAAAGTTGTAAGTTCACATTAGACCTCAGGGGTCAGTTTCTAGGGCTATCCAGACATCCTGTGATGTCTACCATCCCCTACCCTATCCTTACCTACCCTAGAAGTATCCTTACTTACCTTTGGATAGGGTAGGACCCAATAAACTGATCCCAAATGTAACAAAATTGTTATATCCAAATCACCTAGCCAAGCATCGAGTTATGCACAATCCTTCAAGATGTCTCAAAAAATCGAAGCCCATTAGTTAAATCAACCTTGAAAATGTTAAGCACCGTTGCTGCAGATGCTATCAAGCCATGTCCTTATATCGGTCGATCAAGTCTTCTAAATGTTGATGCTGATTCTAAATTGATGAGTTGGGTACCAAAAGGAATTATTCGATTTGTACTTAAGTCGTCGACTGAGACTGATAAATATCTTTTAAGGCTCACGTTGCTTATTTTATTTGAAAAGTGAATATTAATTTTAAAAAATTCAAACATTCACAAATGATGTCTATGATAAAATTTAAATATTTGATGTCAATAAACCACCAATAAAAAAAAATTACTTAAATTTGTTTTCAATTTTTAATTCTTATCTGAAATAAAAGCCTAATCTGCGGAAAACAGTACTTAAAATAAATTATTACAGAACTTTTTGTTTACAGCATTCATAATCCAACCACATTCAATCAGCTATCATGGGCTTTTATAAACTTACCCAAATTTTTCTTATATTTTTAAAAATTTATTTAACTTTTGCAAATTCAAAGTTTCTAAAAGTTGAGTTTTGTGATTCATCAAATTTTTCATCAATTGTTGAGCGTTGTGATATTGTCAATGAAAAATTCAATTTAATTTACAATGTCATTCGACCATATAATCAGTCTCAGGTAAGGATGCCTTCCTTCTGGGGTATACCGAGCAACCGGCAATAATAATACTAAAACTAATATAAGATTGTCACTGATGCAGCCTAAATGCTAAAAATGACTAAAATTAACATAAAATTGTCAAATTTATTTTCAGCTTGATATTACAATTTTCAGAAAATTTGCAACAGGTTTCAAGCAAACAGTCAAAGTTGTAAGCATATTCACTAAATTTTGTCACTTAAATTATTCAAAATTCTCTTCCAGCCACCATTCGATATCTGCAATATTCTCCAAGACATCACAAAAAATCAAAGTCCAATTGTAAAATCAATTTTGAAAGTCTTGAATATCATTGCAGCAAGTGCAATCAAGCAATGTCCATTTACTGGAAGGATAAGTTTGCTAAATGCATCTGTGGACATAAAGCTATTGAGCTGGATCCCAAAAGGAACTTTGCGGGTTGTCGTGAAGTCAACAAATAAGGAAGATGCAAATATGTTGAGATTTTCGCTTCTTGTTCTATTTGATAAGTGATTAAAAGATTAAATTGGCATTTAAATGCTGATAATCGACGTTGTGGGACATAAATTGACTGTCCTGATGTAAACTGACATCCAAATTATAATAAATTATTGCAAAATTAAAATAAAATTTGCAAAAGGATAATTGTGAATTTTTAATAAGTTCAAATTTTCTGCATATTCTACTCCAGTGCGACAATTACAGCAACCTTGACATGAAGCTTGTAAAAATATTCAAAACTTTATTTCTTTTCATTCATTTTAATTCAATTTTTGCAAAATCTAAATTTTTAAAAATTGAGGAATGTGCAGCATCAAATGTTACAGCAAAATTAAATTTATGTGAAATTGTTGATGGAAAATTCAGCCTGAATTATGTCATTCTTAAGCCACTAAGTCATGCACAGGTAAAGTTCGCTTTCTTCTGACAAAAACATTTAATATCTTTATTTAATTTGTATTTATACAGCCAATACTGATGCTTAATCACTAGTCTATGCTAGTTCTTAAAATAATACCAAAAAATATAAAGATATTAATTTTTTCAGATTGATTTAGAGTTTCGATGGAAAACAGGAGGAACATATCAGCAACCTTTGAAAATTGTAAGCCATAAAATGGGTTTGGAACATTTACGATAGAACGAAGTTGACTAACTAACTTTTGATCATTTTAATCAGTTCCGCACCCATGGACACTTATTAAAAAAAATTTAAAAAAAATCATGATTTTTTAGCAACCAATTGAACTCTGCAGCTTCATCTCAGGTGCATTTAAAAGTCCCAGTCCAATGATCAAATCAATTTTAAAGATCGTAAAAGCAACATTATCAGATATGATGAGGCCATGCCCATATCATGGATCTATCAATTTGCTGAATATTTCAGCTGATGCTAAAGTTTTACATTGGATACCAAGAGGAACTGTCCGATTTTCGGGTAAAATGTTTAATGAAGATGATGCGAGCATTTTAAAAATTGCTTTGATTATTTCGTTTGAAAAATGATATGAAAATTATTTGTTGGCTGTTGTTTTGTGGAAGTTATTATTTCGTTTTTAATAAAATAGAAACTTAGATATTTAGTTTTGTTTTTAAATTACAAGAAAATTATTTAAATAAAAATTCACAAAGTCTCGCCATCTAGATTTCAAAAATGTAAATTTGAATACACTGAAATATTTCTGTAAGCGAGTCTTGATTTAACTTAATGAAGTTAACCTAAATTATTGTTTTATTACAAAAAGTTATGTCATATAGAGTCAGAGTTGTAGCTTGTAGCAAATGAAGGGTCCAGGGGTTGGTTGCTTGGTATACCCTAGGGTTACCTTAGGGGTATGGCTAAGGTATCAAGGATTCAACTCCAGTCGCAAAACTATTTTTCCAGACCCCCTAAAATCCCCCAATCCCCAACTAAGCCCCTCTCTCAATCAATCCAAACAAAATTCCATAAATCCTAAATTTAGATCCAAACATTCATAATTTTATCATCTTAATTCTTCATAATAGCTTACAGACGTTGCAGAATAATAAAAATTAATCGAAATAAGAAAATTGTTTACAATTTAAAGGAAGGCTGCAAATGATCGCATGTGTATACATTCATGTATTTCATCTCCTTTGCCAGCAAGTGAGAAAAATCCAAAAAGTCTTGAAATCGTAAAAAAACACATTTTCGTCAGTGCTGTAATTTATCGACGATTCCGAAAATAAAACTGAAATGAAAATAAATCTGAAAAAAAAAGTTTAAAAAATTCTTTCGTTTGCGCAATAAAAATAGAAAAATTGCCGAATATTAATATGAAACGTGTGAGATAGGTGAGAAAATGTTTGTGATCATGATCATGTTTTCTTATTTTGGGATGACGACGATGATAAAATAAGAGATTATGAAATCGTAGATGAGACTACACAGCGGAGAGCGGCGCTGAGGAAATTGAGAAAAAAATTGTGTATTCAAATTTTTGGATTTATTGGCAAATTAGCTGCATGATTTGGTATTTTGATTTGTATTTCTCGGTATGGGGTCCTATTGGCTGTAATTTGAGTGTTTAGTGGGTTTTAGCTGTGTAGTTTTACACCCCTGAATCTAAATTTTTGTAGTTTTACACACCTTTGGCTGGTTTCTAGAGCTACCTCAAGATTACCAGCCTACCCTACCCCCCATGTGGGATACCTTGGGGTAGCTCTAGAAACCAGCCAAAGGTGTGTAAAACTACGAAAATTTAGATTCAGGGGTGTCAAACTACACAGCTAAAGCTACCAAATACTCAAATTACAGCTAATGTAATTCCCATGTGGGATACCTTGGGGTAGAATGGGTGGGTAGGGTAGGGTACTCTGGGTAGCCCAAGAAACCTGACCCTAAATAAGATTGTTTTTTTTAAATCTAGAATTCGATGACTCTTAAGTTGTGTAGTTTTACACCCCTGGACCCGAATTTTTTGAATTTTGAACCCATCGACTCTTAAGTTGCATAGTGTCACACCCTTAAATCAGAAATTTAGAACAATGCCTTTTTAAGTTCATATTTTCACACCCCTTAACTCGAATATTCATCAAGAGCTTCTCAAATCACTAAATTACGTCCACCGCCATCAACAAAACCCACTTAATTGATTTACCGCTCTCATTAAGCACATAAAAAGAGATTACCTTAATTACCCCATCCATTCAGCTCGCAATTTAAACAAATTATGCATTTATCTCACATTTAAATGGTGTCGCAAATTCCCAGTTCAAAAATATTTTTCACCTCTCAAATTCCAACTAATTAATTTCATTAAAATTCGATGCAAGAAGTAGATCCATGATAAATCACAGACTGTCATAATTATGTCACATTCTTTACACCGAGATGCTGCACTAATTGACAATTTTTCTGCACCTTAATTTAATTAAAAGCATCTTTTTTGATCATTTCTAAAAAATTTATTCAAAAAACAATTTTTTTTCTTAAACATAAAATTTTTTTTTGTTTCTTTCAAGTTGAAGAATTCTCTTCAAAAATACGTGTAAAATCTTATTAAGTTGTTGCTACGATGCGTGGGCGTTACTTCAAAATTGTGATACAGAGGATAAAAAAAAATTGAAAAGAAAATTAACAGAAGAGAAAATAGACGAATTCGTCATAGATGAAGGAAAGAGTTGTGGGATAATAAAAATAGATTTTGATGCAACTTCACTCTCAGCCGTGCATGTTTACTTGCCGAGGATGATTTTACGTCCAGCTCCCATGTTTTGACCGGCTTGTGAGGCTCCTTTGTTTTGACCAGCTTGGAGACCGATGACGGCTTTGCCTGCTGCAATTGTCTCTTCGTCAAAATCACGTTTGTTCTCTTCAGATGGTTTTGGTCCGAGCCATGGGCCGGTCCATTCTGGATGTCTGTATGTCTGTTAATGATAATATTATTAAATTGATTTAAAAACTGGAATCTAACCTCAAAGTTCTAATATTTTTGAATTCTAACCTAAAAATTCCAATATTTTATGTTCTAACCTCAAAATTCGAATATTTTTGAATTCTAACCTCAAAATCCCCAACAACTCAACTCACCTCACGTCCAAGAGCAAAAAGTGTCATTGTGACTTGAGAGATGTCCTTCATCTCCCACAAGTCAACGGTTTGGAAGACATCAATATCAGCAACACCGTATTCCTTCAAAGCCTTTTGGAAAACATTAATGTTTTCCATCATTTTGAATGATGCACCGGATGTGTTGATCTTTGGAACTGATCCAGGCTTCAATTTGTTCATGACCTTGCAGAGAATGATGCCGTCCTTGAGGGCCTCATCGTAGGTCTCACCTGGTGGGAATTTCTGTCCAAGAATTGTCTCAATCCACTCTTGAGCTTCCTTTTCTTGCTCTGGATTGCGCTTTCCAGCGAGCTATTTACGGAGAGGAAAATAAAAATTAAAATAAAATTTATGAGATGAAAATAAAGAAAAAAATTTTTTGAAGGTCAAAAAAATATTTTTTCGCAGTTGAGAAAAATTCACGGACTGTTTACTTTATTGGACGGATGAGTGCTTGAATATAATTTTCATGAAAATTGTCAGACGGATGAAAGAATGACAGAAGGATATGAAAACTGTGTACACAATACTGACATTCTAATTAAATATCATAAATGAAGTCTCGTGTGACATGAGAATTTTTATTTTGTTAATGCAAAATTGTTTATGTTTGGAGCTTCTAATGCATTCATTTTCTAAATTTAAACTCCATTTTATACGAAATTATTTTGAATAGAAACATTTACATTTTAAAAGTTTTTTTATGGCGCATAAAAAATGTAAACATTGTGTAATAAAAACAATGACAAACTGATTTTTATGGCAAATCTGTTCACACTTATTCACAGTTTTGTTTAAATTTAATTTTTTAATATTTTTTAAATCAAATTTGAATGAATTTTGACGCTATTCTAAAAAATTGTTATTTTTAATGCTATTTTAAAATTATTTACTTATGAAATGAACTGTGAAGCCATTTCTGGATGGATTTTGATCAGATGTGATCAGTCAGGAACCGAACCTGATATGAATTGTTCGTAGTTGACCAGACCCACTCTAGCTATGTCACTGAGTCAAATCAGAATTTTTTTATTTTCAAAATTCTATTCAATAAATGATCGAAATGATCAAAAACTGATTAAAAATCAGCTGATCATTTACGCATCCTCGGCACTAGCAGATATCTCAGAATTCACTCTGCTCAGGCACAACATCCAAATTTAAATTAATATTGAAAATTGAAGTACTTAATCTTTAAAAATTATTTATACTTTGTCACAAAAATGCTAATCAAAACTATCAAAATGTTCAAAATTTAAATATTTTTCTTCTTTTTTCTTATCAAACACAAAACAATAACTACAAAAGAACCAACCTTTAAACGAACTTGTCTCTCTAATGACATATTTTTGAACTTCTTTTTGGTTTACTTTTTAACTTTTAAAAAAGATTCTTTAGTTATGCTTAAAAGACAAGCTCTGTCCTTCCAGATCGGATGCGAATGGGGAACTGAATTGAATCGTCTGCAGTCCAGTTTATTATTTAAGAAAAAAAGTGTGAAATACCATCAAAAATTTCTTGTATTATATTTTATTTAACTTAAAATACAACAAGTTAGTAAGTGTATGATATTAGTCAAATTTGAGATCTTGCTGTTGTCTTGGATTCACATCATCGTTTTCATTTTCATCTTTTTTACACCTCCATGAAACATTTTTTGTCTTCTTCTTATGTGTTTTATGAAAATTTTCTTTTGGGGTATTTAGTTGAGTGGGAAATTGTAAAACGGTCAAAAATTTTCAAAAGAAGGAAGAAGAACAAAAGAAAAATTTCTTATCTTGAAGGTACCATTTCTACCTCTAGGGTAGCCTACCATGCCCTAACCCAACCATGAACTGCAGTTCAGCCGACGCTCAGCTGCAGTTCAGCCGCAGTTCAGCCTCAGTTCAGCCGACGCTCAGCCGCAGTTCAGCCTCAGTTCAGCCGACGCTCAGCTGCAGTTCAGCCGCAGTTCAGCCTCAGTTCAGCCGACGCTCAGCCTCAGTTCAGCCGCAGCTCAGCTGCAGTTCAGCCGACGCTCAGCCTCAGTTCAGCCGCAGCTCAGCCGCAGTTCAGCCGCAGTTCAGCCTCAGTTCAGCCGACGCTCAGCCGACGCTCAGCTGCAGTTCAGCCGCAGTTCAGCCGACGCTCAGCCGCAGTTCAGCCGCAGTTCAGCCGCAGCTCAGCTGCAGTTCAGCCGCAGTTCAGTCGACGCTCAGCCGCAGCTCAGCTGCAGTTCAGCCGACGCTCAGCCTCAGTTCAGCCGACGCTCAGCTGCAGTTCAGCCAACGCTCAGCCGCAGTTCAGCCGTGAATTGCATACCTTAAGTGAAGTGTAGCCTAAGGTTACACTAGTTTTCACTAGGCGTAGTCTGCTGCATATCATAGAGTATACCGCGCAATCAACCCCAAGGGATGCATTATTAATCAAGCAGAAAGTTTGCATGTCAAAATTTCTCTCTCGAAAAATTACTATTTAACCTTATGGGTCCTTCTAAGACCCCTAAACCCATCAATTTAAGTCCATCATTCTCACACACTGCCCCAATGTACATTTTTTATTAAAATGAACAAAAAATGAAATAAAAATATTTAGATTTGTTGGTGTAGGAAACTAAAGGTGCGATACATTAACTTTCCTCAACACACAAATGTAAGGTGAAACACGAGTTTTTTACTTTTTGAATTCATGAAGAATCTTTATGAACATTTTTAATGAATTCCGAAGTGACATGGCAAAGGTGTGATGAAAGATTTAATTTGTGTGGTAACTAGGTGGATTGTAGGGGGTTTTTTAAGGGAGGGGGATGAGAATTTGATTTGAATTTGGTCAAAATATGTCAAATTTAAATCTATGGTGTATGTTTTAGACATAATCTGGATATTCAAAGTATTGCTTGTCAATCCTGAAGAATCTAGTTAAAAAATTAATTAATTTCAGTCAAAAATCCCATTTGAAGTACAATCACCGACCGTGCATCCTAAATGCCTTTCCACTCATATTTTACCCATCACAAATTTCAAGAAAATGAAAATAAACGATTAGCGTCCGCAAACATATGAACTATTGATGTCTATCATTACAAAATAAGTATCTTTAAGTAATGAGTTTTTGAGGATTTTCTTTTGAAAATTATTTTTAAAATGTGACGCGAGTTTATTTTTGTACGGAGAAAATAAGTTCAAAGCAACGCATTTGTTTGTTCTCAAAATAAGAAATTCTTAAAAGCTTTTGATAATTAAAACGATGAATTTATTAATTTGAATTTTATAAATAATTCTTTAGACTTTAATGAATTGTTTTGCGCGTGGAAATTATTAAATGGATGAAAATTGTTATTGTGTAGTTTATGGTTTTAAAGTTTGATGATAATCTCTTAATTTTGAATAAAAAATTTAATATTTTGGCAAAAATCCTTCAATTCTGACCAAAACTTGGCAATTTTCAAGCACATTCTGCCATCCTTACTACACACTTAGCCCAAACAATCCCAAAAACACAATTTTTCGCAAAAGACATCACCAAACCACATGTCGACATCAAAAGAAAAGAAAAAAGAGAAAATAAACGCTTTGAATTCGAGGTAAAAATTGATATCCATCCGACACCTGGTCACCATTCATTTAAAAATGTTTAATTTTCACATCGCACGTATTTTCACCTTGAAAATTTTTTTAAAGTAAAGAAACTTCTCGAGAATGACGATGAAAATTGAGAAAGAAAATTCGAGAATCGAGTTCCACAGATGAAAAATTTGCTGTTGCTGTGTGAGTGACTTGATCAAGTTGTCTGTGTTGTTGGGTATTTTCCAGACGCCCACGAGCAATTTTCTTCTTTTTTGCTAATTTAGCAAATTTTTCATTTGAAAATTCAACATTTGGGAAATCCCGACATCAATTGTCTGTCGTTGACAAGACTTATTGCCATTTTTGGTGATCCTAGTCCACCCACAAAAATTATTTTCATGATTTTCGTCATTTTTCCTGCGTGAATATTAAAAAGAAAAATTTTTCCTCATTTTCACAACCGAAATTATTTTTATTTTTCATTTTCCTTAAATTTTATACAAAAAATATCATTTTTCATTCACATGAAATAAATTATTACAAATATAATTGAGGGTTGTTGTGTGCTTGCATGCACACAATTCATAAATTAAAAAATTTTCTTTTTTGAAAAAGACCAAAAAATACAGCAGTGATGGATTTTGGGATGAAAATTCTTTGGAAATACTCGATGTTGATTTACTTGCCGAGGATGATTTTGCGTCCAGCACCAATGTTTTGTCCAGCTTGTGAGGCTCCTTTGTTTTGACCGGCTTGAAGTCCAATGATTGTTTGACCAGCAGCTAATGTTTCTTCGTCAAAATCACGTTTGTTCTCTTCAGATGGTTTTGGTCCGAGCCATGGGCCGGTCCATTCTGGATGTCTGTATGTCTGTTAAAGAAAATATTGAAAATTGATTAAAAAATGGAAACTAATCTTAAAAGTCTATTATTTTTGAATTCTGATCACAAAATTGTAATATTTTAGATTCTAACCTCAAAATTCTAATATTTTTGAATTCTAACATTTTTGAATTTAAGCCTCAAGATTCTAATATTTTTGAATTCTAATCTCAAGATTCTAATATTTTTGAATTCTATCCTAAAAATTCTAATACTTTAGATTCTAACCTCAAAATCTCTAACCACTCAACTCACCTCACGTCCAAGAGCGAAAAGTGTCATTGTGACTTGAGAGATGTCCTTCTGCTCCCAAAGATCGACAGTCTGGAAGACATCCAAGTCAGCAACTCCGTATTCTTTCAATGCCTTTTGGAATACATTGATGTTCTCCATCATTTTGAATGATGCACCGGATGTGTTGATCTTTGGAACTGATCCAGGCTTAATTTTGTTCATGAGCTTGCAGAGAATGATGCCGTCCTTAAGTGCACTTTCGTATGATTCACCTGGTGGGAATTTTGCACCGAGAATTGTCTCAATCCACTCTTGAGCTTCTTGTTCTTGTTCTGCGTTGCGTTTACCGGCGAGCTAATTGAAGAGAATTTTTGGATTTTAATAATTTTGTATATTATTGGGTCCATCTTGTATTTTTGCACTTTTTAGTAACAATATGAAGCTAACTCAATTTTTTTTAAATTTTTTAATGAATTTTTCACAATTTTTTTGAGAATTTTCTGGAATTTTTTAATTATTTTTCCACAAATTCTACTCAAAACACCAACCTTAAGGCGAACTTGTCTTTCCAATGACATTTTTGAATATTTTTTTCTGTTTTATTTAAATTTAAATTAAAATTTCACTTTTTTAAATTTTTGTCAAGAACTTTCTCCAGATCCTATCTGCTGTGATGTGTCTTGTCGACTGTATCTTTTTACTTTAACATAATTACAAATCTTTAACATTGTTTATATAGTCTCAGCATAGCAATTTTACCCGAATGAAATTTTCTCTCAATTTTCTCTTCGTTCTCAACATCGATTTTTTGAGGCAATTTTTTTCACATATCAAAATCGATCCCCCTTTGTCCGACTCAAGAGGCGACGTCATCGATCTTAAAGATTGTGATTGTGCGCAGAAAATATTTGTATAGACTCATATTCATCCCCACCTACGAGTTTAAGATGAGCATGCGACTCTTGTTGCTTGTGAGAATGATCAGATGATGTTAAAAATTCCTCAAATGATTCAACTTATGGATATTTGGTGGTGACGTTTTTATTTTTTGTTATGATGAGATTCACTAATGAGGTATTTTGAGGATCAATGACTCATTCAGGCTGTTTTTGAACATGATGAAAATGTGGATGGAAATTTATAGAAAAGTGGGATTATTTATAGACAATTATTAAACTGAGAAGTATTTTAAAAACAAATATAAAGTAATAACATGCAATGATGTGATACATTGTTTGGTTTTGAGTGGGTGGGATTCATGATTTTTCCTTTTAGGGTGGGATAGGGGGGTCAGTTTTTGTTTGAAATTTAAAATAAATATTAATAATTAAAATAATAGTAATTTTCTGAATAAAAATTTGTGATAAGGGGGGGGGGGGGGGGGGTTCGGTTAGAGTACATCCAGGGTCAATCAAATAAATCCTGGTTACACATCTCATTCTGCTGATGCAATCAGCCTGCACAATCTTTAAAACATTACAATAAACAATTCAGTAATTCGAATATATTTTTATTAAAAATAAATTTTAAATATATTTCAGCATGCCATAAAAAAAATAATTTTAATCTCCCAAAAATGATCTCAACATTCGAAATTGCTAGAAATCAACGCCAGTGTCCAAAAATTCTCTCAACATCAGCGTAACTTTCCTCGGCATAATTTTCAACACTTGACTGATGTATAAACAGTAACTGGGTATACTAATTTCATTTGCATTTCGCCTCACGCCATCAATAATTTTGTCAGCTGCCACGTCCGCTCGAATCGATCCAAAAAATCCAGGCACACGAAATCTGATGTCTTGCGATAAATTCTCACTGATTATGAACGGATAAATGTGAACTAACGTTGTCTTTATCTTTTTGTCATTCTTTGAAATTCTCAGTTCCTCGAGAATTGATTCATAAAGTCCTTGAATGGCAAATTGTGAGACACTTAAGGCAAGCTGTTGTGTAAATCCACTGATAGCTGCAACGGATGTGAGGAAAATGATGTGACCACGACCAACTGTCTTCATGTGGGGTAGAATGGCTTCGAGGAGCTGAAAATTTATAGAAAGTTAAACTTTTTAATATTTGTGAGATAACCCAAGTATCACAGAGGCTTTCATGTAGCTGCTGCTGTCTCATTGTACTGTTAGGGCTAGAAAGTCCATGATATAGAAGGATTCGAAGGACTAGAGTCGCGTGATAGTCTAATAAAGCTCAAAAGTATCATTTAAATATGAGTATAACTTATGAACGACCTTAGATCAGTCTATGCACATTTATAGACACAAATCAACACAAATGCACATTAATTCTGTCACATAATCAATAATTTACTCAAATGTGACCTTCGGAACCAAATAAATCTCAAACATTTACAAAGTTTCAAGTTTAATCAAACAAAAGAATTATGACTCACATAAAAGTACGAAGTCACAGACACATCAAGTGTATCTTTGACCGACGGTGGATTATTGACGACAGAACGCGGCGATGGAATTGAACAGCAATGATAAAGCATCGAAATTCCTCCAATGTCTCTCTCAATTTTACTGATTGTATTTTCAACTTGCTCACGGTTCGTCACGTCGCATTGGAAGTAAAAGGCATTGCCGCCGTCCATTCTGACATCTTTTGATACACTTTCAGTTTCAGGTGACTGCACATCTAGACAAATTACTGTCGAGTGAAGTTTTCCTAATTTATATGCAAGTTCTCGTCCAACTCCACGCGACGATCCAACAACAACTGCAATTTCTGTTGATAAATTCTTTCTTTTTGATGGCAAGACGAAGAAAATCATGCTTTGTAGCAATGCTAGGTATGTTTTTACTAATAGTACTGAGACGTCGATCCACACGACGAGAAATTGGTAGGATTTGAGGAGAAGTTGAAGTGGAAGTCCAAGTTTGCCGATGTGTTTGAGCCAGTTATTGTCGCTGGATTTTGTGACGACTTTTTGGGCGCGGAAATCCTAAAATGATAAAGTTTTGGATTTGGTTGTTAAATTTTTGTAAGAATTGTCATTTAGATTGAATTTCTGGGGTGGGGTTGACCCCCACCTAGGGGCTGGTTGGTCGGTATATTCTAGACTACCTCTGGGGGTATACCCACTAGGGTAAGGTATATCCTAGCAACCAGTCCCTGGAGTAGTGTATGCTCTAGGCCCTAGAATCTAGGGTGAACTCAGCCCGTGGCATCAAAACCCTTGCTACCCAATTGGTTTGAAGCTACAGCTGGGACTCCTCATAGTCCCAAATAGTAAAATAAATTAAAATTTTGTTAAAAATGTCCAACTTACAGCTCCTTTTGCAGCCATTTCGTCCAATCTACAGTTTAATTATCTTTTATTTCCAAACAATTACCAACTTTTTATTTTTGTAACTTAGCAAAATACAAAAAAAGTCCTATTTAATCCCGTCCGATATGATAACAAACAAAGTCTTTAAAAATAAGTTCGAAAACCTTCCAAAATAATTAATTTTTATTTTCTCAGCAACCTTCGAGAAATTAAAACTAAATCCAAAGTTAAGATGACGTCTTGTGTCAGCGACCTTTGAGTTCTCACTGAAGCCTTGATAACAAAATTATTTTTGTATTTTTTCAAGTAGTTTGTGAACTAATTTGATTATTTTTGGATATTTTTTTGAAGGTTTTGGATTTTTGCTAATTAAATTCTGATTTTTAATTGAATTTACGACTAGATTAAGATGATTTTAATATTAAACACAATAAATTTGTAAATTTTTCAGTCTAATTAATCTGATTTAAGGCACAAATCATCAATTTACCATTGCCTTAGCCATTCAGTCTTGAAATTTAATAACTTTTTGCTCTAAATTTGAGAATTTAAATTTTAAAATACAAAAATTTGATAATTGATTGTAAAAATAGATCAACAAAACTTATCAATGACACGAGTTTGAGTCAACTGACAGTGTAAAGAGTAATCTCATAAATTATTTTGTATTTTTCTCTCAAAAAAATTTTCTTATCAGTGATAAAAAAATGAGAATTACGAATCAGCTGATTGAGAATGTTTTGTTTGTTTGAGAAAAATAAAAACTTTTTGTTGATGTTTTGACTGACAAAGTTTCTTATCAGAATATTTGACAAAAGTTTTCTGTCGTCAGGTAAAGAGTCGTCAAATAAAACAATTAAATTTTAGTCACAAATTTTTAAAAACCAAAATTTTTTATTACAAGAGAATTTTTCAATTTAACCCTAAAATCCGGACAATATCCAAAAAAAATTAATTTTTTGTAAATTTCTATCTAATAAATGTCATTCAAGTCCAAATCATCAATCCATAAACCAAGGTTGACCATTTTTCTCTCGTCTTTTTGTCAAAATGTCGCATCCATCTTCAGTCACCAGCAGTGTCTGTTCGAATTGAGCAGAAAACTTTCCATCAGCAGTTACAGCTGTCCATTGATCAGGCCACTGAATATCCCTAAATGTTCCCATCGAAATCATCGGCTCAATTGTAAATGTATGTCCAGCCTTCATGACACCAACAGCTGAATTTTTTGCATAATGTGGAACATTTGGTGCCGTGTGAAATAATCGATGAATTCCATGTCCACAATAGCTTTTAACGACAGAGAATCCAAACTGCGTGACATGCTTCTGAATCACATTTCCAATTTCACGGTAACGTTCACCTGGCTTGACAATTTCAATTGCCTTCATAAGAGCCTCATGTGTTACTTGCACAAGCTTTTTGTGCTCATCCTTCACATTTCCAACAAAGAATGTCTCATTGAGATCACCGTGAAATCCATGATGATAGACAGTCACGTCTAGATTGCAAATATCACCGTCCTCAAGTTTACGAGAGTCAGGAATTCCATGGCAAATTACTTCATTGACAGATGTACAGCAGGACTTTGGGAAATTGTAATAATTTAATGGACTAGGATAGCAATCACGTTCGATGGCGGCTGAAATGAGAAAGTTTGGGGTGAAAAAATTGTTTTGGAACTAAAATTTAATATTAGGTTATCTAATTAGCCCCAAGATGACCTAATTTGACCCAAGATGTCTAAATGTACACCAAGATGACCAAATTTACACCAAGATGACCAAATATCCCCAAGATTATCAAATGTACCCCAAGAAGACGAAGTTTAATCTAAGATTTCCAAATGTAGACTGAGATAATCTAAATGGCCCCTAAAATGACCAAATGTAACCCAAGATTACCAACTTTGACACAATCCAGTCTAATTGAACCAGAAAACCATCAAATAAGACCAAAGATGACATATCCTATATCCAGTCCTTACCTTCATGAACCGCACGATCAATCTCGTCTGTTGGCACACCAACACCGCAAACCTTTGCTCCTTCATCAAGACACTCTCTGGCTAATTTACCAACGACCCTCATTGCCTCAATTTCATCATCGTCTAGCACCTTAATTTGAGTATTGCCTGGAATGAGAATGGAAAGAAGTCTAAAATACGGAAGATTGACTTGAAATTTGGTTTGATTTTGTGGTTCTTATTGTGAATATTGGAAGATTTTGATGAGTTTCTGTCCAGAATTTGACTAAACTCAAAATTTGGATAAAAACATCTTCCAATATTTAACCGCGTCAACTAACCCCTCATTTTCTCCTCGGACAGCGATCGACCTTCCGGATGATCAGCATAGTCAGGTCGTCCAATAGTTGCTGGTACCGGTCGCGTCGGTGTCTGTGGATATGGCCTCAAATCACCACTATATACATAGCTTGGATACAAATTCACAACTCCAGATCCTTTCTCATCACCAGCTAAAAAATAAAATTTATCAAAAGAAATTCACAAATGATTGCAAAATATCAAGTTTTACTTACAAACCATCGCATGAAGTAGTTTATGTTGCTTCCAATAGCCTAAAAATAGAAAAAAGATGCTCAAAAAGCTGCAACAATAAAAAAAAAATCACGACGTACAGATCACGCCAGAAACTTCCACGCTCTCTTGTGTTAGTTTTGAGTATAAACAAATACACTGTCTTGTTTTAGATTAATATGATATTTATATTTAGTTAGAAAAAAGAATTTGAAAAACCACAGTTTTTGGAAAATTATTCCTAAAATATTTTAAAACTTCAATAATTCTTTAATTAAAGCTTCATTTTAACTAAATTAAGTACAGAATGATAGCTACTGACTTATTTTATACATCAAATAACAAAACGAATATAAATATCAAATAGTTTTGAAGAATTTTATGAAAAAGTAAATCTACTAGAAAAAATCTTTCGTGGATTTACCCTTATAGATATTTTAGTTTTAACAATATCTAATATTATACCATTAAGTTTGTTTTGTACAACCACATTCTTCACTCCTATTCACTCCATTCAGGATGTAAAAATTTGCTCAACCTAATCCGGTTTTCGTCCAAACTAATTAATATTAATAAGTAGTAAAAGTATGCGGCCGAGGTAACGAGGCCGCGAAAAATTTTTGGACCACAAAATACTCGTTTTTTGAAGTTTTGAACCCGTAGATGATACTTAATCCAAAAAATTTATAAACAGAAAAATGCAGACTTGCGATACACAACTTTGGCATCATTAGATTTTTCTAAAACAGAAGCATTAATACCGTATTAAAGTAAATTCAACTATTTATATCTTACGTATATCTATAGGCCGTAAGTTTTGTTTGTGCGACTGCAAACTTATACTCATAGAAATAATTTTACCGAACTTTAACTATTTGTATGCAAATTTTAGCCAAAAAATCGATAAAATAGCGTTTATAACATATTTGGTTAAAATTAACATTTCTGGTTAACTTAATTAATTTTTAGGATAATAGTTATGATCCGAAAAATATTAATTTAACTTTTGTTAAAAAATAACTAAATAATTGTTAAAATTAACAAATTTTATGGTAATGATTTTAACCAAAAATTAATATTGATGCACAGTGGATCAATATTTTTTATGCCCTAATTTGCACTCAAAAAATATTAATAGTTCAAAATGTTCAATAAAAATGAGATCCAGTAATCATGCAGAGCCTCTATGTCTAATAAATAAGATCCAGTAATCATCCAAAGCCTCTATTTCCGTTTATGTAAGATCCAGTAAACATCCATATCCATAAAAATAAGATCCAGTAATCATCCAAAGCCTCTTTGTCCAATAAAACAAGATCCAGTAAACATCTAGAACCTCTATGTCCGTTTATATAAGATCCAGTAACATCCAGAACACCTCTTTCCAATTATATATGATCCAGTAAACATCCAGAGCATCTATGTTCAATAAAAATGAGATCCAGTAATCATCCAGAGCCTTTATGTCCAATAAAATAAGATTCAGTTACCATCCAGATCCTCTATGTCCATAAAAATAAGATCCAGTTACCATCCAGAGCCCCTATGTCCATAAAAATAAGATCCAGTTATCACCCAGAGCCTCTTTATCCAATAAAAATAAGATCCAGTTACCATCCAGAGCCTCTATGTCCATAAAAATAAGATCCAGTTACCATCCAGAGCCCCTATGTCCATAAAAATAAGATCCAGTTATCACCCAGAGCCTCTTTATCCAATAAAAATAAGATCCAGTTACCATCCAGAGCCCCTATGTCCATAAAAATAAGATCCAGTTATCACCTAGAGCTTCTATATCCAATAAAAATAAGATCCAGTTACCATCCATAGCCTCTATGTCCATAAAAATAAGATCCAGTTACCATCCAGAGCCCCTATGTCCATAAAAATAAGATCCAGTTATCACACAGAGCCTCTTTATCCAATAAAAATAAGATCCAGTTACCATCCAGAGCTTCTATATCCAATAAAAATAAGATCCAGTAATCATCTAGAGCCTTTATGATAATTCAATTTTTTTTAAAAAAAATCCATTTTTTTCGATTTTCAAAGTGCTGTAGAATCTCAGGATTAAGTCCAAACATAGTCATGTGGGGTATTTTTGTAAACGTCATGGAAAGGACTATAAGATAGGATACAAAGTTATATCCAGTTTGAAAAAAACCCTGGGTCGTCAGGCGTTTGAAGAAAAGTGTAATTTTTCCTAGGTTTGTCAACTTTGACAGCCTTAAAATCACTGAAAATTTCAAAATTTCCTAAAATGACTTTCCATTCCCCTGGTCGCTTGATATGTGTGACCAAATGGCAAAAAAACCAAATTTCCATATGCACATGGCTCGGCTGTGACCCTGATCACCAAATTTGTGGACCCTAAAAAACACGTTTTTCGAGGTTTTGGACCCTTAGATGATGCTTAGTGAAAAAAATTTATATACAGAAAAATGCAGCCTCGCGATACACAACTTTTGGCATCATTAGAATTTTTTTAATAATAAGTCTTAATACCGTAATAAAAAAAGTGTGTTTTTGACGAAACTAATAACTTACACGCTTTTGCGTGGAAGTTAATTAAAGAAGAAATTTGACGAACCTTTGAAGCACTCTTGACCACAGAAAAATGAATCAATTCCCATTTTAAGACATGTTGGACACTTCATCTTGGCTGGCTGGTTGCATCCTGGATTTTCGCACTTTACGGCTGACATTTTGGATCGCTGCTCGTGGATGAATTGAAATTAAATTAAATAGAAATTCTTTTATTTGGTTCTCGTGAGTTTGTTTTGATTCTGAATGAAAAAATGAAAGGAGAAAGAAGAAGTTTGACAAGTTGGATGTGATAATTGAGGGATTGGATTTGAATTTTTTCTTACCGTTAATTTTAGTTTGAGAATTTTTTTTTGAGTTTTCTTGAAATTTTTGTTTTGAATTATTTTTTTCAATGATTGCTTTGATTTTGGAAACTTTGGTGTTTTAAATTTCAATTCTTTTGCAATGTTTACTTTGATTTTAGAATTTTTTTAAATTTATTATTTTTTTGTAATGGTTGCTTTGATTTTGGGATTTTTTATAGTTTAAAACTGTTTTGACAACTTACATTGAGAGATCAGGTAGAATATGAAAAGTTTTGTCCAATTTAAGATTGAAAAATATATTTTTTAAAAAATCTCAAATTTAGTCAATTTGCCTCTAGAATTTGTATAAAAATCTCATCAAACACACCAATTGTCATCAATTGATTCAGCAAAGTTCTTAAGTCAACATCTTTAGAATTGTGAAATCATTACAAAATATTCAAATTTGTCGAAAGGTTTATAATTTGAAATAAATTAAAAAGAATTGAAAGGTTCGATTTTTTAAAATCAAAACCAAAAAATTGTGCAAAATTCACCAAAACTTTACAAAATGAAGTTCAAAATCCAGTCAGCATCATCCGCAACAACAGCAAGAATTCACCGAAAACCTCGAAAGTCAGTCGACAAAATCCAACACAATCGAGTGACAAAGAAGCAGAAACCAGCCTCAAACCTCAAGCACATCCAACAAGTCACACAAGAACCAACAACAACGGAAATGATCGCCAAAATGAAATATCAAGAACAGAAACTCAAAGAAGCTGTAATAAGAGCTGCAGAACGAAACCAACAAGATCGTCGAACATATAAAAATTTAATCAGATATTACGAAGGTCAACAAAGAATTTTACAAGAAAGATGCGAAATGACTGCGGCTAATTGCCATTCATATAGAGCATTAGTTGTGTCCATGCAGAACGTGATTATCACTTTGAGGACTCGATTGCATGCATTTCATGCATTTTATCATGGCAATGATGAAGAAGGTGAGAATGAAGAGGAAGGTGACGAAGGTTACTGTGAAAAAATTGTGGAAGTAGAAGACGAAATTCAGGTGCAATGATTTTTTATTGGTTAATTAAAGTTATATATAATTTAACATTTAATAAGGGGTCATGATTTATGACGTCCATGATTTAGGGGGGAGGGGGTCTGAGATTTTGTGACACTTTAAATTAAAGAAATTTTTTTGAATTAAAATTTAAGGGGGGGAAGGTGGTTCTAAAAATCCCATTTTGTGATGGACGTCATAAGTGAATGACCCCTAAAATTAAAAAAGTATAAAAATGTTTAATAATAATTATTTTTTTATTTTTAAAATAAAAATAACTTTTGTTATCAAAGCAATATTTTCTCTATACAATTACGACTCATTTTTACGCACACATATTAGTTTATATTCCGATTTTGCATGTAGTGTTTACAAAAATATCTTTTAAAATATAATTTCATATAATTTTTTACAAAATAATAATTTTTAATAAAACGACATCAAAATTTAAGAATTATTTAGTTCAGTGAGAATTGTAAGTATCATTTTATATCAGTTTTGTATTAAAAATATCATATTATATTATATTCAAGATTAAAAACTAAAAAGCAAATAAAATATTAAAATAGTTAATAGTCATAAAAATATTTGATTTTTTTATAAAATTTTGATTTTTAAATTAATTTTTTGATCATATAAATGCATCCTTTTTATAAAGAAGCTTTTTATGCTGATTTTTAATATTTCATAATATGATAAAATTATTTATAATTTTTATTTTTGAATCCACAAACACATTCAAATATAGTCGACTTTACAAAGATAATTTTTTTAAATACTTAGAGCATAAGATGAGATTCTTTGGTCTCTGTACTCTGCAGGGGCGTAGCCAGGATTTTTGAAGGGGGGGGGGGGTAAAAGTTTCAAAAAAAATCACAGAAATATAGCCTTTATATTAAGCTTAGATATATTTTTTTAGACATTAAGATTGATTTTACGAGTAGTCTTCAACATTTTCTGTAAAAAAATTAATTTTTTGATTTTAAAAATAAAAAAAATTTAAAAATTTGTATTGAATTTTGATTTCGAGGGGGGTGCCCGGGCACCTAAGGACCACCCCCTGGCTACGTCCCTGGTACTCTGTAACATATTTTTCATTACAATAATTTTAATTAAATAATTCTAAATTCATCATAGAAATCAACAAAAAAATAAATAAGGAAGGAAACATGGAACAAACAACTAGCGATTTTCAAGAATCATTTGACATTTTAAATGCAAAATCAATTAATGTGAATAGCATGTTTGTCCTCAACTGTCCACAAAAGTCCACGTTTTTACCAACAAATTCAAAAATAAACTTCAAAATAGCAAAATTTACTAAGGACTGGAATTTAAATGAAATTCTAGAAGTAATTGGGAAACTAGACTCTAAAGTATTTCCTAATTTGTTCATATTTGTGATTGAATCTAAAAATGTTGGATTTTACAAAACCACAAAGACAAAAAATGAGCCGCAAATAAAGAAAAAATCAAACAAAGTTTCAGCATGCAAAAAACTGAAAGAAAAATTGCTCAAATTTTCCCAGGCACGTCCCATCGTCCTTCAATTGACATCATTAGATGAACACATGGCAAAAATTTTCTTCAAAGAGGAAAATTCAAACATTTTCCAAACTGTAAATTTTCAAGAAAATAAATTCGAGAAATTCAAACATTTTTCCTCATTTTTATGGACTTTTCTTAACGATGAGCTTCGAAATTTTGAGGATATGATCATCAAACTGTTGCCATTTATCAAAAATTCAACATTAATTTTGAGATTTTTAAACATTATGGAGGCATCTGATGGAAGTTTTATTAACACAGTAATCTTAAAGTGTGCTGCATGCAGAACAATGAATGACTTTTTAGCTGCTTTGGATGTTCAATTTGAAAATGAATCAAAGTTATTAAATTCAGAGAATATGGAAATTTTGACATTTTACATGAATTGTGCAGCCGACGATTCCTCAACAAGCTCAGATGACCTGAGCTCAACAGACATCGACATAACTGAAGATATTGAAGAAAACATAGAAAGTGACGTCGATATCAATTCTGTAGCATCTGAAGAATCAGTTTCATACAATCTACAACCATCAGTCCTTATCACTGCAATTGTCAATCATAAAAGAGATATCGTTGACTTTTTGATAAACAACTGCACTCATTTGATCCAGTTACTTCCATTTACTCATCAATTTGAAGTCTCAACAGCTGCTTTAGACACAAACCAGATTGATGTCCTGTGTGACTTAATAGAAATTTCTGATTTTCCATTTCCGGATAATTTTCAAATTAATATAATTCAACATCAAAGATTAAGTGGAATTGTTGATGCTAGAAATAAATTTAAAGCAGCAATTGAGCAGGAAATGATGACAGAAATTTCAGATTTTATAAAAAATAATTCAGATTTAAAAATTGTTTACAACATCAACAACGAATCTGCATTATTGCATGCAAAAAATACAGGAAAATTTCCAATATATTATCATCTCAAATCTCTTGGATTTGATGGACCAGATGTTGAAAATATCCAAGATGATCTCAATGATCAACAGAAACGACAAGCATCAGAGCAAGCAGTCACTCAAATAATGTTAAATGTCAATGAATCCCTCTTAGATGACCAAAAATCAGTGGCGATTCTAAGCTTCAAATCATCAATTCACAACAAAAAGATCACCAAAGACAAAGAAATCGAGTATCGCAAAAATATTAGAAAGTGGTATGCAGATATTTATAAAGTAGCACCAGAAGTTGTTAAAATTGCATCATCATGCGAAAATCTGAAGATTATTTTCGATTTTGAAAGTAAATCCGTAAGTATAATTTGGGATTTTTAGACCCCCTTTCTTCCTTTTCATAAAAGTTTAATTCAGTGGTTCTCAAACTGTGTGCCGTGAGAGATTCTAAGGTGTGCCGCGAAATTTTTCTGAAATTGAAATTTTCCTTGATTTTTCACAAAATTTTCTCCACTTTTCCAATCTAAGAATTTTCTTGAAATATTTTGAGCTCCAAAGTTCTACTAGATAGACCTCGACCACTTTTCCAACTAAAATAAGGTTTAAATATAAATTTTATGGACTCTAGTGTGCCGTAAAATCTTCAAAATGGCGGTTAGTGTGCCGCGAGCCGAAAAAGTTTGAGAAACACTGGTTTAATTCAACAAATTTTAATTTGTGCAACAAAATCTCAGAACCCCCCTAAATAATAGACCCCATAAGTAAATGACCCCTTATTATTTTTGTAAATTTAACTTAGGTGGCAAGCGTTGCATTCAGAAGTAAACATTCTCTCGGATCGACATTTTCTGCACGAAAATGGATTTTTATTGGTGCAAAGCTTTATGACAAGAAACGCGAACAGGAAATTAAAGGAGTTATTGCTCACGAGTTGTGTCACTATGTTATGTACCTGGTATATGAGAACAGAGATCATCCTTACTACAAACATCGATTGGATGTTCAGAAATTATTTGATAAAATCGTAAAAGCAATGAATAAATGGATAGATCAATCATCAAGCGGTGAAGATGATGAGTGTAATGGAACAATATCAACAGTTTATACAACATATAAGGAAGATGATTTTCATCCAGAATTGATAGTAAGAGCTGTTCAAATATTGGCGCAATATGACGATAATGAGGATAAATCAAAGTGTTTACAACAAAAATATGAAAAGCTTTTTGATTTCTGGAATAATCGAATAATGCTGGATCTTAAAGAATTTAGCTTAAAAAATCGAAATGATGTTAGAAAATTCAATAAAACAGTTCAACATTTGTCGTTTATATCAAATTTAAGTCAAAATTATGAGCTCTCATCACCAAAAACTATTAAATCATTAATGGACAACCCCGTAACCATAATAATCACAAATGTTCCAAAGCTTCTGCTTATAAACATCTACAGCCATATCCAAAAAGAATATAGCAGTCTATATAACGTAGAAAATATTTTCATTAATCCCAATGACCTTAATAATGAATCAATTTTGAGTAAATATTCAAAAATTGTGGAGCAAAATCCAAAAATCAATATTTTTGTTGACTGTACAGATGACAATTTTGACAATTTTAAGATCAACAGCTTATTGAATTTCAATTTTATTGTTTCAAGTCACGATCAGAGTAACAGACTCGCGCAGGTGATAAATGCATCTCATCCAACTGCAAATATATTAAGGAAGGAAATAAATTACGACTGGAAAGATCTAGCAACTCAAAGTCAAGACAAATTGCTTCAAAATAAGATTTTCTTTCAAAATAATGGAAATATTTCACTTTTTGAACTGCTAGGAAGTGAAGTCCAAGGAGATAATGCGAGTAATGTAGGTCTCAATAACAAGGGAGCAGAACATTTAAATGTGTCTGAAATAATCGATGAAAAGCTGCTAAATTTGCTCATTAATCACAATAAAATTCTACTAAACTGCAAAGATAATCAAGAAGTCAACGAAAAACACTTCAACTTACTTTTCAAGTCAAGAAATTTCATCAAAAAACAGAAATACACTCACAAGGAGATAAAAATTACACAGGAACAACTTTTTACAACAGTAAAGAACAAAAAATATGTCCTAATTTCTGACATTGCTGGGACTGGAAAAAGCTGGATGATGAAAAATATTGCAAATAAATTAACAATGATGTATCCGAAATGTTGGACAACGCATGTCGATTTAAAGACTTTTATAAAGGAATTTAAATCACAAAAAATGGAACCAGAATTTTTGAGTTTCATAGTCACAAAAGTTTTGAAACTCAAAAATAACTTTGAAGCTGAAATCTTCAAAAAGCTTTACAAAAATGGCAAAGTTTGCATCATTTTTGATGGATTTGATGAAATCGCTCCAGATTGTGCTGAAATTGTCACCAAAATTTGTCAAAACTTCGAACATAATGGCGGAAATCAGCTGTGGATTGCAACCAGAGACTATTTTGAAGTTGATTTGCTGCAAAAACTTAACACTTGTTATGTTTTTAAATTTGAAGAATTTACAGAAGCCGATGGTGTAGACATGATTATGAAAAGTTGGATACTAAATGATGTGGAACATGAAAATTTAATAATATCTGAAAATAATTTTGAAGATTACATCAAAAACCATCCAAATTTCGAAGAATATCAAAAGATTGTCCAACTCTTAGTCGAGAAAGCAGCAATGTCAAAGAAAAGATCAATTGGAATGCCACAAATATACAAAATGATTGCTGAAGGATTCAAAAGTGACAAAATCTCAGCAGTAAAATTGACCGAGTTCTTAATTTTTAAGAAATTCGCAGAACATCAATACCAAATCTGGTCGGATGAAGGCGGTGAAATTAGAAAGTCAACAAGCATTGCAGTCCAAAGTAATGAGTTCAGCTTTTGGAAACTTCACGAACTGTCTGCAATGAAGCAACTGTTCCCTGATGAAGATGATTTTTGTGACGTCGAGTGGGATGAGATAAACTGGATGGATGATCAAATTATTGGCTGTGGATTAATGACTAAAAATGGTGAATTCTTTGTGTTTCCACATCGAACATTTTGTGAGTTTTTTGCTGCTAGTTTTATGGCTAGAATGTTAAAAAAGAAGAAAATCGATCGCAAGTGTTTTGAATATTTTGCTGAAATTCTCAGAAAACAACAATTTGGGGTGGTTCGATTGTTTTTGAATGACGCAATTGCTAACAATTCAAATAAGCTTAAAATTGCTAAAGAAATGGAAAAATTTGTTGACATTTTATACGAAATTGAAGCATTTGATGAAATTTTCATTTATAATTTGAAAAACTTAGCAGATTTAATAATTTCGGTCTTAAAATCAGGAAAATATCATGAAACCAAACACATTTTATTCAGAAATGTCAACAATATTTCCATGTATACAGAAGATTCGGAAATTTTCCAAATTTTCATTAGATTTGTAATCGATTATTTAAAAAATGATGATTTAGAAAGTTTAATTTTGGATCAAAAATTGTTCCATGCCATCATCAAATCAAGCATGGACATTGAAATTTTTGAAAATGTTGTAAAAGAAATTGATCAAAAACTTGGCAAGGAATTTGTCCAAACAGCTCTCAAAAGTATCGGTCAAATGTATTGGGATGGCAATATATTTTACTATCTTGCAAAATCAATAAAAATAGATGCTCATAAAGTCCGCATGTGCTTACAAATCATGAGTAAATATTTTTCGGTTCGCGATATTTTCAAAATGATAGAAAAATGCAACAACGATGGTGACAACATGCTGCATGCTCTCGTTCAAAAAGAAATGTACGTAAATGAGTTTAAAGCTGTTTGGAATAAAGTTAAAGATTTTCTTGTATCCAAAATTTTTCCAAAATATTTTAAGAAGCTTGTATTACAAAAGACAGTTAACAAAGGTTGGGCTGGGCTGGAAACTTTTCTACAATTTTTCCAAAATTGCGATGATATAGAATTTCATAAAGTGGTTTGGGAGCTTCTTCTGGATGTGCTAAACAATGAAGCAAACTTTGAACCAGAGCTCACAATCGACTCCGAAGATGACTCCGAAGATGATTCCGAAGTCGACTACAATTATGACGAATCCTTAATTTTTAGCGATCTACCGTCCCGGCCACCATTTAAAAAAGTCATAAAATCCCATGTAAATTCAAATGAATTATTAGACTTTCTATTGGAAAAAGATTCTCTAAATTGTAATTATGTAAACAATCTAGTAAGAAACAACAATAATCTTGAAGTAATCGAGCTGACATTCCAGAAAATCAGAGAAAACTTAAACCAAGACCAATTTTGTCAAATTTTGATGGCAAATAACAGAAATGGAAATTTACTTTTGTCAACAATTCACGAGTCAAAAAGTTTAGAATTGATTAAATTTTTATGGAAAATTTATCAAAATTCACCATTACCCGAGCGGCACCAACAACAACAACTAATTTTACGGCGACGTCGCGGCAACGTTACGTCACCGCAAACGCATTTTTCCGCACTTTTACCTTCGCGGCGCTTTCGAGGCGTCCTCAAGCGTCTCCTTTGTAAAAATGGAACAATTCACGAGTCAAAAAGTTTAGAATTAATTAAATTTTTATGGAAAATTTATCAAAATTCACCATTACCCGAGCGGCACCAACAACAACAACTAATTTTACGGCGACGTCGCGGCAACGTTACGTCACCGCAAACGCATTTTTCCGCACTTTTATCTTCGCGGCGCTTTCGAGGCGTCCTCAAGCGTCTCCTTTGTAAAAATGGAACGAAATCCGGCTTCAGGACGCCTCGGAAGCGCCGCCACGGAAAAAGGCGACCTTACGTTGCCGCAACGTCGCCGCAAAATCAGTTGTTGTTGTTGGTGCCGCTCGGGTTAATAAGCGAAAGTATTCAGGAACTAAATGATATTCCCGCGCTCAATCATGCCACAGATTTGGAAAACAGTGCTTCAAATATTCAATCAGAATCTTTTCACAACAATAACTGGATATCCAATATTCTTCACATTGCTGTGAGTTATTCAACATGTGAAATATTTG
The DNA here is from genome assembly GCA_963573255.1 of Chironomus tentans. Lineage (NCBI taxonomy): Eukaryota > Metazoa > Arthropoda > Insecta > Diptera > Chironomidae > Chironomus > Chironomus tentans. The sequence continues at coordinate 1,435,197 of OY754305.1, forward strand.
AATTTTTAGTAAAAGAACTTAAAAAAATTGCTTCAATTGAAAAGCTCTTAAAAATTCGTGATAACACCAGCAAGAGGAACATATTACAAATTGCAGCATGGTTTCGAAAACCTTTAGAATTTCATCAATGCTTATGGACAATTTTACATGCTAATTTAAATCCGATGGAAATTTTAATCTTATTGAAGGAAAATGATAACGATTCAAATAATTTTTTCAACATTATAGTTGATTTTTCTTCACAATTAATTTTAGACATGACCTTCAAAGAAGTTTTAGTCGTTTTAAAAAAGTTTGATAAATTTGGGCAAAATGTGAATGAAATTGAGAAAGTTTTTGATGAAATTAAACAAACAGGACAAATTAGGAAAACAGATTTGGAAATATTAAAATTCAAATGGATTAAAGATAGTTCGACAACATTAGTTCCAGATTCAAGCGAATTTGAATCTGAAATTCTCAGAAATATAACCTTATGTTACAGCATTGATGATTTTAAAAATTTATGGGATTCCTTAATTTCGAGTAACAAAAATTCTGATGAAATAATAAAACTATTAATGCACGAACGCTTTGATGGAAATAACTTGATCCACATTATTATTTTGAATGGACAATTTAATACTTTTGTTTATACACTTGAGGTCCTTGAAAAAAATTTCAATAAAGAGCAATTTAAAAACATTTTAGGATCGTTTGGTTGCAAAAATAGAACACTGCTTCAAACAGCAGTGTACAGTCTTAAAATTGAAATTTTCAAAAATGTGTGGAATAAATTTAACGAAAATTTCACATTACTTGAAATTCAAAATTTCATAAGAATTAACAATTTTGCAATTATTTATGATTCTGTTGAGTCAAACTTTGAAATTTTCGAATATTCATGGAACATTTTTGTAAATTTAATGTCCAACGATTCCAACTTCACCGACGAAATAATTGAAGCGGTTAAAAATAATGAAATTAACTTGATACATCTCGCTGTTAAAACCAATGATCAAAAAAAGGTTGAATTGATTTGGACAAATTTGAGAAAAATCCTAAAATTGTCAGATTTTAAGGAATTACTATGTAAAACTGTGTCTGAGTCTTCTATACTAGTTTCTAGAGCACATATAAGTAAAGATGGAAATATTCTTCATTTTATTGCCGAGTGCAAAATATTTGAATTTTATAAATATTTCTGGAACCTTTTGTTCGACACATTCCATGATAAAGAAGAAATTAAAACTTTCATTTTAGAAACTGATGAACACAGACGAAATTTTATCAACAATCTTGTAAAAATGAATGAATTTGAAATTATTGAATATACTTTTGACTTGTTTAAAACAAATTTTGACGATAATCAATTGAAAGAAATTTTTATTTCAAGCGGTCGAATTTTAAGAACTAATTTAATTTATACTGCAGTAGAAAGTTCGAAGGATCTTAATATTTTTAAGATTATTTTTGAGACACTCAAACCTTATTCTGAAAAAACAATTAAGCAACTTTTGGAAGAAGTTGATGAAAATGGATTAAACATGTTCTATTATGTTAAATTTAAAAATCTTTATGATGTTGAACAATTCTTTCTTGAAGAAATTGAAAAGTCTTAATTTTTTAGTTTTTTTAATTATTTGTTTCTGATCTAAATTGCATTACGTTGTACTTTCTTAAAATATAAATAAAAATTGTAAAATATTTTATATTTTTGTAAATTTAATTGAATTTGTATTATGTCTGGTTATTTAAAAACCAAAAGTGGAAAAAGTTTCACTCAGAGTAATTCAAAATTCTCTGTAACGACACCGAAAAATTCAAAACAATAAAATAATACTTTCTTCTTCCCTCTCATATCTTCTTATTCATTCATAATGTTTACTAAAAAATTTTTTCATTCTTTCTCCCATTCACTCAGAATATACATTGTAGTGTCAATCATCATGTGTGTTTATAATTTTTTTTCTATTACGACGTAGTAAACAGTTTGGTGTGTCTCGTCGATAATTTCACAATTTAATCATCCAAGTGATGAATTTTCTTCCAAATGAGATGCTCTTCGTGATTTTCAAGCATCTCGACTCGTCAGACTTGCTGTCATTATCATATGTGAATCAAAATTTTAATGAAATCATCACAAAATCAAAATTAGTGGAAAAGTTTACGCTAAATTTTCGGAAGTTGAATGAAAGTGATGGTGAAATAGTGAAAGATCGGAACTACAGGAATCTTCGTATTGGATTTTTTAAGCCAAATGTCCATACAGCAATAGTTAATGAAATTGGCGGTAATTTTGTGCACCTTGAATTCTCATTCTGTAAACTCAAATTGGACGTGATTAAAAGAATTCTTTTATCATGTCCGAATGTCAAAAATTTGAAATTTTTAAAAGCGCAATTGTCGGACGTGCCGAATGACATGCGAGGTGATTTGCCAGTGCTTGTGGATTTAAATGTGGATTTTAGTACGAGTGACTCGAGGATTTTTCGTGTTTTGACTGAGTGTGTTGCGAGGAAGTTGGTGATGGACCATAAATATCTTAAAGCAACTGGAATTTTGGATGATTTGCAAGTGTTTTTAAGGAATCAAGAGAATCTTGAGGAACTGAGCTTTAGTGACTTTTACAGAACTCATTTGTTTTTCAATAATTCTCTGGATCGTGTGCCGTTCAAGCTGAATACCTTAAAGCTTAAGAACATTAATATAGCCAGAACTGATCATTTTAAAGTTTTTATGGAACGGAATCACGTCGACAGCCTTAAAATCTTAGAAATCCAAAAGTTTGAAAATTGTAACTTCTCAGCAATAATTGCAGCATGCAAGTGCCTTGAGGAACTGAAAATTGACAATCTATACCAAATATCAGACATTGAGGAGATTCCACATCTCAAAAAGTTGACAGTCTTTGGACAACTTCCACTGAAACTTAATCAATTAATCCACAAATTTCCATCATTAGTCTCAGTTGAGATGCATTATTGTGGACTGTCTTATGACGAAGAGGAATTTATGAAGGCATACGGACGGATTAATGTCCCGCATGAATTTACCGCTCTACATATCATCGACACGACCATATCAAAGCTAAAAACAAAGACAATAAAAATATTGAAATTAAAAAATGTGAAAATTTGTGAAGATTTTTTCGAATCAAATCGACAAGTTGAGAAGCTTCACATTGAAAATTGCGCATTTGACGAGGATGTGCTGCAAAAGTTTTTGACTGAAAATTTAGAAAATTTGACGATAATTAATGAAGTTGTTACACAGACGATTTTGGATAGAATTAAGGACATTTGCACGAGCTTAAAAATTTTAAGACTGAAAATTTTCAAAAAGACTCAAATTGATCTGAAATTGTTGCAGGAAAATCGGAAATTAAAAATTTATTTGGAGTAGAAAAATTTATATTCAATTTTTTGTGATTTTGATGACAAAATAATTATTTTAAAAATATGAATTATGTTAACAAAATTTAAAATTTAAAAGTACAGATATTTTAATTTTTGTTAGTTTTAAAAATATTTCAAAATTTTAATTTTAAAAAAAAATAATAAAATTAGAGTCGTTACCATGAATGGGTCCAGACCCCAAAAAGATTTATATCATTAAATAATTTAAAAAAAATTAAAAATTAAAAAATTAAATTTCAAAAAATTGAAATTAAAAAAAATTAAATCTTTAAAAAAATTAAATTGAAAAAAAATAAATATTTGAAAATATAAATTTTAAAGAAATAAAAGTTTAAGAAATTAAATTTTAAGAAAATTAAATTTTTGAAACTAAATTTTAAAAAATTTAAATTTTTGAAATTAAATTTTAAAAGATTTAAATTTTTGAAATTAAATTTTAAAAAATTTAAATTTTTGAAATTTTAAAATTTTTCTAAAATCATTTTTGAAAACTTTAAATTTTAATTTTTTCTAGAATTTCAAATCCGTTTAAAATTGAATTTTCTTTATTATTAGATAATTAGTTATAATCTTAAATTTCAATTTTTATTTAGTTTTCATTTTTAAATATTTAAAAAAAATATACTAAGTTCTTATTTTTACAATTTTTTTTAAAATTCAAAAATGCTTTATTATCAATTAATACAGTTTGTCAAAATAAATGCAATATAAAGATTTAATAAGAAAATATTTTAGATCAAAATTATATTTATGAAAAACATTTCGATACAAAATTTAGCACAATTTATTTAAACTTTACAATCATCTCACAGATATTGACATGAATATAAAATTATAAAGTGAAAATCAAAATATTTAACATAATCATCACTTTAGTGAAAATTTATCATTTTAATTTATTTACATTTTCTCATTTAAAAAAATATTTTACCTCCGCACAGCTTTAATAAATCATGTTTGTCCCCTAAAACCAAAACTTTTTATCTTTCTATTTTTTTTTTTCTAATTTTCAGAATATTTTTATCAATTCTAAGTACATCCGGCTTTTCAGCTTTATCTTTGAATGCCCCTAGTAAACACATCAGTCATAAACATCACAAAACTTCCCAATACTTGAAATTACAAAATCAGGAACAACATCTTCAGAACTTTCATCTCCAATTTTCTCTAAAACTTCCTCAACATTCTGCATTTTGTGATCTCCAGTTTCGACCAGCAAGGTCTTGAACCCATTATTCTTTCCAAAAGCTATGTCAATATTCAATCTATCACCAATCATCAAAATTTTGGATTTATCTTCTGGAAGATCAACAAAGTTGGTCAAAGTTGTTGATGGTTTTCCTATTATTGTTGCCTTTTTGTAGGAACCGCGTTCAATTGCTGCCAGGAATGGACCTAAGCACAAAAAAATATTTATACAATAGTCACTATGTCACTCAGATCAACCAATGATCCACTTCCTTACCAGTATCAGGAAACACAAATCCTGGAAATTCTGATCGATCGTCAGCATTAGTAGCCAAGAACAGCATGTCAGGCTTAAGTAAATAATTCATAGCCTTCAGCAACTTAGGAAGTGAAAAGTGCGAGTCCATTGAAACGATAACAGCACCAACATCACGATCTGGTCGGTAATGTGCTTTAACAAACTCTTCCAAACTTCCAATCATTGGATCTTCGCCGATTCCAATATGCTCAATTCCAAATTTATCCAATTCTTTGCCAATATTTTCACAGCCAATTACAAATGCTTTTTTGGTAAAATTTAAGGAACTTAAGTACTTTGCAGTCAGGTATGGAGTTGTGAGGATGTTGTCGATTGTGACATTAAAGCCTAGTTTTTGGTATCTTTCGAGAATTTCTTCACGCAACGCTTGTGAATTGTTGGTGATGAAGAAAATTTTCTTTCCATTTTCAATGAATTTGTTGATGACTTGGTTTGAGTTGTCGATCACGGAGCCTTCTAGGTAGAGGACACCTGAGGATGAGAGGGTTGAAATAGTGAATTTTTAGGTTATAATGTGGTTTTTTGAGAGTAATGTTGTCTTGATGGGGACTAAAAATGGATCTAGAACAGTAAGGTAGCAAAAGAAGGTACTTTAAAGCTTTGACTTGTCTTTGGATGCAAAATATCCTTGATATGCCGCTGACCTAGGTGTTATTTGACCAAAAATCACAAAAAAAAATTCACTCACCATCACAATCGCTAAAAATTGTATCAAACTGATTGATAAATTCACTTAATTGATCTTTATTGTATGTTGACAAGTTCAATGGACGCTTTATTGTTTGCATGGTTCAGTAAACTTTAATTTTTTAATAAATATTTTAATATTTTATTTAAAGTCTTGCTATTTACCGTCTTCTACGATATGTTAGGCACCAACTGCAAATGTTTCAAGTATTATATCAAAATATTCACAACTTACTTCAATAAATGAAAGTAAATTTAATAAAATTTACAGATTAAATAATATTTAATTTTCAAAAGTAATAAAATAATAAAAATGCACAAAAAGTCAACAAAAAAAAACTGTAAACAAAAGAAAAATAATCACACGAAAATTTCCTTGATCTTGACACTGTGGAACCGGAAAGCAGACTAGTGTGAGGCAAATGTGTATGCAATCAGCTGATTTATAAGTTTTATTAGTGTTGTGGTTTTGTGGTATCTGTGGTTGTAGTCTCATGTGTTTTTATTATTGAATGTCTGGTGAAATATTTTGTTGCTATCGGTTTTCTTATCTTCGAAATTGTTGACGATTTTTTCACTCTATTGATGTGGTTTGTGAGAGTTCGGTTGAAGCACATACATAGATGTGAGCCTTGATATTGGTGCAAAGGCAGGCGATGAGGGGGGAACCCTACTTCCCCTATCTATTTTGTTTTGAAGAGTTTTATATTGATTTATATCTTTAGACAAAGTTTGATTTTTGGAGGGTGTCGAGCACCCAAAAGCCAGCCCTAGTATCTTCAAATGTAAAACAATAATGAATTTACACAAAATTAGCTCAAATAAATGAGATTGCACCTTAAAAATATTATTTTTTATCACTCATACTTGTCTATTCAGTAATTCTCAAAGTTTGTTCTCATTTCTTGATATTTTTGACAATTTTTTATTTATCTGATTAAATTCGTGGGTAGTACATACTGAGTAATGGGACTAAAAGCAAATATTTTTTTGACTATCTTGATTTTTTCGGAGATTTTACAAATTTGATGCATTTTTAAATAATAATCTAAGTTTAAATTCTAAATTGAGAAATTCCTTTACTATTCCATATCTATTTAATAAATATCAAAATATTTTTAGTCAAAATTATTAAATAAATCACCCAATCGACTAAGGTAAAAGTCAGGAATTTGATTTTCTAAATTTTTATCAACTTTTCCACTCTTTTCAAGATTATCGATAATTTCATTAACTTTATCCATTTTATGGACACCAGTCTCGACTAAAAGCGTCTGAAAATTGTTATTCTTTCCGAATAAAATGTCTGTGTTGAGACGATCGCCAATCATTAAGAACCGATTGCTATCTTTCAACATTTCATTTGGGAAGAAAACCTTGCAAAGATAATTTTCGGGTTTTCCCATCACTGCAGCCTGGAATTAAGGAGGAAAATATTAGAAAAAATGGAAATTTTGAGGTTTTAAAATTTATAAAATTTTGAGGTTATGTTTGAAATTTTCGCAAATTTTTGAGGTCATGATCAAAATTTCCAAAAAATATTTGAGATTATGTTTGAAACTTTGAGGTTATTCTTGAAAATTTTGATCTATAACCTCAAAATTCCAAACATTTAACCAAAAACCCCAAAACCTAACCTCAAAAATATGAAAATTATTTCCCACCAAAAACCTACCTTTCTCTCAGAACAAGTCTCAATAGACCTCACAATCGACCCTGTTCCAGGTATAACAAATCCAGGCATCGGAAATCTTTCATCAGTGTTTGTGGCTACAAAAATTGTATCTTTATTGTTCAAATATGTAGCAGCCTTCATCATCTTTGGAAAACTAATATGTTCATCAAATCCAACAATGACAGCACCAACTTCTGGATCTGGTTTGAAATTTTCTTTGACCAAAGATATTATTGATCCTTGCATGACATCTGGACCGACTCCAGTGTGAGCTATTCCAGCTTCATCAAGTTCACGTGAGACTCCTGTACTTCCGACAATGAAAACTTTTTTGTTGAAATTTTGCTTCTTGAGATATTGTGCGGCTAGATAGGATGTTGAGATCATGTTGTCCTGCAAATTGTATTTAATTTTAGAGAATTTTTTGTAAAAAATTCAAGTTTAACTTACAAATCCAACATTAAAGTCCATAACACGAGCCTTTTCTGCTAATTCTTCTCTAGTTTTGGTGCTGTTGTTTGTGATAAAGTACACTTTTTTGCCCATTTCGATGAGACGGTTGATGACTGTGTTGCTGCCTTCGATGATATTGTTGTAGAGCCACAAAACACCTAAATTTTTAGAAATAAATATTTTTTAAAGAACTTATTGTAAAACCATGGTCATAGGGTTCAGACCATAAAATTCTGACCAAAGCTTTCAAAAAAATTCTCACTGCATCAATTAGGTCTGTTTTTAGAACTCTTCAGTGTCTCACCCTACCCTACGCATAGGGTACCCTTAAACTGGTAAGTAGGGTACCGTAGAGTAGTATTATGGGTAACCATGGGTGTAGGGTATGGCTTGACCTAAAAATTTAGAGTAGCTCTATGAAAATCAAACATATCTGCTTATATTCAATTTATCAAGCAGCCTACAACAACAAATCTAGGAGTTTACATAGAATCGTTCAATATCAATCTCAATGATTCACATTAAACACTTCAATGTCAAAAGCAATGCTGTCGAGAGAGATAAGAACAAGAAGAAAGAGCGCGCATATGATTTTCGTTCAGTGAACATTTTTTTCTTTTTTTCTCTCTCAAAAAATTAAAATTTCACAATTATAAATTTAATTTATCAATTATTGGAGTTTTTTTCAATTGCTTTTTGAAGATTATGTGATCAAAATTCTTAAAATTGCTTTAGAAATTCAAAACTTTCAAACTCACCATCACAATCTGTCAAAACCGTATCAAATGAACTAAAAAAACTTTCCATTTGAGGTTTTGTGAACTTTGCAAGATTTTTTGGTAAATTTCTCGACATCTTTAAGCCTTTTATGCCTTCAAAATTATGTTCTGAATTTCCTTACACGTCGACACCTTAAAATGATCTTGGAAAAACTGAAAATGTCTCAACAATTTGCAAACTAATTGATTTTTCTGTTCTCTTTTATGCTCAATAACCTTTCACTAAAGTCTACGGTCGCAAATGTGACGTCAGCTGAGAATGCTCTCAGAGAGTAAAAATGAAGTTTGTGAAAAATTTCTCTTTCAGTTTCTTGAACTCCAACAAGTGCATTTTGAGAATTGAGATAAAATTATGTTTGTGCTTTTGGAAACTTTTTCTGATCAGCTAAGATGAGAATTTTGTTTTGTTTTTAGTTTGTTGATTGTTCAATAGACAGTGTTGCCGAAAATGTCATAGAGATGAGTGGCGCAGCTTAGACTAATGGCATCTGCATTTGAATCAAAAATTTTGCGCCCCTCATAGACACCTGAGTGTGCTGCCAGGGTTATTCAGTAGGGCTAAATTAGACAAAACCCTGCCATACATATAAGGTTACCCTAGGCTATACTCTTTGGTTATAACCTTGAATATACCCCAAGGATGATCACTGGGGAAGTGTAACCGAGCAACTTGCACTTGAGGGTAACATGGCATCCTTAAAATTGTCGACCTAAAATCAGCTGACCAAAGGAATTAATTTTGAAACAATAAAATAATTTTAAAAATAAATAAACCAATCTTTTTTCAATTTACTTAATATTTTACCATCAATTCAATTCATTTTCCATACAGGAAAAGCCAAAATTATTTATAATTACACATATTTTTAATTTCAAGTTTAATTGACGTCAAAAAAATTGAATCACTCGACTATAAAATGAAAATTCAAAGGTGAAATTCCACTCAGTTTTGAAAAATTTGTTGAGAAGAAATCAAAAAGAGGAGAAGTTATGGAACAGTGCGACTTTTTACCACAAATTATTGACTTCATCATGGGAATTTTCTTTCCGAGTGAGAATAGAGGAGATTAACAAAAAGTATTTGATTGTCAAGTTGATTCTGGAATTTTTTATTCGACAAAAATTAATAATTCAACAATTAGGAAAATTGATAAAAATTTCACTAAAAAGTAACGAAAATGAAAAATTTCAAAAATTTGAAATTAAAAAATTTGAAAATTTCAAAAATTAAAAAATTTGAAATTTTTGAAAATAATTTTTTTTAAAATTTAAAAGTTAAAAAGTCAAAAAATTTAAAACATTAAGAAAATATTAAAAATCAATAAAAATTTTTGAACCATTTTCAAAACCAACTTGACAATCAAAACCAAACGAAACAAAATTCGTCAAAATTTACAACAAAATTATCCAGAACCTTCATAACTAATAATTTTCAGGCAGTAGTGATGACTATGAAAGCTCAGAATCCGAAACCACGACCGCAAATCCATAAGCATTGTAACTGGACATGACTATATCTCAAATTTCAATTACTCTCATCATTTTTTGTTCTCTGTAAATGATTAAATAATGCAATAAAGTTTATAGAAATTCATTTTATTTGCTTTTTATTTTTGAATATTGTTTTAATACTAGAGCAATGCCATCAGGACATAGTTCAATAGACATAGTCCTCTTACTCGTCGCTCGCGTCGATAGATTCCTTTCAATATCCATTTAATAAATGTAAAAATTCTTTTTATCAAACAAACTGATTTGGTAACGTTTAAACAGTCTATAAAGAAGGCCAGGAAGTAGTCGAGGTCACAGCAATATCATCAATAAATAATGATGAGTTAAAAGTCCAAAACAATTAAAATGATCAGCATTTTATGGGCAATTAAGCAGTAATTTTGCAAATTGTATTGTAATTATTATTTTTGCTTTATCAGTTGATTATTTAGAGGACATCAATTAAAATTTCATGAGCATTGAGATTTAATATTATTTTTTTTGAAATACAATTTAACTAAGTGATAAAAAGTGATTGCCTTTTTTCATATGGCTTGTCACAAATCTCTTCTAAATGCTGGTCAATAAAACTATTTGATCCTTTATTAAGCTACATTTCAAACAGTAATCCATTTGATTATAAAATCTAACCTCAACCTTTCATTATGTTCTGATATATTTTCATATCTTTGTCACTTTATTTAATCAAACAGTAATTCTTAAACTAAGCTGCATGTCCAGTAACGTACATTGGCGTAGCCAGGGTGGTACTTAAAGCCACCCATTTATTTTTTTTCCTTAATTTGGCAAATGTTTTTAAGAACCAGTAAATGGATTCAAAAATTATTTCTCGATAATAATTGATTTTTATGACTGACATTTTAAATTCGAACGCTTATGGTTATTGCTTCATCTGATATCTAAGGGGGATGTCCTTGCCATAGTAAAAGCAATAGCTGGTAAACCCGAAAAAACCCACCCAAATTATATAGTGCTGAAGACATAAATTGATCAAACTCTGATAAAAAGCCGTTAGTAAAATTAAAAATATGCACAGTCAATCAAAATGTAAAAAATCAGTTTATTTCTAGTTTGAAGTGAGTCGAATTTAAAAGTTGTCAGCAAATTTTTGATTCATAATAACAAAAACTAGAATGAAATTTTCAAAATATTTCATTATTATTTTAATGTCTTCATTACTGTCCATGGCTAGCTCAAAATTCCTCTTCAAATCATTAATCGATGATAAAAAGTTGTCAAAAAGCATTTGCAAAATCACGAACGACGTCACAAGCTCGAAAGCTGACACACAGGACATCCTTATTGGACATTTTGGCGTTGACGTTTTATCACCAACAATCAACGAGATTACTGAGTGTATTGATGATGGAACTGCTGCTGTTGTCATGAATTTTGGCATTCTGCATTCCGAAAAGAAGTTAAGGAAGGCATCAGTCATTATTTTGGAGATCAGTAAACTTGACGAGGTAAGAAAGCTTTTGAATAACTTTATGTATCTTTAACTCTTTTTTTTGTCCAGATGAGTATCTTAAAACTGATTAACGATCAGCATCATTCAACCGTTTGGCATCACATGGCGAAAATCATTTGTATTGTGCCTCAAACAGCAACTTTACATGAACGAATAATAGTTCTTAAGATATTTGCACTTTCAGGATTTTTAAATGTTGCAATTGTTCATAAAACAGTCACTGATAACATTCGGTATGAAATAGTCAAGTCCATGGCTGGTGATGTCTCAATTTTCACAAATCCACATGATGTTAACTCAATATTCCCGAATAAGCTCAAGGATATGCAAGGATATTACTATAGAGTTCCGATTTATCAACAAGATCCTCATATTGACTTTCGTGATAAAACAAGAGTTCCAAAAATGATGCATTTCCTTCGTGCACTTAAAAATGTTCAAAACTCAAGAATAAAGATGATCTTTTTGACAAACTATACTTATTTAAGGACTTATTGGATAAATCGTGGCATGGACTTGACACTTAACACGGCTGTTGTTATTGACAGTCTGGAACCAAAATTATTAACTTATGAGACACAAGGTAACTGCATATTGGCTCCAATCCCACTAAAATCATCATTTTCTAATATTGTCCTCTACAAACCTTTTGATGACGTCACATGGATCCTCTTGGCACTTTCAGTTGTCTGTTCTGTTGCTATTTGGAGATTATTTCGTACTCGCGGTGCTGTCGACTCACACTGGCAACTTGCTGCTGGCATTTTTATGATTTTCATCGGTCAAGGAGCTGACTTCTCTCGTCGGAATCGATTTGTGCTTGCTGTTCTGCTCGACATCATCTGCTTGTCAATGTTCCTACTCAGCAATTTGTATGAAGGTGCAATAACGTCTGCGATGATCTCACCAGCTCAAGAAAATTGTTTTAAGTCACTTGATGATGTTTTAGCTTCGGACTATGATATTATGATTAACGAGTTGTTTGCATCAAAGGTCAAAGATGTGGAATCATTTGAGGCAATAAAATCAAGGATAAAGATAGTCAAACAGCTGAATGGTGATGAATACAGGGACGAAATTATGAGACAACATTTTGTAATCATTAGAAGTTGTGACTATGCTAATTATGAAGTCAATCTTGTGATGAAAAATGGACAGCGTTTATCGAGGTTCTATTATATTTTACCTGAGAAAATTTCACAACATTACGTTCAACTGGAAGCGAGTTTCCTAAATCCATACTTAGAAAGGCTTCAATATTTCATGGATTTATCATTTCAAGCTGGTCTGCATCACATTTGGGATGTTTATTCATCTAAGAGATATGTTAAGAGTCAGGAGATTTTGGAGGAAAAGCAATTTCTAAAGCTCGAAGATTTTCATCAAATTTTTATTCTTTTTGCTGTTGGATTAATGCTTGCTACTATTGTGCTACTCATTGAGATATTTACTCATGATTGTTTAAGACATTTCAGTTTTAAAAATGTTTTAAATCAGTTCAGATGTTTTGTGTGCAAAGCTTGTAAAAAGCGGACAGATCGAAAGGTAAAAGTCAGGAAGATTTTCGTGAGGCCTAAAATTATGAAGCTTTAAGGTAGAAACCTGATCAAAACGACAGGGGCGTATTCAGGGGGGAGCTTGGGGGTCAACCATCCTCCTTATTGGGATTTTTTCAATTTGCTAGTGTTTTTTATGAAAAAATTACCAACTCTCCCTCCCCCTTGAAATTTTTTTGGATGTACCAGGAACAACTCCTCTCTTCATTGCTGAGACCGAATCAAATTGCATCAAACCAGATATCAAGTAAAATAATCAAGCTATAAAAATTTTAAAAAAACAATGTTTTATTCAATATTTTTTCACACATATCAATAATAAATTTTGAGGTACACGAGTTTATTTTATTCACAGACATAAAATGTAAGCAAGATTATTCAAAATAGATATTTTCATTCCATAATTTAATCTTGATTGGATATCAATAATAGTTTTACATAGAATTTTATAAAAATTGTAATTTGGCTTAGATTGATATTTTTGTATTTTTTTTTGTAATGACATGACATAATAAAGTGAGTTAAAAATGAAATTAAATGATTTTTTTGGGGGGTAATGAAATTTATAGGAACTAGTTCACCCTGAAATCTTTAGATTCCAACATCTTTATGCATTTTTGATGAAAATTAATGAAATTGAGGCAGACCTGGTAACAATTCATAAAAAACCATAAAAAAATTATTTTAAAAAAAGTATGAAAAAATTGATCTCTTTTCCTTAGTCACACCCTGCCCCACAGCCTGAGCTACATGATCGTACCCATTTCTCTCCAATATTTCATCCAATTCCTTCTTAACTTTTGTCACAACTGGCGGTCCTTGATACACAAAACTCGAGTACAATTGAATTGCACTTGCACCGGCAAGAATTTTATCATAAGCATCCTGTCCACTTCCAATGCCACCAACACCAATTATTGGAACTTTTCCATCAGTCAACTTGTAAGCATCTTCGATCATTCTTGTGGATTTCTCGCGCAGTGGCCGTCCACTGAGTCCACCAACTTCATTTGCATTAGAACTTCGAAGGGTCACAGACCTGTCGATTGTTGTGTTTGAGATGATCAGTCCATCGACTTGACATTCCTTTCTTTTTATAGTTTTGCAGACGTCTTTAAGTTCATCGTGGGTTAGGTCGGGTGCGAGTTTGAGGAGAATTGGTTTTGGTGTTTCCAAAGATGATTTTGTCTATGGATGGAAAGAGAATTTTAAGTTATGGAAGGAACTTGGCTCGTTTTGTGGATGAATCTATGAGAAAGCCTCAAGACAGACTATCAATTTAGGATGCCTCAAGATGTACTATCCATTAAGGAAGCCTTAAGACGAACAATCAGACAAAATGGCTAAAAAATCTTACCTTGTTAACTTCAGTCAGCAACTTCTTCAATGAATCCTTCTGCTGCATATCCCTCAATCCAGGTGTATTTGGACTGCTTACATTTATCACCAAATAGTCAGCACAAGGTGAAAACAGCTTCAATCCTTCAAGATAATCACTAACTGGATCTTCAGACATTTTATTCTTTCCTAAATTAACCCCAATAACCCCTTCGAACCGTCCACTAGCCCTTAACTGCTGAATTCTATGCCAAACTTGTTCATGTCCATCACTGTTGAATCCATAACGATTTATGATTGCTTCATCTTCTTTGAGACGAAAAACTCGAGGTTTTTGATTACCGGCTTGTGGCATCGGCGTGACACTTCCAATTTCAACAAATCCAAAGCCTAATTGACTCAGTCCTTCAATTGCCTCAGCATTTTTATCAAAACCGGCAGCAATTCCAACTGGATTTTTGAGTGAAATGTTGCAGATGCTTGTGCCCTAAAATAAGATCGGCTTTCACTTTTGTGCTACATTTTCTTAGAAATTTTCTCATCTCTTACCAAAACTTCAGGATCTTTGTAGGTCACTGGTGGAAGTAACTTCCACTTACAGATCAGAACTGCTAGTCGATGTGCCTGTTCTGCTTCCAACATCATTATTGACGGGATTAAAATTGCGCGAAAAAAATTCTCATCATTTCTGTAGTAAGAATATCCAAAAGTGATACCAGTTGCTGCTGTGGATATTAACACGAGTGATTTCAGCTTTCTGAAGAATTTTGAGGAACTCATGATGAAAACTGATGGAAATTGACGATGAAAAAAGTGAAAATATTTTTGACAACTTTTTCAACTTGACCGAATGTTTTTGTTTATAATTTGTTTGTATGTGTGAGTGTGGGGAGCACTGGATGTTGTGTCTTGTAAATATTTGAAATTTAATTGGCAGTTATGATTTTTTTAAAAAATTCTCTTTTATTTAAACATTTTTCTTAAACATAGAATCAATTATTTATGTCCAATTTTAGTAGAATTTGAATATTTATTCTGAGATTCCCTACTTTATCGTCTTCTCGAGACAAGATCACAATAGTTGAGGTTTACTTCAGGCAAGGCAAAGGAAGCTGATGCTTGGTTATCTGGAAAGAATTGTTTAATATTATTACTTTCAGGTATTTATACACAGAAGATGGGTGTGAAAGAGTTTTGAAGGGTTTAAGATTGACTAACCTGGATAATAATTATCAACAACATTGATATATCCCTCCAATCGTCCATCTACAGCACTGCTCCTGATTGCAGTAACCCTAAATGATATTGGAGTGTTTGTCAATGAGTCAAAGTATAACTGAACTTTATGGCCATCTTCAAGAATTTTCGGTTCCTTAATTTCTAATTCATTTCTATTTGGCACTTCCTTAAATGTAAATCCAGATGGGAATGTGATTGTTGCGACAGTCATTCCAGTTGATTCCCCGACTTTATTGTAGTTAATTGAAAGTTTCAATATAAAATAATCTTGACATACATAAGTACCGCCGAATGTAATATTGAATGGTTGTTTATATGCTGCATTTCCATCATAATATCCACAAGAAAGTGAGGCAATAAAAACACCAGTTCTTTTGCTGCTGGATGAAATCTGTACCGAAGTTGCATTCTGATTCAATTTAACAGTAAAACGATCTTTAATGTTAGATAGATCAAATGTTTGTTGGATATTATCTTCATTATTTGAGATGATTGTCAAGTTAGTCTGGCCAGTTCCTTGGTCATTTTTGGTAAAAAGTGCATATCTGCTAAGTGCATACACTCCCATGACAGTATTCTGTGTGTTCGAATATCCTCCAAATTCATTACTTTTTCTGACAAGATAATTTGCAATTTTTTCAGCATCATCAAGTCGTTCGCCTCTAGCAAGAAGGATCAATAGACAATAAGCTGTTGTCTCAAACGTGTCATATGAAATTTCTTTTAATATTTTATCTTCTGTTCTATTAGCGAAGAAAAAGTTCATGATATTACTAGCTTTTGGACGTCCATTCAATGACAATGCATATGTGATGATTGCCAATCCAAAAACGTCAGTTCTGCTGTGCCAATTCATCTCTAAATACGTAATTGCTCTTTCGTGCATGCTCTTATATTCTGGGAAACTCTCAATAACTGTTGTAAGATAAATTGAGACATAAGCAGTCAGAGTAATATCAAAGTCAACTCCACCAAGCAATTCTGTATGATAAACAGGTTGAAGCTCCTGAAATGATCCATCACTTTTCTGTTGTGATTGTAAATAGTCCAATCCACGTCTAAGAACATTTGGATCTACAAAAATAGATTTGGACTCATGTGCAAGATAAAATGCCCATCCAGCATAAGTAGTTAGCCATGTTGAGCTGTGTCGATCTCGATTACCAAAGGCTGCAAATCCACCATCTCGTCGTGCATATGAAAGTGCTCTTTGATATCCAACTAATATGAAATTTTGTAGAGTACTTTGAACAGCACTTGTCATTTGATTTGTCTCCATTAAGTAAATCCAGACCACAACGTCGGGTACCAAATAAATTAAAACTTGTTCACCACATCCATTTGGCATGTTAATTAATCCAGTTGGTAAGTTGGCGAATGTACGTGACATAATATCACCTTCTACTGTAAAATTTGCCGAATGACTTTCCAAAAATGTTCTTGGAAATTGACACGTCAAGTTATGTATCGAATTTAGTTTTGTGTCCGTAAATTTGATTCTTTTTGAATCTGTTGCTACTTTATGGACACCGTATGGTGTGACTCTTATAACTCTGGTGATTGTGTCAGCTGCTGTTGGGCTTTTTGCAGAAATTGTCAGAATTATGTAACCAACTTTTACAGCTGTTAGGGAAAATTGGATTCGATTTTGCTTTTCTGGTTCGACTTCTACTATTCTTGAGTAGGAACTGCCAGTATCTTTAGAAAGAAATTGTTTAAAATTATTTATCGAAAAAAGATATGTAATTAAAGCTTTCAATAGTTTTTCACTGATCCTAACCGTAAAAAGATTCAGAAAGCAGGCAACTTGCTGACTTGGATAAAATTTCTGGTTTTGAGGAACAACCGATCGATTGTTTGGGGGGGGGGTCTATGAACAACACCCCAAAATGATAAATACTGCTGATGGCACGTGACTCCAATCGATCCAAAAAGGCAAAAATTGCATCCAAGCCTGCAAGTTGCCAACTCTGCTGCCCTGTTAAGAACCAACTTACCAATCCACGTCTTCGATGTCTTAACTCCATCATAATCAGTCACAAAACTACGACTTTTACTAATTGTTACATTAAATGAATGCTTCTTTAATGTATAGCTCTGCCAAAGTGTAATACCTTGATTTAATACTTGTGATACTTTAATAGAGAATGGAACATCAGCAGCTAGGTAGAATGGCATTGAGATGCCAAATGTTGGATTTAATATTGGCAACCCTAATCCTTTGTAAGCACTCATGGAAACGCTGTAGACAACAAAGGTAGTGAGATTGCTTCCTGCATGACCAGAAATAGATTTAAATCCTTTCTGTCTACTTTCGTCATCGCCAAGTGGTCTAAAATGTTTGGATGTAAAGATAAGTGTACATTGAAATCTCGAAAGTCCCTTAACTTACTGTCTAATATCATAATTGTTCCAAAAAATTGATCCACAATAAGGTTTTAATGATTTTATTTGCCTTGATCCACCTATCTGAAGCGTTGTCGTTTGATTTAATTTACTTGACTCATTTAGTTCTGCCAGCAATGATCTCTTTCTATAATGGTAACTGGAATGATGAGGCTTGAAGCTTGTGAAAACATTGAGTCCGTAAAACTGTATAAAAAATCGAATATTAAATGATTTTTGTTAAATTAATTAAAATTAACTTGACATACTTTAAATTGGAGCTCATAATCAGGAATTCGTCCAATAGATGAACTTGGAGTGGGCGCATAAAAACTCAAGAGGCTTGAAAAAACTTCATTTTTTGTTATAGTTGCTGCATCTCGAAGAGACATTAATCTATAATTAATAATTTTTGATCATTAATATTTTTTGAGTATTGTTGGCTCCCAAACCTTTGATCGTATGCAAACATTGACACCGTTGAGTTCAAATAGCTGGTTACATTAAACTCATATCCTTCTCCAGTAATCAATTCTATTACATCAAATGAGTATCCAACCTAGTGAAGTAATAATTTTGTTAAAATTGATTATCAGAATTTCAAGAAAGTTCTTACATTATTCCTCAAGTCTCCAGTCAACTCAACACTTGTTGATGCTGCAACTATCTTCCCATCAGTCCTCACATAATATCCAACAATACTAGCGATTGGTGCGTATGCAAAAGTTGGTATAAAAGTGAAAGTAGCTGTTTGAAAAGCTTGATTAGGATCTAAATTGATTGGAACCTCAATTGTCTGTAGTAAGAGCCCTTTGGCAGTTATTATGCAATAAACAGTTTCAATTTGTTCAGTAAGGGTCACTTCGACGGTAACTTCTTCCTCTACTGCTGGACTGTATAGGTAAAAATAATTTTTATTTTAAAGCGTTGCTTTATATTGATAGCATTGTTTAATATTTTATTTGAAGCGTGGATTTATATTTGATGCATTGCTTTATGTTTAAAGTGTCACTTTTTATTTGAATCAATGATTTATGCTTAAAGCTTAACTTTATATGTAACTTATCCTTATATTAGAAGCGCTGCTTTAAATTAGAAGCGCTACTTTAAATTAGAATCGTTGCTTTAAATTAGAAGCACTGCTTTTCATTCTATTTAGAGAATTGATTTATATTTGAAGCAACGCTTTATGTTTAAAGCTTTACCTTAAATATTTAATTGAGCTTAATATTTGATGCATGACTTTATATAGAAAGTTAAAAATTTTGCTTTCAGATTTTTAAATATCACCAAAACTTACATTTTAGTTACAACATCCAATCGCATTGTTGCTCTCTTCTTTCCATGTTCATATCCAGTTAAAGGCAATGGCAAAGTTAAGTTCAAAACTGCTTCCGTTGAATCGTCAGAAATTGCTTTAATCAGAATGAATCTAGCATCCAAAGGAACACTGATTGTAGATGATGCCGATCCATAATCATTAAGTTCTAAAGTTTGCGCCTCATCTAAATTCTCAATTTTTATATCAACTATCGTTCCAGCTGATGGAAAACTTCCGTCATACTTCAAAACTACAACTGAGAATGTTAAATCACTTCCAGGCTTTATATAAGGATCTCCGTTAAGTTTAATGCTGAATGTTTTTGGAAGAACCTCAAAAACTGCATCGTCAGTGGCAGTTGTGTTAGTCAATAAATCATCGTATTCCAAATAAACATCATAGCTAATGACATCTTCACCTGAATAGTTTAAGTCTAACCCAAGATCAATATCCACTACTTTTTTCGTCCCGTTGATGTTAATTTCTTTTCTGTAAGCTTGAACTCCTGATTGTTTGATTGTCAATGTCGCAATTCCCAAAACACTTCCATTAAATGACCCTTTGGTAGTAATTATTATCGGAACTACTCCATCTGAGATTGGAACTTTCAGTTGAACAGTTAATTCAGAATGAACAGCAGGGAACACAATGTCAGCAACTTCAATGAATCGTCCGCCAGTCTGTGAAATAGAAATGATTCAAGCTATACTCCTAGGATTAACTCTAGGACATAAGATAGCCTGTTTTTGCCAAAAGCGGTAGAATTGGACCAAAAATTCGGCCGAAAATCAAACTAGTCGTATAAACTACAATCAGTATACTCTAAAGTATATCGAGCAACTGACCATGTACAGGTGAGGCCCTTGTGAACTCTTTAATGGCTTCAAAATAATCAAAATACCAAAATCAACTTACATCATTTCCAGACTGAGCCTCAATATGCCAAAATCCAAATGATGGAGTATCTGTCAGTTGTAATTCACCTTGATACTTTCCCTTGATAAATCCAGTGTCTGAAACATTAAACACAACACTTCCTTTAGCGTCTCTAATTGAAATAAATGGAAGTCTTTTTGGATTGACAGATTTTGTTTCTGAATTAATTGCTAGAACTCTGAATCGAATTAGATCTCGAGGAAAGTAAATTGCTTTGTCTGTTTGGATAAGGAAAGCGTATTCGTTGGTCTTGTAGGTTAGAGCTTTTGACTCGGAGTAGTTTGTGGAGCTGACGGAGAAATTATAGGAACCTTTTGGAATTTTTGATGTCTGTTATTACAGAAAAAAATTGTAAATTTGTTAATTTTTTAAAAAAAAAATCAATTAAATAAATAAAGATTTTTGACATATAACCTACATCAATTTGAATCATAGTTCTCGGCTTTTGATCTGAAATTTTCATTGACCTTTTCATGCTCAATACAGAGCCCGAATCAGCAAATCCAGATATTCTTAAAGTAAATTTAATGGTGCCTGAAAGACCAAACCCTCTAGCGACAACATTGAATGGTTTTCCGCACCGAATGGTACTTGGTGTAATTATAGTGAAATTTCTGAAATATAAAAATGGAATTTTGTGATACAAAGTTGGACTTAATCTGATTAAAGTCATGATTCTCAATGATTGGACCAGAACCAGAATTGCTGATTAATTTAGTCATCAGTTTACCCAATTGAATTTCCTTGCGCTGCTACAAAAGGCAAAAGTGCCAACAGGATCACAAAATTCATTGCGACAAACTAACACAAAGTTTTTTTTAACACTTTTCACTGTAGAACTTTAAAATAAACTGATGTCTACAAGTCAATTTCCAACATTTAAATAATATTAAATTTTATTTTCTTATGAATTAAAATCACGACTGCTAAATATTCATGGTTATATTTATTACCCTTAAGAGTCATGACCAAATTATATTACCCAATAAAAACTGTTATTTTTGCACATTATGTTTCCTGGTTTTGCAACATTGTTGGAGAGGTACGGGTGAGGGAATCTTGATAAAGGCTGATTCTGGATTTAGATCAAGGGAGTCGGTTCATAGGCACCTGCACCTAACCTTACCCTGGTTAGACACTTAGACACTAGACTCTAGTGACTAAAGATTTACCTAAGGTTAGGGGAAGTGCAGGTGTATACCAAGAAACGTGCCACATAACCAAATTTATCTCCAATACAAAAACAACAAAAATCACTAAATTACAACCATTTTACCAACTCTATCATTTCAAAGAATTAACCTTCTTTATTAAGCTATTAACCTTCTTTATTAGAAATATCGAATAAGTGCTCATAAAAAAACTATTTTTATAACCATATTTTTCGTTCTTAAAGTTATGACCATGCATTATCGTGCAATAACGATAAAAAATTATTAACCTCGAAAAAGTTCAATAAAGTTCAAAATAATTTCCTTTAAAAGCTCAAACAGCTTTCCAAATCAACAAAAGTTGTAATTCATTTGCTGAAGTGTGACGATCTGAAAGTAAAATTAACAAAAAAATTAGCAATGGATTCGTTTCGATCAAAATCGAAATATTTCCTAACTCTTTGGTTGCTTTTGAGCAGTATAAATTCAGGCAATTCTCAGGCAGAATGTCCAGATTGGGATCCAACGATCATGAAATGTTCAACTGGATTTGCATTCAGTTATATGACTTGTACCTGCGTTAAAGCTACAACGGTTAAGACAACCACGAAAACTACAACTAAGATGACGACTTCTACAACATTAAAACCAACTGTCCCCATTACAACTGGAACAACAGTTGATCCAAGGAAGGCACTAGAACCTCGAATAACAGCTTTAATAGATAATTTAACCGCATTTCAAAGGACAGTGAACTTAGTAGATGTTCAAGATAAAGCCTGTAAGGATATCATTCTATCCAGTTTAGCATCATACATTGCATCAGCTAAGAAATTGCAAACTAATCTTTATACAGTACCTTATGCTACTGATTTAAGCACTTTGACGACTTTGGAAGGTAACTTAGTTTCAATTAGGAATGACTGGATTGTTTGTCAAGCTAAAACAACAACAACAACTACAACAACAGAAGATCCAAGAAATTCTTTGGTTTCTGAAATAGCTACACTGTTAGATTTTCTTACAGAACTACAAGCGAATATTAATTTTGCAGTTGTTCAGGATCAAGAATGCAAGGAGAAAATTCTAGCGGATTTGTCATCAAATATTGATTCTGTTAGGCAATTACAAGATAATCTTTACAAGATTTCCTACTCAGAAGCATCAAATAATTTAAATAATTTAAAAGATAGTTTTGGTTTAACTAGAATTCAATGGACTGAATGTCAGACTAGAGTCACTACAACAGAAGCAAAAACTACCGTAGAACCGTCTCTTTCCTCAGAATTTTCAGATCTAATTGATGAAGTTCAGGGATATAAAGATACTGTTAGTTCGGCAGATGTTGAGGATAAAGAATGCAAACAGCGTGTTCTTTCAAGAATTGAAACTCTTTTGTCAATAATCCGTTATGATAAATCTGTCTTGTTTCTTTTGGAATCAGCGGAGAGAGAGAAAAGATTAGCGTCAGCAAAAAGTGAATTTTCTTCAATTCAAAATGAATGGCTAAAGTGTTTTATATCATCAAGTTCAGGAGGCCCAAGCTCTGTTGAATCATCTGCTTCTAGTGAATCTGGTGCCCCAAGTTCAGAAGGTCCAAGTTCAAGTTCTGAAAGCTCTGCACCAAGTTCCGAAGTATCAAGCTCAGCACCAAGTTCAAGTGAATCAAGTACAGGCAGTGAATCTTCATCAATGTCAAGTGAATCATCAGCTCCAAGTTCTGAAAGCTCTGCACCAAGTTCCGAAGTATCAAGCTCAGCACCAAGTTCAAGTGAATCAAGTACAGGAAGTGAATCTTCATCAATGTCAAGTGAATCATCAGCTCCAAGTTCTGAAGAATCAAGTTCTGAAAGCTCTGCACCAAGTTTCGAAGTATCAAGCTCAGCACCAAGTTCAAGTGAATCAAGTACAGGCAGTGAATCTTCATCAATGTCAAGTGAATCATCAGCTCCAAGTTCTGAAAGCTCTGCACCAAGTTCCGAAGTATCAAGCTCAGCACCAAGTTCAAGTGAATCAAGTACAGGAAGTGAATCTTCATCAATGTCAAGTGAATCATCAGCTCCAAGTTCTGAAGAATCAAGTTCTGAAAGCTCTGCACCAAGTTCCGAAGTATCAAGCTCAGCACCAAGTTCAAGTGAATCAAGTACAGGCAGTGAATCTTCATCAGTGTCAAGTGAATTATCAGCTCCAAGTTCCGAAGAATCTAGTTCTGAAAGCTCTGCACCAAGTTCCGAAGCACCAAGCTCTGAGTCTCCAACCTCTGAATCTCCAACCTCTGAATCTCCAACCTCTGAATCTCCAACTTCTGAACCTCCAACTTCTGAGTCTCAAACTTCTGAATCTCCAACCTCTGAATCTCCAACCTCTGAATCTCCAACTTCTGAATCTCCAACCTCTGAATCTCCAACTTCTGAACCTCCAACCTCTGAATCTCCAACCTCTGAACCTCCAACCTCTGAAAGTCCGAGCTCCGAAGTTTCAATACCAGAAGTATCTCCACTACCCACACCTTGGTGGACCATGGAACTTACAACACCATCCACAGCTGATCCTTTAGTTTGTAAGCCACCAAAAATTTCCTATTGCTATCCAAATGGACCGTGTATATTTTGGAATCCTCAGAGGATGCATTGTCCAGATCATTACAACTTTAATACAGATTTCTGCTCGTGCATGCCTGATTATAACTACTTTTCTTTACCAAATTGTAATAACGCATGTGACTGCTATGAATACCTAAATCTCACAACATGTAAGTGCATGTGCACACCTGTCAATTGCACCGAATTTGGTAAAATTTGGAATCAGGATAAGTGTGAATGTGAGGCAATTCCAATTCAACTTCCACCAACAACAGAAAAGCCAATTTGTTCCATTCCAAGTTGTCGACCATGTGACCGGCTCGATATGTTGAATTGCACTTGTGAACGAAGGGAAGTGACATGTCCACCAAAATATGAACCAGTTGGTGATGGCTGTAATTGCATTAAGAGTAATGAAACATCTCCTTTATGTCCTGGATTAATTTGTATGAATGGACCGAGCATCAATGAAGCAAGATGTAGCTGCACACTTAAGACCTGTAATGGAACATGCCCAACTGGTTATTTAATGGATCTTGACACGTGTGAGTGTGCTTGTGGACTAAAAGAATGGCAATGCCCAGCTGAAACTCCATTTTTGGATGACTTTAATTGCCGATGTATTCGTCCGATTTGTGATCTAATTAGTCCATGTCCTGATGATACAAAATGGAACTCAGACAAATGTAGATGTGAATGCATTGATCCACCAACATGTCCATTACATAATTTTGTTTTAGACTTGCCAACATGTCAATGTGTTTGTGTTAATGAGACGTGTCCTCCTGGACACATTCTTAATGAATTGGCTTGCATCTGCGTACCTGACCCTGACCCGTCTTGTCCAAATAAGCTCACATATGATCATGATAAATGTGAGTGTGTTTGTGCACCGGAATCGAGGATTTGTGAGTATGGACTGCAATGGGATGAAACTGAATGTGACTGCATATGTGTCAAAAATGAGGTCTGCTTGGATCAATTCTTTTGGGATCAGGACAAGTGCCAATGTGTATGCAATGCAACTGTGATCAACACCCAATGTCAAGCAAATCAGACCTTTGACCACCTTAAATGCCAATGCATTGACAATCCAATTCCATCATGTCAAAGAGGATTTGTGTACAATTCAACACTTTGTGACTGTGTCTGTGCAGAGACAAAACTTTGTGTCGGTGGAAATATTTTTGATCCTGATTTATGCGACTGTGTTTGTCCTGAAGTGACTGAATGTTCTGATGGAATGGAATTTAATATTGATTTATGTCAATGTATTTTGATACATGATACCAGTTTCATCTAGTATGGTATCTGAGTTTAGCTCAATGATTTCATCAAGTATATCCAGATCATCATCATCATCATCACATTCTTAATTTAGAGTGAAGTCCATGTGTCAAATATGTTAAATTTTAATAAAAAATGGTAAAAACACAAAATAATAATTGTTGAATATTTTTAAAAAAATTGTTTTAATTTTCAAAAATGAATGCTGAGTTGTATTTTAAACAAATATTTTGAAGCTGGACTTAAATAGTGTTTGGACTGTCACAAATTCTGCAACTCTCTAAAGCGTGACGTAATTTATCTAAAATAATTTACCTAATTTTTGTACACTGTTTTTAGTATTTTTATATCAAAACTGAAAACCACGTTTTTTAAAAAAATACCGATTTTCACAAACTATAGAGCAAAGGGGTCGTTCACTTATTACGTTACGCAAAAAAAACGAAATTTTAGACCCCCCCTCCCCCCTTGTTACAAATTTTCCAAGAAAAATTTTTTTCTTTGTTTGACCTGTTACAAAATCTCAGACCCCCCCCCTCCCCCCTAAAAAGTGAACGTAATAAGTGAATGACCCCAAAGGAAGTCAGTAGAATTGTTAGTCTAAGAATCGAGGGCTTAAAAACCAAATCTTAACAGAAAATTAATATTTTTTAAGCTCTTCATATTTTTTTATTTCACATTTGTATTGATTTTAATTAATATTCAATATCTAGGCAATATAAAATTCATTTTCTGCTGACTACTCCACATGAGTTGGACAAATTAGGTAGAACGTAAGTTGCTGAAGCTTCATTTGCTGCAATAATTAAAATAAGTAATAAAATATTTCAATTTTTTTTACAAAAAAATCAACTAACCCGGATTATAATACTCAAGAACCTCAATATATCCCTCCAAATTAGCTCCTTTCACAAAGCTACTTCTAAGAGCACCAAACTGAACAGTCGTCTGATTATTTGACAGTCGATCAAAGTAGAAAGTCACTGCTTGTCCATCCTTAGCTGGTTCTGTCATCATTACATCTGGTCCATTATACAATCTATTGTAAGCAAATCCTGATGGAAAAGTTACAGTTGCAATAGACATTCCAGTCGACTGACCAGAAGGGATGAAATTGAGAAGTAACTTTATGATTATTTGACTCTTGCAAGTATATGTGTATTGATAGATAATCCTAAATGCTGGTTGGAATGAAGTACTTTGTTCATAGTAAGCACAAGTCAGGCTGACTACGAGATTTCCACTTGTTGCTCCATCAATTCCTACACTGACTGAATTCGCCGTTTTATTTAGTTCAACAGTTTGTAGATTTAATGCTGATGATGAATTGTAAATAGCCTGGATTGTATCTCCAACATTTGGTGTAATTGTCAACTCAACAGTGCCTGGAGGTTGAGGAAAAAGTGCATATTGGCTAAGTGCATAAATAGCCATCACAGTGTCTTGAGTGTTGGTATAACCGCCATTAGCATTGCTGACTCGGATGAGATAATTGGCAATTTTTGCGGCATCGTCGAGTCTGTCACCTCGTGCTAAAAGTAGCAGTAGACAATAAGATGTTGTCTCAATAGTATCATAATAAATTTCTGTTGATGTTTCCGTTCTGGTCATGAAGAAAAAGTTCATAACATTATCAGATTTTGGACTTCCAGCTAGCTTTAGAGCATATGCAATGATAGCAAGTCCAAAAACATCTGTTCGGCTATGCCAATTATTCTCTAAATAAGATAAAGCCTTTTGCTGCATGCCAGCATATTCAGGGAAGTCAGGGAGTACTGTTGTGATGTAAATTGTGATATATGCAGCCAATGTAATGGGTGCACCAGCACTTCGCATATTATTGTACATTAAAGGAGCTAACTCCTTAAATGAGCCATCAGGTTGCTGCATTGTTTGTAAATATCCTAAACCTCTACGTAGAACAGACATGTCAATTGTTACGAGATCTTTTGCTAAATAAAATCCCCATCCCGCATAAGTTGTTAGCCATGTTGATCCATATCGTTTCCATTTCCAAGTCGCAAAGGAACCGTCATCTTTCAGGAATACTAGTTCGTTGTTATATCCCAAAACAACATCTCTGGAAAGTTCAATTTGTAAAGCTGGGGTTAATTGATTTGTTTCTTTTAGGTAGATCCAGATAATGAGGTCTATAATTGCACTCATCAAATTTTGTTCACCACAATCCTTAGGTACAGAAATTAATCCTTTTGGTAAATTCGCTATCGGACGAGTCATAATGTCTCCAGATAAAGTCAAATTAGAGCTGAGAATTTCAAGCACCGTGCCAGGAATCGAGCAGCTCAATGAACCTAAAGTTTGTTGTTGACTTGCTACTATGCTGAATATTCTAGAATCTGTACTTGTTCTGTAGACACCGATTGGTGTGATTCTAAGAACTCGATCGACAGCATCACCAGCAAGTGGACTTCGAGCCTCAATTCTGAAGTTTATTGTGCCAACTTGTATTGCCCTTATAACAAATTGAATTCTTAGATTGTTATTGGCTATAGCCGTAAGTCTTCTGATGTAAGTGCGACCGGACACTGTTGAAAGGCTCAATATTAAATTTGAAAAATATAACTGCTTGGGTCATTTAGATACAGCGTAGGGTAAGGAAGGTAATTTATAATCCTCCATAGTCGAAAGGATATGTCTTCCTCATATAGAACTACTTAGTATCCAAACAACTCAACGTTTCCTATCAAAAAACATCCAAATTGCAGCAACTTACCAACCCAATCAGGCGATGATGTCAAATCAATCTCATATTTTGGATCCTTGTTGATTATGACTTCAATATCCTGATCTACGGTCATAAAGTTGTTAATTGTGATACCCTGAACCAAAACTTCAGACACTTTGATGGAATATGGAAAATCAACTGAAATTGTAAATGGCAAAAGTATATTGACTAAAGGATTTGTTTCAGGCAATCCAATTCCTTTATATGGACTCATTGAGATGCCATAAACAACATAACTTGCGAGATCTGGACATGCAATTTCGGTGACTCTCTCAAGTCCTCGTTGACCTGTTGTGTCGCCTGCAGTATTTCTGAAGGTAAAAACAATTTCATAATTGAATTTTTGTAGTAGTTTCAATTGATGCACTGTGAATTAACTCACTGCTTAATATCAACATTTTGCCATAAAATTGATTTCGCAAATGGTTTTGGAATGTTAAAACTTCTAGGAGATCCAGACAAAGCAGTTGTTACTATCTGATTTAATTTACTAGATCTATTAAGTTGATTTAGTAATGTTCGCCTTCTGTAGCTTAAACTAGCAGGATGGGGTGCAATGTTTGTGAAGACAAGAAGTCCATAGTACTGTAAAAAAAATTTAAAATAAGTTTTTATGGAAAATAAACTGTCAAGATCATAACTGAGTGAATAAGTTAGTTCATTCAGGTCACAGAGCATGCTCTTAGCTTGTAAGGTAAAAAGATACTTAACTGAGTATTTATTGCACAAATCTACTTACGTTAAAGCTTACGTCATAATCTGGAGGTTTACTGGTACCACTTTTTGCAGCAGGTCCATAGAAATGCAAAAGATTCTTGAATATCTCTGACTTTGCTAGGTTGTTTCCACTCCTGAGAGATTCAATTCTGTAATTGAATAGAAAAACGAATTACAGGAAGACTGAATGGGGGTCGGTTTCAACTACACCTAGGGTACTCTTCCCTAGGGTAGAATATGAGCCTATTTTAGGGCAAACTAGGAGTTGGGTGAGGGTAGGGTAGCTGGGGTATATATACCTCAATATGTTTAGAAAATGCAAAAAATGGAAGTACTCTGAAAACCAAACAAATGGTCAGTGCCTGGTTTCAAAGTGAGTCTGAAAAATCTATGACATAACAACTTACCTCTGATCAACAGCAAAGAGCGAGACTGTAGAATTAACATAACTTTCAACATCCAGCTCAATGGTTTCACCTGGTTGTAATTCAGAATTTTTTGGTGACAGTATCAGCTGTAAAAAGAATGAAGATTTGTACAAAATGGATAATTAAGTGACCAAAAAAGACAAAAATATGACCTGACCGTAAAGTCATATTTTGTCTTTTTGCTGTTTTGGTTTCTTCCAAAAGTCAAAGTTCTAACTGCATAACAAGTGGACCCTATTTGACCCTGAGCACCAAAAACAATTGCTACGCATACCCAAAAGAAACTCTACCCATAAAATAAGTCCCTAAATGTAAATTTTACTCACATAATTCCTTAAATCTCTCATCAATTCCACACTTGTTGATGCTGTGACTATTCTTCCATCATCTCTCACAAAATATGCAATAATACTTGCTATTGGTGCATACGCAAATGTTGGAGTGAACGAAAATGTCGCAGTTTGAAAGATTTTAGTGACATCAATTGTTACTGGAACTTCAATAGTTTCAAGTAACACACCCTTAGCGACAATAATACATGTTACAACATTCACAGTTTCGTTCAATGTTAGTTCTACTTCAATTGGAGTATTGATGGCTGGGCTGTAAATTAAAATTGTCAAGAAAATGTCCAAAAGCTATGATTAAACCTTCTTACAATCTAGTCAATACATCAACACGCATTGTTGATCTTCTGGTATCCTTAACAGTTCCAGGTAAGGCGAGAGCTAAGTTAACAGTCAAATCAGCTTCGGTTGCATCACCAGATGTGGCAAAAATCTCAAATGTGCTGGTATCTACAGGAACATTGAAGGAAGATGCAGCAGATCCATTGTCATCAAGTTCTAAAGTATGGAAAATACCCAAAGGATCAACATTAATGTCAACTGTCATTCCTGCAGGGGCTGGAGTTCCATCATATTTTACAACCACAACAAAATAATTAAAATCACTTCCAGGACTTAGATAAGGATCTCCAGTTAATATGATGTTGTAAGCTTTCGGCAAAGTCTCAAAAGTTGTAAAATCAGTCAAACTTGTGTTTGTCAATTGATCATAATATTCCAAACGTACATCGTAACTGAAAACTTCTGTTTCTGCAGCACTTAAGTCATTGATTAAGTCAACATCAAAATTTCCTATATTTTCTACTATGTCAATATCTACTCGATAATATTCAGTTCCGAATCTTTCAAAAATTACTGTTGCAATCCCAACAACGACGTCATTAAATGAATATTTTGCATTTACAACTATTGGAACTATACCATCGGATATTGGGACTTTTGATGGAATTGTCAGGCCTGCATAAATTAAAGGAATTGTGCTCTCAGCTACTTCGATGTACTTTTCACCTGTCTGAGGATGAGAAAATAATTATATTAATTTAAAAAAATATTTTAAAGTACCTTCACATTAAAGTTTTAACTTACATCATCTCCACATTGAACTTCAATATTCCAAAATCCCAATACTGGACTGCTTGGAAGTTGCCACTCAGCTTGATATCGTCCTTTGATGAACTGGACATCGGAAACATTAGAAACAACACTGCCACTGCTATCTGTAATAATCACAGTTGTTGGACGTCTTGGATTTATTGATCGTGCTTCGGAATTGATGGCAAAAACACGAAATCTCATTAGATCGTTAGCAAAATAAAGAGATTTATCAGTTTGGACAAGAAATGCGTAGTTATTTGTGCTGTATGTTAAGGATTTTACTTCAGAGTAGTCATTAGAGTGAACGTTTAATTTGTAGGAGCCTTTGGTGAAATTGAATGTCTGGCAAAAATAATTATTAAATTTTATTTGAATTTATGGGTAAAAAAGTCAACTTACCACAAACTGAATCATGACTTTTGGCCTTGATTCTGAAATTATAGCTGCTTTTATTTGACTAATCTGATGTCCAGTAGCATTGACACCTGATATCTCGAGAGTGATCTTTTCTGCGTCCTTAAGGTTAAATCCTTGCACAATAACATTGAAAGGCTTTCCACGTCGGATTGTACTTGGTGAAATTACTGTAAAGTTACTGAGAGAAAATATTTGAATTTTAGATAGAAATTTAAAATTTTTAAAGGTGCAGAATTGATAAAAAATGATTAAGATTGATCAAAAGTCAGTTCATCAGTTCCAAAATTAATTTTAATATACTTACTTCAATGCAAAGCTTGGTGCCGTCAAAAACGGAATAAAAATCACCAGAAAAACTAACTTCATTTTACACAAATATGTTTAACTTCTGAAATTCAATTCAAAACTGTTTATTATGTGGCAAATTTTGTCCTTTAAATATTTGATATCTTGAAGAAAATCTTGTCGTGTTCACGATTTAAAGTTCCTAGACCTTTTGGAAAAATTTCTATATTTTTTTATGATCTTAATTGGACATTGTCTTTAATTATTTTATTACTTTATTTTTTATATTCGACAATAATTTTAATTTTCTTCCTGTTTTTCACTATTTGCCAAGAGTTGGGAACTAAAAGAGATCAGGAATTAAACTGAAACTTGCAACATCGACAAATATCCAGTTGAGCCGTGCCGGTTGCTCTTACTTAATTGGCAATATTTTGGCAATGTTTGTAGTCTTTTCTGAGCATCATGATTAAAAAAGGACAAGGTGCTCTAGTTGGGAGCCTGAACTAGCTGTTCGGTAAACTCTAAGGTAGTGTCTGTTCTAGGATATGCTGAGCAGCCAGCCCTGGATTCTAACAAGATCACCTTATCCTTCTTTAATTCATGAAAGTCAGAAAAGACTACATACAGTAATGTTGCTAATAGATTGGTGCAGATCAAGGAACCAGCCAGTTGTCACCTCTTGTAATGAGGAAGACATGAACAGTTAAAGGTAACGATAAAACAATAAAAATATTAAAAAATTAAAAAAATAATAAAAATTCTTATCTTTATATTTTTCATGTTTAATACTTTCTTATCCTTAAGTCATGCTCATGTTTAATCGTGATTTAATAAAGTTCAATAAATTCTGTCATCCCCATTTTCAGTCGCCTTTAAATACCCGAAAAAACGTCCAAGTCGACAGAAGTTTTATTTCATTTGTTCAGGTGCTGACACCATGAAATTCTACAAATTATTTTCAATATTCTGCTTCATATCGCTCAACGTTGATTTTACTAGTACTCAATTATGTCCAAATTGGGATCCAACGATCATGAGCTGCTCAACAAGCTTCGTATTTAGCTACTCAACTTGTTCTTGTATTCGAGTTACGACAACGAAGGCAACAACAACGACAAGGACTACAACTAAAGCTCCGACAGCACCTCCGACATCCGCACCAACAATAACGACAACTGTTGATCCAAGAACTACTTTGGCTCCTCGAATTACGACTCTTTTGAATAGTTTGAATTCTCTTCAAGCTACTGTTACATCCACAACTGTTCAAGATGAGACATGCAAGAGCAGTATTTTATCAAGTTTGTCATCTAATATAGCTAATGTTCAGTCACTGCAATCAAATCTTTATAATGTTCCATATAATCAGAATTTAAATACTTTAATAGCTTTAGAAAATAGCTTTAGTGACATCAGTAACTCATGGATTGAATGTCGAGCTAGAAGTTCAGAAGGTCCAAGCTCTGTTGAATCATCTGTTTCTAGTGAATCTGGTGCCCCAAGTTCAGAAAGCTCTGTTGAATCATCTGTTTCTAGTGAATCTGGTGCCCCAAGTTCAGAAAGCTCTGTTGAATCATCTGTTTCTAGTGAATCCAGTGCCCCAAGTTCAGAAAGCTCTGTTGAATCATCTTTTTCTAGTGAATCCAGTGCCCCAAGTTCAGAGGGTCCAAGTTCTGTTGAATCATCTGCTTCTAGTGAATCTGGTGCCCCAAGTTCAGAAAGCTCTGCTGAATCATCTGTTTCTAGTGAATCCAGTGAACCAAGTTCAGAAAGCTCTGTTGAATCATCTGTTTCTAGTGAATCCAGTACCCCAAGTTCAGAAGGCCCAAGTTCTGTTGAATCATCTGCTTCTAGTGATTATACTGGAACCTATGGCACAACTGACACCTATACATCCAGCACAACTGATTATACTGGACCCTATGGCACAACTGATACCTATACATCCAGCACAACTGATTATACTGGAACCTATGGCACAACTGACACCTATACATCCAGCACAACTGATTATACTGGAACTTATGGCACAACTGATTATACTGGAACTTATGGCACAACTGACACCTATACATCCAGTACAAATGATTATACTGGAACCTATGGCACAACTGATACCTATACATCCAGCACAACTGATTATACTGGAACTTATGGCACAACTGACACCTATACATCCAGCACAACTGATTATACTGGAACCTATGGCACAACTGACACCTTTACATCCAGCACAACTGATTATACTGGAACCTATGGCACAACTGACACCTATACATCCAGCACAACTGATTATACTGGAACTTATGGCACAACTGATTATACTGGAACCTATGGCACAACTGACACTTATACATCCAGTACAACTGATTATACAAGTGATACGCATGAACCCACTACAACTTATTATACATCCAGTACAACTGGATATACCGGAACTTATGACACTACTGACACCTATACATCCAGTACAACTGATTATACAACTGACACCCACATAACAAGTACGACATGGATAACAGATTCGTACACTGATTCATTTGGCCCAAGTACAACGGAGTCATATACACCAAGTCCACCTGACACATCAAGTCCATTTTACACACCAAGTCCACCGCCACAAATTACTAATTGCAATCCAAATGGACCGTGTATCTGGTGGAATTCACGCAAGGCCTATTGTCCACAACATTACAACTTTGACCATCGATTCTGTTCCTGCTTACCAGATTTTAACTTCTTTCCACCATCAAGATGCAAATCTCCATGCGGATGTTACGAATATTTAGATCTAACGACATGTAAATGCATGTGCAATCCAGTTAATTGCACGGATGTTGGAAAAGTCTGGAATCAAGACAAATGTGATTGTGTGGCACCTCCACAAAATCCAGGAAGTCAAATGTCCTCTAGTTCGTCTTCCAGACCTTGCCCTACAGTTAGCTGTCGACCATGTGATAGACTTAATATTACAGAATGTACATGCGAACGTGTGGAAGTGACATGTCCTGACAAGTACATACCAGTTGGTGATGGCTGTAGATGTACAAAAATTAATGAAACTTCACCTTTATGTCCTGATCTAGTTTGTACAAATGGATATAGTATTAATGAAGCTCGTTGTAATTGTGTTCTTAAGGCATGTGAAGGTTCATGTCCTAATGGATATCTTATGGATCTTGATACTTGTGAATGTTCATGTGGTTTAAAGGAATGGCAATGTCCAGATGATTCTTCATTCCTTGACGACATAAATTGTAAATGTGTTCGTGAAGTCTGTGAGCAATTTGGTAAATGTCCCGAAGGAACTGCATGGAATTCAGACACATGTCAATGTGAATGTATTCATCCACCAATTTGTTATTCAAATGATTTTATTGTGGATTTACAGACATGTCAATGTGTTTGTCGTAACGAAACATGTCCAGTTGGATACATTGTTGATTATCTGACATGTCAATGTGTTCCTGAGCCTGAGCCATCATGTCCACCAAATCATGTCTATGATCATAAGAAATGTAAATGTGTCTGTGCACCAAATCGTGAGTACTGTAAATATGGTCTGCAATGGGACGAGAAGGAATGCAGTTGTGTCTGTGTCGGAGGTGAGATTTGTCTGGATGGATTTACATGGAATCAAAGCCGTTGTCAATGTGTTAGCAATATCGACAGAGAATGTGGACTGAATTTTATATTTGATACATTAATGAACCGTTGTGTTTGTGACATAACCCATGTCAACAAAACATGTCCAGCTGGACAAAGCTTTGATAGCATCATATGTAAATGTACACCATTCCAAGATATATCATGTCCACCAGGATTTGTTTACAGTGAGAAAGCTTGTGACTGTGTCTGTGCTTTACAAGAAGAATGCATCGGTGGGCAAATTTTCGATCCTAAAACCTGTAAATGTATTTGTTCAGATCCAGAGCAATGTGTAATTGATGAAAACCTTACTTTAGGTTGTGAGTGCGGTAAAGTTTATCAAACTCTACCTGACACGCCAAGCCCACCGTGGACATCAAGTCCACCTGATACATCAAGCCCTCCGTTCACGACTAGTCCTTCATGGACACCAAGTTCATCTGATATACCAAGTTCATCTGATATACCAAGCTCATCTGATATACCAAGTTCATCTGATATACCAAGTTCATCTGATATACCAAGCTCATCTGATATACCAAGTTCATCTGATATACCAAGTTCATCTGATATACCAAGCTCATCTGATATACCAAGTTCATCTGATATACCAAGTTCATCTGATATACCAAGCTCATCTGATATACCAAGTTCATCTGATATACCAAGCTCATCTGATATACCAAGTTCATCTGATATACCAAGCTCATCTGATACACCAAGCTCATCTGACATGCCAAGCTCTGATACTACATCATCCAGTGAAGCTTCAAGATGTTCTATAGGGTGTCCATTTCCAATGGTCCAAGAAGAAGTATATTGTTCCTGTAGATGCCCTTATATTTCTTCCTGTGCATATGGATCGTACATTGATTCTGCATCAAATTGTAAAGTATGCAATTTTCTGCCTATTCCATCACCTACAGGTATGTGAACGTAATTTTTATTCATTTGTTTAATGGTGTTATGTATGCACAAGTAAAAGCCATCTTAGTGATAATTTTCTGAACAGGGCTACATGGTATACCCTACCCTACCCAGTTTTGTTCAGTTTGTAAAAAATTAAAGTTTAATAGTTATCTTTTTTAAATCAACATTAATTTATCAGCATCTGAAAGTCCTTCTGAAGGTCCCTCATCAGACTCAGAAAGCCCAAGCTCTAGTGAATAATCTGCCTAAAGATCAAGTTCACCTGACACATCAAGCCCGTATTGGATACCAAGTCCATCGTAGGTCAGTTATAGCATTGTATCAGGAAATGAATTTTACAAGTTATTCAAAAATAATAAAAAATATTCGTGGTGTTTACAAAAATAAATTATTTGAAGGACAAAATGTTACCAAACAAAAAAGATGTGATTTTGCTCACGATTTCTAAAAATCACGTTTTTTTAATTTAAATTATTTTTTTACTTCATATTTTTTTATTGCTCATTTGAATCAATTGCATTACATAAAAGTAAAATCGTACTTAATGCCGCTGTTGGGGTCAAATTATAGTGACCCAGCTTACAAATGCTTAGTCTAGGAGGATTAGTCTGGGGGTAAAACCACCTTTTTTGGAAAAACAAATATAAAACTTAAAAAAAATTTCACGATTCGAAAAGATATAAAGAAGATCATGATTCCAAACAACCCTAAAAAATCCTGGATACGCTCCCTGTCTTAACCAGGGGATGGGCCAGAGGGAAATGTTTTTGCATGGACTCAACTTTTTGGGAAAATTTTAACCCCTCCAAAAAAGCAATTTTCAATTCAATTTAATTTTTATTCTAGTCAAAATCAGCATATTTTAGCAACCCGATGGACCATTTGGATCTTTAATACATTCACAACTTGTTGGATTAAAAATATAACTTTTTTCACATTTCGCAGTTTCCTTAGTCAAGCCACAGATGCAGTCACAAGTCTCAAAATCAAAAATAAAATTTGGTCTACATTTTTTCTCAATGCAGGAACATTCACATCTAGTCCGATTGAACTCATATCCAGCTTTACAAATTTCATCATGAACACAAACATATTCACATTTTAGTTGATCCCATTCATAGTTGTATGGACTTGTTTCTAGATCTTGATAATCAAGTCCACAGATGCATTTACAAGTTTCTTCATCGTAGATAAAGTTTTGTGGACATGAGTGGGCTGATGGAGGTGATGTTGTGTTTGTGGATGATACTGTTGTAGAATCATCAGGTGGGAGACATCTACAATTATCATAATCAAATGTTGAACCATCATAACAAACTGATTGTTCATCACATATGCAGTTGCAGCTTTTGAAGTCAAAAATGTAATAGTCATGACAATGTTGTTCTCTGCAAAGACACTGACAAGCTTTTTCATCGAGCTCAAAATTTTCAGGACATCGCTTTTGACATCTACATTGACACGTATAATCCAAGTAAGCTCCTTCAGGGCAATCTACACCTTCACATTCAATAACTTCAGATGGGAGAGTTTGATGGTTATCGTCTATCCTACTTGTAATCGTTGTGGATGGAGATGTAGATGTGGATGATGTTGTAGACGACTTCGAGGTAGAAGTTGTTGATTTAGTGCTGGTTGTTGTTGTAGAAACTGTTGTAGTGACTCTTACACAGCTACAACTTGTTTGATCAAATCTAAAGTCACTTGGACACGTCACGTTTGGGCAAATGCACTTGCAAGTTTCTGGGTCGATTTGACGATATCCTCCCCAACAACCTTGCTGAACGACCTTGCACTCACAGTCACATAATCTGTAGCTAAATCTTTTTCCAGGTGGACATATGATGTCGTCATTAGGACAATCAATTGGTGGACAACGACATCGTTCATAATCAAATTCTAAGCCTCTTTTACATTCTGTTTCGAAACAATCACATTGACAATTAAATTTATTAAGTGTAAATCCCTCAGGACAACCATTTCTACAATTGCATTCGCAGGTATCTTTATTCAATTCAATTCCTTTTGGACAGTATGAATCGCAGACGCAATTGCAACTTGAATCCAAAAATTTGCCATTAGGACATTTTTGCTCGAAACAAATTAATTCTGAAGTATAAATCGGTATTAAAATTACAATTAAAAGTAACAACTTTGTTGATATCATTGTTGCTTTGTTGATTGGTTAATGTTTAAAGACTTACTAATTTTGCTTCAAAAAATTCTAGCTTTTTATATTAGGAAGTTTTTTTTTGATAGCACGACTAAACTTCACGATTTAAAATTAATGTGACATTGACAAAGTCGTGCATTAAATTCAATATCCTTTTAGGTTGGCTTTAGTATTGGCTAAATGTACTCCGATCAAGGTTAAACGTTAACCTGTTGTGTTTTAATGCAAACGTCTCAATATGAAATAATAAAATATTTCAAAATAGTTTAATGAGTTTAAGTTCATTTTTATTGTTTTTAGTAAAAATTTACATATTAATAGTCACAGGGGTCAGTTTCTTGAGTATACCCTCGGATATGCTCCATTCCTGAGTATCCCTTTCAACAGGGGCGTATCCATGGAGAGAAATCAATAGAATATACCCAAGAAACCATCCCTATTTTAGAAAAGTTGTGGTTTATTTTAAATAATTTTAAAAGGTTCACTGATATAGTTGTAGATGAATAAGCTTCCTCCAAACTTTAATTTTAGCATCCACTTGGATGATAGCCGCCGAGTTTCACTTCACACTGGCATGTCACATAGCTGAATATGTATCCACTTGGACAGCTTCTATTGACAGCATTCAAATCACACTCACATTCGCAATTATCTTGATTATGTTTAAAGTTATTTTCACAAATTTTCGGCTCACAAACACATAAGCAGAGAGTTTGATCAAATACAAATCCAGGATCACAAACTTCTGACTTTGGGCAGACACAGCGACATGTCTGGTTATCCCATTTTTGATTATAGGAACAATTTAAATGATAATTTTGATCACATACACATTCATTTGTTTCTGGATCCGGAGTAAAATATTGTGGGCAAAAAATGCTTGGATCACATTTGCATATACAATTATTATAGTCAGTAACAAATGGATAGTAACATTGAATGCCACAGTAACATTCACAATCACGTCCTTGATAGTAATTAGGTGGACATGTTGAGTAACAGGTATCTGATGGGGTTGGAGTGTCTGTTGAGAAATATTTGAGGTTAGAACGAGTTTTAATTAAAATTTTGATTTTGATTGACTTTAAGGAATAAGACTTCATAAGAAGTATGTTCTAGGGAATTAAGGGTGTTGGAGGCTAGTGTCAAACCATGAGGGTCTGTGCCCCTCCAAAAAGTTTGAATTGCCCAGACTAAGCAACCAGCTTTTTTGAAGACCAAATAAAGTTAAAACTAAGTCCACCTACCTGATATTATGTCTGGACTTGACGTAAGAAAAGCAGAATTTGTATCAGAAGTTGGGATGTGAGTTATATGTCCAATGCATAAACATTCGTTATACTCGAAATAATATCCACTTGGACAATTCTGCCTTATACATACACATTCACATGTATTAGGATTCATTTTATAATTGCCTCTGCACGAATTTAAGCACACAGTTGATGGTGAATTTGAAGAAGGTGTTTCTGGAGAGAAACTGCTTGAAGACTCTTGAGTGGTTGATTCATAACCAGTCTGACTTGTTGAAGGCATGTAACTTGGTGATGGAATTGTACATAAACAAAAAATTTGATCTCGAACTAACGGATCAGCACACTGTATATCACATTTACTGGATGATGGAATGTCAGAGCTGCTAGGGCTTTCTGATGATTGCTCAGGTGATGAAATTTGTGTTTCGTAATTTGAACTTTCACTTGAGGTTGGCACTTCAGAACTTGATAAAGAACTCTCTTCTTCAGATGAAGAACTCCGTTCTGAAAATGTCAGAATTAACTTTTTAATTTCTATTTTGAACAATCAAAATGAAAATAAGTTAGAATTGTGTTCACATACTTGATGTTGATGGAAATAACGTTGGTATACTCAAAGACTCCCAAATTTTGCAACCACATGATATAAGGCTAAAGTAGTATCCTGATGGACAGTCGCGGATAATGCAGTCACCAGAATGTGACGATTCTGATGATTCTGACAAACTGTTGTTAACCATCAAACTTAAAACTAATAAAATAAATATTTTAACTTCCATTTTACACAAACTAAATAAAACTGATGAACAGTTTACATTTTTGGTGCTATTTAAACAAACTTCAAGGTAGAAAGGTCAAGAAAATAGAAATTTTAATTTAAAAAAAATATTCCTAATTAATTTTTTTAAATTTGTAAACTCGTGATAGCAATTTTAACGAAATTTAATTTAAAAACTAACAAAATTGAGGTAGGATAGCGAGTTAATCACAAAGCAGTGAAGGACTTTAATATAACAGATCATTGACCGTAATGCCTTTTAGCATGTAGCCAGCCGTTAGTAGAAAATATCATAAATTTTGTCAGTTTATAAATTTATTTTTATTAAATCTTCAATTTAAGGTTATTATGCTAATTATTATGTTTTAAATAGATATACCCTAGGGGACCAAACTTGCTCTATTCCAGGATATTCAGATGTAGGAAGGAGCAGAATAGTTAGTACTACGAAGTCATGGAATAAAATAAGTTAGGTCTCCTGGAGAAATCTTAAAGAAGGGTAGGTTAGTTTTGTCAACTCTAAAAACCGACCCATGATACCTTCAAATCTTCCCTCACTTTAGCATCCTTTTATATCTAGAACGCTCGGCTTCGTTTCACATTGGCATGTCACATAGCTGAATATGTATCCACTTGGACAGTTTCTATTGACAACACTCAAATCACATTCACAATTGCAATTTTTTTGATTCAATTTGAAATTCGTTTCGCAAGTTTTTGGTGCACAAACACATGCACAGAGAGTATTATCAAATATAAATCCAGAACCACAAACTTCTGACTTTGGGCAGACACAGCGACATGTCTGATTGTCATATCTTTGATTAAATGAACAATTTGGATGATAATTTTGATCGCATACACATTCATATGATTTTAGATCAAAAACAAAGTTTGGTGGGCAAGTGGATGGATAACAAAAGCAGTTGTTTGGATTCATTTCACATCCTAATGGACACACAATATTTGGATTACATTTGCATTTACATTCATCATAGTCAGTAACAAATACGGAGTGACACTGAATATCACAGTGACATTTACAATTGGCATCTCGAGAATAGTTTGGTGGGCATGTTGAGTAACAGGCTGATGGGGTTTCTGATGGGGTTTCTGATGGGGTTGGAGTGTCTGTTGAGGAATATTTGAGCTTAGAATGTGAATTTTGATTGACTATATAATTAAGCAAGGTAGGAAGTATATTTATGAGGGCCTACGTACCTGACGATGTATCTGGACTTGACGTAAGAAAAGCAGTAGTTGTATCAGATGTTGGTGTGTGAGTTAAATGTCTAATGCATAAGCAACGGTTAAAATCAAAATCATATCCACTAGGACAATACTGCCAGGCACATACACATTCACATGTAGCATAATCTAATTGATAATTTG
Organism: Chironomus tentans; assembly: GCA_963573255.1. Classification (NCBI taxonomy): domain Eukaryota; kingdom Metazoa; phylum Arthropoda; class Insecta; order Diptera; family Chironomidae; genus Chironomus; species Chironomus tentans. Next base: position 1,476,689 of record OY754305.1, read on the forward strand.
TACCGCAAAAATTTGAGCATGATGGCGTACCTGAAGACGGTGTTTCTGAGACGAGACTCTCAGTACTGGGGATGCTTGAAGATTCCGATGTCTCTTCAGTTGTAGAACTTGAGGATTCTGATAAATTATTTAAAATTAGACTTTATAACTTCCACCTTACAAACTGAACAAAAAATTATACCTGAACTTAATGAAATAGAAAAAATTGTTAAAAATTTGCATTGACAATTTTCCATATCAAAGAAGTATCCAGATGGACAGCTTAAAATTGAAGGACATGTACACAAGCAATAGTTTCGGTTGAGCACCTTTGGATAGAAACAAATCATATTGCAATCTGAAGATTCACTGGATGATGAACTTTCTGAACTTGATGGAGAACTTTCGGAACTTGATTCTTCAGAACTTGAGCTGCTAGAACTCTCAGAAGTTTGGATGCTAGATGGTTCGGTTGATGATCCCGCAGTAAACCACCCAGTGTTGCATAAAGTGCATCCTGTTTTGGAATCAATGTAAGATCCATATTTACAGTATAAAATATCAGGACATGTGCACAAACAAAAAACTTGATCTCGAACTAACGGATCAGCACACTGTATATCACATGTACTGGATGATGGACTGTCAGAACTGCTAGGGCTTTCTGATGATTGTTCAGGTGATGAACTTGATGATTCTGACAATTTATTGTTGAACACCAAAATCAAAAACAACAAAAGTAACTTTTTAACTTCCATTTTGTACAAATTAAATCAAACTGATGAACAACATCAACTTTTTGCCGTATTTAAGTAAAATAATAAATGAAAGAAAAGTTCATGAAAATGAGGAAATCATGAAAATTAATAAATTTAGATTTAATGTAGATAAAATTTGTAATAAAAATATTACTGAAAGTAATAAATTTAATTTAAATTTTTTAAATTCGTGATTTAAATAAAAAAATAAGGCAAGATATAAGACAATTTACGAAACTGTGAATTACATCAAAATAATAGTTCATCGACCGCAGTGCAGCTCAATTTTATTTTTAATTTTAAACATTTTAAAAAAAATCAACAATTTCGTCAGTTTATAAATTTATTTTTATTAAAATCTTCAATTTAAGGTACTTAGTTTCTAATAATTTTTCAATTAATCTATCCAATTAGCTCTTGATTTCGTTGTTAAAAAATTGTGTAAAATTTAAAAAATGCAAAATTGTTTGTTAAAATTGTAATTTTTGGGCATTGAGGATTAAAGTTGCATCTTTTACTCAATGATGTCTAATAAAATTTAAGTCTTGATCCTAAACACATCAATTAACTAATAACCACACCATCTTATGAATTCATTTGCTTTGCACGCTCAAAAGCATTTCTAGCAATGATCATCCTCTGAATCTGTGATGTTCCTTCATAAATCTGGAAGATCTTAGCATCTCTCATAAGCTTCTCAACTGGATATTCAGAATTGAATCCATTTCCACCGAAGATCTGAACAGCATCAGATGCAATCTTATTTGCTTGGTCAGCTGCAAAGCACTTAGCAATTGAAGCTTCATATGAATTACGTCTACCTTGGTCAACCTCCCATGCAGCACGCCATGTAGCTAATCTTGACAATTCAACCCCAATTGCCATGTCAGCCAACATAAACTGAACAGCTTGATGATTTGCAATTGGAACTCCGAATGTTTTACGTTCCATTGAATACTTAAGAGCTTCATCATATGCTCTTTGTGCCAATCCTGTGGCTCCAGCGGCAACTGGTGGACGTGTCAAGTCAAAAGTACCCATAGCAATTTTAAATCCAGCACCTTCGGCAGCTAAAACATTTTCTTTCGGAATTCTAACATCCTCAAATGTGATTCCACGTGTGTCACTTGCTCGCTGTCCCATGTTGATCTCCTTACGACCTGGAGTTACACCTGGCCAGTCACGTTCAACAATAAAACCTGTGAATGCCTTTGATGCTGGTGCTTTTGGATCTTCTGATGTTCTGGCAAGGACGAAGTACCAATTGGCAACTCCACCATTTGTGATCCACATTTTTTGACCATTGAGGATGTATTCATCACCTTTCTTGACTGCACGAGACTTGATACCATTCACATCTGATCCAGCTGATGGTTCTGTGACACAGTAAGCAGCGAGAAGTGGTTCCTCAACGAGACGTCCAAGGTACTTTTTCTGTTGTTCCTTTGATCCAGCTAAGATAACAGGAGTTTGACCGAGACCTGAAATTTATGAAATAATAGATTTGATTAATCATAATATATAATATAGATAATATGACCTACCTGTAGCTTCAAGGGCTGTTTGAATACCAGTACATCCCCATGCAAGCTCCTCAGCCATTAAACAGCTTGTAAAGACGCTCAATTTGTGTCCACCGCAGTGCTTAAAGATGGAAAATTATGAGAAAAAATTTAATTAAGTTTTGAGTTTTTATAGCTTTCAACTAAACTGTCTTATTTCAAACAGTTTGAGGATCACTGGACTAGACATCAGCTTAAACAACTAGCCTAGCCTACAGCTCTAACTATGACTAACTTAATTAACAAAACTTTAAATTCTTACCTCAGGAATTCCATGATTAATCAGTCCAAGCTCCCATGCCTTCTTCACCAAATCCCATGGATATTCTCCAGATTTATCATATTTTGGTGCTGCTGGTGCGATCTCCTCACGTGCAAATCTCCTTGCAAGTGCTTGAAGTTCCTTTTGTTCATCGGATAGACCAAACCAAGGTTCACGAGATTCTCCATTTAACAGACGAGATGATGTTGAAAATGTACGAACCGAAAGTGGTCGAATAAATGATGAAATCTTGAATTTTAAGAGGTATGTTGGGTTAGTTATGGTTTTGGTCCAGAAAATTTAGAAAGCTTCTGATTTTTTAATAGAAAACTGAAGACTTTTGAGTAGGTAGATTTGGTTTTCAATCATAAAATGCTTCAATTTCAGGTAAAATTCTAATTTTACCATGATTCATAGAAAAAGTTTCTAAAAAATTCAAATCACAAGCTAAATCCAAAATTGACATTCAATTTATATCAATATTGTTTACATTCAACATTTCCCATTTGAATTGTTACTCATAAATTTATTCACATAATCATAAAACACGCGAAAGACTTAGAAAAAAGTAAATGAGAAAAAAATTGGACTTTGAGCCGCGATCATCAACGTACACGGAATCTTATCTCATTGAAAACGTCAATTCATAATAGAAACTTAGGACTTTGGATTAAGTGCCTCTTTGCACCGATCAAATGTACTTAACGTGAATTTTTATCTCAATTGGTTCATTATTTTGATAAGAAATTAAACCAAAAAACACAATTTTAGATTTTTTTAATTGTTTTGGTATTTTTTAAAACCGGAATTTTATAAAACCTTTATCAAATAAGTCCTCACACTTACCTTAGACAATGCCATGACTTGTTATCAGTTTTTATCGAAACTTCACCAGCAAATTAACTTCAAAAAATATGCAGAATAATTGAATTTTTGATGTGTTTTTGATGACGATTTAGGAACGAATGAGAGTAAAACTTTGTTGATTTTTCAGCTAGCTGTTGAGAACCTCTCAACAGTTATGAGTATGAATGAGCATGAGAGAGTAATGTTAGTGGAATTAATGAGATTGAAAATGAAACTAGCATTTTGCGATTGGATTATGAATATGCACTTTTGTACCTAAATAAGCCCTTTACTAAATTACAATTTTAAATTTAAGAAATACAAATTTCATATTTTTAACCACTGTTTAAAGGCCTTCCTGTCATTTATTACTTTTTTATCACAAACATTTTTTTAAATTTATTCCGCAAAATTATTTTACACTTCAATCGAAGTCACATCAATTTATAAAACTAGTTATTCGTTTTAAGTTTATGAAACCATCTGTTTAGCTCGCTCAAAAGCATTTCTAGCAATGATCATTCTCTGAATCTGTGATGTTCCTTCATAAATCTGGAAGATCTTAGCATCTCTCATTAGCTTCTCAACTGGATATTCAGAATTGAATCCATTTCCACCGAAGATCTGAACAGCATCAGATGCAATCTTATTTGCTTGGTCAGCTGCAAAACATTTAGCAATTGAAGCTTCATATGAGCTACGTCTACCCTGGTCAATTTCCCATGCAGCACGCCTGTAAGCTAATCTTGACAATTCAACCCCAATTGCCATGTCAGCCAACATAAACTGAACAGCTTGATGATTTGCAATTGGAACTCCGAAAGTCTTTCTTTCCATTGAATACTTAAGAGCTTCATCATATGCTCTTTGGGATAGACCAGTGGCAGCAGCGGCAACAGGAGCTCTAGTGAAGTCAAATGTACCCATGGCAATTTTGAATCCAGCACCTTCAGCAGCTAAAACATTTTCTTTTGGAATTCTGACATCCTCAAATGTGATTCCACGTGTGTCACTTGCTCGTTGTCCCATGTTCATCTCCTTACGACCTGGAGTAACTCCTGGCCAGTCACGTTCAACAATAAAACCAGTGAATGCCTTTGATGCTGGTGCTTTTGGATCGTCTGATGTTCTGGCAAGGACAAAGTACCAATTGGCAACTCCACCATTTGTGATCCACATTTTTTGGCCATTGAGGATGTATTCATCACCTTTCTTGACTGCACGAGACTTTAATCCTCCTACGTCAGAGCCTGCTCCTGATTCTGTGACACAATATGCAGCTAAAAGTGGTTCTTCAATGAGACGTCCAAGGTACTTTTTCTGTTGTTCCTTTGTTCCAAAAAGTACGACAGGAGTTTGACCGAGACCTGTAGATTTTTGAGAAAATTTTAAGGGTTAAGGGAAGGCTTGGAAATATTCAATAAATCACATTTTACCTGTTCCTTCAAGTGCCAGTTCAATTCCAGTACATCCCCATGCAAACTCTTCAGCTATCAAACAACTGTTTAGAACTCCTAAAGTTTGACCGCCACAGTGCTGGAATTTATTGGTAATTCTTTTTATCCTTTAGAAATCGAATTTTAGGAAATATCTTAAGGATATACCAGAGACAACAAGATTTAACATAAGGTACACATCCTCACCTCAGGAATTGCATGATTAGTTAATCCAAGCTCCCATGCTTTTTTATATAAATCCCATGGATATTCGCCTGACTGATCATACTTTGCAGCAACAGGTGCAATCTCTTCACGTGAAAATTTCCTTGCCAATGCTTGCAATTCTCTTTGTTCATCAGACAGACCGAACCATGGTTCACGAGATTCACCACTATTCAAGCGAGATGATGTTGAAAATGCACGAATAGAAAGTGGACGAATGAATGAAGATATCTGAAAGAAAAGTGTGTCAGAATTGTGAATTATTTTTATTTGTGAGATAAAAAATATTATCTATTAAAATATTTTAAACCTCTCATCAGTTCCTTTTCTTTATCAAAATGTTATGAGATTAACTAAAAATGCCGATCATTATCACAAGCTTGCTTTAAACCGCACGCGCAAGTACTGTTTGGTTATTTCAATACATGAATTTTCAATGGAAAGATATGAATTTAAAGACCTAAATCAACTGATAATTTTCTGTGCTCTTGGCTTTGTGTTAAAATTCTGAGCTAGTTTTATTCTGAATCCTTGATTGATTATATTCAGCCCTTGCTTTCCAGATGCTTGCTGTGTGGCTTATCAAAAAACTATTTATATTTTTTTTATCAACTGCGGATCAATTCACAAAATTAAAGAACTGCAAAGTCCATAAGTCTCAAGATAAGAAAATTATTTCTGGATACAACAAAATACTTAGATGTGCAACTTTATACAAAAAGGTATAGGCTGAAGGTATTTCCAGTTGAGGTAGTCAAGAATTAAGATCAACTTAACCGACAAATTGACAACATTTAATGATGAATTGGTCAAACAAAAACAAGGCCCAGTTTCTCAGGTATTCCTTAATGTATACTCTTAGGTATATGGCTAGGGTATGCCCTAGGTTATATGCTAGGGTTATATCCAAGGGTATATCCGAGAAATCGTGACCTGGCCCTCAAGGGTATCTAAGTACTGACATTCAGACACCCAGATTAACGCAAACAGGCACTAGAGCAAATCAGAATAATCCTCAAAAAATAATTTCACTCACTTTAGACAAAGCCATGACTTTAAACCACCTCGACTGAAAAAACGAAACTAAATGAACTCGCAATGCTCAAAAATCATCAAGAAATTGAAATTATAAAAGAAGCTCTCAAAAATAAATTGAAATAATGTTGAAAATGAAATTTTCTCGTTTTGTGAATTATAGAATTTGTGGATTTTTGAAGCAATTTTGAATTTGGAATTGAAAGTGAAATTTGATGTTGTTGTTTACGTTTCGTAAGATTCCTCAAGACTAGTGTTTTTTGAAGCCTTCCATATCCTAGTAAGGCTATATGCATGGCTTTTCAACAGTATCTCATAAAAATTTTAGAATTTTGTTCCTTGTATAATTTTTAAATCTTTCGTTTTATGAAAATTTGATCCCAAAAAACAAAGCTTTTTGAATTTTAATTTGTTTTATTCAATTCTTATATACAAAAATTAACTGATCAAATTAGTTTTTATTAATTTCAATACAAAAATCCCTTAAGCATTCATCTGTTTTGCACGTTCAAAAACATTTCTAGCAATAATCATTCTCTGAATCTGTGATGTTCCTTCATAAATCTGGAAGATCTTAGCATCTCTCATGAGCTTCTCAACTGGATATTCAGAATTGAATCCATTTCCACCGAAGATCTGAACAGCATCAGATGCAATCTTATTTGCTTGGTCAGCAGCAAAGCATTTAGCAATTGAAGCTTCATACGAATTCTTTCTGCCTTGATCAATTTCCCAAGCAGCACGCCTGTAAGCTAATCTTGACAATTCAACCCCAATTGCCATGTCAGCCAACATGAATTGGACAGCTTGATGATTTGCAATTGGAACTCCGAATGTTTTACGTTCCATTGAATACTTGAGTGCTTCATCAAACGCTCTTTGAGATAACCCTGTTGCACCAGCGGCAACAGGAGCTCTAGTCAAGTCAAATGTTCCCATGGCAATCTTAAATCCAGCACCTTCGGCAGCTAAAACATTTTCTTTTGGAATTCTAACATCCTCAAATGTAATTCCACGTGTGTCACTTGCTCGCTGTCCCATGTTGATCTCCTTACGACCTGGAGTTACACCTGGCCAGTCACGTTCAACAATAAATCCTGTAAATGCTTTTGATGCTGGTGCTTTTGGATCTTCTGATGTTCTGGCAAGAACAAAGTACCAATTGGCAACTCCACCATTTGTGATCCACATTTTTTGACCATTGAGGATGTATTCATCACCTTTCTTGACTGCACGAGACTTGATGCCATTCACATCTGATCCAGCTGATGGTTCTGTAACACAGTAAGCAGCTACAAGTGGTTCTTCAACGAGACGTCCAAGGTACTTTTTCTGTTGCTGCTCTGATCCAAAAAGGAGGAGAGGAGTTTGACCGAGACCTGCAGATTGTTACAAAAATTTTAAAATTCATCAATTGAATGATGAAAAGCTTAGTTTAGTTACCTGATGCTTCCATAGCTGTCTGAATTCCAGTACATCCCCATGCAAGCTCCTCAGCCATTATGCAATTTGTTAAGTTGGTTAGCTTATGTCCGCCACAATGCTATAAGAGAACATAAATTAATTGACTATAAAATTAGTTTTAAAAAAATTCTTACCTCAGGAATTCCATGATTCATCAATCCAAGTTCCCAAGCCTTTTTCACAATGTCCCATGGATATTCTCCAGATTTGTCATACTTTGCAGCAGCTGGCATAATTTCTTCACGACCAAATTTCCTCGCAAGTGCTTGTAAGTCTCTTTGTTCGTCTGATAAGTTGAACCATGGTTCCCGCGATTCCTCATTCAACAGACGCGATGAGGTGGAAAATGTACGGACCGTAAGAGGTCGAATGATTGATGTGATCTGAATTGAATATCAAATTAGACGGTTTTAAATATTTTTGATCATAAAATCTGATTTTATCTGATTAGAAAATCAAACATAAATCTTCAATATTTTTAAAATTAAAAAATGTCAAACATAAATAACACGTGATCACTGATTGTCGTTAATCTGAAGAATTAGGTAAAAGAATTTGACATTCGTAATTTTAGACGTCGAAGATAGCATAAATACTGTAATCCCCCGCCATGAGCCAGTCGTTGGCAAAATCTTATCACAAACGATATATTTTTGACACATATAAAATGAGTTTTACTGAACTGTGCACTGATAGCTATTTTTAATTTTTTTTTAAAATTTTCATTATTATGGATAATACGTCAATTGAATTGAATTTTTAATTCCATGAGCGTACCCAGAGGGGGAGGGGGTGTCCTTAGTTTTCATACTCATTTTTCAAGAAGATTGTACCAACTTTTTTCAAAGTTTTATTTGAAAAACAAAACAGTTCCATTTATACTGAGTTACAAAATCATTACTCCCTTCTGGGTACGCCCATGCTTAATCCTAAAGTTCACAATTAATTATTCAACTCAAACTAAATTATTAATTTTGAACAAAATAAGGACAAAGTTTATTTTACCTAAATTATTCTCTTACCTTAGACAGTGCCATAATTTACAACCACCTTGATCAAAAATTAGCAAGTAAGTGAATCAGAGACAAGGAAAAATGATATGATAAAATTAGATTTACTGATAGAGGTTTGTTCATAAATGACGTCAAACATTTGTGGAGGGAGGGATTGTTGAGTTATTCCTAAAATTATTGTGACAAGAGTTAAAGAATTTCATTTTTCATTGGACGTCATTTCTGATCGACCCCAAGAGAGAAAAAATATTGTTTCAAAGAAAAGGTCGAAATGCGTTGAAGGATTGCTAAGAGAGGAACCGATACCCAACACCAAATGAGAAGAAAATTTTAGCAAGAAAGACTGGATTGATATTGACGCAAGAGTAATTGGTTCAAAAGTAGACGACAGAGAGATACGACACCACAGGCTAGAAGGTGAGAATTATTTTTCTGATATTTTTGTGAATTTATCAAGTTGGGTTGGGTTGAGTTGAACTGAGCGTCACTCAGGCTGAGCGTCACCAGGCTGAACGTCACCAGGCTGAGCGTCATCAGCTGAGCGTCACCAGGCTGAGCGTTACTAGGCTGAGCGTCACCAGGCTGATGGTTGTGACCCTGATTAGGGGTCATTTACTTCTGACGTCCTTAAAAAATGGGATTTTTAGAACCCCCCCCCCCTCACAAAATTTTAATTCAAAAAAATTTCTTTAATTTAAAGTGTCACAAAATCTCAGACCCCTCCTCCCCCCTAAATCATGGACGCCATAAGTGAATGATTATATACAGAAAATCCTCGCTTTTGCGTGTAAGTAGAGGCATGTACAGGTGGTATTTTGGATGTCAAAACACCCTCCCTGATGGAAATTTTATTTAATTGGTAGAATATTATGTGAAACAAAATTTTGCCTTCCATACAAATTAAAATCAAAATACCCCCTCCCTCTTCCAAAAATTTCTAGCTACGTCCCTGTCTATCAGAGAGCATAGCTGGATAAACAATAAAATTATTCAATAATCTTTATATACAACTAAATATTTTTGACATATTTAATTTATTTAACATTTCAACACATAATATTAGTCAAATTTTAATACAAAGATCCTTAATTCGGTGCTCTCTGGATGGGTACAGCATCCCTGACCTTCTGCAGCAACATTTCCAGCCTTTCAGTTCCAATATTCTGATGATGCGTCATCGCATGCTTCTTATAATATTCTCGTCTTGAAAAGTTACCATGACATCCTGGCTCCTCACAGAAAAATCTCAATTTTTGATGAATTGAGAAAATGTGTCGGTTGAGATCGTTCTAAAAAATATTTGGACGTGAATTAGATTTGATTAGATATTTTAAATATGTAAAGATTAAGTTGGTTTCTAGGGGTTGTCAACATTATGGCATGAACATACTTGGATGACGTACCCAACCTACCCTAGGGATACCCAAAAAATCATCAAAAATCTTAAATCCTCACCTGAGAAAAGTATCTCTTATCGCAGTAAGTACAAACATGATCCTTCTGATTCGCATGAGTCTTCATATGCGCCCGCAGTCTTTTCCTCATATAAAACTTCTTTCCACAACCGTCAACATCACAAATAAACTTTGGGTCTGAATGATAATACAAATGTGTCCTCAAATTGTTGATGCATGAGAATAATTTTCCACAAAATTCACACGGCATGTCCTTTTCGTTGTGTGACTCGACGTGCTTTTTGAGATTCTCGGTTGAGAAGAATGCTTTGGTGCAAATGTGACAAATGTGATTTCGAACTTTTTCCGTATGTTTTGCTCTCACGTGAGCATTGAGATGAAATTTCTTGTTAAATTCGAGTCCACATGATTCACAGTAGTATGACTGTTGCTGCTTAATTGACTTTTTGACGTGAACTTTCATGTGCTGTTCTAGGTCGCATCTAAAAAATGAGGCAAAACCGCACACGTCACAGAAATAATTTTTCACATGCAGATGGACTTTGAGGATGTGACGACGGTAATTGTTAACAGACGAACCGCAAACTTCACAGCATTTTTTGGGCTTTAATGTCTGAATCTTTCTTCTTGCCTTCTCAGCCTTTTCCTCAATTATCGTCTCACAGTCAACAAAAATATCTTCTGGATCTTCCTTTTCTGTCTTAATCTTCACATTTGATGGAAATGAATGACTTAAGTCTGTATACTGATTGCTGGACTCAAACTGGAACCGCTTTTGGTCAGGATGATGACCATGAAGTGACTGGATGTGGCTGTAGAGCTTCAACTGATTGCTAATGAGGCTAGTACGGAAATTTGAGAATACATTAAGATCATTTTGACAGAATTGACAGATTTTTGCTGAGAATTCTGGCGATGTGACGAGCTGGAAGTTTAAAAAATGTCAAAAAATTGTTTTTGTTTTTAAAAAAATTACAACAAAAAATTCTTAATTTTTTGTGGATTTTTGGGTGAATTTGATGAATTTTCAGACTTAAATCTCAAAAATCTCATTCAGGTCCATCAAGTTGACCCAACTAACCTTATGCAAACTCTACATAATCCTTCAAAAACCTCACCTCAATCTGAGTCAAGTCATAAAAATTTCTCTGAACAATTTGATCAATGTCCACAACTTTGTCAGTTTTCTCTAAAATTCGGAAACAGCAGCGACATTTTTCAAGATGATTGTCGAGTTCGATGTCTACTTCGATCTTTGCATTCATTGTGAATACAACTTTTTGGGTGAATTTTGTTGAATTTTTGTAAAAATTATATCTTAGCGATGAAAATAAAAATTGAGATTTTTTTATGAAAATTTTCTGAACGTACTCAATTGTTTTTGTTTTCATATTTTAATTGTTTTGAAACATTGCTTTTGGTGTTTTTGTTATAGAAACTTTATTATTGTTGATCATTTTAATACATAGATTTGAATATAAATATATTTTGGATTAGGAACCGATGGCTCGGTTTATTACTGGATTATACGTTCTAGGATACCCAAGGATATCTTGGGAGTGTCAGTATGCACCTAAATATGTACCTACCTATCCTCAACCTGTGCAATTATATGTGTTTTCCCATAAAATATGTCAAAGTTATTTTTCTGTCTCCTTAATCATCACAATCCATTTCTTCTTTAGCATCCTCATAACCTGACATTTCAAAGTCACTGCCTACTATCCCATACTCCTGAATTAACATCTTTATCCACTCGTGTACTTCTTGATTCTTCACATTTCGGATAGCAGCTTCTAAAATATTTCCTGCGTGCTTTAAGTACTCAACTTGATCATTTTTGTTTAATAACTTTTTAATTTCATTCCAAATAAATTCTGCAATTTCTTTTGTGTTCGACTGAACAGCGTTGAACAATAGATTGTGTCCATTTGCATCTTGATTTCTTGAAAATTCCAAAATATCAGATTTATTAAAATATTTTTGGAATGTCAGCCAAATGACTTGATGAAACTCGACCGAGTTGTTGTATTTTGCAGCAATTTGAAGCAAATTTTGATTTGAATTGCTTAAAAGCTGTCTAAAATCATCGATTGTTCCAATTTTCTCAAATTCGTTGACTATAAATTCAAAGACATCTCTAGATGTAGCTAGTTGAAGGACATTGTTGCCATTTTTATCATCTTTTTTGATAAATTCAACAAATTTGAGGTCAGATTCACAAGAATCTTGAAAAACTTTCCATAAAACTTGATGAATTTGAAGATTTTTTGAGTTTTTGACTCCATTTTGAAGCAGATTTTGGTCTAATGAGTTTTTCTGGATCAAAATTTTATTATATTGATCACTGCTGAAGTTTTCTTTAAGACATTTAAATGTAAATTCAATAATGTCACTCTCATTAGTTTTGACAAGATGATGAAGGAAATTGCAGCCATCGAGGCACTTTTGAGTCATCAAATCCATCAACTCTGTTTGATTATCAAAGCATTTTTGTAATAAATTCCATAAAGTTTTATGAAACTCAATGTTAGTGCCAGCTGCAGCATAATGAAGAATGGTGTAGTTATTCTTTTGTGATTTTTTGGTTATCATGCTTTTTAAGGTTTGTGGATCGACAATTTTTTCAACTTCCGTCCACATAATTTTTAGAATTTCTTTATCATCTGTCTGTACACAAACATGCAGGATGGTCTCTCTGAATTGATTGCAATCCATCATTAACTCAACCATTTCTGATGATGTCAAGAACTTCTGCAATATCTTAATGCACCGAGGTATTCTAGAATCTTCTTTATTTTCTGACATGGACGTTAAACTCAAGATGTTGCCATTAAGTTGACTACTTTTGGTTCTTACGATCTCTCTGATGTATTCTCGGTCATACATTGTCTCAAGTTTGGTTACAAATCCCTCAAATACTTCAATGCTAAGCTCTGATCCTACAATTCTATGAAGGACCTCCTTATTCTTGACCAATGTCTTTAAGTCCACAGAATTCAAAAATGTCAACAAAAGCTCTTCAAATTTTAGGTACATTTTAGTACTCTTAACAGATTTGATGACCTTATCGACAGTTTTGCTTAACAGCACCTTCTTTTGTTCATAATTTCCATTTTTCAAGATTTTTACAATCACATCAACAAGAGTGTCAAGTTCATAGATGAAATAATCTTCAAAATTATCCATTGAACAAACTTTATCCACTGATTTCATCAGATTATGTCCATGATTATCTAAAATTTTTGAATCATCTTCAATAGCATCATTTAACATTATTTGAATCCCAAAATAAGTTTTATTGATCAAAATGTCGACAATAAGGTCCAAAACAGCACCTTCAAGTTTCTTCCTTTTGAGCACTTTGACGATCAATTCAACAATGAAGAAATCTTGGAATGCTCCATATAGGAAATAATATTTTCCATTCTTAAAGCTCATAAAGCCACAAGCAAGGATTTCCTCGTTAATCCATTCACTTGGATCATAATACTGGAAAAATTCTTCAATTAAATTAGGAAATAGAATCAGCAGTGCTGCATATTGATGAAATTTCCAGAAATTTAATTCAAATTCTTGACTTCTTATGTTTGCTTCCCGGCGAATTTCACCTTTGCCATCTGACCATATTCTGTATAGAATTATTCCACATGCTCTGAGGATTTTGTACCTGTTTATGTCTAATTCTGCATTTGTCTCTTCCTTGAAGCTTTCAGCTATCATTTGGTATATTTGTGGAGTTACGATTGAGTAATTTTTGGGGATGGAAAGCTTTTTGATTATTTTGACCACCAATTCCTGATAAGTCTCAATTTTGGGTGAATTTTTTGTAATTTCATCGAAATTTTTGACATTCAAATCTCTTTTATAATCAAGTAAAATCCAGCTTTTAAGCATCAAATCAAATCCAAAGTCCTTCAAAAATTCATCAAGCTTAAAAATTTGATTAATTCGGAACTTTTCCTTTAAATCAACCTCAAAATAGTCTCTAGTTCCAATCCACATCTGATTACCGCCATTAAACTCAAAAGATGCCATTAGTTTCTCGACAAATTCAACATGATCAGGAGCAATTTCATCAAATCCGTCAAAAAAGATACAAACTCTTCCATCTTTGTACAATTTTTGGAATATTTTTTCTTCAAATTCGGTTTTTGGCATCAAAATTTTGTCAATCATGAAAGTCAAAAATTCAGGCTTGAATTTATTTTCATTATATTTCTTAGTGAACTGCTTTAGGTCCACATAAGTCACCCATTTTGTTGGATACTTGTCATTGATAACTTTTGAAATGTTTTTGATTGCCCAACTTTTTCCAGTTCCTGCTTTGTCAGATATGAGGATGTATTGGCTGTTTTTGGTGATTTTTGGGAGGTCCTCTGTGGAGATTTTTGGATTTTCAGCATCCATGTCCTCATCATCATCATCCTGAGCCTTTTTGATAAATTTTCTAGGTTTGAATTTATAATTAAACTTCTTAGCATCCAACTCATCCCCAACCTTTGCATTAATTTCAATTTTCTGGTTGTCAAGCAATAAATTCAAAAGCTGATCGTCAAAAATGTTTGAAAAGTTATTCAGATCCGATTGTAAGCCAAGGACATCCATCAGCATCAAACTTTCATTATTTTGGAAATTAACTTTAATTTTTAGCAAATTTTTTTGACTTTTGTTCGTCAAATTGAGCCAATTGTAGTTAACTTCCAATAGTTCTGGATTAGTGCTGCATAATTTGAGACAAATGTTCACCAATTCATCTCGCTGCTTCTCATTCCATGCGACAAATATGAAATTATTCTTTTTGTTGACAAAGACATGCTCGAGATATTTAAAATTTTCTTTGGAACAGTCAACAACAACATTCATGCTGGGATATTGCTTACAAAATTGATAATAATCGCCTCGAATTTTTTGATTCTCAAATCTTTCGGGATCAACGAAAATGTTTTTCGTACTCAGCAAGCATCCGTGGATGTTTTTGAGGTATCTTTGGATGTCAATTAGCAAAAGTGTTGGGATGTTCGTGGTTATTATGATAAAGTTATTTTTATCGAAATTTGGGGTGTATTTTGATGCAATTAATTCTATTTTTAGTTTAGATATCCTATACAGTACTTCAATGTAAGAGTTAAGTCTAACAATTTCCTCATTCCTCTGGAGAAACAGACTCAGCTCAGGAACAACAAAATCATGCCAGAAATTGAACAAATTTTTATATTTTTGCTGGATATAACTCGACAACTCCTGATCTTCCGAAAATTCTGTCAATATTTGAATAACTCTAAGAATTAATTCTGCATGGAAATTTTTTGCTGGATAATCTTTAAAAACTGATGAAATTATTCCAAGGCATTCATCAGAATACTCTGAAGGGGTTGCAGACCAAACATCAATCGACTTGACTATGTTCTCAAATATTTCAGCCAAATTGAAATTTTCTTTATAGTAAGGCTTGCCACCATTTTCATAAACCACATGTAGGACATAATAACACAATTGTTGAGCTATTGTTGATATGATTTGAATCTCTCGATTTTTGTTTGTTATTTTTGCGCCAATAAAGATCCACTTGTTTGATATATATGTGATTCCTGATGTATTTGGTCCAGATAGGCTCACGTTTTCAACCTGGTAAATAAATTTGGATGGTTTTCTATTAGGTTTGTTGGAGATTAATTTAGAAGTGATGTCCATCAAAAAAATTTTAAGTTTTGAATTCAATATCTATAAAATCATGTAGGGGTGTAACCATGAAGATAAGTGGGAATCATAACTCCCCACTTTTTTATCCCAGGCACCAAAAAACTATTGTTAAGATCTGCCCTTAAGAGCATGTTCTTTCTCTGGTTGAGTTACTCACTGAAATGATGGACATCAGGTGCCCATTTCTTTCCCATCTACTTTACATTGGGTATACCCTTAGATGCCATTATCTATCTTACCCTTTTCTTTAACCTAGGATATTCTAGGGTTTGAGGGTAGGGTAGGTGAGATATCTCAGGGTAAGGTAGGTGGAGAAGCCGTAGAGAATGTCCTATTTACCAGAGGTAAAGCACCGAGCCCAAAAAAACACCCCCTGAAACAAATCCCTTTCTTATCCTCAATACTAACAATTTACTTACAGTTTCACTCTCAAAATCGTAAATAATCTTCAGCGAATCATTCATAACTGCAACATCAAGTACTTCTGGTGCTACTTTATTAATAGCTCCATACCATTTTCTTATTTTATCTCGATAATCTGTTTCCGTCGGTTTAGTCATTTTCTTATTGTGGATGTAAGACATCGTAGACAGCATCAAGACTGACTGTTGGCTATTTCGCAAGCAATTCTCAATGTTTACAGTTTTTTGGATTGCTGCATGTCGCTGTGCCCTATCAATCTCCTTCTGACTTAATTTTTGTAATAGTTCTTCGCAATCATCTGCTTGAAATCCGTAATTTTTGAGATAGTAAAAAATAGCTGGTTTATTAGAATTTAATGCTTCTTTCATGGCTGAGTTGTTGTTGATGTTATAGCCAAATTTGAGGTTATAATATTCTCTGACTAAATCATCAATTTTCTCAAAATCTCCATCCGTGACTGCCGATATTAATTTTGTTCTTCCGGCCACAACTTTTTGGATTTTTTCATGACTTTTTTCATTTCCAAGCCTAAAATCCTCAGGAAATGGAAAGTCTGCAGTATTCAGCAAGTCACAAAGAACATCAAACTGACCTGTCTCAAATGCAGTCGTTGATATTCTAACTTGATAATGGAATGGAAGTTTTTGGATCAAATTTGACCACAAAGTTATCAAACAGTCGATGACAGCCTTGTTCTTATTTTCTATGGCTGTTAGAAGAACTGACGACTGTTGTGTTGATGTTGTAGCTACTTCATCATCAGTGTCATCATCATCTGATTGATTGTCATCAAGGATTGTTGAGAGGTATTTTTGTGAAGTTATGCTTAACTTTTTACCATCATCTTCAAATGGAGCATCCAGAGCTGCTAATAAGTCATTTTTTGATCCACATGCTGCACATTTAAGAACAAGGGTTTTGAAGAATTCTTCAGACAGGTCCAATGTCCTCAAAAATCTCAAAATTAATGAAGAATTTTGGATTGTTTTCAAATGTTTGATAATTTCATCAAAATTTTTAAATTTTCCATTCAATAAGGCACTCAGAAATGATGGAAAATTCAGCAAGTCAGCTTCATGATCATCGATGATCAGAAATTGGTTTGATGCTTTAATTTTGTAGAATATTTTTGATGCATTTTCATTTTCTGATATTAACTGCATGATCAATGGACGCGATGAACCGAATTTTAGGACATTTTCTTTCAATTGTTCATGTACAATTTCATTATCGGTTGATTGAGGGACATGGGTTATAAATATGAATAAGTGAGGAAACTCTGCTGGCTTCAAGGAATCAATTGTTGTCAAAACGTCATTAAAACTCCAATCGGCAGAAAATTTGAGAATTTTGCAGCTCTTCTTAGATTCCTGGCCGGTGTTTTGGTTCTTAACTTGGTTTGTCACATATTTTTGATTAATTTTGATGGATTTATCAGCTAGTACATCAATCAGTGTAGGATACATAATATCGTGATCCGAGTGAGCTCTTTTCATCTAAAAATTAAATAATTTCATAATATCATGTAAAGTAAATAAGAATGTATTGAACATGTTTTAATAACGTGAATCATCATCCAACCTATTCAAAACTTGTTGATCTTTGATCTTAATAATTTAAATAGGATTTAAAAAGTCAATTTTCAACTTACTTTTTCCATTAATATACGTATTTTATGAAATTAATTGATGAAAATGTATGAATTAAAAGAACAATGATAATCCAAAACAACAAAAAAATATAAAGCACTAAAGCAAAACACAAGTTTAAAAAAAATCAGTTGGCCGTTATTTTGTTGGAAAACTTTTCATATATTAATCAAATATTATTTGATGCTATGCTTAGTTTATTATTGAAATTTCATAATCATGACAAATTTATTTTAAATCATCAAATTTGATCTCCTGCCTTTTTGTATCACATGTGATGATTCAATGCTTTGCTTATTTAGTTTAATTTTAGACTTTACCGCTTTACCGACTTTACTGCTAACTGGCGCTTTTTAGGAGGAAGGGGAGTCTGAGATTTTGTAACAGGCTAAACTAAGGAAATTTTTGTTCATTCAAAATGTTTAACGAGGGGGGAGTTGGGTCTAAAAAGTCACTGTAATGTAATAAGTGAACGACCCCTTAGTTCTAAATCACTAGACAAAAATAAAAATAAAAACAAAAATAAAAAGGAGATTTTGCATCTTTTTCATAAAAACGTTTAAAGTCGCGGCTCAGTTTCGACTCAATATTTAAGTAAATAAAAAATAATAACTTGTATAAAAACCCAAACACATATAAAAATTGAAATTTTAATAAAATTTACGGTGTTTTAAGTTTAAAAGTTTTATTCTTATTTTTTTCTAGTAAATAATTCCGACAACAAGGTATTATCTTTTAATGGGTCTTTTTCAATTAACAAAATATTTCTTTCAAATATGCTTAAAATTTGATCCTCTAAAAATTCATCATTTTCTACAGCTTCGGTCTTCACATAGCTCAATAAAAGTTTTTGAACAATTTTACAATCAGGTGAGTTTGATATAAACCGCAGAAGCAAAAATACTTTTTCAAACTCTTCATCCTTTATGTCACAATCAGCATCAAAAATGAATGTTGCCAAGTACTGCGCTACATAAAATTCTGCAAAAATTCTATGAATAAAATCTAGTGAATTATTGTCAACAGACATTAGCCCATAATGCTGAATCTTATTATTAATTATTGAAACCTTTTCGGAGTTTTCACATTTTTTAATGATTGCTAAATCCTTAAATTTGAATCCTAATTGTTCCTCACTGATGGCCCCAAATATAATTTTTAGCCCATGATAATGATAAGAATTTAAAAGCTTTTGTGTTAATAACTGATTACGTGCTTCTATTGGAGCTTTTACACAATTTTTATGCATTATTTTTTCAGCTAAATCATTCACGATTGTGTACAAAAAAGTTGAATCTGGTGTGAAATAGATTTCATTGGCAATGCTCAATTCTAATATTGAATCCATAATCGATGGATTATCAATGTTGTGATCTTTTCCATTCCTCATTTGTTCTACTATTTTAAGGAATCTTTTAACATTGTCTGAGTAGTGTTCGCTGTGCTTTTTCTCCATAAATTCCTCACTTCGACATGAGTCAAATTTGTAAAATGTTGCTTTTGGAATAGTTTTCAATTCCTCGACGACATGTGGACGCGTTGATACCCAAAGTTGATTATCTGTAATTGTGCTTATTATATCCAATAATGTGATAATTGTTTTCCTTGATTCTGGATAAATTTCATCAAATCCATCGAGTAAAAGAATAACTTTTCCATTTTTATAAAGATGATTGAAGATTATAGTGTCAATGTCTGGCTTAATATCAATAAGCTTCATCAATATTTCCTCAATTTTATAATCACTGGACTTTTCAATTTCGTTGATGGCTTCTTGATGATCTCGCAATTTAATCATTGCTACCCAAAAAGAACTGTATTTTTCCTTAAGATTTACTGCCAAGTCCTCAAATGCTGCTGTCTTTCCAGAACCAGCCTTATCTGTAAGAACTAAAACCTTTAATTCTTTCACTTCGAATGCGACCTCCTCAAATGATTTTGGATCTTCTGACGTTGTATTGACATCATCAATGGGCAATCGAATGTATTTTCGTGGGATAATTGTATTTTTTTCTATAATATTTCCAATAGTAAGTTGCTGGCTTTCTAATAGTATGCTTCTTATGTCTTTTGGTGACAAGCTTAATAATTCCAAATTATCATCAATGATTTCAAAGATCGAGCTGATTTTACCTTGAAAATTTAAAGGTGTATGTAAAATTTTCGCTCTCATTGGTTTGGTTAGGTCACTAGCTTCGATATCCTTATTCTTATCATTTAATTTTTGCAGTACGGGCAATGCTCTTTCAAATTCCTTCACAACAACATCTTCATGATATTTGAAAAGTGCTGGAAAGTAACATTTAATTTTTGAAGCTCTTTCATGATTTTTATAATTACTCATTACTATTTGCATGGGTCTGACGATCAATTCTGAATGAAGATGTTCCTCTGGATTGGATTTGAAGGCGCTGCCAACTAAATCCATCTTCATTTCATATTCATGTACAACCTTATTTATAAATTCAACTCTCTCTTCTGACTCTCCCATCGGATATGGATTAAAGTTGTTCATGAAAGTCATGAGAATAGCAAAGTGGCCTAATTCATGGATCAATGTACCAATTGCTTCATATTTTGCATTATCTTCCAACAATTGTTTAGCTTCAATATAAATTACACCATTTGTGTATGTTGAGTCTCGAGAGCATTGTGAATCCTCTAGACATAAGTTCTGGCTCTTATCTTTTCTAAAATCAAAATAAATATTAAGATTATGACATGCTGCAGCAATTTTAAGAACTTTTGAACAATCTTCATATCCGTCGAGAATTTTGAAAGCATCATTAATACACTTGAGCCTTTTCTGCCGATTTCCGTCTTCCGTTACAATTTTAGACCTGGATATCAGCAAAACGAGATGGAATTTTGATATTTCATCTTCACTGTGCCTTTCAACTAATGCTTTGAAAATGGTATCTGAATCATCGGGTCCAATAGAAAGTTCATCGATATTCCTACTGATAGCTTCATAGTCGCCACGCTTCATTGCAAACGATAAAACTGATACGTTTTTTCTATCGTAAAAGTGAGTAAGTCCTGGATTTTTTCTAAGGGTTTCTTTAAATCGTGAATCATCTTGACAAAAGACATACGAATGCATGTCTTCGCACATTTTTAAAAATTCTTGAACTGTTTTTGATGCTTGGTCAACATCAAATCCTTTTGGAAATTTTGAATTTTGTTTGAGTAGTTTCATAATTATTTTATCATCTATGGCTTTGTTGTTGTTATGTTCTGGATCGGTATAATTCATCCATGCATGATCGATTGCACTTCGTTTCTCGTTATCTATAAAGTCAACACTAACACAATGTTTAAGTAAGATCGATGATTCAATATCTAATCGTCTCTCTTTAACTGCAATAATCAATTCGTTCGATTCGTTTTGGACACCTAAAAATTAAGTTTAAAAAAATTATGAATATAAAAAATGATAAATTAGGAATTAACGCGGTAATTGGAACAAAGAAGAACTTATTAAAAGTAAAATATGGTTTTATTTACGACATCATAAAAATTTATAAATTGGGTTCGTAAAAAAGTGAAGACGACTTCATTAGCTTACTATTGACTTTTCATCAAAAAACATGTCCTGTCTTTAGCGATAATAAAATTAAAATAACAAATTTTGTAACAAGTTGGTATAAATTACCTTACTCTTAAGGACTTGTTTCAAAACCGAATCTTTCTTGGGTCGACCGTTGACTAAACATTATTTTGAAATTTTCTTGAACAAAATTCTTTAATTTGGCTTATTTAATTTTTGTTCATGCATTTTTTTTAAATTCAGAATTTGGTTAAACTGTTATCAGAACGCAGTACAGGGGCGTATTCAGGGAGGGGTTTTGGGGGTCAAAACCCCTACCCTTTTTAGAAAATTTTTTCAATTTGCTAGGGTTTTTTAAGAAAAAAAATTACAACCCCCCCACCCCCTAAATTTTCCCTTCTATACAAAAAAATTTCAAAACCCCTCCCTCGAAAAATTTCTGGATACGCCCCTGACGCAGTTGGATAATCATATAAAACTTGAACATTACAAATGTACAAAAAAAATTTAACTTACCATCTCTTGCTGCATCCTTTTGTATTTTACATTTATTTTCAAAAACTTGCTTCAAAAATGCAACGTTCACTTCAACATTTTTTGGTTTTTGGTTTTTCACGAGACATGGTGTTTTATATGATAAATCATTTGAAGAACTCAAATCAAATTCTTTTCTGCCTTCATTATTGTTAAAACTATCAAATATTTTTGTTTTTTTGTCTTTCATTTTGGCTTTCATGTCTCTACTTCTCTTTGGAGGTGTATTACATCTTAAATATTGTCTATTGCTACTAAATTCTTCTTCATCTGAACTCTTTTTTACACGCTTTTTTAGATCCATTTTATTTAATCTAAAAAATTATAAATGTCAATTAAACTTAATATTTTCTTACTTGGAAAAAAATTCGAAAGATGTATTATATTGATAAAAGGGGCAAAAGTTGGTCAAATGTTTTTCATTCAAGTTCTGTAAGAAGAAAATTTACATCCGTCAGTCATGAGTTATCACTACATGTATACTAGTTTTATGTACTATCGCAAAGACTCAGACCCCTTTCATACTATTAATTGGGCGATAAATAAATCTACGTATTTAGATAAAAATTCTGTTCAAATACAATAAACACTTTGATAACTCCAAAGTTTGGAGTCCACACTTGAGTGATATCGCTTATCAATATTGCTACATGCCAATACTTTTTAACTTCCACGCAAAAGCGTGTAAGTTATTTAGTTTCGGTCAAAACACATTTTTTTACTACAGCATTAAGACTTCTATCTTTAAAAAAATTCTAATGATGCTAAAAGTTTGCCCTCGCAAGGCTGCATTTTTCTGTATATAAACTTTTTACGCTAAGCATCATCTTTAGTTCCAAAACCTTGAAAAACGTGTTTTTTTGGCGTCTTTTTTGTCCACAAATTTGGTGATCAGGGTCACAGCCGAGCCATGTGCATATGGAAATTTGGTTTTTTTGCCATTTGGTCACACATATCAAGCGACCAGGGGAATGGAAAGTCATTTTAGGAAATTTTGAAATTTTCAGTGATTTTAAGGCTGTCAAAGTTGACAAACCTAGAAAAAATGACACTTTTCTTCAAACGCCTGACGACCCAGGGTTTTTTCAAACTGGATATATATTTATATCCTATCTTATAGTCCTTTCCATGACGTTTACAAAAATACCCCACATGACTATGTTTGGACTTAATCCTGAGATTCTACAGCACTTTGAAAATCGAAAAAAATGGATTTTTTTTAAAAAAAAAATTGAATTATCATAAAGGCTCTAGATGATTACTGGATCTTATTTTTATGGACATAGAGGCTCTGGGTGATTGCTGGTTCTCATTTTTATGGACATAGAGGCTCTGGATGGTAACTGGATCTTATTTTTATTGGATAAGGAGGCTCTGGGAGGTAACTGGATCTTATTTTTATGGACATAGGGGCTCTGGGTGGTAACTGGATCTTATTTTTATCGGATAAAGAGGCTCTGGGTGATAACTGGATCTTATTTTTATGGACATAGAGGCTCTGGATGGTAACTGGATCTTATTTTTATTGGATAAAGAGGCTCTGGGAGGTAACTGGATCTTATTTTTATGGACATAGAGGATCTGGATTATAACTGGATCTTATTTTTATGGACATAGGGGCTCTGAATGGTAACTGGATCTTATTTTTATTGGATATAGAAGCTCTGGGTGATAACTGGATCTTATTTTTATGGACATAGGGGCTCTGGGTGGTAACTGGATCTTATTTTTATGGACAAAGAGGCTCTAGATGATTGCTGGTTCTCATTTTTATGAACATAGAGGCTCTGGATGGTAACTGGATCTTATTTTTATTGGATAAAGAGGCTCTGGGTGATAACTGGATCTTTCTTTTATGGACATAGAGGCTCTGGATGGTAACTGGATCTTATTTTTATTGGATAAAGAGGCTCTGGGTGATAACTGGATCTTTCTTTTATGGACATAGAGGCTCTGCATGATTGCTGGATCTCATTTTTATTGAACATAGATGCTCTGGATGTTTACTGGATCATATATAATTAGAAAGAGGTGTTCTGGATGTTACTGGATCTTACGTAAACGGACATAGAGGTTCTAGATGTTTACTGGATCTTGTTTTATTGGACAAAGAGGCTTTGGATGATTACTGGATCTTATTTATTAGACATAGAGGCTCTGCATGATTACTGGATCTCATTTTTATTGAACATTTTGAACTATTAACACTTTTTGAGTGCAAATTTGGGCATAAAAAAATATTGATCCACTGTGCATCAATATTAATTTTTGTTTAAAATCATTACCATAAAATTTGTTAATTTTACCAATTATTTAGTTATTTTTTAACAAAAGTTAAATTAATATTTTTCGGATCATAACTATTATCCTAAAAATTAATTAAGTTAACCAGAAATGTTAATTTTAACCAAATATGTTATAAACGCTATTTTATCGATTTTTCGGCTAAAATTTACATACAAATAATTAAAGTTAGGTAAAATTTAAGTTTTGTGCAGTCGCACAAACAAAACTTACGGCCTATGGATATACGTAAGATATAAATAGTTGAATTTACTTTAATACGGTATTAATGCTTCTGTTTTAAAAAAATCTAATGATGCCAAAGTTGTGTATCGCAAGTCTGCATTTTTCTGTTTATAAATTTTTTGGATTAAGTATCGTCTAAGGGTTCAAAACTTCAAAAAACGAGTATTTTGTGGTCCAAAATATACTTTTACTTCTTATTGATAATAATTAGTTTGGACGAAAACCGGATTAGTTTGAGCAAATTTTTACATCCTGAATGGAGTGAATAGGAGTGAAGAATGTGGATGTACAAAACAAACTTTATGGTGTAATATTAGATTTTGTTGCAACTAAAAGATCTATAAGGGTAAATCCACGAAAGATTTTTTGCAGTAGATTTACTTTTTCATAAAATTCTTCAAAACTATTTGATATTTACATTCGTTTTGTTATTTGATGTATAAAATAAGTCAGCAGCTATCATTCTGTACTTAATTTAGTTAAAATGAAGCTTTAATTAAAGAACTATTGAAGTTTTAAAATATTTTAGGAATAATTTTCCAAAAACTGTGGTTTTTCAAATTCTTTTTTCTAACTAAATACAAATATCATATTTAATCTAAAACAAGACAGTGTGGATTGTAATATTTGTTTATACTCAAAACTAACACAAGAGAGCGTGGAAGTTTCTGGCGTGATCTGTACGTCGTGATTTTTCCAATCTTGGAATCGGGGCCACACATAAATGACGTCACACAAAAAACAAATTTTTTAATCCCACTCCCTTTTCTGTCACAAAATTTTCATTCAAAAAAATTCTTTAGTGTCACAAAACTCTTCTCCCCCTAAATGTTGGATGTCATTTATGAACAACCCTATATGATAAACTTAATTTTAAATTCACAATTTCAAGTGAAGTCAAACTTTTTTAACTTACATATTAAAGTTAATTATATCGAACTGACTTTTCCTGGAACACTGCTCGTAATAAATTTCAATTAAATTTTTCTTTGTATATTATCGTTTAGATGGAAATCTGACTTATTCTTTGTTAAGGTGTGTACTTTTATTATTGAACTAATTTCACTATCATTGTTCGCGATTGAATTACTGAGTGAAGGGAAAAACGAAGAAAAATACTTTATATGATAAAATTCATTCGATAAGTTAAAGCAGTGGTGCGCAACCTTGAGTGCCGCAGCACACTAGTTTGTCGTGAGAAACTCTAACGTGTGCCGCGAAATATTCTTAGATATTTAAGTGTGCCGTGGAGTAAAAAAGGCTGTCCAACGCCAAGTTAAAGTAAAATTAGACTTTTAAATCAGAAATCCATGTTAAAAGCTTGATAAAAATTTTTTTTAAATATATAAATTTCTCAGGTTTAAATAGGAAGGATCAAACATAATTAAAAACTAAAATCAAAATATTGAATACATCATGATTTAATTTTAACTCGTGATTCATTATCACTTTCAAATTTTTTTCAATAAATACGCCCTTATGAAAAAGCACATCTAAAATGTAACATTGGTTAGTTAATCAAAATCTGACATTGTACGTGGCATTTAAGAAAAATTTATTATGATCGGAAAATTGGATTGACTCATCAAGTAGTTTTTACATTTTGGTGACATCAAACTTTTTCCTTGTAAGTATTTGACAATTTTTAAAAACTCTATTAATCGCTAATGATTTTTGAATTTCACAATCAATAATTTCTTTTAAGTTTAACGATGGACAATATTAATAATGCTAGCTATGAACTTGATATAAATGGAAGAAAAATTGAAATATTTGGAGATCCAGGACACGTTTTGAAGCAATATTGTGAGGACTATAATAAGGATGAAGGGCATAAAATAAGTAAGAATTAATTTATTATATATTGCCAGTAATTATGAAATTCATTAACTGGTACTCAGAGGCGTAGTCAAAAAAATTTAAAGGGGGTTGATGGATCTTTTTTCATTCTTTGCTAAAGTTTTTGTACTTGTTGATAGTTTTAAAGGTACGTGAATAATTAAAATACTAATTAAAGCTTTAGAAAAAACGACGGAAATTTTTTAAAACAAAAATAATTTTTCAAAAAAAAATTTTTTCCGGTGGGAGTCCTGCTTAGACTCCTTACGCCCCTTTTGATACTAATTGGAAGTAAGAAGTTCCAAAATTGCAATTAGAATTATTGAAATTAGTTGAATACCCTTAGGGTATTCCTACCTAGGGTAATCCTTGTGCATACCCTAGTGTTATCTTTAAATTTTTAATTATTTTACAAAAAATTTTAATTCCTAACAAACCTTATTTTAGATATTCTGGAAAAAAGCCAAAACAAAATAAACGTTGAAGCATGGGACATTGGAGATGACTTAGGAAAAAACCTATTAATAATTGCAGTGATAAAGAATCGAGCAAATATTGCAAAAATTCTACTAAAACAAAATTTTGATATTGATTATGAAGACAATGGCAGAATGAATGCTATTGACTATGCATGGTCGAATTATGAGAAAGCTCTAAATTACCAAGAAAAGCATACAAGTGAAGAAATATTGATGATACTTTTAGAGGCTAATTCAAAATATCCAAAGGAATATGATCACACCAAAGCACCGGAAAGTGTAAAGAAGTTTGAGGATATGAGTAAGAAGGTGCGAAGTTCTACAGGAAATTTAGATCAACTTAAATGGGAAATTAAAGATCATCCAAAATTATTGTACTATTATAACAAAGATAATGTCTCTCTTATGTCACATGCTGTCGATTCAAACCTTTTCGAGGCATATATTGTAATGTATGAATTGAATTTAAAAATGGGAAAACATGAAGACAGCGTTAAAGCATGCACAGACCAATATGAAAAGTTTGCTATACTTACAAGGAATCGAAACAGAAAAAATGCAAAAACACTTCCATCCGCTCACTTGTCTGTACTTCTTTCAAAATCACACATAGCTAACAATGATGATCAAACTGATAAACACTGGACTCTTATTAAAAATGCCTTCATGTTTCTTGATAAAGATAAAGATTGCTCAATAATTCTACAAGTTGCTGCTACATGGATTCCACTTAAAATATTCTTCGATTTTAAACACGAATCAACTTATTACTTTGATTTAACAACATCAACAAGTATACTTGGAATCATAAGTAATTTTGGACAGATCACAATTGGTGCTAAGAGTTTATCAAATGATATGAAAAAGTCTAAAGTTATAGGAACATTGATACATGAATTATGTCACTGTGCTGCTCTTATAGTATACATGAATGGCTTCAATCCATATCCAATGGGTGAGTCTGATGACAAAAACAAATATGCAAAAGTTATGGCTGAAAGTTTAGCAAAATGTAATCATGAGCCCATTATCGAAAATGTTTTCGAATGTTATCGTCCTCAAAATTATGCCTTAGAGCTGATTGTACGACCGATGCAAATAAAAATTGAGTATCAAGAAGACTCTAGAATGGAAATAGCAATTACAAATTTTCCCAAACTATTTGAATATTTCAAAGATATTTTCATACGAGACTTAAAAGAAGCCTTACCATTATTGAAAAAATTAAAAGAAGTCCCACCAAGGATAGAGTGGAAGGACCTCACAAGTGCAATGAGAGCAAAAATTTTACACAAAAAAGTAACATTTCAAGGTAAAATTGTAAATTTAATTGAACTTCTTGGTGACAATGCATACGATATTAAAGAATTTCGTGATTTTATGACACCAAAAGAAATCGAAGATATTTTAATCACATTGCCAATTAAAGACATTGAGATTGATGCTAGAGTAAGAAAATACACGAGACAAGGAATGATTAAAAGAAACTTTACAAATATTTCAAATATTAAGGCTAAAAGTAGTGCAGACATTATAAGTGATGTTGAAACCTCAAAAATATTTATTCTCACGGAAGCAACAGGAGCTGGGAAGACCACAACATTTGAAGAATTTGAGGAGAAGTTAAAAACATTCAATAAATTATCTTGGGTATCCTTGGTAAAAATGGAAGAACATCAAAAAATGTTTCAAGATATTAAAGAAAATTTTGATGGTTTGACGATATTGAAGAAACTTCTTAATGTTAAACCAGGATTAGAAGAAATAGTCTTTGACAAACTCTACAATAATGGTAAATTAATTCTATTAGTTGATGGACTTGATGGAATTTGTAAAGATTCTAGAAAAATTTTAATAAACACATTAAAAACAATTAGACAAAATCCAGGAAATCAACTGTTGATATCAACACGTCCTCACATAGAAAACGAGCTGACTGATTTTCCTCAGGATAGTTTTTATAAATTTTTGCCATATAACGAACAAGATATATTAAAATTTTTAAATTATAAGAAAAATTCAACGACAGATGGATGCTTTATAACTTTTCTAGAGCACATAGAGAGTCAAAGGTATGAAAAGGAGCACACAATTGATAATCCATTAATTTTATGTTCTATTGTGAAATTTTGTATAGAAAATACGCACTACAAAAAAGATTACTCTAACATTCATTCAATACTTAAATTTCTTTGTGATGATAAACTAAAGGTAATTTGTAAAAATACTGGAATTGACATAAAATCATTAAAAAATATGTCTTACGATTATTATCAGTTTCATGCATTAAACACAATTTTTTCCAACTATGAAATGGAAGTTGACGATTTATCATTTATAAAAACATTTCAAAAAAAGAATTTAAGAAAATTAAACATGGAGCATATTCAAAGTTATGGCATTATAGTCCTAGAACCTAACTCAACTGATTATAATTTTGCACACATAACATTTGCTGAATTTTTTGTAATGAAATATTTTGTTAAACAAATGTTTAAACCTGATTTAGATAAAAAGATTGAAGTGCATATACGAAATATTAATTTTTTGAGAAATGTAGCAAAATTAGTCAATGATTTTAGCATGATTCATAAATTTATATTCAGCTACATGTCAAAAAAGCGAAAAGAGACCAAGCCTCTTGAAAGTGATATTCATAAAGCTGCTAAGGAAAGTATTCCTGGTATTCGTACAGACATTCGCGATTCTTATAAAAATGGTCATCAAGAAGATTTGAAAGCATTCTGGAGGGCCATTTTCAGTAAAAACCATGATTTATTGAAGGAATTAGATCAAACAATTGCAATGTAATTAAGTTAAAAGTATTACACATAATTTAAAATTTTTGGACAAATAAGTTGACGATTTTTAATCGGTCATCCGAAATTTATGAAATAATTTTTGCCGCACTGTATCGTTACATAAGATTGCAATGCTCTATAATTTATCATAAAAATGTTGCCAAGGGCGTAGGGGGAAGGATTTTTGAAGGGGGAAGGAATGCCCAATTTTATAAAATTTATATACTTAAATATTTAGACACTAAGATAGATTTTGCGAGTATTTTTCAACAATTTTTGTAAAATAAAAAAAATTAAAAATTTGTGGTGAATTTTGACATCTAAGACCTTTGGCCTTCTGAACGGCTGCCATATATAAATGTTATCAAAATAATATATTAATAGTTTTTAAATTTTTAAAAAAAATTATAATAAATCAAATCTATATAATCTAAACAAATAAACCTTAAATTTATTATTTTCACGTGGATAATTATTGTAAAAGAAACCAAAACAACTAATGCACCAGCTGATTGTGTCCCATGTCAAATTATAAATATCATAGTCACCGACAAAATTTTACTCTGATAAATTGAGAGATTATCAGTGCATGGCTCTCATTTCTTAGTCATTTTAAAATAAAATCATTCAACCACATAAAAATTAAAGATAACTAAAATGTTAGTACATGTGCTGATCTAGACACTAAAACAGATTCACTAATTTTATATTGTCTATTAAAATTTAAAAAGATTTAATAAAAATAATAGAAATAAATAAACATTTAAAATTAAAAAGTTAAGGTAAGTTTTTGATTTAAATTTTTTTAATAGCTTAAGTTTTGAAAACCATAGATTGAAGTAAATAGATATATAGTTGTTGATCTCAAGTTTATTCCTAGATCATCGAATTTGTTTGAATCATGCTTATGATTCTATGACTGCCTTTTTGTATCACATGCGATGATTCAATGTTTTGCTTATTAATTTGATCCCTGAGTAATAAATATTTTATTATAGTTTAAGTTAAATTTGAGACTTGCTTTGCATAAGTAGTATCAATTTAGAATACAATCATCATTCTGTTAAATCTTCAAATTTAATGGTAAGTAGGACATTTCTATGAGACACATCTATAAAATGACTACATGCCGAAATAGCTCCTAAACAGGAGTTCATGGTTGGCCAGCGCTGTTTGTACTTTAAAATGGAACAAGAATAATTTCAAATTTCCAAATTTATCATTATATTCCAGTACAAAAATGCAGACACCATTTCAAATCCAGTTCCATCTCATCCAACGTCAAATGATAAAAAAATTCGAGAAAGAACTCAACACATCTGATGTCATAGAAATTATCAACATTCCAACTGTCGAAAAATCCCTCGAGATGATTTCATCAATCTGGTTTAAATCAGAAATCATTGCAATGGACAATTTGATCGGAGTAACCATGAAAATTGATGAAAAATTCGACAAAAAATTAATTGATAATTTCAGAAAGTTGAAATTTGATAAGAAAAGTTTAATTTTATTCATTTTTGAGTCAACTTTAGGGAAGTTTGATAATAAAATATTCTGGAAAAATGCTGGTTCTGAGAGAATTTACATGTTGGATGACTTTGATGACTCAGATGGAACTTTGGGTGAATATTGCAAAAAATTCATCATGAAAGAGTTGAAGCTAGAAAAATCTGGTGAGTTTTTGGGGTGATTCCATCAAATTCAGTTACTTTTGGCTTATTTTTCACTAATTTAAGGTGTCCACAAAATATTCCACACCAAGGAAACAATAAAAATCCAAGAACTAGGCAATGAATCTGGCTGCAACCTCCTTATGATTGCCGTTCAAGAAAACAACTGTGAAATGGTTCAAAAACTTCTCGAATACGGATTCCATGTTGACTGTGAAGACACCAATGGACGTAATGCTGTTGAGTTTGCATGGATCAACTTTACTGATGAGACTAGTGATGATGAAGGAAGAAGTAAAGCCAACACGATCGTCATGAGCTTGTTGAAGTTGAATTCAAGATTTCCATCAAAAAAAGTTGGTTTTGATTATAAGAAGGCATCATCAGAGGTCCAAGAATTTATCAACATGTGTGAATGTATGCACAAGCTACTTGGTGAACGGAAGTTGGACGAACTGAAAGAAAATATCGACAAGGAGCCACATTTGTGTCACTTTTACGACAGAAACAACCAAGGCATCATATTTGATCGCAACGATCAAGGAACAATCATCGCAATGCATGAAGACTCAAGCCCACTTTACGAGGAAATTGCCGCTGACATCAACTTAAGTGAATCACCAACAGCTCACTTATTCATCCTCAAATCAAAAACAAAAGTGAATTTTAATCCACAGCAGTCACAGAGACAGTGGATGTGCGTTGAGGATGCCTTCAAAATTCTTGATGGAATTCCTGAATGTTCATTGATCCTCAAAGTTGCTGCAACATGGAAGAAACTCAAGATTTTCTGTGATTTTAAGCAGGATGCTGAATTTTATAAAGATCAGATCAGTTCAGTTACTACAAAAGCTGACATGCTGGCTAATGGAACTATTTACATTGGTGCCAAGAACTTGATGGACAGCATGAAGAAATTTGAGGTCATTGGAGCATTAATTAAGGAAATTAGTCGACTTGCATGCATGATTACGTTCATGAATCACACAAATCCTTACTCATGCAGTAAACATTCGTCATCAAAGAGAAAATATGAGGAATTTGTGGTCAAAGAGTGTGAGAGGAACCAAAAATCTGAAATATTAATTGAAAATGCTTTTAATGGACCAAAGGAACTGATTCATTCAGAGTTAATTGCATCCGTTGTGGAAATGATGATGAAGTATCGAGTCTGTAGTGAAGGAAATGCCCCACAAGATGCAGAAAAGCTGAGGAAGTTGCAGGAAAATCAGAAAAATTTCAAAGAACTCTTCAAGTATCACAAGGACACATTTGAGCCGCGAATGATTGAAACTTTGGGTGTCCTAAAGATGTTGCATGACAACAGTCAGGTCATAAAGTTCGAGAATCTTACAAAGTCGATGAAGGAACGGGTATCACATGGAAAAATTATTATGCAGGTATGAGAATCTAATCTGGGGCAGGTTTCTAGGGTTACCCACCCTAGGGTAGGCAAGGTACCCTTAAGGGTATCCCATCCTACTTGGTATACTGAGCATTCTGTCCATATTAATTTTATTTTTTTCAATCTTAGGGCGTCGAGACAACTTTCTACGATCTTCTAGGAAATGATTCAGATATTCTCAGGCTACTCACATCCAGTGAGATCAGAGACTGCCTTATTAAAAACCAAACAATCAAAATCTCTGAAAAAAGTAAAGTAAATACACAATGTGAGATAATAAGAAGAAAATTTGTGGATGTAAGAACGGAAATGGATGACAAAGTTCAGGATGATGATATTGATGTGAATAAGAATGTCAAAAACTACATGCAGATCAAAAGTGAGACAGAAAATGAAAAGTTTTTCCTTCTTGCTGACCAGGATAAGAGAATCAGGACTGCAACTTTTGTGGACCTGTATGTAAAATTGAATGATAGCTATAAGAGCTCTTGGGTGTCATACATTAAGGTCAAAGATCATAAAGAGATAATTGAAGAATATGCAAAAAGTGACAAAAAATTGACAGTTAAGATGATCCATGAGATGTTCCAGAAAATTCTCAACCTAAAATCAGAAATGGAGATAAGAATCTTCAAAAAGTTATTTGACATCAATAAGGTCATATTGTTGCTTGACACTATTGACGACTTAGGTCCAAAGATCTTTGAATTCTTCGTAAAATTGCTGATAATCCTCAAAAAAGAGAGAAAAAATAAGCTTTGGATCGCATTTCAGCCACAAAACATCAAAAGACTTGAAGATATTTTTGAGATTTCGGCATACAAGACAGTCATAACAATCTACCGGAAGGAAAAGAGGAAGTTTATTGAAACAACATTAAAAAGTTTAAATTATTGTAACTCATCGCAGAGGTTCAAGATCGCACAGGAAATTTTATCCTTAATTGACAGGATTGAGGAGGATTTGTGTCACTTGTGTCCAATTGAGAATCCACAGATCATCGAGAACATCACAGCATTATTCATCAGATCAAAAATTGACATCAACACAAGCCTCTGTGAGATATTTGAGAAGGTCGTCGACCGAATCAGAAGAAAAACTGAACAAAATTTCAAAAGTGGTGAGAAAAATCCACTGGCTGGTGTCCAATTGTTGAAATTCCATCAAGCATTTGCCTTAAGATCAGCATTTGGGAATCATTATGATGAAAAGTTTGGATTTAAGCTTGAAGATCTGACAATTGAGAAGAATTGGGAAAAAGAGAAGCACAAATACACGTCAGAAAAGATTACAAGATATAAATTCCTAACACAAGATCCAGACCATCGTAATTCATTTGATTTTGCTCATGAATCTTACAATCAGTTCTACATGGCTCAATTCATAATATCAAATTTATTCAACCACGATCCATCAATCAAACCTGAAGAATTCGGAAAGGTTCTCAAGATTCTCTCAATCATGGAAACTGAGCAGAAAAAGTTCCAAATTTCTCGCCTTTTTCTATTAAATTTCATGCGAAATGAAGTCAAGACAGGAAAGCAGAAGCTGCATCCAAAAGCTGAATCGCTGGTTATTAAGGAGGCTTTAGGGATTCTCAAAGACAGGGGAAGCAAGCTGTCACTTAGATCCTTAGAATTATGGTCTATATTCCTAACTAAAAATTCAGTCTTCCTCAAAATCCTCTGGCAAGTTGATGAAAAATCCAACATGATAAAATTATTCCTTACAAATGGCTTTTTGACTGATGCTGATGACTTTAAGAAGTTCATTGACCTTGTTGAGTATTGTTTTGATTCTAATTGGCATGAGATGTTCAACACAAGTGGACAAACGTTAATTTGTGATGATGAAATTGGAAATTTTGAAGATAAATTTGATAAAAATTTCCTCAAACTTCTCAGCTTAATTGAGGAGAATATGAAGGTTGAGGATGAAAAATTGGTTTACAATAAATTGATTGATTTGAAGATTTTTAAATATGTTGACGTGAAAATCTTGAATAAAATGCTACCAAGGATTTATGACATCTACAAATTCAGAAAATCAGAATTAATCGACAAAATCATCAAATTTGTGGAATTTTATGCATCGAAACCGTCAAATGAGGACGGGTTGATGTATCTTGGACTGAGTATTGAAGAATTATTAGACAACGACAGGGACAGCATCAGGAAGGTTCTATTTTTTAATTACCGATCAGATTTACATCCTTTGGTCCATGCCATCAGATCCACAGACATCAGCATGTTTAGAATGTACAAAAATCTTTACATGACATACAAAGACTCATGGACAGAGCTGCAGGATATAATAATCCTTTATTCAATCATCTTCAAGTACATTTCATTCATTCATGATCCAGTCTATCCAGAATTTGAGAAATTCCTGAAGGAAATTTTCTCAGAAAATATGAATCGACTCAAGGAATTCATCAGGGATTATTTTGTTGTTGCCAAGAGAATTTTAGTCCGTAAGAATATCCTGGATAGCTTTATGAAATTGATGGCTTATGTCTTTAGTGACGTTGAGATGAATCAGCTCCAAATGTCGACAAGGTTTACAACTTTTAATGATGTTATATTGTAATACGCCTTGTTCGACAACTCCCCCCCCCCGTCCTCAGAATATAATTTTTGACCCCTTCTCATCTTGAAAGGTCAGATCCCCTGAAAAATTTCTATGTATACCACTACACGACTAAGGTCGGTTTCTAGGGCTACCCAAGATACACCAACCTCCACCTAGATTAACCCAAAGGTAGGGTAGATGGGGTACCTTAGGAGAAGGTAGGTAGGATGTTACCCGGTATAGAGTAGAGTAGAATACCTCGGATAGCACTAGAAACCAGTCACTGGTCTAAAATTTTCAGGGTACCAACCTGTCAAGGGGGGTGCAAGATGGTTTTCCTTTACAAATCTTAATCCTGGATGGGTCCACGCTCTCCCTTGGCTATGCCCATACTCAATATACACATTTTTACTAGACTTGTTAATATTAATAATCGTAATATTTCATACTCAAAATTACTATTTATTGTCATAACTTATTATCAACTTATTATTCTCTATAAAACAATAAAAAATCTCACTTTTGAGATTATTCTCTTAATATGAATCATTTAACTCTCTAAGAGCTTGACTTATATCACCTGAGTCTTGCTCTTTTCCTCTCTCAATCATCTTGTCTACACTTTTTGTCATTTCTCTCGCTGCACACTCTTCAGTCTTACCATGAACATCAAACTGTTCATATTCCTCATCAGTCTTTTTGTGTCTGTAAATTCTCAAGATCAATGTGGAATTTCTGGAATTAATTCTGGAGGTCCAAGCGGTCTAATTTTTAATGGAGAACTAGCTCAAGATGGTCAATGGCCATGGGCAGCTGCATTGTACCTTATTGATGGAAAATATCGGAATTATTTCTGTTCTGGGACGTTGATTGGTGACCGGTTTGTTCTTACAGGTGAGGTTTTTTTTTGGATATTTGGAGTGACTGTCGAATGATTTGTATGGCATAGGTTATGGCTGAATTTCAAATCTTGAGGTCTTAGGAAGGCTGTTAAGATAAATTACAGAGAACCAGTCAATACTTAGTAGAACTTATTTCTCAGGACATGTCTTAAGCCAGTGTTTGGCAAACAGTAGAGAATTGAGTATGAGATCCTTTCAAAAAGGAATAAATTTACCTGCTTTTTTACTCACACACACTTCTAAAGATGCAAGTTAAACTCAAATTTTTTAATGCAACTTGCCGCGTGAACTTCATGACTCATAAGTGCGTCGTCAAACAAAATAGTTTAGATGATATAGTTCGTCATAGTTGAGCTAAATTTTAAAAATAATTCCTTCCTTTTCTGTTGAAAGTTTAAAGCATAAATACAATAAAAAGCAACAGACATTCAAAACTAGACAACAAATAATTTCTGGTTTATTACTTCAAATGCACAAAACTAGTCAACAAAGAGAAACAACAACAAATTCAGGAATTTCGTACACAATCTAGTTTTACTCATAAATCTTGTAGTTATACCGTTAAGTTAAAGCAGATAATGCAAGGTTAAAAGACATTACCATTTGATCATGTTTATCAGTTACAGAGAGTAACTTGGCTCTCTGAGAGCAATTTTGTATGTGTTAATTACTTGGGAGATTCCCATTACTTCAAATAACCAGAACTCAATAATCATTTTACAACAGAATTATGGATTTTCCAATTTATAAAATTTTATTTCCATGAACTAGCTGCTCATTGCATCCAAGGCAAAGGAAATTCCAAATTTGGGGCCGAAAGAATCTCCGTTACACTTGGAACAGCTGATTCATCAGAAAACAAAGGAGTCATTCGAAATGTCGCCGAAGTTAAAACTCATCCTGAATGGAATATCGAATTTGGCACTCCATATGATGCTGACATAGCAATCATCAAGCTTGATCGTCCTGTTCAATTTTCTAACAAACTTCGTCCAATTTGTCTGCCAAGTTCTTATGAGAAAGTATTTGAAGTTAATGGATTTGTGGCTGGTTATGGAGTGTCTAATGATGATGTTTTGGATGGGAAGTTGAGGTTCTTGAAAATTCCAACTGTGACACAAGAAAATTGTTTATTGCATCCAAGTGGATTCTCAACAACAGCATCAAAAAGGACCTTTTGTGGAGGGGATTTGACCAAAAGTGCATGTAAGTGACATGAGAGCTTCCTAGAACAATATTTAAATTTGATGACTAAAATCTCATTACAGGCAAAGGTGACAGTGGAGCTGGATTTGTTATAGCATCTTTTACATCATCCTATAAAATTATTGGAATTGTATCAGCTGCAATTTTGGGGCCGGGTGAAAACTGCAGAGCTAATAGTTATGCTGTATTTACAAGTGTTCCTTTGTTTGTTGAGTGGATTTTGAAGGAAATTGGTCGTGAGAAGGAATTAAGGTGAGAATATTTTCCTGAAGATATTCTTATGCCTCAGGTTCTAGACATGACAAAACTTTCGAAAAATCTAATTTTCTTCATTTCAGTAACGAAGTCTGGAACTCATACGACCCATCCAGATCACAAATACCTCCAAACTCTGTCTATGTTGATGAAGGTGACGTAAGGGTTTATGTAGCAAGGCGAAAGACTAATGGAAACCTGATTATTGGGAAGTTCATTCCTTCATTGAATTCAATCTTTGTCCCTTACTATGGAGGAGAATTGAGATTCTGGGATGACATTGAAATTTTGGCGACAAATAAAAAATGTAAGAATTTTTCCAAAGCTCACCTTAGTCAAGTCAAGTTCGAGCTCTAAAATGGTCCAATACATCCTTAAAAATTCTTAATGCAACATTTCTCAATATTTTTCAGACCAATGGATTCCATTTAGTGGTTCTTTCCCACCAAATGCTGTTCAAGGTGGCTATGAAGGAAGCATCAAACTCTTTGTAGGACGTAAAATGATCGATGGTAATCCAATTATTGGAAAAATTGTGGATTCAACAAAAAAAATCTTTGTTCCATACTTTTCAAAGGAGCATGAATTTCAAAATGATTTTGACATTTTAGTGTTGAGGTAAGAGATGTGTAAGGTATGGGAAAATGAACCTAGTTGATGTCTTACATTGATGTCATTCACAGTGACGACGGCTGGACATCATTCAACTCCACAACAGACAAAATACCATCAGATGCTATCCTAATGAATGAAGGTGATGTGGAGACGTACGTAGCAAGACGAAAACTAGGAAACAACTTAATTGTTGGAAAGTATATCCCAATGTGGAAATTGGTTTATGTAACTTACAATGGAGTGGAACAGAGATTTGATGACGAAATTGAGATCATGACTACAAATAAGCGTCGTAAGTTGACATAATTAAATTATGGGCTACCCAGGGTACCCTACTCTAGGTAGGTAGGGTACACCCTTGGTAGGATAGAGTAAGTTGACCACTGCTTAAATAAAACTTAACTTTTTTCAGACAAATGGATTTCATTTACGGGAGTATTTCCGTCCAATGCTGTTCAAGGTGGATATGAGGGAAGATCAAAGCTTTATGTCGGAAGAGTTAAGCATAATGGAAAATATATCATCGGAAAAGTTATTGACACAACTAAAACAATATCTGTTGGGTATTTTGATAAGGAATTTAAGTACCAAACTTCATTTGACATTTTAGTTCTTGATAATTGAAAATAAAATTATATTTTTGAGAATAAAATAATTTCTCTCTCTTAATTAGTACTCAGATTGTTTTACTCTCTGTTATTGAACATAATTTTATTCTCTTATTTAAAATTGATCAACCTCTGAGCATTGAGAATTAGAAACATTTCAGTATCGTCATGATCATCAAACTGTTTACACTTATTCTCAGCCTAGCTGTTTCAGTCAACTCTCAACTTCAGTGTGGAATTTCTGGAAATAAATCTAAAGGTTCAGAAGATGTAAAATCCAAAGTACAACTAGCTGAAGATGATCAATGGCCTTGGGCAGCTGCATTGTATCTTAAAGATGGAAATCATAAGCAATATTTATGTTCTGGGACCTTGATAAGTGATCAATATATTCTTACTGGTAAGTCTTGCATGATTGTAGACCAGTGGTGGGCAAACTGGTTTCCATGGCACACTATCATGCCTTAGTGGATGCTCTAGTGTGTCGTGAATAGTTTATTCTTTGATATGATGTGCAGGGCATTAATTCAAGGATCGAAGTGTGCCTTGGTACAAAAAATGTTGTCCAACACTGCTTTAGAGTTTAAAAACTTTGACCTTGGCCTTTAAACTTGGTGTCAGTTGATATTAAAAAAGGGAGATCACCAAACTTT
The DNA here is from genome assembly GCA_963573255.1 of Chironomus tentans. Classification (NCBI taxonomy): domain Eukaryota; kingdom Metazoa; phylum Arthropoda; class Insecta; order Diptera; family Chironomidae; genus Chironomus; species Chironomus tentans. The sequence continues at coordinate 1,516,079 of OY754305.1, forward strand.
ATCTAATTGTTCAATTTTCAACAGCCGCTCATTGTATCCATAATAAAGCAGCAACAAGGCTCTCACTTGATCAAATCTCAATTACCCTCGGAGCAATTGACTCATCCAACAACAACGGCAATATTTTTGATGTTATCGAAGTTAAAACCCATCCAGAATGGAACACAACTCATGACACACGATACGATGCAGATCTTGCGATCATCAAGTTAAATAATTCTGTAGAATTCTCAGAAAGTATCCAGCCAGTTTGTCTACCTAGGTCAGATGAGAAAGTTTTTGAAGTTACTGGTTTTATGGCAAGTTATGGGACATACTCAAATGAGGATGGAATTGACGGAAAATTGAGATATTCGAAAATTCCAACTGTTAGTCAAGAAGATTGCTTGTGGCATCCTGGTGGGGCTTTTAAGGCTGCATCAAATAGGACATTTTGTGGTGGTAATTTGACTAAAAGTGCTTGTGAGTAGATTTACAAACTTAAGTTGCATTTTAACATTAATGCTGGACTTTCCAGGCAAAGGTGACAGTGGAGCTGGATTTGTAATAGAGTCACATTCAGGTTCCTACAAAATTATTGGAATTGTATCAGCTGCGATACTTAACTCGACTGAGAACTGTAGACCTGATAGCTATGCTGTGTTCACAAATGTTCCATTGTTTGTCAATTGGATATTGACTGAAATTGGCCGTGTTGATGAAATTAGGTGAGATTTTTGCTAGCAGCTAAATACAGTGTCGAACATAAGTTGAGTTTGAACTGCATTGTAGTTATTTTCAGTCAATCTAGTTTTAATTATGAATAACTTTCAGCCACCAAGTTTGGAATTCTTACAATTCATCCACAAACTTTATATTCCCTGATTCTGTGTACGTCAATGAAGGTGACATGAAAGCATATGTTGCAAGACGAAAGATTGGTGATAATTTGATCGTTGGCAAATTCCTTGAAAAGTTGAAGACAATCTTTGTGCCTTACTTTGGTGGAGAATTGAAATTTCATGATGGAATTGAGATTTTGGCATCGAGTAAAATTCGTGAGTATTTTTTTTGTCTTTGTCTGCCTATCAAATGTGCTTTCGGATGACATACCAACCCTATACATTTTTCTTCTAGCCTAATGCACAGTGCATCATTACCAGTTGGTATAATAACATTTAATTATATATTCATTCTTTTTCAGCTCAATGGATTCCATTTACTGGAACGTTCCCTCATAATGCAGTTCAAGGAGGATATGAAGGAGATACCAAACTTTTTGTCGGTCGTAAAATGATTGATGGGAAAAATGTAATTGGAAAAGTTGTTAACAAAACAATTTATGTGCCATATTTTGCCAAAGAACTTTCGTATCAAGATTTTGAGATTTTGGTGTTGTGGTAAGAATTTTTAATTTATTCTCAATTTTGTCAAATTGTTGAAATTATTCCTTATTTCTCAGTGATGAAGGCTGGTCTCCATATAACTCATCAACCGATCCAATACCCACAAACTCAATATCCGTGGATGAAGGTGATGCAAAGACTTATGTTGCAAGAAGACGACACGCAAATAATTTAATAATTGGAAAATTGGTTCCAGTCTTTAAGTCAATTTACTTACCATTTTTGGGACAAGAGCTGAGATTTAAAGATGGAATTGAAATTTTGACGACAAGTAAACGACGTAAGGAATTTTGCTTTATTTGTTAATTGATCAGATTTTAAATTTTAAGTGAGGTTAAGGTTAATAGGGTAGAGTTGGGTAGGGTACAAAATATTATCAAATTCACCAACAGTAATATAAAAGATCAAATTTCACTCTAACTTTCAGACCAATGGATCTCATTCAATGGAACATTCCCAACAAATGCAGTTCTGGGTGGATTTGAAGGATCAGCAAAGCTTTATGTAGGTCGAAGAATGCACGATGGAAAGAACGTAATAGGAAAGGTCATCGACACCATGAAGATGATTTACATTGGCTATTTCTCAATTGAGTATGGATTTAGCGACTCTTTTGAGATTCTAGTTCTGAATTAAAATGAATCTTTTTTTTTTGAGAAAAGATGAATAAAAATGAGCAGCCAATCAGCATTGGTTATGACATTTTTACTCTCTGTGTTGAACACCTTACTCTTATCTCTTTGATCTCTCAGTTTCTTCGTTCCTTTCTAATTCCAAAATCTTCAGTCTCGTCATGATCACCAAACTGTTTACACTTATCCTCAGCCTTGCTGTGTCAGTAAATTCTCAAAATCAATGTGGAATTTCAGGATCCAAATTTGTAAGTTCAGATGGTCTTGCTTACAATGGAAAATTAGCAGATGATGGTCAATGGCCTTGGGCTGCTGCATTGTATCTTAAAAATGGAAACTCGAGAGGATATTATTGTTCTGGGACGTTGATAAGTGATCAATATGTGCTGACAGGTAAGGAATCAATTAAAATTATTAACTTGGACTCTATTCAGGGATGTATTCGAGAGATTTGGGGTCAAATACTTTCCGTTATCTTATAATGACCCCAAAATTGTTGGTTTACTTCCTAGTTTTTACATAAATCACTACAACTTTTCAATTGAACATAACAACTTCTGAAAAAAGAAACCCAACTTAGTCATACAATTCCAGAAACTTCTTTATAAAAATCCCACAGCAAATTTTTATAATTATCACATTTATTATATGGCTAAGGAAACAAAACCGGTTATAAACAACCGTAAATGCTAAGATTGTGGGGAATTCCCATGTTTACTTGTTATTGCATTTAACCCAGAGAGTTCAACGTTATCAGAATAAGAAGATAGAAAGAGAAAAAATCTTGAGAATCATAAGCACTTCAATATGATCATATGTTCATAATATTGACAGTTTTCTTTCTGTTGAGAGAAATGAGCAACATGTGAATGTGAGTGAGAATTTAAGGAATAAGAAGAGAGAATTGTTCATTATGAGATAGGAATTAGTTGAGCTGAAGTTGTTTGGTACTTGATTGATCAAATATGATCAAAACTCAGCAACTACCTTACCCTCAACCTCCAATTATTGGGGGCTATCCAATTATTGTCCTCAGCAAAAATTCAAAAACTAATAAAATAAATTTCTTTAATCCTCTTTTTAGCTGCCCACTGCATCCAAGACAAAGGCAGTCCCAAATTTGAAACAAACATAATTTCCGTCACGCTTGGAGTTGCCGATGCATCAAACAATCGTGGAGAGAAATTCGATGTCGTAGAAGTCAAAATGCATCCAGAATGGAGTACAGCTCATGGCACAAAATACGATGCTGACCTTGCAATCCTAAAACTTGGACGTTCTGTTAGATTCTCAAAGAAAATTCAACCAGCATGTCTGCCAAGTTCGTATGAGAAAGTGTTTGAAGTCACTGGATTTATGGCTGGATATGGAGTCACTAATAATGATGTTCTTGATGAAAAGTTGAGATATTTGAAGATTCCAACAGTCACACAGGAAAACTGCTTATGGCATCCAAGTGGATTCCACACGACAGCATCAAAAAGGACCTTTTGTGGTGGGGATTTGAGTCAGACTGCTTGTAAGATTTATTGGAAATTTTTGTTTATTTCTGAAAAATTAATGTTTTTGAATAATTTCAGGTAAAGGTGACAGTGGAGCTGGATTTGTTGTCAGATCGCATACAGGATCTTTCAAAATTATTGGAATTGTATCCGCAGCTATACTTGAACTTGGGCAAAATTGTAGATCTGATAGTTATGCTGTGTTCACAAATGTTCCTTTGTTTGTTGATTGGATTTTGACTGAGACAGGACGTGCTGGTGAGATTAGGTGAGGTCCACGTCCTTTGACTACGGTCACTGCTTGAAATAAAAATAATTCAAACCTTCTGCATTTTAGAAACGAAGTCTGGAATCTTTACAATCCATCAACAGACGTCATTGCAAGAAATTCTATCTACAGTGACGAAGGGGACGTCAAGGCTTATGTAGCACGACGAATGCATGAAAATAACTTGATCATTGGTAAATTTGTTCGTCCACATAAGACAATTTATGTGCCATACTATGGAGAGGAACTGAAATTTGAGGATGGAATTGAGATTTTAGCATCGGATAAGAACCGTGAGTAGACCATTGATCATTGATTGTCATGACTTTACAGACATCAACTTAAATTTTTCGAGCCATTCCTTGAAATTCTAAATTTTAAATGCCTTTAATTTCAGACCGATGGATACAATTTACTGGATCCTTCCCAAATAACGCTGTTCAAGGTGGATATGAAGGTGAAGCAAAGCTCTTTGTAGGCAGACGGATGCATGAAGGAAAATATATAATTGGAAAAGTAGTGGATACAGTCAAGGCTATTTTCCTTCCACTTCTCTGGAAAGAACACAGATTTGATGATTTTGAAATTTTAGTTTTGGAATAAAATTATTTTACAGATTTGCTTTTAATAGTTTTAGTAATTTTTATTGTTGATCCGAAAAATATTTTATGATTTTATTGAACTCTTGCGTCAGTGTTTGGCTTGACATCTTAAAAAATATTGCAGCTAAAACAGAAAAAAATTGAAAATTATCAAAAATCAGGTAAATTTTAAAATTTAAGCTCAAAATTTTCCATTCACACTTTTTAATTTCATTCTTACTAATACGATTAATCCAAAACTAAATTTCGATATTCACTCGAGCTTCGAGAAGACATCCAAATGATGCAAATCCTTTTCAATACGGAAATGATGAACTTCCATAACATGAAGTCGAAGATCACTTCGTTCACTAATTTTCATGCCGGAATATTGGACTAGTTTAGCTGTATATGGATATTCACAGAAGAACTTTCCATTGACTGACACTCTGATGCCTTGATGCTCAAATCCGAAGGCTATTTTGAAGATTTTCTCAAAGTCAAATGGAAAGCCGCCGTACGATTCTTCTTCAGACTCAACGAAACTAAAAAAGAATAATTATTATTATTAATTAATAGTTTTGGAAGCTAAAGTTTGCATCTTTGAAGCAGAAGTTTGCATCTTTGAAGCAAACTAGAACTTACAACATATTATCATTAACGCAGTTATTTCTCACAACTTTGTGCTGCGAAAATTGAACATCAAAAGTAAATGCTTGCTTTTCACTCCTTCCAACTAAAAATTTAATCCTAAAAGCTCCATTTGGATTTCCACCGGTACTTCCTTTAACAACAAGAACACTGCCTTCCTTAAATGGCGCTGGAATGTCATTCGAAAATATCAAATGTGGCGGTAATCTCGACTGTACTAATGGATATGTAAATGGAAAGGTTCGACGATGGTCGAATTGAATTATACGATCGACGTCTCGTACGACTTGGCAGGATTGAATGCGCTTGACTGATGCGCGAAAGATGTAGTCACAAAAGTGAATGGAATTGATGCTGATGTGGAAACGGTCGAGACCGATGAGAATGTAGAATGTGAATCTGTCACCTGGAAAATTTGAGAATTTTAATGAAAATTATCTAGCACAGTGTTGTCCAAACTTTTTTGAGCCACGGCACACTTGACTGAATTAAAAAAATTTACGGCACACCTGGGCAATTGCCATGGCACACCAGTGTGCCGCGGCACACAGTTTGGGCAACACTGATTCTAGCTAATTAAAAAACGATTAACTAAAAAAAATATCAAAAACAAATAAATTTAAAAAACACTCAAAATTTTGACATTATCAGCTTGTAGAATCAAATGGTCTATAAATAACTGCTGAAAATATTTTTTAAGCTATCAATATTATTATGCAATTAAGTGATAAATTTTTTTATCAATTTTGTGCAGAAATCTGTTTTAAATCACGCTGACTTGATAATGAAAAAAAAATTGTATTTTTTGGTTGCTATAAATTGGAGTGGAGTCTGAACTGATTTTTTAAAGTGACTTTTAATGTAAAATGAGTTTTTGAAAACAGGAGAATTTAAAAATGTTAAATTTTTGACATTAGTTTTTTTTCATATTACAAGTTATAAATTTTAAAAATAAAAAATTATAAATTAAATTTTTTTTAAATTTAAGAAAATATTTCATTTTCTCTTGAAAAACCAAAAATTCAGAAATGTGTTTTTTTTTAAAAAAATGTTAAAAATTTAAAAAGTGTTAAAAATGTTCAAAATTTAAAAAATGTTAAAAATTTAAAAAACGTTAAAAATTTAAAAAATGTTAAAAATTTAAAAAATGTTAACAATTTAAAAATGTTAAAAATTTAAAAAATGTTAAAAATTTAAAAATGTAAAAAATTAAAAAAATGTTAAAAATTTAAAAATGTTAAAAATGTTAAAAATTTAAAAAATGTTAAAAAATGTTAAAAATTTAAAAATGTTAATAATTTAAAAATGTTAAAAATTTAAGAAATGTTAAAAATTTAAAAAATGTTTAAAATTTAAAAAATGTTAAAGACTTAAATTAATAAAAGTTTTTTTTAAATTCAATAATTTTTTTTATTTAAGAAATGAAAAAAATAAGTGGCAAGTTTTTCCACGGTACCATAAAACATAATTCCCCGTCAAGATATTTCTAAATCTATTAAAAATCCCACATTATTCATGACGTTCTCCACATTTATTATTTCATTAAAAAGCGATAACAAGTCACATCTAATGATACGACACATTAAATAATTTTTGCGATACACAAAACTTTTGACGGACATAATCACAACAGTAAGCATTGATAAAAGCAGTCATAAAAAAATTAGATGATGTTAGAGAAAAAAATTCCATTTCGTCACCTGATTTTAGTGGATTTGGCTCTTTTGTAAACATTCCTGGTGATGTCTCGGCTGCTCCGAATTCACCTGTGAAAATTTATGATTTTATCAATTTTTAGGGCTGTATTTCAGGGGGTGGGGGTCCAAAATGTCAAAAATATTAAAACTGTTTGTTGAAAAAAAGTTTTGATGGTTTTAAAATAAGAATTTCAAAGCATTTTCCAGGGAGGGGTCCAAATTCATTTCTTTTTTATTTTGAAATTTCAAGAGATCTTATACAAATTTCAATTTGAATAGTTGGAATCTGAAACCTTTCCCACTCCCTCCCCCACCATGCTGATATCAAATCCATCTCTAAAATCTTCAAAATTTTAATCAATCCAACCCCAAAAACTCACCATTAATCTTCGTATTCCTAATAATCTGTTCATTTTCACCAAACACAACATTCAAATGCAACGGGATATCCCCAGATGCTTTGTCACCCAAAAAATTCACGAAGAAATTCTCCGCTGTTTTCCTTGCAATTCCACTAATAACAATTACGTGACCAAACTCCAATGGTGACTGAAATGATCCCGTAAACTTCACCATAATTATTTTTTTCTTAATTTAAAAGCAACAAAAAATGATCCAACAACTACGAAAGACGAAAAATGACTAAAGATTTATTTCGTGATTGATAAAAAAACAAGCAGCCTGTATCTTATCAATGAAGTTTTTTGTGATGTGTGGCTTGGCGCATGGACTGTGACATTTGTGTGACAGAATTGGTTGTGATAGTTACTTGTAATAAATTATTGATTTATTAAGGTTTGATTATAGGTTTTTTGGATGTGTAGATGGCAGATTGACAGACATGCTGATAGTAGGTAGGCAGATGGACTAATATTTAATCACATTTGACACTTTACAAAAACTTAATCGTAATCCTCAATTTCGATTTCAATCTCTTGATTATTTTCATTTATATTCCTTTCTGCTAGATCATCCTTTTCAGATGCAACACTTTCAGCTGTCATTTCATCAGGAACAATATTATCAAACTCCCAACCCAACCTGCTCAAACTTTCTGAATCACTGCTCACAGAAACACTAGAAACACTTGATAAATCCTCGATGGTTAACGAATAAATGCTTTGTGAGCATGAAGCTATGTCATCGTTGATTTCATGCTCATTGTTGGAGAATATGTCATGCAAACTGTCCCAACCATTCCAGTAGATTTTGACAATACATGATACGATAATTTCAACTAGAAATATCAGAAGTGCAGTATAATATGCAAATATACAGATTTGAAAGCCAATTATTAAGTCATCAAAGTCCAAGATCAGTTGACCAGACCCAATATCCATAGGCATTAAATTCCACTTCGTTTTTGTATACTTTTCAAAAATATTCTTTACAATTCCACCAGAAATTGCACCCTCAATGATGTCCTTCATCCGTTCATTCCATAAATTTGGATACAAAAATCCAAAAGCATGCATAAATCTTTCCATTGGTGCTGGGACAAACCAGTTTGTAAAAGCCTTTTTTCGGATAGTACTTCCGATTTCCTTTTCTAGGTTACATATGAGAATAGAGCCGTTATACGAGGGATCAAAGATTAAATTGCTAACGTATGGATCATAATTGTCCTCATGTGATGAATAAGTTTGCAAACTGAAATCAGAAAGGATTAAAATTTTGATTTGATTTTAAATTTTTCAACTTACCCAAAAACATTACCATCAGAATCAATGTCAACTATTTCTAGTATATCTTTAGAAACAATGAGTCGAATATTTTTATCCCTTAATTCATCCACAGTTTTAATTTCAGGCTTTCGAACTCCAAAAATTGTAAACTCAATCATTTCCGTCACATAAATTGTTCTTAGGATAAAGAAGCAGATGATGAAAAATAGCCAAGTTAGTCTGCAGAATCTTCTAGCTTGCAGTTCTGTACTTCTAACGCCAAGTACAATTTTGATAGATTTTAGGATTAAAAGTGGAAATGCAGTTGTTAATTTATTTAATTTTTGAATTATGGCTCCTAAGATGAGCATTATAATGACTGTTATGCTGATTGACATCCACGTCCAAAACTCAAATGGGAGAAGAAGCTTCTCAATAGATGTATATTGATCAGGTGGAGGAATATAAATCCGATAGCTTTAAATGAAATTATGGAAAATTAAGATGGAGTCTGAAGCTTCTGTCTTTACTTACTCAGATTCAATATTTAAGATGACGATATTCGATAATTCCGTTTTAGACTTAACTTCAGCTAAAATATGTATGGCAGGTGTAATCATGACATTATAAATCTGTTTAGGATGCTGCGTATGTTCTAAACATTTGTCATTCATACAGATGCTGAATATGGTTGTAAAATTCAGTTCCGTGGCCAGGAAATTCATGATGTCATAAATTGGTCCTGCTATGTTAATATCCTTTGTGTAAGGTGCTTGATAAAATTCAATGAACAAGTCTTTATTTAGAATTCCTGTGATCATTGCGCAGTTGTGGAAATTGTTGTACTTTTTTGGGAATAATGGAGAGACTGTCCATTGTAAATTTGTGGATGAGAATTCGTTAATTTTGATCAATGTTTGATTTTCATGACAATTTTCTAAATCATCGCGGTTCTCGAATGTCCAAAGTTCAATATTTGAGTCATTCTTTCTGGGAATAATGAAGTAGTAATAAGGTGTAATGGCAAGATTAGTCCTTAGACTGGAAATTTCCACTTCTGATGTATTTACGCAGTAGACGAACAATCTTATTGGATTTATGAATTTTATATTGATTGGATCTAACTTGTTGAAATGACTAAAGCTCTGAAAATTGTCAAACAGCAAAATTGTCTGATTTTCAATCCAATTAATGAATTTAATTGAACTTTGCTTCCTGAGGACAGTCACAGTCATCGAGTTGTTGAGGTTTTCTAGAACGTTTCCAATCAATTCATCTTGGGATCCATTATAGTCAATAATGTCGATATTTCTAGAGTATTTTGAATAAAACTTCTCAATTGCATCACAAATCGACAGACTTATCTGAGTTATATTAACTTCTGATGCAATTTGATGATTGAACAATAAAAAAAATGCTGCAGAGATAATTGGTAGCTTCATTATTTTATTTTGCGTCTTATTACTTCGAGAAAGCTTTGCGTATTGAAGCTACATTGGAAAATTGAATAAACATTTGAACTTTTTCAGGGACATTGGAGTACAAGTAAATAGAAAACTGTACACAATTGATAATCTTTTACACAAAACTTGATTTACATTTTTCATTTTCATATGTTTGAATTACCCGTCAAGAATAGCTGTCATTTTATCAACAAAGTTACATTATTCTGGAAGTTTTATGAAAGCTTTATAAATATTTTTTAGATTTTTCATTTTTAATGAGAATTTATGGGTTTGGTCAATACGATCTTTAAAATATTTAGAAATTTTCATCAATGTTTGCTTATTATTTTCAAAAAATTTGTTTACATCAAATTCATCATTAATCATAGCGCAAATTTCGTCGCTTTTTTCCATCGTCAAAATATTTAAGAAAATCTCGCAAAATTCTTCAACTTCGGTAAATTTAGAATTCATTAAATATTTCATAATAAAGTCTGCTGCATAAAAATCTCTGAAACCGTTATGTTGAAAAACAAAGATTTTATTTTTTGTGGTCAACAAACCACATGCAATGACTTCCTCATCAATCCATCCACTGTCCTCAAATTCTAAATCACAGAAAGAATCATCATTTGGAAATAAACTTTTAAGTGCAAAGAATTGATGAAGTTCACTGTATTTGAGTCTTCTTTTAGTTACATTTATGCATATCTTTTTTGCAATATTTCCACCACAATATGCAAAGTTTTCGAACTGCATTTTGGCCAATGCTGAGTAAATTTTGAATTTTGTTAAGTTTATTGCATTTTTGTTATTTTTAAAGACATTTGCTACCATTTTGTAGATTTGAGGAGTATGATTTGGTTCAATTTTTGAGACTATACCGTTTGCAAACTTTTCTATCTCAGTTGAGTTTTGTGGCTCACTCAACATCCAGTACGATGCAACTAAATTAACCCCATCATGTTGTGAAATTTGATCTAATTTATAGATTGCATCAATCTTCAAACTACGCTTTAATTCCATTTCAAAATGTTCCCTTGTTGCGATCCACAGTTGATTCCCTCTTTTGTACTCAAAAGATTTTATCAAATTAATGACAAATTCAGTACAATCAGGTGCAATTTCATGAAATCCATCAAAAATAATGCAAATGTTGCCATTTTTGTAGAGTTTAGAAAATAACTTAGATTCAAAATCGTTTTTTGTTTCAAGAATGTTTTCCAACATGAAATTTACAAAATCAATCCTGTTTTCTTCATCTCGAGCTGTATCTTTTTTATCAACAAACCCTAAAGTTGAACTATGCAGCTTAAACTTCTTAATGTAGTGCTTCAAATCTACAAATGTGGTCCATTTCATAGGATTAAGCTTTCTCAGACTGTTTGTTATATTCTTAAGTATCCAGCTTGTTCCAGAACCTGCGACATCTGAGATAAGGATTAAATTTTTCATTCTTGTAGAATCTAGCAGCTCAGGTTCAGATAATGTACAATTCATAGCTTTTTTATCCGAAATTTCTTTACAAATAAAGTTTCTTGCTTTAAAAAGCACTGCGAAATGATCAAAATTGATTGAGTTCTTTGTTTCGGTACTGACTGTAATTTTTAGTCCTTCCACAAGCTCAATTAAAAGCTGATCGTCAAATTTTTCTGAAAAATCACTTTCACCTAATAAGGTACCATCACGTTTATTAGATATCAAGTCAAAAATGGAATATTTTGACTCATTTTGAAAATTAATCTGTGTCTGTAGTAAAAGCTTTTGACTTTCTATTGTCAATTCATTCCAGCAGTAATTAATTGTAGTTTCTTTTGGAGTTAAATTGCATTGCGCCTGATTAAGGATGTCTTTTAATTTGTGGCTTGCTTTTTCAGATGATACAATGAAAATAATTTTCATTTGAATTTTTTGTTCATTTTCTACTAAGTTTTTAATGGAATCTGGAAGTTCTGTTGTACAATCTACAAAAGTTCGTAGATTTGAATTTTTTTTCGAGAATGTTTTACATTTGTTTACTATTTCCACATTTTTCGTAGTCTTAGATGTGATGAAAATATTTTTCGTATTTATCAAATCACCGTCTAATTCGTAAAGTTGATGACAAATGTCTAGAAGTAACAGACATGGGACATTTGAAGTTATGATGACCAGTGGATTGTTGAACTGCTCAGACATATCTTTAAAATTTGAAAATGTGTATTTCATCTCAAGAATTCGAGGCAAAACTTGACAAATTTTGTTCAACTTTCGAACATCTTCTCGTTGTATAATGTTGAACTTTGTCAGTTCATGAATGACATTTAGTTCAATAAAATGAAAAATCAGTTTGTATTTTGATTTCAAATTTGTAATTAAATCTTCATCGTTATAAAACTGAGCGAGAATTTGAAAAAATTGCAATATTAATTCACTATGACAATTTTTGGACTTGCAACCTTTATAAACATTTGCAATAGTTTTATCAAAACTACAGATAAAATTCGATTCTTCATCCAACGAAATATTATAACTTATTTTTTTAATTTCTCTTGTTATTTCCTCAAATTCCGTGAACTTATATTCATCATGTTTATAATAAGGTTTTCCATTATTTTCGTATACATATCGAAGAACATGGCGACAGATTTCACGGGCTATAATCCCTTTTATTGTTTCATTGTTTTCATATTCTATTATGTTTGAAGTAACCAATATTATATGATTATTGTTGAATGATCTTATTTCTTTAAACTCTGAATCGTGGACCTTAAAAATACAAAAAAAACTAATTTTAGATTTTAAAAATTTAAAATAATTTAATAACATTAATATCCATTAATGCTTTTTCCCTCGATTATTGATTTAATGTGGTTTCTGAGGTCCTATACTCTAAGGTCAGAAGCGATCGTCAGAGAGAGCACGTGTCCATATCCTAACTAAAATAATCCAAATCCTAACTACATAACTAAAAGTATAATTTAAAATCAATAAATAAAGCAGTTAAGTGCTTCTGTGGAGTAATCGGCAAGGTGCTTGGCTCAAATTTGGTGTGGTCTCGAAGGTCGTCGGTTCGAATTCAGCCATTTCCAAATTTGTTCTTTTTCGGAAGTTTAGATAGTTCGACTGCTTAATGTACGAGATCAAGCTAAAATTGGAGCTCAGGGCAACGTTGGATTGAGGAACGGGTCAGAAACTTGAAGTATAGCGAGAAAAATCGGAACGAGAGCTACAATGATTACCTTATGAATGGAAGATTGATAGAACGGACCTGAAGGTATCACGTTGTGCCAATGGAAACATGAAATGAGAGCCTAAATTTATACAGAACCTAGCTTTGAAAATTTATATTCTTGATCCTACGTAATCAAAAAAAGTTAATATGAAATGAATAACGAATTAAAAAATGTACAAATATGAATTATTCCGGACGTTAATCGTCGACAATATATATATTTTTTTAAATAATTAAGGGAAAAAATTGTGCCCTTTCATAAAAATTTCTAGCTACTTCCCAGATACTCCTGAGAAACCTACCTATGGATTTTAAAAATTTAAAACGATACTTACTAAATCACAATTGAAATCAAAGAAAATCTCTATGTTTTCATTTCTTGCAGCAACATCAATAATTTTGTCAATAAATTCAATTCTATACAAATCCGAAAGCCATTTCATGATTTTTTCTCGACATTCTGCTTCAAGTTGTTCGCAAGTGTCTCGTAAGTAAAATGATGATCGTCCTGTTAGTGTCACGACTGAGCTTTCCACATTTGAAATTGAACTTTCAACATTTTTCCTAGTTTGCTTTTCAGCAGCATTTTTCATTTTTTTATGTTCTTTATATTTTAAATCGTCAGAATAATTAATAAATTCTTTTGCATGAAATCCTAATGACCATAGATGAAAGAATGATGTATATGCACTTTCACTTCTTGCCCAATGAAGCACTGACTCGTTTTCAATATTGTAAACAATTTTTAGACTTTTGTTGCATTCAATGAATTTTGCCATTTCTTTGAAATCCTCATTTTGAACAGCAATATGAAAATCCTCTCTTGAAATTGCAATTTTTCTCAATTCTTTATCAGACACATCTTTAAAGTTAAAATTTTTTGGGAAAGGATAATCAGCAATTTGAAGCAAATCATTTAAAATATCAAATTGTTTAGTGTCAAATGCAACTGTTGATATGGAAGCCTGATGATCAAATTTTAGCTCTTGGAGCACTTTGGGATAGGTCGAGATCAAAAATTTAGCAATGTCTACTCGTTTGGTGAATATTGCCATAAATAAAATTGAGCATTCCAAATTGTCATTATCAAAATATTTAGTAATTGATAAATCTTTTGTGTTGTATGTATCGAAGAATGACTTTTCAATATTATCAAATTCAAAAACATGTGATAAGTATGGGCATTTCATATTGCTTATTAATTTATGACCACCTCCAACTTCAACATCCAGAAAGGCTAATATGCAATCTAAGGAGCATTTTGCTATACAAGTTAAAATTAGCTTCTTCAAATCTAGATCAAGCATTTTTAAAAATCTCACAATCGTTGGACAGTCAGCAATTTCCGACAACTTGTCAATCATTGTGGCTTCAAAATTTTTAAATTCTTTAAAAGCAACTACTCGAAAAAATGTAGGAAAGTCGTGAAAATCTTCTGAATGACAGTCGTGATTTTTAATTTCCATAAATTTGGTTGAATTGTCTGGTTTGTAGAAGATTTCTATTCTATCATCATTTTCTGATGTTAAACTTAAAACTATTGGACGAATATTACAAAAATTTGAAAGAAATTTCTTAAAACTTTCAGTCTCAGAACATAGTTCTCGAAATCCATGAGGTTTCATTTCAATTTTAAAAATAAATAATTTTTGATACTCTTCTGAACTTAGTTTTGCTAGTTCTAATAGAATTTCATGAAATTCCCATCCCAATTTATATATTAAAATTATGCACGTTCTCTTTGCATATGAGTTGATGACTGTATTTGATTTTGTTACTTCTACGACATAGTCTTTGTTAATTCCGATGCTTTTATCGTGAAATAATCGTAAAACGATTTTGTGCTCTTCCATTTTTCTTAAGTCTTAAATTTAGTAAAACAAATATTTTTAGTTAAATATTTTAAAAATATCATTTTATTACTTACCTAAGCTTGAAATTTAAAGATGGATTATTAAATCAAAAATAAATATTTTACATCAGCTGGATTTTGAAATGTTATCACTGAATCAGAGGCGAAGTAAAAATGTTCGGCTCAGTGCTAAATTGAGGTACCATTCGATGCTAAAACGATTAACACAGAAAAAAAATCAATACACATGAAATTGATAAAAATCATTCACATACCAACTTAACGTTATCCATGTATGATCAAGACACGAATTTATTTTTTTAATACCTATGTACATGGGAACCGTTTTAAAATGATGTCATCCTAAATTAGTGTAGCAATGGTACGAAGGAGTTGGTTACATTAAAAAATAAAACGTTACACCTTAAAAAATTTCGGCTACACAATTAATGAACGTAACTTATGGTTAATCATTCCACAAGAATGAAATTTTAAGTTACATACAAATACGTTTCATTTGTTCATAAAATATGGAAGTGATTATACAACTTTTAAATTTTTATTAATAAAAGGTGTATTAAATTGATGAAAAATATTAAAAAGCACAAAATTAAAAAATTTCAATTCGTAACATGGATAAATTTACTAAATCGATTGACTTTTTGAAACACGTACAAAATCATCAAATTATCGAAATAAATAAATCCACGACATTAATTAATAAAAAATCAAAAACTGGTTGTAAAATCTTAAAATTTTCATTTGACAATGAATTTGATGAAGTTTTAATTTGGATTTCAAAAATAAAATCGCAAGATTTTCCAAATATTTTTATTTTTATCTGTGAATTCGAAAATATTAGATTAAGTGAATTAAATCATAAGATAAGATTACTAGAAAAATTCTTACTTCAATTCGACAGTGAAAGACCTTTGATCTTGCAAGTAATATCAAGGAATGAAACGACGATAAATATTTGCTATAAATTGAAAAAACTAAGTGAATTTTGCAAGATTGGTGTAATCAGTTGCGAGTCACGAAAAATCACAAATTTTTCATCATTTTTATTAGCATTTTTCAATCAAATTAAAAATTTCGAATACGAATTAATTGAATCTTTGCCAGCAGCTGATAACTCCTCACTCATATTGAAATTTTTGAATATTTTCCAATTTCCTGATGATTTTTTCTGTAAAATGATTTTGAAGTGCGCTGCAGAAGGTAGAACAGAAGATTTTCTGGCAATTTTGGATGTTCCATTCAACTATAATGATAATTTCCTTGATTTTGAATCACAGAAATATTTAAAAATGATTTTTAAGAATCATTTTGATCCATCAATTAATTCATCTCCAAAAAATACTTATTCAGCTCTTTACATGTCTGTAGTGTACTCTAATCAAGAGATTTTCGAACTTTTGACTGTAAAACATCAAAGTTTTATCCAACAACTTCCTTTCATTCATCAAACTGAAATATCAACAGCCTCCTTTATTGAAAATAAATTCAAATTTTTGTGTGATTTGCTGGAATTTTGTGATTTTCCATTTCCATTAGACATCAATTTAAATTCGATAAATGATGAAAGACTTAGAAACATTGTCGATTTTCGGCAAAAATTCTTCTGTGCAATAACCAGTGAAAATCTTACTCAAATGGCAATATTCATAAATAGTAATCCGAAATTGAAAATTGTCTACAATTTAGACAACATTTCAGCATTAAAATTTGCATTAGAGTCAAAAAAATTCAAATCGTTTTGCTACCTTAGACATTTTGGATTTCAATCTTTGGAGTTGGACAACCTAGTTTCTTCAATAATGACTTCAAAGTGTAATTTAAATGACTTTATTCTACAAAACAGGATGCAAAATAATCAAAATTCAGCATCAGTTCTCACTGGAAGATCCTTTATTTACACAAGAGACAGGAATAAGGAAATGGAAGCGAACTACTACAAGACGATTTACAAATGGTACGTCGAAATTAGCAACATCAAGCATGGTCATTCATTACTTGATGCTGTTATACAATGTGAGGATTTAAAGATCATTTTTGACTTTGAATATGATTGTGTAAGTATTTACTTTTAATACATTTTTATTTACCCAGGGGTGTATTTAGGGCAGGATTTTGGTAGTTTTGGTCCCCTCCTTTGGGAAAAATTTTCAATTTTGCCCCCCCCCCCAAATTTTTCCGTCCATACCCCCACTCAAAATTTCTGGATAAGCCCTTGATTTGACTATAGGAATAGTTGCTCGGTGTACCCTACGGTATACACTACCTCAGGTGTATAGTTATTCCGATAAGGTAGAAATACTCTCGAGTATACCGAGCAACCGACCCTAGATACAAGAACAAGTCAATTATATGCATTATAAGATTAATTCCAAATCAAATCTAACTAACTATTAATTTTTTAGGTTGATCACGTCGATATGGAAGGGACTCAATCGTTAGGAACAACATATACGAATTTCAAGTGGATACTAATTGGAGCTAAAACTTCCGATGGTCATAATCAAGAACAAATTATCAAAGGAGTCATCGCTCATGAAATGTGTCATTATGTGATGAAATTGATTTACCAAAACAACGAAAATCCATATTATGAAGGCGATGAGATAAATTTGACGGAGTTTGATGCAATCGTGACTGAGTGCAATAGATGGAAAGAAGGTGAGCAAGAAACTGATCAAGATGATGAATGTGATGGAATAATTTCAAGTGTTTTTAAGCTGTATCCAGCTATAGATTTTCATGCTGAATTGATTGTAAGACCTATCAATATTTACGCTCAATTTAGCAATGATATAGATAAAATTAAAACAATAGAAGATAAACATTCAAGATTATTTTATTTTTATGAATTTATTGTTGTTCCCGAAATTGTAAAATTTAATTTAAAACATCGCAAAAATGTTCAAAAACTAAATTATAATGCAGGAGTTCTAGATGAAATTAGAAATTTAGATTATAAAATTGTAAATACAGAAAATTTAAGTGACACATTTAAGCACAATCTAATCATAATTACAACTAATGCACCTAAAATATTCCTCCTTAATATCGTTAATGAACTTATAGATAAAGCAAATAAATTTGTAGATATAAGAAATATTTTTATTTCATCCGATGATATAAAAAACAATGAAATTATGAACGATTTGACAGAAATTTTAAAACCAGATTCAAAACTAAAAGTTTTTGTAAACTTTTATGATAATTTTGAAGACGAGGATATTAAGAAGCTCATTAATATTATTTTGGGAAACAAAAATTGGGTCGATCGAAGAAAAATTTCCCATAAAGATAGAAATAACACAAAATCTTCTAATAATATTGACGAAAAATTTGAAAATTATAGTCAAATTTCCATTAAAAATGATTTTTTTACCAAATTAAACACAAATTTTACTTTTATTGTATCAACTGATAAAAGTGCTACTAAATTATTAAACCTATTTCAACAAAATGGTTTGATTTCAGTCATGAGATCAGTTAAGTGCGGTTTATCCGATTTATCAGTTGAAAATCAAAATATGTTACTTGAAACGAAAGTCCAATTCCAAAAAAGCTTAGATTTTCCTTTATTAGATTTATTATCGATTCAAGAAAATAATCAAGTTAGTTTGGAAGAGATTAATGATGACCAGCTTTTAAATTGTCTAATTGAAAGGCACAAAATATTCATTAACACAGGTCAATGTGATGAAGGGAACGAAAAGGATTTTGAGCTTCTTTTTTCAGCAAGGAACTTTGTTAAAATTGAAAAACCTCTTATACACTTTAAGATAAGAAATGAACAAAAAATCGAAATGTCAATAATATCTCAGGAACAGCTCCTTGAGGATGTTGAAAATAAGAGATTTGTTCTCTTTTCAGACATTGCTGGAGCAGGTAAAACCTGGGCATTCAAAAATATAACTAATATCCTAAAAGATAAGTATCCAAATAAATGGATCACATACGTTGATCTGAAGCAATTTATAAACTCATTTGAATCAGAAAATGAGGAACCAATTTTCTTAAAATTTATAACACAAGTCATTTTGAAAGAAAAATCAAACCTTGAGAAGGAAATCTTCAAGAAACTTTACGAAAATGGAAGAATTTGCATCTTGTTTGATGGTTTTGATGAAATCGCTCCAGATTGTGCACATTTTGTTTCAAAGCTTGCTAAGATATTTCAATATAATGACGGTAACCAGCTGTGGATTGCAACTAGAGAATATTTTGAGATTGATTTACAACAACTGCTGAATGTGGACGTTCTGTACAAACTTCAACCATTGTCTGTTGATAATTCTATCAATATTGTGTCATCGATTTGGATACTAAGTCAAAATAAATATATCAAGAGTACTGAAGAGTTAAAATCATCAGAAAATTATGAGAAGTTGCAAAAAGTTGCCAAGGTGTTGACACAAAATTTTCCAGGATCACAAACTCGTTTGTTAGGAATTCCTCAGTTTTTTAAAATGTTTGCTGAAGTCTTAAAAATTGAAAATGTTCATAATTTAAATGATATATTAGAATTGTTTAGTACCAACGGAAACAAACATGGCCAACCAGGCATACATGACGATTCTCAAGAATATTCCCAAATTTTGAAAACCCTATCTATGACTAAGCACAAAAAGGACTCAAAACCAACGATCACACTTTTATGGATTTTCTCAGAATTTGTAAATTTACAATACGAAAGATGGGCTTATGAGAAAGGCGATTTAAGGAAGAAAGCTAACATTGAAGTTTTAAATAAATTAATGGATTTTCAGGAAGTCCATCAGGTGATTGCTATGAAAGGTCTTTTCCCTGGTGAATCATCATTTCATGGATTTAAAATTAATAAATGTGAATGGCCTGATGAAGAAATTATTGCTTGTGGTTTCGTGATTAAACGAGGTGAACATTTCCAATTTAATCATGAAACCTATCGAGAATATTTTGCAGCTGAGTTCATTGTGAGAACTTTATTAAAAGGCGGGAAAGGCGTTGACGATGATTTTTGTAAATACTTAATTAAATTCTTAACAGTCAGAAAATTTGAAATTATTCGAGAGTTTTTGAATGAAGCATTCGGAACTAGAAAAGCTTCAAAAAAAATTTTAGAAAAAATGCCAGCAATTTCAAGAATTTTTTATAAATATTCCGATGAATTGATTAATTTGTCAGACATTTTCGAAGAAAAGTTTGAAAATATTGTCGATTTTGTTGTCGCATTGTTCAAAAATGGAACTGTTGATGAGTTTACAAAAATTTTAAAGTATAATAAACTGATTTTAATATCAGCAATGAAACAAGACAAAATATTTTTAAAATTTCAAACTTTTATTGACTCAATGGACACAAATTCACTCAAAATATTTGTAAAAGATGAACAAATAGTCCACAAATTAGTAGAATCTGAACTTCGAGTTGAAATCATTAAAAATTTCTTAGAAACCCTAAAATCTAAAACAGATATAAACTGGATGAAGGAGGTTTTATGTTTAAGGGATGAAAATCTTTCAAATATATTTTCATATATTTTCAATCCAAATAATTTTAGTATCTTGAAATTTGAAACAATTTTCAAGATCATTAATAATGTTTTAACAACAGATGAAATGTTTGAATTAATGAGAAACTGTGACAATAATGGATGGACAATTGTTCACTTGGTTGTTCATAAATATGACGAAAATATTTTAAATTTACTAAAAAACCACTTTTATTCACTTTATAATTTAAAACATTTATATTTGCAACAATCAACAGATAAAAGTTATAATCCATTACACTTAGCTGCTTTCTGTGATCAGCTTAAATATCATGAAACATTTTGGTCTCATTTGTTGAATATTTTCGGTAATCCAGAAGAGTTGATTAATTTAATACTTCAAAAATCTAAAAATAATAATAATTGTATTCATTTGTTAATAATCGAAAAGAAAGCCGAAATACTTAAATTAGTTCTGAATCTTTTAAAAGAACAACTTTGTGTAGATCATTTCCGTAAAATTCTTAAAACAAAAGGATATTTTCAAAGAAATTTAATTCAAATTACGGCAAAGTTTTCGGATGTGATAACTCATCAAATTTTATATAAAATAATTCAAAACTCTTTCAATTCGGATGAATTTTTAGAATTTTTCAACGAGACTGATCAAAATGGGAGAAAAGCCTTAAATGTCGCATCATCTGGAGAAATTTTAGAATTTATGATTTGTGAATTGGAAAAAGTTGTCGAACGAAAACAAATAAGAAGCTTACTATGCAATATGAATGTCTATAGACGCAACATACTTCAGTGCTTTGCTTTTGATAATAAATCGCTGAGTGCTCATAAAAGTTTATGGAAAATTCTTGAAAATTATTTTACATCATCTGAAATTTTCGAATTTGTTGCACATTTTGATGTTTATGATGTAAATTATTTGTATACAATTGCTGAAAAAAAGTCAAATGATGTCATAAGATTCATTTGGGACAAAATTAAAGATCTGATTATAAATTCTTTTATTAATGTAAATTCAAACAATGCTTCAAGTATTGATGAAACTAAATTGATGATTAAAAGATGTGACAAAGTTGTTAATGACATTTTACAGTCTGTGACTCTTGCTGACAGTAAAAATGACATTTTGAAACTTTATTGGATTGATCAGCAGTTAATTCAATCAAAATTAATTAAAAATGAAGTTGAAAATCATCCAAGACTGTTTAGTAATGACAATATTTTAACTATTGGATCAGTATCAAAATTTGATGACTTACTTCCATTCATAGCCGACAAAAGTATTGAAAATCATGAAAATTTATGGAATATTTTGTTAACAAAATTCACAAATCGTGAGGATTTAAAAAAATTATTAAGTGAAGTTGATTTTAATGAAAATAATTATATACATTTATTAATTAAGTATAATCATATTGATGTAATTGAATTTACTTTAAAGACTCTTAAAAATAATTTAAATGACTCTCAATATAAAGAAATGTTAAAGCTAAAAGGATATTCAGGAATGAATATTTTACAAAGGTCTTGTACAAAAACCAATAGAATTAACAAATTCGTTTGGAAAATGGTTCAAGAATCTTGCGAATCAAATGAAGAGTTTTATCAAATTTTATCAGAAGTCAATGATAATTGCGAAAACATATTTCATATTGCCATAAGCTCAACTAAGGAGAATTTTGAGTTAATGTTAAAAGAATTTAAAAAAATTGTTAGTATCGAAAAAATAAGAAAGCTTTTATCCAGTTTGAATGGTGAGAATAAAAATATTTTACAAATTATGGCTTTAAACTAGTAATGAAGCGATCACGCTTCATGGGCATATTCACACCGTTTCAAGTTTTTTCATTCATAGCTTAGTATTATGTTACTAACAAGACTTACGAAAAATCGTAAAGTTTTAGCTTATTTAGTCAAAAATATCAAAATTAGAGAAAAAATGAGTTTGACGTAGCTTCTAGCCCCTCGAAATCCAAAATGGCGTCAGTTCCACATTCAGGCACAGCTAAGGAGCATACATACCAAGTTTCAGCTCATGTGGTGAAAGTTAAAGCAAAAATCAATTTTGCGTAGCTTCTAGCCCCTCGAAATCCAAAATGGCGTCGGTTCCATATTCAGGCACATCTAAGGAACCTACATACCAAATTTCAGCTCATTTGGTCAAAGTTAAAGCAAAAATCAATTTTGCGTAGCTTCTAGCCCCTCAAAATCCAAAATGACGTCAGTTCCACATTCAGGCACAGCTAAGAAGCCTACATACCAAATTTCAGCTCATTTGGTCAAAGTTAAAGCAAAAATCAATTTTGCGTAGCTTCTAGCCCCTCGAAATCCAAAATGGCGTCGGTTCCATATTCAGGCACAGCTAAGAAACCTACATACCAAATTTCAGCTCATTTGGCCAAAGTTAAAGCAAAAATTAATTTTGCGTAGCTTCTAGACCCTCGAAATTCAAAATGGCGTCAGTTCCACATTCAGGCACAGCTAAGGAGCATACATACCAAATTTCAGCTCATTTGGTCAAAGTTAAAGCAAAAATCAATTTTGCGTAGCTTCTAGCCCCTCGAAATCCAAAATGGCGTCGGTTCCATATTCAGGCACTGCTAAGGAACCTACATACCAAATTTCAGCTCATTTGGTCAAAGTTAAAGCAAAAATCAATTTTGCGTAGCTTCTAGCCCCTCGAAATCCAAAATGGCATCGGTTCCATATTAAGGCACAGCTAAGGAACCTACATACCAAATTTCAGCTCATTTGGTCAAAGTTAAAGCAAAAATCAATTTTGCGTAGCTTCTAGCCCCTCGAAATCCAAAATGGCGTCGGTTCCATATTCAGGCACAGCTAAGGAACCTACATACCAAATTTCAGCTCATTTGGTCAAAGTTAAAGCAAAAATCAATTTGGCGTAGCTTCTAGCCCCTCGAAATCCAAAATGGCGTTGGTTCCATATTAAGGCACAGCTAAGGAACATACATACCAAATTTCAGCTCATTTGGTCAAAGTTAAAGCAAAAATCAATTTGGCGTAGCTTCTGGCCCCTCGAAATCCAAAATGGCGTCGGTTCCATATTCAGGCACTGCTAAGGAACCTACATACCAAATTTCAGCTCATTTAGTCAAAACATTCCTTTTCTATGAAATAAATAAAATGTGTTTTGCAATAATCGGCTATAATTTGACCAAAAATCGCACCTTTTCGTTCCGTGTGCCTTATTGGATGCATCCCATGACTCCAAAAACTATACAGCTCTTGCCATACACATTATCTATCAGATGCAAAAAACCGGAAGCCTTAATATTGAGTTTGAATCGAGTTATCGCGGAAATTAACTTGCTAACTAACTTGCTAAATGACAGAAAGCGTTTTTTTGCAATTTCTCGGCACTGGAAGCACCAATCGAGATGCGGTTTTCACTGTTAAATTGGTAATTTTAGGCACAGACTTTCCATACTGAACACTATGGGTCGATTCCATAAGCCTGAAGCAGCAAGTCCAAAAAAGTAGTTTCACTGAAATACCAAAAACAATATATTCACACACAATTAAAATTGGTGTGAATATGAAAATAATTCAATAAGTTTTCATAAATATTTCTGGAAACTTATTGCTAAGCATTTCAACAATTATGAGATTATGCATTTTATCAAGAATATTGATGTATATGGAGAAAATACATTACTTTGTTCCATTAAAAATAAGAATAAAGATGTTATAATCTTAACTTGGACAAAGGTTCAAGATATTATCAACAAATTTGAATTAAATGATGACATAAGCTTCAATTTAAGAAAATGTGCCCAAGTTTTAGACGACATCAATAAATTGATTAAAGTGAAAAAAGAAAGAAAAGAAATACTTAAATTATTTTGGATAAGAGAGTCCAAAATTCAAAATAATGTTGAA
The DNA here is from genome assembly GCA_963573255.1 of Chironomus tentans. Lineage (NCBI taxonomy): Eukaryota > Metazoa > Arthropoda > Insecta > Diptera > Chironomidae > Chironomus > Chironomus tentans. The sequence goes on from OY754305.1 coordinate 1,540,373, forward strand.
ATTTCATCAAGTGAACAAAAGTTATCGACTCAAATTTCAAAATTCGAAAATTTATTAAAATACATTTCAAACACCAGCATAAAAACACATGAAGCATTATGGCTTAACTTGCAATCACATGAAATAGATTTAAATGACTTAATGACTCAAACTGATTCAAATAAAAGCAGCTACATCTTTCACCTTATCACGTATAATAATGCAGAAGTCATTAAATTTACATTGAACAAATTAAGGGAAAATCTTAGTGAAATTCAATATAATAAAATATTGAGATCGAAGAGAAGTCAAGAATGTAATTTATTTCATCATGCTTCATTTTTACCATGCGATATTCAATTTTACAAGTTTTTATGGAAAACAATACAAGAATCATGCAAATCTAACAAAGAAATGCTAGAAATTCTCGATGAAGTAAATAATAACAGTATTAATGGATTTAATGCGATAGTTTGCTACCAATCAGGTGAAATTTTTGAATTTTCTATCAATGAAACAGAAAAAATTGCATCAATAATAGAAATTAGGAAGTTAATGACCAATTTAAATTTATTCAAAAGAAATTTACTCCAATCAGCAGCTTTTCAGAATAATGATTTAAGTTTGCATAAAAGCTTATGGAGAATACTTGCAAAATATTTTAATGTACAAGAAATATTGGAGTTTGTAAGGCATTTAGATGTTTTTAAGCAAAATTTTTTGATATCTTTGATTGAAAGAAGCTCTGAAGAAATAATTTTATTTTCATGGTCTAAAGTTAAAAAAATAATTCTCGAAAATCTTTTTCTTGGATTGGATGAAGAAGCACAATTGCGAAATTGTGAAACTATTATAAAAGATTTTGTTGAATATGGAAAAATTGACAGTAATAAAAATCAAATCCTACAACTAAAATGGCTCGATGGGAGTCTCTCGGGAAAATTGTTTGATGACCATTGTCGTTTGTTCCTTGAACGAAAGATATTAATAGAAAAATTGGATGATTTGATAGCATTTTGTACAAACGAAAATATTAAAGATCATAACATTTTATGGGAAATCTTAAAAAATCAATATAGTAATCCAGAAAGGCTGTATAAATTGATGATGGAGAAAGATTCACATAATATGAACTATATCCATCAGCTAGCATCCAATGAAAATCACAATATCGTTAAACTTACTTTAAAAAATTTAAAAGAAAATACCACGGACGTACAATATACCGAAATTCTACAAACAAAAGGATTTAAGAACAAAAATTTACTTCATTCAACTGTAAAAAATGTAAAAATGTTTCGAATATTTTGGAACGAATTTAAAAAAAATTTCAAATTAAATACTGAACTGATAGAAGTTCTAGAAGAACTTGAACATCAAAACAGTACAGTTCTTCATGTTGCTATATATGGATCATCATTAGATGTTGTTAGTTACATGATTGATGAGTTAAAAACAATTGCAGGAAGGGATGACATGAGAAAAATGCTAAGTAATTTGAATCTATACAAACGAAATATGCTTCAGTCAGTCTGTTATTTAAATAAAAACCTTGAACTTCTTAAATTTTTATGGAATTTATTCGAAACTTATTTTAATTTTTTAGAAATGTTAGAATTTATCAAACATTTAGATGATCGTGACAAAAATTTGCTCATTATTGCTACTCAAAGTTCAAAAGATATTTTGGAATTTACATGGAATAAAGTGAAGATGAATTTAATTGAAAATAAATTTGTGAAAAACAAAAAACTAGAAAAATGCAATGAAATTATAGAAAATATTTTAAATTCAGTTATCATCGACGTGAATGATATAAAAATACTGAATCTGAGTTTCGTCAAGATAAAGGAATCTAGCTCATTAAATTTTTTAGACAATAACTCAAATTTAGAACAAAAAATATTAATTAATACATCAAAAGATTTATTACCGTTTATATCAGAATCAAGTGTGGAAAAACATGAAGCTTTATGGAATTATTTAACTGAAATTTTTGATAATCGAGAAGAGTTGATGATGCTATTGAAAGATGAAGTTTCTGATAGGAATAACTACTTACATAGCATCATTAGAATTAATAAACCAGAAATTATAAAATTTACAATTAGAAAATGTGAAGAAATTTTAGAAAATGATGAATTTTTAGAGTTTTTAAGGCTCAAGGGTAAATCTAACAGTAGTTTATTACACTTAGCTGCAATATTCCTCAAAAATGTCAATGTCCATAAAGTTTTGTGGAAAATATTACAAAAATCATTCAGCTCCGAGCAGTTTGTTCAAATTCTTATCGAAATTGACGACGACAGTTCTATTTTTTTGGACAAAATCTGTGCATTTTCAGCAGATGACGTTCTTGAATTTGTGAGTGAGGAATTAGAAAAAATTGAGTCACAAGAAGTAGTGAAAAAGTTGTTAACAAGTATCAGCAAATTCAAGCGTAATCTTCTTCAAACAGCAGCTTATCAGAATTTTTCAATTAAACTACATGAAAATTTGTGGAAGTTGCTTGAGAAATATTTCAATTCCATGGAACTTATTGAATTTGCAAAGGCTTTGGATACTGGAGATAGAAGTTTACTTTTAAATGTTGTTGAAAGCAACACGAATGAAGTCATATGCTATACTTGGAACAAAGTGAAATATCATTTAACTCTTAACTCCTATGATAAAAAACAATATATAGCAAATATAGCTAAATGTGATGAAATCTTGTCTACAAAATTAAAAGTTATAAATAAAAATAAATTTGTGGGCGAATTTGAACGTGAAATTTTAAAACTAAAATGGATAAATTCACCAAAAATATTCGATGATCATTGTCGATTATTCTTAGAAGGTAAAATTCCTGTTAAGAACTTTAAAGACATTTATTTGTATCTAACTGAGTCTAGTATTAAATTTCATGAGTTATTATGGAAAAATTTAATAGACTATCATGAAACTACAGAAGAAATAAAGAACTTAATGCTTAAAAAAGACATTAATGGAGACAATTACTTGCATTTAATACTGATTCATAATAATTTTGAAATTTTCAAACTAACCGTGGAAATGCTAAGAAAAGTTTTAAATGACACACAATTCCATGAAATTCTGACATCAAAAGGTGCTAGAAATGAGAATACAATCAATCGAGCTATAAGTGCGCAAGAAAATGTCCAAGTTCATAAATTTTTATGGGCCGCAACTAAAGCTTCGTGTAAATCGAATGAAGAATTTCTCAAAATATTGAAAGAAGTCAGCGTTCAACATGTGAATGTATTTGATATCACAGCATGCTGCTCATCGGGTGAAATTTTCAGATTTATAATCGAAGAATTAGAAAAAGTTGCATCTTTAAACCAAATAAGGGAAATTTTGTGTCATAATTGTAACTGGGAACGAAACATCCTTCAATCTGCGGCTTTTCAAAATAAGAATTTAAGTTTGCATGAATGTTTGTGGGTTGTGCTTGAAAAATACTTTAATTTATCTGAAATATTAGAATTTATTGTGCATATTGATCTAGATTCTTGTAATTTTCTGCAAAGACTTACAGTAAATACAAACGATATAATTTCTTTTGGATGGAATAAAGTAAAAAAATATTTAAGTGAAATTAATGCAGGAAGTACAAAAATTGAAGAAGTTGAGGAAGTGATGAAAAATATTTTAGAATTCGGATATAAAAATACAAAAAACAAGAAAGTTTTGAATTTGAAATGGATTGAAAACATTTCAATAAAATTGTTCAGTCATGCTGCAATGTATCCTTTAAAAAAGTCTGTTACAGTAAAAGATTCTTTAGATTTAATGCAATATACTACAGATAAAAATATTAAAAATCATGAAATTTTATGGCGGTATTTGACAGACACGTATTACGATCGACAAGATATAATTAATTTAATAACAAAAGTTAGCTATTTAAACAACTATTTTCATAATCTGTTGGAATATAATAATGCAGATATAATTATCTTAACATTTGAAATTTTACATGAATTACTTAGTAACGAAGACTATAGAAAATTGTTGAAAATTCCAGCAGATTCAGGAAAAAATACGTTTCAAAAACTATTATCAACGTTTTCTAATGTGAAAATTCATAAAGTTTTTTGGAAAATATTTAAAAAATCTTGCAAGTCTGACGATGAATTTATAACAGCATTTGAAGAAGTTAATACTTATGGAAATAATCTTTTACAAATTTTAGTGATTTATCGAAATCATGAGATAATCTCAATTGTTTTTGAAGAGCTAAAAAAATGTGATTCTCATGAGAAAATTAAAAAATTAATATTAAATTTAAATAAAATTCATCACAATTTGCTACAATGTGCAGCTGTAAATAATAAAGATCTAAAACTGCATCAAATGTTGTGGGAATTTATCAAAAAATATTTAAATATTTCTGAACTTTTAAACCTTATTAAAAATTTAAATAAAAAAAGTAAAAATTTACTTGAATGTATCATACAAAATAGAAATAAGGAAGTAATAAAATTTACATATGACGAAATAAAGAAAGTTATAATAGAAAATTCACAAAATGAAAAAGAAATAATAACAAATATTGAAAAATGTGATAATCATATAAGGAACATTTTAGAGTCAAACGTTGATCAGAATGAAAATATTGAAATTTTTAAATTAACTTGGATAACTTTTATGTCTTAATTATAAGTTTTTTTATTTGAAATAGTGACGTAGTAAAGGGTTAATGTGATTAGCTCCAGCAAGAGCCTCTTTATAGAACACCCTTGCTACTACACGATTTCAACCACGTACATATTTGAATAAATTTAACTATAATGGTGAAAAATTGAAATAATTTAAAAAAAAATGTTTTGCAGATCGGCCGAACTTTGCTACTATTTTTTAAAAAATTTAATTCAGGTGATGTCTTGGTTTAAAATTTTCAGATTTAAAATTTGTGCCAAGTCTCAGCAAGTCTCAGTTAGACTTTATCTCGTCTGTATAGAACTCTGGGTTAGCAACACTTCAAAACAAAAATTAATATACATTTTGTGACAGGTAAGAAAGTGTTAATTAGAATTTAAAAAAATTAAAAATGCTTGTCTGTGAATCCCACAGACTTTCACGCAGTAAATCATTTATAGTTTTTTTATTAGTTTATCAAATGTGTTCATTACTAATTTATTTGTAATAAATTCTTATTCATTCAATGTTAACATTATTTTAACAACTTTATGTGTATTGTATTAAAATGTGTATAAAAATGGAAATTCTGATCAGAATCTTGACATTCCTTTACCAGTTTTTGAACCAAAGTTAACTCACCGTTTAATTAAAATGAGTTATGTTTTAGGAAAAATTATTTTCCTTTCAAGTTTCATCATATTTGCAAAAGGTGACAACACATGTCAAAAATTTTACTTCATAAAATTTTTATATCGATTTTTAAACATGCTTTAAAGCAATCATATCATCAAAATCTTTAAAATATCATCAATAATCGTAATCATAAAAAATTATGTTTCATCGTCCCTTAAATCCGTGGATTAATCTTTAAGATTTAACTTTAATCTCACGATTTAACTTTAATCTCACGATTTAATTTTAATCTCACGATTTAACTTTAATCTCACGATTTAATTTTAATCTCACGATTTAATTTTAATCTCACGATTTAAAGAATTTAATCCAACCATTTACATTTTATCAAAATGTCATTTTGATTTTATAAGCAATAATTTAATGAATTTAACATATCATTTCGCTTACATTGTTCTAGAATTAAGTTTATGATAATGTCAAATAAGCAGTCTTGAAAATTAATAACGTATATTAATAACGGAAATTAGAAATTCAAAGTTTAACGGTTTTTCAAAAGTTCAAAAAAGCCATCAGCGCGGAAGAATAAGAGCTAGAAGGAAGAAAAATTTAATTATATTAAAATATCGTGAAATATCGAATAATTATTAACAAAATCATCGCTCAATAGACCCAAAGAGTAAGCAAAACCTCTGATTTAATAAAAAATAGAGAATTAACACAGATTTAAACTTAGGTTTAGAACGATTTTCAAAAATTTCTTGAAAGATCAACGTGTCATAAATTAAAGTTGAGCTAGAGAAGCTATTTACGTGTTTCAAGGCTGTATATCATCAAGAAGAAGAAGTTCACGACTCGAATTTGTCTAAATAAAATTAATTATATCGAAAATACAACTAGAAAATAAAAAATTGGTGAGTGAGAATTTTTTCTTAAAATTTCTAGCTTTATAGCCTTTTAGAAGGTACAAATCTATTTAAATCATAAAAATATCGATCAAAATCAAACATTCTAAACTCTAAGAATATTCTTTGAGTATAATTAATCAATTTTTTAAGAAAAATTGATTTTATCAAATCATCCAGCAAACATCCAGTGAATAGGTTAACTAGAATCTCAAATTCACATGTTTTAATCATTATAGAGAATGTCTAAGCATTCCAAATCACTTTATCTATCATTAAGCTATTGAATTATATCAGAGCTTAACTAAATTGTATCAAATAATTAGATTTATTAAGAATTTATTAGAAATTCATTAAAGTCTAGATTTTTCTATCAAATATATCATTCTGGATCTAGTGTATCAATTTGGTAATTGATATTCAGTCAAATCATTATCTAAACAGCTAAATATTAGGATATTCAGTACATAAACGCCTATTATAGTCTAAAGAGTCAACTTATATAGTTGTAACCTGTCAAGTTTCGTAAAATTATTTTACTGGATCTCATCCAAGCTGAAAATCGTACAATTTGTCTAATATAACTAAAATAACTACTCTAGATATTAGTATGACTGAAGAAATGTATTGCTTTAGATGTAAGGAAGAAGAACAGGAAGATGACAAGCTTGTTCTTTGTCTTGCTAGAGAATGCAAAAGAGTAGTTCATAACAAATGTATGCAAATTAATGAATCAAAGCTGGTTGAAGGTGTTCTAGCTTGGTACTGTCCATTCCATAATGAAAGCACTGGAGCTAAAGCTAAAACGTCTTTAGAGAAAGAACCTGTTGTGAATTTAATCGACACAACTAACAATGATGAATTATGTGAGAGATGCAAAACAAAAGTAGATGAACGAAATTTAGTTGGTTGTTATAGTTGTTTCCGAAGTTTTCATTATGGATGTCTGATAGAGACCGAAAAGCATAGATTGAATGGAAGTAAGACAGTATGTGATAGATGTAAAACTATTAACAATAATAATACTAGCAATTCAAATTATGAATCTAGAAGAGGCTCATTTAATGGTCGAGGTAGATCCTCCGCTTATGGAGCTAGAACCTTCCATAATAATAGACAAGCTCCGATTTTTTCAAGTCCTAGAGCTAGCGTGGAAAATAGACCAAATCACATTCAAGGAACCTCAAACTTCTCTCCTATTGCATTGTCTAATGATAACTCCCAATATGCTTTAAATGAATCCTTGCATTCCATTCAGAAGATTACTCTTATGGATCTTCCATTGGTTGACGATAACAATCTCTCTTGGACTACCTTCTATGATTCATACCAAGCTACTAAGAGACTTTTTCTACCACATGAGCAAATTTCTAGAATTAAAAAAGCTATTAAGAATCCTGACGTTCTGCAAATTGGTGGCCCGAATTTATTTAACTCTAGAACTTTTGATTTAGCTATTGAAAAGATTAACACAAGATTGTCTAAAAATACTAACTTTATAAATAAGGAGGCTAATGCTTTACAAAGTTTAGCTAAATTGAAAGCCGATAGTCATAGAAAAATCATTGAGTATATAGATAGAATTGCCAACTTTAACATAACAGCTATAGCTTATGACGACTGGTCTTTTATTTGCAACAAGATGTTTATTAACGGACTTGCAGAAAAACTTCCAGTTTTTCTCTATAACAAGTGGATAAATAAGCAAGCTAATGTGGAACAAGCTGGAGAAATGTTGAAATTACAACACTTAGTTGATGTTTTAGAACAAGAACTGCCCAATGTGAACACTAGATATCAAAATAGCTTACTCCCTAGTTTTGACAATCTACATATATCCAATAAATCTAGTAGAGTATTTACGATTGAAGGTAAACCCAATGAAGCTAAAAAGAAGTTTGACTCAAAATATTGCTGGTTCCATAAAAACACTTATCACCCTTCACACGAATGTAGAAACTTATGGAATATGGATGGAGCATCTGTTGCACAATTAGCTGAAAAAAATAGGCGATGCATCATATGCGGTCAAGAAGAGCATAATCCATGTCCTCATGAAGACATGTTAAGATGCAAAATTGAGGATTGTGAAATAAAGCACCATGCTTTATACTGCCCTAGAAGAGAAGCTAGAATAAGAGACAGCAACCATAACACGTTACATGAATTTTCTATTGTTCGTTATGACCAAGAAGAACTAGAGAATTTTCAGAGATGCTTGCATGAAAGTGGAGATTTAAATTCTTACAACAATAATAATCACAGTGAAAGCAGTAGATTCTTTATCACAGAAGACAATTCTGACAATAACAGCAACAACAATAATACTCATTGATAAAATTAGCGGCGCAATTATCGCGTCATTCAGTAACTATGTTATTAAAATCATTTTCTCATATAATTATCTAGAATTTAAGAATGTTAAGCATTCTATATCGCATATTATCTATCACTGTTAGAATGAATTAGCATTCTACACAGTAAATCCATCGCTAAAAGAAAACTACATATAGTTTTCATATCAAATCTATCGCTCGAAATAGTCTACATATAGGCTATTCATAATACTCATCGCTAACTTAATGAATGATTTAGCATTCTATTTAGTCAATCTATCGCAGAAAGTAAATTACATATAATTTACATTTCATATATATCGCTAGAAATAATCTACACATAGATCATTCCTCTTATCTATCAAAAAAGTAGTCTACAGATAGTCTACGATATCATATCTATCGCTTAATTAGAAAACTACATATAGTTTTCGAATCATATCTATCGGTGAAATCATATTCACATTATCTATCGCAGTTTATATGAATGAATTAGCATTCTATTAAACAAATCTAGCGCTAAAAATAGTCTAGATATTAAATCTATCGCTTTTATATTAAAATATAATTAAATTTTCATAAAAATTTAGTTACTGGATCTTTAACTGGATCTTATCATCGCTACTGGATCTTAGAAATTATCACTGGATCTCAGATTTAATCATACTAATCGATCTAAATTATATTTTTTGTAAATAGAGCCATTAATAGCAGCAGGGAGAGCGCATTAACAAGCTAGAACAAGGAATCGAACAATCAAAGAGAGGAAAACAGCAAGAATCCGATGAAGCAATTGAGGATGTATCTGATGCATTTCAGAGGAAGCGCAAAGTTGCAGTGGATCCTAACAAGGAATTAGTTGTGTCACGTCCAACGCCTTATTCGCCAGTACCATTGCTTAATTATAACATACCATTTCAATTTAATAATCCAATGTGTCAGGGATTAGAACAAAATAATGTTCAACCTTTTGTAGTTTATCCAATGATGATGATCAATCCCATGATGTTTCCAAGGAAAGATTGAATTGATTTTTTATAGACCAAGTGCATTTGTATGAATTAACAATAATCCATTAAAGAAATTTTCCCATGCCGGTGTGTCAAAAATTTTACTTCATAAAATTTTTATATCGATTTTTAAACATGCTTTAAAGCAATCATATCATCAAAATCTTTAAAATATCATCAATAATCGTAATCATAAAAAATTATGTTTCATCGTCCCTTAAATCCGTGGATTAATCTTTAAGATTTAACTTTAATCTCACGATTTAACTTTAATCTCACGATTTAATTTTAATCTCACGATTTAACTTTAATCTCACGATTTAATTTTAATCTCACGATTTAATTTTAATCTCACGATTTAAAGAATTTAATCCAACCATTTACATTTTATCAAAATGTCATTTTGATTTTATAAGCAATAATTTAATGAATTTAACATATCATTTCGCTTACATTGTTCTAGAATTAAGTTTATGATAATGTCAAATAAGCAGTCTTGAAAATTAATAACGTATATTAATAACGGAAATTAGAAATTCAAAGTTTAACGGTTTTTCAAAAGTTCAAAAAAGCCATCAGCGCGGAAGAATAAGAGCTAGAAGGAAGAAAAATTTAATTATATTAAAATATCGTGAAATATCGAATAATTATTAACAAAATCATCGCTCAATAGACCCAAAGAGTAAGCAAAACCTCTGATTTAATAAAAAATAGAGAATTAACACAGATTTAAACTTAGGTTTAGAACGATTTTCAAAAATTTCTTGAAAGATCAACGTGTCATAAATTAAAGTTGAGCTAGAGAAGCTATTTACGTGTTTCAAGGCTGTATATCATCAAGAAGAAGAAGTTCACGACTCGAATTTGTCTAAATAAAATTAATTATATCGAAAATACAACTAGAAAATAAAAAATTGGTGAGTGAGAATTTTTTCTTAAAATTTCTAGCTTTATAGCCTTTTAGAAGGTACAAATCTATTTAAATCATAAAAATATCGATCAAAATCAAACAACACATTTGATCCACTTCTGCAGTTGTACAGGTCCAACTACCTTAGTGTCAAAGGAGCATCATATTCAACCCTTGACAAATCATTCTTTGATGTCTACAATCAATTAAGAACAAGAATTGCTGACATTCGAGATATTTATGCTCAATATTCTCAAATTATGAACAAATCGTGTACAAGTTTTCAATACAGCAACATTAAGTCAGGAACTGGAACTCGTTTAACGAGCTTTTGTGGAAGTATCAGTACAATTATGCAGTACACAAGTCAGGAGCTTGATGAATTGATTACAACATTTCATTATGGAACTTTGGGTGGTGACACTGAGCCACTTAAGATCGCTGACTACATGTGGCAATCTGGTGAAGATAATTTAAATTCACTTCCATATTTGCTTGAAAAAGGTCCGGATTGTTTGGGAAGTTTTATGGGAAATTATTTGCAAATATTCCGAAAAAATATTAACATTATTGTAAGCAAGTCGACAATCACATCCAGGAACATATCGAGTACATTTTCGGAATTATCTAGTCAAACGTATAACATTGGTTCTTATATTAAAAACATGGCTTTTGAGTTGAACTCTTGTAACAAAGTGAACGACAGCACAAAATGTGTTCGACAATTTGTAAGTTTTTTTATAATTTTAATAATTTCGTTTTTTTAAATTAATTTTATAATATTTTACAAAAAAACAAATTTCTGTTTTTTAAATTTATTATTTTTCGAGAAATTTAAATTTTCTATTTTTTTTTTTAAAAAAATTGATTCTTAGAAAATTATTAATCATTTAAAATTTGAATTTTAATTAAAATTTTCTCTCATTCAGCTAGCCGATTATTCAAACTGCGATGATAAAAACAGCTGTGCATCTGAAAAGCTTCAAGAAACAATCAAGAACTGCACATCTAAAGTCAATGACGTAAGAACATTTTATCATCAAAATATGATGGATGCAAGGGATCAAGTATTTGCCATCGATGACAATTTAGATGACTGGGCTGATATGATTAGCAAGTGCATTACTAAAACAACACCAAAAGTCAGTGCAACAACGGTCACACCAACTAGGACAGTCCCAACAACAACAACAGCCACAACTGGAAAAACTGTTAGAAATGCAGTCACAACTACTTCAACTCGCGGAACATCTTCAACTCCAACCAAAGCTACTAGCACAACCCGCAGAACATCAACAACTCCAACCAAAGCTACTAGCACAAGCTCAACCCGACTAACCACACCCAAAAGACAATAAGTTTGAGTTATTTCACAACTTTTCACTGTTTTGTACTTTTATTGATGATTTTTTCACACTTAGGTACAATTGTAGTATATTTTGCATAATAAATACATGAAGTAAATGATTGATATGATGATTTAATGTCTTAAACCAGTGGTGGTCAACCTTTTTTATGCCTTGGCACACTTCTATCTTCTAATGTTTTTGCGGAACATTTGAGCATTTTCCTCGGCAAACCAGTATGTACCGCGGCACACTTGTTGGCCACCAATGTCTTAAACTTATCAATAGTTACTTATTTTAGTACTACTAAGTTACTTTTACTCTCTTTCCGAATGCTGTTCTCAGCATACTCTCTTTAGAAGAATTTGAGTCATCTGATGAATATTCATCGTCTAAGCATTTTGACATACTAGATTTTACAGCCCATTTTTCTGCATTTGTCGATGGATCAGACTTAATTGGAGGCTTTTCTTGAAGATTCTCATTTAAATTGGACTTAACTGATTGAACCATGATAATTTTATGTTTTTCCTTTCTCTTTTGACTATAGGAACAATTTTTGAAATAATTTCTCACCCAAAAATATCCAATCTCAATCAAGAATGTCACAAATGCCAAATAAGCAGAGATGAAGCATATCTGAAACCCAAAACCAAGATGATTAAGGTTAAGGACAATATTATCCGTTTCAAAATACGTCGGCATCATATTCCATTTCGACTTTGTCATTTCTTCCAAATGGTAATTAACAAGTCCACCGGTTATTAGACCTGAAATAATGTCGTGAAATCTTTCATTCCATAAATTTTGATACATGAATCCAATGCCATAGTATGACTTAGAAAATGGTGTTGAAATAAATCTTCGAGTTAGTCGTGTATTTATGTAATAAGCATTCAGTTCATCTACAAGATCACTGGAAAAGAGAGTTCCAGTAAATGATGGATCTGTTATGTTTTCTAGGTAAATGTTTGTGTATTCGGCCTCAGAGACGTATTCGATGTGGAGGCTAGAAAATTAGAATAATTAGTAAATATCATTAGTAACCTAGATCAGAAGGGTAACCGGAAGTGAGTATAGGATCAGTTTCTATGGCTACTCCAATTGTACTATCGAGGGATGACGGTACTTTAGGGTATATCTTATCTTACATACTCTAAGGCAGATTCAGGAAAATTTGGTCTACAGTACTGACTTAGATATCGAAGTAAGAAATACAAAGTACTCTACCCTATCCCCTATGAAAGGATAGTTAAGAGGTATCCTACAGTAGGGTACCCCAGTAGCCCTAGAAACTGGCCCCTGTTTTTCCAGTTCTGTCCAATTGACAAGATGCCAATGAGTTGGCTTTCTCTTGAACCCCGCCTTAAGTAAATTCTTACCCCATAACACTCTCAATGAACGCCATAGTCCTATTAGAATACATTTCATCCAGAATATACAATGTATAGTTTTCATCCCTTAATTCATCCAATGTCCTATGCTCTGGCTTTCTGATAGCCGTCGTTGTAAACTCAAACAACTTTCCTTGATAACATGTCCGAATAACAAGACAGTAGAATATGAAGAAGATCCAAATGAGCCTTGCAAATGTACCATCTGGTGATCTCTTTTGTGCTTCGCCGAAAAATGCTAGAAAAAAGTTTAAGCTTGGAATTCCAATTTTAGTTCCGAAAATGACGTCTTTGATATTTTGAGGGAATCGATTGATGACTGAAATGGCAACAATGCCTGATATGAAGATCAATAGAAGTCCAATCCATGTTTCTGTGTCAAATGGAAGCAACATTTTCTCAATTGATGTGTACAAGTCACCTGGTGGAATTAGGAGCCGTGGACTGGATATTTTTATGTTTGTATTATTTAAAATTATTTTAAAATTAAAGTCAAACTCACGTGCATTGAATGTTCAGCATCGCCAAACTCCATTTATAGTTTGAATCAAAATTTATTGCATAAGCATCAATGGACATCGTCATAATAATATTATACAAATATCGATTGACATTTTTCTGATCCAAGCACTCAGAGTCAAAGCATCGATATGAATGCAGAACAAAATTCAGCTGATCAGCCATAATGAACAGCAAACTATTGGTAAGTCCAAATGTGGATATAAATTCATCGCTACTATAGTCGTGAATTGTTCTATCAAAACTTGCAAAATCGTTCACTCCGAGATTCATCATGCAACCGTGAAAATTTTTGTACTTTTTTGGGAAAATTTTCTCATTTGTCCACGTCATGTTTGTTGATGAAAATTCGTTAATTTTTATCAATGTTTGATTTTCATGGCAAATTGTTATGTCCTTTCGATTTTCAAATGTCCAAAGACTTATTTTAGTGTCAGCTCCAACTATCAAGAAGTAGTAATAAGGTGGAGTGACAAGGTCAGTCTTTAGACTGGAAATTTCCATTTCTGATGTATTTACGCAGTAGACGAGCAATCTGATTGGATTTATGAACTTTATATTGATTGGATCTGCTTTGTTAAAATTATTAAAGCTTTGAAAATCGTCAAACAGCAAAATTGTCTGATTTTCAATTAACTTAATTGAACTCTGTCTCCCATAAACAGTCATAGTCATCGAATTGTTGAGGTTTTCTAGAATTTTCCCAATTAATTCACCTTGAGATCCATTAAAGTCAATAATGTCGATATTTCTTGAATTTTTCGAATAAAACTTTTCAATTGCATCACTAATTGATAAACTTATTAACGCTGTGTTGGTTCTGGATGTCAAAACTTTAGTAAAAAGGAAGAAAAAAGTTAAATTTTGTAAAATCTTTAGCATTTTTATTTAACTGTGTTATCCAAAACGTGTTGATGACAAATAAAATAAAATTGGAAAAAGTGGAATTTTTTCAGCATACTTAAATAAATAATGTATAAATAAAATAAATCACGAAACAAATATGTTTATTGATGAATTGATGATTATCTTATTTAGTAAAATACCTCATTGTTTATGGACTATACATCTAATAAGTAGACATTTAATAATTATGATAATATTATATTAAGTGATTCTATTTTTTAGATTGTAAAAAAGATTTTACAGCAAATCATTAGTATTATGGATCTGAACCAACTTATTCACGACAAATAAACAAATTTTTTATATTATTAAAAATAAATTTAATTCAATTTAATTTGATTTTTATTATTTTTTGATAAAATACAAAAGGTTAAAAAACTTCCATTATAAAAATATCATTTTTAAAATATTTCATGCCAAAGTATGCCTTCCAAGAAAGAATATTTTTTCTATCATCAAAATTTTCACAAAAATATTTTTGTAATTTGGCATCATCGGTACAATTTATAAATTTAAAAAATATATCACCGAAGATATTTTCATTACTTTTAGAAATATCTTGGCATTTCTGAATGCAAACGTCCGAAATTTTCGTTTTTAGATCAGTTACAAATGTGTCATTAGGACGATAATTATTAAAGAAGTCCGAAATTTCATTAGAATTAATATTGTTGCCAAAAATATTTAAGAAATTTTCAAAATTTTTTGCGAATCCTTCACATGTTCCATTAACTGAGGGTTGATTTCCATTAAGGTCAATATTACGTTGATCAAGTATTTGATGCAACTTTGTTCCAAATGAAAAGCTTCCAACTTCGAAAATTTTGACTAAATTTACAGGACACGTAGACATATTTGAAATAATTGACCTCAGTAGACCATTGGTGTCATCAGGTTGCCATAATAACAACAATATATTTAAATCTATACTGAGAATTACCGACCAAAATTTTAATGCTTCTATAGGATGGTTAGACTCGATTATACTTGAACGTAATATTGAAATTTTTTGAGTAATTTCGTTTTTTACTTTATCATTTAAGCTTAAGATCGATTTGGTCTTTATATACCCCAATATCACCTTATGAATTATGTCATGGCTTTCGATGGACTTACACATCTTTATCAAAATGTTTACTACTGTGTTGGCTTGTTTTGGTGAAATTGTTTCCCATTCAGCATATAATATATTTAACAAAAAATGCGACACAAAAAACTCAATATATGCTTCACTTAAGAATTTCCAATAATTTGTTTCACTATTTTCGTTGAAATTAAGGAAACCAAACGGTTCAATTTTACATTGGGTCCAAATGGTCCTTCCTTTTCTGTCCCAGTTTCTTAATTCTGCAAATTGCTTCGAATCTTCACCAAATTTTGAATATAATGCATTAACATGCATTACTCTTTCAAATGGTATCTCAACTGGATCCAACGATTCAGCCTCATTTGATTTCTTACATTTATTCTTTTGCTGGATGTATAAGTTAAGGATAGTTTCATAAAAGTTTAATGATTCTGAAGATTGATTGACTTTCCATTCCTTATTCAGTTCCATAAATGAATTGATCAATGAGTCCTGTTGACTGTTGTTTTGATCACATTTAATAGTGCAGAGGAACCAAAAATGCAGAACCATTCCTTCCAATTTTTCACGATTATCGCCTTTGATTGTATTATGCACGTAACCAGCTCTTTCATCGTCGGTGTATGGAGCAAATTTGAAAATATTATTGAATGTGTTTTGAAACAGATGATCATTTCTGATTGATGTTATTAATCTTGTTGAAACCCATTGCTGAATTGTGGAAATATCTCCTCTTTCGTTTTGATAAGTTATGGTCTTCAGTGTGTTTACAATTTTTAAGAAAAACTTTCTTACTTCCGGGCACAATTTGTCCAATCCATCAAACAATAAAATAATTCTATTTTCCTTTAATAACTTTTTGAAAATTTCTGTCTCGAATGGGCATTTTGGATTTAATATATTAAGAAGTATTTGAAATATTTTCAAATCGCCATTTGAACTCTCTAATTCCTGATGTTTAGAAAGGATGTGCTGGATTTTATCCAAATAAATTAATGGAACCAGATAAGTTTTGTTGATGGTTTTCAATTTTTGACCAATATCAATAAATGCACTCGTTTTCCCGGAAAAAGGACTATCAGCTAATAAAATAACTCCTCCGTGCTTAAGGTCATTTGAAATTGTTCCCAGAGGTATTGGATTATTTGTATTTGAGGGTTCTGGCAAATTATTCAGTATTTTTAAAAATCTTCGTTCAATAATTTCATGTGGCTTGGTAACTTTTATGGCATCAAAAAATACAGTTCCTCTATTCAACAAATACCTAATATTATTGGATGTTAAGTGCTGGCAAATATCTTCATCATTACCAATGACCTCATAAAGGGTTGTGATTGCACCTTGAAAATCAATTTGTTGATGTAATAGTTTTGCTTTCATAGGTTCAGTAAGATCCTTGAACTCAATTATAGCGAACTTATCTTCCAAAGTTTTCAGTGGCTTTAAAACTTTTTTTAACTCAGGTAAAACAGTGTTATCGAAATAGTTGAATAGTGGCTGATAAGCATTTTCAATAGAATTATTGAATGCAATGGATGATTCACCATCAACATCCATTAATTGGTTTTGAAGGCTTTGATCATAATAATCCATGATCGCATGAACGACAGTTACAATTAATTCAAGATGATGCTGCGATTCTGGATATAAAGAAAACACATTGCTAATTCTTTCTGATGTTTGATTTTTTTTACATTCTTTAACAACTGCTTCAAATTCTTTTTTTTTTACCTCATCATTTACTGAATATGGATTGTAATTGTTCATAAATGTCTTTAGGATCGCAAGGTGACAAAATTCATGAATTAAAACTCCGATGACTTTCTTCTTATGAAGATCATCCAATAAATGTTTTGCTCCTATTGTGATGATTTCGGTCACAGTTGATTCACCGATTGGGATAATTTGTATCACACCTTCTGCATTATTTGGAAACCTTGGATCAAAAAAATTTACTGTATGGTTTTTAAAATCCAAAAATATTTTTAAATTCTTGCATAAAGCTACAACTTTGAGAATTTTGGAGCATTTACTTTCTTTGTCGAGGATTCCTAGTGCATCCATAATGAATTTGGTCCAGTTATGATTTCTCTCTCTAAGGTTGTTAATTATTCTAATCTTTGAGATGATTGAGAAGATATGAGTTTCTGGAAGTTCACTTGAATAATTTTCATTTGTCCGTCTAACATCATCAGCTGCAGACGCAAGAGGTTGTTTATCTTTAAATTGATGGAAAACATCATCAAGATCTTCATGGCTTCCCGTCGATATGCCATAAGTAACAAGTAATTCGTAGGCTTCCCTATCATAACCTGTAGTTATGGCTTGACTCATTAGTGACTTATTTTCTCTATTGTAGAAATGAATCAAATCAGGATTTTCCTTGAAAACATCTTTCATAGAATCAAACTCGCGTTTTCCTAGATTGTCGTGCAATTTTTCATTTTGTTCTGTAAAATCTTTAACATTTGGTGGCAAGTCATCGTATGTTAATCTTATGGTGTCATTTCTTATAACTGGGTATCTTGAGTTTGCTTTTAAAAGTACAAGTATTATTTCTCCAGATACGGTAAAATCTGTGGTTTCTGCTTTGTCGTTCATATATTTGTCGCATGCATGTTCGATGGCACCCCAATGCCTATTATCTTGATAGTCAATATCAAAACCACATTTAACTAGTATTTTAATGACATCTAAATTTTTTTGATTTATTGCCGCTATAATTAAGTTGTGTCCCTCTTTGTTTCCAATGTTTCTCATCTGAACGTTTAAATATCTCTCATAACCATTAAGTATTCCTATTTTGGTAAAGCATAAATTAATAAAAATTTCAAAAAAATGTTAATTAAATTATGTTACTTACCGATATTCCCTTTTCTTAATTCATCTGCAATAAACTCTGCACAAAACAATGATGCAAGTCCATCAACATCTTCGTGTATTTCAAGAAAATAGAACTTTTCCCCTGATAATCGCCAAAATATTTTTATATCAGTCGTATTATACTCGAAGAGAATTATTAATGGTTTTTCTACGATTAAGAGCTTATACAAGCAAGTATCGTTTAGTTGATCGTCAAACGGTGCATTAATTTTTATATAAGCTTCATAAATATTTCCTTTTAAATTGATGTGATTATTATTATTATCTAAAATTACGTTCAAAGCTTCCGATGTTGAAGAAAAATTTATTGTAGTAGACATGTTGATGTAATGATGTTTGTTTAACTTATCGTACACTCCTAGAATGAAAAGAATATTCGAAATAGTAATAACTAAAATATATATTTAAAATTTAAATTCATTTGATATTTTGGGTTTTTTGAAAAATTATTCTAATAAACTTAATTATTCTAATGCTTGGTTTTTCAGAGGACTGTCCTCTACTTTTAAAATTTGTCCTCTGACATTTGAATGATTCGTAATGAAATTTGCGTATCAGCAGTTCCAACTTCAAAGCTTAAAATCTCTTAATTTTTCCAAGTGTACATACAATTGTTATATATTGTTAGAAAGGTCTTTGATAGTACTTTCATACTATGTTAATTATTTTAAGTTTGAACCGGTTCAAATGATTCATTTATCGGTTTAAACTTTACTAGTCAGTGCAAAAAAGTAAATTGCTATAACTCGATCAATTCTTAACCAATTTCAAAAATTCTTTCTTTGGCTGTTAGCTATTATGTTTGAAGTTAGCTTTTGACACATTAGAATTTTTAAAATGATTGTAACATTACTTCTGGTGGCCCCCTTTTCAAAGACGTTCATAGCTGTCACTTATTATTACAAGCTCTTTCAAAAAGTATATAACAAGTTGGGGTTATTATTAAGTATTCACAAATTTTGTAAAAAAATTCAAAATATAAATTTTGAAAATTTTACATTACACATTTTTGCTCATATTTATTTTTAAATAAACTTTTACTATTTTAAACTTTAACTATTGTATTTGTATTTCAATAACCTTCAAATTGATATATAGTAACATAGGATTAATTCGAAAATTATGACAAAGGTTAAAATGAAAGACCAAATGTGATTGAAATTAGGGCCTCCAAAAGTAATGTTATAAACATTTAAAAAAATTTTAATGTATCAATAGTTATTTGCAAACATAATAGCTAATAGCCAAAAAAAGAATTATTAAAATTGGTTAAGAATTGATCGAGTTATAGCAATTTACTTTTTTGCACTGACTATCGATGTTTGAACCGGTAAATGAACCGTTTGAACCGGTTCAAAATTAATATAATTAGCATAATATGAAAGTACTTTCAAAGACCTTTCCAACAATATATAGCTCTTGTATGTTCACTTGGAAAAATTAAGAGATTTTAAGCTTTGATTGAATTTCATTACGAATCATTCATTTGAAAGCTTCAAGTTGTCCACTATGATTTAAAATGAGAAAAAAAGCGACATTACATTTTGAAATTTGAAAAATCTGAAATTGGATATTGGGGGTGATTTTTTTCTTGAATTAGTTGTAAAATCCAATAATTTTGTGAAATTTCAGAATTTTTGGCTGACTTAATGGGGGTCTATAGAGGTCCCAAAGTTGAAAATTCGAAAAACTGTCATTTTTTGAACAAATTCCAAAATTAAATTTCTATAAAAAGATCTAATCAACTTAAGTTAAGTTTTTGGCATAAAATCTATCATGGTAAAACCTTTATTTTACCCACGTAAATTTTTTTTCATGATTTTGACCCACTGGTCGAGGTAATGTGTAAAGAACACATAAAATTTAGCTTATAATGTATACATTTCTTAAATATGTATAAATATTTTGAATCCATCGATAATAGACTATAAAATAACTTCTATTGAAAGATTTGCTGACCAAATAGAGACTACGAGAATATTTTCTAAGAGACCACCCACAGGTATCAAAAGTTTCCAAAACACATAATTTGAGTCTCAGGAGTCATAATTATTCTAATTAAACAAAAAACTTAAATACAATGCCTAAATATGTTTTTAAATAGTTTATTCTGAAATGACATTATTGAGATTTTCATTAGTTGATGGTATGTCACATATATCATTTGAAAGGTATTATGTTAAGCTATAACAAACAGAAAACAAAATTGAAAAATATTACACCTTGTAAAAGTTACAGCTGTTTAACTGTGGTCAAAAAGGGCAAAGTCGTCAGGGAGCACACATAGGGTACATGTGTGTATCTTGATAGATTTAGAACTTTTTGAAAAAATTTCTTCACAGATTGTCTTTAAATACTAAAATGTATTATTTTTTGTCAAAAAATAAATAGTTAATAGCCTTTGTGTTAGCGATCAGTATTTGATTAGCAAAGTACTGCATATTAAATAAGTCAATCATGAATATTTTGTGACTTAAATAAATTCGACGGCTCGATAACGGTTTTTTGGCATTCAAATTTTCTAACGGTCAAAATATATTTGAAAATTTCCCGCGTAAATACACTTGAAAATCATTAATTATAGTATAATTAACAATTTTCACGATGAATTTTCATATAATAAAATGGTTTGACTTTTAACAGTTTTTTGAATTTCAAATTTTCTAACGGCCAAAAAATATTTAAAATTATTAAAAAAATAGTTAGACCAGCATAGTTACATAGGACATTTCTCAAAAATTTTGTCACGGCAAAACTGGTGCAAATGGTCACCCTGAAAATACGAACACATTACTTCTAGTCAGTTTTTAGATAAGGAGTGAAGAAAATATTCACAATCAATTTTTGAATTTACACATAAGATATGACAGAAATAACTCTATAATAACTCTATAATATTTTAATAAAAATGAAAACTAAATTGTAATTTTGTTTGTTCGTATTTAAAAACTTTCTGTTTGCATTTGATATTTAAAGAAACTAAATAAAAATTTGTAAATTTCGTCACAATTTATTGAATTTCAATTGACTTTTTTGTTTTTTTTACTTACATTTAAATTTGTTTCGTTCCGGTTTGCAAATGAAGTCAAAACTTTCAGTCAAAACTTTTTACGACATACGTTTTAATAAATTTTGTTTTACAATATTAAGTTAAAATCCCCTTTCCAGATATTACCACTCAGGGAACGATACTAAAATCCCAGTCAATGATTTCAGGCATTTTATCAATGCATGTTATCAGGCATGTGGCGTTCAAAAATTTCCTCACCGAGCCACACCCAATTCTTTGTTCAAATATTTTGATCACTATCAATTATAAATGGTATTTTTTTCACCGAACCCGGTGAATTAGCGCATTTTTGAAACTTGTTTCGAAAAGGTAGTTTAATAATGCACTTTGTAGGTTCGGCTGTTTGCTCGGCTGTGAATCGATATAGAAGCAACAAGACATCGTAGAGAGCTCTGGCTAAGTACTCTCGAGAGCAATTTTGTCCGTTAAAAGAGCTTTCATAAAAAGTTAAAAATTCAAATTTTCAAGTCCTTGTTTACAATTTTTAAAATGTTTTTTCTAAAAAAATTAGCTTTTCCAGGCAGAGTTTTTTACAACACAATCGATCTTTTGCAAGTTTATAGTGTAAAGCTATGGAATTGACATGCTAAAAGTTTAAAAAATAACAAAAAGTGCATTAATTAACATATTTATAAAAATTTCGATGTACTAAAATAAGGAATTGTTAGTATACTAAAAGTTCCTTATTTCAAATTTTGTACTAAAATAAGGAAAACCGTTACGTCTCGAGAGTACTTGGAGCTCTGGTTTTTTGCATTAGCTCAGTGTCATCGAGTTATTGGCGTATCGATTAGTTTGGAAGCTCAAAACCATCGCTAAATAATATAATTAATGATTTTTTGTTTTTAATACGGTGTAACCTATCAAAATTTTATTTTACCTCTGTAATTTCAACATTACCTTAATAATTGCAATTATTTTCTAGCCGTTAGAAAGTTTGAATTTCAAAAAACCGTTAAATGACAAACCAATTTTATATACAAAATTTCACCGCAAAAATAGTTAATTATACTATAATTAACTATTCTCTAGTATATTAAAAACGCGGAAATTTTTCAAATATATTTTGACCGTTAGAAACTGCAGAAGATCATCAATGAAAACATAAAAGAACTCAAAAACAAAAACTGGAACAAACGCCTATCAGAAATCAAACCGTCGAACCAAACTGTCTGGCGCATCGCAAAACACTGTAAAAAAGGAACAAAATCAATGCCACCATTGACAAACTCTGAAAAAACGTTCATCACAAACAAGGAAAAAGCCAGCGTCCTCAGCGAGTATTTTCGTTCAACACACGAAAATCCACTTGAACAAAACGACCCTGAGCATACCCAAGAAATAAACAACACAGTCAAGGAAGCACTTGAACAGAACAATGAAGACAGTCCAGAATTAACAGACGTAAACGAAATCCTGAGCATCGTGAGAAATCTGAAGAATCCAAAAGCTCCTGGTCTAGATGACGTCAACAACATACTCATCAAAAACCTTCCACCTAAAGGTTTTGAATACCTGAAGTTCATCATCAACTCCTGTCTCAAGCTCAATCATTTCCCAAAGATTTGGAAGCACGCAAAAGTAATTCCAATCCCAAAACCGGGAAAACCAGCTAACGAAGTAAGCAGCTACAGACCAATAAGTCTGCTAAGCTCGATAAGCAAAATACTAGAGAGAGTATTGCTGAACAGAATCAATGAACATATAGAAGACAACAACATCATTCCAAATCAGCAATGTGGCTTCCGTACAGGAAGATCAACATCTAACCAACTCATCAAAGTCATCAAAACAGCAAAAGAAAACATCAAAATGAAGAAATCAACAGGCATGATCTTCCTAGATGTAGAAAAAGCATTTGACAGAGTCTGGCACAACGGACTGTTGTATAAAATGCTCAAGCTCAGGTTTCCACTGGCTCTCATAAAAACTGTTAGTTCTTTCCTCAGTGAAAGATCTTTTTCAGTTTTTATAAAAGGTCAGTTGTCAGAAACCAAGAAAATCAAATTCGGCGTCCCACAAGGAGCAGTGCTGTCACCAACTCTCTACAACATCTTCACACAAGATATTGTAAGAGAGACAACCGAAAACATCGCGCTATTCGCAGATGATACAGCGTTGTATCATTCTTCAGAAAATTCAACAGATGTAGTGACACATCTTCAACACACAGGAAGAAGAATCCAACAATTCATGGACAAATGGAAGATAAATCTAAACAAACAGAAGACTCAAGCCTTGTTCATCACAAATAGATACTCCAGGCAACTTCCAAGAAACAACATTAAATTTCTCAACGAAAACATCAAGTGGGAAAATGAAGCAAAATATTTGGGAATGGTCATCGACAAGAGAGTGACTCTAAAGCAGCATGTGGAGTACGTGAGTGACAGAGCTCACACTGCACTCAGATTGCTGTATCCGCTAATCAGCAGAAATTCACAACTCGACGTTCGTAACAAACTTCTCATCTACAAGCTAGCCATCAGACCGATCTTCACGTACGGTTGTCCAGCTTTTGAAAGCATGGCAAAAACTCATCTTCAAAAACTTCAAGTTTTACAAAACAAATTCCTGAGAATCGTTCTCAACAAATCAAGATATGAAAAGATCAAAGATCTACATACAGAAGCAAAAGTACCCACCATCGAGGAGTACGTCAGAAAATTGCAAGCGAATTTCAACATTCGTCTTGCAGCTCAAAATTCTGAATAAAGCAAAAACAGTTCAAATCTAAAACCAAAACTAAGTGACGAAAAGACTTCAAGTCTGGTTCCTTAAAAACCAAACTCAAGAACATGTATTTTAAATTTTTTTTTGTACATACTTAATATACAGAAATAAAATAGTATTATTTTTTAAAAAAAAAAGTATTTAACGTTGGTTTTGAGAATTTTAACTATTCGTCGCCGCAATAACTCGATGGCACCGAGCTAACGCAAAAAACTAGAACTCTCTACGATGTCTAGATTTAAAGTTTTTGTTAGCAGCCGACCAGCCGAACAGACAAAGTGCATTATTAAGCTACCTTTTCGAAACAAGTTTCAAAAATGCGCTAAAAAATTTACGTGGGTAAAATAAAGGTTTTAACATGATAGATTTTATGCCAAAAACTTAACTTAAGTTGATTAGATCTTTTTATAGAAATTTAATTTTGAAATTAGCTTAAAAAATAGTTACAAAAAATAGTTAGACCAGCATAGTTACATAGGACATTTCTCAAAAATTTTGTCACGGCAAAACTGGTGCAAATGGTCACCCTGAAAATACGAACACATTACTTCTAGTCAGTTTTTAGATAAGGAGTGAAGAAAATATTCACAATCAATTTTTGAATTTACACATAAGATATGACAGAAATAACTCTATAATATTTTAATAAAAATGAAAACTAAATTGTAATTTTGTTTGTTCGTATTTAAAAACTTTCTGTTTGCATTTGATATTTAAAGAAACTAAATAAAAATTTGTAAATTTCGTCACAATTTATTGAATTTCAATTGACTTTTTTGTTTTTTTTACTTACATTTAAATTTGTTTCGTTCCGGTTTGCAAATGAAGTCAAAACTTTCAGTCAAAACTTTTTACGACATACGTTTTAATAAATTTTGTTTTACAATATTAAGTTAAAATCCCCTTTCCAGATATTACCACTCAGGGAACGATACTAAAATCCCAGTCAATGATTTCAGGCATTTTATCAATGCATGTTATCAGGCATGTGGCGTTCAAAAATTTCCTCACCGAGCCACACCCAATTCTTTGTTCAAATATTTTGATCATTATCAATTATAAATGGTATTTTTTTCACCGAACCCGGTGAATTAGCGCATTTTTGAAACTTGTTTCGAAAAGGTAGTTTAATAATGCACTTTGTAGGTTCGGCTGTTTGCTCGGCTGTGAATCGATATAGAAGCAACCAGACATCGTAGAGAGCTCTGGCTAAGTACTCTCGAGAGCAATTTTGTCCGTTAAAAGAGCTTTCATAAAAAGTTAAAAATTCAAATTTTCAAGTCCTTGTTTACAATTTTTAAAATGTTTTTTCTAAAAAAATTAGCTTTTCCAGGCAGAGTTTTTTACAACACAATCGATCTTTTGCAAGTTTATAGTGTAAAGCTATGGAATTGACATGCTAAAAGTTTAAAAAATAACAAAAAGTGCATTAATTAACATATTTATAAAAATTTCGATGTACTAAAATAAGGAATTGTTAGTATACTAAAAGTTCCTTATTTCAAATTTTGTACTAAAATAAGGAAAACCGTTACGTCTCGAGAGTACTTGGAGCTCTGGTTTTTTGCATTAGCTCAGTGTCATCGAGTTATTGGCGTATCGATTAGTTTGGAAGCTCAAAACCATCGCTAAATAATATAATTAATGATTTTTTGTTTTTAATACGGTGTAACCTATCAAAATTTTATTTTACCTCTGTAATTTCAACATTTCCTCTATAATTGCAATTATTTTCTGGCCGTTAGAAAATTTGAATTTCAATAAACCGTTAAATGACAAACCATTTTTATATACGAAATTTCACCGCAAAAATAGTTAATTATACTATAACTAACTATTCTCTAGTATATTAAAAACGCGGGAATTTTTCAAATATATTTTGACCATTAGAAAATTCGAATTTCGATAAACCGGAAAATGACAAACAGTTTTAATATATGCAAACTCATTGCAATAAATAGTTAATTAGAATTAATGATTTCCAAGTGCACAAACGTACGTGAATTAATACATTAATAATATGTAAAATAAAAATTTCTTTGTCAAGCATTATTAAGCTTCAAAATTTTTATGATTGACATCTTTAATACGAAGTACTTTGCTAATCAAATACTGATCGCTAACACAAAAATGCGCTGAAGTCCCTCGATCTATAACACGAGAACTTTCGTAAAAAAAATTTTTACTAAGTGGTTTTCCACTTTTTTTCAGCCTTGTTCAAGTTTGTGCGCTGGTAGTTCTTAAAATTGATATTAATTATCTATATAACAATTACATACTGGTAAGAAAGAAAATATATATATATATATTTAAAAATGTTTATAAAAAAATAATTTAAGATCTCTTATAAAATTAGAGATTATTAATTCCTGTCTACATGATTTTGTAAAAATTTTAGAAATAAAATTCCATTTCGAGTGATTAATGTACATAATAGGGTATTTGCTTGAAAATGAGCCGATTTAAACCACTTTTTGAAAAGTGAATAACTTTTTACTGGATCAAGCTGTCAATTTGAAAGAAAAAGCATTTGAAGAAAATTATGCGTATATAAGTCTGGGAAAGCTTCATTTTGCGAAAGTCATTAGAAGTTTACTTTACAAGCCGCGGATTAAAGTCCAAAAAGTCAGATTTTGTCAAAAAATTTCAATTTCTGTTTCTGAAATATTTCTCTATGGAACTAATCAAACATAATAGATCAGTGGCGTAGCCAGGAATTTTTCGAGGGGGGGATTTTCAAATTTGTTGTATGGAAAAATTTTAGGGTGGGGGGATTTTTAGAGTTTTTTCTCAAAAACCCTTTGCTAGAGTTGAACAATTTTTGGGTGAAGGGGGGACAAATCCCCCAATCCTTCCCTCTGGCTACGCGCCTGTAATAGATTTTACAATAAAGATTTTAATCTAGTTCATGAATATACAAACAGAAAATATATAGTTGCAAAATGTAAACAAGAACAAACTTTTTCTAAAATCACGAAAATTTTTCGATTTTTTGAAAAATCCAAAATTTCTACTAACAAAGCAATGAATCAAAAATCACGACGTACAGATCACGCCAGAAACTTCCACGCTGTCTTTTGTTAGATTACAGTATTAAAGGTTAAATATTGTAGATATTAAATTTAAATCTACGCTCGCTTATTAATACAACACTTCTTTTAAAATTACTTAATTTATTGCTTATTTGACTATATATTTTATTATTTTAAAACATCATTAATTTTGCTTCATACTAATATTTTCTTACAAATTCAAGAGCATTTGGATTTACTAATTCAATATTATCATAATGGAGCACATAAGATAAGTCAAACATTTTTTCATTTATTTTAAACATTTGGGGAAGTTGTGGAAAAATTCAATTCGGGGCCTTGGCGATTCTCTGTGTAGTTCATCTGCGATGTATCTATGTTAACAACTAACGATTTTCCTGTTTCGATTTTCAAATGTGATAAAAAATTCTTGCATTTTTTTCGATTGCCAAAATTATCGAAAAACTGAGTTATGCTACTGAGTGAAACTGAGTAAAAAAATAGCCATTAAAAATGTTTTCTAGAACTTTAACGTCAGCTTCAAACATATTACCATCTTCAAAATTTTTGGAAAAATTATTACGGTTATATAAAAATTGTCCCCAAATATTATTTCTTTCTCTTTCGTTTTGAGTGAATACTTTTATACAGAACTGAAAATAGTGTTATATTATATTTTTCAAGCTGTTTAGATTAATTAATTTTTGTCATATCCTTGCGTTTAGCAAAAATTGAATAGAAGATTTTTTCGAAAAAATTTAAAAAAATTTCTACATATTTTGATTTATAAATGTTTTTAATAAAAGCATCAACGCTTAAGACCATTTGTTTTTCAATTTATCCTTTATCAAAGCATAAAAGGATCTCTTCAATAACATTTTCCCACTTAATATGAATTTTTCTATCTTCGTGTTCTAATTTAAGTAAATTGTTTAAAATATTTGACAAACCATTTAAACCAAAACGATGAACTTTTTTCAATCTTAATCCAGTTAAAACTTTTCTAAAATACAAAAAACTTAAAAACTTAATTGTCTTAAAAAGTAAGTACAAATTAATATTTATACACGATGCATCAATATTTTTGAATATTTTTGATAAAAATACGATCCAGTAATCATCCAGAGCTTCTATGCCCATAAAAATAAAATCCAGTTATCACCCAAAGCCTCTATATCCAATAAAAATAAGATCCAGTAATAATCGTTATGACAATAAAAATTTTAAAAAAATATCCATTTATTTCGATTTTCAAAGTGCTGTAGAATCTCAGGATTAAGTGCAAACATAGTCATGTGGGGTATTTTTGTAAACGTCATGAAGAGTGCTATTAGATAAAATACAAAGTTATATCCAGTTTGAAAAAAACCCTGGGACGTCAGGCGTTTGAAGAAAAGTGTAATTTTTCCTAGGTTTTTTAACTTTGACAGCCTCAAAATCACTGAAAATTTCAAAATTTCCTAAAATGACTTTCCATTCCCCTAATTGCTTAATATATGTGACCAAATGGCAAAAAAACCAAATTTGCATATGCACATAGCTCGGCTGTGACCCTGATCACCAAATTTGTGGACAAAAAAGTCACCAAAAACACGTTTTTCAAGGTTTTGGACCTAAAGATGATGCTTTGTGCAAAATGTTTATATACAGAAAAATGCAGCTTTGCGAGGTCCATCTTTTGGCATCATTAGAATTTTTTTTAAAGAAAGAAGTCTTAACACCGTAATAAAACTAGTAATGAAGCGATCACGCTTCATGGGTATATTCACACCGTTTCAAATTTTTTCATTCATAGCTTAGTATTATGTTACTAACACTACTTACATTGAAAACCCAACCTTCTAAAAATTCAAAATCGCACGAAATCTCAGTTTATTGCGTTAAACGATATCAAAATTACATATTGCTAAATTGAGTTTGAATTGAATATCCAAAATCTATATTCAGTTTGTACAAAAAAGTTCAGCTTATTCAGCTCATCATAGTTTGGAGAGAATTCTGAATAAAGCAAAAACAGTTCAAACTAAAACCAAAACTAAGTGAAGACAAGACTTCAAAACTGGTTCCTTAAAAACCTAACTCAAGAACATGTATTTAAACTTTTTGTACATACTTAATATACAGAAATAAAAATTAATTATTAAAATAAAAAAAATCAGCTCATTTGGTCCAAGTTAAAGCAAAACTGAATGTGGTGTAGCTTCTTGCCTCTCGAAATCCAAAATGGAGTCGGTTCTATATTCAGACACAGCACTATGGGACAGAATCGAAAAATTTTTTCAAAAATTATTTTAGTAGCTTATCTGAAAGGTCTTAGTCTAAGGTATAAGAAAGTATAAAAATTTTGGACCAGAAGTCAGCAGTGCTGGAGATACAGCACAAAAGGTATCTTGATGACCATTGATGGTGACCATTTTCAAATCATCATAACTTTTTACTGCTTCAACCGATTTTTCTAAACTTTTTTTATTTGACAGCTATGAATAAGAACTTTATTAAAAATATTAGTTTTTATAATTTGGAGCTATGCACAGTGCATAAAAACCCGAAAAACCGAAAAAATACCTAGTTAGTCACACTAACTTTAGGTATGCGGATCACGAGTGTGATTAAAATTTTTTCTTTTTGTGCTAATTTATAGATCTTAGCTAGATCTACAATAAAAACATAAGTTTTGATTTTAGTTTCTCTACTTTTCTACCAAAAAAATGGAATTTTCTCGAAAAAAAATCGATTTTTTTCGAATTTTTAGCTTCAAAGAGCCATAACTCTTGGTAGAATATGATAGGGGAAACATGTCTTAGCATTTTCTTAAAGCTTGTTATTGTAGCTTTAAAAATATGTAAAGATGTTGCAATTTGACTTGCTGTTTTTGCACTTTTAGGCTACTTGAAAGTCAAAAAATAGGGGTACCTCAATATAAATCTTTAACATTTTTCATCAAAACCATACTCAATCGTAACACACTGGTCTAAAATCGAAAAAAAGTGCAATTGAACTTTTAAGGAAAAGTTTCACCAAAATTCTTCGTAGATGTCTCATTTTAAAGCTGTTATATGTAGGTACAAATTCCCAAAGTTTCAAATATTTTGGTCCATCTGGTGAAGTATGGCAGTTCCTTAAAGTTGATAGGGGGTAAATATTCGAATTTTTTTTGAACTCACTTGACCTAAATTTTCTAAAAAAAACTACTCAATCAATTGAAAAACGAGTTTCGGTTCCTTAAAGTAAATATAAATACCTTTAATTTAGTGTATTGATATGTAAATTTTTTTATGTCTTTGTAGAGTATGGTTGGAATATGTGCGAAAAATTGGCGAAAAACCGTACTTTTAACCATTTCGAAAGCCACAGGACAACTAAATGAACAAAATTGGGCACTCTGTTAACACTTTCTAGTAGTAGAAAGTCCTAACTTTCTAAAATGGTGTCAATCTTGACAATCGGACTGCAGGTTTGGAAGTTATTGCCAGTCAAAATTTGGTAAAAATTTTAAATCCTCAAATATTTTATTCTAAAATTTTAGCCTAAATTCTCACTTTTTTCACAAAACATGTCCAAATTCTTTATTTTAGGTTATTTTGACAAAAACAATCTATTTTTGATCAAATTTTGAAGAAATTTTTTAAAATTTACCAAGATACAGAGTATATGTGCTCCCTGACGACTTGACCCTTTTTCACCTCACTCAAACCGCTATAACTTTTTACAAGATAAATATTTTTTAATTCTGTTTTCTTTGATTGATAGCCTACTAAATTACCTTTAAAACGATATCTAATACTTGATGGTTGTGTATGGCCTTGGTCATGATATTGGCCTTAGATTGTGACCAACCCCTTTCTGGAAAAATCTCTAAAAGACCATTTTTAGATATAGCATTTAAAAAACAAATTATCCCTTGTATTTAAGTTATTTATTATCAATTATGACTATTACGAGTATTTAAACTCAAATTTTGCAATTTGGAAACAATCTGATACTCACAGGAAGCTACAAAAAAATGACTAGGTGCTATTTTCAAAAGGACTACCTATAAAGATCAAAAAGTTTCAAAACACAAAATTTGAGTTTAAATACTCGTAATAGTCATAATTGATAATAAATAACTTAAATACAAGGGATAATTTGTTTTTTAAATGCTATATCTAAAAATGGTCTTTTAGAGATTTTTCCAGAAAGGGGTTGGTCACAATCCAAGGCCAATATCATGATCAAGGCCATACACAACCATCAAGTATTAGATATCGTTTTAAAGGTAATTTAGTAGGCTATCAATCAAAGAAAACAGAATTAAAAAATATTTGTCTTGTAAAAAGTTATAGCGGTTTGAGTGAGGTGAAAAAGGGTCAAGTCGTCAGGGAGCACATATACTCTGTATCTTGGTAAATTTTAAAAAATTTCTTCAAAAATAGATTGTTTTTGTCAAAATAACCTAAAATAAAGAATTTGGACATGTTTTGTGAAAAAAGTGAGAATTAAGGCTAAAATTTTAGAATAAAATATTTGAGGATTTAAAATTTTTACCAAATTTTGACTGGCAATAACTTCCAAACCTGCAGTCCGATTGTCAAGGTTGACACCATTTTAGAAAGTTAGGACTTTCTACTACTAGAAAGTGTTAACAGAGTGCCCAATTTTGTTCATTTAGTTGTCCTGTGGCTTTCGAAATGGTTAAAAGTACGGTTTTTCGCCAATTTTTCGCACATATTCCTACCATACTCTACAGAGACATAAAAAAATTTACATATCAATACACTAAATTAAAGGTATTTATATTTACTTTAAGGAACCGAAACTCGTTTTTCAATTGATTGAGTAGTTTTTTTTAGAAAATTTAGGTCAATTGAGTTCTAAAAAAATTCGAATATTTACCCCCTATCAACTTTAAGGAACTGCCATACTTCACCAGATGGACCAAAATATTTGAAACTTTGGGAATTTGTACCTACATATAACAGCTTTAAAATGAGACATCTACGAAGAATTTTGGTGAAACTTTTCCTTAAAAGTTCAATTGCACTTTTTTTTCGATTTTAGACCAGTGTGCGTTATGAAACTTTCAGATTTTATTTAAATATTGATTATCTTAACATTTATGGCAAAAAAATTGATTTATAGTGCAATTTTGTCGAAAATTTGCAAGAAATGATGTTTTGGAATTTTGAAATGGTACCTAAGCCTACTGAAATTAAATTTTATAATTTTTTCTCTTCTTTTATTGCATAGCGCATTAAAATACCTTTCCAACGAGGTATAAAACATTATGAATGAGTGAGATTTGTCTGATTTATGGCAAAAAAACTGAAAAAATGGTCAAATTTGAGCGAGTTTGAAGGTCCATACTTTACATTTGTGCTTATATTTCTCGCTAATCTTAAGTAAATGTAATAAATTTGGTATCGTTGGAAAGCTTAAAGTAGTGGCTATTCAGTAATATAAACATTTGAGTTCATAAGTTGCACAGTGCATGGTTAGGCTATGTGAAAAATGTCAAATTTTGACTGCCCTCACGTTGGACAGCAAATATCTAAATTTTTATTTTTGACCTGTTTTCTACAGAACCACGCCTAAACTAACATATAATAACCAAAAAATTATTTTTCCGTCTTAATTCGCAGTAAACGAGCTCATTGAAAAAACATCATTTTTTTAATTTCCGAAATTATTTTTAATTTTGCAAAAAAATTTGTTGTTTTTTCTATGAGCTCGTTTGCTGCGATTTATGATGGAAAAATACTTTTTTGATTATTATATGTTAGTTTAGGCGTGGTTCTGTAGAAAACAGGTCAAAAATAAAAATTTCGATATTTGCTGTCCAACGTGAGGGCAGTCAAAATTTGACATTTTTCACATAGCCTAACCATGCACTGTTCAACTTATGAACTCAAATGTTTATGTT
Source organism: Chironomus tentans (assembly GCA_963573255.1). Classification (NCBI taxonomy): domain Eukaryota; kingdom Metazoa; phylum Arthropoda; class Insecta; order Diptera; family Chironomidae; genus Chironomus; species Chironomus tentans. The sequence continues at coordinate 1,573,665 of OY754305.1, forward strand.
ACTGAATAGCCACTACTTTAAGCTTACCAACGATACCAAATTTATTATATTTACTTAAGATTAGCGAGAAATATAAGCAAAAATGTAAAGTATGGACCTTCAAACTCGCTCAAATTTGACCATTTTTTCAGTTTTTTGCCATAAATCAGACAAATCTCACTCATTCATAACGTTTTATACCTCATTGGAAAGGTATTTTAATGCGCTATGCAATAAAAGAAGAGAAAAAATTATAAAATTTAATTTCAGTAGGCTTAGGTACAAAGTGTAAAGTGCAAAAACAGCAAGTCAAATTGCAACATCTTTACATATTTTTAAAGCTACAATAACAAGCTTTAAGAAAATGCCAAGACATGTTTCCCCTCTCATATTCTACCAAGAGTTATGGCTCTTTGAAGCTAAAAATTCGAAAAAAAAATCGATTTTTTTTCGAGAAAATTCCATTTTTTTGGTAGAAAAGTAGAGAAACTAAAATCAAAACTTATGTTTTTATTGTAGATCTAGCTAAGACCTATAAATTAGCACAAAAAGAAAAAATTTTAATCACACTCGTGATCCGCATACCCAAAGTTAGTGTGACTAACTAGGTATTTTTTCGGTTTTTCGGGTTTTTATGCACTGTGCATAGCTCCAAATTATAAAAACTAATATTTTTAATAAAGTTCTTATTCATAGCTGTCAAATAAAAAAAGTTTAGAAAAATCGGTTGAAGCAGTAAAAAGTTATGATGATTTGAAAATGGTCACCATCAATGGTCATCAAGATACCTTTTGTGCTGTATCTCCAGCACTGCTGACTTCTGGTCCAAAATTTTTATACTTTATACCTGATTGGTACATCCAGTGCCGAGAAATTGCAAAAAAACACTTTCTGTCCTTTAGCAAGTTAGTTAGTTACCCTAACAACAAAAAAGAAAGTCAGCAAAAATGAGCTTGATCAGAGACAGATTTTTTAGTGCATTCTCATAAGAAAGATACTGATCTCGATCATGATCATGCTCAGAGCTAGAAAATTGACTCACTCTTGTGAGACACTTTCTGAGCATGCTCAAGATCTAAATCTGAGAGACTCTAAATTTTACTTGACATAAACACTTTCAAACTCTAATGAGCATGATATTGATCTCGATCATGATCATGGTCAGAGCTAGAAAATTGACTCACTCTTGTGAGATTCTTTGTGATCTTGCTCAAGATCTAAATCTGAGAGACTCTAAATTTTACTTGACATAAACACTTTCAAACTCTAGAGTAAGCTTTCCTGAAGTCTCGGTCTCGATAAATTTTCGAGACCGAGACCGAGACCGAGGAATCCCGGGAATTCCCGGGAAGTCTCGAAAAAAAATTTACATGGAAAATTTCAAATTTTTAACAATCATTTGATATTTTTAGACCCATTGAGACTTATAACGTATTTTTAAATTGAAAAGTGAAGATTAAAGTTACAAGAATATTAATTATGTCATTAGAAATAGTTTTAAAAATTGATTTATACCAAAAATATTTTTGAGTTAATAGGAATTATCCTTAGTTTTAAAAACTCAAAAATTATGAAAATCGACTAATCTGCTAATAGGACCAGAAAATTTTTAATTTATTATGTATTTACCCAGTATTTACTATATAATTAATTCAGATTTTTTTCCCTTTTTCGAAAAAAACTATATGGAAATAGGTTGGGATTTTTTAAAATATTACCTATAAAACATTAAGTTCAATCCGTTTTAATAAAATTTAGTTTTTTAGTGTTAAATTATTTTTCAATAGTAGCATTATTAGAAATCAAAGTAAAATTGGCTTACTAAATCCAAAATTTAATTCTTTCGTGATTTTTGATATCTTAGAATACAGTAAATTTAGTTTTTAATCACTAAAGAACTTATAAGAGAACATAAAAAATTTCAAATGTTAAATTTTTATTTTTTTGTTTGGTTCAAGAGAGTTGGTAAAATAGTTTCTTCAATTTTTCTTGGTCTCGGGTCTCAGTCTCGAAAAATTTTCGAGACCGGGACGAGACCGAGACTGAGACTTCCCGGGAAGTCTCGGTCTCGGTCTCGACATCGGGAAAGCTTACTCTAGAGAGCATGATACTGATCTCGATCTTGATCGTTCTCTGATCTAGATAAATTGACTCACTCTTGTAAGATACTTTGTGAGCATGCTCAAGATCTAGATCAGAGTAACTCTATATTATTTGTTACTTAAACACTTTCAAACTCTAGAGAGCATGATGCTGATATCGATCTGGATCGCACTCTGAGCTAGATAAATTGACTCACTCTTGTGAGACACTTTCTGAGCATGCTCAAGATCTAAATCAGAGTAACTCTAAATTTTACTTGACAAAAACACTTTTAAGCTCTAGAGAGCATGATACTGATCTCGATCTTGATCGCACTCTGAGCTAGATAAATTGACTCACTCTTGTGAGACACTTTCTGAGCATGCTCAAGATCTAAATCAGAGTAACTCTAAATTTTATTTGTTACTTAAACACTTTCAAACTCAAATGAGCATAATACTGATCTCGATCTTGATCGTACTCTGAGCTAGATAAATTGACTCACTCTTGTGAGACACTTTCTGAGCATGCTCAAGATCTAGATCCAAGGGACTCTATATTTTTTGTAACTTAAACACTTTCAAACTCTCTTGAGCTTGATGCTGATCTCGATCTTAATCGTACTCTGAGCTAGATAAATTGACTCATTCTGGTGAGACACTTTCTGAGCATGCTTAAGATCTAGATTAGAGTAACTCTATATTATTTGTTACTTAAACACTTTCAAACTCTAGAGAGCATGATGCTGATCTCGATCTTGATCGCACTCTGAGCTAGAAAAATTGACTCACTCTTGTGAGACACTTTCTGAGCATGCTCAAGATCTGGATCCAAGGGACTCTTTATTTTTTGTGACTTAAACACTTTCAAACTCTCTTGAGCTTGATTATGATCTCGATCATGAATCCCTTAGATCTAGATCTTGAGCATGCTCAGAAAGTTTCTCACGAGAGTGAGTCATTTATCTAGCTCAGAGTACGATCAAGATCGAGATCAGCATCATGCTCGTTAGAATTTGAAAGTGTTTATGTCGCATGAAATATGGAGTTACTCTGATCTAGATCTTGAGCATGCTCAGAATGTATCTCACAAGAGTGAGTCAATTTATCTAGCTCAGAGTGTGATCATGATCTAGATCAGTATCATGCTCAAGAGAGTTTGAAGATCCAGTAGATACAAGTCACGTCCGGGACCACAATAAACAGAAGCAGTAGGATCCGAGTCACGTCCAGGACCAGAAAACAAAGGTCCAATAGAATTTATGTCCTAAGTATTAATATAAGATTTTGCCATCTGAAAAATATATAATTTCAGACAGCAATAGATCAGAGGAACAGTGCACCGGCTTTTCTACAACTCAGCGATCCCAGGTTCGAATCTCGGTAAAATCAAAAAAAGTAAATATTTATCTAGCTCTTGGAAACATTCTTAATATCTAGCTCTTGAAACATTCTTAAAATCTAGCTCATAAGAGCTTCATAATTATTTTTTTAAAAATTCCAAAATGAATCAAGTTCAAAATCAAGCTCTCATGAGTTTGTTATCGTGATCAATTAGAGACAATTATGACACCTAATTGAGCAAGATCATTAAGAATGTTAGGTGAACTTGATCTTGATCCCGATCAGTTGAGAATGATAAATTTAAAATATAACAAACTCTTATGATCTCGATGTTGAGCAAGATCAGGAAGAATGTCAGGTGAACTCGATCTTGATCTCGTTCAGTCGAGAATGATTAATTTAAAATATAACAGTCTCATATGATCTTGATCTTGAGCAAGATCAGTAAGAATGTTAAGTGAACTTAATCTTGATCTCGATCAGTTGAGAATGATAAATTTAAAATATAACAAACTCTTATGATCTCGATGTCGAGCAAGATTAATAAGAATGTTAGGTGAACTCGATCTTGATCTCGATCAGGTGACTTGATACATCATGCAACTTGCATGCAATATTATGTCATCAAGTAACATTGATCAAGTTCTTCTGATCTCGATCAAGATCATGCTCAGTTAACATTCTTTCTGATGTTGCTCAAATGCGTACCGTGGTCGCGTCAAGGTGAGCGCGATCATTTGGCTGATCAAGCTCAAATTATCAAGATCAGATCTAGCTCTTTGTGGGTTAGGGATAGAAAAGGAATATTTTAACCAAATGAGCTGAAATTTGGTATGTAGGTTCCTTAGTTGTGCCTGATATGGAACCGACGCCATTTTTGCACCGTGTATCAATATTAAATTTTGTTATTTTTAGCGCATTTTTGCACTTTGTTCGGCTAGCTCAGTGTTTCTCAAACTTTCTTGACCCACGGCACACTTTGACTATAGAAATTTTTTCGCGGCACACCATTTCTAGGTAGAAAAATTATACGACACACCAAACACGTAAATATGCTCAAAATTATATTGAATTAGAATAAAATTCTAGCACTAGTCCAAAATACTAAAAATAAATCTCTAGTTTTTGAGTTTTGGATGCTTTAGTTGAGGTTTTTCAGTAAAAATCTAAAATTTTCTGAAAAACACATATTTTTAGAATTTTTAAAATATTTTCGCGGCACACCTGAACATGTTCTACGGCACACTAGTGTGCCGCGGCACACAGTTTGAGAATCACTGGGCTAGCTGGTCGGCTGCAACGAAAAACTTTTAAACCAGACGTCGTAAAAAGTTCTAGTTTTTTGCAATAGCTCCGTGCCATTGAGTTATTGGCCCCTCGGACAGTAAGAAATCTCAAAACCATCGTAAAATACTATAATTAATGATTTTTTAATTTTAATACGGTGTAACCTATCAAAATTTTATTTATATATATTTTATTTATACTGATCGCTAACACAAAAATGCGCCATTTTGGATTTAGAAGGGCTTATAACTATGTAAAACTTTATTTTGTGCTAATTAAATACTGACCGCTAACGTAAAAATGTTCTTAAGTCCCTCGATAAATACCATGAGGACTTCCGAAATTTTTTTTAATTCTAAGAAATGCTCAATTCAAACTCAATCCAGAAATAATTTTGATATCGGTTAAATAGGTTCTTTAAATGTGCTTGGGTTTTCAACGCAATTCGTGTTATTAACATGATACTGAGCTATTAACGTAAAAATTTGAAACGGTGTAAATATGCCCATGAAGCGTGATCGCTTCATTACTAGTTTTTTCTTACATTTTCCGAACTTTTCACGTAAGTTTTTTTTAAATAAATAATTTTTATTTCTGTATATTAAGTATGTACAAAAAAAATTAAAATACTTTTTCTTGAGGTTGGTTTTTAAGGAACCAGACTTGAAGTCTTTTCGTCACTTAGTCTTGGTTTTTAAATTTGAACTGTTCTTGCTTTATCTTCAGAATTTTGAGCTGCAAGACGAATGTTGAAATTCACTTGCAATTTTCTGACGTACTCTTCGATGGAGGGTACTTTTGCTTCTGTATGTAGATCTTTGATCTTTTCATATCTTGATTTGTTGAGAACGATTCTCAGGAATTTGTTTTGCAAAACTTGAAGTTTTTGAAGATGAGTTTTTGCCATGCTTTCGAAGACTGGACAACCGTACGTGAAGATCGGTCTGATGGCTAGCTTGTAGATCAGAAGTTTGTTACGAACGTCGAGTTGTGAATTTCTGCTGATTAGCGGATACAGCAATCTGAGTGCAGTGTGAGCTCTGTTACTCACATACTCCACATGCTGCTTTAGAGTCACTCTCTTGTCGACGACCATTCCCAGATATTTTGCTTCATTTTCCCACTTGATGTTTTCGTTGAGAAATTTGATATTGTTTCTTGGAAGTTGCCTGGAGTATCTATTTGTGATGAATAAGGCTTGAGTCTTCTGTTTGTTCAGATTTATCTTCCATTTGTCCATGTATTGTTGGACTCTTCTTCCTGTGTGTTGAAAGTGTGTCACTACATCTGCTGAATTTTCTGAAGAATGATACAACGCTGTATCATCTGCGAAGAGCGCGATGTTTTCGGTTGTCTCTCTTACAATATCTTGTGTGAAGATGTTGTAGAGAGTTGGTGACAGCACTGCTCCTTGTGGGACGCCGAATTTGATTTTCTTGGTTTCTGACAACTGACCTTTTATAAAAACTGAAAAAGATCTTTCATTGGGGAAAGAACTAACAGTTTTTATGAGAGGCAGCGGAAACCTAAGCTTGAGCATTTTATACAACAGTCCGTTGTGCCAGACTCTGTAAAATGCTTTTTCTACATCTAGGAAGATCATGCCTGTTGATTTCTTCATTTTGATGTTTTCTTTTGCTGTTTTCATGACTTTGATGAGTTGGTGAGATGTTGATCTTCCTGTGCGGAAGCCACATTGCTGATTAGGGATGATGTTGTTGTCTTCTATATGTTCATTGATTCTGTTCAGCAGCACTCTCTCCAATATTTTGCTTATCGAGCTTAGCAGACTTATTGGTCTGTAGCTGCTTACTTCGTTTGCTGGTTTTCTAGGTTTTGGGATTGGAATTACTTCTGCGTGCTTCCAAATCTTTGGCAAGTGATTGAGCTTGAGACAGGAGTTGATGATTAACTTCAGGTATTCAAAACCTTTAGGTGGAAGTTTTTTGCTGAGTATGTTGTTGACATCATCTAGACCAGGAGCTTTTGGATTCTTCAGATTTCTCACGATGCTCAGGATTTCGTTAACGTCTGTTAATTCTAGACTGTCTTCATTGTTCTGTTCTAACGCTTCCTTGACTGTATTGTTTACTTCTTGGGTATGCTCTGGGTCGTTTTGTTCTAGTGGATTTTCATGTGTTGAACGAAAATACTCGCTGAGGACGCTGGCTTTTTCCTTGTTTGTGATGAACGTTTTTCCCAAGTTTGTCAATGGTGGCATTGATTTTGTTCCTTTTTTACAGTGTTTTGCGATACGCCAGACAGTTTGGTTCGATGGTTTGATTTCTGAGAGGCGTTTGTTCCAGTTTTTGTTTTTGAGTTCACGTAAGTAAAATTATGTAAAAATACGTACGTAAAATTACGTAACATATAACTTTACGTTGCATACCCCTTCCTTGGTGTAAATTGAAGTAGAACGAGGGGGAGTTGAACAAGGGAGTACGAGGGGACTCTTGGAAGGTGGGGGGTATTTTTTCAAATAATTTTGACTGTTATTTTTTCAAATATTTTTTTACCGTTATTTTTTCAAATATTTTTTCCGTTGTTTTTTGAAAATAGAAATTCCGTCCACAACCCATGGACGAATTACTAGTTTAATTCATTGCCTAGCTATTGAAGATTTTGGATTTTTTGAAAAATCGAAAAAATTTCAGGGGGTTAAAAAAATATTTTTTTTTGTTTACGCAACTATATATTTTCTGCTTATATATTCATGAACTAGATCAAAATCTTTATTGTAAAATCTATTATATTTGATTAGTTCCTTCTAATAGAAATAAAAGTCTTGGTATGGTAATGCTGGATCTTAGAAAAGCCTACGACTCAGTATGGCATGATGCTTTAGTCCAAAAATTGAAGAAACTTGGTTATCCAATGTATCTTATTAAGCTCATCAATTCATACCTTCTTAATAGATTGGCTTTCGTGACGGTTGACGGAGCAAATTCGTCAAAATTCCTAATTCCAGCCGGAGTTCCACAGGGCTCAATTGTAGCTCCACATTTATTCAATGTCTTTATTAACTACATTCCGATTCCTCGTAAAGGTGAATTGGCTTTGTTCGCCGATGACACTGCATACTTTATCGAAGCTCCCTCGAAGAATTTAAAGCTCATTAAAAATCATTTAGTTAATGCATTGCAGTCATTCCAGAATTTCTTTCATGAATAGAAGATATTCTTGAATGACAGTAAGACTGAATTTAAAGTCTTTACGAGATCCACAAAAATGATTCAGAAATGTCAGGACGATGTGATTAAATTCAATTCACTGGAATTCAGATGGAAGAGTCAAGTAAAATATCTTGGTATTATGTTAGATTCAAAGCTAACTTAAAAGAGTCATGTTGATTGAATATTGCGAAAGTCAAAGTCTGTTGCATTCTCTCAGCTGTATTGCTTGCTTAAGCGAAATTCTGGAGACACAGTTGATTCCAAACTCAGAATTTATAAATCCATAATAAGACCAGTCGTGTCTTATGGATGCAGCATTTTCATCAATTGTGCAGCCTCACACTTAAACAAAATCCAAGTTTTCCAAAATAATACGTTCTCTGCGATACGTTCTCGACATTAATTGGGACGATTTTGTCTCAAATCTTGAAGTACATAGTCGAGCAAAGATTCCATTCATATCTGAATTCTTTAATAAACTCACAGTCAACTTCTATCGGAGAATTGACAATCATAAGAACGCGTTGTTCAATAATCTTGGACAATACGATTACTCTCATCTTAAATTTCGACTGAAACACAAACTTCCAAGACCTGTAACACTACAATAAAAGTTATAGGCATTATTATTTAGTTTTCAAGTGGTTCTTCTAACTACTTTTGTTTGTACTCACCTGTGTAGTCTTATTTGCTTTTTATATAAAATTTTCTTCATGTTGAGTTGTTTTTTCAATTTTTTAGCCCACATAAACAATTCACTTATTTAACTTAAGAATTCACACTAACTACACAAACTTCCATGCGTTAATAATGAGTTGAAACCGCAAAGGTTGGTATCATTAATATAAACTCTAATTTTTGTAAAAATATCAAAGTTCATCACAATAAAAATTATTCTTTCCAATAGATTAGTTTCATTGAGAAATATTTCAGAAACAGAAATTGAAAATTTTAGACAAAATCTGTAGGGTGGCCATTTGCTCGTTTTTTTCCGGGAATGTCCCGGATTTTTATAAAAGTTCATAGCCAGTACCAAATTTTAGTATTTTTTAGGTTTTCCTTTTGAAGGCACGGGTTCGAATCCTGGGCAACAATATATTTTTTCAAATTTTTATTATTTTTCCATACGTTTTTGAATCCTAATTATAAAATATAACTATAAACATAATAGGAATTAGGTTTAGAGGCTCACAAGTGACTTTGAATACTAAAAATTTATAATATCCTGGATTTTTTCAAAATGTCCCGGATTTTCACCCAAAAAATCTGGCCACCCTAAAAGTCTGACGTTTTGGACTTTAATCCGCGGCTTGTAAAGTAAACTTCTAGTGACTTTCGGAAAATTAAGCTTTCCCAGACTTATATACGCGTAATTTTCTCCAAATTTATTTTATTTCAGATCGATAGCTTAATCCAGTAAAAAGTTATTTATAACAGTTAACATTTAGAAATTACAAAAATTTCCAATATAATTCTTAAATTAGTAAATTTAATGCCTCATGATAGACAGGACACTGCCACAGTTTAAAAAATATACTAATTGATTTTATATTTTAATAATATTTAAGATCAAAACAAATCATGTCTGATTTGTTCAGAAACGAAAAACAAAATGAGCATAAAAGCTACGATGAAAGCAAAAGTACAAAATCCATCTTAGTTGAGCATGTTGGCATCAAAATTGATGAAAAATATGTGCTTAAGTTATCAAAAGAAAGCACAAATATAATCAACGAAGTTAAAAATTCATGTAAAGTTCTTCATTTCTCATCTGAGTGGAATTTTGAGGAAGTTTTAATAATAATTGGTGGACTGAACCCTAATGAATATCCTCAACTCTTCATTTTCATCATTGATTGTAAAGATTTTGCAATTGGAGTTCAGAAAGCTCAAAGTTCAACAAGTGAAGTCCCAAAAAAGAAAATTAATTTAGAATGTGATGCAAGTAGATTCGAAATTTATCTAAAAAAGTTTGGATTAGGCCGTCCAATAATTTTTCAACTCATAGAAGAGGACAAAAATGTGTCAAAAATATATTACAAAGAAGAAACGTCAGATAAGTTTATCGACTGTCAACAAGACAATATGGAGGAAGTGAAGACTTTTTCATCGTTTCTGAGCTCGTTTTTGGATAACAAATTAAACAAGTATGAAGATAAAATTCTAGGGGATATAACAAAATATCAAAATTTCTCGCTAATTCTAAGATTTTTGAGAACATTGAATCTATCTGGTGGATTCTATGAAAATGTTATATTGGAAATGGCATCAAATGGCACAAAAGCTGAGTTTTTGGCTGCACTTGATTCATCATTGGGCTATGATGGAAGAATTTTAAACTGCAGATCACAAAAGTACATATCTGATGTATTTGAAGACTGGAATGATCCTGAATTTAATACATCCGTCTTACTAAAAGCTGTACAAAATTCGAACAAGGAAATCATCGACTACCTAATTACTTATGGGACACATTTGATCCAGCAACTTCCATTTGATCATCAAGTTCGAGTTTCTACGGCTGCATTTGATACTAACGAACTTGATGTCCTCTGTGACTTGCTGCAAATCGGTGACTATCCATTTCCCGAGAATTTTAAACCAGAGTCCATTAGCCATGAAATGCTTAATAAAATTATTATTGACAGAATCAGCTTAGAAGCGGCAATCAAAAATGAAGATTTTGATGAAATCACAAAATTCATCGATGATAATTCGGACCTTAAAATCCTCTACAATGTTAACAACAAATCAGCATTACAGCAAGCTGTGGATACTTCAAACATTCAAATTTATATTTTCCTAAAACTTAGAAATTTTCATTCAACAAACCCAGAAGAAAATTTTGAGGAAACAGAAAAGAAAGTCATGAAGTATGCAGCACAACAAAGAAAAAAGAATATAGACGGTCTTTTAGATGACCAAAGTTCTGTAAATTTACTTTGTAATAAATCGTTAATCCATAACAAGAGGATTACTAAGGAACAAGAGAAAGAATACCGAAATAAAATCAGGAGCTGGTATGAAGACATTAACAATATCATAAACGGATCAGAATTTCTCAATGTTGCTGCTTCCTGTGACGAATTGAAAATTATTTTCGATTTTGAAAGCAATACAGTGAGTTTAATGACATATATTTAACTTTATGAATTTTTCTAATTAATTTATTAACATTTTAGGTTGAAAATTCAAGCATAGCAGGACCAAATGAATTAGGCACAACGTATCTAATCAGAAAATGGATCTTCGTCGGTGCTAAACTCTCAGACAATGATAACAAAGTAACCAAACAACGTGAACAGCAAATCAAAGGAGGGTTGGCTTATGAATTGTGTCATTATATTATGGAAATGGTTTATGAAAATCAGGAGAAGCCTTACTACAAGGACAGAGAGTATATGAAGAAAATGTTTGAGGAAATTGTCAAAATAATCGATAAGTGGTCAGCAAAAGATTCAGAAGATCCTGATGATGAGTGCAACGGAATTATTTCAACAGTTTACAAGTGTTATGAAAGCAAAAACTTTCATCGAGAATTAATCGTCAGAGCTGTTCAAATTTTGACTGAATTTGACGATGATCCCGACAATTCGAGATATCTTCAGGAAAAATATGAAAGGTTATTCGATTTCTGGAAAACTCATGTTGTTCTTGAGCTGCAAAAATATCTGTTAAAAAATTACAAAGTAATAACATTGAACCGTACCTTGGCTGAAATTATTGATGATCAAATATTGAAATTATTGCTGAAAAATCGAGAAATTTCAATTAATGCAAAATTAGGAAATGAATTTGATGAACAATATTTTGAGCTCATTTACCAACCAAGATTAATTAAGTGTCAAAAATTAAAAAATAATCACATAATGTCTGAAAACGAGTTCATTTCTGAAGTAAATGACAAAAAATTTGTCCAATTCTCAGACAAACCGGGAAATGGCAAAAGTTGGACGATGAAAAACATCTCAAAACTTATCAGTGACAAATATCCAACAAGATGGGTGGCATATGTAGATTTGAAGCAGCTCATTGATCAGTTTAAGACACAAAAAGGCGAACCTGAATTTTTGTCTTTCATGATTAATAAAATTTTGATGCCGAAAACTAAATTTGAGGAAAAAATATTCCAAAAACTTTACAAAGACGGAAGAATTTGTATCTTTTTTGACGGATTTGATGAAATTGCTCCTGATCATGTTGAATTTGTCGAGAAATTAATACAATCATTTGAGTTTAATGGCGGTAATCAGATGTGGATTGGAACTAGTGACTATTTTAAGGTTGATTTGAAGGAAAGACTGAAGCTTGATGCTACTTATAGTCTTCAGGATATGACAGAGGAGGAAGGTATTGACTTGATAGCCAGAAGGTGGGTGTTGATGGATCTAAAGATGTACAACAATGAACCAAAATCAAGAGAAGACTTCGACAAATGCATCAAAAGGTCAGCAAAATATGAATATTATCAACAAAAAGCATTTCAAATCATTGAAAAAGCATTAATTTCAAGAGATAATTCAGTCGGTCTTCCTCAGTTGTTTAAAATGATTGCTGATGGATTCAAAAATGCCAACGATATCGATGACTTACAGGGATCTAAAATCTGCGTCAAATTCATTAAATTAATCTATAAACGATGGTCAGAACAGAAAGGTGAAATAAGAAATGAAGCAAGCATTGACAGTCAAAAATATGAGCTTAATTTTATCAGATTTCATCAATTTCATGCAATTTTGAGTTTATTTCCAAAGTTGGCTGCAATTTTATTTCCTTGTTATGATGGCAGTGAATGGCCAAAAGAGGAAATCATCGCTTGTGGAATAATGACCATAAAAGATGGAAAAATTTATTTCATACACGAGACAATCCGAGATTATTTCGTTGCTGATTTCATCGCAAAATCTTTAGAAGCACCAAAAATTGATGAGAAAGTTGTCGAGATATTTGTTGAAGTTTTAACTGCTGAGAAGTTTGAAGGAATTCGAATATTCCTAAATGACATGATCAACGATGATTGCATATTGGAGAAAATCCGTCCACAATTGCAAAATTACATTGAAAATTTTTACAAAATGACAAGATTTGGTGACTTGTTTACAAATAGTCTTAGAATATTGGTTAATTTAGTTCTTGATGTACTCAAATGTGGAGATTATGAGCAAGTTAAGGAGATTTTAAATAAAAATGCTAAAAGAATTGCAACAGACACAACAGACTCAGCAATATTTCACAAATTCCAAGAATTCATGATTGATTTTCTAAAAGTCGGAGATTTAATGGATCTGATTATTAAACAAGAAGTCTTTCAAGGAATCATCGAATCATCCATCGATATTGAACTTTTTAAAGAGTTTGTGAAGAAAACAGAAGCAAAAACTGATCGAAAATTTGTCCGACAAGCATTGATACTGGAAAGTGATGACGAAAATAAAGAAAACATTTTTCACTTCCTGTCCCAATCCGCAAATTTGAATGCTCGCAAGGTCCAAAAATTGTTAAAATTTATGCATAACTTCCTCACAGTCACTGAAGTATTAGAGTTAGTGAGCAAGTATAACACTTATATAGAACATATTTCAAAAACTCGAACTGAATCGATAAGCAAAGAAAGTTTTGAAATTATGAGGAAAGAATTTGAAAATTATTCTGCATTTCAAATTTTTTTAAAAAGTATTAGGGAACAGCGTGATTTGTCAGAAAAAAATATTCTTCATTCTGGCTTCATTCAGGCTGCTTGGTGTGACGATATTAAAGTTTATAAAACTATATGGGAAGTTTTGCTCAAAACATTCGAAGATCGAGAGGAATTGAAAAATTTTATTCTTCAGAAGGATGAGTATGGAAACAACTTTATTTTTAATCTTGTAAATAGACAAGAAAATGAATCAATAGTTGAGTGGACATTCAAAATTCTAAATAAAAATTTCAGTGAAGCTCAATTCAAAGAAATTTTAAGATCTAAAGGCTTAAGGAACATGAACTTACTACAATCTGCTGCATTTTGGTCAAAAAATGTCAACGTTCATAAATTTTTATGGAACACCTTTCGAGAATTCTACAGTTCTGGCGATAACTTTATTGACGTCAATGAATTTAGTCAAAATATTCTTCATATTGCTGCATTAAAGTCATCAAGTAAAGTTTTTGAGTTTATTATACAGGAATTTGAAAATTTTGCATCACAAGATGAAATCAAGATAATGTTATCTAACATTGACTATAAAAATCAAAATCTGTTGCTGTCAGCAACATGGTGGAACAAATCTTTAAAGTTCCATAAATTTTTATGGAAAACTCTTCAAAAATATTTTGAATATTATGAAATTTTTAAATTTATAAAACAAACTGACAAATATGGAAATAATATTTTATTGAGTGCTGTTAAAAATAACTCACAAGAAATTGTAGAACTAACTTGGAATAAGATTCAAAGTTTTTTGAATCATGATGAGCAAATTGAATATTTGGTGTCAAATGAGGATTGTGAACATAATTTGCAAACTGCAGCATGCAATAATCAAATAGATCCAAATGTTCGAAATTGGATTGGAAACCTCTTACACGAGTATCATATAAAATATGAAGAAAACAAAGCATCAACGTCTGGCGTGGAACCGAAACCAATTGACAATACTACAGAAGATAAATCAAAAGAAGACAAGAAGCCTTTAAAAGTCATTTGGAGAAATAACACTAATCAAAATTATTATTTCATCGAAATGAACGATGAACAATCGGCAGAATTTTGCAAACAGTTTATAATTCAGAATATTAAAGGGGAAATAATCGGTAATGTCCTTAACATGTTTTTTGTTATAATATATTTTTCATAATTTTATTTCAATATTATTTTTCTAGAATATCCTCTTTTCGAGCCTAAAAAAGTTCACGTTCAGGACATTATTAGCGACACTGGATGCAACCTTCTCATATTTGCCGTGAATAAACATTATTATGACATCATTGAAGATTTACTAATTCACAATTTCGACATCAACCATGAAGATGATCAACATCGATGTGTAATTGATCATGCTTGGATAAATTACAAAAATACAAAAGAGGATGATGTTAAAATGAGAATTGAAGCAGTGATGTTGCAGCTCTTAAGTGCTAATTCAAAACTTCCAAATAAAAAATTAAACTTTAGTTTCGACGAAGCGCCAGAAAAGGTGAAGGAATTTATAAAAAAGTGCGAGGAGCTACATAAGTGTGTAGCTAATGACAAATTCGAAAAACTAGAGTTTGAAAACAACAAGTTGCGTTATATTTACGATAAATACAACGAATCACTGCTTTTATATGCCTTAAAGCTTTGTAAAGTCGATTTCATCAAAAAATTTGGTAGCTTTCTGTCTATTAGACATGATGAGGTCTACTACGAGCTAACAAGAGATCCAAGAACAGAATTCAAATCAAAGTATCAAGAGATCCCTAAGCCACACATAATTATGCTTAAATCTAAATCAGAGATTTATGAGAAAAAATACGAAAATCACAAAAATTGGATTTATATTGATAATATCTACAAACTACTTGATAAAAATGACATTTGTTCAAAGGTGCTAAAGATTGCTGCTGAAAATAAAATGTTGAGAATCTTTTTTGTGCCTAACGAAAAGGAAAAGGATGTCGAACAGTATGCAAAACAAACCATTTTTACTCGTAAGCATATTTATATATCAGCAAACTTAACATTGGAAGATGAAATCAAGTCTACATTAGATGATACACCTGAAACAGCGAAAACTGTAATCGAAGAATTATGTCGCATTGCTGTTTCGATGCTGTGCTTAGATAACATTGAAATAAGTGAAATCTCTGCCAAGGATGACAGAGAAAAGAATATCCAGTCATTCGAAGGAACTATTAGAAAAGTTCTCAGCGAGTCCCAGTTTGGTTACTTCCAAAAACTCAACAATGGAGAAACAATTTATATTTTGAGGATTCTACAAGCAGAAGATGAAGTCATAAAGTTTGAATACTTACCAGAACCGATGCAGAATCGAATTTTAAAAGCAAACGTTAATTTTCAAGGTGTTGATGTTAATTTTTCTGATATTATCGACGGAAATAGAGATGTTTTGACTCATCTGCCATCAAAATTGATTAGAGATATTCTGATAAGGAAGATGACGATCAAAATTGGTGACACTTTAAATATGGACAGTGAATATGTGATGTTCGACAGATATCTTGATGAATACCAACCCAACACATCAGATAAAGAACTTAAAACTTCAATCTTGGTAGATGACTTTGGAACTGGAAAATCAGCGAACTTCCAGCGCATGTCATCTAAATTTAAACTAGAATCAAAGTCTTCATGGGTGTACCTTATTAAGTTGTCAAATTTTTCTGAGATTTTGCAAAAATACTCCAATCAAAACATTAATATTGATAAGGAGCCCGAAGTAAAGCTGTTGCTCGAAATTATTAATCCAGAAACAAAACTGGAAGCGGAGTTGTTCAAGAATCTATTCCTTGAAAAAAGAGTTATTCTTCTAGTTGATGACATTGATGAAATTGAACCTAAATTAGCTGAGTTTTTTATGAAGGTTCTTGGCCTGATAGCTGCGAAATTAAACAAATTGTGGATTTCAACATGTCCAGTATTTTTGACCACGTTAGAAAAACATCTCAAGGGAAATTTATACAAATTTGATAATGATAACTCTTTATTTGATCAAGTAACAATGATAAGGTTCTTGTGTGAATTCAAAATTGACTATGAAACACTTCGTGAGCTAACATCAGTCATCAGTTCTCTTAAGGATCGCAAAAATGGTAATTATTACAGCATGATGAACCATGGAATGATCCAGGCGATCATAGAGACTTATTTTAAAGATAGAGCTGTCTTTAAGGAAGGTACCGTCAATTTTTACTCAATTTTTGAGCAGATTTACACAAAACAAAAAAACATCTTCAACAAATACATTATGGATAATCCCAGTAACCCATTTGAAAGTTTCTCCATATCCAAAGTTCAACAAGTTTATGCACTGAAATCGATCTTCAGTAATCATCATGATGTACAACTTGAAGATTTAGCAATAATGAAGCATTGGAAGCGAGAAGAGCGAAAATGGACAAAGGAAATAATTGGACGTCGTGGATTTATATCTTTTGACGGAGATGACTTCCATTTTATTCATTACAGCTATGCTGAATTTTTTGTGGCTGAATATTTAATATCTTACATTTTTAGTTATGACTATAGCATCAGAGATGACGAATTTGAGAAAATCTTCAATATTATTAGATTTATGACTCAAAAATATGACGATTTCGAGATTATTTGTAAGTTTATCATTGGATACACGAAATCTAGAGTCGATAGTGAACTTCATGAAACCATGAGAGACGTGATCAATATTCAGCACATACAAGAAGACATCAATTCATCTAAACATAAATCAGATTTAAATGAATTTTGGTCAGAGCTTGTTAAAAGTGATGAAGAGTTATCAAAAAAATTTAAATAGGAATACTATCAGATTTTCATTCAGTTATTAAATGGTCATTTGCAAATTATGTCACGTTATAAGACGGACGTAAGTCAGAAATTTTTTGATAGTTAAAAAAGAATTAATTTCCATTGAATATTTGTGACAAATAAGGGGAGCTGGGAACAAAATTTTTTTTAAAAACATTACGCCTTTTATTTTTATATAAATTGACTAAAATTTAAATATTAAGATAAATTTACTTTTTTCATTAATAAAAAATTAAACTCAACTCCAAATTGATTTATTGTCCACCGTCACATCATTGAATCCTTTCACAAAAATCTTTGACTGGAACCAAATTTCATCAACTTTTTCCACCACAACTTCATCATCAGAGATCTTCAATTCCTCAAAGTCCTCTTGAAAAACCTCAAAATTCGACGAATCTACAAAATTTATTGAAAATTTCTTGCACGACTTGTTGAGCTTAAAATTCCTAACTTCGAATAAATTTGAACTAGTTTTCTCATCACTCCTGCAACTCCTCTCATACAGCACAAAAGTGTTTGTCACAGTCAACGGGCTTTCTATTGCATCCTTGAGATCATCAGACTGAAGAAGTTGGAGGAAAATTTTTCTAATATTTGAAGTTTCATTGATAAATGTTGGCAGGACGTTTGGTTTTGTGGACGGAAAATTAATTTTGTAAGCTTCCTTTGCTGTTTGTATTGAGGATCCGAAGAGGATGATGAAGGACTTTGATGTGGTGAATTCGAGTTTTGTGAGCTAAAATGGAAAATTTGAGGGCATATTAAATATTTTTTAATTTTTTTGACTGCATCTTGCATCCAGGGGTCTAGCCAGAGGGATGGGGGTGATAAAGGTGCAGACAGTGGGGTCAACCTCTAACCACAAAGATTTTTTTTCAATTTATTTGAGGTATTTTAGAATGAAATTTTAAGTTACTATAAAAATATTTAAAAAATCCCCCCATCCCCAAAAAAATTTCAAACTACACCCCTACCCCAAAACCCAATTCTTACCTCCTTAACCCCACAAATCCTCTCGTAAGCATCCTTAGCCGTCTTCATTGCTTTCAGCTTCTTAAAACATTTAATTTCATCCAAATTTTTATTTTCTAAGAATTTTTCCAGCACATCCACTGTGAACGGTATCTGTGTCCGGTTCCATAACAGAAAATCAATAAAATTCACCATCAATCCACTCAAAAAAGCCGAAGACGGCTTGAAATTTAAATTAATTGAAATTTGTTTATAATTCTCGTTCATCTTTCAATGTTTACTATTTTTTAAAAAAATTCTGAGATGATGAAATTATTTTTCAGGGGGTTCTCAACCAAAATAAAAAGTTTTCGTATTTGTTTTGATTTCGGTAGTGAAAAATAATTCAATTAAAAATTCCATCAAAATGAATTAAAATTAATGCAAAAATACACGTGATTGTCATTTTGAGTCTGAATATCTTCAAGTAGCTTCAATTTTAGCTCAAAAACTCCATCAAAATCATTAAAAAATCCAAAATTAAAATTTTAATCTAATTTACACCTTAAAAAATGGAACAGCAAGAAGATGAGGTGACAGCACTAAGAGAAAAAGGCAATCAATGTGTCAAAGACAGTGACTTTAAGCAGGCAATTGTATTCTACTCTGATGCACTCCGTAAAGCCCAACAGGATTGGCATATTTTATTTTCTAATCGATCATTTGCTTACTTGAAAGAGAAATTGTATTATTATGCACTGTCCGATGCCGAAAAGGTGATTGAACTCAATCCCATGTTTGTTAAGGGATATTTTAGGAAGGCTGAGGTGCTGAAGGAATGTAAGTTTGATGGATTGTGTTCTATTTATTGATTTTGGTCAATTTGTTGGAGGATTATTTTTTAATTGGACTGACAATATGTTCAAAACGGCTCTGATTGTCTCAATGTTCTACCATTCCAGGCTGCATGTATGATGAAGCTATTCTATCATATGGACGAGCTCTAAAGGTAAATTGTACTCAAAATTTTCATCAAGACAGTAATAAAAATTCCCATTTTTTAATTTTTAGCTCGAGCCATCAAACAATACAATCATAACGAACTTAAGACAAACAGCATTAATGTGCAATCGTGAGATGATGCTTGAACGAAATGTTCCTTTTGTTGGTGAGTTATGTGGATTGATTTCTGCTTGATCCTGAGGGTTTCTTGGTGGTACTCAAGGACTGGTTTCTCAGTATCTACCTACCGTTACCCTCAGGTATCCTCCTACCTCTACCATAGGATATAGTCTTACTCCAAACATAGGGTAAGGTAGGGTAGGGGTATACCCCATTGTAGGAGCTGGGATGTACTCTGGCAACTGAGTTACCAAATTGTTTTAAGTGTGTCTGACTGATTTTTAGAGCTTTTAACTGGTCTAAAGGGTTTTCTGCTTGTTTCTTGAAGTCTAGGCATTTGATGGACTACAATCAATGCATTCATTAACAAAAATTGTAAACTATCCATTTTCTCCGTCATTGCAGGTGCCGGCTGTGGTGTAATCGTTGCCATAATAATCGTAATTTTTGACCAATTCACAAAAACACCGACACTAAAAAATCCAATGCTGATGGTCCTCATTGTTATGTGCATAGCAGCTGTAGGATTTGTAATTGCGAAAATTTATCGATATTATTTAAAATTACATAGAAAAGGCTTAATACAGGAGCCAACAGACCTTTCAAAAGACTTTCTTGTGAACGATGAATCAACTGAGGAGCAGGCCGATGAGAATGAACTGCCAAAAAAGAAGAATCGATACACTAAGTCGCAGGCTAGACTTCGATTTAAGAAAGGAAAGTCGTAAATTTTATTGCGAATATTTTTATATTTGTGGACTATTTGAAATATGACTTGATAAAAATTATAAAAGTTTTGTAATTCCAAGTATTTTTATGCATTTCAATAAAAAAACAAGTTTGTAAACTAACCGTGAATTTTGAGGATGTTTTTAATTAATTTCATTATTTGAAGATTTTGATTTGATTATCCGACTAGAGTTTGCCTCGATTATCCGACTAGAGTTTGTCTCGATTATCCGACTAGAGTTAGCATCGATTATCCGACTAGAGTTTGCCTCGATTATCCGACTAGAGTTTGCCTCGATTATCCGACTAGAGTTAGCATCGATTATCCGACTAGAGTTTGCCTCGATTATCCGACTAGAGTTTGCTTCGATTATACGACTAGAGTTTGCCTCGATTATCCGACTAGAGTTTGCTTCGATTATACGACTAGAGTTTGCTTCGATTATACGACTAGAGTTTGCCTCAATTATCCGAATAAAATTAAAAATTTTAAAATAAAAAGCTTGGGTAAATTAATTTTTAAAATTTTATTTTACATAAAAAACATAATATGAAAAAATGTAAAATATAAATGCATAAAATTTAAGAAATTTCAACTTTTAAAACAAATTTAGACTTTTTGTCTGATTTTAATCTTTTATCAACTTCGTTGGGTTCAGATTATTAACAACGGTCTTCCCAGTCATCTACTTCCTCATCCTTGACCTCCTCATCCTTGACTTCTTCATGTGATGCTTCTGTATTTTCAACTTTTGTGTGCTCAATATCCAGTTTTTTTAATTTACTTTGAACTTTGGCTATACAACTTCTCAGATTTTGACTGAATCTTTTGTTATTTCTTCCATGTGCAATTGATTGTAAATTTTCCAAGAATCTACTTGCGTAGTTTTTATAGTTCTCTAGATCCTTAAGTTCTAGTATGACCTGTAAGAATGAAATTATTGCTGATTCTGGTATAACATCTTCATTAAAAAGATGGACAATAAAATCAAATGTTCCTGGTGCTTCATCTGATTCACAAAATTTAGGGAAAAATAAGTTTGGGAATGAGTTTGCATACAGCGTGTCCTTCAGTGAATGAATGAATGTTGCTCCTTTTGGTCCAGATTTGAGGACTTGAATTGAATTTGCGTAGTTTTGAGTAAATAAGTCATGGGAAATGGCGTTGATATAGAAAATTTTGGCAAAATCTTGCACATCAAAGATCCTTGGATGTTTTTCTGGCATGTCTGTTGGTAAACCATCAATCTTATGTCCGAGTCTTATTTTGAAGAAAAGTTCTGATGATGCTGCGCCTGTTCTTTTTGCGACAATATTTTGTAGAATTTGAGCGATTTTTGACTTAATTCTGGTTATAATTTCTGAATAAGATGGTTCTAGAGAGTTGTTGATGTCCTGGATGTATTTACGGATCTTCAGCAGTATGTCATATTCATGAACTTGAATATTAATCAGCATAGGCTTAAGGACATCAATATAAACTTCCATAACCTCAAAATTCTCATCAATATCCAAAGTTTTAACTTTTTCCAGCCACATTTTCTGACTATCGTTGGTAGTCACTCCCAAATTCTTCAATTCAGCTATAAACTTGCCAAGGTTCCTCATTTCTTGCAGATTATCAACTGACATGTCCAAAACCTTCATATCCAAATTTTTCATCAATCTTTGAATAAATCCTCCAATTTTATAAGAAAAGTCATTAAAAGATTTAAAGAATTTTGCAATTTTGATGACATTTGCGTCTGGTTTTCGCAAAGTATCAATAATGAATGCAACCAATTTTTTGGTATTTATGTCCAACATCCCAAACAGCTCATAGTTGTATGACACATTCATATTTTCGGCAATGCTAAATAACATCGTCTCGAAATTTCTAAACTGTTTTACAGATTCAGCTGGCTTGAATAGCCTTGATTTATATATTTCGTCTTTATCTTTGAAATCTTCAGGATTTGTTTTGACTTTGTCCCCAAATTTTTCACGAAAATCAGCTGATTTCATTAAAGTTTCTAGGTACTCTTGATTTTCTTTTATAGAAAAATATCCACAAAGCTCTAAAGTTGATGATAATGTTGAAAATTTTCCGTTATTCATCAAAAAAGTCAAAAATTGAGTCATAAATTCAGGTGAAATAATTTGCTGATCAGAAACGTACAATTCACCGATAAGCTTTCCGAAGTTGTCAATTTTTAATGCATTCGTTATCTTTTCTTGTTCCATTTCCTCAAATTCATTTTCAAGACTTTTAACAACATCATTTATAAACTTTTTAATTTTTAATAAAGCAGTTTTATACTTTGATGCGATGTATCCAAGAATCTTAATCTCTTTTGGGTTTTCAACCCCAAAATCTATGAATTTCCTAGCAAAATATTCAAGTTCGTTGATTGTTGCATCACTGAAGAAGTCACAGCAGTCATTGTCTCCTTTGGGTTTTGATTTGAGGTAGTCATCGAAGTCTTTGCACCTTTGAGATGTTGCAACTTCCTCAAGATATTCTGAGTCATCAGGTTGGATGTGCTGTTGACTGTTACTGACAACGTTCTGTGCTGTGGCATTCGCTGGCTCCGCTGAATTTTTTGATTTCCTTCTTGGCATTTTCGAAAGTCAATTGTTACTGAAATTTTATATTAAATGGAATATTTTGTTGAATTCCAAAGTATCTAAAACGATTTTGAATTAACAATGAAATAATTGAAATGATTCAAAGAAGTCTTACTTACGTGATGTGGTTGAAAATTACCAAATCTTCTTTTTCTTTGACGTTTTTTGCGCGATAACAATAACTGAAATAAATATAAATCAATGATGTAATTACTGCAATAATAAATGAATAATACCGGAACACTTGTGAAAAATTTAATTCTAATAACTGTCCAAGATTCTTTAAAAAATTGTCCACATCATTCCGTATTATAAGTAAGTTAGACTGTTTTGACAGTAATTTACCTGATTAATAACACCAAATGAACACGAAACAAGGAAATGGAAAAAAATAATAATTTTTAAAGTGAAAGCTTTTTGTCTTGAAAAGAAACAAGAAGATCGAAGGGGATTGAAACTTATTGTGGATCTAAGTTGATCAAAATAAATGAAAGACCTTGAAAATTAGCGAGGTTGTTGCGCATTTTTAAATGAACTTTTTTGATAATAATGAAAATATAATTTTTGTATTTTCTTGATATTTAAAATTTTAATTTTAACAGTTTTTAAATTTTTAAAATTAAATTAACTAATTATCCGACTAAATTTTGCTTCAGTTAACCGACTAGAGTTTGCTTCGATTATCCGACTAGAGTTTGCTTCGGTTAACCGACTAGAGTTTGCCTCGATTATCCGACTAGAGTTTTTTTTATTAAAATTGTATTTTTAAATTAAAGTAAAAAAATTAATTGAACTTTTTTTTAAAATTTTATTTAAAAAAATAAAAACTAATAAATGTATAAAAATTTAAATGTTCAAAGGTAAAACATTTGTTCTTTTTAAATCTTGCAAATCTTACCAATATTTTTCAACTTTTTATAATAAATTTGTAAATTTTCATCAGAATTCTCATCAAGTTTTAAACCTTTTTGTCCAAATTTCATTAAAATCTCATGACTATGTTCCTGATCCAACTTTCCACAAACACCTTCAGTTATCCATTTTGAAAAGTTTTCACAATTTAGAATTCCCATTTCAAAAAGCTCAAATGCAAATAATATTGATGTTTTATATTTTAATGAAATCGCTTTTGTGATATTTTTAGCAGGAAATTTTTCAAGAGAAATTCTTCGATATTCCATGAAATTTATAATTAAAAGAGCAAAGCTGTCTCCCATTGCCTCCAAAAAATCTTCAAAAATTTCAACAATATCCGAGAATTTTTCTGGATTTTCCATCAATTCACTCCAGAAGTTCTCAATAAGAGCACGAAATTCTTTTCCATTTAAACAATAAAGCAAGGATATTTCAATGAAATTTTTCAACTTTGTCCATTTGTCAACAGAAACAGGAAACATTAATTCAACTCCAAACGGTAATCTTAACCACAATGTTTGCAAAACTTCAAGAAAGTTTTTATCTTTGTTCCTAATTCTTGTCATTTTGTCGACTAACTTCATTAACCTCGCGACAACATCAATATTTTTATCAATTATCAAAGGATATTCAAACATTTTTAAAATACAGGTGATGACAAAATTTGTTGATATTATGTCTTGAAAATAGAAGTCCGAAACTATTTCATAAGCTTTTTTCTTTTCAATCGAAAAATAATCATAAAACGGATCTCTATCTATATCAACTTTGGTGTCAGTAAGGTGATTTAGCATTAAAATTTGTAAGCTGGCCATAAAACTATTAAACAAATCATTTGAAATTGATTTTGATGTTATGTAAGATTTTGATGTTTTGTTACTAGAGCTTAAGGCTACGTCGCCAATATTTGAGGTTAAGTCATCTGGTTTTGAGGTTATGTCGGAAGATTTTGAGGTTAAGTCACTAGATTTTGAGTTCATGTCACCAATATTGGAAGTTATTTCAGATTTTGACGTTATATTCTCAGATTTCAAGCTTACATCATCAAATTTTGGAGTTGCGACAAAATTCACAGTTTTTTCTGATCTTGGAACCAAATCATCAAATCTTAATGTAATGGTTCGAGATTTTGAGGTCACACTTTTTGCTTTTGTCACTTTTACACCTGAAGTAGATGCAATGTCCTCAGGCTTTTGTGCTATGTCTGAGCAAATCTGAGAATTTTCATATTTTGAGGTTATGTTATCTAATTTAGAAGTAATGTCGTCAGATTTTACTTTTGAATCGTTTTTCAACAATGTTGTGTTTGAAATTTGAAATGACTTTTTGACCCTAAGAACTGACTTTGAATATCTGTCATAAATTTGTGTCCTATTTGAAGGTGAAACGTAATGATGATTCCGATCATAAAGCTTCCAAGCTTTGAGAAATTTTATCAAAACCCATTGCATAAATTTAGTTTGATTCTTACTCGTATAAAGTTCAAAAAATATTTCAGAAAACTTCACAATTTCGTCAGATTTTGGTTGGATTTTCAAAAAGTTAACTTTTATAAGTGCAACAGCAATAAATTCTTTAATTTTGATTGAATTGTGCTCATTGTTTTCAAGGCCATTGCACTTTTCGCACAAACTTTTTAAAATTCTCTCAAATTTTTGTGAATTTGTAATGGAATCATCAAACAAAAAGTAGTCTGGAGTGAAGTTGAGTGATCTGGCTTTATCATCTGGATGGATTTGAATGAAATCTTGGTTATTTGGTGATTGAAATTGTTGTGTGGTTGTTTGAGCTTTTTGAGCAGGATTCTCGGAACTCTTGAGCTGTTCTGTTGATTGGTAATTCCTGGATGTCCCATCTTGTTCACTTTCAGGTGATTCTTTACTAATATTTAGCAAATTGATGCCTCTAGTCAATCCCTGCATCAATTTAGCTTGGCTATTATTCTTCGATATGTTTGTTGTGACTATTCCTTGCTCTAATGTTTTTATAATATTTGTCATCTTGTCTTTCAAACTTTTATCCTTTTGTCCATCTAATTTTTTTCTAAAAACTCTCAAAACATGTGCCATAAATTTCCTTCGGTCTTTTGTCTCAAACAAGATATTAACTTTGTCACTCATCAACAGCACCAAAGCTTTAAGTGAATTCGGACAATCTTGCTCGACATAGTCAAGAAGTTTACTCCATAATTGGTACAAAAATGAACTTTGCAGGTACGAATCAAAAGCAATTGTGAATTTCACTAAGTTCATCATTTTTTCTTCTAATTTTCCGCCATTTTTGCATAAGTTAATGAACTCGTTTTCTATATTCTTTGAAATGCATTCCTTACTCTTATTAAAATTGTTTTTCTTGAAAAGAAACTTGAATAAATCAATAACTGAATTGATGTATTTCTGATCCGAGATACCTTTTTGAAATAAAATG
Source organism: Chironomus tentans (assembly GCA_963573255.1). NCBI lineage: Eukaryota > Metazoa > Arthropoda > Insecta > Diptera > Chironomidae > Chironomus > Chironomus tentans. The sequence goes on from OY754305.1 coordinate 1,599,785, forward strand.
TGCAATAATCTTTGTTCAGAAAAGGAATTTGCCAAAAATGAAGAAATTTTAGATCCAACTCGTTGAATATTTGATGGCTGTAGCTGACTAATATAGAAAGTGACTTTACCGTCTGTCGTAAAATTTTCTGGTGGATCTTCAATGTCATTTGAATGACTTGAACTTGCATTTTTAGTTATTTGACTTGACTTTCCACTTAACTGGACATTTTGACTTGACTTTCCAGTCGACTTACTTGAAACTCCCGGCATTCCAGACTTTAGTGCACTTTGACTTAAGTCTTCGGACTTAGTTGCAACTTGTTTTAAGTTTTTGAAAAATTCAAGCATTTTTAACGTTCTTTGCACTGTTCCTTCATCTAAACTCTTAAAATTAGCAACTTGATCCAAAATTTTAACACAAAATGTAACAAAACTGTTTCGTGCATCACAGTCAACCTTTAAAACATTCTCAATCCCCTCTGTGACGTCCAAAAACAAATCAAGAGCATTCCTGTTTCCATTTCCATCTCTATAATAAAAAAGCATGAAATGCAGGATGTCGTAGATCTGACGCTTCTCCAAAAACGGAATCACTGCTCTGAATGTAGAAATGAATGAATTTCTTTGTTGCGAAAATGCTTCTCCTTTAAGTTGTTTAGCTTCTTTGACACTCTGAAGGATGTCGCACTCAAGTCTCAATTCTTTACACATGTCAGTCAACAAGTCCTTGTGATGATTTCTAAGTTCAAGTGACAAAAGGTTAACAAGTTTTACAAGTTTTGGATCTGGATCTGGATCATCAATTCCACAGCTGTAAAGTTCAAATGCACACATTTTTAATTGCCATACATTTGATGTGATTTTTGGCAGAATTTCATTGTAAGACTCAGCCAGACCTTTGTGCTCATATTTTTGTTGCCATGAACATTTTGCTGCTCGATCATTTTGGACAGAACTATCTGATATTTCTTTGATTTGTTCTGTTTCAGTTGGATGTTTTTTGTCAATACTTGTTTTATTATTTACAGCATCAGACTTCCTACTTTGAGGGTCATTCAGCTTTTGACTATTAATTTTCGTTTTCTGTTCACTTGTGTTGATGCTTGGTGCACTTTTGGTATCTGCTGATGAACATTGAGTTGCTCTTTGAGCACTTAACCCAGTTTTGATTGGGAAGTTTAAATTTAGGCGCATTTTATAACTTTGGACTTGTTTTACTTCTGTTTTTTATTTTGTTTTCTTTTAATTTTCACGTTGTTGCCTTCCACGCTTTCAACATTCAGTTCTATTGGTTTATTTTGAACTTTTGCGATATAATTTTTCAAATTTTGACTGAATTTTCTGTCATTTGTTCTCGTACCCCGTGCAACAACTAACTGAAGATCATCTGCGAATCCAATTAGAAAGTTCTTATGATTCTCAAGATTTTCAAGATCCAGAATGGTTTGTAATAATGAAATTATTTCTGATTCTGACAAAATTTCTTCATAAAAAAGATGAAGAATAAACTCAAATATTCCTGGTGCTTCATCGGATTCCCAAAATTCAGAAGAAGATATATTTGGATATAAGTTTGAAGTCAGTGTATTTTTCAATGTTTGAATGAATATTGCTCCTTGAGGTTCAAATTTGAGGACAATAATTGCATTTGCGTAGTTTTGAGTAAAATGGTGGTTAGAAATGGCATTGATGAAGAAAATTTTGGCAAAATCTTGAACATCAAAAACATTTGGATTATATTCAGGCATGTTTTGTTGAAAACCGTCAATTTTATGTCCAAGTCTGATCTTGAAGAGTAGTTCTGAGGTTGCTGAGTCAATTTTTTTAGTGACAATATTTTGGAGAATTTGAGCGATTTTTGATTTGATTCTGGTTGTAATTTCAGTATTGCGTGATTTTAGAGATTTGTTGATGTCCTGGATATATTCATGGATCTCTAACAGATTCTCGTATTCATATACTTGAATATTAACCAGCATAGGCTTAAGTACATCAATATAGACTTCCATAACCTCAAAATTATTAAAACTTTTAACTTTTTTCAGCCACAGTTTCTGACTTTCATTGTTGGTTACTCCTAAATTCTTCAATTCAGCTATGAACTTGCCAAGGTTCCTCATTTCTTGTAGATTATCAACTGACATGTCCAAAACCTTCATCTCCAAATTTTTCTTCAATTTTTGTAAAAAACTTCCAACTTTATAAGTAAAATCATGAAAAGACTTAAGAAATTTTGCAACTTCGATGACATTGGCGTTTGGTTTTTTCAAGATTTTGATGACCAAAGTGATCAAATCTCTGGTATTGATATACATCATCTCCAAGAGCTCATAGTCGTACTTAACACTTCTATTTTCTGCAATGCTTGATAAAATTAATTCCAAATTTCCAATTTTCCTTGCAGATTCAGCTGGTTTGAACAGCCTTGATTTATGAATTTGTTTGAAACGTTCAGAAATTTTGGCAATTTCATCCTCAACTTGTTTATGATCACTTGATTTCACTAAAGTATTTAAGTGCTTTTGTTTTCTGTTTTCATGAAGATATCCACAAATATTCAAAGTTTTTGTTAGTGTTGCAAATTCTCTGTTGTTCACCAAAAAAATCAAACAATGAGTCATAAAAGCAGGTGAAATAACTTGTTGATCAGAAACGTACAATTCCCCAAGAAACTTTGCAAAATTTTCAACTTTTAAAGAGTTTGCTGTCTCTTCTTGTTTCATTACTTCAAACTCAATAATATTTGAAACTTCTTTGATTTTTAATGAGTTTGTTGTCTGTTCTTGCTTCAACGATTCAAATTCACTTTCAAGGCTCTTTACTAAGTCCTCCTTTATGAATTTTCTGGATCCAATTAGAGCAGTTTTATATTTTGATGCAACTAATCCAAGAATCTTAATCTTTTTTGGATTTTGAACACCAAAATCAATGAATTTTCTTGCAAAATATTCAAGTTCGTTGTTCGTTGCATCACTGAAGAAGTCACAGCAGTCATTGTCACCATTGGATGTTGATTTGAGGTATTTATCGAAATTTTTACACTTTTGAGACGTTGCAACTTCTTCAAGATATTCTGAGTCATCAGGTTGGATGAGATTTTGGATTTTGGGAGATCCATTCTCAAGTTGTTCAATTTTGTCCATGTTGATGCTACTGTCGTCATTATTGATGATTTGTTGTTCTATGTTCAAACAGCTATCGACTATTTTAAGTTTACTGAAAGTATATAGAAATTTGAACAATTATTAAACAATTATGATTATAATTAACGAATTTTGAGGTTCAGGTGCCTTCACACGAAGGTTTTGGGGTTCAGGTGTCTTCACACTAGCATATAATGGTTCAGTCGCATTCACACTAGTAATTTTAGGTTAAGGTGCATTCACACTTAAACTCTAAAGTTCAGGTGTCTTCACACTATCTCATAAGTACATAATCAAACTAAAAATCATTACATACCTCTCATAGCCACCATCTCCAAGCAATGTCCTCAATATTTTGAAATATCCTCTGTCAATTTGACCAAAAATATCTTCATTTTTCATCAACCGATTCAAAATCAACATAAAAGCGATCAAGCCTTTCTCATCTCCACTTAATGCTGATTTGATGATTTCGTTTATCCAAAAATTCAATTCGTATTTTATCAAAGTTGATCTTCCATGATAAATCAATGATAATTCACATAAAACAGCACCAAACATAACAATTTCATCCCATTTTTCATTATTTGTTATTTTTTTCTTTTCTTGTTCACAAAGTCGTTCAAATGCAGCTGAATAGTTCCTTACAGATTCATTTGATTGCCTTGTGTCTTCAGAAATTATAGAAAAAACATCTCGGTGCATGCTAAGCTTATCAAAATTCTTGTAAAGGCTTTTGATCGAAAAGTTGAAGCATCCATTTAATTTATTTTCAGATAATTTGGCAAATCCATCAGGAAAGAATGTCTTTGCATGGTTCTCAATAATTTCAGCACTGTGATCTGTGTCTGTCAGACACGCTTCTACAAACATTTTAAAAAACTTTCTTATTTTATTGTGCGGTTTAATTATTTTTTGAGATGAATTTGTTTCGTGTGAGCTGAAATTTTGTAGAAAATAAATTTTTTAATATCTTTTAAAAATAAATTCGGAATTTGCAATTTGAAATTAGGACAGCATTGAAAAAGCAGCTTGACGGCATCAAATTTTGGTCTATCGGAGTAGAGTTTATATCAAAATCAACTCATAGGTAGGGTGGCCAGAGGAATTTTGAGAAAAAAACGGACATGCCCAAAAAACTGAGAAAATGCAATGGTTCTATAATAAAATAGTATATTTTCAACTTCAAAAGTTAAAAAAGTTTTATTAAATCCCAGGAGATCCGAAAAGTTCTTATTTTTAAAAAAGTAATTTCGAAAGTTACTTTATTTTACCGTTAAAAACGGAAAACTCAAATTTTGAATTCAAAAAATTTTGTATGAAAATCAATAAATTTTCAATTATTCAATAATAAAACCTAGTTTTATGATAAAACAACTGGTTCAAAATTACAAATCAATTAAACAACTGATCACAAACCTTCTAATCAATGTTAATTTGTAAGGACAAAATAATTATAAACTGATTAAGAAAAAACGGACAAAATCTATTCAAAAACGTACAACGGACAATTGGTGAAAAAAAACGGACTGTCCGTTGAAAATAGTCACATCTGGCCACCCTACCCATAGGCCGGTTGGTCGAGCCATGGAATGGTCCACGGAGGTCAGGATCTCTCGTTACAGATTGAAATTTGCAATAGGGAGCTATTGAAACCATTTTACCGTCCGCTGTCACAAAATTTTCATACAAAAATTTTCCTTTTGTATGGAAGTGTCACACAGCATCAGACCCTCACCCCCTCTAAAAATTGGGATATAAAAATCAGGGTATTTCAAGCAGCTTTCTCTTACTGAAAATGATTGGTAAGAAATCTAAAAGATCTAAAAATTATATTCAAGGAGGAGATGAGGAGTAAGAGGGGGGCTAGGTTTGAGTTACCTCTCTACTTCCACTTCGTTGACTATTGCGAAATTATCCGAAGTTGGACAGCAACTTGATGAAGGCAATTGACTGACAACGTTCTGTGCCGTAACATTTGCTGGCTCCGCTGAATTTTTTGAATCTTTCCGGTTTTCCATTTTTGGAAGATAACTGCTATTGAAATTCTATGCTGGATGGTGATTTCTAGTTGAAGTCCAAGCTATCTGTAACGATTTTGGATAAACAGCGAAATTACAAATATGATCAAGGTTTTTTTTTGTTATTTGATGAGGCTGAATTTTTTTTCAAATCTTCTTTTTCTTTAACGTTTTTTCATGAGAAAATGTTTAAAAATATTTTATTCTGTTTTGTCAATAATTTACCTTAATTAAAACATCAAACTAACAAAGAAAAACAAACAAAAATACAATTGTTGAAAATAATTTTTTGTCATCAAAATAAAGAAGATGACCAGAGGGGATTGTAACTTATTGTGGATATCAGCTGATGAAAATAAGTGAAAGACCTTAAAAATTAACGGTTTTGTTATGCATACTTTTTTGATACTAAAAAATACAATTACTTAGAATTTATTAATTAAAAAGTTTACGTTAAATTTTTTTTTCAAATTTTATTTTTATTAAAAATTTAATATGACAAAATAAAAACTATAAATGCATGAAATTGAAAATGTTCAAAGGTAAAATATGTTTTTTAAAAATGCAAATCTCAACCAATAATATTTAACTTTTTATAATAAATCTTTAACTTATCATCTAAATTTTCATCAATTTTTAAACCTTTTTGTCCAAATTTCATTAAAATCTCATAATTATGTTCCTGAACTAATTTTAGACAAACGTCATCATTTAACCATTTCGAAAAGCTTTCACAATTCAACATTCCCATTTCAAAAAGTTCAAATGCGAATAAAATTGAAGTTTTATATTTTAATGAAATCGCTTTTGAGACATTTTCGGCTGGGAATTTTTCAAGAGAAATTCTTCGATTTTCCATAAAATCCATAATTAAGCAAGCAAAGCAGTCGCCGAAAACTTCCAAAAAATCTTCAAAAATTTCAACAATATCCAAAAGTTTCTCTGGATTTTCCATCAATTCACTCCAGAAGCTCTCAATAAGAGCACGAAATTCTTTTCCATTTAAACGATAAAGCAATGATTTTTGGATAAAATTTTTTAACTTTGTCCATTTGTCAACAGAAACAGGAAACATTAATTCAACTCCAAACGGTAATCTTAACCACAATGTTTGCAAAACTTCAAGAAAGTTTTTATCTTTGTTCCTAATTCTTGTCATTTTGTCGACTAACTTCATCAACCTCACAACAACATCCATGTTTTTATCAATTATCAAAGGATATTCAAACATTTTTGTAATGCAGTTAATGACAAAATTTGTGGATATTATGTCTTGAAAATATAGGTCACAAACTATTTCATAAGCTTTTTTCTTTTCAAGCGAAAAATAATCATAAAATGGATCTCGATCTACATCAACTTTGGTGTCAGTAAGGTGATTTAGGATTAAAATTTGTAGGTTTGTCATGAAACTGTTGAAAAAATCACTTGGAACTGACTTTGAGGTTATGTTGTCTAATTTTGAGGTTATGACAGATTTTGAGGTTAAGTCACCAGGTTTGGAGGTTATGTCAGATTTTGAGGTTATGTCACCAAGTTTTGAGGTTAAGTAACTAGATTTTGAGGTTAAGTCACTAGATTTTGAGGTTAAGTCGCCAAATTTTGAGGTTAAATCACTAGATTTTGAGGTTATGTCGTCAAATTTCAAGCTTGCATCATCAGGTTTTGGGATTGTGACAGAATTCACAGTTTTTTCTGATCTCGGAACCAAATCATCAAATCTTAAGGTAATGGTTCGAGATTTTGAGGTCACACTTTTTGCTTTTGTCACTTTTACACCTGAAGTAGATGCTATGTCCTCAGGCTTTTGTGCTATGTCTGAGCAAATCTGAGTATTTTCATATTTTGAGGTTATGTTATCTAATTTAGAAGTAATGTCGTCAGATTTTACTTTTGAATCGTTTTTCAACAATGTTGTGTTTGAAATTTGAAATGACTTTTTGACCCTAAGAACTGACTTTGAATATCTGTCATAAATTTGTGTCCTATTTGAAGGTGAAACGTAATGATGATTTCGATCATAAAGCTTCCAAGCTTTGAGAAATTTCATCAAAACCCATTGCATAAATTTAGTTTGATTCTTACTCGTATAAAGTTCAAAAAATATTTCAGAAAATTTAACAATTTCGTCAGTTTTTGCTTGGATTTTCAAAAAGTTGACTTTTATGATCGCAACAGCAATAAATTCTTTAAATTTGATTGAATTTTCCTCATTGTTTTCAAGGCCATTGCACTTTTCACACATAATTTTCAAAATTCTCTGAAACTTTTGTGGATTCGTTACTGAATTGTCGAACAAAAAGTAGTCTGGAGTGAAGTTGAGGGGTCTGACTTTATCATCTGGATGGACTTGAATGAAATTTTCGTTATTTGGTGATTGCATTTTTTGTGGGGTTGTTTGAACTTTTTGAGGAGACTTTTCGGGATTTTTGGGTTGCGTTATAGAAAAACTGGAAAAACTGAGGTCTGTGGTTAACCCTTTAGTCAATTTAACTTGACTGTTTTCAATGCTTTGGCTTTTAGGTTGTGAATTTTGTGGTTTGGTTGAAGTTTTGACTTCCTGCTTTGCTGTGGCTTTGTCATCGACTTTTAACAATTTTGCTATATTTTCTGGAGATTTTGCTTTGTCGCTGATTTTGCTTTGTAGATTAGACACACTTTGGTCAATTTTTGTACCTTGATTCTTGGTTGTCGCTTCCCCTTTCTCCAACTTCCTTATAATTTTAACCATCTTGTCTTTCAAACCTTTATCCTTCTGTCCATTTAATTTTCTTTTGAGAACCACTTCAACGTATCTCATGAATCTCTTTCGTTCTCTTGTCTCAAACAAAATGTCAACCTTATCACTCATCAACAGCACCAAAACTTTAAGTGACATCGGACAGTCATGTTCAACAAAGTCAATTAGTTGACGCCATAGTTCAACAAGGAATGAACCTTGCAGGAATGGATCAAATGCAATTGTGAATTTTACTAAGTTCATCAGTTTTTGTTCCAACTTTCCTCCATCTTCACAGAGGTTTATGAACTCATTTCCAATTTCATCAGCCATGATAAGTTTCATTTGTCCAATGCCGTTATTTTCAAAAAGTAATTTGAATAAGTCGATGACAGGATTGATGAATTTTTCATCCGAAATTCCCTTTTGGATCAATATTTCCATTAATCTTCGTCTTGAAAAGTCTTTTGCCAAGAAGGAATGAACTTTAGGTGCAAGTTGCTTGATATTTGATGACTGTAATTGATTGATGTAAAACATGATTTTGGGATCTATTTTGAAATTTACAGGTGGATCTATTATAAGATTTGAAGGGACTGAACTTGATTTTACAGCTGATTGGATACTTTGACTTGACTTTCCACTTGATTGGACACTTTGACTTGACTTTCCACTTGATAGAGCACTTTGACTTGGCTTTCCACTTGATTGGACACTTTGACTTGGCTTTCCACTTGATTGGACATTTTGACTTGACTTTCCAGTTGATTGGACAATTTGACTTGACTTTCCACTTGATTGGACATTTTGACTTGACTTTCCAGTCGACCGACTTGAAACACCCGACATTCCAGACTTTTGTGTACTTTGACTTGAGTCTCTGGACCTTCGACCACGCTGACGTCTTCTTCTCTGCTTATCTGGCCATGGACTAACATAACTTTCATTGACCAGACTAGCACATGACCCTTGAATACTGGAAGTCTCACTGCTTTGTAAACTTTCAGGTTTGATCTTTAAGTTTTTGAAAAATTCAAGCATTTTTGACATTCTTTGAACTGTTCCTTCATCTAAATTTTTAAAGTTTGCAGCTTGATCCAAAACATTAACACAAAATGTAACAAAACTGTGTCGTGCATTACTGTCAACCTTAAAGACATCCTCCATCCCCTCTGTGACATCCAAAAACAACTCGAGAGCAATTCTGTTCCCATCTCGAATGTAAATCAGTATGCAATGCAGGTTGTCGTAGATCTGTCGCTTCTCCAAAAATGGTATCACTGCTCTGGATGTCAAAATGAAGGAATTTCTTTGTTGCGAAAATTCTTTTCCTTTACGTTTTGCAACTCCTTGTGATCTACGGATGATGTCACACTCATCTCTCAATTCTTTAGATATGTCAGTCAACAACTGCTTGTGATGCTTTCGAAGCTCAATTGACAAAAGTTCAACAAGTTTCAATATTTGTGACCTTAGACTTGGATCTTCAACTTCCCAGCTGTAAATTGCAATTGCACATTTTTTTAGTTGCTGGACATTTGTTGTAATTACTGGCAGAATTTCGTTGTAGGACTCAGTTAGTCCTGGTATGTTGGAGCTTGTGGACTGTATTGATGGGAATTTTTGTACACTTTCATCATCTTGTGATAAGGTTCGAATTAATTGAGCTGATTTTTCAGCAATTCTTTGATTTTGAATTGATGAACTAGATTTTTGGTTTTGTTTGTCATTTTGGGTTAGGTTTACTGAATTGTGGCTTGAAAGCTGTGCAATTTTAGAGTCTTGGGTTAGGTCATCTGAAATTTCATCTGATTTTGGATTCTTGAGTATATTCCATGTCTGTTGATGGTGCTCCTGATCATCCAATAATAAGATTGAACTGAGACAGCTGTCCTTCTGTTGATCTTCTTTGAGCAAATGGCATATTTGTTGCCATGTTGATTGTTCTGCTTGGTCTTTTTGATCAAAACTATCTGGTATTTGATTGGATTTAGTGTAATCTAATGGTTTTTGAACATTTTGAGTGAGGTTAGGAGACTTTTGAGTTTGGTCTGTTTTCTTCAGGTTTGAGGTAACAGTTGATTGACGTTGTGGTTCGTAGTCTAAATTTTGCTTGATTGAGGTTAAGCAATTAGATTCTTCAATCTTTTGATCATATTGAATTGAATTTGGTTCCAAATTGTCTGTTTTTAGGTAATCTTGAGTTAAATCATCAACTGATTTGTGAATTCCAGAGGGTTCTGGTTCTAAAAATTCAACTTCAGATTTGATGTTTAAATTGTCAGACAGAGGAACTTCCATGCATCTGCTGTCCACAATTTTGTCATCCAAACATTCTACTTTGACGTTTTCGCCTTCATAGATTTCAGATTCCTCATAACGATCCTCCCAATGTTCTATCTCTGGATCTTTGACTTCTTCATGTAATATTTCAGCATCTTTGACTTCTTCACATGATTCTTCAGCATTCTGAACTTCCACGCGTTCAACATCCAGTGATTTTAGTCTCCTTTGTACTTTATCTATACAATTTCTCAGATTTGGACTGAATTTTTTGTTATTTCTCCTCGTTCCGCGTACAACAACTGACTGCAAATCATTTACAAATTTACTGGCATATTCCTTGTAGTTCTCTAGATTTTCTAGCTTATGAATGATTTGCAAGAATGAAATTATTTCCGATTCAGTTAGAACAGCTTCCTTGAACAGATGGACAATAAAATCAAATGTTCCTGGTGCTTCATCTGATTCAAAAAATTCAGCAGAAAATATATTCGGGAATAAGTTTGCAGACAGCGTATCCCTCAGTGATTGAATGAATGTGGTTCCTCTTGGTCCAGATTTGAGAAATTTAATTGCATTTGCATGGTTATGGGTAAATAAGTGGCTAGAAATTGCATTGATATAGAAAATTTTCGCAAAATCTTGGACATCAAAAATTTCTGGATCATTTTCAAGCATGTCTGTTGGTAAGCCGTCGACTTTTTGTCCATGTCTGATTTTGAAGATGATATCTGAGGTTGCTGAGTCAATTTTTTTAATGACAATATTTTGTAAAATTTGAGCGATTTTTGACTTGATTCTGGTTGCAACTTCTGTATTTGGTGGATCTAGAGAGTTGTTGATGTCCTGGATGTATTCATGAATTTCTAGTAGTTTATCATACTCTTGAACTTGAATATTAACAAGCATAGACTTGAGGACATCAATATAAACCTCCATAACCTCAAAATTCTCAACAGGATCCAAAGTTTTAACTTTCTCCAGCCACAGTTTCTGACTGTCATTGCTAGTCACTGCTAAATTCTTCAATTCAGCTATGAACTTTCCGAGATTCCTCATTTCTTGTAGATTATCAACTGACATATCCAAAACCTTCATCTCCAAATTTTTCTTCAATTTTTGAACGAAGCTTCCAATTTTATAAGTAAAGTCATAAAAAGATTTAAGGAATTTTGCAACTTCAATGACATTTGCGTCTGGTTTTTGTAAAGTTTTAATGACCAATTTGATCAATCTTTTAGTCTGTATGTGCAACATCGACAAAAGCTCATAGTTGAATGCTATACTCCTATTTTCTGATAAACCAGGCAAAACGACTTCTAAGCTTCCAATTTTTCTTGCTGATCCAGCTGGCTTGAACAGCCTCGACTGATAAATTTGGTTTTTGTCTTCAAAATTTTCAGACATTTTATCAATTTCATCTTCAACAATTGATCGAAAGACATTGATTGACTCTATGAAAGTTTTGAAATGTTGACGACTGTTGCTTTTGTAAAAATATCCACAAAGCTTCAATGTTGATGCTATCGTCGTTATGTCTCCATTGTCCATCGAAAATGTCAAGAATTCGGTCATAAATGCTGGTGGAATGATCTGCTTTTCAGACACGTACATTTCACCAATAAGTCTACCCAAATTTCCGATTTCCAATGAGTCTGCCATTTGTGCTTGTTTTAGTGCTTCAAATTCACTTTCGAGGCTTTTTACTAAATCTTTAATGAATTTTCTGGTCCTAATTAGAGAAGTTTGATACTTTGACGCAATTGATCCAAGAACTTTAATCTCTTTTGGATTTTCCAATCCAAAATCAATGAATTTTCTTGCAAAATATTCAAGTTCATTGCTAGTAGCATCACTAAAGAAGTCACAGCAGTCATTGACTCCTTTGGATTTTGATTTGAGATATTTATCGAAATCTTTACACTTTTGAGACTGTGCAACTTCTTCGAGGTATTCTGAATCGTCAATTTGGATACGCTTTTGGAGTTTGAGTCTTTTTTGTTCAAGTTTCTTCATTTTGTTCACAGTGATGCTGCTGTTGTCATTGTTGATGATTTGCTGTTCTATGCTCAAACAGCTTCCGATTATTTGAAGTTTGCTAAAATTATATAGAAATTTGAACAATTATGATTAAAATTAAGGTATATGAGGTTCAGGTGCCTTCATGCTAAGGTTTTTGGGTTCAGGTGCCTTCACACTAGAGTTTTAAAGTACAGTCGCATTCACACTAGTAATTTTAGGTTAAGGTGCCTCCACATTAGAGTTTTGAAGTTCAAGTACCTTTACACTATAGTTTTGGAGTTCAGGTGTCTTTACACTAGAGTTTTAAAGTACAGTCGCATTCACACTAGTAATTTTAGGTTAAGGTGCATTCACACTTAAACTCTAAAGTTCAGGTGTCTTCACACTATGCATTAGAGTTGTATAATCAAACTTAAAAATCATTACATACCTTTCATTGCCACCATCTCCAAGCAATGTCCTCAATATTTTGAAATATCCTCTGTTAATTTGATCAAAAATATCTCTATTTTTTATCAATCGATTCAAAATCAACATAAAAGCGATCAAGCCTTTCTCATCTCCACTTAATGCTGATTTGATGATTTCGTTTATCCAAAAATTCAATTCGTATTTTATCAAAGTTGATCTTCCATGATAAATCAATGATAATTCACATAAAACAGCACCAAACATAACAATTTCATCCCATTTTTCATTATTTGTTATTTTTTTCTTTTCTTGTTCACAAAGTCGTTCAAATGCAGCTGAATAGTTCCTTACAGATTCATTTGATTCCCTTGTGTCTTCATAAATTATAGAAAAAACATCTCGGTGCATGCTAAGCTTATCAAAATTCTTGTAAAGGCTTTTGATCGAAAAGTTGAAGCATCCATTTAATTTATTCACGGATAATTTTGAAAATCCATCAAGCATGAGTGTCCTTGCGTGGTTTACAGTTGCCTCTGTACTGTGATCTGTGTCGGCAATGCATGCTTCAATGAAAATTTTGAATAGTTTTCTCGCTTTTATTTGCTGACTTCTTGGTTTTGTTGATTTTTGTGATGTTGTTGCTTGACTTGCGCTAAAATGAAATAAAAAATGTTTGATGGGGTAAAGCTAAACTATTTTTTGAGTTTAAATGGTTTAGAAGGGTCGAATCAGGGTCAAAATAAGAGTTTTTGGTATTTGGCGCCAAAATTGAAAGAATTTGACCTCGACTATGGTAGATATCCTCATTTCTTTCTACCCAACTACATCTATCAGTAGGCTGACCATCTGCTTGGGTTTTCAGAGAACTGTCCTCTATTTTTTTCATTTTTCAAAAATAAAAAAGATTCGTCCAGAAAACGAATAAAACTAGTCGACATGGGGGATGTCCTCTATTTTTCTTGAAAATGTCTGGTAGCCCTATCTATCAGCTCAAATTTTATTGCAAAAAATAATCATAATTACCTTTCAACTTCCAGACCCTCAACAATCACAAGATCATCAGCAATTGAGGAACAGCTTGCCGTTGGTTCTTGGATGACATTACTGATTGGAGGCTCAGGTGTAACTCTTGTTTCTTGTTTGGATTTTGATTCCTTTCCTCCCATTTTTGGGAATTTTGAATTTATTCAACTTGATTCTTAAATTCCAAAGCTATCTGAAAATAATTTTAAATGTTTATAAAAATTATTAATAAATTTAAAAAAAATTGTTATTCACTTGATGAGGTTGAAAATTTCCCAAATCTTCTTGTTCTTTAACGATGTTTTGTGAGAAAAAAAAATTTAATGTAAATAATTCCAATTCGCAGTAATCAATGATGTACTCGAGAATAATGAAATAAATTTTTAAAAACTTTCATTACTAATGACTTTTTTAAAGTTTCGCATCACAAATTCATTCTGTTTTGTCAGTTATTTACCTGAATATTGACATCAAAGATTTAGTTTTTGAGCAAAACAAGGAAAAATAACAATATTTTTTGAGAATACTTTTCTTTATCATCAAAATAAACAAAAGAATCTGAGGGGACTGTAACTAAGTTTGGATATCAGCTGATCGAAATAAATGAAGAACTTTGAAAATTAACGGTTTTGACGATAATGAAAATACATTTTTAATTTTTTATAAATTTTAAAAAATAAAAATTTTTTCAATTATATTTTCAAAAGGACTTAAATATTAATTTTGAAAATTTTAATTTCAATTTATAAAAATAAAATTTTAAAATTTTTAACTGAAAAAAATTCAAGTTTCTAAAATCTTTTAACTTTTTATAAAATAATTTTTTAGAATTTATGAAAAATATTTAAATATTACAATTAATTTAATAATAAATTCAATAATGAGCTCATACTCCATCTACACTTGTATTCCACTCCAACATTCTCAGATGTTTTTGGGTTTTATTGTCATCGATTTGCACGAGGAAGGTTCATTCTCAAATGATTATCATTTATTTGAACAGTTTTAAATTATATTTTAATATTCATTCATTTAGTTTAAAGTTATCAGAAATACATCGTTGAGTAGAGTTGAATTTATATTTCACCGGCAATAATTTTTAACAAAAAATGAGTTTCAAGTTTTTGTTGCTCAATATATTCATTTTTGGGGTGGTTTTTGTGGTCAATGGTGAGAGAAATTTACGAAGTTTTTGATTTTTTTTTAAAAAAAATCATTTAATAATTTAAAAAGTTATATTTAAATACAATAAAAGTTATCAATATTTTAAACTGTCAATCTTTAATGATGCAAGTTGGATCTCATATTTAAATTTTTTTAAAAAATTATTTTTTTTTAAATTAGAATTTTTAAAAATCTAATGTTGTAAAAAGTTAAAATATAATTTTTTTTAAATTTATAAATTTCGTTTTTTTTAAATTTTAAAAAATTCAAAAAATGTATAAATTTTAATTTAATAAAAATTGTAATAAACTAAAAAGTAAAAAAAATAAATTTTAATATATTAATAAAAAAAATTCTTCAACTCAGCTTCAAGCCCAGCCCAAGCTAATGGCCCCCCACCAGCAGATATCGACTACTATGACGATTATTATGGTGAAGCTGGAGAACCAGTAGAAGGAAATATTGATGATGTGATCGAGCAATTGAATACTGAAGGTAATACGGATGGAGCATACGAATATGCTGATGAAGAGATTGTTGAGGAAGATTACTGATGCGGACATAACCTAAAA
Source organism: Chironomus tentans (assembly GCA_963573255.1). Taxonomy (NCBI): domain Eukaryota; kingdom Metazoa; phylum Arthropoda; class Insecta; order Diptera; family Chironomidae; genus Chironomus; species Chironomus tentans. The sequence goes on from OY754305.1 coordinate 1,615,124, forward strand.
GTCTAGTAAACCTCACGGTTGATCAGAAAATTAAGAATTTTAATAAAAATTGTATAAATTATTTATGGAAAAATGGAAAATAAAACAAATTGAATGGAAAAGTGTTTAGTTAATTTCTTTGAATTCCAATTTTTAGGTACATACGAGAGTTGGCAATCTTGCTGACTTGGTTTCAGATTTACACTGACCTAAGCCTGGAATTGAAGATTAGTCCTTGTATGAATCTAACCATTCAATTATCTACTTGAATTCTAAATGAGTTCGCTTCAAACTTACTGAAACCGCACCAAATTCAACACAATCAACTTTAAATGCATCAAAATTTCATGAATACATCCCTAAGTAACACCACCAAGACTTTTGTCTCACATAAATTGATATTTTTCCACTACTTAAATATAATGACGCACCAGCAGATGTTTTTTATCCAGTAGCTGATCGAAATGTGTGTTTTTTCGTAGATCTGTCGACAAATTTTTCAGTTCAATTCGATCGAGTTCGGAGTTAAGATCATAGTTTTTAAAGAACCCAAATTTATAGAAGAATTAAAGACCAAAGAAATGAAATTTACATTTATATTTTTATTTTTGTTTGGTGTGTCGTTAATTTGCCTTGTTGAGGGTAAGTTTGTTGACTTTGTGGATCTTTAAAGACCATGTGTTGATTATATAAACTACAGAAGTCTCTATGGGCATCTTAGAGCCTTGAAAGACTCTTCAGAACTCCAATAAACTAATATAACCATATTTTTAACAGGAAACTCTCCAGGCCAACCTATCCCACCTCAAGATGATGGCGAAGATGATGAAGAGCAGACTGATGAAGAGGAAGATGATGAGGAAGAGGAAGATGATGAAGAAGACTCAGAGGAGGAATATGGAGAAGAGGAAGAAGAAGATGAATATGCCGAAGATGAGTTTGAATTGGAAAAAGCTGCAGAAGACTATTATGAAGATGAATTACAGATCCAAGCTCCAATACAATTTCCAACAACTCAACCACCCACAACCACTACCCAACTAACCACTACAACAACAAAACCAACGACCACCAAACACACAACAACCAGTAAAACAACAACAACAAAAACAGTCGACCCTAGAAAAGCACTCGAACCTAGAGTAGTAGATCTCCTTAACAGCTTATCATCACTCGAAAGCAAAGTCAATGCTGCAAAAGTTCAGGATCAGACATGTAAAGAGAGAATCTCATCAAGTTTAGTTGCTTACTTAGCGTTAGGTCTGCAGTTAGAAACTAATTTCTATGAGGATGCATATAGTAAGAATTTGAATATCCTGACGACTTTAGAAGGTAATTTGATGGACATTAGCAATGAGTGGACTGAGTGTTTGGCTAGAACAACGAGCACAACATCCACCAGTACTACGACATCCACCAGTACTACGACGACGACTAGGAAGCCTACAACAACGACTACAACGACCGAGGAACCTACAACATTGACAACAACGACTGAGGAACCTACAATATTGACAACAACGACCGAGGAACCTACAACAACGGTCACAGAAGAGATTAAACTAAAAGAATCGATTCGAGAATTTACAATCGATCCACCAAAGGAAGAATATGCTCGAGAACCTGACTTAGCTCAGGATGATGAGATTGAGAAGCAACTTTTGGATGAAATTAAGCGGACTGAAGAAATGATTGAGAAACAGAAGCACGCCATAATTGTGCCAATGGTAATTGCACCTATTATTGAAGAATCTGAGGAAATACCTGAAATTACAGTAGCTCCAACAACACCAACGCCTCAAGTCACCAACACAAAAAAAGTTATTGTAAAAACTGTTGCAACAACAACGACTGTCCATCCACAAAAGCACATGCTTCATCCAGGATTCAAGGGCTTGCAGGCTATCAGGGATAAACCGCCAGAAATTTGCAATGAGAGTATGGACCTGTATTATGCATCAAGATACGCAAAATCAGTTTGTGTAATTAATCAAAATGCCAGCTACGATGAAGCTCACGAAATTTGTGCCCGAGAGGAAATGGACCTGTTTGCAATTCAGTCAATGGATCATCATCTTGTGTGCCGTCATCAAATTCATCACTTGTTCAAGTCTGTTCCTTCATATTGGATTAATGGAAGACATATCAATGACCTTTGGTATTATTTCCATTCAGAAAATAAAGGACAGAAAAGATTCATTTATCCAGGAACACAATTTGATGGACCACATACTGGAAGCTGCTTGAGACTTATGAAATTTACAGTACACAATACAATTGCTGCCAATGCTGCTGATTGCGATTTGGAACTTCCATTATTCTGCGAATATTACATTGAGCAATAAAACATTTAATTTTTTCAAAATATTTTTTCCAGGTAGATTTGAAATTCTTAGAACACGTTTGAACATTTTTGTAACATCAGACTGAAAAGCTTTTTAATAAAGAAAATACAGCGGAAGTAGAAAAGATAATATTTTTCCTGAGTTCAATTTTTACGCACATTAAAATAATTTCAAGTTTATGTATTTTTTAAGTGAATAACAAAATTTATTTGTTCAGGTTTTTTTTGGTAAGGAACAGTCTAAATCTCATTGTTTGTTGTGAATGTTTAAATTTTTTTTTCTGAATTGCCATTTTTAGCATCTTTAAAAAAATTAGCAAATATTAATAATTCAATATGTCTGCAATTAATAAAAGTAAATACAAATATTAACAAAATGTAGTTCAAGGACATTGAATTGCTATTCACGTGACAAATACATCACAAGCAATATTTATTTGTTTATCCACTTAACCTACTTACAAACCCTTAAACATATTCAATGATAAAATAGTTATTGTAATAAAGTATGTTACACATTTTAATATCCATTTTGTCGGAAGTTTTTATTGTTCTTTATTAAAACAACAGACGAGAGGAGCCGCCTGAAATATATAACGCTGTATGTTCAGCTGACAGCGAGAAAAACTAATAAAGGCAGATAAAATTATAAACAATAATGACGAGCGTATCTTTTGCCGATTATATGGACATTAAGCTTGTAGATAGTGCGCGTTGGGTTTCGAACCCGGAGCCGTTGTGCTCACTAGAATATATATGGATAATATCCATAGTGATTCAAGTAACCAATGTGAATGAATGGTTAAATTACCCGAGCGGAAATCGGAGGTCCTTCTTTTGGAGGTGTTGGTTCGAATCCCACTGTTGGTAGAATCTTGTTTCACTTTTATATATGTATCATTGGTGTAATAGATTTACAAAGCTGTGCTTTGGGTTGTTAGGGAAGCAGACGACAATAAAAAATCTAAAATTTAAAATAACTTTTTTGAAATTTAAAAATTCAAATTCATTTTTTTAAATAATTAAAAATTGATATTTAAATATTTTATTTATTTTAAAAATTTAGTAATTTAAATCCTTGAAAAATTTTAATTTTTTTACTTTTTTATAGATTTTAATTTTTTTACAATTTTAAAGTTTTTTTTATTTTCTCAAAAACTGAATTTAAATTCTTCAAACTAAAACTTTATTGTTTATTCAAAATTTTAACTAAACTTAATAACCTCCTCACTTTTTGGCCTTAACAGTCCATCATCAATGTTACACAAAAATCTCTTCGAATGCAAAAGTTCCATTTCAGCTCTACAGAAATTTTTACACCCGACCATAATCTCATCATAAGTTTTATCACTAAATTCCCTTTCGTTATAATTTCTTTCATAAAAATTAATGTTCTTTGGATACAAATCATCTCCTGGGAATATCATAGCTAAGCTGTCTTTAAGGATATAAAATATTGGAAATATTAAAGGCAGTGACTGTCCATTCCTTTGTTTTGCATAGCTTGCTATCTCATCGATACTTGTACAGTCTAGGAATCTATGAAGTTCATAAAATAAGTGCGGAGGCAGGAATAATTTGTCTTTTTGTTGTCCTTCGTAGATCTCGTCCGGGGTTAGCCACTAAAAATTATGTAAATTTTAAATTAAAGATTTAGATTTATAAAATATTGAAATTTTTTTAAATTTTAAAGATATTTTTTGAATTTTTAATTTATTTAGATTTTTGTAGTTTTTTAAATTGAATTAAATTTTTTGATTTTTAATTTTTTGAGTTTCTTAAAAACTTTAAAAAACTTAAAAAAATGATTTTTTTTAATTTTTAAATTTTTTAAATTTTAAAAAACTCGAAAAAAATTATTTTTTTATAATTCTTAATTATTAGGTTTTTAAATTTAAAAATTTTAAATTTTAAAAATTGATTTTTAAAAGCTAAAAGCCACAAAAAACACTCACCAAATACTCATGAACCTCATGACTCTCTGGATAACATTCCGGTATCGAATCCAGCATCGTTATAAACACAGCAGTCGTGAATCTCTTCAAAATCTTTTTAAATATCGGCGATAGCCACACAGACCATTCATAAACTCCCATAATATTTGGCACGAGACCAAACTTGTCACAGAAATTCATGAGAGTTTCGTGGCTGTTGTGAACTTGTTTCTGCCAAAATGGAATGTCGCAGTCTTTTGAATGAAAATAATCAGAAAATGGACTTTTGGTTGTGCCTGATGCTGGACTGCTGCACAGTGCAATGCCAAGTTCCTCAAATGTCTCACGAATTGCAGTCAATCGAAGTGAAATTTCTCGTTCAATTTTGTTGCTGTCTTGTGGATCATAAATGAATGGTTTTGTGACTTCATTTCGTCTTCTGAGTTGTTCGGATGGAATCTTGTGGTACTTGAAAAATGACGTCCAGAATGGAGACTCATCTGAGTCATGGAGTTGACCACCAGGGAAGCACAATGTGTTATCAAAAATGCTAGTCTTTTCACTTCTTGTAAATGTTAAAATCTAAAATTTAATTTTTATATTTTCAGAATTTTTTAATTAACCTTGGATTGATAAGAACTAAATCCAATAAAATTCTGTTATTTTTAGACAATTTTAAAGATTCACCTTATAATCAAATCTCGACGACTTTGATGCATCACGTGCTAAGACAATCATAGATGCAGCATTTCTGATTGGTTTTTTCAGCATGACAAATTAAAATTTTATTAAAAAATTAGGAAATTATTTTTTTGTAGATTAAAACTAGTTTTCTATTGTGATTTTACTGATAAGAATGACAGGGGGTCGATCGTGTGTTGACAGACGGACATGAAAGAGCTGAGTTGCTAATTTTTATGAAACTTTATTTATCTTTTTTTGTGAATTGTGAAAAAATATTTCTAAAAAGGAAAATTGAAAATTTTGCAAATTTAGAGCACCCAAAAAATTGTCATGAGCAAAAAGCCATGGAGGGAGGCAGCAACACTAATTGTCTTTGCTAAAGATCCTTCAAATCGTTCAAATTATGATTATAAGGTGAGGATTAATTTAAAGTAAACTTTGAGCTTTCATTTGGTTTTGTCAAAAAAATAATCACAAAAATTAGCAAATTTGTAACAAAATTTCCTCAAAAAACCACAAAATTTCAATTCTTTTAAAAGAATTCCAAACAAAATTATTCATTTTTAATGAAAAAATTCCAGATTCTAATTTTCACTCGAACCGAGCAAACCAGCGTTCGATCCAAAAACCTATCATTCCCAGGTGGTCAACTCCATGACTCAGATGAGTCTCCATCCTGGACGTCATTTTTCAAGCACCACAAGATCCCATCCGAACAACTCAGAAGACGAAATGAAGTCACAAAACCATTCATTTATGATCCACAAGACAGCAACAAAATTGAACGAGAAATTTCACTTCGATTGACAGCAATTCGTGAGACATTTGAGGAACTTGGCATTGCACTGTGCAGCAGTCCAGCATCAGGCACAACCAAAAGTCCATTTTCTGATTATTTTCATTCAAAAGACTGCGACATTCCATTTTGGCAGAAACAAGTTCACAACAGCCACGAAACTCTCATGAATTTCTGTGATAAGTTTGGTCTTGTTCCTAATGTTATGGGAGTTTATGAGTGGTCGGTGTGGCTATCACCTGTATTTTCTTTAAAGAGATATGAGACTGCAGTTTTTGTTACCTTTTTAGAATCAATTCCACCTTGTTATCCTGAGAGCTATGAGGTTCAGAATTTTATGGTAAATTTTGTGAAATTTTATGTAAAATCATTTCAAAAACATCAATTTTTTTAGTGGATGACTCCAGAAGAAGCCATATCAGCACATCATCAAAAACTTGTATGGGTTCCACCGCCTTTATTCTATGAGATCCACAGGTTCATAAATCACAAGAGTATCGATGAAATTGCAGCATTTGCAAAGGCTAGAAATGGATCATCAGTTCCACTTATTCATCCAGTCAGTTACTACTTAAAGGATGGATATACCTTTGTGTACCCAGGAGATGACTTGTATCCACATGATGTGAGCTTTTATGAGCACAATTATGACTCTGAGAAGTTTAAAAATAAAACTTTTGAAGAATTAGAAAATGAGTCAAAAAATTTGTGCAGGATGAAGTTGGAGAAGTTTATGTTTGGGATTCGGATGTGCTGTAACACAAATGATGGGTTGTTGCCTGCTAACAGCTTGATTGATAAAGCTAAGTTATAGGAGATTTTTTTTAAATTGTGAATATTTTATTTATGGTGGATCTTTTGTGATATTTAAATTGGTGATGAAATTTTAATATTTTTTTGTAAAAATTAAATAAATTTAAAATTTATTTAAAAATTTTATTTACTTTTTAATAATTTTTTATAATCTTAAAATTTTTAATTTCTTAATAAATACAATAAGTGCTGTTTTGCTTTAATTTGAATTCAAAATATAATTGAAACTTTATTTGTTTCTTTTTAAATTTGTACTTAAAAGTGGATAAATATGCAACAAAACGCATCAAAAGATTTAGATGACGATCAAGCAACAAACCTTTGGTTTTTATCAATTAATAATTATTTAAACTTTTCAAAAATTAAAATTTACAAATATTTTAAACATTTTATATTTGAATTTTTTTTAATTATAGTTTTAAAATTTTAAAAAAATATATTAAATTTATATCTAAAAAAATATTTTAAACAGGGGGAAGACTACTTGGTGGAAAAAATCATTTTCCGCCAAAAAAATTTTTTCCGCCACGCACTTTTTGAGCTATAACTTCAAATTTACACATATTTCCTGGCGGAAAAAGGGTCAGTAGTTCTTATATTAAGGTTTTACACATGTTAGCACCAAAAATTTGATTCTTAGTGCTCTCTGAAAATTTTCCGCCAGACGTGGCGGAAAAATTTTCCACCAAGTAGTCTTCCCCCTGATTTTAAACTTCTTTTTATATATTTTTTTAAAATATTAAATCTTTTTTTCTATTTTAAATATTAAAAATATTAACTTTTAAAAAATTATTTATTTTTTTTTTGATAAATTTCACAAACTCGTATTGACGCTGAAACTAATTTAAAATTTATTTTTTTCCCTGTAAATCACACTTTTGTTTTCACATAAAATCATCAAATTCAAATCTTACTTCCAAGCTCATCATTGCATGCCGGCAGCAATCCATCATCAGTATTGCACAACAATCGACTAGCAAAATAATTTTTCATCTCAATTCTGCAGAAGTTTTTACATCCTTCCATTACTTCATCGTAAGTTTTGTCCTTGAACCTTTGTGTATCGTGATTATCTTCATAATATCCTTTTTCCTGTAATGGTGGGTACAAGTCATCACCTGGATAGGTCAACAAAAGTGAATCTTTAAGTTGGTATGGTTTTGGTAAAATTAGTGGAACTGATGATCCGTTGACTTTCTTGGAGAAATTTGCAATATCATCAATTTTTGTGCAGTTTATGAAGCGGTGTAGCTCAAAGTATTGAGGAGGTGGAAGGAAGGATGTTTTGTTCCTATGAGCAGAGAGGAGCTCTTCTGGTGTTTGCCACTAAAATTGTAAAAAAATTTAAGAAAATGCTAAAAAAATTCGAATCAAAAATTTAGCTATAAAAAAGACTAGCTGAACATCAGCTGGTCCTATGAGTCATACCCTTTATAATCTACTCACCGAATAGCTCTGAACCTCATGACTCTCTGGATAACAAGGTGGAATTGAGTTCAGCATCACAACAAAAAATGCAGTCTCGAACCTCTTTGGATAGAAGCTTGGTGTCAACCAGACTGTCCACTCATACAATTCCATAACATTAGGCACGAGACCAAACTTGTCGCAGAAATTCATGAGAGTTTCATGACTGTTGTGAACTTGTTTCTGCCAAAATGGAATGTCACAGTCTTTTGAATGAAAATAATCAGAAAATGGACTTTTGGATGTGCCTGATGCTGGACTGCTGCACAGTGCAATGCCAAGTTCCTCAAATGTCTCACGAATTGCTGTCAATCGAAGTGAAATTTCTCGTTCAATTTTGTTGTTGTCTTGTGAATCATAAATGAATGGTTTTGTGACTTCATTTCGTCTTCTGAGTTGCTCGGATGGGATCTTGTGGTGCTTGAAGAATGACGTCCAGGATGGAGACTCGTCTGCCTTATCCATCGCTCCACCAGGAAAAACTAATGAATTTGCATAGAAACTCGACTTTGCAGTGCGTTTAAAAGTCAAAACCTAAAATAGAATTTTTCATCAAGAATTTTATTGTCAACCTTTGATCCTCGTCATTAAGTGGTCATTAGTTCTCACTTTGTAATCATACTTTGATGTCTTTGCTGCATCACGTGCCAGAACAATCAAGGTTGCTGCATCCTTCCACGGTCTACTCATCTTGACAGTTTGATTAACCGGTATTATTTGCTGATTGTTGAATGAAAATAAATAAAAAATTTTACAGCTAAATTGATATGGTGACTGTGATGATGTTGTTTGACTGTCTGTCAGATTTGAGTTTGAATTTTCTTGTGGACGTTTAAAGATTTTTTTTCAAAATATTTTTATTAAATTATTGAGAATTTTTTTTTGACTTTTTTGTTATAAATCCAAGCTACGGAAGGGTCAAAAATGACAAAATGTTGATCTGTCACTGATTTTATCCATCCAACCAAGATCAACAAGGCAAGATTACGGTACTATCTCATCCATTTGAACCACACTGTTGCTGATAAAAAAGCAGTTTACAAAAATGAGTGAAATTAAAAGTTTTAAAATTAAGAAATTTGAAATTATTTCCTCTTTTATTTTTTTTATTTATTTTCTTTCATTATACGGCTTAGTGTATTTAGGCTACAAATTAATTTGATCTTGATTTGAGCAATTTTACTAACAAAAAATATTGATTGGAATTTTTTAACAAATTAACTAATTACACTTTAGTGATGCATTTATTATTTGGTTGGAATAATGATGAAATTTTAAAGTATTTCTTCCATAATTTCATCAAAGTTCTTCAACTATTTAGTGGAAAATTTACAAAAACTTCACAATAAAAAATCTCAGTTCAATTATTTTTAACAATCCAGCACCTCAAAAAAAACATTCCTAATCATCCTCTTTGATACAACTTTCCAACAACTTTCTCAAATTATCATTATCACATGCTGCACTCACTCGTTCTCGATCATTAATTTGCTTATTAATTTCCTCTTCAGTCGCGTGAGCTCCTTTTTTGATATAAATGTCAAGCTTCAATGTTTGTGGAAAATGACGTTGTAATTTAATCCGAATTGTGAGTCCAATAAGTGTTGCTAATGAGCAATGCGGCACAGTTGGGTTAAATTCTATCCTCACGACTGGAACTTGTCCATTTTCAACTTTTTTCACTGTTATCATGTCCTCAGACACGACATTTAGTTCCTCTAATGTTTGTGGCTTTTCTGGATCTTTTATTGTTCTTAGCAAGTCGAAAATTGCAAATTTTAGTTCCTCTTCATTGGCATAGCCCATTTCAGCTAGTGATGGATGAACAACATCGTCAACATTGACAACAACTGAACGAACAGCATTGAACCGTTCTGCTTCAGATTCTGTTCGAAATCTTTTGATAAATGACAACATTTCTTTGTGTAAATTATAAAATAATGTTTTAAATGTTTTTGTTTTGGTTCTTAGTAATTTTTGAACTGGAATTGAATGAAGTTGTAGGAATTGCTGAATGTAAAAGAGAAATTTGAACTTAAAAAGTTCGTTTTGAAATTTTTTGAATTTTTATTGAATTTTTCTAATTTTTTTTTTAAAAATACCAGAAATGGAATCCAAAAAATTGATTAAACCAGATAAAAAATTGAATAGGATATTGATTAGAGATTAGACCCACCTTGGAAAAACTTCATGTTACCATCCACCCTATCATGGACTTTATCCTAGGTGGAGGGTAGAGGGAGGGTAGGTAGGGTATACCCTAGGGTATGATAAGGTAAGGTACCCTGGTTACCCCTATAAACCGTCTACGGATCATTATTGTCTAAAACCCCCAACAGCAAGTTGGTAAACAAACACACAAAAGTACTTCCTGTACAATAAAACCATAACAATCGTCTGACCGAACCCAATCAACATTATTTGACCAATTGTTATCAAAATATAGTTGTTGTTGACTTGCTCTCCTTTGATGTCTTTAATCGAGATGTTCCTGATCAGTTCCTCAATCCTCAAGAATTTCTTTTCTGTTGATGCTTCCAAAAATGAAAGTCTGTCCATTAATTCATCAATTTTAGTCATCGATTCATCATCACTTGACTTTTTAATGTTGTTCGTTCCAGAAATCCAAAAACTTGAACCTTTGCAGACTTTCTTGACATATCTAACCAATTCCTTAACTGCTGTTAAGTTGTTCATAGCCTTCATGTCAATACAGCGATTAATATTGAGGTACAAATGACTCAACTTGCTTAATCCATCAAAAACATTTTTGCCGACTGAGAAAATTTTATTGTCTGAGAGATAAATGAGAGTTAGTTCTGGATTGTGGATGAAAAGTCCTTCGTCAAGTGTTTTAATGTCATTGTCAGCTAGACAGAGTTCAACTAGCTTTGGAAATGGCTTGAAATCATCTGGACGAACTTCTTTAAGTCGACCAGTATGAATTGCGATTCTTTTGATATTTTTGAAGATCTTTTCGATTCCTTTAGGGATGTATTGAGTGTTTTTGCCGGCAGCATAGAAGACTGTGACGTCATCTTCAGATTTGTGAGGTTCATGAGCTCCAATTGCTGATTTTAGTGGAATAAACTGTCTTGATGTGATGTTCAGTAAATTTTGAACCCCACACATGTATGTGTAGTTTAGGATTATGTTGTGACTGCTGCTGAAGTTGCAGTTGATGTCAAATGACTGTGATGGTTTGATGATGAGCAAGAAAGTGACAATTGGGCTGAAAATTATTTTTATTGAATTTTAGTATTTTTTTAAAATTTATTTACTTACATGAGCAGCTTTAATAACATTTTTGGTCAAAACTGAAACAATTTGAATTGATTTTGTTATGTTTTAATCTAAAATCTAATAAAAAATTCAGTTTTTCCGTCTTAATTGCTCTAAAAGTGATCCACAAATGACTCCACTTCCGTCCTTTATTTATATTTTTGTTACTCAAAAATGATTCACGAATGATTTTGTTCATAAAATTTAAAAATCATCTTTGTGGGAATTTTTGTTACATTTTTAGACTTAAAATTAAGATAAGCTGGACATTAGCATTTGGCAACAAGCACCAATGGTGCAGTCAGGGGGATCAAAGCAGGACATTATTAAATTTTACAAAACATCTTAATTTTCTATATTTATAACTTTTGGATCTAAATTTTCCATTTTTATCAACGTAACAAAATGAATCCTCAGAAAAATCCTATCGGGTTTTCCCACAAACATATCCAAAAATATTATAATAATGATTAAAAATGATGAAACTGCAACTTTCTCAAGTATGATGAGCAGCCAGTGTGGAAATTATGTTATTGTCTCATTCTCCTTTGCTCCATGTGTGCCGAAAATTTAGCAATGATGATGGTGATGAGTTGAAAATTGAGGATACTGAAACATCTGCATGAAAATAATATGTTTTTGGTTTTTGGTAGAAAATGTGAAATTTTAGAGGAATCTATGTGAAACTTTAGTTGATTTAAAATATTGAACAAATTTTAAAAATTTTAAAAATATTTGCTTAATGCTTAATTAGAATTTTAAATTAAAAAATAAAAACAAAAATATAAAAATTGAAATATTTAACTTAATTTTCACTTTTTAAATTTAGAAAATAAAAAATTCTGAAAATAAAGATTTTCAATGCTGTTTTCAAGCTTTTGAATCTAAAATTTCAAAAGTTCACAAATTCAGTTATTAAGTTCAAAAATTCTAATTTTGTAAACTCTTCAAACACATTTTCTCATCTTACCCAAAAAAACACTATATTCATGTTACACACATCAACATCATCAGCAAAATAACATTCAAGAAACATGAAACCCAAAAGGCTTATGGAACATAAAATCAGTAAATTCCTATAATCTCTCAATTTTGTTGCTCTAATTTGCATATTTTTGCATCAAAATGAGAAATTTTGTAAAGAATTTTACAGTATGTTGATAGATCCTTGTGTAAAAAGTTGTCAAAAATTAAGGTTTTTAATTGAAAACTTATATTTGAAAATTATTTTAATTTTTTAAAATTTATTTCAATTTTTTAACAAATTTATTTCAATTTTTTAAAATTTCTTTTATTTTTTTTAAAATTCTTAATTTTTTAAATGTTTAAAAAATAATAATAATATAAAAATACTAAATTCTATAAAGTTTAACACAAAATCATCCTCAGATCCTCATCCAAAATCTCATCAACCAGATTGATTGTTCATCCTTGTATACAAAATTAATGAAAATAAAGCAAAACATCATCACAAGCTGTTGTTTATTTTCTACTCAAACCCAAAACAGCTCCGAACACTAAGAATCCCATTTGTAGACTTTGATCGGATTTTGTCATGTAACACGAAACATTTACAGTTCCGAGAATTTCACAACAACGACACAAAACTGATTTTGAGCTTGTCGAACATGAATTGCTTGTGATAATCGCATTACACAGGTTTTTGATGCGAAAGTGATATGCAAAATTTATTTATGTGGTTCGAACATTGCTGTTGGAAGGAGCTTTACGGTTCGGTGAATGTAAATAATGACAAAGTACTGAATTAATGAAATTTTACTGTCTATGAAGTTTTTGGAATTTTAGTTCAAATTTGATGAACTTTTTAGGAATTTCAGACTTTTTTTAAATTGAAACTCATTTTGTATGAGTACATTTTTGAAAAATTCTCTCGAACTTTTCTCACAAACAATCCAAATTCTCCTTAATCCTACTCATTTTCCCACATCAGCATTCAAACAACAAAAATTTTTGCAACGGCAAGCAAAAATCTACAAAAATTGCTCCCATTCGATACTTGATGAGTGACAATTTATCAATTTTTCTCCTCCTCTAATTTTCTCACTTCATTTCATGAACATCAAACCTGGTAATTTAGTCAATGAACAGAATTTTGTGATGTGTGAGGTGAAAAATTCGATGAGTCGACTTCTTGCTTTATTGCAATTGAGATGAGATGGAAATGAAAAATTGGTGAGGAAATGAGGTGAGTTTGTCTTTTTTGGGAGGTGTTTTGAGAAGTTAGGGGTGGGTTTGGGAGTTAAATAGCTGAAATTGGCATTATTTTAAGGCATAATTTGATAAATTAGACCAATTTTGAGGTTATGATGGGTTTTCAGGCTAGAATTTACTAAAATTTTGAGGTTATGGACAATTTTAGGTTAGAATTCTACAAAAATGTTAGATTATGAAGAATGTTAGATTAGAATTTATTAAAATTTTGAGGTTATATATAATTTTAAGGTTAAACTTTTGAGGTTATGAGAATTTTTTTAATATTTTTATCATACAAACAAAAAATCTACTAAAATCTTCATTTCTACACCCAAAATCATTCAATTTCCATCGAAAAATCAAATTTTATTAAAAGCATTTTAAACCAATTTAAATAATACAATAAACAGCAAATTTCCCATGCAACCGACACTCACAAAAGCATGTAAAGAAGTGCTTCATGTTTATTCATTCGTCCGTCAATCTATCAACACTTTCATGCAAATTTTCTCCTCACACATCAAAATGCAGCACGACAACAACAATCGAGAATTTTTTTTTCCAATTTCAAAAATACTCTACACGCCATTGTCGCAAGCTGCTGATGGCAAAATGTACAGCAAACAACAATAAATTCAATAAACAGGATGAAAAAAAAATGTTCACGCGACTGCATTGAAAATTAATTTTAGTCGTCGAGTTGTACGAATGAAATGAAAAGTGTTCCTTTGTAGATGCGGCAAAAATGTTATGCAGCAATAGAAATGATTCGAGTTTGGATGGTGGAGATGGAAAAATGCTTCAATGGAGTTTTATTGACAAATGATTTCAAATGTGAATGCAAATGAAAGGCATGCGATATGTGAAAATTGATGGGGATTCGATGCTGTTTTTGGCGGGAAAATTTATATTGGCAAAAAAGACTATATTTTAGTTTAATTTTCGGTTCTATGCCAGAATTTTAGAATTGATCTCATTCAGAACCCCTGGATTGGTTTCTTCCATAAACCCTTGATTTAGTTCCTACCTCTTTCCAGACCCTCTTACCTCATCATGATCACACACCCCATTTTTCCAATAATCCATACAACTAACCCCCAATCCAATCCAAAATGGAATAAATTTCATAGTTAAAACTGAAAAGCATCCTTTGTGTATCAGTTATTGAATGGAAAAGTATAAAATTTACAAAAGGAAAACAATTTTAATTGTGAAAATGTTGTGCATCGCAAATGATTTCTGCTAAATTGGAAATTCTCGCACAGACACTTGAAACAGAACATATGATATGAACAGTAATGGATTGTCGGTTTATGTTGAATGATGTGGATATGCGCTTTGAAGATAAGTTTTTGTGTTTTGGGAATAATGATGAGATTGTGGGAGGTATGGGATGGAGAATTGAGTTGGAAAAGAGGTAAGAGGTATGAATGTTGCATTGGATGATTGAATTTTGAGGTTGTGAGTGTTGACAGTTGTTTTAGGAGAGAATCAGATCATTATTGTATTTATTTGGACTTATTATACCTCTTTCTAGACCCCAGTCCATAGATATTCTTAGTATGTGTAAGGTGATACTCTCTTTTATACAGGAAGTCCCTAAAGATAGCGCTGACATAACAGGTATCTGAGTTCACTTGGACAGCTATCTACAAATACTGAATAGCTTGTCAAAAATAAAAAAAGTAAAATGTAAAAAGTTTATTTCCAAAAAATTCTTACTATAGTACAACTTTTGAACATCTTACTCCTATTTACATTATTTTTGAGCACATATCTAATACAGACCTGCCTTCCATGCGACTCTCACTTCATTTTCATAATATTTGGTATTAAAAACGTCAAAATCCCAGTACAAAGTAGCACAACCCCAGAAAGTGTAAATGTTAAGTCACAATATTTCTCAAGTAAGTATCCAGCCATATTTCCACCAACCAGAGATCCCAGTCGTCCACACATCAATGACAGTGACATCGCAAGTGATCGAAGATGTGTTGGAAATAAATCATAAGTCACAGTACTCAGCAGTGTGTAGTTCATTCCACATGCCAGTAGCCACACATACAAATAAACACCAAGAGTTGTTCCAACATAATTAAACATGAATCCACAGAAGCTTGTCGTGAAGAACAAAAATGAAAAAATGACAAGACGTCTTGTGTAATTGATTATCCAGCTGATTAATAAGAATCCTATGACATAACAGCCCTCAAGCATCATTGTGTAATAATAAGCGGATATAGCCAACTCATCAATACAAATCTGCTCGACCTGAAGTGTCTGCTGCTCCCTCTGAACTCTTATCGTCGTTTCGACAATCTCACAAATGTGTGTATCCGTCGCGTTAGCATTCTCATCTAAAAATTTCGACGTTTGATTGAGAATGTCCGGGAAAAACAGCAACATGCCGTTGGATACAAAATAAATACCAAATTGCATGACTGAAACGATGACGATAGAGCGTGTATAGTTGGAAAATAGGGAACTAGTCTGTTTACACATTAGACTGAATACATTTTTGCCTTTGCCGGTCTCGCCAAATTCTTCATTTGGTTTTAATTTGTGGACACTGTAGTTGCTGTTGCCGGTGTTGATTTTGTAGATTTTCGAGAGGATTTTTAGTGTTCTTTGCTCGTCGCCCTTAAAAAAAGATAGGATTGGAAAATTTTTGTGATAAATGACAAAATGTTCATAGAATTGAGGACTGGTGAGCTGATTGACATAACATGGGAGGGGCAGATGGACAGATGGTTAGCCAGATAAACAGCTTAATCGACAAACGAACTGACGGACAGATGAACAGTCATGTGGACATGCAAACAATTCAAAAAATGAAAGGACTGACACATCAGTAAATAGCTTCGACCCAAAGAAATCAAACTTACCTGAGAAAATGTAAATTTTGGACTTTCAGGCAGGAAGAACAACGAAAGTCCACAAAACAAGTTAAAACTTCCACTGACAACCATGAAGAACCTCCAAGGTTTATAAATCACTTCAATAATTGGAATCTTGAATGACCATTTCTGATTGATAATCAACCAAGCCAGTACTGGAAGTGCCAAGCAACACCCACCAAAAATAACAGATGACACCATCATTGACCTTGATCGATTTTTATCATTCAAAAATTCACCAAGATATGTAAAAACAATGCTTGTTGCGCCGGATATACAAAGTCCATTGATAAAACGGAATAGCATAATTTGCCACAAATTTGTAGCTAAACTTGACAAAACACTTGCAACAAAAGCTGATAACGATGCGATCATTAACATCTTTTTACGACCGTATGCGTCAGAAAGAAACCCCCAAGAATGGGACGTAAGAATTATACCTAATAAAAGAAAGAGATATGAGACAAAGTAAAGAAAATAAATTTGAAGTGGATGAGTTATCTTTGTTAAAATTGAAAATTGCGTAGTAGGAATTAATTAATGATGAGTATTTAATTGCTAATAAGTCAAACAGGATTGTCAGTCAGTCAGTCAGTCCATCAGTCTATCTGTTTCAGACATATTTTATGATTCTCAGCTCTAGTAAATGAAACAGATCCAGAATCTACATATAATTTTCCAAATATACAAAAAATAAAGTCATAAAAATGCAGTAATTCTAACAAATCGTCCTTAGATACATCTGGATTATTCAAATGTCAACAAAAGATGTTTTATGATATTTTGTAAATCTCGTCTTTACGTTATCAGTTCGTGATCTTGAACACCTACCAGCAAACCAAATACCGCTTATCAGTCCATACTGTGACTTTGTTGTAATACCAAGATCACATTCAGCAACAGGCAGGACATAGTTGATGCCCATTGTCTCGAAGAATGTGCTGCCGATGAACAAGCCAGAGATGAGGATAATAATGTACTGGAACTTTCCGAATTCTGGAAAATAAATATGTCAGCTAGGGTGACCAATTTTGGACATATGTTCCAGATTAATCTACACTTACTCGTCATTTTCATCGCCTTAGAGAACGTAACTCCATTGACATCTCGATTTACATGTTCGGTAATTGTATAAACCATATTTTAGTAACTATTTTATTCTCACTTCTATCCACTTTGACTTCTCACAATTAACTGAATTGCCCTCCATTAAAAATATTACAAATTTGTATTATTGATAAAATGTTGATTAAAAGGTTATTTGAGAAACATGTGACAAAAATAAATCCAAAAATAAACACTTTATTTTTCAATACTCTTAAATTGTAAAGTAATGTGTTCAATTAAACAATGTCAAGAAAATAAATTTGGACAGTATGCGTCCGTACCAGATCGACTTCAAGGGGTATGTACCAACAAAAACAAGATCCAGTAGGATCCAGTAGCATGTTAAGCACTTTAGTAAGGATTTTATTGTATTTTTAGGTACATACATAAGCAGTGTTATTCTGACATCTTTAGTTTCATCGAGGATATAGGGATTGTATTGTTGAGGTGGGCGTAGCCAGGTGGGTCTGGGCACCCTCCCTAAAAATTTTGAGCCGTGCTCTCGCTGCGGTTCAAAATTTTTTTTGGGGGGTGGGGTTTCCTGGCTACGTCCCTGGTTGAGGTGCTTAACAAGCTGCTGGATCCTACTGGATCTTGTACTGTTGCTAGAGGATTGGAATTGTACATTAGATCATCAATCACAGTGCCCAGGGCAGTGCCATTTTGCCTTAAGCAAAACCTATATTCTAATAATTACTACATTTAATTTTTCTCGTTTTTTAAACTACAAAAATATTAAAAATCAATTTCAAGTTATTTTTAAAAAATTAGTTTTAAATTTTTAATTTTATTGTAAATTAAGACGCATCTCAATGGGTTGTATTGACGACAGGAACTTATGATGTCTTGAATTCAATGTAAATTTCGTACAAGTAGGCAAGTGGTTATCATTGAGAACTGGAAGATCAACTGGATGATACGCAAATGATCATTTGAATGGTCAGCTTTACAAGACATGACGAATTTTCAATATTCAAAATTCATTCAACCTAGACCTACCCTTGTCCAGGAATCGAGAAATCCTAAAACTGAGATTCGAACAAAATTACAGGACTTTAATTCAAAAAATTCAATTTACCCAATGGAGAATCGCCCAGCATTTAAACAATTTGAGTAAATTTTACCATAATATATTGAAATTGACAAAAATCTATCTTAGCTCTTTTTTTCTGTACCATGTAGAAGACGAGTTTCTTTTTGAAATTGTCGCCTTCAAATGAATTTTTCATCATTTTTTTTCTTTCTAGAAGACTGTTTTGATATCGCTTCTGAATAACTGCATTATATGTATTTATTAAGAAATAAATTTTTACTTTTTATCACCAAATTAAAGACAATTGATAAAATTAATCAAACGTCAATAATTAGAAGTGTTAATCGTTTATCTTTATTGAAAGATATTTTTGTTAATATCCCCCATGGATTATTAATAACAAACTTAAGTGTTTTATAGTATGACTATTTCAGGATGTTTTTAAGAATCTTTATTATCATAATATCAAATTATATTTTGCAACACTCAAGTGATTAACAATAAGCAGTTAAGTGCCTCTGTGGAGTAAACAGAAATTTGGTGAGTTTGCTCAATGTTTATACAGTTTTGAAAACCAGAAGTAGCCCTTAGCCTCATGGTATCATGGTTCACTTAGACAGTTATCCACAAAAACTGAAAATCTTCTCAAAAATAAAAAAATCAAACTAAAGAAATTAAAAATTTAAAAAGTTTATTTCCAGAAAAATTCTTACTAAAGTACAACTTTTGAACATCTTAGTCCTATTTACATTATTTTTGAGCATATGTTCAACACAGGCTGCCTACCTTTCAGGTGACTCTCACTTCCTTTTCATAATATTCGGTATCAAGAATGTCAAAATTCCACTACAAAGCAGTACAACCCCAGAAAGTGTAAATGTTAAGTCACAATATTTCTCAAGTAAGTATCCAGCCATATTTCCACCAACCAGAGATCCCAGTCGTCCACACATCAATGACAGTGACATTGCAAGTGATCGAAGATGTGTTGGAAATAAATCATAAGTCACAGTACTCAGCAGTGTGTAGTTCATTCCACATGTCAGTAACCACACATACAAATAAACACCAACTGTCGTTCCAATATAATTAATTGTAAATCCACAGAAGCTTGTCGTGAAGAACAAGAATGAAAAAATAGCAAGGCGACCAGTATAATTGACCATCCAGCTGATTAACAAGAATCCGATGACATAACAGCATTCAAGGATCATTGTGTAGTAATATGCGGATATAGCCAACTCATCAATACAAATCTGCTCGACCTGAAGTGCTTGCTGCTCCCTCTGGACTCTTATCGTCGTTTCGACAATCTCACAAATGTGTGTATCCGTCGCGTTAGCATTCTCATCTAAAAATTTAGACGTTTGATTGAGAATGTGCGGAAAGAATAGCAACATGCCATTGCAAACAAAATATATGCCAAATTGCATGACTGAAACGATGACGATGGAGCGTGTATAGTTGGAAAACAGGGAACTAGTCTGTTTACACATTAGACTGAATACATTTTTGCCTTTGCCCGTCTCGCCAAATTCTTCATTTTGTTTTAATTTGTGGACACTATAGTTGCTGTTGCCGGTGTTGATTTTGTAGATTTTTGAGAGGATTTTTAGTGTTCTTTGCTCGTCGCCCTTAAAAAAATATTGGATTGGGAATCATTTTTGATAAATATTTGTGGGTACGTAGATGCTTAAGGGGATAGCATACTGACTCGTACAGACAGTGAGACACACGGACAGACAGATTGATGGACAGTTTCACACCAATTACAAGGCAGAATCCTCAAAAGAACTCAAACTCACCTGAGAAAATGTAAATTTAGGACTTTCAGGAAGGAAGAACAACGAAAGTCCACAAATCAAGCTCAAACTTCCACTGACAACCAAGAAGAATCTCCAAGGTTTATAGGTCACTTCAATAATTGGAATGACGAATGACCACTTCTGATTGATAATCAACCAAGCCAGTACTGGAAGTGCCAAGCAACATCCACCAAAAATCACAGACGCCACCATCATTGACCTTGATCGATTTTTGTCATTCAAAAATTCACCAAGATACGCAAAGATGATGCTGGTAGCTCCAGAGATACAAAGACCATTGATAAAACGGAATATCATCATTTGCCAGAAATTTATAGCTAAACTTGAGAAGACACTTGCGACAAAAGCTGATAACGATGCGATCATTAACATCTTTTTACGACCGTATGCGTCAGAAAGAAACCCCCAAGAATGGGACGTAAGAATTATACCTAATAAAAGAAAGAGATATGAGACAAAGTAAAGTAAATAAATTTGAAGTGGATGAATTTGTTTTGTTGGAATAGAAAATTACGAAATGGGAATTAATTAATGATAATTAATTGCTAGTAAATTAAACAGGATTGTCACAGAAGGACGGACTCATTGGTTGCTGTTGCAGACATACTTGAGGAGTTCCAGCTCTAGTAAATGTAACATGATAAAACCTTCAAAATATTAAAATAATAAACGTCCACAAAAACACAATAAGTCTATCAAAGCGTACTTAGATACATGTAGAATATTCAAATGTCAACAAAAGATGTTTTATGATATTTTGTAAATCTCATCTTAACGTTATCAGTTCGTGATCTTGAACACCTACCAGCAAACCAAATACCGCTTATCAGTCCATATTGTGACTTTGTTGTAATACCAAGATCACATTCAGCAACAGGCAGGACATAGTTGATGCCCATTGTCTCGAAGAATGTGCTGCCGATGAACAGGCCGGAAATGAGGATTATAATGTACTGGAACTTTCCGAATTCTGAAAAAATTGAAGGTAGGATTGATTTCTAGAGTCACATGTCAGCCAGAGCAGCTAATTTAAGACACTCACTCGTCATCTTCATCGCCTCCGCGAACGTAACTCCATTGACATCTCGATTTGCATGCTCCGTAATTGTAAAAACCATTTTTCAGTAACTATTTTATTCTCACTCCTATCCACTATGACTTCTCACAACTAACTGAATTGCTTTACATAAAATTTAATTTTTCCACAATCGTGCTTTGTATCAGAATGCAAGTATTTGAATGCTTTAAAGCTAAGTTGCTTCGTTTTGTTCTTTATCGCACTTTTTTTCTCACGAATGTTTGGATGTGTGTGGGAAAAATGTGGATTTTTTGAGCTTTTTTGCTTACAACAAAATGAATTATTCGCAAAAAATTGAATAGAGGAGTTTTAAAGAAAATTTTTGCATCCAATAATGATTGTGAATGAAAGAGTGATGCGAGGGATGGTTACTTTTGATAAACCAAAATTTAATTTAAACTTCTACCATCAACCTCTCCTCAGGTGTATAGCCAGAATTTTTTCAATGCGTGTGGAGAATCCAACCTCTCACGAAAGGGGGGAAATTGGGACCACCCCAATTTTTTCATTCAAATTTCAACTTAGAGAAGGGGTCCATGCCTCTGTAGACCCCTCCCTGGCTACATTCCTGCAACTAACTCCAAAATTATCATCAAAATTTTATTCCAGCTCAGATTTCAGCTATAAATAATCAATAAACGTCTAATAAACAAGCCTGAATGATTTAATTAATAATTAATGAATGCAACAACTTGAGCACAACGAACAAATAATTTTATTTTCTACTAGTCATATAAAATTATTTAAGAAAATTGCAGCTGTGTAAACCGGCTTTTAGTTTTTGTGGATGTATTGCTGAGGCACTTATCGTTGTTGTTGTTATTTATAGAGAAAAAAATTGTTTTTATTGTTTTATGAGAATTATGAATGAAAGCTGTTTTTGGTGCAGTTCAGTGGTTATCAAATTTAGGACCCCTCTGGCTACATCCCTGTGGAAACTTTCATTCGAAAGCTTATATTTGTAATCACAGCTCACAGTTTCCTTCAAACTTTTAGTTTCAATGTTTATTTTGTGTTGTAAAGTGTCACAAAAAGTTGAATATCACAACTTTTAATTTTGTTATTCTAAAGTATAAATTTTTTTAACAACATTATGAAAATTCCACAAATCGGAATCAAGCAATTATTTCTATCAAATCTATTAAAACTCATATCAGCATCTGTGAATTGGGCAGAAATTAATGAATATTGTGGAATTTCACATTCTGATAGAATTATTGGCGGAACAACTGCAGGATTAGGACAATATCCGTGGATTGCACACATTGGACTTCTGAGAAATGAGAATGGACAATTTTTATTGAGGTTTGTGGGATATTATGCCTCTCTGCACCTCTCTGTCTCTTATACCTCGACAGAACATTTTCTTCAATTTTTTGATTTTTTTTTAAAACAAAAATCCTTAAAAATTTACCAAATAGACAAATAGTTTTGAATTCCTATGGACCCTATGGGGACCCTAGGGGACTCTGTGGAATGTAAATTTTAGATCCCTCCTATATGTCCGAATTTTTGCATTCACAAAACCAAAAAAAACTTTTGAATATTAAACAAAATTTTATTTTTTTATCGCCAGAACAAATGTAATTAAATTGTTTTAAAATAGCTCAAACAAACAAGCGGAAAATATTTTAACAAAATGAAAATTTGGCGTGAAATTTTCTGTTGTTTTACATTTTTTTTGCTATTTTATACAGCTACGAGTGCGGAGCAGCCTTAATCCATCCAAAATACGTCATCACTGCGGCTCATTGCGTTTCTAACTTGAAAGAAAATGAAAAAGTGTAAGATTTTGTATCTTTTTAACTAAAATTCTTTTTAAAAAATTGCCAATAATTTTCAGTGCAACAGTAAAGCTTGGTGAACATAACCTCAAAACCAGCATCGACTGTGAAGGTCAACACTGTGCTGATCCACTACAAATCATTTATCCACTGAGAATCATTGTACCGTCTGAATTTAGTGACTCAACAATGAAGCATGACATTGCACTTATTGAGCTTGTCGAAGCAGCAACAATTACAAGATATGTTGAACCTGTTTGTCTGCCAAGTGAGGATATGGTTGGTGAGGACTTGATTGGAAAGAAGGTGGAAATTGTGAGGATTAAATGATTGACTTTTACAATCCATATAATATTTCACCCATTTTTTAGGCTGGTTGGGGCTATTACGACATTGATGACCCCAAATCATCCCATGTCCTCCAAGTTATTCGCCTTCCTGTCGTCAACATTGGTGAATGTCGGAAAGTCAAACAATTATCAGAATATGAAATTGGACCAGGACAACTTTGTGTTGGTGGAATCGCTGGAAAAGGTGAGTAGGCTTAGAGGAATAATACAAGAATCAAAACTGAGTATAATTAAGAAAAAAGGAAGTTATAATGGGCGTACTTGGGCATGAAAGATATTTCTTGAGGTCATTTTTTGATAAATCTTTCACATTAAAAATATTTAAAGGAGCATTTCCGCATCATTTAAACATGAGAATCACTTCAAGCACTTTTCCAAACAAATTCAAACTTTTTCATCTTCCAAAAAGTCCACAAACACACATAAAAGTGCCTAAGAACATGCAAGTGAGTCGAAAAACAAACAAATTTTCCAGAAATAACCGAACATAAAGTGAAAGTTTTCCAGTCAAGCACAAAAACTCACATCAGTGGAAATAATTTTCATTCCTTCATCTTTTAAGTGCTCTCTTTTTTGAGCAGCAAATGGAAGAAATTTTCCATAAGATAACCATAAATAATGATGGTTGAAGAGATTGTAATTGCCATTAAACGAATCTCTTTAGTTTAATCGCATAAATATATCGCATTTGTGAGGATTTGGTTAGGTGGGGGGGGGGGGGGGGAGGTAGAGTGAGATAGAGAATCGTGTAATATTTTTTTTTGGGCTGATATCTTGTTGGTTTTTGGGCTGATGTGTAGATCTGTAAATAAGTTTGCCTTGATGTACTAGAAAAATACTAGTTTTGCCCAGGTCTTCTAGAAAAATACTAACCCGAGCGGCATTTTAGTTGAAGGCAGCGTGACGTCAGTCTGGTGTCGCCTCCAGATGTCGATTTATCCGCTTGCATGGCTCCCTCCTCATTACCATTGCCGCCAAGGTGCCTTGACGGTGACGATACGGTAATGGCAATGAGAAGGCAGCCATGCAAGCGGATAAATCGACATCTGGAGGCGACACCAGACTGACGTCACGCTGCCTTCAACTAAAATGCCGCTCGGGTAAGTTTGCCCAACTCTGCTTAATTCTACGCTTTATACACGTCTAACTTTTCATCTGTTTAACTTTATTCCAAAAAATAATTCCTTTCATCACAAATTACTTGCCATTTTGCAATTCAAATTTGCCTTTCTTCTTTTTTAATTCTTTATTCTTCAAAATATTTTATTCTCCTTTCATTAAAACTTAAATTATTTCCATCAACTTTTTCTTGTAGTTTTTATGTGCTCTTTTGTTCTGTTTTAATTTTTCTTCTCCCTCGCGATATGAAAAGTAATTTATAAATGCGAAGTGAAGAGCATCTTGAAATAATTACTGACTCATTAAAATATTCAATATGTAGTTAACATAATTCATACATTTACGGATGGAAGGAAAAGATGGCAAGGAACTGAGGGCAAATTTTGTTTTTTTATTTTTGTTAATTTTCGTCGGATGTTCTGTGTTTGATCAAGATTTGAGGGGTGGACACTGAATTTTAGATTTTCTAATTAAATTTTATAATTTCTGGTCAAAAAGGGTGTGAAACTATGAACAAATTAAGAAATTTGGACAAAAGGGGTGTGAAACTAAGAACAAATTCAGAATTTTGGACAAAAGGGGTACTAAACTGTGAACAATTAAGAATAAGGGGTACTAAAGTAATAACAAATTGAGAATTTTAGATAAATAGCTTCTCAACCTCACCCAGCTTCTGTTTATCTTCACTGCATTCTTTTTCTTTCGTTGAACAAAAGAAAAATATACCGAAAGTTGCCTTAAAGCTCTAAATTAAAACTTTTCATAAACACATAAAGAAAAGAAATAAAAACCTTTAAAAAAATCGCTGCGTACCCCAAAAAATAGTAACAATAATAATAATAACATACCAGGAAGCAAAAACATCCAATTTTATGTTTATTAGAAGGAGCAGGCAACGGCATAAGATTGTAAAACATGGAAAGTACTGTGGAGGTAATTTGCACATCATTAAAATATTTTTTTTCACCCCACCGCTCGCGTTCACCTCACGTTCCCCTTTCCATTTGCTCCTTAATAAAACAATAAATAAAACCTTTCATTTTTTTGTTTGCTCCGTTTCACGACTACTGCCGCTGCTTCCACTCGCACACGTAATCATTATTTAAGAGTTTTCGTGTTAATTTTTCTTTTTTTGGCTCCGATGAAAAACATTTTTTCTTGTTTTTTGTGCTCTTGCGTTAATGAAAATTTAAGTGACACATTGGATGGAAATTTGTTGATGTTTACTTAACGCACATATACACTAACTAGCATTTTATACATTGACACACAGCATGATTTTTTTGTGTACTCCACAAATTGTCTTCTTGTTACATGTCGTTCATGATAATTCACCATTGAGATGAGGATCTTTGGAGTGTGGAGTTGTCTTTGGATCAGTTTGGCTGAGCTGAGAGTTTAGGCTGTTCTCCTCAGTATCAGTTAGGTCTCCTTAGTATGTGTTAGGTCTCCTTAGTATGTATTAGGTCTTCTTAGTGTCAGTTAGGTCTTCTTAGTATCAGTTAGATCTTCTTAGCATCAGTTAGGTCTCCTTAGTGTCAGTGAGGTCTTCTTAGTATCAGTTGGATTTCCTCAGTGTCAATTAGGTCTCCTTAGTATCAGTTAGGTCTTCTTAGTCTCAGTTAGGTCTTCTCAGTATGTATTAGGTCTCCTTAGTGTCAGTTAGGTCTTCTTAGTATCAGTTAGTTCTCCTTAGTGTCAGTGAGGTCTTCTTAGTGTCAGTTGGATCTCCTCGGTATGTATTAGGTCTCCTTAGTATCAGTTAGGTCTTCTTAGTATCAGTTAGATCTTCTTAGCATCAGTTAGGTCTCCTTAGTGTCAGTGAGGTCTTCTTAGTATCAGTTGGATCTCCTCAGTGTCAATTAGGTCTCCTTAGTATCAGTTAGGTCTTCTTAGTCTCAGTTAGGTCTTCTCAGTATGTATTAGGTCTCCTTAGTGTCAGTTAGGTCTTCTTAGTATCAGTTAGTTCTCCTTAGTGTCAGTGAGGTCTTCTTAGTATCAGTTGGATCTCCTCAGTGTCAATTAGGTCTCCTTAGTATCAGTTAGGTCTTCTTAGTCTCAGTTAGGTCTTCTCAGTATGTATTAGGTCTCCTTAGTGTCAGTTAGGTCTTCTTAGTATCAGTTAGTTCTCCTTAGTGTCAGTGAGGTCTTCTTAGTGTCAGTTGGATCTCCTCGGTATGTATTAGGTCTCCTTAGTATCAGTTAGGTCTTCTTAGTATCAGTTAGTTCTCCTTAGTGTCACTGAGGTCTTCTTAGTGTCAGTTGGATCTCCTCAGTATCAATTAGGTCTCCTTAGTATCAGTTGGGTCTCTTTAGTGTCTGCTAGATCTCCTTAGTATCTATTAGGTCTCCTTAGTGTCGATTAGATCTACTTACTATCATTAAATCTCCTTAGTTTCAATAAGGACTGCCAAGTATCAATTTAATCTCCTAAGTACTTTCTACAACCTCTTCAACCCGTCAACAAACGAATTCCTTACTCGCAGAAAACAATGTGTCTTTGACACATATTTCACGGTACCACGATGAACATACCACTGCTACTGCTGTTACTGTTCCTTTTTGTTTAATTTATGTAACAAAAGCTGCGCTTGTACGTTGGTGTAATTTAATTATTATAATATTTGCTCAATTAATTGATGTCAAATGAGAAAATTAACAATTTTTTGCTGTTGTTCATAAAATGTTATTGGGAGATGGGAGTGATGGCAATGATGGTGTGTTTGTAATTAGAGTGCAAATTTAATGATAATTATTTGAGGACCATGGAGTTAGTTTGAGAAGCGATTTGATATTTTTTGAAATTTACTTATTTTTGTTTGATATTTTAAATTATTTTTGAACTCAAGTTATAAAAAAATAATTTTTGTTTTCCAAAGAAAAATATTTTTAAATCTGAGTAAAATTTCATTGCATTTATAAAAAATCAATAATATTGAAATTCCATGAAAAATATCTGTGCATACATATGCGTAGATACATTGATGTAGGTCAATTACAAATAAATTTGATGTTAATTAAAAGCATTAAATTCTCAGTATCAGATTTTTAATCAAATTCAAATAAATTGGATTTTTAGCTCATCAAAATAAAATCAGCAATTACCGTTGATTTTATGACAATTTTCGAGGAATTAATTTTACATTTTTTACTGTTGATTATTTTCAGATTCATGTGAGTTATGGAATTATGTGTGAAAATATTGATGACTTTTGGAATTTGCGTGGGGATTTTTTTTATGTTTTGAATATAAATAAATATTTGGAAGATGGAATTTTAAGAAAAATTAACTTTTTTAAAGAAAAAAATTTTAAACCTAATTTGTTTTAATTTATGTTCTTTACAAATTTCAAATTATTTAAAACTTTAAAAAAAATCCACACATTTCTCCAAAATGTCACTTCAATTTGCTAACAAGCACTTCAATTTATCACATTTTTATATTCCATGATGCAAATATTAAAATCAAAATTAACCACAAAAAATGATTTTGTAAAGGCAACGGCGATAGCGGAGGTATGTGATGTACTTTTTATATATTTCTCCTTTTTTAACATTTAAGAGCAGTTTTACGTGAAAAATTGTTTTTTGTATGCATTTAGACCTATATTTTGTTTTAGTTAATAGTTAATGTAGAAAATCTAGTTCAAAAAGTAAAAAATCTAGTCCAAAAAGTAAAAAATCTAGTCCAAAAAGTAAAAAATCTAGTCCAAAAGTAAAAAATCTAGTCCAAAAAGTAAAAATCTAGTCCAAAAAGTAAAAAATCTAGTCCAAAAAGTAAAAAATCTAGTCCAAAAAGTAAAAAATCTAGTCCAAAAAGTAAAAAAAAATCTAGTCCAAAATTAACGAATCCTTATCACGGGACTAGATTTTCTCATTTTAGACTAAATTTTCTACATTTGTTCTAGATTTTTAACCAAAAATTGATAACAGATATAAAGATAAAGTTTTTTTTTAATGTAAAAATGCGCTTTGTGCATTACTAACCAACAAATTTCTTTACTCATTCCCACCTCACAGCAAACTTACAATTATCATTAGCTTCTTCATTTTTTAATAATAAATTCATTTTCATCCTTTTTTCATTCACAAATTTCATCTTCTAATTTTGTTTCAAACAAAAAAATTTTTCTCTTCATTCTTTTTGCACACCAGGACCGCTCGTTAAAGCAATGCCGTTGGGTGATTATGGACCTCGTTATGTACTTTTCGGTATTGTATCTGTCGGCGTTCCGTCATGCGGAAAATTTTCGCTTCCCGCTGTTTATACAAATGTCTCGCACTATTTACCTTGGATCTATGACAACATTAATTGAATAAAATATGCAAATTGTTATGAAGATGGCATGAACAGGACGATGAGGATGATGTTATTTTATTACTGTTATTAAAATTATGTTTATGAATTTGTTATGTTTATGAATTGTAGACGGGAATAAAGTTCATGTAAATATTATTTCGTGGAAATTTGATTTGAGAATTTAATTAATTTCTTAAGAGAAGTTTTTGAGGTTATGCAACTTTGTTAATCGAATTCTAGCTAGAATATTATTTTATGGAACTAAATTGTACTTCTTGAACTAGATTTTTGTCCATTTTGGACTAGATTTTTATGTTTTGTACTAGCTTTTCTTTTTTTGGACTAGATTTTTACGTTTTGTGCTAGAATTTTACGCTTTGTACTAGATTTTTACGCTTTGTACTAGATTTTTATGTTTTGTACTAGCTTTTCTTTTTTTGGACTAGATTTTTACGTTGTGTGCTAGATTTTTACGCTTTGTACTAGATTTTTACATTTTGTACTAGATTTTTTCCAGATTTAGTCTATAATTTTTAACATAATAGCATGAATGCTTTATTACACTTGAATAATAGATCCACATTGGATAAAATCCACACAAATTGAAAAAAATCAACAAAATAGGTCAAAGAATCACAACAAAAATCATTCAACAGTATTATTTCAAAAGCTCTTTGTATCATAACCTAAAAATGCATTTGAATGCAGAATTTTCCAACATTTTTATCTGAAACAAAAGAATTTTTATATTGAATTGTAGGTTTAACAAAATGTAAACTGGATGTATTTTTATCATTGAATTTTTATTTCTGAAGCTCGCTTTCAACTCATTTGTTGCAACACAAATGTTTAAAATGCTTGTAAAAATCGTGGTTGAAATATGAGAAATAAGTTTTAAAAATAGTAGTAGTTCAAAAGTTTTTTTGTTTGGTGAATTTTTCAGGATCCATTAAAACTGTTGTGTTGATGATTTTCAATTGTTACAAGCAATCCATTAAAGCACTCATAAAACTGAGAATAAATAAAAATCCATTATTATTTTATGCTTGCTCTTGATCGACACCTTTTGGTTCCTCTCTGACCACCGGTTCACCATCAAGCTTCCTCAAAAATGGCAATCGACGAGCAGCTTCAACCTTCCATACACTTTCTTCCATTGACTCTGGTAATGGATTTCCAACAAAGAGCAATTCTTCAATTGTCGTCACCTCCTGAAGTCGATTAAACTCAACCCAATCCTTGACTAGATTATTTGACAAATAAAGAACACGAAGCTTTTTGAGGACATTGATGCCTTTAAGTTTCTCGATAAAATTGTAACTCATCCAGAGTTCTTCCAGCGAATCAGCAACGCATTCAAGTCCAGAAATTGTTTTTATGTAGTTTCGACCAATTGAAAGAATTTTAAGGTTTCTCATTCCATTTAAGCCCATTATTTTGTCAATCATGTTCGTTGAGAGGCTGAGTTTTCTGGAAAATTGAGGATAAAAATGCATTTTTTAAACATTTATTCTTACTTTCACACCCCTTTTGTTGTTTAGTTTCACGCCCTTTTCATTATTCATAGTTCTATACCCCTTTTACAGTTTATAGTTGCATACCTCTTTTGCAGTTTATAGTTGCATCCCCCTTTACAATTCATAGTTGCATACCCCTTTTACAGTTCATAGTTGAATACCCCTTGTATGTTCATAGTTGCTATTTATATTTGACTACCCCAAGTATTGAACTTACACACTAATTTTCCAACTAAGAACAAATTACCAACAAATCTCACAAAACAAAATGAAACAATCAACTCAATACAAATAGTAAAACTATAAAGACAATGAAGCTAGAAACTCTTTAACAATTGCTCAAGGATCACATTAAAAACTCAAAGAATACGAAAACTTACTCGCATCTAACTAATGTACCCAATTGTGGATCCATTTTCTCAATTGGCGGCCATTGAAATTCCAAGTGTACCTCAACAGCTTCAGTCGCATTGCATTTATATCGCTCCTCAAAACGCTTTATGGCTTCTTTTATGGTTGTCGCTTTAAGTGCCATAATTAAAGTTTTTTTCTTAAGTCTCCACTAGCAGTCGGTGTAATGAGATGAAGGCAGTAATGACTTTTAAGTAATAAAGTTATGAAGTTTGTGCTGCAAATAGAGCATGAACAGAAAATGCATACAATGAGAATGATAATTATTTTCAACGATTATTATAATGATGATAATGGAAATGACAATTGAGATGAATGGATATGGGGGGAAGTTGAAATCGAGTAGAAAAGTTAATGGACGGAGATGAAAAAAAGTTTTTTTTGTTGAATTTTTCTCATTATTTCTGAGATATTTCACACTTTGGACTTCTGGATGCGATTGGATTTGTTTTGAAGTTTATGGAAGAATTTTCTTTCCGATGATCAAGTTTTGCTCATTAATGGTTTGGTTGATAGTTTGTGAAGATTATTGCACTGTTGTAGATATGAGTGGCTCGATATAATATAGGGAATACACTACCATTAGGAGGTCCTTAAGATTAACACTTGGGGTTACCTCAATGGTTGACCTATGAGCTGTTCTCTAAGGTGCTTTTAAGCTATATTCTTGGACATAACCAAGGACTAGTGTTTATTCTACAGTAATCAAGTGTAAATTCCAGGATATTGCGAGCAACCGTCTCTTGATTAGTAATTTTATTCCACAAACCAAACTGCTTATAAAACTTCCTGTTAAATTTTATGATAAACACTTTAAACTATGTAGAATAACAAGCAAATAGGAATTTCCATGACAACAGTTGTCATGCTGATCACAAAGTTGTACATCAATGTAACTAGGTTGCTAGGCACTTTTGCTGAATTGTTTATTATTCATACTTAAATCAGTGTAAAATAGCCAGAAATCATGATGGATTTGCAGTAAATATAAAATTTACAATTTAATACTAATAAACATACAAAACAAAATCATCCTACCCTCCTTACATCCTCAACTCCTTGCTACATAATTCATAACGGAACTGAACCGGCTGTTGATTTAATCAGAACAAGTTTCAAATAAAAAGCCATAATTTTATGGGCGGCTGACTTGATTGAACGTAAGTTTGAGATTGTAATCAAGCCATATCCGC
This sequence comes from Chironomus tentans, assembly GCA_963573255.1. NCBI lineage: Eukaryota > Metazoa > Arthropoda > Insecta > Diptera > Chironomidae > Chironomus > Chironomus tentans. Next base: position 1,647,252 of record OY754305.1, read on the forward strand.
TTATGAAGGTGAAAAGGAAGTTTGGTGATTGAGTTTGAGAGGTGTTAACATGTGTTCAATTTGAATAGTTTGAGGTTAAAATTTTGAAATTTTTAGGTTAGAATTTCAGAATTTTGGCGTAAGAATTTAGTTTTTTAAGGACCGAACTCATTATTTGCATCAAGTACCTCAATCTTCATACAAAAGCTTCTTTAAGAATCACAGAAATTTTATCAAACAAAATCACAAAGCTTAATTTTCAATCCACTAAACTATTCAAAAGTCCATAAAATCCAATAACAACCTCAAACAAAACTTCCTGTTCCTTCCGTTCTCTACACAGTTAAGTGCTCTCGTCATCGAAACGTGAACTCATTTCAGACAAAATAGACTTTAAGTTTTCATTAAATAATAGAAATACAGAAAGGTTAGTTAAATAGAATTTCCAGTCTTGGCAGAGCAATAATGAGGACAAAGACAGAGAACAGAAGGAAAAATTCTTCAAAAAGCTTCCATTTTTATTCAATTTTCTGTTTCCGTCTTCTTTTTTGTGTTTCGATTGTTTTCAATTTTTTTTGTTTCGTTTGTGAGGATTCTGAATGTTTTGAAAATGGGTTGGTGGAAATTTTTTGTCGGTTTGAACTTCAATTCGAAGCTGAGCATTTGTCGAAAGATGAGCGTCAGTTCCAAGGCTGAGCGTTAGTTCAAAGGCTGAGCGTTAGTTCAAAGGCTGAGCGTCAGTATAAAGACTGAGTGACAATTCGAAAGCTGAGCGTCAGTTCAAAGGCTGAGCGTTAGTTCAAAGGCTGAGCGTCAGTTCAAAGGCTGAGCGTCAGTTTAAAGGCTGAGCGTTAGTTCAAAGGCTGAGCGTTAGTTCAAAGGCTGAGAATCAGTATAAAGACTGAGTTACAATTCGAAAGCTGGACGTCAGTTCAAAGGCTGAGCGTCAGTCTAGTTTCAAAAAGGCGCATCTTAACCTTTAGCTGTTCACCATATTCTTGCTGTTGCCTTCCTCAATATCTCTGCAACTCCTTGAATTCTTTTTGTCTTTATTCATCACAAAATTGAATTTCTCTGTCTTTTTTCCTTTGTTTTGATTTAATTTAATTTTTTTGTCTGTTAATAAAAAAATGTTGAAGAATTTTTATTTTATTTATTTTCTGTTCAATATTTTTAATTTCATTTCGCTTGAAAGTGCATCAAAAGGAATTTTAATTGATTCACAGTACGGAAAATACAAAGGCTGATGTTTGGAAATACAATTTGTGCTCAAATATCCAGTTCCATTGTCTGCAATTGAAATTGGATGTAGAATTTCATACCTTTGTAAAATAATGAATCAAATAGACGAAACTGTAACTGAAAATTCAATCTGCATCACCTTTTGACCTCATTACATCATCAAAGTTAACAATCTTTTTGCTAATTAATTACGAAGTATATCAATTACCATCAAATAATCCTTGATCTAGCCATTGTTTTAATACTCACTAATGAAGTCATGCATCAGCTCTTAAAGCTTAAAAACTTTCCTTTTGTGCTCAGAAATATCTCTTGCACCTCGTGTCACAGGAAAATAGAATGGAGAACTATGAGAAAAAAATCAAAGACTGAAGAAGAAAGCTCTCCAAAAAATTTACGATCGAATGGATTTAGATAGAAGAAATGAGAAAATTAGGAGCAGAAGAGAATTAATAGACAGATCTCTGATGATGAAGGTAATCAAATAAGACAGAAAAGAACTTAATAAGCATTTGATTAAATTTTCTATGGCAGCAACAGCTAGAATAAGTATAAGAAGATAGATTTTGGTACCTTGTGAAGATTTTGGGAGAATTTTTCTCGCTGTAGTGATTTAATCTAGTACCTCGTTCTAGTACCTTTGCTCCAGTACTACATTCTAGTACTTTTACTCTTGTACTACATTCTAGTACCTCATTCTAGTGTTTTTGCACTAATACCTCATTCTAGTACTTTTTAATCTAGTACCTCGTTCTTGTACTTTTAATCTAGTACTATGCTACAGTAGTTTCGTTCTAGAACTTTTGTTCTAGAACTAATTCTAGTACTTCATTATAGTAACACATTCTAGTACCTCGTTCTAGTACCTCATTCTAGTAGTTTCTAATTTAATATTCTTCAAAATTCATTCTAACGGATTCCCTTGAGAATAAGACAATAAGAACAATACGAACAATAAGAAGTAGCTGATTCTGTCATGGATGTTTTTCATGTATATAAAATGCTCTAAATTTTCTACATTGGCATGTATATTGAACACATACATGACACATGGTACATTCTATTCATACACACATTGTAGTATACATAAAATGGGCAGACTCATCATCATTATCAGAACATATATATAAAAAATACAATAGAAATTTGCGAAAGCACAAAAAAATTGTGAAGAAAAAGAAGGAAGGAATGGAAGATAAATGAGTAGGATGGGGTAAGTAAAGGGATTGTTAGAGGTAAAAGCGCATTTTTCAATAATTGAGGTTTGACCAAAATTTAAATTTCAAAAAATTGTTAAAATTTAAAGTTAAAAAGTCATTAAAATTCAAATTAAAAAATTTAAAATTAAAAAAACCGTTAAAATTTAAAATTTTAAAAACCGTTAAAATTTAAAATTTTAAAAACCGTTAAAATTTAAAATTTTAAAAACCGTTAAAATTTAAAATTTTAAAAGCCGTTAAAATTTAAAATTTTAAAAGCCGTTAAAATTTAAAATTTCAAAAAACCGTTAAAATTTAAAATTTTAAAAACCGTTAAAATTCAAAATTTTAAAATTAAAGTTTTTTAGCATTCAGACACAATTCCGACCACTTGACATTAAATTCAAGCTACAAAAGCACCAATAAAAAACTATTAAAAAGAAAAAGACACAAAAAAATTGATGAACAATGAAAAAATTTCTCTGTGACAAAGAAACTGAGTTTTTTAGTAAGAACAAAGTTTTTCTGCTATTTCCATTCACTTCCATAGCAATGCACAAGAGAAAGAGAATCCCAAATAAGCAGAATTGTTCTTGATAGTTCAGAGAAAAAAAAGGAAAGAAATTTTGTCATCGACAGAAACAAAAATAAGTTTTTTTTTCGATTCCTTTTGTGAAACTATTTTTTCTAGTTTTTAAAAAGTTTGAAATTTAAGTGAGGATGATGTTGAGGGTGCTTGCTGTGCACTGCTGGTTTCAGATTATTAAAATTGTTTAATAAAAGATTGGATATTTTTTTAAATTTTTTTATTGAATTTTATTTTATAAAAGTTAAGTTTATTTATCAAAAATAGGATTTTTACTTTTATTATTGTCACTTTTGTGACGTCATGTGGTTAGGTATTCTAATTTTGACAAAATTTTAGCAAAATTTTTGTCCATCTTTTCGTTTAAACTTTTTTCAAGTGTTTTAATTCTGATTAATGTAATTTCCAGGTCCTTTTCTATTTTTTCAGCAAATGTCGTCACTTTTTCATCAATTTTAGCCACTTTTTCATCAAAATTAATCAATTTTTCATCAATGCCTGAAAATTTACCAACAAGGTCAGCAAGTTTATTATCCAACATTGACAAAGTTGAAGTTTGTGAGATTTTAAGATCCTCGATTGAATTATTAAAATATATAAGATTATCTTCAATTTTAACATTAAATTCGTCAACATTACAGCAGTTTAAGCATGTTTCAGGCCTGGATGTTGCGCACTGTTCGTCATTAGGTCTGACTGTCGTTGTTGTTATAAAATCTTCAATTTTAAATTCCCTTAAACTTTCAAATCGTTCTTTAAGAGGTGCAAAACGAACAAATTTTGAACTTTTGAAATCTTTTGCGAATATTTGAAGATTTTGGATAAAAGTTACAATATTTTCGCAATTTAAACTATCGGACGACGCCTCAATGTTTTGAAGTTTTTTGTCTAAATTTTCATAAATTTCACTTAAGCACGTGCTTTTTACATCATTAATCACCTCAATGACGGCTTCACGACTGCCGAATGAATTTTTTGAAATGCAAGGATTCCCGCTTAAAAGTAAACTTGTTAATTTAGACAAATTATCAAAGACCGTTGGATGAATATGAAAAATTTTGCAGTTTTGAAATAAAATAATCTCTAAATTCGGATTAAAGTCAAATAAACCTTGCTCAATGATTTCAAAATTATCAGAACCAATTTGAAAATATTCCAATTTAGAAAAAGGTTTCAAATCTGCTTGATGGATTTCTTTTAATGTGCTTGATAAAACTAATAATCCTTTAAGATTGGTGAAAAAAATTTCAAATCCGCGCGGAAAATATTGAACATTTTTATCACTAATTTCTAAATAAATGTCATCATTGTTTGATTTTCTTCTCAGATGAGTGCCTTTAACATAGTTAATTTGAGCTTGTTCTGGTGTATATATGTTAAGGTCGTTCTCGACTTCACAGCAGTAGACACTGTTTCTGGCATAATATTCAGTTAATCGATAATTACAATCGACATCGACTGATGATGTGATGCTCAAAATTGCATAGAAACAGATGAGCGTAATGCTGTTAGAAATACAAGAGTAAAATTAGTAATTTAATAAAATGTAAGGGATTCTTTAGAATAGCAGGGAGGGGGCGGGGGTTTGGCCCCCCCAGATTGAAATATGTATGGGGAAAATTACTTACAAGAATAACTTGACCATATTCGAGTTTTTTTTGCTGGCTTGAAAAATCTAAATAAAAATACAGAAGAAAAAAATTAGTTTATTACAAAAAATATTCACCAGGGCCACCAAGGGTTGCCGTAAAATTGACAAAAAAATAATAAAATTGTACTAAGTTTCTCACCTTTATTCAGTATCCATAAATTTGGTTTAATTACCAAAAATGATGCATCATATTCAACTAACAAGTAAATAATGATCCCCAAACATTTAAAATTCTCTGATTGCTTTGATTAATTTTTACAAAAAATTTGAGTAACATGTGAGAGAAATCTCATTTTTCTATAAATATGACTAAAAATAACTTTTACGATGACCTTAAGTTCACATGAAGAGCAATTAAGCATATTTTTAATCAAATCGATTAGGAAACAAAATTATTTTGTATAGTTAACTGCGAAATATTGTATATTTGACCCCAGGGGTATAGTGAGAAATTTTTTCTTGCAACCCCTTGCCTCCTTGCCTGCCTGCTACCTTGACTTTAAAGATTTTATCAAAATTTATTAAAATTATCCATCGTTGAGGGGATTAGTCTCCGAGTCACTCTACGCCTGATTGCACACCTAGCTGATTGTCAAGCACACGAAAATATAATTTTCGAGTAAAAGCAACAAAAAAATCTTCAATCTGATCTCAATGATTCAAACCTAAAAGCATCTTTAAATAAATTTAAGACATCCAATTTGGTTCAAATAAATGAAATTTTATGGAAATAATAAAATCAATTGTCGATGCTTGCCGTCGATAAGAACAAAAAAAAGCTACTTTTGAAGTTTTTTCTCAACCCCAGCGATTTTCTCGAAAGACGAGAGGAAAAAAAGACATCAAAACATATTCAGCGCTAGGAAGGCATGCAGAGTACAAAAAGAAAGGGATTCACATAAAATTTATTAAACAAGTTTCTACCTAAGCACAACGAAGTAGAAGGAAATTTCTATGACACAAACACATTCAGCTATTCAGTAAAGAGAGAAAAAAAGGCAAAGGAATGAAAGAATTGGCATAAAAAATTTCCAATAGATTGAATTTTTTCATCTCTTGGTTGATCAGGGGTCGACTTGGTGTTTTGGGAGTTGGAGACTGTTTCTGAGGTAATTGAAAATGGTTGAGTGAATGTTTTTGAGACCAAAATGATACTGGTGTTGTGAGTTTTGAGTTAAAAACTTTATTTTTTATCAAATTGGGAACAAAAATTTAACAATCTAGTACAAAATTGTAATAATCTAGAACAAAATTGCAATAATCTATTCTAAAGTGCAACAGTCTAGTACAAGATTCTAACAATCTAGTACAAAATTCCAAAAATCTAGTCCGAAATTCCAAAAATCTAGTCCAAAATTCCAAAAATTGAGTACAATATTTCAAAAATCTAGTACAAAACTCCAACAATCTAGTTCAAAATTCCAAAATCAAAAATCGAACCTACCCACCCCTAGAACCAATCCCCAGACTCCAATAACCAAAAAAATATACAATATCAATTTTGAAAAGAAAAAAAATGAAGAAGACGAAAGAGAAAAAATTCAATATTCAAGTCACAGAAGAAATCAAATTATAGTCGGGTCGCAAGCAGTATCAGATGATGATGATGAAGAGATATGAAATTGAAATAGGAAAAAAAACTGAAAAAAAGTAAGAAAAAAATAACGAAATTGAAGAGAGACATGATAAGTCTTCAATACGTGAATTTTTATTCAATCTCTTTGTACGAAATGAATGACCGAACGGTTCTTAATTTCACCTGCGGATGATGCTGAATTGCTTCTCTGAAAATTATTTTATTTTTATGAACGAAAATTTCATTTTGAGTTTGAAGTCATTAGAGGTAGAGAGAAAAAACATTTTTCCTTTTTTTCAGGTGTGCAGAAATTAAATTAGAAGAACTTTTCATTCAATCATCCTCAGCCGGTTCCGACACGAGGATTGAGGGTAAATTTATGTGATGAGAATTGTTGTGGAAACTTCCGTGTTGAGGGGCTTATTGCTCTAATATTTGAACCATTTGCCCACAATTTTGAACCATTTGCCTCAAAATTAATCCATTTGCCTAAAATTTGAATCATCTACCCAAAAATTCTAAATCTGGCAAACAACATACCTAAAACCACCTGGAAGTCCACTATCACCCCTTCCCCTCCCCAAAGTCACTCCAATTCTCCTTTCATTTCATAGCCAAACCCCAAAAAAGGCAGCAAAGAAGAAGGACACAAGAAAAAACTTTATGTGTATGTGAATTCATAGCACATGGGATTAGGAATGAATAGAAGACATTGATTATTCCTTCTCGAGTCCGTCGTGTCCACTTGAATGTTCATTTATGCCATTCTCTTCTCATTTCTGTGATTCTCTGTCTACTTTTTTTATGCCATTCATTCTCATCTCTTTTCATCATCATTGAATCATGGGATTTAATCAAGCTTGGGTTCATTTTTCGGGTGGACTTTTTTTTTTATTATGATATGTTGCGAACAAAAGAATTATTTAAAGGATATTTTTATGAATATTTTTGATGGGAGATTTGGAGTGAAAATGGTTCAAATTTTGGGGAGAATAGTTCAAGTTTGACGTTATAATCTAATGTAATCTCTTTGTGAGCTCTTTAAAGTTTTTTTTAAAACGCTGTAACTCGCAATAATATTCTCTTTATGCTAATCATTGCTTGTACAATTAACTTATGTTCTTTTTATGTTAATATTGAGAATAAATATAATAATAATAATAATAATAATAAAGTTTGAAGGCAAATGGTTCAAGTTTTGGGGCAAGTGGTTCAAAAATGTGGGAAAATGTTTCAAAAATCCAGTTCTAATTTTTGTAGAACTTCAAGCAACTAACCTTAATTCCTGCTAAATTATGAGTCCATAAACTACAAAAAAAACTCAAGAACATCCTCAATATAATCACAAGAAATCCCCACAAAATCCTCTTTGTTGCTCATCCATTCGCAAACGAAACAAAAGATGTTAAGAGAAGAAACTTCATGAATACATCAAGTCCATTATATCATCAATTTATGCCAACACTAATCCCATTTACGACATAATTACTGTCTCAAAAACCATAAAACAGAACATTTTATCTCATCCACAACAGCAGCAGCACAAAAAAAGCTTCAATAAATTGAATACAAAAGAGGATTAAAATGAAATTGTTGAAATAAATTTAAAAAGCTTTTCATTTTTTTACCCACAATTTCTCAAATTCTAAGCATTTTTTTGCTCATATTCATGATTATATCTGTGATATTTCATATTTTTCAATCCTCAGCTCATCCATCCATCCGCTCCATTTCTATTCATAGAAAAATATATGAGAAAGTTTCTCTGTTTCAAGCTTCTTTTTTTGTATGTTTGATGCAGCAAAGCTGATGCTGTGCAATGTGTCGTAAATCTATTTCCATTGAAATGGATGAATTCAATAGGAATGAAAAGAAAGGATGACAAAAAATGAGTGGGGAGGGGCACTGTGGTAAGGATGAGGAATCATATTGAATTGTAGCGCGTTTCTTGGGCGGAGAAAGCTTTTTAGCGCAATTATTGCAAACCTAGAACTTTTTTGAGCGCATTTTTGCTGGTTTCAAAAAATTTTGAGTACATTTTTTTCAGATTGGTAATTTTTGAGCGCGCTTTTCGTAATTTGGGAAAAATTTAGCGCATTTTTCGTAGCATGGAAAACATTTGAGCATATTTTTTGAGGTTAGAACAATTTTTGTGGAATTTTTTCAAATTAAAATAACAATTTCAACCTCGTTAACTAAAGCATATCAAAAATTATCAATTTTCAGTCCCAAAAAAGCCACGCTACCTCCCATCCACTCAACCCTAATGGAAAAAATGATGAAGTATCGAAATGATTTGTGCAATAGAAAATGAGATCACGTCTTTTGTACTTTTTTTTCCTTTCTCTTCTTTTTAGTCATCATCCATTGCTGTCCATTCGTCTCGTGTCCTCAATTCTCATTTCTTGATACTTTTTTCTTGCTATTTTTATTTCATTTGATTGAATCGACATTTTTTTGTGCATGTGTCTTAATATGTGTCGATGTGTATTTTTTTCTATGGATGCAGTTTTTTTTGGGATGGTGAAGATTTCAATTTAGATGTTGGTGAAAATGCTGATTAAAAATTAAGAAGAGTGGATTGAAGTTGGTGCTGTTTTACTCACTGTTATGGACCGAGATTGTATGTATAATAGAATAGGGGGTATAAAACTATGCAAAAGGGGTATAAAATTATGAATAGGGGTACTAAACTATGAAGAGGGGTACAAAACTATGAAAAAGAGTACATAACTATGAAAAGGGGTACACAACTATGAAGACGGGTACACAACTATGAAAAGGGGTACACAACTAAGAACAAAAGGTTCAAAATTACGAAAAAGGGATACAAAACTTCTACTAGGGTGCACAAAGTAATGAATAAGGGGTACAAATTTACAAATAAGGAGCACAAAATCAGCCAAAAACGACAAATTATTATAAAATAATATGAAAATTCAAACTATAAATACCAAACTTAATAACAAATATGACAAAGCACTTTAAATGTTAATTTAAACTTTATACTTTCGTTCAGAATTGCTGAGCTTCTCCACAGCTCTTTTCATTCTCCCTACAGCTTCAAACAAAAACAAGCTCATATTTCACACTATATCAGCGTTCATAAAAGGACGGCAGAGAAACCTATAAAATAATATCATTAAAAAAATATATTTTTTCTCCTTTTTATCGAAGTCATTAAATTAATGACGCAACATGACATTCTGAAATTTTATGGATGCTTCCATGACACAGCAAAATTCTTTTTTCTACAGATTTCATTTTAGAGCCAATATTTTTCACTTAAATAAACACGAATCAAAAAATTTTTGTTCTTCTCAGAATTAAGTCACAAAAAAATATTTGAAAATTGAGTGAAATTTATCGCAAGAGTTGCCATGAAGATAAATTATTGCAATGATAATTATATAATTACATGTAATAAAAAAAATATTATTTATGAATGACACAATGAGGTGGTGGGGAACCGCAATCGCCGCATGAGTTATGAGGATTTTTTTTTCGGTGGGATTTTCGAGGATGGCGTGGAATATTTTTAAAAAAATATGGAATGAAATAAATTAATGGGATGAAATGGGAATGACGATAATGTGTGAGAAATGAAAAGCGCCTGGCAATTATTAACTGGAGGTGGAGATGCATTCTGAATTGGTCGAACCAATGGTGTAGTAAAGGGGGAGAGGGGATCAATACAGGGTTGTAGCCAATAACCAACGGGGTAAGTTCAAAATGTGAATGAGATTTAAATTTAAATTCATCTTAATAGTTGATAATGTATGAGAAAAAATACTTATTCCCCCCCCCCCTCTACCAGAGGCCGAACTACTTCCACAGAGGCGTATCCAGAAATTTTTTTATGGAGGGGTTTTAAAATTTTTTTGTATGAACAGGAAAATTTAGGGGGGGGGGGGGGGGGGGGTTTGGCATTTTTTTCTTGAAAAACCCTAGCAAATTGAAAAAAATTTCTCAAAAAGGGGGGGGGGGGTTGACCCCCAAACCCTCACTCCCCCCTGAATACGCCCCTGCACTTCCATTCTCGAAAAATTTCAGACTACCCCATAGACCAGAACCCTCCACTAAATCGGTTTCTTCTTAGAATTCTTCTTCATTCCAATTATTTTTTTTCATGTCATTTCACAAATTTGATCAAAAGACGTCAATTTACTTTGGGGCCGTTCATAAATGACGTCACGCAAAAGACGAGATTATAAAAACACCGTATCCTCTATCATAAACTTTTAATACAATTTTTTTCTGCAAATGACACCCCCTCCCCTAAAAATTAAACGTCATTCACGAACGACCCCTTTCATTTCCTAATCCTCAATTAAATTTGTTATTTCTGCAAAAGTCACAAAAATTCTTTGAACGTTTTTTCTTTCAATTATTTTTAAGTCTCATTTTTCCAGCACAATATCTGCTGATTCTCTCAAATTTTAATTTTTTCTTTCAAGTGCTCCCCTCACACCCCTTATCTTTGACTTTTGAAGGTCTCCTTATGTAATTTTCTTGTTTTTCTTACTAATTCACTTTTGTGGTATTTTTTGCCTCCTCGTTCCTTTCTTTTCTTTGTTTCTGATTCTTGTAGAAAAGTTAAAAACGACCGCAATTTGTTAATTTTGTTTTCTCGTTAAATAAATTTCAATAAAGTCGAACAGAATGTTGAAGAATAATAAATTTGTTTGTTGTGGGCTTCAGAAAGAATGAAAAAGAAAGAAAATGGTGGAAAAAGGTTTTTTAAAAGATTCCTTTTGTTTTATTGCAAAAATAGTGAATTTTTTAGATTGAAGTGAATTTTTGTTAAGATTTGTTGAATTTTGAACCTTAGTCAGGGCCACTTACTTAATTTGAATATAGATCTCATCTTATTCAAGCAAGAAATTTATTTTCATCGTCCCACGAGCACAGCTGTTTCACTTAACTCACTTCGTCACCATCTTCATACTCACATGATATTCCAACTGTCACAACGTTATCAACAAAACATCCAAATAGTTTCAGTAATAAAAATATTAAGAGAAAAATATAAAATTATTTTGTTTATTCAATTGCTGAAATGGAATTGCGGAATGTCGTTAAATGAAACAAACGAATCCCATGGGATGAAATGGGATCATTTTTGAAAATATTTACTTTGATGACGATTTAAATGTTTATAAAGATGAAATGCATATTTTTAAGAAATATTTTTATTTAATAATTTTAAAATACATTGTGTACATCAGCAAGAGCAAGTTGTTGCATTCCATACTTTTGGAGCGACACATGAAGGATCAGGAGTTGCGCATGCTGTGCATGTACAAGTTGTTGCTAATAATGGCTTATAGGTTCCAACTGCACATGTTGGGCATATTGTGGATGGAGCAATTGGAAGTCCAGGAATTGAAGGTTGGGGTACAGCAGGAACAACTGAGGGTGTACCTGGGATTGCTGGTATGCCTGGTATGGATGGAAGTGATCCAGGAATCGATGGCATACCAGGAATGGATGGAAGTGATCCAGGAATCGATGGCATGCCTGGAATAGATGGCATGCCTGGAATAGATGGCATGCCTGGAATCGATGGCATGCCTGGAATCGATGGCATTCCTGGAATCGATGGCATTCCTGGAATCGATGGCATGCCTGGAATTGAAGGCATGCCTGGAATTGAAGGAAATACTCCAGGGATCGATGGCATTCCTGGAATCGATGGCATGCCTGGAATCGATGGCATGCCTGGAATTGAAGGAAATACTCCAGGGATTGCTGGTGGTGCTCCGGGTACTGGAACTTGTCCATATGGATTTTGGAAAAATGATGGGAAAGTGTATGGAAGTGATGGGAAGTCTAGGAAAAATTAATTTGATTAATTTATATGGACTCAAAAAATTGTTAAAAAAACCTACAATTATAAAAATTTGGCCATTGGGAGCTAACACCTAAATTAAGAGAAATTAAAAAAAATTGAGGTTAAAATTTTATATTTTCTTAAAAATGTAAAAAAAACCCAAATTACCAACTGCCAAGGCAACGAACAAAACAACTGAGAATGACTTCATTTTACAACTTTATTTCACTTACTGATGAAAATAACGAAGATATTTTCATATTTTATAGAATTTTAATCCCTTCATCCCCACCACTTTTATTTAATGGAAAATAAAATAATGATGTGATCGATATTACTTTAAGTGATAACGTGAATTGTACTAAAAAAGCTGAGAGTTTTGTTCCATTTGTTGAGCTTTTTTTTCAAATTTCAAGGCTGAACTTTCGAAAGCTTTGTGATTAAGTTGACTAAGGCTAAGGCTCAAAAATATTTAAAAAATTAAAAAGATCATCAATTGAACCCCAATTCACAATTCTGCTTTATATTTCACCATCCAAAGCTACAACAAAAACAATTCAATAAAGCATTCAAATTCGAGTGTAAAATTTCACATTGAGTTTAATAGAAATAAGATGAAATTCATACAAGCATGTCATTTGATACGGAAATCAAATGAAATTTATCAAGTGAGAGAGGAAAAAGGGAGGAATGGAAAGGTTTAAGCATTGAATAAGAAGATGAAGTGAATTCATGTGACTTTGATATCTGAGTGTGTAATAAAAGTGTTTTTTGGAGTTATGGACATTTTGCAGAAGGACGAATTGAAATGGAAATATCAACTCAAGTGTAAGTGAGAAATGTTATTGTTTAGTGTGCACTGAGAGGAAATTGTTGGGAAAATTCGATTTTTTTTAGTCTGGCTGAACTTTCACTCTGGCTAAGTGTCACTAAAGCTATGCATTTTAGGGCTGAGCGTCACTGAAGCTATGCATTTTAAGGCTAAGCGTCACTGAAGTTATGCGTTTTTAAGGCTGAACTTCACTCAAGCTATGCGTTTTATGGCTGAGCGTCACTAAAGTTATGTTTTTAAGGCTGAGCGTCACTGAATTTATGCGTTTTAAGGCTGAACGTCACTAAAGTTATGCGTTTTTAAGGCTGAGCGTCACTGAAGCTAGGCGTTTTATGGCTGAGCGTCACTAAAGTTATGTTTTTTAAGGCTGAGCGTCACTAAAGTTATGTTTTTTAAGGCTGAGCGTCACTGAATTTATGCGTTTTAAGGCTGAACGTCACTCAAGCTATGCGTTTTATGGCTGAGCGTCACTAAAGTTATGCGTTTTGAGGCTGAGCGTCACTCAAGCTATGGCTTATAAGCCATATGAGCGAATAGTAACGAAATCATCCTCTGAGTGTAGAATGTCCAATGAAATCTTAAACTACAAAGATATGTAAAACACATGCTATCTTTTTCTATCTCTCCATCCAACTCCCTCGTTTCATTTCACAATCTCATCATCATTACAATCAGCATAGTCCGATGTAGGTCAAGAAAGGACAAAAGACGAGCGATCATGTAGAAGATGAAATCCTTTCAGAGGCGAAAAAGACTTTCCGTTTGAAGATTATTGAAAGGAACTGTGACGATGACAGAAAAGAATGTGGATTTAAAGTCTATAAGCTTTGCGGGGGTAGAAAAAGAAAATTTAAATTGAAAATTTATTTCGGATGAGAAGAAAACAAAAATTCCTCAAGTTGATGCGATTTAAGAACTAGAAAGTTTTTTCTTTTTGTGGAATTTTTTATGATGTTGTGCTGTTGTTTTGTGAATCTAGAGTTTTTTGTAAATAAAATTGAGATTGCTGTGAAATTTATGTGATAAATTGTTGGGGAAAACTTGAATTGTTATGGCGATTTTCAGAAAAGTTTTGTTTCCGATGATTTTTTTATGATTTTTTTTGTTGGTTTTTTGATAGAGTCGAGGTTCGAAACTCATGGATTCGGGTCAAAACCTCTGATTTTAGCTCAAAACCGTTGACCTTTGGTCAAACTTTTGGTATTTTGGTTCAAAATTGCAAAGTTTTGGTTCAGAAGACTTTACTCTGGATCAGTCCTTAGCAGGTTGAAGACATCCCTGACTACAACATAGAATCTAAAAATCATCAAAAATACTGAAAAATCAATAAAAATTAAAACATAATTTTCACATTTATATAATTTTTCTTTATTTCACTTTCATTAATTAATTTTTTTGTTTTGTTTGTTAACCACACATATATACAGAATTATAAGAAACGTTTGTCACCTCTTTTTTATATATAAAGATAGATATAGAAATATATTTACATAGAGAATTTTTTTCATGTTTTTTGGCGTTTTTGGAAATGCAAATTAAATTTTTTTTGTTGATTTAATGTAAAAAATGTGATATTTTTTTTAACAAATTAAATATTTGGAGCAAATTGTAAAAAAATATTGAATTTAGGCCTTTTTAATCGATTTTTGGCAGTAAAATTATTTAAATTAATTCTCAAAAATTATTACAATAACTAAACAAAAGCTTAAAATTTTAGAATTTAAATATTTAAAGGAACTTATCATAAAATTTCCATATCCTATTAGAACCCTTCATTTCCTCACTCCCGTTTCAAAATAAAATTTCTTAAAAATTCTAAAATAAACTTAGAAGAATTTATTAACAATCATTGAGCATTGAATTGAAATTTTCATGTAGATATTTATATAAAAATACTGATTCCATTTCCTGAATTTAAATGTTCACATTTCAAAAAAGTGCCTTTTTCATTTTCTACTTCTTTCCTATCATCATCACGTACAGGACAGAGCAATGAAATGGATGGATGATTAAATGAGTATAATAACAATTTTATGTTTCATTTCGTTCGCATGCCTCTCTTTTTCTCTCTTGTCGTTGTTCTGTGAAGACCTTTTTATTGCAATTTATGTTTAACTTGATGGTGGGACTGAATTTTAATGGGTTATGAGTCTGGTTGGATTCTTACTGATAAAAGATTTCTTTTTGAGCCGTTGATTGATTTTCATTATTTTGCATCTTTAGCTTTTTTTGCATCTTTGACGCAGACTTTTGCATCTTTGATGCAGACTTTTGCATCTTTGACGCAGACTTTTGCATCTTTGACGCAGACTTTTGCATCTGTGACGCAGACTTTTGCATCTTTGACGCAAATCTTCAAGAAAATCCCAAATCCCAACATCAATTTATTCTTAAACCGCCTCTCAATAACGTCAAAAATCAACACAAATCCCAACTCAAACTAAAAAGAACTTGTTTAATTTAGAAAAACTTTCATCAAGTGCTCAAAGATCCAACAAATTTTCGGAAAAATTTCCCATCTCATTTCACAATAAACCCTTTTCAACTACCGAAAATATTTTCTCCATAAATCACTTTTTTCGAGTAGCAAACAAAAAAAACTTTTTTTTCTGCTCAATAAACAAAAAAAGCTCAAAAGCAGAAGCAGAAAAAAATCTTTCAAAGTCCATATTGACATTTTTTTTCCTTTTATTTCTTAATTAAAATTTTTTTCCATTAATAGAACTGAAAAAAAGTTAAAAGGACTTCAAACAGCAATCAAAGGGCATGTAATTATTGTGAAAGCAATAACTATGCGAAACAGTGAGTGAAATGGATGGTGGGGTGGTGGGTGTCAAAATGGGTCAGTCGATTGAACAATTTTTTTAATTATAATTTTTGTGATTTGATTGCCAATTTGATTGAAAATTAAAGCGATGTTGAGCGAATTTGTTGGGTTAAGTTTTTGCGTCTTTGAAGCAAATCATTCAAAAATTTGTATATTTTAAGCCAAAAGTTTGTATCTTTGAAGCAAAAATTCGCATCTCTGATGCAAATAATTACAAAATTCAATGACAATTTCAGTGAGCACAAAAAATCTAGTTCAAATTATTGACACAGAGCAAACAACTCCTCAATCACACTATATAAACACCCACCCACCCACTCAATAGATGCTTTCAATTAAAATCCAATTAAAGTTTTTTTTCATTGAACCATTCTGTAATTAAATTTCATCCACAAAAGGAGGTTGAGTTGGAATGAGTTGAACGACAAGAGAGAAAAGAGTGGAATGCAGGGTTGAAAATGTTGATTGTTGAATTTATTTGCTGTCCCGTTGATCTGTGACAATTATGGAGACAGAAATCTGAATTTTGTGACTTCCAACAATCACTTTGAATTACCAACCCTGGAATTTACACAAAAACAATTAGCAGAACTGAATAAAATGAACATTATTGTTCTCTATAGCCTTTAAATTTTCATTTAATCACTTTCATTCACTAATAATCATAATCATTGACTTTCTAATTAAAATAGACCGCTTTTTGACATTCTCTCATTATGATATTGAACATTGTTGATGAACTTCCGTGCAGTGCATGAAAACAAATGCATTTCCTTAGTTTTTTTGGGTTTCAGATTGCAAGGAAGTTTATTGGCTAAATCGTAAAGTTGAAGTCAATCTTAAACTTCCAGGTGAAAGCTTCAACTTTGAAATTTACATGAAAAATATTTGCAAAATTATGGAATTTAGTTTTCATCTTCCAAAATACTTCCTGGATGTTGATCAGTAAATTTCATAATTTTATTTTTGAACTTCCACGTGAAATTTTGAAATTTTTAGATTTTTGTGATTTTTTTGAGATTTTTCAATTTTTGTTTAATTTTTCATCAATTTTTAATCCTAATCATATAAAATTTTGTTAATTTTCTCAAATTTCTCTCAAAATTCTGAAATATTCAAATTCCACCTGGAAGTTCTTACCCTACGTTTTCCCATCTTTACATTTTTCTTATTCATATAAAACATTTTTTTATGTATGTAAAATAATCATTAATTATAGCATCCATCTATATACCACAACAACAACAGCACTTGCACTTAATGCAATAATTTTTGACCAGACATTCAAACTACACGCGGAAGAACTAAAAATTGGCAAATTGTTATTCATATTAATATTTGAATTGATGCGTTTTGTGTGATGTTTTGTGGTGAAGTTAACTTCAATTACGTCCTCGGCTACGCCGGCTGGTGTTGATACGACGAAATAAAATGTTCGTGGAACTTTCTCATGCATGTGGACGATTGTGAGGCGGGCTTCTTTACAAAATGGTGTTGGCAGGTCCTGGTGAGGTGGGGAAAAAATTGAAAAAATTATATTTATTTATTTTTGTTGAAATTATGTGTGTCATTGTGTATCCTTTAGTTTGAAAGCTGCGTACCCTTTACATTAGAAGTTATGTACCCCTCAAAATTGTTAGCTGTTACCCCTTTTAAGAGTTACAAAACATTGTTGATAAAACAACATTCCCTAGCCATTTCAATCTTCAATCTACCGAAGCCCATAAATTTCAACCACATCAAACAAACACCGAAGAAGTCCACACAACAGAAACTTTCTCAACTTACCGTTACACCATAAGCAAGAACATCAGCACCATATTGATTACCCGGGGTGTAAATTCTGTCTCCATGAAGCCATCGAGCTATAATTCAAAACATAGAAAAGAGTTTTAGATTAAAAAGTTCGAGAAAGCCCACAGTAAAAAGTTTCTTCATACCCGCCGTGGCTGGTGGATTAGCACAAAATTCGACATTTAAATGTAACGGCAAGCCTGGAAATGCCGATGGAGTTTTATTACGTGCTGTGACTGTTGGGAAGCCTATTAAAATGAGAAAGGTCATGACAAAAATATTTCTTCTATTTATAATCCAGTTCGACAGCTTACCCTTAACACCCACAATAACTGAATTGAGCACTTCGAGTTTCTTTTTATTGCTTGAACTTTGTCCTACACATTTGTAGATACCCGCATCTTGATAAACAATATCTTTGAGGGAGAACTGGCCCGTTGCTGTGAATGTTCCGACACCTACTCCTCTGAGACGTTGTGTGACTGGATCTAAGTGTGACCAGCAGCCCAGTGAGCCTGTTTTTGGGAAGAATGTAAAATAAAGTAGCATTAAATTAAAAATAAAAAAAAATTCTTTAAAGACATTATCAAATCCATACAATTACATCCTACACACCACTCGTTATGCAAATCTCATCTAAAGTAAACAACTTTATTCAATTAAATTTTCCTACATACCTTGAGGGCATTGAAGCGTCACTGAACCACCTAATTCCACCTCTAATTGTGCAAATTTAGATTGAGGATTATGTGATTGAACGGGCATTTTGGATTGGGTGAGGGATGATGATGATGCTATGGCTAGATTTGCTTCCTCCGGCTCTGAGGTTACGTCGAGTGCATCGTCTGGTGGAGAAGATTAAAAGGTCATTTGAATTTGTGTTTTATTTTGAATATTAGGAGAATTTATCATCTTTGAAGCAAAAGCTTGCTTCTTTGAGGCAAGAGTTTGCATCCTTGAAGCAAAAATTCGCATCTCTAAGGCAAAAATTTAAAATTGATCAAAAACTTACATCGAACATTCAAAAAGTATCCAAAACTAGAGTATGGCTTATTAAGATGTCTCGCTGTACATTTATACCATCCTGAATGCTCCCTCCTAATTGCTGTGAAATTAAGCAACCCATCTCCACTTTGTGGAATCTAAAAAAAGAAATTAAATTAATTCAATTAGAACTTCTATTAAAAATTTAAAAAGACATTTCACTTACCGGCGGATCACCATCATCTTTTTGCCATATTGCCGTACTAGGAGGATTAGAATCAACATCACATTTGAGTGACACTGGAATTCCTTCACGTAATGGATATCCGAAACCCGGTGTTCTTGTAATAGCGAAGGATGGAGTGTCTGTTTGAAGATAAATTGAAGGAGATTAATCAATCAATTCAAAGGTTGAAGATTTTGGTTGGAATTTTTTTTGAGGTTGAGGTGAACCAGAGCTGGTATGGACTGGACTTATTAGAGTTTTGGAGGGAAAATGGTCATTTAAGTCATTTAACCATTCAGGAGAGGATCAACTTAAATAAAATAATGACTAAAATCAATGATCAAGCCAACTTACACTGTACATCCAGCACAATTGACGCATTTTGTCTTATTTTCAACGACGGATGTTCCATAACACAAAGCACACGAGCATTATGATGTGCACGATAAATAACTGGTAATTTGGCATCACTTTTGGCACCTGAATTAATTTTATAATCTTTTTCCTTTTCTTTTAGCTTAACGACTTGCACTTCTAGGCTATCGGGTGGGAGTTTTAGTGCATGATGATCGACGGATGGATTAAGAAGGATTTCCCATGACAAGAGTGGTTTAGGATTGCCACCTTCACTGACACAGGACAGAGCAATTTCGGCATTTTCCTTGACTGGAATGAAGAGATTGCTGGCGTCAAGTCGTCGTGTCTCAAATAATAAATATGGCGGTCTCGGTGGGGTTAAAACCACAAGTTTTGTCATCCTTCCAGTCTCCATATATCCTCTAAAGTTTTCAGCCTCACACTGCCAATATCCATCGTCCTCAAGCATCACATTATTGATCGTCAGACCGCCCCGTGGCTCCTTTATAAAACGCGATCCCATTGACCGTTCAGAATCAACTGCCTGCACGACTTGACCATCTTTAAGCCACACGCTCGACTGCACGTCCAAATCAACTTCACAATTTAGTTTGATTTTCGAATGTGGCTCCACATAAATCACCGACACTTCGTCGAGATTCTGATCGTCTGCCTCGAATGGTCCACGCACGATTGGACGTAATGGAAGTGCATATGGCTCGTCCACAACAAACTCATCAACATTCTTGTTGAATTCAGCAAAACGCTTTGAGCGGGTTACATTGGAATTTTTACTTATCGAATAATTTGGCGTTTTGTCACTGCTGCTGCTACTGCTACTGCTCCTGCTGTCATCAACATCGTCATTAATTTCATCGTCGTTTGTATTTAACATTATTTGGTTAAAATTATCTTTATTTATGGCTTCATAATTGTTTATTATGTTCATATCATTATCGTCATTATTATTAATTATGTTATTTTCATTATTGTTAGTATTAATATTATTGTTGCTATCAAAATCTGTAAAATAAAAGAGATAAAAAAATTTAATTAAATGGTAATGAGGTTATTTCTGTGCAAATTTTATTGAAGGGAATTAATTGGAATTCTATTTAAATAAAAAAGAGATTAAATATTGATAATAAGTTAATGGACATTTGTAGAGCTTCTTTTATGGAAAATGGAAAATGAATTTGCATTTTTTGTGATCAGGAAGGAAGTTTTTGAATATGAGGATAAATTTTTAACTTAACCTAAAATTTAGGAGCATAAGCTCAAAATTTCGTAATATAACCTCAAAACTAATAAATTAACCTCAACCTTAAGTAATATAACTTTAATTTTATAGAACATTACCTCAAATTTAAGGAACATAACCTAAAATTCAGGAATATAACCTAAAATTTAAGAGCATAACCTCAAAATTATGTAACATAACCTCAACATTAAGTAACATAACCTCAAATTAAAGAACCAAACCTCAACATTAAGTAACATAACCTCAAATTTAACGAACATAACCTCAAATTCAGGAATATAACCTAAAATTTACGAGCATAACCTCAAAATTAATAAATTAACCTCAACATTAAGTAACATAACCTCAAATTTTAGAAACATAGCCTCAAATTTAGGAATTTAACCTCAAATTTAAGGAACATAACCCCAAAATTAGGAAATAACCTTAAAATTCAGAAAATAACCCAATAATACTCACTATATTCATTAACTATACTGTTTTCATAAGACACGACTAAATTATGATGCTCATCGCCATCATCATTCTTAGCCCTATTGATGCTGAAATGATGACGTAGCGGATGCTCGTGCTTGGTGTCATCTAACGTGTGCACGCCATTCTCTATTGTGCGTAAAGGCTCTTTGAGTGGATGTGATGTTAATGTATTTGAACTGCTTTCGAGACCTGCAAAAAAGAGAAGAAATAAATGAGATGCGAATTGTTAGGAAGGAAAAAAAAGGTAAAACAGTACCCACACGTATGTGAAACAATGTGTGTGTTTGTGTTTGCAATGTGAAAAGAATGGAAAAATATTTTATTTTTTCTAGTTTCGAAGATGTTTCGTGAGATGAATTTCATTAACTTTTTGACTTTTTCTTTCGTTTTTGTGTGCAGAACAAAGGAAATATTTTATTTTTTTTGCACCTTCGCAAAACGATGCTGCTTTTGGAGCTTAATTTTTTAGGAAATTGAGGTTTAAGTTGATCAGATTGTCCACAAATGTAGACTGACTGATGGACTGACGGATATAAATATGCGCATCCAAACCTCAAACCAATCAAACCTTCAGTCCATTCTAACTTGCCCTTCTATTTTTGTCATGCAATGTATGCTCTCTGTCGACTTTATGCCATCGTGAATGAATAGCAAGAAGGAGATTTGGATGGAAGAAAACTTTTTCTTTTCCACTTATTTGTGATTCTAATTTTGTATTTGCAGGAAAATTCTTTCTTTCTTTTTAAAGATTTTTTTCTTCTTTCTTGAAGTTTTTTGTAGCTTGGATTTGATTTTTTTGGATGATTTTTATTTTTGTGTGAATTTTGCAATGCACATGGTGTCAACTGATACCTTGTAGATTAATTGCCTGTCAATAGTTCCTAATAAACCTGCAGCAACCCCAAAAACTTCCCAATTCATCCCCTGCAGGCACCAGCAACACAGTAATCAGCCATATCTGTATATTAATTTCATTATTGATGATTCTAGAAAATAAAATTGGGTTGTTGAAACTTGTAACATCGTCAGCTTCACGAGCACAAAAAAGGAAAATTTATTTCCACAAAAAAAAACAGAAAGAAGAAAAAAAGGAGTGAAAAAGTTTTGTGCTGAACATGAAATAAAATCGATGTTTACAACAAGACACGGAAAAAGGAAACTTTGCTGTAAGATAAAAATAAAAGTTTTGTAAATCAATTTCTCATCGCATTGTTGAAGGCTCGTTTTTTTCTAAGAAAAAATTTGCCGATTGGATTTATGAGAATAATTTTTGAAAGTTTTGATTTTTATTGATTGGGATATTTTATTATGAATTGTTTGGTGATTTACTTTTTCGATGAGTGAATTTATTTTTAGTGGAACTGAGTGGGTGTGAATTAGCAAACTGTGGTATGAATGTTTGCTATTTTTATAGTTATTAGCATCAATAATATAATTTGATGTTAATTTAGATGATTCAAGGCTTTAATGATTGAATTTTCTATAAGTCGTCGCTTTAAAGCATTGACTCAAAATTAAGTCGTTACTTTAAAATGTTGAAATAAAATAAAGTCGTCGCTTTAAAGTGTTGACTTAAAAATAAGTCGTCGTTTTAAAATGTTGACTTAATTTTGAGTCAACGTTCTAAAGCAATGACTTAATTTTGAGCCAATGCTTTTAAAAAATGTTGACTTAAAAATAAGTCGTCGCTTTTTTTTAAAAAAAAAAGTTGACTTAAAAATAAGTCGTCGCTTTTTTTTAAAAAAAAAAATTGACCTAAAATTAAGTCGTCGCTTCAAATCTCTGAATTAAAACTAAGTCGTCGCTTTAAATATCTGACTCAAAATACGTCATTACTTTGACGCCTTATCTCAGAGTTAAATCGCCGCTTTAAAATCTTGTTCTATTTTATTACTTATTCTTGAAAAATATCCAACAAAAAAAAACATTTAAATATTCCCATTTGCATTAATAAGGTCAATAAAATATGCAAAAAAATATCTGATAATAAAATCGAATTTCACCATATTTTCTTACATAACACTCGTTTCTGCTAGCTATAGCTTAAAACATCTAATTTTTGGATACCATGTGAGATGATTATTCAAAAAAATTTGCTCTTCTCATTTTCCCATGTCTGTTTTGTTGTTGTACAAACTGAGAGTTGTGCGGAGAATGAAGAAATAAAAAATATAAAAATGTTAATTATGAATACGAGTGTTTTTTTAATTCAGTCGATTAAAATGAGTCGAATTGAGAAGTTAAAGGCTGAATTATGAATAGATTGAGTTAGTCTGAATTTAGAGAAAGGTGAATGATGTTGTAAGGTGAACACGTTAAGTGTATTTTGAGATCTAATAAATTATATGTTTAAAAGCGAAATTTGGAGGTTTTGAAAAATAAAAACTTTCAATCAATAAATCTAATTAATCAAGAAAAAGCTAATGAAACTTCTGATTTTTTTTAATTAAAAAAATTTGAAACTTCAAAAAAAATAAAGAGAATATAAAAAAATAAAAAGTTTAAAAAATTTGAACCTTAGAAAATTAAAAATAAAAAAGTTAGAATTCAAAAAATTAAATTTTAATATTTTTAAATTGAAAAGTGAAAAAAGTTCAAATTATAAAAAAATCAAATTTCTAAAGTATTTTACCGGCTTAAAAATCCAAAAACCTAACTCAACGATTACGCAAAAAAGTGAATAATTTGAGCCAACAGTCAAACACAATGTGAATTCATGCGTGGTGAATGATGATTGACAAATACGAAGCTGAATATTAATCACAATTCCATTCGCGGAGATATTTAGTGGATCATAAGACATTTTTGGCAGGTATTTAAATAATTTTAATAAATTCTAAAGAAAAAACATGTGAATAATGAATAATGAAATTCTAAAGAAACCGGATCAGAGAGACTTGAGTGAATGTTCGCGAAAATAATTCAACAATTTCTCGGTTTAATTTCATTATTTGGATTACTTGACTTGTGTATGTTGAGGAGAATAAGCATAAGACGGATGGGATGTTAAAAAGAAACAGAATAATTGGTGGAATAATTTCAGAAGCATTAAAATAGATTTTTATTCTTAAAAATTCTCAATTTTTGGTTCAAAAAATAGCAAAATCTAAATCTTTCTGACCATGACATAAATAATATCATAAATAATTTAAACATGATTGACGAAAAATTGTCCAAAAAATGATTGACGTATTCACATTAGTAGCAGACCTTGTGTGCAGCATTTACATAAGTAATTATTGCTTATTATCTAATTTTGTTGTATAACATTGAGAAAATTATTTTTTTGATACACAATAAAACTTGTTTGAATATTTTTAAAAAGATCTTTTTTGTTTTTAAACAAAACATTAAAAAATTGAATTTATTATATGCTTCACATTTTTAAATATTTTTTTTTCTCGGACGGACATAGCGTTAAAACCAGCTTAACAGACTACCAAAAGATCTTAACATTGGAGTAGCCAGAGCCCGGTTTTTCGGGTAAACCCGTTAGGAGATATACCCATACATTAGAATTTATATGTACTTAGAATTTAAATTTAACTTAATTAATTAATTTATATGCTAAGATTAGGTATACCCGAGCAACCGGGCCCAGGAGGGTGTTTGGGTTTATTTTCAACCACCCTTCCACCCTTTCGTTTTGAACTGAAAATTTAACCCACCCCCAAATACCAATATTCTAACTACGCCACTGGATCTTAATAAAATTTTAAACAATTTCATAATTTATATTTTAGGAGTTTCCGTTCAACATACTTCAACTAGACGTTACCTTCAAAAATCAGCTAGTCAGCTCTACAATCAGCTGTGATACTCTATAATATCGTAATTAAATTCATCAGAAAAGGTCAGTTTTGAAACCAAGAAAATAACTTCAAATGCAACAAAATGGAGACTAAAGAGGAAGAAGAAAATAAAGTTGTTCAAAACAGAGACACAAGAAATGAACAAAACCCCGTAGAACTCCAAGAAACCTTCGTACTCATAACCCCAACGTCAAAAAAGTCCAAAAATAACCACCAAAACAGCACAAAATTATCAAAAATCAGCAAAGATCGAGCAAAGTCAGCGCAGATTCTCAATGAAATTAAACTCAATATTGACAATGGAATGTTAGAGAAAAGTGACAGTTCTAGGAGCTCTGAGGAGTCAGACAGTGATGACGATTCTTACATCTCAAGCACTAAAAAGTCAAAATTTCTATTGTGTTGCTATGACAAAAGTTTAAAGCTGAATAATCCGATGGATCAAAATGAGAGAGAAAAATTTAGAAATAATTTAAATAATTACAGATTAAGGAACAGAATTTTGACAATTATTGTAATATTTTTAATTTTAAGTGTTTTAGGATATTTAGGATATTATATTAAAAATTTTAGATATAAATATCAATTTTTGACTGAATTAGATAAGAAAATAGTCCATGAATATCCAGTTAGGTATGCAAATTTTGAGGTTAGATTTCAAGATTTATTTCCAATTGGATCTGATGGATATTACAACATGGACAGTGATTTAGTTAAGAAATTAATAAGAAGACAAGTTGATGTGAATTTCGATGACAAAAAGTTTGAATATTTGAGGAAATTTGTGGAATTTAAATGGGAAAATTTAGTTGAAACATTCAAAGTTAAAATTCTAACCTCAAATTGTAGTTTTCAAGGTGAAATTTTGAAATTTGATGACTTAATTAAACAATATCCAGAAGCTATTGATAAATTGTCAAATTCTCAGATTATTAAGATTTTGTACAATGAAAGTGTCTTGGTTGGAAAAATGAGCCAAATTGATGTAAATTTTTATATTGACAGGAAATTTGTTGAAGAAAAATTTAAGAAAATTGATGAATTTGACAGCAATAGTGATCAAAATAGGAAGCTGAGCATGTCAGAAAGTTCAGAACAGACAATTATTAAAAGGAACAAAAGGTCCACTGAGGGTAGTGAGTTCGACGATCCATTAAATGAGATAAATGTTGAACAAATCATCAAAAAATCACAAACCAACAATTTAGTAATTTTATCTGACAAACCAGGTTCAGGAAAGTCAACGACATTCAAAAAGCTTGCAATTAGTTTCAAGCAAAAATATCCAAATTATTGGATTTCAAATTTTGAGGTTAGAAAATTCATGAAATTTATGAATAGAAGTGGGAAAGTTGAGAATGTTGAGAGATTTTTGGAGAATATTTATATTGATTCTTGTTATTCGTCAGATTTTTTGACACTTAATCAACCACAAGTATTTCATGACGAACAAATCAGCGTTGACAATTTTGAAGGTTCATTTTCTCAAAAGAAAATTTCTAAAAGAGACTCAAAATTAATGAAAACCAACAATTTTGATGCAAAAATTGACAATTTTTCATCAGCTTTTGTCCCAAAAATCTTAAATTACACAAAATTCACTCCATCGAATTTTGAAACAGAGATCCTCAAGCTAGCTTACAAAAAGAACAAAATGATAATTTTCTGGGATGGTTTTGATGAAATTCATCCAACTTACAGTAAATTTATGCTGAATATCATTAAAAAAATTAGTCAAAATACTAAAAACATCCAGATTGTGTCTACAACTCCTAAATTTTCAGATATTTTTCTCAATCAAGCTCATGCTAGTGAACTTGATGCTCCCATAATATTTAAATTAATTCCTTTTAATGGTTCGGATATTGAAAAATTCACTGGAAATTATGCAATTTACAAAAACTTGAACATTTCTGGCAAATTCGTTTCAAAATCTTCAAAACAAGGTCAAAATTCAGAAAAATTCAAATTTAAAGTCATAATCAATAAATTGCTCCACAAAATGTCAGAACTACAAAATAATAATTCTAATGCAATTGATGTGAATTCTCCGTTAATGCTTCAAGTACTTTCAGATGTAATTATGAATGAAAATTGGAAAACTAAAGGGGAAAGTTCATCTTTTCAAGAAAATCAAGCAGGAATGTCCAAATTTAATGATCTAGATTCACTGAATTTATATGAACAATTTGATAATTTTTTCCAAATTAAGATAAACAAGTGGGCTGAGATAAATGATCAAAAATATTCAGAAAATTTCAAATTGAATTCAAACTTCAGCTTTCTTGACAAATTTCGTCCTGATTCCAAAAATAAAATTAAATCATCAATCAAGACTATTCTTCAAATTTTTGCACTTAGACATCAAATGTCAATTTTGAGCTCCTCAATTCATTTGAAACTTCCGGATCTTGAAATTTTTAGAAACCTCATTAATGATTTTAGTCAAAATGACAGCTATTATAGGCATAATTTCAATTTGTTCACAAAACTTGATCAAATTCTTCTAAATTCAAAAATAATCAATGATAAAGTTCTACAATTAGGAATATTGAGTCAACAATTTGACGGCAGTTTGCAACTTTCTCATAAATTATTCACTGATTTTATTTTGGCTCAGTTTTTAATTGAAAATGTTTACAATTTGGATTATTGTGTTGAAATTGGAGAAAGTAAACTAAGGCTTGAGTTATTGCTTCATTTTGTAAGGAATTTAGGTCTTAGTGATGATCTTGTAGTCACATTTATTAAAGAATACTTGAAATTGGAAGCAAGTCAACAAGAAAAATTCAAAACTGGAGAAAATATGATCAAAAATTTTACAAATAAATCTAAAATTCATGATCATCAAAACATTGAGAATGTAAATGACAATTTAAAGAACTTTTCAGTACAAAATTCAGTTGACTTAAATAA
This sequence comes from Chironomus tentans, assembly GCA_963573255.1. Lineage (NCBI taxonomy): Eukaryota > Metazoa > Arthropoda > Insecta > Diptera > Chironomidae > Chironomus > Chironomus tentans. The sequence goes on from OY754305.1 coordinate 1,674,804, forward strand.
TAATTCAAATCTTAACAGCAATATCAACTGCGATCCAAATTCAAATACAACAAATTCCACAATTTCAAAAGACAATTTCAAAAATATTTTTGCAGAAATTCCGAACAATAATATTAATAATTTGCAAAAGAAATCCGGAATTTTACAAAATTCAACTCTTTGTGATTTTATTGATTCGTTAAATTCAAGTTTAAATGACAGTCAATGGACAGAATTTCTGAATTATCCAAAAATTCTCACTGATTATGTATACAACTATTATAATATCACTCAAAATAATGAATCTTTTGAGGATCAAAACTGTGAAAAAGGTCAAATTGAAGAATTTTGGTCGAAAATTGAAAATTTGCCAGAAAATTTAAAATTTATTCTCTTTGAAAATGCAATTTTGAGGCACTTTGATGCATATTTTGACATAAGCTACCTAAAATTTGCATTAAATAAATCGGAAAATTTCATTTCATCACAAAACATCTTAGAAATGATCAATCAGAAATATATTCTACACAAGTCAGCAGAAAATATTGAAAATTTTGAGGTTATGTGGAAGTTTTTCACAAAACATGAAACAAGTTTTGAGGAGCAAAAGAAAATTTTGATTAAAAATGATTTTTTGTTTGACAATTTTGAGGTTATTCCAAAGAATCTTGATTGTGCCAATCAGAATCATGATCATTTAGGATCTAATATCTCATCCTTAAACGAAAATCCACATAAATACCAAAATCATCCTCAAAACATCCATGAAAATTCACAATTCAGCTCTATTACTCAAAATTCTCAATATTCCAACCAACTCCCACTCAAAATAATCCACAAAGCCCTTCTAAATTCAAAAACAACCCAATCGGTAGATTCGATCATGAATATTTATGGAAGATATTTCAATGACTCAGAAATGATGGACATTGTGACAAGTTCAAGTGACTTTTTCTTATTTTTTGCATCATTTTCTGATCTTGATGTTTGTGAAGAATTTTCAGTATTTTTACAAGTTTTCTTTCTTTTTAAAGAGCAAAAATTACAAAATTTCTTATACAGAAAAAATGAGAAAATTCCTTTAAATCTCATAAATTATATAAATTTATTTAACACAGATCCAACATGTGCAAAAATACTTTTTAACACACCAAAAGAAATTAAGTATTTTAAAGACAATTTTAGAAATGAGAATGTAGCCATGGGCAGCGGTGGATTCTATTTAACTTCTGGTAAGAAACTGACACAAGCAGATGTGATTAAAAGATTTAAAAGTGCACCACAAAATAATAATAGTGAGACACCTAAAGGTGATTGGAGTAAGATTGACAAGAATTTGATTAAATCACTAGCTTAGCAAGAGCATATTCAGGGGGTCCATACTCTAGGGGTCCGCATTTTCTTCTTGTAAATATTTAATTTTTATGGTGGGTTTGAGATTATCTTTCATGTGAATTTCAAACTAGAGGAGGGTTGGACCCATTTTAGCCCCTGGAACTAATGTTGTAAAATTTATGTCAATAAAAATAAATCGAAGTTATTTGAAATTCCTAAAAATTGTGCATTATTTAAAATTAATTTGCTAAACATATTTTAAAAAATAAAATAAGATTTTCTAATATTCCTGTATTTTTATAAAAAAATTGTACCGCAATCAGCACTAATTCAATTTAAAATTCCAAAAATTCATTTCAGCTCCCCTCAACAACCCCCATAAAAATCCAAAAATCCATTCATTCTTTTCATTTCAACTTCAAATTTAATTCTCAACGCCCACACGTAATGCCAATATTGTTATTTTTTATTTTCATTGTGCCTTCCTTTTATTGTCAAATTTTAAATTGAATTTCAATACAATATTTTTTTTACACAAAAGAGACAGGGCAGAGAGTGTGTGATGTGCAGTGAGTGAGAGGCAGGCATGTCGAACAATATGTGTATGTGTCGAATATTGTTAAATAACATCTCGCTCGGATGGTTTTCTATGGTTGAATGAACGTGTAACTTACAATGTCGTATTGTTGTGATTAATAGCAGCAGATGATCGATCAAGATTTTTGGGAATTTTTTTTTCAATTTTAATTTTAAATTTGAATTATTAAAAAAAATCAAATTTAATAATAAAAAATCAATTTTGCTAATCCAACCAATATAAAACAGTAGCTGAAATAGCATCGTCACATCCGCATATAAATAACCACATTACAGACTCCAAAAAAATGTGGAATGAGTCATGGATATAAAAAAGCAAGTCTGTGTAATAAAGCAAAACATGATTGCAAATTATTGTCATATTTTGTGGGATATTTATGAGTGTGTTCACAAAATGCAGAGACGAGACCCGAAAAAAAGGCATTAATTCACCCTTCAGATTGCTTCCTTAACCAATAATTTATGCTGGTTTGTTCTGCCATTGTCTGCCTTTACTGCTGTTGCCTTTTTATTTAATGTGGATGGAATGTGAAAGTGAAAAGAAGAAATTATTCATAAATTTTTATATTAATTTTGTAAAAAAAGAATTTTTGAGAATTTTAGAATTTTTTGACTTCCGCGTACGATTGGGAAGAGTTTATTAAAATTTATTTAAATTTTATTATTTTGTGGGTCGTGCAAATGCTTAAGTTGCTCAAAATTAAATGTTAATAAAAAATTCAAAAATTCTAAATCTCCCAAATCAGCGACAGATTATATCACAAATATACTTATTTGCTGCTAATATCCACTAAATCTCACTCAACCCCTTATTTTCTCACACATTTTTATTGTTATTATTTTTTGAATACTATTCAATTCAATATCAGCATACCAGGAAAAATAATAACAATAAAACATATTAAATGTTGACATTAATGCTGAGGTGGCTTTTGTGTCAAGGATGAAATTTTTTTCTCTCTCCTTTTTGCTGGTTTTTGTGTTTACCATACAACATGACATGAATGTATTTTGTTTATAAATATTTTGAGGTGTACACATTCAGATGAGCATGAGTATGTGGATATATGTGGATTTTGGATTAATTTCTGGTCACAGATTGGGATAAACGTCAATTTTAAAGGATTTTAAAGCTGAGCGTCAAGGTGAGGAATTTAGAGCTGAGCGTCAAGTAAAAAAGTTAAAGCTGAGCTTCCAGGTAAGGAATTTAAAGCTGAGCGTCAAGGTGAGGAATTTAAAGCTGAGCGTCAAGGTGAGGAATTTAAATCTGAGCGTCATTTTTCAGAACTTTAGAGGTGAACGTCGGTTGTGTTGATGACTGTAAAGCTGAGCGTCTAGTAAAGGAATTTAAAGCTGAGCGTCATTTTTTCGGAACTTTAAAATTGAGTGTCAAGTGAAGGAATTTAAAGCTGAGCGTCGAGTGAAAACATTTAAAGCTGAGCGTCAAGTGAAAAGTTAAAGCTGAGCGTCAAGTTGAGGAATTTAAAGCTAAACGTTATTTTTTCAGAACTTTAGAGGTGAGCGTCGGTTGTTTTGATGACTGTATAGCGGAGCGTCAAGTAAAAGAATTTAAATCTGAGAGTCAAGTGAAGAAGTTAAAGCTGACCGTCAAGTGAAGAATTTAAATCTGAGCGTCAAGTGAAGAATTTAAATCTGAGCGTCAAGTGAAAAAGTTAAAGCTGAGCGTCAAGTGAAGAATTTAAAGCTGAGCGTCAAGTGAAGAATTTAAATCTGAGCGTCAAGTGAAAAAGTTAAAGCTGAGCGTCAAGTGAAGAATTTAAAGCTGAGCGTCAAGCGAAGAATTTAAAGCTGAGCGTCAAGTGAAGAATTTAAAGCTGAGCGTCGAGTGAATAATTTAAAGCTGAGCGTCGAGTGAATAATTTAAAGCTGAGCGTCATTTTTCCAGAACTTTAAAGCTGATCGTCAATTTGAAATGAAATTCAAATCTTCAAAATCTATAATACCTTTAAAAAATCTCATAAAATTAATTTATATTTAAAAATCAAATTAAACACAATTTTCACATCCAATTCCCATTCGCAATAAAATTTCTCTGCTCCAATATCAATGAACATTCCACAACTCTCAATAATCCATTTAAATGAATTTTTTTAAATCCTCTCAGTCCATTCAATTTTGCCTTTTCAAATCCACTTTCCCGACCTCCATTCATTTTCCGTTTCCAATTTTTCTCTTCACCCTCCACCTTTTTTTTATTAAAATTGCCAATAACATTCACAATTGACACTCACATACAGCAAAATATATTTACATGAGACACAAAATGTTCAGAAAATGGTTATCATGAAAAGGAAATCACATTCTCGTAATGTTTTTTACGTTCAAAACATAAAAACTGTTCATTGATAATTTATGGTCGATGCAGAAGGTTCCATTTAACACATACGGTACTAAAAAAATTCTCGTTTTTTCTCTCTGCTGACTTCTTTTTTTGCGTGTGCTTGAGTGGGGATGAGGACTCTTTTGTGTTGAGATGTTTGTGTTGTTTTGGATTTTAAAGGGAATTTAAGAGAAATTTAAAGCACAGCTTTAAGAACTTTTCTACACTAAAACGCTCAGCTTCAAAATCCTCATTATAACCTGACGCTCAGCTTTAAAGATTTCAGTAAAACTTGACGCTCAGCTTTAAAAAGAATATAAAATTTGATGCTCAGCTTTAAAAATCCTCATAATGTGAAGCTCAGTTTTTAAAAATTCCGTCCTTTTATCACAAAAACGACCATATCACCCCGATACTTTTCACAACAACACAATTTATTAAATGTTTATAGTGCTGACATCCTGCGCTGGTATATAAATAATAAAAATATTGTAAAAGTGTGCTGCTGTACCATTTCCATCGTCAATGCCATTGTGAGACTTTTTTTTCTTACTTTACATTTCTTCATAATGCGACATGTGTGAATTTTTTGGTGCCTTTGTTCTTTTCTCGCTCTTTTTCACTTTGATTTTTATGACTCGCATCGCATACCTTCATAAAGTGATAATTTTATAGGCTTAAAAGAAACGATCTTTTTGGCTCCGTTTTGTTTGTTTCGTTTTTATTGTTTTGAGTGTTATGGGAAATTATTATTTTTATAGGTGTGAAGATGAAAGGTTTGTGAGAGGATGTGGATGGGGATGGTGGGGTTGTACGAAAAGGTTGCCATACGACTATCAAACAATAATTCAGAATTTTTCTATCAGAGGCCAAAAAAAGATTAAACAATGTTAAAAAATAATAATTGGAAGTTGCTGTGACGATGAAATTTTATGCTGACCATAATTAACTGAAGGATTTTGTGATGAAAAGCTAACGACGACACAAAGGAAAAGTATTTTTAATGAGACGAGTTTTTATGATTAAGGATTAAAAGGTTGAATGAACGCTGTTGAGGTTATGTAATTCGAATTGCATGGATAAATATGTCTTTGATATTGTTTTCTATATCATATATGTACGGATTGAATATATTTGGGAGTTTCAAACTAAACTTATCCTTCAAAACTGAACTTATCCTTCAAATTTAAACTTATCCTTCAAAACTAAACTTATCCTTCAAAACTAAACTTATCCTTCAAAACTGAACTTATCCATCAAAATTGAACTTGTCCTTCAAAACTGAACTTATCCTTCAAAACTGAACTTATCCTTCAAAACCGAACTTATGCTTCAAAACTAAACTTATCCTTCAAAACTAAACTTATCCTTCTGAAACTGAGCTTATCCTTCTAAAGTAAATGTACCCTTCAAAACTGAATATATCCTTTAAAGTTGAACGTATCCCAACAACAAACTTGTCATTCAAAAAGGATGAATTTTAAGGCCATCATTGAAAAATTTCAATCTAAAATATTTTTCCACAAACAAAAACAGTTCTAGAAGTTCTTCAATTCCATGTGTAATGACACACGGCACAATGCACAATTCCATACAATAAAAAGTAATAATAAAGAGGCAGCATTACAATAGATGCGTACACAACAGTAGTAACAATAATAAATGATGAAAGATTAATGGTTGAATCATACAACAAAAAATTGTCGATGCACAAAAATTCAATACCGTTCGGATATCGCAATAACAGAAAAGTAGAGTATGAAAATATAAATAAAAATAAATTAAATGGGATTTCACTGAGATTTCGTGTCTGAGAGGGTGATGATTTATAGGTAAATTCTGATTTTGTTTTTGGGACTGATGTCCTTGTGGTTGTTTTGTCTGATTTTTATGCAAATAAGTTCAGTTTTGATGGGCATATTCTGTTTTGAATGATAAGTTTAGTTTTGAGGGATAAGTTCAGTTTTGAATGATAAGTTTAGTTTTGAAGGACAAGTTCAGTTTTGAAGGATAAGTTCAGTTTTTAAGGATAAGTTCAGTTTTGAAGGACAAGTTTAGTTTTGAGGGACAAGTTTAGTTTTGAAGAATAAGTTCAGTTTTGAAGGATAAGTTCAGTTTTGAAGGATACGTTCAGTTTTGAGATATAATTTTATTTTTGAATGATAAGTTCAGTTCTAGCGAAAAAATTCAGTTTGAAGTAAGATTCTAACAAAGTCATCGTAATGGATTTAAATTGTTCAATTTTTTACGTCAGATAAATTCTTTTACTTATTTATTTTCAAATTCTTTTCAATTTTCTCCCAAATGTGTTTTTTAGAAACACAACACACGACTGAAAATTAATTCAACATCAAAAAATAATAAAAAAAATCTCAAAATAATGAACCTAAAGAATGGATGAATGTCATAGAATGGAGGAATTGATGAGGGTTCGTACTGATTGAATGGATTTTAAATGAATTTTAATTAACAGTTTTACGATTTTAAAAAAGTAGTCAAAAGATTTACGATTTCTGTTGATTGAAATTTATTTTCAAATGCATTAAAGATTAGTTTTATGGGATTTTTATGGAGGGTTTGTAGTGAGAAAAGAGATTTTGTGGTGAAATATTTAAAATTTGATGACAAATAAATTGAATAATTGTTAAAAATTTATTTTTTGGATTTAAAATTTAATTTTTTAATGTGAGTTGCATAAAATCGTGTGCAGCGTGCGACTTTGAACCTCATTATGAAAAAATTACCTAAAGTCGTGTTCAGCGTACGATTCTGTGGCATTTTAAGTTAATATTATCATAATTGTAAAACTAAACTAATAAAATTTAACATTCAAACACCAAAATTGCACCATCAGTTAACACAACTTATTTATTTCCAGAAAAATGTGAACATGTGTTAATAAATGTGCCTAAAACCAAACATTTCGAATGTCTCAAATCGAGAAACTAAAACCCGAAACGATGAAAATTGTTTGAACGAAGAAAAATTATCTTTTCATATTTTTGTTGACACATTTTGAAGACAATTAATTTTATTTTCATCACATAATTTTTGTGGGTTTGGTAAGATGAGATTTTTTAACATTGTTGTTGTGGATTTTGTATTAATGGAACTGAAAGGCTGTTAATGAATTGTTGTAAATTAGAAACATTTCTGTTCTGTTGGACTGTAGGGAAAATGTGAGCAGTTGGCAGAGAAACGTGAGATTAAATTAATTTTGTGATGGTTTTTACTGGTAGACAATCAGTCCATTATGCTCGGTATCTAAGTTTGAAGATATGAATGTTAAACAAAACCGTGTGCTGCTTACGACTTTGGGCAGAATTTGGTAAACATTGTACAAAACCGTGTGCTGCGTACGACTTTGTATACCTTTTCCATTAAAACACTTCAAATGAAACTAATTCCATCTCATTAGCTCATCAAATCAATTTCTCGCATCATTTTCTCAATTTTACATCATTTTCTGCAATATTACATCAATTTATTATAAAATATCCATTATTTCATTTGCTGTTCATCTCAACAGTCTGACATAAAGAAGTCGTCACAGTCACTTAACTTGCCACTTTTGATTTTTCAATATTTCTAACCATTCTTTTCCCTATTCTGTTTAAAATCATTTAAAAAACATTTAGAATGTGAGAGTGTATTAGTGAATAGTGGATTTGTACACACGAAAGTGCATCACAAATAGCCAGAGGGGTGCAAAATAGTTTTATGAAGTGTAAGAAATATATCGTCGTCACTCGCAATGATGATGTTGATGGTGATGTTGCTCCCTATGGGATAGAAATGAGTATTTATGTACACATGGAATTATAAAACTAGCAGGGAACTAGCACAAATAAAAATTATTATGAAGGGGACGAGAGAACAAAATAGAAAAACGGAGAAAGACAATCAAATTTCAAATTAATGAGACACACGGGAAATAATGTATGAAAATAGATATGGAAGGGGAGGATGAAGAGGATTTGTGAGTCATGAGTGCATAAGACGCATTTTTGAGTCTTGAGAATTCATAACTTTTCTTTTGAAGATGCAAAATTTCTGCTTCAAAGATGCAAAATTTCTGCTTCAAAGATGCAAAATTTCTGCTTCAAAGATGCAAAAATTAAAAATCAAGACAAACCGCTCCAAATTAACACACCATTATCTTTTAGTTATGTCAACGATGCATCTCAAAAAAGGAGAAGGCAAACAAGAAGAAAAAGAGAAATGTGACAATTGATGATGATACCCGAGGCGATAGTAGCAATAATAAACTAGTGCTTAAGCAGAAGAGACGAAAAAAATGTAGAAACAGAAAAAAATTGTAATGAATTGAGTTACAATGGAAATAATAAACCACTTTCGTTGTGCCCCGTGAGGATTTTTTTTTATATTTTTCTTGTACTCAAGTTGAGTGTTGTTGTTTGTAGAGGATAATAAGCTGTTGAGGAATATTTAGTGTCTGACTGTCTGTTTGTGTTTATGTTGTTATTGAAGATGGAGATGAAGGGGGCTTGGGATGAGGACTATTGAATGGTTGCATGATAATATGTTGCAGAACTTTCATGACATTAACATCCTATCTTCAGACATAAAGTCTATCTTTTCTCATAAATTACTGACCAATCAACCAATTTTACTCTCACATTTGACCAATAACAACTGAATTGTAAATACTTTTATCCTATTTCCCTTACCTCTACTCAAAAAAAGTCTCAAAATAATTCCCAATTTAACTTTACAATGAACAAACAAAGAAGACATCAAAGGACACCAAACGTTGAACCCTCAAATCAAATAAAAATTGTCTATTGTATTCGAAATAATGAGATAAATTATCGATTGACCATAAAAGTGGCTTATGTCCATCATCCAATACACAACAACAACAACTGTGCATATACATATCATAGAACTAAGCAGGAGAGATTACGATACCGATGTTTGGTCAGTAATTGGATATTCCGTGTAATAAAACGTACAAACAAGGAAGCGAAAAATAAATTGATAAAAGAAGTCATGGAAAGCCAATTAATCACAACTTATCGATAAGAAGAAGTTTCATTGCTCATGCATATGTTGAAATCCAAATTATCGTAAAAAAAAGTTTTGTATTCTTTCAATTTAGGTAATCAGCACAATTGGCGTATTTTCCGTTTGATCAAACAATCGAATGAAAATAATTTTGGAAATGAGATTTTTTTTTCTTTTTTTTCAGGAAATTCTTTCTTTGATTGGCTTAATTTTATTGATGAGATGCTTTAATGGTGATTGGAATTTCATTTTGAATGGGATGATTGGAATTTTTTGATGATTTTTTTTGAGAATTTCTATCTCATTTGATCGTTTGGAGGGATTGTGGATCAATTATGAGGCTCATAACCATCTGATTAGATGTTCCGACTTGATATGGAACCATATTTGGTGTCTGAACCATAACTGACATCTGAATCTGTCTTCCAGGCTAGGAATATTAAGCTTTTAAACTGATTAAGGTGCTTGCAGCCACAAATTACACCAAACTTTTGATTTCCCGTTATATTGGACACGAGCCCCCAAGAGCCTTCTTCTGGCTACACCTTAGTCCTAAACTACCAAACAAAAACCTTCAAAGCAATCCCATAACTTCAAGAATCACCATTTTTCATCTTCTTACTACAAAGATAATCCTTTTCTAGCATAAATTCTCATCTTTTCATGACATTCTCATTTTTATTATTTTCTATTATCTCTACGAGACATTAAGAGAAATTTTGTATGGCTCGTAGCAACAATATCAAAACAATGTGAACATTAAAACTTAATAGAAAAACGTATAAGATGTAAAGAATGCCCCATGAGCATTCAACCATGTCATCTGATATCATAAAATTTGCTTGAAAGAAATTAAAGTCTTGACGCAGAGTTGATGATAGTTTTGTATCATTAAACTGAGATGACTGTAGTTTCTGCATTCACCCACCCAACCCTGCACAATTCAATATCAAGCAGTGTCTTGCTCGAAAAGACAGAAGCAAAACAAAGTCATTAAAGAAGAAATTAAGAAAATTGATTTGATTTTCCATTAAACAGCAACAACAACAATCAGGCCAGCAACTACGACCATTTAATCTCTGCTCATGTCATTTCAGAGTCAGTCGCCAAAAACCACAAATTCCATTAGCATTAACTTTGTAAGCTGTTGTAAAAAGTGGAAACTTTTTTTCAGTTTTTATTATTTTCCTCTCTTTATTTTATTATTTGTTGCGCTCATAAAGTTTCATTGAGCACTTCAACAAGAGAAATAAGAAGGAAAGAAAAGACTGTGAGACTGGGGGGACCTTGAAAGTCAATTCGTTTGCTTTGGCATATTTTACACAGGCAAACTGTGAGAAAAATAAAGTCGTTAATTGAATTTCTCTGCTATTCGCTATTTCTCTCGTCGTCTTCCCACACTACAAATCGTTTGACATAGAGAAGAGGATGACAAGGGGGTGTAACATATGAAATTCGAAAAGCTTTTGGGTATGTAGACAGAAATGACTATATTTTTGCATCTTTAAAAATTTGTTCTTTGATGCGCAGTACTACGCAGGTCTGCGCATCCAACTTTCTTCTTCTAAAAATTTTGTTTGGAAAATTTTGGTGAGTTTGACTTTTCTTGAAGCAAACTTCAATTAGTAGGATGCATAATCCATCACCCATTATGGACATATATATACAGTGCATCATCATAGTGCGCATTATAGAAAGGAAAAAAATATTTTGACATGTGCATCATTGAGAAGACAAAAAACTTAAAACTATTCGTAGTTTCCAATATATTATGGCTGTATCTGAATGCGCAGGTTTTCAGCAAGACTGCATACATTCAGATGCGCAGGGCTGCGCACTTGATTTTTTCAAAACATAATTTTCACATCGAATATTTGTGCATCACTTACCACCCCCTGATAACTGAATGCCATCGAAACGATATTTCTTCAGACTACTCTTTACATTGTTTCCCTTTTGTGTGCCAATTTGTTCGGAAGGCTGCGATGAAAGCATCACTATGCGATGTTAATTGAATTTTTTCCCTCAAATCCCCATTCTCATTCCGTCAATTTGAGCTTCCTTTCTCCTTGTGCCTCACACCCCTTTCTCATTTACTGCTGTATTAAGTAGAACTATGAAAATAACTCTACGTAAAATGTTATAGTGGCAATTATTGGCGCTCTACCCTATGTTATTGTATTTTTTCTCTCCTTCCGCAGTATGGATTGGAACAAATGGGGGAGAAATTGAGTATTTCTGTTGTGTTGTGTAACACAATTAATTTTCCTCAGAGTTTTTTTTATTTCTGTCGTGTAGGAAGTTCTTGTAATTACTAAATGTGTTGGAATGAAAAGAATGAGGATGAATGAAATTATTTTTGATAGGAAGCTAAAAAATGTGATATTTGAGAGCAGGTTGATGGGGTTGTAGAAATTAGGTGGATTTTGGAGGTTAGGAATGGATAATTTTGTTAATCAACCTCAAAATTTAATCAATTGTTCAAATAAGATGCTTAATACTTGAATGTAAAGTTGAGAATAAAGAATACAACAAGAAAATATCAGAAAAGAACCAAAAGACTCAACTAGGAGGGTGAATTTGAAGGTAAAATTGAATTCCACCCCAAACCATAATTGTAACAACTATAAGAAAGTGTCTGAAATAATAAAATGAGGCTTATTTATGAGCAGACAATCATGGAAGGACTCACTCGATGAGTTTCCTTTTTTGTTTCAATTTTCCAAATTTTTTTGTCCCTAAAGCAAAAAACTGGGAATCTTTTTGTTTTTATTGACACTCAATGTCGTTTTGAGGTGATTTAGTGGATGAATAAGATGCAGAATATTATTGAGGGGATGATAGAAATTAGAAAAACATTAAGGAATGGGAAGAAAGACGGCAATAATTGCGTCAATGGAGAAATTTACGACCAAAGACTCTTTTCTAGAGATCTTGAGGCAAGTTTTAGAAGTCTTTAATGAGATTTTGAAGCGAAACTGATTGCCTTTTTGGAGATTGAATTTTTATACGAGGGGATTTAGATTGGATTTTGAAGTTGAGGTGGGGATAGAGATGATGATGCGATGAAAATTGAAAAGGTTCAGTAATTTTGGGTAGAAAAATGTCGTTAAATTTTAAATTGGGTCATAAATTCAATTTCTAAGCTGATTGTTGAGTATTTATTGCGATTTTGGATTGAGAATCTTAGCAAAAATGTGAAAATTTTAAATTTAAATATTTTTTTCAATTTAAAGCTTTGTACCCCTCAAAAGACTGCGAACCTCTTAAACAGTTATATATTCTTTCAGTTTAGAGCTTTGTACCCCTAAAAAAGCCAGATACCCAAGGTTAGAGTCTAATTAATTCAAAAAAAGCTGGATATATCTTCAATCTTTAGCTGTGTACCCCATGAGAAGCTGTAAACCCCTCAAAAAGCTGTATAACCCTCAAAAGAGCTGAACACCCCTCAAAAAAGCCAGATATCCCTCAAAAGAGCTGAACACCTTTCAAAAAAGTGGGATACCCTTCAGTTTATAGCTGCATATCCCCAAAAAATCAACAAAACTAAGATTTTATAGTTGAAACTTAATAATTAACTTTCAACAAGAAATTCAATACCAAAGTTTTCAAAAGAGACTTCGTAAAGTAACATGTCTAAGTTACAACTATATTAAACATTCTGTCATCAGAAGTAACTTGATAACAACATATCTGTACATGAAGCACTTGAAAAAGCTCTTCAAACCTACACAAAATTTCTCAATTTCATTTAATTAAAATTTTCCTATACTCATGTTGCTATCAAGATAGTAAATTGAGATACTTTGTAAGTTTGAATAGCATAGCTGCATCTTGCATGTTCAAGATAGTAAAATCTTATTCCTAGGTTTGAGATTGAGATGATTCAGGGTAGAGATGCACCCACCCACTTCATTATCGATCCGCAATTCAAGGACTTTTCCTTTAATTAACATTGTATCATATTAGCCTTACAAATATCTGCACATTCTTAGTCGATTCATTCAATTACTGTTATTACTATTATTATTTCTGTTCACATACTGAGAATCAGTTTTAATTAGCAGTTGCCGCAGTGATGGGAAGGAAAATTTTGTAATTAAAGTTAATGAAATATGATTTAACAATAGCTTTTAATTACTGTTTACTTCATACTTAATTAAATTTCATCCGATTGAAACGGAGTAAAATGTTGTTGATTGCTGCTTTCATGTTTCTCAATTGACGTAGGATTGGAATGACAAGCTTACTAGATTGCATTCTCTTTAAATCCATTTATATAAGGTTTCTGTAACAATGTTGATGGAAATCGATATGAATGTAGGTGGATTGATGGGTTGAAGAAAACTATTATTGACAGATTTAGTAAATTAATTGAGTGAGAGTTCCAAGAAGACTGTGGAACTGAAGTGTTTTATTTTGTTTATGGGATTAATTGCAAAGCAAGACAGAAAAGGGTACGAAGGTTGAATTTTGAAGGGAATTTAGCTTCAGCAGCCTGCTTCTAGGGCTATTGTTACCATACCCCTTGGGTAGGGGTACCACGAATAGCTCTAGAAACTGACCCCAGAAAGGAGTACGAAGGTTGAATTTTGAGGGGTATTCAGCTTCGGAAAGGGCTACGAAGGTTAAAATATCTTCAACCCATCCAAATACCATCCACATTCTCATACCATAAATTCAACCCACTTCCATGCCTTCAACAATCTCTCAATTTATCGATCCGTAATAAAAAATAAAACTTTTCAATTATCTTGAAGAGAATTTCTTCATCTTTTTCAGCTTCTCCGCTTATTTTGCGTCTTCTGTTGTTGCTTCTTCTAATCAAACCATCCGAATAAAATGGATTTTCAAAATTGACATTCAATATTTGCTTTTTTATTATTGTTCTACTTATCGTATTTCTTTTGGCCTGACTCGACTGATTTTCATTTTGTACTCTTAATGTTGAGATAGGAATGAAATGAGGCTTGGATATTTTTAGAAAATTGAAAAAAAAGGATTTTTTTGTGTTGAGATAAGAAAATTGGTGGAAAATGGAATTTATTTTGATGTGGACGAGGAAACTTGAGTAGATGGTCATTAAAATAGAAGTGGATTTGTGACAAAAGATGGAGATACCTGGAAATTTGTCAAAAATGGATCATGTTACAGTCATTTGGATTTGATTATTATTAGTAGAGCTAATGTACCAAGAACTATTTTTTTTAGGTTATGTCACAAATATTCATCTAAAATCCAGCATAATTTCATCAAAATTCCCATTTTTACACCCCGTTGCGATCCCTCTTTATGTTTATACCATTATGATAATTCTAATAAATTACATTGATTGTAATTGATCACCAAACAATTGAACTATGGCTTCATAATATTTAATTCAAACAACTCATTAGTGTGCACACTTCAATACAAACTTATAATAGTTTTCCATTAGAAATTGACATGTACATGCGTCATTTTATCTGATTTTTTTGTTTGAACTTTTTTTTGGGATGGATGAGGATGTTCCCTTGAGATGATTCTTTTGTGCTATGTTGCCAGACTTTTGATCACAAATTTCCCAATCCTTAAATTTTTTCCATCAATTCGTCACTAGATTTCCCTCTCAATTCTCATTCTTTCCCTTTCCTATGCAAATCTCCATCAGCACACACATTGATACTCGACTATATTGTGATGTGTGAAGCGCGATAAGCAACTCGACAGGATGATTGATATCCGATGCTTAAACTCAATGATGATGGTAATCGATTTTAGTCAATCGTTCCATCTCATTCACTCGCCTTCGCATGATTTTACGCAAAAAAAATTCATTCTTTTCGTAGAATCGATTTGAATAAATCTCAAATTATGGAGAAAGTTTGTCGTATGCCACTTAATGTGTCTTAAACTTTTTTAATGCTTCTTAGTTGAGAGTTTTTTTTTTGAGGAATGAATTTTGTGAGAAATTTATTTCTGCTTGTTTTTCGGTGAGATTATTAAGTTTTAGTGCTTTTTGTGATTTATCGAAAATTGTGTGAATTTTTTGCAACGTTGCCAGATTTTCAGTAAATTTTACTTAATTTTAAGGACTTTTTGTGCTATGTTGCCAGATTTCCAGTTAATTTTGTTGAATTTTTGTGCAATTTTCAGTTAATTTTGTTGAATTTCATGCAAATTTTAAGAATTTGGTCCAACTTGTATGCTCTGTTGCCAAATTTACCAGAACTTTGAACCATAAACCCTGCCATAAACCTTAGTGACAGTCAAAACCACTTCCATAAATCTCAAATTGTACAAATCATCCCCAACGTCAACATTCCATCAAATAACACCCAACAATTAACATAATTTTACGTAAACTCATTTACAAACCAATTTTCAATCCCTTCCACAATTCCATTCATGACCAGAAAATTGCTACACACAACACAGAAAAATATTTAAATGTCATGCGAGGTGTGCCGCGTGCCTTCAAACCACCCACCTTGAAAAATGTTTTCATTTAACCAAAATAAAGTTTTCCAACCTTCCTCACACTTCCTGCATTGCACACGACATTCACAAATGGAAAAACAAGACAAAAATGATAATCGAAATATCAAAAAATTGAAAACGGAAAGAAATAAAAACAAGAAAATTTCAACGACCTAAAAAAAGTGCGCGGTTGATAAGAATTGATGGGTAAAATTCAAATGTTGATGACGATGATGATGATAAAGGAATGAAAGTCGAAGGGTGATGTAATTTAGGAGATAAGAGGAGGAAAATTTTATGATTATTGACGCAATACGCCGCAGCGCCTTTGAACAAAAAGGGGAAGACAAGAATTTTTATTGGGAATATTGCAGAGCTCATATCTTTTTTAAAGACACGAGTTTTTCTGTCTTTGATGGTGTTTTTGAATGGATGAAGGGATTGGTAATTGGGGGAAGTTGTTGAGATATTGAGGAAATTTTGTCATGCGTTATATTCGAGGTGAAAGTTTAAAGTCTCTCTCAAATATAGCGCATGGTTAAACTGTTTCATTTTGGTCCTGGATGTAGACTGGATGTTGAGTTTTGATCCAAATTTCAGCATTTCCTTCTCAACTTCAATTCAATACAGTTTCATACCAAACCCCAGACCATGAAAAAATGCACAAACGAGCAGCACAAAAAATTTATCGCATTTTCCTCCTCATGCAGATCAAAAATTTTATGTATTCTCAGAAGTATTGAACCATACAGTCTGAACATCCACAAAAAATGGAAACACAAAGAATTTCCATTCTTAAAAATGAAGAGAAACTTTTTTTAGATAAGAACATCCATGAAAAAAATGTTTCACCCTTGACAAAAGAAAGACGAAAGCAGAAATTAAAGTTAAGTGAAGTAAAAAATGCTGAAATGTGAATGGAAAAACTCATTGATGAGGGTGGAATTTCTGGATGAAAAGTAATGAGAAAATTAAAGAATTTGAAACGGATGTGAGGAAGAAATTAAAGATTAGGTCATGTTGGGTGAGATTTTTTTTGTATGCGATGGGAGGCAGGAGCGTAGCCAGAAATTTTCCATATGAATCCATGTTTTTTTGCATCTATTTTATATTTTTGGGAGGGATCTAAAAATTTTTTTCACATATATTTCAATCTCGAGGAGGGTCTGGACCCTATTTGACCCCTTGGATACACCCCAGGAAAGATTTAAGTAGTAAATGCAATTTTATACATGAAAAATTAGAAATTTCTACGCGTGCGTCATTTTGGAGAGAGACTTTAAACTGTTTCCCAAAAAATGACGCACAAAATATTCTTTCCATTGCCCAATTTCTCCCTAATCAAATTTTCCTCAATAAAACAGAACAAATTCACATCCTGTAAGCATTTAACATCAAGGAATCAACAGCAGCAACAAGAAAAACTTCTTCTATTTCCTTCTAAATAATTTTTCCCAATTCTTTCATCTAGATTGCAACATAAATGAATGAATGAGTAAAATTCGAGGGAGATGTAAAAATAAAAGAGCAAAATTGAAGTAAAAGTTGAAGACTGAAAAAATTTTCTGTATTTCTTGCGCTTCATGTTGCAATAAAAAAATTTCATCGTCTTCATCGTTTACAGTTTCTGTTTTAGACAAGGGTTGGTCATTTTTGAGGTTATATAGTTTTCTACACATTTGTTTTTAAAATGGTTGACTTGAAGAAGCTTTTGCACTTAGGGGTCGTTCGCAAATTACGTCACGCTTTTAGTGGGGAGGGGAGGTCAAAGAATTTGTGACAGTCCATGCAAAAGATTTTTTTCTTTGGAAAATTTGTGACAAGGGGGGAGGGGGGTCGAAAAAGTCGTTTTTTAGCGTGACGTAATTTACGAACGACCCCTTAGTTGAAGTAAGTACATCATTTTGTCCAAGCATTTTAAAGCGGCGTGCATCATATTTAGGAAAAGAGTGTAAAGTCTTCCTCAAATATGGCGCATGCAAAAAGTTTTAACGGAAATCCACACTAGAAGCATTATAGCATTAAAAATTTTGAGCATGCGTCATATTTGAGGAAGACTTTACACTCTTTTCCTGAATATGATGCACACAATTTAAATTTGAGTTAACGGTAAACTTTTGTAAATTTAGGTAATTTTATGCAGAATACTAAAAGAAAATTGAAACTTTTTATGGATTCTCAACCCCCAAAAGTGCCCACCCATTGCCTCCTACTACAAATTTCTCTTAATTTTCCTCTTCTTGTCTTGTTCTTTCTTCTTACTTTCCCTTATTCATCTTTATTTCTTGCAAAATTCCATCTTGTATATGTTGAACTTTCCTTTTTCATGTTTAATGGCTATCGATGCTGTGTTTTTTTGCTACTCTAACAAGCACCAAATGTGCAAAATTAAATGAAACATTTTTATTTCATTTATTTCTTTACAGATGTGAACAAGTTGAGGGAGAATTGTGAAGGAATTTCCAGTTGTATTTTTGGAGTTTTTTCTGTGTTTTTTGAGGGAAACTTTGGCTAAAATGTGAGAATTTCGAGAAAAATTTAGGCAAAATTAAAAAAATTAGAAATCATAATATGTTCCTATGCGTCAAAGAACAGTCTATTGACATTTAAAATAATTCATGTCGGCATTCATGTGATCATTATTTCAACAATAAACAGACATTTCAGGATAATGACTTCATATCAGACAATTCGAAATGTTCATTTTTACGATTTTTGTTGTAAAATTCATCGATTTTTGAGTCAGAATGAAAAACTTCAAACCGCAGTTTAAATTGAACAAAAACAGTGAAAAATAGTTTTTTTCAACTTTTTTATTCCAAACTAGAAAATTTTTCCATTTCCTTACATTTTTAAGTTTTTTCCAACAAAAAAAACTTGAAATTCGAGATGTAAAAAAAGTTTGTAAATTTTACTTACATTCTGTCAAGATGCACAAATGTAGAATAATCCAACAATAGAAGCGCTTTGTGGTTGACACTTTGAAATGTGATATCATGACTCATCACACACATACACACACAAATGATTTTTTTACTTTTCTGCTCGCTTTTTATGAAATTTTTATGTTATTTAATGATTTTTTTTTTGGATTTTTAGGGATACATTTTACACTGATTTTTTTTTATTTTTGTTGATTTTTAATCTTATGCAATTTTGGGTAAATATATTATTTTTTGACTATTTTTTATTTAATTTCACAATAGTTTTCACTTTTTTTACATAAAAAACTATATTCAAGCCTTTACTTTTCTGTATATTTCAACTTTACTATTTTTTCTATATTTTTTAAGTTTCGTTCATAAGTTTTAGTTTTCGGGGTTTTTATGATTTTTTTTTGAAACACGAAAGCTTTTTTATTTTGATTATTTTTTCTTTAATTAGTCCAGTTGAGGCCTTGATGATTTTTGATTCTGAAATTTAAAGAAAAATAAAGTTTTTAGTTTCAGTTATTCCTAAATTTTTTGCTTTTTTAAAAAATCATTTTAAATATTTCGAATTTATATACTTTTAAATTTCTAATATTTTATTTTTTTCACAAAAAGTTCAAAATTTTTAAATTTTTAAAAAAATATCAAAATTTTTAAATTTTTAAAAAAATATCAAAATTTTTAAATTTTTAAAAAAATTTCAAAATTTTTAAACTTTTAAAAAAATTTCAAATTTTTTAAATTTTTCAAAAACTATATTTTTTAAAACTAAAATTAAAAAAAAAACATTAATGATAAAAAATAAAATATTAGATAGCACAACGAATTTCAACTTTATTGGCGCCTTTTAATTTTAATTAATGGATCTCAAATTAATTAAACATAATCAAATTGATGTTATTTCCTATGTAAATTGGAAAAATTACACAGAAACGAAAAAGAAGAAAAATTAATTCGATGAAAAATGAAAAATCGATGTAAAAAGTTTTATACAAAATATTAGATATTGAAAATGGGAAAATTAATTGAGACTACGCAGAATTTGTTAAATCAATTAAGTAAAATATTGAAATCAAATTAATTTTGTTCATCATGGATGAAAAGTTCTGGCTAATTAAACGAATTCAGCAAATTTGTAGGAAAAAAAATTTTAAAAAAATTTTTTTATATTGCTAAGAAAATTAGGTAAATTAGTAAAAAGGAAAAATTTACAAAAATTAAGTTTGGTCTGTAGTTGATCAAAATGTAAAAACATTAAATCAAATTTAAAAAAAACTGAAATTTAAAAAGTTCAAATTAAAAAAAATCAAGTTTAAAAAAATTCAAATTTTTTTTAAAAAAAATCAAATTTAAAAAAAACTGAAATTTAAAAAGTTCAAATTAAAAAAAATCAAGTTTAAAAAAACTCAAATTTTTTTTAAAAAAATCAAATTTAAAAAAAACTGAAATTTAAAAAGTTCAAATTAAAAAAAATCAAGTTTTAAAAAAACTCAAATTTTTTTTAAAAAATCAAATTTAGAAAAAAATCAAACATCTAAAAACATTAAATTTTAAAAAAATAAAAAAATTTAAATCTAAAGAAATGTAGATTTTAAATTACTCACCAATTGCAAAAAGGTTCCTACTTTAAGCGTCAACAGCGTCAATAAATAATTCAAAACTACATCAACATTAAATTTTATCAGCTCTAATATCCATAAATATTAAAAGTCAAAAGCCGACACAAGGTTGATGTATGGATGGAAAATGTCAGTAATGAAAATTGGATGATAAAGTAACAAAGCGTCAAGATTAACGACGGATATTAATATAATTAGAAATTGTGAGAAAGAGACAGAGACAGAGACGATAAGGTTAGGTGAGGATATACACAGACATAAATGTAAAGTTAAGAGAGGTTAAATAGACGACGGGTAAGGATTAGAATGAATAAATTATGATAAACTTCTTCTTTTTTATGTTTTTTTCCACCAATTTCTACTTTTTTTAATTTTACGCTCGTAAATTTATTTTTTGTGACGCTTTTTATTCACTTTCGTGCTGCTTTTATGCTCCTTTGTCCCTTTTTTAATTCTTTATTATCTTCACTTTGGATTAATTTTTATTACGATGACTGTTTTATATCCCTTTGTGTCCGAATTGTGTTCATTAGCTGTATCAAGTTGTGAATTTGCACCTTTTTAATTTATCTGCAATGAAATGAGAAAAAAATTGGAAAATTTAGATAAGTTTTCTTGGGGGGGGGGGGGGGGGGTTAAGATAGCTATAAAATGTTTAGAAAATTAAGTTTTATAATTATTTAAAGCTGTAAACATTTTAGTACTCATTTCGTAGTTGTGGCTGAGCAAAATACCAAAATTATTTAAATTTTTATTTTTATTACTCTCAAATGTAAGTCGTCGCTTTAAATGCTCTTCAATTTGAGTCGTCGCTTTAAAAATATTTGAATTTTGAGTCGCCGCTTTAAAAAATATTTTCACCTTGAGTCGTCGCTTTAAAATACTGAGTTTGAGTCGTCGCTTTACAGTTTTAGAATTTTGAGTCGCCGCTTTAAAATTTTAGAATTTTGAGTCGCCCCTTCAAAAATATTTGAATTTTGAGTCGCCACTTTAAAAATATTTTCACCTTGAGCCGTCGCTTTAAAATACTGAGTTTGAGTCGTCGCTTTAGAATTTTAGAATTTTGAGCCGTCGCTTTAAAATACTGAGTTTGAGTCGTCGATTTAGAATTTTAGAATTTTGAGTCGCCACTTTAAAAATATTTCCAACTTGAGTCGTTGCTTTACAATTTTAGAATTTTGAGTCGTCGCTTTAAAAATCCTTGTATTTTGAGTCGTCGCTTTAAAAGCTCTCTAATCTAAGTCGTCGCTTTACTGAGCCTAACTCTGTTAATTTTCCTTAACAAAACCAATAAAAATTCACAAATTGCCTCAAGAATTTAACAAGAAAAACAAATCAAAACTTTTTCAGCTTCCCAATCCATCCTCTCCGCACCCCAATCAATATTCAACTTCTGCAGCAGATAACAAAATTTAAAAAAATGTTAAAAGTTCAATCAATATAAAAGAGAGAAATTTTCAAGTCAAACAGAAAAGATCAGAAAAAAATCTGTTCAAAGAAAAAAGTTAAATATAAAAAAAATCAAATCAATTTGAATGAGTAAGAAAAGTAAACAGAATTTAGGAAGCAAAGATGAAGAATGAGTAAAAAATCGGATTTTGTTCACATGAGCTGATGAGGAGGTCTTTGGGAGGAATATTGAGGAGAAAATATTACTCAAATTGAAGAAATCGAATTAATCGGCAGAATAAATTTATTTTATGATATTGAGATGACGTCCTTGTGGGGTTTTTGGATTGGAATATTTGAGGTTAGAATTGGTGTTTAAGAATCTAGTCCACAGTTTTCAGAGATTCTAACTAAAAAATCGCGTATTATTTTTAAAATAATCTAGTCTAAAATTCACATAATTATATCTTATAAGTGTAATAAGCTTCCAAATTCAATATTGAGTACACTAAATCGAAAATAAGAATTTGTTTGATATTAAGTATTATTTGAATATTTATTTACATGCTGAATATTTTTTCCAATTTATATCGATAAATGTTGCGTAATAAATTTCTCTTTTTTGTACATTTTATCTTGTATTTTACGTTAGGCGTTTTGATGGTGTTTTACAATTTTGATGATTGGTTTGTTATGTTAGAAACAATTCTTTATAAAAATCTATTACAAAATTTACAAAAATCTAGTACGAAAAGACAAAAATCTAGTACATTAATTCAGAATACAGTACAAAATTTATAAAATTTTGGCACGAAAGATTGGATTGACATTGACACAAGTCAGTAATTAGTTCAAAAATTGAGGACAGAGATAGGACACCGCAGGCTAGAAGGTGAGAATTATTTTTTTAAAATATTTTTGTGAATTTATCAAGTTGGGTTGAGTTGAGCTGAGCGTTACTCAGGCTGAGCGTCACTAGGCTGAGCGTCATCAGGCTGTGCGTCACTCAGCAGAGCGTTACTAAGCTGATCATCACTAGGCTGAACGTCACTAGGCTGAGCGTCATCAGGATGAGCGTCACTCAGCTGAGCATTACGAGGCTGTGCGTCACTAGGCTGTGCGTCACTAGGCTGAGCGTCATCAGCACAAAATAAATTTAATCTAAATTTCAGAATCTGTTTTACAAAAATCCCAACTCTAGTACACAGTAATGAACAGAACCATCCAAATTGAAGAAGACAAAGAAGACGATGAAAACTTTTTTATGTACCAATAAGCAATAAAATATTCATCAGAGAAAATTAATTGCTGCAGAAATGTTGAAAGGGAATTAATTGAACGAACCTTTTTCCTTCTCGATTCATTTTTTCCAATTTCAAATGCTGATTTAAAGTCAATAATTAATTAAAATTGAAAGCATTCGAGGATTGAATGAACCTTGGAAGGACGACAAAGCAAAAAAGGTCGATGAAAGTTCAAATTTGAATTTCTGGTGCGCATTAAAGTGATTGAAAATGACAATAAATGTCAATAAAGTTTTCTTGCATAAAAAAGATTGTTTGAAGGAACATTTGATGAGAAATGGGTTGTAGGCGTTAGCGGTGAATTTAACGAAGGAGTTTGGGAGATGAAATTGATGCTGCGCGTGTTCAAATGGTGTAAATATTGATGTTCAAGAGGAATTGTGCTGGGAATTAGGTTATGATGATCTGATTTTTCTTGCAAAGCAGCAGTTAAAAATTTGAATTTTTCAAATCCGTTAAAACTTGAATTTTTCAAAGCCGTTAAAATTTGAATTTCTGAAAACCGTTAAATTTGAATCTTCATTTAAATCTTCAAATATTCTTCTAATTTATTAATTTCTTTTAAAAATCATCTAATCTACTTCTCCTAATTTTTCAGTCTGTAAACTTTTTCATTGCTCATGTCTTTGACTTGTCTTGGACAGTCATGTCTCACACTGATGAACATTAAACAAAAGAAAAGTAAAACATAAATTTATCCATGACTGAAATCTGCTTTGGTTTAAATGAAAAGTTAAAATAAAGTGAAATATTTAATATTGTTTCATGTTGAAAATTTCTCCGTCTAGACGGATATTCGTTTTCCATGGTGATGATGATAATGATGATGAGGGGATGTTGGCAATATTAACAGAATTGTTTGAATTGAATTGTTTCTAGAATTGAAATTTTGAAGATTTCATCAACTTAACCTCAAAATTGTTCAATATTTTCTATCTTAACCTAAAAATAAATCATTTTTTACCAACATAACCTCAAAATCATCCCGAAAATGTCAAACGAGACAGAACTTGACACAAAATCAACCAGAAAAATCCCAAAAGAAACCAAAAGAACTTTATTGACAATTGAGCTTGCCCCGAAAGCCCAATAACAAGCTCAAATCTGACATAATGTCATTGTACATTCAAAACAACACGAAATCTAATAATAAAATGAGCAAATAAAAATGAAAATGGTTGCCAGTAGCACTCAGTAGATATAAAATAACAGAAAATAATGCGAGAATCTGAGAATGTCCAAACAACAACAACAACAGACGAAAAGAAAGAAAAATAGAAATCTCTGTACATACACATGTCAAATAAAAATGGCACAGAAGAAATTGCCCTTCTTGTCATGTAATTGATTGCTGTATGTAGAGATGGAGCACATACATGGATGAGATGAGAACAATAGTTTAGGAATTTATGCTGTAAGCAAATAAACACAATAGACACAAAATTTTTCGTACATGTTTTTACTTCTCTCATTTTTTTTAGGTCAAACTTGTATGGAGCTGAGCAGGAAGATGAAGGAGAAATTTTCAGACAAATAAGTTGAACAATAAAAACTGGCTTTTTATGGGGAAAAATTTTTATGAATGAAAAAGTTTGCGAGAGCTGATTTTAAGGTATTTTGATTGTAAAATCTTCGAATTGTCAACATAACCTCAAAATTTTGATCAATTTGTGGACATAACCTCAAAATTTCGGACATTTTGTAGACATAACCTCAAAATTTCGGAAATTTTATCAACAAACCTTTACACAATTACCCAAAAATGCGTTCCATCAATCCCCACTCCAATATAAATTCCTCCATATCTTTTCATGTGTTCGTGATAAGAATTTTTAGGTTAAAAATTTTTTGAGTTGGAAATTTTTTTCACAATAACGAGAAAATAAAAAGTTTTTTTTGTGTGTATGTGAGTTTATTGTGCTGTATTGTTTGAGCAGAAAAATTGTGAAATTTTTGTGTACATTCACAAAGATGTGTCATAAATAGAGAGAACAGAAGAATAAAAAGAAAAGAGAATATAATGGAATGACAAGCAAAAAAGTTTGAAAAATGATTTATGGAAAATCGTGGGAGATGTGAAGGAATTTTTGGGAAAAGTTTTGAAATAAATGCTGTTGATTTTGGGACTTTTAAGTTAAAAATTATAAATTTATTTATATTAAATTTTATGGTTCTTATCCTCAACATTCTGAGATTATATAAACAAATTGGTTATAATTTTGAGGTTATGTTGAAAAATTGTCAAAAAATTTTGAGGTTATGTGGACAAATTGATCAAAATTTTGAGGTTATGTGGACAAATTGTTCGAAATTTTGAGGTTATGATCACAAATTGTTCCAAATTTCGAGGTTATGTTGACAAATTGTCAAAAAATTTTGAGGTTATGTTGACAAATTGTTCCAAATTTCGAGGTTATGTTGAAAAATTGTCAAAAAATTTTGAGGTTATGTTTACAAAATTTCTACAAAATTTTGAAGTTATGTTGACAAAGATGAGGAACAAAAAGTCAAGAAAACAGCACGAGTTCTAAAAAACAATTAACATAAGCGTGACTCATTTGAGTCTCATAATAATAGTGACTGTACTTTACATTTCTGATACAATTCCATTGGTCATATATGCGTAACTGAATTGACCACAAAAACGAGACAATAATTTTTAATCAGCATCTCATATTATTCAAATGTTGTTTGTTTCATTTGTAATTCATAATTTGACTCACAAGCATCAG
The DNA here is from genome assembly GCA_963573255.1 of Chironomus tentans. NCBI lineage: Eukaryota > Metazoa > Arthropoda > Insecta > Diptera > Chironomidae > Chironomus > Chironomus tentans. Next base: position 1,700,517 of record OY754305.1, read on the forward strand.
AAATACTTAAAACTTCATAATTTTGATTCACATTCTATTAAAGCAACTGTTGGGAGGGTTTGCATGTTAATAAGCATCTGATATACATTTAAGATGGTTAAAGGACATTTATTAATGTGAGTTTGGTTAAATTTAAGTTTCAAACAGCTCAAAATCCCACCTTTGCCGATTTAAAACTCCTGAGCTTCCAATCAATTTTAATTTAATTATTATTTCAGTTTTATGATCGGTATTCTTCAACATTTTGAGAACACAATGCCAATTAACATTGACTGCAAGTACGATCTTCAGCTTTTGACATTCTTGACCAAAATTTACCGCTGTGATGTCCAGAATCAACTTGACATAATATTAGAACATTCAAGAGTCATAACATTAGCCAATGGAACCCACAAACCTGATGAATCTAACGATAACGTAGTATGCTTTGCATCTTATGGAAATAACGTTCACTATTTTCCTCAAAACCTACAAAATGTGTTTAAAAATTTAAAGAGAATCAGCATTCAGGAAGGTCGATTAAAGGAGGTTAATCAAGTAGATCTGAAACCATTTCCTCAACTTACTGAGCTGCTTTTAGCAAATAATGACTTAATTGTCCTGGAGAATGGTGTCTTTGAGTATAACATGGAATTAATGCTTATCGACCTTTTCCAGAATAAAATTATTCACATTGGTCAAAATGTATTTGAGGGTTTGACTAAGATGAATTTTTTGGATATCCGGTCAAATGCTTCAAATGCTGGTCAATGCATTAATATGATTGCTGAAAATAATTTACCTGCTTTGCATGAAGTTATTAAACAATCCAAGTCTAATTGCACTAATCCAGAGTTTGTGGCTATAAAAGCAGGCTTGAAGGCACTTGAGGATGAATACGCATTCGTCATGAACGAAACCTATGAACCATTTAGCGAAAAAGTTATGAAATTCCGAGATAATTACAAAAATTCGTCATTTATGAGCTTGTCATCAGTCAATGAGGCAATCAACTTATTTTTAGACATTAATAGACAACCGATGTGGATTATGACGAGGCAAATGAAGCAGTTAGAGAAGACTATGATGGAATCTAACAGGATAATGATGAAGAAGATTGAAGGAATGGAAAAGAAACCAAACTTGATGGAAATAGCAACATCAGATTTCAGCAAGTGGACCATCATTGTAGTTTTTTCTATCATCGCTATGGCTGTTGTCTACAGAAAGGTATTTTATCATTATAGATTTCCAATTATGATGATTTAGTATACCCGGTTTGTTGGGTATACTCCCTAGCGTATACTTATATATGCAAGTATACCTTAGGGTATACCCTAGTGTCTTAGCCAGGGGGGTCACCCTACCAAAGCTTCTGGCTACGTCACTGACTCTTAATAATTATTCCTGCTTATTTATTGTAAAAGTAAATTATTTAAAAATATCATCAACAATTGTCTTAAAAGACTTTCAACACCATATTTTCCTCGTTTCATTTCTATTACAAAAAGAAAAGTATTAAAGAAAATATCTTCGACTCTCTTTTTCCACCAGAAAATTCCCAAACCGCACATTCATTTTGCAATGTGCATAAATTTTTCTTTTTCCACTTCCTTTTTCATTTTGTTGAGGTACATTTACTGCTGTGCTTCATACATCCACTGTGTACATAAAAAGGTAAATACATATATATTTGTGTTCTTATTGACGGTAAATATGTGCAAATGTAAAGATACAATTTGGGTTTGTGTGCATCTGTGTGGAATTATGTGTGTGTATGTGTAAATTTATGAACGGGTTGAAATGTAAACGAAAACATTCACACATGACCTAGAATTGCAGAAAACATGGAGCGAAATGGCATTAAACATAGCGTGAAGTATGATTATGGAGACGGGTCGACATGCAGACATGGAAATTGGAGTAGCTGGTAAAGGATTTCTGGGAAACTTCTTGGTTTTATAATTCTTTTGAGGTTATGTTTACATCAAATCTACCAAATTCTAAACTAAAGCTTCAAAAATATCAATTTGATTCCAAAGAAAAAATAAAATAATAAAATTTGGATACAAAAAGTCAAAAAATTTAAAATTTGGTGCCAAAAGTTACAAAACCAAAAAATTTGGCGCCAAAAATCTTGGTAAAACAGAAACACATTGAAATCTCAAATGCATTTCAATTTTATGCACGTTCCTCTATAAAATAACTGCAAATGTTCATTAAATTCCTCAAATTATGACCTAATTTCCACTATAAACCACCCATACCCTCCCCCAATCCCAATCCAGCTGCATGTGCAAGGATTAAACTAAAATGAATGGAAGACGGAAGGAGGGTAAAATTAAATGGCACAGTGAGACACATACATAACAGCATCAAAAGATCGAAAGCGAGAATGAGTTGAGATATAAAATTTTTAGCGTACTAGAAGGGAATGTAGAGCAAGTGGAGCACATGAGATAACACACAAGACGACATGAAATGAGATGTCATTAATACACATTTTTTATATGAACATCTACGCCATTCATTTCATTTCATGGCACAATGTGCACTTTTTTCTTTCTCTCTCCATTCTTCGTTCTTTATTATTATTTCAATCTATTATTCTCGTCTATGCTACATCATTCTGTGTTTGCGATATGGATGTCGTGAGACAAGACGGGGGTGAAATGTGAATTTATGAAGATGATAAAAAATTTCATCACATTACACAATAAAAGATTTTTTTCTTGCTGCTCCTTCTTGTGTGAGCTGCTTATTTATTAAAGAAATGGATGATTGTGACAAATTTGATTGAATAGAAGAGTTAGTCTGTGAATTAAATGAGGGGAGTAAGGAACGGGTGCAATTTCACAATAGTAAGCTTTTTTGAGCACTCTTTTGAACTTAATCTCAAAATGTTGCTGATTTTCTCAATTTAACCTTAAAAATTTTCATATTTTTTCAACTTAACCTCAAAATGTTGCTGATTTTCTCAATTTAACCTTAAAAATTTTCATATTTTTTCAACTTAACCTCAAAATGTTGCTGATTTTCTCAATTTAACCTTAAAAATTTTCATATTTTTTCAACCTAACCTCAAAATGTTGCTGATTTTCTCAATTTAACCTTAAAAACTTTCATATTTTTTCAACTTAACCTCAAAATTAATCAGTTTTTTTCAACCTAACCTCAAAATGTTGCTGATTTTTTCAACCTAACCTCAAAATTTTTATTCACATAACCTCAAAAATAAAAATATTCTTTAAACATCCCATAAATTTTAAAGCCATCACGCAAACACACAACTCAATTTTAATTCATTTTTGTGCCAATGCACTCAACATTTTCATTCTTGAATCAAAAAGGTCTACAACCTCTGAGAGGCCAAAAATACACAATGCATATAGTTTTAGGCCAATTGCCAATAAAAAAGGATTTTTTCTTGTTCTCTTGAAATGGATGGGTTTAAAAATAAAAAGAATTTTTTGATAGAAAAAGGAGAAAATTTTAGTAATATTTTTGTAGCTTTAAGGAAAATTTGAAATTTTTAGATTATGTTTGAGAGGAAAAGAGGTTCAACTCGAATCCACCCGCCCTCTGTCTATCCATCATCATAATCTGGAATATCTGCAATTTATTCACTTTTAACATCCCTTACACAACCCACATAAGAAACATTCAACCCCAATTGACATTTTCAACATCAATTGACAACAAAGGCACCAACCAGAAGTGTAAAAAAAAACTTTCCGCAAAGCTCCAATTTTTCATCCCATCGAAGGCAAAATGTAAACATCATCACTCATTTTTCATCTCATTTCCTCACCCAAATTCAATGTAATTTCTTTTTTTGCACTCGATTTTTTTTATTTAACTTCAGCAAACGATTCAAAGTCGAAAGTGACACAAAACCTTTTTTAATATCTCAGATGCACTTGATGACACATTGTGCAAAGTTTACTCAGCTCTTTGTCACTTGACATTTGAGAGAATGTCTTGTTCCTCCCTCGTATCTCGATGACATGGTCGATTTCGATTCAATTCAATTTCAAATAATGTCGGACAATGACTGTGCAAAGTTACATAATGATTTGAGAAGCACTTTTTTCAAGGCTTTCACACTCGGGATTTTTGGGATTAATCCCGAAAAATCCCAAAAAATCCCAAAAATCCCAAAAAATCCCAATTTTTCTACAAAAATCCCAAAAATCCCAAAAAATCCCAGAAAATCCCAGAAAATCCCAAAAATCCCAACATTTTTAGCACATTTTCCAAACTCAGTGTGAATGTATTTTTGTATGTAGGTTCCTTGACTATGTCTGGAACCGACGCCATTTTGGATTTTGAAGGGTTTGCAACTACGCCAAAGTTAATTATACTATAAATTTTGATATATTTTGATCAAATGAGCTAAAATTTTGTATGTAGGTTCATTGGCTGTGCCTGATTATATCAGGAAACTGACGTTATATTGGCAAATCGCAGAGAATGTGGAACGTGAAAAATTGAGTTGTAATTCTTCTTCAACTTGTCAAATTTTTTCTCAAATTTTGTAAAAATTTATCATTATTAAGCTGTTTTTTCAGCAAGTAAGTATACGTTAGCCAATTATAGACTCTAAATTCACATTTAAATATTCTCTAAGCGCTTGTGTGACCTTCCAAGATTTTTTTTGAGTAATTTTTATTAATTTAATCATGAAATAGCTATTATTAGCTTCAGGTTTTAACCAAAATTAATTTATGAACTCAAAATAAAGCAGTCACTGAAAGTTTTTCTCAGTAAAAAGTGTTCTCGTAAAAATTTGATCTAAAGTTGAATTCCACAGTTTTGTGACTTTCCGAGATTTACAAAAATGGAAAAATTTCATTAATTAATGAATTAGAAAGAAAAAATAGTCACAACCGCTTATTCTTCTTATAATATTGCAGCAGATTTGTACTAAAATTGTTTACATAAATGCATTAATTAATGAAAAAATCAACTAAAAAGTTTTGTCGAAAAATTTTTTTTTTGAACTGGATTTGCGAGATTATTAAAATGGGCCTGAATATTAAGGATTTTGTTATCATTGATCATAATTTATTTTTGTTTGATTCGTACATGCTTTTTAATGTTTTTCAGTTTACAAACTGTATAATACTTTAATATTATATTATATCAACAAAAAATTATAGATTTTTTATGTTTAAAGAATTCCACTACTGAGAATTTTTGTCTCGATTTAATATTTCTTAATTTTCTACTTATTTGACTACCAAAGCATTGATTTCTGATTTCTGATTGAACTTTTTCCAAACGTTATCAATTTAATGTGATTTTTCACTCTTACTTTCTCTTTATGCTGCGCTAAAGATATCCAAGTTAAAGTAAATTAAATTTCGGTAAATTTCGTTTGAAAGTTTTATTAAAAACTTTCATACATATTTTTTGGCTAATTTAAATAAAAAAATTAAGATTTTTACTGCTTTTTACTTTTAGTAAATTTGCATTTGAATTTTAAATCAAACAGCGAAAAAATCATCTCAGATTGATGAAGAAATGAAAAAGTTTTGGTGTTTTTTTTTTGTGAAAATTAATAGATATGTAAAATTTGGTTGTTTCCCAAAAAATTCAGCATGAGTAACCTGATTTTTTAGACTTTTTCATTAACTGCTCAAAAAATCTAAGCATATTATATATCAAAATATACTACTCAATTTTATATTAAATACCTCTTAACTTATAACAAAATAATCAACAAACCCTCAAATTACTGATGCTGAAAATATATTGTCCATCTCCATATACTTATATTGTTTAATTAAAGAGAAAACACACTATTCCTTTTTTTAGTGTTAATAACACATCAAATGATGAAAAATAAGACTTAATACATTGTCAAAAGGGTTTAAAACATGCATTTTTAAACAGAAAAAGCTAAAAAATTATCCTAAATTCCGTTCACTTGTATTACCTCTTTGATTAAACAATATAGGAATGTGTAATATTTTAAAACCATTAAAAATCATGATTATCGGTGTAAATAATTAGTATTTTCTGAATTAAAGTTTCTTATTTATGCTATTTTTAACAAAATCCGTCGATTTTTGTTTTTCCACTGAAAAACAACATAAAAACTTAAATAAGTTAACAATTAAGCACATTTTCGACCAAGTATGGTTCAAAATGAATAGTTTTTGTGCTTTACATCAGGTTTGCATCAGAAATCAATGGTTAAATAAGCAAAAAATTAAGAAATATTAAATTGAGACAAAAATTCTCAATTCGAGAACTACCCTAGAGTAGTCAAAATGCAAATTTCAAGCCATTTTTATATGGTGCACCAGGGTAAAATGGTACAAATTAATATTTTCTGGCAAAATTAGTTGTTCTAATAATTTTTGAGTATATTTTTACACAGTAGGATTGTTTAAAAGACCTTAAAATCTGTAAAAATTAACATTTCGATGATTTACTACAATTCATTACACAGTAAACAATGTTTCAAAGCACTTTTGTTAAACCATAAAAAATATATTTTCCAAAAAAATTCTCAAAAATCCCAAAAAATTCCAAAAAATCCCAAAAATCCCAAAAAATCCCAAAAATCCCAAAAAATCCCAAAAATCCCAATTTTTCTACAAAAATCCCAAAAATCCCAGAAATCCCAAAAAATCCCAAGCCAATTTTTCGAGTGTTTACGCCTTGACTTTTTTTTGAATTGTTTGAGTTTGATAGATAGGTGTGTCGGTTGTAAGGCATTTTTAGGTAGTTTGTCTGAAATTTTTGGTTGAATCTGATTCAGGAAATTAGGAAAATATGATTTAGGTCATATTTGGGGAGACACTTTACTGCTTTTCCCAAATATAGCGCACGAGACAGCTTTTCACGAGATTAATGTAAATTTGACCAAAAAGTCACTTAAGAAGTCCTCAAACTTAATCAAATGACCCTATTTCTAGTCCAAAATCCCCCTATATGTCCACCAAACCCATGCTAACCTCATCATTTCCTCCAACTTATCTCGTCAATTTCTCATCCTCTTTAATTTCCTCTTTCATTTCCATTTTCATTTTCAACTTTATCAATCATGTTTGAGTCATACACATCGTCAACAGACATCGGCCACTCAATCAGAATGGAGCACTTGAAAATGAAATAACAGAAAAAAATAAAAACAAATGAAATGTTTGAGCATGTTGGAGTGAGAGATGTGGAAGCAAGCTGAAGAAAGAAAATAAGAAAGAGTGATTTCTTTTTAATGAATGAAGCTGATGGTGGGGTCCATTTGGAGGGGATTTGTTGAGCTTTGTGATGGATTTTGTCAGATTTTTGCCTGACTTTATCTGAATTTTGACCGACTTTTTCCAAATTTTTGTAAAAAGTTAACAAAATGTTAAAAAAAAGTAACCAATGCTAACCGTTGTCCACTTAATACCTCTCATCATTTCCCCTAAAAAATTTCCACCATAAAAAATCTTGATGACTTTGATGACATAAATAAATATGCTTTTGCCTTTCAATTTCCTATCAAAAAAAGTCCTCTTCTTTTTCCTCTCTTTCATATTGACATTGAATGACACACTGGCTTTTGCGGCTTCTTTTTTCCTTTTCAATTCTTTTTTTTGTGAAAAAATTTTCTTCTTGTTCTTTCTTTCCTTTTTTACGAACGATATAGTCGGAATATATGATTGAATTGAAATTTGTTAGTGATTTTCTTTGTCATTGTTATTATTGTCATTATCGACAACAAACGTTGATGATGATGGAGCAGACACATGACAGTCAATGAATGAAAGGATTTTGTACGAACATGACAAAATAATGAATGAGAATTGAATGGAATTGAAGTCTTCATTATGGTTTTGATTTGTTTGACAATATTTTTTTTCGATGGAAATTCTTTGTGGGTGTATTAAAGCGAAAATTGGGGTTAGAATGTTGTAGCTTTTTTGAACTGTTTGGGGAATTTAGGCAGGTAATCAACAAATTTGAATTTTTCGTAAAGAATTGACATATTTTCAATAAAGTTTTCAATTTTAAGGTTAAGTATAAAATTTCACAATTCTTGGGTTAAGTTTGGTCATCTTGGTAATTGTTCAAATTTGTAGGTTTAATTCGGTCATCTCGGTACTAAAATATTCAAATTTAAGGTTAAGTTCAGTCATCTCGGTAATTATTCAAATTTGATGACTTAATTCGGTCATATTGGTACCAAAATATTCAAATTTGCAGGTTATAGTCAGTAATTTAGGTTAAAAAGCCACAAGATAGAAAAAAAACCCAATCAGCTGTCACAAAAGCACAATTCTCCACCACACAATTGTTCATCCCACCTCAACACCTCTCACAATATCACAATCTTAACCAATTGACACAAAAATCAATAAAGTCAAGTCACACAAAATTTTCTCTTCAACCAAACTTTTTGAACATTTCCAACGAAAAAAAAAATCTCATCATTAATCTCGAAAAACTTTTCTTGATTTTTTCTGTCTTACCATCGAAATCAGATTCAATCCGAAAAGCTTCTTCATAAACTTTTTTTTCCATGTTACAGCATCGAATTTGATTAATTCTTCGTTTGCGTCACAGCCAGAATTGTGTATTTTTGTTGGCTGTTGTTGTTTGGTGATATGAAGCATAAATGAGAATGGAACAAAACTAAACTCGACACATGAATGTTGTGTTCAGTGGAAATGATTTGATTTGAAAGTTTTGTGACAATTGAGTGGATCTTAGGTTGATATTAGAAGGATTTGAAGGGATCAGTAGACGATTATTTTTAAAAATTTGAAATTTAAAGATTAAAAAATCGGAAAAAAATATTCGTGCGCCATTTTTTGGGAAAACATTAATGTGTCTCCCTGAATATAACTTTTTGGAATATGACTTGTGCTGTCGTATTCAAGAGTCTGATACTGATAAAAAGTCAGTTAATCAGTTCCGCACCTTGGTCCTACCTTCCTATCTATCATAGCAACACATCATACTTCAGTAATTGTTAGTTCAAGCGAACTCAAATCATAAATCCAAAACAATTTTTCTCATTTCAATAATTTCTTCTAGAATCTCCTGTGAAAAGTATTATTCATCATTATGGATCTAAATATAAATTCAATGTGGAGGAGTAAGGATCATGTGCAGTAAACAAGGGAAAACAATTTAATGAGTTTGACTTGCATTAGCCTTCTGGAAGACTCTTGAGCTGTAAACATGAAATTAATTATAGAAAATAATCGGATTAAAAATTGAAAACAAAAGGATTTTGTTAATTATTTCCATAATTATGTGTGTTGGAGGATTTTGATGAGTTAGGGGACAACCCTTTTGAGATTTAGTTCTTAGTTTCACACCCCTTTTTGAGCTTTAGTTCATAGTTTCACACCCCTTTTGAGCTTTAGTTCATAGTTTCACACCCCTTTTGAGCTTTAGTTCTTAGTTTCACACCCTTTTTTGAGCTTTAGTTCTTAGTTTCACACCCCTTTTTGAGCTTTAGTTCTTAGTTTCACACCCCTTTTGAGCTTTAGTTCATAGTTTCACACCCCTTTTGAGCTTTAGTTCTTAGTTTCACACCCCTTTTGAGCTTTAGTTCTTAGTTTCACACCCATTTTGAGCTTTAGTTCTTAGTTTCACACCCCTTTTGAGCTTTAGTTCTTAGTTTTACACCTTAATTAGCTCCGCTAATTAACCTCAAAATTCAACTAAATTCCTCAAAATTTAATCAATTTTCTTATGTAAAACCCGTCAACATTATATAGAAATATTTTGTAAAAACATCTTTAAATGATCAAAATTCAAACATTTCAGCACATTTATGAATACCTTCGAGAAATTATTAACAAGTACACCTTCGGAATATCTTATAACACTGCTCAAACAAGATTTTGTTACAAAAATTTAAGGAATTCTTAGAAGGATCTTTTCTTCATTTTGTAACACGAGCGAATAAAGTTGGGTAGAATTTTGCTGAAAATTCTCGAAGTTAATTTAGAAAATTTTCATAAGATGAACGAGTTGCACGGAAAGTTTTCTTAATGAGCTTTCTTCTTTGCTGCTGTAAAAGTTAATTAATTTTGAATTTTAAAGGAATTTTCTTCTTTGATGTTCGAGAATTTGACTTGGTTTGCAGGTAAAGTTGTTCAGGTGCCTTCACACTAGAATTTTTAGGTTCAGGTGCCTTCACACTAGAGTTACAAAGTTCAGGTGCCTTCACATTAAATTTTTTGATTTAAATTGACCAAATTATCCAACATTATAAATCATTTTCATCACAAGAGAAAAAAAATCATAAATCAAAATTGAACATTTAAAAACTTTATTCAAAAATTCATCCTGACATTTTTGTGAAAAATTCTTCACATCCTCCACAAACCGAATGACAAATGAGTCTCCTTCCTTGCCAGTTTTGCCACACCGACAAATATTTCAAGCAAATTTTTCTCTTCCTTTTTAAATCACATCCATAAAGACATCACATCACACATGTATTTTTGAGGAAATTTCTTTCATTTATGAAAAATTTTCTTTCGCACATTTCGGTGACGAGGAAAATGAAGAAAATTTTTTTCTCATTCATTCACACATTCATGGAAGGATGAGGGGTGTTATGAGTTATTTTTTTGAGAGAAACACGTGCAAATCTGGCAACGTTGCATTTTTCTCCATTTTCAAATCCGTTCCGTCGAAATTTCCATTCATTTTTCATTTTCTCATTTAATTTATCATCACATTTGTGTTTGTTTATTAAAAGAAGCACAAATACATGCACGTGCACAAATACAGATGCAAATGGACTGAGATGAACATGCTTATGGGATAAATGGGTGCTAGTTGAGGGGGTCGGGAGGGTGTGAGGCAGTCAGAGGAGATAAATGTTGAACGCAAATCGATAATGAAAGCGGCTGCGGCACCAAAAACAACATTTTTTTCTTTCTCTGTGCGTCTCTCTTGAAATTTTCAACTTTTGCTTGTATTTGTGTGGAACTTTTGGTGTGTGTTTGTGAGATGCTCATGAAAAATCTACAAAGTTATTTTTTTCTAGCTTTGGAAAAACAAAAACAAAAAAATTATTTTGAGAGAATTTTTTTCCTCTCTTTTTGGCCCCACTAGGAGGGAAGGGGGGACTGAACTCTCTCAGCAGCATTTTCTCGCAGAGGACATACACAAAAAAGAAGAAGAATTTCATGAATTTTTAATTTCATGTGAAGTGCTTTAATGTGCTTTTCATTTGATTTTTTTAAAGAGATTCCTTTCAACATGAAATTTTTATTTACTCGTGGGATTTTTTTTACTTTTCTTCTTTATTACTTATGTTTTTAATAGATGTCTTGTATATGAATTGCGATGAGATGTATGCGTGGATGTAAAATTCCTAAATTGAGATTGTTTTGTATTTCTGATGAAGATTTATTTAATTCTTTTTTTGTTTGACTTTTCTTGTTTTTGACGAACTTTTCTGATGAATTGAAAATATGTTTTGTTAAAAAAAATTGTGAAGGCGGGTTGGCACGTTTTGTGCACCTAGTGTGAAGGTACCAGGGGCGTATCCAGAAATTTTTGAGGGGGGGTTTTCAAATCTCATAAGTGGACCCACAACCCTCCCCCCCCCTGAATACGCCCCTGGAAGGCACCTTAACATCATTATTGTGCATCTAGTGTGAAGGCACCAAATAATTTTTTGACCACCTAGTGTGAAAGGGGTCTTAACATTTTTAAGCTCATAGTGTGAATATGCCCTAAAATTAGTTATGAATCTAGTGTGACCTGAATATTAATTATGCATCTAGTGTAAAGACACCTAAATATACACCAAGACATGTCGAGATGCTCCAATTTTCATCAAAATAGACACCCACACACATAACAAATGACAACAAAAGCTTTTCAAAATTAAATTAAAATCACTCTGCTCCCAAAATTCTAACGACAAGCTCATTAACTAATTAACCTCGAAAACCATCAACTCGTCAACATCAGAATCGAAATTTACAAATTAAAACGAACAAATTAGCTCATTAAAATTGCAACACATCATTTCATCATGCTTTGATCGAGACCTGGAATAATCAATTAGCATGTTTGACAAAATGTGTTTTAATTCTGTAAAACAAAAAAGGAAAATTCATGAAAATTTAATTATCGACAATCAGGTTGAAACATCAAAGGTGATTATTGATGAGTTGGTGTTGTGTGAATTTAGTTGTGGGCTTTGGATTGCGTTACACTGGACCATAGATGAGTTTTTGGGGCATTTATATAGAATTTTGCACATTTTTACTCAATAATCCCCTAAAATTGCTAACAATTTGTCTCATCTTTCCGCCAAACATTTCACATTATTAAAAACTGCTTCACCAAAAGCATAACAATTTCCCCAAAACTAATCCCATCAGTGACATTTCACAAAACACTGTCTCATGCTGCAAAAAATGTCCTCGTCTTTTGAGAAACTTTTCATTCATTTTTATTCATGATTGGGATTAAAAAAGGGATGAAAAAAAGATGCTGAGAAAGAGGATGCAAATCCCTCGAATTAATCCACCAGTAAACTTTATTTCTATGGTCTCAAAAGCTTCACGTTTGGAATGAATGAAGCATATTTTTTTCTCGCTTTAATTTTTCCTTCTTATTTTATGTTTTTTGTGCTTTTAATCTCAGTAAGATGGGAATGGATGGGTAGGAAGGGGGGTTCATAGTGCGTTTTTCTCAATGAGAAGAAATTTCAGTTCCAATTTAATTATTATTAATTTTTTGGCATTATCGTGAAATATTGCCTAGTTATCAGCATGAGCGCAATTTAAATGGATTGAGAAAAATTAGCGCGTTTTTCTCAAAACGGAAATTTTCTAAATTTGTTAAACGATTTTGCGAAATAAGCAATTCTATTAAAAATTATTAAAATGAGCGCGTTATTAACGATTGGAACCAAAAGATCTTGGTTTTCAAGTTTCAAATCATATGTTGAGGGTAACAAGCCTCTCTAAGAACAATCCTCCATTTTCTTTCACTTAAATTAAAAATAAATTGAAAAAAATTCCTTTCCTTTCAGTCTCTTTGACGCTTCAATTTGTTGATAATTAAACTTAATGCCAAAGCTTCAGAATAAAATAGAACACAGTAGAAAGAATCAGAACATTACACAAAGCCCTCCCCAGACAAATTTCCTAAGCTCATAAAAATTTCCTAAAATTAGAAACTCTCAAATGTCAAAGGAAGAAACAGAAAAGTCAACAGCAGGAAATTCTTTACATTAATTTATGGCCATGAGGCAAAATGTGAAGGTAAATTTTTTTTTCTTATTTTGTAAATAAAAGTGAAAGGAAATATTTTCATGTTTAATAAATTTGAGATGATGAAAAAAATTAGATTTTGGCATTCGTTTGAGACATTTTTGATGAAGTTTTATTTAATATGGATAAGATGGGTATTTTTGAATTAAAGTTCAAGTGTGACGATACCTGAACCATACAATTCTATTGCGAATACACCTGAACTTCAAAACTCTAGTGTGAATGCACCTGAACCTCAAAAATTTAGTTTATAAGACACCTGAACCTCATAAATTCTAGGGTAAAGACATCTTTACCTTACAACTCTAATATGAAAAAAAAACTGATCCGCAAAACTTTAGTGTGAAGACACCTGAACCATACAATTCTAGTGTGAAGACACCTGAACTTCAAAACTCTAGTGTGAATGCACCTGAACTTCAAAACTTAGTGTGAATGTACCTGAACCTCAAAACTCTAATGCAAAGGCACCAGAATAACTACTCAACTCCCACTCCATTAAAATTCAATGCGAAATAATTAAAATTCCAAATCAAAATCCTAAAATCCATACAAATATGACAATCATCCTCAAGGGAAATTTTTCATACATTGTTATGTGAATTTTGAATGGTTTTTAATTAGAAAATTTTCAATGCAAAATGATTAATAGATTCACAATCCATGTATTGTTTAAATATCAATGAGACATAAAATCTATCTGAAAATAGATGATAAATTATAGACGAAATAGTTTGCATTGTTAGTTTTGAGGATTTTACTGTCTTGAGAATTTTAGATTTGTTTTAATTATGCTGAATGGATTTGATGTTTAAAGATGGGAGGGGGGGGGGGGGTGGGTACATGGATGTAGTCTGCATTATGTGCGTACAGAGTATGAATGTCTTTAATAGACTATATTTGAATTTATAATGAACAATAAAATATAATTTGACAATCAATTTAACAAACACATTTTGAATTGAACAAATAAATTTAAAATAGTTTATAAATTTAAATTTTCGTAAAATATTATATAAAAATAATTGAATTTTAATTTTTGAAAACCTTTTAATTTCAAGCTTTGAAACTATTTAACATTTGGATGTTTATGAATTTTTTTCAAATTTTCTAAACATTTTAACTTTAAATTCTAAAATTTAGACTATAAACATTATTTTATTTTTAATTTATACTTACTTTTTTAAACTTCAATGCATTTACTCCTTGATTTTATTATTATATTTTAATTGTCATCCAAATATATTACTTTATAATTTTTTTTCTTAAATTCACAGAAAAATAATTTTTCTACTTTTCACAAAATACTTTATTTTCTATAAAATTTTTTGGCAATAATTCTTTTTTTTCTACAATTTTTGTTATTTTTTGTCGTCACTATTCTTACAAAAATTTTGATTTCCTTTCTGCATTTTGTTATTTCAGCACTTTTATAACTTTTGATTTTCTTTGTTTTGATTTAAGATCTTCTTGTTTTAAAATAAACAAATTCATAAGCTTTTCCTTCAGTTTGTTAATACTTTTAGTCCTTTTTAGTTTACTTATAAAATCCAGAAGAATTTTTTAATTCGATGTTGAATTTTAGTACATGTTTTTCTAAAAAATATTTAATTTTTTATTATCAAAGAGTTTTTACTCTATAGAAAAGGAATATTTAATTATTTTGAGTAAAATAATAAATAATTTTATGTAATGAAGTCAATTTTTTTAAAATAAAATTTAAATTAATTTGCTAATGATAAGAATTATTGGTAAAAATTATAAAAAGACAAAAAGTTAAGTGTTTTAAAAAATTTGAAATTTTAAAAATAATTCTTAAAATCTTATCATTTTTTTAAATTTCTTGACGTTAATAATAATTTTCAAATTATATAAATTAAAATTTTCCAATTTTTTTTAAATATTTCTCTCAAAAAAGTTTTAAAAATCAAAATTCACGGAATTTTCAAACACTCACTTACAATTTATTTAAATTTTCACTATTTTAATTCTGAATTTTTTATTTTTCACAAATCTTCAATTTATTTTTATTTTATTTTTCTCACAATTTTTTAAGGATGAAAAAGGAGAATCCGAAATAAAATTTCACCCAGACACAGTGAGACTGAAAATTTCTAGTAGGAAAAACCGAAAAAGACTAGGAAAATTTCACGTTTTAATCCAAAATTCGTCCACAATTTTCTTATTTTCACATTTGCAAATCCGAATTTTAAACTTTTTAGTTTTCACTTTGTGCAAGAAAATTTATATTTTTAAAAATATTTTTTTATGTGTATAGAAATAGAGAGAGAAAAAGTTAAGGGTGAGGAAAAGAATAAACGAGTGCTCGTCTACGTCCGACTAACATACTCTGACGGATGGTAACTGACTGAAATGTGAATCGAAGATACTGCAAATGTATAAACGGATGCGATTCTCTCCGTATTTTTAATTCCAGTGGAAGATTATTTTTTCATGTTCATTTGTGTTGGTGTTGAAATTTATTTTTTGTGACACAAAAATGGAACGGATTTGAAATTGGAATGTCTTTTGGATATTGTTGTGTCGGATTCTGTTAAGGGATGCTGGAATGAGAGAATTGAGAGGAAATAGAGAGAATATTTGAGATTTTGATAAATTCACCACTAAATGTGGAACATACAAATTTAACATTTTTAAAATAAATTTTGAGTTATTTTAAAATATTTTTTATAGAACTTGATAAAGCAATTTACTTATTATTTAATATAAAATAACGAATTTGTTAATAATTCTTGGAAAAACGACTCATATGTGTCTTAAGATAATATAATAAGAAATTGATTAATAATAATTAATAATAAGTATGAAGCACTTGATGACATTCCAGTAATCCGAGCCTTCTGTGAATCATCCAATTATTCCTAGAAAATTAAAATTAATTAATTTTTTTTTAGAAATTAAAATTCATTTCAAAAATACACAATGCTAAACTATATAATCCTCAATAAATTCCATTCCTTTCCTCCTCAACTTCCATGACTCGGAACAGAAACTTCTTGTAAGCAATGTAAATGATGATCGAGATCAAAAATGCACATGAAGCGACCAAAATTGACTGAGTTGAGCCTTGAATTTCTGAGTTATTGTCAATTTTATAATTTTGGACTTTCAGCCTGGCGTCAATTTTTGATTGGAAGTCTGATGTGGTTTTGGTGTCTTCTGATATATAGTTAAGAAGGATTCGTTCGATGTTGTCAATTTTTCCAGATAGGAGTTTTTCTGAAGCAGCAATCTTGTTGTTTATATTGGTTTCAATGTTGGAGATCTTAGCTTCTAGTGCCTTGTTATCTAAAGTAATCTTCTCCATTAGCCCATTCATATCTCTTGCCATCTGATCCTCAATTTTCTTTTCGTATTCTTTTAGAGCTCTATTCAGATTGTTGATCTTTTTATTAAGATCCTTTTCTGTGTTTTGTGATTTATTTGTAGCTTGACCAGTTGAATGACTAATCAGTTCTTCGAGATTTGTGATTTTATCATCCAAATTTTTGAGTTCAATTAAGTCACTTGCCATTTGGTTCTTTATGTTATTTTCGGTTATCATAATGAGTTCCTCGAGGTTATTAATCAACGTCGTTTGATCTTCTGCAGTAAAGTTCATGATTTCTTGTATATTGTCAATTTTGTTGGCTAGATTGATTTCTAATGATGATATATTGACACATATTTCATCCCTAACCTGCTCGAGAGAAAATTCTATGCTTTTTAGAGAATATTCCAGTTTTTCATCTTCAGTCTCGAATTTAGCCATGATCTCATTGCTGTGATTCATCAGTAAAGCTTCAATCGCATCTGTTTTGTTCTTAACTGACCAAATATTCTTATTCTTCCACCTTGACATGATTTCCAGCTTCTCTTTGAATAAAGGACTCTTTGACAACTTGGATCCTTCGATGACATCACGAATCTCTTTTAATCTCTTGTCAACAATCGGAATTGTCTCAGAACTGGTGCAAATAAGGTTGTCTTCATAATGTCTCAGAACCTTTTCAACTGTCGAATAATCTTCAGCATTACATTGGCTTCGTGCTTCCTCGATGACTTCTTTTAGTGCTGTTGGATTGTTGATGGCTTGTTTGTCAATGCACAAGTTGTTCTTAAGGTTCAAGTGAGTCAGCTTGTTCAAATTGAAAGCATTCTCATCAATATGGATGAGCTTGTTGTCATTGAGGTAAATTTGGGATAAATTTTTATTGAATTTGAAAATGTCCTCTTCTAGCACTTCGACGTCATTACCAATTAAATTGAGGATCACCAGCTCCTTAAATTGCATGAGATCTTCCTGCGTAATTTTCTTAAGTCTACTGTACAGAATGGTAATTGCTTTAATGCTTTTGAAGCCTTTTTTCATTCCATTTGGGAAATATTGAATATTTTTTCTGTCTGCTGTTATAGACATCACGTCATCATTTGATTTTCCAGCATTATGAGTTCCTTTTACTGAACTTATAGTTGACAAGAATCTTGAAGTGATGTTAAGGTTGTTTTGGATATTACAACAGTAAAATGTTCCAAATGGTGGATAAATAAGGTTGTCATAGTTGCAGTCAAGTTCAGCTGACTCAATAAATGTGGATAATGGTAAGAACATGAGGATGATGCTAAAGTTAAGAGATGTAGAGTGATTTAATTTTGAAAATTTGTTAAAACTTACAAATAAGGATTGAGCTCCAGCATTTTTAATTTTTTTGTGTAACAGCTAAACTAATTTTTAAAAAATATAAAAAAATTTTGTGTTAAAATCATAAAAAAAAACAAAATGTGGGAATAAAAAGATGTAAATGAAAATGATTAATATTTCATTATGAAGAACAATAAAATTTAAATACTGTTTAGTCAAAAGATGAACTAGAAAATTTAATTGACATATTGAATCATTTAATGATTCAAGCCATGAGTAAATATTGTTTATGAAATGCAATCCATTTTTGTGGTTAAATGAATAGATAAGTAAGTATATGACTGAGTGTGTTTCGTAATGACAATCAAGTGTGTGCCCAATTTATTTTTTTTTGAAAAACTATAGCTTTCATTTGCTTAATCTAAACCCTAAGGGTACATATACTAAAGATAACCAATAAGTTTACTTGATATGAGTCAGAAATAATTAATAAAAAACTCAATTCCGATTTCTCAGTCAACCTTCTTCATTTTGTTCCATTTAATCAGCAAACCCATCGCTTAATCCAACAGTAATTCATAAAAAATTCAAATCCTTACCCTCAAAATAATCTCAACTCTTTAAATGTCAATCTCCATTTAATAGTAATGTCATCATCACAACCCCAACAAACATGAACATCAGCACTAAAACAGCAGTCTACAAACTTACTTAATTTACAATTTACAGTGTCTTATTTATTCATCATCATCGTTTCAAGTCATAAAAAATTCCCATCGCATCAATTTTTGTTCTCTGTTAGTTTTTCTGTTCCATTCTCAAACAAATCACCGTCAGGCATTCAAATTTCACTTTATACTATGCTATGTTATGCTATTCTATGGCAAATAGATTGCCGTTCTCGACCAGTAAAATGAGAGAAAAAAAGGAAAAATTGCTGAAAAGGTTGTAAAAGAAGGAAAATATTTTCATGAATTTTTCATCACTTTGAGTTTTTCTTCTTTTACCATTCTGTTTGTTCGACATACTGACTGACTGCTTACTGTTCAACCATACTCCCACAGGCGAAATAAGAAGACGAATGTAAATAGACAAGAAAGAGATTTTTTTCTACTAGATGTGAATGTGTGATTCATGGTAGGGATGAGGGTATGCTAATGAAGTATGATAAATTTTGAGGTTGTTCCAAATATCTTATAAATTTTGAGGTTAGAATCCAAAAAATCTATAAAAATTTGAGGTTAGATTCCAGAAATTCTAAAAAATTTGAGATTAGAATCAAAAAATCGTGAAAACTTTGAGGTTAGATTTTAAAAATCCTGTAAATTTTATGGCTAAAATCCAAAAAATTTGAATATTTTGAGATCAGTATCCTAAAATATCCACTCTTCATCAACTATCCCCCTCAAAATTCTTACAGCAAACATAATACCCAACTACAAAGACTAAAATGAATTGGTATCATCATCGTCGCTTTATCGACCGCTTGAACACTTTGATGCATTTTTAATGATAAGATGTTTGCTCCTCCATCCATTGACTTTTCTCTTTAACATCTACATTGCCTGCCATGTTCTCTCTTGTGGCTTTTTATTTACATAAATATGAACATAAAACAAATTAATGTAAAGTAATGTATTAAAAATTAATGAGAAAACATTTCTCTCATCATTTGTAGGCTGAGATTGAGTTACTTTTACATTTTGAATAGCAATTTGTATCACGGACGGATTTAGCAATAAATTTAAGTTTTTTCTGTCGATGAATTGTTAATGAATTGCTTTAATTAGGAGTAAGGAAATTAATTCAATCAATTATTCGATTAGTTTCCAAGTTATTTGTCAATCTAGTTGATAAATGGCTGGTTTGGGGGCTCAATTTGGATGGTGATTGAGGTGAGAAGGTGGAAAGAGGAAATCGGAGGAAATTAGGACGATTAAAGGAGATTGAATGGAATTTGTTTGGATTTTAGACAGGTTGTTGTTGACTTTTGGTATTATTTTGCTTATATTATAAGCAAAAGTTGCTACTGTTGATGATTTGTCAGTCTGTCCGTTCTGTATCTCAGGGGGAGACATTAAACTTTTCCCCTCAATATGGCGCACGGATTTAATTTTTATCAACAGCAGTTCCCATACTTTCATAAAATCAAACACATCTCATTTTAAAACTCTCATATAATCCAAATAAAAACCTATCACAACAATTAACCTCTTAATCAACCCAATAAAATCAAACATCCTTTTTTACCTTCATAAATATAACTTTCAAAACTTTAAGTGAACAAAACTAAGCACACAAATAAATTTTTTATCACAACTGCCATAACCCAAAAATTTTCATAATTTTCCCCATTCCACATCTACACATGACCATCCTTTAATATAAATATGTTATCACAGGCGATTATACACACAATAACTGCCTGAAAACTTTTACATAATTAGTTCTTTCTTCTTTACATTGAATGCCATTTACACAATCTGCTTCCATAATGGATTTTAAATCTTCTCTGTTCTCGATTTTTAGCTGTTTTGGCTTCACATATGTGGATGTAGCATGAGTGCGAAATTTCTATAATAAATAGTTTGGTTATGGCTTTAATATTTTTGTTATAAAGAGATGTTAAAGGTTTTCTTTTGGGAGTTGGAGGGGGTTTGTGAACTTCCGGACTGAGTTTTTAGGGTTGAGTATCTAATAAAGCTCAGTTTTGGAGACTTAATGTTAAGGCATAAAAAATGATCATTTTAAGAAAAAAATTGCATATTCGTGGAAGACAGTAAACTTTTCCCCTGATTATGGCACACACCAATATTTTTCAATAATTTCACAGATTTATTCAACTTTTTGACATATCTATGCATAGTTTCTAACGCAAATCGCCAAAATATTTGAAATTAGAGAATACTAACCTCCAAAAATTGATCAAACCCCTATTACACCTGGAAGTTCACCTCATCCACTCCATCCAATACAGAAATTTTTTCCCCATTCATTCTCATGAAATATTTTAAACATTATAAAAACCTCGATAATTTCGTTTGCATATAAATAAATTTCATGTATTCACGAGCAATCCACAATAATTTATAGAATGTATGGCAACGGCAATCAACTCACCGTATATTGCGTGTCTGTATTTCCGTCTCTCATAACAAGTGGAGTTGATATTTTTTTAAATTGCGTAATTATCGGACTATTCATAGCTGCCAATTGTTCACAAATTAAATGCACTGAAGTTGGATGTGAAAAGGGAAGAGATAGATGCGGTGTGGAGGGATGGTTTATGGGTTTTGGGATGCTTTATTGCTTGAACTACGCTCGGCCTAAATGACGCTTAGCCTCAACGACGCTCAGCCTCAACGATGTTCACTCTTAATTATTCCCTCAGACTGAATGAGGCTCAGCCTTAGCAACGCTTAGCCTTAACGACGCTTAGCTTTAACGAGGCTCACCCTTATCTATGAATGATACTCAGATCAAACGATGACAATCATACCAATTGACGCTCAGCTGACGTACTTTAAAACTAAAAGATTTAAAAAATATTTCAGCTTTAATGTTAAATTTTCAAATATTATTCCAATTTTAATTGAATTAAAAAATGTTCACAGCTACCGCCTCCATCACATAACCCACACACAAATCCCACTATTGAAAAATCAAGCACTTTTTCGCACACAAGCATTGACAAAGCGCTTCGGGATACTTAATGAGATAATTAATGCACACCGCTTGAATATAATAAAAATTTATATATGTGTACATTTTTTGGATACGCTTGGGAAATATCAAGCCGTCAATTAATGACACATGCACAAATATGAAAATATGACTCATTTGCAAACAAAAATATAAAAAAGAGATTCACATATTGCAGTGGAAATTGCTCATTTGGTTTCTGATTTATTTTTGTGAGAAATATCATTGTGACGAATTCTGTTGCTAAGGCTGAACGTCAGCTTAAAGCTGAGCTACAATCTCAAGCTGAGCGTCATTCTCAAACTAAGTGTTAAAAAAAGCTGGGCAGTCATTCCCAAATTGAAAGTCAGTCCTAAGCTGAGCGTTAGTCTCAAGCTGAGCGTCATTCCTAAACTGAAAGTGAGTTCAATGATGAGCGTAATTTTGAAATAATCAAAAATTCAACTTTCTAAAATCCGCTCGTTCAGCAATATTGAAAATTTAATTCGAACACAAAAACTATGTTTATAATAAAATAAATTAATTTTTTCCTCGAAATTAGAATTAATTTATGAATGCGGTGTGAATTTGATTATTAGCAGTGTAGGAAGTAATAATGACTATATATTGAAAATTATTTATCATAAATTGAAAAATAATTTGCATGAAAGTCAATTAAAATGAAATTTTCAATCATTTTTGATGTTGAAGAATTTGTTAATTTATGATTATATCCTGTTTATGTCACAAATAAAATCGAATTCATTAAACAGAATCAAATTTTGTTGTATTTGACTTTGGGAAATGACATTATTTGATTTTGCTAATTAATTTTGAAAAGTTTTGAGGGAATATTGTTTGGGATTTGAGGTTATGGATGGAAACGTTCATGGGAATTTATTTCAATTGGATGCAATTCATGCTAAGTGGCACTGACACAGAAGATTTTCCAAAGCAGAAATTAAGTAAAGCTGAACACTTCTAAGGCTGAACGTCAGTAAAGCTGAGCGTCCTTAAGGCTGAACGTCAGTAAATCTGAACACCTCTAAGGCTGAACGTCAGTAAAGCTGAGCGTCCTTAAGGCTGAACGTCAGTAAAGCTGAACACCTCTAAGGCTGATCGTCAGTAAAGCTGAGCGTTCTTAAGGCTGAGCGTCCTTAAGGCTGAACGTCAGTAAAGAATACCATCAAAAGAAGGAATCGTCCACAAAGTCGCTATCGAAATTCTATTTTACGACTCAAAATAAGAATTCAAATGGAAATTTTCAACCAAGGACAACCAGCTTCCTCCTGCAAAAAGAATATTATTCAAAATCTTCTTAAATCCTTATCTAAGATTCATCCATAAACCCACAAGAAATCCACAACAATTTCCACATTAAACATCGATTAAGCACAACAGTTATCACCAAAGAATGTGCAGCTTAGAATCTCATTAGCATACCATTTCCTTAAAATACGAAATACAGCTGATAAGAACAGCAAAATTGACAGAGGAAAATTTTCTGAGATTTCAGTCAAAGACTTAAGCTTAAAAGCTCTCCGAAAATGCTTAAAACTTCCAGAACTTAATCTCTTTATTTGCTCCTGCCACAACCAAACGAGAAAATAAAAGCAGCATGAAGCATTTTTTTGTGTGCCATTGTCGACTCCGACCAGCCTCCTCTTGCTTTTGTTATTTTCATACTCATTAATATTCCAATCTCAAAATCCACTTCACATTTATTTTTAATTCCACTTAATGGCCATAAATGTTCCTCAATTCTTTTTCACTTGGCATGAATAACAAAGGCAAAGGGATTGAGGATGTGATGTATGTGTAAGGACACTGAAAATGTAAAAAAAAATTAAATGTTTGTAAGGTTGAGGTTGGGGGAGTTGGTGAGTGGATAAAGAGCTGGATTATTAGTAAGTTGTAGTAGAAATTCAGGATTTAATGACATTGAACCTGATTCAAGGTTTTCCAAGCATGACAAATTTTGAAACAATTTTTAGGTTATGAACTTTTTGGCGGGAAAAATATTGAGGTTATGAAAAATCTTACTTCTTACTATAATATCGACAAAATGACTAAAATCTATTACGTTTCATCTTAAAACTTTAAATTCACCCAAAAAACGACAAATATATTCCCTCTCACCAACGTCACAGCACACCACACCACACCAAGTATTTAGTGAAAGTAGACAGAAAAAAAACTGACACAGGGAGTGAGAACTAAGGAGTGAGAAAGAAAAAATTCCCTTGCGGCATTTTATGTATATCCATATCCGAATATACACAGGGACAAAGACAGCATCAGCATAATGCGAATGAGAGGAAAGCAAAAAAAAAATGAAAAGTAAAAAAAATTGTCACGGATTAATCGAGATGAGGTCTTTCGTTTCTATTTTTTTGTGCTATATTTTCCACCAACGCCTGCCTTGTATGTCGTTTTATTTTATTTATGCTGCCTCGTTTAGATCTCGCCAGAGGTGCTTTTTATCTTCTTTCGACCAATTTTTCTCTCTTACGATTTTGCTTCTATTGCTCGAGTGATGTTGCTGTGGTTTTCCTCATTTCCTTCTCTCGACTTTTTCGCTTCGCTTTTGTTAGGGTGTGAAGATTTTTTCATTTTAAAATGTTGAATATATTTGTGAATATATATTTATGTTGAGTTTAGGGGTTCAAAATGGAGATTTTTAAGTGGGACAGAGATTGTTTTGAAATGTGTCATAATTTTTGAGGTTATGTTGAAAAATTTGTTTGGAATTCTACTAAAAGGCGGTATTTTGGCATCCTGATGCTCATAACCTCAAAATTATTCCCTCCAAAAATGACATAACCTTAAAATTATTTTCGCATAAAATTCCTACTCAGATCATGTATATTCTGTGGTTTAGATTCATAATTTCAAAAACCTCCAAAAACCCTAGCTAAACCTCCAAATTCTACTCATTATCGATCAAAAATCCCCAACTCTTAATACCCCTATTCATTCACAAAACTGTATTGTCCTGTTTACATACATCTGTAGTCATAGTGAATTGGCTCAATGGTTTTTAACTCACATGAGCTATTCAAATGGTTCATATGTGGTATTTTCTAGTTCTTTGTAGTCTACACAACTGAAAAATGTTAAAATGTTTAACGATGTGGGAAGAGAAATAAGCGAGAAGTGAGATGGAAAAAAACTTTTAAATGGATTTTATGAAAAATTTAAAGTTGTCAAGGATATTAGTTGGAAGGATGCTTTTTGTTGATATTAAATGACTTTTAACATTTTCAGATGAAGTGTTTGTTTGACATTTTGGACAAATTGTAGCATGGAAGTCATGATGTGGACGATGCCAAGTACCTACAATTATCCATAGCAGAGCTCTTAGTCGGCTTAAAGTCACTTACAGCGTCGACTTTGAGCCCCAATGCATATTCTTAAAAAGTTCTCAATTTTTCCCAATTGTCATTTCTATCAGATAACAGAAAATAAACTGCCAATTCATTCTTCTCATTCAACTAATCCAAAGACATCGAACAGCCCCTAAAAACACTCTCAATTGACACAATAATCCATCGCGAAATGAAAATTTTTTTCATTCACAATCGCCATCACGTTATCTTCATTATATTCTCACCCCATCCTGCCACCATCTCATCCAATTTGTCCTTTCCATTCATACTTTATATCTTGTAAATACCATTAGATTCTATTTCACTGATAATAAGTTCTCTTGTCTTATTATTATAACAATAAATTTAACAGCAAATACCTCTTAACAGCTCCATAATACAACAAAAGGCAATTGAACAAAAGGAGAAGAACACAGGAAAATAATTGATGCCATAGGGATGCGACCTGAAATTAGGATTTTTTTTCTCGTTTCCTTTCACGACGAACAAGAAAGAGGAAATATTTTTTTAAGTTGCGTTGAATATAAAATGAAGTTGTTGAGGGGCTTTACAATTAGGTGAATGAGGCGTATTTTGCCATAATAATAGTTTTGTACCCCTTATTCGTATTTGTGTACCCATTTAATCACCTACCCTACCCTAGTACCCAAGATGGAGGGTATGGGTATCCTAGGGTATAACAGTATGATAGTTGTGTGCCCCTTTTTATAGATTTGTACCCTTTTAAATAGTTTTTTAAACCTAATTCATACTTGTGTACCTTTCCAATTGTTGCAAACCCTTTTAGGAGTTGTGTACCCCTTGTAAGAGTGGCTTCTTCTTTTTAATAGTTGTGTACCCTTTGAAACAGTTGTGCACCCTTCCAAAAGATTTTTATCCCTCTATTGATATGTACCCTTCAGTAAAAATAAACCAATTAAATCCATCAGCATTATAACCATGTTAACAAATTTAACTCAATCTGACATATCATCACACAAACTCACCATTCCCAAAAAAAATCCAGCTATAATGACACACAGCGATAAGCGGAGAATGGAAAAAAGAGAAGCGTAAGAGAAGATAATCACAAATGATATTCAGTCGAGTGAGAAGCTATCTGACTTATCCATGTACAACTAACTGAAATGGAGATGGGGATGGTAGAATTTTTCCTCGGAAAATGTGTTTGGTGAGGCATTTTATCATGAAGAAGAACAAGGAATAAAGAAGAAGGACAAGAATAAAAAGGTGGATCAATGTAAGGAAATGAGTTTGGGATAAGGTGATGGAGGGGTGTGTTTGGGTGGGTTTAAGGCGCTTTTTTAGAAAAATAACGTGCGTACCCCCTCAAAGAACCTACGTGCACCTTAAAATGACCTTCAGGTTAGCCTGCATACCCCTTCTAATAAACCTGCATTACATTTCAAATTACCTTCGTTTCCCATAAAATAAGCTGTGCACCCCTTCATCCTTCACTCAAACATGCGGATCCCTCAAACCCCCATTTGCTCTTGAATTTTTCAGATTTTCCTGACCAACTCGACAAATTCCAACTTATAACTCACATCAGCCTCAAAACAGCTCGTCTTATAAAATCTCAAACAAAGAAACACATTTTCACTTTCGTGTCATGTCGGTCAGAAATGGCATCTAATAATGTTAACGAGATGTACTTTACTTTTATCGCTTTCACTTTTCTTCTTTCCGTTCTCTTCCTTTTTCCATCTTTTCCACTCTCATCTCCATCGCCATCTTTTCCTTTCCATCTTAGTCTTCTTATTTCATTCATCTACGAGATAAACGTGGCTAAAATGAATTTTTTTTTCAGGCATGAAGAAAGAAAAAGTTCTCCCGAATGCGGAGTTAAGTTGATTGTTATATTTTTCATCTACTTTCTTGCCTATTTTATCTTGTTTCATGGCTTATTGAGCTATGTGATGAGATTATTCGCTAAATACGGATGAAGCGTCTTCATAAAGGAACAGGAAAGGATGTCAATGGGGACCTTTTGTGTCTGATTTGAGGTGGAAATATTGTGAAAATGAGTTTTGGATTGATGAGATGATTTTAATTGGGTGTGGATGGATCATAAGAGGTTATGGAGGCTATTTTGAAGGCAGAAAAGTAGTTTTAAGTAGATTTGATACCACAGAATGTTTAGTAGTAAGGTTAAGCTCCAAAATACATATAATTGACCTTATTTTCAGTCATAACCTAATTTTCAATACCCTCCAACATTCCTCACTCAACGCAAATCATAACCTCAAAAATTAACCTCAACCTCAACCAAATCTGCA
The DNA here is from genome assembly GCA_963573255.1 of Chironomus tentans. NCBI lineage: Eukaryota > Metazoa > Arthropoda > Insecta > Diptera > Chironomidae > Chironomus > Chironomus tentans. The sequence continues at coordinate 1,727,746 of OY754305.1, forward strand.
CCATAAAATTCCAATAATCCTTGACATTCATCAAGCATCTCAATTCACCCAACTTCCGCAAAACTCATAATCAAATAAATGTCGGAGAAAAAAGTCATAACTCGAAAATTACATTAAGAAATCATAAAGTCGATTCATGTACAAATCTTGATTAACATGTTGGCGGTAGATCCATTTCAATTTATTGACATATTCAATCACGAGAACTTCTAAATTGAAAAATTCTCTTTGAATTTCTTCCCCCGCAATTTACAATTGTAATTTTTATCCATCGCCTCTAAAATGAAATAAAAATGTGAGTAAAATTTTTTTTAATTCATGTACATCTGTAAGTATTGTGTGTTATTCAACCGCAGTTCCCGCTTGTTCCCTCGGGTAATTTTTTTCTGTGTGTTCTTTTATGTGCTACAAAAAATTAAGAGTGGTGGATGCTGAGTGAGTTTTAATATTATTTGATGCTTTTGAGGGGGAATTTTGAATTTTTTTGTGAGGTAAACAGGGAAAAGTAATTTAAATTCTTAAAGTCAAACTGTATTTTTGGATGAATAATTTGAATTGAATGCAAAGTATGTGAAAAAGCTAGATGCATACCCCTCAAAGAGCAACCAGCCTACCCCCAAAATAATAACCTGCATACCCCTCAAAGAACAACCAGCCTACCCCCAAAATAATAACCTGAGTACCCCTCAAAGAACAAACTTCATACCCCTTCAATAATAACCTTCGTACCCCACAAATAATTAACTGCGTACCCCTCAAGACCAACTTGAGTCCCTCCAAAAGTAATGCGCCTTCCAACCATCAACATGAATTTCATCTCCATTTTCTTCCTCATCTATCTTCCTCATTATTATTAATATTCATACAAAAAATTCACGATTTCGTTTAATAACTTAAAAAATCACCAAGAGAAATGAACAGAACATCGCACAAAGACCCACACAAGCAAAAACTCTCATCTTTCATAGCAAAAAAAAAGCAGCAGCATTAAAATGAGGAAAAATTTCCTTTTGCATCACGTTCTAAATGAAAGACAAGCTGGCAGGGGAGGCAAACGAAGGCAAGGAGAAGAGAGAAGAAAAATTTTGTGCTCCCATAAATTATCGATGACAGGACAATTTGAATAATTTTTACATTCTCCTGCTATTTTCCATCCATTTTCATATTAAAAATTATGTGTGTGTGTTTTTTGTGTACGAGGATGTGTGCATGCCTTCTCATTCTTATTGTCTGATCGGACTGAATAGCTGGGGATAACAGAAGGATGAAAGTGAGTGAGAGTTTGGTGGGGATTTAAGGGATGTTTGGAGCTTAAACGCATTACTGTTTATAAATTTTACAACTTTAGACGTAAACTGACCAAGGGTGGGTAGTTATGGTAGGGTAGGCCAGTATACAATGATAAAGTAGGTAGAAAAGGGTAGAGTACTCAGAGTAAAGTAAGTTAAGCCACCTTGGGTAGGGTTTTGGTAAAATACTAAAGTTTACGGTACCAACCCTAGTCTTAGTTCGTCTTACCTACCCCACACCCTCTAACTATAGAGGATACTCTATGGTAGTTATCCAGGAAAATATAAACTGAAGACCATAGGATCAGTTAGGGGAGGTTTGAGTATCCATTGGAGAGGATACCCTTTGAAGAGCCTGGGTAGGGTAAAGTGGAAGTACAGAATACCCAGGTAAGGTTTGGACACATGAAGTGGGGAAGGTTACCCAGTAAGGAAATGTTAAGGTGTCTGGAGTAGAGTTAGGTACAGTACCCAAAGTACAGTATGGTAAAGTATAGTAACCAGTCAAAGGTCACAACTTCCATCATCCAAAAAGATCACACCTTGAATATATGTGTAAAAAAACTATATAAAGAACATTTACTGTATATTTTCAGCTATTGGCTGTGCATAATGGGCATCGAAAAGGAGAAAATTGTAAGAAATAAAAGCGAGCAAGCAGGAACAAGAAGGAGAAAAAGGAAAACCTCAATAAATTATTGCTTTATGCATGAAAAAAAGATTTTTTTGTTTGTGTTCTTTTAAATAAATAAAATTTTATTATCCATTCGAGAAAATATTCAATGGCAGCATAGTATCTATGGCAGCAGATTGGAATGATATTAAGAACCATATCATATCCATAATGCCAGCCAGTAAGGACAATTTATTGTGGAATGGGATGCGATACATGATTGAAATTTTTTTTCCTTCCTCGATTTTTTTTCGCTTTGTGGACAAAATCAAAGAAAATTTCTTTTTTTTGTTGTGTGCCAATGGAAAATTTATGGACGATGGTGGAAAGATGTGAATGAACATAATGAATTGGTGCCATCAGGCAATATGGAGGAAATAGATCATGATCGCAAATATGAAAGGTTTATAGTTTTTTTTGTTACTTTTTTGCACATTTATCAACTTTTCTTTTTTTGAGGTGGGATGTGTGATTTTTGTTAGTTCCGTGATTTATGTGAAACTCTTTTTGAGGCAATGGAATGGAACTGATGAAGATAATTGGATGTGGATATGGAAAAGTTGAAAGATCGAGTTTGAGTCATGAAGGTTTACTCAACCCAAGTGACCAAACCATAGCGACCGTACCAAAAAATGGGTATACTCAGGAGGGGGGGGGGGTGTCCGATGGGGTCCTGAATTTTTTTAAAATAATTTTTCGCTTAAGATTCTTTTTGAAGCTAAAATTTGCTAATTAATAAATAAATAGTACAAAACAATGAGTATAAGACCAAAAAAATTTTGACCCCCCCCCCTCACCTTAAGTGACTGTAAATTTTTCTTAATTTTTTTTAATTCAAAAGTTTTTTTAACAAAAAATTGTTTTTCATCCTTTTCAGCTACATTCCTTTAAAAAATATTGCTAAACACATTAGTTTCCTCATTTTCAACCACAAATCATCACTCAATTTTCATTCGATTTCCTTTTCTTGCTCCACATCCAAATGATGTATCACTTTTCATCTGTGGTTTTCATTATTTTTCATCCTTTTTTCCTTTCACTTTCATTTCTTCACTTCCTGTTACTTACTCATTTGAATTCCATTTAATCTGTGAGAAAACATTTCATTTTGCATATTCGGCGTCGACAGACAGCCGTGAAGACCCTTTTTATGTTGGTTAACGTGGGGATCGAGTTATAAACAATGTTTGAAAGTGAAGATTTTTACTTTATTTTTTGTTTAGTAATAAATCACGTGAATGGATAAGGGTGTGAATTAGGGATGTAACAGGATTATTGAGGAAAGTTTTGTAATTATTTACTGAAAAGCTTAAAATTTTCTAATTAAAATCTACAAAAGTTGCTGAATTGTCGATGCATTTGGCAATTTAATTAAAGTTTAAATCACCAAACATGCACAGAAAAGTTCTGGCTTTACATTTTTGTAATTAAAATTTATTTTCAATTTTAAAATTTCATTTAACAAAAATTTGCAAATAAAAGTAAAAAAAATCAAGAAAAAAATTTGTTACATGCACAAAACAACTTTCTCAATTTCCAATTTTCTGCTCACACTTGTCAGGTTCTTGACAAAAGGAACACATCCAACAACAGCTTGTCATTCAGCATTCAATTTACATTTTGTTCAAAATTTTAATGAATATTTTTACTGTGTTGTTAGGTGTAAGATAATGCAAGGGGTGGTAATTCAAAATTGAAAAACCTTTCCTAATTTTTCTTCCAGAATTTCCTCAAATTTTTTAAGTAACCGTTTTTCGATTCCTTTGATTTTTTCATCGAAATTAATGTTAATTTTGTGGCGTGTATTTACTAACTCATTTTCAAATTTATCATATTTTTCTGAATTTTTAACCTCAAAATCTGTGAACTGTTCCTGAATCTTTCCAATTTTTTCCTCAAAATTTTCTAATTTTCCATTAAAATTTGTCATTTTTTGATCAAATTTTGTCAATTTTTCATCGACATGTCCTAATTTTTCATTTAAAACAGATAATTTGTCTTCAAAATTGCACTTCTTACTGCCTTTAATCTCATCTAAAGAAACTTTAACCTGATCGAATTCATCTTTCATTGCATTACTTAAATTTTTGTAAACTGGGTCAAAATTTGGGATATTTGAACACTTTTCAGGGACTTCAAGGTGCACTTTTGAGACTAAATCTACAGAAGGAACTTCTTTTTTGACAAAAGAGACATTTTTAGGATTCTTGAGACTTTCCAACTTATTTCTAAGTGGTCGAAATTTTGAGAATTTAGAACTGCTAAAAGTTTTCTCAAAATTCTCAATTTTTTCTTTAATTTCTCCAGAATTTAAATTTTTTACCTCATTTTCTAGAATTTTCATTTTTTCACTCTGAACTCTATAATCCGTACTTGTGCATTGATTTTTAACCAGAATCAAAGCTTCCTTAACCTTTTCCTTCGAATTCCAAATGTCCTTTTTGACACATGGAGTCTGAGAGAACCAAAAGTACCTCAAGTTACTCAAATTATCAAAAACTTTTGAATCAATATGAATTATTTTACTTTCCCACATTCCAATAGCCTCTAAATTTGGATTATTATCAAATAGACCTTCCTCAATGACCTCAATGGAATTCGATGATAAGAAAAAATAAATTAAATTTGGAAAAGGTTTCAATTCAGCCTGATGGATTTCCACTAATCCGCAATTTTCAATGTAAATAACTTTAAGGTTTTTAAAGTATGTATGTAAGCCACGTGGAAAAACCTGAATTTTCTTGCGTCGTGCATCAAAGCCAATCACATCATCGTAGGACTTCGAACCTATGTGTTCTCCATTAATTGAGCTGATTTGTGCTGATTCCTTGTTTAAGATGTTTGGATTGTTGCTAACTGAGCAGAAGTAGACGCTTTTAAGGACGTGATATTCACCAGAACCTTTGTAGCTACATTCGAATGCAGTCCATGAGGATGATGAGTGTAGTATGGTGATTAAGCAGGTTAGGACTCTAAAAAAGATGATTTATATTAATATAGTAGCTATCATTGATCTGTAGAAGATGTAGAAGCTTAAATAATAATTTTGTATCTTTCAAGTCATGCTTGATGGGGGACCATGGGTGTTATCCAGGGTGTTTCTTTTTGAGGGGAGGGGGTTCCGTTTTTTTCGTTATCACCTTTTTTCAAAACATAGGGGGGTCCTCCAGAAATTTAACTGGAAAATTTAAGTGGGTTTTGGGATTTTTTGTCTTAAAAACCGAATAAAATTGAAAAAATTTCCCAAAAAAGCGGTTGATCCCCCAATACCCCTCTCTTAAAAGGCCCCTGCGATAGACAATACTAGTAAACAACTAAGTTCCAATTTGGTACTAAACAATGACTAAAATCCAACAATTTTAAGTTACATACCTAATAAACCTAATCATTCCAAACAATTAATTCAAGATTTTCAGCATTTACAATTCTTTAATCCTCAAGCCTCTAAAGTTGATCACTAAATGCTCTCATTTATTAAAAAATAAAATTTTCCGTGATTATTTTGAGATGTTTTAAGTGAATCATCGCTCATTCAATTTTAATATGCCTTTATTTACTGACATTGACCTTGATGTATGACAAAAAATAAATTTCTGCGTTGACGGTCATAAATATTGTTGATAAGAGTTTATTTTTAATTCAGTTTGTTTATGTTTTGGTGAATTTTGTGAAGCGTGAAGCACCCACGAGTCAAAATTACTTCGATTTTCTGTAAATGCGAATACTTTGTGATTTTTCTTCTTCAAAAATTGTTGAAAAGTTCATGTCGGTTTGTGACAAAATTTATTAAATATTTGATTTTAGTAAATTAAATTTGGGAAAAATTTATAAATTAGTAAAATGTTAAATTTTCAAGATTCTAAAACTTTTTCACCAAATTGGCTTTTTTGGTAAAATTTAGCAGATTTTAAGCAAAAAATTTGAGCTGAAGTGACTCGGTGGCGTTTTGGATCCCATTATTAGCTGTAGGTCTATGTTTGAGTGCAGAGGTCTGGCGAGCCCTCACTCATACACCAACTTAATCACATAATGCCCATCCCTTGCACACCTCACCAAACTTCTCCAAACAAAATGTCAAAGTCAAGATTTTTCATGAACTTCATGAAGCTACTCTTCTTCACTCTTTTGTGTGTGTCTTTCCTTTAGCTAAAATTTGCATATATGTAAATTATTGTCATGTTTGTTTTGGTTCAGAAGACGAAGGCACAAAAAATACTTTTTTTACTTGTTTACTTTTGTTTATCACAACGTAGGATGGAAATTTTGATGCCTCAGAAAATGAGTGAGGAAGAGGAAGAAATAAAAAATTGTGTGAGCAATTTAGAAGATTAAAGTTTCAAGGCGATCTTAAGCTCTTTGCTTTGTTAAATGAACATAAAAATATTTTTGAAAAAAATACAAGATGTGGAAACTCAGAATTAATCCTTCCAAATTATCAGCAAAATAATAAAAAAAAATCGATCAAGAAAACTTTCAAAATTTACCGTTTCAACTCAATCTCGAAAAGCTCATTTGGGGGATCATGAGAAACTTGTGTGTGTGTGTGTGTGTGTGTGTGTGTGTGTGTGTGCTGTATAATTTTACGTACTTCACATAATAATCCACATTATCAAGCGTGGCATACAGAATAAATAAACTTTGTCATCATTTTCTCATTCATTTCATTTTTCGCTTTTTATCCTTTCACTTCTATGCCTTGCCTCTACATCCTTGTGTGGATTTGAATGTGATACTGAAAGTACATAAATGAGACATTAAATCTGCCTTTTTAATTGGATTTTCTCTCTCACTCTCGGTTTTATTTGAGCTGGCTTTGGGCTTGTGATGGGAATGAGGGAGAGTACGGCAGATTGTCCGTTTTAAAGCGACGCTTTAAATCAAGTGGCGACGCTTTGAGTCATAAAAGTAACGTTTCGAGTTATGAAGCAACGCTTCAAGCAATAAAGTAACACTTCAAGCAATAAAGTAACACTTTAAGTCACTAAAGCAATGCTTTAAGTCTTGAACAATCACTTTAAATTGTAAATTAATGCTTAAAGTCTTGAAGCATCACTTAAACTTTAAATTATAAAGCAACGCTTTAAATCTTGAATAATCACTTTAAATTATAAAGCAATGCTTTAAATCTTGAACAATCACTTTAAATTATAAAGCAACGCTTTAAATCTTGAACAATCACTTTAAATTATAAAGCAACGCTTTAAATCTTGAACAATCACTTTAAATTATAAAGCAACGCTTTAAGTAAAAAATACGTTTCATTCACCCAAAATCCCCCAATTAAAATTCCAACTTGTTCTTAATTTTCTGTTTTTGAACTTTTACACACAGAAATAATTTTTTTATGCTGTCGTGTCATGTTTGTGTTTGTCTTTTTTTTGCTCAAATAACTTTTATGAATATCTCAATCTATGCCGTTCTGTCTCACATCCGCTCATCCCAACGAACGACGATAATACTTTTGAATATGAGAACACATATATTTATTCTATATAATATGAGAAGCACACATGTACGTGCGGTTTTAGTTAAACTTACACTTTCACTTTTGGGAATAGATGTGTGTTGATGAAATGAAATTGAAGATGGGAATAGATGAAAGATTGTGAAGCTGTGGGTGGAAAAAGTTGTGGAAAAACGAAAATTTGCTCTAATGAAAAATGTATTAAAATATCGAAAGATCTAATTTTAAGTTGTATGATTTTAAGATGGAGATGAGAGCGAAATCTCGTGAGATGTGGAAATTAAGCGGAAGTTCTTTTGAACTTTGATTATGGGTTGGGTTCCCTTGTGAAAATTTCGTTAAAATTTTATGCAAATATTTTGATAAATTTCCGAATTTTTCGGCAGACTAGAGCTGAGCGGCAGACTAGAGCTAATAGCTACACTAAAGCTGAGCGTCATTCTAGAGGTGAACGTCATATTAAAGCTGAGCGTCTAAATTTTGACTAGTGGTACTTAAAATTAAAATTTTCAAAAATCTGACATAATTTCTAAAAAGGGTCCCAAAAATGTTAATTTAATGTTAAGTTCTTCAAAATAATCAACCTTAATGCCATAAAAACTCATTTACTTTCACAAAATCAGCATGAATCGTTAAATTTATTGCCATCTCATCTTCACACTTCTTCCTAACAACGACTATCAGCTTCGTGACAATAAAGCGTTGATTTTTGCTTCGCTCAAAACTTCTTGCACATATCTAACAAATTTTGTACTAATCCGCTTAATATCAGCGCTTAGAATCATAAACTTATTATCATAAAATTTAAATAATTTCACTCGACAGTTTTTCCACAGCTATCAAACTAAAAATCTCAACTGGCATCAAATGCTACGACTGTAGTTGCCGTAAAAACTTTTCTCTTTAATGAAGTCATTAAAATAATTTTCACGTTTTGCTTAGTAAAAGTTTTTTTTGCTGCTTCTCAATGACACCTCAGCGTCAGAGAACCCTTTTTGTTGTAGATTTTGTGGGTGAAGAGTTTAATGTTGGGATTAGAATTTTTATGTCTATTTGTCTAATTAGTTCAAGCTAAAGCTGAGCATCAATCTAGGGCTGAACGTCACTCTAGGGCTGAACGTCACTCTACAGCTGAACGTCACTCTAGAGCTGAACGTCACTCTAGGGCTGAACGTCACTCTAGGGCTGAACGTCACTCTAGGGCTGAACGTCACTCTAGAGCTTAACGTCACTCTAGAGCTTAACGTCACTCTAGGGCTGAACGTCACTCTAGAGCTGAACATCACTCTAGGGCTGAACGTCACTCTAGAGCTGAACGTCACTCTAGAGCTGAACGTCACTCTAGAGCTGAACGTCACTCTAGAGCTGAACGTCACTCTAGGGCTGAACGTCACTCTAGGGCTGAACGTCACTCTAGGGCTGAACGTCACTCTAGAGCTGAACATCACTCTAGAGCTGAACGTCACTCTAGAGCTGAACGTCACTCTAGAGCTGAACGTCACTCTAGGGCTGAACGTCACTCTAGGGCTGAACGTCACTCTAGAGCTGAACGTCACTCTAGGGCTGAATGTCACTCTAGAGCTGAACGTCACTCTAGAGCTGAACGTCAATCTAGAGCTAGAGCGTCAATATGAAACTGAGCAAAAACCTAAAGCTGAGCAACAACTTAGAGCTAGTAATCAGAAACAAACTGAGTCCTTGACTAAATCTGAGTATCAGACTCAAGCTTAGCATGAATTAAAACCTGCGCCTCATTTTCATTAAAATCTCAACAATTCAGTTTTACTTGATCCTTGAAAATTTTTCCCTTGACATTTTCAAAATTCATTTCTGATTTTTATCTTCTTTAAGCCTCGAAAATTTGTTATTTTGAGCTTAATGTGGAGCAATTTCAGAAGATACAGTAGAGTACTTTCATTTAATCGATAGTGATAAAAATTCATTTTAAGTTGTGGATTAGAAATTTTATGGATGTAGAATTGTTTGCACAAAACGAGAGAAAGGATGAGTGTCGTTTTCTCATAAAATCAGGCGGAGGTGCCTTTGATGTTCTTTATGTTTGTTATCCTTTTTCAAGAAAATTTAAATTTTATTTGCATTGAATGTTTATGTTCGAAAATTTCAAATTTTCTGATAAAGTCGTTGTTTATGGCTCCATATAAAATTTACAGCCCTATAGCATTCGAATTTTCAATTTTTTTAGGTTATGTTCGTCATCAATTTTCCCACATTAAAGTTCCTTCCTTCAATTTTCCTTCTCAAAAAAACAAAAATTTATCTCGTCTTCGTTCAGTTCATTTCCCTCTCACTTTTATTATTCATTAAAGCGGAAAATTATCATCGGATGTATCAGAACATTTCCATATCAAATGAAAAAAGAAATATATCAGGAACCAAGTTGAAGCAAAATACGAACCCTTTCCACATTTCCGTAATGATTATGTGAAGCAGCAGTAGATGCTGTAGCAAAACAGTGGTAGAAATGAAATAACAACAACATCGAATGTAAAAGGGAAAGTAGGAAGTGAAGGATAGTATTTAGGCTAGAGTGCATTTACTGAGAGGATTTTGGATTGAGCGTCTCTTTTGCTGACTTATCGTATCTTCGGCTGAGCGTCAGTTCGACTTATCATCTCTTCGGCTGAGCGTCAGTTCGACTTATCATCTCTTCGGCTGAGCGTCAGTTCGACTTATCATCTCTTCGGCTGAGCGTCAGTTCGACTGATCATCTCTTCGGCTGAGCGTCAGTTCGACTGATCATCTCTTCGGCTGAGCGTCAGTTCGACTAATCATCGATTAGGCTGAGCATCAGTTCGACTAATCATCTATTAGGCTGAACGCCTCTTCAACTGAGCGTAATTTTAACAAACCTTCCCTTCAGCTGAGCGTTCTTCCTGCTAAACATTTCTTCAGCTGAGCATCACTCCAGCAGCTCAGGCTCTTAAACTAAAGACAAAGTGAAGCAAATAAGCCAGATTATTCTCAATTCCACTTGATATCCGTCACACAACCCAGCACAAAGAGCAAGAAAAAGTAGGAAATAACTGGATGAATAAGTAGAAGATGAAAAGGAATAAAAAAAATTATTTGTCGCTCAAAATTCTACTCAATATTCGTATCGAGTTATAATGGCCCAAGGGCATATCCACTTCATTTGTCAGATAGCTTATTTGTTTGCAAAACGTATATTCATATTTTTCATGTACGACTATCTACATCTGTATGTGTGCTAGGCAAAAATAGAGTCTATGGAATGAGATAGGATATAAAAAAGTGGGAAGAACAAGAAGAGATGCGGCATGAGAATCCTATGAATGCGAATGAATGTGACAAATTGGCATATTCCAATTAATTGAGGAAGGAAGGAAGGAATGGCGAGATGAGATTCGGTTTTTTTGGATTGAGTGAAAAATTTATTATTTTCTGTGAGAAATTTTTGATTTTCAAGTTTCTTATTGTGGAATATTTTAAAATAAAATGGGAGTCGAATATCAAAATGGTTGGAAAATTATTTCCTTTTTACTGAAGCTCATGACCTAAGGAGGCAGAATACAACTTACATTTTATTTGCAAACATCACAGAACCCTTGATCCTATTTTCCATATTTTCTGCTTAAGATTGTTTAAAATTCACATTGTGGCATTTACAGAATTACATAACGACTGCTTTTTCATTCTGTGTTGCCTTTCCCAATACATGTTAGAAAATGATATCCAAGTTTTTTCATGTCTTAACATTTTGCTGCTGATTTTTTTAAATTGTATTTTAGTTTTCTATATTTGACAAGTTAAGAACGTCATTATAGCTGAGTGCTGGTAAAGCTGAGCGTCTATTAAGCTGTGCGTTAGTTAAGCTGAGCGTCCGTCAATCATTAGCAAAGCTGAGCGTCAGCCACCTATCAACACCAATCTTAATCTTTCCCCTGAGAGTTCTGTTCCAAAAACATCTCTTTTAATTACAGTTGCTAAGCTTGTAGTGTTGGGTGTAGCTCAAAAACTACTAAATCATTTCTTCTATTTTTAAGGTTTCTTATTAAGCTTCATTGTAACATAAAAATTTCATTAAAACTTTCTCTTCATTTCAACTTCATTTATTTTTTTCGAAGAAGAATTTTTTCCGTTCGACTTTTTTAATAATAAACTACAGTTATAGTAAGAAGAAGAAAGGAGAGAGGAAAATATGAATGAATAAATGAGAAAAAGGAAGAGATTAAGTGAGGCAAAAAACAACTCTTTTGTGTGGAATGGATTAATGTAACAATTTATGGATAAGTTGGGGATGGAAACGGATGCAAGTTGTTGATGGGTAAGTTAGCATTTTTTAAAGGGATTGATGCTCAGCTTGACAGACGCTCAGCTTGACAAACGTTCAGCTTGAATAATGTTCAGTTTGACTGTAGCTCAGCCTTACTGATTCTCAACCTAAATAATGCTCAGCTTAACTGACGCTCAACTTAACTGACCCTCAGCATAACTGACGCTCAGCTTAACTGACGCTCAGCATGACTGACGCTCAGCATGACTGACGCTCAGCTTGACTGACGTTCAGCTTAACTTAATCTCGATTTATAATTTTTTATAAACCAAGACAAACGCATTGTTCCTTTGCAAAACGCGTTAATTCTTTTTATCATCTTATTTACAAATTTTTTTCATCCATCTTCGTTCCTCAGCCATCCTTTTCACTGTTTTTTCCTCTCATTAAATATAAATTGAGATATTTAAAGCCATTTTAGCATCCGCTATGTGTTTTTATTTTCAAGATCTGAAAATGTTGTTGCTTCTGTTTTTCTTCATCTTCATCTTTCTTTTCTTAAATGATTTATGATTTCATTGTAATGAAAATGAAGAAACAAGACGCGGATGATGAAATGATGAGGAAAAATTCTTTGGGTGCTGTATTTATTTTGGAGCAATTGAGAAGTTGATAAAATAACTTGAAGCTTTGTGTTGCGAAATTCGAGGAAATTTTGAGATACGAGATTGAAGATTTTTATTAACTCTGGGAAAAATAAAGAAGTTTCATGAAAAATCAATAAAAATTGCGAGAAGAAATCTCTAAAGTGCCAAAATTTTTTCAAAAATAATTTTCATTACCGAAAATTTTCAAATCAGCGCAACATTTTTCATCATTGATTAAATCCACAGCAACATTAGTCATTGCATTTAATGCATTCGCATCTCTGCACCAAAAACATTTTTTCATATCAACCGCAATAATTCTTTTATTCGACAATCTACGTCGCAAAAAATATAAATTCTCATGACATCAAAACCAGAAAATTCAATTCAATAATAATTTTTTGTGTGGTGTGTGAAGAAATATTGTTGCAGTTGATGTCACTTTTGAGCTCAATATCAATTCATTCTTTGTTATCCACTAATCTTTGATCTTTCGGGTGCAGATATTTTATTTTTTGTGAGGTTTATGTCATTGGAAATTTGTGGATTTTTGAGAAATTTGTGATAGTGGAGATTATTTTGGGGGTTTTGGAGGTAAAATTTATAGTTTTACGGCAGTTTTAGTGAAAAACAGTTTGAAGGGTCGTGATTATTAAAAATGGTTATGGTCCGAATAAAACTCAAAAAAAAATTCCAAACAAATGATGGTTTATTTGTTATAACATGTCGATAAACGAATAATTTCTCGAAATATTTCTTCAGTTCTAATTTTGATTTCGTATTCAGCCAATTTGTCTTGTTATTCAAGAATCAAAAATTGCTAAAATTACTGACGGTTTTGTTGTTGGATATGGACAGAATGAAGATGAAAAAAAATTTCATGAAAATATTCCAAAACTAATCGAGACACCAATTCAAACACAGTCTCGTTGTTTTGCGACTTATGAGCTCCTTAAAAGACTTTCAAGTGGACGAACATTTTGTGGAGGAACTGGAGATGGCTTCGGTGTATGTAAAGGTGACAGTGGAAGTGGACTTTATTTGAAAGATGGTCAAGTTCATTATTTACGAGGAATTGTTTCATCCTCGCTTTTCAATGCAAATAAAGGTTGTGATGTTGATTCTTATTCTGTATTTACGGATGTTGTTAAATATGTCAACTGGATTGAAGGGTTGTCGACTAGTAAATTTGATGAGGATTGAATAAAAGCCATTAAGTAAGTTTGAGTTTGTTAATTTAAATTTTCCAGGGTTACCCGGAATGCAAACCCACACCCAGGATGCCCTAGAGTAACCTACCTACTTTATCCCAAGTTATCCTAGAGTATACCATAGCCGAGGACAGCCAGATTCCTGCCAAATTAAAATAAATTGTTACAATTAAGAAAATCTTCAAAATTATATTTTTTAAAAAAAATTCTTAATCCTATTCATATGACTAACATCTAGCCATATCCACATCCAAAACTTATATAATATATAATCCAACTGTGTGTGTGTCTATATCACAAAAAATTTATCTTTTTTGCTTTCAAATTTATGACAAAGTTTTCATTTTCTTCTTTCTATTTTTACTTCCATTTGAGATTTGTTGTGTGTGACTTTTGCTGTTCATGCTTCTGACGCTTCTTATTTACAGCTTTTGAGAATTCTGACTGGGGAATATGTCGTGTGGCTTCGATGATAATAAAATGAGGGAACTGATTTGCAATAAAAATAGAAAAATTCTTATTTTTCTCGAGATTAAGTTGGAATTTGAGGGGAGGGAGGTGGTAAAAGGTAGGCAGAGGAGCTATGACGCAAGTTTTGTGGATTATAATTGAGGTTGTAAAAGAAATAGAGCAGAAAAGCAATAAATTGGTAGATTTTTCTTTCACAACCCGCGGATTATGATAGAAAATCATCAAAATATTCACTTTTTACAGCCTAATACCCTCAAGAAAATCCTAAAAATACAAAATCATATCATTTTCAACACGCAATACCTAATTTTGCATTCAAAGTGGGATTTCCTCGTCATTCACATGTCTTGTAAGGTAAGATTGATTATTTTTGATGGAAATACACACAAATACATCCCCACGAGGGTCCTATTGAGAAATTCATGATCATATACATTGCAATAATCTTTCTGACATTTTTACACTCGATTTATTTTCTGATTCTTCTTTGCCTTGCGTTGGTTGCCCTCGTTTTTTAAGCATCCACAGCTCGTCTTGTACAAGATTTTCATTGTTAAACTTTAAAGTTTTGTGTTTGAGAATTTTTTTTAGTTTATTTTTTGAGTCCTTTAGAGATATTTTGTGGGGATTAATGAAAAACGCTCACTAATAAAGCGTTGACTTAAAATTGAATCAATCCTTTAAAGCGACGACTTAAAATTGAGTCAATGATTCAAGGCGTCGACTTAAAATTGAGTCAATGATTCAAGGCGTCGACTTAAAATTGAGTCAATGATTCAAGGCGTCGACTTAAAATTGAGTCGTTGATTTAAAGCGTTGACTTAAAAATTTGAATTTTGAAATAAATCATCCTAAGGATTAAAACTAAAAATACACACCCAAAAAAATAGAGAAATGAAAAGCCAGAAAACAGCACAGAGTGAATGAGTAGAAGAAATGAAGGAAGATAGAGTTTAAGGGTCAATTTTGATAAAGCAAGAAAATCCATTTTTCTTCGCTCGTTGGATTTAATAAACTTTTGTGTGTATATGTTGGTTCATCTCATCCTCATTCACTCCATCGAGACTACCCATATCATTCCGAAAAACACACTTCCTCGTTCACAGTAGTCAGCGTCGAGATGAGAAATGAAAAATTACCATTTTTATGAACTTTTTTTTCTTCAGCTTCTTTTTTTGCCTTGGTTGCCTTTTTGTTTGGTGAGAAAAAATGGAGAAAATTAAGAAGAAGTAGTAAAAGTTAAGTGAAGGATAGAAATTGTAACAATGTTTGGATTATGGAAGTCTTGTAGCGCATTTTCATAAAAATTTCAAAGTTTTTCCTAATAATTTCTGATTTTTTCTTGAAAAATTCTCACAAACACAGACAAACAACAACTCAACATCCACCAGCGCTAACATCTTTCCAAAAATATCCAGTTCAATAATCAGCAAAGCGAAAGTGCTAAAAAAGAAACAAAAAAAGCGTGTGACAAATTTCCTCACATAAAAGCACACAAGCAAGTAACAACAAAAGAAAAATGAAGGCAGGCAAAGGAAAAACCAATCAAAGTCGAAATAAGCAAAAAAAAAGTTCGAGGACGGAGGGAGAAAAAAAATTATTTCAAGACATCAAGAATGTCATAAGCAATCTCACTTACTCACTTTCTCTATCCTATATTTTGTTGCTTTTTTTGCTAGTTCCTTGCGAATATTTTGTTTGTTTGGGTTTGCTTGTTGATGACAGATTTGAAGGAGGTTATGTATCATTGCTATAAATAGTGGATGAGAGCTGCTTGTTAAGACATTTTGGTTGTTTGTAGCTGTATTGTAGGTCAATTGACACTGTGCAAGCTAAAAGTCCAAATATGTATCAATTCTACCTTATAACTTGGATTGAAAGTCCATAACGCATGAACTTATGGATAATAACTCATCCAGATGCTAGTGTCTAGTGTCTAGTGTCTAGTGTCTAGTGTCTAGTGTCTAGTGTCTAGTGTCTAGTGTCTAGTGTCTAGTGTCTAGTGTCTAGTGTCTAGTGTCTAGTGTCTAGTGTCTAGTGTCTAGTGTCTAGTGTCTAGTGTCTAGTGTCTAGTGTCTAGTGTCTAGTGTCTAGTGTCTAGTGTCTAGTGTCTAGTGTCTAGTGTCTAGTGTCTAGTGTCTAGTGTCTAGTGTCTAGTGTCTAGTGTCTAGTGTCTAGTGTCTAGTATCTAGTATCTAGTTTCTAGTGTCTAGTGTCTAGTGTCTAGTGTCTAGTGTCTAGTGTCTAGTGTCTAGTGTCTAGTGTCTAGTGTCTAGTGTCTAGTGTCTAGTGTCTAGTGTCTAGTGTCTAGTGTCTAGTGTCTAGTGTCTAGTGTCTAGTGTCTAGTGTCTAGTGTCTAGTGTCTAGTGTCTAGTGTCTAGTGTCTAGTGTCTAGTGTCTAGTGTCTAGTGTCTAGTGTCTAGTGTCTAGTGTCTAGTGTCTAGTGTCTAGTGTCTAGTGTCTAGTGTCTAGTGTCTAGTGTCTAGTGTCTAGTGTCTAGTGTCTAGTGTCTAGTGTCTAGTGTCTAGTGTCTAGTGTCTAGTGTCTAGTGTCTAGTGTCTAGTGTCTAGTGTCTAGTGTCTAGTGTCTAGTGTCTAGTGTCTAGTGTCTAGTGTCTAGTGTCTAGTGTCTAGTGTCTAGTGTCTAGTGTCTAGTGTCTAGTGTCTAGTGTCTAGTGTCTAGTGTCTAGTGTCTAGTGTCTAGTGTCTAGTGTCTAGTGTCTAGTGTCTAGTGTCTAGTGTCTAGTGTCTAGTGTCTAGTGTCTAGTGTCTAGTGTCTAGTGTCTAGTGTCTAGTGTCTAGTGTCTAGTGTCTAGTGTCTAGTGTCTAGTGTCTAGTGTCTAGTGTCTAGTGTCTAGTGTCTAGTGTCTAGTGTCTAGTGTCTAGTGTCTAGTGTCTAGTGTCTAGTGTCTAGTGTCTAGTGTCTAGTGTCTAGTGTCTAGTGTCTAGTGTCTAGTGTCTAGTGTCTAGTGTCTAGTGTCTAGTGTCTAGTGTCTAGTGTCTAGTGTCTAGTGTCTAGTGTCTAGTGTCTAGTGTCTAGTGTCTAGTGTCTAGTGTCTAGTGTCTAGTGTCTAGTGTCTAGTGTCTAGTGTCTAGTGTCTAGTGTCTAGTGTCTAGTGTCTAGTGTCTAGTGTCTAGTGTCTAGTGTCTAGAGTCTAGTGTCTAGTGTCTAGTGTCATGTGTCTAGTATTGACCTGAAAGTTTAAAAAATTCCCAAAATAATCACAAGGGCCTGAAAAAAATGATGAAATTTTGTAGCACATTTGAGGAAGTTTCAGCAACATTTTGCAGTCTCATTTATTATCGCAAATAGAAAAAATAATTTCATGTGAAATGAGATGATTTTATTTTAGATTCATTTCATTCATGTTCACTTGCTGCTGCTGCTTTTGTCATTTTGATTATTAAACTTTGCGTTTCTTCCTAATTTTGAATATAAATGAAACAAATTTGTTTTTTTCGGTTGCTTCATTTATTTATTTTGTGATGTCTCAGATTTTAATATAAAGTTTGTGCTTAATGAAATTATTTATGTAGTTTTTTATGGCTGATGGCCTTTTTAGTTTTCCTTAAGTAGATTAAAAATTCACAGCTTGGATGGATTTTATTTTCAAAAGAGGTCGACTTCGTGTTTGTAAGAACTGTTTTGCATGAAATATGAAAATTTGTTAAATGATTTAGATGAAGATTTTGCAACGCAAGCTACAAATCACGTCTTGTGAGATGACAGGAACATTTTGTTGGCATTTCATTTTGATGACAGATGAATCGTGACTTTTTGGGATGTTTTAATTAAATTTGAGAATATTTGGAGGATTTTTCGGTTAGAATATGCTAGATTTGGTGGTTCAGGTGCCTTAACACTAAAGGTGTGAGATTCAGGTGTCTTAACACTAAAGTTTCAAAGTTAAGGTGCATTTACATTAGAGTTTTTATGTTCAGATGCCTTCACACTAGAATTTAGAAGTACAGATGCCTTAACACTAGCAGTTTGATGTTCAGATGCCTCAATTGTATTCAAATCTAAGCCTATAACATAAATTTTGGGTTTCTTTTCCCATTTTTCATCATTTGGAGCCTAAAAAAGTCTTCCCTCCCTTAAAAGCTATACAAACAGTAACTAAAAATCATTCATTTGACCTTCGACAATAGTCAAGAATATGATAAAGATAACATCCGACTCCAATTTCCCACCCCATAATGATGATCATCTTCATTATAGCCATTATCATCAAATGTGTGTACACAAAAGCTTGAGTTGGAAAGACGATACGATGAGAATATAAAGAAAATTTCTTAAATTTCACGTAATTTTCATTTTCGCACAGCATCAGTGAATAAAAAAAGGAAGAAGAATGTTGTGTAATGTGAGGGACTCATATGTTTCGGATGTGCTCACATTTACACAGTTAATGGCCATGAAAAGGCAATTGGAGAAAAAAAATGGTGAAGAATAAAAATGTGAATCACGAAAATGGTCAGAGAGGAAAAAGATGGTAGAGTAAATATATTCTGGACATGGCTTTTGGCACTGAAAATTGTGAATGAAATGGCAAAGTAAATTTTGAAAGGTTATGTAGCTTTTTTAGCTTTAAGGTGTTGAAATTTTGATTTTTATGGCTTCAAATGTGAGAATATTTTGGATTATTGGTGAAGATTTGTTGAAATATTGATAAACTAGTCGAGTTTCTAGAGGTAGCTGGTTAAACAATTCAAACCTGTCCTGGTAATTAGAGTAAACTCTATGGTACCCTACAACTACCTCAGACCTATGGTACAATGGGATAGGGGAGGTGAGGTATGGTTAGGTTATGATAGAGTAATACTAGTAGTCTAAGATCTTTGGGGTCCACATTAGATATGTTCCTCTTTGTGTACACAAACAGAAAGATCTTCGCTTGCTTTTACTTTTACCACTTCAAGACAAATCAGTTCCATTGTTTGTTCAAATTGAGATCTTTCTGAATTTTCACTTTCTAATAACAAATCATTTTGATCTTCCTTTACTTTTGCACCAAGAGCTCTTAATTCCAGTTCAGAATTGATTCTGTGATGAACAACAGCCTTAATTTCTGATGTAAAGTTCAAATTTTCCTCAACTTTCGGCTCAGGTTTCTTGATTCTGAAACTTTTTAGGGTTTTTGAGGTTAACTTTTGATTTTTGTAGCAACTTGAGCAATTCTGATCCAAACTTTGATGAACTTTTGCAAATTTTAACTTCTTGTACTTAAATTTCTTCCAAAAGTAATCAAAATTGAACTTTTTTCTGCAAAACTTCATCCCTAAAATCAGTTCAGCCACAAAAACAATTCCAGAAATGCAACAAAATCCAAGCCAAATGTTGAAACCAAACAGGAGATCATCAAGACTAAAAACATTCGGTTCTGATTCAGAACTTGGATACTTTTTCCGTATAAGGACTCGAGTTTCTAACAAATAAGCAATAACACCAGTGTCAATTAAGTGATCAACAACATTTTTTAACATTCTAAAATAAAATGCCGAATGTTGTGTTACGATTCCCAGGTGAGCAGTATGGAAAACTTCATCAAGTTTGTTCCAGCTCTTTTGACCTTTATACGTATTTTCAAAGTTTATTAGCACTATATTGTTGACTAGCAATGCAATTTTTGCTGACGAATTTTGAGATTGAGAGATCATCAATTCAATTTCTTCTTTACCCGAAACAATTTCTATTCTGGGCCTATTTTAGAAATAACAAAATTTATTAATAGTTCTTAAAAATATTACTTTTTTTACCAATTTTCTTTTTCGTTAGTAATCTGATTAAATACCAATGATGTTCGTTGTCCCCTCAATGACATATCATCAAGTCCTGAAGCCACCATTGTATAATTTCTATCAATCAGATCCTGTGGACTCTTTGGTGGTGCTCGTCTCGGCTCACTCGTCATGAACTCAAATGATTTACTTTGAAAACATGTTCGAAAAATCAAACAAAACACGATGAAAAGTGTCAAAATGAAGCGTGAAAAATTCTCAGTTGGTAATTTTGTTTGTGAAACTCCAAAAAATATGCTCGTGACATTCCAGATTGGAGTCTCAACTTGCTTGCCATACACAATGTTCTGCATTCTTTTCGAAAGCCGATTAATGATGAGAATTGTCAAAATTGTCACGGCAAAAGTCACAGCAAGTAAAATCCAAGTTTCTGTGTCGAATGGAAGTAAAAGCTTCTCATATGGCGTGTAGGCATCCGCAGGTGTTACAAGAATATCGTATTTAATAACGAAAAAAGCATTTGAGAAACGAAGAGCCAAATGACTCCTAAAATGATAAACAAAAAATATAACATTGGGTTCGTGAAGTGTTTCGTTTTCAATTTTTATGTATGAAATAGTTCTTGTATTATAATTCTCAATCCACATTGAATCCTGTATTTCAGTCGGCTGATAAACAGCTTTAAAATTGTGCTTTTTAGCTGCCGTCACAAAAATCTCTGGTGTCAGACCGTAAATATCAAATCTAGTTAAATCCTGTGTAATTCTGCTATATCCAAATGGAAATAAAATTATTTCGTCTTCAGTTTGAAACGGTAGCATCATGACCAGCTCACAGCCATGATAATTCATAAATTTTTCATAGTATTCAAGCTTTTTGGTCCATTTTTGGAGGTTCTTGTCGAATGTGTTGACTTTTGACAAATGTGCTCGATTGCAGAACTTTCCAAACCACTCGAAAGTTGCAATTGAAACAAAAGTTTCCTCGTTAATGATAAAATATGCATAGTAAAAAATTGATGCTGTTTTTGGTGTTATATTAAGAAACCCGTGAATCACTTCACAGTTTTCTAGTTCTGAGTACGATGCGTTTGCGATGTAAACGATGAAAATGACTGGATGATTGTCATATCTTAAGAAACCAATGCGAAGAAAATATTTAATTGAATCTTCAATTGTGTCAACAAAAATGACTGCTGGTCTTCTTCTGAACGTTTTTCTAGGAACTCCTAAAATATCGCTTAAACGATAAAGAAAAGTTTCTTGATTTTTTGACAGCAGGCTTGTTAAAATTTCAGACGCATGATATGTAATTGGATGCAAAACTATTACATCGAATGGAAGGTTTTTCTTAATAAGAAATTCGTCAACAATACTATAAAGGACTTTTGATACAACATGTGTATCGGGGTGCTTATTGACTGGTTTGAGGATTTTTTCACAAAAACTTGAATTTAAAATTAGCAAAATGAATAAAACTGATGTAAATTTAATTTTTTGAGTCATTCTTTCTTCCACACTTTAGGCTCGCAATGAAATACTGACTTCATATTAGGAATAATTTTGAATTTAATATTAATATTTTGTTGTTGAGTATTGAAATTAGGGATATGTTTGAATTATCTGATTAATGTCTTTCTTGAATATGAAATATTTATTTCTGGATAGTTCCGTATGTGTCGTTTTTCAACAACAAATATAAAGTTTATCAAGATGTGACTTATAGGAATAGCAGCCGGTTTCTGGGGTTGTTTGGGTTACCCCACCATACCCATATCCTTCTCATTGGGTGGACAAAAAGAGTAGAAAATCCTAGGATGCTCTAGGAGTGGATACATACCTGATATATGTACTATCTACCTTTGGTAGCATACTAGAATCCAACACCAGTGGGCGAGGTCAGGGGGCTAGGACCCCTCAAGATCGAAACTTTCATGATGAAAATTCCGGAGGACCCATTAAAAATTGATCTAATTTATTTTGGTATTTTCCGTGTAACTCAAATAGCTTTAATATTTAATTAACAAAGTAGCACCAAATAAATGTCTTATAATTTAAAAATAAATAACAATTCTCATTAAATATTCACATACAAAAAATGCCTCACCGTGAAGGACAAATGTAGTAAATTTCAGGAAAAATGAGGCCTGATGATGTGAGCATTTAGGTTACACAACTGTTTTTTCATTCACATAACACATGATCTCAATTTATCTATTCATAACATCACCCGCTATTCTGTATATGTTCATTAACCATAACATTACGCCCCACATTCTTCTTCCTTAATCTTTCCAACCGCCCCCGCCACAACAACGTAAAAAATGCTTCCTTAATTCATTTCTCAAACCCCTTTTTCATGCCATTAAGCAGTGACATTCATCTCGTTCTCTGCCTCACAACAACAACAACATCCAAAAAAATTGTTCTATTTCACAATTTTTTTTCGTCGTCTTCATCTTAAGTGCCTATCATATCTAATATTACATTCCGTCGTCATAGAAAATGTTTAACATGAAGAAAAATTGCGTTTTAGTCCAAAATCATTTATTATTGTGATTGAGTTTTTTTTTTCATCTTCTTATTTTTTATTCGTAGTTTTATGGTGTGCTGAGTGGGATGTCATGATGTTGTTGGAAGAAGTTGTACTTGAGGAACATGTCTGAACCAAGGGTGTAGCCAAAACGACGGTCTAAGATGGTCCAGAGGTCCATTAATATTTAAATTCCCTTAGCTAACCCAGACTGAGGATTTATGGGAGGTCAAATCTCAACCAAGCTATTAAGTACACGAAAGGTTCAATTATGCAGCACCTGCCACAAATGTTTAATGACAGATTCCCTAACAGACAAAGAGCATCCTCACATTTTTGAGCATGCTCAATTATATTAGAAGTGTGCTATAAGCATGCACATTAAAGTAAGTTCGCTCAATGTCTGTTAGGGATTAATGATAAATATTTTAACTCGTACCTGAAAATGATGAACATAATCTAATAATTTTTACAAAGACCAACTTTCGATTGACAAGGACTTTAGCTTAAGGTATAAAAACTAAAGTCTTAATAATAACAGCTCAGAATGTCATTAAATTTGTAGTTTTGAACATCAGAGTGCACAAAAATGACAAAATAAAATAAAATTTTCATCAATTTGAAATTTTTAGATAAATTTTGAACTGCACATCAAAAGTTAACGCTGCTGTTCATCACAAAACGAATTTTGAGCTGGAATTAAAACTTTTCGGTGAGAAGGTTCTGAATGAATAAATATTTTAGATCAGATAGTCACCTAAATAGTCAAGAAGGAAGAAGAATTGAAAAACATTTTTTATTAGCATCTTCATCACCGAGTACAAAAAAATCATAAATATTACCAACAATCATCACATCACACATCCAATATTCACAATAAAAAAATGTGGAAATGAGGAAAGAACATGAGAACTCTCAATATTTATATCCATTCTTATTTTTCTTTCCATTTCATGCTTAAGAAGATGAAAAAAGCATAAAAATAAATTCAATAATAAAACATGAATGCGGATGAACATTTGGGGGTACTAAGGTCGGAAAATGGAGACTGTGCGCTACATTTTGGAGAGATTTTAATGTTTTCGTCTAAATTTGGCATGCAGATTTGCATTTTGGTAACTTTATGTCCAAGATCATGATCACTATCACTTTGGATAGCTTGAAATTTAAATCAAGTACAGCAAACCTAATTTCATCAGTCCAAACCATTAATACCAATCAAGGCCCCCCTAAAACCAAAGCAATAACAAAATTGGAAACTATAAACACAGAAACACGAACAAAATGCTACATAACATAATAAAATAGGCAAAAGAGCGACAAAATGCTGTATCGAGGCGACATTTCTTGTGGAAAAGGAAAATGAGATGTGAAAGATTGTTTCATATTTCATCGACATAGAGAAAACATTTCTTCTTCTTTATCCTCGTTTCTTTTGCTTTATGTATGTGCTTTTCTATTTTAGGTTAATAGAAATGAATTCATAAGACGAGATGTAAAGCTTGGCAGAAAAAATAAAGATTTTTCTTCTTTTTATTGAGTCTCTTTTTGTTGTGATGAGTTTTGCGGGGTTAGAAACTAGATATACTCAGTTTTATATCAAATCTTTAACGCGTCGCTTCATTTTATATCAAATTTTTAACGCGTCGCTTCATTTTATATCAAATTTTTGACGCGTCGCTTCATTTTATATCAAATTTTTAACGCGTCGCTTCATTTTTATCAAATTTTTGACGAGTCGCTTTATTTTTATCAAATTTTTGACGAGTCGCTTCATTTTATATCAAAATTGTAAAGCAGTGCTTCACTTTATAGCAAAATTATGAGTCGTTGCTTCTTTTAATAGCAAGAAATTGAAAGCTTAGCTAAATCCCAGCCAAACAAAGTTCCATGCCCCCATTATTTACATCACATCCTATTTTCAGCCTCTCATATTTATAAACATGTGAAATATGAGCAATAGCAGCAAATGGATATAAACAAAAATAAGAAAAATGGGTTGAAATTGAAGTTGACAACAAAATAGAAATGGAAGAAGTAACATAATCCATCCAACAATATATCCATTTAATAATAAACAGTCGAGGTTATTGGCTGATAAATTTTCTCAGATTTGACCTTCCACAAAGACAAGTTTGTTCTGTTTATGACAAATTGAATAAGTAAAAAGGATTTTCAATTTCGATGAAAACTTTCATCTCGTCGATAAGATATTGAGTTTGTTCGCTTGCAGATATTATGGCTTTACAAACTCAAATAAATCTCGGTTTGAATAATCTCCAGTCAGATGCAGACGAGCGAGAACCTCGAACAGATTTCAGAGAATTTTTAATATTGTTGAATTGCACTTGGCAGATGAAATGTTTTTTTTTTGTGTTTGCGGCGGTAAAATTGTCGATAAATATTAATAATAGTTAAGTGCTTGTTGAAGCTCTTGTCATTTTAAGTGAGACGCTAGGGATTTTTTTTGACGATATTGAAGAAAATGAAGTTTGAATGGGTTATACCCTCATACACCCAAATGGTACCCGCATACAAAAAATAATAATAAAATTAAGCAAAATGTTAATTTCATCCCATATCAACCTAACAAAATCGAAATAAATTTAATATTTTATCAAATAATCCTGTAGCTATCCCACATTCAGTATCGCAAACACAAAAAAAATTATTTCGATAGCAAACAAACTAAAAAATTAGGTCAAATTTGCATTTAAACTTTTATTTTTTTTATCTCAAAACAAACATTTTTTTCCTGCCTGTGCGTTTTGAGAGTTGAACTAAAAAAAATGGCCAAAAATCAGTGGTTTTGCTTTATTTTTTTATTTGATTGATTTATTATGCCAGCGTGCTGAGCTATCTCTTCCATTTCGGTCTATTTTCATTGTTCGCAACTTTTTATTCCTGTTTTATTTAATTTTTCCGGTAGTTTTTATGTTGCGCGTCATTTTTGGTAGCTTTTTGCGTTTGATTTGATTTTATTGAAGGAATTTTTGTTTATTGATAGGATGATAGTAGTAACTTTAGTGTACTTAGTTTAGTATAATCATTTTAGTACATTAACTCTAGTACACTCTCTTTAGTACATTTATTTTAGTACACGAACTTTAGTATACTATTTTTAGTACACTTCCAGTATACACTGAATGTACAAAATTCATCCACATCTTATGCCCTTTCAGCTTATCT
Organism: Chironomus tentans; assembly: GCA_963573255.1. NCBI lineage: Eukaryota > Metazoa > Arthropoda > Insecta > Diptera > Chironomidae > Chironomus > Chironomus tentans. The sequence continues at coordinate 1,753,218 of OY754305.1, forward strand.
ACAATTCCACCTTAAATTCTAAATCACAATTTAATTCCCACCGGCCATTCAAATCCATCAGCTTTATTAAATGTTTTAAGTCTTTAATCTTCATTTGCAATTTTAATGACATTTTTCCTAACGTCTTACCTTTTCTTCAGTCCTGTCCTTGTGTTTCCTCTCGTAAATTTTAATTCCAATCCCAAATCTTCTCATTTTGTTCATTTTCTTCTCGTACGAGATTTTCTTGTTGTTGTTGTTGTCCCTTATTGATCTTATTTCTAATTCATTGCACAACTGAATTATAATTTTGTTTCCTGCCTTCATTTCCACCTTGAGAAATTTTTTTCTTTATTTATTTGGTTTTCTTTCTCATTTGATATTAAATTTCGGAGAAAATTTACGCACAAAAATAAACTTTTTTGATGAAAATTTTTGTAATTAAATCTTGATGGAATTTTTTTGTGTCCTTCGGATTTCGACTTGTGTTTCATGTCCTTGGAGGAGAATTAATTATCAGTGGCTGCTTTGTCATGCAAGAAAATTTTCAAAATATTTTGATGAATATTCTGATCTCTTGCAGCTCCGCCATTTTGTAACTTTTAAAATTCTAGCAGTTCCGCCATTTTCCATCCTTAAAATTCTAGCAGTTCCACTATTTTTTAATGTTTAAAATTATAGCAGTTCCGCCATTTTTTATCCTTAAAATTCTAGCAGTTCCGCCATTTTCCATCCTTAAAATTCTAGCAGTTCCACTATTTTGTAATGTTTAAAATTATAGCAGTTCCGCCATTTTGTATCATTAAAACTATAGCAGTTCCGCCATTTTGTATTTAAAATTTTAAAATTTTAACTACAATTAATCAGAATATCTTTTTACTCTACTAAACATCAAAAACTACACAAATAATCCAGAAAAAAAATCACAGAAAAAATTATTTAAAAGAGTTGAGAGCGAGAAATTGGAAAGGATAAAAATATGAGAAAATAACGAGCAAACAATGATGTTAACATGCTCCGATAAAAAGGCAAGTTATGATGGAACAACAGCACCGAGTAAAAGAGGAGAAGAAAAATTGCTGCAAACAACAAATATTCGCATTAAAAAATTATATTTTTCTCTCCAGTTTTTTTCTATGTATTCTGGCAATGCAGCAGCAATTTGCATGTCATTGTGTACATAACAAACATTATTTTTCCCATAAATACATAAAAAAATATATTTTTGTGTCTGCTTTGGACTTTTTTTAGTATAAGCTGATATTTTTAGGTTATGAGAGGATTGCGTGTGGTTTGGTGGGCATGACTGAGTTAGTTTGTTTAGAAAATTATTTTTTGCGTAGTTTTACACCCTTTAGAGTCAAATTTTGATCTTCAATGCGTAGTTTCATACCCTTTTGTCAATTTTCAGTAATTTTACTTAGTTTCACACCCTTCTATGTTAGATTTCAGTCCCTTTTGGGTAGTTTAACACCCCTTGCTGTCAATTTTCAGTCTCTTTTGCGTAATTTTACACCCCTTGTTGTCAATTTCCAGCAATTATTCTTAGTTTCACACCACTTAGTTACAATTTTCAGTCTATTGGCTTAGCTTTACACCCCTTAGTGTCAATTTTGAGGTTAATTTGCTTAGTTTCACATCCCTTGGATCAACAATGAGGTATTTAAGACTAATGCAAAAGGCTACAAACCTTTTACCATTTCTCAGTCATTTTTGCTTAGTTTCACACCCTTTGGAACAAATTTTAGTCATTCTTGCCTTCATAGATGCGTTTTGTACCCTTAAAAATTTAAATTTATCAAACTAGTCACATAAAAACTGTTTTAACTGTTTCCACAGCTCATACATGACAGAGTTCTGGTAAATTTTATATACATTCATAATTTTTTTGTTCAGAGTGTGCACAAATATTTGGTATGGAGGAGCAGCAGCAGCACCAGAGAAAAAAGTTCATCATGACTTTGTTCTGTAAAAATTGAAATGTTTAAAAACTGAGAGGAAAAAACAGTTCTGTTGTCTGTAACGAGCAAAATGATAGTTTTACATTCCTCTGTCGTAAAAGCCATATTTATTTAAGTAATTGAATGCAAATGCTTTTAATGTGAATAAAAAGGAACCTTCTGAGTTTTTTAAGAAGAAAAATTGCAACAAATATTTAGAACTGAGAAAAATAATCGAGAATTTTTTAGTTTTTAAAAGAAAATTTGCTTATGTTTGCACAAATCTACGTGAATCAAATTCTTTGTTCCATTAATGTTTTTTTGATAGAATTTATATTGATTTGCTGTATTAAAATAGATTAAATGGAGAATTTCTCATTAATCAAATTGAGTTTGCATAAAAATTTACATTGAAATTTGCTAGTTCTAAATTTATAGTTTTCTAGTTCATTAATCAAATTGAGTTGTTGGCATCAGTGAGCTGATCTGGGAAGCATATCCAAAAGATGTTTCGAGAGATATACATTGAATGAATTTTCAGGATAATCCCAAAGCAGGAAATCTGCTACAGGTACCAGTTGCTTAATATACAATGGGATCTGCTCTACTACAGTGGTATTGTCTAAGTTTACTCCATAACTAGGCTTGAAAGTCCATCAATTTATTTTTTAAAAAATGGGACATTTTTAATTTGTTTATATATGGACACTTCAGGGATGTCAAATATTTATGGTCCAAAACGGAACGCGGAACTGTTTAGCTAAAAACTGCGCTGTCCATCTACCTACCCTGGTTTGGTGTATGTTCTAAAGTATATCGAGCAATCAGCATCATTCTGTAAATCTCTGCTTTCAATATCATCAAAATCACCATAACCATCTCCTTCCCCCTCAATTAATTCAGCCCATAATCCACAACCCAAAGAAATCCTATCATCTCAAGCACCTTTATTAGAAATTATCTCCAACAATATTTTTTCATGTCCGTCTCGTTCTCATTCAATCAAGTGAAAAGCCTCTCAACGGATCTGTAGACAAACATTTCAATTATCATAATGCTATCCTCCAATTACCATTTAAATTTACTTTTTTTTCTCTCTCTTTTTCAACCCACCGAGGTTCCTTTTCTCGTTTCTCATTAATTCACTTGTTAGTCTACTTGAGGCCGTAATTCACCCAAGAAAAAAAATACAAATTTATTTTCTCTTTCTCATATTTATTCCTCAAATAACTCAATCTAAATTGAAAGTGCGAGTTTGTCCCAAGTGTCACATAAAAATGAAAGAGGAGAGAAAAAGGTATGGTCTGGTTGTGATGTATGTATGTGTGTGTATGCTGAGGCAATCTTAGATTAAGATGATGATGATGTTGATGATAATGACAGAAACCTTAAGCGGAAATTGCGTTCTTTAATTTTTATTTTATTTCTTCTTTAAGAATGAAGGTACGGGTGGATGGGGTTGGGTGTGATGAAAGGTAGAAAAGTATTTATTTTATTAATAGGAGGCTATGGAAATGAAATTAAGGGATGAATAAGGGTTGATTCTGACTTATTTTGTATGAATAGGACTCCTTTGTTGTTATTTCCTCCTTGTTGATGTCCCCCTAATGTTGCTGTCCCCTTTACTACTCTCCCCTCTTGTTATTGTCCTCCTCATGTTGCTGCTGTATCTCTAATGATGCTACTCCTATTTTTGATGTCCCCCTCTTGTTGCTCTCCCCCTCATGATACTTTTTCTCTCATGTTGTATTGGTTACCCCATGCTTATCTCCAATCATCCTATAAATTCCATATCCCCCTATTAATCGATGCAACATTTTTCTTCATACCAACCAGAAACCTCTATACACCATAAACTTTCTCACTTTCCCCTCTGCCTGTTGTCTCTCCAAACAACAATTTGAAAATCCTTTAATTCCATTTCTTGCATCAGCAAATTTTATCTAACCACAGATAGAGAAACAAAGTAACGACTTCGCACGCACAATTCATTGTCTCACACTCACACCATCTCGTTGCTGCTCTTTCATTACCATAGAAACAATTGCTTATGGACTTATGGCTCTTACAGGATGGAAGAAGATGAAAATTGTAAAAGGAAGGCACATATAGAATGAAAGTGAATGGTAATAACCATAAAATTAATGGAAATGACTGTGAGTGGGAGTTGAAATTGAAGGCAAGAGCATAAGATAATCGTAAAAAAGAGAAGGAACAATGGGCATGGAAATGCTATAAAAATTTCAGTCGTCAGTATCGCAAGCACACATGTGAATGATCTCTAATAAAAAATAGACCAAAAAAATGAGCTGAGTAAGAAAAGATAAGGAAGTTGTATTTTTTGGGGCTGGGGAATTTTTTGTGGCGCTATTTCGGTGGTAACTTTGATACATAACCTCATTTTTAGATCACATAACCTCACTTTTGTGTCAATTTTGCTAGCTTCAAGTCAAATAACCTCACTTTTGTGTCAACTTGGTCAATTTTAAGTCAAATAACCTCACTTTTGTCTCAAACTGCTCATTTTAAGGTTGCATAACCTCACTTTTGTTTTGCAAATTACACCATTTTTACCAAAACATCCTCCAACTTATCGCACAACTGACAACCCGTCAAAAAACACAAAAGCCAACTCACCTACGAAATAAAACTTCCCAGCCCTTTTCCATTCTTCAAAAAAAAGCTTTCGCAATGGCTACTAAATCAAAGCCTATTTCTACTAAATAAATAACGGCCACATCCACATGAATAAAATAAACTCAAGAAAAGAAATCTCACTCAAATGCTGATGAGATGGATTGCTGATAAATTGGATTTTTTTTACTGCCTAAATCGCCCCTCAAAAAAAATAAGTATAAAGATGAAGAGAATCGTTTGGGATTTTCAGGGGATTTGACTTTTGTGATTGCTTGCATTAAATGTTTTTACAAGAAGAAGGAAAGGGAAACTTTCTTTTATCGGAGAAGTTTTACGGAGATTCTTTTAGAGCGTGGATTTTTGGAAATATTGGCTTACAGATTGGGTTTGGTTGGATATATTGTCTAACTTTGTTTTGTACTAGCTTTAAATAATACAAGTCGAATGAAAGTCAAAGTAAGCTGAACGTCAGAAAGCTGGGTGTTAGTAAGGCTGAGCGTCAGTCAAGCTAATCCTTAATTAAGCTGAGCGTTAGTCATGTTGGGTATCAGTCAATCTGAGCGGCAATCAAGCTGAACAACTGTCAAGCTGAGCGTTAGTAAAGCTGAGCGACTGTCAAGCTGAGCGTCATTCAAACTGAACAAAAATCACGCTGAGCGTTAGTAAGGTTGAGCGTTAGTAAAGCTGAGCGACTTTCAAGCTGAGCGTCAGTCAAACTGAACAAAGTTCAAGCTGAGCGTCAGAGAAGCTTAAAATGCGTCTTCAACTCCAAATTTCAAGTACTTCATCGACTTCTTCACTTTTCTACAAGATTCACTCGAAAGTTTTTGGCAAGCTCGTGAAAAATAAGAAGCAAAAAGATTCTCATCGAGATGCTAAAGCTGGGCGGATATAGCAAATAAATGAGCTTTGTTACTTCTTTTCTTTATTAACAAGAAAATTTTCTGTGCGAGAAAAAGTTGATAGCATGAAATGGGAAAGGGGAATTACGATGATGACGAAGAAGAAAAATAAAAGGAAAAATTTTTGAGAAGTTTAATCAGACACGAAAATTTTGTGTTTATTTTCTTGCTAGTTTTGTTGTCAATTACTTTTGATCGTAGAATAATTACATGATTGGCTTTAAGTGGCGTGATGGGAGTTTGATGGGCTGGAAATTGGTAATTATTACAATAAACTTTTGTCCTATAACGCTAATCCTTTAATCTACGTCGCACAATAAATGTTATACAGCTTTGAGTAAATGAGTTTCTGTGGATGTAAAACCAAATTCATTTCCAATTTAATTTCAGAAATAATCATAAAATTTTTACAAACATTAAAACATTTTCCACAGTAACTGCATTTGAAAAAGATTAACTTGGAGTTATATTTGAAATGGAACAATGTTATTGTTCAAAAACCATCATCATCACCATCAGTGTTGTCTTATAAAGATGAGATTTTTAAAATAGGATTTTCACTGAAAATGGAGCGCATTTAAAAATGATAATTATCACGTTAGCTGAGCGTTACTCCAGCTGAGCGTCACTCCAGCTGAGCGTCACTCCAGCTGAGCGTCACTCCAGCTGAGCGTCACTCCAGTTGAGCGTCACTCCAGCTGAGCGTCACTCCAGCTGAGCGTCACTCCAGCTGAGCGTCACTCCAGCTGAGCGTCACTCCAGCTGAGCGTCACTCCAGCTGAGCGTCACTCCAGTTGAGCGTCACTCCAGCTGAGCGTCCATACGGCTGAGCAATATTTTGACTTTGTGCATCTTCAATTGAATATATCTCAGTTAGCTTATAAAAAACCAACAACGCTGAAAATAATCATCAGACCCGCCATTCCAAACCACATTCATTCTACCCCATCCAGTCTCCAAAAAAACACACCACCAAAAAACTCAACTCAAAAGGACATAAAATGAAAACAACAAGCACCAACAAAATCGAAATAAAAAAAAATTTGTCACATTAAAATCGCATTTTACATTTTGTGCCATCAAAAAACCAACATCAGAACACAATAAACGGTCAGAAAAACATGAAAAGCTTCAAGCATGTAAAAAAAATTTACTGCAAAATTTTCAACTGTCCGACATCATCAATCCGTGAAAATGACATAAAAAAGGCATTGGAAGTTAATTTTGCATTACACAGATATACATTTGTGTCAGTCAGTTGAAACAGTTCTCGGTTGGATCATTAAAATGTAAATTACATGTGAGTGAATTGGATGTGAAAAGTTTCTTTTTTTCTCGAATGATATTTTTTGTCTCGTGTGGTTTGGAGAATTTTGTGATGATTTTGGGGTGGTTGGGATGAAAGTTGGTGCATTTTGAGTAAATTTGAGGTTAGAATCTGATTAGGGCCACCATTTGGAGGTCACAATCACAATTTTTAGGTTAGAATCAAAATTTTAAGGTTAGATTATTCTTAGGATCACAATTTTGAGGTTAGAATCTTCTTTGGATCAGAACTTTGAGGTTAGAATCTGCTTAGGGCCACCATTTGGAGGTCACAATCACAATTTTTAGGTTAGAATCAAAATTTTAAGGTTAGATTATTCTTAGGATCACAATTTTGAGGTTAGAATCTTCTTTGGTTCAGAACTTTGAGGTTAGAATATTCTTAGAAGCAACATTTTGAGGTTATAGTCAAAATTTTGAGGTTATGATTAACATTTTGAGTTAAGAATCGAAATATTCAAATTAAAATCTTCTTAGGAGCAAAATTTTAAGGTTAGAACATAATAATACCCAAAAATTCTACTCCAACCCACACAAATGACTAATTATTTGTACAAAAACTTTTTCTAGTCTATTCCCAACTCAGCAACCAAAAAATGAACATCAAAAAATAATTTTAATTTCTCATTTTCATATTTAATTGATGCATGAAACATTCCTTCATTCACTCAATAACTAAAAATGAGAAATTTATGCAAATTTCTTGATGGGAAAAGTTTTGATGAATTTTTGTGTGTTAGGCATGAGGGTGGAATTGCCAAGAGAGTTCTGATTATGTGTGTTTGATAGTTTATCACTTAAGAAAATCAAAAATTCATCAAAAAATTTTATTCATTGCATCTTGACTGAAAAAAAAGTTTTTCTTTTGTGACGACGACAAGTTTATTTTCCTTTAAGAATTTCAAAGTGGAAAAAAGAAAAGTTGAGTTGATGGAAAAATCCTTTCGAATGAACAGCACGAAAATTCCGTTGTGACAGCGAAACAAATTTAAAATTTAAATTCACATCATAGAAAAGGAAGAGAAAATACCTAAACTTAAGAATACTGGCAGCTGAATTCGCATTTTGAATGAATGAAAAATGAAAAAGTGAATGAAATTTCAAAATTCAACATGGAACGATTTTTTTACATTTTTAAAGTATATTTTTTAATTTTTTTGAAATTTTCAAAATTTTTAAAAATATTTTAACTTTTTAGTGTTTTAAATGCAGAGTTGTCACCTATCGATTTCCTATCAAAGGCAAAAATCTATCACAGGCATTACCTATGGATAGGCTAAAGAATTTGCCTTCTTGTAGGCGTGCCTAGTCAAAGGCATTACCTAGGCAAAGGCACTGCCTAGCTACAGGCAATATTTTTTGCCTTTGGCTAGGCACTGCCTACGATAGGCATGCCTTTACCTAGGCAAACCTAGTGTAGATTTAAGTAGGTACGTGATTTTTCGCTTATTTCTACAAAAAACATTAGGTACCTACTCAAATCTACGTTAGGTTTGCCTAGGTAAAGGCATGCCTATCGTAGGCAGTGCCTAGCCAAAGGCAAAAAATATTGCCTGTAGCTAGGCAGTGCCTTTGCCTAGGTAATGCCTTTGACTAGGCACGCCTACAAGAAGGTAAATTCTTTAGCCTATCCATAGGTAATGCCTAGACAAAGGCAAAAGCTACCATGATACAGCTAGGCACCTTTCCAAAGGCACCTATCTGACAACTCTGTTTAAATGTTTTTTTAAATTATTAACTTTTTTGAATTTTTATGTGTTTTAAACTTTTTTAAATTTTCTTTTTTTTAAAAAAAATGCAATGTTGAAACTTTTTAGTATTTTATTTCTAATTTTAAAGCTTTTTTTAATTTGTAATTTTTTTTAATTTTTAAATAATTTTTAATTTTTAAATTAAAACCCTTTTTTACATTTTTAAAATATATTTTTTTAATTTTTTAAAATTTTCAAATTTTTTAAAAATATTTTAACTTTTTGGTGTTTTAAATGTTTTTAAATTATTAACTCTTTTGAATTTTTATGTGTTTTAAACTTTTTTAAATTTTTATTTTTTTAAAAAAAATGTAATGATGAAACTTTTTAGTTTTTTATTTTCAATTTTAAAACTTTTTTTAATTTGTAATTTTTTTAATTTTTAAATTTTTAATTAAAACCCTTTTTTACAATTTTAAAATATATTTTTTGAAATTTTTGAAATTTTCAAATTTTTTAAAAATATTTTAACTTTTTAGTGTTTTAAATGTTTTTAAATTATTAACTTTTTTAAATTTTCATTTTTTAAAAAAAATATAATGTTGAAACTTTTTAGTTTTTTATTTTTAATTTTAAAATCATTTTAATTTTTAAATTATTTTTAATTTTTAAATAATTTTTAATTTTTAAAATAATTTTTAATTTTTAAAATCATTTTAATTTTTAAATAATTTTTAATTTTTAAAACTATTTTTAATTTTTAGTTTTTTTAGAGAACTTTAAATTCATGTTAACTTCCCATCCTTATTAAATATATCATCAATTACCCTACAAATGCATTTAAAAATCAAGGACAAACCGTCAGTTCCTCACATCTGCTAAGTCCTTGGATAAAATTCATCGAATAACAATTTTCTCTACTTTATGCTGTTTTTAAAAACGAGCAGTCAGGAAGCGAAAGCAAAAGAAGAAGAAAAATTGAATTGAATTTTTAATCCCGTCGAGAAATTTGTCATTGAAATGCAAAAGCAAAGAAAAAAATGCTTTTAAGAATGAATAAATTTTCCAGCTTTTCTTTGTTGACCAGGAAGAAAGGAAATCTGCAGCATAAAATTAAAAGTTTTCATCATCATGACGAGACACAAAAATTCTTTCAAGAGACGAACTTTAAATGAGAATTTTTTTCCTCTGTTGTTTAAATTCAAGCAGCAGCAGCAACTGTGGTAGAAAAATTGTTTGTTTTTGTCGGCAAAAAATGGAACTTTTTTTGGATGTGTTTGTGAATTTTTTCAGTACTTGCGGATTTAATTTATGTTTTTTAATGGAACTGAGAGATTCTTTTGTGATGTCATGTGCTAGTTTTATGGTTGTGTGGACTTGACCCCCCTTCTACCCCTTGGGAGGGATGGGGCAACCTAAACAAATATTCATGGACTTTCTATTGTCTTTTATAAAAAAAAACTGCATAAACATGAAAATCCAGAAAATGCATATTTACAACCAAAAAAATCCTGAATGTGTTTGTCTTGTGTGTATGTGTTTGTGTGAAAAATTTTCTCTCAGATTTATTTTGCACTCAGCTTCTCGTAATGAATTGAAAAAACACAGAGCAAAAATATCAACAATGACTGGCATGAATTTAAAAGTTTGAGGAAAACGAATGACTGGCTTCGTTTGTGTCAGTCTGTGGATCTTGATAAAAGGCATGTTGCTTGGTATCCCTTAGGGATAGGGTACACCCTTGGGTATACCGAGCAATGGACTACAGAGCTTAAATAAAGTTTGATGGAATTTTTGATGAATTTTAAAAACTCAATAAGAAAAATTCCAATTTTGGTTAGAATAATTTTAAATTTAGTCAAAAAATCCAAATTTGATTAGAAATTCGAAATTTGGTCAGGAAATTCCAAATTGACTTTAAAAAATTATAGAATTTTGAATTAAGTCAAAAAAAACTATCTTCAAGCTTACAGACACCAAACCCCAAACTTGAGCTTCAATCCTTTCCATTCATCCCAAAACATCCTTCATCTCCCTAATCTCAATGTACACATCCATTAAATTCCTTCTCTTGTGTGTCTATGTGTGTAAAATTTCCGTTAATTCCTTTCTATCCTCAGATAAAAAAAATTTTTCCTTTCATTTTTCAGGGTGTGTAAAGCAGTCGCACATAGAGAAACAACTTTTTTTATGTTGCTGTGCAAATTTTCATCCACTTTTTTTTCGATGTTTTTCTTTCTCAAACTGTGAATCATGCACACATGTGCGGCTGTTTGTAGATGTATTTGTGTAGGAAAATAACATAAACTCATCAATAATGTGTGTTTATGAGAATGAAAAAATAAAATACATTCAATAAAACTTTCTCTATTGGAATGTGAAAATGAAACGAAAAGTGAAATGGGAGAAAGTTTGTTGTTTGGGGATGGAAAATGTTTCAGTTTTCATGGAAATTTTGATGTTTTGTGGTTCGGATTTTGGATTGTTTCATGCTTTTGATGTTTGGATTTTGAGATTGAGAGGAATTTTTGGCGCTCATTTCTAAAGCTCTCTTGAAGAATTTTCACCAGAATGGTGAATTTGTTCAATAAAATTTGAGTTTCGTTCGAGAAGCTAGACACTAGACACTAGACACTAGACACTAGACACTAGACACTAGACACTAGACACTAGACACTAGACACTAGACACTAGACACTAGACACTAGACACTAGACACTAGACACTAGACACTAGACACTAGACACTAGACACTAGACACTAGACACTAGACACTAGACACTAGACACTAGACACTAGACACTAGACACTAGACACTAGACACTAGACACTAGACACTAGACACTAGACACTAGACACTAGACACTAGACACTAGACACTAGACACTAGACACTAGACACTAGACACTAGACACTAGACACTAGACACTAGACACTAGACACTAGACACTAGACACTAGACACTAGACACTAGACACTAGACACTAGACACTAGACACTAGACACTAGACACTAGACACTAGACACTAGACACTAGAGTAAGCCGAGCTTAGCTGATCCAAGCTTCCTTGAAATGAGAGCAACTCAAATGAAGACACAAAGATGAATAGTCAAAAAATCTCTAAATCCTCAAGATATCATCCACATAATAACAAGATCAATAAAAGAACTAAAGTGATGATGAATAAAAGTAAGTAACATGAGAAGAAACTAAAAGATAAAAGTGAGGAAGAAGACATTCAAAAAATGAACATTAATATTGATTGTGAAATTTCTCACGCTCTAATTTTTCTTCTTTTTCATCTCCATCAATTTAAATGTACATCATTCGAGGCAATAGGAGTATCAGCAAGATGCTGTATGTGAAATTTTCACAAAAAAGAAGAGCTCTGTTAATTTTTTTTTGCAATTCAGCATTAACTTTCAAGATAATAAGATCTTTTTCCTCCCATGTGCACCTTGCCTTTGGTATGCCTTTGGGGTAATTTTGGGAGAATTTTTGGGTATGATCCAAATTAAAATATTCTAGTGCTGAGCTGCAGTTCAGCTTCAGCTCAGCTGCAGTTCAGCCGCAGTTCAGCTGCAGTTCAGCTTCAGTTCAGCTGCAGTTCAGCTGCAGTTCAGCTTCAGTTCAGCTGCAGCTCAGCCGCAGTTCAGCCGACGCTCAGCTTCAGTTCAGCCGACGCTCAGCTGCAGTTCAGCCGCAGCTCAGCTTCAGTTCAGCCGCAGTTCAGCTTCAGTTCAGCCGCAGTTCAGCCGCAGTTCAGCCGCAGTTCAGCCGCAGTTCAGCTGCAGTTCAGCTTCAGCTCAGCTGCAGTTCAGCCTCAGTTCAGCTTCAGTTCAGCTGCAGTTAAGCTGCAGTTCAGCCGACGCTCAGCTGCAGTTCAGCCGCAGTTCAGCCGACGCTCAGCTGCAGTTCAGCCGACGCTCAGCTGCAGTTCAGCCGACGCTCAGCTGCAGTTCAGCCGACGCTCAGCTTCAGTTCAGCTTAATTTGAATTGCATGCTCTCTCTAAAGAATTCTCTAAATTTCTCACAAGGAACCTCCATCATCAAAATAAAAATTGACTCCATCCATCCATTTATTAACATTCATTCACTTGCCATATGTCCCATTCCGTTGAGAACAGAATTTTCTACTTTGTCATATCAAAAAAAAAAATAGACGAAGGAAGAGAAAGAAAAATTTCTCCTTGTTCACTATCATCATTTGACAATAAATGAAGGAAGCTGAGAAAAAAAAGACATCAAAGCGACACATTTTGTGCTTCTTCTTGATGTCATGTCATGAAAAAAAACGGCAGTCGCATCAGTGGAATGAGACGATAGAAATGGCAACAAATATCAAGACGACGAGTGTTGTTGCCATAATTTGCAGAATCATTATCTAAACTTTCTCGCATAAATGAATATTCAGGGCAATTGAGGAAGCTCTTGCTACTGCTACTGCTGCTGCTTCTCCCTTTAAATTTTTTTTATCACGGCGGCATAAACGACAGATACGCGATGAGCATGAAAATGTTTACTTAATTTTCATTCAAAAATATTTTTCTTCTTCTTTTTTTGTGTCGTGTTTTTCACAATGTTTGGTGTTTATAGACAGCAAATAAGACGATGATGAGGGAATATTTTTTTTGTGTGGAGTGGATGCTAAATGAGTCATCATTTTTGTTATTCTTTTGATGGCATTTTTTCATGTCGAATTTATTAATCAAGGAGGGTTTGGTGGAAGGGGGAAGGTTAAGGAACTTATCTACTACAAAACAGCTTGAAAGTCAGCCACGTTCACTTAAGAGCTATAAAAAATAACCGAGCTTATGCAATTATAAACTTTTTTTCATTCTCAAAAGAACATCATTAATGACCAACCTATGGAGTCACGATTTTGTTATTGTTTATTTATAAACAAAATTCATTTAGTATAGCTCAAAATTTTCAACTGAGCAGTTCAAAAATAAAACAAAATTCAAAAATGAACAGCAAGCTCTGCACGTACGATCCAGTCACTAAAATCTGGAGTGGACGAAAGTGTCAACAAATTTACAACACTGAAGCTAATGCTGGCTATTTGTTCCTACAAAGACTCATCCAAACACCCAAAAATATCTTCCAAATTTCTGATGACACTGGAGTGGAACTGACTTGTGCTGATGTTTATGAACGATCGCTGAAATTTGCCAACTTTTTCACTCAAAATAGCCTCAAACAGGGCGATGTCGTTGGACTTATTGCATCAAATAGTGAAAATTTAGTTCCGATTATTTTTGGATGCTTTGTGATTGGAGTTGCTGTAAATCCATTGTCAATTGTCATGGGTGTTGAGGATATTGAGCATATGTGGAACAAGACAAAGCCGAAAGTGATTTTTAGTGATGGAAAAATTGTTGGAACTGTGAAAAGTGCTGTTGATAAAATGGAACTGGATGCGAGAATTTTTACATTAATTGACAACGTTGAAGGATTCGAGCATGTCGATGAGATCCTGGCTGCAGAATTTGATGTGGAAATCTATGAGTTAGTAGCATGAAAAACAATTTTATGCATCATATTCAGAAGAGTTTTTAAAGTTTTCTCCTAAATATGGAGCACGTATTCCTCCTAACTTATTTTCCAATTTTCTTAAAGATTTCCAGATCTTCCAAACATTTCTTCGACCACAGCAATCATAAGCTGTTCATCCGGTACAACAAGCTCACCAAAGGGCATCTGCAAGTCCCACAAACAGCTCATTGCTCAGTCACATCTCACTTGGAGTCAAGACAAAAGAGAACCTGAAATGCTTTTTAATTGTGTTCCTTCATATTGGACTCTGCATATGATTTTTACTGTTTATAGTGTGCTTTATGGTATGCCATCTGTCATAACAGCCCAGCCACTTACACCTGAACTATGGATGGATATTGTTGATCGTCATAAAGTCACGGTTGTATTTAGTTCTCCAAGGTTTTGCTCTCTTCTTCTGGTAAGTAGGAAATTGAGACAAATGAACAGCATGAGAGCCCATATATTAGGTGGAAGTGTTTTTACTGAAAAACTACTTAAAGATATGGAAAAATACTTTCCAAATTGTAAAACAATTGTTGGATATGGAATAACAGAAGCTGATACGGTGGCAATGCCATCCGAAGATGAAGGTACTGTGGGACTTAGCTCAGGATATCCATTCATTGGTGTCCAAATGAAAATTATCGATGAACATGGAACAGCTTTGGGACCAAATGAGGTTGGTGAGCTTTATTATAAAACTGCAGTTCCATTTTCGGGTTATTTTGGTGAACCTGAAAAATATTCTGAATCATTCGATTCTTTTGGTTTTGTTAAGTCTGGTGATCTTGGATATTTTGATTATGCTGGACGAATTTATGTCATCGATCGTATCAAGCACATGATTAAATCCATAGGAGCATACAAAGTCACTCCAATTGAGATCGAGAGCATCATTAATGAGATCAACGGAGTCATCCAGAGTTGTGTTGTTGGAGTTTTTGATGAGGATGTTTTCTATGACAAAATTCATGCATTTGTGATTAAGGATCAGGCACGAGATGATTTGACTGAGGAATTTATTGTGAATTTTGTGAATGGAAAAGTGATCGAGCAGAAGAGAATTTCTGGTGGGGTTCATTTTGTTGATAAATTTCCAATGACACCAACTGGTAAGGTTCTGAAAAGAGAGTTGAAGAAAATGGCGGAAGAAATGACACAAAGTGGCTAAAAATGTGTAGCATATCCATAACATTTCAAATTAAAATTTTATAATTTAATTTTTGCTTTAATTTACTAAATTTCTGTTAAAATCTAAATTAGAATACACCAAAAATCTTATCGAAATCACAAATTGTAAATTTAAATTCTCAAATGAACAAGACAACATTATATCTAATGAATAACTTAAAGTTCATGCTCAGTTTCAGAATTTTAAACTAAAAGAAATTTTCGCATCAGTTTTGATGTCATTCACATCATGCTGCAAAGGAACTAGAACATAACATTGTATCGGATGAAGAAAAGGAATTTTATGCATATTCACGGTTGAGAGGAGCTCAAAATGATGAAGCCAACATAATCTTGTGCATCGTAATGACGATAATGATTAGTGTTTATGTTATTATTTTGGGATGTGTGTATGAGAATGTTTAGTTTGGAGAAGAAAGACTCCTCTCATAAAACTGATTTAATGCACAAGATAATGGTAAGTAGATGTTGGGGTGTTTGGGGGTTCTAGTTGGAGGTTAAGAAACTCTATGAAGATCCTAGACAAACCTTCTTGAAGCTCTAACATACAGGCTTCCCAAAAGTTCTAAGGAAAGCCACCTAGAAGCTCTAAGTCACACCCCATCAACACCGAACATTCAGAACCCCCAAATCAACATCAAAACGATCCTGCATGTCTGCATATTCATCCACATCTGCAGTTCATTCATTCATTCAGTCATGAGAATGTATGTTTATTATAATAATATCAGCAGATGAATATAAACATCTATGAATGCATCACACAAGGCACACGTTAAATTATGTTTAATATAATGAAAATGTTTAAGCATTAAATGGGAGCAAATTGGGATAGGGGTTTAGTGTTGGACGGGACTTTGTGACTATTGAGGAAAATATTGAGTTTAAAGAGCTTTTTTCTTCAAGGATGCGAATTTTTGCCTCAAAGATGCAAACCTTCTGCTTCAGAGATGCAAACCTTTACCATTCGCTCCAAAATACCGAATCAAACCCCCTAAAACCTCATACAGACAGCAATATACAATTCATACAGCAATTGAGTGAGTGAGGTGGAGGGAAAGATTGATTAAAAGTAGAATGTGAAAATTAAGCTTTAACTTGTCGTTGTTGTTTATGATGCGAATGAATTTAAGCTTAAATGAAGCAATCTTGTGGTACATGTTTTCATTTAAAATTTTCAGATTATTTTGCACTGATATGGAATGAATAAAGGATCTTTGTGAATATAGATGATAATTTATATAGTTTTGTGGTTCAACGACCCTTTCAGTTAGGAATATTTAAGAAAATTGAGTCTATTGAGACATCAAAAACCCTCAAGGATATAATTTGTGCAGCTCAATCCAGCCAACTTTTAATTGCACATCAACTTTTCTGCTCTTTAAATGCCTTGAGAACCCGCAAGCTAATAACTCAAATGAATGAAAAGAGCAGCAATCAAAAAAAAGTTCTGAGAGATCGCAGACTTTCGATTCTCATGATAAGCCATCAATTCATGCTGCTTTATAAAATTTTTTTATGCATTTGAGTGAAAAAAGAATGAATTTGTAGTAAAAAAGAAGCAGAAGGAGTAGCAAATGCACACAGAAAAAAAATTCATTGCCATTTCATTTTCCTCCCCTAAATGTTCTTTTTCCAGCTCTTTTCATTTTTTTATTGCCATATTCAAAAATGAATAAAAAGTGTGCACACAGAGGAATGAGGCGCTGAAGAAGAAGATGGAGAAATTTTAGTGCCATAAGCATATCTGGCATTTATTCTCCTCAGACCATCTCAACTGTAAAGATATGAGGAACATAAAATGAGGAATTCAAGGGATGTATACTTTTAGCTTCAAAAATGCAAATTTATGCTTCAGAGATGCAAAACTAAATTCAAGAGATGCAAACTTCTGCTTCAAAGATGCAAACTTCTGCTTCAATGATGCAAAACTAAATTCAAAATATGCAAACTTTTGCTTCAAAGATGCAAAAAATCTGCTTCAGTGATGCAAATTTCTGCCTCAATGATGCAAGCTTCTGCATCAATGATGCAAACTTCTGCCTCAAAAATGGAAATTTACTTCCCTAGAACATTTTTTCTCCACAAAATTGAGAGAACAAAGCCGAAAAGTTCCAAATCACTCATCAGACACATACACACACCAACTACAGAAGAAAAATGCGCCCACAAAACCACGCTCCTCCTGTCTTTCTCTCATGCCATAAAGTGCTGGCAATTTTCATAATTTTTAAATGATGCATAATAATCCATCGACTTTTCAGTCGGCTGCTGCCACAAGAAATGAAAATTATGCCACAATTGCCATTCCTAAACTGCTCTGCTGCTCATTTTCGTCAACCAACCCATCGACGGTTGAAGCTGTCTGGCGTCATTTGAATTGTTTGACATGAAAAATTTAATGGCTGCTTTTTTTCTCGTTGTGTGCTGCTCCAGTTGAAGTGGCTTAACGCATCATTGAGCCAATTCCTTGCGGTTATAATTTCAAGTGCAAATGGGAAGGAAATTTTCATCAAGCATCTTCATTTCTCTCATGACTGAATGTGTTTTTTTTGGCATCACAATGGGAAAAATATTGTTGCCATCATTTTCATGTGCCTGCCTCACTGCCACTTTTAAATTAATTTAATTTTAATGAATTCAATTGAGCGTGAATAGACGAAAAAAAAGTTTTTCTTTTTTGGGAATGCTGAATGTGAAGGCAACGTGAATGAACATTTTTATTGGATTTGTCTAAAATGGGAAAATGAAGTCGCTTGAATTTAAATTCTTTTTGTCTTGTATTTTGGGTGACATAAGAGGGTTTGTTTTATTAGATTTTAAGAGATTTTTGGAAATTATTTTGAAAACTTATCGTGAATCTGCATGATTTATGAACAAATTTCCAGAATTTTCTGAAAAGCATGCGTCATATTTTAGATGAAAGTTTATAGTCTCTCCCTGAATATGTAAAAAGTATAACATTTTATTAAATTTTTAAATTTATTCAAATTTTTAAGTCTTTTTGACATCATTTTTACATTTTACCCATTTTTGGATGTCTTCCCGCCATTTTCTTCAACTCCCTGTTCAGAATCTTCCCAGTTGATGTCATTGGAAATTTATCAACAAAATGAACCCCACCAGAAATTCTCTTCTGCTGAATCACTTTTCCATTCACAAAATTCACAATAAATTCCTCAGTCAAATCATCTCGTGCCTGATCTTTGATCACAAAAGCATGAATAATGTCATAGAAAACATCCTCGTCAAAAACTCCAACAACACAACTCTGAATGACTCCGTCAATCTCACTAATGATGCTCTCGATCTCAATTGGAGTGACTTTATGCGATCCAATAGACTTGATCATGTTTCTGATTCGGTCGACAACATAAATTCGTCCAGCATCATCAAAATATCCAAGATCACCAGACTTAACAAAACCAAAAGAATCGAATGATTCAGAATATTTTTCAGGTTCACCAAAATAACCCGAAAATGGAACTGCAGTTTTATAATAAATCTCACCAACCTCGTTTGGTCCCAAAGCTGTTCCATGTTCATCGATAATTTTCATTTGGACATCAATGAATGGATATCCTGAGCTAAGTCCCACAGTACCTTCATCTTCGGATGGCATTGCTACCGCATCAGCTTCTGTTATTCCATATCCAACAATTGTTTTACAATTTGGAAAGTATTTTTCCACATCTTTAAGTAGTTTTTCAGTAAAAACACTTCCACCTAATATATGAGCTCTCATGCTGTTCATTTGTCTCAATTTCCTACTTACCAGAAGAAGAGAGCAAAACCTTGGAGAACTAAATACAACCGTGACTTTATGACGATCAACAATATCCATCCATAGTTCAGGTGTAAGTGGCTGGGCTGTTATGACAGATGGCATACCATAAAGCACACTATAAACAGTAAAAATCATATGCAGGGTCCAATATGAAGGAACACAATTAAAAAGCATTTCAGGTTCTCTTTTGTTTTGACTCCAAATTAGATGTGACTGAGCAATGAGCTGCTTGTGTGACTTGCAGATACCTTTTGGTGAGCTTGTTGTACCGGATGAACAGCTTATGATTGCTGTGGTCGAAGAAATGTTTGGAAGATCTGGAAATCTTTAAGAAAATTGGAAAATAAGATACGTGCGCCATATTTAGGAGAAGAGATTGAAAATTCTCCTGAATATGATGCATAAAATTGTTTTTCATGCTTAGTGTCGGTCAAATTTACTTCTATAAGATTTTTCGGATGACCAGACTCTAAATTTGCATCGCTAATGTAAAAATTATACTAACTCATAGCTTTCCACATCAAATTCTTCATCCAGAATCTCGTCGACATGCTCGAACCCTTCAACTTTGTCAATTAATGTAAAAATTCTCGAATCCAATTCCATTTTATCAACAGCACTTTTCACAGTTCTAACAATTTTTCCATCACTAAAAATCACTTTCGGCTTGGTTTTGTTCCACATGTGCTCAATATCCTCAACACCCATGACAATTGACAATGGATTTACAGCAACTCCAATCACAAAGCATCCAAAAATAATCGGAACTAAATTTTCACTATTTGATGCAATAAGTCCAACGACATCACCTTGTTTGAGGCTATTTTGAGTGAAAAAGTTGGCAAATTTCAGCGATCGTTCATAAACATCAGCACAAGTCAGTTCCACTCCAGTGTCATCAGAAATTTGGAAGATATTTTTGGGTGTTTGGATGAGTCTTTGTAGGAACAAGTAGCCAGCATTAGCATCTGTATTGTAGATTTGTTGACGCTTTCGTCCACTCCAGATTTTAGTGACTGGATCGTAGGTACAGAATTTACTGTTCATTTTTGGACGCAGAATTCTAAAGTTTCGAACTTAGCCTATTGAAGTTGAACGAAATACTGAATGAAAACTTTTCTGTAAATTTAATATTCTGACGTAGGTCACAAACTGATAAACCTTATGTATTTGATCCAAATATACCTTTTAATTGAGCATGATAAGAAAACCAATATTTTTATCACAGAAACGTGAATCTTTTATACAAAGTTATCAAATTAACGCAAAGTTCTCGAAAAATGTTATCAATTTCCAATTTAGCGAGTCATACAGTGAGATGTCTTTTATCAAAATTTACAATTTTTAACTAAACTTTTATTTAAAATTCACAAAAAAATCACTTTAATCACAAATCCACAGCCAATCAGCTCAAATTAGTCTTAAGCAATCCCACTTAATCGACCAAAGAAAAATCTACAGTGGCATTTGAAGCAAAAAAAGAAAAGCTCTTGATTAAAAATTTTCCCTCTAACAATTCTCATCTCCCACATTCATTAAAGTAATTTAGCTCGTAATGTTACGAGTTTGAGACTGAATATACAGACTATACAGACACAAAAGAGGGAATGAGAGAAAGAGAAAACCAACAAACACAAATGAGGATTCGAGTTGGAAATGTCTGTGGGATTTAGTGAATTAACGTGCGTCATATTCAGGGAAATAGTTTAAAGTCTCTCCTGAATATTGAGCACAGAGGGAATTCTGTGGAAAAACTGAGAAAAACTTAACCAGAATTTCGTCACGCTTGGAGGGAAAGAGGCATATTTAGGGGATTGTGTTTGGGGGTCAACCCCCCCCCCCCCTTGGGGAAATGTTTTTCAATTTGCTAGGGTATTTTAAGAAACAAATCCCAAAATCCAACTAAATTTTTCCGTCGATACAAAAAAATTCAAAATACCCTGGGGGCAAAGGGGAAAGGATCGTATTTTTTGTCTGACGAATGACCCTTAAACCACCAAAATACACCCAATATCCTCCACAAAATCCCGCTAACAAACAAAAGCTCCAAAAACTGGAAAAAAGAACTAGAACAAGCAAGTGAGTAAGCGAGTGAGAGAGAGATAAAAAACCACTTTTTCACATGAAATGCGATGATGATAATGAAAGCATTACAATAAATACTCTCATTTTATTTTCATTCATTTTATCTTATAAGCTCCTCTGCTATTACAGAATGTATTTAAGTTCAACAACAAAGCACGAAAAAAGAAAAAAAAATTCGCGTAAAGACAAAAGAACGACGAGAGATATGCGAAAGGCAGGATTTGAATATAAATTGACTTTCCATTGTGAAGATTCCCTGCCTTTATGAGTGTCTCTGTTCTTAAGTTGGGCAAATCCGCGAAAAATAAATTTCTTCACCGGAGAGCTCATTAAAATTACATCAAAGTTCTCGTCTTGATGATGGTGTCTGAAGTGGATGATGAGAATAAATGACAGTCTTTTTTTCGTGCGAAATATTTTGAGTGCTTTTAGATTATCGTAAATCTTTTGGGGGATTATAAGACGGTATTTTGAGTTTTATGGGTGCTTTTCTCAAGATAAATGTGAAATAGTTTAAGAAATTCGAATTTAATTTGGAACTTAATAGGTCAATGTTGTGGTTTAAATCATTCAAGCACTCAATTTATTGCGCACAACAATCAATATAATAATTAAAATAAATCCACCAAATATCGAGACAGCCAGCATTAATGTGTATTTTATAGACATATTCTCAATTTCTGAATTCTGTTCCTTTATCATCTTCATCATGTCAGCATTAGAATTTTCCAGAGACTTCAGTTGTTCCTTGAGAATCCACATAGATTGAGACTTCCACTCGGACAGGGCTTCAACTCTCTGCCTTATTGCTGGAACTTTTATTATACTTGAATTTTGGAATTTTGTTTCGAGTATTTCAATTTTGTCCTTAAATTCTGATTGAGTCTTGGAAGTAACTCTATTGAAGTCAGCTTCAAGGTCCTTTAAGGTTATAAATTCAGAGTTCGAACAGTGAGATCGAATTGTGCTAATGACTTCCTGGATGCTTGATGTTGAATTTCTGGAATTACTAATGCAAGGGTTCAAATTGAGTCCCAAAAAAATCAAATTTGTTAAACCCTCAAAGACATTGTTGTCAATATGAACAAGCTTGTTGCTATCAAGATCAATAATGACTAAATCTGGATTGTTGTCAAAGATTCCATCTTCCAAAATCTCAATTTCGTTCTTTTCCAAATTTAAAGTAGATAATTTCGAAAATGGCCTAAGATCATCTTGATTAAGTTCCTTAAGTCCATTACTGTTCATGTTGATTCCTATTAAGTTTGGAAATACTTTTCCCAAACCCGACGGAAAATATTGAATATTTTTTCTAAAAGCATTGATGATCTCGACGTCTTCGTTTGACTTTGCAGGACTATGTGCTCCTATGGCTGTCAATTCATTTATTGCCAAGCTTTTTGAGGTTATGTTGAGTGGACTACTCACTTTACATGTGTAGCTATACGTGATGAGTTTGTGTTTTGATGACTTATGGGTATGAGTGCTGTAGTCGCAATTCAGGTCAATCATTTGGATGATGTTGAAGAGTTGGAGTAGACAGAAGAGGTGTCTGAAGATTATTAACACATTCAGAAATGTAAGCAAAGAGAAAATGATTTTTTACAATCTTAATTTACTTACAGTAGAAAATTTAATATTAACATTTTTAAGATATATATTTTTTCAATTTTTTGTAATTTTATGATCGCTTAAATTAGTTTTTAAGTCAAAAACAATAATCTGATGATCCTCACTGAACTTACAAAACTGAAATGAATAAAATACTCATTTTAACACTGATTATTCACTGAGACATATTTATTTTTATTATTCTATGAAAATTATCAGAGATCGAAGCCGATTTTTTCGGCTTAATTTTGTTTTGCATTTTTTGAAGCAATTAAGCATTCTAGAAAGCATTTTTGATATTTAAACTGTTCTATTCAACGAATACTATAATTCTATGTTATATTTTGTTAAGTTTATAGCATAATAAGCTCAAAATTTCACTTTAGCCGAAAATAAGCCGATCGGCTTAAATTTCGGCTTAATTTTGGAAAATGTGAAATTTTGAGCTTATTATGCTATAAACTTAACCAAATATAACATAGAATCCTAGTATTCGTTGAATAGAACAGTTTAAATACCTAAATTGCTTTCTAGAATGCTTAATTGCTTCAAAAAATGCAAAACAAAATTAAGCCGAAAAAATCGGCTTCGATCTCTGAAAATTATCAAAACATATTCATAATAAGTGAGATTAAAATTTTTTTTTTAAGTCATAAACATTAAGTGATTCTATTTACAAAAACAAAAAATTTCAAATTTTTATTAAATTTTTTTAAAAACTAAATATTTAAAAAAAAATAAAAATTTGAAAAGTTTAGAAATTAAAAATTAATAAACTAAAAAATTTAAAAAAATAAAAAATTAAAATTTAAAAATTAAAAATTAATAAACTAAAAAATTTAAAAAAATAAAAAATTAAAATTTAAAAATTAAAAATTAATAAATTAAAAAAATAAAAAAAAAATAAAAAAAATAGAATTTAAAATTTTTAATTGTAAAATTAATTCATTATCTGCAGACATTCCCTTTTACACATGCATCCTAATAATCCAAAATAAAAATCACAAAACAATAAAAATCCGCAAGCACATCCCCCCAAAAAAATAAGAAAAAATAACAACAATAAAAAAATAAAAATAAAAACTTTCGCGTATGTGTACACGAATATGCACAAGAATAAAATTTGTGAAGCTCTTCCAATTTTCTTTTATCATTCTTATCTTTATTGCTACAATACTTGATTGTGTCATGCCTTCGAGCGTAATTTTTGTGTCGTCTTTTTAATGTTTTGTGATATTTTTTGGAACTTTGTGCTTTTTTCAATTAAAAAATTGGGTTTAATGTTTTTTATCCTAAAAAAATTATTTTGTAAATTTCTCCAAAAAAACTGTTTTTAAACTTTTTTTTTTAAAAAAATATTTTTCAAGCTTTTTGATATTTATTTTTTGAAAAATATTTTTAAAAGATTGCAAAAAAATGAGTTTTTTGCAGATTTTAACTCAAAATTCAATTTTTATGCTCAAACTCAGTAAAATTTACAAAATTTAAGTAAAATATTCCACAACATCTTTTCTTTTGAATTATCTTCTTCTTTATTTAAGTACCCACTTCGCGTGGACTTTAAACGGATCATCTTTCTTGACATTTTCAAGTACAACAATAAAAAATGTTGAAGGGTCCTCAAATTTAAATATCTTACTTTTGTGTGGATTTTATTAGGAAGTAAAGTGAAATGTTAAATGGATTTTACTTTTATTTATTTAAATAAAATTGGCTTTGAGGTTTGTGATTGTTTTGCGGATGTTAAATCATTTTGGGTGAGATTTTTGAGCCTTTTTTGTAAGCTTACAATTTGATATTCCAGACTGTACAAGAAAATAAAATCAATTTAAAGTCTTTAAGGAAAATAATCCATAATAATTTCAAATTTACTAGTTTTGTTACATTAAATACATCAACAATCTCATTTAAAATGTCATTTTCAAATAAATAAGATACTTCATCTTCGAATTCAATGGAAACTAGGACAACCAACTCCTTTACAATAAATAAAATGTGAAATAAATCGAGACAAGTAATGCAGAATATCATCTAAAAAAGAATTTTTTAACCTACTTATCTGCTGAAATGTCATCATTGAAGAAGCATTTCAACTTCATTATCCTCAATCAGAAAATATTTCATTTTATTTCATGCATGTTGTGGGAAGTTGTGATTACTATGACTAAAAGCAGTAAGAGTAAACAATTTTTAAAATAAATTCGTAAAAACTAGAATTAAAAAATAAATATTTCAAAAGTTAAAAATCGAACAATCAAAAATAAAATTTAAAAAATTGATTTGAAAATGATAAAAAATTGTTTATAAAAATAAAATTAGTAAAAAAGTTAGTCAAATGCGTCTTGCCCCTCACAACTCAATCCAAGTCTAACAATAAAAACTTCCATTTACCATCGACTTTTACTTTATCCAATAAACTAGAAAAAATTTCATTTCCATTCAGAGAAACAATTTTCAATCAACCGCACACAATGTATCACAAAATACAACAGCAACAGCAATAAAGGGAAGAATTTTTCCACTCTAAATAAATTCACTCAAGTTGACAATCGTACAAAGCTATTTAACCTTCTTCTTCAGTCCCATCTCAACTCCATCCACCAAAAAAAGCGACTTGTCTCACTAAATATTTGCAATTTTCAAAAGCGACATTGAAGGAGTATCAACGACTCTTGAGAAATGTAATAAAAATCTCTTTTTAACATTCGAGAATGAGAATGGAAGAGATATTTATGTTCGTATGATGGAGAAATGAAAGCTTGTCGTCCGGTGGGGAATTTTTTTTGTAACTTTTCCTAACTCTGAATTTTTTCAATTTTTTTTTGTAATTTTAGTTTTTTTAATTTTAAGTTTTTAAGTTTTAAACTTTTAAATTTTAGTTTTTTAAATTTTAGATTTTTAAATTTTAGTTTTTTAAATTTTAATTTTTCAAATTTTAGTTTTTTAAATTATTAATTTTTTAAATTTTAATTTTTTAAATCTTAATTTTTTAAATTTTTAGTTTTTTAAATTTTAATTTTTTAAATTTAAATTTTTTAAATTTTAGTTTTTTAAATTTTAATTTTTTAAGTTTTAATTTTATAAATTTTACTTTTTTAAATTCTAATTTTTTAAATTCTAATTTTTTAAATTCTAATTTTTTAAATTTCAGTTTCTTGAATTTCAATTTTTTAAATTTTAATTTTATAAATTTAAATTTTCTAGATTTTAATTTTTTTAAATTTTAATTTTTTAAATTTTAGTTTTTTAAATTTTAATTTTTTAAATTTTAATTTTTCAAGTTTTAAATTTTTCAAGTTTTAAATTTTTAAAATCTTAATTTTTTAAATTTTAATTTTTTAAATTTTAATTTTTTAAATTTTAATTTTTTAAATTTTAATTTTTGAAATCTTAGTTTTTTTAATTTCAATTTTTTAAATTTTAATTTTATAAATTTCAATTTTTTTACAATTAAAATTGGTGTGAATATGATTTTAATTTTATAAATTTTAATTTTATAAATTTTAATTTTTTAAATTTTAATTTTTTAAAAAAATACCCACCAGCAAAGAAGTTACCATTCCAGTCAAGGCACGACTACGTGTACTTATTGTGATGGTTGGTGTGCGAAAAAGAAGTAAAATGTTTAAATGAAGCCAGTATGGCACTTGATTGTGATAAGAATTTTCATTTTATCGATAAATTGCCATTAAATTGGATTTTAAAGCTTATTTTTATGGATTCATAGCTTCCCCTTTTTCTCACTTACATTTTCAATTTCGTGCTTGTCTCTCGCCTCACATGAGAATGTGAACATAATTTCAACTACTTTAGTGGAGCTGAAAAGTGATGAAATTTAATGAAATTATAGAGTGAAAATAAATTGTCTGATGACTTTTAAATTGTGTCGAGTCGTTTGAGTTTTATGAGCGGTAAGTGATGAAGACATTAGTTCTGTGCTGGTTGAAGACTAATTGAAGAAAGTTTTTGAGGTTAAAATTACTTCAAGTTTTGAATTTACATGAACAAAAAGTTAATTAATTTCACTTAAGACTCCCAAAAGGACAACAAACTAGAAACTTTTACAAAATCCACCCTCAATCCATTTTATCTCGCTCATAAAAAATTCATAACAATAAAATTTGACACAATTTTCAGTTCATCTACTCAAAAACATTAAATTTATGTACGGCATAAGACATAATAAATCGATGATGCTCATAAAACAAATTTTCAAACCCTCCGTGTTGCCTTTTTTCCTCTTTTTTGAAGGAGATGGAAATCTTTATAAATATTTCTTATTAAATATGAAAACGAGTAAAAATAAATGACGATGAAGGCAACATCAGCAAATGACAAAAATGAGTTAAAAATGGGAGCTTGGGAAGGTTTTATGAGGAAATGAGCGAATTTTTGCTGGATACTGGTAGCATTGCTGTATTGGGCTTAGTTGACGTTCACTCATTTCTACACCTATCTCTACTCAAGTGATATACACCTACCCCTACCCTAGGGTATGCTTTAGGGTATACCCGAGTATACACCCTAAGGTATAGTCTATGGTATACCTAAAAATATTTTTGCTGAACTTTGAATTATAGCTAGGGTATACCAGAGAAGCTGTGCCTTTCAGTTTGTTGTATAAAGTATACAGAAACTGTACATATTTCCACATCATGCAGTCATGCATCCCCCAAACTGACCATCAAACCAACATTCATAATTTATAATTCCTAAACAATGAACAAAAAACGAAGAAGAAGAAGAAGCAAACTAAAAAGAGATGAAATTTGAAGAAAAGGCGAACAGAAAATCTCATAAAAATGAAGACAAATGTGCCGTGTGCGTTTTATTTCGCTTTTCAGCATTCGACATCATCAATTTGTGACACGATAAATGAAAGTATTCATTCATCATCATCAAATGTGAATTTTTTTTCCTCTCCTCATTTTCTCAGCACAGCATTAAGAGCAACAAAGAAGAAAGGAATTTTTCGAGGCGTCGAATAGAGCACCAGCAGTGGCAAAGTACGGTATTGCTTCACAAATAATCAAAATGAATGAATAAATGAATGAATGATGAACGGAAAAAGGTGAAGTGAGTGAGTGCAGCAAATTTGATGCTGATTCCTTTCCTCTTATTTCGTGTTGATTGTTTTTCATTTCATACATTTATTCAAGCACCAGATGATGTCGAGTTCAATTTTGATTTCTTTGTTGATGTTTAAATCATCTTTGATTTGAGGCAAATTGGTGTGCTGATGGGAAGACTTTGAGGAATTAGGTAAAAATTTGTACGGACAGTGATTTATTTTCATACTTGGAAGGCTGTGAAGGTAATGATACTAATCAAATCTGGTATATTTCAGGAAAATGTTAAGTTTTCATCGCGTACGTCATTTTCAGGAGAGACATTAAACTATTTCCTAAAATATAGCGCACGGCAACTAAATTTAAATTTTTATATTATTTTATTAATCATATTCAATTGATAAACAAAATTATGACAACAAATTATGAAATTGTCTGCAAATATTTATCATCAACAACATTTTGTCATAAACATTGCAGTGATTCAGAAAATTAATTAAAAATACAATTTTTGACAATACAAAAGTTTTCTGCAATCAATAATTTCCTATCCAATTCGTGAGATTGACTGCCATATCTGATTATTCAATGAGGACAACATGTTATCTGTCATCTTCATTATGTCATTGATTGATTGCTGATTCCGAGGTGGTTGTCTTATCTCCGGTGCTGGTGTTGTTCGTGGAATTTCAGTTGTTGTTGGTTTTTGTGGACGCTTTGTTGTTATTGGTCTGATTGTGGTTACTGGAAGTCGAGTTACAGGTTGTTGAGTCCTTGGGGTTGTGACTGGTTGTCTAATGGTTGGTCTAGCAGTTGTTACTGGGGATCTCGTGGTGCCTTGAGGGATAGTTGGGATCAATGGAGATCTAGATGTAGTTTGAAGGGTATTTGGAGCTCTGGTTGTGACTGCAGGTGGGAAGAAAGTCATTTGAGGTTGTCTGGTCGTTGTTTGAGGAATAATTGGGAATAATGGATGTATTGTTGTAGTTACTGGAGGTAAAGTTGGTAAAGTTATTGGTCTCATCGTAGTCACAGGTCCTCTAGTTGTTGTAGTTGGTATGATTGGAAATATTGTCCCGATTGGTGGTCGAGTTGTCGTAGCCAATGGTCTAGCCGTTGTAGTAAATACTCCAGCAGTCGGTATTGGTGGTCTAGTTGTCACAACACCAGCAGTAGGGAATCCTGGCCTAGCAGTTGTTGATCTCGTAATAATTGGAACTGTAAATTGTGAATTTTGAATTGGTAATTGATTTTGTCTCATATTTATTGCTAGCTGTGTATTTCGAATGACTGGAGCTGTAAATGCTGGAAAAGTCACTCCTTGACTATTTGTGACCTGCTGAACTCCTCGCTCTTGTTCATTTTCCAATAAATTTTGATTATTTTGTAGCTGATTCGACCAAGGTTGCCGTGAATTTTCTGCTGGAATGGTCACAAGATTTAGCGATGGAAATTGTGGAATGGTGGTTCTGGTAGGTGCTGTTGGGAATCTAGGTAAATTAGTTACCGAAGGAGCAGTTGGAAATTGAGGATTTATTGGAACTTGTTGACCATCAATAATTTGTGGACCCACCGGCATCCATGGTGACTGAGTTGAGGACAAAATTTGTTGCTGCTGTGTACGACTAATGACTGGAGCAGTAAAAATTGGATGAGAAGTTGGAATTAGAGTGTGAGGAGTAACATCTAGAAGGTTTATTGGCTGCTGAGTTGGAATCATCCAAGATGGAATTGTGTTTTGATCTACAGGATTTGTCACTACTTGTTGGACTTGTGTCTGCTCCGAAGGCCAAGAAAGTGGTGTATTTAGATTTGGTTGAACTGTTTGTGGAGCTTGAGTTTGTTGAGAAACTGGTTGTTGAGTGTTTTGAATTACTGGAGCAGTTATAAGTATGTTTGGTACTTGAGTCTGTTGACTTACTGCTGATGTAGCAGTGTTCTGAATGATTGTGAGTGTTGAAGGCTGTTGGATTAAGTTTGATGGCGTCGTACTTTGAATAACAGGAGCTGTAAATTGTGGTTGAGTTGGATTTGTGACTCGAATGGGCTGAGTTTGTTGATTTATTATGGATGGCTGGGTAGTTTGGATTATTGGAGCTGTTATCATCAGATTTGGAGCTTGAGTCTGTAGATTCAAAGATGGATCTTGGGAATTTCCGATATTTGGATTTTGAGTGGATGGTTTTTGTGGATTCACAGGAAGTTGTTGATTTGGTTGGTTGACAATGTTTTGGCTAGGTTGATTTGGTTGATTAACTTGACCTGGTTGGTTGTTCAAACCCAAATTCGGCTGATTTGTTGGAGTCATCAAACTTGGAACTGTATTTTGACCAACTGGAGCTTGAGTTTGGTGATTTAACATTGGTTGCTGGGTATTTTGAATAGGAGAAGCTGTAAATTGCTGTTGCACAGGACCTGGAGCTGGATTTTGCTGCTGTTGATTGTTTTGTGATAAATTAGGTCTCTGAGTTGGTTGATTGCTAACATTCTGATTCCGAATTGGTCTCTGAGTAGCCGGTCGTTGATTTAATGGATGGTTTTGCGGTGGATTAATCATCCAACTTGGAATATTACTTGGAGTCTGAGTAATCCAAGACGGTGGTTGGTTGCTATTTATGTTTGAATTTTGATTCCATTGATATGACTGAGCTGATTGATCTTCGTTTTGACCATTATTTTGCTGATCTGATTGCTGTTGTTGAATAGCAGCTTTAGGTGAAAACCAACTATGGAATGGATCAGAGCTTAAAAAATAAATAAATTATTAGGAAGGATATATGACTTAATATACTCACGAATCAAAACCCATTTGCATATCCATACTTCCAAGAACTTCATCCAAACTCCTTCCACTCACAGCTACCACAAACAAAATTTTTAAAATTACAGCACAAAGAATTTTCCGCATTTTTACACTTCAAATGCAAAAAGACAAATAAATGCTCAACTGTCTTGTGTCGTTTATTTAAGGCCTTGCTCTTCCTATCAGTCATTGCAAATCTCAATAAAAAGAAGATTTTTTTGGCAAGTATGTTTTTTGTTCTAATGATAATTATTGATTGATTGATGATGGAAAATTATCAGTATCGGTCGAGTTGACTGTAGAACATAATTCTGGTAGATTGATGAAATCTTGACCTACGGTAAATATTAGTCATTGCTTAATTAAGAATGTAATTTAAAATTAGTCTGGGTTCCATCTCATGGCTCATCCACTAGCTACGGGGTAACATACTACCAGGGGATGTTGGGTACCATGTAGTCCTAGAAACCGACCCCAAGACTCCTGCTGGGTCTCTTTTAAGTATTTTTTACTTTACTAGTGATGCTGTTGTATTTGAATCTGACGATGCATCTGACATTCTATTGGTTTCTTATCATTCTGCAGAGTAAGTGGTGCCATCTTCATTTTGCAAACCTAAATTTCCCTTTTGTACTAAACAGGAACATTTTCTCAATACACAATTTTTATTTCGTTGAATTTTGTTATCTTATCAAATGTTGAACAATAACAAATAAGTGTTTCCTAGCAAAGTTTTTGGAGATGTCTAACTACAATTGATAAAAGTTTTTGCTTTTAAGTTACTTATTTCTGCGCACACCTGTCAAACCAACCAGAATTCTGGTTGCATTGTTCAAATGCTGCGTCATTTGAATATCAAAAGGTAGAACTAGTAAAGCATTAACTTTGAAATTCAAGATGACATTAGTTCTCTATTTTGACATAATTCAAGCAGTTAATAGTAGCTTATCTAGTCAAAATATGGAGAAGAAATAACAAAAATAGTATCAAATTTGGATAAAATCTGAATCAAATTGCCATAACTCAGGCAAGGAAGTGACCAGTATGTCGAATTTAAAGTCAATTGGTCACTTCATGTGAATATAGTTATAGGATTAGATAGAACAATTGACAAAGTTCAGCAAATGCTGTCTATTTTCCAGACAAAACTATACAAATTAGGAAAAATACTTTTTAATTTTTATATCTGCATAAAAACTTTTATTTGAAAAAAGTAGAAAAATTTCACAAAATTATTCGAAAAAATAATTGTTTTAAAAAAATTAAATAAAAAAAGCAAAATGTGTTAATTTACAAAAGATTTGAGTAATTTGCATGTTAAGCACTCAATTTATTCAACAGAAGATTGTGATCAAAAAAAGGTTGTGTGTGAAGCAGTTGTAATGAAATTAGCGAGAACAGATCAAATTTAAATTATCGGACATGGTCAGCTTTCACTTAGTATTTTCAATAATTTATTCTTCTTCGCCGTCTTCACTGAATGGGCGGATTCTTTGTGGGAGTTGTGCTGGGAAGGCACAAGTTCTCTGTTCGTGCCACCAGACTGTGTTTGGTGGGCAGAAGAATGGCCCTGAAAATTGAGAAAACAGGAAAAATATTGAAATTTTTTAAAAAATTTTAAGAAAATTATTCAACTTACATGCACGTGTTCCCCAGCAGATGAAGAAGTCAGCTTGTGCATTGCCTGGTAAGAAGAATGCTAAGCCTTCATGATCATCTGGATTTGGGCAACGAGCGTCAAAAACTCCATCGCGCCAGCTTGCTCTTGGTGCAACTGGTGCACGTGGTGGTTGTTGTGGGAAGGCTGGCCATTGTGGTTGTTGTTGTGGTGGTTGTTGTGGACGTACTGGAACTTGAATGTTGATCTGTGCAGCTGCAAAGCCGACGATTGCGAGAAGAACTAAAAATTTCATCTTTTCTTTGCTGTCAAACTGTAACTGGACTGTTTAATAACTCACTAAGTGAATGTCGAACAATATGAAATGGCGATGAATTTATATACAATAGTCGACGGACTTCTTCTTCACACTAGTGTGCCTTATCAATATTTTAATGTCACTTGTATGTTCAATAATTGTTCGACATGTATTTGCTGATTTATTGATATCACCGCTAAATGTGGTCACTTCTTGTATTTCTGATATATATTTTTCGTTTTGGTGCATACAAAATTTTAAGATACATTATTGGAATGCTGATAAGCTTTTGATTTCTGTTTTATAGGTAAAATAATATTATGTTTCATTTTCAGAAGCTCATTTTGTCACCGGAAATTGCCAAACGCTGAAATTGCACTTATTGATTTTTCCTATTGATAAGAACAGCAAATTTTAATTATATAAATTTGAAATTCCAATGCGCCATTCTTTGAGGCTCTAAGGTCATTTAAATAATATATTTAGAATGTAGTTCATGGAAGATGAGCAATGGCAATAGGACTTTTGGGATCTAGATCAGAATTAAAAATTTTTCATAGCGCCTTTAAGTTTTTTGCGAATTAATCCTAAATGTAGCAAATTTTTATATTAAAACCTTAGATCACGAAAATCATTAAAATGTATCAAAATATATGAATATTGAATATGGATACGAGAACTGTAAAATCATGGCTGGACGACCATCATACTTGAAAATAGAAATGTCTCATGACTTAAGTTAGCATGTAGGCAACATATATTTGGTTCCAATCGACTTTTGTTCAAATATCCCAGGATGGCATGAACGCGACTTCGTGCTGAAAATGGCACATTTTTAATAGACAGTAGCTCGATCTATCAAAGTTTTGTACCTGACCGTACCTTTGTGGATCTTAAAATCGACTTGTGTAAATAAATCTTGAATATTGGCATGCAACATGTCTAAGCACATCCACTTTCACCAGAGACTCTAAATTCGTAGAAAATGGACATAAAAAAATTTTCCAGGACAGCTTTAATAGCCAGAAGGCAAATAGCCAGAAGGCAAATAGCCAGAAGAAATAAGTCACTTTTTTACTGTCCCATCCAAAATAATCTTATTTCTGGGTTTGTCATAAAATCGACTGACCATCAACTGGGTGTGACCAAAGTCGACTGACTTTCGTTCACATCCTTATTTTTAACAAAAAAAAATTGGACTTGTTGCTGGACTTTGTGATTTTTAATTCCAAACCACATCATGAATTTAATATTTTTACATTTCAAGTAGTTTTTTTAATCATAAATTGTAACTAAATTCGCAAGATGGAAAAATTTCAATTAAAAAACATTTATAATAATTAAAAATTTTTACTTTATAATTCTGCAAAAAATATCTGGTCACCCTAGTTGGAGGTGAGTTTTCACAAGTAAACTGATAAAATACGCCGAACACAAAGACAAATAAAATTTAAAAAAGAGCAATTTTTGGTGATCAAATAAACAATTTAAATTAATATATCAAACATATTTCTTTTGGATTTTTATTCTCTGCATAAATTGTAAAAATTTACAAAACAATTTCAAAAAAATAATAAAGAAATCAACAAATAATTTTTTTAAGATTGAAAATTGCATGCTTAGCACTCAATTTATTCAACAGAAGATTGTGATCAAATAAAATTATGTGAAGCAGTTTTTAATTGAAATTAGCGAGAATAGATTGGATTTAATTTTTTTTTGTGGACATGGTCATTTATCACTTAGTGTTGCTTATTCATCTTCTACATCTTCGTTGAAGGGACGGAAACGGGCTGGAAGTTGGAATGGCCAGACGCAATTGTTTCTGCTTGTATCCCAAACTGTGAATGCTGGGCAGTTGAAAGGCCCTGCAAAGAAAGGAAAAAAAAATTATAAAAAAAATATTTCAAGCAATATTCAAAAAGTACTCACATGCAAGATCACCCCAGCACTTGAAGAAGTCCCATTGTCCATTTCCTGGAAGGAAGACTGGAACTCCTTCATGATCATCAACACCAACACATCTTGGATCCTGAACTGGTAGACGCCATGTAGCTCTTGGTTGGACTGGCTGACGTGGTTCTTGGAAGCTTGGGAAGTGTTGTGGTGGATTTTGTGGGCGTTGGACTGGGATTTGTACTTGGATCTGTGCAGCGACGAAGCCGACGAGTGCAAGAAAAACTATGGTTTTCATCTTTTTTCACTGGGTTTTTTACTAGACTGAACTGTTTGAAAAATCACTAAGTGAATGTCGAACTTTGAGAACCGGACCGGCACTTTATATACAAAAAATTGAAAAGCATTTTAATTACATATTAATTAAACATTTCTGTACGTGCACAACAGAAGCGGCTTCCGATAGTAATTTCAAACACGAGGACATAAAAAAATTTTCCATTTGACTCAATTAACCAATTTTCAATCTCAAAATTCTCATCAAATGCAATTTTTCGGTTGCCAAATCAAACGAATCTCGTGGTTAACAGATGTTTTTCGAGACCTTTAGCCGCACCGCGAGGTTTTTCTTCAAACGCAAAATTCATTTAATGTCTTATCAAAAAGATGTGCAATTTTAATTGACAAATTTCGAGTTTTTTTTTCATTTAATTATTTTGATGGTCCGAAAAGAAATTCAACACTCAGAAGCCTGCATTGTACCGGAAAAGTACTCCAAAAAAATTAAATCTGATTGACAACCAGGAGGATGCTCACTAATGTATCTGTCATGTTTGTCGCCAAAATTATCATGTAAATCAATTTGCGAAATAAAGAGTTCTTATTGTGTAGCCTAAATTGATATGAGTTTGAAAATATTCACGCACAATAAAGCAGTTTTTGATAGAAAATTTCAACTAACGCATCGGAAACTAGTTTAGTAACTGAATGTTTTGTACTTCTGTTCATTGATATCTGATAGTAAAAGGTTGTAAAACTAGAATTTACATGATTAGAAATAGTTACACTGTAAAAATGAGATAACATTTTGAAAATATGAAGCACCAGGCTTACCATCGACCATTCAACTAAATTTCATTAGAAGAAAATGTTGCGTGAATTTTATATTGTTAAATTATCCATTAAATTTGCAAAATTCATCAAAGTTTGAATTTAAATCACATTTTAAAAAATTATTTATTTTTTGTACAATTTTTTACTAGTTTATTAAAACTTTAATAAAATAGACTTTCTGTATTCTAATCTCTGTGTGATTTAAAATGTGTTAAAAGTTAAAAAAACTTTCATTGTTTGGATTAAAAATATTGAAGAAAGTGTTATGCAACTGAACAGAACTGATATCTGTGATATAACTTTAGTTTGGTAAAACCTGAGCGTAATATAACTGCAGAAACTTGTCAGTATATTACTACTGGATACAATTCGAGTGGCATACGGTACAAAAAGGTAAAATCAATCACGAGGATCATCTTTTTATCTAGACATTACAGATCATTAAATATCTGTTGATATTTGTTGAATTTGCGGTGAATTGATCACAAGCAGGAAGGGACGAAAAAACTCAATACTATCCGTTAATTATTTTCGATTATACATTTTAGTAAGTACTTCACTAAATATAATTCTTTTTTTGTATAAACTTTTAATTTTCGGACATGAGGCACGTACCCTTAAGAGCCCTCCCCCTGGCTACATCCTCACAAGTTTATCCAAATAAAAACAACTACTCGTCGAAGATGGCAACGAAGCAGTGATAATCAACTCAAACCTGAATTGAGTTAGTCAGAAGGTCATCAATGAGAGAAGGATGATCACAAGGTCTATCCTTTGGAGAACAATATTCGCTTGTGCTTGACTTTCCCTAACTTACAATATGCTAGATATTTGTATAATAATTTGAGTAGTTAACATGCTAAGTTCTAGATTTTAATAGAATTTTGGAAAGCACAAGTGGAAAAAATCTGACCTCAGGTAGGCGTGAGGCCAGCGTAAAGCTGGATTTGGCATGAAACTAGCACCTAGCTGGCTTTATGCTACATTTTTAAGTTTTTAGATGCCAAGTGTCATCCAGAAATTGGTTTTTTAGCAAAAAATGTTATCCAACAAGTCATAGCAAGCAAAAACTATCATAAAATAGGATTTGTTTTTAAAAATGTTGCATTAAAAGCTAATAAAGATGTAAAATTTAAAAACTAGACAAAACATCCTTAATTAATATAATTTATCAAAAGTCCATGTCAGATGAAAGTTTGTTGTTTATCATCACAACATGTATCGAAAAACTTAAAAAAAGACACATAAAAAGTTGTTAGTTATCAGTAAACGAAAGCATGTTCCAATGTATTCTCGTGAAAAACAAGAAGTTCCAATAATTTCTATTGAACTAATGATAATGAACAATAATAACAATTCTGCCAACTTGTCACCTGCGCTGAACATGCGGACGAGTACTGTTTCGATAACAGAAAAAATCTATAAAACTACGTGAGTTTTTTTTGCAGTAGTTCAGTTCGTCTTTTTATTGAAGAGAAGGACAAGGAGAAGTAATCATGAGAATATTAATTATTTTTGCAGTTGTGGGTATCGCAACTGCACAACTTGCACATCACCGTCCCATTCAGATCCAATTAACGGAACATAACCCTGCCGTTAATCATCGTCCAATTCAGATTCAGACACCACCCATTGAGTTTGTGCCACGTCAACCAAACTTTGATGAATTACAACAACCCGGTCAAGTATTTCCAAACTTTCCATCATGGAACTGGCAAAATGAAATGCCTGTTCGTAGATTCCCGGAAATCTTTGAGGTAGTTGATCAGCCTCAACCTCCATTTACTTTCCCAATTCCAATTAAACCAGATTTTCCAAATGCCCCATGGAATGGACAATTGCCAGTTGAACAAGAACCTGGATCACCAAGATGGGGTAATAATCCACGATGGGGTGAACAAAGTCCTGAACAATTACCAGAAATTGAACAATTACCAGAGCAGCCACAGTGGAATATCCCAAGATGGAATCAGCGACCAGAACCACAACCAGAGCCTGAAATCGAGCAGCCACAATGGAACATTCCAAGATGGAACCAAAGACCAGAACCAATTCCAGAGCCAGAAATCGAGCAGCCACAATGGAACATTCCAAGATGGAACCAAAGACCAGAACCAATTCCAGAGCCAGAAATCGAGCAGCCACAATGGAATATTCCAAGATGGAACGATAGACCAGAACCAGTTCCAGAACCAGAAATCGAGCAGCCACAATGGAATATTCCAAGATGGAACGATAGACCAGAACCAATTCCTGAGCCAGAGCAGCCACAATGGAACATTCCAAGATGGAACCAAAGACCAGAACCAGTTCCAGAGCCAGAACAACACATTCCAAGACTTCCACCATGGGCAATGCCACAACCTGAGCCTGAGCCAGAATTTCCAAGATGGGGCAACAACCCAAGATGGAATCAATGGCCACAACCTGAGCAACTTCCTCCACAACGTCCTCAATGGCCACAACCAGAACCTGAACCACTTCCTCCACAGAGACCAGAATGGCCAATAATGAGACCAAGTCCACCAGAACCAGAACTTATTTCCCCACCAGTTGAACGCCCAATTTGGTCACAACCACCAATGAGACATCCAGTTTCACCAAGAGCAAGCTGGCGTGATGGAATTCGTGATTCACGTTGCCCAGTTCCAGATGATCATGAGGGATATCCAATCTTCTTACCTGGCAATGCACAATGGAGCTTCTTCATCTGCTGGGGAGGATATGCATGTAAGTTGAATTTTAACTTATTTTTTTAAATTTACATTAATTTTTTTATACATTTTAGGGCCATTTGACTGTCCAGAAGACACAATTTTCAGACCAGAAGTGAATGTCTGCGCCGATCGTGCATGGAGTCCAGTACAAATGCAGCCATACCTCACCCAAGAAATTGAACAAGCTGTTCCGTATGAAGCTCAACCAGAGGCTGAACCAGAAGCTGAATTAGCTGCTGAATAAATTTGTGATTGATATTTCTGTACTAAAGAAGCTAATTTTGAAATGTTTTAGGGATGGTACAAATTTTTTGTTAGAAAAGTCAAAATGATAACATCTGTAATTAAAGGGAAATTTTATTCAATAAGAAAATTTATAAAGATTGTGAACATGTTTTTATGTTTAAAAGAGCAAATCCATGTGAATTTATTGTTGACATTTTTAAAATTCATCTTTTTTAAGAAATTTACTGTAATTTGGATTTGAATAAATATTTTTTAATTTTCTAAAAGTAGTATTTTAAGTTTCAGTTGAGGAACATTTTCCTGTGTTATTTAGTCAAAAAAACAAATTTTAAAAAATATGATTTTTTTTGGAATTATTCGTATTTATTAATAATGAGCTTGATCAGTTCCTATGGATAAGTTATCAATGATAACCATAAGCATCATGTCTTCATGCATCCATTTATGAGGTTTTCTGTGGATAATTGTTTAAGGAAGTTGGTACTTCCACAAAAATCTTAAAGTTACAGTCACAACAACTTTAAGCACGGCTCTCTAATACAACAATTTTCAAATGAAAGCTTTTAAAAAAGCTTTTTTACAAAAAGTCAATGTGAAAGCTTATTTATGAGGCTTTGAGATTCAAACATTTTTTTGATAAAAACTACAATCCAATGTGTATGGTTGTAGACAGGGGATCTGGACAGCTGCTTAAGTTTTCTAATTAAATGTTAAAAATTCTTCCTTTTTGATTAGGATTTATTGAATTTTTCGCCCCCTTATATGGGGTCATTCATTTATGACGTCCATGATTTAGGGGGGAGGGGGGTCTGAGATTTTGTGACACTTTCACTTTCATTTTGTAACAAGGGTCAGGGGGTCTAAAAATCCCATTTTTTGATGGACGTCATATGTGAATGACCCCTATGATTCTGAGGCATACTATTTTATGCCATTGTCTTCAAAGGAAGTTCAAAGGTGTCCACTTTAGTTCATAAATTGTGACTTAGTTAACTTGACAAATATTTCTAAGATAATACAGCTGTTCACAAATCTAAAGCAGCATAACCAACAACAACAAAATCAAAACCTCCTGCAAACAAATGATAACAATGAACCTCAATCTGATAATGCCCAGTAGGTGTTAAAAATAATCACAGAAAAAATTCTTATCATCAAATTAACCAGCAATCAAGAATCCACGATTAATTTATTTTTATATTTTTGTTGTAGAATATCCACGTGCTGAGCACATGCAATTTTTCAATGGAAGAAAGCGATCGGATTAGATAAAAAAGAGTTGTAAAACAATAAACTAATGGCATCAATATAAGCACAAATACAGTCGCAGTGAATGATTCTGTTCTTATCGGTGATATTGAAGTAATTGAGAATTTT
This sequence comes from Chironomus tentans, assembly GCA_963573255.1. Lineage (NCBI taxonomy): Eukaryota > Metazoa > Arthropoda > Insecta > Diptera > Chironomidae > Chironomus > Chironomus tentans. Next base: position 1,793,047 of record OY754305.1, read on the forward strand.
TATTGCTTTACTATTTCAGTTGTTATTTGACATTAAAAGTGATAGGTTGAGTTGGAAGGGGTTTGGTAGCTTGTGATTCTGTGCAATCTGGTAATTAAGTAGACATTCTAACTGTGAACTAGTGAAATTTTACTTTAGTTAAGAAAAACTACAAAAAATTCAATTAGAAATTAAATATTGCTAAAAAATGAGGTAATAAAAGTGAAAAAAGTTGATAAAAAATTTAAAAAGTATTGAACATTTTCTGCAAAAAAAAATCAAAGTAATCTAGTCAAAATATTTAATTCTAAATAATTAAAAATGCCAGAAAAAAATTTAGAAGAGTTAAAAAGTTTGCAAAATTCTCCTAAAAAGAAGAAAAAAATTAATCATTCAGATCTCGGACCGGATTTTGTAGCTCCAGATGGAGGTTTTGGATGGATAGTTTGTGTTGCAGCTGGGCTGTCAAATGTAAGAATTCTTTGAAATGTTCAAATAAATTTTAAAATTTTACGAATTTTTAAATTCAATAAATTTTGAAAACTAAAAATTCAATTTATAAAAAAATCAAAATTCCAGCTTTTCTGCTTCCAAGTCGTCCAGCAATTCGGTCTCCTTTATCGTGATCGTCTCACCTCCCTCAACATATCATCGTCACGAATCACATCAATAATAAACATTAATCAAGCAGCGACGTCACTCATTGGACTAGCAAATGGCCCTTTGTTCAGAAGATTCACTTACAGACAAGTTGGAATTGTTGGTGCAACTTTCGTGACGCTTGGAATTTTATTTTCGGCTTTTGCTGACTCATTTCTATTGTTTCTGATAACGTTTGCGATTATTTATGGTGAGTGTATTGAAAATGGTGTTGATGAGTGACATAATGGAATGAATGTGTCTTGGTTATTGGTTTGCAATAATGCTGTTTTGACGCGTTTCTATCATAAAAAATAAATATATATAAATTTTTTTATTTTTTATATTTTTTAAATTTCTTAATTTTTTTAAGTTTAAATTTTTAAAATTTTTATTTTTTTTTTAATTTGTTCAAATTTTTTTAAATTTTTTAATTTTGTTAAATTTTTTTCTAATTTTTTTAATTTTTTTAATTTTGTTAAATTTTTAAATTTTTTAAATTTTTTAATTTTTTAAATTTTTTAAATTTTTTTAAATTTTTTTAAGTTTTTTAAATTTTGTTAAATTTTTTAAATTTTTTATTTTGTTAAATTTTTTATTTTGTTAAATTTTTTATTTTGTTAAATTTTTTAAATTTTTTAAATTTTTTAATTTGTTCAAATTTCTTTAAATTTTTTAAAATTTTTTAAACTTTTTAATTTTGTTAAAATTTTTAAATTTTTTAATTTTGTTAAATTTTTTATTTTGTTAAATTTTTTATTTTGTTAAATTTTTTAAATTTTTTTAAATTTTTTAATTTGTTCAAATTTTTTTAAATTTTTTAAAATTTTTTAAACTTTTTAATTTTGTTAAAATTTTTAAATTTTTTAATTTTGTTAAATTTTTTAATTTTGTTAAATTTTTAAAGTTTTTTTTAAAATTTTTAAATTTTTCAAGTTTTCTAAATTTTTTATTTTTTCATAATTTTTAAATGCCTTAAAATCCTAGGTGGCGGGGTGGGCCTAACAACATCAAGTAACTCCTTAGCACTCAACACATACTTTAAAGAACGTCGTCGAATAGTAACTGGAATATCATGGTCTGTAACAGGATTAGGACCAATTGTATTTCCATTCATTGTGACCTTCTTGATTCCAATTTACGGAGTGACAGGAACTGTTTTAATATTTGGTGGAATTGGTATGAATGCACTTTGTTGCGCCTTCCTCCTCCAACCAGTCATGTGGCATGTGAAGAAGAAAGGTTCAAGCGATGTACAGGAAATTGAGTGCTCATACTGTCAATCACTGAATAAGAAACAAGGCGGAAGTTTGTGGTCAAGTCAATATTTATTTAATGCTGATGACAAAAGGATGATTGGATATGAAATAATCGATCCTGGAACTCCAATGCTTGCAAGAGCCAACGATGGCTGGTTTTCTTCAAATTCTGCAAAGAGATCACTTTACAGTTCCAGGATGAGTTTGTCATCCAAAAAGCCATCAACTCAAAATTTAGCTAAATCTATAGTTGACAAAAGAATGCCTGAATCTCAACCAGAAGCAATGCCTGTAAGGAAGAATTTATCATCAAGTTCATTCCGTCACAACAAGACATCTCCAGCGACTCCAATGGCAAGTCGAAATTCATTTGCAATGCCACAAATTTCCGAAGGAAAGACATCACTTGCAGATGGCTTGATGCGTCAGACATCTCGCAAGCGCACCAACACATTTACACTTGAGAAAGAAATTTTGGATGCGGCGAAAGATAAACTTGAAGAATATGTTGAAGTTGCCAATGAGAAAATGATAAGATGCACTTGTGAAGAAGTCAGACAGCAACAGCGTGACCTTCAAAATAGACAAACGGACGATAACGAAAGTGTTGATGAAAATTTTACATTATGGCAAAAAATAAGAATTTTCTTCGACCTCGACCTCATGAAGGACATGACCTACCTGAACATTATGTTTGGATTGATTATCGCACATTTTGCGGAAATGAATTTTTCCGTCTTGACACCATTCGTGTTGACTGACTTTGGACTTGAAAAGTCACAGATTGCATTCTGTATGTCCATACTTGGTATTACGGATATTTTGTGTCGATTTACAATTCCATTTGTTGCTGGGCTGATTGGATTCGATAACAGAACTTTCTATTTAATTGGAATCGTTAATTTAGCAATTGGACGTATTGGTGAGTATTTTTTTGTAGAGTGATAAGATAAGATTTGTTTTGGTTTGGTATGTCAAACACAAGTATGTCGTAATGAGTGTTTTTAGAACAATTGCTAGTAGATGATGAATCAATTGACAGACAGACACGGAATTTTTTTAAGGTTTCATACCAGTTGCTAATATTAACGATACTACCTAACTAGTTAAAGTTTCAAAAGAACCCTTATTTAAAATTTTGAGGACCCTTTCAAGACCCCCCCCCCCTCCTTTGAATACGCCCATGAACAGACAGATAAGAAAGTATCCTTATCAATTATCAAATATCTCCTTCCTAATTGATATAATTACCTCAAAATTGGCAATCATGTACAAGGTTGATAAACTGCTTTCGTCTATCTTAAGTCCACGTGGCATTTAACTGATACTTAATGCTAAATAATAACTCAATTAGAGATAAGATGAAGTGGGGTAATAAAAAATTTATTGAGCTAGTTGTTCTTAGTTTGGTCTTGAAGATTTTGTGTCAAAATGTTGGTTTTTTGGATACACCTAAATTATTTTCCGAAAATTCTCATTTGAACTTGACTTTTCTTATCTTTGAAGTTTTGGCGCACTTCCACTCATATTACGTCGCTATTGGTGTGTTTTTATGGAATGGATTCAACAAAGGACTTCGAACTGTTTTTATGAATCTTTGCATTCCATCACACGTGCCTATTGACAGACTTCCGGCTGCTACTGGTCTGCATCTGCTGTTTTCTGGAATATTTTACATTTTATTTGGACCTGTTATTGGTAAGCTACTGGAATACTGTCTTTTAAACTCAACCACTATTCATCTTATCGCCCTAATTTTAGGTTATGTCCGTGACAATTCAGACTATACAGTCGCCCTTCACTGTCTTAACATTGCAACATTTGTGTGTGCAATCTCATGGACTATTGAGATGGTTATTGTCAAAAGACGAGAAAAAATGTCAACAAAAATCGATGCAGAGGACCTGGAGCTGAATTAAGTGTGATTAGTTAAAATATTAATGAGATTCTTATGTGATGTAAAGAAATTTAGCTGTTTAGTAAAATAAAGTTCCACCAAAAATAGGAAATTAAATATAAAGTTATAATTTATTGTAAACAAGACTTCAATACAACATTTGAATACAATTTTGGATTATTTTATAACAAAAATTATGAACTAGAATTATTTTGCTTTAAAATGTTTTTCATTTTTGGATCCCCCTCAAAAATCTCCATCATATACTCCCCAACAGGAATGTCTGTGCTAATAATGAATTTTTTAAATGATTCCTCAAAAACTGTTTTAAATTCACTTTTAAAAGTCACTTTTGTGTCAGGATTATTTTGTTTGCTCTTGACAAAATCTTTAATGCACCTTTCAACGACTGGAAAGCTGGCATTCTTGTCCCAAAAAATATTCAAAAACAGGTTAATGTTATTAATGAACACAGGGTTATTATTTGCGTCTTCAATTTTCTTCCAAAATTCATCGTATATATAATGAGCCACAAAGTATTCAAGATAAATTGGACTAAGGAACTCAAGTTTTTTGGTATCTTTCTTAAGCAATCCCATCATGAGGTCTTGAACTATAAATCCATCCCTAATACTTGATATGTCTACATTTGATCGAGGAAGATTGAACTCATAATTTTTTTTCGCAAAATCATCAATTAATAACGAAACATTGACATCTCTGAGTGAATATTCATTGTTGAGTATGTGCAGCATAACTATTTTCCCGAACATAAATAGGTTAGCATTTCTAGTTGTCCTGTTAAAATCCGCAGTTTTTGATATATATTTATCAATTATCTCATACAAATTGATAGATTTTTCATTTTTGAGGATTGAATCTGCTGTATGATTTGCAATCACTTTTAGTATGTAAATATTATCAATTTTAGTTGTTTTCATATTACGCCATTTTTCGAGTGGATCGAGGATCACATGTATATTCTGGAGAGTTGCATTGACTTGATCCTGAGTTAATTCAAAAGAATTAAGAATTTTTAGCAAATATTCATCACGATCGTTGCAGTTAAGTGGCAATAATTTGTATTTTGAGCTAAATTTATCATCATATTTCTTAATAATCTTTTCGATTCTGTCGCTATAGTATCTAGTTCCAAACCAAAATTCTGTATTGTTGTGTGATTTTTCGAGCAAAGTTTTGAGGAAATTTTCAGCAAATTTTTCATCTGTTTCAAAAATCCAGTCAATGTGATCGATGAACAAGATGACGCCACCATTTATGAATCTCATTTTGAAAATTTCACTTTCGAATGAATTTAGTTTGACATTCTGTACATCCAGCAGGAAATTTGTGAGATTTGTGACTGACCAGTTGGATATTTTTTCATAATTTTTGAAGTTCATGTTAAACAAGTTTAGGTACGATACCCAAAGATCATCATTAGTTTGGACTGTAATTTGTCCAATATGCATTAGTTCTGTTGATTTGCCTGACAAAGGCTCACCGGTAATTATGTAAAATTTTCGATTCTTTTGTAAATTTTGGATATAATCGCGAGGTAATTCATATTCATATTTATATTCACAAGCCCTAAAGCTCTTATGTCTATAACGATCATCACATGTAGTAAATTTCCTTTCAAAGTATTCAAAATTCAACTTCCAGTTTTGATCATTCAGCACAATCTCCTTTGGATTTCTAATCTCTTTATCAGTCAGTTGATTCAATGCTTCTGGATATCCAGCCGTTATATTCCGAATTATTCGATTATGACCCTGATATTTAATAGTTGTATCCAAAATTTCCTTCATTTCTCTATCATTCAGCATGTCCCATGTACAATTGTTGCTAGAATTTGCAGTACATCCATTCAAACTATTCACCATAAATACCAATCCAATGACAATGCAAATTGCCACCACAATTGCAGACAATAAAGAATATTGAATAATTTTCTCCTTCTTTGCTTTTTTGACCCAATAAGTGTGCTCAAGTCGAATCCTTTCGTAGAAACTTTCTCGAACCTGTGAGATTCTAGCTATTGTTTGTGGAATTACTCTCGTTGTAAAATCTGCAAACAAGTTGCTGTAAACATTTTTAACTTGCCCTAGTCGTGGACTATCTCGATAGAGCATCATCATGTGTGGAGCTCTGGTTATCATCTCGGCGTCTTGGTTTGTAGGATGATAGCTAAAATAAATGAAAGACTAATTAAGTGAATGGTCATGTGAAAAAGGTTTTATGGTCATGTGACATATTTACAGCCTGAACAAAACTTTTATACTCATTTTGTTCTCTATTTGCACGGTGTCTATTCTGACTCTATACAAATAAACAGACAAAATGTGTGGAACGATGAGTTATCATCCCCCAAACGCATAGCTGTTTCCCTTGGTCATCTGCGTGACATTTCTTTTAAGCATATTAAATATGCCTTTGGGTGTATCCAAGAATATGCCATGATGTATACCTGGGGTCTTTTGCTCGGTATACCTTAGGGGTATGACCTAGGGTATACCAATCAACCGGCCCCTGACAAGGAGGTTCTTCAAACCCCAAAATTTGTGGAATGAGTTTAGGATACTTACTTGTTCACCAACGCAACAATCTCCTCTCTTTCAACCTCATTTCCATTTATGCTAAGGTCAATGCAACTCTTGGTTATTGCACCAAATTTATTTTTAGCATCTTGATCATCATTTTTATAAGGATTACATTGATTATTGTAAGTCAAAAGCATAGCGAAATGACACAACTCATGTGCCAAAGTTCCGATTGTTCTAAGTTTAGTTTCTTCATTCAAAAGATCTCGAGCACCAATGTAGATGTGAAAGTTGACAGCCTGAACAGTTTGGAAGATGCCTTCAGTCGTTTCATGAGATGTGAAGTCAACAGCCTCGACAGATGTCCGGTTGAAGTCAAAAATGATTCTAAAATCTCTAGAAGCTGCGACAATTTGAAGAATTGGCTGAATAAATTCATTTGCATCCAAAATATCAAATGCTTCATCAATTCTGTGGACTGGAACTTCTTGGTCTGGATTATGTTGCCAGATGAGGGAATTTGTACGTAGAATTAATAAATAGTCGCGTTGTAAGTTCTGTGCAACTTCAGTATTGATGTTTGCAATTCTTTGCCGTTCCAATGGATTCAACCCTTCTCTTATGGCTGCAATGTCTTCATATGGACCCATGTACATACCAATCTCAAGTAATAGTTGATAAGTTTGGAATTTCCGTCGCAAAATAGCATTGGTTACTGCTGACTTGTTAGCCAAGTCATACCAGAATTTTAGATTTGGGAATATTGATGCTGCATCAATTATTTGTTCTTTGGCTGTCTCAAAATTAATTTCCTCATCAACATCAGCAATTACGTCATGAATAATTCTCGTCCTCAGCTGAATATCACCAATTTCTGCCAAATGCACGTTCCGTAGATTAAAATTGTGTGGATATTGTGAATTAAATCTGATGAGTGTGTTGAGGATGTTGAATTGTTCTGTTCTACAGGCAAGATCAGCAGCATTTACATGATTTACAGTTATGTTCAAATTGATCCCGGAACGAATTAAAATATCAGCAGTTTCTTCATTTCTAAGTGCAATAGCCAGCATGAGAAGATTGTAGCCATCTGGTAAAGATACATGAAAGTCGTGTCCATAAATTGCAGCAAATCGAACATGATTGTTGTTCAAGAAGTCATCACGAAGGATTCTTTCAATAGTTCTCCTATTGGGTCTCAAATTCCTGTTAAAGAGATGAAGGAACCGGACACACAAAAAATCATTTCGTTCTACAAAAATTTCCATCAACTCTTCAATCGTATTTGGCTCGATATTTTTATAATGTCGTGATATATTCAAAGTTGTCTGCATTAAAATTCCATTAAAGAATCCGTACCCACCACCTTGTAAATTAATCATCAAACTGCTAAAATCTTCAACTTTCTGTGCTTCTATGTCCATTTCTTCTACAACTTCCATAAATTCTTGATTAATTTCATAATTTTTAAATAAAATTCTCCAACAATTCAACGATTCAAAGAAAATTATAATTGGTCGATTTATGTTGAAAAACTTTGCATTCAGCACTGCTGAAATATCAGCCAGAATCAATTGATTATTGCCATTTTCACATCGGATGATGATAACAAAAGCATTTGGAAGTGTGTTGAAAAAATAAAGGAATTGATCCGTGATAATATAATTACAGCCAGCCATAAATGATGGACAGTGTTTTATTTTAAGGATACGAGTATTATTCCATTGTGGATTATCATTGTTGACAGGAAATTCACCAAAATTCGATTGAGTTAGAAATTCATGATTTATTCCAATGTGATTCAAGCCTTGATTATCTGTTGGGATAAATAGATAAATTTTTAGAATAATTTTTAGATCAAACTTAACACAATTGACTTCTGAATTTAACTTAATCAGTCTAAAGTTGCAACAATCGCATTATCTGAGGCAGTGGTGATCAACCTTTTTTGTTCCATGGCACACTTTAACCTTCGACTATAAAAAGTCCTTCGTTGGGTTTTTTAAACTAAAGAATATTCAAGTAACTACAATCCTCATTAATTATCCGATACATACTTATCTAGTACGTCCGGTAAATGATCAGGAATAGCAGGAAATTGATGACTGATGGAATTGCTGAACTTCTTAAATAGCACTGAGAATTTTACTTGTACTAATTCACTTATTTTTATTCACCACACTTTGTTTTTGTTTTTATTTGTAAACATACTGAGATGACCAAATTTGTTTTTTTTGTAGAGATTTTTGTTGTCGTTAACTTGTAGACTTCATTTTGGTCAAATTCAAATTTAAATTTTAGAAAGTCGTTGAGTAACGGAAAATGTTTTTGTTGATCAACTTAATGAAGAGATTTCTTTAAGATATATTTTTTACATTGAAACTCTTCAAAATTAATTATGTAATTGTACTCATTACAAAGGTTTTTTATGCCTTTTTAAGAAGTTTAAATACTGCTTAAGGAGGCTTTTTCACCCAAAAAAAGTTAGCGATAACCAGGAAATTTGCAGGCGATAAAATGCAGCAAATTTGCAGAACATTTGCAGGAAATATGCATATACTTGAAATGAATTTTTTTAAAAAAACTTGTATAGTAAATTTGCAGATAATTCACAGGAAATTTGCAGGAACTTGTAAGCAATACTTGTACAGTATATTTGCAGGAAATCTGCAGGTGGTGTGCAGGCAAAAATTTGCAGCAATTTCACAGGTAATTTGCAGAAAAAAGAGAAACTCAATTATTTTCATAAAAATATTTCTCATTAACATTTGCTGGAAATTTGCAGCAAATTTATATAAAATTTACAAGCATGGCAAAAACTCATCTTCAAAAACTTCAAGTTTTACAAAACAAATTCCTGAGAATCGTTCTCAACAAATCAAGATATGAAAAGATCAAAGATCTACACACAGAAGCAAAAGTACCCTCCATCGAGGAATACGTCAGAAAATTGCAAGCGAATTTCAACATTCGTCTTGCAGCTCAAAATTCTGAATAAAGCAAAAACAGTTCAAATCTAAAACCAAAACTAAGTGACGAAAAGACTTCAAGTCTGGTTCCTTAAAAACCAACCTCAAGAACATGTATTTTAAATTTTTTTTGTACATACTTAACATACAGAAATAAAATATTATTATTTAATAAAAAAAATATATAAAATTTACGAAAGATGAAATTGCAGCAAATTTACAGCAGAATTGCAGCTATTTTGCTGGAAATAACCGTATCAGATATAAGATCAATTTTTTTTGTAAATTTCGCTGATTTCTACTATGATTTTCCCTTTAACAAAAAGTCTGGGATAATAATGTTGACACAAACTTAAATTTTCCTTTTAAAGTTTTTGAAAAATTGTAAAGTCTGAAATCATTTACAAGAATTGCATGGCGACCATTTGTGAGGCTAAATTAATATTTTGGAAAAATATAACGTCGGTTAGGGACATTTCTTGGGTAGCCCGAAGGTTGGGACTGCCAAGTGCTTATCATTTGACCTTTACAGAACTGATAAATGCAAATTGGGTTATAAATAACATTAAATTTATTATATTGAAGGTGCTTTGTATTTTTTTATTGTATGATTTTTGCAACTGGTATTTTCATCTGTAAGCTGTAACTGTGTTTTAATTTTTACGTCCAATAGAGTAATCTCATCTGTATTTTACAGCTATTTGTTAATACAAAGAAGTACAGTCAATTTTAAAGAACCTACTGCAAAGAACCTTAAAAGTTTCCTACGAGTTTCGTGTTGATCTTTAACCTGTAATATTCCTGCAAATTTCCAGCAAGACTGTTAGAAAAAAGTTCATGATACGGTTATTTCCAGCAAAATAGCTGCAATTCTGCTGTAAATTTGCTGCAATTTCATCTTTCGTAAATTTTATATAAATTTGCTGCAAATTTCCAGCAAATGTTAATGGGAAATATTTTTATGAAAATAATTGAGTTTCTCTTTTTTCTGCAAATTACAAGTGAAATTCCTGCAAATTTTTGCCTGCACACCACCTGCAGATTTCCTGCAAATATACTGTACAAGTATTGCTTACAAGTTCCTGAAAATTTCCTGTGAATTATCTGCAAATTTACTGTACAAGTTTTTTTAAAAAATTCATTTCAAGTATCTGCATATTTCCTGCAAATGTTCTGCAAATTTGCTGCATTTTATCGCCTGCAAATTTCCTCGTTATCGCTAACTTTTTTTGGGTGGCTTTTTCCTTTCTTTCTAAAAGATATCAATAAATATAAATAATAATAGAATAATTATCCAGTGTACCATGACACATTGGTTGACCACCACTGATCCTAAGGAATATAAATATTTTATTGAAGTACGCAAATTTACACACGACTTGAAATTCAAACCGAAAACAATTTCAGTAATTTCAAGATAAGGTGACAAATTGTCTTAAAAGAAAAAATACTTTTCGGTTTTTTCCAGAGAGATAATTTTAGTTTTACTCGTGAGTAGAAAATATTGAATCAGGGGGAAAACCACTTGGTGGAAAAAAACCCAGCCCGGTGGAATTTTTTTTTAGAAACTTTTGGTCCTATCTTGAACAGAACCAGTATATAAGATATTCTGACACCGTTTCCACCAACCAATATTAAAGGATTCAAAATTATTGTACAAAATGTAGCTGATGGAAAAAAAGTTTTTGGTGGACAATGACTTTTTTCCACCAAGTGGTTTTCCCCCTGTATTGAATGTAATTTTTTGCGTTTTTTATTGAAGACGTAAATCTAAGGTTCGTTTATTATAATTTTTTAACTATTAAAATATTTCCAACATTTTAAAATTAAATTTCAAAATTATTTTTATTTGCAAAATTAAAAAAAATTTGTAATTTTTTCATTTAATGAAGTTTTTACTTTAATTTTTTAAATCATTTTAGTTTTCAAAATTAAAATATAATATTTTAAATTTAATTTTTAACTTTCAACAAAATACATACCCATTGTTAAATTTTGCTCAGAATTCAAAACTTTTGATAATCTCAAATTTGATGAATAAAAATTTCAGACAAAAGTTCGTCCAACTTATCACTTTAGCCGTCCAGAATATAACTGAAATAAAATAGTACACAATTATTATTAATGCGATATGCCAATACATCATACTTCGTAGTAGTGCTGACTCTCGAGAGCGAGAGAGTCATTTTTTGTATACTAAATTCATTTCCTTATTTTGAATTTTGAGAATGAACAGAGACATTACTGGACTGATTAGATATTTTTCAAAAAAATAGAGGATATTTTTTAAGGTCGACAAATTTTGGCAGTTTTTGGACAAATATTAAAAATTAATTGAAACTAAAACAAAAAACTCTGAATTTTACGGCCTAAATTTTTTAAAAGCTCAATTTTCAAGCTACATCCCTGCATCAACAATTGTATATTTAGGTCATCAAATTAATAGAAATTAGTTAAATTAAAAAAGCTTCAATGACGAAATAAAAAGGAAGAAAAGGTATGAACGACCCACCTTTTTGTAATAAATAAACAGCCTACACGTTCTAGAAATTGTATTATACTAAAATAATTGAGCCACAATATACATAATAATTTGTTCATATTTATTTGATAATATTACTCCTAAAATTGAATATTTGTGAACCAATTTAAGTGAACCAATTTAAGTTTAGTAAGGGGTCGTTCGCAAATTACGTCACGCTTTAGGGGGGGGGTTAAGATTTTGTGACAGTTCAAACAAAAAATTTTTTTCTAAATTTTGTAATTGGCGAACGACCCCTAATAAATTAATTTAAAGTGGATAACTTGCATTGTTAACAAAATTCCCTGAAATTACAATTTGACATTCTTTACATTTGACTCAAGGGCATAGCCAGAAAATCTCGTTAACAGTATATTAAAAAATAAAATCAGATTAAAAACATTATTTTTTATAAAAAAATTTGAGTGAACCAAAATAATAAAGATGATTTGAAAATGTATTAAGTTGTCTTCTTATTGAAGAGATTAGCGAGTTAAAAAATCGAGAGATTAGTTTGAAGGAATTTCCAGTGACTGTTAGTATAAATCAAAATCCATAAAATAATATAAGGAGTTGTGCGTAAATACGTCATGCACAAAAACAACTTTTTGATCCCCTTTCCCCATTGTTACAAATATTCCATTGATAAAATTATTTTTGTGTTTGAACACAAATTTACAATTTCTTCAACCCTCTCCCCCTAAAGCGTAGTGTAATTTGCGAATTAAACCTAATACTCGCAACCACGTGGCGTACAACTTTTGATGTTTTTGACGTCCAGACGCCCGGCATCCTACTCTGGTTCATAAATTGTTAAATATTAAGAGTTGTTGTTGTGATGAACAGATAAGCATTGACAAACGGACAAAAGAAGACAATTTTATCCCAAAATTAAAAATTCATTAAAACAATTAAAATAAAGCAGGATATAACCCTATTGAATGTTCATTCTACTTCAATCTACCAGCTACAGGACTAATTTCAGACTTGTTAGCGTATGAATCAATCAAATCAATAACTTAATTAAGTCAATCATCATATTCAAAGGCTTATAAACAATCATTGATATTGATGTGTAAAAGCCATCTAACCGGTCGTGAATATAACTCGAGACACTTCTATATCAATCAGCTGCAAATCTGGCACATGTGATTTATAGTAAAATATCAATATACATTTAGAGGCTTATCAAATTCACAAATAATCAGAAAAAATGGTCAACATAGACTAAGTTAAATTATATTATATTTTAATATTGATTTTTACTCAGGGGGAAGACTACTTGGTGGAAAAAATCATTTTCCGCCAAAAAAAATTTCCGACACGCACTTTTTGAGCTATAACTCTAAATTTACACGTATTTCCTGGCGGAATTCCTGGCATGTTAGCACCAAGAATTTGAATGTTAGTGTTCTCTCACCAAGTAGTCTTCCCCCTGTTTTTACTCATATTAAAATTGCTAGTCTATTCTTTTACTCAGACTTATCAGCTATCAATATTTAAAATAACAAATGTATTACAAATAACATGATATTTTGCGACATAGCTATTTGTTCCTCGTAAAATCGAATGTTTACTAATTAAGGGTATTTCGGGTCAGAGAATGTTAACTTATTATGGAAATGATATAGTATTAAACATAAAATTTAATGATTTTGAAATGTGATTTCTGATTCCCGCCGCAATTTTTTTGTACATTGGTTATGTAAAACTTAAAAATAAGAAAACTTCTTTGAAGCAAAAACATTATTATTACCCTAGGAAATACATAGGGGTACTATGGTAGGTTACCGCTAGGATAGGTAAGGGTACCCCTAGGTGGTACACCAGGTAGCCCTAGAAACTTGCCCCTGATGGAACTTAATTTTCTCAAAAAAGACCAATGCTTGAACGTTTATGATTTTTAAAATATATTTTTGAGCATTTTGAAAATAATCGTAAAATCACAACCAAACATTTAAATACAACTTACCTTTTTATTAAATGTTTTTTTAAATTTAGAATAAAAATTATTCTACGTTATTAAAAAATCAAATTATGAAAAACAACACAAAATAAAATTTTAAAAAATTATCAACCGGGATTAAATTGCAACTTCGTAGAAGCGTGACTCGAAGAAAACTGAGCTGAAATTTTAATCAAATTTATGTGTAAAATTATGTTGTTTGTGTGAGAATATAACACAAATCTAATAAGAATCATAGTAAAAAAATATTTGCATGTTTTTGTATATTCTGAAATGAAAGATTAGAAAAAATTGGCGGAATATTTTTGATATTTTTAACCGCATTTCCTTTTATTATTTTATGAATTAAATCTCAACTTTTACAAAGATATTTTATTATTTACATATTTAAAATATTATTTTAAATTTCAGTTTTATGTAAATTTATTGTATTCTTCTAAAGCACAAAAAGTTATTTTAAGACAAAATGTTCCTCAAATTATCATTATTTTAAAATTATTTAAAACAATTATCGATCAACACATGGCCACATGGTGGAATTTTAAATGAACACTCTATGTTTTTGCCAAATTCGAGACACTAATATAAATATCAATATTTTAAGAATTTTTCGAATATTTTTGTAAATTTTCCTGGCACCTAAATTTTGTTTATTTAAAAAATAATTAATTTTATTCGTACAATGACTTTATTTTGATTATGGCACATTAATTTTAGGCTTTTATATTCCAAAATATTTTTTAATTTCAAAATTTATATCTAAAAATTGTTAAATTTTTTAAAATATTTATCTATAATGTTTGACTTATAAGTAATAAAATGCAATTTAATCTAACTCGAATTTAATATCAGATTTGTAAAATTATAATTAAATTAATTTATACAAATTTTCGTATAGGTCGTTCATAAATTACGTCACGCAAATTTGTACAAAATTTTCAACCCCCACCCTCCAAAAAAACGTGATGTAATTTGAAAATGACCCCTAATAAGTTTCAGGATCTTTTTTTAAACATTTAATGTCTAACACGAACATTGAGATCATTTTAAGTTACGGTAAAAAGGCAGACTTGATTAGTCTAAAGCTGTTTTAGTGTTTTTTATGGCTTGATGATACCTAAAAATGATAAAAAAAATATATTAACCATTAAATATTTTTAATTTTTTTAATTAGTTGATCTTGATCGCACACCCAGCGTTTTGTTCCAATTTTCATATGGCTCAGATTCTGCGGCCTGTACTTTTAGGGCATATCCGAAAAACTGACCCTAGACATCATAAAACTCAAAATCTTAAGTCGTAAAAAATAAATTTAATTTAAATTACCTTTTGTAGTTTTCCTGCTGAATTATTCCACTTTTCCTAATAATTTCTTTCATTTCTTCATCATCATCAAAAACTTTCGTTAAATCCAATCCAACGGGAACATTTGTGCCATTAATAAAGTCATCATATAGCCTTGTGAATTTCACCTTAAACATTTCATCATAATTTCTTTTGTAAACCTCATTCCGTTGAATAACTTTAACTGCATCAACGATGCATCGTTGTACAATCGGGAATTCCGTATTCAAATCCTTAAAAATGTTGAATAGAAGCAGCAACTTTTCATCAAAGATTGGATCTTGTGGTCGCCAAAAATCTCTATGCCACATTTTATTTCGAATATAATTTGCTAGATAATATTCAAAATTTATTAAATGTAGGAATGATATGTTTTGGTTTATATCAACTTTTAAGACGCCTCTCTCAAGTTCGTGTAAAATTTTAGAATTTGTTAAATCCCAGGAACTTCCATTTTGTCCATAAACTGTGAAATTTCCATTCGTATCATAATTTATGGAATGAATTTGATCATCAATCAATTTGGTTAAGTTGACAGCTTTCAAGCTGCTGCTGTAATGCAGTTCAACGTACCTCAAAGCAACTGAGATGAGTGTTGGATCAGCAGCTTCACTGTAAGCTTCTGGACCTTTTTTATGTGCCTTCATTTCATCCATATAATCTCGTAAAATATCATAAAAATTGACATTTGTTTCATTTTTTCGAACTGACTTAATTGTGTGATTTATCATGATTTTTAACAAGCAAATATTATCGACTGCATTGTATTTCCAAACTCGCCATTTATCGGTTAATTTAAACACTTCATTTATTCTGTTTCTTACTAGGTCGACTTCATTTGATGTCAAATGGCTTTCATTATATGTTTTAATTAGGAATTTATTGCGATCCTCACAGTGCAAAGGCAGCAACTTGTGTCTTCCATCATAATCTTTATCATAATTCTCAATTATTTTCTCGATCCTTTCGCCAAACCAATTTTGACTTGCAATCCATAACTCTGACTTATTGTTTGACATTTTAAACAAAGCGTTTAGAAAACTGTCAGCAAATTTATCATTGTCCATAAAAATGTTGTCAATGTGATCGATGAACAAAGCGACGTCACCAGATTCTAAATTTTTCTTGAACATTTCACATTCAAATGTGCTTAACTTGATTTTTTGTAAATCTTCTCGTCCTGCGTTATGGACATCAATGAGGAGATTTGTGAGATTTGTGGATGTCCAATTCGTTAGGCTCGTATAATTTATGAAATTAAATTTCTCCAAATCCAAATAATCAACCCAAATGTCTGATGTCTCTGATCTCTTTTGTCTCGTTCTTTCCATGAATAATGTTGATTTTCCAGCAACTGGTTCGTCGCTGATGTGGTAGATTTTTCGTGATTTTAATTGTGATTCGTAAGTTTTGAGGTCATATGTGTTACTAGGAAAATACTTGTAAGAGCAGTTTCCGCCGAAAAAGTAATAATCTTCATCATATCCAGTAACTTTTCTTGCGTAATATTTAAACGGAAGCGTTACATCTTGTGGATTTATTACAATTCCTTCAACATTTTTAATATCGGCATCAGTTAGAAAAGTCAAAATTTCTGGATACTCCCTCGTTAGATTTCTAAGTTCTACAAAATTCCCGTTAAATTCAACTTTTTTACTTAAAAGCCGTTCCTTTGTGCTTTCCTTTAATTCATCCCATTTGCAGGTCATGTTGTCAAAATTCAGACATGGCTCGAAGCTGTTCAATAGTATCAGGAAGAATCCAATTAAGGCCAAAAATAGAGCAGATATAAGTGAGTATTTTACAACTTTCTGCTTCTTTCGCTTCTTTTCCCAAAATTCATGCTCAAATTTGATATTTTCACAAAACTGCTTATTCACATTCTTAATTTTATCTCTAACATCTTCAAGGACGTATGTCTTATAGTATTCAAAAAGACTATGAAATAATAATTCAAGTGTTTTAAATCTCTTTTCGTCAGTCATGTAATGAATTATCATGTGTGGAGCACGGACTATTAACTCTGCATGTTGGCGAGGTAGTTTATATCTAAAAAAAGATAAAAATTATAAGTATAAGAATAAAAAGCAGGTGTGTGGTCAGTGGAAACGGATCCAAGGGAGACGTATGAAAATTCGAGATAAAAAAAGTAAATTTTTGAACCCTCTTGCTCCCCATACATAAGGGGTACTCAAGGGTTCCCCACCCACGCTACTATAGGGTATTCATCTAAGGTACCTTATATGTAGAGTAACCCTATCATATATTAATGTATCCCTAGAGTACCCATGGTAGCTCTAGAAATCGTCCCCTGGTTTTTTGCCTTTAAACAACAAATTGAAAAATGTGATCAATACTTACTTATAAACCAAACATATCAAATTTTCCTTATCTTGTTCCTTCATACATTTATGATGAACCGTTTGAAATATATTCTTCCTATTCATATCGTCCTTACAATATGGATTGCAGAGATTTTCGTAAGTCAGCAACATAGCAAAATGTGTAAGTTCATGTCCTAATGTAGCGATTATGCTGTATTTCTTAGAATTGTCAAGTAAATCTTTAGCACCGATATAGATATGTGACTGCCTTAAATGAAAAACAGCACTAGTTGTCTTACTCGATGTAAAATCCAAGGTTTCTACATGACAATTATTAAAATCGAAAATAATTCTGAATGTTTTTGCTGCTGCAACAATTTCGAGAATAGGTTGAAGCTCAGGAATCTTATCGAGAGTGTTAAAAGCATCTTCTATTAAATTTGAATTGGCTTTTTGGAACTTTTTATTCTGCCATGTGTATGAATTGAGTCGAAGAACTAAAAGATAATCTTTTGGAATTGGTTGAGCACTTTCAGCATTAATTACACGAATTTTGTGCTGCTCATCTTCACTTAAGTTCTCTTTTATTGACGTGATGTCCTCATAAGGCCCAACAAACAATCCACTTCGAAGAAAAAAGTTATAAAGACCGAACTTTTTCAAGCAAATTGCTTTCGTTGCTGCTGATTCGTTGGATATGCTGTACCAATAATCTAGGTGTGGATATTGACTAATTATATTATCAACTGACTCTAAGTCATCTTTTGTGACTTCAATAATTCCATTTTCATATCGTTCGTGGATGTTTTTGATCAGCTCATGAAGTTTTGTCGATAAATCAACCAAAATTGTCATTTCTTTTGGCATATTTAAAGTTTTATAAAAGAGTCGTGGATACATTGAATTTGCATGTAGCAGGAGGAGTAAAATGTCGTACAGACCAAATTCAAATGCAATATCCGCCGGCATCTTACGTTCTGAATTACTTAAATTGACATTAATTCCACAACTTATGAAGAATTCAACAGCCTCAAAATTCTGCTTTTTAACAGCCAGCATGAGAAGATTGTCATCATTTTTGAATGTTATGTTTGTGATTAATTGACAATCGAAACCACTTAGTAATTGAGATGCTGTGGAGCTTTTGCTTCTGTCTCTAATATTATAATCAAAAATGGCAAGAAATCCATCAAAATCATTGTCATTGGTATTGATGTAGTCCATCTCTAAAATTCTTTTCATCAAGTTTCTGTCTGGTCTAAGTTGTGGATTAAAAAGATGAAGGAATCGAATTCCAAGCAGATCTTTTTTTCTAGCAAAAATGTCCATCAATTCTACGATTGTATTTTGACCACTTTTTCCACATTTATCCAAAGTTATGTCCTCAAAAATTCCAGGAAAATATCCAAATTTAATATTTTCTAAATTCAACAATAAGGATCCAAAATCAGTTACTGGTAATGACAGCTGACCAGTCATGGCTTTCGTAAAATTTAAATTTTCTCCATAATTTTTATAAAAAACTTTGTTAAAATTGTCAGCTTCAAATGATACAATCAATGGCTTACTGGTCTTGAAGTTACTATTTAGTTTGATAAAAATATTATTTTCATGCTTTGCAGTTGACTCCTTACATTTGAGAACAATAACAAATCCATATGGAAGTGAATGAAAAAATTTCACAAATTGTTTACTTGCGATGTAATTGAGACCAGCTTCAAATGAACTGCAATTATCAACCACGAACACACGAAATGGATTGTATGCTGGATTTGGATTAGGATATAATTCATATGATAAATTGCATACAAATTTCGAGTCGATTCTGTGATAATCAAGTAAATTGCAATCTGTTTCAATGTTGATGCTGTGACCGTTATGGTTATTGCTTTCATGATATTGTGACTCAATTGGTGGGATTTCAGAACCAACTGGAACGAGACAAAGGAGAAAAAAATTAATTAATGTTGTTGAAAATCTTTCAGAAAATCTCGAAACCGATACTAAAGCCGAGTTTTATTGTAAGAATTAAATAGTCATTTTCAAATGCAATCATCATGAACAAAAACTATTTCAGGTCAACTTTCATCTGTGAAGAAGCTCAAGTTTTAATTAATAGCCCGAAGCTATTTATGTTCATCGATTATAAACAGCAAGGAAAAGGATTTGAATTCAATATTGTAAGATCAACCAAGGCAAACTTTACTGCGGTGAAAAAAAGTCCGGTTGATTAAAAATCGTGAATACAGAATTCATTTAAAATAATATAGAAATCAATTTTCTAGGGATTTTAAGAAAATAAATCCAAAAACCTCTCTAAATATTCTTCCCGTTCATACAAAAAAATTTCATGACCCTCCTGGAAAAATTTCTGGATACGCACCTAGCATAGACAGAGGGACTACGACCTCTGACTACGACCTCTGATGCAAATAATAATAAATAATAATACCTCTTATGCAAACAAAAAACCCATAATTTCAATTAAATTGATGAAACCAACGATTTGCCAGGCAGCGGATTATAAATGGACGTGAAGAAGATACAAAAATTCTGCGAATATGATTAATGATATGCATTAGTGAAGTTTTAGAGTGGAATCAATACAATGTCATGCATTGTATGCTTTGTGATCACCCAATACCGAATAATGTGCATCATTTTAAGACATATGGTCATCCTACCCACCTAAAGATCACGTTGGCTGAAGAAGTCAAATTTTTCAATTTATCATGATTGAATAAAATCTTTATCTGACAGTTTTTAAGTTTAACTGAATATTTTTTTATTTAATTTTAAGTCATCACTCAAAGCCGAACAAAACTAAATACTTCATTAATATTTCCTATTCCAAAAGAACGTAGACATAAGATTGCATAAGATAACATGCAAAACGTTAAAGAATTGCATGCATCAAGTTAATTCCATCAAGCATTAGATTTAATTTCTATGTTTATGAGAATCAAGCTTTAATGCATTAGACGTGACAAAATGTCATCAAAAGAGATGTATAAACGGATGATGTAGAAGAAAGTTGATATTCATTTTATTGTTTTTTCTAAAATGCATTTGTTGATTTTATTTCATGGATGTGCAAAAATATTGTTTTTTAATTTACTGGTCATTCATTTTTGGATTTTGCGGATGTTATTTAATACTGATAACTAATAACACCTTTCAATTCAACTAAAAGTAACAAATCTTCGTTAAGCTATCCATCAGAGGCTGGTTATTAAGGCTACCTGGGATACCCTAGTGTAGAATAGGTGGTTACCACAGGTTGGTATTTTGGGTACCATAGGGTATACCCTACCTACCTGGGATATGGTAGGATAGGGTACCCCGGGTAGTCCTAGAAAACAACCAATGGACAATTTTTGTTATTCTGTTCTGCTTTTGGTCGTAAGAAAGAGTAAGAAAAAGTCCCGTTTCTCGATCGATTCTATTAAAAAATCCCAATTGTTTGCTTATTTTGAATTAAACAAGTAAACAATTGAAAGTCAGTAAATAAAATTATTAATTAAATTATTTATTAAAATGTGCTCTGAATTAAAGCACAATAATTTTTTTTACATTAAATTTAACGATTTTTTGCAATAAAAATTTGAACTCAACATGTGTCAACATTTCTGATCCTCCATAGAGTCCTCAATTTGCATTTTCATATATATCAAATGATTACTTAAATAAATTGAATCGATGTTTGTTTTTCAGTTGGATATTGAGATGCAAATTGCATAAACAACATGAAGAATGAAAATCCCTATGTCTACCCTTCTAAGAATTTATTTTAAAATAATTAAAATTAATTAAAATTTGAATTAATTTCGATGTCGTTTGGTAGAGGTGTTGGAAAAAAATTGAATTTTCACCAAAGTTTTTAAAAAATGTTCAGCCTGTCGGTCAGTCTATGCATGAGACCATCCCACTTTTGCTACGTCACTAATCCGATTCGGTCAAATTACCATAAAGATTGATTTTTTTAAAAAAGGATTCTTAACACGACATTTAACCATTAGTGAGTGAAGTGTTAACATTTACAGCTGAAACGCAATAACTGTAATATGAATAATACATTGTTGTCATTTATTTGCTTTTCGTGTGCAATTTTTTGCCTTATTTACAGTTTTATATTTTTGTGATTTCTAAAATATTTCTTTCTAAAAAATTTGATTTGTTTAATGATAAAAATCCACAAAAATCAAGAAACAAAATAATTTAATTTAAAATATTTAAAATACACAAAATCTTTGAAAAATATCAAATAAACATTTAAATTCGCATCTTTAGTTTAAAAATATCTTTCCAAAATTTCTCAAAAACTCTTCAACATAACACTTTTAACTCACCCATGTGTTGATTGACTGCCATTTTCAATTATTTCCTCCAAATTCCAACTTTTTAAATTTTTTGTTTACAAATTTTCACAGAAATTTCCGTCGAACTTCTTCATTGCGATGACTTTTCGTGACTGTAAACATAAAGAAATGAGAACAAAATATGAGAAAATTTCAAATGAGTTTTAGGAGGGCTAAAAATGCTCTCAAAAATTAAAGTTTGCTCTTTCACTCTCTCGAATCTCACAACCTTGAAAAATTATTCACACAAAAATACTTGAAAACACTGGCAAAAAAAGAGAATTTTTTCAATTTTCTATTCATTGTCAGTGTCTTATGTCAGCAGACACGTTTGCCGCCGGTCTTCTTCATGTTCTAATTTACTTGATATATAAGACACAAGCTTAATATTCAGTGAATTAAAACGTACATGATCGGACATAAATGTTATTTAAATATGTTTAATCAGTCAAAGTGTAAGTTCACAAGCTTGAAATTAATTATTTTAATTACAGCAGAAATTTATTTTATTTTACCAAGAAAATGAACACTTAAAACATGGTATTTATAGGACTCATTTTCTTTAAAAAAACTTGGATACAGGAATGAGGTCTTTTTAAACCAAATTAGATTTCTGATTATGTTGTTGACCAGATTCGGGTTCAACTGGATTCGCATAGCCTTTAGTTGGATTCACCAAGTCGCTGACCTTTTTTTTATTAAAAACCATAGAAAATTGAAAAAAATTCAAAAAAAGGGGTCGACCCCTAAAACCCCTCTTCTGAGGGTTGACCACAACTGCACCAACCGCCTCACCCTTAGTACATACAACAAGCAACTACCACATCTTTTTGCCCTTAACATTTCCAAATATTCTCAAAATTTTAATTAAACTTCTCTTTTATACCTTTTAAAAATTCATTTTACTGCACTCATGCAAAAAATAAATTCTACCAAGTGATTGTAGAAACAAATTAATACTCACATGTCATCATTAAAATGAGAAACTTGATAGCTTAATTCAATAAAAATCAGAATTATCATAAGTTTTATTGCACCTAACATTTATTCAAATCTTTATAACCAAATTATCAAGTATCAATTTTTCATTGTCTATTTGAATTTTTTTGAATTTTTATATTCAATCTTTAAGTGACTGCATGATGCAGCCTACTAAATTATGTTATACATTTCCAGGAAATTCTAAACCAACGCACAGTGCATTCGAGTTTTGAGTCAATGATTGATTTGTCTCTGTTGAGTTGTTCCTTTAACAAAATACAAAGATTTACTGAACCACAAGTTTTATTAATTCCAAAAATTACTTTAATTCCTATTCAAATTGTTTAAAAGTTACCAAATTTAATACATCTTGAGGCATTTAGATTGCAAGTCTACACTGATTTCATACTCAGATTGAGACATATTTAAATTAACTATTGTGAATTTAGTGCTACTGTATTACTTAACACTCATGTCGTTTTACTTGGAAAATTGAATTAAACATCATTTTTAAATGGGTAGCAAAAATAAAACTCAATCAATGGTCCGCAATACACAAGTGTTCAGCTAAAACATTTCAAGTGCTGCATTAAAAAAATTCAAATTTACCTCTGGGGCCAATTTTTAGGACTACCTTCTAGGGTACCTTTCACTTAGTGTACCCTAGGGTACTCGGGGTAGGGTAAGGTACCTTAAGTGGAAGGTAGGTGTAGGAAAGGTAAAAAAAAGATTTTTTACGCATCTTCCAAAAAAGTCATGAGCATTAACTTTTCTAATAAGATATGACCTTAAACGTGTGCCCCTACCAAAAAAGGTTTGGAAGACACTGCTTTAGGAAGTCAAATGTAATGCACTTGGCAAAAATTTCATGGCATTTTTTATGGAGCAATAAAATTTAGTTATTGCTTTTTTGTGATGAAAATAGGCATGAGATCTACTCTAGTGGTGTAGCGTGAAGAGATTGCTCACCCAAAGCATTATGATCCTGAACTTGATCTTGACTAAGGATTTAGGGGCCGTTCATAAATGACGTCACGCAAAAATCGAAATTTTTAGACCCCCTCCCCACTCTGTCACAAAATTTTCATACAAAAAATTTTCTTTTGTATGGAAATGTCACACAGCTTCGGAACCCCCCCCCCCCTAAATATTGGACGTCATTTATGGAATACCCCTTAAGGAACTGTTTTTTCGAAAACTGACAGCGTTTCTAATGATTATTCAAATGCAAAAAATAATTCATTAGCACTAAATGTCTAAATTATCATCACTAGAAGTTTAAACATCGTAAGTAAACACATTAAAATAAATTTTTTGAATTTGTTTGTCAGTATTTTAGAGTAACAGGTTCATGATAAGAGAATTGTGAATTTTTAGTTTTGAAATTTGAGATAAGACGTGTGTGTGCTTTGAAAAATTGGTTTATTTTGTGAATTTTCTATGGATATAGATATATTTTAATACACATCATAAGGGACCGTTCGTAAATGATGCCATGCAAAAAATGAGAATTTGAGAATTTAACGTCATTTATGAATGACCCCTAATGAATTTAAGCTTAAATATTTTTCTAAAACTCGACGAATTTACTTATTTTTTAATTTTCTCATAGCCTATCAAATTGTAATAAGTGTGTTGTAATTAACTACATACAATAATAACAGCTAAATAAACATGAACAAATGCTTCTGATAAACGATAAACAAAGTATGCAGTGAATAGCGCAGTATTTGTAAAAAGTTATTATTTTCAGATATTAAATAGGAACTTGAAATACAATATTGTCGTAATAAGATCACATTTTCAATAAAGGACCTCGAAAGAGTCAATTTAGTGTCGCAAATTGAGTCATATGAATATTTCTTGACATTGTGTTAGAAAAAAATTTAAAAATAACGCAAAAGAGAATAAAATTTTTAGGAAAATAAAATTATATATTTTTATGTGAAAAGTCAATGAATTAGGTTTATAAATAGAAAGCACTTCCCAAAAAATTCTCAAAAAATAAAGGACGCCAAGAAAAAATACCAAGCAGATAGTCAACCTTTCTATAACTGTCAAATTAACTTAAATATTGCCGATAAACCAGATAATTTAAGTTTGATGAACAAACAGAAAATAATAATAAGTTATCTCGAGAATGCTTAAAGCTGTGATTTTATTCCATCTGCGTAGTCTTGTATTAAATGTGAGATTTATTAAATTGACTGATAACTTAAATTTATTTTTTTTACTTTATAAATGGATTTTTTTGGAATAAACTCGTTTACGAGATTGGAGTTTTGAGGCATCATTATAACCTTTTGTCTACGTTTTTGGTTTTGATTCTTGTAATTTAGTAATTTTGGATTTGACAAGCTATAGCTGAGACAGTGGAATGGCTGGTGATTTTTGGCGACTAAATTTAAATTAATTTAAATTGGTATCCGGTTTAGTGCCAGTTTTTATAACACTTGTGACTTCCACTTCAGGTCAATATGAGTTTCACAGTGCGCCGAAATTCTTCTGAAGTCTAATACATGATAAAAGCTTCATAAGAATTAAAAAAATATGAAGGTTAACCATCTCCTTGGGACCATATTCCAGGGGCATATCCATAGGCATTTTTCTAATGTATTGACAATTCTGAACCATTTAAGTCGCTTAAATTTGAATTTTTTTGTATGGATGGAAAAATTTAGGTGAGGTTTTGAGATTTTTTTCCTAAAAATCTCTAGCAAATTGAAAAAAATTCCCAAAAAGGGGGGGACCTCCACGCCGTTGGCATCCTCTATCATTAGACCCAAAAACCAAATAATATTTTGTATAAAAACATCCAAAATGAGTTGAAAATGAGAATCTTCCTACAAATTTCTACAAAATATCCAATTTCAATTATTTTGATTAAAACTATTTATAAACTGGGGTCGGTTGCTCGGTATACCATAGAGGTACTCCTAAGGTCGAAGAAGAGATATTGAAGAAATGTATGTAAAATTAAAAACTAAAAAATTATTTTTCATGTATAATAATGATCATAGATTGATGAATCCTATCAGTGACATATCATATCATAGCATTGTGGTAGGCTCTTAAAAAATCATACGAGAGCAAAAACTTAATTATAATATCAATTTGCATACTTACTGAATTTAAACCAGTTTATTACATTGTTTATGTTTTTTAAATGGAATTTTTGATAAACAAAAGAATGTCTCAAAATTTTTTCTTTTTATTTAAAAAACTTATTTCTGGTTTTTCTTCTTTTTTAACACATGCTTTTTTCTCTGAAATTCATTCATCATTTGTGAGTAAACAACCTTCTTTCGCTAAAAAAAACTCTTCAAAATTTGAGCGGTAAAGTTCATATTTCATAGAAAAAATAAAGGAAAGTGTACTAAGACGTAAAAAAGTTGTCAACATGTAATTTAATGCCACTATTGAAAATACAAAATATTTTTCTACTGAAATGATGAAAAACAAAACAATGTAAATTTCGCGTCGGTTTATCTCTATGAATAATTCAAACTGTCCACAATTTATTTTCTACGGCTATGTTGCTTCAACTCTCACGACCAACTGAGGGAATTTAAAGAAAAGAGCATCAATTTTAAGTATTGTAAAAAAAATTTGAGCTTAGAGTTTGTAAATTATTTTCAAATGAGAGCTAAATTTAGCTTTTGTTAAGGATTTCGTTGTTATGTTTTGATATTTGAAATAGACTTGAGATCAGGAAAAATCTAAATCATGCGGAATCACAGATTTTTTTCTTCATTTTTTATTTATTTTCCATTTTTTCTCCAATTTTAAATGCTAATGTTTGGGTCCGGACCATCATTGACCATCCTAAATAAATATACTTAGGGGTCGTTCATAAATGACGTCCAATTTTTAAGAGGAAGGGAGGTCTAACTCTGTGTGACACAAAAGAAAATCTTTTTTATTAAAATTTTGTAACATTGGGGGAGGGGGTCTAAAACTTTCAATTTTTGCGTAATGTCATTTAGGAACGACCCCTTATCTGCTTTCAAAAATTAAAATTTGAATTTATTTTTGCCTTTAACTAAAGATTTTAAAACGAATGATTATTTATCATTTTTACTTTTATTTTATTTGGTATTTCCAGAGTGAATATAATAAATTGTATTATAAATCACTTGATAAGATCTCCCGAAAGGCACATGGCGTAAAAAAAGTGTCCCCATGACGGCGTGAGGGCCTAGAGTTGAGACAGATTTCACGAAATCAATCCTTGGACCGGATTCAAGCTAGCCTAGTGACACTGTTTTTCGCCTTTTTACATTTTATTCCTTTCGAGACTTTCTGTTAGAGGATTCTCGATCATTAGAGCGTAGCTAGTAGCCTGCCTGGTATGATGCACGCCCCCTCCTTCCCCAAAATTTTTCTCTACTGGGATAAATTTGATAATAATAGTTTATGTTAAATTTTAAATTCAATTTAAAAAATTCTTTATTTTAAATCTAACAAGTTAAATTCATTCTCTTTGTATCAGAAAGTTTTTTAATTCTCAGAGATTATTTTTATTCTCAATTCCAATCTAAAACTCTGAGAAAATTTTCATATAAAAATCATATAAAGTAGCAAATTTCTGACAACTTCTATTTCTTCGATTGTATTTTTGTTTTGTTGTTGTTTCTATTTTTACTCGACCACAATAAAATCTTCCTCTTTGACATTTGTGAATGTGATTTGCGTAGGTCAGTATTTATACGCTATCAGCAATAAACTTGTATACAAAAGTTATTTTTCTTATATTTAATTCACTTTTAGCGCTTAGAATCAATTATAAATACTTAATATAAATCAAAAAGCAAAAATTAAATAGAAACAATTTTATTATTTATTTAAATCTTTATTGAAAAATTATTGCTTTTTCAAAAATTATTTAAATTTTATTACTTTTTCAAAAAAATATTTAAATTTTGTTATTTTTTCAAAAATTATTTAAATTTTATTACTTTTTCAAAAAAATATTTAAATTTTATTACTTTTTCAAAAAAAATTCTTGATTTTTTTAATTTTTAAATTTAGTGAATTTCACGATTTTTTATGAAATTACAATATTTTCAACATACATCTCAAAATTTTCTCAAATCTGATCATTCTCTCATCCGTAAAGCTTTCTAAAATTTCAGACATCTGACCCTCAGAACTACGTTCATATCCAGCTAGCATCAGCTTATAAAA
This sequence comes from Chironomus tentans, assembly GCA_963573255.1. NCBI lineage: Eukaryota > Metazoa > Arthropoda > Insecta > Diptera > Chironomidae > Chironomus > Chironomus tentans. The sequence goes on from OY754305.1 coordinate 1,821,014, forward strand.
TGAATTTTCTGATATTATTTGAACCAAATTGATGCATTCTTCAAATCTAAATGACTCTAGTGGAGCTTCAATTGCTTGTTTGTCGAATGATGAGTAAGTTTTGTATAAATTGTCTAAAATGATGCAACAATTTTGAGGAATTTCGTCATTTTCACCTAAAGTTTTCAACTTTGCGCAATTTAAAGCTTCTTCATCTACTCTGCAATTTTTCATAGCTTCTTTTAAGAATTTTACACTTTCAAAATTAGAATTTTTACTATTACACAACTCCAAGGCAGTCGTAAGGACTGAAAGCTTCCTCATGTTTTCCAAATCATAAAATATTTCATCACTAAATTGGATTCCTGCATCTTGATTATCGTCACTTAATAAAAGCTTCTCAAACATACAAGCTCGATTTGTGTCTTCAAAAATTCTCGCAAAAGCGCTTCTATGTTCCACAATTTGCATGTCAATGTTCTCAAATATTCCCACCAACAATGACTTTAATGTGAACTTGATTGAACTTGATGTCAATTGAAGTTTGACTTCATTTGTGATTAAAATCATCAAAAATAAAGTCGTGACAACAAAATTCATTTTATTTTAGGCACAACTAAACTATGATTACTGTTTTACTGATTACTTTTGTTAAATAAGCTTGTTGATAAAATTAAATTTTAAAATCAGTTCTCAGTGTTTAAAAGAGAATTTATGCTCTCTGAGAATTTTTGAGAAGAAAATGTAGAATTGAAATAAAAAAAAATTTTAAATTACATCTTTTAATTTTATTTTATGTAAACTTTGATGAATTGATTACTGGTTATCTTCCAATCAGGGGTGTAGTTAGAAATTTCTTCATAGGGGGTTCGACGTCCCACTTTGACTACCTCCTGCTCACAATAGCATTTCAGAATAAGCCTTCACCATGTTAAACTCAAAATTTTAACAAATATTATTCACTTTTTGTTTTCAATGCGAAAGTTTTTGTTCGTCCTTGCTGCTTATACTGCTCGATTGTCGCTTCAAAAAGTGAAATTTTTCTCAACTCTTCCTTAAACTCCAAGCAAGTTTCAATCAATTCATCATGAAAATTATACAAAACAGCATGATCAAGTGACGGAAAGAAGTGATGCAAAATGTGGTTGCCGTAATGTGTTAGGATCATAAAAAGATTCGAATTAGCTTCATGTCGATCAACTGTGGCTGCCATTTGATGAATGGCAAAGTCTAGACTCTTGAACTCATCACCTTCGTGAGTTATTTCTGTTCCATGATGACCAGCGTTAAGTCCAATGACGCTGAAGACGAATGATGTGACAACAATTATCATATTCCATGCTATAACGACTTCTTGGATATTTTGTGTTGTAAATTCTGCTGCCTTACCAATGATGAGCATTAAAAGCGGTAAAGAGAAGCCGATTATGTCATCAAGGTAGAAAATTTGCTCACCGGAGACAACTTGACTTGCCAATCTAGAAAAAAATAATTTTCTAATAATTTTTGAAAACTTAATTTTGTTACAAACCGGTAAACTAAAGCACCATGGAATGAAAAGATGTGAATAATTGGAGCCATTGCATAACTTATCATAATCCTCAAAAAGCTTTTCTCAATTGGCATCATCTTGAAGAATGGCTCATAAATTGATGTTTCCAGGTCATACACGGTGTTTGGATACAAATGATGAGACTAAAAATATTAAATTAATTTTTTAAAATCATTTTTGGGGTCCATTAGGATACCCACCATCGCATGGAATGTCCTGAATTCTCTAAAATTGACAAAAACTACGTGACATCCATACATTCTCCAATTGTTTTTCAAATGAATGAAATTATGGCCAGCATTTACGATGAAACATGCAAACATTCCAGCGAGACAAACACCCAACAACTTTAAAGCATTGTTTTCTAAATAGATACTTGCACATGCCGACAAGATCATAGCAAACAAGAAGAAATCAAAATAAAATTTTGACTTCCATGCATCTTTCTTAACGTCAATTGTTTTTAACTTTTCAACGACTTTTCGTTTAATTGTTTTATAAAAATCATTTTCATTGAATGTGAGGCGATAGTTGCGTGGCTCTTTGGCTTCACGGACGTAATACTTCCTTAAAACTTCAGATGGCTTTGAGTTCATGTGAAAAACTTCGAAGGCTTCGGTTATATCGGTTCCCTTTAAAATATTAATTAATAGCAATTCATTACAGTTCAGAAAATAATATTTAAACTTCAAAACTAAAAATTTCACTCCTAAAAATTCTCTTTCGAAATTATAAATTTCAATTTTAGAATTAAAAATTTCACTTTCGAATTTAAAAATTTCAATTTCGAAATTAAAAATTTCACTTTCAAAATTAAAAATTCATTAAATTAAAAATTTCAATTTCGAAATTAAAAATTTCACTTTCGAAATTAAAAATTTCAATTTCGAAATTAAAAATTTCACTTTCGAAATTAAAAATTTCAATTTCGAAATTAAAAATTTCACTTTCGAAATTAAAAATTTCACTTTCGAAATTAAAAATTTCACTTTCGAAATTAAAAATTCTTTATCAAAATTAAAAAATTTCAATTTTAAAATTAAAAATTTAACTTTTGAGCTTCTAAATTCACTTTCGAAATTAAAAATTTCAATTTCGAAATTAAAAATTTCACTTTTGAAATTAAAAATTTCACTTTCGAAATTAAAAATTTCAATTTCGAAATTAAAAATTTCACTTTCAAAATTAAAAATTTCACTTTCGAAATTAAAAATTTCACTTTCGAAATTAAAAATTTAACTTTTGAACTTCTAAATTCACTTTCGAATTTAAAAATTTCAATTTCGAAATTAAAAATTTCACTTTCGAAAATAAAAGCCTCAAACTCTAATCTTACCTTTGCCAAAATAAGCCACTCACGACCACCAGGATGTTTCTCAATATATCCACTTAAATCGTATAGTTTGTCCCAAACACGCCACAATCCTTCAGCATTATCATCAGCTCGTCGTCCTTTCAACCACTTCCAACATCCTTTAACATATTCGTCACGATGAGTTGGATATTTATTACAGATTGTATCAAATTTTGTTTCCCGAACTGGATTCATGATTGTGATGTGATAAGGAGAAGATTTAAGAACTGAATGACTGAATGTTGAAGGAATCTTTTATACTACTGCCTAGTCTATTTGTTGCAGCTCGTAATCTAAATATTCGAGACTGAAGATATTCATTGTTGTCAATCACGAAATATAAATAAAAGAAATAATTAAATTGTTTAATGAATTTATTTATCTTTTTGTCCCAGTTTGTTATGCACTGTAGGTTAACACTTGTTAATTCCGTAATTAACGTCATGTTAATTCAGCTATAATCGGTCATGTTTGAACACAAGGTGTTAACTGAAAGTTAAATGAACTTATTCTGTTAATGTAAATGAACATAGAATATTTTTGAATTATTTTGAATGTTCTGAGATTTGATTTACATTTTTTCTGGACAAATGTCAAGAAACATATAAAAAAGAATCGAGGGGACTTCAGAACTTTGAAGAAGCTTTGTTGTACAGGTTGCATTCTTACAAGTAACAATGGGATGAGTTTTTGATGAAAATTACTCATTACTAAGATGAATCATTGTTAGGGGTCGTTTCCAAATTACATCACGGTTTAATGGGGGGGGGGGGGGGGTCATGGATATGATCTTGAATTGAACATTCTCCAGAAGATTCTACTCAGAAGGGGGGGGGGGGGTCGGAGTCGAAAATATATCCTAAACAAGATCATGATTTAAACCACCCCCCTGAATACGCCCCTGATTCTACTTTCATTCCAATACAAATTCAGATGTCAATCATAAGATTATTGAACTTTCACAACAAAGTAGCTAAAAAGTATTTATTTTTCAGATTAAAAAATTAAACAGTGAGTAAATTGAGTGAAATAATTAAGATTGATTCTGTTAGTTTTATTCGATTTGTTGAGACGGAAGGACTAAAAAGTTTAATTTGTGAAAATCTTAAAAAAATAAGTGTAAAAAATCTGAAAAATTATTTTTTACAACATCTGTGAAATTGACAAGTTTTATGGATTAAAGTCATTGCAATGAGGTGAATAAAAATAAATTTCAATGTAAAGTTCAAAGAAAACTTGGTTGTTCACTAATGACGTCTATTATTTTGAAAAAGAAAGTCTTTGTTTTCTGAAAGTCTCTTACCTAAGTGCCTAAATAGTCCAAAATTTTCCTTTTTTATTACACATCAGTTGCGTAGCCTGGGAAGGGGTTGGATTGGGTGAAAATTGGCCCAAGTCAAAAATAAAATGAAGAAATAAATTTCACTCCCTCCAAAATTTATGACTTCACCAGGTACACACCATTTATGAACGACTCTATTTCTATAAATTCTTATTAAAAAGTAATTCAAAAAATTCTAAAAATTTCATAATTTTCCTTCCAATTGTCAGACAAAAGCATCAAAACTTTGCATCGTTTCTAACAATATTCATCTTATCAGTTCTAACCTGGTCAATATTTCCTATTGCTCAGTCAGCACCATTAGATGAGAAAAAATTAACGCTAACTTGCAAATATGAAATAACGACTTATAACTCACAAGATGACTATACATGCACTGCAATTAATCTTGAAAATAATCGTCAGAATGCTGAGATTGTGGAAATAAATGGAAAACATCTGGATGGATATGAAAGTTCAAATGTTAAGGCATTGATAATTGAGAATCAAAATGTGACTTTTTTGCCGATGAAAATTGGAGAAGTTTTTGAAAAATTGACGAGATTTGAGGTTAGAAATTCATCTTTGGGGGAAATATTGAAGGAAAATTTTGGAAAAATGGATTTGAAGGTCTTGAAAATTGAGCAAAATCCGATCGACACAATTCCTGGTGACGCTTTTGAGGATTTAAAAAATTTAGAAGAAATTGACTTGTCGTGGAATAAAATTGAGAATTTGGATGACGGGATTTTTTTGTATGCCGAAAAATTAAAAATTTTGTCACTCGACGGAAACAAAATCAAGAAATTAGATGCAAATTTGCTTAAAAATTCACCAGATTTGAAGAAATTCTCAGCAAGAAACAATGAAATTCAGGAATTGGATGAAAATTTATTTGAAAACAACAAAAATCTGGAAGAAATTACTTTCACCAACAATAGCTTAATCCAAATAGCTCCAAAAATTGTTAAAAATCTCGAAGATTTGCAAAAATTTGATTTTTCTGAAAATCCTTGTTTGAATGACTTTTCTGTATTTGACGAAATTTCAAACATAATCGATCAACTTGAAGGTATTTTTGAATCAAATTGCATTAAATCAGATGAAAGCTCAACAGATGACACCACCATTGGTGATGTTTATGATGAATCATCTCAAAAACCAGAACAATCTGATAAAGATGTGGATATTTCAACTACAACATTAGAAACTACCTCTTCAGCCTCAGTGACCCCTACATCCACCACAACATTGACAACCTCCCCAGTGACTCCTCAAACAACCACACCAGAAACTACAACCACGTCTGTCAACATAACCACACCAGAAGTTACAACAAACAAACCAGATGACACTAATCAAAACAAAATTATCGCAGATCTTAATCAGAAGGTGGCAGAACTAACCAAACAAGTTCAATTTTTGATGAACAATACAAAAAACAATACAAATTCGTGTGCTTTGGAAGTGATCGATGAAAATCAAACAGGACAAATTGAACCCCCAACCACTAAAAAACTGCCAGACTTGAAGGAAATTAAAACAAATAGTATTGAGGATGTTAAGGTTGGTATAGCAGATTCGCTTACATTGGAGCAGATGACTCTATACCTCATACGATACTCTACTACGTCTTTACCATCTAATCCATCTACACTAACCTGAGTGGCATTTTGGTTGGAGGTAACGTGAAAGACTGACATCACGTTGCCTCCAACCAAAAATGCCGCTCGGGTAAGCTTGAATCATAAAATTCAGTAATATTCTTATTCTAATTTTAGGTGGACAACTCTACAGACTCACAATCTACAGAAGCCATTCCTCAAACGACTGACATCTCTTCCACAACTGATTATCAAAACATAACTACCACCATCCCAGCAACCCAACTACAGCATCATGAAGACCGTAAAATGTCACCAGAAGAAACTGTCAAGCAACTCGACATGGTTTGTTTAGAATGGAGTTCTAGGAATAAATCGAAAGCAATTCAACCCACAATTATAGAAAAGGGTGAAAACATTACAGTTAAAGGATTTATGCGTGATGATCGTGGATATTTGATGATTGAAGGATTCAGATTTGAAAATTCAACAGAAAACATTAATTATGAGAAGATTATTGGGGAAAAGGATGCAAATATCAGTAAATTGGAGAATGAACTTGAAGAAAAGACTAAAAGATTAACTGAGTTGGAGGCTAAAGCTGTAGAACTAGTTGGATTAGAGGGAAAGGTCACAGATCTAGAAGCACAAAACAATAAATATCTTGAAAAAGTGACAAAACTTGAAGAAAATACTGAACGATTAACTGAAAAAGAAACAAAATTAATTGAACTAGAGGGAAAGGTCAAAGATCTAGAAGAACAAAACAAGGAATATCTTGAAAACATGAAGGAATCCCAGAAGAACTATGAAGAAAACTTATCAAAGCTTAGTAAATTAACATCGAAAATTGAAGGTGCATTTAAGACCCAGGATGATGAAGAATCGTTTGATTTGGATCCTGAAAAAGCAACTACCGAGAAAACAGACTCAGAAATTCCATCATCCTCGTCTGAAGTTTCCTCATCTCCAGACCCAACAACAAATTCAACCGAAATCCCACAAAACTCATCCTTAGACATCCTAGATGCCCAAATAAACCTTTTACTCAAAAAACTTGACAAACTAATCCTCCAAAATTCCCAAAAAACTTCTAAATTGTTTTATTTAGACGAAAGCCTCCGAAACTGCCAAGATAACAAGTTTTCACTTGAGTTGGATAAAAAGTCAAACAGCTTAGATATGGAAGACAGGAACAAAACTCTACTTCTGTTTGAAGAGGAGCTCAACGCTTGTAAAAATAAAACATCCAAATTAGGAACTATTGGAAGGAATTACGACATATGTAGAGAATCAAATGCAAACTATACAAATAAGGTTGTTGAACTTCAAAACACCATTAGAGACCTTCAAAATGAAAAGTCTGAATGCTTCGATAAGATTAAGGTGCTAGAGATGCAAAACAATGAGCATAAAGTAGAAATTGAGGAACTAAAAGGCCAAAATAACGATCAGAAGGAGAAAATTGAGGAACTGGAAAATCAAAATGACGTCCAAAAGGAGAAAATAGAAGAATTAGAAAAACAAGATGGCAACCAAAAGGAGAAAATTGAGGAACTGGATAAACAAAATGGTGACAAAAAAGAGAAAATTGAAGAACTGGAAAAACAAAATGACGACCAAAAAGAGAAAATTGAGGAACTGGAAAAACAAAATGACGACCAAAAGGAAAAAATTGATGTTCTAAAATCCCAAGAAAGTAAATTAAAAGCTCAAAAAGAAAAGGAAGTCAAAACCTGTAAAGCAAAAGTTTCTAACCTCAAAAAGGAGACCGATCTTCTGAAGATTCAAAATGATAATAAAACAGCTGAAATATCAACTTGCAGGCAGGCATATCAAGAATTTAAAACAGTCAATGATGATTTATTCCACAAACATAAGGAACTTAATTCTAAAATCCAAGCAGCCACTGTACAGCTTACCACATGTGAGGAGGCATTGATCAACTTTTCATCATTTCCAATCGATTGTGATATTGAGAATGTTGATGGTGAAGATTCCTGTGTTGCCAGAAATGTGATCGCACTTCACCCAAACATGCTCGTACTTCCAGTCGATTCAAGAAGTTCTAACCTCAAAAAGCTTCAAATTGTCAACTCTGTCTTCAGATTTTTCTCAAACTCAATTTTTGAGCGATTTACAGACCTGAAAACTTTGGAAATTGTCGAATCTGGGCTTCTCGACATGAATGAGCAAAAAATTGAAAGCAATTTGCTGATCAATTTAAGAATCGAGGGAAATTTCATCTCACAAATCCAAAATGGCGTATTTGTTGGAGTCCCTAATCTACAGAATTTGATACTGGCTTCTAATGTGATTGAAAATATTCACGACGGTGCTTTCAGAGGACTTTCGTACCTAAAGAAGCTTGATTTGAGAAATAACAAAATTTCAACATTAAATTCTAATGTTTTCTACTATTTACAAAGCTTGACTCATTTATCATTGTCGACCAATTTTGTCAAGGAACTTCCTGGTGGCTTGTTGGCTTATCAAAAGTATCTTCAAGTTGTCAAATTTGATTCCAATCCAATAGCATATATTGGGGAAGAATTGCTGGATTATCCAAACGAATTAGAAAAGGTCTACTTTGATGGCACTTGTGTCCGTGGAACTTACAATGGAATCGATGAGACTAAGTTGAGAATTAAGACGTATTGTCAGAGAAAAAATTGAGAGTTCTACAGACTCGATCAAATATTATAGATCATTACATTCCTTATTCTGCATGAAAAGTTTTTGTAATTTTTTATCAAAACATATAAGCCAATAAAAATATAAAAATAAAATATTTGATCTGATGTTGTTATTGAATAACCTAAATTACCACTTGCTGTACTTAGAGCCGGTTTCTAGATATACCCTAGGCATACCCTAGAATACATTAGGTGGAGTTAGCAGTAGGGTGGATGGAATCCTAGGTGAAAGCTGAGGTAGGGTAGGGTAGTTGGGATTAGGTTTGATGTTGTACCCCGGTAGCTCTTGAAACCTGCCCCTAAATTAGGCAGGGGATCTGCTTTCTATCAAAATTAAGGAACCCCATCCCAAAAAATTTATGACTACACTCCTGGGGTCGGTTGCTTGGTATACCCAAGGATATTCACTACACCAGGGGTATGGCATAGTGTTATCCTAGGGTATACTATGCAACCGGCTCCTGGAATCAGGATAAGATGGTGTAAATAAAAAAATTCAAATTGCATCGATAAATGTGAATTCAAAAATCAAATTTTATTTTTAAAAAATCCTTAAACTTATGCAATTTTTAGCATCAAGCATGTTTGCATAACTTTAAAAAAAATCAATCTAAAACTTTAAAATTTTAAATATAGGATTATTTTCATACAAGCTTTTTAATAATTCAGTCACCATAACCTGTGTCCACAAGTACTTTTTCAATTGAAGTACTGAAATAATTAAGTGATAAATATTCAACTGCTTAAGCACATCCAGCAGCCGATGGCCAGTTGCAAACTTCCAAATCCCGATCAAAATGAAGTCTTGCTCCTGTTCTGTTGTCAAAAATTGCACAGTTCATCTCAACTAAATGGAAAAATTTGTTAAAATTTGATTATTTTTGATGTTTAACATTTTCGGAGGTCACCTTCTCCCTCTCAGGGTGGTTCAGGGGATTAGTGACCCACGATAGGTTAAGGGATTCATAATTGTGGAGAAGAATGGACTTTAGAGACTCAATACTCACATGCAACCCCGCGATCACATTTCCAGAATTTAGTGCAGTCAGTCTCATGTGGGAAAACAGCCACAAATTCCCCATCTGGATTTGGACAAGTCGGTACACTTGTTGAAACGCCAACAAAGGCAATAAAAATTGCTGCGAAAAATACGAATTTCATTTTTTCACGTCTATTGAACTGGAAATTATTTACAAAACTGTTCGTGCAACCTTCGTAGAGCTTCTGACTTCAATGTCGATGGAAATTCTCAGCTTTTATCTTCTCGTGCTTATCGCTAATGAGTTAATCGCTTGATTTGAACGCGTTGAAATTTTTTATCTAAAGTATTTAGCAATTTTTCAATTTTGCTTATCGAAATTGAACTTGAATTTGATTTATTTTTAGATGCATTCGGTAAAATGGAACAGGGTCAAAACTTGTTAAAAACTTGTTCCTTATTCATTGTTTAAAAAAATAAATATTTTGTCAAACTTAATCAATTTTTTGGGCTATTTTTAGTAAAATTAATTTCAATGTGCAAAAACACGTAATTAAAGAATTTCAAGTGTATTTTATTGGCTTGCTGATTGCAATTAATAATTAGCCGTTTTTATCACTTAAATGAGCTAAAATTGAAAAAGTCTTAAACCTCCGTGAATTTCATTCTTGGTAAAATATTGTCCTATTTTTTATGGACGTCATAACTAAACAACTCCTTAAATTAGGCTTATCTCCTATCTTAATGCTATAAATGTTCTGATTTAGAGTAAGAGCTGATAAAGTTCCTGGAATTGAAATAATAAGATTTAGACATGCGTAATTGTCAAGCGCTAAGTGATGAAAAATTAATCTTGGTGATCAGATTTCAGCATTAAAAATTAATTTAAAAATTTTGTATTTTTTAAAAAAATTTATTTTGACAAAATTTATCAATTTTAAACGTCATTCATTCGTCCACATTCTGTACGGTATGGAAAGTCACAATCATTGACTTCTGGGTTGAAAAACATCTTTGTATCAAGAATATCGTCAATATATGGGCAATCCATTTCATCTGTTTAACAAAATTGTAAAATTTAAAAAAATTGAAATTTTGATATTAAAAAAATTGATATTTTAAAAAACTTATGTTAAAAAAATTGAAATTTAAAAAAATTGAAATTTAACAAGTATTGAAAATTTTAAAAAAATTTAGATTTAAAAAAATTTAAATTGTGATATTAAAAAAATTGATATTTTAAAAAACTTAAGTTAAAAAAATTGAAATTTAACAAAAATTGAAATTTTAAAAAATTTAAAATAAAAAAAATGAAATTTAAAAAAAGGTGAACTTAAAAAAATTGAAAAAATAAAATTTAAAAAAAAATTGAATTTTAAAAAACTTGAACTTCAAAAAAATTAAAATTATAAATCAGTAAAAAATTAAGCTTTTAGCTCACATTTCATGTTTCCTTTGCACAAATAATATTTCGAGCAGTCACTTTCATGTTCAAAGACAATTTTTTCATTATTTCTAGCAGCTCTTGAACATCTACGATCTTCAGTTGGGTCAAAGCTGGTCAATGCGTTGACGGCAACGAAACAGAAAAGTGCAACAATTAAAATTTTTGACATTTTTCCAATAAAAGTCCCAGAAATTAATTAAGTTTGAAAGAAACTGTACGAAAACTTCTAAAATTAAAAGACTATTAAAATAGTTTTCACAATTGTCATGAAATTTATTAAAAAATTTACCGCTTTGAAGATTTTTCGAGATATTTTTGAACTTATCTTATCGAAATGAGCGATTAATTTCTAATTTAGTAGTTAAAAACTGTTTTTGTTATCAAAATAGTTCTATAATCCGCTCAATAATGCTTAATAAATTTCATAGTTCCGATAAGATAAAAATTCTCCAAATCACGTCAGCCAATTCCAATAAAACATAAACAATAACAATCAATCGGAAGTATTTTTTAATAGCAAATCAATTTACTTCCATCGAAAGCAATTACAAGTCGTCAGAATTGACTTGTTTATTTACATTTCAATTTATGGTTTTCAAGTGAATTTCATGCATTTAAAAAATCACCAAATAAGTTGATCGTTCAAAAATGATGTCACTAACGTCTTTTAGTTATTCTTGGCATAGTTATCAATATTATATATAAATAGACGTAACTTCCAGACAGCTCTCATTCTTATCTAACATCTCTGTCAGTAACAGAGTCAAGAAACATTGTTACTTCCTTATAATTAGGCCATAACACGAATAAATTTTATCAAATACATGCAATAGAACAAAATCGCACTTGTCGCACTGCTAATGTCTGTTATCTATCGTAACATGATGATAAAATGTGCTGTCTTGTGTCTCGGTGGCTATAAAACCTTAAGGAAATTCACGAGCAATCGATAGTTGATATTGTCTAATTAATAAGATAGAATGTTCAAAGTTTTTGTGATTTTCGGAATTTTTGTGGCTGTTGCTGGTCAGATCCAGCCGAATTTCCCCAACTTTCCTCCTAACCCACCACCAATGGAACCAATGGTACCAAATTTTCCTATTTTTCCACCTGTAAATGCACCAACAGGTGTTCCAACGTCTCAACCTCCAGTACAGTGGCCTCCTGTATTTCCTAATAATCCACCAGCTGTGACAAGTGCTCCGGGTAATAATTGGTTCCCAACAAACCCACCTGCAGCTACAAATTCACCAAACATAAATTGGTTCCCAACAAACCCACCATCAGGACAAAATCCACCAATTGACATTTGGCCACCAATGTTTCCAACAAATGCACCAGTCGTTCAAACAACAGCACGTCCAATTGACACAAACCCATGGCCACCTCGACCTGAAAATACTGAAAGTCCTCAAACTATTCCACCATTTCCGCCAGTTGGAACAACAACAAGACCTCCATTTCCAAGTCGACCACCTGGAGAAATTACCAGACCAACAGTTCCTGTCATTACACGACCACCACCTCCTCCAATGACTCGCCCACCTGCCCAAGTTACCCGTCCTACACCTCCTTATATCACTGCACCACCACGACCACCAAACAACAACAACAATAATAATCCAATGATAAAACCAATCAATACTATTTGGGGAACAGCTAGATATGACAGTAGATGTCCAATGGGATTGTCAGCACATCCATTCTACATTCCAGATGAAACAAATTGTAGGAAATTCTACATGTGTAATTATGGAATCGCTTGGTTGATGAACTGTCCACCATCAGTGACTGGACGAGTGATATGGAGTCAGGAAGATAATGCTTGCAGGGAAGTTGAAGATCCGAGATGCTGAGGATAAATATTTGTGAAAATTGAAAAAAAAATGACTTGAAAGTTAAGAATTAATTTTGATATTACATATTAGGCATGATTGTCTTAGCATTGGATGATATATTGTTAAGATATTTTTGAATTTAAATAATTTTGGTGGTGTTTTTGGTCACCCTGTATGCAGTTGATTTAAAATTAATAAATAAAAATCTGAATAATTTTTTAATAATCAAACTTGTTTGCTTGAATACACCTTGTGCTACAATTATGTCAAAATCTACCTAATTTTGGATTATGGTTCTAGAATATTATGTAAGAAGAATTTTAAGCATCACAGGTAAAATTACTTAAAGTCATGTTAATATTTTGTTGAAATTTTTTGAATTTTTATTGCACTTTAGCGGGTCTTTTAAGGGGTCATTCACTAATGACGTCCAACAATTAGGGGGAGGGGGGGTCTGAGATTTTGTGACACCTTTATACAAAAGGATTTTTTATATGATAATTTTGTGACAAGGGGGGGGGGGAGGGGAGTCTAAAAATCCGATGGACGTCATAAGTGAATGACCCCTAACTTAAAGATGCTTAAATTATTTCAGGTAGAATTTTTAGGGGTTCTTATTCGTTGCTGCCTTTGCTGATATCTCAGTTTATGTACGGAATTCAACAATATAACTTCGTTCTGGATATTTAATCGTGTCAAGTGAAAAGTTCAATTTTTGTTAAGAAAAAAGAAGCTGGATTTAAAATTAGTTTTAAAAAACTTAAATAGAATTTTGACAGTCACATGAATCTGTGCCAGTCAATCTTATGATTTATCAAGAAAATAGATCAAATTTTTTTTAAAACATATTTAAAAATACCTAAAAAAATCCACCAACCATGAACTACCTCCCAGAAGAGCTGCTCATCGAAATATTCACATACATCCAGCCACCTGACCTTCTGTCTCTGTCCCTCACCTGCAAGTCATTCAACAACCTCATCGACTCAACAAAGCTTTATAAAAAATTTACAATTTACTTTCCAAATAAAAAGTTTAAAAATTTCTGGGATACAAATCGAAAATATGAAAAAGTCCAAATCACAACAGATGGAAATCCACAAACTTTAATTCCATCAGCAAGCTTCAATGAAAATGTAAAGAAATTGACAATTACGAGTGCATCAATAACTGGAGATATTTTGTCAAAAATGTTGGAACTTTGTGTGAATTTGGAAGTTGCGAGGTTCGATAATGTAAATTACTGTGGAGACAAATACGATCCAAAGTCAAAGAACGATGAGGTGCCAAAATTGAGGAACTTGAAGCTTGAAATGGTCGCTACTGATTTTGAGATCCTGAAAATATTTGAAACTTGTCAAATTACAAAAATGGTGATTGAAAGTTATAAGCTGAATGAGGAGGAAGGGAACCTGAGAGCACTTGAAGACTTCTTCGACCGTCAAACTGACTTAAAGGAACTGACATTTCAAAAAATCACACAAAATTTCTTCCTAGAAAAAAGATTCAAAAAATTGAATTTTAAGCTCCAAAAATTGTCAATTCGAGAAGTTTTCGTGCCAAAAGATGAAAATTTTGGGAAATTTCTTTCAAATTTTCATGAAAGTTTAAATACTTTTGTGATTGAGAAGACAGTGATCCAAAATTTAGGTGATTTGCTGAGAAGATTTAAGAATTTAGAGGAGCTGAAATTGAACTTAGATGATAAAGTGATGAGGACTTTACCGAGATTAGAAAAAGTTCAGAAACTGACAGTGTCTAGGAAGAGAATGCCGAAAAGATGGCTTGAAAAGTATCCAAATTTGAAGAAATTTAAGCTTCATAATGTGAAATAAATTTAAATATTTTTTGTATAGTTGAAATAAAAATAAAAAATGTGATTTTTTATGTAATTTTAAATTAAATGTTGATTTTAGGCAAAAGAGATAGTTTCTATGTTTCAAAACATATCTGGTCACCCTAATTAACAGACGATGTAAAGAAATAAATATAAAAAATGCAATAATATATTGTTTCAAAATAAAAATCAATATAAAATATAAATCAAAGATAAAATTCAATTTTGATACCTAAAGTTTAGGTAATAAAATTATTTAAATAATAAATCCTTTAAAATTCTCAGTTTTAATATTTATCCTTTAAAGTCAGCATTTATTGCTATTTGAAAATCTAATTGAACAGGTATCAATGATCCAAATAATTCAGTTAAAGAGAAATATTCAAAACACACATCTTCCATCCCCCTTGCCTTTTCGCATCATTCTGCTGCATCTCTTAACAGCTGACTCTTATACTCACTTGTTTATACTTTTTGTGTCTTTCATAATCAAAAAATAATCTTTAAAATTAATTTAAGCAATGAATTTAGGAAAATTATTCGCAAATTCACTGAAAATTCATCAATCGACTCATCGACATGCATCGTTCCTGAAATCAGTCAAGAATTTCGTTAAAGTAGAGAAATATGTTCCTCCTTATGTTCGTGAGTATTTTATCAATTTTCTATGAATTTTAAATTAATAAAAAAAATCAAATTTTTAGACATAATCCAAGTCGGAGATCCAATCCTTCGAACGGTGTCAGATCCAGTTCCAGAAGACTTGATAACATCAAAAGAAATTACATTTCTTCTGAACAGACTGGAGCAAGTTAGACAAAATTACGGATTAGTTGGAATTGCAGCACCACAAATAGGAATCAATTTGAGGATACTTCTAGCTAGTTTCGACAAGGACAACCTTAAAGCCTTCAAACCAGAAGTCCAAAAAGCTAAAGAAATGTCATTAATGCCATTGACTGTCTTTATAAATCCAGAAATAAAAGTTTTGGATCATCGAAAAGTGATTTTTGAAGAATCATGTGGATCTGTTACTGGATATGCTGCTGATGTCCCGCGACCATATTCAATTGAAGTTACAGCATTCAATGAGAAAGGTGTAAAGAAGACAGAACAGTACAGTGGCTGGAATGCGAGGATCTTGCAGCATGAAAATGATCATTTAAATGGAATTTTGTTCACCGACTTGATGGACAGGAAGACACTCAGGTGCACGAATTGGGAAACTGTAAATAGAAAGGCTGGAAAAATTGAAATTCCATTTTATCCGAAGAAAATTTGGGATTAGAGTGTTGATAGATTTATGATGATTGAAAATTAATAAAAAAATAATGTTAAAAATATGAAATTTTTGTAGTTGTCGAGGACTTGATGTTATTGATTCTGAAGCTTTACATTCTGGGACACAAGGTAGCCAAACTGAACAGTTTATACAAAAAAATAATTTTTTTAGAAACGTCCTTAAAGTACCAGCTGTCCAGGTGCACTGGATATGGTTCAAATGACCAAATTCCATTGCTTCGATGCATGCACAAAAAACCAAATTCTGATCCTTAAAAAGGAACAAAAAATCACCACAACTGCGCTCCCCTCGGACATGTTTTGTTTTCCTTTTGGAATTTTTTGTGCAAAAAATAATTTTGCACTAAAATAAATTTTACTTTAATTTCTAGTAAATAAATTCAAGCTCGTCATGGATCTGCTTCCAAAAGAGATGCTCTTGGAGATATTCCAGTACCTCACAGCACATGACCTCCTGTCACTAACCGAAGTGTGTTCAACGTTCAACCATTTAATTAGCAGCACAGAAAAATTACTCGATAAAATTCCAATAACTTTACATTTAAGTCAATCGAAGGTCGATGCAGCTAAGTTCATCTATCCAGACATATCAACACTCATCATTCGTGGATTAAAATTTGGAAATCGTCGTTATACGAAAATTTTTATTAGTGAAATAAAACAAGAAATTGCTGTGAAAATTTGTGAAATTTTAAATGTGAACGTTAAGGAATTAAGTTTTAAGCGTGGATCATATGACATTGAGACAGTCAGACGGATCCTATTGGCATGTCCAAATATAAAAAGAATAAAATTCTGTAGAAAGAGTGTGAAAAGTGAGGATGGGATGATTGATGGTGAACTGCCGAGACTGGATCTTGAGGATTTATATTTGGAGAATATTGGATCGCAGGTTTTTAGAGTTTTAAAGGAATCGAAGGTCAAAAACCTAGAATGTACAATTGGTCGACGGATTTGTCAGCATGAATTCATCCCAGAGGAACTGGGACACTTCCTGACCCTCCAGAATGACTTAAAGTCACTGAAACTTGAGAGAATTGCTTGGAATATCAACGACATGTTCGAGTATGACAACTTGCTAAAGATGAAATTCAATTTAACAACTTTATCCCTCAATGACGTCCTCATCGATGAATCACAAATATTCACAGACTTCATGCAACTCCACCTAGAAAGTCTCAAAAAACTTGAACTTGTCCGAATCGAAGGCTTCAACTTTTCTCAAATTCTTCGTCAATTAAACTCACTTGAGGAACTAAAGTCAATCTGTACATGGCTGGATATCTATAAGCCACTACCAAATGTCCGTAAACTTCAAATTGAATATCCACATGTCATCAAAATGTTTCCGAATCTCCAACAATTGACAATCTCGTGTGCTCAATTCGGTCCGTACCAAATTCACTTATGGAATGAATATTTTGAACAGCACGATCAGCTTACGACCATTGAGGTTGGAAATTTGTCACTTTTAAACTTCCCAAGAATCCCGACGCTCAAAATTTTAAGACTGAAAAATGTTGAGAGAATTTACGTCGAAGTTTTCTACGAAAATCCACAAATTGAGGAACTTGTGATTGAGAAACGAGAAGGATTCATCATGCGGTATGATTATGAAGTTGACTTTGTGTCAAGTCGATTGCCAAATTTAAAGCTGTTAGAAATTGTTGGTGGGAAAGTTTGTCGACGTTATTTGGATTTGGCTAAGGAAAGATGCAAGAACTTGAAGTTCTTAAGGTTAATTGATGTTGATGTTGTTGCTAATTGAAGATGATATTGGTATCATGACTTATTTTAAGGGGGTTAGTGGATGTTGGGGGGTTGTTTAAGAGGGGAGTGCATGTTTCTTGGTATGCCCTGCACCAAGACTTACACCTAATCTTAGGTGTTCCTAAGGCTGTACCTCTAAGATATATTCATAAATTATGGATCGCGTATAGTTCACTCCTGGGTGTAGGTTTAAGGGTATACTCAAAAACTCATCTTATGTCAGGGGAATTTCAGGATTTTTCTGCGAAGAAGACAAAATTTATTTTTAAGGCGCCTAATTTTATTCACAAATTTCTGATTTAGTTGACAAAGAATCTTGCTACTCACTGATCCGCAATACCCCTTTAAATATCCCCCTAAATAAAAGCTATATCTCTGAAAATTCAAATTTATTTACTTTTAACCTCATTTAAAGTATTTTAGTCCTCAATTTTGGAGGAGAAAATTCCAAGTGTACTAAAAACATTGCCAATTAAAATCAATTATAGAATAAGGAAAAATATTTGAAAAAATTTTAGGCTAGAAACTTTGAAGTTTTAACTGAAAAAAAAACATTTTAAAAAACTAAGTATTAAATGTTGTATTTTAAACTTAATGTGCCATGATTTTAGAAATTTTATGATTTTTTAACATTAAAAGCTAAACTTTTTAAAAGATTTTGTTTGTGATAAAGTGGAATTTTTAAATTATGACTAGTCAAAAATTTAAATGAAATTGTCTGAAGAATTTTTAAATTATTTAATGCTTTAAAGTAAATCGTTGCTCATTTTACCAAATTTACGTACTTAGATGTGAAGAATTTTTGATGTACAACAAAAATGACATTTTAAAAAAATTTATGTAGTTGGAATTGAACAAATATCCAAAAAAAATTATTTACTGGCTGTTGAATAAAGTGAATTTTAAAATGATTAACTCAAAATTTTTATTTTTTAATATTTAGTTTTTTAATATTTATTTATTTCCATTTATTTTTTAAAATATTTATTTATTTTCATTTATTTTTTAAAATGTTTATTTATTTCCGTTTTTAATTATCCAAACACAACCAACTAAATTTCGAAATTTTTCGAACATGAACATCAGGTAGAAGTTTTGTATATATTTTTATTCGTAATGAATATAATTTGTTTTGCTTTATTGTACTATGTAGGAAATTAATGAACTCATTGAGATTTTTTACCAGGTAAATAATTTGAATCACGTGTTACGGAAAATCTCAGTTGTCAACAAAACATTCGGCTAAGAATTCTCAATTGTTCAGGTACAAAAAGTATTACCAAAATTGGTTTAAATTGAGATCAAATTTTTGAAGTAAAATCATTCAGAATCTTAAGGTTCATCGAATAGTAACAAAAACTAAATTTGACAAAACTAAATTAATTACAAAAATAATTTTCATACCAAAAAGTAATCAAAATATCAACGAAAATGTATAATCAACAATTGAACAGCAACATCAACGGTTTTCCAGGCAACAATATCCAAATCCAGTCAGCATATTCGTACAATCCATCAATCAACTCACCAGTTCCACCACAAATGCAAGGCAGAATGTCAATGAATAATTTCAACAATCAAGGATGTCCATCACCAATGATGAGTCATATGATGAACAGCTACAATCCACAAAACATGTTCTTTACTGACTCAATGATGACATCACCTGGAAGTTTCTCATCGTTCTTTAATCTCAGTGATGCCTCAGGCAATGACAACATTGATGATGTGTTGAATTTTGATCCAACACCACGTAAGAGAAGCTTCAACTTAATTCAAAATCCTCAAATTGATCAAGTCCAGAATAGCGGCAAGAAGATGCACATGAAGAATGAAAATTATCGACGAAGTGTCAACATTGGATATGTAAAAGTGACAAGTTTGAAGAAAGTCTTCTCATGCTTCATTGGTGGTTGTCAACTCAAGACGTTCTCATGTCAGCAGTTTGTTCAGCACCTAAGTTTCTTTCACGGCGATCAGCGTGATGTCTTGAGAGGATTCTGCATGATATGTGAGAATTTCGATTGTGGATGTTCAATCTATAATAACTTTGTGCATCTTTATGGACATTCTGGTGATCAAGTTAGAGGAAGTCAACAAACTCCAAATGTCAATAATGGAGATTATATCAAAAAGGAAGTCGAATGTGAGATCATTGATGTTGATGATGAAAATGTCGATGAATCCGAAGCAAGAACGACGCCAGAAGTCAATGACGAGACGAGATGCACAACAAGTCCAACATTTTCTCACTTCAGCAATCAAATGTCATTGGAAGTAACTCAAATCATTCCAATGGAACCTCCAGTTGACCTCAAAGAAGACAATTCTGATAAAACTATTCAAATTAAACAAGAAGCAGTTCCAGTTGTAGTTATTGAAAATTTAGAAGCAACAGTCAGCATTCCTGAACCAGAACAGCAAGAACAAACTGAGATTGAAAATTCTGAGGAAAATTCACTCCTTGTTCCAATTGATCCAGTCTTTAAGTTACCATCAAAAGGACCTAAAATTACAACAAATAAAAAGCCAACAAGAACATTGAGGAAGCGAGCAATGTCGACATTTGTAGAATCAGACAACACTTCATTACAGAAGATTAAAAAGAAGCAGAAATCACAAACCACTGAAGATATCAGCAGTTCTGAGCAATTGAGTGAGACAATGTGCTTTGATTTCATCAGCAAGAAGATTAACGATGCAAAAGCTAATGACAAGTTTAAGAATTTCAAGCCAAATGAGAGTATGTTTAAGCTTGTCGATGTCACGTCCGTAAATATTGATGAAGATGAAGAAGAATCAAGGAATGCGGCTAAAATTCGCCGTGAAGCTCAAGATGAAAAGTTGAAGACTAAATTCACTGGTTTTAATGAAAAGAGGAAGGAATTTAATGCAAGACGAGAGAGTTTAAGACCAAGGAAGTCAGGTGAGAAGGAAAAGGAAGCACAAGGTGACGACATTTCCTTCTCGAACATCACAATTGACAATTTGCTTGAAAGAATCAAAAATGCAGCAAAATCAAAAAGATCGTCAATGGATGTTGATGACATGCCACAGAAAAGTAAGCAAAAGTCAACAATTGATGAATATTTCCAGAGACCTGACATTAGAGACGAAGAAAATCTCAATGTTGACTTGATGCTTCAAAACAGGGAAGAAAAGACGCCACAAAAAAGCGAATCGAGCAAGAAAAAGCTCAATTCAGGCAAGGAAAATGAGGAAAGAGTTGAAAAATTAAGAAGTGGAAGTAAAAATGATGAAAAGACAGTAAAAGTTCCAGAAAAGCCAAGAAACTCTGTCGAAAGCAGCAGTAGCAACAAGTCAGCAACGTCCATAAATTCATCATCAAATGGTTTGGAATTGTCAAAGCATGTTCCATACACAGTCGACATTGAAGCACTGATTGCAAAAGCCAGTTCCAGTTTTGAATTTGGAAGTATTAAGGAGCTGTATCCATGGATTGATGAGAACATCACGTCAGCAATCTTCAAGACAAAAACATCAATTGACATCCTTCTCAATGAATTCTCACTCTTCTCAACCTACAAGTGCATGAATGAGCTCTGCTACTTCTTCACGACCGACCTTGAGGACTTTAAGAAGCATGCAAGAAGTCACGACTCATACAACAATTATTGCAGTTATTGCCTGAAGAATTTCGAAAAGTCAAATGATCTTTGTAATCATCTGGACATTACACACAAGTTTGATCGATTCCAATGCAGCAAGTGCATGTTCAGATCATGTCAGAAGGGATATGTAGATGTCCATCAACGAATTCATCATGCAGATGTCGAAAATTGTGAAGTTTTCAAGTCACCCGTCCAGAAGTTGTTAAAATGCGACAGATCCAAGTGCTTGCCAACTTTACAAAAAAACCGCGAGAAACTCGTCATGCCTTACAAATGTAAAAGTAAGTTCTATAAAATATTTCATCACATAACCTCAAATTCTAACCATCATTTTCTTACAGCACCAAAATGCAAGGAAGTTTTCTTCAGCAAGGACAACTTCCGTAAACATCTCGAAATGGAATCAAATAAGACAAATTGTCAGGAATTTGCGACTTTAATTTGTCATCAACTTTACTCAATTGATCATTCGAGAACATCAAATAACACTGAAGGAATCTATCAATGTCTTCACTGTAAATTTGGAACTGATAATTCTGACATTTTTGATCACATGGCACTCAATCATCCACATGAGTTTGCATACATCTGCAAGCGTGTTAAGCCACAGAAATTGGTTGAATTGAACATCGTGTCACCACGTGAGACGGTCGAAAATTCAACATCAATTGAGTATATTGGAACGACCACGACTGAGGCGAAAAGCTTTGAGCAAAATTTACAAAAATTAAATTCAATAAATTTAGAAAATGAAGCAAAAGATTGTATGGGAAAGAAGCAGTTGGTTGTGGACGAAGTTGTCACTTTAGATGACTAAGCATGTAAAGTTATTTATGAAAAAATGTAAATAAAAAATTTGACGAATTTTTGTAAATAAATTTTAAGTGTTTTTGTCTAATTTCTCACCAAAAAACTCTAAAAGATGCGAAAAAAATTTACTCAACCTGCGAGTCTGAAAATCGTTAAATACAACAAAAAGATCACATCCGCACACAGAAAACTCACATTTTCATTTAATTACTTTTCCTCATCTTGGTTTTTCCACATTTCAACGATCTTTTTTCCACATTGAGTGACGTTAATTTTAGAAAAGCAGAAATGAAAATACAAGATTATGAAAAGTCGGATCAGCAGGAAAAAAAAATCAGCAGATGTTGGCGTTCATTCACTTTGACATGAGAGATGAACTGAAAAAGAAAATAGTAAATTAAAATAAGAGGAAAAAAAAATATTGAAAAACAGAAGTAATTCATTTGAATTCGACGTTTTTCCTTGTTTTAATTTATTGTACGCAGAAGATGTGAAAAATAAAGGTTTTAAAATTGTTTACTGAGAAAAATAAGGAAGTTTGTAGGATGTTTTTGTCAGAATTTATGGTGAACTGTAATGTGAATACACCTGAATCTCAAAAACTCTAGTGTGAATGCACCTGAACCTCAAAACTCTAGTGTGAATACACCTGAACCTCAAAAACTCTAGTGTGAATGCACCTGAACCTCAAAACTCTAGTGTGAATGCACCTGAACCTCAAAAGCTCTAGTGTGAAGACACCTGAACCTCAAAAGCTCTAGTGTGAAGACACCTGAACCTCAAAAGCTCTAGTGTGAATGCACCTGAACCTCAAAAGCTCTAGTGTGAAGACACCTGAACCTCAAAACTCTAGTGTGAATGCACCTGAACCTCAAAAGCTCTAGTGTGAAGACACCTGAACCTCAAAAGCTCTAGTGTGAATGCACCTGAACCTCAAATTTCTAGTATGAAGGCGCCTGAATCTCAATATATTGCCAAATTTGATTACATGACCAAAAAACCACCAGAAATAAAATAATATTGACAGATTTGGAACAAATCAAATGACTAATGATTCAGACTTCCATTAATTAACCGAAAAATATTCACCATAGGAATATCCCAGAAACAGTACACAAAAGATCCGCAAATGTGAGATGAAAAAAACACTCACAAAGAACTGGGGTAATTGATTTGACACAAAAAAGCGGTTACGTACGACTTTAATTACGAGTGAAATAAATCGGAAGAGAAAGAGTCGAAAGAACAAATGAAAATCAACACTTTTTAATGTGAAATAAAATCAAGAAGACACTAAAATTGTTTTCATTACTTTTTATTCTCGCTTTTAATTAGCATCAAGTTTTCTTTTCAGTTTTCTCGCATGGCGAGCAGTTGGCGTTTTCTGTTTACAAACTAACATAAAAAAGATTTTTTTTTCTTTCATTTTTACTTTTGTGCATGTGCGGGGGTGGAAAACTTATCTTATTCTCGGTAAATTTGTTTATGAAGATGTTACTGAAGGAAGTCGTGCTGTGTATGTTTTTGGATTTCGAGATGATATATGGAGATTATGAGGTTGGAGATTTATAATGTAATTAAGAAAATGTGTGAGAGGAAACGTGTAGCGATAGACACAGGCTTGACAGACTTTAGTGCAAAGGAAATTGAGTTTTAGAGCACAAGTGTGAAGGCACCTGAATATTAAAACTCTGATCTGAAGGCACCTGAATTTACAGAACCTAGTGTAAAGACACCTGAACTGCAGAATCCTAATGTGAAGGCACTTGTACTTCAAAAACTCTAGTGTGAAGGCACCTTAACCTTAAAAGCTCTAGTATGAAGACACCTGAACCTCAAAACTCTAGCGTGAAGACACCTGAACTGCAGAATTCTAGTGTAAACGCACCTTAACCTTAAAAACTCTAGTGTAAACGCACCTGAACCTCAAAACTCTAGTGTGAAGACACCTGAACTTCAAAAGTCTATTGTGAAGGCAACATGAGTCGGTACCCTAGGGTATACTGAGCAACCGGCCTCTGAACCTCAAAACTCAAGCGTAAATATGCCTTAATCTTCAATTTTAACCTAATGTCTTTCAAATCATCAATTAAAATCCACAATTTATTTAATTTTTAACATCTTTTATTAGTCAATAAAATTTTCCCATTTCAATTTGCACAAAAATAATTAAAAAGTCAAAAACTTTACATCTGTACTTAATATAATTAATTTAATAATTCCATTTCCCATCATCTCGTGCTGGGATTATATTTAAATGTGAATCACAAAAATCTTTATTAATTTTACATCCACAAAACATGACAATCTTGATCCTTATAAACATTAAAATACTTTAAATTTGTACATTTATTTCTAACATAATCTATGGCTGATTGGTCGATTTTTGAACGTGAGACAATTTTTAGACATTTTAGATTCTTCATGTAGTCAATGATGATCTTGAGGACTTTACTCTTTCGTGTCCACATGTCTTTGCACTCGACAAACATTAGTTCCTCAATTTGTGGATTTCTGGCAAACACTTCTGACTTTATTGATGGATAGAACAGAAATTTCATTGACTTTACTGTCGGAAGTGATGGAAAGTCATCAAGTGGAACGTCTTCGATCTCAAGTTTCTCAAGGAATTTGCAGTTCCTTAGCAGACTCCATTTAACAAGGTCATCATCTTGATCAAGCCATGAGTTCAACAGCCGAACTTCCTTCAAGTTTGGAAAACTTTTCAGCAAATTCATCCTCACATGCTCAGTTTCCAGCTTGTCAATACTATCCACAATCATTTTTGACGAAAATCTCATGTCAATTCCAATTGATATTTTTTTCAGCACTTTACATTCAGACACATATGCTGAAAAATCAAAATCTTGCAGCATGTCTGCTTGGAGATCTTCAATTGTTTCTTTATGGAGGTTCATAAAGTCTTCGAAGAACTGAACACTTGAAATATTGCCATATGGAATGAGCTGATTGCTCGTTAAATGCAGCTTTTTGAGACGGAATTTGACGTCACACAGGGAGTCGTTGGAGAACAGGACAAGACCGAGGCCGACTATTGAACCTGTTTTGATGGAAACAAATGATATGAAAATTGTAAGGAAATGATTTAGTAAATAATAAAAAAATTGTAATCTAGACTTTTTTGAACAACCAGCTCAAAGACCAAAAGCGTATCCAGGAGGGTCAAAATCCCCTTTTTAAAACTTAATACTAAAATTAAAAAATGTCATGATTTTTTGGTCACGATCATGATGCGAACTCCCCCCCCCCTCACCCATCCTGACCCCTGTCAATGACCAAGTAGAGACGACTTTTACCTACAAAATCCGAGTCTACATCAAACTGACCAGAAAAACCACTTTGTAGAAAAAATATTTTTTTTTTGAGAAAACAAACAAACAATTCAGAAATAATTTAAACCTGAAAATTATCATCATTTTCAATCTCGTGAAAAAGAATGCAAAAATCTTGTACATGCCTTCGATTTTACCATCCTTAAAAAAACAGCAACAGAAGACGCACATTAATTCTAGAGACATCTACATTTCTGCATTATTTTTATTTATTTTTATCCAAGTAGCAGAAAAAAGTCATGTTATTATATGCGATACACGAGTCTTCGCATGAAGCTGATCATTAATCTTTCTGTATTGAAATACAGCTGTTTTTCCAAGGTCAGCTTTGCGTCTTTCTTGTCTTTGTGAGATAATTTTCTTTTTTCTCGCCTGTGATCTTGTTAGCTTTCGATGTGCATGTGCGGAAAAAGGAAAGGGTTGATGACTTAGGATTTGGGTTTATTTGGATTTTGTGGTAGAAGTTAGGACCCCCATGTACCCTCCATGGACCACCCTCGTCCTAGCCATTCACAAAAAGGCTCAAAATTATCCAAAAATATCCTAAAAAACCTCCAAAATTCCCAAAACTCACCCATAAATTCAGCCAGCACCAACTCTTCCAACTCCTCCTGTGACCTCAGGAACTCAACAAGATCAACGAAATATTGCCGATGTGCAAATTCAACGCAAGTCGTGTGAAACTTTTTCGCCTGAATATTTTTTAATATTTTAAAAATTCTTGGGTCACACTGCTCAACACTAAGCTCAATATTTTTATAATTTGGAATTTTTATCCAGTTTGTCACTTCCTGTGTTCCATGAAGTCTCTGAATATCTCGAAATTTGAGGACTTTTATATTTTCACAAAGCATTAAAATTTGTCGTATTGAATCGAGTTTAAAATTATGAACACAAAATTCTAAATTTGTTATATCATGTCCGATAAATTTGAGGATACTGAAGTGGATGGCAGGATCAATGTACTCAATTTTCACTTGACTGTACCGTCGTCGTCCCATTCGACCATAATTATGCCTTTTTTCAAAATTTAATGTCAATTTTCCAGCTAACTTTGACGATTTATTGACAATTTCATGAAAATTCCAGCAAACGTTTGTAACATTTAAAATTTCAGTTCCATTTAGGTACTCAAAAATTAATTTCCACACTTCTTCCGGCAACTTTGGCAGCTTAACCATCGCGAACACTTAAAATCTTTTATTTTCATGCAAACTTTACGAGCCTTTATGGATGAAATGTTTTCAAGTACACGGACAACTCACAACTAAATGAACTGATCAGCGACTGATGCAAAAGTTTTTCTTTCTTGATTTTCGCGCGAGAGAAAATGAAAATTTGAGAATTTTTCTTCTTGAACCACTTGAGGATTTTCTTTTTTTGAGAGACGAGCTGTCTGAGGTGAAAATTATTTGTTTGTTTTGAGGAATTTTATTTGGAATTGTTGTTTTCTTTTGATGTTTATTCGGCAGTTTAATTAAAGAAGGGCTGGTTTCTAGTGCTACCCAGGGTATCCTTCCCTTCACTATACCCAAGGGTACTCCACCTAGCCTACCCTAGGATAACTTACTGGGGCAGCTTAGGTGGAGGGTAGAAGTAGGATGCCCTAGTATATACCCTACCTACCCAGGCTAAGGTTGAGTAACCCGAGTAGCTCTAGAAACCGGCCTTTGGTAACGCACTTGAAATCTCAAATTAGACTCAATATACCTGAAAATATACAAATAACTGAAAAAAATTAAAAAACTTCAAATGTTCATTTTCAAAATTCATCAAAAACAACAAAAATTCACTTTTTTATTTCACATTTTTAAAGCTAATTTTCATTATAACAAGAAAATTTCATTTCCATTCATCTGTAGCTGTCCGAGCTTTTCCTTTTGACTGTCCTTTTGATATCTGATGGTTTAAGCACCACGCATTGTAACTTTGTGCTGTGAAACCTCTTCAACTTCTCCATCAGCTCATCAGTCATCTCCGATCCAAACGTAAATTTCCTCAGCTTACTGTAACTGTTACTGGCAACTAGAACATCCACAACCTCATCTGTCAATGGAAATTCTCCACGAATCTCAATTTCCTCAAGTTCTGGCAATGATATTAAAATAAATTGGAGATTATTTTTTCTTAAAAATGTCACTTCGGTTGTATTTTCTGTTGAGAAGTTGAATGTTGGCATAAACTGTTGACCCCAGGCCGTGACTATAAGTTTCTTAACACTCGGACATCGACTGACTAATTGAACCCATCCAAGAAGCTGAGCATCACCTCCAAGCTTTGTGACTGTCAATGTTTGAAGGTTCTTAAAGTTCAGGTCCTGTGGAAGTAAAATTCCAAGCAGTGAGTCAATGTACAAGATCCGTAGACTATCCATTGTGTTTGCAGCCTTAAGTAGCCAGTTGCTGAACATCAAGTTTGAATTTGATACAATTTTGAGTTCCTCAATGCCTTGACACAGTCCAATAACTTTTTGCATTTGTTTCATACTCAACGCAATCGTCTGCAGCATCATCCTTTTAATTGACTTGTTGACCCGCATGTCACTAAAATCAGACCTGATTCTCGTCAAGTCAACCTCAAGCTTCCTCAAATTCATCTCATTTAATGCAAATTCTACGAAATCTTTTGTCATAAACCCAATAATCTTCAAGTCTTTAAGCGTGTCCTTTTGTCTCTTTACTAATTGCAAGACGGATGCGGAACTAGTCTCAGACTGACCCTTAAGCAGCACACTTAGAGATGATAATTTAAAATTGTATGACTCAACATCCTCAAAATGTGGAATAAATCCCATAAATTTAATTTCTCGTAATTTATCACAAGATTTGAGGAAGTCACTGATATTTCGGTTCGTTTTGTCACTGGATATGTCGATGATTTTGAGGACTTCCAGACTGTGTTCCTTAAAATGTTTTAGTAGACATGTTGCACTTTTAAGTCCTAGAATTTTGAGCTTTGGCAGGTAAACTTGTGGACTTGTGTCATCAAATGAGTTCAACTGTTGATTTGGACTTGCTATGAGATTCAAATGTGTCAAGTTCCTCAGCGGCGCGACGAACGAAAAGAAAAATCTCGAATGGAAAAAGACCATTTCTGAAAATTCAGCACTGTCTCTAAAGTTCTCAGCAAATGTCGCCAATTTTGTCTCAAAATCCTTCAATTCATCTTGATTCTTGACTAGATGTGTGTGAATCATTAAATTTCTATGTGGAATGTCAACTTCTTCGGTCAGTAATGTGTCTATGTTCGATGGACGGATGAAGACCTCAACGCGCTTCATGAGGGTCGATGAGTTTACGATTAAGCTCTTCCATCTAGAATAGAGAATATAATGAAGATTGAGAATTAGTTTTGTTTGTTTAAGGTTCGCAAGCGAAAGCCGCTGTGAGCTACCAGAAGTTGCTGTTACATCCCAGGACAGTATCGCTTTATTACCATTTTAAATATCACACTGGATCAACATGATCTCTTCAAAGTCGACCTAACTTTCATGCCATCCGTGAATATCCACAATTAAGTGCTATTTAGTTACAATTTACAGCAGTAAATGCAATTGTCATACACAAAATCTAAATCTCAACTCACCTTTTGTTAACTCTCAATGAATTTATCAGCTGATCTCGCTCCAAGTAGTCAAAAATTTCGAGTAGGATGTCATTTGGTAATTTGTCCATATTCAATTGATTATATTTTAATACTTAATAATTTAACTTAAATACTTGTTTGGCATAAAAAGTGTTTAATTTTGTTAGATTTTAGTATTTTCTGATTCTAAAATGTTATCTGTGCTTCCGTTGATTAGTTGTCTGGAATTAAGTTGTATATGTACAGCGGATCGTCCTTAAATACAACATTTCTTAATCTTAGTGGCAAAATCTCAAACTTTGTTTTGGTTTTAGTTTTAAAATTTTCAAGTTTTGCAGTTTACCCCCCTTCGGCATCTCGGTTCAGGCACAAAATGATGCAAAGTTTCTTGTTATTGTTTTAGTTCTTTTGGTTCGAGATTTTGGAGGGAATGTTTTTGTTTGGTGGATTTTGGATTTTAGAAACTTTGATTTTTTAACAAAAATTATAAATTTTTGAAAGTTAATTTCATTAAATTGAAATTTCTTAAAATTATTTTTTAGTAAATTGAAATTTCTGAAACTTTATGAATTGATGTCAAAATATATGAGATTTAGTTATTTTAGTATTAAAAAATACAGCAGTTTAATATCAAAGTTACAGCCAATTCAGCCTCTTTATTGAAAATTACTTATTTTACAGCAATGATTTGTAGGATATTTTTTATTAATATTTTATTGATTAAATGAAAAGTTACAATTTGTTCAGTTTATTCAATTTCTCCATAAATGCATTTATTTCCTAATATACAAAGAACTAGAACTGTGCTTGATATTTACTCGAATTATCAAGCTCAGGGTCCGTTTGCTAGGTATACCCTTGGGGTACCCCAGGGGTATAGTCTAGGGTTTACCTAGGGTATGTGCTAGGGTATACCCTATGGTAAACCTTGGCTATACCCCTGGGGAACCCTAGTGTATACTCCTAGGATAGCCCCAAGGGTATGACCTAGGGTATGCCGAGCAACCGCCCCAGATCTAGATCCTTGGTAATCAAAGAATTCCTTAGTTGTATGCCTTTTCACTAGTAAATCTTGTCATCAAGTCAAAAGCAAATTTCGGTTGATCATATGGCACCATGTGTCCCGCCTTCCTTACCAAAACATCAATAATGTTAGCAGTCTCATGAACATATCCAGCAATATCCTTATCCATCTTCCAGATGTACCTCGGTGCATTCAAATAATCATCCTTGTTAGCAAAGTTCAACTTTTGCAAGAATGCAATTGTCAATGGATAAGCAACAATGACATCCAATTGTCCATTATAGAACAAAATTCTGTAATGTTCAAGCAGTTCAGTCAAAAATGGCACAACACTGTCCATGACGTCACGTTTCAAGTGCATTTCGACTTTATTTTCTTCTCCGTCAAGTCCATGGAATGTCAAGTTGCCAACATGAATAGCTTTACGGACATCTGAACGTTTAAGGAAGCCATTCATGCCAACATCAGCACCGTCGTCAACAACCTTCATGTAATTGAAGTAAGTCTCATATCCAGTCATGTTTTTGAACAGCGAACCCGATGGAAGTTGATCCATGTTGATTAATTCATCAAAAATGTCAAAAGCCTTATCAAAATCACGTGACTTGATGGCAGCACGTCCTAGTTCTTCATACTTATGGAATGTATCACGTCCTTTGGTGTCAATAAGTCCAAGTTGATATAAATAGTCGCCATATTGAAGCTGATGAAGTGGATCACAAAGTCCATTGCCAATTGCCATTCCAAGGAAGTTCATCTTAACCTTTGCATTCCCATTTCTCTTGTGGATGGCATGTCCAACAGCTGGGACATATTTTCCAGCATAACTTTCACCAGTCACATAAAAATCATTCTTTTGAAGATTCGGGAATAATGTGAAGAATTGGACGAGAGCTTCATAGAGATTATTTCCAACATCAAATTCATCCTTGGCATACCCTTCATCCTTATCGGTGAAACTGAAGCCAGTTCCAACTGGATTGTCGATGTAAATCACATTGTGGTTGACATTCCATGAATATTTACGTGATTTGACTTTGCCGCTTTTTGTGACCTCAAATGGACCGTTTTCTGTGAAGAGTCCGAAGAGGGAACTTGCGCCTGGACCACCTGTGGATTGGAAAATTGAAGAAAAATTTAGATTTTTTTAGAAAATGAATTTTATGTGAATTTATGAAATTTAAAAATGGTTGCTTTGATCAAAAATTATTAGCACCACATTTTTCGAAATTTTCGGGTCTCATATCGAGATTTTAGTTTGTGTTCGAGGAAGAATTTAATAATTTGTCAATTTAGTTTTTATTTTGCTAGAATATTTATACGGAAATGTAAAAATAATAAATATGAGTTACTAGGTCTTAAATTTCTGCAAATTTGCTGACTGTTTAATAGAATAATATAAAATCTTCCTGTTTACAATCAAAAGTAGAATGAAATCTTGCACACTAAGCTTTAGTTTCTAGTAAATTGTAACAAGATATTGAGCAAGGTTTAAAAACTGCAGTGACTATGCGTAAGGTAAGGTTTCTGAGTCACATCCATTGAACAAAAAGAGCACAGATGGTTAATAAGGCTTGAAATCTGCCGTGGTGCTGGATTGATGCTAAATTCACGTCAAACTTAGTTTTGAGCCGGCCTCCCACCGGTCTGGTATCAGATTATTCTAGCTTGTAATTTTTGGGTATTATGGAATATTAAGTTTCTGATTTGTCGAAATTTAAGCTTCAACAGATAATTTTTTTAAATATAATGTCATCATGAATAAAGTTATGTCATTTACTACGTTATTAGTAAATATTTTCAATAACTTAATGAGTCACATTATTATTATAATATTGAAAGCATCCGTAAAACACCTGTTGCTATGAAAATTATTGTTTTCTGTTTCAGTCAATTGCAGATCGTCAAACTGATAACAAGAAAAATTTAAATAAATTTTCTAATTTTGCTTTAGTAAAAATACTAAAAATTTCCTGCACTTCTTTAGAATTCTTATTATTTCATATTTAAATTATTTTAAATATTAAAAATTAGAAAAAGAAACAATGAAAATCGTGCTCATCGTAATGTTTATTGTTTTGTGTGTTGTTAAATTTTGTGAGTAAAAATTCAGAATTTTTTTATCTCAGAAAAATTAACTTCTGGCAAAATAATGTTATATTTGAGAATTCAATTTCGTTAAAGAATAATTTTATTTTTTTGTGATTTTCTACTTCAGCATCAACAATAAAATGTTATCAATGCAATGCCTTTACATGCGACCAATTATATGATGGTGATCAACCGATTAATATTGAACCAGCAGAGTGTGACAAAAGTGCAAAATATTGCGTAAAACATGTTGGTTTTTTTGAAGGTTTGTTAATTTAATTTTTTTTTTAAATATTATGTTAAAAATTGGAAATTAGATTTCGATACATTTCTGGTTTTGATTCCCATTATTGAGATATTGAGATTTTTCAGAACACATTGATACTGTCTTAATCTATAAATAGGGTGACCAGATGTGACTATTTTCAACGGACAGTCCGTTTTTTTCATCAATTGTCCGTTGTCCGTTTTTTAACAGATTTTGTCCGTTTTTTTCTTAAAAAGTTTATAATTTTTTGTGCTCATAAATTAACATTGATTAAAAGGTTTATTCAGGTTTATTTTCAGTTATTATCTTGAGTTGTAGTTATTTTTTCATAAAATTAAGTTTTATTACTGAATAATTAAGAGTTTATTGGTTTTCATACAAAATTTTCTTCGAATTTTTTTGAATCCAAAATTTGAATTTTTCGTTTTTAATGATAAAGTTTTAATCTTTTGAAAATAGTTTTCAAAAATTAAGAATTTTTTGCATCTTCTGGGATTTAATAAACTGTTTTGAGGTTTTGAAGTTAAAAATATACTATTTAATTATATAATTATTGCATTTTCTTAGTTTTTTGCAAGTTTTTTGGGTATGTCCGTTTTTTTCTCAAAATTCCTCTGGCCACCCTATCTATAAAGTCTATCAAGATAGAGAATCTATAATGTCAAGCAACAAAGCTAACTTTCCGATAATTTATTACAGTTATTGGAAAATTTGGAGCTATGCGATTCTGTTCAGCAAATAATTTTGGAAATCATTGCAAAATAATTGAAAACAAGGAGTTTGTTGGTGATTTTGAACAATGCATCAACACTTGTGATTCCGATGGATGCAATGTTTAGAATTTGTGGACGGAAAATAAATTTAAATGCAAAATTAATTAAAAGGTATGATTTATTTTTAAAAAATTGAAAAAGGTTATTTTGTTAAATTTAAAAAATTGAAAATTTTTTTTTTGAAATCTAAAAAATTGAAATTTTGTTTTAAAAATTTTAAAAAATAAAAAAAAACAATTTTTAAATAATTTAAAAAAATATTTCTCGAGAATTAAAAAATTTAAAAAAATAATTATTTTTTTAAAATTAAAAAAGTGAAAAAATAAACAAATTTTTTAAAATTAAAAAAAAGTATTTTAGAAATTTAATTTTTAATTCAAAATTACTTTATTGGCAATTTAAGAAACCCAATAATAACCAAATAAACAGTAAATCAGACATCAATCAATCCCCATCAAGTCAATGACTCAGCAGCAACATTCTCAATCAGCTGATTACAACAAAAATTATTCTTTATTTTGAGCAATTTAATGCGATAATTTAAATAAATTTACACACAAGTGACCCTTAAATGTGAGCTGTGACACATAAATAAAGAAGAAAATCATCATGTCTGTTATCAGCCAATTAATTTTTATTTTTCTTATTTTGAAAAGACGATTGACTTTTATTTACATGTTTTTAATAGTGGGTAGCAAAGAAGGAATGAAGCATTAATTGTCTAAGGAAGAAAAGAAGGTTCTTAATCAGAACTTTGTGACTTCCAACCTTCTTATGTACCGGTTGTATCCAAATTCACCTGAGGGTATACTCTACCTACCTAGGGTAGATCCTAGAAGCCAGCCTCAGATAAAGTAAAACTTTACCATATCCAACCTTATTATCACCAACAACCACCCAAATACCTTCAAAATACCACTATAAATCCCAAAAATACAAATCCAACTCACCTTGCAACCACAAAAAAATTGGTGCATTTGCTGGATCATTCTGAGCCGGGAAGTACCAGAAGAACATGTTTGAGTTGTAAGTCTTATTGACCGTAAAAAATCCAGAATAACTTGGGAATGCCTTCAACTCATCCATAGTAACAGCTGCCATTTTTTGAATATCAACAACATTTTTTCCACTTTCAAGTAATGGCGTGATGTACAGCACATCGTCACCGTCAACTTCACTATTATCACCGCTATGTGTCTCAAAACGCGGATATGGATTGATGAACAGTTTTGCAAACGATGAATTGATTAAGAAAATTGAGGAAATTAAAAGAATTTTTATTATCATTTTTCTTAGCTTGCTTGCTTGCTGTTTGGATAGAACTGAACTGTTTATGACTTGACCGGTTGGGGACAAGACGAAGAATGAGTGAATTTTGATGAAATGATCGTGAAAAATGATGCGAAATATTTTTGAATTTTGATTTTCGGTTGGGATGAGTTGATGGTCCCCTAGTTGATAGAATTGGTGAAATTTTGAATGATTTTATGGATTTTTAGGCTTGTTTGTCTCTTGAAGGATTGAGTTTTTAGATCAAAATGACTTGTTATGAAACAAATATCCACAAATTAGGTTCAAGATCATCATGGCAGTTGAATTTGGTTGATAATTTCCTGAAACTGCTTCTATCAGGTTGACAATCCTCTAAACCAATTAAATGTATCTCCTTATTATCACATAGCTCCCTAAAACCTCAAACATCCTGAATTTTTATCATTTTTTTATCACCAAGTTGATGTCCCCTCAAAACTGCAAGTTGACATTCCCCTACAACATAAATATTGAGATTTTTTTATTCATTTTAAGCAATAATCACTTCCACAACAATGCCAATCGATGCAAACTCATCCGAAGAGATAATGGACGAGGTTCTGTGTACGACAAAGACTGAATACAGAATCCTACTGGAGCTGTAAGCTTGAGAAACAGAATTTACAAATTTCGTTTTATGATTTCACTTTTTTTACTGATAAATTTCTAATTTTTAGGAAATTGATCTCAACGGAGTTCAGCACCGGATCACTTTATGTTGTTCCAACAAAGAGCAACTCACTGCTGTGGAATGGAATTATTTTTGTTCGGTCGGGAGTTTTTAAGAATGCAATTTTGAGATTTACTGTGCAATTGGAGGGAAATTATCCAAATTCGAAAAATACTCCTGTAAGTTGTGGAACTTGGTGATTTATTATAGAATTATTTGAGGATATTGAACATTTCTGGATATTGTGGTTCATGCTTGCACTTTATTGTACTTCTTTGATCGCTTTAGAACCTCTCCAGAGACCATAGGCCAAATGTATCCGATTGTAGCTTATAGGACTGAACATAATCTGCCTAATTTAATCAATTTAAAACCAAATATAAGAGCCACAATCTCTGTAGTCCGATTTTTGTCATTTGAGGTTCACATTGGTCTCTTTTGGTCCTAAGGATGCACTTGAAGGATTTGTTAGAGGCTTTGAACCTTCTTGATGATCCCTGTAACTATAATGAGCCATCTTCTATGACATTGGGTCCTTTTAAATATTTCTAGATCACTTTAGTGTACAATCTGTCTCTCTGTAACTTAAAAATAGCCTTTATGGACTCTACTAGATTCATAACGACTTCTTAATGGCTCTTCATCTAGTTCAGACCCTCCAGTTCATCCCAGAAACCACTCTAAATCAAAAACCTATCAATTTATCTAAAAATCTTCTATAATTACAGGAAATAAAACTAGAATTCCCAATCGATCATCCTCTGATCTCACCAGACACGTTCGTCTTTGATTCATCGCATGCCTTTCCATCATGGAATGAGACTGAGCATGTCTACACTCTCCTTAAGTTCTTCAAGTACTCGTTAGAAAATTTTGATTTCTGCTGCAATTTGCCGCCTGAAAAAGTCGTCAACATTGAGGCTGTAAATTTATACACAAAAGATAAGAAGCAATTTAATCAGAAAGTTGAAAAAACAATCGCGAGGAGTGTCAATGAGATTTTTACACCAACTGGAGATGACAATTGCTTCTCATTTGACAGAAATTCGATCGAAGAGGACGAGGAAATTCATCAATCAATTTTGGACAACATGAAAAATATCACTGACAATTTACCTGAAAGCTTTTCATTTTTGTTTGACCGAAGGACGGCTAATTGACAAATTTTAAAAACTTTGTGATTCTCGTTGAATTTTGAAGAGTATTTAAAAGAGAAAAATATGAGCAATAAAGTTACGTAATTTGAAGTTTATTTTTTAAAGATATTTTTAATATCATTTTACAATTTGATTGATTTTTTTGTTACTTATAAGTTAGTTGGGTTACTAAGGAACCTATAATAAGGATTTTGGGGTATCTTGAGGTTATGTGAAAAACTTTGAGGTTATGTTTAGAATTTTGAGGTTATGTTAAGGAATTTTGAGGTTATGTTCAGAATTTTGAGGTTATATGAAGGATTTTTAGGTTATGTTTATAATTTGGAGGTTATGTGAATGATTTTTGAGGTTAAGTCAACAATTTTAAGGTTAGAATTCCATATAAAAGCTTCAGCTGAATTTTAAAAAATTCTCAAAACTATTTGAAGGTACATCTACACAAAGGTACTTAAATCCTAAATTTTAATTACTAAAACTAGTCCATAAAAAATCTAATCAAATTTCATTCATCAATATCATTACTTTTATCCACAACGTCCTCCTCGTCAACCTCATCTCATTCCTTCCTATCCCACCGATGAATCTTCCCATCGTCACAAACACAGACCAAAATATCTCCATCTCTAGAAAATGACACTTGTCTGATTGGCTTCGTGCACTTGTAGTGCGATAAAATGCTCGGCTTATCTGTTGGACCTTCCGAGTCCAAATCAAACATGAAAATCTTTCCTGTTGAATTTCCAACAGCTAAATATTTTTGTCTCATATCCAAATCCATTCGTACGAACCACAATTCACAGTCATCAACTTCAAAGGAATGAATTGGTGTGGCATTTGTTGATGTGAGGTTGAATGGCTCATTTAGGTTTCCAGCCTTCCACCAAATTATGCAATTTTCGCATGACTTTGATAAAAATGTATTTCCAAAGCACCTGACACTGTCCACATAATTTCTGTGGACTGATCTGGTTGTAAAGTCAGCAAAATGAATGTGAAGTGTTGGAAATGATCGGACACGTTTGACATCCCAATAAGTTTCACTAGCTTCAATCGCTGCTTCCATTTCTTCTGTGTCAAACTTCCAGACCTTTAGGTTGTGGTCCATTCCACCTGATACACAGTAACGGCCATGAATGTCAAAGTCTAAAGCGAGAACTTCATCACGATGACCTGAGACGCCGCCGAGGATTGCGACCTGGAATTTTATTTTTGAAATTTTTTAGAATTTTAATAAAATTCAAGTTTTTGGTCAATTTACTCACACAAATCTCAGTCTTAATATTCCACAACCTCATACTGTGATCCTTACTAGCTGTCAACAACAAATGTGGCTGTTTTGGATGAAACTTCATCTCGTTAATGGCATTTGTATGTCCAATGAACCTCTTCTCTTTCAAATGCCTGTCATTAATGTAAATAGCCCTAACAACGGACCTGACCCCACCACAAGCCAATATTGGACAGCTTCCTTCATAACTCCATGCTAAGGTGTAAAAAACCTCATCACGATCTGGATCATCGTAAGCTCTAAGCAATTTAATTCCACAAAAATCTTCATTCTCCATTTCGACGTCGTCTTCTTCTTCATTTTCATGCTTGTCATTGACACATTCATAAATTGAGATTCTGTAGCCGCTGGCTGTTGCAAAAATATTTCGATCCTTGACAAAATGATTAAATTGAACGGCAAAAATTTGTTTTGCATTTTCCTCGCTCACAAAACAGTTGAATCTGTAGAGTTGCTTGAGTGGCTTGTTGTTGTTATTCTTTAACTTTGATTTGCGTCCTTTGACTTTCTGACTTCGACGATTTGCTGTCGCTGCTGAATTTTCAGATCGTCCTGTTGACACTGAGATGATTGATGAATCATTATCTGATTCTATTTCGCTGTTATTGCCGGTTTTGGGCTCTGGTTTTGACATTTTTTGATTGACCTTCTGGTGCTGATTGTGATGTTTGAAATTTTTTGAAGAATTCTGTTGTAAAAATTGTCAAATTTTTGATAAGAAAAATTCCCGGCGCGGGAAACTAAAGAATATATTTTGGTAATTTTTGTGCAAAATGTTGAAGGGTGGGGGACAACTTGGGTGATTTGATGCAGAAATGTGAGCAAAATTTGAATTTTAGCGGGAAAAATATTGACAAATTTTGAAGATTTTCATTTTTTGTGACCATTTTTGAAGAATTTTTAAATTTGCTTGGATTTTTTTGTTTAATTACAATTTTTGGATTTTTTGATCAAAAAATTATGTGTTGTTATGCTGAGATTCTTTGACTTTGGGTACAACATTCAACTGTCATTTTGAAAAATCATCAAAAGTGCTTTCAAATTTCAAATAGTTAGTTGATCGTGACTTGTTCAGAAACAATAATAAGCACACCAAAACAAAGATCAGCTGAGAATTTACAAAAAGTTTTTAAAAAAATTGCAGAATCAAAATTATCAAAATTGATAATATTCAAGAACCTACCAGACTTTCAAGTCAATATTCGAATAGAATTAATCATATTCAATTGAATTTTTTGCAAAAATAACAATATTCACCAATATAAGGCAGGTTTAAGGCTGGTAAATATCATCAAACTGGGTCAAAATAAAGTAAAATAATAAATTCATAAAATTACACAATTTATTTTAGATTCCAAAAGTTTTAAGTCTACAAATATACAAACCAGCCTCCAATGGACCAATCAGACTTCATTAAACAAGAATGTCAAGACAACACAATAATCCAAAATATCGATGTAAAATCAGAACCACAACTAGACTCTGAAGTTGTCATACAAACGGTTGACCTAAAAATTCAAGAAACTCAACAAGAATCAGATCAACAACCTGAAATAAAACAGAAAAGACACCAAAAAAGATGGTCAAAGAGAACAATTCTTGAAAATCGGTATGAGGATGAACAGCCAGCAGTAAAGGTCATCAAAATTACAGATATGAATACTTTTGTTAAAAGACCAAAAGTGTCGAAAGCTAAGCGGAAAATTAGGGATAGAAATTCAGATGGTTTGATCCTTAATGACTGTGAAGACCAAAACAATGAAGATAAAATTGAGGATAGTGCTACTTATAGCAATCTTGACTACATAAAGGCTGAAGAGGAACTCCAAATAGAAGATTCTTTAATTGGATCTGATTTGTGTTCATCTGGTGCTCCAAATCCTCAAAATTCTAATCAAATACCTCGGAAAATTAGAAAAATTCAAAGAAAATCTCAAAAATCTAAAGCAAATGACCAAGATGTTGGATACGACTTCCAAGATCATCAGACAAATCAACAGAGTATCCAAATCGTTGAACCAATTTCAATTCATCCCCAAGAAAGCTACCAAACCCCCTCAATTGAAGCTGAATGCTACCCAACAGACCTCCAAAGTTTCCCATCAACTTCTCAAACCCAAGACGATCTAATCTACACAACTGAACTTGAATTTTCATCCACAATCCTCAAACAAGATGACATACCCAATGATCAAGACACAGCCACAGACCCAACCTACCAAAACCCTCAAACAGATTCCGATGAGAGTGATTCAGACAACAGCAATTCCAACTACAGATTCGAAGATGGTAAATTTACCTGCGTCCACTGCAACATGCGCTTTAAGCTTCTCAAAAACTTTGATAAACATGACTGCCTGATTTGTAAAGAATGTAAAAAAGTTTTTACAACTAGATGTGCTCTAAAAAGACATATAAATCACATTCATACAGAAACTGATGAGATTTTTGAGTGTAAAGATTGTAATAAAGTGTTTAAGGCTAAAAAATATCTAGAAACTCACATCAATTCACATGAAAAGATCCACGAATGTGAAAATTGTGGGATGAAATTTGGAAACACAAGTCGACTTAATGAGCACAGAATTAAGCATAAAAATCCTGAAATATTAACGTGCAAGCTTTGTGATAGAAAATGTGCGAGTCGAAGTAGCTTAAAGTTTCATATGAGGGTTCATGATGTTGACAGGCTGAAGCATCTGAAATGTGACAAGTGCAGTTTCACAACGGATGACAACAGGACACTCGTGAAGCATCAAAAAAGTCATGCGAAGCAGGAAGAAAAATTCAAAATGTCAACGGAATGGCTGAAATGTGAAAAATGTCCAGCACGATTAAAGAACAAGCAGTCATTGAATAATCACATGTATTATGTCCATTCTGAGATGTCATTTCAATGTAATTTGTGTGGAATTGTTGTAAAAACTGAAAGAAATTTGAAAAGACACTGGAAAAATATTCACGAACATGAAAATAAATAATTAAAAAATTTTTAGGTAAGACTTATTTATTAGTAGCAATTTTTTGAATATTGAAAACAAGTTTAATAAAATAATGATTAACTAGTGATTACAAATTTTTAATTTTCGGCTATACTTGTTTGTTTTAACTTCCACGAATTGCGTGCAAGTTATTGTATTCACTTTTTTTTTTGAGAATTTCACTTATTTTGATCTTTTGAGTCAACGGAAGCATGAATCAATACGTTTTTGGTTTCATATGACAGGTATTGGAAATATCTATTTCCTGAAGTGTGTTTGGTTCCAGTCAGTTCCGTTGTGTTGGAACTAGACGCAAAAAACCGTTAAAAACCAAAAATTTGAATGGAAAATTTTTTATGCGGTGACTTTCATACAGTTTCTTCTATCTGATGCGATAGGCCCTAACTTAAAACCAAAAAACGCTACTTAACATCCGAACTTTATGTCCATTTAGTGACCGAAAAATTAAAAAGACATGATTTTTTATGAAAGTTACGTCTTTTTTGATCAAGCATTGATATAGGCATAAAATGAAAGATCAACATAAGATATACATTTGTATTGGTACTTCAGAGGCTCCTGTAAAAATATACAGCATTAAAAAGATTGTTATAAAAATTATAACAGTTTTGTTTCGGTTACGTAAAATTACGTAACGTGAATTTCATAAAAAATATTTTTTGAATGTAGATGTTTATAGGATCTTATTTTACTGGACATAGACGCTGTAAATAATTGAAACTTTTGGTGGTAAAATTCCAAATATATTTTGACCGTTAGAATATTTGAATTCTAAAAAACCGCTAAACGACTAACCATTTTAATTATTATTATTATATGCCATTACACGCTTTTATTTGACTCACTCTATCTCTTTGTTGGCTTCTTTGCGTATTTCGTATTTTGGATGACAATACAATCTTTTAGCATTTTGGAATCACACAAATTAATTATAGTATAATTGAAGGTGTTGGTAGTTTGAGTAATAAATAGTTCGAACGCATTTCAAACTATGTTGAGCAACCATAAAGATAATTATAATGAGCAAAAAAAAATATCAATCAAAACAAAAATACAAAAACCGAAAATCCATAAAAACCAGTGAGAATCATCAAAATTTATACCATATTCATCAACTAAACATTTAGTCCATGATTGCATCTCTCCACCATGTACTTCGTTTTCTAGTGCTGCTTGAAGTAAATCACGTTTGTCGATTCCTTTTGTTTTCAAATATTTGATTTGATCTTCCTTTGATTTGATGATTTTTTTAATTTCTTTCCAAGTAAATTCAACAATTTCTTTTGTGTTCCATGTGACAGCATTGTGAATAAGATTATTTCCTCTCCAATCACATTGGTTAATCATGTCCAAAATTTCTTGCGAATTGAAATATTTTTTTATTTTTGTCCACAAAAATTCATGAAGATCAGCAGATTTGTTTAACATCGCGGCTGACTGCAATAAGTTTCTTTTTGCAAATCCAATTGTTTTTAAAATATTCCTAATTTCTTCTTTTGTTGCAATTTTTTCAAGTTCATTTATCATAAATTCAAAAATCTCTTTTGATGTAAAATATACAGCAAGATGAAATACATTGTTGTCTTGATTGTCAACTCCTTTGAGAAATTTCAAAAATTCTCCATCAGATTTATAAAAATACCTAAATATTTTCCACAAAAATTGATGCTTTTTGACGTCTTTTGATGAGCATACAGCTTTTCGAATTAAATTTCCTCCAAGATTTCCTTTTGATATTAATATTTCTCTATATTGATCATCATTGAAGTTCTCTTTAATCTTCCTGATTGTAAATTCAACTATTTCTGGTTTATTATGAATCAACAAAAAATGAACAAAATTATTTTCAATTTTATCTCCTTGCAAGATTAATTTTTTCAGTTCTTCTCGATTTTCAAATGCATTTAATAAAAGTTTCCACAAAGTCTCTTGAAATTCTATTTTATTGCATTTTGCAGCATAATGAAGAATGTTCTCTTTTTTGTCCAAATTTTCTTCCACTAAATATTCTCTGAGTTGCTGATTTGTGAAATAATTTTCTAATTCTGACCAGAATTGTTTTAATTTATCTGAATCTTCACTTTTAATTAAAACATGGAGTGAATTTTCATGATCATTATTGACAACACTCAAGAAATTTTTTAAGGCTCTAGCATTTCCAGTTGTATCAAAAGTATTTTTAATTTCTTTCCATGTCAGTTCCAGAATTTCTTTTGTGTTCCATCGGCCAGCATAAAGAGAAATATTATTTCCATATTCATCTGTATGTTTTATCATGTTCAAAATTTGTATTGAACTAAAATATTCTTTCATTATTTTCCACAAATATTTATGAAGTTCAACAGATTTGTTCTGCTTCACCGCCGATTGTAATAAATTTCTATTTTCCACTCCTAATGTTCTTAAAATATTTATAATTTCTTCTTTTGATGCAATTTTTTCAAGCCCATTTATCATAAATTCAAAAATCTCTTTTGATATAAAGCATGCCGCAATACGAAAAACGTTGTTGCTGTCCTCGTCAACATCATTGATAATTTCCATAAATTCTTTATTAGATTTGTAAGTATCTCGAAATATGTTCCACAAAATTTGATGCATTTTGATGTCTTTTGATAAGCCTGCAGCTTTTTGAAGTAAATTTCTTCCAAGATTTCCCTTTGATCTCAGAATTTGCTTATATTGATCATCATTGAATTTTTCTTTAATTTTGGTGAATGTAAAATTAATTAATTCTGGTTTATTGCACATCACAAGTAAATGGAAATAATTGTTTTCATTTTCATTCTTTTGCATTATAATATTTTTCAGGTCTACTCGGTTTTCAAAAATTTTCAACAAGAGTGCCCATAATGCCTCATGAAATTCAATTTGGTCACAATTTAAAGCAGTTTGAAAAATGTTTTGTACAATTTCTGATAGTTTCTGGCCATCATTAATGTCCTGTAAAAATTCGGCAGATGTTATAATTTTTTCCAGCTCTGTCCACATAAATTGCACAATTTCCACATTTTGACATTCGTTGATATTAACTTCCTTTACTAAAGTAATGATTTTATTTACAGTTAAAAATTTGTAAATCATCTGGAAAATTTGCTTAAATTTATCAAGGCTGACACTTCTTGATCGAATTAAATAAGACAAAATATTTTCTTGTTCTTTATCGTTTAATTTAAGCGCTTTTCTGATGAATTCGGGATCTTTTTCAGTTTTGCTTTTTACACCATTTATAAAATCTTCAGTAGTTTCTAAATCCGGAATTGAAACAATAATTGAGAGAAATGTTCCATTTTTTAGTAGAAAACCTTTCAACTCATTCTCATTAAAACAATCAAGGATCATATACTGAATTTGGATGAATAAGTTTGTGTGATTCGCTGCCATTAAAGTAATTTTTTGGTTTTTAAGAAAAATATTTTTGATCTTTTCCTTGCTTGAATATGTAAATAATTTGATGACAAAATCCGCTAGATTTGGTAAATTTTCTTCGAATAAATCAGACGAAATTTCAAACTTGTGAATAATATTGTTAAGAT
Source organism: Chironomus tentans (assembly GCA_963573255.1). Lineage (NCBI taxonomy): Eukaryota > Metazoa > Arthropoda > Insecta > Diptera > Chironomidae > Chironomus > Chironomus tentans. Next base: position 1,865,193 of record OY754305.1, read on the forward strand.
TCTTGGCAATTAAAGAAATAATTGCCATAATTTTGGTTGAAATTTTTTTGTCTCCTAAAGCATCATTCAGGTACATTCGAATTATTGCAAATTTTTTTATTGTTACGAATTGTATAAGAAATATGCAGACATTCTCGAGATGTTCCCACTTTGTTAACTTCTCTAAAATAAATGTTGCAGCATAATATTCACGGAAGGTTTCATGTGAGAATAAAAACTTTCCAAATTTTTTACTGAGCATGGCACAGGCAATGATTTCATCATCCGTCCATTGCTTTAAATGTTCACGTCTTAGACCACAAAAATCAGATTCTTCTGGAAATAAACTTTCCATGGCAACAAGTTGATGAAGTTTGTGGAAATTTAGTTCCATATGCTGACTTTTTACATTCGCTTTGGACCTTATTGCTCCTTTATCCTTCGACCATCTTTCGTATTGACTGTCCACGTATTTTTCAGATATTTCAAATGTTGTAAGATTTATTGCCAAATCCTTATTATCTGTGGATATATTTGCAATCATTTTGTAGAACTGCGGCAATCCAATTGAGTCATTTTGAGACTTTGGAATTTTTTTGTTTAATTTTTTAGCAATAATTTTGTATTTTTGTAACTTTTGTGAATGTTTTTTTCCAAACATTTCATTTAAATTTTCACCTTTATCATGTAACTCGTCGAGTAACCAACTGGATGCGATTAAATTGATTCCATTTTCATCTGTAAACTCATGTAGTTTGAACACAACATTAAGTCCCAATTTTTCCTTCAAATCAACTTCAAAATAATCTCTTGTTGCAATCCACAGCTGATTTCCGCCATTTTGTTGGAATGACTTGAACAACTTGGTTACAAATTCAGCACAGTCTGGAGCAATTTCATCAAATCCATCAAAAAGAATGCAAACTTTTCCGTTTTTGTAAAGTTTCTTGAAAATTTCTGCCTCGAATTTAGTTTTTGGCTTTAGAATCTTTTCAGTCATGAATGCTGCGAACTCAAGTTCCGTGTCCTGTGCCTTAAATTCCCGAATGAACTGCTTTAAGTCGATGTAATCACTCCAATACATATAAAATGCCTCTCTGAGTTTATTTTTTAAATTTTTGAGGATCCAACTTTTACCGGAACCCGCTTTATCAGAAATGAGGACAAATTTTAGATTTTTTGAATTTTCGATCATCTGATCTTGTTCGATTATTGATGTTACTAGCTGCTTGGCTGATGATTTTTCCGATTCTTTGAATTCTGAATTTTTAATAAAGTCTCTTGGTTGAAACATAATGCTTAAATATTTGTCACTAATATTCTGTTCAGAATATTGATTGATTACGATCCCAGATTTTTCAATCAACAAATTTAACAGTTTATTATCCATAATATTGTTAAAGAATGCTTCTTGATCCTGATGATCATTATGACTCCTAATGAGGTCCATAAGTGAAAAAGTTGAATTATTTTGAAAATTAACTTTGGCTTGAAGTAAACTTTTTTTACTCTCCGCTGTAAGATTCACCCAATCGTAGTTAATTGTCCACTTTACGGCATTTAAATTTTTTCTGTTTAACTCCATGCTTAACTCTTCCTGTTGCTTTTCATCAGAAACAACGAAGATACATTTATGGTCACATCCAGCAAATTCAATGATTTTTCCAAGTTTTTTTGAGCAATCCACAATAACATTTAAATTTTGATCTTGGTTGATGATGTCCTCAAATTTCTCGTACGCGTAGGAATTTTCCTCAATATTGCTGGTCATGAAAATATTTCGAACATCAAATAATTCTTTATACTTTTCACGCAAACATTCGCCAATATTACATAGAAATAACTTTGGAGCATTTGTGGTTACGATAATGAGTTGATTTTCAAACAGTCTTCTTAAATCTTTTAGTTCTAAAAACTTTAGATTTAATTCCTGGATTTTACTCAAAACACCGGCAGCATTGTTGAATTTCTGAACTTTTTTTCGTTTGGTCAAATTAAACTTTTTTAATTCGGGAATTACAAAAAGTTCAAAATATGCAAACAGAATTTTGTAAACGTCTTCTAAATCTCTGAATTTTTCTTTGTCATTATCAAACTGCACTTGAATTTGAACAGGTCTAACAATCAATTCTGGATGACGATCCTTCTTGTCATAAAGTGTGTAAACTGTTGAAATTATTCCACCACATTCGTCGTCGATTGGCTTAACATCTTCATCATGATTGCCGCTAAGCTCTGTTTGCTCTCGTTTTGAAGGAAACAAAATTAACTTAATCTCAGAATTAACATCATCCATTTTTTCCCTGGCACATTTCTTTTTTTCGTAATAAGGTTTCTCGTTATTTTGGTAAACCAATCGCATCACATAATGACATATTTCATGTGCTATGACTCCTTTGATTTCTTGTTCTCGTTCTATTTCTCCTGATAACATAGCTCCTATGAATATCCATTTGCTGGTTGGATATGTTGATCCTTGAACATGTGAAACTGCAGAAGGATCTGCATTTTTAGTCTAAACATTTTAAAATATAACAATTAGTAAAATTATCATACTAAATTATTGCTAAATGGGCCAAAAGAAATACAGGTTTTTATTCTATTTTCTTAGCACACCGGACGACACGCGACATAAAAAAGGCCAAAAATGTGGCTCCAGGACAGCATGAATGCAACTTCGTGCCAAAAATGGCCAAATTTGGCACGAAGTCGCGTTCACGCCGTCCTGGGCCACATTTCTGGCCATTTCTTAACCTATCCGTGCACATAACAATAATTTATGGAAAAAAAATCTGATTTTCGACGTAGTGTGCAGCAGAAAGCAGAACGATCTAATATTTGCAATATTTTTTATAAAATTTTTGTGAAAATTTAATTCTTTCGTAGATTTGTACTGATCTCAAAAAGGTCATAAAGTTTTTGTGAAAGCAGGACATACCATAGCGGGAAATTTTTCGAGGGAGGGGTTTTAAATTTTTTTGTATGGAAGGGAAAATTTAAAGGGGGGGATTTAGGATTTTTTCTTAAAAAACCTTAGCAAATTGAAATTATGTATCAAAAAAGTGCACCTATGAGGTTGTACGAATATTATGGAAGAGAGAGAACCAAATGTTATGAAAATTGAAAAAAAACTTACCGATTCACACTCAAAATCGAAAATTATCTTTAATTCTTTACACTGTGCGGCTGCATCGAGTAACTTGCAACCATATTTAGTTGCATAAATGCTCTCAAGCCATTCTCTGATTTTCGTATGCTGCACATGCTCTGCTTCATTTATGTCATTTCTATTGTAAATAAAACATCTCGTTGCTAATATCAGTGCTGCGTTCAACTCATTAGCTTCTAATATTTTCACATTCTCCTTTCTTTGTTTGCTTGCAGTTATTCTTGCCTTCTTTTTATCTTCAGCATCACCTGACCCATCTTCAAAACTTTCAATTTTCTGGTCACGAAATCTTAATGATTTTAGAAAATAAAATGATTCATACTTTTTTGAGTCTAAGGCATTTCCCATAGCAGACTTGTTTCCCAAATTATAAGCATATTTGAGTTTTGGGTTTTTTTCTTCAAATTTTTTAATTTCTGAATTATTTTCATTTAAGATATACTCGTGAATTTTTGTACGTTCTTCGATAATTTTTTGAAGATTATTGTCTTCGATTATTGATTCAGAATTTAAATTTTCAGGAAAAGGATAATCTGCAATATCTAATAAATCACACAGAACTTCGATTTTGTTTGTATTAAATGTTGTTGTAGAAATTGCAATCTGATGTTCAAATGGAAGCTGCTGAATCCAAATTGTACACTTTTTAATCAAAAAGTCAATAACTGTCTGGTTTGAATTCTGAATGGCCGTCTGAAGAACTGATGTTAGTTTGAATTCAAAACTTAAGTAGTCTTTTAGGTCATTTCCACAAATTGTACCTTTATCATCAATATAACCATCCATTGCAGCCAAGAGATCCAATATTGAGCCCTCTGCAGCACATTTCAGAACAAAATTGTCTACGAATTCTTTGGTTAGCTCCAAGGTTCTCAAAAACTTAAGAATCAGCGGACTATTTTGGATAATCTTTAAGTTCTTGTCCAATATGGTCTTTATACCAATAGAATTATTCAAATACATCCACAAAAATGACGAAAAATTGTTAAAATCTTCAGAACTACTTGTCTGTTGCTCCTCAGCGTCCTGAAAAATCTCCGAGCCTTCTTCCTTGTAATAAAATTTGATTTTATTTTCGGCTTTTGACGTCAACTGAAGAATCATCGGTCGATTTTCACCAAAATTGATTAAAAATCTTTTCAAGGTGTTCACTATTAAGAAGTCTTCAATCTTTGTAGTATCGATGATAAAAATGAAAACATTTGGGTGATCGTTTGGATTTAGTTTTGAAATTTTCATTAAAATATCATCGAAATTACAATCTTGAGCAAACTTTATTATTTTGCAGTTTTTTTTTGTCTCGTGATCAATGCTCTCAAAATTTTCATTTGTTAGTGTAATGATAAAGTCTTTATTCACTGGAATGATGTTGTCACCCAAAATTTCCGATAAGCGTGGCATTTTTTAGTTTAATTCTGACCAGTGTATTAAATGTTGTTACACATCTGGATAAAATTAGAAGGAAAAATACAACTTTAATTTAGTGCTGGGTTATAAGTGCAGATACAGAATTCTTGCAGCGAGAATTATAAATCCAGAAAATCAAACACACAATAGGATTATAAATCTAGGATAGAGCTTGTGAACGATCCGGTCTATTGTCTAACCACTCGGCCACAGAGGCCTTACTCTCATACTGCCTGATTATTCTACATATGGCTCGTCACATATGTACGTATCGAATATTTTGAAAGCTCAACTACCACAAGTAATCAATTTTTTATTTCAGTATAATTCAAATAAATGTGAAAAAATTTTAAAAATCGTTAAAAATTTTGTATTTGAAAAAACCGTTAAATGACAAACTCTTTTAATATCTTTTAATAATCGAAAAGTATTTATGATAATTGCCTCTATAATTTTATTCAGCTATTAAATTTTTTCGTAAATTGTATACTCACCGATAGTAGAAAATTATTAAATATTTTTTTCAACTCGATGCAGTTAAAATGTCTTTAATTAATCTCTAAATAAGTTAAAATTAGATAAGTTAAATACATCAGATAAGATAAGATAGACTAAAAATCCACGTACTCGAAGAAAAATTGACCAAAAAGTTTAGTAGTGTGTTGCAAAATCTTATTCAACTAATTCTAATCGCGTTAATGTCAATTTTAATATTATTAAATTATATTTATATTTGAAGGTCTGAATAAATAAGTTCCAGGGGCATAACCAGAAATTTTTCGAGGAAGGTGTTTTGGGATTTTTCTCAAAAAACCCTTGCAAGTTGAAGAAAATTTTCATCAAGAGGAGTGTTTGGTAGTCACTATTATACCATTTCATTTTCACTTTAAGGGTAGTCAAATTATTTATGTTAAAATGTATTGAAACTTTGAATTTTGACAACTCCAATCCAAATTCTATCAGTTAATTTAAATATTTCGTATTCTAACTCAAATGTTTTATAAAAGAGATATTTTTACATTTTAAATTATAAATTTCAAAAAATTCAATCAGTTAACTCAAATGTTTTGTAAAAGGGATATTTTTATATCTCCATGAGTAAATGGAACTGAAAAGTTTTAGTACAAAAAATATTTTAGCTTTTTCTGCGATTTTCTCTTTAAAGAAGGAATCAAGAATATCTATGAAAATAATTAGTTTTTCCTGAATTTAAGTGTGTTATTATGTGATTTTTCACCAAATCAATGGTTCAAAATGGATAGAATTGGTGCGTTTATATCAGGTTTGAATAAAAAAATCAAAGATTAGTTGGTTAAATAAAGAGAAAATTAAAGAGAATTAAATCGAGATAAAATTCTCACTCGTGCAATTACCCAGTATGTAAAAAATATTTTTGTAGCTAAATAATGATTTTATTGCTTTATAAACATTCTTTATTAATTTTAATGGAAAATATATTGACTCCCCCTAAAGTAAAAATTATCGCAAAAAATGATTTTCATTGACTAACCTTAAAGTAAAGTTCAACCGAGTGTTTTAACACCCAAACCATCCCCTGGATACGCCCCTTCAGGATAACTTCAGACTCAAATATTAACGTTCACAAATCCGCAACTAATTTTCAATCCCTAAATCTTTAAAGGGATTTTGAAGCACAATTTTTATCAATAAATTAAAATGATAAAAGTATTAAATATGACTTAACAACAACTAGAAACTTATTTCCTAAAATCTTGCAACTTTTGTTATATTTTTCACTTATTAGAAATTACTATTTTTTTAATTTAATTTTTATTACAAAGCATTAAAAATTTAAAAATTTAAAATATTTTTTAAAACTATTTTTAAACTTTTGTTTTCACTTTTTCACACTATAACTTTAATTTGTTTTCAATACATGGTTATTCAATAAAAACATAGTTCTTAAAAATTTCAATATTTTTAAATTATTGGGAATGATGTCTTAAAGAGCAGAAATATGGAATTAAACTGAATTTTTTCGATTTTTTGTCTTAACATTTATACAGATAAGGTATGAAGAATTAGTTTTAATATTAGATGAGGAAAAAAATGATAAGAATAACAAAGTAAAATGATTAACTACATTCAAATTAAATTTTTAAATCGCATCATATTTACCTATACGAAGGTAGAATGATGAAAAAATTTATAAAATTTCTTGTATTTTCATGAAATTTGGACAAATTTAGACAAAAATATTTGCGATCTGTCATCAGACCTACTGGTGAACTCCATGGCAGATGAGGCACGTATTGTTATGACTTTAGTGTCCCAAAAGGATCTACCCACACATGATCGGTCAGTGGGTGTATTAATTTACAGCAACTACATGATCTCCATCTTCCTTGAAGGTGCTCACTGTCTTTATCGCCAATGTAAATGCGCCATAGCCTTTTCAGACGTTTTTTTGTGAAATATTTCAAAAGGCAAAGTTATGACGATCTTTTATTTCAGTATAACTTCTTCAAGCAATATTTTAATATAGTGAAATTCTATAAATGAGTAAAAAATAATATAACTGTTGTAGAATATAACATTTTTAACAATACTCAAATTATTTTACGTCATAACTTTTTCTTCTTTTACATGCTTAAAAACATAAAATAAAAATGTAGTTGAAAATAGAAGAAAAAGCTGTAAACAAACATGTGCAGAAATTAAAAGAATGTAAAATTTGAAATTTTTCGCTACAATATGTAACTTTTATGCAAAAGGACTTAATTTTTGGTAAATAATTAAATTTTTTCAAATTTTTTTAGATTCTTCATTGTAAAATTTCTAATAAAAATTTAAGAGTAAGTTTTTACAAAACTCACGCACATTAGTGTACGTTTTATTTTTTAAAGACACTTGAAGTAAATCAATTTCTTTGTATCCAAAAGCTTTCAAATAATCCACTTGATTGTCCTTTTGTTGGATGAAACTTTGAATTTTGGTCCAAGTCAGTTCAACAACTTCTTTTGTATTAAATTCAATTGCAATATGAAAGAGATTTTGTTACATTTTGTTGTCTTCCTTTATGCAGATATGTTTATCTCACTTCAAATTTTTCAGCCAGACAACATCGTTGATCCATAAATAAGCATTTTTTTCAGCATGCAAGCAACACAAAATATTGTCAGTGGTCAGTTCTAAATTGAAACGATGCAAACATTTGGCACACAAACATGCACAAAAAAATAAGAATGTCTTAACACAGAAAGAACAAAGATGATCAAAATTCTTTTCTTGTTTAAATCTTCAGTTACTTTGTGGCTTCTATTCGAGGCGTTGTCTTTAATATTTATGCAGTTTTTAAAATTATTGCCGACTTTTTAGTGCATTTTTTGTTTTCCGGAGGATTTTAAGGAATTAAGGTTAAAAGTAAGTATTTAAACAATTAGAATAAGGATGAAATTTAAAAAATTAACAAAAATACACTTATGACTTGCAATTTAATTATTGAACCTTTTATTGCAACTTAATTTAAAATTTTATAGCTTTCGAATACTTTTGATTAAACTTAATTTAAAAAACGTTAATAATTCTAAATTAAATCGATAAAAAATTGTTAATTTAAGAGACCAAAAATGGCTGATTTCTAGAATAAATAAAATCTTTTTTTGTGCAGTTATTTTTTATAACCAGACTAACACACAACATAAGACGAATAAGAAGAAATTCAGTATAAAAAATCTAACCTTTCTATATCTTAAGTGCATTTATGCAAAGGGAAAAGAAACTATTGTCCACGTTTAGTCCGTACGTCTGTCTGTTGTGCTAATTCCTCCTCCAGTTTAAGCTTTTTCGATGCAGTTCTGTGCTTAAAATGTATCAGAGAGCAGTTTGGTCACTTCCTCTACTAAAATTACTTAAAATGTAACTTTACGTTAAATACTCCTTACTTGGTGTAAATTGATGAGTTACGCGGGGGTTAGTTGAACAAGGGGGTACAAGGAGGCTCCTGGAAAGATTTTCGTCACTCGGAGCAAAATGGCTGTTCTTGAAACTTTGTTTGTGCCCATTTGTATGTGATCTTTATGATATTTTTAAGCAGAGCCTGGGGCCAAGATTACGCCACTGGGAAGGTTAGGGGTGTAAAGGGGAGAGAAATTGTGAAAAATGATATATATTACTCAATTAATGTTCACTAAGATTTTGCATCAGTTTTTCTTATGCGCAGTAGTTTAGAAAAATGCACTTTTGTCCTGCATCCCGTGGACGCATAACTAGTTTTCATTCTAAGATGAATGTGAACGTCTACAAAAAACTTGAATTCCTCCTTTATATAATGCAAAGTGAATTAGCTGACCTTTTTATGATGATGATGATTAGTTCCTTTTAATTTGCTGTGAATCATAGGGCATTGCAATGTCAGTTTCAATTTTATTTATTTTTGTTATAATTCTTGTTTGATGTTTGATTAAGTGAAAGCATTTAACATCATGGGCTACTCATTAAAGCGGTTTGTCATTTATTTATGATTCAAAAATAAATTTTTTGAGTTTTGTTTTGAAGGAAATTTTTTGGTATATTATTATAAATTATCGGAGCACCAAGGGTATATTCAGAAATTTTTCAAGGGTGGGGGGTTGAAATTTATTGCATGGATGGACGGGAAAGTTTAGGGGGAGGGGGTTGGTGATTTTTTCATAAAAACCCTAGCAAATTGAATTTTTTGCCAAAAAATATTGGAAAGGTTGACCCCTAGTTTGTTTTACGAAATGTTTCATATTAATTTAAATTATTAATATTCTCATGCTTTTTAGGAAACCAGCAAACATATCAATTAAACCATCAACAATTCAAAAATGACCACACGTAAACAGCTTGACATCTTAAGTCAATATTCAGTTCCAATTAATCAAGACTTCATCATCACATTGATAAAAGACAGCAAAGAAAACATCGACAAGGAAGCCAGAAGGACCTGCAAAATCCTCAAATTTGCCTCAAACTGGAATTCAGAAAAGTTTCGCCTTTTGAGAAGCAAGCAGAGACGTGGAAAAAGTTGTTGTTTTGACCGTCAACTTTTATGAGCACTTTCAGGAGCTCCACATCAGATTTGTAGAATTGTTGAACGACATTCCATAAAATTTTATGAACTTCAATGTCTTTTGGCGCCCATGCAGCGAGATTCAGCAAGTTTTTACCAAAATATCCACTTGTTTTAAGGATTTCTAGATACTGGTCGTTATTTAAGGCTTCCTTAATTTTTCTGAATGTAAACTCAATCACTTCTGCTGATGAAAAGACCACAATGACATGTGCATAATTATTTCCGAATTTATTTTTTTGGAATATCAAATTCTTCAGTTTCAACTGATTCCTAAATGTGTTTAAAAGAAATTCCCATAAAGCTTCATGAAATTCAATTTTCCTGAGTTCCTGAACAAACAGCCTTAAGTCGACATAATCAATCCAAAATAAAGGAAATATCTCTCTGAGTTTATTTTTGAAATTTTTGAGGATCCAACTTTTACCAGATTTAATGCTGTCTGAAATTATCACAAATTTATCATCTTCGACGTGTTCCAGCATTTCATCCTCTGTCATCTCTTCAGATTCAGAATCTTCCTCGGATTTGATAATTTCTTCAGTTTTTACTGTATTTTTGCACATGATCTCACTATTGTCTGCTTGATTCCAGTCTTCTTCCCACAATGGTTCAGATTTGATGACAACTTGCTGTGAATTTGAATTATTTGGCATAGCTTGAACCCCAGTAACAAGTTTTCCATCTTCCCATTCCATTTTGCACAAGCTATTTGATGTATCTGTTGAATTAATGTGCTGAGAATCATGTGTACTACTTGCAGCTGTTGAAAATGAGCCCACAACTTTGATCAACTTTCGTGGCTTGTAATGAATTTTGAAAAACTTTTCACAGATATCTTCCACAACAGTCGACTCTTTTGGTATTTTTCCAATTTTAGCCAGCACGTCCAACACGTCATCATCAACTTCATCCACAAAATTCTCACAGCCAATTTCAATAAATTCTTCTGAATTTTCTCTTTTACTGTAAATTTTTGATCTTTCAGCATTTGCGGATGTTAATTGAAGGAACATCTTGCGTGTCCAACTGAATTTCAATAAGCACTTCTTTAAATATTCAAAATCTAGTCTTTTCTTCTTTTCCTTTCCATTTGAAATGGAAAATTCAAAATTTTCATCTCCGATATTGAAAATAAATAAATTCTGGTAAGTTTTTGAATTTAATTTTGATATTTCAGTCAAAACTTCATCAAATTTCCATTCTGGAGAGAATTTTAGAATCTTGCAGTTCCTTTTTGTTTCCTCATCAATTGTGAGTTTGTTGCTTTTTGATAAAATTATGAATGACTTTTCATTTGGATTCCCGAATGGCACAAAACGGATAATCGAGAGAAAAATCGGCCCTGGGGTGGTGTGACTCTAGCAGAGGGCTGGATTGAAATTAAATCCAGCCCTATGCCAGAGTCACGCCAGCCCAGGGCTGGTTTTACTCTCGATTATCCGACTTGTGCTATTCGGGATTGTTATTAGGAATTTCAGGTTGATTTACATTCAAAATTCTCATTTTGGCTGAAGAGTTATGGTTTCTGAAATTGTAGATTTTCACATTTTTAGATATTTTATAAAATTTTAATTGCTAGTTTTGTTTATGAATGCAAAATTATTAAAAACATTTTTTTAAAAAATTGGCGGGAAATAAGAATTTGCGGCTATCAATAACTCAATTTTTCTATAAAAATGCAATTTTTTATACTTAATTTTAATTTGAAATTTAATTTTTCTTCCTAGGCAAAAATGCTTTATAGACGATTCTCGTAAAATAATATCAACAATGTAAACATTTTCGACTGTATCAAAGTAATTCAAATGTATTATGTTCACACATTTCCTAGAACTCAACTGACTTCATCGTTAAACTAACCTAAAATTCATTTCTTTGTTTAGTTATTATGATTTTTGATTTTTTTCCCACTTTTTATTTATTTTTGTTTAACTATTTTTTTTAAAATTTATCACAAATTATTAATTTTTTAGAAGAATTTAGGCAAATAAATTTTAAACCCAATTTAATTTTGTTTGTTTTCTTTCATTTTTTAATTTTTCTTTTACATTCAAAATTGATAATCCATTTGCAATGAATTGTTACCTAAAATATGATTATTTTAAATCCTTATTTTGACTTTCAGCTTTTTCTTTTGATTCTAATTTAAGAAAGTAATAAAAATCTATTAACTTTTTTCACAACGATTGAATTTCGTCATTTTACAAACTGATTCTCTTTGGAGATTTGATACAAAAGTTATATTCACAAGTATTGTACATATTCTCCATGCTCACGAGAGTCTGAGATAAGAGAGACATTTATGCCGGTCTCTCAATTTTTTTGTTATCAAATTAAGAACATTGTTATAAATTTCGATCGGTTATGAATAATAATGTTATCATTCTGTTTTATATGATGTCATCTATGACGTTTGAAAAACTCATCGTATGATAATCTCGTCAACACCGATTGCAGCAGTACAGAGGTGTAGCCAGGAGGGTCTGGGCAACACCACCGTGCTCTCGCTGCGATTCAAAAAAATTTTTTTTGGGGGGAGGGGTTGCTTAGACCCTCTTAGCTACGCCCCTGCAGCAGTGCAGTCAGAAATTTCTCGATGATGTAATTTTAATTTATTTGTGTGAAAATATTTTAGTAAAGGATTTTTTATTTTATTTTTTCTCAAAAACCCTCTTCCATTTAATTACATAAACTCTTTTATTTACACAACGATGCTCAGGAATTCCAAAATTGTCACAACTCTCAATGATAATCTCTCTGGCTACGCATTTGACCTTTTTTTAAAAAAACATGTCAATTTAAATACATATAATGGAATACGCGTTTAGACAAGATTACATATTCTTCTCAGTTTTAATTGTGAGCGGAAGTGAACAAGTTCTAAAAAAGAACCTTTAATTTTCTAATTATTAAAACTAATTTTTTAATAAATTAAACTTCAAACAATTGAAATTGTTTAATAACTAATTGTGAAACGTATAAAATAAATTGTGTGTGAAACATAAGTGAATAAAAGGAACATTATAAAATAGGCTGACAGACCAAAATTTAAAGCATTTTCGAAGAAAAAGAAACTTAAAAAGCGGAACATTATGTATTTTAGGCGAGACATTCTTCAAAAAAGCGGGGCGGTACCGCTGAAAAGTGCGCAGATGGACAGCCTAATTTTATAATTAAGGCTGGAATGAATTATTTTTTTAAAAAATTAATTATTTTGTGATTCTTAGATAAGTTTATCTAAAGTTTACTCAATCAAATAATTTATAAAAGATTTTCATTAAAAATAAATTTTAAAAACTGTGAATTTTTATTAAAAAAATTAATTGAACAAAGGCAAAATATTTAATAAAGACGTGGCATTTGTGAATATATAACATTGACATTAGTGACGTCATAAATCTCTAAATTTATGAAACTTTATTTTGACAAATTCAAAATTGATGAACAAGAAGAAATAATTTTCAACATAATTATTTTAAGTGGTAAGTTTTTCAATATTTGTAAAAATAAAAAATTTTCTAATTAATTTTTTCGTATATTAGAAATTTAAATATGATCATGATCATCGAATAGCAGATTTATCAAGAATTATAAAATTCAATTGAATAAGTAATTTTATCTCTTTTAAATAATGTTTAATATGATAATTTAATAAATTTTCTATTATAGAAAATAAATCTTGTAAAAATGTCAAACATACCAGACATTTTGGGTGGCAATGTACCTCTCGTCAATAAAGATCTTGTTATAACTGTAACAAAGAATGATTCTAAGAGCATTAATTATGAACTTCTACCAAAATATAAAATCATGAAATTTACTGAAAACTGGAATTTTGATGAAGTTTTAATTCAGATTTCTAGACTAAAGCCAAGAGATTATCCAAATTTATTTATTTTTATTGTTGAAACTTCAAAAATCAACTCTTCGGAACCAATCGACTATTTGAAAAGATTTTTATTCGACTTTGGTAAAAACCGTTCATTGATTCTTCAGTTGACATCGAAAAATGAAAATAAAGTTAAATTTTACTACAAGGAAGAAGACTCGGAGACTTTTCTGGATGTTGAAGAGCAACAGACAAGTGCTTCTGGACATTTTTCCAACTTTTCATCTTTCTTGTGGATTTATTTGAAAAATTCTATTAATTTGGAAAGTTTTAAGGATAAATGTTTAAATAATATGCAAAATAGTCCACTAATTCTTAAGTTTGTAAGAACCTTGGATCTACCTGAAGAATTTATAGTCAGTCTGGTACTAAAATTTGCTGCAGAAGGTTCAACATCGGATCTCTTGGCTGCAATGGATGGATATGTTGATGATAAAGGTATAATTTGTGGAAATGACTTAAAAGACTACTTAAGTTTTGAATTAGAACCAACATCAGTTCTTCAAACGGCCATTATGTACTCAAATAAGACAGTTGTAGACTTTTTGATCAAAACCTGCACAAATTTGATTCAGCAGCTTCCATTTGAACATCAGATTGCAATTTCAACATCAACATTTGACACAAACAAAATCAAAGTTTTGTGCGATTTGCTGGAAATTGCGGATTTTCCCTTTCCTGGAAATTTAAATTCTGAATCAATAATCGAAGATAATAAACTCCAAGAAATTATCGAAGAACGTACAAAATTTCACGAGCATATCCGAAAAGAAAATAATTCAGAAATCAAAAAATTTGAAGAAAAAAACCCAAATCTCAAATATGCTTATAATATGGGAAACAAGTCTGCTATGGGAAATGCATTGGACTCAAAGAAGTTTAAAGCATTTTCCTTGTTAAAATCGCTAAGATTTAGTGATCAACAAATTGAAAGCTTTAACAGGTCAGGTGATGCTAAGGATGAAGAGAAGACAAGCAGAATTGCAGCCAGACAAAGAAGAGAAAATGTGAAAATATCAGAAGCTAGTGAGTTGAACTCAGCACTAGTATTGTCAACAAGATCTTTAATTTACCATAGAAAAAAGAAAAATGAAGCAGAGCACGAGCAGCGTACGAAAATCAGAGAATGGTTTGAGGCCATTTATTTAGCTAAATACTGTTCCGAATTACTCGATGCTGTAGCTCAGTGTCCAGAATTGAAGATTATTTTTGACTTTGAATGTGACTCGGTAAGTTTAAGTTATTTATAATATTTTTTTCTCGTTATCTTAACTACATAAGCATCCTAAGACAATAATAATTAAATTATATTTCTTTAGACTGAAAATGTAGACCCCTCTGCACCTTCTCAATCACAAGGATCAACATATCCAATCAGCAAATGGATATTCATAGGTGCCAAGTTAACAGGAGAAAAGAAACGAGAACAAGTGATTAAAGGAGTCATAGCACATGAAATTTGTCATTATGTGATGTGCTTGGTTTACCAAAATAACGAGAAACCTTATTACGAGAAAAAGAAATGTGCCAGAGAAAAATTTGACTATGTTGTTGCTGAAACTAAGTCAACATGGGAAGCTCTAAAATTGAAACAAACTGAGGATAGCAGGAATAATGAAGAAAATATTGATCGATGTGGTGGAATAATTTCGACAGTTTACGATCTTTACGACAAGGAGGATTGGCATCCAGAATTGATTGTTAGACCTGTTCAAATTCAAGTGCAGTTTGATGATGACAAAGAAAAATTCAGGGATTTAGAAGACGTTTACAAAATTCTGTTTGCATATTTTGAACTTTTTGTGATTCCCGAATTAAAAAAGTATAATTTGATCCAACGAAAAAAAGTTCAGAAATTCAATAAACTTGCTGGTCTTTTATGTAAAATTCAAGAATTAAATTTGAAATTTTTGGAATCAAAAGACTTAAGGAGGATGTTAGAAAATCAACTGATCATTGTTACAACAAATGTTCCAAAATTATTTCTTACTAATATCAATGAAAATCTGCAAGGAAAGTACAAAGAATTATTTGATGTTCGAAACATTTTCATGACCAGTATCGTTTTGGAAAATTCCTACACATATGAGAACTTTAAGGAAATTATAAATAAAGATCAACAATTAAATGTTATTGTGGATTGCTCAAAAGAATTTGGAAAAATAATTGACCTTGTTGGATGCGAGCATAAATTTATATTCGTTGTTTCTGATGAAGACCAACAGGAAGAATTAAGCAAGAATTTATGCAGTGAAAATCGAAATGCCGTAAAGTGGACAATTAACTACGATTGGATGGATCTTACAGCGGAGAGTAAAAAAAGTTTACTTCAAACTAAAGTTAATTTCCAAAACAATTCAACCTTTTCGCTTTTTGACCTCATTAGTAGTCATCATGATCAAAAATCGGGAAAAGACACATGCTTTAACCACATTGTGGACAATACGTTGTTAAATTTGTTGCTCAAAGAAAACGAGATAATAATTAATGCGTATTCTGAAGAGGATAAAAGCGATAAATATTTAAGCATTATGTTTCAACCAAGAGACTTTATTAAAAATTCAGAAATCAAAGAATCGGAAAAATCATCAGCCAAGCAGCTAGTAACATCAAGAATCGAACAAGATCAGATGATCGAAAATTCCAAAAATCTAAAATTTGTCCTCATTTCTGATAAAGCGGGTTCCGGTAAAAGTTGGATTCTCAAAACTTTCACAAGTAAACTCCTGAAAGATCGTCCAAATAGTTGGATAACATACGTCGATTTGAAGCAGTTTATTCATGAATTTAAGGCACAGAAAAATGAACTAGAGTTTGCAGTATTCATGACTGAAAAAATCCTGAAACCAAAAACCAAATACGAGACAGAAATCTTCAAGAAACTGTACAAGAATGGCAAAGTTTGCATTCTTTTTGATGGATTTGATGAAATTGCGCCAGATTGTGCTGAATTTGTTACAAAATTGTTCCAGTCATTCGAACAAAATGGCGGAAATCAGCTATGGATTGCAACAAGAGATTATTTCGAAGTAGATTTGAAGGTGAAATTGAAACTTGATGCTGTTTATAAGCTAGATGAGTTCACAGAAGAACACGGAGTTGAGTTAATTGCATCAAAGTGGTTATTCAATGAACTGGACGATAAAGGTGAAAATTGCAACGAAATATTCGGAACAAAACATTCAGAAAAATTACAAAAGTATAAAATTATGGCTAAAAAAATTAACGAAAAGATTCCGAAGTCTCAAAACGGTTCAATTGGATTGCCGCAATTCTACAAAATGATTGCAGATATTACCAAAGATAATAAGGATTTGGCGATAAATTTCACAACATTTGAAATATTCGAGGAATGCGTCGACATAGAATATGTAAGATGGTCGAAGGATAAAGGAGCATTGCGTTCAAAAGCCAATACAAAAAGTCAGCACTTGGATTTAAATTATCACAAACTTCATCAAATTGTTGCCATGGAAAGTTTATTTCCAGAAGAATCTGAATTTTGTGGCCTCAGTCGTGAGCATTTGAAGCAATGGATAGATGAGGAAATCATCGCTTGTAGCTTACTGAACAAACAATCAGGAAAATATTTATTTTCTCATGAAACTTTCCGTGAATATTATGCTGCAAAATTCATTTTGGACATGATAACAAAAAGACAACACCTGAAAAATGTCTGCAAATTTCTCTCGCAATTCCTAACAGTAAAAAAATTTGGAATAATTAGAATGTTCTTGAACGATGCGTTAGGAGATAAAAGCTATACCTCACAAATTATTGCAAATATTTCTGCAACTGCCGAGAACCTTGACCGAACTATTCATGAGTTTGAATCTTCGTCTGACTTATTCGAAGAGAATGTACTAAATCTGGCAGAATTTGTCCTCAAAATATTCAAACATTCAAGCAAGGAAAAGGTCAAAAATATTTTTCTTAAAAACCAAAAAATTACTTTAATGGCAGCGAATCACACAAACTTATTCATACAAATTCAGAATATGATCCTTGATTGTTTTAATGAGAATGAGTTGAAAGATTTTCTACTAAAAAATGGAACATTTCTCTCAATTATTGTTTCAATTCCGGATGTAGAAACTACCGAAGATTTTATAAACGGCATAAAACACAAAACCGAAAAAACTCCTGATTTCATCAGTCGAGTACTTAAAATTAATGATGACGACGAAGAAAATAAAATATCAATAAATGTCAGTTTTGATAAATTTAAGCAAATTTTTGAAATACTAAATAAGAATTTAACTGCCAATGAGATCATTAGTTTGGTAAAAGAAACTAACATCAATAAATTATTCGGACAAAATAAGGAAATTATGCAATTTATGTTGACAGAACTAGAAAAAATTATAGAATCAACAAACGATTTTTATTGCGAAATCAATTCAGAAAATATGCAAATTATTATTCAAATTGCTCCAAATTGTGACAATACTGGACTTCATAAGAATTTATGGGAACTTTTGTTGAATATTTTTAAAAGCCAAGAAGACATGAAAAATGTTTTAATAAAAGGAGATAATGTTGGAAATAATTATATTCATTTACTTGTGATGAACACTAAACCAGACATAATTAATACAATCCATAAAAGTGACCGTTTTCAAGAAATTCTGGAATCAAAAGGACAATTGGGAAGAAATTTATTTCAAGTTGCTGCATGTTCTTCAAAAAGTATCAACACACATCAAATTTTGTGGAAAATATTTCGAAATTTTTACAAGTCTAATAAAAAATTTCTGGAAATTCTTACAAAAGTTGACGAGGAGAACAACAACATATTTCATCTTGCTGCATCTTTTACATCAAAAGATATTTTTGAATTTATGATAAATCAACTTGAAAAAATTGCATCAAAAGAAGAAATTAGAGAAATCTTTAGAACATTGGGAGAGGCAAACAATAATTTATTACAGTTGGCAGTTAGTCATAATGAATCTGCTAAACTACATAAATATTTGTGGGAAAAAATGAAAAAATATTTTAATTCAGAAGAAATTATAGACATAATAAAAAATACACGCTATAGCGTGGAAGTTAATACCGAGGAAAATAATCATCTCAACTATTATGGAAACATTATGGAAAAGTTAAAACGGAAGTGTTTTAAAATAAATTTTTTTTGTTGCTTAACCAGAGTCAAAAAAGTCGAAAGTCAAAACAACAACAGCCTTCATCTTGCTGCAGCCTTAACATCAAAAAAGATTTTTGAATTTATGATAAATCAACTTGAAAAAATCGCATCAAATGGAGAAATTAAAAATATTTTGAGAACATTAGGAGTGGAAAATAGAAATTTATTACAGTCGGCGGTGATGCAGAACAAATCTGTTGAACTTCATAAATATTTGTGGAAAATAATAAAAAAATATTTTAGTTCAGAAGAAATTTTGGAAATAATTAAATACACTGATGAATACGTAAATAATATTTCTCTTTATGCTGGCCGATGGAACACAAAAGAAATTCTGGAACTGACATGGAAAGAAATAAAAAATATTTTTAACGAAACTGAAAACTTTTCAACAATCCAAAAATACTTGAGATGTCTTAACTATGATCAGGAAAATATTCTTCATGTTTTAATTATATGCAAAGATTCAGAAAAATTAAAATATTTTTGGCCAGAATTGGAAAATTATTTAACAAAACAGCAATTCAGAAATTTTTTAAGTCAAAAAGCATCAAAATATGAAAAAAATGTTCTCCAATACACATTGTGGTGCGAAGAAATAGAACTTCACGAGACTTTATGGGAACTTTTGTTGAATACTTTTGAAAATCGAGAAGAATTGAAAGATTTGATAATGCAAGGAGATAAAGATGGAAATAATTATGTTCATTGTCTTATAAAATCCGATAAACCTGAAATAATTGATTCTATATTCAGGAAAATTAAAGAAAACTTCAATGATGATCAATATGAAGAAATTCTGAAATCGAAAGGAGAAAATGGAAAAAATTTACTTCAAGTTGCTGCATGTTTCTCAAAAGACATCAAAACGCATCAATTTTTGTGGCAAATATTTCGAGATCTTTACAAATCTGATGAAGAATTTTTGGAATTTCTCAATCAAATTGATATCGAAAACAACAACATCTTTCATCTTGCTGCATCTTTTGCATCAAAAGATATTTTTGAATTTATGATAAATGAACTTGAAAAAATAACATCAAAAGAAGAAATTAAAAATATTTTGAGAACATTTGGAATGACGAACAGAAATTTATTACAGTTGGCAGTTAGTCATAATAAATCTGTTGAACTTCATGAATATTTGTGGGAAATAATAAGAAAATATTTCAATTCACAAGAAATTTTGGACATGATGAAACATACTGATCAATATGGAGATAATCTTATTCACAATGTTGTTGAATGTAACACAAAAGAAATTGTTGAACTGACTTGGAAAGAAATTAAAAAATTCATAAAATCAAAGGAAGATCAAATCAAATATTTGGAAACAAAAGGATTTTTAGATCATAATTTACTTCAATCAGCATCTAATAATAAAACACAAGGTGAAGAGGTGAAATCGTGGGTTAAAAGTTTAGAAAAAGAATATAATATAAAATTTAATGTTTTCATTTATTATTTCTATTTTCTTTTTAAGTGGTTTTTTTTGCTAAGTGCTTATTTTGGCCTTTTGTTTTTCGTTTCGAAAATGTCAGGGCCGTCAGAGCCGTCACTTGTTGTTTTGCCGTTGGCCATCCCTCTTTTATTTTTGCTCATTATTATGATAAAAGTTCAAAAATGACCAAAATGTCTATTCAGGGATGTTATCAGACGGCAGAAAATCGGTGATTTAGTGAAAATTATTGGAAAATGATAGAAAATTGTGGAAACTTGTAAAAATTGTGGAAATACTGGAAAATTGTTGAAAATGTTAGAAATTATTTGGAAATGGTAGAAAATTGTGGAAATACCATTTTTAAGGTAGATAATATTATAATTACTGGAAAAATGTAAAGTTGTTTCTATTTTATTTTAGTTGTTAGTACATTCCTTCTAAGCCTTAAATCTAATTTTATTTCCATTTATTTCTTTCTTCACATTTTTATTTTTGTTTTGTATTTTTATATTTTTTTATTTTTTTTGGTATTTTTTATTTTTTTTTTTATTTTTTTATTTTATTACTTTTTTGTGGTTTTGATTTCTGCTTCTTCATTTTCTCCTTTTTTGTGCCTTTTTATAATTTAAAAACTTTACTCTATTCCATCTATTTAAAATATTTTCCAACAATTTCCAATAATTTTCACAATTATTCATAATTTTAAAATTTTCCAGTAGTTTCACCAATTACCGCAATTTTTACCATTTTCCACAATTTTTTATCATTTTCCAATAATTTTCACTAAAAGCAGAAAATATTCTAAAATGGCCGTTATTCGGAAAAAAAGTGACAGCCGACGTCACTTGACGGCCGACTTTTGCGACTTTTTGCCTTATGACTTATGTTTTTAATGTAACTTTAACTTTTGCTAGTTCTAATGAACTTAAACTAAAGAATAAACACGAAACTTATTTAATAAATGCTTAAATAATGATAAATTTATTAAATTTTAAGAAATGTATGACTTTGCATATCAATATTTGTATATAGAATCTCCCGATCTCCCTTTATGTCCGTCTGTCTTCACTTCAAATTTCAATTTATCTTTCATAATCACAAAATATTATTCCGATCTCAAAATCTTGGTTCATCCATATCAATTTGACGGCATAATGATTTCAAGGCATTTTGATAACATGGACATTTTTTATCAAAAATTGAATGTTTTTCATCAACATTTTTCTTATTCTTCTTATTGAATTCGGCACAGTTATTGCATCTCTGTTCAGAATTGCAGTCATCCATTTTGTGATTGTTACCACAACACTTCATACATTTCTTCTCATCTTTTTTTGGACAGTCACTAGCTTTATGAAAGAATCCAAAACATTTGAAACACCGTGTAACATGAGCTCCATCAACTACTTTACACTGCTAATATCCAATTTTAATTCTCTTCAATTCCATTACTTTTTTATATGTTGCTGAATCAACAGAAAAAAATAATGTTGTATTTATTAGCAATATTTTTTCCCTTATACTTTATTGGAATCGTCGACACATGCTCAAATTTTTGAAATATGCTTATTACATCAAAATTATTTCTCCTCATTATTTGGTCAATCATAAGATTAGTTTCCTTCTCATCATCCTCCAGTTCCACATTTAAAATTTTAATCCTTGGTGACTTCTTAATTGGATCTCCTACATCAATTTGTTTCATATTTTTCAAAACAGCTCTATGTAATTTTTTCTTTTCATCTTCATTTTCACAAACAATAATCACCCCATTCTTATTTCTTGTTGGCATCGTGTTTATTATTTCAATTTCCTCATTTTTTAACTTATTTTTCATTTCTTTTTCAAATCTTCATATTTGACATCATTTGTTGAGTCAATAATTAATACATTCTTTGATGTTTTTTCTTTAAATTGCTCTGTTATCGACGACCAGCTCGCACCAGTAGACTTTAATTGGCTTATTTCACTTTTAATCTCCTCAACTTGTTGACAAATATTTCTCACATTTTTAAATAATGACTTATTATCATCATCTCTACACGATTTACAAACGTAAACAAGTCCTGGATATTTCATCATGGTTTTTCCAAGGTTAACAGACCCCATCAATTCGCCCTCAGAATCCAGACATTCTGCGTGGAAATTCTTACATTGGAAACATTGAATTTGCACATGAGACCCGTTGCGCTTTTTGCAGTAACTTGAGCCGCAACTGCTCATGCTTACTCAACAATTTTGTATTTTTTTCACAAAAATAATGCGACTGCTTCGATCAACAGTCATATCAACACTACATGCTCTCGAGAGCGTAAGATAAGATATAAGTTAATGCGGGTCTCTCAACTTTTTTGTTCTCAATTTTAAGAGCATTGTTATAAATATTAAAACTTACTATCAATCAATTTTTAATAATCAGGTGACCATGGTGTGTTATATGACGTCATATATCTTTTTCCTTAACTTCATGCTATTTAGTATACAGTGTAAGCTTTCTCGATTTCCCGATCCCGTAAAATTTCCGAGACCCAAAATTCAAATTCAAATATTTGGTGTGATCCTAATTTTTCTTCAGGTTTTCTGTGTTAAAATGATAAAGGAACTCATTACAGATGAAACACAAAAGGAATTACTGAACTGACTTGGAAGGAAATTTAAAAAATACTTAAAACAAAGAAAGATCAAATCAAATATTTGAATACAAAACGATATGACAATCGTAATTTGCTTCACTCAGCATTAAAAAATGAATTGCATGGTGGGAAGAAGTGAAATCATGGGTTAGAAGTTTAGCAAACAAATATGATTAAAAGTAGAAATAAATTAAAACAACGATATAAATTTATATTTTTTATATTTTTTTGTATATACTATTTTTTGTACATACTTAATATACAGAAATAAAAAATTATTATTTAAAAAAAAGACATAAATTTATATCATATTCCTATATATTATGAAAGATCCAGGCAATTAAATTTCTAATTTTTTTTTGAAAATATGTTTATTAATACTAAATAATCATTACTATATTCAACATGTATTCAATATTCAAATAATTATTATTAATAAAATAAACCTAAACTAACCAACCACAAAAATTTTAATTATTTATTTTCATGTTCGTGAATATTTTTCCAGCGTCTTTTCAAATTTCTTTCGGTTTTAACAACAATTCCACACAAATTATATTGAAATAACATCTCAGAATGGAAATAATACATGTGATTATTCAATGAATACTTTGTTACCTTTTGTTGTCTTTCTTTGTGCCATGGCGAGAGCACGGCTCAAAATTTTTTGGAGGGGGTCCAGACCCTCCTGGGTACGCCCCTGCTTTGTACAGATATGTTTATCTCACTTCAAATTTTTCAGCCAGACAACATCGTTGATCTACTAACAAACATTTTTTTAGCAAGCACAAAATATTGTCAGTGGTCAGTTCTAAATTGAAACGATGCAAACATTTGGCACACAAACATGCACAAAAAAATAAGAATGTCTTAACACAGAAAGAACAAAGATGATCAAAATTCTTTTCTTGTTTAAATCTTCAGTTACTTTGTGGCTTCTATTCGAGGCGTTGTCATTAATATTTATGCAGTTTTCAAAATTATTGCCGACTTTTTAGTGCATTTTTTGTTTTGCGGAGGATTTTAAGGAATTAAGGAATATATTAAGGTAAAAAGTAAGTATTTAAACAATTAGAATAAGGATGAAATTTAAAAAATTAACAAAAATACACTTATGACTTGCAATTTAATTATTGAACCTTTTATTGCAACTTAATTAAAAATTTTTATAGCTTTTGAATACTTTCAATTAAACTTAATTTAAAAAACGTTAATAATTCTAAATTAAATCGATAAAAAATTGTTAATTTAAGAGACCAAAAATGGCTGATTTCTAGAATAAATAAAATCTTTTTTTGTGCAGTTATTTTTTATAACCAGACTAATACACAACATAAGACGAATAAGAAGAAATTCAGTATAAAAAATCTAACCTTTGTATATCTTAAGTGAATTTATGCAAAGGGAAAAGAAACTATTGTCCACGTTTAGTCCGTACGTCTGTCTGTTGTGCTAATTCCTCCTCCAGTTTAAGCTTTCTCGATGCAGTTCTGTGCTTAAAATGTATCAGAGAGCAGTTTGGTCACTTCCTCTACTAAAATTACTTAACATGTAACTTTACGTTAAATACTCCTTACTTGGTGTAAATTGATGAGTTACGCGGGGGTTAGTTGAACAAGGGGGTACAAGGAGGCTTCTGGAAGAAGCAGTGGCATAACAAAGATTTTCGTCACTTGGAGCAAAATGGCTGTTCTTGAAACTTTGTTTGTGCCCATTTGTATGGGATTTTTATGATGTTTTTAAACGGAACCTGGGGCCAAGACTACGACACTGGGAAGGTTAGGGGTGTAAAGGGGAGAGAAATTGTGAAAAATGATATATATTACTCAATCTTGAACGGCACAAAACGGATAATCGAGAGGAAAGTCGTCCCAGGGCTGGCGTGACTCTGGCATGAAGCTGGATTGAAATCAAATCGCCCTGGGACAAAATTTCCTCTCGATTATCCGTTTTGTGCCGTTCGGGAATTAATGTTCACTAAGATTTTGCATCAGTTTTTTTTATGCGCAGTAGTTTAGAAAAATGTACTTTCGTCCTGCATCCCGTGGACGCATAACTAGTTTTCATTCTAAGATGAATGTGAACGTCTACAAAAAACTTGAATTCCTCGTTTATATAATGCAAAGTGAATTAGCTGACCTTTTTATGGTGATGATGATTAGTTCCTTTTAATTTGCTGTGAATCATAGGGCATTTCAATGTCAGTTTCAATTTTATTTATTTTTGTTATAATTCTTGTTTGATGTTTGATTAAGTGAAAGCATTTAACATCATGGGCTACTCATTAAAGCGGTTTGTCATTTATTGATGATTCAAAATTATAAATTTTTTGAGTTTTGTTTTGAAGGAAATTTTTTGGTATATTATTATAAATTATAGTAGCACCAAGGGTATATTCAGAAATTTTTCAAGGGTGGGGGGTTGAAATTTATTGCATGGATGGACTAGAAAGTTTAGGGGGAGGGGGGTTGGTGATTTTTTCATAAAAACCCTAGCAAATTGAATTTTTTGCCAAAAAATAGTGGGGAGGTTGACCCCTAGTTTGTTTTATAAAATGTTTCATATTAATTTAAATTATTAATATTCTCATGCTTTTTAGGAAACCAGCAAATATATCAATTAAACCCTGAATCAAACCATAATCAAACCATCAACAATTCAAAAATGACCACACGTAAACAGCTTGACATCTTAAGTCAATATTCAATTCCAATTAATCAAGAATTCGTCATCACATTGATAAAAGACAGCAAAGAAAACATCGACAAGGAAGCCAGAAGAACCTGCAAAATTCTTAAATTTTCTTCAAATTGGAACTCAGACGACATTTTGACTAAAATTTACAAATTGGATCCCAAAAATCTTCCAAATTTGTTTACATTTATCATCGAAGTTAAGAAAATTGAAACTTTTAATGCAGCCAGAATCACGGAAAAGTTGGTTAGGTTTGGCAAAAATCGTCCAATAATATTTCAAATTAATTCCGATGATTCAGTTCCAGTTGAGGAAAGAAGGACGAAAATTCTCTTTAAAGAGGAAAATTCGGATGAATTTCTCGACACAAAGGGTCAAAAAGTGACAACGACTAAAAGTTTCTACAACTTTTCAACATTCTTGTGGCTCTGCATGAACGAACAACCAAAAAATATTGAGAAACATGTGTTGAAAAAATTATCAAAGGCAAAACATTCATCGTTAATTTTGAAATTTATAAAAATCTTGAAATTATCAGATGAATTCTTCAATGAATTGGTTCTTAAATATGCAGCAAATGGTTCAAAGTCGGACTTTATCATCACCGTCGATGGATTTATCAACGATAAAGGAAAATTGGACTTCATTGAGCCCAAATTCATCACAGAAACATTGATCGACTATAAATCAGCATTATTTGTAGCCATTCAGAACTCAAACAAGGAAGTCATTGACATTTTGATAAAAAAATGTCCACACTTGATCCAACAACTTCCATTTGAACATCAAGTTGATATTTCTGCAGCAGCGCTGTCTACAAATCAAATTAGTATTTTATGTGACTTGCTGAATATTTCGGACTTTCCATTTCCAGATGACCCAAAAACTTTAAAGACAACGACTGATAAACAGCTTCGTCGAATCATCGCCGGACGCATTAAATTTCATAAAGACGTGCAGGCTGAAAATACATCAGAAATTAAGAAGTTTATTGCTGAAAATCCAAACATAAAGTTTGTATACAGCTTGAAGAATAAATCTGCATTAAGTCAAGCACTTTTCTCAACAAAATTTGAAATCTTCTTCCTCCTTAAGTCCAACAGATTTCGAAACAATGAAATTGAAAATTTTGACGACGATTTAGATGAAGTGGAAGATAAAAATAAAGCTAGGACATTAGCTGCCGTCCAGAGGAGAAAAAATGTTGACAGTTCAACGCCAGATAAGGATAAGTCTGCCTTGTTGCTTGCCACACGTTCACTTATATACAACAGAAATGATGAAAACAAATCAGAAGAAGAACAGAGAGAAAAAATCAGGAAATGGTACAAGGACATTGACAAATCAAAATTAGGCTCAAAGTTAATTGATGTTGCATCGCAGTGTAACGACTTGAAGCTAATCTTCGACTTCGAATGTGATTCGGTGAGTTTAAATAGATAGCTTATCATATCAACCCCCTTTATGATTACTCTAGGGTACCCTAGATAGGTGTGTTACCAGGTACCCTACCAAATTTTAATTTTATAAATATTCAAAAACTCATTTTAGGTTGAAAACATTGACGTATCGAAATCACAAATAGTTCAAGGAACAACATATCCAAAGAGTAAATGGATCTTCATCGGAGCAAAGCTGACAGGAGACAGCAAACGAGAACAGGAGATTAAAGGAGTCATTGCACATGAAATATGTCATCTGGTGATGAGACTTGTTTATCAAAACAACGAAAGTCCATACTATAAGGACAACATGGAAGCTTCTAAGGAGTTTGATGTTATTGTCAATGAAATCGAGTCTATGCTGTTTCCAGAACAGCAAGAAAAGGACGGTGTTGATGCTGAGGATTCTGACAAAGACGAGGACGATGAATTTGAAAAGGCAATCAACGAGGAACTGGGAATAGAAAATAATAAGGATGATTCAGCAACTAATGACGAATGCGACGGAATAATTTCTTCGGTTTACAAAAATTATCTAAAGGAACATTATCATGTCGAGTTGATTGTTAGACCTGTCCAAATTCAGACGCAATTTGACGATGAACCAGAAAGAGTCGCAAAACTAGAAGCAAAATACAAAAAGCTGTTTGAATTTTGTGAAAAAGTCATCTTACCTGAACTGCAAAAATTTAACCTAAAACAACGAGGAACTGTGAAGAATTTCAACAATTTTGTTGGATTTTTAACTGAAATTCAAAGTTTGAATATTGAATTGTCAACAGTGAAGGATATGACAGCAATGATGAATAATAATTTAGTAATTTTAACATCAAATGTGCCAAAATTGCTAAAACTCAACATTTACAAGTTCCTTCAACAAAAGTGTGGAGACCTTATGGGCGTCCAGAATATTTTTGTCGAATCAAAACGCCTACAAAACTACTTTGTGGTTAAAAATTTCAAAGAAATTTTGCAGGAGCAAAAAAGTTTAAGCGTTTTTGTCGACTGTTCAGTAGGATTTTTGAGGATCATTGACTTCATTACGTCATCTGATCAACTTAAATTCATTTTCATCGTTTCAAATGATCACGATTGCTTGGAATTGAAGAAAAAAATGAAAGAAAAAAGCTTGCGTCCTTACGTATTGGACTTGAAATACAATTGGGAGGATTTGACGGCTGAAAGCCAAAAAAATTTGCTAAAGACAGAAGTCAACTTTCAAAATAATTCAAATTTATCACTTTATGAGCTAATATCAGACAAAATGGACTCTCAGGATCAAGAATCACTGATGGCTGAAGACTTTTCGGATGTTATTGATGATCAACTGCTAAATCTGCTGCTCGAAAAATCAACAGTTGAAATAGATGCACAAGTAAAAGAGGAATTAAACGAGATAAAATTCAGAACCCTTTTTCAGTCACGAAAGTTTATTAAAAGCTACAAAATTGCAAAGTTTTCTTTATCTAATGATGTGTCTGAAATAATGATTGAAAAGCGCGGTCAAACATTGACTAGAAGTTCATTAAGGTTACTTAAAAGCCGACTGTCTAGACAAATGTCAAAAGAGCCTTCAACTCCCATTCAAGAGGAAATTGAGACAAGAGACTCAAAAATCCAGCAAGGGCACTATGAAGTTGTTGAAATGTCTGACGAAATATCACAACAGCAACTGCTGGATGATGTTAAAACCAGAAAGTATGTACTCATCTCGGAAAAGGCTGGTTCTGGTAAAAGTTGGATTCTCAAAAACCTAACAAATAATCTCAAGGAAAAATATCCGAAAAATTGGATAACTTATATCGACATGAAGCAGTTCATTCCTGTATTCAAATCCAAATGTTCAATGGAATTTGAAAATTTTATGACGGAAAAAATCCTCAAATTAAAAACTAAGTACGAAGCAAAAATCTTCCAGAAACTTTACAAAAACGGCAAAGTTTGCATTCTTTTTGATGGATTTGATGAAATTGCTCCAGACTGTGCTGAATTTGTAACCAAGTTGTTCAAGTCATTCCAACAAAATGGCGGAAATCAGCTGTGGATTGCAACAAGAGATTACTTTGAGAGTGATTTGAAAAAAGATCTGGAGCTTGGTGCTGCATACAAATTATGTAAATTCTCTGTTCAAGATGGAGTAGAATTGATCGTGTTCAGTTGGATATTGAGAGAAATTTTTAATAATTATGACAGTCAATCAGAAGATGAAATTAAGGAAAAGATTCTAAAATCTCCAAACTTTGAGAAATACAAAGAAATTGCTGGAAAGTTGAGTGAAAAAGTCCCCGAAACACACACAGCATCAATTGGACTTCCTCAGTTTTATAAAATCATTGCAGATGTGTCTATGGACAACAAGGAATCAGTCAAAAATCACACAACATATAAATTGTTTGAAGAATGTGTCAACATCCAGTATGAGAAATGGTCAAGGGGAAAAGGTGACTTGATTAGACAGGAAAGCATCCTTAGTCAGCGAAAGGAATTGAATTTCCATAAACTACATCAACTGATTGCATTAAAAAGTTTATTTCCTAAAGATTCGAAATTTTGTGATCTCGATCTGAAGGACTTGATAGATTGGGCTGATCAGCAGATGGTTGCTTGTGGCATGCTGAATAAAATTGATGATAAAATCTTCTTTTCACAACAAACTATCCGCGAGTTTTATGCTGCAGACTTCATTCTTAGAGTGCTGATTAAGCCGGGATCAGAACAGATTGAAAATTTGTGTAGATATCTTACAACATTTCTCACAATTCAAAAATTCAAGATCATTCGAATGTTCTTGAATGAAGGTTTGAAAGAAAAGTCAATTTTCGATAAGATCGAGTCCAAAATTCCCAAAATTGCAAATTATTTTTGCAGCAATGCTGAAGAATTTGAAAATTTGGTAAATATTTTTGAGGAAAATCTGGGAAATATAGCGGACTTTTTATTAAAAGTCTTTAAAAATGGAAGTTACAATAAAATCATAAAAATTTTAAATAAAAACAGCAACATCATGTTAGCATCAGCAAAGCATGAAAACTTGTTCATTAAAGTCACGGATTTTATTGTCAGCTATTTTAAATCAACTGATTTGAGGAATTTCATCATGGACAGTCAAATTTTCATTACAATTTTCGCTACTAAATTGGACATTAAAGTAATCCATGATTTCATCGGAAAGATAATAAACAAAACAGACCCCAAATGTATCAGTGATGCCCTGCAATCTAAAAATGACAATGGAGACAATTTAATGGTTACTTTGATCCAATCAGAGGAACTGAATGCTCAAAAATTCAAAGATGCTTTGAGCTTGATTCAAAAACACCTCAATGATCCCAAGGGGTTCATGAAGCTATTAAAAGAATGCAACAATGACAACTATAATGTCCTTCATGTCACTTTTGACCTACAAGATGTCAACAAAATGAAAATTGTCTGGACAGAGTTGGAACAATATTTCTCCAATAATTTGGATCAACTTAGAGATTTGTTTTTGCAAAAAACCACAAAATTTGGACGTAATCCTTTGCATTGTGCTGCATTTTGTCAAAAAATTGATTTTCATGAAGCACTGTGGGACAATTTATTGAACCTCTATACAAATCGAGATGAACTGAAGGACATTGTCTTCCAAAAAAATAAATTTGAAAATAACTTCATAATTGCATTGATAATACAAAACATATCGGACATAGTTGAGTTTACATTCAAAAAAATTGACAACTTTAACAATTTCAACATGGATGTGTTTTTGTCGAGAGGAAATTTAGGCCGAAATTTGATACAGATTGCCGCAAATGCATCTAAAGATATCAAAACGCATCAATTATTATGGAAACTTCACAAAGATTTTTGCAAAACTGACGAAACATTTTTGGATTTTCTCAAATCTGTCGACAAGAAAGGCAAGAATGTGTTTGGTATTGCCATAAGTTCCACGACTGGTGAAATTTTTGACTTTATGGCTCAAGAGCTTGAAAAAGTCGCAAATCGTGAAGATATTAAAAATATTTTAAATATTTCAAGTCGCACAAACAAAAATGTGCTACAAAAAGCCGCACAGCACAACAAATCTCTGGACTTCCATGAAAGTTTATGGAAAATAATTCAAAAATATTTTGATTCCACAGAAATTGTCAGCATGATTGAACACACTGACTTCTTAGGAGACAATTTCTTTTATTATGCAATCAAATTTAATAAAGTTGAAGTTGTTGATTTTTCATGTAATCAGATTATGAATTCAATGGACAAGTCCAGCATCAATTTTTCGAAGAGAAAATTACTTAATTATTCACAAATGAATAAATCAAATCCGGAGGTAAACGAGTGGGTCAAAAATTTACTACAAAAATACAATTTCACATCAGGTTCATGCGCATTCTTGTAATTTTTTTAATGTTTCAAAATTTTCTGAATAAATATTTTTTAAAAATTAATTTCATTATTTTTGTTAATATTTATTTATTTATTTCTATGTATTTAAAGGGGTAGGAATGGGTATATGTGACTCAGCAGGGGCGTAAGCTAAGATTATTGCAGTAAACAAGCCATTTGAGCTGCATGAATTTTTTTCATGTTCATGAATATTTTTCCAGTGTCTTTTTAAATTCCTTTCAGTTTTCACAACAATTTCACACAAATTACACTGAAATGACATCTCAGAATGGACATAATACATGTGATTATTCAATGACTGCTTGTTCTTTAATCTCGCTGAATATTTTTCACATTTCAGCCATTCCGTTGACATTTTGAATTTTTCTTCCTGTTTCACATGACTTTTCTGATGCTTCACGAGTGTCCTGTTGTCATCCGGTGTGAAACTGCATTTATCATATTTCAGATGTTTCAGCCTGACAACATTGAACAATAAATATATATTTCATTTTAGTCTGCGGATAACACACAAAGTATTGTCTATGGTCATTTCTAGATTGAATTGAGACAATCATTTAGCAACACAAACATTCCAAACAAGAAATACGTCCACGGGCTCGCGGGACGGAAGCGCATTTTCCTGCAAAGCAAATTAATCCGCAAAGAAAAATTAGTATGGCGTAGCTTCTAGCCCCTCGAAATCCAAAATGGCGTCGGTTCCATATTAAGGCACAGCTAAGGAACCTACATACCAAATTTCAGCTCATTTGGTCAAAGTTAAAGCAAAAATCAATTTGGCGTAGCTTCTAGCCCCTCGAAATCCAAAATGGCGTCGGTTCCATATTCAGGCACAGCTAAGGAACATACATAAAAAATTCCAGCTCATTTGGTCAAAGTTAAAGCAAAAATCAATTTGGCGTAGCTTCTAGCCCCTCGAAATCCAAAATGGCGTCGGTTCCATATTAAGGCACAGCTAAGGAACCTACATACCAAATTTCAGCTCATTTGGTCAAAGTTAAAGCAAAAATCAATTTGGCGTAGCTTCTAGCCCCTCGAAATCCAAAATGGCGTCGGTTCCATATTAAGGCACAGCTAAGGAACCTACATACCAAATTTCAGCTCATTTGGTCAAAGTTAAAGCAAAAATCAATTTGGCGTAGCTTCTAGCCCCTCGAAATCCAAAATGGCGTCGGTTCCATATTAAGGCACAGCTAAGGAACCTACATACCAAATTTCAGCTTATTTGGTCAAAGTTAAAGCAAAAATCAATTTGGCGTAGCTTCTAGCCCCTCGAAATCCAAAATGGCGTCGGTTCCATATTCAGGCACAGCTAAGGAACCTACATACCAAATTTCAGCTCATTTGGTCAAAGTTAAAGCAAAAATCAATTTTGCGTAGCTTCTAGCCCCTCGAAATCCAAAATGGCGTCGGTTCCATATTCAGGCACAGCTAAGGAACCTACATACCAAATTTCAGCTTATTTGGTCAAAGTTAAAGCAAAAATCAATTTGGCGTAGCTTCTAGCCCCTCGAAATCCAAAATGGCGTCGGTTCCATATTCAGGCACAGCTAAGGAACCTACATACCAAATTTCAGCTCATTTGGTCAAAGTTAAAGCAAAAATCAATTTGGCGTAGCTTCTAGCCCCTCGAAATCCAAAATGGCGTCGGTTCCATATTCAGGCACAGCTAAGGAACCTACATACCAAATTTCAGCTCATTTGGTCAAAGTATGCAAAAATTTCATCAAAAAAGTCAAATTTGTATGAAAAATGTATGAAAAGTATGGACAGCAGTCACTTCCAATGCCTATAACCAGGAAAGGAAGTGACTAGTTCCAAAAATTTTTACTTCTTTAGGGTCCCTGGATTAGTAGCTACATTTTGACACCAAAACGAAGTCTCTAGGTTGTTCCTGGAAAGAGGAGTTGCTGTGACGAACGGACGGACGGACGGACGGACGGACGGACGGACGGACGGACGGACGGACAAAGTGCGGACATAAGCGCCTTTTTTTTCCAAAAGGAAAATGCGCTAAAAACCAGAATGTGTTAATAGAACGATGATCAACATTTTTTTAAATCGATTTCTTGTTTTCAGCTTCAGTTACGTTGTGGCTTTCATCCGAGGCGTTGTTGTTGACATTTAAGCAATTTTTAAAATCGCCGAGTTATTGATTATTTTATTTGTGAAAGGATTTTAAGAAATTAAGTAATATTAAAAGAATATTAAGGTAAAAAAATAAAAATTTAAACAACAAGAATAGGTTTGAAATTAAAAAATAACCTTACGACTTGCACACCTTTTATTGTAATGTAATTTTGAAATTTTATAGCTCAAAAGTACTTTTGATTAAACTTATTCCAAAATATATTTAGTTTAAATCAAATTGAGCAGAAATTGTTTATTTAAGAAACCAAAAATGGCTAATTTTTAGAATAAACAAAAACTTCACATTAAAAATAATGATGACGACAGATTTTTGTGAATATCGACAAATTTTTTTATTTTTTATAATCCGACAAAAACAATTATAAGATGAATTAGAAGATGTTTTGTATACAAATCTACCTTTTGTATATTTTTTTATTTTGAGACAAATGTGGAAGTCCCCAAAAACTTGAATGTGTCTCTCATATATTTTTAAAGTTAGTTTTGGCTGTTTTTATGAGGATGATTATGATGACCAATTAATATACTGTGAATGATAGGGCATTAATGAAGTGGTCTACTTCTCTACAGTAACTAAATAATACTTCGGCCTACAATCTATTATTTGCCTTTAACGTTCCAAAATAATGCCTGTCTTGCAATATAGGTTTCGTTTTTTAGTATAAATAACTATAGTTATATTTTTGTAATATACATTAAATTGATAGGCTTAATCCTAGAGCATATTATGGAGATGTTAGCAAGGACAAATTATTATCTGAGGAATTTTGGGGCCAGTTTCTAGGTAAGGCATAGGTCATCCTAGGGGTTGGGGGAACCTATATATTTTACCATAGGACAACCTTAGGATCCCCAACTAAGGTACCTTATAGAGGGGAACCCTAGGGTATACCATAACTACCATGGGTAGGATAGGGTACAACATGTAGCCTTAAAAATCGGCCTCTGATCATTAAAGTTAGTATCTTGACGCTACATTAGGCGGCAGGTTTCAAGTTTGTTTTATAAAATGTTTCATATTAATTTAAACTATTGATTTCAACTAGTATTATTTATATTAAATAAAATATTTTTATGCTTTTTAGTAAATCACCAAACATATCAATTAAACCCTGAATCAAACCATAAACACAAAATATTCCTGTTTTAAAATGGCCACTATTAAACAGCTTGACATCTTAAGTCAATATTCAATTCCAATTAATCAAGAATTCGTCATCACATTGATAAAAGACAGCAAAGAAAACATCGATAAGAAATCTAGAAGGACCTGCAAAATTCTCAAATTCTCGTCAAACTGGAACGCAGACGACATTTTCAGTAAAACTTACAGATTAGATCCCAAAAAGCTTCCAAATTTGTTCACATTTATCATCGAAGTTGAAAAAATTGAAACATTTGATGCTGCCAGAATTACGGAAATGTTAGTGCGGTTTGGAAGAAATCGTCCAATAATATTTCAAATAAATTCCGATGACTCAGTTCCAGTTGAGGAAAGAAGGACGAAAGTTCTCTTTAAAGAGGAATATTCTGATAAATTTTTGGATACAAAAGGACATAAAGTGACAACGACTAAAAGTTTCTACAACTTTTCAACATTCTTGTGGCTCTGCATGAACGAACAACCAAAAAATATTGAGAAACATGTGTTGAAAAAATTATCAAAGGCAAAACATTCATCATTAATTCTGAAATTTATAAAAATCTTGAAATTATCAGATGAATTCTTCAATGAATTGGTTCTTAAATATGCAGCAAATGGTTCAAAGTCGGACTTTATCATCTCTGTCGATGGATTTATCAACGATAAAGGAAAATTGGACTTCATTGAGCCAAAATTCATCACAGAAACATTAATCGACTATAAATCAGCATTATTTGTAGCTATTCAGAACTCAAACAAGGAAGTCATCGACATTTTGATCAAAAAATGTTCAAACTTCATCCAACAACTTCCATTTCAACATCAACTTGACATCTCAGCAGCAGCGCTGTCTACAAATCAAGTTAATGTTTTATGTGACTTGCTGAATGTTTCGGACTTTCCATTCCCAGATGATCCAAGAACTTTTAGGTCAACAACTAATATACAGCTTAAACCAATCATTAAGGAACGTCTTAAATTCCACAAAGATTTATTGGCTGAAAATACGACAGAAATTAAGAAGTTCATTGCCAAAAATCCAAATATTAAATTTGCATACAGCTTAAGGAACAAATCAGCATTAAGTCAAGCTCTAAGCTCAGCAAAATATGAACTATTCTTCCTCTTAAAGGCAAATAGATTTCGAGACAATGAAATTGAAAATTTTGACGACGATTTAGACGAGGATGAAGACATAAGTAAAGCTAGGACATTAGCTGCCGTCCAAAGAAGTAGAAATGTCGACAGTTCAACGCCAGACAAAGATAAATCGGTCTTGTTGCTTGCCACACGTTCATTTATATACAACAGAAATGATGAGAACAAAGCAGAAGAAGAACAGCGAGAAAAGATCAGGAAATGGTACAAGGATATTGAAAAATCTAAATTCGGTTCCAAATTAATTGATGTTGCATCGCAGTGTAATGATCTGAAGCTTGTATTTGACTTCGAATGGCATTCGGTGAGTTTTACAGTACTTTTGTTAATTAACCCTAACAGCAGATAATCATGATCACGTGAAGCGATCACAAGTTTGCAACATACAAAAAAGTTGTGATCAGACATCGAAGTCAGTCAGTTGAAGTCAGTTCGAGTCGACTAGACTGACTTCGATATCTGGTTGTGATCATAATCAGACGCGATCGTGATCATGATCAAAAGCATGAATTATAAAAAACGATCTTATCATTAGCTGTTGGGGTAATATGATGGTCATTAGGACTAAAATGTCCTTGAGTCGGTGAACTTCTCTTTTTCGTCATGTCATCATCTATTACAAATATTATCTTCTACTTCTACTTAAATTTCATTTTAGGTTGAAAACATCGACGTATCTAAGCCACAGACAGCTCAAGGAACAACATACCCAAAGAGTAAATGGATTTTAATAGGTGCAAAGCTAACAGAAGACATCAAACGTGAACAGGAGATTAAAGGAGTCATTGCACATGAAATATGTCACTTTGTGATGAGATTAGTGTATCAAAACAATGAAAGTCCATACTATAAGGATAACGTGGATGCTATCAAAGAGTTTGATGTTATTGTCAATGAAATTGAGTCCATGTTGTTTCCAGAACAGCAAGAAATGGACAGTGTTGATGCTGAGGATTCTGACAAAGACGAGGACGATGAATTTGAAAAAGAACTCGACGAGGAACTAGGAATAGACAATAATAGTGATCATTTAGCAGCTGATGACGAATGCGATGGAATAATTTTATCAGTTTATGAAAAATATCCTAAAGCAGAGCACCACATCGAATTGATCGTTAGACCTGTCCAAATTCAGACCCAATTTGACGATGAACCAGAAAGAGTCAAAAAACTGGAAGAAAAGTACAAAAAGCTGTTTGAATTTTGCGAAAAAGTTATTTTACCTGAATTGGTTAAATTCAACCTAAAACAACGAGGAACTGTCGAAAATTTCAACAATTTCGTTGGATTTTTAACTGAAATTCAGAATTTAAACATTGAATTGTCAACAGTGAAGGATATGACAGGAATAATGGATAATAATTTAGTAATCTTAACATCAAATGTGCCAAAGTTATCAAAACTGAGCATCTACAAGTTTCTTCAACAAAAGTACGGAGAACTTTTGGAAGCCCAGAATATATTTATTGATCCAAAATGCCTGCAAAATTATTTCGTTTTCAAAAATTTCAAAGAAATTTTACAGGAACAAAAAAGTTTGAGCGTTTTTGTGGACTGCTCGGAAGGATTTTTGAGGATCATTGATTTCATTACGTCATCTGATGAATTTAAGTTTATTTTCATCGTTTCAAATGAGAAAGATCGCATTGAGTTGAGTAGAAAAATGAAAGAAAAAAGCTTGGGTCCTAAAATAGTGGATTTAACATACAATTGGGAGAATTTGACGGCTGAGAGTCAAATAAATTTGCTAAATACAAACATTAACTTCCAAAATAATTCAAATTCAACACTTTATGAGCTGATATCGGATAAACAGGACCCTCTAGACCAAGAATCAATTATAGCTGAAGACTTTTCAGATGTTATTGATGAGCAGCTTCTAAACTTACTGCTCGGTAAATCTACAGTTCAAGTAGATACAGAAGTTAAAGAAGAATTAAACGATAAAAAGTTCAAAATCCTTTTTCAGACACGAAAGCTAATCAAACGTTACAAAGTTGCTAAATTTTCTATCACTTCTGATGTGTCTGAAATAGTGATCGAAAAGCGCGGTGAAACTCTGACTAGGAGTGCAATAAGTTCAATTATAACGCGACAGTCCAGACTAATGATGAAAGAGAGTTCGATGTCATTCCAAGAGAAAATGAATCCAGGACACTCAAAAGTTCAGCAAGGACACTATGAAGTTGTTGAAATGTCTGACAAAATATCACAACAACAACTGCTAGATGATGTCAAAGGAATGAAATATGTACTCATCTCAGAGAAAGCTGGTTCTGGTAAAAGTTGGATCCTCAAGAACCTGACAAACAAGCTCATACAAAAATATCCGAAAAACTGGATAACCTACGTCGATTTGAAGCAGTTTATTCCCGTATTCAAGTCCAAATGTCAAATAGAATTTGTAAAATTCATGAATGAAAAAATCTTAAAACCAAAAACAAAATTTGAAGCAAATATCTTCAAGAAGCTTTACAAAAATGGCAAAGTTTGCATTCTGTTTGATGGATTTGATG
This sequence comes from Chironomus tentans, assembly GCA_963573255.1. Lineage (NCBI taxonomy): Eukaryota > Metazoa > Arthropoda > Insecta > Diptera > Chironomidae > Chironomus > Chironomus tentans. The sequence continues at coordinate 1,903,416 of OY754305.1, forward strand.
AAATTGCGCCAGATTGTGCTGACTTTGTTACAAAATTGTTCCAGTCGTTCGAACAGAATGGCGGAAATCAGCTTTGGATTGCAACAAGAGATTATTTTGAGATGGATTTGAAAAAAGATCTGGAACTTAGTGATGTATACAAATTAGATCAATTTACTGTGCAAAATGGAGTAGACTTGATCGTGTTCAGCTGGATGTTAAGTGAAATTGGCAATAGTAGGGACGGTGAGTCAGAAGATGAAGTCAAAGAAAAGATTCTTAAATCTCCGAATTTTGAAAAATACAAAGAAGTTGCTGAAAAGTTAAGTGAAAAGGTACCAGAATCACAAACAGCGTCAATTGGACTTCCACAATTTTATGAAATTATAGCAGATGTGTCAGAGGACAACAAGGAATCAGTTATAAATCATACAACATATAAATTGTTTGAAGAATGTGTCAACATCCAGTACGAAAGATGGTCAAGGGAAAGAGGCGATTTAGTTAGACAGGAAAGTGTCAAAAGTCAACGAAGAGAATTAAATTTCCATAAACTTCATCAACTCATCGCAATGGAAAGTTTATTTCCAGAAGATACGAAGTTTTGTGACCTTGACCTTAAAGATTTGATAGATTGGGCTGATCAGCAGAAGGTCGCCTGTGGTATGCTGAATAAAATTGATGATAAAATCTTCTTTTCACAACAAACTCTCCGTGAGTTTTATGCTGCAGACTTCATTCTTAGAGTGCTGATTAAGTCTGGATCGGAGCAGATTGAAAATTTGTGTAGATATCTTATTAAATTTCTCACAGTTCAAAAATTCATGATCATCCGAATGTTCTTGAATGAAGGTTTACAAAACAGGTCTATTGTTGAGAAAATCGAGTCCAATATTCCAAAAATCGCAAATGATTTCTGCAACAATGTTAAAAAGTTGGAAAACTTGTCAAATATATTTGAGGAAAATCTGGGAAATCTAGCGGACTTTTTATTAAAAATCTTTATAACTGGAAGCGGCAAACAGGTAGCAAAAATATTACATAAAAACCGCAACATAATGTTAGCATCAGCAAGCCATGAAAAATTGTTCATTAAAGTCACGGATTTTATTGTCAGTTTTTTTAAATCCACTGACTTGAGGAATTTCATCATGGACAGTCAGATTATAATTTCAATTTTTGCTACTCAATTGGACATTAAAGTAATCGACGATTTCATCGGAAAGATAATTAACAAAACAGACCCAAAATGTATCAGTGATGCCTTACTTTCTAAAAATGACAATGGAGACAATGTGATTGTTATTTTGATTGAGTCAAGAAACTTGAATGCTCAAAAATTCAAAGGCACCTTAAGTTCACTTCAAAAGCACCTCAGTGATTCAAAAAATATCTGCAAACTATTAAAAGAATGCAACAACGACAACTGGAATGTTCTACATCGCACCTTTTATTTAAAGGATGTCACAAAAATGAATATTGTCTGGACAGAGTTGGAACAATATTTCTCCAATAATTTAGATCAACTTAAAGATTTGTTCACGCAAAAAATCACAAAATTTGAATATAGTCCATTGGATATTGCTGCATTTTGTCAGGAAATTGATTTTCATGAAGCTCTCTGGGAGAATTTATTGAAGTTGTATCCAAATAGAGATGAACTGAAAAATGTTGTCTTCCAAAAAAATAAATTTGAAAATAATTTCATAATTGCACTGATAATACAAAATATATCGGACATAGTTGAGTTTACGTTCAAGAAATTTGACGAAGTCTTCTTTAACAATTTCAACATGGATGTGTTTTTGTCGAGAGGAAATTTAAGCCGAAATTTGATCCAGATTGCCGCAAATGCATCTAAAGATATCAAAACTCATCAATTTTTATGGAAATTTCACAAAGATTTTTGCAAAACTGACAAAATATTTTTGGAATTTCTCAAATCTGTCGATAAAAAAGGAAACAATTTGTTTCGTATTGCTGCAGGTAGCACGACTGAGAAAATTTTTGAGTTTATGGTTCAAGAGCTTGAAAAAGTCGCAAATCGTGAAGAAATCAAATTTATTTTAAATAATCCACTTCATTCAAGCAGAAATCTACTTCATAGAGCAGCAAAGCACAACAAATCTCTGGAATTTCATGACGGTTTGTGGAAAATAATTCGTAAATATTTTGATGCCACAGAAATTGTCAGCATGATTGAACACACTGACTTTTTTGGAGACAACTTCTTCTATTACGCAATTAGATTCAATAAAGTTGAAGTTGTTGATTTCTCATTTAATCAGTTTATGCTCTTAATGGACAAGTCTAGAGTCAATTTTTCGATGAACAAATTACTTTATTATTCACAAATGAACAAATCCAATCCGGATGTATATAAGTGGGTCATTAAATTTCCACAAAAATACAATTTTACATCAAATTATTGTACAATGTTTTAATTTCTTTTAGTTTCTCAAAATTTCTGAATAAATGATTTGTTTTATTCATAGGGTTGTTTTATTTTTCAAATATATTTTGACCGTTATGTTTCAGAGGGTTATCCGGTGGGGGTAATGGGGGGGAGGAAAGAACCGAAGTGGGTGGTAATTTTTTAAAAAATACTTTTTGAGGGTTAAGGGAGTAAGAAGAGGGGGAATTAATTATCTTTCATAAAAACTTTGTGATTTTTCTTCTTTGTGTAAAAATTTTGCTTCTTGGTCATTTCCTGGTATTAGATCAACGTACATTGGACGTACACTGAGCGTGACCAGATTTGGAATTCAAAATTTTCAGCATTTTCAGTCCGGAAAACTTCAAAATTGTCGTCTTTGATGACTACAATGATTAAATTTTAAAAAATTACTTCATCTATTTTTGATATTTCCTGCAAAGCTTCAGTCAGTGTCCATTCTGTTGAAAATTTGAGAATTTTGTAGTATTTTCTAGCATCGTAGTAAGACATCAAACTCCGATATTTTGTCATGATGTACAATTCTTTATCAATAACTGGATAGATGCCTCCAAAAACAGCATCAAATTTATTTTCATCGTAAAAATTCATGATTTTAATTGTTAACTAAAAAATAATAAATTTTATGGTTAATTTTCAATTTTATAATTTTTTAACTTTTTTTTTACATTTATTGCTCAGCAGCACTAAATAATTTAATTAAAAAATACACGCTTTGAAAAATGTTCTTAACTCGCCGGCTTCTGAGAAGAGAAAGAAAAAAATGCCAATAAAGCTTAAGGTTTTACGCAGCTCTCAAATTCCCTAACAGAACAAGGTCAGAGCACGCTCAGTTCATTTCAGACTGCATGCTCTTTGTCGGTTAGAGATTGACACACAAAAAAAGAGCTTCAAAAATGTGCGTAAATCAGAATATTTTCTCTTTCCTAAAATACACACTCCAAATTAATTTTAAAAAAAGAGAGTCAAAAATATGACTTAACGCGTAATTGATCAATTTTTGCTCAGACTTTAGTGATAGTTTGGAGAATTCAGAACACATTTTTATGATATTCAACATTTAATAGAGAAATGGGAGCCTCCCTTTTGGGAAGGAGAATTTTTTTAAATATTGTAAACTTCACTTGTGATTGACGCATATTCAGCGCAGAATAAATTATAAAGTTTTTGTATCAAGAGGAGAAAAAAGGTCTAAAATTATGAATGAATTTTCATTTACAAATGCCCCCAGCTTCAATTCCTAAAAATCAAGAATATAAAAATATAATACATTTTAAATATTTTACTTAAATTTTTATTATTTCAACTCAGTATTTTCTCAGCATTTGGTCAGTCTACTTTTACTAGCTGAAGTGATTAGAGTATAATAAAAAAACGCTTTCATATTTTTAATTAATAATAACATTTTTAGAGTACTAAATATCAAAAGAGAATATTTTAGGTAAATATTAATGCTTTTATTTATTATAGTGAAATAAATTAAAAAATTGAAATAAATAAAAAATTATTTGAGTTAATTTGTCTATTTCGTAATTTTAGAAATTTGAGTTTAGATTATTTTTGTACATTATCGCCGATTTTATGTTATCAGTAACATTCTAAATGAAATTCGGTCATTATTTTTAATTTGTTGACTTTTTAAACTCTGATGATTTTTTTTGCTATTATTTATTTTAATCATTAAGTGATCCCTGTCCTAAAAAAATTAAAAATAAATTTATGAAATTTCTAAATAAACTTATAATTTACTTTATTTGCAAGGATTGTATCTGGTGCTTGAAACACGCAGCAGACTATTCAAAAATGCAGCCTACATCCAGTTGCGGTCAAGAACTGTTTCCTGTTACTGATCAATCTGTGATGATCTTATACAAGACAGCTGACCGAGAAATCGACAACGAGACTAAAACAAATTGTAGAATATTTAAATTTCCATCAGATTATTCATACAGTGATACTTTTGAGGGAATTTCAACTTTAGATCCACAAATTTATCCCAATTTGTTCATGTTCATAGTTGAAGATAACAATTTTGAATTTTCCGATTCAAGTAAAACTACAAGATTATTGGACGTTGCAATCCTAAAGTTATGTATTGTCAATTTCTGTCGGAATCGTCAACTGTTTCTGAAGCTGACATCAGTTGATGAAAATGAGTCAAAATTTTTCATCAAAAAAGAAAATGTTCAAGAATTTTTCGAAATTGATGTTAAAGAATTTATGAACGAAATTGACAGTAAAGTTTTGAAGGTATTGGCTAAAAATGGTGAAATTTCGATGAATTCAGAGACGAGCGTTTATAATAAGTTCTTGGAAATTATTGATCAACCGAGGAAGTTGGTGAATGGTGACAAAATTATTGGGTCAGTTGATGATATTGAAATGATTGATTCGGATGTTAATAATCCCATAACTAAGATCATGGATACGACGACGGCTGACGATAAACATCAATCTGATCAAAATCAAGAAATACCTCACAAAACAGCGGTTAATGACAAGTTAGAGGAACAAACAGAGGATGACTTGTCCCAAGATGTAATAAACATGCTCAGGCATCTTAATGCAGAAGATCTCATCGTCAAGATGATTGACACCCATTCAAAAAAGGTCGTCGAACTTATACTGTCTGAAATCATCAAGAAAATGACCAAAAGCTGCGAAAATGGATTCTTCAATTATCTGCAGCACATCAACAAGGATTCAGAAACAATTTTTCATCTGATCGTGAAGCAAAAAGACTCAATAAATTTACAAATTTTTTATGAAGCAATAAAATTGTTCCTAACTCCACAACAACTTAAGGACATCCTTTGTCGACAAACAACAACAAAATATGAAAATATTCTTCAACTAGCTACAAAATGTGACAAAATTGAGTTCCATGAAGTAATATGGGAAATTTTGATTAATGCCTTTGAAAATCGAGAGGAACTGATGGAATTGATCATGGAGGAAAACAGATTTGGTGACAATTTTGTACATTATCTTGTAGTTCATGATAAACCAGACATAATTGAGTTCACAATCAGCAAATTGCAGGAAATATTCAGTCCTGCTCAATATCAAGAAATCCTAAAGTCAAAAGGTTATAATGACCGAAATTTACTCCATGCAGCTGCAGTCAGCTCGAAGGACATCAAAACTCATCAAATTTTATGGAAAGGCTTCAAGAATGTATCAAATTCTACTGTAGAATTCATCGAATACCTTCAAGTTGTCGACAAAAATGACAACAACATTTTTCATCTTGCCGCATGTTTCACAACCAAAGATGTCTTTGAATTTATGTTTACTGAACTTGAAAATCTCATACCACATGAAGACATCAAGAAAATCTTGACATCCACAGGTCTTGTAGGCAAAAACTTGCTTCAGTCAGCTGCAAGACAAAATTATTCTGTTGAACTTCATAAAAGTTTGTGGAAAACAATCAAAAAATTTAGTGGACACTTTGGTCTTTGGAACATGATTAAGCACATTGATGATTTTGGTGATAATGTCTTGTCCGATGTCATTGAATGCAATACATATCCAGTTGCTGTATTCACATGGAATGAAATTAAATTTTTTATGATTAATACGAACAAAGATTTTAGAGAATTGAATATTGAGGGATTTGGTGGACGGGATTTACTGCAACTTGCTTTACAAAATTTTACATACCCATATGTTCATGATTTTTGTAAGAAAATGTTGACTGAGTACGAATCGTTGTTAAATGCGTCCGAAAGATTGTATCCTGTTGAGCGTCGTATTGAAAAACCACCAATTGAACACAAAATCGCAAGCTTAAGACAACAACAAAAAAGTAAATGGATTCACAAACCACCATCTTTTGGTGAAAAATGGAAAAAATCAAATTAAATCAGGCTGTTAGGGGTCGTTCATAAATGAAGTCCAATTTTTATGAGGGGGGTCCTCAAAAATTTTTTTCATGTTTTGTGATGTAATTTACGAATGACTACTTTTTTGCATTTTTCTTGTTGTTTTACAATTTTTGTTTTATTTAAGCAATGAATAAATTATGAGCTTAATTAGCAAACAGGCTGTAAGATTAGATAAAAAAATTATTCACACGTTTTATTGGTCATTGACATTTAGATTTGTAAATGGTTTTACTGAAGAGTGTAGCTATGGGGTGTCCAAGTTGGTCTGCCCCTTCCTCAAGATTGATATTTATATTGGAAAAATGGAAAATCGATATGGTAAAATTCCGGGTCCTCCAGAGGCCCTTTTTGAAAAAATTTCTGGCAACGCTTCCTGCTATCTTTACGGATTTAAATTTTTTGGATAAAATTACAGTAAAGGATAAGGAATTTGTAAAATTAAAAGGATTTGTGATCTAAATCAACGTTAAAAAATATAACATGGCACCTGTCCATATAAATTCTCATCAAAAAGTGACCAAAAAACCAGAACTCTCCAAAAAAACAAAAAAATTTTCTGAAAAAAATTCACAAAAATCAGCAAAAGCTTCTAATGGGAAAATCTCTAAGTATTTAGTATATTTGTGATCTAAATCAATTTTGAGTATGTCTAAGCCACCTACAATTATCACCTCACATGCCATGCGACTATTCTCTTCTACCATTAAGTTCCACATACAAAAAAGTTATATCTTATCTACAAATTAACATATTATAGTCCAATTAATTACGATGCAATATGACAACAGGAAGTTTTTCGTTCAGTAATTATTTGACTTTCCAAGAGCCAATTTCAATTATTTTCAAATAAATCAATCTTTTGGTCAAATTAATCAAAATTGTTGTTTTAAAATGGCGAGAAATGGTTTTGACATTTTTTTGAAGCATTGCAAGCTAATTTGGAGAAAATTGGTTGGTGAAAAGTTTTACAAAGAAAGTGAGTGTAAATAAATTGTTAAAAATGTTGCAAAATTTAACAATTTCATCAAAATATTAACTAAAAATTTCAAAATAATTGAAAAATTCCAGAAATCTCAAAAACATCTAAAAACTACTTCAAAATCTGCCACGAGAACATCATTAATCACTTCGGTGGTCGGAATGAGCTGTTAAGCATTCGACTTTATCGATTGACAAGCTTTTTATTTGCATTTATCACTTGTTTATGCTTTACAATCAGTTTTTATGTTGATTGGCAAAATAATCCAGTTATGGTAGCTTATGATAACGAATTTACTGATACATCTGAAGTGAGCACTTAATTATTTATTTATTTATTTACTTTATCGTAATTAACATGATTACTTTATTTGCTTAGATTCCGTTCCCTGCCGTGACAATGTGCTACAACCCTAAAGTAGATTTAGATAAATTTGATGTCAAAAATGTTTCGAAATTTATTGATTTGGATGAGAAAGTTATTTTAGAACCAGGAAGTGAATTTTATTTGGAAACTTTATCTCATTTGTGTTCGTTTGGGTATCGGAGGTGTAACGTCAAGTCATGTGAGTAATTTTTGTAGCATGTTTCTTATGATAACTTAGGATTTACTTTATTAGGGGTCAGGTTCTAGATATTCTACCCTAGGTAAGGGTAACCTCTAGGGCATCCTATCTACCCAACCCTTATCTCACTGCTAGGTTCTAAATGTGGGGTAGGGTTCCCTAGGGTAGAGTAAGTGCTAGCGTAGGTGAAGGTAGGATAGGTAGAATGTCTCCTTAAGTTGTTACCCTGATAACACCTACTGATGATCCCAAAGTCAAATGAACTCTTTAGTTAATAGCAAGATACTAGGGACATCTACTCTAGAGAGGTGGGGGTAGGGTAGGTAGATACTTAATGGAAAGTAAACCCAAAACCGGGCTAAATTAAACTCAAATGATAATTTTTCAATTAACTTCCAGCCCAAAAGCCACGTAGATGCTACCAATCTTCACCATGCTTTCTCCAACTACACGACTTCAAGCTTAACATGAGTGGAGCTGATTATGTCAAAAGTTTAGAAGAAATTTCAGTTCTTGACTTTATAAATGAGCTTAAATTTGAAAATGACGATGATTTTTTCTACGAAAAGCCAATTTACCGTCGGTTGATTACTGAGGAAGGAATTTGCTACACAATTAATCTAAATGAAAATAAAAACATGTTTACGTCCCAAATGGCTGAATATTTGATAGATTTTAATCACTTGGATACACATTTTAATGATCTCACCAAACCTGAGCACTATCCAGTTCATGCATCTAAGTCTGGTCGCGAATATGGATTGACAATTTTGACAAAGGAACTAGCTGACAATTTCAATGGAATGTGTGCTATTAAGGATGGATTTAAGATCACTCTACACTCACCATTAACACATCCAAGAATGTCGACACACTTTATTGATGTTCCAGCTGATGACGTCACTATGATTGCCATAAAGCCTTTCGTCATCACAACATCTGAAAATTTGAGGCAATATGACCCAAAAATTCGTCATTGTTACTTTGAAAATGAGAAGAAATTGCAGTTTTTTCGTCATTATTCACAGTCAAATTGTGAGTACGAATGTTATATCCAGAGATTAATGACAACTTGTGGCTGTGTTGCATTCTACATGCCCCATGTCAGTGGATCTCGAATCTGTCAGTCAAGTGCTGAGAAATCTTGTCATTGTGATTTTCGTGAGAATTATGGACAACTGAAGGATTGTGACTGCCTGCCGTCCTGTAATTCTGTCACTTACGATACTGAAATCACGTCATCAAAAAGAGAATCGACATCTGAAAATATCGAACATGTTTCTGTGTATTTTAAAAAAGATTATTTTTTGAGGATTAAAAGATTTCAAGTTTTTGGATGGGCGAGCTTTTGGTCATCGATTGGAGGGTTTTTGGGGCTGCTGATGGGTGGATCTGTGCTGTCTATTTTTGAAGTGTTTTATAATCTTTTTATCCGGCACTGCTTTACTAAGAAAAATGAGATTTTTAAGATTGAATCTAGTAAAAGTGAGAATAAGGTTGCTGAGGTCAAGAAGAATGTCAAGAGGATGAGAAGCTCTCAAAGTTGTAGATTTTAAGTAACTGACTGTAAATTATTTAAATCTCCATAAAAAATAATTTTAAATAATTTTATTAATTTAATTTAAAATTCTAATTCCAAATTTAATCACAATTTAAATTTTCATGGTTTCTGACAAGCTTTAAGTGCAAAAAGTTGCAGCAGCACGAAGATCGGTGAACTCACTTCCATCCATTCCAAATTCTTCGTCTCATTCAGCTTCAATGCAATTAAATATTTAAAAAGTCCAGTCAATAAAATAAAATTTAAGCTCCAAAATATTTTATGGATTGCTGTTTGGTTATTGATGTACATCCTTAGTATCATAATAAAGCAGAAGTAAGCATTGAGGATGTCAGCACAAAACAGGACAGAAAATAATTTAAACCAATCAATTGTCGGCTTCTGATCACCTTGATTGACTCTATATGAGTCAATAAGGTCATGTGCAGTTCCGTTGTTCATCTGTTGTGGCTGGATCATCATGAAGTCAATTTGTCCATCGATTGTGAGTGTCAAGAGGATAGAAAAGATGAGAATTGAAATGAGATGAATGAGGATCTCGAACGGTGTAATTGACAGCCATCTGCTGATTTCGATCATCTTGAAGTAAGTTTTGACTTCGTTTCTGTCGTCGTGGGATGACATTGCTGGAGGACGGGGTTGGATGATTCAGTTTTTGATGACTTATTGTTGTATTATTTGATGTTTTGCTGATTTTTATGATTTATGCTGAATATTTCAATTCTCACATGTTTAGTTGGTATTCTGCAACACAATTATTATTTTTAGGGCTTTTGGCTTATCATAAGCATAGCTGTTCAATGAAATTTCACTTTTGTTTTGTGTATTTTTGATATTTTTGTTCAAAATTCCAGAGCAAGATCCAGTGAAGTCTAGTCAATAAAATTTGTACGAATTATTAAAACTAAAAGTAGTTTATTTAATATTAATCACAAAAAAGCCATTAATTTCATCAATTTAATCAACTTACCTTATTAATTTTAAACAAATCCAAATAAATTTTCAAAGTTTCAACAAACTTACTCTATTTTTTTCAAATTTCAATAATCTTTTGTATATTCGAATGATTTACAGCAATATTATCAAACAACAAAACTATTTAATAAAATAAAAGCATCTAACTACTATTTCTGATCGTAATTACTCTTAAATTTTAAAAAAATCTTTTATTTTCTATTATTTTGTTTTTGTTTACAAAAAATTTCTTACGTAAAAATTGAAATTACGTACGTAAAATTTTTATTTTCAGATAATACGCACTTATTTTTTTTCTCGACCATTACACGCACTGCTTAATGTTTCATTTCGGAACAACAATGATCTAAATTGAAATTTTTATTGATGTTTAAAGCAGAAAATTAAGACTGCTGATCATGGTTCTTAATATATTAGATTTAGTTGGATAATTTACCGAAACTAAATGCAATGAAGGGTCCGTTCAGTTATTACGTATCGCTTTTAGAGGGGAGGGGGTGTGAGAGTCTGTGACAATTCAAACAAAGGGGGGAGGGGGTCTGAAAAGTTGGTTTTTGCGATACTTAATAAGTGAACGACCCCTAAATACAAAAATTCCGTCAATCTTGGAACCTAAAATTGTCAAAACTCCTAAAATTATTGAAATTATAGCAAAAACCTTAATTTTAATGACATTGAGTCTTACCTTCCTTGCACACCCATCTGCGTTCCACATAATTTTCAACTTTCCCGTATTAAAAGCCTCGTGATCATGACAATCAATTTAATAAATTAAATCCGTTAAAAAATGCAAAAATTCATCACCGAATCTTGCATCAAAATATTTACCACCTGTTGATTTCCAACAATATTCAAGAAACAATAAAATAAATTCACAGAAAATTGACGATAAACGCCTCGTCGGGAGGTTATCAAGCAGATTGTAAGTAATCAATTATCACAATTTACTTTAAAAACCTTGACTTGATTACTTCAGCTGTTGAATCTGTCGTCGTTTTTCGCATGTGTTAACAATTCCAGTGAACAAAAGTATCACATATTGTAGCAAAAAATCAATAAAACTGTTAATGCTACTTTTGATTTTCGTTAGTCTCTTGGGTGATGTGGACATCTTCACATCTTAGATAAGTTAATTCAATTGTTGGATATTTATTCTAGAAAAACAAAGTAAGTTTGTGGATTTAATGGTGATTTGTTAAGTCAATAATTTGAGGATTTTAGGGAAATTGTCATGTGACTTGATGGAAAAATTGTGAATTAGAAACCTCAAAATGCAAATCAAAAAACTAGAATAAAATCGATCAAGGATGCAAAAAATATCCTCAATTAGCATTCTAGCAACAAATCCTCCTTAAGATCCGCAATGACATTTAACGACACCCCACTAATTTGCATCCTAAATTCTCAATTTTCTAGATGAAGACTTTAACACTTTTAGCAATCACACTTTGTATCTGTGCCATTGAGTGCGAAGATAACACAAAGCCAAGGTTTTTGTCAAAACCAATTCCGTCAAAATGCACATCACGTAAGTTTTATTGCTGATTATAAATGTTTATATTATTAAAAAGAGAATATTTTATTGAGTTTATCAATTAGCGAGTTTTTTTCCATGTTCTTGATTAAGTTTGACTTACTTATAAATTTTATTTGGGATTTTATTGGTGGCTTTTAAGTTTTATTGAGTAATATTCAAAAGTTTAAATTTAAAAAATGTGAAATTTAAATTTTAAGATTGAAATTTAAAAAAATTGAAATTTAAAAAAATTGAAATTTTAAAAAATTGAAATTTAAATTTTAAAAGATTGAAATTTAAATTTTAAAAGATTGAAATTTAAATTTTAAAAGATTGAAATCTAAATTTTAAAAATGTGAAATTTAAATTTTAAAAGATTCGAAATTGAGATTTAGAAATATTCGAAATTGAAATTTAAAAAATATAAATTTAAATTTAAAAAAATAGAAATAGAAATTTAAGAGAATATAAATTTAAATTTAAGCAAAAAGAGATTAAAATTTAAAAAAATTTAAATTAATATTTAAAAAAAATGAAATCAAATTTTAAAATAATTTAAATTTAGATTTAAAAAATAAATTTAAAAAAATTAAATGTAAAGAAATTTGAAATCTATACTAAAAAATTACAATTTAAACTAAAAAAGTGATATTTTAATTTTAAAAAATCAAATTTTATTTAATTAAAAATTAGAATTCTTATGAATTTTAAAATTTTCATTAAAATGTTATGTTTAGAAATACAAATTATTAATTTTTAAAAAAATTACCAACCCTTCAGCATCATTTTACCCAATCTCAAACCTCAGAACTATCCATTTGAAGTTCACTTATGTTTACCAACTCAATTATCACCTAAAAATCTTTTTACGCAATCCAATCACTTTCAATTTCACAATGTCGCCACATTCTTCATCATATTATCAAATAGTTGATGTGTTTACCGACTCGATGGTGTTAATTTAATTATTTGAAAAATAAATGGTAAATGATAAATATTCAGTCATTTGGCACAGTTTCTCGGAAATGTTTGAATGTCTTTTGGTAGATTGTGAGTCTTGGGGTACTAAGGAAGAATATTTGATTATTTTCATTAAATTTTACAAAACTTTCTTCAATTTCTTGCTAAAATTATCAATTTTCACTCATCCAGGTCCTAAAAAATTCTCATTCAATGGCCACAATTACTTCTACAGTGGACAAATCCCAGAATACCAAAATCAACGTGTCGACTGGTTAAAAGCAAGAAACATCTGCCGTGAATACTGTATGGATGCCGTGTCAATGGAATCACAAGAAGAAAATGACTTGATCATCAAGTTGGTTGAGTCAAATGATGTTCCTTACATTTGGACGTCTGGAAGGTTATGTGATTTTGAAGGTTAGTTAGAACTGCTTAAAAGTCCAAATTTTTTGATCTAATCAAAAATAATAATTTCAGGCTGCGAAGGACGCTCAGATTTACTACCACTCAAAATTAACGGCTGGTTCTGGTCAGCAGATCGTGTTAAAATCCAACCAACAAATCAGAAACCAATTGGATGGGCTTACAATCCATTTTCACAAACTGGACACAAGAAGGAACCACAACCAGACAATGCAGAATATGACATCAACAAGACCCCAGAATCATGTTTGGCTATGCTCAATAATGTCTATAATGATGGAATTGGATGGGTAGGTTCCTAAATATTTCCCTAAATTGTGAATAATCTCAAAATCTTTGTTGAATCTTCCAGCATGACGTTGCCTGCTATCACGAAAAGCCATTCGTCTGTGAGGACAGTGATGAGCTTTTAAAATACGTTGCACAGACCAACCCAGGCATCCAATTGTAAATATCATCATCAAGGTGGAAATCAAGGCTGTAAGACACAATTTGCTACTCCCAAAGGACAAAAGCTAGAATTTATAAACATTTGTACATTTTAAATATTATGCATTAATCTACTAACATTAAGTGTTCAGCTCATGTTGTTTGCCTTAAGGATATGAAAAAAATGAAAACTTTCAACTGTTTTAGAAATAAATAAATAATGGAAAAAATTGATGAAAATGTTTTTCTTGGATTTTCTGGTCATGTGTAACATTTGGGGTACGAAGAAGTGAATTTTCTTTGTCTTTCTGATATCGAGAAACTATACTTGTGATAAATCCTTGAAAATAAAATTCTAATTTTATGGCTTTATATCAAACCAATTTTCCCAAAAAAAGCTATCAAAGCTCAATATTCTTTTTTCTTTATCTGTTCCATTTTCAAAAACATTTCACTGATCATTGTCTTCCAAAGTTTTTAGATGCAACATTGAAACTGAGTCAGTCGGCATCAATTTTTGTAAACATAAACAATCTTTGATTTTTTTGATAAATTCAAAATTTGGTGTTCCTATTAAAAAGTGATTGATATTGTCTGAAATTTATCAAATTTTTGAGTACAAGTTCATTAAAAGCTAACGAACATTAAAATTCTCAACCTTAGTTAGTAAAATTCTCTAAAATAAAAAAAATAAGTCATTCAACTTTAATCTTATTTTCAAGGTTGATTTTGTTTTGTGTTGTGTTGAGAAACAATGGATAATCTACCTGATCATTTGTTGGTGGAAATTTTCGAATATTTAGATGCAAAAAATATTAAAAAGGTGGAAAAAGTCAGTGAAAGGCAAGTTTATTAAATTAGTTCTTATTTTCTTAAATTTAATATTTACATAAATTAAAAATTGAATATTAGAACTTTTTTTTGAGATCATGAAGAGGCTGTTGACTTATGATGTTCAAAAACAATGAATTTGTGGTCAAAAATAAACCATAGATTTTAGAAAGTTCTATTTTTTGAGTCTACATTACCCTCTCCAGGGGGTATCCAGAAATTTTACGAAGCAGGAAGTTTGAAACTTTTTTTATGTGGACAGGAAATTTTATTTGGGACAGGGGTATTTGGTTTTTTTTAAAAAAACCTAGAAAAATAAAAAAAAATCACAAAAAGGAGACCCTTAAAGTCCTTCTACGAATACGCTTCTAACCCCATGACTCCCTCCCCTATAACCTCCCCCACTACAAATGAATAACCCCTAAACAAGCAGCTGAACTTAACTGATAATATTTAATTTTCTTTCCAGATGGAAAGACATAATAACATCATCATCACGAATTATGAGAAAATTCACAATACTTTCCTATGAAAATCGAGATGATAGCTTATCTTTTGATTTAGACGATCAAATAGAAGATAGAAACTTACAAATAAGTCAACAATTTGATAAACTAGAGGATGAAATGAGGCAACATTCTTACAGAAACGTCGTCGTCTTCTTTCCAGAGATTTCATTGATGCCCAAAGAGAGGTTCTTGGAAATTGTGCAAAACTGCTTTACGAGAATTGAGAAAATTAAATTTATTTTACCGGATAATTATGTTTTGATGAGAACTTTAAGGTTAGTAATATTAAATTCTATCTTTTTGGTTTAAAATAAGAAGTAAAACTACAAACGTATGTCAATAGTCAGTTACCGGTTCAGGGCACATTTTCTCAGGTACGCCTTATACTCTAGGGTATCCCCTAGCATACACACTAGGGTATATCCTAGCGTACATCTGAGAAACCGGGCCTTGGGGAACAAATTCCCTTCTCAATTTTCTTTCATTTATCTGATTTTTCATCATCCCAAATTCACATTCTATTTTCTCCCACAGATTCGCATCATCAACCTTAACAGAACTTAAATTCCATCCAGTTAATGACGATAATTTTGATGACTTTGATCCAATTCTGCTGCCAAAGCTAAAAACCATAGAAATTAAAGGATCAACAAAAATTCTCAAATACCTTCAAGTACCAAAGCTAAAGAAGCTTGCGCTGCAGAATTGTGAAAATGAAAATCAAATCTTAGAAAATTTCCTTCAAAAATCAAAAAGCATCAAAAAATTGGAAATTGATTCAGAATTTCCTGAAAATTTGACAAAAATTCCTTTCAATTTGGAATATCTTGAGATCACAGACATAAGGACTCCAAATTTTATGACACTATTCAAGAATTTTGTCATTCCTCATACAAACAGTCTAAAGGTCCTTAAGATAAGCCAAAGAACTTCAGACTGCAAGGAAATTTTGGCATTTGTCATTAAAAATTTGAGGTTAGAGACTTTAAAGTGCTTTGGACGACTCGAAATCCATCAAAATACTGAAATTTTGGAATTAATCACAAAAAATTCTACAATAAAGAACCTTGATATTGGATTCAGTGCCTACAACCGCAACTCAATTGTTCATTTAGACAACATGGACATGGAACTAAAAATCATCAAAAAATGCACGAAACTTGAAAATTTAAAAATTGATTATTTAAATGGAAAATTTGAAAATTTCCTCAAAGAAATTCAAGGCAGCAATTTTACGAATTTTGAGGTTAGATTTGGAAATTCTGTGGAACCAACTGGAATCAAATATGAGAAACTTGAAGTTTTGTGTGTCGAAAAAATTAAATTTGAAACTGAAATGAAAAGTCTTGTGAACTTTACAGCTGGATTTCCAAATATTAGGAAATTGTCGTTTGAACTTCTTACAATTCACAGTTATGTCTCCATCATGCTTAATCATTTCAATCAAATCTTCAAATCATGCAGCAAGTTAGAAGAAATTGAGATCAAAAAATTATCAGGAACTGTGGATGATTTGTTTGAGTCATTTAGATCAGAATATTGCCAATTAAAATTGTTGAAAATTGGAGCTTCAAATATATCAGAAGTAAGGAAGATTGAGGATAAATTTAAGGATGCCCCATATCAAGTGAAAGTATTCTCAATTTCTGATCAAAAGAAGGTTGAATGGGACAAGTTTGGTAATTCTTATGACCTGTGTATTTATAATGATGATGATTATTGATGTTATACTAGGGTAGTATAGGTGGGGTACTCTAGGGTGTCCTAAGACATCCTCTAGGGGTACCCCATCTATTTTACCCTAGGACTTACCATACCCTATACTGGGGTATCCTTGGTGGAGTGTAGGGGTACACTAGGGTATACTGAATTTTCTGTTTTATTGTTTCTATTTTATTTAACTTTTATTATGTTTTAAAATAAAAAAAGACACAATTTATAAAAAAATTAAAAAAAATATAAATTTCACTAAGATATTAAATGTCCATCCCTTGTTAACCTCAATCCACCTCATTTATTTCCAAGGAACCTCTTAACATTCTCAATAAACACATTCAAGTCATCATTGTAGTCCTTAGCATATCTGAGCTCACACATCTTGACGCTGTCTGTTTCACCCATAATTTTGCAGTACATGCAGCTGCTGTAAGCATTTTGAATGGCTAAAGCCTCAGTTGTCCTGTTATTGTTGCAGTTAGTGACAAGTTGTATCCATTCCTTATCCTTGCTGATTTCTCCATCGATGCATTTTTCAAAAACTTTGCTTGCATCATTTTCACTTTTGATTCTGTTAAAAATGCAGACATCGATGCTTTTAACCTTCTCAATTGTTATTGGACGAGCTGCAATTTTGACGCAGTCTTCGAATATTTGTGTGATATTTAGAAGCTTTGTATCCCTGGATGAAGCACAGTTTTTAAACTTTTGGCGATATTCGTCCTTTTCTGAGATTTTAATTTTTACACATTCTTCAAACTTTTTCATCTTTTCAACACCTTGATCATGCTTCTCACGCTCACAACTACTGAATCTCTTCTCTCTGGCCTTTTCGTTCATAATCTCACAAGCTCTACACATGTGCGAGTTCGTCCTCAAGTCAACAAATGTAAGATTCTCGAATTTTGTAAAATTCTCTTTAAAATAAACCAAATTGTTCTCATTCAGCGAGATTTTCTTAATTTTTAGATTATTTCTGAAGAAATTGTCCTCAATTCTCTCAATCTTGTTCATGTCAACATGGAATTCGATCAGATTTGTTAATTTGTAGAGGGTTTGTGGCTGCAGATAGTCGATGTCATTTCCATACAAAAACAGGACTTCTAGATTTGTAAGATTCTCGAATGTATCTTTTGGGAAATTTTTGATCTTATTCGCGCCTAAAATAAGGACCTTGAGCTTTGTCATTCCCTTAAAATCCTGGTTCCTGATGTACTTCAACTTCGATCCAACAACTTCAAGCTTCTCCAAATTCTTCAACTTTTCACCAATTTTTTGCGGTAAATTTTCAGTCATGTCGTTCGATTTAATCACCAAAACTTTAATCTGTTCCAATTTTACATCTTTATTGATGTCAAAGCCTTGAACTTCCGTTAACGTTGAGTAATTTAATCCACTTGTCATGCTACAAACAACACCGCAACCATCCTTATCAGACAAACATGATTCGGATGATGAAACTTGACACTTTAATGTTATGTTTACAACAGAGCACTCGACTATGTTGAGTGTGGTCGCGATAAGAATAATTAGAATAAACGGCGGAATTTTCTTCATCACTGAATGAGGTTTTTGAGAAGACTGAGGGAATTTTGAGATTTTTGATTAGTTTTATTTGAGAATTTTGCAATTTGTTTCTGGAAAATATGAACTGAGTACAGTGAGATTATGTTTGATGTCAATCTCTATTCAAAAATATTCTGTGTCTCATTATGATGAAAGCATCTTAATCTTCAGAAAGCGAGACAGACTAAAATTTAAAATATTTGTACCATTCGAATGTCAACCGTCTTTTTCCATTGATCATCCTGGATGTATAAATTTTTTTACAAATATTCGGCTTTATAATTTTTTTTCCTATGCTCGGTATATCCTAGGGTAACTCTAGGGCTATGGCCTAGGGTACCCTTAGTAAACACTAGGGTATATACTTAGGAGTAACCCCATGGATATACCCTAGAATATACCGAGCAACCGTCCCCTGATGTCAATGAAACTAATGCAAATACTTCAAGTTGAATGTTAAAAAAGGACTTATATTCCTAGTCAACTGTCCCTTGCTCCACCATTGACCTGTTTTGTGTCAAATTCAGGTTTGCTGCACGGAAGGTTATCTGATATCACAACTATGGCAAAGATTTTTTTAAATACATTATTTAAAAAGAAAGCTTAATTTAAGAACATTTTCCAAAATAACAGTCAACAACCTTTCAAAGTTAATAGTCAACTGGCCAACCTTGCAGTTATTTTGTCATGTAGAAAAGAAAATTCTAACTAAAAGCTAGCCGGCTTCCAGTTTCTGGTGTGATTTCATTATGAAATAATTCAAACAGCTACTTCTGCCAGTTTTATATGATTTAAAATTCATGATATTCACTCATTGACTGATCAAACTGCACTAAAATCACCTCAGAAATAAAAAAAAATGTTCTTTCAAGTCAGTCTATAAAAAAATCCAATTATCCACCTCAAAGGAATTAAACCTGAAGCATAATTCAACTCTACTTTCAATTTTACTTAATTTTCCCCGACAGAAAAGAAGGAAAAATTAATTTTATTGTTCTCGTTAAGGCCTCATTCTAAAATGTTATCAAACTCACGACTTTTTTAATTAGAATCCATTGAGGAAAGTGCTAAGTCAACTAATGTATAAAAACCGTTGACTTTTCAGTCCTTCTTTCTAGTTGTAGTCGTCATCTACTGTCCAAGTCGACCACAAGCAGCCACATAGGAACTAAAAATGAAAATTTTTGTCTTGATTTTCATTCTGAATTTGATTTTTAATGTTGAATTTTTGAAAGCAGGAACACCGACTTATTATCCAATTATGGAAGTGCCACCATCCACAGGAATGCGAGTACTTGAAGCTCCAAGAACAGATGAAGAGAATGTTAAGTCAGTTTTTGAAGCACTCGTTGTTGGAGACATAGATCAAGTTATTGAGAATGCAGAGAGAATTAAGGAAAAAGTTGAGCATAATCAGGAAGCACAGTCATCTCTAGAAAAAGTTGTTAATGGATTATTTGAAAATAAGGATGCGTCGTGCTAATTGGAAGTAATTTAAAGTTTCTTAATGCCGGGGTTGATTTTTGTGAAAATTTTAATTTTGTGTAAAAATTTTTGTGTTGAAAAAATAAACAAATTTTTAAAAATTAAGGTTGAGTGTATTTTTCTTTTTGATTTGATTTGGAATTTTAAAAATTTCAAATTTTAAGAATTTTAAAAAAGTTCAGAATTAGAATTTTAAAAAATTAGAATTTTAAAAATTTAGAATTTTAAAAATTTAGAATTTTAAAAATTTAGAATTTTAAAAATTTAGAATTTTAAAAATTTAGAAATTTTAAAAATTTGGAATTTTAAAAATTTAGAATTTTTTAAAAAATTAGAATTTTAAAGTTTAGAATTTTAAAAAATTTAGAATTTTAAAAATTTAGAATTTTAAAAATTTAGAATTTTAAAAATTTAGAATTTTAAAAATTTAAAATTTTAAAAATTTAGAATTGTAAAAAATTAAAAATTTTAAAAAATTAAAAATTTTAAAAAATTAAGAATTTTAAAAAATCGAGAATTTTAAAAATTTAAGAATATTGAAAATTTAGAATTTTAAAAATTTAAGAATTTTAAAAAAGTTTATAATTTTAAAAAACAAGATTTTTATAATTTTAAGAATCTTAAAAATTTAAGAATTTTAAAAACTAAGAATTCAAATTTTTTTAGAATTTTAAATATTTAAGAGTTTCAGAGATTATAACTGTAATTTGCATTCAGATGTGCAGCTGATGATGATGACGAAATCACAATTTTAGTTTGAAATAAGATCATTGACACATTTAACATATGCTTTTTTAAAATTTATAAACCCTTACAAAATTGCAAACAATTAAAATTAAAAACTAAATTACAAAAAATAATAAAAAAAACTACACGATTACCTTCAATTTTATAATAAAAAAGTGACACTAATTAAGTTTAATTTATAGCTTTTTTATTAAACAGAAAATCATTTTGGTAGTAAATTGTTTAATTAAGAAAAAAAAACCTTAGTTTTATTGCTACTTTCTTCAATGTTTGTCGTTTAAAGGTTATTAAGTGAATGAGAACAAGAGTACATGAATGAATTATTTTGAAGGAAAGTAATGTGTAATGGAAATGTCTACTTTTAGGCGAAATATACGAAAAATGCTAAAATACAATTTTAAATTACAAATTTTTGAGTTTTTTGAATTTTCAAAAATTAAACTTCATTTTTCCTAATTTAAGTCTATTTTCCAAAATATTTTAATATTCTGTTATTATTGCAAAAATTTGACCATTATATATTTTCTCTAAAAATAAAGACTATGCGGAGGTCCATTAAATTATTCATTTTCCTCTAAAAATAATCAAAAGACTTTCTTCTCCTTCCTTCTCTTTGGCTGAGGGGTCATTCACTTATGACGTCCATCAAAAAATGGGATTTTTAGACCCTCCTCCCCCCCCCCCCCCCCCCCTTGTCACAAATTTTTAATTCAAAAAAATTTCTTTAATATAAAGTGTCACAAAATCTCAGACCCCCCCTCCCCCCTAAATCATGGACGTCATAAGTGAATGACCCCTGATGAAAAAAATATTTTCTAAGAAGAAAATGAAATAAAAAAATCAGCAGAACATTTTAAAAAAATCGCTCAGTCCTGAGATAGCATATCGGTTGATCAGTTGACATCGTAAAATTGCTCGACAATTATAATTTTTAAGTCATGTGAAAATACAAGTTTTTCTTAATTTTGGATCCACATTAATATAAAAAACTGATATTTGGAAGCATCAGGTAAAAATTTAAATTAAATTGTGAAAAATTATAAGAATTTAGGGAGTTTTTTTAAATTTGAAAATGGTAAAAATTAAGGAAGATATTTTAAAATGATGACAGAATTCAATGCTGTTCCTGAAAATAAAAATTTCATGATGGCAGTAACTCGCACTGATTTTCGTACTTTCTAAATTTAAAAATAACTTCCAATTTTTAAATTTGGCTTTTTAAAAATATTACATTATAATTATTTTCAAAATTTAATTTCTCTGCAAAACAATATAGCATCGATAGCTTAAAAATTGACATCTGAAGAAGATTCTGGACAGTGACTTTCGTCATCAACATCACAAATAAAGCTGATAGAAATATCTTTTTGATGCAAAAATGAATAAAAATTCTTCATAACATGAGCTAGCAATTGAGTTAGATTCAAAAGCTTCATAGATGCCCTACACTTCACAATGGGGTAAAAGGATATTATCATCATAATAAAATGAACATTCTATTACAAGTATTGTACAAACTGGTACTTTAGAATCCAAATGGAATTGTTTCATTAAATTAAATTTGCAGTCGAAATTATCAACGTGAACCTAAATGTCATCAGCAATGCACTGAATCTTTAGCACAGCAAAGGATATTTGACTCGAACAGCAAACACTTCTCAAACATAAAATCACGAGAAAAATCATAAAAATTTACACAAAGTTCACGCAAAAAATAAAATTTATCAAAATAAAAAAACAGCAAAGATAAAAGAACGCGTCGTTACATATGCTTTTATTTTGCTATAAATAATCTTTTTTCAGTAGCATTTCTTGGCAGGAGGCCACATGTTTATCTTGTGTAATGACAATTTTCATGTTTACTGACAATCTTGTAGAATTGTGCAGAAAATAATTGAAAAGTTGAAAGACCTTTTGTGGATTTTGATGAATTTGTAGTCATTTAGAATGAATAAAAATTTATTATTTCAAATGCTCCAGACTTTGTCTAATTTTGAAAAATTCTTATTTATTAATAACATTTGATTTAAATTAGGAAAAAAATTAAAGAATTCAATTTTGAGCTTTATTTACCTTAAATAATAATGGAATAAAATATATGACCCAAAAGGCATATAAATATTAACACGTGGGATTTAGCTATGGCCAACATTTTCACTCGAATCCAGTACCAAGCTAGCACCACATCGACCCCATGCCGGAATATTTAATGTGCCATTTGGGTAATTTTAACACAGTACCAGTTCAATCATGCTAGTTTACGACTAATTGTAATGAAATTTTAGGTATAAGTTTATAGATTCGAATGCGACACCACCAGCCATGATATGATGAAATAGAATAAAAACATTGGATATACTGCTAATCCTTTACGGTTTTCTGGTTGACTGTCGCCCATGAATTTCATTGAAGCTAAAATAAAAGAATTAATAAATTTAATGAATTATTGGATTAGTTTTAGATCAAAGCAGGGGTGTATCTAGTGGGAGGGGTTTGAATCATGCCATTTTTTAGGCTGGTATTGATTTTTCAGGTTGACCCCCTAGATATACCTCCGGATCATGGACCAAAAGAGTTACAGTATGGACTCAAGATTCAAAACAGACCTCAAAAAAAACATCCACAAAACAATACAAATTCAAAATAACTTCACTCACCAAAGGTAGCCCACAAAAATCCACCAGCAGTCACAACCATCCTTATAATGAAATAAAAGTACGAATGTCCAAAAATAAGAATTATTCTACATGCAAGTAAGGCAATAGCCAATGGTGTCAGGCAATATCCAAGCACACAAACGGATTGAAAAAAGGAAATTTGTCCACCGAGTAGTTTTGAGTTTAACGTCACAACCATTGCACCAATCCACACAATCACAAAGACTTCAGCAAATTCAGGACCGCCATCATTGACATTTATGTCGTCAGTTGATGAGCCTTGAAGGATTGTGGCCATAAATGTACATAGGACAAGTGGACCCCAAAGATCCCATTCTTTAAGTAAACTATTCTTGTCTGTCGGGTATAGGACGTGCTTGAATTTTTGACCAACTGCTCGGACGTCTCGGAGCTACAAAAATAATAAAAATTTATTGGCACTGCCACCTCATCTGAATATTTTATTACTTACGAATGTTTCTTTGATTGGCTCATCTAAGGAACTGAAATCTGCTGCACCTGGCTGCTTCTTACTTGATGATGTGTTGGATGGAACTGTCAGGCTACCGGTTAGGTCTGATGAATCTAAATCCTCAAAAATCTACAAAAGAAATTGATGAAAAATTTGAATTTTTAAGTATTTCGTTGACTTACGTCAAGTTTTGCTTCCTCCATGGCCATATTGAGGTCAATCTTTTGAATACTCTACTTAATACTAGTGGAATTAATCAATTTTATTAGAAATAAATACAAATTTTTAAAATATTCTTCAGTTCTTCCACTGTTTTTGTTATCAGTTTGTATACGCAAAGAAAAAACTTTGTGCACTGAACGAAAAAAAATTTAAATTTATTTTGAACGTTATCAAAAAGAGTAAATAAATATATTTTTAGAATTAATATATTTTTTATTGAAAACGAATAAAATATAATTAACAAAATCAAATAAAAATTTTTTTTTTTCAAATTTAAATGGTAAATAAATAAAGAATAAATTAAATAATCTCGAATACATCTCCTAGCTTGTGAGTGTTAGCATCGAAATTTTCAATGAAATCTGATTTCACAATAAGTGAAATTCACAAGGAAGTATTACTGCTGGTCAGTTTTTGAGAGAAATTGAGACAAAAATTGGGTATAAAAAATTCTTTGAGTAATTGAAAATGTGACAGCATTAAATTTTTCTCATTTGTAGTCTAATCATCAAATCATCAGCTTTGTTGAAACTTCAGTTAGTGTACTTTGGACTTGAAAAATATTTAGTAAATTTAAACTATTTTAATAGTGAAAAATCAAACTTCATAATTGTGAGTATTTAGATAAAATTTGTTTAAAAAACTTAAATTATTAAAAAATTCACAAAATTGAAAAATTAATTTCTAAATCTAATACATTTATGAGATTTTGAAGTCAGCCATTAATAACGTGGATTTCTCTAAATATTAATTTAAAAAATATCAAAAATTGGTTAATTCAGTTTTTTAGTGGCCTCTTACAAGTTTGGTACAAAACATCTATTTTAAATTTATATTTTTATTTTAGGTAAAAATTAAAGCTGTGAAAAACATTTTGCTGAGTGTGCTGAAATGAAAGAAGATTGCGAAAAAGAAGTCTTGAAGTTGCTGGATATTTTAAGCCCTAATTTTATTCCAGTCAAAGAGGATGTCATCATCAAATTGTCGAATGAAACCAGGAACAACATCCACGTAAAATCCCAAAAGTGCTGCAAAATCCTGAAATTCTCTTCCGAGTGGAATTTTGATGAAGTTTTGTCAAAAATTTCGAGATTAGAATCATAAAATTATCCAAAATTGTTTATTTTTATCGTGGAGGCTGAGAATTTTGGATTTTTGGAGTCAATAAAGGAAAAATCAGCAGAAAAAGTGAAAGTTCTGCAGGAAAATGTGCTAAACTTCATTAAAAATCGTCCAATGGTTCTGCAGCTGACATCAAAGGATGAAAAAGTTACAAAAATTTACTACAAGGATGAATATTCTGAAGAAATTCAGGAAATGAAAGAACAAGATGAAGAAATGACAGACTTTGATGACTTTCCAACATTCTTGTGGCTGTATTTGAGAGGAAAAAATGAGAATTTCCAAAATAAAATGCTGGAAAAGTTGCCAAAGGTCAAAAATTCATTACTAATTTTGAGGTTCTTAAGAATTTTAAAGTTCCGGGAGAAGTTTTTTATGAGATTAATCCTCAAATGTTCAGCTGAGGGCTCAACATCAGATATTTTGGCTATCATCGATGAAAATTTTGAAGAAAATGAAGAAATTCAACTGAAATATTTCTCAGATATTCCTTATAATTTTATCTTAATCCTTGAAGCTGCAGTTGTAAGTGGAAATCAGGAAGTAAAAGAATTTTTGGTGAAATATTGCAACAAGCTTCCATTTTATGACAAAGTAAAAATTTCTTCAGCAGCATACAATAATAACAAATTTAATACTTTGTGTGATTTGCTGGAATTTTGGGATTTTCCATTTCCTAGTTATCTTGATCCAGTTTTAATGACCAATGTAAGACTTCTCAACATTATGAAAAGTCGTGATATTTTTTTCATGGACATTCTTGCTGAAGATCTACCTAAAATCGAGAATTTTCTTCGAAATAATCCAAATCTTAAATTTGCATATGATCCAAGAAATCAATCAGCTTTCAGCAATGCTCTAGAATCAAAAAAATTCAAGTCATTTTCACATCTGATTGATATTTCTTATCAAAACTTGAATGAACACGATTTTAAAATTTTAACAGCAAATGGCAGGAATATAAGCAAAATTATTGCATCAACATTGGAAATTCAAGAAATAGAAAATTTAATTGACAAAATCAAAAACAAGACAGATTCAAAATTCATCCGTGAAGCATTTAAAATGAAAAATGATCAAGAGGAAAATATTTTTTCCGCATTAATTCAATCCGGATGTACAAGTGTACAAAAGTTCAAATGGTTGATTAAATTTATGAAAAAGTTCTTAGATTCATCTGAAATAATTAAGATAATGAAATGCGGTAAATACAATAGTTTATTTGTCTGCGTGCAAAATGAAAATACAAGACAGCTGGCAATTTTATTTGAAATCTTTAAAAACATTTTTGATTCATCACAAAAATTCAAAGATTTTGTCAGAATAAAATATCCTGGAAGTAAAAAAGATATCCTTCATTTTACTTCAAATTGGAAGACAAAGGAGTCACATCAGACATTGATGAGACTCTTGCTCAAAACTTTTGATGATCGAGATGAACTAAAGGATTTTTTCATGCAAAAAGACGATCTTAATAATAATTTCATTCATCATCTTCTTATCAATGATGATACGGGTTATTCTGATCAAATCTTCACCAAACTTAAAGAAATATTCAACAATGATCAATATTCACAAATTTTAAGATCAAAAGGACAAAAGGACTACAGGAACTTACTGCAAGTAGCTGCATATAAGTTGAATTATATCAATCAATTTCAAACTGTCTGGAAGAATATTGTAGATTATTTAGATCCTTTGAATTTTTTTGACATGATCATACATGATTTAAGTGGAGATAACATTTTAGTCAATTCGATTAAATTTAAATCAATTGACATTTGTGAATTCATATTCAATGAGATTAAAAGAATTGCAGATCATGACAAACCACAAATACAGAATAAGCTCAAGAAATTGATTATGCACAGCGGCAAATGTGAAGCCAATATCGCTCACTTTCTCGTTGTTTATAATTATAAATCAGACAAGATTGAGATAGTGTTCAAAAAACTAAAGGAAATCTTAATTCAAGATCAATATGAAGAAGTTTTAAAATCAAAAGGTTACGTGGGAAGAAATTTACTTCAAAAAGCTGCATGTTCCTCAAAAGACATCAAAATGCATCAAATTTTGTGGAAAATATTTCGTGATTTTTACAAATCTGATCAAGAATTTTTGGAATTTCTCAAGGAAGTTGACAATCAAAGCAACAATGTCTTTCATCTTGCTGCATGCTTTACATCCAAAGAGATTTTTGAATTTATAATAAAATATCTTGAAACAACAACATCAAATGAAGAAATTAGAGAAATCTTTAAGACATTGGGACAGGCAAACCGAAATTTATTAAAGTCGGCAATTACATGTAATGAATCTGTTGAACTTCATGAGTATTTGTGGACTATAATAAAAAAATATTTCAATTCACAAGAAATTTTGGACATGATACAACATTTTGATTATTATGGATATAATCATCTATTCTGTGCTGTTGAAGTCAACACAAAAGAAACTTGGGAACTGACATGGAATGAAATTAAGAGCATTTTTACCGCAACTGAAATCAATTCAACAATTCAGCAGTACCTGAGTTGTGTCAACAACAGTCACGAAAATTTTCTTCATAAGTTAGTAAACTTCAAAGATTCATTAAAGTTGAAACATTTTTGGTCGGAATTGGAAAATTATTTTACAAAACAGCAAATCAAAAATTTATTAAGTCAAAAAACTTTAAGCGATGAACAAAATGTTTTGCAATACACATTGTGGTGCGAAGAAATAGAACTTATTGGGACATTTTGGATATTATTGCTGAATACTTTTGAAAATCGAGAAGAACTGAAGGATTTAATAATGCAAAATGATAAATATGGAAATAATTATGTTCATTGTCTTATAAAAATCGATAAACTAGAAATAATTGAATTTATATTCAGGAAAATTAAAGAAAACTTCAATGATGATCAAAATGAAGAAATTCTGAAATCGAAAGGAAAATTTGGAAGAAATTTACTTCAAAATGCTGCATGTTACTCAAAAGACATCAAAACACATCAATTTTTGTGGAAAACATTTCGTGATTTTTACAAATCTGATCAAGAATTTTTGGAATTTCTCAATCAAATTGATATCGAAAACAATAACATCTTTCATCTTGCTGCATGGTTTTCGTCAAAAGAGATGTCAAAATTTATGATTGATGAGCTTGAAAAAATTGCATCAAAAGAAGAAATTAGAAATATTTTGAGAACTTTAGGATTTATGGGTAAAAATTTATTGCAGTTGGCAGTGCTCGATAACAAATCTGTTGACTATCATAAATATTTGTGGAAAATAATTCGAAAATATTTTCCTGCCTTCGAAATTCTAAAATTAATAAATCACTGCGACGTGATTGGAGATAATATCCTGCATAATACTGTTTACTGGAGCACAAAAGATATCGCTGAGTTTATTTGGAATCAAATTAAAAAACTCCTTACAACAAAAGAGGAACAATTTGAATATTTGAAGAAAAAAGGACACCATTCACACGATCTACTTCAATTGTCTTTAAAAAATCAATTAAAAGATCCAGAAGTCTGCATTTATTTTGAAAAGATCATGAACGAAATTACAAAAGATTAAGAATAAAACTAATTTTTGAATTACCAATTTGTTAAATTTTTTAAAACAATTTTTTTCTTTGTTATAATTAGAAATATTAGTTTTCAGATATTTTTCAAAGTTATTAATAAATTTAATCAATATTTTTAATATTGTCATTTAATTTTTGTTAGTTAAATTAGTTTTGTTTATTTTTCAGCGAATTGATTCTCAAAAAATCATAATTCAGTTTTAATTCCATTAATCCAGTCATTAAACTTCAAGACATTTGTAAAAACTGAATAATTGTCAACATCACATTCATGATGGGCGTCTCTGAGTGACGACGACACAATTCCACGAAGATAATAAACATTTCCAGCCATTACAAAAACTCCGCCACCACTGTCACCTTTGCACACTCCAACGCCTTTGCCTAAACCTCCACAAAATGTTCGTCCACTTGAAATTCTTGCTAGATTCTCATTTGATCGAAAACATTGTTGATTTGTGTAAATTGGAGTGTCAATAACTTTTGGAATATTTTCATGCTTTTTAGACAAATCTTCACTCTTTCCATATCCAACAGCAACACCATTCGTTATCTCAGCAATTCTTCTTGTTGTAATTAAGCAAATCGGTTGAATAAAAGGCGTGAATGTCACTTCTCCAATCAGAACTAGAACTGCAATGTCAGCATCATATTGAATAGCTTGATACAGCCAATCTGGATGGATTTCAATCTTTTGAATAGCAAAAATACTTCTGCCAGCTTCATGGTAAATGTTAAGGTCATATGCACCCAAAAGAGCGACAATGTCTTGAGCTCTGAATGGTTCTCGGACATTCTTTTCTTGCATGCAGTGAGCAGCTAAAAATTTGGTAAATTGGGGTTGGTTTTAATGCAGTGAAATATGATTTATAATTTTAGGTGAATCAAGCTACCTGTTACGACTTTACGGTTGGATACAAGGACACCACCACAGAAATAAGATTCAGATTTGAGGAGAGCAGCCGTCCTGTTTGTAAATAAATGATTATCAATTATCTGAGTGTAGTGGCTAAGCATGGGGAAGGTGAGGTCAAGGTCACGGCACGGTCACCTTTCACAATTTTACTTAAATTTTTAATTTAGCCTTTAGTGTTCTGGCTACACCCTGGATATTTATTAAAATATTTCTAAAACAGATACTCACCAAGGATAATCACCACGAAAGACATGCTTACCGCCGATGATATTTCCTTGACCAATTATTTGTCTTCCACATTCCAGAGTATTCTGATTATATTCTACATGAGGTGTTTCTTCAATATCGTAGTAATTATCAATATAAGATGTCTCTGGTACAGTGGTTGTAGACTTGGTTGTTCTGGGCGTTGTCGTCCATTTAGTTGTTGTCCATTTAGTTGTTGTCCATTTAGTTGTTGTCTTTGTTGTTGCTGGCTTATAAGTAGACCAAGAGGTTGTTGCCTTAGTTGTATACCTCTTAATTGTAGCTTTTGGTGTATAACTTCGATAAGTAGTTGTTGTTGTCCTAACAGGAGCTTGACTTGTCCATGATGAATATGCTATCGATGAGCTGCGTTGTCGATAGTTGCCGAAGCATGTCTTCATGTTTGTCTTCATATTTGACCTGTTAAGGATGTATTTACTGCATATATTATGTGACAGATTTATGGTTGTAACTGGAGTTTTGTCGATAATTTTCTCATCAAATGAATTTATTTTATTTTGTTGGAGTTCCATTGACTTTAAATAAGGATGAGAAGCAAATGAGTCAGAATGGATTGTTGTGAGTTTATTTTGATTTAGTTCCAATGATTCTAGACTTCTGAGTTGACTGAAGACATTGGCAGGTAAGTCAGTGAGCTCATTTCCGCCTAGATTGAGCTTCTTCAAGCTGTAAAGACCGTCAAAGCAGTGTGGATCTAAATAGCTGATTTTATTGAATGACATTAAAATTTTCTCCAAATTTCTGATTCCTTTAAATGCATTGTTGGGTAAGGTTGTGATTTGGTTGTAAGACATGCTCAAAAGCTTTAAATTCTGCAAATATGTGAACCAATCTGGGATTATTGTCTGTAACTTATTGTTGTCTAAGTACAAAACATTAAGTTTGTAGAGTGAATTGAAGACATTTTTAGGCAGTGATGAAAGTCGGCTTTGAGTTATTCTAAGCAACAAAAGTTCTCGTTGATTAACCAAAAAGCTTTCAGGCACAGTCGTCAAATAATTCCCCAAAAGAGTCAAAACCTTCAATTTTAAATTCCCGATGAATAAATTTTGAGGTACTTGCTGCATCACGCTGTGTTCTATGCCAAATATCTCCAAATTCCTGCAATTTCTCAGTGCATGATCATCAATTGACTCAATGTCTGCTTCAGAAACATAAATGCTCAGTAATCCTGGAAATTTCTGACAGAAAACCGACGAAAACTTTCTCATTTTACTTCCTTTTGATGTTTGTAAGTATGTGACGTGACCATCTGTATATCCACTTCCATGATTCCCAACGATATTCGATATAGGTGTGTTAACATTTGAATATTGAGTGTTTAAGAAGCACGTGTAGAAATAGTTGTTGTACGTGACGAGATTGAATTTGTCTTTGTAACTGTTTTCGTAGCTGCATTGAGCATTTTGAGCTGAGACTTGGTGAAATATGCAGAAAATCACACAAAATAATAGACGTATCTTCATTTTTAACACTGTTTACGCACTTTTTGACATTATAATGTGAGAGCAACAGAAGAAATGAGTTTCAGCTTGAAGTGAAAAACGTTAACTGAGACAAGAATGTGAAAAATAGGAATGTGATTAAATATTATATGGGATTGTTGACGAATGATGTCACATGGAGGATAAAATTCACACCAGGAACCGGTTGCTTGGTATAGCTTTGGGTTACTCTAGGCTATATCTCTAGGGTAACCCATGGGGTAGTGTATTCTCTAGGGTATACCGAGCAGCTTACCCCAGGTCCAGCATACGGCGGATCTGAATGCATTATTTATAGCCATTTTGATGTGATGTGGTGTCCAAAAGAGGACAAGGGAACGGCAAATTCCCTTTTTGAAGATGGTCAACATTGACCAGAAGGTCCATATAAGAGCAAGAGTAAAGGCATAGATAGAAATTATTAGAGTGTGTCCAATCTCTCGAGTGGGGGGACGGAGCTTTTTTCTAATACATTTTAATTTTTTTTAGGAAAGGTCAAACATTTTTCCGTACAAATTTCAATCTCAAGGGAATTTTTGAAGCACTTGTACCCCTCCCTGGTCACACTTATTGATCAAGAGAATGGAAGTCAGTATCCAATTGATTGACTGAATATCAATGTTCTTAGATCCATGAATTAAACAATTAAATGAACATCATTTATGAATAAATTTCATAAAAATGATAATAAACAATTAATATGCTAAATAGATATTTTAATGGATAGAAGATGTTTTGATGAAATTGATAGCTAGATTTTAATTTGATTATTCTTGTTTTTAACAGTTTGCGATCTATGAAAATATTTTACATAGCTTAGTATTATTGTTTATTCCTGGAAAAAATTAATGGATTTGAAACATGAATTTTACAATAATAAAAAAAGAAATATTTTATTAATTTTTTCTAAATTTTTATCATCCCTACCCAATTATTTTTTTTACATTATTGAGCACCAACTTCTTCTTTCCTCGACTTTTTCCTCTGCAATTTCTTCCTTCTGTTCTTCATCCTTCATTTTCTTCTTAATTTCAATGTCAAACACGACTGGTGGATTATTTGGAAGATAATTGATATCACAAGTTGTTGCATTAATAAAAACCGTCCGTCCATCAGCCATGACCCCATAAGAATCATGAATATGTCCAAATATTGAATATTTTGGCTTAATTCTCTTCTGAATTGTCGATAAAAGTTCAGCACATCCAGAATGATCACCTTTAGCTGTTTTATCATTAAATCCTAATGGTGGTGCATGTGTTATTAAAATGTCTGTGTCTGTTGGAATTAAATTCCATTTTTCAAGTAGTTCATGTCCTCTTTTCAGTCCAAACGCCCACGGACCAAACTCAGGTTGCCACGGTGATCCCCAGAATTTAATTCCATATAGTTCAACACCACTGTCCTCAAGGTATGTACAATTTGTCAAATAATCTCTCATTTTTGGTGCTGCAGCTGCACTATCTCGATCACCAGACTGTCCCAGGAATGGAATTTTATTAATTAAGCCGCTGTTGTGCTTCGTTCTGCCGTTTGTGTTTGGTGACATGATTTCTCTGAATGATGGGTCGAAGTAGAGTTCATGGTTGCCT
This sequence comes from Chironomus tentans, assembly GCA_963573255.1. Taxonomy (NCBI): domain Eukaryota; kingdom Metazoa; phylum Arthropoda; class Insecta; order Diptera; family Chironomidae; genus Chironomus; species Chironomus tentans. The sequence continues at coordinate 1,936,317 of OY754305.1, forward strand.
GCGATGACGAGTTTGTGCTTGTGAGGAAGTCGTCCGATCCAGTCGTTAAATGCCATGACTTCGTCGAGTTTTCCACCAGCTGAAATTGGATTTTTTTGGTAATTTAGATTTGGAATTGGATTAATAATTGATTTATTACCTGTGAAGTCTCCAGCATGGATGAATATGTCACCATCAGGTATTTCAAATTTGAAGTAATGATTCAGTGAATGTGTGTCACTCATGCAAACTACTCGAACTCTAGAAAAATAATTAAGTTATTAAGGGTATATCCAACGGGGCTTAACCAAGCCAGGGGCATATTCAGGGAGTTGACCTTCAACCGATTTCCAAGTAGGTAGGGTATACCCTAGGGTAGGTGGGTTACCTTCCACTTAGTAGGTGAAGGGTAGGGTACCCCAGTTAGCTCCTGGATACGCTCCTGAACCAACCTTAACAACTTACTTATTAGGATCCAAATTCTCAGTCCTCGGCGATTTGTAATTTATTTTGATGACTCTTGTTGTTTTTGAAATTTCCTCCCATGCCTGCGTTGGTGTTGTTGTTAACGGATGAACTTCAATCTCAATTTTCTCACCCATAATTAATACTGATTTATTTATTGGTTATGTAACTATCATAAAATCATAAATTGGATTTATCTTTGTGCTACTTAAATGCTTATAGTTTCACTTCTTGATGTTGCAATTTTGATGACCTCTTCTGGATTTACTTGATGGCTAGATTTCACTTTGTAGATTAATTTTGGAATTTTTCAAATTTAAATACAACTTAAAAAGTATAAGGTCCACCTTCAATGACTAGCTTTATTTAATTTAGAAAATATTTTCACGCAAATTTCAGATTTTTCAATTTCACATCCAATAAAATATCTAAAAATAATTTTTTCACATTTTTATTGTCTCAAAAATAATAATTTCATGATTTGCACTCATAAACATTTATTTATTGTAAAGTGGTGCAATTTGAGATATCTCAAGTGTTTGAAATACGTGAAAATTACCACTTTTTATAAAGTTTGCCAAAAATATCCAATCAGCTGTTTTAGAAAAACAAACAAAAGGAAAAAGAACTTTGGGTTGGGTTGCTTTGATGGAAAAGTTTATGAGTGATTCTTTTTTGGAGAATTTGAATTTTTGTTGACCGTTATGAAAAATTTAATATTTTTGATATTTTGCTCATTTTTACTCTTTAATCTATTAAAATTCTAAATAACCATTCCCAATTATGATGTTTAATCAGTTAATTCCCAACTTTCTAACATGAAGCACCTTTTAGTCATTACTGTCTGTTTCTTATCAATGACTTTAGTGTCATGCGATGGTTGGCTATGAAACTTTAATTCCTTAATCTAATTTTGATCTTTTTTCAAATATTCTCCAGAAAATTGCGGCTCTGATGCATCCTGGGACTCAAGCTCCTGCAAATACCGCTGTACATCAGACGGAGTCACCATAGATTGCACCAAACCAGGCTGCAGATGCTTCAATTTTGAACAATACTACAATCAAGACACAAATTCATGTTCAGAAGTCAATTGTGACAACAAAAACTGTGCTGGCCTCCAAAATGAAGCATTTTTTACATGTGAGTCATCATCACGAGACATCTGTGGATGCGGAGAAGGAACTTTAGATGACTGTAGACAAGGTTGCATGTGTAAAGATGGTTTTTGCAGACAAAATGGAGTTTGTGTTCCTAGAAATTGTAATTAAATGTTTAAATTGATGAAATAAATTTTTGATTGAAGAATTTTGAAATTATTCGTGAACTTGAACTTTTTATGCTAGGATTGACACTCAAAAACTAGAAAAGTCTCCCACGAGAGTCAAAATAGTTCTATATAGTCCTAATCATTCTCAAATTTCAGCAGTCGAGTCTCAAAACATAATTTAGTATTTTTACTCAAATAATAAAAATTAAATCTCAAATCTCGTGACTTAGTTCCAAATCAACTGTTCAACATGAAGCACGTTTTAATTATTGCTGCCTTGTTCTTATCAGCTACATTCGTGTCAGCTGACGGTAAAAATATTTTATTTATTTATAATAAATTGCAAATTAATTCAAATTTCCCACAGAAAAGTGCGGTTCCGTTGCCAATTGGGAAACATCCCGAAACACATGTCAGTTCCGTTGTACGTCAGATGGTGTCATTTTTGACTGCAGCAGTCTCGGCTGTCAATGTGAAAACTACGAACATTATTACAATCTCGACACAAAGTCATGCTCGGAAGTTAAATGTGACAACATGAACTGTGCTGGACGTCAAAATGAGCTTTATTTTACAGGATGTGAGTCAGGATCAAGAGATAGATGTGGATGTTCTAGGAAAATGACGATGGATTGTAATCGTGGTTGCATGTGCAAGAATGGTTTTTGCAGACAAAATGGCGTTTGTGTTCCAAGAGATTGTCAACATCCATTTTACAGTTAAATAATTTTTTTGTTTATTTTTGAAAATTGAATTTAATAAAGAATTTTGAAAATTGTAAATAAATTTAATATTTTTTTATGTTTCTGTGTAAATTTATATTTTAACATCAGCAATTTCACATTTCTACTAGAATCCTTAATATATTTTGAAATTCACAATTCCACTAATCTCTTTTTGTTATTCATCCTTTGATGCATCTTCAAAACTTAAGGACTTTATCCCTAACCAGTCTGACTATCTGCTTGGTTTTTCATAGGATTGTGCTTTATTTTGATAAAAATGTCCTCTATTACACTAGATAAGATGGACTGATGAGATAAGAGTATGATGTCTTTGAAATACTAACTAGGCATGATCATCACTAAGTGCTGCTATTAAGAGCATGCTCATCAGGCACGTAGAAGCTCAATCTAGTTAGTAAGGTTCACGGTTACTTTAATCTAACCTGAGACTAACAGCCTGAAATTATTTCCTAACCAATTTATTTTTTTCTTGACCATTGTGGTTTATAATTTAAAGGCTCATGATGGACCTTAGGTTACTCAATTTTTTAATCCTGAAAATTATTATGGAGATACAAAGTTCCCAACATAGGCGTTCCCAGAAATTTTTTTCGGTGGGGTCCTGACCCTTGGGGGTCCCCCTCTTGGGTACACCCATGGATCCCAAATATCAAAAAAGTCTGTTCATCGTCCTGTAAATTGCAAAAATACTAAAATCTTATTTTATTCTCAAGAAAATAATTTCTTCAGAATATTGACTATGTTAAAAAAAATACTCAAAAGTACTTCCCCAAAAATATTCCCAATCCAAATAACAAACAAATTCTCAGTAAAATCATTTCGACTCTTATAAAAACAAATAATAATGTTTTTCTCAAAATAATTGTATATAAGCCATGCTCATCATCTCCTACCTCAAACATTCAAGTCTCAAATCTCTCAAAATAAGCAGCTTAAGCTGAAGAATAATTTAGAAATTTTTTTTAAAAAATTAGTTTCAAATCAATTGATCAACATGAAGTACGTCTTTGTAATTGCTGTCTGTGCCTTATCAATGACTATTGTGTCATGCGATGGTTAGTTGTGAAATTTTGTCTATTTATAAATTTTTGATGCTAATCTTTCCAATTATTCTAGAACAATGCGGATCAGATGCCCTCTGGGAACCAATTGGCAACACCTGCAAATACCGATGCACATCAGGTGGTGTAGAACTTGACTGTAGCAAGCCAGGATGTCAGTGCATCAATTTCGATCACTACTACAATCTCGACACAAAATCATGCTCAGAAGTCAACTGCGATAATAAGAACTGTGTTGGACGTGTCAATGAACTTTTCTTCACTGGATGTCAATCAGGATCAAAGGAAAATTGTGAAAGATCAGCAATTGCCACTGGAGATTGTAGACAAGGTTGCATGTGCAAGGACGGATATTGTAGAAGAAATGGAAAGTGCGTTCCACGTCGTCATCCACGTCATTAAGGATATTTTAACTAACTTGTGTCAATTTTTATAATTTTTTGATTAGATTTCAATAAAATGAGTAATCTTCTTAATAAATTTATGTCTTGTTGGCCATATGGTCAGGCTGAATTATCAATGTTTACATTGTCAAGTTCAAGTGACTAAATAATCACGTTTGAATGAATTTTGAATGAGTTTAATCTTTGAATGTGAATAATCAAATAACTTAGTTGACAATGAGTTATGGTAATCGACAAGCAGATAACTAAAACCAGAATGACAAACAAAATTATTGGGTTTTTTAATTTTTTTTTTATTTTTTTGAATTTTTAACTTTTTTTGGTTTTTTTCTTCAATTTTTGAATTTTTTCTGCTTTTTCGAATAATTTGCTAATAATAAAATGCATTAATTAGTCTTAAATCGAAATTTTTAAAATTATTGTAAAATCTTAAACTCTTTGGCAATAGTTCTTAAATTTAAACAATTTTTAACAGCAAACTTAAAACAAAAACTATGTCTTTTAATGAAAGTGTTCCTTAAAATAGTACGAAATTCTTAACCTAGTACGTGATTTTTGATTTTTTTTTTCGATTTTTCTGAATTTTTAACCAAACTTAACCCTAAGTCCTCAGTTTTGATCCTCAATTTAGGCAACTCGACTCTCCAAAATTCCAAACAACTTAAATTTCCAAGTCGAAATTTTCATAAAAATTCTTCATGCTGACATTTTTGTCTTTTTGATCGAAAGCCTCCAAAAATGCAATGTCATCGACTGAAAGTTCCTCAAAAACTTCAAATTGAGGTTCTTCGATAGCTTCAACATTCGGAATAACTTGGAATGGTTGAGAATTTTGAACAGCACAAACAGTTTGAACTTGCTGCATTTTACATGAATTTTTTCTGACATATTTCCTCTTTTGGTTGACTTTCTTGCCTCGTTCCTCCATGTTTAATGCACGCTTATGCTTTTTTGTGTTATAGTGACGAACCAAGTAGGCTTCAGATGGAAAATCCAAAGTGCAAGTTTCACAGAAAAATGGCATGCTTGCAACTTGAATGACTTCTCTGGCTTTTCTCATCGGATTTCTCGGCGGTTCGTAAACTTCTTCATAAACTTCCTCAATCAAGCTGTCTGTGTCAATTTCCAACGCTTCTGACTCGTCAATTAATGCATCTGGGTCGGCATATTCAATAAAATCGTCAAGTTCCGATGGATTAAAATTTCGATCCAAAACTTCGTCCATATCAAATTCCATAGCACTTAAGGTTGTATCGATGCTTATGTTGGAATCAGATTCATTCATTTGGTGCTCTTGATGATGAAATGGCGACTCTTGGGTTGATGACTCCTGTTTTGGGTCTTCAAGGAACTCGATTTTTACGTTTTCCCAGTAATATTCCATTATTATTTGTGATGAGATTTTTACCTGAATTTTTAATTGCTTTCAGAACAATTTTATTGTTTTTTAGGATACAAATGTTCAAATTTGATTCCTTTTCCACTATTTATTGTTAACTTGATTATTTTGGAACAAGAAATGATGGAGATTATCCAAAACTATTAAGTTTTATACTTAATTTTGAGATTCTCGAATAATGTGGTAAGATTTATTGGTCAGGTATATACAATTTGTAAACAAATAATGGAGCAAACTTTTTGGGAGAATTTTAAATACTACAAATTTTTAAAAAATATTCCAACTGATTTTAATGCAGGGATGTTGCTATGTTTAAGTGATAATGTCGAAAAAGCGCTTTCTGAAATAATAATTGCAATTACATTAGACAGTTACTAAGTAGGGAATACCTACTGCAATTACTCTATCTTAGAGAACTCACCTACTGAATCTCTAGAGTACCCTCTTACCCAATTCTCAAGTAATTAACTCCAGGGCATTCATCTACTATACCATAGGACACCCCATCTACTTTGATCCAGGGTAACCTAGGTGTTGAGTAGTGGTAGGTTTGGATTAGGTCAGGGTAGGGTAGATAGGATACCCTAGAGTAAGGTACCCTAGGGTAAGGTACCCTAGGGTATAACCTATCTACCCAAAAATAATTAAAACAATACAAACTATTTCTTTTTAACCCATCACCATTTATTCCATAAATCATATTAAAATGTCAAATTAAGTGCTCACAAAAAGTTTAATTTGTGATTCTAAAAAATTTAAATTTCAAAAAATATTTAAGCACCAAACTTCAGCTTAACCATTCTCTTCAAATGCTCAATTGACTCTTTATACCAATTTTTAGACCCGGCCGCCTTTTCCATCGTGCTTTCATTTTCCTTCTCGATAAATGTCATCAATTGTCTTTTTAGAATCTTCTGCTGTCTTTTTTCATATTTAGCTACAAGTCGTTCATGTCTGTCTGGTTGCTGTTCCTTAATTTGAGATCCATAATCAGCCCAAACATCTTCATGACTTTTAACAATTTTTGGGATTTTCTCCTTCAAAATGTCCTCAGCTTCGTGTAAATATTTTGCATATTTTTTCTTAGGTTTTTCGTGCATGCCAGAATGTCTGATCAGTTTCATCTGCTTGCTGTATTCCTGTTCGATGATCTGGATCAGTTCTGACTCGAATGGATCTTCCTCATCGTAATTGATGGGAAAATCTTCAAGGCTGAAGGTCTCTAAGAAATCCAATGATGGAAATTTGATCCTTTCATGCTCAATCGTAACTTCAGCTTCAAAATGACTTGAGGAACTTGAGGAATGGCTCATGCATTTTTGGATGCTGTGCTTCACAATTTGCTCAAACTTTTCGATTAAAATACTTTCTAATTTTTGCTTCATGACTTCCAGTTGGACTTTATATTCAGAATTATTTTCTTTATATTGATGTTGAAGCTTCAGGTTGTATTCCTTAAGTAACTTAATACAGTGAGCAACAAGTTCCTCACGAATTTCCTCAAATTTGATCGACTGCTGCTTCAATTTCGCTTCCAACTCTCTCAGTTTCTGCTCATAAATTTGTCTTTCAGTTTGGGAAGTTTTTTCGGTTTTGTGCTCAGTTTTGACAACCTTAATTTCCTTTTCAATGACCATATTGATCTGCTGCATGACTTTCTCAGAGCTGGTGTCGATTTTGTTGACTGAAATTTCCATTTTACCTCCATTGCTGATTTTCATCTCTGGAAGTTGGAATATTTCTAGTTTTGGGAAGCTAATGGTTGGAAATTCAGGCATTTGATGTGTTGGGAATTTCATGTCAGGCATCTCTGGCATCTCTATCTGTGGAAGCTTCATCTCTGGAATTTTCATGTCAGGCATCTCTGGAAATTCTGGTATTTTGTGTGCTGGAAACTTCATGTCAGGCATCTCTGGCATCTCTATCTGTGGAAGCTTCATCTCTGGAATTTTCATGTCAGGCATCTCTGGAAATTCTGGTATTTTGTGTGCTGGAAACTTCATGTCAGGCATCTCTGGCATCTCTATCTGTGGAAGCTTCATCTCTGGAATTTTCATGTCAGGCATCTCTGGAAATTCTGGTATTTTGTGTGCTGGAAACTTCATGTCAGGCATCTCTGGCATCTCTATCTGTGGAAGCTTCATCTCTGGAAATTTGGGTATTTTGTGTGTTGGAAACTTCATGTCAGGCATCTCTGGCATCTCTATCTGTGGAAGCTTCATCTCTGGAAATTTGGGTATTTTGTGTGTTGGAAACTTCATGTCAGGCATCTCTGGCATCTCTATCTGTGGAAGCTTCATCTCTGGAATTTTCATATCAGGCATCTCTGGAAATTTGGGTATTTTGTGTGCTGGAAACTTCATGTCAGGCATCTCTGGCATCTCTATCTGTGGAAGCTTCATCTCTGGAAATTCTGGTATTTTGTGTGTTGGAAACTTCATGTCAGGCATCTCTGGCATCTCTATCTGTGGAAGCTTCATCTCTGGAAATTCTGGTATTTTGTGTGTTGGAAACTTCATGTCAGGCATCTCTGGCATCTCTATCAGCGGAAGCTTCATCTCTGGAATTTTCGTATCAGGAAATTGAATTTTAGGAAACTCGAATTTTGGAACCTCAGAGACATGGATGATTTCGATGTGTGACCCACCTGTTGTGGTTTTGGTCGTTGTGTACTTTTCTATGATTTGATAGATCTGATGCCTAATTATTTCCTCAAATTTAGCTTCCATTTCATGCACAACTTTGATTTTGATGCTTTCAAGCTGCTTTTGGATGGTCAACTTGTCGACGATTCCATGACTCATTAACTTTTCCATGTAGCTAAGTATGAATTGTTTGCAACGTTCGATTAGTTCTAATCTGATACTCTCGTAGTTTAAGGATTGTTGCTTAATTATTCGTTCCAGTTCTGCTAGTTCCTTTTCGTACTTTTGCTTCTCTGCTTGACTTTTGTGGCTGTGTGAATTTTTAATCTTGATTGTTATGAAAATCTCATGAATTATTGAATTTATGTTAAATTCTTTGTCAATAGATTCAATCTCAATTCCACCATCAACATCGATTCCATTTTCCTCAGTAACAGTTGTATCAATCACCCACTTATGTACTGATTCAGGGAATTTCGCCGAAGTTAACATTTTTTCAATCCATTTATCTGAAATATCTGGGAATTTTTCCATCAAAATTGATTTTAATTTATTCTTCATGCTTAGTTCATATTTGTGAAGTTTTTGGGAAAGTTTGACTGAAATCATTTCTGCATTCATTTCGGATGCTATGAGCTTCATACGATAGTTGATAATCTTCTGTGTGTAAATATGAATCATTCTTTCTATGATTTTGATTACAATTTTTTCAAAATGTCGATATTGTAATTTTTCACCTACACCATCCCATTTAAATTCAGAATCAGTTATACTAATGCCTCCAGTAATTTCTATCCTCATTTCATTTTCTTTATTAAAAATCCGTCCGATTCGATCATCACTAATCACATGAATGACCATTGTGCCACCATTAGCTGAATTATCAATGATTTCAAATTTAGGGAAGGAAATTTCTGGAAAATGGATTGATTCCCATGGAACTTGGACGCCTTTGAAGATAATCATTGACTCTTTGTCGATTGACATTGAGGTCGATGAGCTGCTTGATGATGAACTAGATGAAGAGCTACTGGATGATCCGGAACCTGTTGGTGATACAAAATGGCGGTAAAAAGGTAGCTTAATTTAAGAGCGTATTAATACAGTCGAATAGTTGGAAATTCGAACAGTTCGAAATTCGAAAAGTTCGAAATTCAGACAATTCGAAATTCGAAATCCAGTCTAACTGAAAATATTTACCTGTATATCCAAAACTTTCCAAAACTTGATCAATAATTTCTTTACAAATGCTCTGATACTTCAGTTGCATCTCCTTTTGTAGCCTGATCTGAGTGATTCTGATTTTAGCTTTGATTACAGTTTTGTCGTAGGTGCCTTGAGTTTGAAGCTTTTCTATATATTTTTGGAGCATTTTCAAGTATTCAATCAGAAGTTCTTGTCGTTGAATTTCAAATTGTTTGGATTGTTCATTAATGATTCTTTCAAGTTCCCTAATTCGATTGTCTTTATCGACTGTTGCTATTTGAATTCTTCTCTGTTCTTCATTGATTTTATTTCTTTTATCCGCTTCTAATTTTCTTTTTCGTTCTTCTTCTTGTCTCTGCCTCGCCTGATGCTGTCTTTGTTGCTCCTGCTGCCTTCTCTGCTTTTCTAATTGACGATTATAATTTTCGGTCCACTCTCGATTTTCTCGTTGCTTCCTTTCTTTTTCCTCGCTTTCTTCTTCGAGATATTTAGATAGTAAATATGCTGCTATGATTGTTCGTCGAGGTCGATTGACAGTCACGTCTGGACTTTGGCAGTGGATTAAAATTTCCTTTGAAAATTTCGTAATTTCAGATTTACTTGAAAATTTAAATTTTTCATCAACACAATCGTTGTGTCTTAAATCGAGGACTTTGAGGTGCTTTAGGTGCATTATGGTTGTAACGTCAATTTCATTGATTTTGTTGTGCATGAAGTAAATACTGTGAACATTTGGAGTGAAGTCAAAAAGATCAGCACGAAACTTTGTTAATTTGTTGTAATTTGCGTGAAGTTCTTCAAGTTTTTTGAAGGCTTTTAAATCTTTCCTGGTGATTAAGGTCAATCCGACGGCTTCGACGTAAAGCTTCTTGACATTTGGAAATTTTCTGGTGAGTTTTTTTGGAAGACGCTCAAAATGTGAATTTATAAATTGCAATGTGGTCACTTTGGTGCATTTTTCTTCATCTTTGTTGATTAATTCAATTAACTTGTCAACTTCTGGCTCTGATCCACCAAAGTCTCTGATCTGACATGTGACTTCGTCTGCTTCGGACCAGGAAATGTCGACTGATGTTGATAATTTGATTAACAATAGTAACTGGACGATGAAGATGACAATCTTCGAATTCATTGTTGAATTTTCTTAAATTGTCATCAAATTTTTGGAATGTTTGACTTTATTTTCTTTTGGCACTGCTAAACTGAACCTGATAAGAGCTGACTTTGAATTTTTCAACGTCATTTGTGTTCCTTTTATAGGCATTTTTGAGTAGCTTATGTTCGACTAGTTACAGTCAACCGGAGAAAATTTTCACTTAATTAAGTTTCTTGTTAAAAAAAGATCTATTTAATTGATTTTTTGCTGATAACTGCTGTAATACTTTTTTGAAATTATTTTTTAAAATTAGTTTGAGTGATGTGGTTGAAACGAAATAAGGTTGATGATTTGATTTTCTGTCAAGGAGGAGAACATGACTATCTTTGGAGTTTTTTTAATTTTCTCCCAAATTGTTCTCTAAAATTCTTAATATTGATCATCAATATTTGATATCCCTGGATATGGGTCATTTATATTTGAGGTCTCTGAGCCTGGTTTTTTGGTCTACCCTACCCAACCCTGGTGTGTCCTAGTACGACTACCTTCCCTAGGATATGCCATAGCGGCTAGGGTATACTCGAGAAACCGACCCCCGGTAAGTAAGTATTTTTGAGATTAATACTCCAACTTCCCAAAGGTTTGAAGGTTTGAAGAATCATCATCACCATCATCAATTCTTCTTAGCCTTCTCAAACGCACATCCATTAAGATAAAAGAAATCTTAATCAATGTTTTATCGCAACTGACTTTATTACTTGTCCTTTGTTATTGCTATCTGATGATTTATTGTAATAACTTCGATAAGAAAGTAAATCAATTTCGATAAGATATCTTTAGTTGAAAATTGTATTTTAGTCGTAGCTTAATTGTCGCGTAATTTAGGTCGAGTTTTGTGGACTAAAAAATTAAATTTTTGCAGAAAAATTGTGACAAAAATTATTTTTCTAAATTTAGTTTTGTTCAAAAAAAATTAAAAACTATTTAAAAAAGTTTTGAGAAACCATAAAATTGAAAAAAGAACATCCACAAAAGATGTTACAACTATATTCAATGTCGACGGTAAATTTATCAATAAATGACATTAATGAGTTGGCAAGTGAAATTGGCAAAGAATGTGAGCGACTAATTGCTGAGCATGGAATCGACGACATTAACGAAATCGTCTCTAAGTGCATCACAGCACTCCAAATGCTTGAGAAAATGTCAAAAGAGAATGAGACAGCAAATCAGGAAATTTATGAGCTTCACGAGAAAATTTGTGCACTAGAAAAAGGAAAATTAGAGAAAGTTGAGAGCCAAAAAGCCTACGAGAAGGTGAAGTTCGTGACTTTTTTTATTCTCGCTGCTTGCTTTTATGTCTCTTTACGTTTATCATTAAAAAAATTTTAATCCTTGGATGAGACTCGTGTTGTCAATATACACAGTGCAGTTCCTTAACTGATAAAATTACTAAAATAGACTTAAATTCTTACTTTTGAAGTACAAGAAACCTCAAAAAATACAATAATCAGTCGGAATTTATGACTTTGTATCAAAGTAAGAGATTAAGTGATGATAATTGAAATTGTATTAGTAAACAAACCGAAATGATACCGAGTAAAAGCTTGCAAATAAATAAACCTAGCGCCGCTGTGATTTATGACTTGCTAATTTGTGGTCTTGGGGGGTAAATATGGTCTGAATTGAGGATTTTTTTGTTAAGAAAGTAGGTCAGGGTTCTTATTCAGTAAATTATAGTCTCTGTTGTCCAATGTTTTGAACTTTGTTCTCGGCTAGATCAGGAAGAGCTTGGCACAAGGAGTGCAGTAGTGAGTTCAACCCAACGTAATCTTGTGCGGGTTCATGGGTCAAAATTCAATTTTAGGGATTTAGAACATAAGAATAGGCAATAAGTTTAACCAGAAATGTGCTATTGGACTCCAAATATTTGTCATCTAAAGACCCAGACAGTTTCCGTATCAAATATTATATGTTAGATAGTTCATGCTTAGGGATCGTTCGCAAATTACGTCACGCTTTTAGGGGGGAAGGGGGTCAAAGAATTTGTGACAGTCCATACAAAAGATTTTTTTTTCTTTGGAAAATTTGTGACAAGGGGGGGGAGGGGGGGTCGAAAAAGTCGTTTTTAAGCGTGACGTAATTTGCGAACGACCCCTTACAAAATGTTCAATAAAAACAAACAGATCAAAATCACAAGAATTTAAATCCCTAATCTCATGACTGAATTCATATAGATACCTGATACCCAAGCATTAATCCCTCTCAACATATCATGACATCAAATTGTAAACTAGAATTAAAATCATCACTTACAAAACTATAAGAATTCTCATCAAGACTATCTGACCGATAAAAAAATGATAAAAAATCGATTACATTGATAACAATAAAAAACAACCAAAATCATGTGCTTTACTTGATTGTCATGTAATTGCTTTTTTTGTATATTAAAGATTTGACATTCTGATTGATGAGGTGGGATTAGATAATAATTTTTATTATCAGGTAGATACTGGGGGGATTATAATACTGGAAGAGATTTTTTAAAGCATAGAAATGTTGCAATAGAGATAAGAATGATTTTTGACAGAATTTTAGCGGACTTTTTGAGAATTTTGACGGAATTTTAGCGGAATTTTAGACTATATTTGAAAGACTTTTAACGGATTTTTTTGACAGAATTTTATCGGACTTTTTGAGAAATTTGACAGATCTTTATCGGACTTTTTGAGAAATTTATCAAGCTCTTGACATAAATTCAGCAAATTTTAAGCTAAGTCATCCTCATTCCAGGACATAGAATCAATCGAAGAAATCTGGAGCTCAGAAGTTGAAGAACTCCGCATTCGAGTAAAACGACTTCAAGAAGACAATCGCAAGCTTCTAGAAATCCAAGGCAGAAGTCTCGAACGCAGTTTCAGCAAAATGTCAGAAACATCAATCGACAACTTAACAGGCTCACTTTATGCAGAAGAATACAAAATGAACATAAAACTTAAAGAACAATTAAAAAAACTCGAAGTTGAATTTAAATTAAAGCAAGCTGAAATTGATGCAAAGGATTTAGAGATCCGTGACTTAGCAGAAGAAATTGATGAGCTGCGAACATCACAGAAGCAAATGAGGCGTCAGTCACGAGCAATGGAAAGTCAAGTCAAGACACTTTATGAGGAACGAGAAGAAATTTTAGCGGAAATGCAAGATCAGCACAAAACTTTTCTCATTTTAAGGGATCATTTGGGGATTGCATCAATTGAAAATGAAGATCTAGCATTCAGGAAGTTGAATGATGCTGATCGACCAAGATTCACATTAAGTGACGTAAACACAATGATTCAGGAACGAACGCATCTGATGGAGAAAATTGACGATCTCGAAAAGGAATTGGAAAAAATTAAAGATGACCAAGCGAAAGGAAAGTTTGAAGATAAAATGCAGAAACAAATTGACCAACTGTTAAGTTCCACAAAACAATCAAAAGAGATACAAAATACAGAAGTTAAAGCACCAGTTGTGGAACCAAAGTTTAAAAAATTGTGAGTTAAATGTTAGAATAATTAAAATTAATAACCAATTTAGATCATTTTTTGATAGATTACACAAGTTTGTATCACTAAATCGAGAAAATTATCCAAACTTGTATCAAAAATTTGATAGTGATTCAATATTATCAGGACCACTGTATGACACGCCGATATGATGGTTACTGGACTACGATATGGATTTAAAATAAGATAAATAGTGATTAGGAGAATATTTTGTAAATAACTCAACCGAATAGTTTGATAAATTGTAGGTTAATTAAAAATTACGATAATTCAGGTCAAGGGAAATATTGTTTAAGTCATAACAAGTACCAAATAATCCCGAATAATTTTGTAGTATATAAAATAATTAAGATTACACTTTCGGTAAGTCCGTGGATTTTGCAACAAATAATTCGTGATTTAAATATGATTTTTGACAATTGTTAAACATTAAATTAGCCTTAAATGGTCCTCATGGCATGGGCGTACCCAGATTGGGGTTTTGAAAAGATTTACCCCTCTGGGGGCATGGGCGTACCCAGAGGGGGGAATCTTTTTAAAACCCCCATCTGGGTACTCCCATGCCTCATATTGAACTGTCAAAAATTAATTGTAAAAAACTAAAATTCAATAAAAAAATTAATATTTAAAAAATATATTGAAATATTTTTTGATTCTTGCAGGGATTCTTGTTGATAATTTAACAATCATCTGAAACAAAACAGTAAAAAAATAAATTTTATTTCTATTTAAAAATTACTTCCATCTTTCTCAATTTATTTCATCTCATTAATTTCTAAAAATTTCAAAAATTATCATTACAAAATGGAGAAATAATTGAATTACTAAAAAAGTTCAGCCGCTTAATATCAAAAATTATAATAATAAAAATTAAAAGAAAAATAATTTCATTCTAAAAAGTCAAACTAAAATTTTCAATTTAAAATGCTTGTTTTGAAAAGTTCAAAGTTTCATGAATGAGTGAAAATTTTTGGGAAAATGTTTTCCGGGTTGAAAAATTATTAGGATTATAATTTAGTGCATTAATTTTTTCATAGCTTTCAAAGGTTAGAATTTGAAATCATTTTTAAGCTTCATCAATATTGTGGCCTCATTTTAAGAACATGGCTGAGGGACCTCTTTAGCCAAGGCCTCGGTCGAACTTAATCCCCCATAAACCACAGTTAATTGCATGTTCAGTTGCCTCAATTTTTTATTTTTCAAAATAATACTGAAAGTCTTAATTAAATTTGGTCCCTTTTAAATATTATTCACTGATATGTATCGATTCCTATCATCTAATTGCACTTGTTGATGGTCAAAAAAAATGTCAACTCCAAAAATAATTTCCCAAAATTTTCACTCGAAAGTCAACAGCCAAGCTCACAAATTCACCTTCTTTTGTACCAAATTTATTGTCTAAATTCATTCATGCTTCATACAGGCTATCCAGAAAATCCACGAGCTTGACATTGACTTCAAAAAGTAGCAAAAAGAACATCACAGAGAAAGAAATAATTTATTACATTAGGAAATGTGTGTTTGTGCGTTTTATGACTCAGTTGAGAGCCATAAGCATGAACAAAGAAGCTGCTAACATAAATAGATCTCCCTAAGGCAATAAAATTCTAAAAGAGTCTCTGTTTTGTTTTTTAAATTCACATTTCATTTCGATTTTTTTTTCTTATTTGTTTGTCTTACGTGTCTAATGAGAATGGGAAGAGAAACTATATTTTTTGGGGGGACTTTTTGAAGGGGGTATGCGTGGATGCATGGTGATGCTAAGTGCAGTTTTATGGCAGATTCTAAGGTTGGTTTTAATGTTTAAGCTCAAAAAACTTCCTAATATCAGCCACATCTCACCTAAATCACCACCAAACCACACAATTATCGATACAACCCCACAAAAATATAAATTCCCCAAAAAAATCCTAAAATCAACTATTTAAGACAGTTGCATTTGTAGTTTAAAAAAATATTTAATCTAAAAAAATTCCTTGTCTTTCCTTCCTTTTTGATATAAATTTATGTATAAAAATATTATATCTTTTTTAATATTAAAATAGTTTGATGATTTGAAAAGGGTTGGCTGGATTTTTGAGTATGAGGAGGTTTTTGAAATAATTTTTGGATTTTTATGTTTTTAATTTCTTTAATTTTAAAAATTTCGAATCTTTTGAGCAATAATTTTGACACCTCGTAATTAAGTTCGAATCTTTTATTTAGTTTGAGCACAATTTTAATCAATTTTGAAAATCCTAGTTTAAAATTCAAATAGAAAATTACAAAAAGCTATCAAAAGTCCACCAAAATCTCAAAAATCCTCACCACAATTAACTCAATGAATATCAAGTCTCCAAAAAAACTCCTGTTTCATATCAAAAAATATATTTTTAGCACTTTAATTCTTTTTCGATGGAACTGTTATAGACTTAGCAAGTTCAGCGAGCACATCTTTGTAGATGATTGGATCCAAGTTACGTCCAAGCATGTAGATGATCCACCAGTCACCAATATCAACTTTATTTGACACAGATGTGGCAATTTCTCTTGGCACCATGCGATTTCTGGCATTTAATACTCTAGCACGAATGGATGGCACGAAAATGATGAGAAGACGGTAGATTACGAGACCGATGAGCATGGTGAGGAGGATGAGATACCAGAACCAGATGAAGATGTACGTTTTCTCGTTTACTAAAATTAAATTTTATTTTTTTTTTTGGAATTTTTATATACATTTTTCATTTTTTAACATATTTTAAATTTTTTTCAACTTTTTACAACTCACCAATATTCAGTGGCAATATGCACAAACTGTCATGCTTCTGAATAGATCCAGACGCACCATATTTGTGGAAAATACACTTAGTGACACGTGGGAACACAAAAACCATCGGATCGACTCGGTTTTCTTGTGGTTGATCTGAGTATTTAAGTACCCTGAAAAAATATGTTTTATTAATTACAAAATTTATATCAATTTTAATTAATCTCAATTAATTTACCGCCATCCGTAATCAGCAAACTCTCCGTCAAAGAATTTATTCATTAAAATTAATTGAAGAATGATATTGACTAAGCAGAGGAACTCACAGAACCAATAGCGAACAGCATAGAGTTTATGGCGCTATAAATAATCCAGTTAAATTAGTTTCATTTGTCTGACAATTAAAATTGTGATGTGAATTACCTTCAAATGGCTCAGCATGTAATCAATCAAGGCATGCTTCTTGACTTGCTTCTCTTCTTCACGGCAGATACCTAAGTTAAGGTTCATGGCAATTGTGCGGAGAAGACCTGGAATGGGAAATTTTAATTTGTCAGATTTTAGATGCATTTTAACCTCAAAATCATAATTTTGATCAGTTCTTACCTCCTTCGAATGTATCCCATAGGAATTTCGGAGTGTAGCAAGCACATGCTTCTGTAAATTGGAAATAAAAATTAAAAAAATAATAATTTAGGTATCTAGATCATGTTCTACATTCATTTTAACCAGTGGCATAGTCAGGAGGTTCAATAATGCCAAGACCGTCCTTCAGATTGTAATTTTTATTACAAAAAAGTCCAGACCCCCCTTAAGAGGTCGACTTTAACTCCTTTCGAGAGATTGGACCCCATTTCAAAAGATCAGACCCCTTTAGATGGTCTAACCCCTTCGAAATATTTCTGACTACGCCTCTGATTCCAACATTCCATTTTTTAAATTTCTTTGACTTTAAATTGACCCTACAACTCACAATTCACATAAATCAATACTCATACAACATATTTTTATATTAAAAATAACTTCTAACTTCTAAAAGTCTCCATAAATCAATCATTCAGCGATAATAGAACAAAAACTTACGGAAAAACAACACGAAGCAGACCCACTGATAGTATGTGTGATATTTCTTGGCATCTAAACAATTAAAAGTGAATAAGTTAGTAATTAAATTACATAAAAACATGATGTAATTACCTTCATCATTAAAATCGTTCGCAACACCTGGATGTGCAATTTCTGAGCCAACCTGAAACAACAAAAAAGAATGCACATAAAAAACTAGTAATGAAGCGATCACGCTTCATGGGCATATTCACACCGTTTCAAATTTTTTCATTCATAGCTTAGTATTATGTTACTAACAAGACTTACGAAAAATCGTAAAGTTTTAGCTTATTTAGTCAAAAATATCAAAGTTTGAATTAAAATTAGTTTGGCGTAGCTTCTGGCCCCTCGAAATCTATAATGGCGTCGGTTCCATATTCAGACACAGCAAAGGAACCTACATACCAAATTTCAGCTCATTTGGTCAAAGTTAAAGCAAAAATCAATTTGGCGTAGCTTCTAGCCCCTCGAACTCCAAAATGGCGTCGGTTCCATATTCAGGCACAGCTAAGGAACCTACATACCAAATTTCAGCTCATTTGGTCAAAGTTAAAGCAAAAATCAATTTTGCGTAGCTTCTAGCCCCTCGAAATTCAAAATGGCGTTGGTTCCATATTCAGACACAACAAAGGAACCTACATACCAAATTTCAGCTCATTTGGTAAAAGTTAAAGCAAAAATCAATTTGGCGTAGCTTCTAGCCCCTCGAAATCCAAAATGGAGTCGGTTCCATATTCAGGCATAGCTAAGGAGCCTACATACCAAATTTCAGCTCATTTGGTCAAAGTTAAAGCAAAAATCAATTTGGCGTAGCTTCTATCCCCTCGAACTCCGAAATGGCGTCGGTTCCATATTCAGGCACAGCTAAGGAACCTACATACCAAATTTCAGCTCATTTGGTCAAAGTTAAAGCAAAAATCAATTTTGCGTAGCTTCTAGCCCCTCGAAATTCAAAATGGCGTTGGTTCCGTATTCAGACACAACAAAGGAACCTACATACCAAATTTCAGCTCATTTGGTAAAAGTTAAAGCAAAAATCAATTTGGCGTAGCTTCTAGCCTTCTCGAAATCCAAAATGGAGTCGGTTCCATATTCAGGCATAGCTAAGGAACCTACATACCAAATTTCAGCTCATTTGGTCAAAGTTAAAGCAAAAATGAATTTGGCGTAGCTTCTATCCCCTCGAACTCCGAAATGGCGTCGGTTCCATATTCAGGCACAGCTAAGGAACCTACATACCAAATTTCAGCTCATTTGGTCAAAGTTAAAGCAAAAATCAATTTTGCGTAGCTTCTAGCCCCTCGAAATTCAAAATGGCGTTGGTTCCGTATTCAGACACAACAAAGGAACCTACATACCAAATTTCAGCTCATTTGGTCAAAGTTAAAGCAAAAATCAATTTTGCGTAGCTTCTAGCCCCTCGAAATTCAAAATGGCGTCGGTTCCATATTCAGGCACAGCTAAGGAACCAACGTACCAAATTTCAGCTCATTTGGTCAAAACATTCCTTTTCTATGAAAAAATTAAAATGTGTTTTGCAATAATCGGCTATAATTTGACCAAAAATCGCACCTTTTCGTTCCGTGTGCCTTACTGGCTGCATGTCATGACTCCAAAAACTATACAGCTCTTGCCATACACAATATCTATCAGATGCAAAAAACCGGAAGTCTTAATATTGAGTTTGAATCGAGTTATCGCGGAAATTAACTTGCTAACTAACTTGCTAAATGACAGAAAGCGTTTTTTTGCGATTTCTCGGCACTGGAAGCACCAATCGAGATGCGGTTTTCACTATTAAATTGGTAATTTTAGGCACAGACTTTCCATACTGAACACTATGGGTCGATTCCGCAAGCCTGAAGCAGCAAGTCCAAAAAAGTAGTTTCACTGAAATACCAAAAACAATATATTCACACACAATTAAAATTGGTGTGAATATGATTTAAATTATTATTCTCACAAGACATAATTCATGAATAAAACATAAATTCAGGGAAATTTTTTGAAAAAGTGTATTTGATTTGTTTTTGTGTTGTAGATTTCGTGTCAGTTTGTCAGCCAGTTTTGGTCTGTATAACCTAAAAATGTCTGAGTGGCTAAGTGAAAAATCTAAAGGGGGTAATTTAGGCCAAGGCCTCTGACGACTTGTGGATGAAGGCTTAAAATCTAATATAAAAAGAAGAAATCTCAAGGAAAGGAGCGAAAGATGTCTGGTTTAGCTTTAGGGTCAGTTTTTTGAGTAAAATTTAAGTTATACCAGCTATTGTCTTTAGTATGACAAGAATATACTCCAGGAACCGGCCCTTGGTACTAAAGTTCCTTCCCACTTCACTGAATACGACCATAACATCCTTCAAGATTTCAGAAACCTTCTTCAATCAATATAATACTTCATCAAGACTATATTTTGACGATTTATTCTTAGAAATCACATCATAAAAAAAATATTCTAATAGCCATAACAATTCATTAGTTGAATGCGGATTCTATCCGAAAGAATCACATCCATACATTTTATTGCAATATTTTCAGTAATTTGAACTCTATAATAACAAAACTAAGATGTTGAAATTCTAGGAAATTAAACTGAGATTGATGAAAGAATAAGTTGAGACTGTTGTTTAATAATATTGACTCAAGGGCATATCCGTTTAAATATGCTGGTCATGGATATATTCTGAATATGGGCATAGATAAGGATCTGGTGAGGGTTGAGGTTCTCTAGCCTCTAGTAATAAGGCTCTAGTAATAAGGCTTCTCTAGAACCATTTTTGGGGAACCTGAGCCTAGTAACACTAATAACTAAAGAGTCAGTTCCAAACCATCAACATTTCGACAATAATTTTAAAAATGCGCTTTATACAGCTTCCTCTTTCCTACCGATCGTCCTCAACATTTATGAATTAAACATAACTTTATCCACCTCAGGGGGAAAACCACTTGGTGGAAAAAATTTCCACCGGGCCTGGTGGAATTTTTTTAGAAAACATCTAGGCTCAAACTTTTGGTCCTATCTTGAGCAGAACCATAATATAAGATATTCTGACACCGTTTCCACCAACCAATATTTAAGGACTCAAAATTATTGTACAAAATGTGGTTGGTGGAAAAAAATTTTTGGTGGAAAATGACTTTTTTCCACCAAGTGGTTTTCCCCCTGATCCACCTTTTTTCCATGCAATATTCTTAACTGCATTTTTCTCCTTCTTTCCTTTTGTTTTAAAAACTCTTTCGTTAATAAAAAGATGCACATAACTAATAATTATTATTTTGTATATTCGAATTGTGCACATTCCGTTTCATTGATGCTCATTCTATTGCGTTGTTATTTCATCATCCCAAAAAGAATAAGGTTGAATTTCCGCAGCACCAAAATTCTTTCCTTGTCTGCGATTTTGTTTCATTCAACAAATAGTTTAAGGGGATTATTAACAGAAAATGAAAAAAATAAAAGAAAGAGCAGGGAAGGGTGAGGGCTGAAATGATGTTCGATTGACATGAAGGAAGCATGGATTTTTGTTAGCTCTTCTTTGTTTGATTTTGATGTTTTTTCTTCTGGATGTGATTTTTGTTATGTTTGCGATATTATGAGAAATTGGGTTGATAGGAATTGAATGGCGTAGTTTCATGCCTGTTGAAAGTCTTTCGTAGTTTCACGCCCTTTTAAAAATTATTATTGGTTTCACACCCTTTCTAAAATTATTCGTAGTTTCATGCCCTTTTAAAAATTCTTCTTAGTTTCACACCCTTTCTAAAATTATTCGTGGTTTCACACCCTTTCTGAAAAAATTCATAGTTTAATGCCCATTTCTTTTGGAAATTCTTCTGGTAGTTGCACACCCTTCGAATATATATTTTCGTAGTTTCACACCCTTTAGAATTATTTTAAGCTCGCAAATGAGAAAATTTCAAATTCCTGCCTCACCCACACCAGTAATCTTCAAATAACCCCTCAAAAAATTACAATAAATCACAAATTAAGCAATAAATAAATCTCACCTGTCTCTTGTAAGCATCTGGCATCGTGAAAGTCGACGAAATCCAGCAAAAAGTGTTGACAACATGCGTTGGAATTCCGCTAACAATGCACGAAATTGGCTGTCCAACATATTGCGTTGCCGTTATAACGAGTGAGCATGTAAGCAGTAAAACTGTCGTAAAAATATTGTGCAGTCGAAAGACGGCATTGTCAGTCTGAATGTCCTGTATTTTAAAATAATCCTTTAAGCCTCCTAATAACTTGTACATTTTGGAATATTTTTTTTTATTTATCCGTTCACAATAATTATTTTAATGCACTCAAGGCCACACTTTTGATTCACTTCAAACACATATAAAAAATATATTTTTTGCAGCTATTGTTCTTCTTATTCTTATTTTTTTGTTAGAACATTTCCATTATTTTGTATTTTCTGCTGCTGTTTAGCGTGTTAAACTTTTTCGTACGAAGCAGAGCTGGAATTGAAATTAGAATTAAAAAGAAGAAAATAAATTACTCAATAAAGTCAATTGTTGCGAAATTGTTCGTGTAAATTTAGATAAAAGCGTTGAGTTGCGGTCAGTTTTGAGTGATTCGGTTGAAATAATAGCTTTCTGGAGGGTTGATTGTTTTAGTTTGTGTGAATATGTGATGCAACTTTGAGGTTAGCATTGCAAAATTCTGAATTTCGATATTATCATATACTTAAATTATTTCTCAAAACCTTATCATTCATAGTCGGTTTAAGGGTTACCTAGGGTAGCCTTCCCAGCTAAGTATGGTATACTTTAGGACACCTAACCTACAATATCCTCGAGTACCCCACCTACCCTACTCCAAGGTTTTCTAAAGTGACCTAAACGTAGCACAAGTGCATAGCCTACCCAAAGTATGGTTGGGTACATCAAGTAACCTCAAAAACCAATCATGTGGTTCTTAATCTTCCTAAAGTGTAATTCGTCACTGAGCATTATTTTGTCGAGGATCATATTTCAAAAAACAATAAAGTGATAAGCCCACTTTAAAAGCAAATTAAAGCAACTCGTTATTATACTTGAAAACATAATAAGCACCAATTAATTTTTGTAGTCATGTCAAGGGTTTTTGCACTCTGAACAGAAAAAAGCAAAAAGAAATTTAAACAAAAGACTTTTTCGAAAGGCACAAAATTACACGTTTTATCGTATTTAGTAAATGTTCTCTCATATGCTCCATAAAAGTTCTACATGGTCTACATGGAAAATAAAATAATGAAATATTTGGTGGGATTAAGGGGCTGTTTGTTAGTGATGTCTTCCAAAAGTAATGCATTTTTGGCCTTTTTTACTAAAATTTGAAACAAAAATTTCTTAGTTTTTGCCAAAAAATCATAAAAATTTTAAAAAAATAATCTTTCACTTAAAGTCACTTTCACACGACCCCACCAAGAAAGAACATTCCAAAACTATTCAACTCTATAACAAAAAATGAAAACTTCCTTCAAACTAAGTGAATGAATAGAAAAAAATGTAAAGTGAACGCACTTAAATGACTTCTTAATTGAATAATTTCATAAATGTATATTTGAGTGTAATGTGCAGCAGTAAAAATTTTTATCTTTCAATTTAAATTTAGCTTAAAACATAATCTGTAAACATAAGTGCATGACAGCATGGAATGCAACATGATCCGTAAATGGAAAGATAATAATTTCTTTTACGGAAAGAATGATTTTGTTTATTTATTTTTAGTTTTTACTAGATTGGGGTTGATTTGATAATGATGTCTGTTAATTTATTTGAATTTAGAATTTCTGAAAAAATTAAGTTTGACAAGTTTTAGTTTTATTTAAGACATGACCTAGAATTGTCATATTTTTCACTACGAATCTATAAAAATTCAATCTTCTTGTAAAAATTCATAAACATCATTGATGGACGATCTTAATTCAGAGAAATATTTAACCGCTGTATTCATTCAGCTTGATGAATTCTTAGAAATATTTACTGGCGTTAAAATGCATTAAAGAGTCATAAAAAGTTTTTTTATGAGTCATTGGAGATTGTCACATGCCAAAAACAGCAGATCACAAATGTAGGAGGCCGGTTGCTTTTAAGAGAGCCGGATTTTTTGAGTTTTTGCATCACGTGAATATAAATGAGAAAAATATTTTGTTAAAAAATGCAGAAGATTGATAAAAGTCAAAGGTTTGGAACTGATCAACTGTTTTTTGATCAACTGTTTTTTGATTCCATACCTGTATTTTGAGAAACTATTTGTTCAACAGGTGATCATTTTGATCAGTTTCGTACCATTGGTAATAGCAACAGGCTGGTCTGTAATTTAATAAATTATTAATCATAATTTCATCCCGAAACTAAAAATTTCTATAAAAATTCTTCTAAACCTCATTATTCACAGCTGCAATTCAGCAACAAAAAAATCAAGTATTAACTCATTAATTAGCAGAAACATAATATCTTTTAAAAATCTAAAATTCATATCTTTTTATACTGCTGTATCTCAGATTTCAATTTAATTACTGAATCTGACAAAATCTGAGGTAAACTTTTTTAATTGTCTTCCGAAATATTTTGACAATTTAGAAGAAAAATGTTCTCAAAATCCGGTATACTTAGTGGATCGTTCACTTATTAAGAAGAGGGGTTTGAGGCTTTGTGATGGGTTAAACAAAAAAAATTGTTTACCGGGGAAGATTTGGAATAAATGTGGGAGGGGGTCTAAAAACTCATTTATTATATTAAGTACTAATTCACCCCTAAGGTCTGTGCCATGACACTCAGAAAGAGTACGTAAAAAATCCAAAAGTTTACCCACAAAAAAGCAAAATACGTTTGAAAACAGGAGCGTAGCCAGTGAGGGGTCCAAGGGGGTCTGAATCCTCCTCCCCCTCGAAAAAACTTTTACTGAAAAATTATTTTTGTTCTAAAAATTTTTCCGAAGTTTTTTCAAAGCTCTAATTTAGAGTTTTATCATTCACATACCTTTAGTTACCAAACAATACCAAAATGTGAGGTCAATAGCTAAAAAAATGTTTGACTTCCTAAAAAAATTTCTGGCCCCTGTTTGAATTTTGTTACAATTTTAGAGCAAAAAAGCATGTTCAGCATGAGTTAAAGATTAAAGTTTCAACCAGTTCTCTTCTCATTATTAAATCATCCATTTGTTAACAGAAGTGATACTTTAATTTACATCTTGAAAACCTTTTCTACCGTCAATGACCTCAACAATTCTTCAGAATCTAGTTTTTTTAGCATCTCGTTGAAGCAGCATGAATAAACCTTCCTTCTTAATCTATTAAAAAAATTGTTCATTTTTTTCTATGTTTGCGATACCTTTTGTATCCATTTATTTTGATCTGTCTATTTATGATGACTTCTTATTAATTTTTTTGGCATTTTTGATCGGTTAGTGGCAAAAAATTGTTCAAAAGTGTGTATGAAATTGTTACGATAGCTTTCTCTGTTGTGATTTTGAGATCTTTTGAGGATTTTCTTCTTGAATTATTTTTTGCCCGAGCAGCATTTACATGCTTTGAAGGTGACTTCAGTTCCTTGGACAGAAACGATTTAACTTTAAGATAGTGAAGAAAAAATATGTTTTGAATAAAATATTCACCAAATATTGGTAGTGACTTAGTTCTTATAGCTTAAATATCCAGGATGTACTTTGAGTCATTTCTGATGCCCAATTGCGTATTTACTTTTAAGAATATCTTCAAACAACCTAAATGTGACACTCGAGATTGAAATTTCGGAAGCATTCAAACTCACCCTCGTGCACTTAATGCTTTGTTATGCGAACATGATGCTTCTCAGAATTATGGGAGCCACAACAAAATATAATGATGCAGTCAAATGTCTGTAAACAAAGAATTTGCTGATTTTTTTTTCTTCCGCGACGATAAACAAAAATTCACATGTGATGATATTATTTACGCAAATACATGTGTGAGAAAAAAAGAAATAAATATTTAAGTAGCATTTTCACACAGCAGCAGAAAAAAATGAGTCTTTGACATGAAATAGAAAGTTGATTGCGGTAATTTTTGTGTCACAATATTGGTTTTGTTTAATTGCTTTTTTGGAATTGTCATCGGTGCTGCGATGTAATATTTATAATTTTAATAATTGAAGTATCGTTGAGAATATGAATATTTTATGATAGTTTAATTACTTAGGTGGATAATGTGGGGATGTTGGGAAATTACTGTTGGGTCGACATATGTTGAAATTTAGTTTAATGAATTTTTTGAAGGTTTAAAAATTTATTTTCAAATTTTTAAAAATTTGAAGTTTTCATAAATAATAGAAAAAAGTTTAAAAATATAAGTTTTATTAAAAATTGGATTTTAAAAAACAATAAAATTTATAGTTTTCAAAATATAATAAAAAACGTTTAAAAATATAAGCTTTATTAAAAATTGAATTTTAAAAAACAATAAAATTTATAGTTTTCAAAATATAATAAAAAACGATTAAAAAAGATAAATTTCAGTAAAAGTTGAATCTAGAAAAATAATGAAATTTATATCTCAAAGTTTAGTTTCTTTTTCCAATCAGAAAACCAGAATTTCAACATTTTTGTCTTCTTTTTCATCATTTTCTTACTTTTTTTTACTTCAACTTCTTTAAACCTTTTCATTAACTTTAATCCTATGTACTCCGTACATTTCTTGTTATTACTTTATGCTCTTTTTATTCAGTTTCAACTCTTTGCTTTCTCCTCTTGAAAAAAAATTTCTGTTTGAACTGAATGACTTGAAATTCATTTAAATATCATTTATTTCTTGTAAAATGATCAACATCAGAAATTTAAAACTTAGCTGAGAGCTTTGAATGAGATGCTGAAATTGATCAATTGGACCTTGAAAGCTTAATTGAATGATATTTTTACACTAAATTATGTATGAATCAAGATTTTTTTAGAGTTGTTTGGTTGAATAGAACAATCGATGTAAAATTAAATTGATTTTTTAGATCATAAATGGATGGAACACCTAATTACTATTCTTTTGATTCAAGGGAGTCGCAAATTTCCAACCTCCCATGAACAAGCGTCTCTTGGACCTTTAACCTGGGGACAGTGGCTCAGTATTGTCTAAGGTATACACTTCTCCAGGGGTTACCCAATGGGTGTAGTCTAGGGTACACTAACGGTTTAGCCTAGGCTATTTCCTCAATTAACTGAATTCAAATTGCAACTTCAATTAATTCTGAGTTTAGATTTTAATTATTCACTGAATTATCAGCAATCATGTGCAAAACAACTAATTATAACAAAACTTGATAACAAGTCTACGAAAACAAATAAACTATTTGAGAATGAAGCTGATTTATTTGAACTCTATGTTAGTGTGTGCCTTTCACAGATCTTCCTTACATATTTTCTTGTTTGATATTCAATGTTTATTTACTCAGAACGTGAGTGTCAATACAAAATAAACATTTCGAAAGAAAAATATCATAAAAGACTATCTAAATAGAATAGATTGAATGAAATTGATGAGTAAAATATTTGGAAATGTCTTTTTTGATTAAGGTTTAAGAACTGATATTTTTTTGAAATATTGTGGGTTTATAGATTTAAAAATTTTGAATTCTCAGTCGATATTTTAGTGCATTTTGTTGAAAAATTCACATAATGTCAAAAAAATGCTTTCTGGACAGGTAATTAAGGCAGGTTCTGGTTCTTAAAACTCTTGTATCTAAAAATCTAAAAAATACAAAATTTGACAAAAAAATTGAAAAATTCATAAGAAAATAGACAAAAATTAAGGGTCGTTCAGTTATCACGTTACGCAGAATAGCGACTTTTTAGTTTAGCCTGTTACAAAATCTCAGACCCCCCTCCCCCCTAAAACCGAATATAATAAGTGTAACTAAAATTCATACAATACCATCTAAATAAAAGGTGATAATTTCTCGTCTAGACCACCGTGCTTCCCCAAATCCAATTCAAAATTCACTTTACCTCAAGACAACATAGATAAATTGACATTTTACCTACAACTGTCATTTACTGTAAATTACTCAATAAAGCTTCTATTTCTCTAGAATTTTAAATTATTCATTAACATTTTTAAAATCATTTCTAGTCATGTCCACAGCTAGTGTCAAGAACAACACGTGAATGTGTGAATTAAATTTAATACTGATGGACCCACATGAATACGTTTAATTTATGCTTAATTTATGATGAAAAACGAACGTAAGTATTTTTTGTATTTGAATAAAGCAAATATTTGACGTTTTTGCTCAAGTTTTTTATGTTGATCTAGTTTTTGACGGGAAAGTGGAGCGTTGTAGAATCAATTTTGTTACTTGCTATTGCATATCTATTATTTGGGTTGTGATTACGATTTGCAAGTGGATTTAGCAATATAATTCATGTAATCTGAATTGAATAGTCAGTAATAGATCTGAATAAACACTAAAGAAGAGGCGTCAACTGAACAATTGAGAATACTAAAGTGCATGTTGCATAAAATTGAATTTGTCTGAAAATATGACTCATTTTTACAATTTTTTGGGAGATGAATAAAGGACATAATTGTTCTAGTAAAATAATTTTCAGTGCATTAGCTTAGCTTGCACACAAAACCAACATTTTTACCCATTTTAATTATTTTCCAAATATGCCACATGTCCAATAGGGGGCCATTCACTTATGACGTCCATCAAAAAATGGGATTTTTAGAACCCCCTCCCCCCCTTGTCACAAATTTCAAATTCAAAAAAATTTCTTTAAATTTCTCCTTCCTAAATCATGGACGTCATAAGTGAATGACCCCTAGGACAATGCCCAAGGGTGCGGAACTGATCAAAATGATCAAAAATGATCAAAAAATGATCAAAAATGATCAAAAATGATCAAAAATGATCAAAAAAATGATCAAAAATGATCAAATTTGATCAAAAATGATCAAATTTGATCAAAATTGATCAAAAGTCAGTTTATTAGTTCTGCACCCTTGACAATGCCATTAACAATTTTATCAGAAAAATGCACAAAAAATATTTCTTTCCTGTTTTGCTTTCAATTTTTTCACCCACAAAAATAAAACAAACAAAAAAATTGTGTCCCTTTTTACCACAAACAAGGTTAAGAGCGTCACTTTTATGCTTACGTGCGACACAACACAAATACAGTTATAATATTGCATCTGATTCATGCTGCTCGGTCTTGAATGTTGAACATTTATAAATTTTTCTGTCGATAGAAATGTTGTAGGGAACTAGAAATTTATGTCAAAGATATTTAAAGAATTTTCTTTAATCTGACGGAGAATTTTTGGGTTGAAATGACAGTTTTTTGGTGTTTTACTTTTGTTGTGTTTGTTGATTTCAACTTGAAATTTTCAAGCGTTGGTTTTGATATTTTTGACAACTTTTTTAAAATTCAATTCAAGAAATTATTTTTTTAAATTTCAATTTCAATTTCAAAAAAGTTATTTTTTTTAATTTCAATTTCAAAAATATTATTTTTTTAAATTTCAATTTCAAAAAAGTTATTTTTTTAAATTTCAATTTCAAAAAAGTTGTTTTTTTAATTTCAATTTCAAAAAAGTTGTTTTTTTTAAATTTCAATTTCAAAAAAGTTATTTTTTAGATTTCAATTTCAAAAATTTTTTTGAAAATTATTTAAATTTTAGAAAAGTTTTGAAAATTTATTTTAATTTTAGAATTTTTATAAACATTCATTTCAAATTTGAAAATATTAAGAAAATACATTAGTCTCACGATTATTGCCATACTAAGTTCTGCTCAATATATTCCAAAATTTATTGTCCTTTTAATGCTTCAATTATAATTTTCACCACAATTTTTTATATTTTTTCAGTCACAAATCATTTCTAAACTGTCAATCTGAAATTTTATACTCAATAAAATTTCATGCTCCATAAAACATTGTTTTTGCGCCTTATTCAACACCATTAGAAACTGGCCACGTTAAACTACACCTTAATTACAGTCTTTAGACTATTTTAAATGACAGGAAAGTGCAGAAATACTAATTAAATGCAAATTGCATATTTGTCTTTCATATTTTGAAATCACATCAGAACTTGTTTGTAAACATTTCTTGCTAGCATAGGTTGCTACGCTGAGAGAAATTTAAATGTTGGATTTTGACAAATTGATGAAATTTTGGATTGGTTTTTAAAATTGAAGTTAGGTTTGATACTTTTTGATTATTAGGTTTTAAAATAAACACAAATTAAGAATTTATTTATGCGTATTAATTATTTTTTTAAAATCTAGATTTCAAATAATTTAAATAAATTTAAAAAAATAAAAAACTAAAAATTTAAATTTCTTTAAATTTAAAAAAGTAAGCTTTTTTAAATTTGATTATTAAAATTCTAAAAATTATAATTTTGTTCGTAAGTGTAATTTCCCTAAGTGTAATAAAGTACATCAATACATCCATTTAATTTCAAGTAAGTAATCTACAGCCTCACTATGCAGTACCCAACATACACTTATCTTACAGAAAGCGGACAAGACACAGAAAGTAAGAAAGCAAGAAAATGAAAAACTGAATACGTCAACAAAACTGCTCATGTAATAGGCGAAATTTATGTGTCCAATATCTTCAGGTTTGTAAGAACATTTTTCTTATGCTGAGTAAAAGAACAAAAAAAACATTTCTTGAAATCGAAAAGAAGAAAATAAAAAGTGGAAGGTAAAAATAAGAGCAATAAACTCTTTCCCGGCATACAATGATGGCCTCACGGAGATATTCAATTATTTCAATTGTGGATTTTTCTTCTTTTTATTTTCTTGCACTTTTATTTAATTTTTTTTTCATCTGGCTTTTGCCCTTGAAATTTTTTTACACCTTTTATCTCACACAAAACATTTTATTTCATTTAATTTTTACTATTTTTTCTAATTAAACGCACAATTTAGAACACAAAAAATAATCTTCAACAACTTACTTCACTCAACTTCGATGCTCAAGTCGTACTGAATATTTTACATATTTTTTGAGCTGCATGAGAGTCATCTCACTATGTATGCACTAATACATTGACATTTCTCTCATTATATATGATTCATATCGAGGGTTATGTGTCTGTGCTCATACATACGTTACGTATTTAAATTAACAGATGTGAGAATGATGTAAAAAGAAGAAGGAAATAATGTCGGGTTCGGAGAGAAATTTGAGGTAATTTGCCAGGTATTTTTATATTTTAATAACATTTATAACTGGTTAACTCTTGAAATTATAATCATTTTCACTTTCGAAATTAAAAGTTTTACTTTCGAAATTAAAAATTTCACTTTCGAAATAAAAAATTTCACTTTGGAAATTAAAAATTTCACTTTCGAAATTAAAAGTTTCATTTTCGAAATTAAAAGTTTCACTTTCGAAATTAAAATTTTACTTTCGAAATTCAAAATTTCACTTTCGAAATTAAAAATTTCACTTTCGAAATTAAAAATTTCACTTTCGAAATTAAAAATTTCACTTTCGAAATTAAAAATTTCACTTTCGAAATTAAAAATTTCACTTTCGAAATTAAAAATTTCACTTTCGAAATTTAAAGTTTCATTTTCGAAATTAAAAGTTTCACTTTCGAAATTAAAAATTTCACTTTCGAAATTAAAAATTTCACTTTCGAAATTCAAAATTTCATTTTCGAAATTGATCAAATAAAAAAAATCTCATATCTTTCTCCGAACCACACTTCACATCAAGAACCAACAATGCAACACACAACAGAAACATCGAAGAAGAATAATATTTTCTGAGAGTAGACACACACATACATCCATACTTCACCTCTAAGCATGTGTTAGAGTCGCTTAAAACCAGTTTCTGAGAAACATTCCTCTTCTTAATTCTATTGTACCGTAGGGTAAATGGCTATTGAATATAAATACATAAATTGCATGTATCTTTGCATCTACTCGATGGTTTTTTCTTCTCTCTCCTTGCTTCTCATTACTTATGATAGTTGTGTTGTTGTTGTAAAGTAAACAGAAAAATCTCTTTTTCGTGCTGGTCGCCGTCGTTAAGTTGAGCAAAAGCAGACTACGTGATTTTCAAAAAGAGGCATTTCTTTTGATTTATTGGACTCAATGCTTCTCGATAATGGATTTTAAATATTCTTTTTTTTCTCTTCCTTTTTCGGTGCGTAGTTTTTTGTTCATTGCCAAGCACAAAAGAATTTCGATTTTTTGAGGTAGATGCCAGCTTCTTATGAGGCATATCATGACTTATAAATTTTGAATGATTAAGGATCTATGATGCAGCATACAATAATGATGTTTTGTCAACCTTTTTTGAAGCCTGTTTCCTCAGTGATTCATGATGTTTTTAGGGAGGATGGATTTTTTTTTTGAGATTTTTCGTATGAATGAATAATTAAAAGGATTTTTACTACGCATTGGGAATTTGTGTGTGTTGTAAAATTAAATATTGATGAAGATGTTTGAGGATTTGATGGTTGTTTCTTATTGGATTGAGTTATTGTTAGACAAAATTCCTGAAGTTTTCATAGAAATCTAAAAAAGACTCAATTTACAATAAAACACACATAATTGATTAATGTGACTTCTCTTTGTGAATCAATCTCAACCCATTCCTCCCAGAAATCGTTTTTTCACAAACAATTTCAATTAAATCACGTTTATTCATCAGACAATGCAAAAGTATTATATTAATTTGAATTAATTAGCTTGTTTTGGAAGTTCATTGTATTGACTGTCCATTTTTGTGACAAACAACCTTGTTAGTGGTCAAAGAACCTTTCAAATTTAGTCTCATATTTCAAAATTTATTAATGTTTCAATTAATTTATGTCGAAAATCCGCTAACTCAGTCTGACTGCTTTCTATTTAAAAATATGAACGGCCAATATAATACATTTAGTGTGAACATGATGTTTTGCATGATTCTACTTGTTTTTGTAAAATTGATTTTAATAAAATTTAAATGTGCACTTCATGAATGTTAACATAAAAGCTACTGACTACTGAACTAGTCAATATTGAAAATATCTGGCTTAGGTAAAATCTTCAGATCTACAAATTTCTTTTGTTCTCAACTGCGCATCCGTATGCGCAAGCCTGCGCACCACATTTTCTGCTTTCAAAAAATTTGGATGAAAATATTGATGATTGTTGACTGGTTTTGCACAGTCCATCATAAAATTCATCAATAATTTTATGCACTGACCTGCACATCTTGATACAGATTTTTTGAGCTGCGCAGGTCTACGCAATAATTACAGAAGAACACGTTTAGTCAAGTTCATCAGAATCTTTTGTAAATCAGTTTCAATTTTTAATTTATGCTAAATTTCCTTGACCTCTGAGTCGTTATTTAATCTGTTTGCCTCATTCCTTCAATGTGCCTTAATATGCCTGCTATAAAGTAACATGTTAAGTCATCGACATCTTCTGTTGGATGAAAATAACTCTTTTTTAGAATCTCATTCATTTAGTTTACCATTCTTGATTATAATCTGTAAATCTTTTTCTTAAAAAGTGCTGAAAAAAATCTCCGAAAAGTCCATCTATGTGCCTTATAAATAAGCTCACTCCTCCGTTCATTAATAGTATTTTTCCATTTTCTAGTTTCTATGTCTAGCTTATTGTTATCAAGTCTATTGAATGTGTTTCATTTGTTACATAAATCTTTTTTTTTGTACGGCAATTGACTTCTGTTCTATTAAGTCGAGCTCATTTTTCGTGCTCTAATTTACTAATTTGTCTAGAATAGAATTTGCTTATGAATGTACAAGTGAGAATGTAAGAGAATTAATTAAACTAGGAGCTGTGTAGTTTGAAAATTGAGGTATTGTTTGTGGTTTGTCTGGATTCTTCTGTTTGTCACAAAAATTTAATCACAAAAAAGTCATATTATTTCACAAAATCCTAAAGTATTTTTTAAAAAATGCGTTCTATTCCTTGCCATACTTTAACAATCTCAAACAATTTTTCTCCATTCGTTATCATTAACCACGCATATGAGACAAAACAACAACAATAAAAAAAAGTTCTTTTCTCTCCACACTCACAGTCTGTTGTCTATTTGAGTCGCTCACATTTGAGCATCATCAATTTCATTAATAGAATAATAAATTTGACCTTATCAGTTAACCCAAATCTTGTATGAATGAACGTAACTTTATTTATTTTAGTTTTTGAGAGCTCAAGTCGGTGATCAACTTGTTGAAGAGAAGCGCTCAATTGTTTATGAGTGTATGCATGCGTTGATAAGAGTACAAATAAGAATTTGCAAGGTTCTCTCTTTTTCTGCTCCACATACGTAAATTAAATAATTAATTTAAGTGAAGGTTATCGCTCATTCACCGTGAATAATTGTTTTTCAAATTGAAATGAATTTTTTGCATGTAGTGAAATGAATTTAAATACACGACATGAGGCAAAGTGGAAATTGTTTGTAGTCGGATTGAAAATTGCTTATGTAACAATCGTGTAGGGTGCTTCATTGATTAAAGCTTTGGATTTAAATTTTAAAATGAATTTTTTGAAATTTTTTACTTTCGAAATTGAAATTTTTTACTTTCGAAATTGAAATTTTTTACTTTCGAAATTGAAATTTTTTACTTTCGAAATTGGAATTTTTTTACTTTCGAAAATGAATTTTTTTACTTTCGAAATTGAAATTTTTTACTTTCGAAATTTGAAATTTTTTACTTTCGAAATTGAAATTTTTTACTTTCGAAATTGGAATTTTTTTACTTTCGAAATTAGAATTGAAATTTATTTCACTTTCGAAATTAAAAATTCGAAGTCGAATTCAGCTTTCGACAGTTGATAATCAAGAACTCTAAATTAGCCTTAATCGATACATTGATAATAAAAAGTAAAAACCTTAATTGAATTTTAAATCAGCTAATTCTTTTTATTCTCAATTAATAAAAGAATATGAATAATTTTTTTCTGTAATATGAAATTGATTTGATTAGTTCTTTATTCATGCCGGAAAACATTTCATGCATTTTTTTTAATGAACTTTGAGCTTTCAATTATGAACATTTATGAGAGTCATTGTAAAAGTTGTGATGCATGGTAGGTGCTTTTATAGGAAGAATAGCAGGATGTGTAGAAATTTAATTGATATGATGTTCTAATTGCAATTTATGCATCTTGTTTGGTCAGTAATGAAGTTATTCTGACCAATCATGCCTTGTTTAATTACGATGTCCAATTATAATGTAGGAGTATCGTATGAAGCTTTGCAACACTCGATATCAATGATTGCTTCAATTAGTTGTCTGTGGACAGCTATGTAATGTTAACTTTATGCAAGCTTCTCGGTAGCTCCAATTAAAAATGTGCTTTTCAAATTTTACTTTATCTGGAAGGTAAAAAAGAACTTTAAACTATCGTTGCTATTCCCTTATCAAACAATATAGACAAGGCTGCAAAATAAAACTACGATAAAAATCAAAATTAAAAAAAGAACGAAACACTTCACAAATAATTGAGAGATTCTGGATGAAAAAGTCATATCTGACTTTGATCAATTATCTTTTTAAATAGAACGAGTTGAAATATGGTTAATATGTCAAAATGTTGCATTTTGACTGCTCTACAGAGTAAGATACATTTAGAGTTTCCTAAAGGAACTGGTCAGTTCCAATGAGCATTTAGAATGTGCCAAAACATCAACTCAACTTAAAATTATCATAACTTTTAAACAAATTAACCCAGAACCATAATTCTTTCAGTTACTTATAGCTTTACGTAAATCCTAAAAGATTTTGGTAACTGTTCATGTATTCTCAAACTGTGACATCACTTTTTTCATCCCCGAAAATTTGAAAATAACAAATCTTTGAAGCTTAATATTTTGGTAACCACAACAGCTAGAAATATGCAGTAAACGCTAAAATCTTCCATTTTCAAATATCTATCAACTACGTAACATGCCAAATAGGGACAGTACGCCAATTTTGTCAAAAACTTTAAATACATGGAAAACGTGTTTTTGGTCAATGGAATTTTGCTTTTATTCCTTCTGTTTCTTATATTAGCACAAAAGTATTTATGCTATAGTATTCCTTACCATAAAACAAAGAAAATGATTTATGAGTTAACTGGGGTTTGTACATCAGTTAGGTAAAAAACGATTTTTTGTATTTTTCATACATTTCTTTAAACGTTTTTTAAATTCTAATTACTTTCTTAGATTCTTCATTTAATGCCCTTTTCAGCAATATATAACTCATTCAGCAATTTGTTACGACAATGGTGAAAAATTGAAGAAAACTTTTTTTACTTTTTGTTGTTGTTGTTTTTGATTTTCGAAAATATTTTTTTAAATCAAAAATTGTCACAAATGCACTTTATCTTGCTCAATGAGTTATATATTGCTTAAAAGGGCATTAAATGAAGAATCTAAGAAAGTAATTAGAATTTAAAAAACGTTTAAAGAAATGTATGAAAAATACAAAAAATCGTTTTTTACCTAACTGATGTACAAACCCCAGTTAACTCATACATCATTTTCTTTGTTTTATGGTAAGGAATACTATAGCATAAATACTTTTGTGCTAATATAAGAAACAGAAGGAATAAAAGCAAAATTCTATTGACCAAAAACACGTTTTCCATGTATTTAAAGTTTTTGACAAAATTGGCGTACTGTCCCTATTTGGCATGTTACGTAGTTGATAGATATTTGAAAATGGAAGATTTTAGCGTTTACTGCATATTTATAGCTGTTGTGGTTACCAAAATATTAAGCTTCAAAGATTTGTTATTTTCAAATTTTCGGGGATGAAAAAAGTGATGTCACAGTTTGAGAATACATGAACAGTTACCAAAATCTTTTAGGATTTACGTAAAGCTATAAGTAACTGAAAGAATTATGGTTCTGGGTTAATTTGTTTAAAAGTTATGATAATTTTAAGTTGAGTTGATGTTTTGGCACATTCTAAATGCTCATTGGAACTGACCAGTTCCTTTTGGAAACTCTAAATGTATCATACTCTGTAGAGCAGTCAAAATGCAACATTTTGACATATTAACCATATCTCAACTCGTTCTATTTAAAAAGATATTTGACCAAAGTCAGATATGACTTTTTCATCCAGAATCTCTCAATTTTTTTAGAAAACTTTCAAAAGGCTTATTTATCATACTTGTCTTAAGATTTCTTCATGTTCATTGAAACTTTCAATTTTTTTTGTCGCATTCATAATAAATTTTACCATCTTCTTCTATGTCTTCGTCAGAGTTGGTGATTTGTGGGTTTCGCATGCTTTTGTCCTAGACCAACGGCACCACACTACAGTTAGAGTATCGAGTAGACTTTTAATCCATCAAAATTGGTTTGTGAAATAGCTTGACTACTTATTTTGAGCACAGAATGGGGCACAGCTCACCAATGTTTGATTCTGCTGGAATTTTACGTCCATTTTCTATTTTACCTTTAGGAGTCATTTGCAAATTAAGTCACGCTTTTGGGAGAATTGAAGAATTTGTGACAGTCCAAATACATTTTATTTGGAAAATTTGTGTCATGGAGGGAGGGGGGTCAAAAAGGACCCCTTTTTTGCGTGACTTAATTTGCGAACGATTTCTTACCAGCATCCCAACACTGTAATCTAGATCTTTATCAAATCTCTTCAGACTTCTGTCAATCAAGAACGGAAAAGAAAGAAAAAAAACTTTTTCATTTTCTTTGCCACTTATTTTAATTTTTCCTACTGTGTGCCGTGTTTCTTTCACCACTCAACGCACGTGAGATGTGAAAATTAAAGGAAAAGAAAAATTTTCACACGGAAAAGGTAAAATTCTCTGAAGTGTAAAAAAAAATTCTTCATTCATCAGAATTTTTTCTCACTTCCTAGCAGATTTGGTGAAAGATGATTTAATTTTATGGGAGGAAAGTCGAATGTGTGTGAAATAAAAAAGTTGTGGGAATTTGCATGAAAATGTGATTTTCGTGTTTTAATTTATTTTTTTCTCTCATTCGTGGAAAATTTGAAGAAGTTTTTTTGTGTTGAGATTTTGCAGCTTTTTTCCTGAGAATTTCTCACATGGAGAGGTTTTGAGTACTTTGAGGGGGAAGAATGCAAGATTTTGAGGTTAGAATTTAAAATTAAAAATATCTTAATCAACTCTACTGATTTTAAAATTGACTAAAATTTAATTGAATCAGCTTTATTTTCTAAAATAACCAATATTGAAAATTTGGTAACCAAAAAATCTCAAAACAATAAAAAGGTAAAATTCTCCTTTTCAGTAAAATCCTCAAGCATGCTCACATCCTTCACATAGTTTCTTATTTCTCTATTGTTAAATTGTGTGTTGTGTTTCGAAGGATTATGTACATTTTTGAGGTGTCATGACACTAATGATATACTCCTGCATAACTTATAATATGATGACGTCAGCAACATATGATGAATGTGTGTTTCTCTCCACACTCTTTTACCGTACTTGATTCAATTTAAAGTATGACTTTGTGTTGTTTGAGAAAAGAAAAGAAAAAAAAAACCATTAAATTAATGCAGCGAATTGTGAAATTTGATTTATTTTTGAAGCTGTTGTAAAAATAGTTTGAGAGTAAAAGAAATTAAAAATTCAAAAATGTAAAAAAAAAATAAAAAAATTTTTTAAAAAAATTAAATTTTTTTTAAAAAATTTTTAAAAAAATGAAAAATGTTTAAAAATTTAAAACATTTAACAATATCAAGAGTTTAAAAGTTTCAAGTTTTTTTTTATAAAAATCAAAAATGAAATAAAATTAAAAAATTATTGAAGTTAAAAAAGGTTTAAAATTCAAAAAAAATGGAAAACATTCAAAAAAAGGTTAAAAAATTCAAAAGTTTTTATAAAGATTTATAAAAAAAATAAAATTCAAAAATTTTCAAAATAATTTCACTTTTTAATTCTTGATTTAAATCTAAAATATAATAAATTCAATAAAATAAAATAAAATACAATAAAATGTTGAATTATATTACCAAATTAATATATACAACATAGCATCTATAAAGAATCACAAACTTCCTTTAAGAAATGTGATAATCTCATCTTCAATATCCTCACACGGAAAAAAGCTTCACCCGAAAAAAGACAAAAAACTTTTTTCTTTGTCACTTTTTTTGCTCCCTTCGAATCCAATTTCGTTAAACATGTGGGAAAACAACGACTGTAACACATGAATAATTACTGAAGTAAAAAAGGGACATAAAAAGCAAAATGAAAGGATTTTTTTGTTCCTTTCCATGCCATTTACATCTTTTCAAATATTCGAGGATATCACTTTAGCTAGTTCTTATTACATGTCGTAAATTTATCCTAGAATACACATCCAGCAAGGATATTAGGCTGTTAAGGACATTAAACATGACAAAAAAGTTGGAAATGATAAGTTTCTGTTGGTGTTGTTAGGGATTTGAAGGACAAGAAAGGCGGAACATTTTGTGTTCGTGAACTTTATCCGTTGACAAATGACTTTAAACAACGTGACTTTGTGTGCAACAAGCTGTTGGATCATTTAATTAAAATTGTTGTAACACGCAACGATGGAAATAGGAAAGGCTGGGGTTGGGTAGGGTGTTAGTTTATAAATCTGAAATTGATGGTATTAAGTTTATTTTTAAGTTTATTTATTTTAAATATTTTGATCCATTTTAAATTTAATTTTTTAAAAAATGCTATTTATTAATTTTTAGCTATTTATTTTTTTTTTTTGAAAAAATTAGTTTATAATTTTTTAGTTTGCTATTTGGCCTCACATATCAAGTAATTAGGGGGAGAGAAGCTAACTTTTTGATATATCCACAACTTTAGTGACTTTGAGGCTGTCAAAGTTGAAAAAACTAGGAAAAATGAACATTTTGTTCAAAACATGAACATTTTCGTAGACAATTGACGCACAGCCTAGTGACGCTCAGCCTGATGACGTTCAGCCTGGTGACGTTCAGCCTGGTGACGTTCAGCCTAGTGACGTTCAGCCTGGTGACGTTCAGCCTGGTGACGTTCAGCCTGATGACGTTCAGCCTGATGACGCTCAGCCTAGTGACGCACAGCCTGATGACGTTCAGCCTGGTGACGTTCAGCCTGGTGACGTTCAGCCTGGTGACGTTCAGCCTAGTGACGTTCAGCCTGATGACGTTCAGCCTGGTGACGTTCAGCCTGGTGACGTTCAGCCTGATGACGTTCAGCCTGATGACGCTCAGCCTAGTGACGCACAGCCTGATGACGTTCAGCCTGGTGACGTTCAGCCTGGTGACGTTCAGCCTGGTGACGCTCAGCCTAGTGTCGCTCAGCCTGAGTGACACTCAACTCAACTTGATAAATTCACAAAAATATCAAAAAAATCATTCTCATCTTCTAGCCTGTGGTGTCCTATCTCTCTGTCGTCTATTTTTGAACCAATTACTGACTTGCGTCAATGTCATCAGTTCCTCTCGTAGCAATCCTTCAACGCATTTCGATCTTTTCTTTGAAACAATAGACAGTTTTCTCACGATCTAAGGAGCTAAAGCCCAACTCTCCTGTGACCTCTGTAAGAAAAAAATAGTTCGGATGAAGTCTGGACCAACTTTCACAAATCTGAAATTTTGTAATATTTGTTAATACTGTAATCTAACATGAGACAGCGTGGAAGTTTATGGCGTGATCTGTGCGTCGTGATTTTTAACTTTTTAACTTTTTTAAATTTTTAACTTTTTTAAATTTTACACTTTTTAAATTTTTTAATTTTTTTTAAATTTTCATTTTTTAATTTTTTTAAATAAAAGGTTTTAATCCTGTTTAAAATTTCGTTCATTTTTTTTAAAAATTAATTTTTTTGTTTCTACAATTTACCTTAAAAAAGCTCTTTGTGACATCATCTTTAATATCCTCATTAAAAAAGCTCACGAGAATAACTTTTTCCTCACCATTTCAGCTCATATCATTGACATACATTTTTTAATGTATTTTTTTGTAACTGTTAACCATACATTATTGTCAATTTGAGTCTCATGACTGGACATGCTGAGGCAAATTAAAACTCATCACGACATGAAAACGTAAAAAAATTGAGGAAAAGCGAAAAATATTTCGTGACCTTTCATATCCATTTCCAGCTTTTTGTTGCTACTTCAGTTTACGGAATTAACAATTTTAAATCTCTTGACGATGATTAATTCAGAAACAGACCGAAAAAACATATGGGATGCAAAATTGGATTGGTGCAGTAATTTTGTAAGTGAAGCATGCAATGTAAAAATTACGAAAAAATATCAATTTGGGAGCTGTGAACTGAATTTAATTAAATAATCTGAATTATTTTTGTGACTCGATGAGTCTCTGGGTTGATTTTAATTTGTGGATGTGGAAAATGCAATTAAAGCAATGCTAGTGAAAATTTGTATCATTTTTTGGTTATTTTGTTGATTTTTTTAGGTTAGGATTTAAAAATATTTAAGGTAAGGATCCATAGAATCTCTCGGAACCAAAAACATCTGCTATCTCAAATCACCCACCCAATAAACACCAACACAACTTAACTAAATCGAGAAACAACAGCTATCTTCATCATTATCAATTAATTACAAAGTTTACATAATTAAAAAATTACTAAAGATAATAAAAACAGCATGTGTCGGAAGTTCATTAGTGTGAAAACATTTTCTTTACATCTGTGTGTGAGCTTTATGAGAAATAATAACAAGGAATGAAAATTTCACCTCACTGATATTAATTAGTCATTAAATAGGTCAACAAACAAGGCATTTACATGAGAAAAAAACAACAAAAATCTTGACTTGGAGGAGGCTGAGGGTGGTAACTTAGACTTTAAAATTGGAAATATACAAGCTAGAAATTTAGAAAAGTGAAAATCAAAAAATCTAAATATAAAAAGTTATTTTTTTCATTATCAGTTTCAAAATTAGAAACATTAAAAAACACAAAATTTAAAGAATTCAAGAAAATTAAAAAATTTAAAAACTTCAAAAAAATAGATGTTTAAATATTAAAAATATTTTAAAAATATAAAAAATTTAAAAAATTTAAAAATAATTCAAAAAAATTTAAAAATAATTCAAAAAATTTAAAAAATTCAAAATTTTTTTTAAAAAATTCGATAAATTTAAAAATTAAAAATATTTTAAAAATATAAAAAAATTAAAAAAAAATCAAAAAATTTAAAAATAATTCAAAAAATTTAAAAAATTCAAAATTTCTTTTAAAAAATTCGATAAATTTAAAAATTAAAAATATTTTAAAAATATAAAAGAATTAAAAATAATTCAAAAAATTTAAAAAATTCAAAATTTTTTTTTTAAATATTCGATAAATTTAAAAATTAAAAATATTTTAAAAATATAAAAAAATTAAAAATAATTCAAAAAATTTAAAAATAATTCAAAAATATTAAAAAAATTAAAAGAAATAAAAAAATAA
This sequence comes from Chironomus tentans, assembly GCA_963573255.1. Taxonomy (NCBI): domain Eukaryota; kingdom Metazoa; phylum Arthropoda; class Insecta; order Diptera; family Chironomidae; genus Chironomus; species Chironomus tentans. The sequence goes on from OY754305.1 coordinate 1,978,376, forward strand.
AAAAAGGAAAATTTAAAATGAAAATTTGAAAAACATTCAAATTCAAAAATTACAAAAAAAATTTAAAAAAATTCGATAAATTTTAATATTAAAAATATTTTAAAAATATAAAAAATTTAAAAATAATTCAAAAAAATTAAAAAATTCGAAAATTTTTTTTAAAAAATTCGATAAATTTAAAAATTAAAAATATTTTAAAAATATAAAAAATTTAAAACTAATTCAAAAAATTTAAAGATAATTCAAAAAAATTAAAAGAAATAAAAAAATAAAAAATTTAAAAATAATTCAAAAAAATTAAAAAAAAATAAAAAAATGAAAAATTTGAAAAACATTCAAATTCAAAAATTACAAAAAAAAATTTAAAATGTTTTAAAAATTGATTTTTTTTTATAAAACTAAAATACACATCCTTCAATTTCCCATCCCTTTACTCTCAGTACTATGCCTCTTGCTGCTCGTGAGAAGAAAAAAATCAGAAAAACTTTAATGATAATAACGATGATGATGATGATGTTAAAAAGGTGTAAAGTATTATGGAAGGATAATTTAAATGAGGAAAATATAATGAAGTTGTTGTAAAGTCGACGACAACAACAAGCATGAATAAATTGTTATTTTGTAATGAGCTGAAAATTTTATGAGTTTTTCTGTGAAAATCTTTATTTGCTCATTAAGAGTGAACTTTTTGAATGTTTTAAAATTATAATGATAATGAATTGTTTACAAGGTTGGATAAAAATTGTTTTATTTTTGTTAATGAACCTCTTCAAGTACTAGATTTAAATTTTTTAATACTAGTAATTTTAATTTCTTAAAATAAAAATCAAAAAAAAAAGTTTAATAAATTTTTTAGTTAATTTTCCGCAAATCAAATTTTTGTTTTACATTTTAAATTTTTCATGTATCTAAAATTTTCAACCGCAAAAATTTATTTTATTCTTCATATTTTCTCACTAAATAAATTCAATTTCTTCATTATAAAGTTCCTCAATTGTTGCAATTATCATAAATTCTCAAATTTTTTTACTCTCGTTCTCTCAATTTTGTAATTTTTGCTCCTCTAATTTGATAAAATAACAACAATTTTTTAAAGGGAAAATCCTTTTTCATTCATAAAATGTTATTGAAATTTACATTTATGTCTCATTCCACTTAAGCCATGCTTCCTCGTCACATGGCATTTCTAGTAAAATGTGAGAATTTTCTCAAATTTTCTCTCGGTGGAAATTTTTCTCTCTGAATTTTCTCACAAAAAATTTCCTTTCTGAAGCTTTTCATTCATTCAATCGTAAGCTTTCAGGTGAGAAAGGATAGAGTGATTGTGGACGGTAGATGGTGAGGATTGTCGCAGCTTCAGTCTTCATTTGGCGGTAGAATGTGACGGATTTGAGATAATTTTGTGAAGATTTGAATTTTAAAATTTGTAAGTCAGTGACTTGTGACACTAAAATTGTGATTTCTTCAGTCAAATTTGTAAAGTTTTCCTTTTTAAAAAGTATTAGAAACAATTTTTTTTAAAAAATTTTTAAAATTTCAAATTTTTAAAATTTCAAATTTTTGAAACTTCAAATTTTTAAAATTTCAAATTTTTGAAACTTCAAATTTTTAAAATTTCAAATTTTTGAAACTTCAAATTTTTAGAATTTCAAATTTTTGAAACTTCAAATTTTTAAAATTTCAAATTTTTACAATTTCAAATTTTTGAAACCTTAAATTTTTGAAACTTCAAATTCTTAGAATTTCAAATTTTTGAAACTTCAAATTTTTACAATTTCAAATTTTTGAAACCTCAAATATTTGAAACTTCAAATTTTTAAAATTTCAAATTTTTAAAATTTCAAATTTTTAAAATTTCAAATTTTTAAAATTTCAAACTTTTTAAAATTTCAAATTTTTAAAATTTCAGACTTTTTAAAAATTCTAATTCTAATTTTAATATTCATAGAAAGAAAAACTTTTGTAAAAATTATATCAGTGACAAAAATTTCAAAAACGAATGACAAAGTTTTTATAACAGTTTGAATTGAAAATTAAACGACAAAACTTTACATGTATGATACATAATTAAGCTATTAAAAATTCACACTCAATGAAAAAGTTTGAAAAACAAAATTAAAAAGTTCAGAAAAAATGTGACAGATTACTATAAAAAAGTATAACTGAAGCTATTTGAGGTGACAAATTAACAATTTTAAAGGATACTTCTTGGAGTCATAAAAAAAATTAATTCAATTCAAGGTAATTATTAAAAATTCCGATCGCTATAAAAATTGTGCAAAACTTTTTAATACGAATGGAAGAAAATTAAAATAAAATCATGCAATTTCACAATTTATTAACATTTCTTCATCGTCTGCATCTAATTCCTTTCAATTTCCAACATTGTTTTCTTTGCATTTTAATTTTTAATTTTTTTCTAAAATTTATTCATCGTGGCAATCTCATTTCATGATTTATAATCGAGTGTGTGATGCTTAGGGGTCGTTCACTTATTACGTTACGCAAAAAAACGAAATTTTAGACCCCCCTCCCCCCTTGTTACAAATTTTCCAAGAAAAAATTTTTTTTTGTTTGACCTGTTACAAAATCTCAGACCCCCCCCCCCTCCCCCCTAAAAAGCGAACGTAATAAGTGAACGACCCCTTAACTTATTTATATTTAAATTCAACAACACACACGTAATTGTGTGAAACTTCAAATGTGTGCAAAGAAAGGGATTAAAAGTGAAATTGAATCAGAAAGGCGTAAAGAATGCAAATTAAAAGAAGTAAAAAGGTAGAAACTCATTAAGTAAAGTAGATTTAAAATTGCTGTAAACTTTTCTTTGAGGTGATTTTTTTTGTCGGCTAAAGGAACTGAAAAGAAACTTTATGAATTGATTGAATAGCTTTGATCATTGAGATGATTGAAGAATTCGTGAAAATTAACTTCGTTCTTGATTTCTATGCAATTTGCCCTAATCTTCATAATTGAATGACCCAAGATGAATCAAGCTTACATTTAATTTTGCAAAGTGGCACCCACAAGTCGAGTTGGATGTCCAAGACACTGAAAAAGCAACAAAATTTGATCAAACTTCACTAAGATCGAACCGGTGACATGAGGTACCTTGGTGTCTCCCTAAAAGGTTCATGCGACTAATTTGAGTTAGGTGCCGCTCGGGAAAATCACAATTTTTTCTTCCATCCAACATCACATCCGACAAAGTAATTGGATATCATTCAAGCCAAATTTAGCTTAACGGATTGTGTAAAATGAAAAATATTTCATTAGTTGGATGAATATAAGCTTCAACCTACATTCCGTTACACGAATAGCTGCAAAATGCTATTTTTGACAACAATTGCATGAGGAATCAATGATGTTGCTATTTTTCAACATATCGAACAGCTTTTTTGTTCTTATTTCTGACACAAAAATGTAAGCGCGATATTTATAGAAAAGAATTGAGAGATAGAAAAAAAATAAATAATTTTGCTGATGTTTACTGACAAACATGAGAAATCGAGGGAAAAATTGAGAATGAAAAAACTCACGGCAGGATGTAGGATAAGCTTGATAATGAAGCTTATGCGAGGATTTAAATTAGTTTGAAAGCTTTTACATCATTTTAATTGACGAGAATGTGAAACTCATACTCATTGATGGATCCAGGCTTTGTGTATGCTCGATGCAAATATTTACTTACATTGTATGCAATTTGTTATGTAAATGTGACTCAATAATTGGCACAGGAAGGAGAATTTTTTGAATAGGGAATATTTTGCAATTAATTTTGATTAAGCTTCATTTTGCTACATTCTTTATGTAATTAGGTAGTTTTAGTACAAAAGATGCTGGTTTGGTTCTTGATTGGTAATTAGCTGATTTAACATAGACTGACAGACTGACGAACTGAAACAATTTGAGAGTGTTTCGCTTTCTAGTCTAGATCTTGCCTAATTCTACATCAAAGTTCGACTCTAGTCCCTCACACCATAAACATAACAACTCTCAAAAGTCCATCCAACAATATTTACCCATAAATCTATCCCAGCAGCAACCGGGATTATTAACATTTAATGTGGTCACTTGAAAAAAAAATGAAAAAAAAACCTTTTTAGGATAGTTTTTTTTACATCCATCCGTCAAAGTTTCAGATCAATATCCGCTTAAGAAGAATACGAACTTTTTTTTCATTTGTTTTTGATGTCACATAAATCATAAAAGGTCAGAAAAAAGTAAATCTTGGCGAGATGGTGGTGGTTTATTGATCTTTTGAGGAGACTTTTATGAATTAGGATTGATCGATAGAAGTCAGTGTCTATCAGGGGTGTAGTCAGAAGCTGTTCAGAGAGGAAGGTTAATAATTTTCAAATTTTTCAAAAGAATCCGAATTTTAACCTTCACAAAAATCAATCTCGAAAAAAACTGAGGATCTTAAGGATGAGATTGAGTCATCAACAACTGAAAGAGAAACTAAATATGAATCGACCATCAAGAACTTAATTTGGGCTTCAATAATACGTGCTTAGAAATTGAAGCATGGAAAATTCACATTTTATTGAGGGTCCTGATTACAATTGATTTTACATAATAACTATGTGATAATACTAAACATGAAAATGAATTTAAAGTGGATTCTTTATTATCATTGAATAAAATAAAAATTCAATCTATGTTTAGGATTATTCAGGACTTTTCACGTATTATCTTTATATGATTTTGTTTTTTCAATTTAAGGGCTCAATTGATATTGGACTGTAGCTTTTTGGTAACATTCTGTAGAATCCTGAGAATTTTTGACTAGACCAAAGGGGCTAGTTGCTCGGTTGACACTTTCACAACCTGCCAACTCCCTTTACCTAGGGTCTGTTTCTAAGGGTTATCCTAGACTGATTCTCAGGCATTCTGGGATCATCGAGGTGCTGAGGGTATACCCAAGGGTATGGCAGAAGACAAAACATACTTTAAATTCAAGAAGTGTGTTTGGACCCAACTGGACCCCTCCTTTGCAACTCCTTTGCCTCTATGCCAGAAGTTATACTCTACTCCATGTCCATAAGTTGACTGATATCAAAACATTCATCAAACCACTCTATTTCATTCATTCAAATTGAAAAGGACTTCCTGTAAATTACAAATTAAATGAAAATAACAAAATACACTCAGCGGGTAGTTCACACGTCCACATACATGACCTGTCAATGAATTGCTGTATTTTTATATGCAGAAATACATAAAATGTGATGGGAAGATGAAGCAAAATGAATCATAAAGGGACATGTGAGACAGATATAAAGGAAATTAAGTCTCGCATGGCTTTAAAGATGAAATTTTATGTCACAATGTATAAACAAAATTTGTCTTGTCTTTGAGATTTGCTTTTTAATTTGATGGGTATCTAGGACTGGATGTTGATTTTTGAGGTGTTTAGTCAACGAAATTATCAGAAGGCTTGTTTTTGGGCTTCAGAAGATGACCATCTTGAGGCTACCGAGAAGACTGCCATAAAAATACTGATTTATGAACATATTCAAATCCTCACTAAATCCCTCCAGAATCCAATAATCCTCATTACTGCAACATATGTATGACACCAACTAAATTGCAAAAAAAACTAAAATTCATCATTTTAATATAAAAAAATCTGTTGACTTCGAATAAGCTCGTCACGCTTTTTAACCATTTTTCTTGATACACTTACGACTCACAGCTGAATCGTGAGAAATTGAAAATTAATTTTTCTGCAGATTTTTCAGGCACAACAGTCTCACATTATGCTTCATTTTACTCTTTAATATCAATTCTAATAACCCAAAATCCTTTCACATTCTCACAACTCAAAATAATGGATTCATTCACGTCGTCTCACAAAATCCGAATCTCATCATGACTCAGTCACAAGTAGACAGTCAAACCTCACGCCTCAAAAATCTATTTTGACAAGAGGCGCTTAAATTTATATCAAAATAATGAGAAAATGTGAAATTTATGTTTTTCTTTTCCACCTTTTCTTCTTCTTTTTCCGCTTCCACTTCTCCTCCTCTCTCATTGTCGTTCCTTTTTCTTTTTTGTCAAGTCAGCAAAATTTCACATACATTTCCCACGATGGTACATCTCTTCATCATTGTCATCATCATCATCACAGCCATGTGCTTTGTTTGTGAGCTAAAACTTGGCAATGAGTTTATGGGCGTGTGTGTGAATGATATTGAGGGAGGAATGCTCATGGCTTGATAATTTTTAGATCTAAGGCAAGATAAGTTGGAATAAGTTCAAGTTCAGGATGCTCTACACAGAAGTTTTGAGGTTCAGGTGCCTGAACACTAGAGTTTTAAGATGCAGGTATCTTCACATTATAGTATTGCGGTTCAGGTATCTTCACATTAGATTCAGGTGTCTTCACACTGGAGTCTTGATGTTCAGGTGCCTTCACATTAGATTTTTGAGGTTCAGGTGTCTTCACACTATAGCTTTTAGGTTCAGGTGACTTCACACTAGAACTTTGTTGTTCAGGTGTCTTAACACTAGAGTTTTGAAGTTCAGGTGTCTTCGTACTTGACTCTAGTGACTAGAGTCTTGATGTTCAGGTGCCTTCACTATAGCTTTTAGGTTCAGGTGCCTTCACAATAGAATCTTGATGTTCAGGTGTATTCACAATATTCCCTTAATTTCCTGCTTCGTTGTTGTTGCTCACCCCAACTTTCCACATGAGATTTCATTGTAAAATTAAAAATTTAAATAATTCTTCTTACTCGAGTGTGTATATTTGTGTCGTCATCCTTTAAATAATGAATGTTTGCGTGAATATATTGTGAACAGGAATGAAATGTAGCTACTTTTTCCTCGAAATGAACGTGACAAACTCAAAAGCGGATGAAAAAAGAAGAAGAAAATTGTCGAGTTTTGCGTAAATTTTTTTAAAGAATGAAAATTATTATGGGCTTTTAAAGCAAGGAGAGTCATAATTTATGACAGGAACTGGAGTCATGAATATGTCAAATTTTCATGTTAAAAAAGTGAAATTAAGGAAAAATGTAATACGGCAGCAGGGGAAAGTGAAGCAATTTATAGAAAAATGTTGTGTAGTTAAATTTTATTTTAGTTTTATTTAAATTTTTTGATGACTTGTAATTTAGTCTTGAGATGTAATTTTTCGGTTACCGGATGTTGACATTTTTGGGGTTTTATATTGAAATAAATTACTATTTTCATACTTGATGTGATATCAACCACTAATTGTCTCAATTCTCATTATCAAACCCAACCAAGCCCCGTCAACATATTTCACTGTCATGTCCCAAGACACCATGAAAAAATTCTTGTGATTTTGATGAAAAAATTAATTTTTAATGACTGACAATGATTTTTTTCTGCTTCTGTGTCACTCATTCGTTTCACTAATGAAACGACTTCATGAATATTTATTCGTATGTGAAATGAAGACTTTTTTTGTGAGTGCTGACGGGTTTTTGATGAAATGACAAAATTACAAGATTGTTTTGTATGTTTTGCTGTAGTGTGAAGGAGGCTTAATTTTAAAATTCTAGTGTGAAGATACCTGAACTTCAAAACTTAAGTGTGAAGACACCCTAAACTCAAAAGCTCTAATGTCAAGTCACCTGAATCTCAAAACTGTAGTGTAAAGACACCTGAACCCTTCAAACTCTAATGTGAAGTCACCTCAGATTTTTGTCTCTGATTTTTTGACCTTCCTTAAAATAAATTGTGAAGGTTGTTTGAAAAATAAAATTAAATCGATTGGATTTTCCATGTTATTTACTGCAATTTATGGCAAATTTCCAAAAATAACGTCACAGCCTAAATAAATGTTTTTTTTCTGATCGATTGAGTAAATTGAGTTGTTATTCTGGAAAATGGAAAAAATTTAACATATTGGATAAATTAAAAGCAGCTCTTTATGATTCCACATTAGCATAAGATCTGTGCATCCTCAAGTACATCATACAACCCCATTTAAATAATAATCTCAAGAAGTCTTTCTGGCATCATAAAACTTTTTTTTTAAAATTATTTTTCCAAAGAACAAAATCTCATTCCTTCAAAACTGTAAAAAGAAAATTTGAACAAATTAAGAACTCCAAAGAAGATTTTTCTTCATATAAAAATTGAATCCCATAAAGTAGACTGCATCGTTTATTACAACTTAAAATTCCCTTTGGAGCAATTCATTATTCAGGAAGATAATTTGAGACATAAAGTGGATGAAGCTCTGGTAACTGTTTTGTCAGAAATTGAAATGATTTTGTCATTAGATTTTGGAGCTAGAATCAAACTCTAGTCGGATAATCGAGGCAAATTCTAGTCGGATAATCGAGGAAAACTTTAGTCGGTTAATCGAGACAAACTATTGTCGAATAATGGAGGTAAACTCTAGTCGGATAATCGAGGTAAACTCTAGTCGGATAATCGAGGTAAACTCTAGTCGAATAATCGAGACAAACTCTAATCGGTTAATCGAAGCAAAGTCTAGTCGGATAATCGAGACAAACTCTAGTCGGTTAATCGAGGCAAACTAAAAGTATATAAAAAATCTGACGAATTTCTGCACAAGGAAATTTCCCTTTCAATCATCAAAACTTTTTAACATTTTTAAATTCAATTTTCCACAATTTTAATTTTCTTCCTCCTTTATTTTTTTGCAAAAAGAAAAGAAAATTTTTCTCGTCAAAGTTTTTTATCTCAACAAGTCAAAAGTTTTACCTTTCTTTTCATAATTTTTTTCTTCCTTATTTCTCTTAATGATTTATGTTTTTCAAATGTTGATTCATAAAAAATTCATCAACATGGGATTTAATTTGACTTGAATTTATAGCCAAAATAACAAATTTTCTTGTTCCACAAATCAGGCATGGGTCATTTATCTGCAATAAAAGTTAAATTGGTAAATAATTGTGATACCAAAAATTGACATTTGATTGATTTTATTTGACAAAAAGTTTTGTAATTTTTAGGGAAAAAAATATTTTTTTGAGTGATTTGATGAATTGTTTTTGACAATTTTTTTGCTAAGGATGAGTGACATGAACATTTTTTGGAGATGAATTTAATAATTTTGATTAAAAAGTTTTCAATTCTAAGTTTGTTTAGCAATTTTTTTTCTGATTGAGGTTAGGTTTTGATATTTTTTATTTATAGTTTGAAAAATTACTTCTGACCTCAATGCAAACTTCAATTTTTAATATACGATATTAGTTTTGGTCTACATTTTCTTCCCCAACACCCCTCCCCCACCCTCTTAACCTGAAAATTCCCACTTACATTATTCAAACTATCCCTCACTGCATTAAACCCTCAACTCAACACAAATTACATAATCTCATCACATTAAAAAATAAAGCAAATTTCAATCATAAATGAAATTTATTGCGACCCCAGCACTGAGACTGCTGTAATTTAAATTAATTATTGCTGAACTGCATTGCCACTAATTACAGTTAATTAATATTGAGTGGATGAATTGTGCTCTTTACTGCTGTGTGGCTCTTTTGTGAAGGTGTTTACAATTGGAAAATTTATTCCTGCATTAATTGGGGGAGAATTTTTGTTGTGGGAATTTTGGAATAATTGTTTTTATGTTTGTGTTTAATGCCTCTAGGGGCGTAGTCGGGATTTTTGAAGGGGGGTGGGGGTTACCCATTTCTTTATTTTGGAAAAAATCTTTGTAATAAAACTTTTGTATTAAGTTTTGATACTTATTTAGACATTTTTTGTAAAAACAAATAATTTTTCAATTTAAAAAATAAAAATTTTTAAAAAATTGTATTGAATTTTGATCTCGAGGATGTAAATATTAAAAAAAATTGTTCAAAGTATTGGTGATATTTGAGGAATAGTGGTGTCCAGGCACCTAAGGACCACCCCCTGGCTACGCCCCTCAATGCCCAGGTTGTAGGTTAAAACGAGCTAAAGCAGCAATGAGATATTACCTGACAAGGTAGAACCATGGTGTTGATCTGTCAATGATTGTTGAATGCCATCTTTCCATATGGCAGTCAATACGATGGACCAAAACAGAGATATCTACATCACGTCAATTTGAACCTCAATGTCGCTTGGTGTTTCTTGCATTCCATCTGACAATTTGACCACAATTTCTACAATTAATTCCTGCTTCTCATTCTCAAATAAAACAATGAAATGATATCGTAAATTTATTCCATTAAGTAATTTCTCCCACCTTTTGTTGCTATTTTTTGATACCTTTTTTTTCATTTAGCAATTAAGAAATTGATTGGTTATTGATTTTTTTCTTTCCCCTTTTTTGTTGCCTTTTGAGAAGAGATTTGCTTCATTTTAATTATTAGATAATTTTTGATGAATCATTCGGACGATTTTTTTAAGAAATGTAATGGATAAGTGGTAGATATCTACAGAGGCGTAACGAAAGTCCATGATGCCCGTCTTTTTTATTTTTTATTATAGATTTATTGAATCTTGTGCCTCCTAATACGTGGCTCTATGGGCAAATGGTTACCCTCGTTACGCTACTGGATATTGATGGAATGGACATGACTCCTGGAGTTGAAGCTTAGTCAAGGAAGTGAAATCTCCCCCTCGATAGAAAAATTAAGGTTTTTAGGGAAAATTCTCAAAAATCACACCCAACATTTTCGGTCCATACATCTGCCTTCTTTCATAGCTGTAGCACTAAAAAACATGTAAAAACAGACCAAATTCATATACAGAGAAGTAGAAATGGCTCTAAAAATGACAAAAAATCTCATTATTCACACTCGTGAGACAAAACTACAAAACTTCTTCCATGTCTCACATCCATTCATCATTTATAAATTATGATACACTCAATTTATGTTCTCACACATTATCATTACGTCATAAAAATTTCAAACTTTATTCATTTTAATGACATACGCAGACTTGGACATAAATATGATGTATGACAAGAAAAAAATATCATAAATATGTTAATCCACAAAGGATAAGTGAGGTGCTTTTATCGATTTATTTGTCCTTTTTCTCACACTTTTTCTTATTTTGCTGAAATTAAAGTTTTTTGTGTACCAAAAGTAATTTATAACTTTTCGCACTGTGCAGAAAGATGCAATCTAGAGCTAGAAATGAGTTGCATTCCAAAAGGTACCTGGAACATTTCATCAAAATGAATGATCTTTGCTGTGACATTGCTTTGTTGACATTTGAAATGAGAAGAAATTTTTGCTTGAAAGATATAAATGACAAAAGTTCCTTGACACTTGGATGCAGCTTATTTATAATCGTCAGAAGGTTGGTAAAATATTGCTAGTAAATTCGAAAGTCGAGCGTCTAAAAGCTTCAAGTCGAGCGTCTAAAATCCTCAATTCGAGCGTCTAAAACCCTCAAGTCGAGCGTCTAAAATCCTCAAGTCGAGCGTCAAAAATCCTCAAGTCGAGCGTCTAAAATCCTCAAGTCGAGCGTCTAAAATCCTCAAGTCGAGCGTCTAAAATCCTCAAGTCGAGCGTCTAAAATCCTCAAGTCGAGCGTCAAAAAGCTTCAAGTTGCATGCAAGCAGTAACATTCTCCTAATTATAGAGACATTTTTGAGAATATCCTTAACATAATTCAAGTACAACCATCCTCAAGAGCTCCTCATTTATCAACCCAAGAGCAGACACACGCACACATGGCATCATATATAAAGCATAAGAAGTATGAATGAATTAGAAAGAAGAATGAAAATTCAAAAGGAAGGGATTAAAATGAGAAAGAAAGAAGAAAAAAATCTCAAAAGAAAGGAAAAGTTTTTTTTATGTTTTGCTTCTCAAAACTCGACAAAGATTTTCATTCCCTTTAAACTTGTCCCTTTTCCTTGTACCTTTAGATAAAGATACTTGAATTTATAATGAGAAGTTACATTAGATAACATAGCACAACTGAAGAAGGGAGGATGAAAAATGAAACTCTTTGTGTGTCTGGAAAGGAAAACATATTTTGTGATGTTGTTTAACAAACAATTTAATTCAATATGATTGACGCGTGATTAATTCCATAGTTCGAGTTTGCTCTTGTTGTTGTTGATGTTGTCTACATTGCCTCAAGTTTGATGAGACAAAAAGTTTGATTTTTTGTTTTTTACACTCGACTTGAAGCTTTTTGAAGCTCGACTTGAAGCTTTTTGATGCACAACTTGAAGCTTTTTGATGCACAACTTGAAGCTTTTTGACGCTCAACTTGAAGCTTTTTGACGCTCGACTTGAAGCTTTTTGACGCTCGACTTGAAGCTTTTTGACGCTCAACTTGAAGCTTTTTGACGCTCAACTTGAAGCTTTTTGATGCACAACTTGAAGCTTTTTGACGCTCAACTTGAAGCTTTTTGACGCTCAACTTGAAGCTTTTTGACGCTCGACTTGAAGCTTTTTGACGCTCAACTTGAAGCTTTTTGATGCACAACTTGAAGCTTTTTGATGCTCGACTTGAAGCTTTTTGACGCTCGACTTGAAGCTTGGAATTCAAATGATGCAATCTAAAACTAGAAGTTTTCATGAAATTATTATTTTGAAGATTATCTTCAAAAGTGTCTAAACATCCAATAAATTTTCCATTTAAATCCTTGACTACAAACAAGCATCTCAAGCTGTTTAAAGCATAAAAATTTTAGCATCAAAAAAGCTTTAAAGATTTGAAGAACATATAAAACTTAAAGGGATAGTGAACGGGACAGGTGTAAAAGAGATTTCCTTCAAACTTAAATAGTATTAAGAGCTTTTCTGAGCTAGAAATTATATTACAAAATTCTTATTTAAAAATATTACAAAATGCGATACCAAGGATTTAAAAAAATTCGAGTTAATGACCATTGAATATATTTCTTAATCACTCAATTAAGAATGAAAATAAACAAATTTATCTCAATTCTGAGCTTTTCGAAACAAAAGACTAAACAAAAATGTCACAACAACAAACACTTGTCCCCAATAAACTTACAATTCCCATAAAATACTACGAATAATGTCTGAAGAGGCGGAAAAGGTTTATTGATATAAATTTTCAGCATTCGATACCCAAAACAGATTAGGGTTGAATGAGCTTCAAGCGACATAGAACATTTCGCACAATAGATAATAAATTAATTTACCAAACAACAGAAAATGAATTCATTAAAACTAAATCATGAGGAACAAAAGATAACAAATGGAAACTGTTTTTTATGAGGATTTCCCTTGCGAACATTTAGTCTGAATTTTAGGTCATAAGCTGTAAAAGCAATGTCTACTCGGTTAATCGAGACAAACTCTAGTCGGATAATTGAGGCAAACTCTAGTCGGATAATCGAATCAAACTCTAGTCGGATAATCGAGACAAACTCTAGTCGGATAATCGAATCAAACTCTAGTCAGATAATCAAGACAAACTCTAGTCGGTTAATCGAGATAAACTATAGTCGAATAATTGAGACAAACTCTAGTCGAATAATTGAGGCAAACTCTAGTCGGATAATCGAATCAAACTCTAGTCAGATAATCGAGACAAACTCTAGTCGGATAATCGAGACAAACTCTAGTCGGATAATCGAGACAAACTCTAGTCAGATAATCGAGACAAACTCTAGTCGGTTAATCGAGACAAACTCTAGTCAGTCTCTAAACGGAATAAAATGTTACTCAAATGACCAAAAAAATCTCCAAAGTAGCTAGAATTAGTATCCAACATTCAAACACCAAACAGGATGCAATGAAAGTTTTACTATTTAGTTGTGAATTTTTTATATAACATCCTTTGACCGTCGTTCATAAAAGTTCTACATGAACAATAATTTGTTTAGTTGACAGTCATAAAGTTCCAGTACTTCCGATAAAAATGTTTTATTTCCGATTATTCTACTCGCATCGTTTCCTGTCCTCTCATTCTGAAATGTTCATATATAAAAAATGAATTTGTATTCAATAGAAATGCTTAAACTTTTTTTTTTGGCATACGACAAATTATTTATGGATGAATTCGCATGAGATAGAAGAAAATAGTTTGTCGGAAGAACGGTGCCGTCTAGATCCGAGGTTGAGTTGCTTTTGTGATTTGGTGGAAAAGAAGAACCACTTTGATGGTTTTTAGTTGTTTTTGATGTTAAATAATCAATTTGTATTCTCAAAAATCTCGAAAATTTTGTCATAAACTTAAAAAAAAATTACCAACATTAAATATCGATTTACCCTCATCACCTCAACCACCAAAATTAATGATTGCTTGTTTTTTGCAGGTTTACAGCCGTCATTTTTCATTACTACAGAGCCTTATTACCATGAACAATGTCGTTGAAGTCAACAATAAAAATTGAAGATCATAAAAATTTGCTATAAAAACATGTCAATTAAAGGAAAATAGCAGCAACAAGTTCATATGAATGTGATACGAATGGCAATGAAAACGAGAAAGGAATAGCAAAATTTTATATTAAAATAAAATAGACGGAGAAATAAAGCGGACTCGAGATAAAGTTATATTTATGTTTACATAATGGACGCAGAAAAATCAACGCAAAGTATAGCTAATGTAAGTTTTGTTGACTACTTCCCTTCCTGGTAAGGTACCCACCCTTGGTATGCCAACTCCAGTACCCACTCTGTAATATAAAATCAGATTAAAGGGTAAGTAGCACTAGGGTGGGTCCCCCGTCTGGATTTAGGCAACCTAACCTACAAAACAATTAAAAATCTAATTTTTGACAACATTTTCAGCTTCTAATCGATATAAATAGTCAAGTAGCACATTTTCGCGACATGCTGATCCAAGTTGGACATGATAAGCACGACTCATCGGAATTGAGGGTGTCAATAAGAAAAACTCGACGTGCCTGCGTCGATTTATGTACAAGAGCTGTTGGAATTGTTCTGCCGCAGATTAATAGGTGAGATCTGATCCCTGATTATATCCAGTTTTGTTGACACAAGATACCAGGATCTAGAAATAGAACTGAATATCCTGAATCATAAAATCGACAGCAATAATAATTCAAATGGTTAAAAATTTAAACTGAATTGTATGATCCATAAACTTGACCATCTCAATAAAATCTCCCAAAAGCCCTTACCTCTCCTAGAATATTGAAAATTTTATTAAATTTTTATTGATTTTCATGATACAGTGATGAGATTACAACACCAGCCGATAATCCACATTTATTGCTCCTGTTTTATCTGACTCAATTATTTCTTCGGGAATTGATACGATCGTATCATTTACTGAAAATTATACCAATGGACATGAGTGGATATTTTGGTAAGTATTTTATATGGTTGCTAAAAGGTTGGAACTCTTTTTAAAAATAAATTCAATACTAAAAATTTAAAAAATGATTTTTTTAAATGCGATATTTTTGAAAATTAGATGAAAAACTTAAAAGTTAAAAAATTTATAAAATTTAAAAATTTCAAAAAATTTAAAATTTTTAAACAATTTAAAAATTTTAAAAAATTTAAAAAATTTAAAAATTTAAAAAATTTAAAAATTTAAAAATTTAAAAAATTTAAAAAATTTAAAAAAATTTAAAAATTTAAAAAAATTAAAAATTTAAAGTACTAAAAATTAAAAAAAAACATTTAAGAATTAAAACAATTTAAAAATTTAAAGAATAATTGAAAAAAGCTTAAAAGTTTTGAAAACCAAGAAAAGTTTCCACACCTTTCCCAAAATTCAATCAATAATGAATTCAACAATAAAAAATTCTCTTCCATCTCTATTCATGAAATATTCAAAAACTCCAGAAAATCGCATAGGAACTCAAAACATTGGAAATGTTCTAAGTCAATTACTTTTATGCAAGCAAATCAATCCGGATTTTCATGCAGAAGAGCTGAACAGTATAACAAAAGACTCGAAAGAAATAGCAAAAATACTAGCGGATATGCAGGAATATTTGCCAAAACAGGAAGCTTATATGGGTGAGTTGACAAGTAAGGAATTTTGCAGGAATGTTGAACTAAAGTGCAGTTAATATTTCATATTGATTTTGATATTCATAATTTTTAAATTCAAATAAAAAAAATTAATTTTTAACATTTTTTATAATTTAAATTAATTTTTAACATTTTTTATAATTTAAATTAATTTTTAACATTTTTTATAATTTAAATTAATTTTTAACATTTTTTATAATTTAAATTAATTTTTAACATTTTTTATAATTTAAATTAATTTTTAACATTTTTTATAATTTAAATTAATTTTTAACATTTTTTATAAATTAAATTAATTTTTAACATTTTTTATAATTTAAATTAA
This sequence comes from Chironomus tentans, assembly GCA_963573255.1. Taxonomy (NCBI): domain Eukaryota; kingdom Metazoa; phylum Arthropoda; class Insecta; order Diptera; family Chironomidae; genus Chironomus; species Chironomus tentans. The sequence goes on from OY754305.1 coordinate 1,994,597, forward strand.
TTTTTAACATTTTTTATAATTTAAATTAATTTTTAACATTTTTTATAATTTAAATAAATATTTAATATTGCAATATACTTAAAATAAAACTTGTTATTTTTTAAAAAAAATATTAATATTTTTTTTTTAAAAAAAAACTTTATTATATTTTTTAAAGAAATTTATTATTTTTTCAAATTCTTATTAATTCTTTTAAATTTTTATTAATTTTTTTCACATTTTTTTGTTCAGTTTTTATAATTTTCGTTCCAAAACAGAAATAACTCTGCCAGCATCTGTTAACTCAATCCTTTTTTCATATTTATTTATGGAAAACTATTTTTCATGAACTTTTTTCCTCTTTTCTTCTGTTTTTTTTATTGCAGAACGTAATGAAGTATTAACGAAAGATAAAAATCCTGGACCTTGGCCAGCAAAGCGACAACGAGTCGAGTCATTATATCGGAATATGGGCCTTTTGTGCTGTGTGTCAAGACCGAATTCAAATTATCTTTAAAAATTGTTCAGTTTCTGAAGGAAAATTTAAGTTATATTAAATATTTTTTTTGTATACTCAAGATTTGGATATCGAAAATATTGTCAAAATAATTAGTTTATTTAATAAATAACAGCATTAACCTAAGAATCTAAATTAGAATGAGGACCAAAAAAAGCACAAAAATCCTTAAAAATTAAATTTCAATTCAAGTTTAGTTTTTCACCCAAAAATTATTGCGTAAATGAAGGAAAAATTGCCTTTCAAAATCAATTTAAATAATTCAATAAAAATATGAAGATAATGATGCTAAATTAAGGACATAATGTAGTGAACTTATTCATCTAAAAAATAAATATATTTAAAAAAAGCATTTTAATAAAAAGTAGAAAATTCATTGCACATAAAAGTCACACAATTAAAGTTATATTTTTTGTTCAATTTCAAAATAATTTGTAACTAATATTTAAAGCTAATAAAAGAACAATTATACTAGGAGTTATTTAAAAATTGCAATAAAAATTTCATCTTAAAAAAGACAAAAATTATTGAATTTTTTCGATTGTTTCAACTAAAAATTTAGAAAAAAAAATTTAAAAAATATCAGAAAGCTCAAATATGTAAAAAAAAGCTTTTATATTGCAGAATGAAATATTCGAAAAGTTATAAAACATTGAAAAACATTGAATTGAATGTTTCATGAAAGCTTTTAAGCTTTTTTCGTTAAAGCTTTGTTTTGAATTTTATAAAGCCGTTAATTTTTCCTTGTGTACACAAAACATTCTGAGGAAAGAAAGTTATTATCCTAAATTAAAATCTTATTTCAATTTTAAAATATTTTATTAATTTTAATATTTTATTTAAATTATTTCATCATTGAAAATTAAAATTCAAAAACATTCTGAAATTAAAAAAATTTAAAATCTTTTTTTCTACTTCATTTTTATTCATATTTCACTTTACATATATTTTTCTTAATTGACAATATGAAAAGCCTCGTTAAATTATTCTAAATTGTTCAGAATTATTTTTTTTTAAATTTCCATCTTACAAATTTCTTGTCAGGCACTAATAAATTAAATTTGAAAACATTTATTAACTTCCACGCTATAGCGTGTAAGTTATTGGTTTCACGAATGGCCCGATTTTCACGTTTTTTCAATTTTTTGAGAAAACTAAGCATTATTAGCCCCAACAACTAGCATACCAAATGTAGGTATTAGAATTATCTATCAACTGGTATATTCACTTTTTTTGTCAGTTCCGCTGTGCCTGCTCTAGGTCCAAAAAACACGTGTCAAAATGTACTACAAATTTTGTCCATTGGGTTACCGGGTCAGGAACCATATATTTTGATGCGGTTTTTGATGCCAATCTATCAGGCAAATAGTGAACCCTTGGGCAAATCTATGCGCTTTGCGTGATTTTGAGGATAAGTGAGGCTTTAGCCTCAAAACCTGAAAGTGTCCGAAAACCACGTGGTTTTTTCAATTTTTTGGGAACAGTAAGCATTATTAGCCCAATCATTGTAATTTTTATTATTGGTATTGAAATTATCTATCGACTGGTATATATACTTTTTTGGTCAGCTCCGTTGTGCCTGTTCTAGGTCCAAAACCACGTGTCATTTTTCACGTTTTTTATTTTTTTGAGACAACTAAGCATTATTAGCCCCAACAACCAAGGTAATAAATGTAGGTATTGAAATTATCTATCGACTGGTATATATACTTTTTTGGTCAGCTCCGTTGTGCCTGTTCTAGGTCCAAAACCACGTGTCATTTTTCACGTTTTTCATTTTTTTGAGAAAACTAAGCATTATTAGCCCCAACAACCAAGGTAATAAATGTAGGTATTAAAATTTCCTATTGACTGGTATATATACTTTTTTGGTCAGTTCCACTGTGCCTGCTTTAGGTCCAAAACACGTGTCATTTTTCATGTTTTCTCAATTTTTTGAGAAACTAAGCATTATTAGCCCCAACAATCTAGGTTTTAGTTGTTGATATTAAAATTTCCTATTGACTGGTATATATACTTTTTTGGTCAGTTCCGCTGTGCCTGCTCTAGGTCCAAAACCACGTGTCATTTTTCATGTTTTTCATTTTTTTGAGAAAACTAAGCATTATTAGCCCCAACAACCAAGGTAATAAATGTAGGTATTAAAATTTCCTATTGACTGGTATATATACTTTTTTGGTCAGCTCCGCTGTGCCTGCTCTAGGTCCAAAACCACGTGTCATTTTTCACGTTTTTCATTTTTTTGAGAAAACTAAGCATTATTAGCCCCAACAACCAAGGTAATAAATGTAGGTATTAAAATTTCCTATTGACTGGTATATATACTTTTTTGGTCAGTTCCACTGTGCCTGCTTTAGGTCCAAAACACGTGTCATTTTTCATGTTTTCTCAATTTTTTGAGAAACTAAGCATTATTAGCCCCAACAATCTAGGTTTTAGTTGTTGATATTAAAATTTCCTATTGACTGGTATATATACTTTTTTGGTCAGTTCCGCTGTGCCTGCTCTAGGTCCAAAACCACGTGTCATTTTTCATGTTTTTCATTTTTTTGAGAAACTAAGCATTATTAGCCCCAACAACCAAGGTAATAAATGTAGGTATTAAAATTTCCTATTGACTGGTATATATACTTTTTTGGTCAGCTCCGCTGTGCCTGCTCTAGGTCCAAAACCACGTGTCATTTTTCACGTTTTTCATTTTTTTGAGAAAACTAAGCATTATTAGCCCCAACAACCAAGGTAATAAATGTAGGTATTAAAATTTCCTATTGACTGGTATATATACTTTTTTGGTCAGTTCCGCTGTGCCTGCTTTAGGTCCAAAACCACGTGTCATGTTTCATGTTTTCTCAATTTTTTGAGACAACTAAGCATTATTAGCCCCAACAACCAAGGAAATAAATGTAGGTATTGAAATTATCTATCGACTGGTATATATACTTTTTTGGTCAGCTCCGCTGTGCCTGCTCTAGGTCCAAAACCACGTGTCATTTTTCACGTTTTTCATTTTTTTGAGAAAACTAAGCATTATTAGCCCCAACAACCAAGGTAATAAATGTAGGTATTAAAATTTCCTATTGGCTGGTATATATACTTTTTTGGTCAGTTCCGCTGTGCCTGCTTTAGGTCCAAAACACGAGTCATTTTATATGGTTTTCAATTTTTTGAGAAAACTAAGCATTATTAGCCCCAACAATCTAGGTTTTAGTTGTTGATATTAAAATTTCCTATTGACTGGTATATATACTTTTTTGGTCAGTTCCGCTGTGCCTGCTTGGGTCCAAAACACGTGCCATTTTAACTTCCTTCTTTTTTGAGTCAACGAAAGCATTAATCAATACGTTTTTGCTCTCATATGACAGATACTGGAAATGGCTATTACCTGAGATATGTTTGGTTCCAGCCAGTTCCGTTGCGTTGGAACTAGACACAAAAAAACCGTTAAAAACCAAAAATTTGTATGAAAAATTTCTATGCGATGACTTTTATACAGTTTCTTCTATTTGATACAATAGATCATACCCGATCGTACCTAAAAACTAAAAGTTGCTACATAACATCCGAACTTTACGTTCGTTTAGTGACCGAAAAATGCAAAAAAAACATGATTTTTTATGACAGTTACGTCATTTAGAGCCTTCTGTAAATAGTTACAGCATGAAGAAGATTGTTATAAAAGTTATAACGTAAAATTAAGTAACGTGAATTTTACTTAAAAATATTGTTTGAATGAATATAGACCAACTAGATCTCATTTTATTGGAAATAGAGGCTCTAAAAGATTGCTGGATCTTATTTTTATTAGGCATAGAGGATTTAGATTTTCTTGATAGTTACTGGATCTCATTTTTATTGGAGACAGGATCTGGATCTAATTTTTATTGGACACGCAGACTTTAGATGTTTACTGGATCTCATTTTTACTGGACATAGAGACTGTAGATGACTAACTGGATCTCATTTTATTAGAGATAGAGGATCTGGATCTTATTTTTATTGGGCATAGAGGCTGTAGATGTTTACTGGATCTTGTTTAATTAGACATAGAAGCTATGGACATTTAATTCACACACCTTTTGGAGGGAAAATTTCAAACATATATTGACCGTTATAAGGTTTGAATTCTAAAGAGAGCGAGCATAGCTCAAGCTTGACTCTACTGTGATCCATGTAAAAACTGTAATTCTAAACAAGTCGAGCGAGCGTAGCTCAAGCTCGACTCTACTGTGATCCATGTAAAACTGTGATTCTAAACAAGTCGAGCGAGCGTAGCTCAAGCTCGACTCTACTGTGATCTATGTAAAACTGTGATTCTAAACAAGTCGAGCGAGCGTAGCTCAAGCTCGACTCTACTGTGTTCCATGTAAAACTGTGATTCTAAGCTAGTCGAGTGAGCGTAGCTCAAGCTCAACTCTACTGTGATCCATGTAAAACTGTAATTCTAAACAAGTCGAGCGAGCGTAGCTCAAGCTCGACTCTACTGTGATCCATGTAAAAACTGTGATTCTAAACAAGTCGAGCGAGCGTAGCTCAAGCTCGACTCTACTGTGATCTATGTAAAAACTGTGATTCTAAACAAGTCGAGCGAGCGTAGCTCAAGCTCGACTCTACTCTGATCCATGTAAAACTGTGATTCTAAGCAAGTCGAGCGAGCGTAGCTCAAGCTCGACTCTACTGTGATCCATGTAAAAACTGTGATTCTAAGCAAGTCGAGCGAGCGTAGCTCAAGCTCGACTCTACTGTGATCCATGTAAAAACTGTGATTCTAAACAAGTCGAGCGAGCGTAGCTCAAGCTCGACTCTACTGTGATCTATGTAAAAACTGTGATTCTAAACAAGTCGAGCGAGCGTAACTCAAGCTCGACTCTACTGTGATCCATGTAAAACTGTGATTCTAAACAAGTCGAGCGAGCGTAGCTCAAGCTCGACTCTACTGTGATCCATGTAAAACTGTGATTCTAAACAAGTCGAGCGAGCGTAGCTCAAGCTCGACTCTACTGTGTTCCATGTAAAACTGTGATTCTAAACAAGTCGAGCGAGCGTAGCTCAAGCTCGACTCTACTGTGATCCATGTAAAACTGTGATTCTAAACAAGTCGAGCGAGCGTAGCTCAAGCTCGACTCTACTGTGATCCATGTAAAACTGTGATTCTAAACAAGTCGAGCGAGCGTAGCTCAAGCTCGACTCTACTGTGATCCATGTAAGTAATAAATAGTTCGGACGTAGTCCGAACTAGGTTGAGCGAAGCTCACAAATTTTTACGTCCTGAACGTAGCGAAGCGGAGTGAAGGCGTGAAAATTTTCCCAAGCCGTTTACACGCTTTATATTGACTCACTCTGTCTATTTGTTAGTTGGTTTGTCATGATCAAATCTTGCAATTGATTTTTTGACCATTTCTACTGCTCCAATCGATTAATTTTTTGATTCTTTTTTACACTTTTTTGATATTTTATGATGTTTCATGATTTAAATATGCTTAATTATATTTTTTTATGTCATAAAACAGCAAAAAAGAGTATATAGCAATAATCTTTCACTATACATATATATGCGAATATTTGTCACTAATAGATGTAGTTGTAAAACTGTTTGGATCAAATTGGTGTATAAATACAGCTATTGTGACTCGTTATATTGGTGAATGTATTTTTGGGGAGAAAAATCTTTACGACTGTGAGTAATGAAAATACTTAGCTTGGAAAAAGGAGTTAAATTGTGAAAGTATATAGCCAATTTTTTTAGTCCTTGTAAAAAAATAAAGTTTGTATTCCAGTTGTGATGAGAGTATGAATTTTTTTTGTATTTTACATTTCATGAACATTAATATCAAATATTGTAACAATGAACAATATATAACAAAGCTGTGTAAATGATATAATTGTTGTTGATCACCAAGTACAAGTAAAAGGTTGAAAAAGCATGACTCATGGAATTGTCATGGTGGTGGGATAATCAGGTTATAAGATTAAGATATCAGGATATATGAAAAAGTGTTGGTAATTTGAGTTATAAAAATAGTTCGAGCGGAGCTCGAATGTAAAAGTTCGAACGTAGTTCGAACTAAGTTGAGCGTAGCTCACAAATTTTTACATCCTGAACGTAGCGTAGCGAGTGAAGGTGTGAAATTTTTTCCAAAGTTGTTAGAAGACTGTGGATATGTGAGAAAGGGTTGGTGATTTGAGTAACTGTTGAAGGCAATTTCTACAATTTTAGCAACACAAATATTCAATCGTAGTAGTCAAAGTTTTCTTAAAATAATTTAGTACAAATTCATATCTTAAACAATTAACACGTATTCATTCTTTTGTCGTCAATAAAATACAGTCCACTCTAAACCAAAACCATCGCATTTATTATTGTTGTACGCAACAAATTGGTCCTTCGGGCCGGATTTATATTTAAGTGGATATAACCTGATCATCAAGTCAAGAAAAATCACGTTAAGAAATTTTCAATGATTGATTAAAAAATTTGTATTGAAGTGAAGCTGAAGAGAAGAACAAGCAATTATCAAGTCAAGATGTCGATGAAAGGAATTGAAGACAAAAAGGCATTATAGAAGATTTTGAAAACATCAGAAGTACATAGGAAACTTTGAAAGAAGAAAACGTTGACTACTATGATTGAATATTTGTGTTGCTCAAACTGTAGAAATTACGTTCAATAGTAATAATAGTTCGAGCGGAGCTCGAATAAAAAAGTTTGAACGTAGTTCAAACTAGGTTGAGCGTAGCTCACAAATTTTTACGTCTTGAACGTAGCGTAGCGAGTGAAGGCGTGAAAATTTTTCGAAGTTGTTAGAAGACTGTGGATATGTGAGAAAAATTTGAGTTAACCCTTGTGACATAAACAGTCGAACGAGCGGAGCGAGATTCGACAACCCCTGTGATCTATAAACAGTCGAACGAGCGGAGCGAGATTCGACAACCCCTGTGATCTATAAACAGTCGAACGAGCGGAGCGAGATTCGACAACCCCTGTGATCTATAAACAGTCGAACGAGAGGAGCGAGATTCGACAATCCCTGTGATCTATAAACAGTCGAACGAGCGGAGCGAGATTCGACAACCCCTGTGATCTATAAACAGTCGAACGAGCGGAGCGAGATTCGACAACCCCTGTAATCTATAAACAGTCGAACGAGAGGAGCGAGATTCGACAATCCCTGTGATCTATAAACAGTCGAACGAGCGGAGCGAGATTCGACAACCCCTGTGATCTATAAACAGTCGAACGAGCGGATCGAGATTCGACAACCCCTGTGATCTATAAACAGTCGAACGAGCGGAGCGAGATTCGACAACCCCTGTGATCTATAAACAGTCGAACGAGCGGAGCGAGATTCGACAACCCCTGTGATCTATAAACAGTCGAACGAACGGAGCGAGATTCGACAACCCCTGTGATCTATAAACAGTCGAACGAGAGGAGCGAGATTCGACAACCCCTGTGATCTATAAACAGTCGAACGAGCGGAGCGAGATTCGACAACCCCTGTAATCTATAAACAGTCGAACGAGCGGAGCGAGATTCGACAACCCCTGTGATCTATAAACAGTCGAACGAGCGGAGCGAGATTCGACAACCCCTGTGATCTATAAACAGTCGAACGAGCGGAGCGAGATTCGACAACCCCTGTGATCTATAAACAGTCGAACGAGCGGAGCGAGATTCGACAACCCCTGTGATCTATAAACAGTCGAACGAGCGGAGCGAGATTCGACAACCCCTGTGATCTATAAACAGTCGAACGAGAGGAGCGAGATTCGACAACCCCTGTGATCTATAAACAGTCGAACGAGCGGAGCGAGATTCGACAACCCCTGTAATCTATAAACAGTCGAACGAGAGGAGCGAGATTCGACAATCCCTGTGATCTATAAACAGTCGAACGAGCGGAGCGAGATTCGACAACCCCTGTGATCTATAAACAGTCGAACGAGCGGAGCGAGATTCGACAACCCCTGTGATCTATAAACAGTCGAACGAGCGGAGCGAGATTCGACAACCCCTGTAATCTATAAACGGTCTGTTAAAATCTTATAGGTTCGAGCGCAGCTCGAACAAAAATAGTTCGAACGTAGTTCGAACTAGGTTGAGCGAAGCTCACAAATTTTTACGTCCTGAACGTAGCGAAGCGGAGTGAAGGCGTGAAAATTTTCCAAGCCCTATGTACTAAATGGATATACGAGAAAAAACACGCTGTACATAGAAAGCCACGAACTTCCACGTTTTACTTATGTTAGATTACAGAACTTACTTAAACACGCTGTACATAGAAAGCCTCGAACTTCCATGTTTTACTTATGTTAGATTTCAGAATTTTCTAATATCAGACTACCGATTACAAAAAATGAACATTAAAGAAAATTTCAATTTTTTTAAATTTTTTGGCCGCTAATACCAAAATCTTATTTTATATTTTAGCTTGCTTCAAAATCAGAAATGTAAAAAAAATTTTTTTCAAGAAATACAGAGATCGAAAAATTAATGACTATAAATGCGTGGAGCGTTCGAAAGCAATTCGAAATTAAATTTTACTTACGCTCCACGCATTTATAGTCATTAATTTTTCGATCTCTGTATTTCTTGAAAAAAATTTTTTTTACATTTCTGATTTTGAAGCAAGCTAAAATATAAAATAAGATTTTGGTATTAGCGGCCAAAAAATTTAAAAAAATTGAAATTTTCTTTAATGTTCATTTTTTGTAATCGGTAGTCTGATATTAGAAAATTCTGAAATCTAACATAAGTAAAACATGGAAGTTCGAGGCTTTCTATGTACAGCGTGTTTAAGTAAGTTCTGTAATCTAACATAAGTAAAACGTGGAAGTTCGTGGCTTTCTATGTACAGCGTGTTTTTTTTACAATTATCATCACAAATGAAGAATTTTTTAGCAATTGACTATTTTTTCACTTTTTTCAATTTTAATTTTTGTTAAAGGCTCATCTTTAAGGACAAAATTTATTGAGATTTCATACAAATTTTTTTATATTTTAAAATTATTATCTTTTGCATTTTAAATTGCTTAATAAGTTGTCTACGATTTTTAGTTCCAATTTTTATTATAATAAATGTGAATTAATGAAATATATTTAAAATAAATTACAAAGGAAATTTTGAAGATCAAATTTTGTTCAATATTAACTTTTTCTAAAGCTTAAGTATTTTTAATTAATTTTTTTGCATCTAAATTTTACCATCAATATGCCTAATTTGTATATTTTTTAATCTAATAATTTCCTGAAGTTTTTGCTCTTCATTTTTCGTATTTTGTGTTTCTTGGGGGGTGGGGGGGCTTTTAGGGGTGTACATTAATAACGTCCAACTGGGGTCCCTAGGAACCTACCCCAGGACCCTCCGCCTCTCGACAGAAAATTCAAACCTCCCTCTAATTTTGTGAATAATAATCCATAAACAACCCCCAATCACACACGTCCATCTACATCAATAAATTTTGTAACTTAATTTTGTCAATTTTAATCCCAAAAAATGTGAAATTTCTTCCAAAAAATCTTGTCTTTCTGTTCCCTAAAATCTAAATAATTTAATTTTCCTCAAACTAAACATTTACGCATACTGCTGAGTAATCTTATAACTTCGATGACTAATTAATGGCACACGATTGTAGATCCTCCTGTGCAGGAACCAAATGACAAAAGCCAGAAAGCAGGCAAAAGCCAGTGCTGCAATGAAAACAATAACAATGATGAAATAATTGAGGACGTCACTGTCGGATGAGAAGAAAAAGAAGAAAATTTTTGGTTCATTTTCTGTTGCCTCGACATCATCGCTGCTTGTGCTGCTCGGCACTTCAGTTGTTGTCGTCGTCATTGCGGTCGTTGTTGTTGTTGCGGAACTCGCGCATCTGCACAAATCACAGTTCCTGTCTTCATCACGTACGTACGAGTAACGACATGCAATATCACAATCATGATTCTCATCACAGAATGTCGACTTTTCCTCATCACAAACATCACAGCATTCACCATCCGGACGAATTCGATGATGCACTGGACAATTTATGGGCGTACAAGTTGCCATGTGAATTCCAGTTGTTCCATTTACACAGAAGAATGTCTCACATGGATTGTATGGATTCTTCAGCTCACCCATGTGCCTTAAATGTATAAATTCTCTCTCGTCTGTCAGGAAATGTGTGCAGTTCCGCGCTGTATTGCAATGCTCTGGACAGATGCAGGTTATTGATGTATTTTGATGATTTGTGAGTGTGAATGAATTTTCAATGAGATCATTTCGTGTTAAATTGTGAGATATTGGAATTGATGGACAGTCGTTCTCGCATTTCTGTTTGCTGCAGATGGCTGTGGGTGTGGTTGGGTTGTGGACTTCTGGAATGAGATAAAATTACGTGTTTTTGTTATTAATTTGAATGTTAAAGGGATTTTTAAGGTTTACCACACACCCTAATCCCAATATTCAAAAAATTGTCAGATCTTAAGGCATGGCATCTGATTCATCAGTTAAAAATCCAAGCCACTGTCTTAAAAATATTTAACTAAATTTATGGCGCATGACATCACCCAATCATTCTAATATAACCCCTGCAAAGCACCATGTAACAAATATCCATCAATCTAACAGATAACTTAACTTCTGGATCAAAATAATATTCCCAAGCTTCACCAATTTAATCGACAAAAATTCATTAGCCAAAAAAAAATCCGATTAAATTACAAGATTATCGAATAAAGATAATCAGACTCTGACAGAACAGCCGCATATGTATATTGAAAAGACAAAAAGAATTTTTTATTAACTTTATCAGCATGTCTATCATCTTTCGATTAAGTTATATGATGGGGCAATAATAGCATATCATATGACATTATATTACATCCAATTACTTTTATGGATCCATATGGATTCCGGTTTATATTCTTTTATAGTTTGGTTATCAGCTTGATGTGTGTGAAGGTTGAGTTTGTTTTGTGTTTGAATTGGATTGGTTTTGGGGTACTTTTGATCATGAATGACGCTGTTGGGGGGTGGGTTCTGAATTTTGTGATTTTTTAAATGATTTTAAGAAAATTGTTGAATTAAGCAAAAGTTTACATTATGAACCATAGTGGGCTATTCCAGGGGGTACCTTACTCTAGGATGCAGCCACTTACCCTAGGGTAGGGTAGGGTAACCTCAAAAAACGGTCCCAGGATATTTCGGAATTAATCCTGACTTTCCAAATCTTAATTATCTCCTTAAATCTTAAAATTCATTAAAATGTTACTAAAAATACAATTCACACTTATTTAACCTACAAAATGTAACCTTTTCTCAAACAATTAAAAACAATTTCATTTACTCAAATTTCCTCACATTTCACTCTTATCTTCACATTATCTTGCTTACACTTTTGTCTCATTGATGACATTTGTGTTTACAAATAACATTCCAGAGATGCCACAGATAAAGATAACAACTTTTTTATGATCTCATCTTTCTTTTGTTATTTATCTTAATACAAATAGTTCTATGAATAGGATGGCAAATGAGGGTAGAATGAGGTGAGGATAACTCAATGGAATGTCAAGGGCGTAACAAGGGTGGGGAAAGTTGAGAATTTTTTGAGTCACTCTTGTTAAGGTGTGCAAAATTTAATAAATCTTAGTCGAAAAGATGAAAAAGGGGGTACATTTTCAACATTATTCCTGGAGTGCCATTGACCATTGTTATGCCCCTGAGAACAACAATGTAATAAATTTACTTCCCCACCTAAAACTTTTCTAAATTAAACCAATATCTGGGGCAGTTTGCTCGATATACCCTAGGGTATACGCTACCCCTATGGTATACCCCAGTGGTGAAATGACCTAGGGTAACCCTAGTACATACCTTATAGTATACCCCCATACCCCTAATGGTACCCTAGGCTATACTCTTAAGGTAACCATAGGCCATACCCCTGGGGTATACCCCTACTGTTACACTAAGATGGATTGTCGCAAAGTCCGACAAATAAATTGAATTAAACTTATTTTATTTTCTAATTAACAGTTATTTTGTTACTTTTCCACTAAAATCACATAATTGTGCCACTGTTTTTTGCCATAACTCAATGACATAGAAAAACAACCAAATCGATCTAACTTTGTCTAAATTTTTTTAGATAAAAATGTTTTGCAACACTTTTTACACGACTGAACCAGAAAAAAGTTAAAAGAAATCAAAATAAAAAAAATATTTATTATTTTTCAAGAAACATAAAAAAATCCTTGTCATCATTTTTTTAACAATTTCACAAGTTCATAAACATTGTCAACATGATAGCAAAAGTTCTTCGGTAGTTTGCAACAATCAAAACACAGCTGATGAAGAGCCACATAAAAAAGGTGATTTTTTGTGAAAGAATTTTGTTTGTTTGTTCGGACTGATAAGCCAGATAAGGAAAAAGGCAAATAATGTGATAAAAAAACAAGCAAATGAAAAACAAAAGAAAGTCACACGACTTGATGAATTTGATTTTTTATCATCGTAAATTCTTGGAAATGTGGGTAATTTATGATTCAATCGCTCAGCTTGCTGTTTTATTGATGAATGCCTCTAAATCTGATTGTGCTTAAGCTAATGGACATTGCCAATAATTTTGTTGATTTTTTTTTTGAAGAGCTAATGATGCCATAAAATATTTGCTGAGATCGTTTTGTATTTTCTAACATTTTTATGAACTGTTATAAAATTCCAGAAATTGAAAGGCACTTGAGACATGAAAGCATGTCTGACAGTCTGTCTTATGAAAGTGTTAAAAAAATGTCGAGGGATAAAATATTTGAAATATTGTGGAAGTTTGGAAATGGAAGTTTTTTGATTTGGAATTTTTTTGAAAAATTGTTTGGGTTTTGTTTGATAAAACTAGGTTTTCCTAAGGGGTCGTTCACTTATGACGTCCATGACTTAGGGGGGAGGGAGGTCTGAGTTTTTGTGACACTTTATATTAAAGAAATTTTTTTAAATTTAAAATTTGTGACAAGGGGGGGGGGGTCTAAAATTTCCATTTTTAATGGACGTCATAAGTGAATGACCCCTAAGGTAAACTTTATATTTTTTTTAAAGTAATCCATCGAATAATCATTGTTTGAAATTAACTTAATTCCAGATTCATTTCCAATTGTAATTTCCAGCCTTCTTTCAATAAATCCTCGTAAATGCGCTAACTTGACTAAAATTCAATCCAAAACCTTCCATTTCAAAATACCTTAATTACATTTATTTCAGAAAAAAATCCCGCAATTCCTCTCAATGGGACGCCAACTCTCATTAAATTATCTCTCATACTACATTCAATTACTATAAATTGTACAACTTAATTTACTCTGCCTCATTTCAAAAAGTAATAATAAAAATTGTTCAAAATTCCTTTCTAAAAACACAAAAAAAAATCAAAATTTTTCTACACAAAAATTGCTCAATTTATCAAATCTTAATTGACATCGAGCGATAAAAAAATGATGGTTCATTACAAAAATTAGATTACAGCACAAGAAGAATCGTGTCAATTTTTGAAAAGTGCCCGCATTGTCTTCATTTTATTGGTTAATGATCTGTTCAAGGCTAAAGCATGTCAATATGTAGTGCAATCGTGACTGAAAATGTAATGTTATTTGATAATGAATTCATTACTTGTTAATGTGTTTGTGGGGTTTTGTCATCATCTTTGTGGGAAAATGTAATTTATGAAGCAAGATTTGAGTAGAGGTTGGCAAAATGAGGATTATTCAAGTAGAGTTGGGTAAATTGATGATTATTCAAGTAGAGTTGGGCAAAATGAGGATTATTCGAGTAAATCTGTCAAAAATGCGTCACAATTCCACAAATATCCAACTTAATCAGCTGGAATGATCGCCAAGCAGGTTAATCTGTGCAAATTCTTTACCATAAACCTAACAACTCCATCTCCTCATCCATTAATTTAATTTCTATATTCCCAAATACAAGCCACACAAAGCATCACCAATCAAAATCTTAATGACCAGCAATATCCCATTTCCTTATAAAGCCAACGCCAATATCCAACTGATAAAAATCTCTTAAGGTATAGACATTAAAAATCTATTTCGGAAATACCATAACTCATCATCCATTAGCCACCCACATTAGCGCCGTTAGTCATCATCATTTTTACTAATTTTTATTGTCCATTTGTAAACTAATAAAATTCGCGTACATTCCACAACGGTTGTTGATCTCCTCCATTCACTTTCTGCCATGTCATTTCTCAAATTAAATTTTTTTTCGATCATAAAATTATTTTTTTTTTCTTTTTCATCTCGCAAGAAAAAATTTTGTTTACATCTCAATTTCAGTTCTTTCAAATCTCTCGACATTGTGACGCCTTTCGTGCGAATTCTTACGTTCTTCTTCTCATCCTCTGCTGTGTTTATTTCTTTTCTGCTCTTTTTCGAGGCCAGTCGTAGTGATAAAAACAGCTGAGCGGAGCGTGGGCTTACCGCATCGCAAAAATTAATGCCTTTTTTTCTCTTTTCTTCTTTTCTGCACACAAAACTGTCGATGTGTTTTGATTTGCTTTGCTTTATAAACAATCTTTTCACGCTCGGGATGTTTGCTCGATGTTGATCGTGAACGAAAGGAAAATTTCTCTTTTTTTGTGTTTTCTGAGATTTATGTGAGATCTTTGAAGCGAGTTTGATATTATGGTTGTAGGTTGGATAGAGCGCAATTGAAGAATTCTACTTGAAAATTGCTCAACTTGACTGACTCTACTTGACTGACTCTACTTGACCATTTGTACTTGACCATTTGTACTTGACCATTTGTACTTGAGAATACTCTTCTTGAGAATACTCTACTTGATTTATTCTACTTGACAGTAATTTACTTGGCTAGTTTTACTTGACAGTGCTCTACTTGACTTACTCTACTTGACTATCTCAACTTGACTTACTCTACTTGACTAGCTCAACTTGACTGACTCTACTTGACTGGCTCAACTTGACTGACTCTAGTTGACTAGCTCAACTTGACTGACTCTACTTGACTAGCTCAACTTGACTGACTCTAGTTGACTAGCTCAACTTGACTGTTTATACTTGACTAGCTCAACTTGACTGACTCTACTTGACCATTTGTACTTGAGAATACTCTACTTGACTTATTATACTTGACAGTAATCTACTTGAGTTATTATACTTGACAGTACTCTACTTGACTTATTCTACTTGGCAGTACTCTACTTGACTTATTATACTTGATTGTCTCTACTTGACTAGTTCTCACTGAAAGAATTCCACTTGACCAGCTTTACTTGAAAGGGTCTACTAGTCAAGTAGAGCTACCTATACTCTAACGTAAAAATATTTTCATGTTCCTAAAGTAACAGATAACCATGAAAAATTAATACTTTTTCAATTTTGAGGTATAATAAAAATATTTTCATGAACTTCTATTAAAATTTATGACCATAAAAATTCCAAAACCTCAAATATTTTGCCAACTATGTCAATTTTTGCCACACGAATCACGTAAAATAAATCAAAATGCACAAAAAAAGTTTAAAAACTTCCTGAATACTTTTCATGAATATTGCAAATTTTTTAAAGAATTTTTATTTTTTGTGGACGGACAGCACATGACTAACGATTCTGTATTCATAATAAATTGCCCATAAAAATATGAATGGAAATAATTTTCTTTTGATTTTGTAAGCAAACAAGTTGAGGCAATGAAGTTAATAATATTCACATCAGGTTATTATTTTTGTTATTGTTATGCTGCATGAAGTCGATGAGATATGAGAAAATTAAATGATGTAACTGGATGAAAATAGCACATTTGTTACGTGATTGAATAGTATTTTAGTTATCACGTCAGAGTAAATGAGAAGAAATGTGAGAATTTTGCTGCAACTTGGCGGATAATTGACTGGATAATGGATGTAGATTGTGGATGAAATTTGAAATGTTGAAGAAGTTTGCTTGAAATTTGCGAAATATATTTTCCTCGTTATTTTAAATTAAATTGTCGTCACCTGACACAAGCAATCATCGTGTTTATTCATTATTTTACGGCTTACTAGATTTTTCAAAAAATCGTTTTTAATGAAATTTAGTAAATTTATAAAACTTGAAAAGTTAAAAAATAACAATTTTGAATTAAAAAATTTAAAATTTAAAATTTAAAAAAATTAAAATTTAAAATTTAAAAAATCAAAAAATTAAAAATTTAAAAAAAATTAAAAAATTTAAAATTTAAAAAAATTAAAAAATTCAAAAAAATTAAAAATTTCAAAAAAATTAATAATTTCAAAAAAATTAAAAATTTCAAAAAATTTAAAAAAACTGTCAATCAAAATCAAAAAGTTTTTCCCATATTTTTCAACACTCTCTCATCATCTTCATTTAAATCATTATTAACTCATTATTCAGTCAAGTATATTTTTTACTTATTTCCCCAACGAAATTGCAATAACACTTGTGACTTCTTAATTTATCTGCATTAAAATGTAAAAAAAACTCTTTTATAATTTGCAGCGGCAATAATAATAAAAATGTCGTGCGATCTTAACATTTGATTTATTTATTACTCGGATTTAGTTGTGTCGCGGAGAGCGACTTTATTGGAAGTGAAGGAAATGAGATTAAATAAATAAATGACATTAAGGCGAGAATTGCAGCAAAATAATAAACTTTCTGTAATGAAAATGAATAAAGTTTACATAATCACTTTCTAGACAGATCATAGAGCTAGTTTAGTTATAGTGCAATGACTTGAGGTAAATTATGAGTTGTGTAACTATAGAAGACTGACAAGTTGAATGAGTTGAGAGATTTCAAAGCTGAAAATTTGTGAAAATATTGCAAAATGTCCTTTGATCAGTTCACACATAGAAATTATTGCTGAAAATCAGTCATTTGTTTGAATTTTTGTTACACCATCAACTGTTCATGCTTGGAAAATGACATTTTTAAGGTTACAGGGGCGTATTCAGAAATTTTTCGAGGGGGGTTTTGATTTTTTTTGTATCGACGAGAGGGGGATTTTGGGATTTTTTTCTCAAAAAACCATAGCAAATTGAAGAAATTTTTCCAAAAAGGGGGGGGGGGTTGACTACCAACCCCCCCCCCCCCCTGAATACGCCCCTGTAAGGTTATGACCAGCCTGTTTAGATATTTCTGTCAGAATGCTTAGGAATTACCCAGTGCACTTTTATTGCAACCATTAGTGTACAATCTTCATTTAAGATGGTTGTACTCTACCAAAAACTAGTCCTGACTATTTTTGAAATATTTTCGAGTGACTTTCTGCCAAAATGGGAGGGTTTTGCTCTAAAATGTGCAACTTAGATGATCTAGTAAGGGGTTATTCATAAATAACGTCCAATTTTAAGGGAGGTAGGGGAGTCTAACGCTGTGTGAAAATTTTATAACAGAGGTGGAGACGCGAGTCAAACTTTATACTTTTTTGTGTGACGTCATTTATGAACGGCCCCTAATGACTAGGGTTACCAGTTTTTTTTTTGAAAAGATAGAAGACCCAAAAATTTAATATCCAAATATTCACTTTTTGAGCAAAATTTTCAAAATAGAGGACAGTCCTCTAAAAAACCAAACAGATAGTCAGCCTACTAATGACTGGAGTTCTTTAATCACTCAGTTTAATCTCATTTACTACGTCCGTGTTCGATAAAACATATTCATCCTCAAAATTATTCATGATATTTTGCAATGATTCAAAAAACGCACGTTTTACTAGCATAGCTCAACAAACCCGAATACCACAATTTATAAATCCCCAAAACTCAACAACATCAAAGTTATAAATTGAATACATATTGTTCAATTAAATGAGCTTAATTAGAGAAATCACGATTTCTCATATTTTCAATGATTGTGAATTCAAGAAATTTGAAAAAAAAATTGAATGACTGACCCGCATGGGAATTGAAATCATGGATTATTGAAATTGTTTCAGTTACAATCTTATTTGTATTTCTTTACTATTTGTGAACTAATCTAAGAAATGTTATGGGGTTTAAGAGGATCATGTCATTTTTCCAAAATAATCCAATCCAAAACTCACTCCAACAAACAATTAAAAAAGCCTAGAAAATAATAAAAACAGACTAATGAACTATGCAAAGCACCTCCTTTTATGGAATGAAGTCTCATGGTCAGACAATCAAGCATAAGTCTTGAAGCAAAATCCTCGAAAGACTGTCTTGATTGTGATGTTTTATTGCATCTTGATTGCACATTTACATGCAACTGACAGGTCTTCAGGATCAATGACTTTTGGATTGACGATCGTTGCCTTGTTTTTATGATGGATGTGGTGAATGAAAGGTAGTCGGTTGGTATGATTTTGGTTTGTTGATTATAATATTTGGAATTCTGGTATTTTGAATGGTTTGGGGCAGCTTAAATAGGTTTGTTGGTATTTTGTAGAAGATATATGCGGAATTAAGGAATAAATAAACCAAAAATTGCCCAGGGGCTGGTACCCTACCCATACCCTCCAACTAGGGTACCCAAGGGTAGAGTAGGTCTCCAAGGGTAAATAAGGTGTCCCAAGTTACCCCTAAAACATCCTAGGGTACCCTTGGAGTTAGATATAAATACTACTATGCTACGGTACTCTTGATATCCTCAGAGCATCCTCCAAAAATCCAATTACAATTTTTTATCAATTTTTCCTCAATTCATCCACCAAAAATGCCAAAAACAACTTTGGTGCTTCACTGTCTACTCCATCGTCGCTCATAATGATTGATGAATTACTATTCTAGATATTTCCTCAAAACACGTTTTTGACGTCTTCATCATGAAGTGCACTCATGAAATTGATACACACGAATTTCATTTACGAAAATAATTCACTGATAAATATTTTGATACGACACAAGAATGCGAATAGAACATGTAAAAGGAACGGTCGTAAAAAAAACTGTGATAAAGTCATGACCGATAAGGAAAAAGGTGAGAAATTGCGCAGGAAAATAATATTTTGGTTGTAAATTCCTTCTTGAGTGGGACTTCTGAGAAAATGTTGTTGACCGTGAAATTTTTTGTGATTTTTGGGGACTATTTGTCAATGACGTCTAGGGAGCTGTGTGACACCCCATAAAAAATAAAGATTGCGTCCAAATTAAATTAATTAATTAACCTTCCAGATAACAGTCGATAATGAAAAAAAATTATTGAGCCAAATAACATTCAGGTTAAAAATAACTTTATCAGTTAAGCCATTCACACTTATTTGCCAAAATTTATTTTTTATTACTTGCGAAACATTTTTTTTTAAATTCAATATTTTTATGTCACATAAATTTATTTTCATTGCAAAAAATGCAAGCAGCAAAATAAAGTGAGAAAAAAAATTGAAAAATGAGCCAGCAATAAAGCACCAACTCAGCAGACTTTTTTGTGGTTTTGAATTGCAGAAATGAAAATAACAAAAAAAAATGTTTAAGTCAACAAATTAATGCAGAAAATAACGAAATTAAAGTGACAAATCGAAGTGACATATGAATGTAATAATGAGCGAGGGTTGGGAGTTTTATTAAGGTTAGGTGGAATAAAATGGACAATGATTGATTTAGGTGGGATTTGAAGGTATTTTTATATCAGAGTTGATCTGAGTCTATCGAATTTAATGCTAAAATTTACCCAAAACCTGCTAAAAACGAACCAAAAATGTGCTAAAAACGAACCAAAAATGTGCTACAATTGATCCAAATTTGGATAAAATTGACCCAAAATCTACTAAAATTGACCGTAAATATGCTAAAATTGAACCAAATCTGCTAAAATTGACCCAATTTCTGTTTAAATATCCAAAAATCTGCTAAAAATGAAACAAAGTCTGCTAAAATTGACCCAAAATATGCTAAAATTGACCCAAGATTTGTTTAAATATCCAAAAATCTGCTAAAATTGAACCAAAATCAGCTAAAATTGATCCAAATTTGGATAAAATTGACCCAAAATCTGTTAAAATTGACGGTAAATATAATAAAATTGAACCAAATCTGCTAAAATTGACCCCAGATCTGTTTAAATATCCAAAAATCTGCTAAAATTGAACCAAAATATTCTAAAAATGAAACAAAGTCTGCTAAAATTGACCCAAAATCTGCTAAAATATCCAAAAACCTAAATCATTTCATAGCCGCACACCCCAAACTCTCCATTAAACCCCCACAACTCTCATCATCTTACAAAAAAATTGTCAAAATATTCATCTTTTCCTCAAAAACAATGCAGTTAAAAAATATATTTTTTGCTTAAACGATAAAATTATATAAATTAAGTCCCATTTTCATTTGACATGACAGTCGAGATTATTTTTTCTTGCTAAGATGAGCAAAAATACAATCTTTTTTGTCTGTCGAACAATTTGTTGTCTCATTTATCATCATTTTCAGTTTCTTCACCTGCATTTTTCATAGTCAACAATTTTCGTCTCGAGACGCATGAGTTTTGTAGAATTTTTTTTAGTATATGTTTCGACTATAAATCTTGATTAAGAACAGGAAAAAATAATGGGATGAAAAATTGCAATGTTTTGTAAAAAAAAATGGGACAGTTGGCTTTTGGGTTGTTTGTCTGGTGATATGAGCGTGATTTTTAGATGAGTTGTTGGAAAAAAAAGTAAATTTGAGGATATAGGAAGGTCTGGGGAACTTAAAAGAGGATATAGGGGGATTTAGGTTGATTTGAGGGAAACCATGGGGTCTGGAAGGATTTAGGAAGGTCTGGGATGATCACGAAGGCTACAGATTCAATAATTAACGTAAAAACTGCAAGTTTAAAGTATTTTTACACATTCCATTTAAAATTCCTTTAAAAATACAAAACCAAAGTCACCTTCGCATCCACAAAAAACAATCTCACCTGAAATAAACTTGCATTTTTAATTTTGTTTTTCACGTCAAATTTTAAACAAAAATGTTCATCCTAACTGACTTGTGTCAAAACAAATAGAGCAAAAATTTTACGAAATTGGGAACTTTAGTGTCGGAAAAACAAGAAAATTTGCAAATTCTTGCCAAAAATTTACTTTTCATGTGAGAATCAGCTGATCAGCTTTAAACAAAAAAAAAGTTTTATTAGCGGAAAAAAAATTTCATTCATTTCTTCGAATCGTGAAAAGTTTTCTTCGTAATAAAAATAGAATTTTTTCTCTCAATATTTTCAAACATGTTTGCCGGCTGATGACGCTTGTGATGAATTAATCAGACGTTAATCATGCGAATGGAATGTGAAAATGTCGAATTAGAGGAAAATATTTTTCCAATATGGTGAAAATGAGAGTGAATAACTCAATTGACTCGTCGATGGGATTTTAAAAAGAAGATCAGACAAAAATGTTGAGTGAGATTTTTCGTGGAATTTTTTGTGAATATTTCTGTTAAAAGTTGATACATTATGATGGGATTATTGATGCTAGAAATATTTTAAGTGGTTGTTGGTGAGGAAAAGTTAAAAAATGTGTTCAGGATGTTCTTAGTCACTTATTTATGCTTGGTTTGCAACCTAACCTCAAAAAAATGTGAAATTTTCAACATAACCTCAAAAAATTGTGAAATTTTCAATATAACCTCAAAATTTTTCAACCTAACCTCAAAAAATAGTGAAATTTTCAATATAACCTCAAAAAATTGTGAAATTTTCAACATAACCTCAAAACTTTTGAACCTAACCTCAAAAAATTGTCAAATTTTCATCATAACCTCAAAAAATGTTGAAATTTTCAACATAACCTCAAAACTTTTTAACCTAACCTCAAATAATTATGAAATTTTCAACCTCAAAAAATTGTTAGATTTTCAACCTAACCTCAAAAAATTTTGTCCCAAGTCCACGTCACAACTCATCATCTCACTCACTTAATCAATGAATCATCCCGTAAAACTAAACAAAAAATATTATTCACTTCACTAAGCCCACAAATTCACACAAAAAAGTTAAACAAAAATCTTCCTGAAACTGTTTTCATTGCAACACGAAAAAAGATCTACAAATTAAAATCGGAGGAAGCCAATTAAAGTTTGTAGAAATAACAGATAAAATTTCCAATGCAAATGAAATTGATATTCAAAATAGAATTAAAATATTGACAGCGAAACGATCAAATTACGCAAGTGTAAATGGAAAAATAAATTGAAATGAATCTTTTTATTAGCTTTTTTAATCAACCAGTAGGGAAATTTTTTCAATTAGTGAATCAGATTTGAAGTAATTAAGGGTATTTAGTTTTTAAAGGTTATATGTAATCTGATCTGTTTGGATTTAGGGAATATTGTGAGTTTTTGAGATTAGGTTGACTCAAGCTGAGCGGATTCAGTTCACGTTTACTAAAGCTGAGCAGATGAAGTTCAAAATGACTCAAGCTGAGCGGATCAAATCCAATTGACTTAAGTTAAACAGATCTAGTTCAAATTGGTTCAAGCTGAGCGGATAAAGCTCAAAATGACTCAAGCTGAGCGGATAAAGTTCAAATTGACTTAAGTTGAACAGATCAAGTTCAAATTGGTTCAAGCTGAGCGTATTTGGTTCAAATTTACTCAAGCTGAGCGGATAAAGTTCAAAATGACTCAAACTGAGCGGATAAAGTTCAAATTGACTCAAGCTGAGTGGATCAAGTTCAAATTGGTTCAAGCTGAGCGGATGAAGTTCAAAATGACTAAAGCTGAGCGGATAAAGTTCAAATTGACTAAAACTGTGTGGATCAAGTTCAAATTGACTCAAGCTGAGCGGCTCAAACCAAAACTGACTCTAGCAGAACATAGTCAGTTAACTCAGAATTTTGCAATGCGGAAATATTTTCAATTTCTTTTTCCTCAAACAAAAACTTCACATACAGCTTTCATAATTAGACAGAGAAACTCTTTTTACACTTCTCAATTTTCAATGTCAACGCATGACGCGTTTGTATTTTCATTCGATAAAATTCCTCAACTATCATTTCGCATTCATCATGAAAATGTATATAAAAAAATTGTTACAAATTGCTTTGTTTGATAAGACAGCGAATACGAATTGTGCTTATCAGGGCTGAATGTATTTTTCGTTTCTTTATTTTGCAAACATTTACGGTAGCGGGATGGAAAAAATATGAACGAAATGAAGAAATCAATTTGCGATTTGCCATTTCCTCTTGCTTTATTTTTGAGTCAACAAAATTTTTTTATCGCAAAAAAAAGAGTTTATTTAATAATGAACACATTATGAGGAACTGATGATAAGGTTTTGCTACTGGATTATGATTCAGAATTTTGTTTTTTAAATTAAATGCGCATCGCAAAATTCAAGGTTTTTGGATTTTTACTTTTCGAAGTTTCTTGAAGGTTTAGTTCGAAGTTTGAGCACAAATTTACCAACTGTCTACAAGTAGCGAGCTTTTGCCTCAAAGATGCAAAATTCTGCCTCAAAGATGCGAATATCTGCATCAGTAATGCAAACGTCAGCTTCAAAGACACGAATTTCTGCTTCAAAGATGCAAACTTCTGCCTCAAAGACGCGAATTACTGCTTCAAAGATGCAAAACAAAAGAACATTCAGGATATTCATGATTAAGTAATACAAAATTCCACATGAAACATTTTTAAAATTCCATTAATGATTCATGACACAAGGCACAAGGCGCTTAAAAATGTGTCTAAAAATAGAAGAGATATCAGAAAGTCATAAAATTTCAAGGCAACAAAGCTCATTTTTGTGACCTATATTATTATTTAATGTATTGCATTTCATATTTCTCACTATTTACTTTCAGATAATATCAAATGTTTGGCTTTAGATACCGAAATATAGTTTCTTTCGCTTTGTAAATTATGTTGTGCATGTAGGCTGGGCAGCAAGCCTAGTTAATGATCTATGCACTTAAAATGACTGATTTCTGAGGTAAAAAATGATTTGTACGAATATCCAAGAAATGATTACGCTGATCCGTTGGATAAAAATAAATAAATTGTTGTGTTGTTTCTGTTCATCACACATCAGACCATACTCACGTGTCTATATTGTGATAAAGGCTGTGTGATTCGTTTTAAATGGGAAAATAATGAATGAGCAAATGTGAACTGATTTCCTTTAAATACATTTTTTGACTTTTAGAAGATTTTAAGTGCAATTTTGCATATTTGAATATTTGCATCTTTGAAGCAGAAGTTTGCATCTTTGAGGCAAAAGTTTGCGTCTTTGAGGCAAAAGTTTGCATCTTTGAAGCAGAAATTTGTGTCTTTGAAGCAAAAGTTTGCATCCTTGAGGCAAAATTTTGCATCTTTGAGGCAAAAGTTTGCATCTTTGAATCAAAAATTCACATCAAATAAAATATAGTTTGCATCTTTCAAGCAAAAAGTGCTTAATACATAATTCAAATGTCACAGCAACTTAATATATTGCACATTATCTTAATAAAAATAATCATTGCATGAAATTTCCCACAAAACGGTCGTCACAAATATCAAAGTTTACAAAGTAAAATGAGGACAATTACTTGTAAACAGAATAAAGTCAATAATTTCTACAGAAATGTGCAATTTGTGCAGTCGATGAAAAAGCAATTTCATTTTACGCCTGTAAAATTAATAAACTGAAATGAATCCACTGCAAAATATCATCAAATAATTTAATAATTGGCATATAAATTGATAATTTTCTGTAACGTTCTCGGTATAAAAAAATATTTTTCGAGTGCATTTCAATTCACTTTGATGATTTTATTGTGAAAAAATATCTAAAACACATTAAGGCACATCTGTTGTTCCTGATTTTAATTTGTTTGTAAATTGAAAAATAATTTTTACAAACATTTAAATTAACGAAAGAACAATTGCACATTTGTGACTGTAATTTGAGCTTATTAGGTCATGTTTTACTGTGATTTAATTTTTGTGGTATTACGCTGCGATTGTCTGGAAGGCTACAATTGCATTCTTGCTAAATCATTTGTATTAATGTAGTAAATATGAAATAGGAGTGATTTGTGTCTTGTTATGGAGTTTGGTTTGCAAATTTTTGAGATTATTGCTGTTTTGTGTTTGCTTGCTCCAAATCAAAATTTCTGCCTCAAACATGCAAACTTCTGCCTCAAAGATGCAATCTTCTGCCTCAAAGATGCAATCTTCTGACTGAAAGATGCAAAATTCTGCCTCAAAGATCACAATTCTGCCTCAAAGATGCAATCTTCTGTCTCAAAGATGCAAAATTCTGCTTCAAAGATGCAATCTTATGCCTCAAAGATGCAATCTTCTGCCTCAAAGATGCAAACTTCTGCCTCAAAGATGCCTCAAATGAATTTTGAGACTTCTAAGATGCCTCAAAAAGCTAGTCCATTAATCCATTCAAAACCAAACCCGCGGCTATCCCAAAATATCAATCCAGACCTCTAATTACTCTTGCTGCTCTCCCTCAAACTAACCAAATCAAAAAAAATCCCCAACGACAACGACTTCTTTCTCTTCTCAATTAAAATTCAAATAAAATATCTGTACTGACCTTCCGCAACAGCTTGTTGCATCATCGTTGAGAATGTGAGAATGAGACTCACAAACAGCAGCAAACGTGGCGGCATTTTGATGTAATTTTTCACTGTTTTTGTTGTTATTTGATAACTTTGAAGTTTGCAGGTTGCTTTGTGCATTTTTTATTTCGTTTGATTTGTTTTGACGGAAAAGATTTTGATTTTATTTTTTGTTGATTAAATGTGGTTTGATTGCTGATTTTTTAAAGGGATTATTGTATGTTGTGGATTATTTTAGGGTTATAATTTGATTTTTCAATAAATTTGATGAACTTTGCACTTATGGTCACTTTATGATTTTTGTAATTTTTGGTTTTTCTGTTTTTAATTTATTTCGTTTACTTTTTATTAAAAAATTGACTTGTTCTGTCTTTTGAGTTATTTTTTTGAAACTTTTTGAATATTTTCATCAATTTTAAATTATTTAAAATTTTAATTTTTTTTTTAATTTTAATTTTTTTTTAAATTTTCAAATAGTTTTGAATTTTTTAATTTTTTTTAAATTTTTATTTTTTTGAAATTTTCAAATAGTTTTGAATTTTTTAAATTTTTTTAAATTTTTTTTTAAATTTTTATTTTTTGAAATTTTCAAATAGTTTTGAATTTTTCAATTTCTTTAATTCTTTTTAATTTTTTGTGTTTCTCGAATTTTTTGAATTTCTCAAAAAAATTTGAACTTGTCAAAAAAATGTGCGTTTCTAAATTTTTGAATTTTTTAAAATTAAATTAATTACTTTTTGTTAATTTTAAAAATAAGCTTACAATCTTTCTACTTGTCGCTTTATTTAATTTCGAATTCAAAGAGATTGCCAGCACTTAAAATGTAAATTAAAACAATCTTTCAAGTTCACTCGCGCTCAATTACACAAAAAAGAAACCCTTTTGAACGTTTGCGGCAAAAATGCGAGAAATATTTGAAAAATTTATGTAAATTCTTCACACTGCCCTCAATTCGTCTTCAAAAGTATTTTTTTCTCGCGTGTTTGTTTCACTCGTTTTTCAAGTGCCGCACACGACACACTTCAACCTAATTATTAAATTTATTTTTTATTACTTTATTAATTGATTTTCAATGTTTTATTTATTCAAAAACTTCGCATTTATATTTCGTGTTAATGGCCAATTGCGGGGCACAAAAAGGGTCGACAAAAATAATTCATTCAATTGAAATGTTTTAAAAATGTCACAAATCAAGTTGATGAATCGGATTTTTTTCTCTGCTTGCTGTTTTGATGCTGAATGTTTTTTTCTGTGTTTTTCAATGGGATTCTCTTATTTCATTATGTTTACGTCACTTTCGCGGAATTTTAAGTGGAATATTTTTTTTTCTCTCACTGCTTTTTATGAATGTTTTTTTCTTCTTCTTTCAGATGCTGCTACTTCTGTTTTTCTTGCGAATCTGAAATGAGTCATTTGAGAAGAAATAAAATAAGATTAGTTTTTTTTTGTTTGTTTATTTGATGTATGTAGGAGGTATGGGATGGAATATCACTATAGTTTTGTTTGTAAATGGTGATCTTGTGTATAAAAATTATGGAATAATGTGGGAAACTTCCGTTTTATATTTCACAAATATTGGAAAATTAACGTTCCTCGAGTTTCCTTAAATTCAAAATTTTAAAATTTCTTTAACTTATTTTTTAAAGTTTTAATTTTAAAGTTCGAATTTTTTGAAATTTGAATTTTTTAAAGTTTGAATTTTTAAATTTTTATTTTTTAAAGTTTGAATTTTTTGAAGTTTGAATTTTTTGAAATTTGAATTTTTTAAAGTTTAAATTTTTTAAAGTTTGAACTTTTTAAAGTTTTAATTTTTTAAAATGTAAATTTTTAAAATTTGAATTTTTTAAAGTTTGAATTTTTTAAAATTAGACTTTTTTAAAATGTAAATTTTTAAAATGTAAATTTTTAAAATGTAAATTTTTAAAATGTAAATTTTTAAAATGTAAATTTTTAAAAGTTTGAATTTTTTAAAGTTTGAGTTTTTAAATTTTTATTTTTTAAAGTTTGAATTTTCTAAAGTTTGAATTTTTTAAATTTTCATTTTTTAAAGTTTGAAATTTTAAATTTTTTATTTTTTAATGCTTGAATTTTTTAAAGTTTGAATTTTTTAAAGTTTGAATTTTTTTTTAAAAAAAGTGAATTTTTTAAGTTTGAATTTTTTAAATTTGATTTTTTTTTAAAAAAAGTGAATTTTTTAAGTTTGAATTTTTTAAATTTGATTTTTTTTTAAAAAAAGTGAATTTTTTAAAGTTTGAATTTTTTAAAGTTTGAATTTTTTAAAGTTTGAATTTTTTTTTAAAAAAAGTGAATTTTTTAAGTTTGAATTTTTTAAATTTGATTTTTTTTTAAAAAAAGTGAATTTTTTAAAGCTTGAATTTTTTAAATTTGATTTTTTTTAAAAAATTGAATTTTTTAAAGTTTGAATTTTTTTAAAAAATTGAATTTTTTAAAGTTTGAATTTTTTTAATGCTTGAGTTTTTTAAAAAAAATTGAATTTTTTAAATTTTGAATTTTTTAAAGTTTAAATTTTTTAAAGTTTGAACTTTTTAAAGTTTTAATTTTTTAAAATGTAAATTTTTAAAATTTGAATTTTTTAAAGTTTGAATTTTTTAAAATTAGACTTTTTTAAAATGTAAATTTTTAAAATGTAAATTTTTAAAATGTAAATTTTTAAAATGTAAATTTTTAAAATGTAAATTTTTAAAAGTTTGAATTTTTTAAAGTTTGAGTTTTTAAATTTTTATTTTTTAAAGTTTGAATTTTCTAAAGTTTGAATTTTTTAAATTTTCATTTTTTAAAGTTTGAAATTTTAAATTTTTTATTTTTTAATGCTTGAATTTTTTAAAGTTTGAATTTTTTAAAGTTTGAATTTTTTTTTAAAAAAAGTGAATTTTTTAAGTTTGAATTTTTTAAATTTGATTTTTTTTTAAAAAAAGTGAATTTTTTAAAGTTTGAATTTTTTAAAGTTTGAATTTTTTAAAGTTTGAATTTTTTTTTAAAAAAAGTGAATTTTTTAAGTTTGAATTTTTTAAATTTGATTTTTTTTTAAAAAAAGTGAATTTTTTAAAGCTTGAATTTTTTAAATTTGATTTTTTTTAAAAAATTGAATTTTTTAAATTTGATTTTTTTTTAAAAAAAGTGAATTTTTTAAAGCTTGAATTTTTTAAATTTGATTTTTTTTAAAAAATTGAATTTTTTAAAGTTTGAATTTTTTTAAAAAATTGAATTTTTTAAAGTTTGAATTTTTTTAATGCTTGAGTTTTTTAAAAAAAATTGAATTTTTTAAATTTTGAATTTTTTAAAGTTTGAATTTTTTAAAATTTGACTTTTTTAAAATGTAAATTTTTAAAAGTTTGAATTTTTTAAAGTTTGAATTTTTTGAAATTTGAATTTTTTAAATTTTGAATTTTTTAAAGTTTGAATTTTTTGAAATTTGAATTTTTTAAAGTTTGAATTTTTTAAATTTGATTTTTTTTTAAAAAAAAAGAGTGAGTTTTTTAAAGTTTGAATTTTTAAATTTTTATTTTTTAAAGCTTGATTTTTTTAAAAAATGAATTTTTTAAAGTTTGAATTTTTTAAAAGTTTGAATTTTTTCAAATTTGTATTTTTTTAAAATTTAATTTAGTTTCCTAATTTGTGAAAATGTACAAAAACAATAGCATTTCAAATTCAAGGAGAAAAATGTCAAAACTCATCTTTCAAAAATGCCCTTTTCAACTTAAAACTTAACAACTTCAAACTCAATTAATTGAAACATTTCAGGAAATGCTTATTTTGAATATTCATGCTTGTAATGATTATTCATTAATTTAATACTCATTCAGAATTATTCGATTTAAATTGTTTTTATGACTTTTGAGTGGCAATAAAAATCACTGTCAATTGAAAAGAAATTAATATTCTGTGATTGTAATCAAATTTAACAAAGACAATTATTTCTAATTTAAATGGGTGATAAATTTGACAATTAAGGTGTTCTGGAGAGGAATTGGTGGAGTTTTGAATTAGTTTTGAGCTAAAAATAATTATTCAATATGACTTAAACAACAACCTAATATGGAGTCTTAAAAATCAGAAAATTGTTGCTCAAAAGAGTAGCAAAATAATTTGAAAAGCACAATTTTCTACAATAAATCACAATTATCGATGATTTAGTTCCCACAAAAAAAGTAAAACAATTCACAGTTACTAGTAATTTCTATTCTTTATTTCAGTGTTGTCCAACCTTTTTTGAGTCACGGCACACCTTGATGGTAAATCATGACCAAAACCGCACATGGCGTGCGGTTCGTGTTATTTTCACGTGTGCCGCGGCACACAGGTTGGACAACACTGCTTTATTTCAAGGAAATCCCGTCGAGCACCAAATCTCAATTTTGTTTTGTTTTCTCATTCGCCGGTCAACAAAACTGCGTCAAAAAAGTAATTTTTGGTGTTCAACTGTTTACCGGTCTAGAAAAAATAGTGAAAAAAATAATCCATAAAAACTAAAACTTTCTTCCGCTTTGAAATTCTTTAACTTTCTCAAAAAAATAAAAACTTTTTTAAGCTCTTTTTTATTTCTTGGAATTATTTTTATTTTCTTTGTTTTGCAAATTTTTTTGCACGAACAATTTTATGTCTTTGTTTTGTAGCTCAAAGCTCAAGTCGGAACTGAAAAAGCATCACTTTCACTTTCCATATTGCATGCACGTTGGTGTCTTATCAGCAGAAATTTTTTTTACATAAATGTCTTTTTCTTGTTCGAGTCTGTTTTTTAACTTAATAAATTATAAAAAAAATTTCTCGCAGCTGAATGGAACTGCCACCTGGTATGAAAATGAGACTTGTTTAGTTAATGTATATTAATGAATAATTTTTTTTATCGTCGACGTTTGTTTGCGATAGAAACATTTACATTTGGAATCTCTAGGGCGCCTTTAAGTGTGAAAGGAGAAAAGCTGCAATTTGTTTATTTAAATTGCTTTAATTGCTATTTTTTTGTTGAATTAATGCAGCACACACAAAGTCCTCATTATAAAATTGTATTTAATTGGAATAAACTTAATAAAGTTGGATGGGGGGAATCATTAACCCCAAAAAGTAGACACATTGTGAAGTTATTGAGCTAAATATTAGACTTGAGTAGGGTGATCATCTGCGTGGTTCTTCAGTGGACAGTCTTGTTACAGGGTCAACCCCCCCCCTTTTGAGAATTGTTTTTCAAATTGCTAGGGTTTTTCAAAGAAAAAATGTCAACCCCCCCCTAAATTTTCCCGTCCATACAAAAAAATTTTAAAACCCCTCCCTCAAAAAATTTCTGGATACGCCCCTGGGTACAATACCTAGGCACTTCCATCGATATCAAAATTCGATACAACTTTAGGGGCCGTTCCCTTATTACGTTACGCAAAAAAACGAAATTTTAGACCCCCCTCCCCCCTTGTTACAAATTTTCCAAGAAAATATTTTTTCTTTGTTTGACCTGTTACAAAATCTCAGACCCCCCACCCCCCTAAAAAGCGAACGTAATAAGTGAACGACCCCTTTTCAACGTTCTGTTATTATTAAACCGAAAAGTTAATTTTTTTTAAAAAAAGTTAAAGACTAAATATTTAAAGAAGTATAAAAATTTAACACTAATGTAATATTTTAATGATTTTTTCAAAAATAAAAAAATTGGACACCTCTCTTCAACAATCCTGGCTACATGGTCCTGGTCCCCTGGTCCTGTATTTTTTTCACAAAAATTTCCACTAATTTTCACATTTTTCTTTATGTTCTGTATATTCTTGAAAATTAGATGATCAGACTTGAGGGAGATTGACAGTCCCAATTATTCCAAATAATTTCAAAAACTTTTTGTGACGACTTGAGACAAATTTCCTGAAAATTTAATTATATTCAATCAATGGCAGACTGAAACTCGAGTGTTTCAATTCCAATTAGTAGTTTATTCTTAATATAATTAATAAATTTTGAAATTATTGGTCGACTCGAGTGTCGTCAAAAAGAGAGTATTGAAAAATGTGGTAAAATGGAAAATTCAAAAAACCAATAACCGTTACAATTTTGAATTCAAAATAACCGTTAATAAAATAAATTTAATTCAATTTATTTGTCACAAATCTTTCCTGTCAAAATGAAAAAGATACCACAATTTCTTATATACTCACTCCTTGCAAAAGTCATATCTCGTCTGGTAAACATATTACGAAATATTTTCAGTAAATGGTTTTAGATTTCATCAAAAAAAAATTAGCAAAATGATAAGACGGTGAGGATTATCGCGGAAAAGCTGAATTAGATTTTATCACTTACGATGTTGTGGATTAACTGAAGAAAACGTTTTCATTAAGTCTGCATATTATGTACGTTTTTTGCTTGATAAAATACTTTTTTACTATTCGGAAAAGGGATCGTTTATAAGTAATGTCCAATTTTTAGGGAGCCCCTTCCCATCTGATGCTTCCATAAAAAAGAAGAAAAAAATGTTTTGGTCTAAAATCTCGTTTTTTGTGTGACGTCATTTATGAAAGGCCCCTAATGTCAATGGAATTTTTGTTAAGTATTTTCAGGTGTTATTATGTTTGACCTAGTCTAAAAAATTTACAAGTTTATCAGAATTTAAACAAAAATAAATTTTAAAAAATAATTTTTTTAATGATCAAAAAACCAGAAAATTCTAAAATATTCCTAAGAATCTTCTGTTTACCTTCTAGAATATACGCATTATTTATTCTTTGTGATGGAATTCCCGAATATTCTCCATTAAAAATTGCAATAAATTTTTATTACGGCAAAAAAAAAAATTCTTCGATCAGTCTCGACTGTAAATTGTGTGACTGTGTCAGCAATGTTTTCTCGTGATAAGTACAAAATCTAATTTTATCACATTTTTTCAAAGATATGAAGATCCTAAAATCTTATCTTCTACTATTTTTTTTACTAAAACCTAAAGTATATAAAGTCGTGTCTACAAGGTTTGATAAAATTGAGGTGATTTTGAATTTTTTGGATGTTTTATTAAATATAAATTATTTTTTAATTTAACTTAATTTTTAAAGAAAATTAATTCTAAACTGTTTACAATTTTAATTATTTTTAAATTTATTTTTTAGAATTTTAAATGTTTTAAATTTATTTGTCATTTTTTAAAATTTATTTTTAGTTTTTTTATAATTTAAATTTTTTATTTATTTTTAGTTTTTTTATAATTTCAATTTTTAAATTATTTTTATTTTTAGCTTTTGTTTTCGTAATGTCTATAATTTTTATAATTTTATTTTGAAATCAAAGTATTTTTTTTATTTTAATTTTAAAATTTTAAATTAACTTTTTTCAAATTCAATTTTTAACTAATAAAAAAATAAGTATTTAAAAACATTAAAATGATTTTAATATAAGTGAATAATTTTTGAAACTCACCAAATAAAAAAAAATTTATTCAAACAATTTTCATGAATTTTTCACTCAACTTTTTTTTGCTAAATTCACATTTTTTTTATTTCACAATTCTTGAAATTTGAGTTTCAATATTTTCATTATTTTTGCTTACACTTAAAATTTTCCGTTTTTTACTCCAATTTCAATTCAAGTCAGCATATTTTTAACAATTTTTCACTTCAAAATTCCCCAAAAATTTATTTTCATTTTTACAAGAACAGAACACAAAAAATAATTTTTTTTGCGATCAATCATCGAAAAATTCTTTTCAAAAAAGTTTTCTTTTCTCGTCTTCGATTTTCCTTCAAAAACCAATTTTTGTTTCACAAGTTTTCTTCTATTCGATCTATTCAGTTCAACGATTTCAATGCGACTGAATTGTTTTTCTTTAACTGAAGTCAAGCATGCAGTCAGTCAGTGAGTGAGTTCCTCTTCTTTACTGTAGCAACGGAGAAAAACATTGTCGGGTGTAGACAACGAAACAAAACAAAAGCAAAGACAGCGTGAGAAAGCAACAATATCAAGTCAGCTGTTGAGAGAGAAGTTTAATTAAGTTTGGGAGGTTTGGTTGTGTGATTTTGGGTTAGGTATTGAGCGCATAAAGTTCCAATGATGCTAATCTTATGTCCAGTGTATCTGTCATTTTATTTTTAGGCAGCCAGGCGCATAGCCAGGAGGGTCTTGTCCCCCTCCAAAATTTTTTGAGCCGTGCTCTCGCTGCGGTTCAAATTTTTTCGTAGGGGGACAAGACCCTCCTGGCTACGCCACTGCAGGCAGCCATTTTGTTATAATCCGCCATTTTGTTTTGAATCCACCATTTTGTTTTCAGTTCACCATTTTGTTTTGAGTCCACCATTTTGTTTTCAGTTCACCATTTTGTTTTGAGTCCACAAATTTGTTTTCAGTTCACCATTTTGTTTTGAGTCCACCATTTTGTTTTCAGTCCACCATTTTGTTTCGAGCCCACCATTTTGTTTTTGAGTGTGCTATCTTGTTTTTGATTCGATGGTGTTGTCTTGGAGATCGCCACTTTGTTTTTGAGTCCATAATGTGGTTTTGGACACTAATAATCCTATTATTTACCAATAATGGAAACAAACTGACAGAGTTATGACTCAAAAAGTATCACAGTAATGACAGTTCTCAAAAAATTTACAAAAATTGCAGAACTTCAAGGGGAACTCCAAACAAAACCCAAGAAAACCATAAGGTACAGGAAATAACATCACAATTAAGACTGAAAATCGAATAAAAATGTCGGAAATATCAATCGGAAGTTTTCACAAATAAAACCTTAAATTATTCATGCCATTTCTCACCTTATCGGAAAAAGCATGTAATTCATCAATCAGCATGAAAAATTGAACTCACGAGCCAAGAAAAAAAAGTATTTTCTTTTCTCCGCTTGGCTTGTGCTCATTTCCATTTTCACTTGATTTCGAGACAACAAGAAATTAAACTTAATCGGGACTCAAAAAAAACTTTTGTTTATCAGCTCAAAAATCAACAAAAGGTGGAAAATCTAATAAAATTTGTAAATTTATTGAGTAAAACAGTGAACATGTTGAATGAATGTTGATTTGGATATGGCTTGAGGCGCAACGTGAATGTTCGGTAGTCACGATTTGGATTATGGTGCAATTTTTGGGTTGACGTGTGGCTTAGTCTTCATTTTGTCTGGTTTAGGTTGCTATGTTCAGTGTTAGAGACACAAAATCCATTCTATGTTGTCTCAAAATGTCCTGTTCAGCTACAGTCAGCACTTATTAGTCATAGATAGTCCCAGTAAGTCAAGGTTAGTCCTGTTTAGTCACAAACAGTCCCAGTAAGTCAAAATCTATCATATTTAGTCACATGTAGGCTTATTGAGATAAAATCAGTCATCTTCAGTTCCAGAAAGTCTTGGTGGGTTAAAATTCTACCACAAGTGGTCCCAGCAAACCAAAATGTAGTCCTATTTAATCACAAGCTATACCAGTGCGCCTAAATTCACTACATTTAGTCCCAGTGATTGAAAGTTATTCCAATTTAGTAATAAACAGTCAATAAGTTATTCCAAAAAAGCGCTCCTACCACCTATACCAACTTAACTCTTCCAAACCATCCGTTAATGAAAATATACACAAAAAAGCTCAATGAACTCAAAACATTATTTTTGTTAGACACGAAAATATTTCTTATTGCTTCTTTATTTTTTTTTGTGAATGGGTAAATTGTGGCGATGTTGGAAACTGATCGATAAAATTTGCTTCATGAATGTGAGGCATGTGTGCATGTGTTTTGTTATCTTTGGAACATGCTAATCAATAAGTGATTTTGTTGTGATTTGTTTTGTAGATCTGCTTATTAGAGTTGTTTTGGGATCAATACTCGGTTTTTTGAGGTTTGTGCTAAAGATTTATAGCAAAAATTGCAGTTTAGGATTTAGATATGATAATTTCTCTAAATCCAATGCTCAATGCCTAGCTTAATACTAGTTTAAAGGCATGCACTAGGATAAAAACCAAAGCACCATCAAACTACCCATCACAGCCAATAATCCCCAAATAATCCAATAATTGTCAGCTAATCCTCTTTCAATCATTTCTATATTGAATATCTGTAAGCAAGTGTAAATTGTGAGTAGCTGAAAGGTAAGCATTTACATGTCAACAGCACATGTAATCTAACCCATATGTCAAATTGACGAATATACAAATATTTTGAACTACTTAAGTAATTGCCGTCGTGAAATGAGATTTGTCGAACATGTGACTGATTGCTACCTACGAGGAATTTCTAGAATCATGAATTAAAGGTTCAATAATTCCATCAACTCAAGTGCAAAAAGTGCACTGTAGAGAAATATTTTAATATTGCGAAAAATTCCATCCATCCACTTTAAAATGATTTATTTTTTATAAACAAATTCCTTTCTTTGATTCACCAAAAAAATGTCTGTTTTTTATCATCGATACCAAAATAGTCTGTGCAATTTTAATTCATCTACTCATCTGAACTTGAAAAAGTCATTCAAGTTCATGAGAGTAAGGCTTATTCTCTATTATCGTTCATCTCTGTTTGTCTCTCTTGGTCTAGTCTTGGACTCTAGCCTTTGTACTCTAACCTACATACATTACCCCTACCCTCCACCTAGGGTAGCCCAGAGTAGGGTGAGTAGTGTACCCATTCACAATCGACAACTTCTATACCAACTGATTATTATTTGTTCCGACATTCCATATGCTCAATTCCATAAGTAAACAAAAAGTCGAGTACGTCAGTTTTTGTTAACTGGTTTTGGTTTTGTTACCAAATAGTCTGGAGACAATTTAGTGATAATGAATTTTGTCATTTTTGTTACAGTATTCAAAACAACTTTCTTTTTTGGAATACATGGCAGAGAATTTTTGTGGTAGTTCCATACATTCTCAATTCTAAAATGCACCTTTGAGGCTCGCACACGTGTACGTGATCGTGTTTATTAGAATTTTTAAATAAATGTAGAAAAAGAAGAAATTCGAGATTCACAAACACATGCGAAAATGTCTCTAAGAAATCTAAGAACTCAATTTTTTTGGCCTCTCTTTTCCTTCACATAGAAAATAATTTTTTTTATTATTATTTTTCCTTGTGTGAGATTTTTTTTCTGACTTGATCATCGACGTTTATTAAAAATAAACAAAAATGATCCAACAACAATATATGAGGAGAATGGTGTGTAACTTCTTTGTTATTTTTTATTGCTTACATGTATTAGAATTCGGGATTACATAATATTAGCAAATGTAAGGGTTCATTGAGGGATTATTTATTTTTTTCAAGGTGTTTAAAAGGAATTTTGAATTGAAATTTGAGACTATTTTGGAATCCAATGTTTAAAACTGAGAGTTCAACGACATTTTTCTCTCCATGATATTTTCAATGTCATAAAATTTAATTTCGTACCGTCGTTAATGTAATAAAAATCCCGTAAAATTTTATAAAACCAGACTGGAACTTAAATTTTCACTGTTAATTTTAAGGCTGAATAATTTGCATAAATAATGGGTCAATATATCTTAACCAGATATCTACATTCAGTAAACAGCAGCATACAGTACCGACAAGTGGTAATCACTTATGGTAATCAACACAAGCCAGGAGCAGTCAAAGCTGACTTGCGGTTCCATTACTATCATCTGCCATTTACTAACGCTTGCAGGTGGTAATCGACTTGCAACTCTAGGGCTGGTTGCATGGTATACCCTAGGATATACACTATTCTTAGAGTAACTCAAGGTATAACCTAATGTAACCCCTAGGGTATGCCCCTAGGGTAACCTCTGAGGTAGTGTATACCCTAGGGTATTTCGAGCAACCGGCCGCTGATCTTAAGTGACTCTGACTAATTCGATGTTGTGTACAAAAATCCTTGATTAAAGCGCCAACAACCTTTTTTTACATATTTGTCCTTAATATTAAATTATATTAAAGAATCAACAATAAATTTTACAATGGTAGGAAAAATACGTGCTGCAAATTTCAAAAATAATCAAAAATTCAACATTGCATGTCTCTTCATTTGTTCATTATTATTCAGTCACAGCTCTCACAAACGACCATGAACTTGAAAGCCATAAAAACACTCTCACAACCGGATCAGTTATCTCTACCCTCAATTATTGCCTTGAATCAAATGACGTGAGTGACAAAAACCTGGAAAATCATGAAAATTCCCTCCTAATTAATCCACAAGTTCCTCATCCTCGGGAATATCGCTATAAATATTTATGAATATCCAAAAGAAGTTCTTTAAACGCCATAGCTCTCACACATTCGATCATGTCTTATTGTCACTCACGCACACATGTGCAATAGTGCATAGAAATATCAATCAACTCTCTCACTCACTCACACATGTCAATAATTTATTTAAACATTTTTCAAATATTCGGCTATGTGGTCATAGTCATGGGCACATTTGTACACGCACAGTCACAGACACAGACGACATCGTATGGATGAGAAGCAAATTTACTCATTTTCGTATAGTCAGTCGGTGTATCAAGAACGTTAAGCCATGAAATTTTTAATATTTCTATCAATTTTCACATTAATTCATATTAAGTTGCAAGTTGAATGTATTGAGTGTAATTTTATGGTGATTGAGAATAAGCATTATGGCTGTGAGGTGCTTAAGGATCTCTGGAATCAAACACAGGAATTGATCACAGGCAAACACAATGAAGGAAAGACGGACGACGATGTCACGGCCATGTTCATTAATGCCAAAAGTGATTGGGAATATTCACCAATTTATTGTCGAAATTTCATCAATCTACAAAGAATTCACATCGAGCGAGTCGAGACGATTAAGCGTGATGACTTTTTGTACTGTAAGAAGGCAGAGCATTTATTGATTGTTGGTACGGATTTATGGTGGTTGCCGGAAGACGTCTTTACTCCAATGGAAAATTTAAAAATTATTGAAATTAGTATGAACAAAATTGTTTATTTACCAAGAAATTTACTGTCAAATAATCGAAGACTAGAGAAATTTACATTCGATGATAACAAAATTCAGGTTGTAGACTTGCAATTTCCGTCATCATTAAAGGAAGTCAGCTTGCTAGCAAATCAGTGTATTGATCGTAGTGTGCCAAGCAATCATGCCAAAACAATCGCTGAATTTAACAGAATTGTCGCTCAAAAGTGCGGAAGTTCAACAGCAAATCGAGTCAGAGAGCTGGAATGGAGAATAAGGAATAAAAATCTTGATCCAGAAGTGACCATTGAACCTTATGGATACTTCCCCGATCCAGCACTCGAGATTGAAAATTACAAAAATTGGTTCGTCTTTTTGACTTGCATGTGCGCCTTTCTTGTCCTTGGATGGGCTGGAACTGCATTTATATTGATTAAGAAAATGAATGATATTACTCATGGTGATCAGCACTATTTAGTGTCGATGGATACGAACAATAGGAGAGAATTTTTGGAGGAGGAATAGAAAAGGACGAGAGGAGTTGTAGGTTCGAGTCACTGGACCAAAAGATACTCAGTTTTGTGATTATTTGTCCTGTAAATTAAACATATTTGTGAATGGGGATTGGAGGGGTATTTGGGGTGGTTTGTGAAGTATTGAGGATGTATTTAAATGGTTTTGTAGCTCATGGGACCACTTAAGTTCAGTGGATGTCTATAAAATACAAGTTTTCATCAAATTTGACCATTTTTGTTAATCATAACAAAGCAGACTATTCTATGATGCATCTAGTATCAGCATATATAGATATCAGGTCAATACAGTAGAAAAACAAGGGTTTTTAGGAGCCAAAGTATTACTTTGGGGTAGTGAGCCCAAATTTGAATCCTAAAACAATACCGTTCAGGTCAACTGGCTTCACCATCTCAATAAAACCACAAAACACCTCCAAAAACCCCTTAAACCCCCTCAAAACATTCTCATATTACAATCTGCATTGTGAATTAAATTTATCAAGTGAATGAAACATGAAACCGAATAATTTGACTTATGTGCTAATATAATCTCCAAAAATAGACATTGTTACAGAATAATATTTTTTATACATTAAGTGATAAGTGATTCCTCCTCTCGAATGCCATTGTACACGAGTTTGACAAAAATTATGAATAATGTGAATAAAGATAAGACGATGAATTGAGATGAGAAAATAAATAAACAAATAAATTGAAAAGAATGAGTATTTTAGGTATGAATCATGATTGTAGTAAAGAAAAAGAATATAAAAATGAGATTTATTTTTAAAAACTGCAAATAAATGTAAAAATAAAAAATGTTAAACTTTGTAAAATTATTAAATTTAAAAAATTATTTTTCTTTTAAATTTTTGAAAATTTAGTTTTCTAAAATAATATTAAATTAATTTTTTTAAATAGCTTAAAATTAATTTTTTTAAATTATTTAAAATTAAATTTTTATATTATTTAAAATTAAAATTTTAAATTATTTAAAATTAAAATTTTAAATTATTTAAAATTAAAATTTTAAATTATTTAAAATTAAAATTTTAAATTAATTAAAAAATAATTATTTAAATTTTTATATTTTAAGTTTTATAAAAATTAAGTTTCTTAAATTTATAATTTTTTTGAAATTCTAATATTAGAGAAATTTTTAAATGTTTATAAGATTTTGAATTTTTCAATATAAAATAGTTTTTTGTTAAAAACATCTCAATTCATCTCTAGCTTACCAACAACCTTTCAGAACATTAAGACACATATTAAAAATTCATAATTTTATATGACTTAATAAACTTGTTACCCAATAAATGTATGTATGACTACTCAGTCCCATATATATCATATACTCGAATTATCAATTACCAGAACAATGAACTTATCTTTAAATAAGAGAAAGAAAGCTGGAAAAGATAAAAAAATATAAATTTGAATGAATAAACAAAGAAACATTTATGTCATAATAATATAACAAATATCAACAAAGTCTGAGTCAGTTCATGATAAAAATAAAACTCAACTTTATGTTAATTTTTCTTCTTTTTATTGTTGTATTAAATTTAAGATTTTTTCCATAATAATAAAAAAATTGCCATTTATAAAGATTTATTTTATTTTAAGTTAATACTTTCAGTATTGAGTTAAGGATAGGATGGCCAGAGGATTTTTGGGAAAAAAAACGGACATTTTCAAGAAGAAAACGGACATACCCAAAAAACTAAGAAAATGCAATAATTATATAGTTAAATAGTATATTTTTAACTTCAAAAGCTTAAAACAGTTTATTAAATCCCAGTAGATGCAAAAAAAATCTTATTTTTTGAAAACTAATTTCAAAAGATTAAAACTTTGTCATTAAAAACGAAAAATTCAAATTTTGGATTCAAAAAAATTCGAAGAAAATTTTGTATGAAAACAATAAACTCTTAATTATTCACGAATAAAACGTAACTTTATGAAAAAATAACTACAATTTAAGATAATAACTGAAAATAAACCTGAATAAACCTTGTAATCAATGTTAATTTATGAGCACAAAAAAATTATAAACTTTTTAAGAAAAAAAAAACGGACAAGATCTGTTCAAAAACGGACAACGGACAATTGATGAAAAAAACGGACTGTCCGTTGAAAATAGTCACATCTGGTCACCCTAGTTAAGGACTAGAAAGAGATTAAGGAATGAGAATTTTTTGAATTTACAGATTGAGAATTGTAGAAAAATTGTATTATTATTATTATATTAAATTAATATAAATAACCAAAATTATTTTTTTTTAATTTTAATTTTTTTACTTTTAAAAGTTTTTTTTGTCATTTTCTCAAAAAATTAATTTACATTTTAAAGACTACTTATTGTCGTCTACATGATAATGCTCATGGGTGAAGCCAGGTGTGTCCAATGGTGTCTGGACCACCTTCTTCACCCCTGTGTCTCACATCATATCTAAAAAGTTCCTCTCAAACTTGTTTCAACATTTCAATTTTGATTTCTGCTAAATTTCAGCATCTGTGAACATCCAGTGCATCTGTACAATTATCAACAATATTTTGTTTATTATTTTTCAGAAAGTAACTTGAAACTTTTGCGGCTGGTATTTCTACACACAGATACAAGATAGCACCGAGGATCGTCGATATGAGAATATCTTTAACAAATATCAGCATCATTAATCCAAAACTGTAATGTTCTAGCACTTTTGTGTTGGCAACGGACATGAATATGTAAATGTCATGAACTAAGAAGGTACTCAATGTAAGTTTTGCGAATGGTTGCCATAATGGATGTGACAAAAACCATCGAAAGATGTTTCCATTTTTGTAACAATGAAATTCGACGATCGACCATCCAAGGAAGCACATGAACAGGATGTCTTGAATTGCTTGATAAAATGCATCAGGTAAAATGCTAAAGAAGCTTTTGTAGGAATTTTGAGACAGCACTAAGCTGATTGTGATTGAGATCCACAAGGTTCGACGAAGACGCTGGAAGAATGATTTTAAAAAATTCTTGGATATTGACTGGATTTAACTGGATCTTACCTTTGAGATTTCAAATTTCGGCGATGAATTTTCGATTCTGTACATTATGTATCCAAAAATAATACCTGTTATCCACTGTCCAAAGCGGAAATGTGTCTTTGTATACACATCGTGATTTGAGACTGTATTGCTGGGAAAATAGAATAAAAATGAATTTTTTTAACTTTTAGGTCATTATCGAATTTATTTGAAGGTTATCATGTTAACCTATGATTCTTCCTGAGTCATGGGCTGGTTTCTAGGGCTATCCTAGGTACCCTACCCTGCCTAGGGCGGAGTACCCCACCTATCCTACACGGGGTAGCCCCAGATTCCATCCAACATCAGTCATGTATCAGATATCAACTCATATTTTCAGCATTCAATACTTACTCAACTCTCATATAAAATAAGTATGACTGTGTGGCAAAAATTAACAACCCTAAGAGCCAAAAACTTTTGAATCCATATTTCCACACGACATAGACTAGAATTGGTGAAATTATGTACAATTGGTAGTCGACGCACAGATACCATGCTGGTGGAATGCACTGAGAAAAGATATATTAAAAAATAGAGGTAGATTGTATCATATTGAATACTGGAGGGCAAGGACAAAGCCAAGTTAAACCACCTTGAGGTATTAGGTAAAATAAATATTCCCCTTCATAGGTAAAATACTCACACTTCCGCCAACATTTGCATAATTCTGCACCATTAACAGCGTTGACCACCAAAAATTTTGACATCTTTCAACTTGCTCGTTAAGTACATTTATGGACGGTCCACTGATGAACATGTATGGTATAAAACATATTATAAACAACATTAAGACGAGGACACTTGGCATGTATCGCATGTAGCGGTGAATACAAAATTTTAGGTAGTTGAATTTTCGTCTAAAGAAAAGAAAAAATTATTTTATAAAATCAACTTAAAAACTAAAAAATTAAAATTTAAAAAAATTAAATTTTAAATTTTAAAAAAATTAAAAAAAAAAACTAAAATTTTAATAAAATAAAAAAAATTCAACAAACTTCTCAAAAGCAACCAAACACGACTGAGTTGCCAGTAGTGCCGATACAAATATAAAAACATCAACTGGAATGCTCGTGTGCCAGATCATTTCATATAAAAAGTTGCTCTCAGCCACCGCTCGAGTTAAAAAGAAGTTTGGATCCTCAGTAGCTCGACTTAGTCGATGACTAATAATCACCCAAATTGCTGCTATTGACCGCAGACCATTGATGCATTCGATTGACTTTTGTGAATGTGAAAAATCGATTTTGATGAGATCTTTGATGTTTGTGTAGAATGAGAAGGATGTGAGGATGATTCGACGATTTTCTGCTGATCGAGAAAGAAAAATTGGAAAAAATAGAATTTATTTAAATTTGCCCAAAAAACTCACTTGAAAGCTGAGCTTTATTTTTAAATAAATCATTTTTGTTTAAAGGAAGTTCAAGAGACTTCATTTCTCAAGCAATTTTGGACGACAACTACATGTTGATCATAATAATCAATTTTATTACTTAATAGCTTTCTTATTGGTCAAGTCAAACTCGTAAGAATTGTAGATAATTAAATTATTGATATTAAAAGATAAGATAGCAAAAAGTGAGTCAATTTATTTTGCTGATACACTTTTTTTTTGGAAATTATGAGAAACTAGTATAGTTCTTTGTCAGGATTGGAAGGGAAAAATAATTGAAAATACTAGATTGACTTTAATGAAGGAGACAAGGCTGATTTGAGCAG
The DNA here is from genome assembly GCA_963573255.1 of Chironomus tentans. Taxonomy (NCBI): domain Eukaryota; kingdom Metazoa; phylum Arthropoda; class Insecta; order Diptera; family Chironomidae; genus Chironomus; species Chironomus tentans. The sequence goes on from OY754305.1 coordinate 2,038,766, forward strand.
AAACACACCAGTCAGATAGATTCATAGTAAAACAGTTAGACAATGATGAGAACTATATTATTAACTACTAATTTTTAATACTTACTCCGTTTGTTTCTCGACTTAATTTCAATAAAAGTCCCAATAGCTACAAGTAGCACCACAGCAGCAAACAGAAAACTAGAAAAATGTTTAAAATTCGAACAAAAATCTTAAATTTCAAGCTCAAACATCCAAACCTACATTGTAAGATAGTCCAAAATAGACACGTTCACATCCTGACTTCTGTCAGAAAATATTCTTTTTGCAACCAAATTCACATCACTGAGGACAGAGTCTGTGAATATGTTTACATCATCCTTATCACATGTTGCTGGAACGCAGAGACCAGTTTCAAATTTTATTTTGCTTTTTGGTTGTGTGAAGTCACTGAAAATGATTAAAAAATGATTTAAAAAAAATTGAAAATTTAAAAAAAATTGAAAATTTAAAAAAGATTAAAAATTCAAAAAAAATTAAAATTTAGGAAATTGAAAATTCAAAAAAATAAGATTAAAGAAAATTAAAAATTTAAAAAAGTAATAAAAAATTTAAAAAATTTAAAATTTTGGAAATTGAAAATTCAAAAAAATTGAAATTTTTTTTAAAAAAATTGAAAATTTAAAAAAGTTGAAATTTTTTAAAAACTTGAAAATTTAAAAAGTTGAAAAATTGCGAAATTGAAAATTTAAAAATTTATAAAATTAATAAATTAAGCAAAATTTTATTTTTAACTAAAAGATTAATTTTTAAATATTATTTACATTAAAAATATGAAAATTTTAAAACTTTATAGAACCTAATTCTTATAAATTAAATTTATAAGAACTTTACAAAATGTAGAAAAAAGTTTTTGTAATTATAAAAGAAACATTAAGAAAATTTCAAGAAGACAAACTTGATATTAAAGCTTTAATAAACTCACATTTCTCTCCGTCCGTACTCAACATTGACAAATTTTGGTCCACCGCTCAACGACTCACCAGACACAGCCCAATATTGACCTTGGATTGTTCCAACACTAAATGTTTCATGTCGAAATTCGAGACATTCATTAAATAAGCTATAACGGCGTGTGTTTTGGTACAAGATTTCAGCTGGAAGTCTGGTCGAAAAGTCAAATACTTGAAATTAAAGAAAAATTAATCTTAAAATTTGCTGTAAAATGTGATAATTTATATAATTTACATCTTGTTGCCCAAGATTCTTGATTCTTCAGAGCATTTGTGATGTAATTTAACTGCGACTTGCAGAGTGAATCATTTAATGACATTGCAGTGGCTAAAACTTAAAAACTGTCAGAAATTCAACAATGTAGATTTAAATACTAAAACCTTTGATTTTTCTATTATATTCCATTAATTTTATCCCACAAAAAACTTAAGAACAATGTAAACAAGACGATTAAATACGACAAACTAGTATATCCAAATGTTTTTTTGCCATTCAGATGCGTAAATTTGATGTTTTTAATGTTTTGTTTTGTTTTTGTTCACATTTCAGGATTTTGTTGAATGTTTTGGAAACAGATGATGTTGATTGTTGAAGATTTGGTACGCCAGGGGTGTCGGAGTTGTTGAATAGCATTACAAAACTATAAATTAATACTTGGAAGGAGGGTAAAGCTGGGTGAGGAGGTCAACATTTCTAATCAACGGAATTGTTTCTCCATTTTCCTAAAAAATCCTAATTTTTTCCAATTATACTAAAATCATTTGAAACCCTCTCGAACAGTCCAAGCAAGTAGTCTGAATAAAATATTACTTAATCTGAATTTTAAAATATTTTTATTGGTTATATTTGAATTTTAAACAGTGTTTGTACCTATTTTGAATATTTTGCAAGCACAACATTAAACATCAACAGTCACCTTAATATTAACTGTCTTAAACATTTTACCCAATTTATCCTCCAATTGTTCCACAATTTCAGCGACTGATGAAACTTTTGATGAAAGTGCATCAATTTTAGTTTGAAAATCATCCAAGGTTTCGTCCATAGTCTTGATTTTGTCATCGTTGCTTGACAAATCCTCAAGTCTAAAGGGTTTGTTGTCTTCATAGGACATTTCTTGAATTGAGATTGATTGGTTTGATGTCTTACAATGTTCAGCATATGTCGAAATTTTCAAACTTTCCAAACGATCGTCAAATGGTGAAAATTTAGAGAATTTTGAATATTTAAATTCAGTTTTGAGTTTTTCGAGTTGTTCCTTGAATAATTTTGTGTTCATTGGTTTGAGATTATTTTCGAGGATTTTCAATTTTCCTTCAATGCTCATGAATTCTATGCTTTGACATAAATTTTGTGACTTGATCTCTTGAGTTACCGCTTTTACTGTAGTTGAGTCTGTGGCGTCTTTATTTATGCAAGTATTGCTGCTAAGATACAAATGAGTAAGCTTACCTAAATGATCAAAAACATCTGCATGAATTTGTGTGATTTTATTGTTCACAAGATAAACCAGAACCAACTCTGTATTATAATCGAGCAGACCTTCTTCAATGACTTCAAGATCATTGTTATTTAAGTACAAATCAATTATATTTGTGAAGGGTTTAAGGTCCTCTTGGTGGATTTCTTTCAAGTGACACTGCTGATAACAAAAAGCTTTAAGATTCTTAAAATATTTTTCCACGCCTTTAAGACAGTAATAAGCAGTTGCAGTGTAAACTTGAAAGGCAATGACGTTATCGTTGCTCTTTTCACTTAAATGTGGTCCTGTTATATTTTCGATGATCAAATCTTGACGTGAAATTAAATTCATATTGGTGACTCTACATCGATATGTAGAAGGTCCCTTTAGAGAATGAGAAAAATCACCAGAGTTGTAGGCACACTCAATACTGATGGATTCAACCGAGCTATTTAGAACAAAAATTATCAAACAGACAGTTCTTCTGGAAGACAGAAAGGAAAAAAATTAATTAAGATTACACAGAAAAAAATTTAGGGGGGATCCAAATTTTTTTCTTATTCTCATGATTTTGTACTTGTTATTAATTATAATGGTATGTAAATGATTATTTGTAAAATAGAGTATATAAAAAAATTCGAGGAGGGAGGGTCCCCCATCGGACCCCCTTGGGTATATTGCCCATATTTTAGTTATTTGAAATTTTTGAGGCTTAAGAAAAAAGCCTTATCCAAAATTATTTAAGAATAAAACAAAATCTTAAAAATTGAAGAAAAAATAATTTTTTGTTATTAAATCCTGTAGCCTTCACTTTAGTCCCTTTCACTATTGTAAAAAAAAACAATTCATTAAAACTTACAAAATATTTTTCATATTTTTTTAAAATTATTTTATACACAAAAATGTCAAAGCAAGTAAGTCTAACGTGCTAACAGCTTATTGTAAAGTCACTGAATATTTAAAAAGTTATCATTTTCCCAGCATTTTAAGAAGTTTTTGCTCTCAGTTGTGCTATAAATAGAATAAATTCAGAATGTGGCATTTCCGTTGAACATCAAGTTGTACAAAACAATTCAGATAATAAGTTTATTTTGTGTAATTATCCCAAACGGAAACTGCAAGGTCAAAATTACGAGTTTATTGATAAAACTAAAGAATTTACTTTAAAATTCTATCTTAACTGATCGAACTCTATCCTTATTATTCAAAGCCTCAAGAATTTTTTCCAATTTTTCCTCCATAGCATCAAATTTATTTTCTTGTGTGTCAAACTGCTTTGAGATTTTTAATTCAAGCAGTTTTTGGTCATCCTCAATCGTCTGAAGTCGCTTAGCGGTGCTGGTTTGGAAGCTAGCTAAACTATTTTCTATAGACTGAATTTTATCCACAAGATTCAAAAACGTTTCATTTTGGGATGATTTTTGTTCATCTTGGAACTCCAGACCTAATGCCCGCAAATCTTTAATTTCATCCAGAATTGGTTTTAAGTCGTTAACTTTTGTACAGGTTGTTTGATTTGAAATATCACAAACGCAAGGCTTGGATGTTGTTGTAAGCTCAGTTGTCGGTTTTTGAGTTGTTGTTGGTGGTTCCTCGATTTTTGTAGCTTTAAGTGCTTCAATCTGTCTTGTAAAATGCTCGGCATATCTTGAGCTTTTTATCTCAGTCTCAATACCTGTTATTTGATTCTGGAATGTTTGCGAATTTAAAGACTTTATGCTGTTTTCAAGATTTTTCAATTTTGATTCAAGATTCAAGAATTCTGTGTTTTGGCATTGTAACCTAATTTGTTGAATTAATTCTTGAATTTGTGATGGACTTGTGAAATCTTTGTTTATGCAGGTGTTGCTGCTTAAATAAATATGAGTGACTTTTTTCAAATTGTCAAATATTTTTGAATGAATATGACCGATTTTATTGCTCATAATGTAAATGTAAAGTAAATCTGGGTTAAAGTCAAACAATCCTTCTTCTAACACTTCAATTTGATTATTTTCTAAGTAAAGATCTAATAGTTTTGGGAAAGGTTTTAGATCTTGTTGATGAATTTCTTTGAGTTGACAGCCTTCATACGCAATAGCTTTTAAATTCTTAAAATATTTTTCTATTCCTTGAGGAGAATAAAAAGCAGTTCCACCAGCAATTTGAAAAGCGACAACATTATCATCATTATATCCACTTTTATGTGTTCCTGATATTTCATCAATAACTGTATCGTTGCGTGAATTTATGTTGGGATTCCTAACAGTGCAAAAATAAGTTCCTTCCCTTAATGAATTAGAAAAGGTTGAATAAGTAAAACTGCATTCAAATTTTGTGGATTCAGCAGATTCATAAAATGAAAACAGGATGCACAAAATGAGGCTAAAAGATTGATAAAAAATTATTAAAATATGTTATTTTAAATTATTCATGTAACAATACCGATAAAATGTAATAATACTCCATAAAAATATATACTAAAATTTAATAAAAATCAATCTTACCAAAGTAATGTTTTCATAATTGCAGATGATGCTCTCAATCCGTTGTACGATGACTAAAAGCTTTCTTTTTTTACTAGTGTAAAATGATTTTAAATACGAGCAGTTACTTTTCTGTCTGCACAGTTCAACATATTGTCACCAAATAATAATAGAAAATCCTTAATAACTACTGAACCATTCTCCGTATACTCGCAGATTAAAACCATTTAACTCTCAATAATGCTAAAAATAAAAATGAGTTAATTTTTTTTGTCAAAATAATCCTGATAAGAACTATGTTTTGAATCGTTGTGGACAATTATTTTTGTATTTTATTTTATGATCATCGCGGTCGCTTAAGATATATGTAGGATCAAGAATACAATTTTTACAAAACTAGGTTTAGTAAAAATTTAGGATCTCGTTTCAATATTCTATAGGCACAACGTGATACTTTCCAGGTCCGTTCTATCAATATTTCATTCGTGAGGTAATCTTCAAGTATGCTACACCCGTTCCTCAATCCAACGTTGCCCAGAGCCCTAATTTCGTCTTAATCTCGTACATTAAGCAGTCGATGTGTCTAAACTTCCGAAAAAGAACAAATTTATAGAATGGCTGGATTCAAACCGATTACCTGATTACTCCACAGAGGCGCTTAACTGCTGATAAATTGAATTAAAACTCAGACACTCGTCAGAAAATTGAACAATTCTTACAATTGTCTTTAAAAAATATTTATTTATTTAATATTTCAAACGAAAATTACAAAATAGCTATTCTGAGCTCAGTACTCGATTTTTGTGGCTTTTAATGCTTCAATCTGCATAGTAAAATACTCAGCATAGTAAGTGTTTTTTATTTCAGCCTCAATTCCTGCTAGTTGATTCTTAAATGTTTTTGAATTTAAAGATTTCATCCTGTTTTTAAATTGTTTTAATTTTGACTCAAGATCTGAATAGATTGGATGTTTGCACTCTAATTGGGAATTTATTTCTTGAATCAACTCTTTAACTGCAGTTGGATTTGTAGCATCTTCATGTACGCATGTATTGTAATTCAAATGTAAGTAATTTAATTTACTTAAATTATCAAAAGCATTTGCATTAATATGAGAGATGTCATTTTTTTGAAGATAAATTTCAACTAAATTAGGATTATAATCAAAAAGTCCATCCTCAATAAATGAAATGTCATTGTAGTGCAAATAAAGTCCTACTAAATTAGGAAATGGCATCAAATCAGACTGATGAATCATCTTAAGATGACATCTACTATGCATAATTACTTTCAAATTTTTAAAGTGTGTTTCTAGCTTTTTAAAAAAATACGGAACTTTTGTTCCATAAATACCAAATCCAAGAACATCGTCATTACTTTTTCCATTCTCATGAACTCCTGATATTTCATCTATGATTACATCCTGGCGTGTATTTAAATATACGTTGGTAGCAGCACAATAATATGATAACTCAGTTAAAGAGTTGATGACTGTGTTGAATTGATAGGTACATCTAATTCTACTTGAGCATGAACATTGAATAAGAACGAATACAAAACAAATGAAGAACCTGGAATAGAAAGTTATAATGAAAAATAATATTTTTTTAAAAACAATCAAGGGGAATGGGCGTAGCCAGGGTATTTTAGGAGTCTTGACTCCTTGGACCCTCTCAAGAGCCAGTTGGTTGGTATACCTAGGTCAAAAACTACCCTAAGGAGATGATCTAAGGTCACACCATGTGTACAGTCTAGGGTTACCCTAGGACACCTTTAATATTTTACTTACAATACGATCCTCATGATAAAAAACTCACTGCAATCGATAATCTTTTATATATTTTTAGAACAAATGAATAATGCGTCTTTTCAAATCAAGAGATATTAACAAAATATTCAAAATTATCAAAACTTACTCACATCTGACTTGACCTTTAAGAGATTTTACTCTAAATTTTGCGTTTTGTTTTTTTCATTTATTCGAGCTTGTCAAAATATTTTTGATAAGAGTTATTAATAAGCGGTGTGAAAAAAATAAATTCAAATTTTAAAAATTAAACTAGTAATGAAGCGATCACGCATCATGGCCATATTCACACCGTTTCAAATTTTTTCATTCATAGCTTAGTATTATGTTACGAACAGGACTTACGAAAAATCGTAAAGTTTCAGCTTATTTAGTCAAAAATATGAATGTTTGAATTAAAATTATTTTGCCGTAGCTTCTAGCCTCTTGAATACCAAAATGGTGTCGGTTCCATATTCAGGCACAGCTAAGGAACACTATGGGTCGATTCCATAAGCCTGAAGCAGCAAGTCCAAAAAAGTAGTTTCACTGAAATACCAAAAACAATATATTCACACACAATTAAAATACACACACAGCTTATTACAAAGTATTTAAAAAAATATCATTTCGCAGCATTTTAAGAAGTTTTTGCTCTCAATTGTGTCACAAATAGAAAAATTAATCAGCGTATGGTATTTCCGTTGAACTTCAAGTTCAAAATTGGGCAAAACAATGCTGATAAGAAATGTGGTTTTCTGTGTTGTGTATTTAAATAAATTTTTGTTGATAGAATTTAAAAAATCTTTATTTATTCATTGTTATTATTTAAGAAAAAAATATACAAAAATTAAAGAAAATAAATTTTAAATCTGTAAGCAAAGTAAACATGAATTAAGTGGTTATTGAGGTTTTAACTGGGTATACTTTAAAACCCTATCCTAACCTCAAAATAACTATCAAACCTTATTGTTCAGAGCTTCGAGAATTTTCTCCATTTTTTCCAACTTTTCCTCCAATTTTCCTTCCAAAGCATCAAATTTTCTTGCAACTGAGTCAATTTTCTTTGAGAGTCTGAATTCTGACAACTTTTGGTCATCCTCAATCCTCTGGAGTCGCTTAGCGGTGCTAGCTTGAAAGTTAACCAAACTGTCTTCAATAAACTGAATTTTATCCTCTAAATTTAAGAATGTTTCATTTTGGGATGTTTTTGGGTCATCTTGGCCTGTTTCACGCAGAGCTTTAATTTCGTCCAGAATCGGCTTTAAATCGCTAACTTTTGCACAGTTGGTTTGGTTCGAAATATCACAAATACAAGGTTTTGGTGTTGTTGGAAGCTCAGTTGTCGGATTTTGAGTTGTTGTTGTTGTTGTGAGCTTAGTAGTCGGCTTTTGAGTTGTGGTTGTTGTTGGTTCCACGATTTTTATAGCTTCTAATGCTTCAAGCTGTCTAGTAAAATGCTCGGCATATTTTGAGTTTTTTAACTCGGCCTTAACTCCTGCTAGTTGATTCTTGAATGCTTGTGAATTTAAAGAGCTTATGCTGTTCTTAAGGCTTGTTATTTTTGATTCAAGGTTTGAATATTCTGTGTTTTTGCACTTCGATTGAGACTTGATCTCTTGAATGAGATCTTTTACTGCAGTTGAACTTGAGTAATCTTTGTTTATGCAGGTGTTAGTATTAAGGAGCATGCTACTTAACTTGCTTAAATTGTCAAAAACATTTGCATGAATATGGACAATTTTATTATGATGAAGTTGAATTTCAATTAAATTAGGATTATAATCAAAAAGCCCTTCCTCAATTATTTCAATGTCATTGTAGTGCAAAAATAGTCCTAATAAATTAGGAAATGGCATTAGATCAGACTGATGAATCTCCTTTAGATGAGATGTGTGAAGCATAATTCCTTTCAAATTTTTAAAATGTGTTTCTAGATTTTTTAGAAAATAAGGAATATTTGTTCCATAAATTGCAAATCCAAGAACATCATCATTATCTTTTCCATTTTGATGAACTCCCGATATTTTGTCAACAATTACATCCTGATGTGAATTAACGTTAATGCTGGCAGCAGAACAATAATAATATGATGAAGCTAAAGTATTACTGAATGTGCCATATGAGTAGGAGCATTTAATGTCAACTGAATATGTGTGTTGAAAAATAACGAATAAAAAACAAATAAAGGACCTGAAATAGATTTGGATATTTGAATTATGAAAGTTAAAATTTTTTTGACCTAATATTAAATTGAACTCTTATAAATATTTTACTTACAATGCAATCCTCATGATTGAAAAATTATGAATGCGTCCTTTCAGTTCAAGAGATTTTTATAGAATATTTTTAAAATATCAAAGTATGCTAACAGATGAGTCGAATTTCATGAGAATTTGCTCTCAGATTTGCTAAAAATAAAATAAAATTAAGATTCATGGTTTTCATGACGAAATCATCCTGATAAGAAGTTTTTTTCTCAATTTAATGCTCTCATGATTTATTTATAAAATATTTATTCTAATCAAGTCTCATTTCATATAATTTCACAATACAACCATTTTTTAAGTACATAATTAATTTTTCAATTGCTCATAAATTTCTTCAACCTTATTTTTGTCACAAACATAAAATTTAGTTCCACCAACAGAAATTCTCGTAGAAATATCCTTTTCAGTTCGAGCCGATCCGTGAATTTCCTGACAACCTGTTTTATCAACTATAAATTGCACATTATTTATATTCAACCCTGACCCTGGCATAACAATTAATATTTCAGTCTGCCTCATCATTTTTTTAATATTTTCAATTCCAAGTTTTGCAGTTGCTTCTAGTCCACTAGTAAGTATCCTCATAAATCCCAATTCCTCAATAATTTTCACATTTTTCACAATATCATCAGGACATGTCTCATCAAATGCACGATGGAATGTTGCTGGCTTGTCTCTACCCCAAGCATCAAGAATCTTCATGCAAGCTTCGATGTCAATTTGATAATTTTCAGTCAGTGCACCAAAGACAATTCCGTCTGCATGATTTTCTTTAAAATATTTGATTTCTTGAACCATTGCTGATATTTCGTCTTCAGAGTAGTGGAAGTTGCCACCGCGGATGCGAATCATGACGAATATTTTGGTTTTTGTGTTTTGCGTCTATTAGGATGAAAGAATAGGATTATAAAGGTGAGGACTAAGTTTTAGAACCTTCTATGGGGTCCAACCTCAAAAAAAGGATTTCAAACCCTTGAGAGGGGGTCTCGAGGGGGTCAAGACCCCCTTAAAGATCTCTTACTAGACCCTTGATACTAGAATTTTTAGCAAAATATAGTTCAAAACTAAAATTTTGATAAAAACATCTAAAAATTACTCACAATTCTCTTAGCAGCACAAAAAAGCCCTACACTCGGTGTCAGTCCACCTTCAGATAAAGCACTGCAAAGCTCAATTCTGTCAGCTCCACCGAAGACTGCATTTTGGATTGACTCGACTGAATCTACACAAATTTCTAAAAGAACCATGACTTGGTGCTGTTAATTAAGTACTTGTGCATTGAAATTCGTTGGATTTTAAGTCACAGGTTTGGTCTAAACCCACTAAAAAGTTATTTTTAGTAAGATAAACTTGTCAGTCTTATAAGAATGTTTTGATGTTCGGATGAGTGTGTTCTGAAATTTTATTTACTTTTCTCTTGGACACGACAAGCTGCCTGAGAACGTTGAGAACTCCAAAAACATTCAACATATTTTTGTTATTGTTTGGATATTTTTGAAAACAAAATTGATTTTTTTTATAAACTGTTGGATTTGTGAAAGGCTGAATGAGCTAGAATTTACAAAAATGGAAGCTGAGGAAGCAATAAGCTTGGAGGAACTGGCAAAAAGATGCGGATGCTGCTTTAAGGAAATTAATAATTCAATTGTTAAGGAAATTTCGACTGAAATTGAGAGGAAATTTGTTGAATTGGTGCAGTATGATGTGAGTAGTTGCAATACTATGGTCTTTTTAATTCAGGGAAGCTTTCCAAGTGCCTGTGAATAGGTTAATAGCTGCAGCCTATACCCTTAAATACTCAAACAATATTATTCAATTCTACATTTTACTTAAATTTCAGTTAATTTCGAAGAAATTTTCCTCAACAATCTGCAGCGAATGCGATGAAAAGCTCACGGAATTTGAGAACTTTAAGCAGCAACTACAAGAAAATCAGAAAAATCTTGAAATTTCTCTTTCAATTCATCCAAAACCAGAAGTTATTGAGACAAAAATTGAAGATGAGGAGGCATGCATAGAAGAATATTTAGATCCTGAGTTGTTGGATGATGAAGCTCAGCCTCAAATTGTCAACAATAAAAATTCAAATCTTCAAATCTGTCCGGTTTGTGGTAAATATTTCTCATCCGGATCACTCGATACTCATATAAAAAGAAAACATTCAGAAGGATACAACTTTTATTGTGATCAATGCCCTCAAAAATTCAAAATCAAAAGAGATTTAATTAGTCATTTAACAAAGCATACGGAAGTAGAATTAAGAAGGAAATTTCAATGTGAATATTGTGAAAATTCTTACACAAAAAATTCATCACTTCAGCATCATATTAAAATGAGACATGAAGATATTAAGGAGCAGTTCTTGTGCGAATGTGGAGCTGCTTTTAAGACTAAATTGAGACTGAATTATCATAAGGTAAGAATTTTTAAATGTATTTTGTATTTAAACTGGAATTTTAAAATTTTTGAATTCTTTTTACATTTTTGAAATTTTTGAAATTTTTGAAAATTTTGAAATTTTTGAAATTTTTTTTTGAAATATTTGAATTTTTTTTTGAAATATTTGAATTTTTGATTTCATTTTAATTTTGGATTTTTTTTTAATTTTTGAATTCTTTTTAAATTTTTGACTATTTTCAAATTTTCCACTTTAAGTTTCCATTTTTTGAAAGTTTTTAACTTTCTTATATTTTGATTTTTTTACAAAATTTTTGAGTTTTTTTTAAATTTTTGAACATTTTTTAAATTTTTTAATTTTCTTTTTAAAATTTTTGAACTTTTTATTTAAATTTTTGAATGCTTTTTACATACTTGACCGTACATAATTAGATATTTTTGAAATTATTAGAAAAATTTAAAATTATTTTTAGTTTTTTAAATTTTTAAATTTTGAATCTTATTCTGTTATTTTAAATTTTTTTTTAATTTTTAATTTTTAAATCATTTTTAAAAAATTGAGATTTTTTAATATTTTGAATTTTTTGAATTTATTTTTAAATTTTATTTTTTTTACTATATTTTTTTATTTTTCAATCAACACTTAGAAAATTACCCATGAGAAAGGTGAATACCGCTGTGAAGAATGCAACAAGTCATATCCATCAATGCACAACTTAAAAATCCACAATTCTCATTTTCACTCATCTAAAAGTCCGTGCATCTACTGCGGGAAGTTAGTAGCACCAGGAACATTTATGAGACGTCATATGAAGATCCACGAAAAGCCAGGCCATGAATGTGAGGTTTGCCTTAAAGCCTTCACAATGCGTGAAACAATGCTCGAGCATCAAAGGACTGTCCATCAAATGGGAGAAACTCATTATTGTGAAGGATGTGGGAAGTCATTTGGAAGTAAAAAGGTCCTCAAAAGACATATTGAGAGAAGTCACACAACCGCTGAGAAGGTTCAGTGTCAAGTTCATGGATGTTCGTATGCAGCAAATAGGAAGGATAATTTAATTAATCATGTCAGAATCCACAAGGACATCGATGAAAATGAAAAATTAGAAATTATTGCAAAAATAAAATCCATTAAAAATCTTTCTTGGTAAAAAATTTGAGTGCGTTTAGTAATTTTTGGCGGGAATTTCTTTGCATCCATTCAGAAACTTCTTTCAGCTATAAAAACAATTCCCGTTACCTGCATCAAGTGCCGAAGCCAAATCATATTTATAAACAATTGAAATCTCAACAAAAAAAAATATAAAATTTAATTTTTAATAAACAATTTTCAAAATTCTATAGTCAAAAAGGATGGATGTGTCAGGCGAGGAAAGTATAGCACCCGAAGACTTAGTTAGTAAATGTGCTTGTTGCTTCAAAATTCTCAAAAAACAGCAAAAAATATTGAGTCTGAATGACGAATTGGAAGCAACATTTTGTGATGTCACGCAGTCGGAGGTAATTTTGTGTGTGAAATTGTTGAGTGGAACGTTGGTTAAGGTGTCTTTGGGATTTAGGATGGATATTCCTGTGAAATGATTAGTTTTTCAGTTTTTCTGGATGTCGGTTGATTTGATTGAATCTATGATACCCAAGAGACCAAAATGACACCTTTTTAGTATCAAAATCCTCAAATTTAATCAATTTTGCTTGCCTTTCCAGTTTTACTCTAAAAACTACACCAGATACATCTGCGGCTTCTGCAACGACCAGCTCCTAAACTTCTCAAAATTCAAAACCGAGCTATGCCTTAACCAAAGGCGACTCTATGAATCTCTTCTAATCACCGAGACAGCAACACATGAAATAAAAGTCGAACCAACCGAAGAGTTTGATGTTGATGAATATATCGAGGATGAATCTGGAATGGAATGGAAAGTTGAGTGCTTAGAAGATGATTTGATTGAGGATGAGTCATTGCTTTTAGGATCAGAGGAAGGATCGTACGAAGACCCAATGGTCAGGATCATTAATTCACCATCAAAACGGGGCCGCAAAAAGACACCAAAACAGTCATTTTTCACATGTCAAATTTGTAAAGACAAAACTTTTGCATCACGTTACCATTACCGAAATCATTTAGAGACAGAACATCCAGACAGAAATGAGAATAAATATTGGACAATGACGACAGTTGATCAAAAGCCAGCGGGGACGGTCAGTTCAAGGGAATTGTGTCCAGTTTGTGCAAAATGGATTACAACTAGTTCTATGGATGCTCATATCAAGCGAATGCATTCAGACGAATACTATTTCTTTTGTGACTTGTGTCCTCAGAAGTTTAAGGTCAAGAGAGATATTCAGTATCATGTGAGGAAGCATATGCAGAAGGAATCGAGGTGAACATTTGGAAATTTTACTCAAAAATCATCAAAATTTACTGAATCTCAATTATTTTACAGACAACGCTTCCAATGTGAATATTGCGAGAATTCTTATCTATCGACGTGGGCGCTTCGTAATCATTTCACAATGCAACACGCTGATATTCCAAAGGACTTTGTCTGCGAATGTGGAGCTGCATTTAAGACACAAATGAGGTTAAATTATCATAAAGTAAGTTTATATCATGGAAGAAAAGGTTTTAAATTAGAGTGACATTCATGTTGTAGTCTCAAGTACATGAATGTCACTATATGAGAGCCGCAGTCGTAATATGCATATAGAATAGCTTCTAGAGCTTCCCAATCTAAGGGTAGGGTTCTACTTACCATCACCTACCTATCTGTACCCTAGTTAATTGAGTTACTTTAAGGTAGAATAAATAACTCCCCTGTGAGTAGAGTATGGAGGGGGTAGATAAGCTAACAATATCATATTTGTGTGTCGATGCGCCTAATTTGAGAATTACTGCTAACTTTTTGAAATTTTCACAATTTTTTAGAAAATCGTCCACACTAAAGGCGAATTTCCATGCACAATTTGCAACAAAATGTTCACATCACTTCCAAACTGGCGAGTTCACACAGCTCAATTTCATCGAACAAAAGACCCATGTGTTGTCTGTGGCAAGCTAGTAGCACCTGGTGCATTTATGAAACGTCACATGAGGACGCACGCACCAGCCTCATTCGAATGCACAATTGAAGGATGCACAAAAGTCTTTTTCGGCAAGACAGCACTGATGAATCATCAAGCAAGTGTTCACGGCATGGGCGAGAGAGTAAGCTGTGAAATTTGTGGATCGAGCTTTAGTACAAAGAAAGTATTGAGTAAGCACATAGCTAGGAATCATTCAGTGACTGAGAGAGTTCCATGTGAGGTTCCTGGATGTACGCATACTGCTGCTCGTAAGGATTACTTTATTGGACATATTAAGACTCATAAGGACATTGATGATGCTCAGAAGTTGGAGTATATTGCTAAAATTAAAGCTATGAAGGAATTGCCGTGGTAAAAGGCTGAAATATTGTAGAAAATTTAATCTGTAGGTTTAAGGCTTAAAAATAAAATTTAAAAAAATCTTTTTGTGAAAAATATGAAAACTCTTTTTATTAACAAATTCTAAATTCAAAATTTTTACAAATTATAATAATTCACATTCAGAGCCACAACTAGGCTAACATAAATACACATTTGGTTCATTTTATGCAACTCTACACCAGAACTCTCTAGAATAAATGGAGCATAATCCCTCTTGTCGTCACTTCCACATTTATCAGCCACATACTTGCTTCCAAACCATTTATTATACGAATTTATTTTCTCTTCAATTTCTCGTTGATTTTCATCTATTTCTCTACAATTTTCATTGATAAATTTGACTGTTGTATTCACATCGATGACATCATACTCAGATGTGCATAAATTATCTTCAATTGAAAGCACTTTTAGGCTTTCAAGACCATCAAATGCTCCATATTCAATAAATTTAATGTCATTTCCGATCAACAGAAGCTCACTAAGTTGTTTATTCTCAACAAACTGACGTCGATCAATGAAAGTTATGGCATTGAAGCTGACATCCAATATTGACAGTTGGGGAAGCCATGAGAACAGCATTGGATGTAGAATTTCCAGCAAATTTGAACTCAAATTGATTTTCTTAAGCCGAGTAGATTTGCTGAACAAATTTGGATGCAAAAATTTAATTTCATTGACTGAAAGATCAATTTCTATTAACGACTGCAAATCATGAAAGGCAGTTCCACATATGTCTGTCAGTTCTCCATTTAAAAGCTTCAAAGTTGTTAAATTTTTAAGATTTTGAAAATTCCCTCTCGATGCAATTTTAACTGACGTTGTGGTAGCTGAAAATTCCAGCAGATTTGGAAGAACTTTGTGGATCTCTTGTGGTAAAAACATCACAAATTCTCCTTCAAGCGTCAGGTTTTTAATGTAAATTTGGAGATTTTTGGGTATGTCAATAATCATTTTCGTATTATTCATGCTTATGATCTTTACAGAGCAACCGTGATGAATATTTGATTCATCACAGAATATCACACAGACGTTTGACCAATTTAATGGTAAGAAAATGTCATCGAATATGTCACATTCTAGAGATGATTTATTCAGTTCCTCATTTGATGTCATTCCTTGTAATGTCGATATTATCTCCAGTGTAAAGAATATTTTGACAAACCTGAAGCTAAATTGATAACATAACAATATTAATTAATCAGAAATCCTATCTTGGACGCAATTTGAGATGATTTCATTATTTTAGACTGATCAAAAATAATCCCATGGCAAGGTATCTCGGGCATCTTAGGGTACACCCTAGGATATACCTAAGCATGATGCAACAATTTATATAACCTAGGGTATACTCTAAGCTATGCCCGAGAAACCAGACCCAGATTTAAGAACACATCCTAAATATCCTGAGTTCATATCCAAATTATTTAAATCAGCTCAAAAAGTCCCAAAAAAAGAAATAAATCTTTCAACTCACTTCATAATTTACAATATTTTGACAGTTTACTATAAACAAATTCTTATCAGCACTCAACCAAAAAAAAATATTCATTCACATGTTCTTGCTATGCAGAAGAGTAAATCTCGAATGACGTTAGAGAATGAAAGTTATTTTCATTTGAAGCTCCAAAAATTCTAACTGATAAGGTTTTCTTATAAATTGAGACAACTCAACTGTTATAATTGAGAATCAATAAGTAAGAGATAGGATGGGATGTATGAGGTCATAATGTTTTGGGGTGCTTTTAGGTGTCAATTCTTAGATATCTCTTAGGAAGGCTTCGATACTCCCAAAAATTAATCAATTTTTAGAATTTTCTGATTATCTAAGCCCGTGAAATTCAAACTTATCATACAAAAAGGTCAGACATGTCTTTGGTTTATTGAAGTAGCACACCTGCAAAGGGTACATTTTAGCAACACATCAAATTTTTATTTGGGTTAAAAAATGTCAATAAACCATTTCTACAATTATTGAAAAATCAACACAAATATATGTATGAGTCAAAAAAATTGGACATTAAGTACAGAAATGATGAATTTCATTTTGATTGATGAGTAATAACAAAAAATTTGTCTGCATTTTCTTTTTCAATTCAGGCGTAAACTATTTTTTATAAAATTTAATTTTTCAATAAAATGCAGAATATTTGTTAAAAATTATTTAGTCTTACTAAATAGTTGCACAATGCAAGTCATTAAATTGACAATTTTTGGAGTTTTATTAATTTTCTCAATAGAAGTCAACTGTTTTGTTCACAGTGGAAGTAATGACATAGGCTGTCGTGATGAGAGTGGAAATATTGTTGATTGGTGAGAACAAAAAATTTAAATTATTTTGCAAAAGTACAAAATTTTAATCAATTTAAAGGTATTATCTCTACAAACTCCCAAATAAATATTCAAACACTAAAAAATCAGGCCTCGAATATCTCTTTATAACACCAACTTCACAAACGAAATGGACGCTCTCAACTCAATTGATCAACTCAACATCAAGCATGCCTGGACAAACACTTGCGCCTGTCTATGATAAAACTTTAAATTCAAATCTACTTGTCGTAATGTACAATGACGCACCAGCAATTTCCGATAATGACACGGAGTATGACTTTAGTAAAGGACACACAAAAGGTGTTGCTGTTGCCAATGAGGATGGTGGATTTTGGTTGGTTCATTCGGTGCCAAAATATCCACCGCCGATGGAAACTGGAGCTTATGGATATCCAAAATCAGGCACTGTTTATGGTCAGAGCTTTTTGTGCATTAGCTTTAAGGCAAATGAAATGAGAAGTGTTGGAAAGCAGCTGAAAATGAATGAACCGAACTTTTACTCGTCTCAAGTTCCTGACTCTTTGGCTAAGTAAGTTGAATTGGTGATTTTTATGATTTTTCTTATTTTTTCAATTTTTTTTAATTTTTTAAATTTTTTAAGTTTTTATTTTTTTATAAGTTTTTCAATTTTTTAGAGAAGAAAACATTTCAAACTTAATTTTAATTAAATCATTATTTTATTTATTTTTATACTTTCAGACCCTACCGTTACTACGTCGATGCCTTAAAAATGCAAAAGGTGACCAGCCCACCATTTAGCAGATTCGTGACTCTCCGTTCACGTTTTGGATCAAAATTCAAATCATTTGCAAAATCCTCAAAATTCAACAAAAAACTTTATGAAGACCTAGTTGCACCTCATTACGATGCCGGTGACTTTTACGTCGAAACATGGCGACACGGAACTGGAAATCTCAAAAGTGATTGTTCAAAATCTACAAAAGTCTACAACATTTACAACATTTCTATCGAAACTGATGGATATATTGAATTTTCAACCTTAAATGATCACTCAAAGTGGATGGTTAGTGACGATAATAATCTCATTTGTGTTGGTGACATCAATCGTCAAGAGCATCAGATGGTTCGAGGTGGTGGAACTGTTTGTTACCAGATGGAAGATGTAGCTAAGGTTTATGTTGAGGCTGTTGCTAATACAGAGCCATGTCAAAGGGATAACGTTGTAAAATTTAAGAAAAATAAGAAGACTAAGAGAACTAAGAAGTGGAAGAGTAGGGTATATCATGAAGATGATGAGGTAGAAAGTGATGAGTTATTAAATTAAGGATAAAAAGTAATTTTAAGAAAAATAAAATTCCTCTAAATTTGCATGATAAAGACAAAATTGTAAGAATTAAATAAAAAAAACTAAATATTTAAATAAAAATATTTTAAAATTTTGAAAACCCTTTTTTTATCAAATCATCCTTAGAATTGCTCTAGCTACATTGATTCCCTCAAAACTCACAAAACATTCTCAGAGAAAATATTTAATGAGCATCAACATTAAACGTAAACACAGACAATTTTGAGAGCAATCAGAGCAAATTTATTTAACTTTTCGTTATCAATTTCACTTTGAACTTGGCATTTACGCTTTTACTCATCGAGGAGATTCCATTTATTATTTTTTTACTTCATTCTATTTTGAATATTCATTTTGAATTGTCATATTTTTTATTCTTTAGTTTGAAGTTGAGCAGGGCAGTTCATTTTAATAATTTAATATTTAAGTCATGGAATTTAAAATTGTGAATACTTTTGTAATTTTATTGGTTCTTTTTGTGAATTTGGATCGATCTGATGCTGTTGCCGAAAGAATTGGCTGTAGAGATGAGAATGGAAATTTAGTGGATTGGTAATAATTAAACTTTGATTCGAGAATTTGATTCAATCAAAAAATATTAATTTTTTTAAAAAGTATTAATTTTTTTTAAAAAAATAGGTTTTTAAAAAATATTAATTTTTTAAAAAATATTAAATTTTTTAAAAATATTAATTTTTTAAAAAGTATTAGTTTTTTCAAAAAAAAGTTTTATTTTTAAAAAATATTAAATTTTTAAAAAAATTTTTTAGAAGACTAATTTTTTTAAAAAATTAGAAAATTGTTTTATAATAATTGAAATTTTTTAAAATTTATTTGATACATTTTTAAATGCAAACTAAATTATTTAAAAACAAAAATTCTTCAATAATAGTTTAAATGGACATGTCATTCTCACATTCCCAAAGTAAAGCAACAACAATTTTTAAAATCAACCTTCGCATGCAAAAATATTAAATTACACTTCCACAAAAGTGCTTATTAATCAAAATTCGTCACTCATATTATTTCTCACAGGTATTACCTTTATAAACTCCCAAGTACATACTCTGGTAGGTCAAAATCAGGTCTCGAATACCTTTACATCACACCATCCTCACTATCATCATGGACACTGTCAAATCGTCTCATAAATTCCACATCAAGTATGCCTGGTCAAACTTTATCACTGATTTATGACAAGAGTCAGAATTTCGATTATCTCGTTGGAATGTACAATGATGAGCCAACAAACGGACATGTTGATAACGTTCGAGGACATACAAAGGGAGTTGTTGTTGCAAATGATATCAGTGGGTTTTGGATGATTCACTCGGTTCCAAAATTCCCACCGGCTATGGATGAGGGAAGTTATGATTATCCACATACTGGGACCACTTATGGACAGAGCTTTTTATGTATTAGTTTTACTGGTGATCAGTTGGCTAATGTTGGTAAACAATTGCAGTATAATGAGCCGAGATTTTATTCATCGCAGGTTCCTGATTATTTAAAGAGGTGAGTTTTTTTTAAATTTAAAAGTAAAAGTCTAAAGAAAAGTATAAAATAAAATAAAAAATTAAAATAAAAACTTAGAAACTAAAATTTAAAAAAAAAATAAAAATTTAAAAACATAAAAAAATTTAAAAAAAATTGAAATTAAAAAAATGTATAATTTCAAGAAAATTTACAAATTCTAAAAATTTATGAAATTTGAAAAAGTACTTTTTTCTAAAAAAAATAAAAAATTTAAAACTTATCTAATTTTAGACTCTATCCAAGCATAGTCGAAGCCCTCAACATGAAAAAGGTCTCAGTAGCTCCATTCTACAACCTAGAACCTCTCCGTTCCCGCTACGGAACAAATTTCGTATCGTTTGCCAAGTCTAGTGCATTTAAAAAAGAACTTTATGAAGACTTAGTTGCTCCACATTACAATGCAGGTGATTTCTTCGTAGAATCCTGGCGACATGGACCTGGCAATATAGGAAGTGACTGCACAAAACCCACAAAAGTATACAATGTTCATGACATTTCAATTAAAAGCTCACAAAAAATAAGTTTTTCAACTCTTCACGATCACTCAAAGTGGATGGTCAGTAACGACAACAACCTTCTTTGTGTCGGTGACATCAATCGTCAGGAGCATCAGAAGGTTCGTGGTGGTGGAACTGTGTGTATGCAAATGAAAGACGTGGCTAAGGTTTATAGTCAAACAATTGTTGATTCAGAGCCATGCACAAAGGTTAGAGAAGTTCCGGTACAAATAAGAAATAATCATGTTCGATATGAGGATGACTTTTATATATGAAATTGAAGGTGCATCCACAAGTCATAATTATGAGATACTGCACAAACATTCCAGTTAGAGTATACCAAACATTCGGGTCCTAACTGGCTGCACATATCATTATCATTAATCACAAAATCCAATAAAAATGTACTAAATTTTTTATGAGAAAAAATATCAATTTTATTATCATCATTTCCAATAAATCATAAAAATTCCCATATTTTCTTGTGTACTATCTATCCTAAATTTTAGTATTTAAATAATCTTCTGTAATACCCTCGAAAGCTATTTATACCTTATCTTAAGACATGGCCAGTTTGTGAATTCACATCAACATTTAAATCAAGATACCGAATTTGCTGCATTACGTCACACACATACAGTCACAAACCTTTCTCTGATAAAAACCAAATTGGCTTAAAGTATTTGATAACAGATAAAGAAATTAACCCGACTATAAATAAGCCAACAGGCATATTGAACACTTGCATTGTAGAATTGCAACTGTTATAAAGTGGAACAAGTACTCCAAAAATGGAAGGAATTGAAGTTTTAAATGAAATTAAATGTAAAACAGAAAATCCTCAGGGAATGGCTGCGGTCTTCTCGGATCGTATTTTCGTAAAGCCAACAGATCCAAAGTGGAAAGATTTTCCAGCAGTTTGCATGCCTAAAGCATTCCTTGGTGACTTTGAGAGAACAAAGAATTTTAAGGTTTATGAAGATGACGTTTGGTTGATTGGATACCCACGCAGTGGAACCACTTTGGTCCAGGAAATGATGTGGTTGATAATGAACGATTATAACTACGAAGAAGCCAAGAAAGTCGACACATACAACCGTGCGCAGTGGTTTGAGTAAGTTAAGGGTTTTTATTGAACGGGATCAATTTAGAAAGTTTGACACTCTTAAATGTGTTTTGTGGCCCTTTTGTTTGGGACTTCCAACCTTCTGAATAAGATTTAGTGAATTTTTACAATTAGTGAATTTTCCTTTGCAATGCCACTGAATACCCTATGCTAATGAAATGCAATCTAAATCTTTTCCAGCTTCTTCAATGTCGTCCACAAAATCCAAGGTGTTGACGTTGGTTATCAAGACAGAATGCCTCGTCCACGCATTTTCAAGACCCACTTTCCAGTTCAATTCCTACCCGACCAAATTTGGACAGTCAAGCCGAAAATCGTTCACATTGTCCGTGATGTGAAGGATGTTGCCATTTCATATTATCATCTCCGACTCCATGTTTTGCATGAAGATCTTGATAATATTGAGGAACATTTTGAGGATATCTTGACTGATAAAAATTGGTATAATCCATATCGTGAACACGTTGAAAATTATAAGAAAATTCCAGACTATCCAAACATTTTCTACTTGACTTATGAGGGTCTTATGGCTGACAAACCAGGCGTGACAAGAAAATTGGCTGAATTCTTGGGTAAACCAATCACAGATGCACAATTAGAGCAGCTTTTGGATCACTGCAAGTTCGAGAAGATGAGAGGTAAGTTGACATACAATGAAGCTTAGACAAATAATTTATAAAAAATAAATATTAATTTACAGAAAGCAAGGCAACAAACATGTCAACATATTTGGAGGTCCTCAATCAGGTTTCAAACCACGATCGTCCAACAACTGAGTTTGTCCGTAAAGGAATTGTTGGTGACCACAAAAATGCAATGAGCGAAGAGTTAATCAAGAGATTTGATGAATGGATGGCTGCAAGTTCTTCACTTAAATCTGGATTTTAATTAAATTTTAAATAAATTTGTTAAATTTTAAATGGAAATAATTTTATAAAAATAAATGGATTGCATGAGGATATAAGTCGATTGTATATTTCACACAATAATTGGTTTTTATAAGTACAAAAATGGAAAATCCACAAAAGTCTACAACATTTACAATATTTCTATCGAAACTGATTGATATATTGAATTTTCAACCTTAAATGATAATTCAAAGTGGATTAGTTAGTGATGATATTAATCTCATTTGTGTTGGTGATATTAATTCTCAGGACCATCTAAAGGTTCGAGGTGGTGGAACTGTGTGTATGCAAATGAAAGACTTAATTAAGGTTAATAGTCAAACTATTGTTGATTTTGAGCCTATGTTGATGTGAAAAGGTTAAAAAAGTTCCGGTACAAATTAGAAATAATCATATTCGATATGAGGTTGACTTTGATATATGAAATTGAAGGTGTATCCACAGGTCATACCCATTGGGTAGTGCACACCATAAGGCATACCGAGCACTTGCTGCACATGTATTATCATTAATCATAAAATCCAATACAACGTCAATAAAGATGTACTAAATTTTGTATGAAAAAAAAATCAATTTTATTATCGTCACTTCCAATAAATCAAAAAAAAATTCCCATAATTTTTGTGTAGTATGTGACCCAAATCTCAGTATTTAAATAATCTTCCATAATACCCACGAAAAACCTTGGAAAAACCCATGTCGAAAATCCCGAAATTATTTTTTTTTCTATTTATAAAAGTGTTTATTGTCCTTATCTTAAGACATGGTCAATTTGTGAATTTACACAAACATTTAAATCAAGATACTGAATTTGCTGCATTACGTCACACACATACAGTCACAAACCTTTCTCTGATAAAAACCAAATCGACTTAAAGTATTTGATAACAGATAAAGATATTAACCCGACTATAAATAAGCCGACAGGCATATTGAACACTTGCATTGTAGAATTTCAACTGTTATAAAGTGGAACAAGTACCCCGAAAATGGAAGGAATTGAAGTTGTAAGTGAAATTAAATGTAAAACAGAAAATCCTCAGGGAATGGCTGCGGTCTTCTCAGATCGTATTTTCGTGAAGCCAACGGATCCAAAGTGGAAGGATTTTCCAACAGTTTGCATGCCAAAAGTATTTCTTGGTGACTTTGAGAGAACAAAGAATTTTAAGATTTATGAAGATGACGTTTGGTTGATTGGATACCCACGCAGTGGAACCACTTTGGTACAGGAAATGATATGGTTGATAATGAACGATTATAACTACGAAGAAGCTAAGGAAGTCGACACATACAACCGTGCGCAGTGGTTTGAGTAAGTTAAATGAGTTTCTTGTGTTAGTGAATTTATTTTTGTGAGTTAACTTTTGTATTGGTCGGAATCAATTCAGAAAGTTTAACACTCTTAAATGTGTTTTGTGGCCCTTTTATGAGAGATTTCCAAATTTCTGAATAAGGTTTAGTGACTTTTTACATCAGGTGACCTTAATCGTGAGTCTTAATGTTCGGAGTCACCACACTTCCTTTGCAATGCCACAATTATAATCTATATCTTTTCCAGCTTCTTCAACGTCGTCCACAAAATCCAAGGTGTTGACGTTGATTACCAAGCAAAAATGCCTCGTCCACGCATTTTTAAGACCCACTTTCCTGTTCAATTCCTACCAGACCAAGTCTGGACCGTCAAGCCGAGAATTGTTCACATTGTCCGTGATGTTAAGGATGTTGCCATTTCATATTATCATCTCCGAATAAATAATTTGCATGAAGATCTTGATAATATTGAGGAACACTTTGAGGATATCTTGACTGATAAAAATTGGTATTGTCCATATCGTGAACACATTGAGAATTATAAGAAAATTCCAGATTATCCAAACATTTTCTACATGACTTATGAGGGTCTTATGGCTGACAAACCTGGCGTGACAAGAAAATTGGCTGAATTTTTGGGTAAACCAATCACAGATGCACAATTAGAGCAGCTTTTGGATCACTGCAAGTTCGAGAAGATGAGGGGTAAGTTGACATCCAATCAAGCTTAGACAAATAATTTATAAAAATTAATTCACAGAAAACAAGGCAACAAACATGAAGAGATACTTGGAAATCTTCAATCAGTTGTCAAACCACGATCGTCCAATAACTGAGTTCGTCCGTAAAGGAATCGTCGGTGACCATAAAAATGCAATGAGCGAAGAGTTAATCAAGAGGTTTGACGAATGGATGGCTGCAAGTTCTTCACTTAAATCTGGATTTTGATTCAATTTCAAATAAATTTGTGATATTTTATTTATTTATTCAAATAAATAAATGTCAATGATGGGGTTGTTTATAAAAGACGTTAAACTGCATTTTTTATTGACGTCATCAATGATCGACCCCTAATGTTCATAGCATATATCTTTTAGAAAACACTTGGCTATATCTTTAGCGAGAACATGACGGGAATTTCCTATCTAATCCTAAATCAATTGGGAAAGCCTAGTAAACATTTACATCTGGGCAAGATCAGAAAAAAAGGGAAAAAATTTTCAAATGCACATATCTCTGCTTTGCAGCATTCAATTGACATGATTCTTTCGCAGGCTGATAGCTTAGTTCAGAAAGTTTGTTCTAATGTTACATTTTTCAAAATGGCGATCTGATAAGTTAACATAATTAATGAAACTATATTTCAAATCAATTTTTCTTTATGAAGGAAGCAAGAAAAATAGTCAAAATCTTTGCAAAAGTTGTAAATTTTGCTATTTTCTTTCATATGAACTGACTATTACCATCAAAAATTGGTTATATTTAACTAAATTAACCAAAAACTAAATTACTTGCGAAATTCCTTAATTCGTCAAAAATGTCAACTTTCTTCACAGCAATATAGCTACAAAGTGATTTAAAAGCCTTTTGTTATTGTTTTGTATCAAAATAAGCCTTTAAAATGAGTTAATTTAACTAAAAAAATATTGAAATTTACAATGAGCAACAAAATTTGCTTAGTTTTTGCTCAAAAGTTTAAATTTTTTGTAACCGTTACAAAATTTTTGGCTGGTTATTTTCATTTAATTAACTTTTTTAGCTCTATCCTTAAGATTCACTACTTTTTCTTTTGTAATATGATACATATGATTCAAAGCTATTGTTTCAGATCAAAAAATCATAACAAAAATGAGTAATCAATGAGTTATTACAAATTTTACAAATTTCATCATAACTTGGTTAATTATAGTAGAATTTGAAATTTTCTTTGTTAATCTTGAAGATAATCAGGTTAGCTATCTTTTTTGTAAATAAAGCAAGTTCCTAAATCATTTCCTTCACATAAAATTTTTAATCTGAAAATTTCAAATGTTAATTAAATTAAGTTAAAAAGTCGCCATTTTGAAATTTTTTTACTTAGAACTTACTATTTAAGGTAATCAATTAGCTAGTGAAAGAATTATGTTAATTGGTAAATAGGTTGCAGAGATATTGCGTTTGCAATAAAGTGCAAACTCACATTTCCCTAAAATTGTTCGTGACGCTAGGCACTTTTAATTAACTTTTAGTTCCAACGGTAAAGCCTAGTGCTATATGTTATACACCAAAATGTAGGTCTCGGCGAGTGCTATAAGAAAAATATAAGACTTTATTACTTTATCTGCACCAATACCTAAAAAAATCCAAATAACTGCTCAGCGTCACGAACAATTCATTTTTGATCTTGCCCATCTATAAAAACTAGATTTAGTTTAACTTACATTGAGTTTAAAATATGTCAGAAATAATAATTTATTTCTGATAAGATAAAGTTAAAGCCTTTTTATTACTTAATAAAAAATATAAACAGCTGTAATGAACCTATTCCAACTGTCAGATCATTTGATCAAGTAACTTGAATTAAAATTGAAATTCATTTGTATTCAAAATTATTCAAATCCACTCCAAACATAAAATATTATTAACACATTCAAATCCAATTAAACCAATTATTCAAATAGAAAAAGTATCTCTGAGAGAGATCAGCTGCTCAAATTCTCAATTGTCTCTAAAAAATTAATTATTAAACCATTCAATCCACCTTAAATATTATATTATATTTATATTTCTTACGAAATTAATTATTTTTGTTATCTCAATTATTTTTATCTTCATTCGAAGCTTTACTTGTCATACCCAAAGGTATCAAAAAATATTGATTAAGCTCATACGTTTCGAAACTAAGTTTATTACGTTTTATTCATTATAAAAATATTCATATTCTCAAATTTTGAGAAAGAAACAACACGCGATAAGATAAAAGATTCTCTTTTTTAAGTTTTTTTTGTATTAGAACAAGGGTGAAGTTAACTTAATTAAAAAGTTACTTGTGATGTTTAATTTTAATAAAGTTAAAAAAAAATAAAAAATTATCATTTTAAGAAATAAAAATACATTTTTATTTAAAATAAAAAACTAAAAATTATTTTTTTTAATTTTGATGTTGAGAAAGAAATGTGACTTAAAATCCAGACTTAAGATTGGCAGCTTCGGCCATCCATTCGTCAAATCTCTTGATTGTCTCATCATTCATTTGGTTCTTGTGGTCACCGACGATTCCTTTACGGACGAACTCAGTTGTTGGACGATCGTGGTTTGATATTTGATTGAAGATTTCTAAGTATCTTGACATGTTTGTTGCTTTGTTTTCTGTGAATTAATTTTTATAAATTATTTGACTAAGCTTCATTGGATGTCAACTTACCCCTCATCTTCTCGAACTTGCAGTGATCCAAAAGCTGCTCTAATTGTGCATCTGTGATTGGTTTACCCAAAAATTCAGCCAATTTCCTTGTCACGCCTGGTTTATCAGCCATAAGACCCTCATAAGTCATGTAGAAAATGTCTGGATAGTCTGGAATTCTCTTATAATTCTCAGTATGTTCACGATATGGACAATACCAAGTTTTGGCATTCAATAATTCTTCAAAATGTTCCTCAATTGTTCCAACTTCATCATGGAATGCATTTTTACGAAGATAATAGAATGAAATGGCAACATCCTTAATATCACGGACAATGTGGACGATTTTTGGCTTGACTGTCCAGATTTGGTCTGGGAGGAATTGAACTGGATAGTGTGTCTTGAAGATTCGAGGACGTGGCATTATGTCTTGAAACCCAACGTCAACTCCTTGAAGTGGATGGGTGACGTTGAAGAAACTAAAATTAAATTATTTTTTTTATAATTCCAAAAATTAAAATTTTAAAGAAGCTTAAAAGTTAAAAATAATAAAAAGTTTATTTTTTTAGAAACCAAATAATATTAAAAATTGAAATAATCTTTAAAATAGTTCAGAAGTTAAAAGTTAAGTTGGTTTTTTTAATAAAAACAAAAAATAGGAATTTTAATATTTAAATTATTTGAATAATTTAAATAGTCAAATGTTGACTTACTCAAACCACTGCGCACGGTTGTATGTGTCGACTTTCTTGGCTTCTTCGTAGTTATAATCGTTCATCATCAACCACATCATTTCCTGGACCAAAGTGGTTCCACTGCGTGGGAATCCAATCAACCAGATATCATCTTCATAAATCTTAAAATTCTTTGTTCTCTCAAAGTCACCAAGAAATGCTTTAGGCATGCAAACTGCTGGAAAATCCTTCCATTTTGGATCTGTTGGCTTCACGAAAATACGATCTGAGAAGATTGCAGCCATTCCCTGAGGATTTTCAGCCTTCGATTTAATTTCACTTACAACTTCAATTCCTTCCATTTCTACTTTTTGGTTCCACTCGATCACTATTTCAGTTCTACAATGAAGGTGTTCAATTTGCCTGTTGGCTTATTTATAGTCGAGCTATTTTTTTTATCTATTATCAAATACTTTAAGTCGATTTGGTTTTTATCAGAGAAAGGTTTGTGACTGTATGTGTGTGACGTAACACGGCAAATTCAGTATCTTGATTTAAATGTTGGTATGAATTCACAAATTGACCATGTCTTAAGATAAGAACAATAAACACTTTTATAAATAGGAAAAAAAATAATTTCGAGATTTTCAACATGGGTTTTTCAATCTTACGTTAGAGTTGTGGAAAATTATGTTTAAAAAAACATATCTATAACTAATATAAAAAATAAAAATTAAGTGTTTTAAATTTTGATGTTTTAACAAAAAAAAATTCAACTTTTTAAATTTTGTTATTTTTAATTACATTATTTTTTAAAATTTCTAAATTTCCAGCTATTTTAAAATTTTCAACTTTTTTAAGTTTTAATTTCAACTAAATTCCCCCTGATGAGAACAAAATAAAAACGAAGCTATAAATGTGTAGTCATCTCTTGTCTTACTCTCAGTTGAATTTTTAAGCCGCAACAGTTCAAATCAAGTCTTTAAAAATGGAAGGAATTAAAATTCTTGATGAAATCCCAACAGCCGCTGAAGATCCAAAAGGAATGGCTGCAATTTTCTCGGACCGTATTTTTGTGAAGCCAACGGATCCAAAATGGAACGAATTTCCAACAGTTTGCATGCCTAAAGCATTTCTTGGTGACTTTGAGAGAACAAAGAATTTTAAGATTTATGAAGATGATATCTGGTTGATTGGATTCCCACGCAGTGGAACCACTTTGGTCCAGGAAATGATGTGGTTGATGATGAACGATTACAACTACGAAGAAGCCAAGAAGGTCGACACATACAACCGTGCGCAGTGGTTTGAGTAAGTCAAAAAATTTAAACGTAGTTTGACAGACTATGATTGTTGACCTTGAGCATGCGAGAATGATTGAGTTGGAATGAATTAAGAGGCGCCAATATAAATACATGTATACTTGTCCAAATGTTTGAATTAATTATTAATTATTTCTAAACTGTTTAAAAAAATTGGCTTCTTAAACTTTTTATATTTTTATATTAAATTTATTTCGTTACTTTCCACGCATAACGTGTACCTTTTTATATTTTTGAATCATTTAGTTTCTTAATTAAACAAACCTTAATTTTAGTTTCTTCAATGTCACCCATCCACTTCAAGGAGTTGATGTTGGATATCAGGACAGAATGCCACGTCCACGTATCTTCAAGACACACTATCCAGTTCAATTCCTCCCAGACCAAATCTGGACAGTCAAGCCAAAAATCGTTCACATTGTTCGTGATGTTAAGGATGTTGCCATTTCGTTTTATTATCTTCGTAAAAATGCATTCCATGATGAAGTTGGAACAATTGAGGAACATTTTGAAGAATTATTGAATGCCAAAACTTGGTATTGTCCATATCGTGAACATACTGAGAATTACAAGAGAATTCCAGACTATCCAGATATCTTCTACATGACTTATGAGGGTCTTATGGCTGACAAACCTGGCGTGACAAGAAAATTGGCTGAATTCTTGGGTAAACCAATTACAGATGCACAATTAGAGCAGCTTTTGGATCACTGCAAGTTCGAGAAGATGAGGGGTAAGTTGACATCCAATGAAGCTTAGACAAATAATTTATAAAAATTAATTCACAGAAAACAAAGCAACAAACATGTCAAGATACTTGGAAATCTTCAATCAAATATCAAACCATGATCGTCCAACAACTGAGTTCGTCCGTAAAGGAATTGTCGGTGACCACAAGAACCAAATGAATGATGAGACAATCAAGAGATTTGACGAATGGATGGCCGAAGCTGCCGTTCTTAAGTCTGGATTTTAAATTGCATTTTCTTTTTGGAATTTAATGTTCATAAATTTTGTACGGGTTTTAAAATTTTAATTTTTTTAAAGTAAATACAGCAGCTGAATTTATTATATTTTGTCTTTAGTTTTGGGAAATTTGAGAGTAAATGGGTATTAAGGCTGACTGAGGTTTTAAAATAAGTATCATGAATTGGAGATCACCGGAAATATTTGGATAAGGGTGCGTTAATGGCACCAAAACTCTTGACTATGCTACTGTGACAGATGAATTTGATGAATTTGACCAGATAAATGCACAATTGGCTCTAAAATGCAAATCTTGCTTTAAAATAACACAATAATTCTACTGTACAAAAAAAAAACTCTTCATTTCTGATACGTCTCAAATTTTTAATCTTTCTCGCAGCCTTGATAAGATTATTTACGAATTTAAAAATTTAATGAACCTCATTGCATCATCGACTGTTGATAAATAAACCGGCATTAGAAGAAAAAAAACCTTGAGTTATTCAAGTTGCTCACATATGGCAAACGCCGATTACTGTTTTATGTCACGTCAATGGGGCATAAAATAAATAAAATATTATGATTATATTCGAGAATCTCAAGGCTGTTTGGAATTTTTATGCAAAAGTATTTTGTTGTATATTATTGAAAAATATAAGAATGAAGCAGCACGAGCAAAAAATGATACTTATTTGGAATTGATTTGATGAAATATAATATGATAGGATAATCTAGATTCTAGATTCAACATATATATTTGACCAAATTTAGATAATTGGAGACTAATCTGAATAAAATTAAACTAGAATAAAACTTAATTTAGCTGAATAGACAAGAATAAATCTCATGCGTGCAAAATATACAAGAATAAGTCTAATTCGAGTAACATGGACTGAATGAAGACTAGTTGAAGCCAAGTATGACATTAAAAATACTCAGAGAAACAAAAATTAATTCAAATTTCATCCAAAATAAAATAAAGTACTAAAATTCACGTGTCGATAATAAATTAATCCTGATTTTCCTCAGAAATCAACGTCAATTGCTCTTATCGCATGGCTGATAGCTCACATGTTGAAATTATTTGGACACTTGATAACAAAATCTTAAACACCTGTTGATTATTGCCGGCAATAAATAAGGTTCATTATTCGATAAGAGTTAATAAATTGCAGTCTGATAAGAAAGGAAAGTGCTTTTTGTTAGGAAAATTCGGATAAAATTGCAAGGTTGAATTGTTTTGACTTCAAGGTCAAATTTTGACATTTTGTATCCAAAAAAATAATTCTACAAAAAAATTGGAACATTCACACGTACATTAGTGAGCTTATAAGACATAAAGCAACAGAAAAAACCCAAAATTGGAGAGAGAAAACAAAAGACAGTTGATCCTCAATAGATTTAATTATGGAAAAACCCTCAGCTAACATATCTAGAAATAAACGAGGGTGCGTAACTGATCAACTGACTTTTGATTAATTTTAATCATTTTTGATCATTTTGATCAGTTCCGTACCCTTGAAGGTAAAGCTTTTTTAATTACAGTTCGTAGGAATTACTCAACAGATAAGATATTGGGAGAACGCACAATGTTTCGTCACAAAGAGTCAATGTTTACAATTCTTATCGAATTCTTCATTAGGATTATAAGATGATAAAGCAGGACATTGACTGGGAATTTCCAAAAGTAAAATCGTGTCTGAATATCATGTGTTAAAAAGATTTGAAAATTCATTTTAAAAATGATAACAGATTTTATTAAATTCCTATATCACAATGAAAATTGACTGTTTTAAACTAATAGTTCTTTAAATTAAATGAAATTTAAGGAATAGAATTGTATTCTAAGGGATTGCTAAAGACAAAAAGGCATCGATGATCTGTTGTACCATCCCAAGTCTCATGTCCTTGAAAAATTCAATAATGTCCAAATAGCGTTGCTTCCGTATATCCTCAACAATTACAACATCCTTATTAAAGTGCTTAATACGCTGCCCACACAATGACCTACATCTACAGAGAATATGAATGATTGTTTCTTCATTCCTGTTACAACCAACAATTGGTTATAACATCTTCAAAATTTTAGGGCAATCATCTATGAAACTTTTGAATCTAACGCGATTGTTAGCTAAAGCCGCAAGCTCATTGAGTTGTTTGCCATGCTATTCCGCTACTCTATTCTGCTACGATTGGCAAATAGCGCTAGATCTACCATTTGTTCGCCTACCCGGTAGATTCCAGAACAAAGATTGTCTCGTTTGACAAAATACTAAATGATACTAACTGTTGTCAACTGAAAAAATATATTTTTTTATCCACGTTATCATAAATTTATCATTTTATTATCGAATTTTGGATATCTCTTCTTTAACTATGGTTTTTCCAAAAATTTACAGCAATCGTTATCAAATTTGAGGTTTTAACGGGTTTTTAGTGCTGTTCACGTCCTTAGTGAGCTGTTTGTTTTCTTCTCGATAAACTAAATTAAATATTTTTTTTAAAAAAAATTAATTACTCTGTTATCACAGTAATACAGGGGTTGTTCGTAAATAACGTCACGAAAATCACACATATTTAAAATAGAAAAATTTCTTGTATTTGGTCTGTCACAAAACTACATCAAGTCTTATGACGTACTCGTGTCCTTGCAATTTGCAGAGCTTGGAAGTGGTTCGGATTCCACTATAAACTGTAGGTCTAAAGGGTGTGGTACAATAGATTTCTATAATCGCAGTGCTTCCAGCTTTAGGCTGGGCCCTTCACGCATTATCACAAATTCTTACTAACAAACCCTAATATGAACTGTAGCAAATGAAGCTACAAGCAGTTTAAAAAAAATCATGTTTTTTTTCAAATTCTATATTCAACTTATTTCATTTCTGTTAATAATTTTTATTTTAGTAATCAATATTTTTAAAACGTTAACTTATTTTTATTTTTAAAAAATATATTTACAACTTCCATAGTACATACTTTATTTATTAAAAATTAAATTTAATTTAATTATTTTATCATCCTTCTAATTATTTTTCACTTGATCTTCCTTTTTGGTTATGAGTTTACCAATTGCGCCAAACGTGATTAATGCCATAGATGCAAAAGTTGTTAATACGATGTATTTTGTGTATCTTAACCTAAGAAGTTTTAAATTAAAACAATATTTATAAAAGTTGTAATTTATAAGATTCAAAAAAAAACAAGTTTTAAATTTAAAAAAATCGAATTCACTAAATTTTTACCTCTGAATTTTCTTCCTCATTACATGAATGTCTGACGTGTCTTTTAACAGATACTTTCTCATGCCCAAATAATAATCATCTAAATATGTCTTCCAATTAATAGTCTTGGGATCAAAATAGAATGTTTTTTTATCATTTGGATTCATCAATTCTTGAACAGCTTTGTAATTCTTGGCTTCAAATATGTAAGGAGTTGAGCTCGCAAACCTCAGATCTTCATAGTTCCTGTACATAAATTGTTGTGCTTTTAATGCTCTGTGAAGGATACAAAGTTAAATATCAGAGGTTAAGAGGCACAAAATGATCAACTTACCTAGGTTTCTTTCCCAAAAGTTTAGCAGCAAAATCCATCCAATATGCTGGCAAGTAGTGAAAGAAATACGAATCTAAGTCATATCCAATAGCTGAGCTGTAAAACCTCATCGACGGATACCACACAACATTTTCTGTTTTAAATCAAATTACTTAGATTAATGTTTCAGGTATGATAGATCAACTTACTTAATGGATGTGTCTTCCCTAAAACAGCTGGCACAGTAAATGCTTGCTTACATGTCAATGGGTTTACATCTCCTGATGTGCTGTGATAAACTTTTGGAAAATTGGTTTGTAAACCAGATTTTTTGTCACATGCAAGTTTCCATGCTGCAGCTATCGTCAAATTTGTAACCTTTTGAGAAAATTCATCAATTTTATGTTTCCACTAAAAAAGGATGAAAAGATGTCAAACCTGATCAACTGGAATCCAATCAAACGGATGTTCTGGAACGTGTTGAATTGACCGGTACATTCCTGCGCCAATTTGAAACATGAACATTGTAGACGCCTGTAAAAATGTTGTTTAAGTGAGTCATAGACGAACAGATAAAAGAAGAAAATTAAACTACCCCAAAACTGTCGGTCCATCCACGCTTCGGTTCACTCATACTTCCACCAACTTAAAAAAATAATGAAAAAATTTCAATAATACTTTAAATGTTAAAACAATTTTATCTTACCAATTGATGGGCGAATTATGCAAGTTGGCATGCTTCCAGATTCCATCTGTAAAAGTCTTTCAGCTAAATTTTTTGTAAATGTGTATGTCGTCGTGTGCTTTCCAAGAAGAACTGAATTTGACTGAAAAATAATGAAATAATTTTTAGAAATAAAAGATTTTTGGTTACTCAAGATGAGCAACCCTAGAAGCAGGCGAATCCAGAGGAAAGAGAGGGTTTGTAGGTCAACCTGCCCCCCTATTTTTTGAAAAACAAATACTAGCCTAAATAAAATTTTCATTCGTGTAATGTTAAAGTTTAAAAATAATCAACAAATCATAGTATATAAGCTTAAAATATAGCAGCTGACTTACCTTGTTAACAATATCGTCAGAAAATCGTTCGCAAAAATAGATAACGTCATGAGGATCAAGACTATTTTGGTAAACTTCCTCTTTAACATTCATTTCGAACCAATTTGTATATGCTGTTGATATGTGCATAAATGCCTTGATAATAACAGATAATAAAATAAAGCCTTACTTTAAAATTTTTAAAAACATTAAAAAAATACCTCCAAATTTTTCATCCCACGAGCCAAAGTGATTAATTCCCTCATTGACCTCAAATTTGTATTTACAGCAAATTTTAGTGGTTCAGTAAAACTAATTGTTGCAGCTGAATGCATCACAATTGACACTTTATCCTTCAAAATTTCTTGATCTGTCTTGGATATTCCTAATTCGAGCATCGCCACATCACCTTCAATTAAGATGATTTTATTAAATGCCTGAGGATTTTTTTCACATAATTCGTCGAAAGCAGGTGATGATGTAATTTCCTCAAGTCGCTCATTTATGTTCTTGCCTTTCTTTGAACGACACAGCATGTAAATATTTTCAACCCCTGGACATGAGCGGAGAATCTTTTCAACTAGAACTTTGCCAATAAATCCCATTCCGCCAGTTACAAAGACACTTTTTCCATTATAAAATTCAGGAATTGACATTTTTGGTTGAACTTGTGATTGTGTCATTATTATTTGAATTTTTAAAACTTTGCAAATTTTTTTCACTTGACAGAAAAAGTCGCTCAACTAAAATGACAATTTTTATCAACTGCAGCCCTTTTATATGTTCGAAAAGAGAAAGGTGAATTTTTTTTTGTGAGAGGAAAGTTTCGATTTTGAGCTTTTAAACAAAAACTAACAAAATTTATTTTGAAAAAAAAAAGTTTTTTTTTTCAAAAATCGTTATCGCCGTTTTTATTTTGTACTTTGTTCATTTATTTGATTTTACTTATTTTACGTGTACTAGAATAAAACTCATTTGAGCTTAAATTGACAAGAACTTTACTCGAATTTTATTTGATTTAAAATAAAATATCAAAGTTAATGTGTTTTCTCTTTGAATTAAGCCTAGTTGTCAGAAATCAACGTAAGGCTGCTTTCGCATGGCTATCAGTTCACATGTTGAAATTATTTGGAACGAAATCTTAAATTATTGTCACTAAATTATTGTTATTATTATCTGGTCTCGTTGTAACATGCTAATTATATTGGAACGAGAGCTAACATGAATACTGAACCTAAGATATGAGAGTTTTTAATTGGCTGCTGGACATACACTGACTTAGAGAGATTATGCGCTGCATACCTGGGCTTATACATCGTAATATAGTTGTAAGGATTTATTGTTAAGTTAGAAAGTTGTAGCGCTTTAAGGTTTTATGAACGTTGTCGCACAGTTTTTAAGAGAGGAAAGATGAATAAATATATAATAGTAATATAATTTCTCAAAAAAAATTTAATAAATTGCACCCTGATAAGAAAGAAAACTGTCTTTATAGCAAAATAGGAATAAAATTCTAAGTTTGAATTGCTTTGACTTTAAATGGAAATTTTCTAAAATTTTGTAAAAATTCAAATAAAATAATTTTATTTTGTGGAAAATTTGTAACAAAAGGAGACGGGGGTCTAAAATTTCCTTGTTGGCGTAACGTAATAAGCAGAAGTATTGCCAAGAGGGGAATTTGGGGTACAATTCCCAACCTAGCCAAAAAATTCAAAAAAAAAATTCTGGTTCAATTTTTTTTCATAGAAAAAATTTAAAAATCCCATGATAATGAGTGAAGACCCCAGAATTAAAATTAAAAAAAATGTGACTCAAAACAAAATTCGGATGATACGCAAAAAATTTATTTATAGAAAAATATTGAACTTTTATTTAACCAAAAGGAATTACTTAATAGATAAGATATTGAACACACGCGTAGTTTTGAAAATAAAATAATTTTGAAGTTTATTCTTGAACGCTCTTTAAAAAGTTGTCAGTGGTGTAACAAGGATCTTCGTCGCCCGAGGCAAAATCATCCTCAAATTTGTGTCCTTTTGTAGGAATATCACTGAAAGTAGTAACAATATTAGTTAATGACAATGAATAATGGGAAATATTTTTTTAAAACTCCTAGCAAATTGAAAAAATTTCCCAAACAAGAAGGGATTTGACCCCCAAAACCCCTCCACTTTCCTGATTGAAACCACAGTTGAGCAAAGCTTCAAAAATATTCAATTTTAAACAACAACTATTTTTTAAACTTTTACAATTTATTTATTTAGAAACTACTTTTAAAATTCACATACAATTAATGTGCTGTTTGCAATTCTCGCTTCCAATTCTTAAAAGTTTTGTTAACAGCTGCAATTGTAAGAAGTGACGCAGATGCAACAGTTGCTAAAACTGCATACTTTGTGTACTTCAATCTATTATTTAAAAAAAGTTAAAAAATTAAAATGAAAATTTCAATGTTTTCATCACCTTGTGATCCTCGCCCTTCTTACTGCAAGATCAGCATCATTTGTATCCTTCAAAACGAATTTTTTCATACCAAAATAATAATTTTCCATATAAGTCTTCCAATTTATATTTTTCGGATCAAAATTGAAAGTTTTTTGATCATTCTCAGTCATCAGACTCATAATGTTTTTATAATTTCCACATTGAAAAATGTATGGAATTGATGTTGTAAATTTAGCATCGTCATAATTTTTGTGAATAAATTTTTGAGCTTTCATCAATCTATATTGATCAGGAAAAATTAGTTTTGAGGTTAAAATTTGGAAATAAGATTCATACCTTGGCTTTTTTCCAGTCATTTTTGAAACCAGATCAATAAAATAAGCCGGTAAATAATGATTAATGTAAACATCCAAATCATATGCTTTTCTAGAGCTAAAAAATCTCATTGTTGGATACCATATTGTTTGACCTGTAGTCATTAGAATTAAATACAATAATATTAATTTTTGGGGATTGGTTGCTCGGTAAACTCTATGGTTACCCCTGGTGTATAGCTTAGAGTAGCTCTTTACCCCTAGATGGTCCCAGGAGAGAGGTTGAATTAGGTGAGTATCCAGGATGTTTTTCGAAAGAGTTTTTTTAAAACATGACCTTTTTATTTTAAACTAGCATTGGTATTTTTTAAAAAAATAGGAGGTTGAGTCCCCCTGGATAATCCCCTGGGTTGACACCAGGCTCTCTAGGCTACACCTGCTTATCAGTAACAAAACAATAACTTACTTAGCGGATGACTTCTTCCAAGTTCGGCGCATGGTGCAAAAACTTGCTTTGTTGTTATTTTATTCACTGCTCCGGATGATGAAACATAAATCTGCGGATAGGAAGCAGACGATCCTACTTCTTTGTCATGTGCAACTTTCCATGCTGCAGCGATAACTAAATTTGTCACCTAAATATTCATTCAACTTAATTTATGGTATAATTTTAAAAAAATTAAAAATTATATTTTAAACCTTATCAACTGGGATCAATTCAAAGGGATGACCCTCAATATGTGGTATTGATCTGAATATTCCAGCACCAACTTGTTGGATAAAGAGCGTTGCTGCCTAATAATTTGAGTTAAATAAAATATTTGTTTATTGATTTGAGCAATCTTATTTTTACCCCCATGGTGTCCACCCATCCAGGCTTTGGCTCACTCATGCTACCACCAACTGTAACAGAAAGTATTTTTAAAAATTTTTGGAATTTAACTGTTCTTCTCCCCTAAAGCGACACGTAATTTGCGAACAACCCCAAATGTATTCATGACATCGTTGGAAATTACGAGCAGATCTCACTGAATTTGTCTGTTCATCAGTGAATGAGCAACGAATGAGGGGGTTGGGGATGTCTTTTGTTGCCATGTGTCTAATAAAATGCTCACTCACCCATTGATGGTCTAATGATGCACGTAGGCAAATTATCCGTTTCACTAACTAAAAGTTTTTCAGCTAAAGATTTCGTGAATGTGTAGGTGTTTGTGTGTCTACCGAGAAAGGCTGCTGTCATCTGAATTATTCATAAATCAATTAGATTATAAGGGGATTTGATGTTGTTTTTTCAACTAGCCTTATTAATCGTATGTTCCGGAAACTTATCACACAAGTCTATAACTTCATTTGGATCAAACTCAATTGGATACATTTCTTCCTTAATATCCATCTCGAACCAATTTGTGTAAGCTGTTGAAACGTGTATAAAAGCCTGTAAAATTTTAAAATTATTAAGCTCTCATAAAGAAAGTGAATTCCTAGACCCCCTCGCTTCTCTAAAACGTGATGTAATTTGCAAATGACCACTAAGATAATAATTTTTTTTAAACATTTGTTGATAATTTTCCTTATCATTTTGGAATCGGAACAAAAGTCTTTATCATAATCCAGCAAACATTGACTTTTGATAGTTTGACCAGAGTTTTTTTTTGCTATTTTTTGATATTTTAAATTTTCTACTTTTTTACGCTTGTGGTTTACCGATCCTCAGAATTTAAATATTCTATATTCCTTCTATAGATACCTTCAGGTTCCTCATTTCTTTTCCTAATTTAATCAGCTCTCTCATAGACCTTAAATTTGTATGAATTGCGATTTTTAAAGGTTCGTTAAAGCTAATAGTTGCAGCTGAATGCATCACAATTGACACTTTATCCTTCAGAATTTCTTGATCTATCTTGGATATTCCTAATTCGAGCATCGCAACATCGCCTTCAATTAAAATTATTTTTTTAAAGCAGTCTGGATTTTTTTCACGTAATTCGTCGAAAGCAGGTGATGATGTAATTTCCTCAAGTCGCTCATTTATGTTCTTGCCTTTCTTTGAACGACACAGCATGTAAATATTTT
Source organism: Chironomus tentans (assembly GCA_963573255.1). NCBI lineage: Eukaryota > Metazoa > Arthropoda > Insecta > Diptera > Chironomidae > Chironomus > Chironomus tentans. Next base: position 2,078,349 of record OY754305.1, read on the forward strand.
CAACTCCTGGACATGAGCGGAGAATCTTTTCGACAAGAACTTTCCCAATAAATCCCATTCCGCCAGTCACAAAGACACTTTTTCCATTATAAAATTCAGGAATTGACATTTTTGGTTGAACTTGTGATTGTGTCATTATTTTTTGAATTTTAAAAATTTTCTTTTAATTTTTTTAAAAGTTTGCAAAAAAAAATTTCACTTGACACAAAAAATCACTCAACGTGAATGACAATTTTATATCAACTGTAGTTCTTTTATATATACCAGAAAAGTAAGACTGTTTTCTATTCAGTGAAAATTCTCACCGTGAGAGTTTACTTTTGAGCTTTTAACGAAAACATACCATGACAAGTTTATTTTTAAACAGTATTGATATCTGTGATTACTTAAGGGATAGAAAAAAACTAACTACAGGCAGGCATATATAGTTTTGACACAGGTTCCTATACACAGGTATCATGTTTTTAAAAATTGTGTTTATATTGTGCTTTCTTTGTTAAGTAATTAATAAATCAGCTTTATCTTAAAAATATAAAAAATAATAATTTATTTGAATAATAATTTATTTTTTGTACTTTTAAAGTATTACGAAAATAAATAAAAAAAAAAACTTTCCCAGCATGATATGCAAAAAATTTTCAATAAAAATAAGCACTTTCATTTATTTTTTTATTTTAATAAGTTATCAATGACATGACTAAATAGGATGAGTTTAAAATGATTAAAATTATTTTTCTTCTCAAACAAAAACTATTATTTTTAGACTCACTAGTTTATTAATTATAAAAATATCAGGTTTGTTATCTTTCAGCTTAACGAAAAGTCTTTTGAATTTGATTTCTGGTTTTTACTGATAAAAACTGTTTTGAAAAAAAAATTATTTAAGTTAAGGTTATTTTTGGTGTACAATTTTTTTCAAAAATAGATTTTTATATTTTGATAAATTTTTTACTTATCTAATTTATGATTTCTGATTTGTTATCTTTTGTCCAGTTACAAAATATTTTATTTTTGAAAATTAAAATTTGAATACGAAGTTGTATACTATTTCGAATATTGAATTGTTTTGACTTCAAGGGCAAATTTTGAAATTTTTAATCGAAAAAATAATTTTTCAAAAAAGTTGGAACATCCATACGTCTTCCTTGAAAAGAAAGTCTAAAAATAGAATTTTTTTTTGTATCCACGTTACCATAAGTTTATCTATTTCTTATCAGGTTTTACATTGTCTCCTATTATGGTTTTTCCAAAAATTTACAATAATAAAGACGTAGTTGATGTTTGTTACCATTTAACGAAGGTTTATGAATTTATAGAGAGTTTATCAGGTTTATCTTGTAGACTTAGTAGGCGGAGCTATTAAAATATCTATTTTATATAATACAATGAGTTTTAACATAAAGTCAGTAATAATTTCTAATTTACTGTCTTTTGCCGTTTCCAGTCAGAGTAGCACTTTCCGATTGTTCCCACCGTAAGAAGTGGAATTGCTGCAAATGAAGCTGTTGTTAGGTAATTCAAGCGCTTTAATCTGGAATTTTGGGATTTAAAAAATTTATCATGAATTATAATTTTATTCAGCCAGAAAAGTTAATACCTTGTAATTTTAGCTTTTGCTACAGCTGGATTAATAGGCTGTTCCTTTAACAAAAACTTTCTAATTCCATTAAAATAATCCTTCGTGTAAGTCTTCCAATTAATTGTTTTTGGATCAAAATTGAAAACTTTCTTATCATTTGAATCCATAATCTTCAAAATTTCATTATAATTTGAACTTCTGAACACACATTCAGCTGCGGCACCAAATCTTCCAGGTCTGTATTGATTAACAACTTTCTGTTGTACTTTTACAGCTCTAATGAGTAGATTTGAACATTCTTACTTAATAAATCTTTAAATTTTCTTAATTAAAATTCAAACCTTGGTTTTTGTCCGAAAAGCTTAGCAACAACATCAAGTACTCTAGCTGGGATGTACTGCATAAGGTAGATATCAATTTCCATTCCAAGTTTTGTATCGCGAGTTCTGATTTTTGGATACCAAACGACGTCATCTGTAATTTTTGGTGAAAAAAATATTAATTAAAAGTTTAACACTTATTTTAACCCAGCAACAAAACATAGTTCTCAGAGCAACTCTACGTCACCAAATGAACGTCAAAATATCGAAAACACATGAAGATTGGCAATTTTCAAATTGTTCAAATTGAGCAAAGTGTGTGCTCGGGAATGCTTGATTTGTATCTAGAAATGCATTAATCTTTTCTTGAATTTGTGAAACCAAGAGTGGAACCGAATTTTCAATTTAATAGCCCTTCATTACTCACTCAATGGCTCAGTCCTTCCAATATTTTGTGTTGTAATAAATAATTCTCTCAAAGTTATCGGATTATCACTTCCACTTGTGCTATGATATATTTGTGGAAATGTCGCATTTGGATTTGATTCCTTATCAATTGCCGCTTTCCATGAGGCAGCTATCGTCATGTTGATTACCTTTTTATCAAAAACATAAATTTTATCAAATGAAATGATTTTTTTTTGGTAAATTTACCATATCAACTGGAATTAAATCCAGTGGATATCCCTTTGCATGATGAGCTGTTCGAAATATTCCTTTTGCAGTGTAGTACATGTATAGAGTTGCTGTCTGTAAAATCAGTGAAATTTAATAATTATTCAATTATTGTGTTTAACCTAACTTACCCCCCAACTGTCAATCCATCCTACTTTTGGCTCAACTACACTTGCAGATACTTTTGTTAAAATTTATAAATAAAATTAAAATAATTTTCAAATAGAACTGATTTCAAATTTTACCCATTGATGGTCGAACGATAGAAATAGGCAAATTCTTGATTTCATCTTGAATGAGCTTCTCAGTCAATGATTTAGTAAAAGTGTAAGTGTTGACATGCTTTCCAAGAAGAACTGGAGTAATCTAAAGAAAAATAATTTATATTCATAAAAGAAAATTTCAGACTTATTTTTCGAACCTTATCAATCAATGAACTAGGAAGGGATTTACAAAGAGTTATGATGTCAATTGGATCAAATTCGGTTGGATAAATTTCCTCTTTAGCTTCATTCAAAAACCAGTTTGTGTATGATGTTAACACGTGGACAAATGACTAATAAATAAATATTTTTGGATTACCATTTTTAAATTTCATATTATAGAAGTCTGAGGATGAGGATCCACCCGCTAGTATTGCTACAAATTTGGCTTTTATTTTTTATTTTTTTAAAACTAAAAGCAATACAGCAACACTGTCATAAATAATTATTCCAAAATAAAAAACCTTTAAATTCTTCATTTGTCTGGTTAGTCTCAACAATTCCTGCATCGACCGCAAATTTGTGTTTACAGCAACCTTTAATGGTTCATTAAAATTAATTGTTGCAGCCGAATGCATCACAATTGACACTTTATCCTTCAGAATTTCTTGATCTGTCTTGGATATTCCTAATTCGAGCATCGCCACATCACCTTCAATTAAGATGATTTTATTCAATGCCTGAGAATTTTTTTCACGTAATTCATCGAAAGCTGGCGATGATGTAATTTCCTCAAGTCGCTCATTTATGTTCTTGCCTTTCTTTGAACGACACAGCATGTAAATATTTTCAACTCCTGGACATGATCGGAGAATTTTTTCGACTAGAACTTTCCCAATAAATCCCATTCCGCCAGTTACAAAGACACTTTTTCCAGCATAAAATTCAGGAATTGACATTTTTGGTTGAACTTGTGATTGTGTCATTATTTTTTGAATTTTAAAAATTTCCTTTTAATTTTTTTAAAAGTTTGCAAAAAAGAATTCCACTTGATACAAAAAATCACTCAACGTGAATGACAATTTTATATCAACTGTAGTTCTTTTATATATACCAGAAAAGTCAGTGAAAATCCCCACAATAAAAGTTTGCTTTTGAGCTTTTAACGAAAACTCACCATGAAAAGTTTATATTTAAACAGTGTTGATTTCTTGGCTGCCATGTAGAAACTGGCTATATTTTGGCGCATGTGAGAATTTTGTCAAAAGGAAAAAACACTTTTGTCTGAGTTTCGTCCGTTCCAGTTTGTTGCTTAAAATTTGTTGTAGGTACAAGACTAGACCGAATTAAGCAATGGTTCAAGGGGATCAGAAAGGGAATGGGAATTTGGAGGGGAACTTGAGCGTTATTTTTCAAATATTTTCAAGCCGTTATTTCATTAAAATTGTGTATATTATTTAATTTTTGCCATCTTTTTTTTTGTGTGCAGTAGTTCAAAAAAAAGGACTTTCATTCCCCAACCCGTGGACGCATTACAAGTTTCTTGTGAAGTGCTTTTTTCGTTGAATTATTAAAAAATTATTTCGATGCTCAATGTTCTAAAATTCACAATTTTGAGAGTCCTTAATAATTCAGCTTTATTTTAAAAAAATATTTAAACTTTTTCCTCATAATTGAGATATAAACAGAAATTATATTAAACACTTTTAAGCTTTTAATTTTATTGCTAAAATAAATAATTATAAAAAAAACTTCCCCTTCATGATATGCAAAAAGGTCGTTAAATTTTGCAGTTAAAATAAATTTTTCTTTCAATTTTTAATTTAGCTTAATTAAAAACATTTTTCTTTTAAAAAATCATTTTTTTTTTGAAAAGTTTAATTAAAATATTTGAAAAAAAAATTATTTAAGTTTAGACTATTTTTGGTGCACAATTTTTACAAATATAGATTTTTAATTTATGATATCTGATTTTTTTATCTTGCTTATGCCAAGTGATCCTAGTGTTGCCACATACAATGTCACAAGGGATCCAGTTTCAAAATATTTGACAAATTTTAATCTAGTTTTGGAAATTTGGAAAATTTTAATAATACAAATAGTCGAGTAAATCGCGTATACTTGATAAATTTTACTATTTCGAGTATATAAATCTAAAATAATACAAATTTAATTTAAAATAAAATAGATTACCAAAATTCACGTGTCGATAATGAATTAATCTCAATTATCCTCCGAATTTGACGTAAATTAGTCTCTTATCGCATATCTTTCACATGTTGAAATTATTTGGACACTTGATAACGAAATCTTAAACACCTGTTAATAAATTGAAGCCTGATAAGAAAGAAAAGTGTTTTTTGATAACAAAATTCTAAATTTGAATTGTTTTGACTTCAATGGCAAATTTTGACATTTTGTCTGAATATCATGTGTTAAAAAGATTTGAAGATAGTATTATTTGCAATTCATGGGTCAAAGGCATTGCTACCTTAACTGTTAAAAAGACCCAGCAGGGGTTCGTGGGGGGGGGGGTGGGTGTTTTTGTATGGACGGCAAAATTTGTCTCTAAAAACCCTAGCAAATTAAAGAAAACTTCCATCGAAGGTGATACGCAATTGAAACATTTTTTTTTATAATTTTCTTATATCCACGCTATCACAAATTTATCTCTTTCTTGTCATGCTTTAGAATTTCTCATATTTTTTATGGTTTTTCCAAGAATTTACAATAATAAATAATAGTGACGCAGTTGAACGAAATATTATTATGTAAGTTCATTTTAAATATTTTATTTTTTAAATATATAATGAGTTTTAATATAAAATCATTATTAATATCTAATTTACTGTCTTTTCTCGTTTCCAGTCAGTGTAGCACTTTCCGATTGTTCCGACCGTAAGAAGTGGAATTGCTGCAAATGAAGCTGTTGTTAGGTAATTTAAGCGCTTCAATCTGGAAATTTGATGTAAAAAATTGAAAAAAAAAAACATTGTAAATAACTCGTCATGATTTTGATCAGCATTTGATCCTCACCTTGTTATTTTAGCTTTTACCACGGCTGGATCAACTTGCTGCTCTTTCATTAAGAACTTTTTGATTCCAAAGTAATAATCTTTCATATAAGTCTTCCAATTTATTGTTTTTGGATCAAAATTGAAAATTTTCTTATCATTTGAATCCATAATCTTTAAAATTTCATTATAATTTGAGCTTCTGAACAAGCAATCAGCGGCGGCACCAAATCTGGCTGGTCTGTAATGACTTTCAACTTTCTGTTGTACTTTTAGAGCTCTAATGAGTAGATTTTAACATTTTTTAATAATCTTTAAATTCTCTTAATTAAAATTCAAACCTTGGCTTTTGTCCGAAAAGCTTAGCAACAGCATCAAGTACTCTAGCTGGGATGTACTGCATAATGTAAATATCAATGTCAAGTCCAAGTTTTGTGTCACGAGTTCTGATTTTTGGATACCAAATGACGTCATCTGTGAATATAGAAAGAAGCAATATTTTTTTGGTCAAATGATCAGATCAAGGAGAAGCCAAGTCATGGGATTGGATGAAATTTTATCTGTCTTGACTGATTTATTTTAGGTTTTGTGTAGTCCACTGAGTTGTATTCCCTACAAACTGGATAAATTTGAACAATGGCTTAGCAGGGGGGACAAAAAGGTCCGCTACCCAGGTGTCCTATGTATTATGCTCAATTTGGGTAAACTCAATAAACATCTCAAAGACATCATGCCTATAAGTTCAAATTAATCTCTAAACACTCACTCAATGGATCAGTTCTTGCCAAATTTTGTGTGGTGACGAAAGCTTCCTTCAATGTTATTGGATTATCAGTTCCAGTTGTGCTGTGAAAAATTTGTGGGAATGTCGCGTTTGGATTTAGTTCCTTATCAACTGCAACTTTCCATGACGCTGCTATCGTCATGTTGATCACCTTTGACGTACAAAAATAAATCTTGTTAAAATCTTATCAAATTTTTTTGTTGGGGAAATTTTGTTACGGTATCAACAGGGATTATGTCCAGTGGATTTCCCTTTGCATGTTGGACTGTTCTGAATATTCCTTTGGCAATGTAGTACATGAATAGTGTTGTTGCACCCCAACTGTCAGTCCATCCAACTTTCGGTTCAGCCATACTTGCACCAACTGTACGAATATTCAAATTTTTAATCAATTTATTAAAGATTTTATTTCTAAATCTTACTCATTGATGGTCGAACAATTGAAAGTGGCAAATTTTTAGCCTCATTTTTAAGTAATTTCTCAGTCAAGGATTTCGTAAATGTGTACGTGTTGACGTGTTTACCAAGCAGAGCGGGAGTGAACTGTAAAAATTTAAAAATAAATTTAATTCTCGAGCTTGGAAACTAATTTTTAAGAACTTTAATTTTTTTAACCTTATCAATTGTCTTATCAGGAAGCCTCTCACAAAGACCAATGATGTCATGTGGATCATGTTCTGTTGGATAAATCTCTTCTTTAACGTCACGTAAAAACCAATTTGTGTAAGCTGTTGATACGTGAACAAATGACTAGAAAAAAAATATATTTTTGGAAATTTTTATCGACTTTTTTTTTGATTTTTTTAAGCATTTTTCTTATCATTTTATTTTGAGAGTCATTAATGCTTAGAAATTAAATTTGAGCAAAATGCTACATGTTGCTGAAACCTGATGTGAAGCTAGCGTAGTGGGTAGCATAATTTTTGGAACGGATTTTTTTGGATATCTTTTTAAATTTTTCATTTTAAATCCATTCCAAAAAAACTATCGGCTGATCTAGCATAGTTAAAGTACTGAGTTCTATTCTACCGGTGGGGTGCCAGTTTTGGGAACGATTACAGCACCACATCGGAATATTTTTTTATGTCAATCATTAAATTTCCAATATTCATGTAAATATCACACAGAAAAGACACAATATTAAAGCTAGAACCTTCTCAGACACCATTTAAAATCTACACTTCTCAAATGAGTCATCATAATTAATTAAACAAGTTACACTAAAATACACAATAATTCAGCAAGTCTTCAATATTTTAAACCACAAAAAAAAATAAAATAGCTACAAACCTTTAAATCCTTCATCTGCTTACTCAAACTCAACATTTCTCTAATTGACCTCAAATTTGTATTCACAGCGACGGTAAGGGGCTCATTAAAGTCAATAGTTGCAGCTGTATTTATCACAATTGACACTTTATCCTTCAGAATTTCTTGATCTGTCTTGGATATTCCTAATTCGAGCATCGACACATCGCCTTCAATTAATATAATTTTATTCAATGCTTGAGGATTTTGGTCACGCAACAAATCGAAAGCTGGTGATGATGTAATTTCCTCAAGTCGTTCATTTATGTTCTTGCCTTTCTTTGAACGACACAACAAATAAATATTTTCAATTCCTGGACATGAGCGGAGGAGCTTTTCGACTAGAACTTTGCCAACAAATCCCATTCCGCCAGTAATGAAGACACTTTTTCCGTCATAAAATTCAGGAATTGACATTTTTGGTTGAACTTGTGATTGCGTCATTATTATTTCAATTTTAAAAATTTACAGATTCTTTAATATTTTTTTACCAGAAACAAAAAATCGCTCAACTAGAATGACAATTTTTGTCTGCATCTGTTCTTTTATATTGTCCGAAAAATTGAGATTTTATTCCATTGAATGAAAATTCTCTGAGTGAGAGTTTCATTTTGAGCTTTTAACGAAAACTTAAAAATTTATCATGACAAGTTTTTTTAAAAAAATTGTTTTTGTATTGTGCTTTTTTCGTTAAGTTTTTGAAAAATATTAAGATTTTTCATTTATTTTTATCGATGTTCACAAATTCATAATGATTTTGAGTAATTAATAATTCAACACTATTTGTAAAAAAATGTTTTTTTTTGTCATAATTAAAGTAAAAATAATAATATATTTTTCGTACTTTGCTAAAATAAATAATTATAAAAAAAATTTCCCCTTCATGATATGCAAAAATTTTTTAATAAAAATAATTCTTTATTTTATGTTTTTACTTAATTTTAATTAGTTAGCAATGGCATGGGTGAATGAAGTGGGTCTAATAGAATCAGTACTTTGAAAAAAATTCAAAATTATTTTTTTTTCTTAGAAAAAATTTAGCAATAATATCAAGTAAATAAAAATACCTGGGACGGTTTCTTGTGTATAGCCATGGATATACCTTAGGATATATTAATTATTGTATGATACTTAGTATTCAAAGTTAAGTGAAAAGTTATTTTTGGGGGTGCAACCTAGGGCATACCATTGAAAATACCCCTAGGGTATGGGGTACACTCTAGGTATAACCACCGTAACCTGATTTACTAAGTAATAAATTATTTTATCTTTTATTTTTAGGCTCGCTAATTTATTTTTTCTAAAAATATCAAGTTTGTTATCATCCAGCTTAATGAAAAGTCTTTTGAATTTGATTTCTGGTTTTTGCTGATAAAAAATGTTTTGAAAAAGCAATTTATTTAAGTTTAGACTATTTTTGGTGCACAATTTTTACAAATATAGATTTTTATATTTTGATAAACTTTTTAAAATTTTTGTACTCATTTAATTTATTATTTCTGATTTTTTATCTTGCTTACATCTCTTGAGAATCATGCCAAGTGATCCTAGTGTTGCCACAGACAATGTCACAAGGGATCCCGTTACAAAATATTTGATATATTTTAATCTGTTTTTAAAAATTAAAATTTGAATAAAAAATTGCATTAATAACAGAAATTGTATACTATTTTAAGTATATTTAAAATTCAGCATACTAACTTTGTTATTTTGGCCATCGATAATGCTGGATCCTTAGGAATGTCCTTCATTATGTAATTCTTGACGCCAAAATAATAATCAGGCATGTAAGTCTTCCAATTTATTGTTTTTGGATCAAAATTGAATGTTTTTTGATCACTTCAGTTCATGAACTTCACGACATTTTTATAGTCTGATGTTCTGAATATATATGGAGTTTTGGATGCAAACCGAGCATCTCCATAACTCTTGAATATGAATTGATGAGCTTTCAGTGCTCTGTTGGTAAATTTTAAATACAAATTTTTTAAAAAAGGACTTTAAATTCAAAAATTTAATTTTACTTTGGTTTCTTTCCAAGAATCTTAGCTGCAATGTCCATCCAATAAGCAGGTAAGTAGTGTAAAAAGTAAACATCTAGGTCGAAAAGTAGATCTGTTTTATAAATTCTTGTCTTAGGATACCAGGTCACATCATCTAATTAAATAACAAAATAATTTTACCACATAATCTCAGCTAGCATTTACTTAAACTCACTCAATGGTTTAGTCCTTCCTAAATTAACAAAAGTGTCAATCGAATCTTTTAATGTTATTGGATTTTCATTCCCAGATGAACTATGATAAACCTGTGGAAATTTAATGTTAGCACCAGATTCTCGATCGTATGATGCCTTGCACGATGCAGCTATTGCTAAATTTATGACCTGTTAAGAGACAATATTAGGGTTTCTAATGTCTTGCTTGGTGTGGTAATATTCACCTTGTCAACTGGAATTATGTCAAGTGGATGCCCTTCGTAATGCTGGCAGCATCGAAATGCGCCTTTTGCAGCTAAATAGAGAAATAGTGTTGATGCCTAGGAGAAAATATATAATTTTTATTGAATTATTTGTTAGAAAAATTCCGTCTATCCAACTTACCCCCCAGCTATCAGTCCAACCAGGCTTTGGTTCACATGTACTTCCTCCAACTGTAAATATTTTTAAGAATTTAGCGGAATTAATTTTTTAAATTATTTATGTTCTCACCCAATGAAGGCCGAACTATACATGTAGGCAACTTTCCATTTTCAAGATGGAGGAGCCTCTCAGCCAACGATTTCGTAAATGTGTAGGTTGTGGTGTGTTTTCCGAAAAGGGTTGGTGTCATCTAGAAAATTTGATTTTTTTAAGGTTAGAATTGCATCTCTAATCAACTCAGGAGCTTACTCTGTCAATAACAGCATCAGGAAACCTCTCACATATTTCTATAACAGCATGAGGATCAAGTTCCGTTGGGTAAACTTCTTCTTTTACATCCATTGCAAACCAGTTTGTGTACGCAGTAGATATGTGAACAAATGACTAATAGAAAAATTTATTTATCAGTTTTAAGCTTACGGAATTAATTTACTTTGATCCATTTAATAACTTCCTAGACTTATGAGTCTGATAACGAATCGATTAAGATTTCAGTTTTCAAAAATAGTTTATCTTGTTTACAAGTATTACGAAAATTTGGAGCACACAGGAGATGTTCATTCGTAAAATATAATTATGTACACACCAGGGGAGTAGACAGAAAATTTGTGAAGGGGGGTATTTTTTTGTATGAACAAATTGAGACCAGAAATTTTTTGAATTTTTTTCCTCAAAAACCCTAGAAAATTGAAAAAAATGTTTAGAGGAAAGGTGGGGTTGGTACCCCAAATCCTTCCTAGCTACGCGCCTGGTACATACCTTTAAGTTTTTCATCCCACGAGCCAAAGTGATCAATTCCCTCATTGACCTCAAATTTGTATTTACAGCAACTTTTAGTGGTTCCGTAAAATTAATTGTTGCAGCTGAATGCATCACAATTGACACTTTATCCTTCAAAATTTCTTGATCTGTCTTGGATATTCCTAATTCGAGCATCGAAACATCGCCTTCAATTAAGATGATTTTATTAAACGCTTGAGGATTTTGGTCACGCAACAAGTCGAAAGCTGGTGATGATGTAATTTCCTCAAGTCGCTCATTTATGTCCTTGCCTTTTTTTGAACGACACAGCATGTAAATATTTTCAATTCCTGGACATGAGCGGAGAAGCTTTTCGACTAGAACTTTCCCAATGAACCCTAAACCGCCGGTAATAAAGACACTTTTTCCATTATAAAATTCAGGAATTGAAATTTGTGAATTATTTTTTGGTATTTCCATATTTTTTACTTTATTATATTTTTAACTTCACACGAAAGATCACTGAACTAAAATGACAACTCTTATCAATTGTAGCCCTTTTATATGTTCCAAAAAACTATAGCTCGATTTTAAGCTTTTAACGAATAAATTTTTCTTGACAAGTTTATTTTCAAAACTTATTATCACCATGTTTGTGCTGTGCTGTTTTTGTTTATTTTTGTTGACTTTGTAACTGAGCTCTGCGCATCAATATTATTGATTTTTTTTTGTAAATTTGTTAAATTAATGTTATGCAACATGAATTGTTTAAAAAAACTTTAAGCCTCTATAATATGCAAAAATATGAAAATTATCTATTTTCTAAAAACAATTTTTGGACAACTTACAATTAAAATTGATAATTTCAATTGATTTCTATTGATAAATGAGGGGGCATAAATATATGAAAGGAAGGGTCCTAAGAAATCCTTTGCCCACACTTATCTCTGGGGTATCCAAGTAGGAAAGAAGGGATAGGGTACTCTAGGATGTACCCTACCTAACCAGGGTAGGGTAGCACAACCAGAGTATAACCAAAAACCAACCCGTGATCAACCTGCATTTAATAGTGGATTTTATTTTTTAGCAAAATTTTTATTTAATGATGTGCTTTAATTTAACGTATTTAAAATATTTAAAAATGTGCTAAACTTCAAAGCTTTTAAAAATAAAATTAAAGCAATTTTTCTAATTTTTCTCTTTACTAATAAATTTATTCCTTAAAAATTCTTGAACTTCTAAGCCTCCATTTGTCCACAGCAATAGCAGCCCCGTTGCACTTGTTGAAAGTTTGAGGAAGTAACTTGCAAATTTTAGTCTCTTCAGTCTTCTTATTGATGATGAAGAACTCAAAACTTTTTCTTTCACGACAAACTTTTTGATTCCAAAATAATAATTTTCCATGTATTTCCTCCAATTTATTGTCATTGGATCGAAATTGTAGATTTTCTTGTCACTCTCATTCATGGAATTCAAAATATTTTTATAATTTGATGTCTGAAATTTGTGAGGCGTTCCTGACACAAAAATGGCTGAACAATAATTCTTGAAGAATGAAGTTTGTAGCTTTGCTGCTCTGTTGTTAGTTTTGAAGGTTAGTTTTTAAATTTTTATAATTAATGAATTTAAAAATATTACCTAGGGTTTTTTCCAATCAAAATTGAAGCAAAATCAATTATATATGCAGGCATAATGTGTGTTAAAATCGTATCAGCAGTGAAAAGAAACCTTGATTTATAAATTCGATGTTGTGGATACCAGGAAACACTTTCTTTTGAGTAAATTAGTAATTAAAATCAATGCTATAATTAGACCTTGGTCTGGGTGCTTGGTGTAACATAGGATAACCTCTGGGGTATACCGTCATGGTATCCCAAGCTATACCCCTAGTTGAACTCCAGGGAGCTAGTTTCTAGGGCCACCTCACTGTGGGTAGAAGGTAGGAATAAGGTAGGGTAGGGTACCCCTTGTAGCCCTAGAAACTGACCCCAAAAACACTCCCAACCAATGAAAATCGGCACCAAAATTAAAACTAACCAAGAGGATGGTGTCTTCCATGCAGCACAGACCAGTCTGTAAGTTCGTTCCATTTAAGTGGATTTGTAGCACCAGAAGAAATGTGATAAACTTGAGGAACTGATGCATTTGAACCTGAATGTCTGTCCAATGCTGTCTTCCATGCTGCTGCAATTACCATGTTCGTGACCTTTTGAAAAAGGATTTATGTTTAAAAATATGAAATAATTTGAAAATTTTACAATAAGCTACCAAGTCAGCTGGTATGAGTTCACATGGTCCAAATTTATCAGCGACTAAGCTTGCTCGAAATAATCCCTTGGCCATCATGTAGATATAGATGGAGACTGCCTAGAATTTAGATATAAATTAATTCCTTTGATCTTTGGAATCAATAATCGGTTTTTACAGCCATATTGTCAATATATCCAACTGATGGTTCTGACATGCTCGCACCAACTAAAAAATATTGCAAAAAAAACAATTTTTGAGTCTGAAAATGTTCATGTTGAAGGCTTACCCATCGACGGTCTCACAATAGCAACAGGTAAGTCCTTTGCATCACTCAACAACAAATTTTCAGTTAAAGCTTTCGTAAATGTGTACGTGTTGACGTGTTTGCCCAGAATGCTTGGAACCAACTGAAAATTTTGTGAATAATTTTAAATAATTACTTTTGATATTTTTAAATTGATAAAAAAAATTATATGCTTACTTGATTCGCGGCCTCGTTAGGTATCATATTCATCATTTCCAATATTTTGTGTGGACTTATTTCAGTTGGTTTAATTTTTTCTTCCACGTCAATGTCAAACCAGTTTGTATATGCCGTCGAGATGTGGACAAATGACTGAAAATATTATGAATTATTACGAATGCTTCAATCTAAAGTTAAAAGCCAGGCTTACATTCAGATTTCTCATTTCTTTCCCTAATTTGATCAACTCCCTCATGGATCTCAAGTTTGTATTTACAGCAATACTCAAATGCTCATTAAAATTGATTGTTGCAGCCGAATGCATCACAATTGATACTTTATCCTTCAGAATTTCTTGATCTGTCTTGGATATTCCTAATTCGAGCATCGAAACATCGCCTTCAATTAAAATTATTTTATTTAATGCTTGAGGATTTTGGTCACGCAACAAATCGAAAGCAGGCGATGATGCAATTTCCTCAAGTCGCTCATTTATGTCCTTGCCTTTCTTTGAACGACACAACAAATAAATATTTTCAACTCCTGGACATGAACGCAGGAGCTTTTCGATGATTAATTTGCCTAGAAAGCCAGTTCCACCAGTAATGAAGACACTTTTGCCATTATAAAATTCAGGAATTGAAAGTTGAAGGTTGATTGATGATAAGTCCATTTTAAATTTTGTAGCTGAATCCAAAAATTATTCTGAACCCAAAATGAAATATTCAGGTTTATTTATAATTTTTCAGATAATATTTAAAGCATTTAAAAAGTAATTAATGTTTATCTTTTGGAAAATCAAATTTTCATTGTTATTAAAAATCGTTTAAGTGACATCACGATTTTCAACTAAGCTGTATTTTCCTAAATAAACAGCACAGCTGACAGTTTAATGAAGGGATTTTCATTTTCAAAATTTAAAGAATTTTCTTTATTATAATTTATTCAAAATAAAAATAAATTAATTTATAATAATTGATTTAAATTAATTTAAAAACATTATTTGAAGGTTAGCTTCACCAAACCTCGCATTTGTGAACTGGATTCATTCGTGAACCTATTTTTGAAGAAAGATAAATAAATTTAATTTTTAATAAAAAATAAATAAATATTTTGCTTACCAATTGGACAGTTGAAGTCTTTCGAGAATTCCTTCATATTACTCAATGGTCCCAAAACTCTGTAAGGTCCTGGTGAGTGCACATTTGTTGTGATTGCTACTTTTAGTGCCTCTGCAGAAATAAGTTAATTATTTATTACATTAGTTTTTGTACAGAGCTGCATATCAGCCTTCCAACAAATGTCTAATTTAAATCAGTACAGCATCCAGGATTTTTTTGAGAGGGTTGAACACCTTCCTCCCTAGATACACCACTGAAAGCATCTAAGCCACTGATTTTGTATAATATTTACCAGGTCTATGTACCGCGCACCAAGTTTGTGCAGTTGAAATCCAGAACAATTGATTTGGTGTGTATTTTAATCCAGGAAGTTTCTGTTCCTGTCCGTGTTTAGCAATAAACTTTTGATATGCATGGTACGCTTCCTTAACTCCACCTGATTAATTAATAAAAAATTAATAAAATTTTCGACAAAAATCAGACACAACTCACCATTGTCAGCAATATTTTCACCTTGTGTGTTGATTCCATTCAAGCTCAGCTTCACATTTGGTTCTGTGTAGTTGCCATACTGCTCGATGATACAACGAGCTTTCTCTAAATAAGCTTTTTTGGTTTCTTCTTCCCACCAGTCGACCAAGTTTCCATCTAAATCGAATTGACGACCCTAAATGAAGAAGATTGAGATCTTAGAAGCTATTTGAGAATTAATTCCTGATGGTTGATAGTCAGCCACTCAAAAATTACCTTATCATCAAAACCATGAGTAATTTCATGTCCAATAACAACACCGATAGCACCAAAGTTTAAATAACTTGGACGATCAGCTGAGAAGAAGTGGCCTTGTAGAATACCAGCCGGAAATCCTGAAAAAAATATTTAGAAGGATAAAAACAGACTAAGAGCATGCTGCTCTTAGCCCTGCTCTAGGGGTACCCTTACCTATCAAAGTGGTATCCCCAACCTACCCTAGGGTACCACGCCATAGAAACCAGTACAAGAGCAAGGTCAGAGCATGCGTGGTAAGCTTATTTAAGATTAAATACTCTTTGAGAGCACCTTTTATGTCTGTAAGTGATACATCGGTTTCAACTTACCAATACTATTCTTATTAGGTGAATAATATGCATTGACAATAGCAGCACCAGAATGACTGATCCAGTCTGTCTTATTTACAGGTTCACGGAGCTTTTTAAATGATCGATAAGTTCCAAACTTGTTTACATTCAAAATTGACTCAAAATACAAATTTTCATCGACATTAACTGGTTTGTAATAGTCAATAAGTTTTTCGTCATCCATCAACTCATCTGGATATCCAATATGATGAGTCATGTTCTTAGCTTTTGATAATGCAGCTGCTCTGGTTTTTTCATCCATCCACGGAACTGACTCTAATATTTCCACAAATTCTTCCCTAATTGATTCGACCATTTCCAGTGCAGCTGCTTTTGAATCTTTCTTGAAATATTTACGGACATACAATGCACCAGTTGCTGCACCTAAACTTCCAGAAGCAACGCTGATGCATTCCTTCCAACGTGGCGGTTGCTCTTGTTTTCCGCTCACTGCTGCACTGAACTGCAATCTTCGTATTTTGAGTTCTTCAGTCAAGAGTGATGTTGATGCTACTGTCATTCTCCACATGACGTAGTTTGCAATGGTTCTGTGGGGAGGGAGTATAAAAAGTTTTTAAAGGGTTAATGAGATTCTTTAGAAAAAAAATTCAGATAAGCTAGTTTCTTTTTGCTCAATTGAAGCTATTTTGGGCCGTGTAAAGCTCATTTGGGTCGAGTGAGGCACATTTGGGTCAAGAACAAGCAATAAAGACTCAAAATAGAACATATCTGCTAAGTTCGTACCTTTTAGGTGTTTTCTCCAAAAGAGGTCCTAAAGCATCAAAGAAGCTGAGTACACTGACATTGATGATCTCATCCTCAGTCACTTGGCTTACATTTGGTAAAATTGCATTGAAATATTCGAGCTAAAATGGAATTTTTTTTCATTAGCCTCAATTCTTCTTGGTTCTGAGATCAACTAACTTACCCAATTATTAAATGGATATTTAGCTTGAACATCCTTGATTGTCATAGCATTATAAAGACCAGTTACATTCCTGCGCTTCTCTTTTGGTAGACAAATCTAGAAAATCAATAATAATGTCATGATTCTTGAAAATATTAGAAAAATCTTACATCAGCCAACGCAAACTCAAAGTCAAGAACATCTTTCATCTCTTTTTCAGCAATTTTTCTATCAGCTCCATACAAAACAGCTAAGTCAACTTGATATGAATGATAAGCTTGAACAATTGGACTTTCAAGACCTTTTGTCAGATATTCACGACTTAGTCCTAATGCAGTTTGATCGATCTAATTTGGAGAAAGATAGAGAATAATTTAAACAAAAAAAAACAAAGGCAGCTTACATCCACAAGACGCTTAGTTGTGTTCTTTAGATCAATATCGATGGAAAAGTCAAAGATATAATCAGTTGAATAGCCGTGCTTATTGAAATTTATCACTGACTGTTGCCATGTCCATTTTGATTCATTCCATGCATCTCCTTTTATTACAGGCCATCCACCAAGTTCTTCGTGAATATCAGTCAATGGTTTTAAGCCTCGTTTCTCAATAAGTGCTGAAAAGAGAGAAAATTATTTTAAAAAAAGTTATCAAAACTTGAAATGTGTCCTACTTTTGTTCATGCATGCTTTATAGATCTTTTTGATATTCTTGAAAGGTTCAATGTCATTGACATTAATCGGTGATGTGATGATCGTCTTGAGCTGTTCCTTCAATTTGTCGCTTACAACACTAAATGAACCAACTGATGTCTTGTCTTCGGGAATGACTGCGTTCTTGATAAATTGATTGCAGCTGTAAGGTTGTTAAAAATAGTTATTTTTATTTAGTAATGCAGGGACCGGTTTCTAGGGCTACTTGTGGTTACTAGGGTAGGTGGGGTACTCCTAGGGTAGGATTGTAGGGTGGTACCCATAGGTTACCCCTAGGGTAGAGTAGTGTAGCCCCAGAAACCGACTCCAGGTCAGTGGGGTAGTCAATGATTTTGTGTCTTTTTATATGGAATCTTAAGCCTCTTTTTGCAAGATACCATTCCAAATGCGGTACGAAATTGATCAAGAGTCAGTTCATCAGTTCCACATCCTTAGACTGACCTAACCAACCTTACCTGAATTTATAAAAATCATCACATGGCTCAACTTCTTCGTCAATCTTTTTCAATATTTTAGATGCAGCATGGACACATCCTGGTGTTAAGCAGATGTCATGATAGGGATTTGACGTTTTTAATTTAGGTTCGCTGGCTTCAGCTGATAAAATGTTGATTTTTGGTGAATTAAACGCATCAGCTCCATTCAACAGCATGAACACTGCAACATAAATAACCCAAATCATGACAAACTTTGAATATTTCATCCAACCTCGATGCCTGAGTATAAGAAAAAATACAAAAAGAAATGAAGATTGATAGGAAAGTAAACAAAAATTGGGTAACCCAAAATAACAGAATGTATTCCTGTTTATTTTTATCTTTCCTCTTTTTGTGGTCGTTCGTTCACTTTTGACTTAAATAAGAACGCATGTGCCATTTACGATAAACATCAAACTGTTACAATGATCCAGTTTGAGATGGCAATTTATATCTCATTCACTTTACGAATGAGAATTTTATGGAAAAATCTAAGTTTTTATGTTAAAAAATTATTTTTACCTTACAGCAGATCCAGTCATTATGAAATAATTGTTGATGTAAAAGTTGGACTTTAAGTTTACTCTTTTCGATTATCTAATGTAAAGTCAACAAACTTGTTTAACTTAGGTAATAAAAAATAATTCTGAAGCTACTTATTTTTTGTAATTTAATTTATTCTTAAAATCTAACTTTTTTAATCAATTGATGTCTTTTTTAAGTTCCACAGCCACAGAGCCCTCAACAACCACACGACGTGTATGGTCGATGTTTAAAAAAGAACTAGAAGTAATGATTTTCAACGATCAAGACTTTATATTGCTTAACATTTTGTGTTTCTGTGCTCAATGTGAGCATTTCTCTCATTTCCAATGTGAAAGCAAGTTTTGATGTTGTTATTCTTTTCTCTCGTTGCTTACTCATTGAGAATGTCAACCTGACCTAAGGTGAGGTGCAATACATTCTGGTCTTAATTTACAATATAATAATGAATAATTCCCGAGCAGCACAGTGACGAGAATATTTGAATTTTAATAATTTTGGATTATTTTCGAACGCTACATGACAATAGAAATGTCTAGGGTATACCGAGTAACCGGTCGAAGAAGAAGTTAAAAAAGAAAATTAAAAAAAATTCTTAGGTTTACCCTAGGCCATACCCCAAGGGTTACCATGGGTATACCCTAAAGTAGGCCCCTGCTATTACAAGCTACAAAAAAATCAATTTTTGTCTCACCTTTTCCTAGAACTCTGCATTATACTGGAATACTTTATACTGGACTCTTGTACTCGATAAATACCAATAATTAATAATAATTAATAATCGATATGCCAATAATTTTTGCACGCACCTAGTAAGCGATCAACTTGTGAGATGTGCTTCTCGTGTTAAGTGTTTAAAATAAATTTATCATGAAGATAAAAAGTAAGGATATATTTAAAACTAACGGGAATTTTATTACCTGAAAAAATTGGTACAAGCAATAAAACACATCGAAAATCTTAATTAACAATACTCAAAATATGAACAACTGGAACCTGTAATTTTTTCTGTAAAATAACATAATATGATAATAAAATAATTTGTTAAATCATTAAAATTTTATTATTTTAATTATCTACAAAACAACTAAAGAATTTTTGTTGAAAAAAATTGTAAATTGACCTAAATTGCATCAATGTCAAGCAAATTCTACCAAATTTGGCACTTGTTGGTGGGATTCATCGGTGAATCTGTTGAAAAATCACAAATATTTATCCAGAATTAATTATAGTTTGAGGATAAATTAACAATTCATTATCAATGGCTTATGAAGGGTTTCTGATGCCAAAAGCTTAATTTCAAATTTTTACGTCCAACTGTTAAGCCACTGCTTAGCATCAATAATTCTGATTCTGATCTTACCAACAGGACAGTTAAAGTCTTTTGAGAATTCCTTTAAATTCCTATATGTTCCCAAAACTCTGAATTGTCCAGGCGAATGTATACTTGTTTTGATAAATCGACTCATTTCCTCTGTAATAAAATTTACATAATTAAAGTTCAGGGGTCATTCATGGGAGAGGAGGGGGTCTGACATTGTATAAAACTTTCAATGATAGTTTTGTGACAGGGGAGGAAGTGGGTCTAAAAATCTCCAAGAGGATACAAAAGTGAGAAGTTTGAATAATATTTTCCTTACCTGGTCGGAACACAGAACACCAAACTTGTGCTCCAGATATCCAAAATAGCTGACTAGGTGTGTACTTTAACCCAGGAAGTTTCTGTTCTGGTCCATATTTTGTTATGTACTTTTTATATGCATGATATGCCACCTTGACACCAGCTTAATCAAAATGGTTATTAAAATTGACAAGAATCAGAACAAAAACTCAAGACTCACCATTGTCAGCGATATTTTCTCCCAGAGTATTTTTACCATTTAAATAAATATTTACACTTGGTTCTAAGTAGTTGCTATATTGCTCAACGATGCATTTTTGCTTTTCTTCAAAGGCTTCCTTTGTTTCATTCTTCCACCAGTTGACCAACAATCCATCTAAATCGAATTGACTTCCCTAGAAATATTTTTAAATTTAATAATTTTTTTTTAAAAAGTCCTATCAGTCATCCCCTCAGTCCGTACTTCTGTCTATCACATACTAACCTGATCATCAAATCCATGTGAGATCTCGTGTCCCATAACAGCTCCAATTGCTCCATAGTTCAAATAACTGGGACGATCAGATGCAAAAAAGCGACCTTGTAGAATTCCAGCTGGAAAGCTCATAACATTTTTGGTCATGTCATAGTATGCATCGATTGCTGCTGCTCCATACCAATTTTTCCAATCCGATTTTATGTATGGTTCTCGAAGTTTCTTTAAACCGTTGTTAGTTTCAAAAGACCAAATGTTAAGAACTGACTCTAAATAATTATTCTCGTTAATATTTAATGGTTCATAATATTCAATGAGTTGACTGTCGTCCATCAATTCTTTTGGATGTCCAATAATGGTTAGCATATTTTTGACCTTTAATGTTGCAGAAAATCGAGTTGCTTCATCCATCCATTTCACGCTATTCAAAATTGCTTCAAATCTTTCTTTAATTACGTTCGTCATTTCCGTTGCGATTTCCTTTGATTCATGATTGAAATACTTTCGGACATACAATGCACCAGTTGCAATTGGAAATGCTTTTGATACTAAATCCATGCATTCCTTCCAACGAGGCTCTTCTTTTGGTGTTCCAGATAAAAATTTATTGTAAAGTAATTCACGGTTTCTGATTTCTTTTGATAAAAATATTGATGACGATTCTGTGGCTCTCCAAAATATGTAGTTTGCGATTGTTCTGAAGAAATTTTGGAATTTAGTTTGTTATTTAGGTTTTTGGAAAATTTTTGACTATTTATTTACCTTTTAGGTGTTTTTTCTAACAATTCTGCCAGTCCACTAAAAAAACTAGGCACGCTGACATTAATGATCTCATCTTCAGTCACTTGACTAACGTTTGGTAAAAGTGCATTGAAATATTCAAGCTGAAATAAAAAATTTCATTATTTTGATGCTTTTAACTAAATTTTTCTACTTACCCAATTATTATACGGATATTTTGCTTGTAGATCCTTAATTGTCATGATGTTATAAAGGTCATTAAAGTCTCTGCGATCTTCTTTTGGAAGAGATATCTGCAAAATATATTTTTCGAAGTATTTGTTTTTTGAGATTATCAAAAATTTCTTACATTAGCCAAAGCAAATTCAAATTCAAGAACTTCCTTCATTTGTAATTCAGCACAAATTTGTCTAGCACCATATAGAACTGCTGAATCAACTTGATAGGAATGATAAGCTTGAACAATTGGGTCATCAAGTCCCTTTATAAGATATTCATGACTGGGTAACAATTCTGGTTGATCGATCTGTGCAGAAAGAATGAAAAATCAAAAGAAGTTATGAATAATTTATACAGATAATGAGGCAAGGTAGGTACATTTACCCCACCTGACACACTCAGGTAGTTACCACGTACCAGGTAGCCCTAGAAACCAGTCTTAGAGCATACCCTATATTGAGGTATCATTGACTGTACCTTAAGCATCCCACTTAAATATAAGTTTGCACAAAAAATCTCAAAAACTCAACTTACTCGAATCATTCGCTTAGATATGCTTCTATAATCATTATCAACTAAGAATTCAAATAAAATATTGGAAGAAAATCCTCGCTTATTAAAATCTTTTATTGACTGTTGCCATGACCAATCTGATCCATCCCATGCACCACCTTTGACGACAGGCCATCCGCCGAATTCTTTATGAATGTCTATCATTGGTTTCAAGCCTCGTTCCTCAATAAGTCCTGAAAATGGGGGAAATTATTGAATGAATTGTAGAAAAGTAACAACTTGACTTACCTTTGTTCATGCAAGCTTGATTAAATTTCTTCAAATTTCTAAAAGGTTTGATGTCAGCTTCCTCAATTGGCGATGTGATGATTGTTTTTATTTGATCGATTAATTTGTCACGGGTTTCGCTGAAAACGTCGACGTGTGCTCGGTCATCAGGGATGATTGTCTTATTTATGTAACGGTTACAGCTGTGAAGTTGAAGACAAAATCCATTAATTTTGTTTAATTTCATTTTTTCCGTCAATTACCCTCAAAATTCACAAATCACAGAAATTTTTTACCTGAACTTGTAAAAGTTATCACATGGATCAAGTTTTTCATCCATTTTATCTAATATTGCTGCTGCAGCATTGACACAACCTCGTGTGCTGCAGATATCATCACTTGTGGTTGATCTTGCAGTCGTGGTCGTAATGTTATCAGCTAACTCAACATTTCGGAAATTTCTGACCCTTATGGCAAGGTTCATTGGTGTTAACAGAACTATTATTCCAATATTTATAAGCAGAAACATGACTGAACACAAAAATTTATCTTTGGACTAGCACTTAACAGTAAAATTTAATTCATTCACCAGCTACTTAACTTGAGCTCACATAAAAACTGAATGCACTTATTCTCTGACCAACTTTCCTTTATTTACATTTTTTAATGTCTGCGCTTGTTGTTGCTTAAAGTGTAAATATGTCCAAAATGCTGATGCTTATTTTTGTAAAATTATGCTGACGAATATGCAACTGTACAGTATTGTTTTTGAACATGTTTATTATGTAATTTTAGAGAAAAAGCTACAATTCATGTCTAGGGTGACCATCTGCTTATTATTTTGGGACACTTCCTTACTTTTTTCATTGAAATTAACAAAAATGAACTTTATTTGCAAGGAGCCATTCACAAATGTCACTCAAAAAACTACTTTTTCGAGCCCCCCCCTAAAGTATGACGTAATTTGCTAACAACCCCTCAAAAAAACTCATAACATATTTTTATTCAAATTTTATTCAGTTTCAATTTTTCAATATTTTAAATCACACTTAAGGGGTCGTTCATAAATGACGTCACACAAAAAACGAGATTTTAAGGCCACTCCCCCTTTTTTAACGTCATTTATGAACGCCCTTACCAGACCTCACATTTGTTTTTTGGATTCATTGCAGAACCTTTTTTTGAAGAAAAAATAATAATAATTGATTTAGTATGAAAAATTTATTAATTTGTCAGTTTCAACTTACCAATTGGACAGTCAAAATCATTTGAGAATTCCTTCATATTGCTCAGTGGACCAAGAACTCTAAATTGTCCAGGAGAATGTTCGTCCACTGTTATATAAAGCTTCATCGACTCTATTATAAAAATAAATGTCTTAAAAAACCTGCAGAAAATTGAGATCATTTTCCCAAAAAGAGGATTCTGACCTCCCAAACCCTCCCCTGAATAAACCCATTTCAATAAAATCTCAACTTACCAGGTCTGTACACCGAACACCATGTTTGTGCTTCTGAAATCCAGAACAATTGATTTGGTGTGTATTTTAATCCAGGAAGTTTCTGTTCCTGTCCATTTTTAGCAACAAACTTTTGGTATGCAAGATAAGCTTCCTTAACTCCACCTGATTAATTAATAAAAATTCAATAAAAATTTAGACAAAAATCAGACACAACTCACCATTGTCAGCAATATTTTCCCCTTGTGTGTTGATTCCATTCAAGCTCAGCTTCACATTTGGTTCTGTGTAGTTGCCATACTGCTCGATGATACAACGAGCTTTCTCTAAATAAGCTTTTTTGGTTTCTTTTTTCCACCAGTCGACCAAGTTTCCATCTAAATCGAATTGACTTCCCTAAGTGGGGATTAAAGAAAAATTGAACATTTCTTACTTTTTTTACAATTTAGGGGTCGTTTGCAAATTAGGACTCTAAATCGTGACCTAATTAAAACTACTTTGTAAATTTTTTATTTAAGAATTCCTCTAGTCCAGATATTTTTGATAGAGGAACTCAATCATTTGGATAGCCTAGCCATCAATGATTGACATCTTACTTGATCATCAAATCCATGAGTAATTTCATGTCCAATAACAACACCAATAGCTCCATAGTTCATATAACGTGGACGATCAGATGAGAAAAGGTGGCCTTGAAGGATTCCAGCTGGAAATTCTAGTAAAAAACACATTTTAGCTAATAATTTTCAATATTACAGATTTCTATTTACCAATACTGTTCTTAGTTGCATCATAGTAAGCATTAACGACACTCGCACCAGAAAAATATCTCCAATCTGATTTATTAAATGGCTCGTAAAGAACTTCGAAACTTCGATCAATTTCAAATCTTTTAGCATTCAAAATAGACTCAAAGAAATTATTTTCATCAACATTAAGCAGCTTGTAAAATTCAACAAGTTTACTGTCATCCATCAACTCATTCGGATATCCAATGTTGTAAATCATTTTTCTCATTTTTGACTGAGCTGCCTCACGAGTGTTTTCATCCATCCACGGAACTGCTTTTAAAATTGCTTCAAATTCTTCTATTATTGATTCCATCATTTCTTGCGCAATGTCTTTTGAGTCTTGTTTGAAATATTTACGGACATAAAGAGCTCCAGTGGCGATTGGTAGATTTTGAGATGCCAGATCCAAACATTCCTTCCAGCGAGGTTCATCTTCTTGCTTTCCAGTCATTACTTTTGTATACAAAAGTTTACGATTTCTGATTTCTTTGGTCAGGTAAGTTGAGGATGATGATGTGACTCTCCAGAAGATGTAGTTTGCGATAGTTCTATAAAAAATATTAGTGATTGAGTATCAGGGTCCGGTTGCTTGGTATACATTAGGGTATACACTACTCTTAGGGGTAGCATAGGCTAGGGTATACCCTAGTATATCGGTACCCTGTGCCATACCCCTGGGGTATACTACTAGGGTTACCGAGCAACCAGCCCCAAAAGTGGTTTTTTGTGCTCATTATTGGATGAGATACAGATATTATTGATTTCTTACCTTTTCTTCGTTTTCTCTAAGAGTGATTTTAAGCCATCCAAAAAACTAGGCACACTAACATTAATGATCTCATCTTCAGTCACTTGACTAACGTTTGGTAAAAGTGCGTTAAAATATTCAAGCTAATTTTTGAATAAAATAATTTTGTGAGCATTTTGACCTGATTGCGAATACTTTAGACACATGACATTCTTGCTACTCACCCAATTATTGTACGGATATTTTGCTTGTAGATCCTTGATTGTCATTGAATTATAAAGAGCATTAGAGTCCCTGCGTTCCTCTTTTGGAAGAGATATCTACAAAATTTAGACTTTTTATATTTATTTTCAGGTTATATATGAAAATTTTCTTACATTAGCCAAAGCTAATTCAAATTCAAGAACTTCCTTCATTTCCTTCTCAGCACGTTTTTGATCAGCTCCATACAGAACTGCTGAATCAACTTGATATGAATGGTAAGCTTCAACAATTTTGTTCTTCAGTCCTTCTATTAAGTATTCTCGATTGAGTCCAAACATTGGTTGATCAATCTAAATTTTTGAGGATTATTATCAATCATTAATATAATAGACTAGTAAAATCTGTCAATCTTTCAGAATGATTTGTGATTTTATGATCAACTTACACTAATCATGCGCTTGGTTGTGTTTTTTAAGTCAAGTTCAACGGAAAATGTAAGAATGTAATCTGTTGAGTAGCCACGCTTGTTGAAATCTTTAATTGACTGTTGCCATGTCCATTTTGATTCATTCCATGTATCTCCTTTTATGACAGGCCATCCACCAAGTTCTTCGTGAATATCAGTTAGTGGCTTTAAGCCTCGTTCCTCAACAAGTGCTAAAAGTTGGGAAAATTGAGAAAAAAATTGCCAAAAATTGAAAGTTGACTTACTTTTGTTCATGCAAGCTTGAAACAGCTTTTTGATATTTTTGAAAGGTTTAATGTCATTGACATTAATCGGTGATGTGATGATTGTCTTGAGTTGTTCCTTCAATTTATCACCGATAACACTAAATATATTTACGGATGATTTGTCGTCAGGAATGTTTGTATTCTTGTTGAACTGATTGCAGCTGTTAAATTAAACTGTAATTAGTACTGTATGATCAGAGTTATACTAATGATCCCGAGCTGAATTGCTCTCCAAATTCCTGAGGTAGCACTAAGGTAGTCACCAATTTGATGTTGACGACTACATAACATCCATTTGAATGATTCATAGAGTGCAACCTTGGAAACTTGAATTTGTCAATGCTGCTCAGTTGTAATTGTTTAAGGAAAATATTTTGCCAAACCTGAATGCAAAGAAGTCATCACAAGGATCAACATTCTCGTCAATTTTTTCAAGAATTTTAGCAGCAGCACTAATACACCCTGGTGTTAAGCAAATGTCATCACAAGTTTTGCATTCTTTGGACTCGATTTTGCTTTCGATAGCTTCAGCAGTTCCAGTTGATATTGTTAGAAAAATTATCGAAATATTGATGATCAAGAACATGATAAAAACTTCCGAACTTGAACGGTTCCTCAGCGAAAAATGATTTCTAGTTAAAATTTAAACAATTTTCAAAAACAAACTGAATATTGTTGACAAAAAAGATTAAAAGAAGTATGTCGCGTAAATAATTCCCACTTTTATACTTTCATTTTTTGTGTGTAGTCACTTTTGTGCTGTCACTTTTTACATGCAGGGACGTAGCCAGGAATTTTTCACAGAAACCAGGGCCGTATTCAGGGGAGGACTTTTGAGGTCAAGAAATCCCAAAACCCCCTAAATTTTCCCGTCAATATCCCTCGCCCTCTCTAAAAATTTCTGGATACGCCCCTGGTCCATACTTTTGCTTATATAACACTAACAAAGAGTTACGAGGCAATCAATCACAACAAATGTCAAACTAGTTCATTAAAATATTTTATTACAGATAATTTGTTGACACATTTTTGCATTTAAACATTACACTTACTTCACAACTGTCTGAGTCATCGTTGAGAGTCTTCTGTTTTACAGGTTAATTAAAATTTCAAATGACTTTTTTTAAATAAAAAAAAAATATCACTAATATTTAATTTTTTGGGTCAATTAAATCAGATTTTACAAAAACGAATACATCAACTTTATAAACAATATTATTATTATTATTATTATTATTTATTTCCAGCTTATATTAAGGAATTTATTTATTTTCTTTAGTACTTGTTAACCACAAGTTATTATGCCTGTGGTTACAACAGAACTGAATAAAATAATATTCACCTTTTGATTGTTTTGTTTTGCTTTGCGTTTTTCTCACTTTAAACTAAACAAGCTAGAAGAATCATATTGAATCTTCAAAAATATAAACAACATTTTTTCTAATAAACTGCTTAAAATTTATTTTTAAAGGTTAATATAAGCAATAATTTTGCAATCAGCATTGATCATAATAATAATAAATGTGTTATGACGGAGAAGGTGTGTCTCTCTTTTGAATATTTAAGATATCAGGGGTGTATCAACGGGGGTCTAGGGGTCAAACCCCTCCACCATATTTTTTTTTTAAAATAAAACAATAAAAATTTAAAAACGGTTATGGACCCCTCCCAAAAAAATTCCTTGATACACCCTAGTTTTGACAGTTTGATACCCCCTAGTTTTGGTTTTGAAATGGACAGAATAGAAAATATGCTAAATAACATTTTGATGTAAATTTAATTTTTTTCGACGAAAAATCCGAGAATTTTTAAATTTGAACTTAATTTCTTTATGCTTGACATTTTACTGAGCATTAACTTTGGTCGGATGTGGTGAAATATGAATAATTTTATTGTAGTTTTGCATGTTGTGAATTATCACGTCTTACTCATTAAAAATTAAACATTAATTTGATTACAATGGAAACAGTTTTTTTAATTTAATTAAAAAATATTGAAAATTTATTGCACAGTTAAAAATTGAAGTTCTCTTACGACTGTTCATTATATTGTAAATTTTAGTTTCGAAGGATAAAACCGGGACATGTCTAGGGTTACCAGACATTTGCAAGAAAAATAGAGGACATCCCCCATGTCGACTAGTTTTATTCATTTTCTGGACGAAGTAGAATATTACAAATCTTTTTAAATTTTTGAAAAATGAAAATAATAGATGACAGTCCTCTGAAATACCAAGCAGATGGTCAGCCTAGACATGTCTCGCTTTTCGATCAAAAACCAATGGATGGTGAGCACACCTTTGCATCATTAAAATTTAACTAGGATTACGAATTTGTATAAGAATGCTCATATTTGCCATTAGCGTCAGAATTATCTAAAAATAAAAAATTATATAATTTCGTAATGTCTGTCAGACAGTAGGTATGATGTCTCTCCATGTGCCTGTATGCATAAGCACCCCTCATCTCAGAATACTAAGAAACTCGAAAAATCCTTTTATTTTGTTTTCCATCATGCTTTTATGGGGTCTATAGCAGTTACAAATTTTACTTACACCAGCAAAATAAGCCTTGTTTATCCTTGCCCCGCTTAAATTTTTAAACTCAATGGGTTGAACAATGATTTGATTTTGAAGTGATTTTATTGCAATTTGACATTCATTGTCAAGATTTTCATCATCAATTTGGTTAATCTTTGTAATGGTGTTTTCGACCTGGAAGATGCAAGAATTTTTGTGAATAAATGCCTAATGTTGCTAGTATTCGATGGCTTTGTACTAGTTGCTGATAGTAACAGGCAAGGTATATCTGATTGTGGATATGCTCAAACATGCGACCTTGAGCTGGTTACCCTATGGTATCTCTAACTACTCTATCCCAACACTCCACTTGAGGTACTCTAAGGCAGGGTAAGTGGGGTACCATAGGGGTTTCCCAACGTACCTATGGATGGGTTTTTGGTAGGGTAGGATTTTTTTAGTGTTACCCGGGGTATCTGGCTCCGAAACAATCCAAATGAATCATATCTCAACCTACCAGTTCATCAACTCTCTGACAGCAAGATGTCATGAAGAAGATTATGAAAAATCCAGACAGAATGAGGAAAAGTACGTCTGAAAATATTTTAGTTTAATTATAGAAAATAATGTTAGTTAAAAAATCTTACCAATCATAATGACCAATGTGATTTGTTTTAATACATAATAAATATTAATAGCGATATACAGAAGTGTTAAAATCCACATAATTTCGCCCAACTCAAGTAAATTTTTGGTAAAGAACATGAAATAATTAACTTTGTCGGTCATTTTGATGACACAAATGTAGGATCTTTTAATTTGATAAATTTTACACAACAAAATCTTTTTATTGTGCTTATAAAGTGAAAGCTGATCGAGAACATCCAAGATATTTTTTAAACATATGGAAATTAAATCGATGTAGAAGCAAAATTTATAAATTGATAAATATTTTGTATAAAGTTCAATAAAATGCAATAAATATGTGAAATAGTAAGAAATATCCTTAAAATCTCCATCAACAATAAGATCGAAAGAAACTAATGAAAAAGCTGCAAAAATAGCAAAAATATTTCGAAAAATTAAAATTTTCTTAAATTTTTTAAAATTAATTTTCAAATTAAACTCATATTTAAAAATTAGACAAAATTCATTTAAAATTATGAAAAATTTTTGATAACTTTTAACTTTCCAAAATGGCTCAAAAATTGAAAGAATTTTCCGAGTGACCATAATCAGCATTGCTAAGACTTTAAACACAAATTCGAGTGCATTTTCTCGTTTAAATTCATAGCCTTGATATACTGTGTACCTCGAGTAGCACACGTAACTCAACAATGGACATATGACGATTACTAAATAAATTTTGAAATAATTCGAAACAAATTTTAACTTTTTTGACTTAAAGTCCAAAGCTGAAAGTGAAAAGAATTGAAGACCAAAAATTTCAAGAGTTTTTAAGTACGGACTAAGTTCCTGTATGTTTGACATTTTACTGAAGACTTTGTAAAATCACAATTAAATATTTAATGGAAAAATTGCATGCACCTGCGTGTTTAGAACGAAAATTAATTAATTGGTAATTGAAAAGTCTTGCTTTATAATTTTTATTATTTATTTTTACTTTTGCTTTTCAAATTGTATCAAAATTATCACATGTGAAATTATTGACATTACAATCTGAAACAAAACCAAAAATTACTTTATTTTTATATATATTAAACTAATTTCATTTATCAACCCCAACAAAAAACAACTTGTTCATCTTCTGAACTCCAAAGGCGCCAACTTCCACTGGCTGAATATTGACCTGATCATATAATGACCTTAATGCATCCTGACATTCTTTGCTGTGGATAACATTCTCATCGAGACTATTAATTTTGGTGTTTATTGTTGTCATCTATTTATTGATTGGACAAATTAAAAACTTGAAGTAATAAGGGGTCGATTGTAAATTACGTCACATCTAAAATATGACTTACTCACAATATTTTCAATATTTTTACAGCAAATTGCAAGAAATGTGAAATCCAATGAAATGTGGATAAATTGAACAATGCCTTCTGTAAATAATTTTTGGGGGGTCATTCGGAAATTACGTAACGCTAAAAATGGCCATTTTTGAACGTTGCCTCCTCATAATAAATTCAGGGGGGTATCCAGGGGGTTTTGTGGGTCAATCCCCTTCCTATTTTTTTTAAATCAAAACTAGCCTAAAAATGTCATGATTCAAACTCCCTCCCTCAAAAAAAAAAATCCTGGATACGCTATTTGGAAAATTAGAACAATTTTTTTCAAAAATCTGAAACTGTCACCTTCTTTGCCCCTTAATTTGTTATGTAATTTAAAAACGACCCCTAAGTACAATGGCATAATAACTAGCACCACATCTACCTGTCATCTTGTCTTCTCTCTTTGTTTCATCAAACCACATGATCAAAATTTGATATAATCTTGTTAAAAGCCACACAAATGAGCATGTAGTGTACGTACTGACTGTTATATACATGAAATGGTTCAATCCTTCTGTCATTTCGATGATGTAAAAGTAGCTCCTTTTCAAAGCATAAATTTTCCTCAATAGTTTACTATAATGAACATCAGATGATGCAATCACGTCCAAATTGTCATAAAAATTCATCAAACAAATACAAATTGTGTCAATATAAAAGCAAAATTTATACAGAATCAAAAATGTGACCATGTTGGACATAAAATGTACGAAAATTTGATAGAAAATTCCAAAACCAGAAACATTTTTAATGGACATAATATCATTAGCTGTTAAAAATGTTGCAAATACGAGAATATAAACTTGTCGTCGAATGAGAATTTTTCCGAACTTTTTAAAATTAATTTCCACATTCAATTGTTTCTTGATAGTTTTAGAATAATTATTTAAATTAATGAAAAATTCTTGATTCGTTTTAATTTTCACAAAAGCTTCAACTATTGAATTAAATGCCCGAAACCAAGACAATAATGCTGCGGCTATTTTTAAAATATATCCAAAAACATTTTGTCTAATTGAAGCACTTTGAAAATTCTTGTAATAATGAAGCCACAGATAGAATAATGATACAAATAACAGTCCTATCCGCACTACAAAATAAGCTGCATAACCTTTAGATGCAAAACTTAATTTACTAGTATTAAAATTTAATGACAAAAGTGAAAAAAATTGAAAACCAAAATTTTGAAGAATTTTCAAATGTGAATTTAGATTTTTTATATCCGACATGATTCAAGTGACTGGATTGACTGTGGAAAATTTCAATTTATATATGAAAACTAGAATGCATGCAACAAAATTATCAAAGTGTAAGGATAATGTACATGTCATGTAAGAAAATATACTTTTGAAATTAAAACTATTTAATTGGGTTTAAATTAGTATACTATTTTTATAAGTATAATATTTATTTTTAATAAAATTTTAAATAATCTTTTTTTGGGTTTTTTAATTTTTTTTAAATATTTTGAGGATTATATTAATTTTTAAAACTTGATGTATTACATTATTTTTTCTAATATTTTTTTTGAAAAGGGGTCAGATAAAATAACATTAAATTTTCAATGTTTGAAAATTAGATTTTTTATTACATTTCTTAGGAGTATCAAGGATGTGGAGCTGATCAATATGATCAAAAAATGACAAAAATTCATTTTGTCCTTAATTCTCTTACAGTTGAAAGTCCTGGTTTCAAAATTCACATAGACTTACCTCTAATTAGACTAGTTCTATTTCTGCTACTATCTCCAGAATCATGGAACTTTTTTATTTTAGCTTTAATAAAACTCATTTTTAAAATTTCAATTTTCTTTACAAAAAAAATTTTTTTTTGAACCACAAAAATGTACAAAGACACACTAGCTTTCACAACTAAAATACTACTGACTTACAATTACAGCAATAAATGGCAGATGACGCTAATAGAAAAACATTAGAGTAAAGATGTATAAAATGACAAAAAAAAGCTCTTTTGAAGGTTAAGAAGCGAAAAAAACTTTTTTTTCCAAACTTCATCCAAATCAATCATTTAAGATTGATAAACATATTAAAAGAAAACTTTACAATTCCTGGATTTAACTTGTTGAAGAAGACAAAAAAGTTCTGAATATCTCGAACTGGCAGACGATTTAGAAGGATTAATTCATACTCTAACAGACAAAGAGTATGCTTGAATTTTTGAGCATGCTGCTCATTAAAGTGAGTACGCTCAATGTGTGTTAGGGATAACATTCCCAATACATGCATTTACAATTATCAAAATAGACTTAACCGGCTGTATAGAAACAGTTTATTATTTTTAAATAAATAGTGTTTAATAAATTAAAATGTATATTCTACAAAAACTTAGTTTTCAGCTGTAAACATAAACAATTGTCACAATTGAATTGTGTTACCCACTGTGTGCTGTATTGTGCTTATCAGCTGTTTATTATGTTAAAGCTAAAGCTTTTTGAAACTCTCACGAGAGTGAGACATATTTTTTGAAAAGTTCTCGAAAAGCTTACTTTCTTTAAAGATATAAGTGATGAATGTGAGATGATTATTCTTTTAAGACGTAAATATTTCAACTGGATTATTTTGAAATTTTCAATTGTATTGGATATTTTCACGAGTGGGAACCGAAAAAATTTAATTCAGCGCTTTCGGTTATTGAAATTTTTGTATAAATTTATCTGCAGAACTTTAATGCACTCAGTTATTGAAAGATGATGAAAAAAATATTTGTTGGAGTCATTTTACTATTTTTTGTAAACGGTAAGTTTGGAATTTTATGTGTGGATAAAGGAAAAAACATTATTTGAACAATTGGCTTTATAAAGTGAAAAACAATTTATCTTAACAGATATTTTGTACTTTAGCTACAATTGATAAAAAGAATTTTAAATATTTTGTTATAATTATTTTTTAAGATTTAAAATTATTATTATAATTAAGTTTTATTTTTAAATTTAGTTTTAAAAATTATTATTATAATTTAGTTTTATTTTTAAATTTAGTTTTAAAAACTATTCTCATAATTTTAAACAATATCATTAAATTAATTCTAAAATATTCATAAAGTATTTATTATCATATAATTTTAAGATATATTTAAGTAATATAAGTATTTCATCTTCGAAAAAATATAGTTTTCCAAATTGTATTTTTTCTCCATTTATTCATTAGTTTTTAAATTTCAATATTTATTCTTTTGAATTTTTTAAAATTCAAAATTCATATTTTTTCATTTTATTTTTTTAAATCGTAATTTTTTTTTAAAATACATATTTTAAAAAGAAATTTAATACACCATTTTTGTTCAAAGTCGAGTGTATAGATCAGCGTATAGAGTTTGATTAAAGTATCGCTCGGTTATAACTCTTTATCAAAATTTTCTCGTATATTTGAAGCCTAGATACTATTTAAGAAAATTCTTATGCCTTAGTTTTTGCTACATTCAGAACCTAAAAATGGCTGATACAGCTCTTAAACATTTTAACTGTTAGTATCCAGTTTGAGCTAATCCAACCCAAACTAAGCAAGCTTAAACTACTTTTTAAAAAATTGACTTAGTTTAAACCAGTTTTAAAAATAAATTATTAAAACTAACAATAACTTTCTTTATCCTTATTTTAAAACTACCAAGTTGCTTTCACCGAGGCAAAGGACATTCCGTCCCATTGTCCACACCGAAAATATTGGTGTGAAAAGAAAAAAGCTTGCGTTTGCCGTCCAGAATATCAACATTATCCAGAAAGAGGACAATTTGATAAGGAATCTTGCAAGTATGTAAAATGTAAGGAAAAGTCGTGCGATACACCTCAGGTTTGGAATAGCAAAAGGTGTAAATGTGAATGTCCAGATAATAAGCAAGAACCATATGATGGATGTGGACGCTTAAAGACGTAAGTTATCATAATTTTATTTAAAATATGATTCAAATTTTTTCCTTTTTTAAGATGGCATAATTCACAATGTAAATGTAAATGTACTAAACCTAAACCTGCAAAGATTCCACACAATAAGGTAAGACTTTTTGACCTTAGAGATTTTGACTGTTAAAAAGTAATTTTTTATCATTTTGCAGTACTGGGATAAAAACTTGTGCAAATTAGTTTGTGAAGCAAAAAAACCACGTACTATTTCTGATAATAAGGTAAAGTAGTTGGATTCTGTAAGTTATTGGCTGTTATTAAAGTAATATTTTGTCCAATTTACAGCGCTGGAGCAATAGCTTATGCGCTTTAGTTTGTAAAGCAGACAAACCAGCAAA
Source organism: Chironomus tentans (assembly GCA_963573255.1). Lineage (NCBI taxonomy): Eukaryota > Metazoa > Arthropoda > Insecta > Diptera > Chironomidae > Chironomus > Chironomus tentans. The sequence continues at coordinate 2,113,761 of OY754305.1, forward strand.
TATTCCTGTAAACAAGGTAAATTGCAATATTTCTATAAGCTTTTAATTCAAAAATGAATAAAAAAATTTGTTTCTTTCAGTACTGGGACAAAAACATGTGTGCTGTAGTATGCATTAAAACAAAGCCTGCTTTATGTCCTGGTTGTCAAGTAAAATCTGATGTGATATTATATTTTTCGACTATTTTTTATTTTTTGTTGAATATACTTTTAGATATGGAGCTCAGATTCATGCACTTGTGGATGTCCAAATACGAAGCTGTGCACAAATCCACAAGAATGGTTACCTGAATCTTGCAGCTGTGGATGTAAAGCAATAGAAACATGTTCAAGTCCACAAGAATGGTTGTCTGAATCTTGCAGCTGTGGATGTCCAACAACAAAATCGTGTACAGCTCCAAAACAATGGTTACCTCAATCTTGCAGCTGTGGATGTAAAAAAAAAGATGAGTGTACCAGTCTTCAAAAATGGTCGTCTAGTACTTGCAGCTGTGGATGTAAAAAAATATATGAGTGCACAAATCCAAAACAATGGTTATCTGAATCTTGCAGCTGTGGATGTAAACCAATAGAAACATGTACAAGTCCACAAGAATGGTTATCTGAATCTTGCAGCTGTGGATGTAAAGCAATTGAAACATGTTCAAGTCCACAAGAATGGTTGTCTGAATCTTGCAGCTGTGGATGTAAAGCAATAGAAACATGTTCAAGTCCACAAGAATGGTTATCTGAATCTTGCAGCTGTGGATGTAAAGCAATAGAAACATGTACAAGTCCACAAGAATGGTTACCTGAATCTTGCAGCTGTGGATGTAAAGCAATAGAAACATGTTCAAGTCCACAAGAATGGTTGTCTGAATCTTGCAGCTGTGGATGTAAAGCAATAGAAACATGTTCAAGTCCACAAGAATGGTTATCTGAATCTTGCAGCTGTGGATGTAAAGCAATAGAAACATGTACAAGTCCACAAGAATGGTTACCTGAATCTTGCAGCTGTGGATGTAAAGCAATAGAAACATGTTCAAGTCCACAAGAATGGTTGTCTGAATCTTGCAGCTGTGGATGTAAAGCAATAGAAACATGTTCAAGTCCACAAGAATGGTTATCTGAATCTTGCAGCTGTGGATGTAAAGCAATAGAAACATGTACAAGTCCACAAGAATGGTTACCTGAATCTTGCAGCTGTGGATGTAAAGCAATAGAAACATGTTCAAGTCCACAAGAATGGTTGTCTGAATCTTGCAGCTGTGGATGTAAAGCAATAGAAACATGTTCAAGTCCACAAGAATGGTTATCTGAATCTTGCAGCTGTGGATGTAAAGCAATAGAAACATGTACAAGTCCACAAGAATGGTTACCTGAATCTTGCAGCTGTGGATGTAAAGCAATAGAAACATGTTCAAGTCCACAAGAATGGTTGTCTGAATCTTGCAGCTGTGGATGTAAAGCAGTAGAAACGTGTTCAAGTCCAAAAGAATGGTTGTCTGAATCTTGCAGCTGTGGATGTAAAAAAATAGATGAGTGTACAAGCCCTCAAAAATGGTTATCTGAATCTTGCAGCTGTGGATGTCCAACAACAAAATCGTGTACAGCTCCAAAACAATGGTTACCTCAATCTTGCAGCTGTGGATGTAAAAAAAAAGATGAGTGTACCAGTCTTCAAAAATGGTCGTCTAGTACTTGCAGCTGTGGATGTAAAAAAATATATGAGTGCACAAATCCAAAACAATGGTTGTCTGAATCTTGCAGCTGTGGATGTAAAGCAATAGAAACATGTACAAGTCCACAAGAATGGTTATCTGAATCTTGCAGCTGTGGATGTCCAACAACAGAAACGTGTTCAAGTCCACAAGAATGGTTATCTGAATCTTGCAGCTGTGGATGTAAATCAATAGAAACGTGTTCAAGTCCACAAGAATGGTTATCAGAATCTTGCAGCTGTGGATGTAAAGCAGTAGAAACGTGTTCAAGTCCACAAGAATGGTTATCTGAATCTTGCAGCTGTGGATGTAAATCAATAGAAACGTGTTCAAGTCCACAAGAATGGTTATCTGAATCTTGCAGCTGTGGATGTAAAGCAATAGAAACATGTACAAGTCCACATGAATGGTTGTCTGAATCTTGCAGCTGTGGATGTAAAAAAATAGATGAGTGTACAAGCCCTCAAAAATGGTTATCTGAATCTTGCAGCTGTGGATGTCCAACAACAGAAACGTGTTCAAGTCCACAAGAATGGTTATCTGAATCTTGCAGCTGTGGATGTAAATCAATAGAAACGTGTTCAAGTCCACAAGAATGGTTGTCTGAATCTTGCAGCTGTGGGTGTAAAGCAATAGAAACATGTACAAGTCCACAAGAATGGTTATCTGAATCTTGCAGCTGTGGATGTAAATCAATAGAAACATGTACAAGTCCACAAGAATGGTTGTCTGAATCTTGCAGCTGTGGATGTAAAGCAGTAGAAACGTGTTCAAGTCCACAAGAATGGTTGTCTGAATCTTGCAGCTGTGGGTGTAAAGCAATAGAAACGTGTTCAAGTCCACAAGAATGGTTGTCTGAATCTTGCAGCTGTGGATGTAAAGCAGTAGAAACGTGTTCAAGTCCACAAGAATGGTTATCTGAATCTTGCAGCTGTGGATGTAAAGCAATAGAAACATGTACAAGTCCACAAGAATGGTTGTCTGAATCTTGCAGCTGTGGATGTAAATCAATAGAAACATGTACAAGTCCACAAGAATGGTTGTCTGAATCTTGCAGCTGTGGATGTAAAGCAGTAGAAACGTGTTCAAGTCCACAAGAATGGTTATCTGAATCTTGCAGCTGTGGATGTAAATCAATAGAAACGTGTTCAAGTCCACAAGAATGGTTGTCTGAATCTTGCAGCTGTGGATGTAAAGCAATAGAAACATGTACAAGTCCACAAGAATGGTTATCTGAATCTTGCAGCTGTGGATGTAAATCAATAGAAACATGTACAAGTCCACAAGAATGGTTGTCTGAATCTTGCAGCTGTGGATGTAAAGCAGTAGAAACGTGTTCAAGTCCACAAGAATGGTTGTCTGAATCTTGCAGCTGTGGGTGTAAAGCAATAGAAACGTGTTCAAGTCCACAAGAATGGTTGTCTGAATCTTGCAGCTGTGGATGTAAAGCAGTAGAAACGTGTTCAAGTCCACAAGAATGGTTATCTGAATCTTGCAGCTGTGGATGTAAAGCAGTAGAAACGTGTTCAAGTCCACAAGAATGGTTGTCTGAATCTTGCAGCTGTGGGTGTAAAGCAATAGAAACATGTACAAGTCCACAAGAATGGTTGTCTGAATCTTGCAGCTGTGGATGTAAAGCAATAGAAACATGTACAAGTCCACAAGAATGGTTATCTGAATCTTGCAGCTGTGGATGTAAATCAATAGAAACATGTACAAGTCCACAAGAATGGTTGTCTGAATCTTGCAGCTGTGGATGTAAAGCAGTAGAAACGTGTTCAAGTCCACAAGAATGGTTGTCTGAATCTTGCAGCTGTGGATGTAAATCAATAGAAACATGTACAAGTCCACAAGAATGGTTGTCTGAATCTTGCAGCTGTGGATGTAAATCAATAGAAACATGTACAAGTCCACAAGAATGGTTATCTGAATCTTGCAGCTGTGGATGTAAATCAATAGAAACATGTACAAGTCCACAAGAATGGTTGTCTGAATCTTGCAGCTGTGGATGTAAAGCAATAGAAACGTGTTCAAGTCCACAAGAATGGTTGTCTGAATCTTGCAGCTGTGGATGTAAATCAATAGAAACATGTACAAGTCCACAAGAATGGTTGTCTGAATCTTGCAGCTGTGGATGTAAAGCAGTAGAAACGTGTTCAAGTCCACAAGAATGGTTGTCTGAATCTTGCAGCTGTGGATGTAAAGCAGTAGAAACGTGTTCAAGTCCAAAAGAATGGTTATCTGAATCTTGCAGCTGTGGATGTAAAACAATAGGAACATGTACAAGTCCACAAGAATGGTTATCTGAATCCTGTTGCTGTGGATGTAAAACAATAGAAACGTGTTCAAGTCCAAAAGAATGGTTATCTGAATCTTGCAGCTGTGGATGTAATCCAGGTAAAAATAATAAATTCTTCATCTGTTTTCAAACATTTGTAATAATTGAGTAATGTTTAGGTATGCCAACCAATTGTCCAGGAAACCAACAATGGAAATCTAGCGTTTGCAAATGCAGATGTCCATCAAATATGCAAAAACCAAACAACCTTAAACCCGGTTATATTTGGGATCCTATCCTGTGTATGGAAGTAAAGAAGTAAGTAATTAGTCCAACTAATTGTATATCACCAAACGTCTTTAATCCCAGCACATGCCAATGTGTTTCAAAGAACCCTTTATAAATTTCAGTTTTTAATTATTGTTTCTTTCAAAATAAATGTTCTTAATTACTTCAATTGTATTAAAAGTTTATCATGAATAATAAAAATTTATTTTTTTATAATCAGCTGTTGGTTTAAATAGTTTACTGTTTCAGATATACTGTGTATAATGAATATTCAAATGCTTTTTAATTTACATAAGCATAGGGTCCAGTGATTCCGCCTTCTCTTATTCTTGAAAATCTTTTTAGTGCATTTTTGAAACTTGTTTCGAAATGTTAGTTTACAAATGCACTTTGTCTGTTTGTTCGGCTCCAATGAAATTTTTGAAATTCAAGCTAATAAAATAACGGTTTTTCGACATGTATGTGTTAATTATACTATAATTAATGATTTTCTAGTGCATTAAAAGCGCAGAAAAATTTCAAATATATTTTGACCGTTAGAAAATTTGAATCCCAAAATATCATTAAATGACAAACCGTTTTAATATATATTTAATAATACGTAAAATGAAAATTTCTTTTGTCGAATTTTATTAAGCTTCAAATTTTTTTTGATTGATTCAAATGAAGTACTTTGCTAATCAAATACTGATCGCTAACACAAAAATGCGCTGAAGTCCCTCGATCTATAACACGAGGACTTTCGTAAATTTTCTAAGATAAATTTTAAAAATTTATTTAAAATTCAAATTTGAAGCAGAATTATTTTCTTATGTTTTAGATTGACCAGGAATGAAAGTCAAACAGTATGGTGATGGAAAAATTACAGTACCATGCTAAAAAAATATCTGTCTGCGCCCTTCAACATTTCTAACAATTTCTAGATAGAAAAAGTATCAACCCGAACGGCACAAAACGGATAATCGAGAGGAAAGTCGTCCCTGAGCTGGCGTGACTCTGGCATACGGCTGGATTTGATTTCAATCCAGCACTATGCCAGAGTCACGCCAGCCCTGGGACGACTTTCCTCTCGATTATCCGTTTTGTGCCGTTCGGGCAAGAGATTTAAAAAATGAAATTTTGTTTAAAATTTTACTAATTTTTTTTATTTTATAAAAATTAACACGCTTAAAGTATGCTAAGATGAGCAAGTTCTCCTTCCCCACTATACTCTACCCTAGGCATCCGATGGTATCAAATGGAAGTAGGATAGATATAGGAAATATGAGGTATTTTTAAGATACTCTCGGTATTTTAGGGTAGGTTAAAGAAAACTATGAAGCTTTTAAAACCAGAACTGGACAAGAAATGTTCAAAAATGTCAACAAATTTATTAGTTAAATTAAAACGTGCAACTTTTTATCAATTAAATACTTTATTTTAATAATTTAATTTTTAATTTATTTACAGTCTTCTTTTAATTTCTTGGATTTTTCTTTCCAATTCCTCAATTTTGATCATCAATTCTTCCCGTACTTCATCAGAATTTTCACTTGAAATTTTCCTAACATTTTCAACAAATTTATTCGATCCAAATAATGAGCTTGACAGCATGGCAAGTGTTGGTGGGCATTCGACTGATAATTCCCATGCCAATTCCTTCAGTTCCTCTTGTCTCAATGCAAATGAGTTTTCAGATGTACAGGAATTGTGCTTCATGTAAACTACAGAAAGTTGAGATAAGTGACTGAAAATTTCAAGGCCAACGTGATACAATAAATTTCCTTCAATGTCAATTCTTTTTAGCTTTAAATTATGTTGAAATAAGTCATGTGGAAGTTCTGTCAATTTATTTTCATCGAATGAAATTTGAAGAAGGTCCTTGAATGGCCTTAAATCCTCACTGGATATCTTAGTCAATCCACAACCTTCCAAGTCAATCCCCTTCAAATACCGAAAATGATTTTCAATTCCTCTCGGAAATTTCTCCAAGCTTCTTTGATGAACAATCACAAGTCCATAAACATGCTCGTTTTTTAGTGGATGTCGATGACTGTGACTGAGACTTGTCACAACTTCATCATCTCCATCCATGACGACAATTCCATCACATGTGTAGGCACGATCGAATACAGCCCAGAAGAAATTTGGATCTGGGTATGTGCATTCGATTTTTATGGCTGATGTGGTGAGGTTTGGTGTGAAAGTGATGAGAAAAAGTGAGGTTAGGAATTTTGTGATGAACCTGTGTGATGGAAAAAAATTGGATAAATTTTTGATATTTTGAATTTTGTAAGTAATATCAAGGAACAGATCTCAGATTTCATATTTTCGACCATTTTCTGACAGAAAGTAAAATTGAATTATTCTAATATTCACAAATTCCACTTGAAATTGTCCTAGTTCCTTGAAATCATCTAAATTTTCACTCACAACTCACATTTTACTATAATATTAATTTTTCTAGCAATAACTCAAAATTCGATTTAAAAAATCAAAAATATCCACAACTTATGGAAAGTTCTTGTCACTTCAAATCAAAATCAACGATTGACAGTTTCGCTGACTGATTAATTCTTTATATAACTTGCCAGTATGTCGAATAAACGACGGTCATAAAGATAAGAAAATATCGGAATAGCACTTTAGCTATTGAAGCTTATCTGTTTGTTTGCTGGAATTTAAGTGATTGATGAAAATATTTGTTGCACTTTGACTGGTAATGGAAATTTGTTCCTTTAAGAACTTCTAATGGCTTGATATTTAGGATTCAATTTAGAATACCATAGGACAGACCATGGTATGAGGTGGACCAAACCCAAGTGATATATAAATGTAGTTCTAGGGATATGCTAGGGTAATCCTCTTAACAGATGGCATCTTACTAATCATACCAGCCCTTACATAACAAAACGGTCCCATAAAAAACCTCCAAAATTTTAATTAATATAAAAAACAATACCTTCAATGATATTAATAACTCAATCACATCGATAAGATAATTTACTCAAAAAAAGAAGAATCGAAAGAATCCCAATAAACAATAAGCTTTTTATGTCATTTCAGATAAGAGTTAATTAGCCGAATTGATAACAAACTTCGAGGGAATCCCCTACGTCTATTTACTCTAAGCAGTTGATATGAAACAAATATTTTATTACACGCATGCTTATGTTAAATGTTCTATGCCGTATGTGATGCTAAAAATAGATACACTATGTAAAGTGAATAGATAACTGGTTACTTTGAGTTGTTAATATTGATAAATTCAAGGGGAGAGAACTTGTGGTAAAACACGGTGAAAGACGGTGAAATGCATAATAATACATATTGTTAACAAATATCCATTTAAAAGTAATTTTTTCTTGTAGACAACATAGAAACAACATAGATTACTTGATTGGTCATCTAAGATAGTTACGGCATGTTTGAAGATATTTTTCCTATGATTTTCAGGCATTTCCCAGCACGCAGGTACCAAAACTATAAAATTATAAACTTTGTGGTATGTCAAAATAAAGCTCTTAGATAGCAATATTAGGAACTGAAAACCATTTTTTGATATCTTTTATCATCGTAGAGATTTGACAGCTTGAATATGTTATGGAAAAAATCTGATTTTTGACCTCTTTTCAAATTCAAACAGCCCTAAAATCACGGAATCAGCACCAAATGACCTGAAATTTGGCATACAAATCTACACGAAAAAATTACTTTAAAATGGATATTTGAAACAATCCCAAAATTAAAGTAAATTGTCGCTGTTTTTTAATTTTTTCCCATAGTGAACACTAAATGATTCCCCAAATGATGCTCAAATCTAGTTAAAATACACATATATTAAATTTTTCACAATAAAATAATAAGTCTACTATTCTTTTTATCATAGTGAGCGAAGATAAGTTAGTTAAATAAATAAAATATCACAGTTTTTACTTTTTTCTCTTTTTCACAAAAAAATGTAAACAATATTCAGGCGTACTTTGTAAAGGCACTTTTTAAAACATTTGTAACCGTTATAAAATCATTTATTTTTATCATTATTGCTTACGTAAGTAAATGCATACTTAGTAAACTTAATAAATGGTCAAACTTTTGGAAAATTATCTTTAAGGTAAAATGAGGTGAAAAACGGTGAAAGACGGTGAAATTTACAAGTTCTTTCCCCTTGGTTTTTATCTTAATTGAAAAATAAAATTATTTATCTACTACTTTATCCAAATATTTTATTTGTTTATAAAATTTGTCTGCCCCGGCATCACAACTTAAAAAAAATCTTAAAAAAATAAGCAATAAATCAATATTTATTGACTTCCACGCCACTAAGAACTAAGTACTAAGAACGAAAAGAGTCTTAAACAAGTTTTTAGTTCTCACATAGAAGCCGTTCAAGCAACAGCGTTGTTAAAAAAACTCGAGAATTCTCTTAAATTTATTTTAAAAATTGCGATAAAAATGAACATTTTGGTGAAATTGATGTTCTTGGTGTATTTTGTTAATTTTAAAGTTTATGGATTTGACAGCCATAAAGATCTGATTGATGAAATTATCCAAAATAAAGTCAAATTTGAGGAGATTTGCATTAAAGATTTGCAAAAATTTAATCACAATAAATTATCTATTGTTGAAGGTGAGTTCAAGACAGATTTAAAGTTTTTTACTATTTGTGATTTTGTACTCATAAAAGCACCAGCTAAGGGTGTAGCCAGGATGGGGAAGCATATACTCCCCCAAATGATTGAAAATTGTATAGCATATCCTCACCCGCTTGAGTATTCGGACCCTTCCAGGGACATGTTCAAGAACTTTTTGAGAGGGGGGTTTTCGCACAATTTTGGCGAAAAACCCAAGCAAAATTAAGAATTTTTTTCAGACCCCCAAATCAAAAACACCTCTCCTGAATACGCCCCTGGACCCTTTACTCGAGAGGGGTTTGGCGGGGACTCAAACTCCTTCTCCCCTTTTGAGAAATTTTTTCAATTTGCTAGAGTTTTTAAAAAAAATCCTAAAACCCCCTAAATTTTCCTTTCATATTCCATAAAAATTTTGAATTTAGTTTTATTGAAATTTTTAAAACTTAAAAAACTCTCAAATAAAATGTTTTTAAATAGATTTGTCAATCCTCAAAAAAATCCACAAATATGGAAATTCACACGACTTCGGGAATTTCCCAAACTGCAAAAACATCGACGAATCTAAAATGTCAACTCAGTACTGCCGAATTCAATATTTCAATGACCAAACCCCACCTATTTCTGTTACACCCAAAAAGTCAATTTATCAAACAGAATGGACGGACCTTGATGTGTCATTTTCAACAGGCATTTGTCTACCTTCTTCATGTTCAGCTGATGATGTCAGAAAAATTGTTGAAATTTTGTTTAACAAATCAAATTTGAGATTTGGATCCAAAATATTTTGCAGAAAGGGAATTAATGAGGAATTAGGATGGAATTTTAAGAGAATTTTGTAAGTAGAATTATTGATTTGTAATTTCATATCATGGGGTCATCTGCTTTTGACGTCCTTTGAAATGAAATTTTTAAGCCTAAAGCTATAAAAATTTCGAACAAAAAAACCCTTTGGAATGACAACCGAGGTTCCTACTTACCCTACCCCTTTTTTAATTCTAGAATTCTAGAATTAGGAAATGGGTAGGGTAGGTAGAGGTACCCTAGGATACACCCCGCATAGGATACCACCTAGGGAGGGTAGGGTACCTCCTAGGTATCATGGTAGGGTAGGATACCCAGGGTAGCCTTAGAAACCAGCTCCAGATCTCCATGTCTCTTTAACTAATAAATATTTATTTATTTTTAGACTATTCTCATCAATAATCATAACTTCCATCATTTTCTCCAAACTAAAATTCCAAAAACTCAAGATTTCAAATATTTTGAGCGACTTAATGGATCTTAATCCAAAAAATCCATCAACAGCTTATTTTAATGGACTAAAAGCTGTCATATCAATTACTGTCATCTCTATTCACAGTTGGTTCTTTCGGAATTTTTTGTTATTTAAAAGCGGAGAAAATTTGGAGAAATTTCGTACAAAATTCTATGAAATTCCGTTGATGAATGCAAATATGTTCATGGAAATTTTCTTCATAATTGGTGGTATTTTGGCTGCGAAAAGCTTAAAGAAGGGATTTGAGAATAGGTATGATTTTTTTAATATTTTATTTTATTTTATTGAATTTAAAAGTTTAATTTATTTTTAATTTTTAAAATATTTTGAATTATGTTTTCTTTAATTTCAGCAACAAAGTAACTTGGATGATCAAATTTTACATCAAACGGTTCACGCGTCTTTTCCCTGTCATAATATTTATTATGGGGCTGATCATAACCTCAAATACTGAAAATTATGGACCATTTAGCTCTGCGGATGAGAAAGAAAATTGTAAAAAATATTGGTGGGCTGCATTTGCAATAAACTTTTCTGATCCAAGGAGGAAGGTAAGGCATGAGGCCAGTTGCTCGGTATATCCTAGGGTATAAACTACTCTAGCCATACCCTAGTTAGTGTAACCCTAAAGTATACCGAACAACCGGCGCCTGGATAAAAATTATTTTTTGTTCTGTTTTAGTTCGCAATATACTCCTGGTTCTTGTCAATCTACTTCCAATTGGCTCTCATTGCTCCATACGTCTTCATGGCAATCAACAGTAAAAAATTTACAAAACCATTAACAACTCTTGTGATTCTAACAATAATCTACTTCAAATTCACTCGTTTAAGTCTCATATGTAAACGGCTGGTTGAGATTTCAAAGGATGGGTGTGAATTTTGAAGAACTTTTAATCAATTTTGAAATATATATATTTCATTTCCAGACTTTCATATGATTATCAACTTACTAGTGATTATACTGAAATAAGATTAAGGATGTTCACATTTTTTGGTGGAATGATTCTTGAGAAAACTTTGAATGAAAATGGAATCAACTTAATGGTAAGGGGTCGTTCACTTATTACGATACTTAAATTAGTGGCCATTTAGACCCCACTGTTTACAAATTTCCTAATATCCCCCCTAAAAGGCGAACGTAATAATTGAACGACCCCTAAAAACTTTTCAATTAATTAAATGCATTTATTAAAATTTGTTAATTTAATTTTTAGACCGAACTCAAAAAGCGACCCAAATCCTGCACATTAGTCACAGTTATCATCCTAATCATTCTCTTATTCAGCTCAATTCCACAAATAGCAGTATTGGACATCATTGTCGGGTTATTTTAACTTCCACGCAAAAGCGTGTAAGTTATTTAGTTTCGGTCAAAACACATTTTTTTACTACGGTATTAAGACTTCTATCTTTAAAAAAATTCTAATGATGCTAAAAGTTTGCCCTCGCGAGGCTGCATTTTTCTGTATATAAACTTTTTGCACTAAGTATCATCTTTAGTTCCAAAACCTTGAAAAACGTGTTTTTTTGGCGTCTTTTTTGTCCACAAATTTGGTGATCAGGGTCACAGCCGAGCCATGTGCATATAGAAATTTGGTTTTTTTGCCATTTGGTCACACATATCAAGCGACCAGGGGAATGGAAAGTCATTTTAAGAAATTTTGAAATCTTTAGTGACTTTGAGGCTGTCAAAGTTGACAAACCAAGAAAAAATGACACTATTCTTCAAACGCCTGACGACCCAGGGTTTTTTTCAAACTGGATATACCTTTGTATCTAGTCTTATAGTTCTTTCTATGACGTTTACAAAAATACCCCACATGACTATGTTTGGACTTAATCTTGAGATCCTACAGCACGTTGAAAATCGAAAAAAATGGATTTTTTTTTAAAAAAAATTGAATTATCATAAAGGCTCTAGATGATTACTGGATCTTATTTTTATTAGATATAGAAGCTCTGGGTGATAACTGGACCTTATTTTTATAGACATAGAGGCTCTGGATGATAACTGGATCTTATTTTTATGGACATAGAGGTTCTGGATGATTACTGGATCTTATTTTTATTGGACAAAGAGGCTCTGGATGGTAACTGGATCTTATTTTTATGGACATAGAGGATCTGGATTATAACTGGATCTTATTTTTATGGACATAGGGGCTCTGGATGGTAACTGGATCTTATTTTTATTGGATATAGAAGCTCTGGGTGATAACTGGATCTTATTTTTATTGGACATAGAGGCTCTAGATGATTGCTGGTTCTCATTTTTATGGACATAGAGGCTCTGGATGGTAAATGGATCTTATTTTTATCGGATAAAGAGGCTCTGGGTGATAACTGGATCTTTCTTTTATGGACATAGAGGCTCTGGATGGTAACTGGATCTTATTTTATTGGACATAGAGGCTCTGGGTGGTAACTGGATCTTATTTTTATGGACCTAGGGGCTCTGGGTGGTAACTGGATCTTATTTTTATCGGATATAGAGGCTCTGGGTGATAACTGGATCTTTCTTTTATGGACATAGAGGCTCTGGATGGTAACTGGATCTTATTTTATTGGATATAGAGGCTCTGCATGATTGCTGGTTCTCATTTTTATTGAATATAGATGCTCTGGTTGATAACTGGATCTTATTTTTATGGACATAGAGGATCTGGATTATAACTGGATCTTTCTTTTATGGACATAGAGGCTCTGGGTGATAACTGGATCTTATTTTTATTGGATATAGAAGCTCTGGGTGATAACTGGATCTTATTTTTATTGGACATAGAGGCTCTAGATGATTGCTGGTTCTCATTTTTATGGACATAGAGGCTCTGGATGGTAACTGGATCTTATTTATTAGACATAGAGGCTCTGCATGATTACTGGATCTCATTTTTATTGAACATTTTGAACTATTAATACTTTTTGAGTGCAAATTTGGGCATAAAAAAATATTGATCCACTGTGCATCAATATTAATTTTTGGTTAAAATCATTACCATAAAATTTGTTAATTTTACCAATTATTTAGTTATTTTTTAACAAAAGTTAAATTAATATTTTTCGGATCATAACTATTATCCTAAAAATTAATTAAGTTAACCAGAAATGTTAATTTTAACCAAATATGTTGTAAACGCTATTTTATCGATTTTTTGGCTAAAATTTGCATACAAATAGTTAAAGTTAGGTAAAATTATTTCTATGAGTATGCAAACTTATATCGCACAAACGAAACTTAGGGCCTATAGATATACGTAAGATATAAATAGTTGAATTTACTTTAATACGGTATTAATGCTTCTGTTTTAAAAAAATCTAATGATGCCAAAGTTGTGTATCGCAAGTCTGCATTTTACTGTTTATAAATTTTTTGGATTAAGTTAGATGATAAGGGTTCAAAACTTCAAAAAACGAGTATTTTGTGGTCCAAAAATTTTTCGCGACCTCGTTACCTCGGCCGCATACTTTTACTACTTATTGATAATAATTAGTTTGGACGAAAACCGGATTAGGTTCAGCAAATTTTTACATCCTGAATGGAGTGAATAGGAGTGAAGAATGTGGATGTACAAAAAAACTTTATGGTATAATATTAGATATTGTTAAAACTAAAAGATCTATAAGGGTAAATCCACGAAAGATTTTTTCCAGTAGATTTACTTTTTCATAAAATTCTTCAAAACTATTTGATATTTACATTCGTTTTGTTATTTTATGTATAAAATAAGTCAGCAGCTATCATTCTGTACTTAATTTAGTTAAAATGAAGCTTTAATTAAAGAATTATTGAAGTTTTAAAATATTTTAGGAATAATTTTCCAAAAACTGGTTTTTCAAATTCTTTTTTCTAACTAAATATAAATATCATATTTAATCTAAAACAAGACAGTGTGGATTGTAATATTTGTTTATACTCAAAACTAACACAAGAGAGCGTGGAAGTTTCTGGCGTGATCTGTACGTCGTGATTTTTAATGATTGGCTTAAATTTCTTGTTTTTTAATAACGGAAAGGTCAAAAAGTTTTTATCGCACAAATTTTGGTCACCAATAGCCAAAATGGGACTCAGCATTTATCTTATTTCTGGATATATTCACAATAATATTCATACTTATCAGATGGAACCGTTTGAAGTTGACAGCTTTCTTCATTTTGTGAGTTTTTAATTTTTTTAATTTTCATTATTTTATAATTTTTTTAAAAGTTTATAATTTTTTTAAAATTTTTATTAGTTTTTTAGTTTTTATTTAAACTTTTATTAAATTTTTAAGTTTTTATTAAATTTTTTAAATTTTTATAAAAATTTAGAAATTTTCAATTATAGAAAATTAAAATAAGAACTAAATTTTTTATAATTTTTTTAGATTTTTATAATTTTTTTAAATTATTATAATTTTTTTAAATTATTATAATTTTTTTAGATTTTCATAATTTTTTTAGATTTTTATAATTTTTTTAAAATTATTATAATTTTTTTAGATTATTATAAAATTTTTTTATTTTAACTTTTTTAAATTTTCTTGAATTTTTATTTATTTATTATTTTTAATTTTAGGTTTCAATGTTTTTTGGTGACGTTATTCAATCTGTGATTCCTGTGATATTGACTTACGTTCTGATTGAGGAACCGTTTGCAAGATTTGGGGAAATCCTTGTTGAATATATTTGAATTGCCGTATTTTAAATTTATAGATTATTGAAAATTGAATTTTTTTTGTAAATTTTATATTGTAATTATCTGTCTGATTTTTGTGAAATGTTCAAAAGGGATCAAGATACATGAATAATAAAGTCAAGTTCAAGATTAGTTACTGATTAATTTACATTGTTTTTTTTCTTCAAATTATTTTATTGCATTAACTTATTGAGTTTAATTCGAGGTATTAAACGTGCGTGCATCGAAACTAAGTTTACTTTCTAAAAGATGGAAACTTGACAGATTTTTAGTGGACTCTTGTAGTTGATGGAAAATTGGCGGAAAATTGTAATTTAATTTAATTTACAGAAAAAAATAAGAATTTTGACCAAATTTTAAAAGTGGCAGATAATGGTCGAAAATTTTGTATGAATTTGTACGAATTTTCAGAGTTGACAGACATTGAGCGGAAAATAGTAAGAATCATTATGTTTAAGTTTGCAAAAATTCATGAAAGCTATCTTTATTGAATTATTATTTTTAAAAACATTCTTTTTATCATTCTTCTTCATTTTTTCGATCACGAATCTTAATTTCAATCGCCTTATCATCTTCATCAAAGCTCTCATCTCCATCAGATGGATCAAAATTTCCAATTCCATCTCGATCCTCCTCACAAATGTCTGACAAATTTTTCATCGAAATCATACGATTGTCAACTCGAATTTCCTTCATTTCCATTTCACCTTCGTCATTTATGAATGACAAATTGTCGATTCCATTAAGGAAGTTGACACTTTGAATTACAGGTGCTGTTTTCGATTTTTTCATTGCACTTTTTAGAGGCATAAGAAGCTTTGAAGTTGAAGTTTGTGACAATCTTGGTGCATTTGGGTCACTAATTTTTCTCCTTCTTATGACTTCTGCATTATCCAAGCTGATCATGCTATCACTAAGTGGAAACTGTGGCCTCAAACTTCCATATTCAGCTGACAGGACAGACATCCTTGATGATGGCAAATAAGACGATCGTTGATAAATTGTAAATGAGTCTCTGTCACTTGCTGTCAAGCTATAACAACTGTCATTGCTGGTCATATATGGATAAGGTGCAAGTCCAACAGGCTTCTTGTAGTCAGTCATCGACTTCCTCATCACATCCAAAATTTGAGTTGTTTTGCGACTTAAATTCAATTTTTTCAACTTTAAGTCGCCATCTTTAAAAAATTCACGCTTAAAATTCGACTCCAAGTTGCTTTGATCTTTCTGCTTCTTGTGCTGCAAGAGAAGTTTATGGATTGTATCACGTCTGCCTTTTCTGTGTGTTACTGGCTCATATTCGTCATCATCCTCCCATTCTGGACGCGGACGTTGAAGGTGGCGAGCAATGTCGACAGAATTTTTCTTTAATTCTGATGTGGATATTGTGTCTTTTACACGTTTGCTAAAGTACCTGTGGAATTTATTATAAAATTTGGTTAGAAAGTTGGAAAAAATTATTAGAACAGTCATTATTCAGGTAAAAAATTTAAAAAAAGATTCTGAAGTAAACTTCGGTATATTTTGATAATTCTCAATTATTGCTACTTTTTCTACCTAAATCAGTATATAAACCCTAAAAACTGCATAACAAGGCATCAGTATCAACTCAAGTTTCATAATTATATCAATTGTGCCTGAGTGAAAAGCTATTAAATTTTAAAAAAATTCATAACAATCTTAATAACCAACAGCAAAAAGATGGAAATGTTCCAAGAATTTTTGATTTGTTCACCAGAAACAGAATCAGTAAGTGACCCAGAAATAATTGTTGTGAATGATCCAATTCAAAGCAACGAGAACATCGTTATCAAAACCAAACCACAGGAGAACAAGGTAAAGAAGAATAAAGTAACCAAGCCGGTAAAAATGACCAAAAAACCAAAATTGGATAAAATTTTACAAAAAGCTGCAAAGAAGGAAAAAGTTTCCAAAAAGAAGAAGCTCAAGGATTCCCAAATTATTCTAATGGATTCAAATGAGAGCAACAATCCTACATCATCCGAAGAATCCAGCTTTCCCGAACCTAAGTCACCAAATGATCTATTTTGGAGTAAAAGTTTCTCAACTGACAGCTCCTTGGATCAAAATATCAAAACAACATCTTCCGATGATGAGAAATCATCATTACATGATGAACTTGATGTACTAAGTTGCATGACTAAGGAAGAACCAAGTGAAAGTAGCTCAGATCTCCTTCAAGAAGTTGAATATTCAGAATCTTATCCAAATTCAGAACTTAGTGTCATTGAAAGTACCAGCCAAACCCAACAAGTACCTTCAGCTAATCTCACAGAAGCTGCCAAACCATCAATGTGGTTAAAAATTGACAGAATTGAATCTGAAGTTGATTTAAACTTAATCGAGGAAAGAGAGTTCAAAATTGTGGACAAAACTGATGAAAATTATGGCAATGAGAGTATCTTAGAAGCTACACATCAATCATCCAATAGCTGCAAGTCAATTGATCTTACAACCTTAAATTCTGATGAACCAGCAGCTAAAAATATGAACGACGATGAACAGACATTAATGGAAATTGAGTACAACACAAGAATGTACAAATTTTTCGATGATCTGGAACCAGCAACTTCTAAAAAATCAAAACGATTTAAAATCAGACTTTCAGGATGCAGAAAGAGGAGAAGAGAATCAGTTGAATCAACAGTGCCTGAAACTAAGCCCAAAAAGGAGAGAAAGCAAAGATTAAGAGTCTTTGAGTCGGAAATGGAAGGACCTGAGCCAAAGAGGAGACGAGTTGGACCTCTAAAGATCAAATGCATGAATCCTAAGAAGTTGAAGCAGGAAAATTTGGAGAAAGTCATGAATCAGCAGAAGAAGGCATCAAAATTGTCCAAAAAGATGAGAAAGGTTAAGAGCCAAAATAATTTGAAGCAAAAGATTGCATCAGGATCAGGAAATGAAGACAAGTCATCTAACTCAGAGTCAGAAAAGGAGAACAAAATTGAATCTGAAGCTGAACATCAATCATCTGATCAAAGCGACCATGAAAATCAAGCTTCAGAAGTTCACGAGACATCAACAGACACCAATGTTCATGAAAGTCAAGCCTCAGAATCTCAAAATTCATCATCAGCTCTAGAAACATCCACAGGTGAAGAGAAAAGCCCAAAAGATCAACATTTTGAAGAATCAGCTTCTAATTCAAGTCATTCAAATGAGGCTCAAGTTCTTGAGAATTGTGAAGGGATCAACAATCTTAAAGATGATGATTCCAATAATGAAAATCAAAGTGATGACTTTGAGCTACTTATTCAGGCATCAGCAATTCCAAGAATCGAAGCTGAAACCCAAAAACTCGACACTTCAACCAACGAATCCAGCTTAGTTCCAATCGAGACATCAACATCCAGTGAAATTCCAGCAAGGCCAAAACCCTTAAGCAGATCATACATTAAAGTCAACAAGATCGGACGATCAAGAACTCCGTCAAGCAACCCAAGATCAAGAAGATCCAAAAATGTGGTCACTCCTTTTGATGTCTCCATGATCCATAAGATATTCACAGTTCATCCAGAAAATCTAGAACTTCAAAGCTGTCAAGTAAAGTTGGAAAACATTATGAGCAGAAAGTTGAGCAAATATGACAATGAGACAATAAATCCACCAAAAGCCATCAAGAAGCAGACAAAATTGTTCCAACGATTAGCAAAACGTCACTCATTGAATGATTTGGAAAACATTCGACCAAATTTACAGCTAGAAAATACCAACGATTCTGACATGTCAACCTTAAACCTCAGCTATGCCGACAAGTGCAAGTACTGCAAGATCTGCGACAGAATGTTTGCATTGGCAGCAACTTACAAGTTACATATGGAAAACATACATCCTGAAGATCTCGACGAATCAGTTTTAGTTGAATAATTTTAAATTTTGACTTTAAACTTTGTAAATAATTTGTTAAAAAAAATAAAAAAAAAAATAATCAAAAAAACTTTTTGCATTTTTTTACTCACCAGTCAATTTGGGTTGTAGCCAAAATCTGTGAAATTGTTGCAAATCGATGAAACAGCATAGCTATAAACTGTACAATAAGGACAATTCCAAAAAATCCCACAAACAGCATGCTGATTGGCTCCAAATTCTTATATTCTCTTCTAATTGAAAACTCAAAGGTTGATTGATCAAATGAAATGTCATTTTCAATGTCGAATGGCCATCGGACATGAAGATAATCCTTATTAAGTTGCAGCAAGAAGACAATAAGGACAAAAAGTGCATTTCCCATAATAAATGCAAATGCTGAAATGTCTCGATAAGCTTTAAGCTGATTTTGCATCTGTTCCTTATATTTTTCGGTCATGTCCAGTGGCTGCAAATATTTTTCAATCAAATCAACCCAAAATTGCTCCTCAGCTGCTGAAATTGTTTCTGTGTCGCCATCTTTGAGGTCTGGATCATACAACCAATCAGGAAGTAAGCCCTTCTTGTTTTCTTTCTCCTCTGACATTAGTGGAATGTCCTCAAGCATGTCACTGTCTGATATTCTCTCCATTTCATCCTCTGATTGAATTTCTTGTGTGATTTTGTGCTCTAAATTTATCATTCGTGAGTTGAGCTCGTCGAGTGTTCCAGAAATTTGGATTAGCTGAGAATTTGTTGTATCAGCCTTTTTGTGAGTACAAAAAATGCAACGGAATAGACCAGCAAAGGAGATGTCGATAGAACCGTCTTCTTCATCGTCATTTGTAGTTCGGAAGAAACCGATGATCTTTTGAAATTTGTTTCGGGATTTTACAGGCTTTTCATCCTAGAATTATAGTTTTGGTAAATATTCTGGTCAAATTTAGATCAAAATTGACAAAAAGACCCACCTTTTTAGGTCCAGCTTCCTGTGGATTCTCCCTAGTCCCCCAACTGACATCATTCATATTTAGTACCGAATAAATAGTCAACAACATGTACATGCAAGGAATTGTTACATAATAAACAATTCCAGCAGGAAGTGCATACATTTCTTGTGGATGCAACAACCCAGTAATAATAATTTGAAATGTTACAGCCATAAAAAACATTGATGACGGTGACAAGATTCCATCTTCAATGACTTGAATCATAATTCCAACCATAACAGCCATCATGATAAGTGAGTAAATGACACTGATGATAAATGCTGCAAGGAGTTGGAACTTTTGCTTGCAGACGTAGCAAATAAGCATGAACATCATAAGTGGCGCAAAGTTGTAAAGGAATGCAATGTAGATGTCGATGAGAAAGACTGCTTGGACTGCACTGACCATCATGAGGAAGATTGTTCCTTAAAATAGAAGAAAAATTAAATTTTTGAGGTTAGGTTGCAAATTTTTGGGGTTAAATTGAATTTTTTGAGGTTAAGATAACTTTTTTGAGATTGTGTTGAAAGTTTTGAAGTTAATTTGAGTTTTTGAGGTTAAATAGAATTTTGGGGGCTAAACTGCAAATTTTTGGGGTTAAATACCAAATTTTTGAGGTTATGTTATCATTTTGAGGTTAAGTTGCAATTTTTTGAGGTTAAGTTTAACTTACCAGGTCCAATAATGGTACCAAACATCAAAATCGTCTGATAAAAAATGTACGGCCTTGAAATGTTATTATTAACCTTACAAATCTTTCCAGCATCAGCCAGAAGGTCGAAAATATTTGCAATTGTACTTGGAACCCATCTTCTTCTCTGATTATAGAACTCATTGAATCCTTCAGGTGCATGTGTGTATGCATCAGATGCTGCACAATACTCAACTCGATATTTTTGTTTCAGTACCAAAGTGCACAGCCATCGATCCTCACCTTGATCATATTGAATATAGTGACGAGCTTGGTCAGATTTTGTTGTGTATTTTTTCATGACGCTGTTTTCCATCAGTGCTCGACCACGAAATAATGAAAAACATCCAGGACTACAAAGAACACATCCAATAACATGCTCAGTTGACTTTTGCAGCCAATGTCCAATTGCATATTCAAAGACTTGATACCAAACCATTGGACCCTTCCCAATTGGATGAATCCTCCCACATGCAGCACCCAAATCTTTATCATTTTTCATTCTGTCAATCAAAAGTGTCATTGCTCGTGGCTGAAAGTCAATATCACCATCAAGAGCAAGCAGAAATGTATTTTGTGCAATTATCCTTTTCCGTTCAGCTGATGCATCAAGTTGCATGATTTTGTAGCCAAGAAGATAGTACATGTACATGACTTGTGACCATCGCTTCTTATGACGAATTTTGTTCTTGTCTTTGAGGTGAGCGATCATTTTCGTTTGACCAGGGAGAGTCCAGATGAGACGACCGCCATATGGACAGACCTGGAAGAAATGGTATCTGATTAAGGTATTCTAATATCAAGGTAACCTTCCCTACACTACCCAACTCTACTCTTCCCTACATTTCAATCGAACTTACAATTTTAACTGGCGGCGGAATCTTCACCCTCACTTTGTATACTTCCCAAGCAGCTTCTTCAAGATTATTGATTAATAATTTCACATATGAGTTTATTGGTGTAGCCTCAGGACTTTCACATAGTGCTCTATTGCCAACAAATGCATCGTCAAAGAATATATGAGCTAAAATTATTCAAATTTCAGTTAGATCATCGCATAGACATCCTTTTAGATACTCACTTTCAAGATCATAATAATCTTTATCGATCTCATTCTTATTTGGCTGTACATACTTCATAGCCATCCTTCGAGCACATTGATCCTCATCAAGTCTCAAAATTGACTTTAAAAATTCAATCAATTCCTCTTTTGTCTCATGCCAACACGTTGCACAAACAAAAACTTGTGGGATATGATCTTGTGGGATGACACCCTCCTTGCTGAGATTACTTGCCAGAGCCTTAGCGTCTATTGTGTTGAGTGGGTCAGAATAGAGCTGGTTTGATGGGGAATTGAGGTCGGTCTGCAAATAAATTCGAATTTTAATACCAATCAAAATTCTAGATTCAGTAAAAGCTAACCTCAATGTCAACAAACTCCTCATACTCATCCCTTCTACGATTCATAGCCAATGACTGATCAATAATCAAACCATCATAAATTGGCAGAATGAACAACTTCTCCGTACTCGCATTCCTCATTCCTTTTGGCCTCCATAAATGTCTTGTGACCCAACACTGTGAGAATATCCAGAACACCCAAATCCATGAAAATTCTTCGACAATAAAAGTAAATAAGAAATCTTCAGGTGGAACACGGAAAAATATATAATCTGGAAAATATCCATGAAAAGCACATAAATCTGTATGTCTAAGTCCAGTGAGGATGATCAATGTTGAAATTGTCAATGGAACTGAGATGTTGATTGGAAGTGAAAATGAGAAAATTTGAATTTGAATTTTGCATGCGAATTTTCCAAAAATGTAGCAAATATATGATGATAAGACTTGAATGGCTATTGTCCACCAAATTACATCTGAATAAATGTTGATCGTTGCTGAGTAAAGTTGATTTGTGATTTCTGTCAAGTCTGGTAACTTTTCACTCAAAATAGGCTTTACTTCCTGGACATAAACTGTGTGGTTTGTAAAATTCTCTGAGAAATTGTCGAAAAATGAGTCCAAGGATGTTTCAGTGATGATTGCTGTTAATGTGAAGAACAAAATGATTTTGTATGGGGCGATGACTAAGTAGATTTTGTATCTTGATTTATAGCATTTGTCTCGTATGTAGGCAAGGTATTGGATGGGTTCTGGAAGGTTTATTGTTAAATATTAGTGATGAAGCCAAGGAAAGGAGGTCCATTGGGGTCTAGACCCCCCTCCTGGGAGTTTGAATCCACTCCCCTCGAGAAGAGGAATAACTTACCCCACGGACTGCAATAAGTCACGAAATTCTCCCACCAGTGGAATGAAATCAGAAACCCAGCAAGCGGTAGGAACCAAATTTTAAGAGAATCCGTCCGAACAGTTAGTGGAAAGACGAATAATCCTAATAATTGAATGACTATTGATGATGAGTCTAGAATCTTCTTAATTGCCCTCTTGGATTCTTTGTAGGGTCTTGAAAGCATGCCTTTGATAGAAAATTAGATTTTTTTTGAACATTTTGCATAAGTTTTAGGGGTTTTGTGGTAGATTGCCAATACTCACATAATATACTCGGAATAAAACAGAACAAATTAGTTATCATAACTCCTTGAATTGAGTCTAACTCCGGAAATACAACAAAAGCCAGCAAACACAATCCAATAACATAAAAACTTTCAGTAATGAAAACCATAAAAAATTCCTTCCATTCGAAATTTCTAATTTTCTTGAAAAAACACAGACGAATTGATTTGATCCATGTTCCTAGTTCGGGTATGGAAAATGCTATTATTATTGCCCAGCGCCATGCGATGATTAGTTCAGTAGATTGTGTTGATGATAGGTGCTTCTCTGGTACTAAAAAATAAAAATTAAAAATTATAATTTTTTGAAAATAAAAAAGTTTAAAAAATTAAAAATATAAAAAAATGAAAATTCAAAAAGATTAAATTTTTTAAAAAACTAAAAATTTAAAAAAATTTGAAACATTAAAAAAAATTTAAAAAAATTTGAAATATTAAAAAATACTTAAAAAAATTTGAAACATTAAAAAAAATTTAAAAAAATTTGAAACATTAAAAAAAAATTAAAAAAAATTTAAGAAAATTTGAAACATTTAAAAAAATTTGAAACATTAAAAAAATTTAAAAAAATTTGAAACATTAAAAAATACTTAAAAAAATTTGAAACATTAAAAAAAATTAAAAAAATTGAAACATTAAAAAATTTTTTAAAAAATTTGAATCATTAAAAAAAATTTAAAAAAATTTGAAACATTAAAAAAATTGAAAACCAATGTTTGCTTATCAAAGTAGCCATGACTCACATTTCAAGTCACAATAACTTGTTTTTGTTCCTTCCGAAACATTTGAAGTCATTAACAAGAATGACAATTTTGATAACACACTTGAACATGCAACGACAACTAAAACAAACCAATATGTGAAGATTTTTAACAATTTTATTGACTCGTTGATGAATTTGGAGTCGACTGATGAGCCTGACGATTCTTCAACTGGAGGGTCTTGGAACGAATCCCAGAGTTTGTAGTCGTTTGGGGATCTGATGATTAAAAATTGGGATTCCTGGAATTATTTGTAAATTTGGATGAAATGTTAAAAAGTAATACTTTTTGAAGTTATAGTTCATTTCCTCATCATCGTCATCAACTTCTTCGTCAGTTGTGTTATAGTAATAATTTGTGTCACTTTCTTCCATCATTTTGAATAATTTTTATTTTTTTACTAATTTAACTTTTAAAAATTCTTTCTTGTTTAAATTTTAAACTTTCTGATTTTTCAATTTTAAGTTTTATTAACACTTATTTTTTTAAATATTTGTATTTTTGGGTTTTTTATTATTTTTGTAATTTAAACTTTTTAACTTTTTCTTAACTTTTTTAAATTTTCAAAAATCAATTTCAATTTTCCAACTAGTTTATTTCTTTCAATTTTGTGCACAGATTTTTAAAAATTATAATTTTTTGTTTTTATAAACTAATAAATTTTTCTATTTTTTTATTTTTATTAATTTTTTATTTTGTGAATTTTTCCAATTTTTAACCTTCAATTATTTCAATTTTTTTAATAAATTCTGTAATTTTTAAGAATTTAGTTTAAACTTCATCAACTCTCGGATGCCGAATTCTCCAATTTTTAAAATAATTAATAATGCAATTTCGAATGCAAACTGCGAGAGTTAAAGCAACGTTTTCAATAATTTCGACCAACATTTGTGAAGTAACTGATTCAATTATTTCAATTGTCTCTGTTTGATGCTTTTGTGAGGAACAGCGCTATCTTATCACAGGCAGCAATTTCTCTTGTATTGTTTCATGTTTCTGACTTTTTTTTTGATAAAAATGTCAATGTAACTTTGCGTGCTAGTTTTTAGAAAATGTCTATGCAACTTAGAAAAATTAATTTGATAGAATCTAGAAAAACATATGAAAACTGCTCATTTGAATTTAAACTATTGAAAAGTTTGAAATAAAATTCAGAATTTAAACTTTTGAATTTTTGAGCTGAAAATGCCTCAGAATTTTCTGGAATCGTCATCAATTTATTGCTTCAAGTATCTGTCATTGGATTGAAAGGTAAATTTTATTCGGTTTAAAGACATTCTGATCATGCTGAATACTGTATCGGTGAAATTAAGTCCTGACATCAATCCACAAGTTAACAAATTTCAATATAAATTCATTTTCTTACAGAATTTTCTTGACATTTCGATTATTGAGATTGTTAAATTTTTCATAATTCTATTGGGGATTAATTTGTAGATTGGTTTGAAGGGGTAAATGGCACTGATTTAGGGATAAATGAAGTCTCTTCGTGGAATCTATTATCAATTTCAGTTTAATAAAAGTTTTAATTTTAGGAAGAATTTTCCTCTGGTTTTCAAAACGATTAAATTTCATTAAAAAAATAGTTAAACATGGTAAAACAAAACTAATTCATCGGCAGTAGGTAAATAAAGTTTTTAACCATTTGATTTGTTTTTTAAAAATTAAATAAAATGTTTCTCTTTGATCTCAAAACTTTTGAAGGGTTTTTTGATAATTTTACCTGAATTGCCAAATATAAGCAGGTATTAATGTTGTAGATTATTCATTCAGTTGACAACAATTGACAAGAAGTAAGTTTTAACTGCAAAAAATTAAAAAGATCAACATCAAGTGACTTAAGAGGTAATCATGCACAACAATTCAGCAATAGAAATCACGTGCCGTGCAAAAACAACTCTTTGGCATCCAGGATTCCGTCAAATTTATTCATGCAATATCATCAAGTCAGACCTGCGACCACTTGAGAATAAACCAATAACATTCCAGTTAACTCACGATGAAATTGGCAAAACAGACAGTGATGTGGAAGCAGTTGTCATCCTCGACTCAAAAATCTACAAAATTCCTAAAAATTTCGAGCAACTTTTCAAAAATGTCAAAGTTTTGTGCATCAAACAATGCAATTTGGAGAAAATTGAGCGAAAAGATCTTCAAAATTTTTCATGTCTCAGGGAAGTTTGGATGCCGAACAATAAATTGAAGCTGCTACCTGACAACTTGTTTATCGACCATCCAAAAGTTGAGAAACTTTCATTCTCAAACAATCAAATCTCAGTGATTGGTGAGAAAATTTTGGAACCATTAGAAGATTTGAGATACGCGAATTTTAACAAAAATTTAACAATCGACGTTACTTTTGATGCTGATGAGGATAAGATTGACTTGGATGAGCTGAAAGAGATAATAAGGAACAACTGCAAAGGTTTAAATCATTCAATCTTCAAGCAGAAGAAGAGAAGCTTCAATTATATGAGGAACAGCCTTGATGCTCATCAATATTTATCAGCCAGCACAGAACTCATGACCAGCCATACAACATCAAGTGCTTCAGTCACAAATACCAAGTCATACAGGATGGTTTTCCGCAAGCATCACTTTTTCACATCCCCAGGATCAAGCAACTCAGAAATTTCATTCCAACGAGCTCATTATGTTGAAAAGAGAAGGAACTATCAAGAAACACCAACAGGACGTCCAAAAGTAAGAAAAACATGCCAAGAGACTCAAACTGAGAAGAAAACATTTTCAGGAGATTTAAATGATTTTATGATGCGTGAAACTTTCAAAGATTTTTCAATTAAAAACGAGCGCAAGACTTACAATGTCCATAGATTCGTGATGGCTGCTAGAAGTCCAGTTGTATGCGGAATGATCAAGAAGAATCCATTTATGAGAGGAATCACATTGACGAATGCGAACGACAACATCATTGAGCATTTATTGGAATTTATTTATGATGATCAGCTGCCTGAAGTTGATGAGTTTGGTGACTTTTTGAGGATTTATGACTTGTCACTTAAGTTACAGCTTGCTGATCTCGTTGAGTATTCAAAGAAGAATATTTTATCAAAAGTAACATCAGAAAATGCAATTGACTGCCTGGAAATGGGATTGAAGCATAAGGACAAGGAACTGAAAATTAAAGGACTCGAAATTGTCCAGAAAATGTTTCCACAAAGAAAGTTTAAGGCTGTTCTAGCTGAGGATTCAGATGCGTTGAAGAAGATGATCGAGGAACTGAAAATCATGAAGAAGGCGATCGATGAAGCGACTTTGAAATTTAATCAGCTGAGTTTCTTCGAAAGTCAGGGTCGGCTGGAAAGATATTGATAGGGTGGACAGAGGAATTTTGAGAAGAAAACGGACATTTTCACTAGTTTGGGGTCGGTCACAAACAAGGGCCATATTCATCACTAAGACCATACTTAGTCATCAAGTTTTATATATCGTTAGAAATGTACTAATCTTAGCTACAATAAACAGAAAACAAAACTAAAAAATATTTAACCTTGTAAAAGCTACAGGAGTTTGAGTAAAGTGAAAAAGGATCAAATCGTCAGGGAGCACATGCACCGTATAACTCGGTACATTTTTAACTTTTTTAGAAAATTTTTTTCGGAGTTTGCCTTTAAACAGCAAAATCATTAATCTTATCATCGCAGAGATTTCCCAGTTCAAATATAATATGAAAAAATCTCAATTTTTGTCAAATTTTAAACTTCAAACACTCTTAGAATCGCGAAAACAGCACCAAATGACCTGAAAATTTGCATACAAGTTTATTTTTATATCCTTTACAATAAAAAATCACTTTGGAAACATTGAAAAAATCGAAGAAAAATTCGGCCTCCTCGAGGCCTGCCAACTCGGATCTAAATTAGAAATCAATACTATTTATAGAATTTAACCTATATACATAAATTCTAAATT
Source organism: Chironomus tentans (assembly GCA_963573255.1). NCBI lineage: Eukaryota > Metazoa > Arthropoda > Insecta > Diptera > Chironomidae > Chironomus > Chironomus tentans. The sequence goes on from OY754305.1 coordinate 2,141,407, forward strand.
TCTTGCACTTATCTGCCAAAACAGTTCTTTATTATAAAAATTTTATTAAATCCCATGTTTTTCAACTTTTGAGGCTATTTTTTTGAGATGTTACCTTAGTGCAAAATTAAAATTTTTCTTGTAGCCACTTACTTAAGATTTCCAGCTATACCAAGAACTTAAAATATGGATAAGCCGTTCAAGAGATATTACAAAAAATGCAAAAATTGCATTTATGTCGTTTTCATATGCACAAATACAAATACTAAATTGTTAATAATATTTTAAATTCCATGAATGAAAGTGATAAGAAAATCTACAATTTTGATACGATGACAATAAATTGGAGGAAATACATGGAAAATTATTATTTTTGGATCAAAAAGTTTGTCGTGAAGGAAAAAAGTTTGAGTTCGTCATCATCAATCGGTAGGCTGAGGAGATTAAAATTTGGAAGCTACTTCCTCAAACTTTCAACAAGTGCAACGGGTTTGTTGTTGCTGTGGACAAATAAAAGGAGTAATACTTCTAAGATATAAGATTGATTGAATAAACTTCAACCATAATCTAGCAGATTGTCGGATAAGTTGGTTATCACATAACGTATTCTCATAATACACATGTACATTGATATCCAGTCTCAGATCAAATTTAATGAGAAGCTAAAGATATAATAAAAACCAAGGTAGATTATTGATCTACTTTTATTCCATTCGAGTCAGCAACTGCCGACTTTTTACGTGTTGATTTTGTAAGCAACACATTTTGGATTAAAATACGGTATTTCCCTTTTTTCAGCACATTTTCCTTAGAAAACAATGCGCTTAAAGGTTCACTTTGGCTGGCTGGGTGTTTCAAAAACTCTGCAGCGTAAACACGTAGAGACTTTGGATTTTTGGAATCTAATAACTGCTATTTCGTAGGGGTGCGTAATGTATTTAGTTTTTTAAAACTCCGATCCAAATCTTAACTAAATTAACTTTTCTTCAAAAAAGCTTACTTATTACGTAAGTATTTCTTACAATCCTCAGGTCACGGATTTAAGCCCCACTTCGAGCAACTTTTTTGTACTTTTTTAATTCTTTTTTTCCACTTTTTTGATATTTTATGATATTTCATAATTCATTAATGTATAATTATATTTTTTTGTCTCATAAAATAGCAAAAAGTACATTTCTCCATAAATTTTATTTTCTAGAATTTTAAGTGTATGAAATTTTTTATTAGAATCATACAAATGTTCCTAACATTAAATTTCTACATCGTACTTTTTTTAATAATCAATTTAAAATATTTCACTTATGATCTATTAAAATAATTCAATTACACAACGTGATACTTTTCTCGGTGACATTCCGCATCTTTTTTTAAATCAATTTTAATATTTCTTGTATTTTTATTTAAATTCAAATAAGTATTCCTAAAATTTTAATTCTTTCAATATAAATGAAGAGAAAAAATTAGAAATGCGCAAAAATTATTCTTTGATAAAAAATACTGGCACCAAAAAATCCCGATTTCTAATCTATTAAGCTCTTAAATAATCTTTTTGGGTTTTTTTGTCCTTGCGTAGATTTAAAGTAATTTTTTATCAAAAATAATTCTTTCATTTGTTTTTGTAATTAAGGCTGTGGAACTAATTACCTGTCAAAAATGCAAGCAATGAAAGGTTTAAACATGATGAACTTAAAGATGGTCGGAGTAGAGGGATTCAACTTGTTAAGCCAGTGATAAGAGTGATTAAAGAACATGAGTAAGAATTAAGATAACTTTAAAATTCCAGTGTTTTTCCGGAAAATAATTAGTCACCCCAGGTTTTACACAGCTATAAACTTTCACCACCGCTACTTTTAGATAAAGACATGATATATAAAAATTAAGCTTATGTGCATCGATAAAGTGAGAATTGATGTATAAAAGAAAAGGCAAAATCGTAATACAAGTCAGTTTTATATTAAAAATACATCAGAAATTCAAAATTGTAAAATGTCAATCGCAGAGTTTTACAATGGAAAAAGTGTCTTCGTAACCGGTGGAATGGGATTCGTTGGGAAAGTTCTAGTCGAAAAGCTCCTCCGGTCATGTCCAGGAATTGAAAATATTTATTTGTTGTGTCGTTCAAAGAAAGGCAAGGACATAAACGAGCGACTTGAAGAAATTATATCATCGCCTGCTTTTGACGAATTACGTGAAAAAAAACCTCAGGCATTGAATAAAATCATTTTAATTGAAGGTGATGTTGCGATGCCAGAATTAGGAATATCCAAGACAGATCAAGAAATTCTGAAGGATAAAGTGTCAATTGTGATGCACTCGGCTGCAACCGTTAGTTATACGGAACCACTAAAAATTGCTGTGAATACAAATTTGAGGTCAATGAGGGAATTAATCAATTTAGTTCGGGAGATGAAAAATTTAAAGGTGTGTAAATAAATTGATTTTACGCATCAACATCTCCTGTGTGCTCCAAAATTAATGTAGTAAGCTTAAAACTGATAAATAATTTTTCTATTAGTCATTTGTTCACATATCTACTGCGTTCACAAACTGGTTTGCTATGGATGTAAAAGAAGAAGTTTACCCAACTGAACTTGATCCTCTTGCCATTATAGACTTATGTGAGAGATTTCCTGATGCTGTCATTGACCGAGTAAGCTCTTAATATAGTTAAGTATGTAATTCTAATCTTAAAAATTTCAAATTTCCTAGATGACTCCATCACTCTTCGGGAAACACACCTCAACCTACACATTTACGAAATCGTTGGCTGAGAAGCTTCTTCAGCTTGAAAATGGAAATTTGCCTACGTGTATTATTCGGCCATCAATGGGTGAGGATATGAATTATTGAAGAAAAAAATAAATTTGATCAATTCTTGAAAATATTTACAGTTGGACCAAGTGCATGTGAACCAAAGCCTGGTTGGACTGATAGCTGGGGGGTAAGTTGGCTGATGGACAGACGGACACACTAACGAATAAATCAAATAACCACAATGTTTCTAAAAAATAATCCAATAAAAATTAAATATTTTCTACTCAGTCAGCAACACTATACTTCTATCTTACTGCAAAAGGTGCATTTCGATGCTGTCAGCATTACGAAGGACATCCATGTGACATAATTCCAGTTGATAAGGTGAATATTACCGCATTAAGGTAGATGTTTTATGAAAAACTCAAAAATTGTCTTGTAACAGGTCATAAATTTAGCAATAGCTGCATCATGCAAAACAGCATACGATCGAGAATCTGGAGCTAACATTAAATTTCCACAAGTTTATCACAGTACAATTGGCAATGAAAATCCAATAACATTAAAAGATTCGGTTGATTTTTTTGTTAATTTAGGAAGAACTAAGCCATTGAGTGAGTTTAAGTAAATGCTAGCATAGATTATTTGATAAAGTTATTACTTTCCCCATTAGATGATGTACTTTGGTACCCAAAAATAAGAATCTACGAATTAGACCTCCTTTTCAACCTAGATGTTTACTTTTTACACTACTTACCTGCTTATTGGATGGACGTTGCAGCTAAGATACTTGGAAAGAAACCAAAGTAAAATTAAATTTTTGATAAACCTTAAAAATCCTGTTTTTAAAAATATGTATTTAAAATTTATCAATAGAGCGGTAAAAGCTCATCAATTCATATTCAGTAATTATGGAAATGTTCGGTTTGTAAACAAAGTTCCATATATATTCAGAACATCAAACTATAAAAATGTCATGAAGCTCATGAGCTCAAGTGATCTAAAAACATTCAATTTTGATCCAAAAACAATAAATTGGAAGACTTACATGTCTGATTATTATTTTGGAATCAAGAATTACATGATGAAGGAAGTTCCGCAGGATCCAGCATATTTGACGGCCAAAGTAACAAAGTAAGAATGCTTAATTTTGAATATACTTTAAATTTCTATTACTAATACAATTTATTACTCAAAATCTAATTTTCAAAAACAGATTAAAATATATCAAATATTTTATAACCGGATCCCTTGTGACATTGTCTGTGGCAACAATAGGATCACTTGGAATGATTCTCAGGAGATGTAAGCAAGGTAAAACTAGTGACGCGTCCACGGAACTACTGCGCACAGAAAACTAAAAGTTCACCTAAACTTGTGCAGAACAACACACACATTGTACCAAATTATCATTCTCTAATATGTTATACTGAATAAAATAGCGTTAAACTTCACCTAAAGTAAATGTTTTTTTAATGAGTTCAAATAATAATTGTTCGTGAATAGTGAAATTTTTGACATTTAAATAAGGTCGTTCGAAAAGGTTAATTTTTTTGATGAGTAACCAGATCCAATTCACTAAATGAGAAAGACTCCAGAACTCAGACAGAATCAAAGGGTCGTAACTTTTCTGCTTTATCGCTTGAATCAGAAGGAAAGAAGATAATTAAGAAATCAAGATCCACGTGACATGGAATTAAATTTCGATGAAATTTTTTTCTCTTAGATAAAATGCATATCCTAGAACAAAAACTTGATGCCATAAGTGCTGATCTCTTACATTTTAAGGATGATGTGAATTTCATCAAGGAATGAATCACAAAATCTGCATCGAAATAATTGACAATAATCAAGTGCAAATAAATATCGCTAAGCAAGCTGTGCATTCAATTTACAAAAATTAAAAAATTTCTGCAAAAAAACGTTGATAATGGTTAAATTTAAATATTAAATATTAATTTTTCATATTAAAAAAGAAAAAAAAGAAAGCGTGTATTATTATGGACTATTACGGTCGCTTAATATCTTGTTTACAATAAATCGATTACAATTTTCAATATTGTCCGTTATTTTTTATGAAAAGTCCTGTATTTTTGCAACCAAAAATTAAAAAAAAATGCAACCAATATTTAGTAACAATCAAATCTCAGTGATTGGCGAGAAACTTTTGGAACCATTAGATGATTTGAGGTACGCGAATTTAAACAAAAATTTAACAATTGACGTGACTTTTGATGTTGATGAGGATAAAATTGATTTGGATGAGCTGAAAGAGATAATAAGGAACAACTGCAAAGGTTTAAATCGATCAATTTTCAAGCAGAAAAAGAGAAGCTTCAATTACATGAGGAACAGCCTCGATGCTCATCAACATTTATCGGCCTGCACAGAGCTCATGACCAGCCATACAACATCAAGTGCTTCAGTCACAAATACCAAGTCATACAGGATGGTTTTCCGCAAGCATCACTTCTTCACATCCCCAGGATCAAGCAACTCAGAAATTTCATTCCAACGAGCTCATTATGTTGAAAAGAGAAGGAACTATCAAGAAACACCAACAGGACGTCCAAAAGTAAGAAAAACATGCCAAGAGACTCAAACTGAGAAGAAAACATTTTCAGGAGATTTAAATGATTTTATGATGCGTGAAACTTTCAAAGATTTTTCAATTAAAAACGAGCGCAAGACTTACAATGTCCATAGATTCGTGATGGCTGCTAGAAGTCCAGTTGTATGCGGGATGATCAAGAAGAATCCATTTATGAGAGGAATCACATTGATGAACGCAAAGGACAACATCATTGAGCATTTATTGGAATTTATTTATGATGATCAGTTGCCTGAAGTTGACGAGTTTGGTGACTTTTTGAGGATCTATGACTTGTCACTTAAGTTACAGCTTGCTGATCTCGTTGAGTATTCAAAGAAGAATATTTTATCTAAAGTAACATCAGAAAATGCAATTGACTGCCTGGAAATGGGATTGAAGCATAAGGACAAGGAACTGAAAATTAAAGGACTCGAAATTGTTCAAAAAATGTTTCCACAAAGAAAGTTTAAGGCTGTTCTGGCTGAGGATTCTGATGCATTGAAGAAGATGATTGAGGAACTGAAAATCATGAAGAAGGCAATCGATGAAGCAACTTTGAAGTTTAATCAGCTAAGTTTCTTCGAAAGTCAGGGAAGGTATTGATAAATTGCATTGATTTTTGATGACTAGTCTTAGTTTTGAAACATTTTATTTAAAATTTGTGACTAGAATCGTTCCTAAATATTACAATGATATTGCTAAAGAAGGAGAATGTGTTGCTTCAACAATAACTGTTTTTGAGTTTACTTTTCGTTAACTAATAGAAACAGTTTTGAAATTTAAAAAAATCTAGTATTACTTGAAAATTTTCTAGCAGTTGCATGAATTTAAAATATGACCGTTAACTGCAAGAATTAAGGAGAACTTTGTTTGTATTTGTGAGTTTTTCATCAAAAAATGATATAATTGTCAATTATTTTGCTCTTTTTGTTTTTATGTATTTATATTTTTAATAAAATATCTTTTAAGTTGAAGTCTATAGTTTGAATAATTTTCATTTTTAACTTAGCATTGCTAATCCACTTTTTCCACAATTAGTATATTTATACTTCTGCTGTTACGCAGACTGTGTATGAGAATTTCTTCTTCTTATCCGCTCTCAATTTTTTGTTTTGTTTGAGAAAAAAAATTCTCTCAAAATTCAAAGCACATGTTCGATTTTAACTCTTTGTTTTTAGCTTGAATTTTAAGTTTTCAGAGAATTTTGTTGGTAGATGTCAGTTTGTCTGTTAATACAAACCAGGAAAAGAAATGATTGCTTTCATCTTCTTTGTCCCTTGCCAGAGATCCCAACTCAATCATCATCAGCAAGGAGATTTTAATCCTTACACATCCCAATGTCAATTTTATCCCGGAAAGCACATATGAGAAGAATCCGTCCAAAAGCCATCCCCTGGTTGGTATTCGGCGTGAAACTGGTACAAATTCAGCAAAACTCTGGCAGGACGCTTGCCTTTATCCTCAACGGTACCTTATGCAGACCGGGTTTACTATCAAATCCAGATTAATATTGTTCTGGTGCCAATTTTATTTCTTTTTCAGTCCTAGATGTCCTGGTTCAAAAAAGCATCTAAACTATGTTGAATCACGTCAACTATCTAAAAATGCTTATTATTTTGTCCTTATTTGAGAACATCAGAGCCTTACTAACTTGTTCTCTCAAAATTCTCAATAAAAACAGCTCATAAATGTTCGTCATCCCTGAGTTCAACACATCCACAAAGTTCTCTCACCAACACAATCACAGCCATCAGCCAGACAGTATAAAAATACAGACAGTCTCACTAACACACCCAAACCCTCAAAAATAGAGAGATATTGTGAGAGAAAATATTCAGTATGTGCACATAGAACATCACCACGCAAAAATAAAAGATTTATTTAGATATGCTGTGAAACAAAACCTAAACAAGAGTCGAGAAAGAGAGGAAGTAAAATATTTTTGTTGTCTGGAGAGCCGCGCGCATGACTTCTCTCAATTCCCAGGCTCATACAGACGGAGATTCTTTTTTCATGCAACGAAAAAAAAGACACAGTCAGTTCCAGTCACAGTCGTTGTTGAGAGCGGACGCGAATGTTAAAAATTCTCTGTGCGACACAGACAAGACTACTTTTAATTCTAATTGTGACTTTATTGTGAGATAAAATTAATTAATTGTGCAATTTTTTTGCGGTTTTTGTGAAGAAATTATTGAAAATTTTAATGAAAATTGTTTCCTGGATGGAAAATTTTGTGTGAAAAGTCAAGAAGAAAATTTTTTGTGTGAAAAGAAAAGAAATCAAAAGAAAAATTTTTTCTGTGTGAAAAGTGAAAAATCCTAAATCAAAAAAAGGAGGAAAAATTTAAAAAGGTGAAAATTTATTTTAAAATAAATAAAAAAATGTTGAAATTTGAAAGAAAAACATTTAAAAAAAGTTGCAAAAAAAGAAGGATTTTGAAATTTTTTACATCCTCACATCATTCCAGTCAGTCGGTGTGGGGGTCGGTTTGGAGCAGGAAGTGGGAAATCTTTGTGTGTATTAGACTCATTTTTTGCGTGTATGGGTCATGTCGCTCTCTAACTATGTTGTAAAATCACAGGATGCCTTTGAGGAATAAAAAAAAGTTTTTTTTAGCGCTGCTGTAATTGTGACTTTTTGATTGCGAAAAATGAATGAAAATTTATGGAAAAAGATTGTTTATGAAGATGCATTCGACTTTTTCTTATTATTTGGAGGATGTTAACGATGGGGAAAATTTTGTTTATTTTCGAAGAATTTTGATGGAAATATATTAAGAATTGAATAAAGATGTTTGAAAAGTTGACATTGCTGGAATTTTTTTGTTCTTATAAGAATTCTTACAGCTAAAAGTAGTCAAATTGTATTTAAGTTTGTATAAAATATTGTTTTTGAAAAATTTCAAAATTATTATAAAATTAAAAATAATAACAATTCTTTATAATTTTTGTAAAAATATTAAAAATTGAATAATCTATCAATTTGAAAAATTCTAGATAAGATTTTAAAATTTGTTTGATTTTTTTGGACAAAATAACAAAAAATATTGATAATATAAAATATAAATTACCGATAAATTTTAAATTATTTGAAATTTTATGAAAAATTAACGAATTTTTGAAGGAGAAAGATTTGAAATTAAAACAATTTTTAAAATATTTGAATAATTTTGAAATGTAACGAAATTAATAATTTTAAAATATTTGCGATTTTTGAGATTTAAAAAAAATTAAGAGATTTTAAAATATTTTTAAAAAAAATTAAGATTTAACAATCTAATGATTTATTTTCATTTTATAGACCAAATGACTTCAATAAATAGTTTTTTTAAACATTTTATTTAAATTTTTTATGATTTTTAAAATTCTAAATGTTCATCAAAAATCCAAAAGCATTTGAAAATTCACACGAATATCAACAAACTCCCTCAAAATTCATTTCCAATTCAACCTCAAAAATACATTTCAACTACAAAATCTCCCAAAAACTCCCTAAAAAGCACAACACAAAAAAGTCATGGAAAACAGTGTAAACGAACTGGAAAGCAAATCAAAACAACACAGAAAAAAAATTCATGCTCAGAAAAAGGCGAGAAAATAAGTGTAAACTGTTATGAAAGATTCGCAAGCCTCAAAAGTCTGGAGAATGTGAATTCCTCGATGACTCATGGCCCGAATGTAAATTCATATGCTGATTGAAATTGAAAGCGGACTCGATAGATGGATTATGAATCAGTTTTGGTGTGCACTGAGACTTTTCAATTTAAATTGTGATTTATCGATTGATTGGAATTTATCTTGTTGGGAGTCTGGATGATGGGGATGTGAATGTAGAGAGAATGAATGGATATGGATCATAGCAAGTTAATTGATATTGATTTGAATGGACAGACATGGAAGGATATATGACCTAGATTGACAGTATTAGGATGATAGGTAGTCAAGTCTTGTTATTTAGTAGATATTTCACATATTAATGACTTCCTTTTTGTCATCATTATTAAATGCATTTTATTGTTCTGTAAAAATTTCTAAAAATTCAAAAACTGTGATTTTTATTGAAACTGTGCAAAATATTAATTTTTTCAAAATTTCACAACCAAATGCTTAAAATTAAATCTTAAAAAATTTGAAATTGTAGAAAAATTAAATTTTAATCTCATTTTAAAATCCGAACAAGCTACTTCAATATTTATTCAAATTTATTTAATCAATTTTGTTTCCTTCTTCAAAGAACAAACATTAAAAGTTCAAAGAGCACCAAGGGTTCCAAAACACAAACCATAAATATAAAAATACTACAAATAAATTCAAAAAAGCCGACACAAAAATAAAAAAAAACACACAAGAACAAATTCTTATCTTAAAACTATCCCTAAGTATTTAAAACATCCCATTTGTTATGCTTTAATTTGTTAAATTAAAATTCAATTTGACCGGTTGAGATAAAATGCTCATTATAAAATTTTTCAGTAATTTGTTTTCTTTTATGAGAGATATCCCTTGTGAGATAAGACATATTTGGGGCTGATAACATCTAAGGACATGACATTTGTCATGGAAATAAATTGAAATATTTAATTTTAAAGTTTTTTGAAATTGTTTTTGTTTTGGGCACATATGTGTGTTTGGGGTGTTTTTTTAAACTATATTCATTTTTCTAAATTTATTATTTTTTTTGAATTAAAAAAAATTTGTTTTCATAAGAAAACATAAAACGAAATTTAAAAAATTTGAAATTTAAAAAATTTGAAATTTAAAAAATTTGAAATTTAAAAAATTTGAAATTTAAAAAATTTGAAATTTAAAAAATTTGAAATTTAAAAAATTTGAAATTTAAAAAATTTGAAATTTAAAAAATTTGAAATTTAAAAAATTTGAAATTTAAAAATAAATTTGAAATTTAAAAATAATTTTGAAATTTAAAAATAATTTTGAAATTTAAAAATAAATTTGAAATTTAAAAATAAATTTGAAATTTAAAAATAAATCTGAAATTTAAAAATAAATTTGAAATTTAAAAATAAATTTGAAATTTAAAAATAAATTTGAAATTTAAAAATAATTTTGAAATTTAAAAATAATTTTGAAATTTAAAAATAAATTTGAAATTTAAAAATAAATTTAAAATTTAAAAATAAATTTGAAATTTAAAAATAAATTTGAAATTTAAAAATAAATTTGAAATTTAAAAATAAATTTGAAATTTAAAAATAAATTTAAAAATAAATTTGAATTTTTTTTAAAAAAATTGAAATTTAAAAAACAATTGGAATTTTAAAATAATTTGAAATTTTTTAAAAAAAATTTAAATTTGAATTAAATACAAAATCATTAAAAATTTTAAAAAATTGCAATTTGACTTCAAACAATAACTTAAACCCGAACATACAAAAAATGTTGCATTCTTCTTCTGCAAATTCACAAATTAAGATCAAGAATGAATCCCATTTCAGAGATTCCCGTGCACTTTTTCCCCCTCCTCACCTCAAAACAGCAAAAGAGCAAACGAAAAAAATCCAAACTGCTTTCGCCTTCTGAAATTTTAAACTTTAATTTTTCGCTTCATCGAACAAAATCTAGAAAATTTTTCGCCAACAATTCGTCAGTTTTCAATCAATATTTGTCATAAGATGAAAAATTTGTGAAAATTCACGCATAAAATATGAAAAACCACCCACTTTGTGTGCCATTTGGTCAACATAACAATTCCTAAGAACCTTTTTTTCGCTTTCAATCAGCATTTTCTGCTCTTTCTTCTTCTTTTACCACCCGTTTCGATATGTATGTATTCATTCTCTTGGATTCTCATTCACATATATTCGTTTATAGCAGCACACGGTAAAGCATTCACCGCTAAACATTCGAATAATAATAAAAATAAAGGCAGCGAAGAGAAGAAAAATAGACAGAAACAAAATATAAACAGAAATCCCATAAATGCGCGCGGCATTGGAACTAATCACGAAAGCAGTGACTAAAGAAGAATGCGAAATTAAGATGAAGAGAAAGAATCTGAATATATTTGAACATATAAATAAATGTATGTACACACATGACGGGGCTAGGCAACTACCAAACTCTAGTGTAAAAGCACCTGAACTTCAAAACTCTAGTGTTAAGGCACCTAAACTTCAAAACTCTAGTATAAGGACACCTGAACTACAAAGTTCTAGTGTGAAGACACCTGAACTACCAAACTCTAGTGTTAAGGCACCTAAACTTCAAAACTCTAGTGTAAGGACACCTGAACTACAAAGTTCTAGTGTGAAGACACCTGAACTACCAAACTCTAGTGTGAGGACACCTGAACTACAAAGTTCTAATGTTAAGACACCTGAACTACAAAGTTCTAGTGTTAAGACACCTGAACTTCAAAACTCTAGTGTGAGGACACCTGAACTACAAAGTTCTAGTGTTAAGACACCTGAACTACCAAACTCTAGTGTTAAGGCACCTAAACTTCAAAACTCTAGTGTGAAGGCACCTGAACCTTAAAAATCTAGTGTTAAGACACAAAACCTATAAAACACATCACAACTCTTCAAAAACACAATTTCACAATCTCCATACCCTGACTCATACAAAAAATTTAAAAAAGATTGTTATTTATACACTCACTCATGCTCTTTCTCACATGAGTATGAAAATGTTCTTTCTTTTATTTTCTGTGCTTTGCATTGCGAGTAATATTGACTATAAGGAGAAAATAATAAAAGAAGAAAGATATAAGTTTAAAGATTATATTGTGAAATATGCTAATATACTGTACCAAACTGAACTGAATCATTCAAATGAATGTCTCCATTTCTTAGAAGAAGAAAAAATCATGCATGGAATGAGAAAACGAAAAATTGTTGACGAAATAACAATAATAATACTAATAAAAACGTCAGCAAGGCCAGTATTTGCCTTATATTTTATTTTACATGAGTAGAACTATACAGCACTAAATGATAGCTGCTGAATGATAAAGAAGGAACAAAAATGGAAATTTATTGAGTTACTTAATGCCTTTTGTTGTTATTCACATGAGCATTTTCAGTCAATTATCTAGGAATAATGCAATTGTAGTTAAATGCATGCGTTGTGGGGTCACTGTGTAGTGGATTTTGTCAGAATTTTTGGTTGGAATATTGATAATTAATGATTGAAATAGGTATTTGGATCATTTTAGGGTATTTCTACAGAAATTACGATCAAATTTGAACAATTTTTAAAAATTTAGATTTAACGGCTACTTAAAATTCAAATATCTTTAGTCCGCCATTTTGTTTTTTCATAGTCCACTTCGAAGAGTTTTTTGGCTTAAAATCAACCTAGTTTGTCTAAAATTAATGAAATTTTGGATGATTGTCATAGAAAAAAGTGGCAAGCGTTCAACAAAATCAGTTTTGGTTCAAAAACTTCAACAAATTCTACAAAAAATCTCCTGATATATTTCAGCAAAAATCCCATACAAGGATCCATTTACAATTTTTCAATCCACCAGAAACCTGAGCTGCTTAATGAAATATTTCACTGTCGTAAATAAATTCATTTAAGAGTCATTAAAAATTATGGAAAATACATTGTAAAAAAGAGAATCTCATCTATAATACATAAATGGGATAAAAGATCAACAAAAAGGGGTCAGTTCGATGCTTATTTTTTATGCCGAAAATGTTTTATGTTTATTGCATGCTGACTGAGAAAAAAATATTATAAGCTATTAATAATTTTATGATTTTATGGAACTTATGATTTCTCTCTAGAATATTTTTATTGTGTTATTAACAATAGGCGCCCGAACAGGTATTTTTGCGTGAAAATTAAATTGAGCCTTGTGGTGTTTTTTTTTGAAGGAATTTATTTGCAAATTATTAAATTTTCTGAAGAATTTTTAATATCTTTTTTAATTTCTTTAATTGGACATTTGAAACATTTTGTTGAGTTAAACTCATTTCGTAATCGTTATTAGGAATTATCATGAGAATATGGAAATTATTTTATCAGCACGTGTTCGAACAATACTTTTAGTATCATGAATTTAATGAGTTGCTATGTTGATGTTAGATGGCTCATTAAGTTGATCAAATTCGGCTGTTCTTATGTGCTAGACCCAAACTGGACTAGTTTTAGCATTTTGTAAGTTAAAGTTGAATGCAAAACTATTTTGTCCGCCATTTTGTTTTTTTTGCCCACCTCAAAAAGTATTTTGGCTAAAACTGATGCAAAATCTTCTTATTTTTCAAAAATTTCTTCTATCATCCCAAGAAAAAAGTGGCAAGAGCTCAATTCTGCTATGTTCAGTGATATTAATCATGATTTAACATAAATTTAAGAATTTTGTGTCTATATGGTCCGCCATTTTGGATTTTGATACTTTTACTATAGCTTTAATGCAAGACACGAACATCTAATCCTATTCATCAATTCTGTAACCCCAATATGACCTTAACACAACATAAATCTCAAAAATCTTCATCTCGCTGACCCAAAACACCAAATTAGAATCATAAAGATCATCTGAAATCACGAAACATCAACTTTCTCTTGACTTCATCATTAAATTTGCTGTTATTTGCATAAAATATGCTCTATAATTACCCCAGCCTCCGCTATGTTTCCAATTTTATGTCTTAATGTGAAAAAATGACATTTGTTGTAGAGATTTGATACCTCTGTTTTGACTATAATCATGCTTAAAGGTTGCATCGGCTGAGAAATTATATTTAATTAAGAGGTGGAACTGGAGATTTTGATTAGAAATGTAAGCGTGAATATCAAGCTGATTATCAGTTAATTTTGAAGATGCATGTGGGTTTTATGGACTTTGTTGTTGACAGTCATCGCTTTTGAGGGGAATTTAATGTCTAAATTTTCAATCCAGACAGTAAAAATATGTTGCAAAATGTTTCGATCCAGACATGCAAAAAATTATGCCCATAAATCACTCGAATCCCAAAAAAAATATTTGCACATTTGGTCCAATAATTCTGCTTAAAAATTGCAAACCATTCGCAAAGCAAAAAAAACTGTTTAATTTACGACGTACCAAAGGAAATAAAAGTCAAATTAACAGTCGGCATTTTAGTAATTAAAAAGTCTCTCGTATTAGTCATCCAACTGCAAAAAGTCAATCTCCTTTTCATATACCTGTATATTCCGTAAACCAGAAACACACAAAAAAAGTTCATTTGCATAATTTCAACCTCCAATCCCAAAAAAATATATACGACAAAATGTAATAAAAATCCAATAAGTCCCACAAAAAAAATATATGAAAGAAATTCCATCAGTCAAGTCAAATCCGTACGAAAAGCAGGACTCAACATGTCTCAATTGTACTTAATATGTGTGCAGCACAAGTTTATATATGGCATGGCAAGCCCTTTTTTGAAAGGCATGCAGAAATATATAGCCTGGCTATGAGAAGAAAAAAAGGAGAGAAGGGCAAGTAAGAGAGTAATTTGGGGGTTGAGTGGATAAGGCGCATTTCTTGGAGATTCAATATTTTAAATTTATTTGTCAGATTTGTCAGTTTGAGATTCAAATATACTTACTTTGATGCCGGAATCCCTGAAAAACTCGAATAGGTAACAAATTTTCTCATTTTTGCTCCACCTCGAAAAGTTTTTCAGGAACTACTTCAAATTTGATGCAACTTGAACCTACTAGGTCAGAAAAATTTAACATTTTCTCAAAATGTCCGCCATTTTGTTTTCTAAAAGTTCGTTTTTCTTTTGCAAAATCCAACCAAAAATCAGAAAAAATTCCCATTTATGTCTAAAAAGCTAATCCAAACTGCCTCAAAATCCAAATCTCATCCCTTCAACCTTTAATCCTCAGCTAAACCCCAGTCCAAATCCAGCAAAAAAGAAAGAATAGGAAAGGAACAAAAAAAAAGAATTCCAATTGCTTGCATGTCGACTTGCAATCTTTCATTGTCTTTTGTTCTTAACATATTCATATTATTGTTGCCATTATTATTGTTCCTTCAAAAGACACCCATGCATATGGCAATTGTTATAATGTGCGCGCACCCATCTCACTCACTCACATTTGCCGTTGTGTTTTTTTTCTTATTTTCTCAGCGATTCGTTTTAGCGAATTTCTAAAGAAAAATCCACCTACGCGAAATGAATCGCTGAATTCTAATTAATTTTTTTAACTTCTCTCTTCTCCTTTTTCTTAAGATTATTTCTTTTATTTTGTGTTTTTTAATTTTTTTTTTGTTGTTTTCTTTAAACTCTCGCTAGCTCTCTTTGTTTCACAATGGGCACCGGCGATAGATGATGATGATGAAGATGAAGATGATGAGGGTTTCTCTACGAGATATCTGAGCGTGGTTATAATTTTTTTTCTCCTCTGTTTGGAGTGTGGCTCGGAAAAAAATGTTATTTATGAATCTTTGTATTGTAGATTTGAAATATTATGTGAGAATTTGCTTTTATTTAAAAAATTTGATCAAATTTTATTTAAATTTGGTCAAATCTTATTAATATCCAAACCTTTTTGAGGTTTCTCTTAGAAAAAAGCACCAAATCAAAATTAAATTGCTGAAAATACAAAATTTATAGCTGAATTTTAGATTTTTGTCACAAAAATCCGCCATTTTGGATTTTTTTCTTTCCACCTCAAAAAGTTTTTTGGCTATATTCACTTATGACGTCCATGATTTAGGAGGGAAGGGGGGTCTGAGATTTTGTGACACTTTAAATTAAAGAAATTCAAAAGTAATTAAAATTTTGTGACAAGGGGGGGGAGGGGGGTCTAAAAATTCCATTTTTTGATGTACGTCATTTATGAATGACCCCTAAGTTGACCACGGTTGTCAAAATAAATGAAATTTTTGACTGATTGTCTAGAAAAAAGTGGCAAGAGTACAACTGAAAATAGTTTTGTTGATAAAATCTCAATTTCTAACCTCAAATCTACAAAAATGTTCCAAAAAAATTTCTAAAAATTAGCTAAAATCCAATCCATCATTCTTTTTAACTCACTCTGTCTCTGTCCATGTCATTGTCAACAGAATTTCAATTTCAAATCACAATTCCTATTTTTTTCCGGTCCCTACATTTCCACATTTAATATATGTGCACATACTCAGATTCTGATGATTTCTCTGATTTTATCTCTCGCACCGAAAGACGAAACAAAAAGAAATATTAATGAATAAAAAAAATCACGAAAAAATTTTAATTTCTTCAAATTTTCTTTTCTTTACGTCGACTAAGCTGAGAAGCTGAAAAAAGAGTCCAGAAAACGAAATTGTGAAGTAAACAGACAGCGAATGATGAGATCCATACGTTTCTCGCTGTAACACGATATTTTATAGCTACTTGTGCACATTATTATGCATATATGTATGTCTATTTGAATGTCGACCCACGTTCAAGTCACATAATCTCTACGGCAAAGAAAGAGCTTAACTTGCCATAATGAGAGACATAACACTAAAAGATCTTTTTTATATATTTTTTTTCCTTTTCTTTATTTGAGCATAATTTTCAGATGGCGATAAATGTGCATGCATATGTGCATGTCGTTAATGTAGATTTAGATATTCATACACACACCCCGGGTGAGGGACGAACGCGAAGGTTTAGACAATTCATGGAATTTAAATTTTTTTTTATTGTTTTTCGGAAGTTTAATTATGGCAATATGATAATTTTTTGGAAGATAGAGAATATTTTGGGTATAAATTAGTTGGCTTAAGGTATATGGAGTTAAGTGCTTCTGTTTATATTAAGGTTGTTCTGATTAGTGGTCATTGATATTTTGCCAAAGAACATATTTCGTATGACAATGTGGCTCAAATTCACTGTACTCTAGCACCATATGCCCTATATTTATAGGCTCGAATGTGTCAAAAATTTTGTACTTTATGCTTGAAATGGCTTAACTGGAAAGCTTATCGATAGTATTCATTGGTTCGGGACCTGATATACTCCTTATAAATAGGGTATACACTACTCCTAGAGTCCCCAAGGATATGACCTAGAGTAACCTCAGATATACCCTAGGGAAAACTGATTTTCATATTTAATTTTGTCTCACCTCAAACAGTATTTTAACCAAAAACTAAACGAATCCAAATTATTTTTGTAATAATCCTCAAGAAAAAAGTAGCAAGGGCAAAACTAACCTCATTTTAAATATTTACATAGTAAATTCAACATAGTTCAATTGATCATTTTCTAATAAACACTTAAAAATTTATTGTTTTTAAGCAAACTTTGATGATTTGATTGATCTGAGGATTTATTTTTTTAATTGCAAAAATTAAATAAACACTTTGCTAAAAAATGCTTGAATCTCGAAATAAGTCTTGCAAATTATAATTTTCTGGATGACTTTCAACGACACCAAATATTTTTCTCCATGTGGTCTTCGTTGTCAAAACATGCATGGTGAAATTTCTTTTAAATATCTTTCCATGTGTTATGTAGACATGCAATTTTCTTAAAAAGACCTTGATATCTGACTCTTTTTTGAGTTCTATCCCAAAATTTTGCCATTTTTGAAAAAATTAGTCAAATTTTTGAATAATTGCATAATTCAGATCAACAATAATGTCAGAATTAGTTTAAAACAATCAAAGTCTGTTAAATTTCATCCTGTTTCTAATCAAATGTTCTTCTCAAAAAGGTGACTAAGCCTAGAAAACTGACAAAACAACAAAAGAACGAAAATTTATTGTCTATGCACATTTTATCTCTCCAACTATTATTCTCCTCTATTTTCCACTCATTGTGTGTCTATTTATGCACATTTATTTGTATGTCTGCATATGTTTGGTAAATAACTCGAGATTTTAGATATTTTCATTAGAGATGATAAGATTTAGTCACAGAAAGAGCAAATAAATAACATTGCAAGATTATTTGTTTAGGAAATGTAAAGAAACAAAAGGAATTTACAGAAATAACAACGAATAGAAAAAGAATTTTTTATTCTCATGTTTTCAAATATGCGATAACGAGAGATGAGGAGGAAAATATTTTTATTTGGGACAAGTTTGAGAGGCACACAAGTGTGCTTGGAATTTTTGTGGGGATATAGCATTGTTTGAGAAGGAATTTTTGATACTTTTTGAGATTTTTTTGATGATTGTGACTAGATTTTGAAGAGTATTTATGTTTATTAGGCTGAGTTTCTAAATCAAAGATTAAATTTTCCTAGCTTTTTATTAGTTTACATTCAAGAAATGCGAAAAAAAATGCTCAAAAGATGTAAAAATATTGCCTCAAAGATGCAAAAAGTTTGCTTCAAAGATGCAAAAAAAATCTAAAAAGATGCAAAAATTTTGCTTTAAAGATGCAAAAAAATCTAGAAAGATGCAAAAAAATTACTTCAAAGTTCCAAAAGAGATACACAATAATTTTGCTTCAAAGATGCAAAAACGCATAAAAGATGCAAAAAATTTGCTTCAAAGATGCAAAAAAAAATCTAAAAAGATGCAAAATTTTTGCTTTAAAGATGCAAAAATATCTAGAAAGATGCAAAAAATTTACTTCAAAGATCCAAAAGAGATACACAAAAATTTTGCTTCAAAGATGCAAAAACGCCTAAAAGATGCAAAAAATTTGCTTCAAGGATGCAAAAAAACCTAAAAAGATGCAAAAAATTTACTTCAAAGATGCAAAAGAGATACACAAAAAATGATTCAAACCAACAACTCTATTTCATCATTTTATTCAAGTTCATGATAATTTCCCATCCGAAATCCCATTTGACATTGCAAACATCTTTATGGAATTCACGAGAGATTTTTTTTTTGCTGGCCAAACATCATCGAGTAGAATGAAAAAGAATTTACCCAAACTGATAAAAATAACATTTCTATTAAATAAACTTCGCAGCTCAACAAATTTTTCTGCCTGAACCTTGGATTCAATTTTTTTTATATGTTCTCGGCTCTTATCAGCTGCAGTAGTCCGGATGTTTGTGAACAATCTGTGAACAATATGAGATTTCGCAAAAAAAATAACATGAATAAATAACGAAGAGTAGAAAAAAAGTCAACGGAAGTTCACAAATACACAAGTACTAAGTGTTGGTATTATTTTTAGCTCGAGAAGGGCACTTAGAACATTAAAGGAAACTGCATTTCCATCGTCACTTACGATGACGACTGGTTTTTTCTGTGTGTGACTGGCTTCTTTTGAATTCAGTTTTTTGCAACATTTTTTGGATATGGGAAATGGAGAGAAAAATGAAGTGTTTACAACTTTTTTTGTGTTTATAAATTTTATTTGATGATACGATGGTGTTAATTGAGGGCAGACTGGAGTTTTAAGTTCACTTGCGAGAATTTTGTCATAATTTAGATTATTTTTAGGTTAGATTGCTTTTAGGATATGAATTTTGAGGTTAAGAATTTTGAGGTTAGGTATTTTGAGCACAAATCTTAAAATTAACATTTCCCAGACTAGAATTTGGAATTTCGAACAAAATCCTCAAAAATTACACAAATTTCTCACAAGGTCTTCCAAATGTTTTTCTTTCACTTTCAACAATCCCATTCAACTTGATGATTGACTTATGTTCTCTTTTCCATTTTCATCCACAGGAAAAAAAAATCTTTTTTCAGCATCACAAATTTGTATTTTTTGTGACTTCAAAAAAATCTCAGAAAAATCATTAAAAAAATCAACAAGAGAGAGAAAAAAGGTGAAAACAAATAAAACAACATAGTTTATAATATGCGGTGCTCAAGCATCTAGCTAGCCCCATTAGCACATTAATAATGGCCTTCTAGGGGCCAGACTATAATTTTATCCGTGACCATGAAGCTGGTGTGGTGGCCGAAAGTGTTAAAAGCATCATCATCCGCACTATAAATAAAAAAAGTGAAGAAGAACAAAAAAAAAATAATAAAATTATATTAAATTATTGACTAAATAAAATAGAAAAAAAATTGTGTGTGTATGTGTACATGTGAGTGTTTGTAAATATGCTAGGATCATCATCATATGAGTTCAACACCACAATGGAGTGTCGTGATCGCAGTGATGACGATAGTATTATGGGTGGTGCTGGATATAACAATATAAATTTGTTGAGAAACGGACGAGGTGAGTTGATTAATTTTTTTTCTTGTAAATTTTTTTTACAAGATGTTTAATAATTTAAATAATGAATACAATGGAGATATTTTTACTTGCTCATTATTATTAATGTTAAATTATTGGAAGAAATAATGAATAATGAGGAGCGCGGTTTACTTGAGGTGGTAAAATAGAGATGCTGTTGAGATGAGGTAGTCTCTTTTGGGTCGAACGAGGCTCTTTTGAGTCGAACGAGGCTCTAGTGTGTCGAAAGAGGCTCTTCTGGATCGAGCGATGCTCCTTTGAGTCGAATGAGGCTCTTTTGGGTCGAGCGAGGCATTTTTGGATCGAGTGAGGTTCTTTTGGGTCGAGCGAGGTACTTTTGGGTCGAGCAAGGCTCTTTTGAATCGAACGAGGTTTTATTTAGTCGAATGAGGCTCTTTTGGGTCGAGCGAGGCTCTTTTGAGTCGAACGAGGCATTTTTGGATCGAGTGAGGTTCTTTTGGGTCGAGCGAGGTACTTTTGGGTCGAGCGAGGCTCTTTTGGATCAAATAAAGCTCAAATTCAGTCAAACTGAGTGACATTAACCTGAATATTGTGCATTGACTGCTTTATACACAAAACTTAATTAATTTGTATTACAACATTTGTCCAAAATTAATCCCAATTCATTATCCCAGTTCGTATCACACAAACTCAATAATCAACATCCAACAGATTAAATTTCCTCTCATCAGGAATCAGTCAATAAATTGTCCACATTATCACGTTTCACAAAAACCCAATTTACTTATCAGCTCTAACATAAAACCACACAAATTCCAATTATTGATTATTGATACACAACCCCCCAGTCAGTAAACCGCGCTGTTTTGACCAATAATTCACCAAATATTGAGAATCGTTCACACAGTATTTTGTGTGTATATTAATAATATTTGTCGAACAATAGCCAAAAAAACGAGAGAAATATTTTCAATGAGCCCAGCATGAATAATTAAATTCCAATCTTCTTCGTGTTCTGCACATTTTTAATAATGATTTCTTCTAAAAGTATTTTTTTCTTTGCATTATGAATGAATCATAGAGAAAATGTTTAAGTAGGAGTCACCATGGGTGGTTCAGTGTAAAGGACATACAGCAACATTATGTCATTCGAGAGATAAAGAACAAATTTTATTTTTATTTTTACAACAAATAGAAATGTGATAATAAATTTTAATGGGAATGCATTTAAGTGCGTCTGGTCGGCCTCAGAGTGACATCGAGAGGAACACACACATACATATGCGAACTGTAAAGTGGAGATAAAAAAGGATCATAAGAGTCCAATAAATAACAGTTTCTTGTGAATTCTTCGTCTTCTTCATTCTATAGGCTTTCTCATTTCATCGTTTTTGTGTTGAAAGAATGATTGGTGGCATGAGATAATGGTTTGAAAATAGGCAGACTGCTGCATTGTTTAATGCCAGACGGCATTTCCCGTATGTCTCAAGTATTCAACTACACTTATAATTATTATTATTGTTGTATATTGTACTGTATACATTGTGCCTTATCTTTTATAGTAGCTTCTTCCTAGCGCACTTTATTCAAGGAGACGTTCTGTGTAGCTGTATGTGCACTTTTGTTGTGATGTGTACTTGATGTAGTGGAAATGCAGGTTTTTGTATTGATTTTATATTGATGGTCTTGAAAAGTCGTGTCGAATGAGTATTGCCACTGCTTTGTGCAGAATTTATGTAACTTATTGATAATGTGATTCTTTGATCAATTTTTTTTGAAGTGGGTGAAACATTTAATTGGAATTTTCTACTACATTCAACTCTTGCCACTTTTTTCTACAAGAATAACTCAGATTGGTGTCTAAAGTGGTGCTCAGTACACCATTTTAAGCCTTTCTAGCATCCTTGAGTCAATAGTAGTATGTAATATACGATTTTAGGTACTTTTATCAATTTCATGTCTAAAGTAGTGCATAGCCTACCATTTTAGACATTTTTGGCAACTTTGTGTCTAAAGTGATACTATAAATAGTCCAAAAATTCTAAAATCCTCAAAAATCCAAAATCATCCCTAACAAATGCGCTTCTTCTAACCCCAACCCCAAAATCAGATGCACTCTCTCAACTTGCATTTTAAAAATAACTCATAAATCCATTAACAATTAATGGAAATCCTTTCAACATAATCTAAACAGTCCCAAAAGTCGCATGTTCAAATGTAAAACATGAAAAAATCAGAATTTCTGATGGAAGTCATAAGTTTATCTCTCTAATACACATAATTTTTTTGTGGGACTTGAAAAATGACATAAACCAGATATCTTGATTGTCATTGTCACATTCTTTGTTTTGTTTATGATTGATCTACAAAATGTTTGGCTTTTTTCATCGTTTCTGGCGAAATGAGAGTAGAAAAAAAGTTGAAAGAGGAGAAAAAATTAATAAAACATGAAGAATGGTAATAGAAAGGAATTTAATTAACTTTTTTTTGGTTCTGACTTCCAGGTGGATATGGGATCAATTTTTAGTAATTTAATAATCGTATGTTCTATGCTTTATTGGTCATTATTCGGTAAAATTGTCAAAAATGGTGTGCTACGCACTACTTTTGGACCATTACTTAATGAAATTGTCAATATAATCTGTTAAAATGCCAAAAAATCACACCCCGCGTGCGACTATTGACCCTCAAAAAAGAATCAAGAATCGCACACCACACACGACTATTGACCCCTCAAAACCTCATTTTAATCAAATAACCACCAAAATCGAGCTATCGAACTCTCGATAATCTCATTTCATCCCAGATGCAAATCTTCATAAAATTTTTCATCTAATTTATTCTATTTCTCTTTTTCACTTCTGTTCATCTTCATCCAAAACCTCCTTCTCATTTCTCATTCTATCCTTCCCATACTATTCACGAATCTACACGTTGCGGGATAGCAAGCTAGCAAGACGTGTTCATATCAAAAGATTGGAATCACAGCATGAAACTTTGTGGATCGCAACATTGTTAGATTGTTGGTTGTTATGTATTATCATTATTACTATTACTTCTTATTCATATTTGTTGTTATTCCTCATTATAATTACGTATAAATCGTGTCACTTTTCTATCATTTCTCTTTTCAATTCTGTTTCTGTTATTATTATTTTTCTATTTATTCTTTCTAATCTCTTGTTGTGGTTGTCTGATTTTTTATTCTTGTTGTAGCTGTTTTGAGAAGAGATAATGTATCAATAGATGAAGATCGAGTACGAAGAGGAAGAATGATTGATTGGTGAATGTGATTTTGAACTTCTGAGCTATGTAGCTTGTTACTGAGGACTGGTTTTGGATACTTGAGACAGTATTGGTTCGATAATGGCGTGCAGCACACGGTTTTGTTCAATTCAAACAAAATCATCTTAATAGTCGTACGGAACGCACGATTTTGAGCACCTTAAGATAAATTGTCCCAATAGTCGTACGGAACACACGATTTTGAACACTACAATACCACTAGTCTCAATAATCGTACATGATACACTACTTTGAACACCACTACACATCTGAATCATTAATTCCTTTAAATCTGATTAATTTCAAGCCCAAGACACTAATATAATGACTATAACACCATCAGCATCGCTATCAAGCTACATTTGACTCCCCGTGACTTATCAATTTCCTTAATACCCATAATATTAACGAGCTAAAAAGCAGCAACAAAAAAAAGTCACATTAAAATTCCAAAAATGTTGTGCGAAATAGAGTGAGAAAAATGAATGAAGATAAATAGAGTGAGATAGCACTATCAAGTGACTGACTGAAAAAGGTTCAAGCTAATCCATCCAAAAATGAGAAATAAGAAAAAAAAGTTCCATATCATCATGTTACCATCTCGAATATGCTTAGAAGTTAGACAACATACAGAGCAATACGAAATGATATATGCAGACTTTAGGTCACATATTCCCTCTTTTTTTGATTCCTTTCTATTTATATTTTCTCTTTTATAAATGACCAAGTCATTCATCTTTGTATGATGCCAAAAGCCCTGACATCATCGTGCCGCTCGTCTCACTCTGTGTGCTCTGTATTGTGTCTTATTCATGTAAAAAAAATATTCTCATTTCATTTACATGATCGCTTAAGATAAGTGACTGACTCGGTGCTGGGTTTTCGGAATCATTTTTGGGGGTTCCAGTTTGATCAGTAGTCGTGTGTTCTGTGTGACTTCTGGTATTTATCTCTCTGAAATTGTCAAGAATCATGTGCTTTGCACCATTTTTGGTCACTTTTAAGTAAAGTGGTCAACAATCGTGTGCTCCGTACGACTTTTGATTTTGTTTCAATAAAATTGTCAAGAATAGTGTGCTCTGCGCTACTTTTGGCCACTTTTAAATAAAGTGGTCAATAATGGTGTGTTCTATTCCACTTTTGACCCTAATTATCAAGAAACCCACTAAACTTCCACGAATTTAGACACCTCAAAACATAAACATTCCCACAAACCCCATAAATCTCAAAAACACTCAACATAAACAATCCGAAATTCGCAATCACACTTGCCAAGAGTTCATTCACTCGCCCACTAATCTCATCACGAGAACCTCTAATCATCTAAATGAATCACTTTTGCCTACGACCGCATCTCAATGTGTGCGTGTAAATCTCTTTTTTTTCGGGAATCGACCCATTTGAGAAAAAAAATATTTATTTTTGTTGTTGCTGCGTATTTTTTGATTGATTGTTATGTTTTCTTGCTTTCTTGTTCGTCTCAGTTCGTCTTCTTGAACTTCTATCTCTGTCATTTGCTGTCTCATTTCGCTCTTTTGTGGGGATCTCTCTTTATTTTGGGTAAGAGAATACTAGGCGGTCGTTTGGAAGTGACGGTGATTATAAGATGGGATTTTAGGATCTTGCTAGTTACTGAAACTTAATTGTAAAGTAAAATTGTCATCTTCATTGATCATTATAGACTATCCTGATTTTTTGGACATCTTTTGGTTTCTATTGAGTCTTCTTGGGGTCCTCTTGTGTCTCCTTTGGTTTTCTTGACACTTCTTGTATCTCCCTCAATTTCCAAAGACGTCATTACCGAACGACCCCAATTTAGACTTTTCTTGTTATTTTTTACTTTCAACTATTGCCCTTTTTTCGACTTTCCACTTCTTTTTTGTTATTCTTCTTCATCTTCTTGTAGTGCTGGTTAAATATTTTCTTATTCAAATAAGACTGATAGACGAGTTTATGTGGAAATAAGTTGAAGATGAAGAGCATTTCTCTCAAGCGAGCGGCTTTATTACTTATCATTAATAAGAATTATAATGTGCAGTAAACGATTTGTCAAAGATTATTAAGATTTGTGATTTTAACGGTGGTTTTGAGGTGGGAAATTGAGTTACAGGTTTTTGTGGAATTTTTGGTGGGATTTTCTAATTAATGGGAATGGTTGATTGCTTAAACTATATGACTGTCTTCATAAGTGTAAAAAACCGTATGTAGCACACAATTCTTGTCACAATTGGCAATATTTGTACAAAAATCGTACACGGCACACGATGTCATACATTTTTGCTGCAACGATGTTCAAAGTCGTGTGACGCAAACGGTTTTGGACACGTTATTGCTATAGTTGGTTCAAAATCGTGTGCAGCCCACGGTTTTATACACCATGCATAAAAATGGCAATATTTGCACAAGAATCGTACATGGCACACGGCTTCAAAAGTTTTTTGCTACAAATGATGTTCAAAGTCGTACAACTTTTAACGCAAATCCCCAAAACAATTAAGAGAACACGATTAATCCATAAATACCAGTGCATCATACCTCACCAAAAATAATTTCCCAGTCCATTAATAACCACAAATTATCACGTTTGACACGAAAAACTTTTTATCAATCACTTTGTTAATTACAGATGAGAAAAGACACGAACAAGTGAATTTTATTTTAATCCAAATGAGCCTTTAAATATTCATTGAGCATATCAATACCTATAATTGATGATGGCTGACTAATTAGCAGCTATTTTTCATCTCTTCTTCTTTTCTCTCGAATATTTATGACTTTTTTTTCGTATATTTGTAATAAAAGTTTGAAGATGAATCGATAAGTTATTGACATTGGGAAATGAGCTTAGATGTTTAGGTCTTTTTATTGTTGTTTGACTTGATTTTGTGCTTATTGATGTGAAATCTTTGATAAGTTTTGTATAGAATTTGATGAGTTTGACAGGTAATGACGATATGAGCATGATTTATAGAGTAATTTGGAATTATTTTGCTCATTTTTGATGAAATTTGTTTGAAACCGTGTGCATTACACGACTTTGAACATAAGGAGTTAGATTTAAAGGCTGTTGCCACAAAGTGGTGTGCATCGTACGGTTGTGAACCATTTTTACTAAATTCCTACAGAACCATATATTTTACACATTTCTCTCCATCAAACCTTAATTTTTGAGAACCATACTTGAACTAATGAACCATCTCCAGCATAAAGTACACAACCTGACCTTGATTATCTCTCAATTGCTCTAAATTCATCCAGTGTTCCGAATTTCTCTTAATTCAACATAATCATCAACCTCAGGCCATTTCACTTCACTTAATGTGTTTAGAATCCCAAATTACCAATCTCACAACTCAGTCACTTAACAATATTAAAGTTTTTAAGTATAATTCCACTAAATACTTCAGTCTACCCATTCAAAAGCTTCACAGAATAGGATCATCATTAAGACTTCTTAGTTCACTGCAAAAAATAAAAAATTCTCTTCGTTTATTATATAAACACATAAAAAGTTAAACGCAACAATTATTCATCAATAATATGAGAGAGAAAAAGAAGAATCTTAAAGCTATAAAAAAGTCAAAGAAGAATAAGAAAAAGTAGAAAAGTACACGAAAGATAATCGTCATATTGACAATGAATGAATGGTAATGAATGTACACACATATGTAACGAATGGTATGTATGTTTAGTTTAGCTTATGAATATAAAATTTAATTGTTTATTTAGATTCCTAATTTTAAGATGAAGAAGAAGATGAAAAAAATATCAAATATTTTCATCTTTTGTTCGCTTTTGTTACGTTGTTTAAAATTGGATTCAAGTTTGAATTATGAATTGATGTTTAAGGAGCATTTTTCTTAACGGTTTTTAGAAATTTAAATTTTTACAGTTTTTTGAAATTTGAATTTTTAACGGTTTTTTGAAATTTGAATTTTTAACGGTTTTTTGCAATTTGAATTTTTAACGGTTTTTTGAAATTTGAATTTTTAACGGTTTTTTGAAATTTGAAATTTTAAGTCTGAGTTTTAAATTTCAAAATATGTAGCCAATAAGTCAAATTATCCCATAAATCCACATTGCTTACTAATTCTACTCACATCAAAACAAAAATTATAATACGGGGAATAAGAAGTAACTGTCGGCGAAAATGAATTGCGTCTAAGAATAAAACGAAAAAAATTCTTCGAAAAAAGGAAGGAAAAAAAACAATTTTTAAAGTCAAAGAAAAACAAAGCAATAAACTGCAGTTGGTGCATCATACAAACAGTTCTTTTTTCCACCAGCACTTGAAACAACAACATCGACTGCTACTTATTCATGTTGTTTGCTATCCCAGCACCAACGACTGTTGTTAGCAAGAGTTGATGGCTTAAAGAGTGACGGAATGTCCATTATACTGTTTTCGAGTATTTTTCAAAATTTCAAATTTTTAACGGTTTTTCAAAATTCAAATTTTTAACGGTTTTTAAAAATTCAAACTTTAACGGTTTTTAAAAATTCAAATTTTTAACGGTTTTTCAAAATTCAAATTTTTAACGGTTTTTCAAAATTTAAATTTTAACTGTTTTTAAAAATTCAAATTTTTAAATGTTTTTTATAGAATTTTCTGTTAATTCAAAAAATTTACCAAAAAATGCTCAACTTCACCTCCATGTTCCAAACTCCACTGTTTTTCCTACTCGATTTATTTTCCTTATGTTATTTTTTCTTTATTTATGAGATGAAACATGAAATGGAAATAAAAGATATATCATAAACGTATGGCGATGAAAAAAATGAGAATTTTTCGTGAGTCTTTTTTATACATTTTCATCCACAAATTATTATTATTATTAATATTATTACTGTTGTTGCTATTATAACTCATTTTTATGATATTCAATCACTTATGGACATGTAAATTATATAAATGATGATGACGGTGATAATATTTTTCTAATGAAGTTCCACATTAGACTTTCATATTTTTTGTGTGTGCATTTATTAAACTTATCTGTTGTGAAAGGTTTTGATTCATTTGGAAATTGAGTTTAGGTATGAATAGGAATTGCTTTAGGGTCGTTTAAGCAAGATTTGGGTCATAACTTCAAGGCTTAAGTGCCAAGATGTTCAAAATTGCACACAGCACACTACTTTTGTCCTGAGTTGCTTACAATACGAATGCTTATCCCAAAATGTCCAAAATCGTATGCTCCACACTGCTTTTACCCCTCAAACATCCATAGCCGCACACAGCACACTACTCTTGTCAATAAATTCCCACCAAACCACCTCAAACTACTCCAATCGTCAATTAGGAACCTCTATAAACTAAATGGAAGCTAAACATGTCAAAAGAAATGAAGAAAGAAATCGTAAATGTTATTTATGAACCGATCCCATGAATTCATAAAGTATGTACATATATTTATTATGTAGATAAGCCACAAATATAGAAAGCGATTAAAAGATGCGAAGCGAATGGCAAAGGTCAACTTTACAATTCCCTTCTTTTCTTCTTTATTCTCATGTCTCATTTTAATTCTATATACAGTATGTTACAGCATCATTTGGTTTTTGGTTGTATGAATATATGTATGGAGCAATTTTAAGGGGGAAGTTGCTTGAGGGAATGGTGTGAACTTTGAACTTCTGGTTTGGTTCTAGTTTGGTTTAAATCCAGATCAACTTCGGTTTAGCTTCGGATCTACTTCAAAGCCCGGTTTCTCGAGTATACCATATATCCTAGGGTGTACCCTAGGCTAGGATATACCTTAGGGCATACCCTACGTGAGAAACAGAGCCCAGATTAGCTTCATATCAACTTTGGATAAGCTTTGGATCTACTTTCGTTAAGACTTGAATCCTCTTCGACTAGAATCTCATCTGAGTATGCCAATAGCACTAAAAATCATTCCACATAGTCTCATCTCCCCCTGCACCATAATATATGTTGCGATAGAGTTAGTTAAGTAAAAATTTATGTATGTATACATAATAAATTCAATTTTTGTTTGTTTTTTCATTCTTTACATCTTCGATGATTCCTATGACCCACGCATTCTTCTAAATTAGTACGCATATGCATGCTATGTGTATATGTGCTATACTGCTTATCATTTCACAAGATGAAAATGAAATAAAATATATATTTATTTTTAATGTACCAAAATATCTCATTTATATTAAATGAGATACGCAGAAGTTTTTTTTCTGTGTTTTCAGGGCATTGTTTCCTACAAGAGAACACAGAAATTGGAGGAAAAAGTTTTCTAAGTGATTTTGAGAGTCTTACAAGATGAGACATGGAAAATTTTTGTGCTTGTTAAATGAAAACTTTGCTGGTTTGGGACGAAGTTTTTGGTTTGTCTGACTTGAATTGGTATAAAGTCGTGTGATTCATGTGTTTGATGTTATTTTAGTTCTAACAAAATCTGTGTGCTCCTATATGGTTTTAGACATCTAATCTAGTTTTGGTCAAAATGCTTTAACATAACCTTAAAGTTTTCTTAAACAGCTACCTGATCAAATTAATCATACCACAAATTACCATACAAAAGACACAAAACAACCTAAACATCCATCTAATTTAGCCATCAAATTTTCTACTTCATTAACATTGAAACTCAATACTTCATAATATTTTCACGAGTTGTCATCTGGTCATAATCTTTTCTAGCTTCTTGTATTTCATGTAAAAAAGAATTGACGCACATGTTTGGACGTGTTCTTTCGGGCACACATAGTCATAAATTTATTTCTGTAGTTATGATTTTGTTGACGCATGGGGCAGATTTGTGGACCTTATGAGTAATTATTCGATTTTAAATTGCTCAGCTTAGGAAGTTATGAGTCATGAGATCTAATGGGATTAAAATTTGTTGAGATTTTTAGGGACTTAATTTGGTTAAGTTCAATTTGTTTAAATTCAGTTCAGTATATGTTATTACAAAAAAAGCTCAGCTTCAGCTCAGCTGCAGTTCAGCTTCAGCTCAGCTGCAGTTCAGCTTCAGCTCAGCTGCAGTTCAGCTTCAGCTCAGCTGCAGTTCAGCTTCAGCTTCAGTTCAGCTTCAGTTCAGCTGCAGTTCAGCTTCAGTTCAGCTGCAGTTCAGCTTCAGTTCAGCTGCAGTTCAGCTTCAGCTCAGCTGCAGTTCAGCTGCAGTTCAGCTTCAGCTCAGCTGCAGTTCAGCTTCAGCTCAGCTGCAGTTCAGCTTCAGCTTCAGTTCAGCTTCAGTTCAGCTGCAGTTCAGCTTCAGTTCAGCTCAGCTGCAGTTCAGCTTCAGCTCAGCTGCAGTTCAGCTTCAGCTCAGCTGCAGTTCAGCTTCAGCTCAGCTGCAGTTCAGCTTCAGCTCAGCTGCAGTTCAGCTGCAGTTCAGCTTCAGCTCAGCTTCAGTTCAGCTTCAGCTCAGCTGCAGTTCAGCTTCAGCTCAGCTGCAGTTCAGCTTCAGCTTCAGCTCAGCTGCAGTTCAGCTTCAGTTCAGCTGCAGTTCAGCTACAGTTCAGCTTCAGTTCAGCTACAGTTCAGCTTCAGCTCAGCTGCAGTTCAGCCCTCAACAGAATTTCAAATTCACTCTCACTTCTGTCTGTCTTTCCTACTTGCTCCATCTTATTAAGCATGCACACAGATCGAGCACATAATGAGTTGAATTTATATAAATTTTATTTTATTACAACGGCAACAATAAGAATTGCTCAAAACCATTTATTAAGGAGAACTTATGCTCAAACGTGATTCATAAACTCACACACGCATGCATGTGAGGAGCACGAAGAGCACAAAGAAAAAGAAGAAGAAGTGAAAAAATGTTCCCATGTGGTAACTAATTATTCAATTAATCTCTCACTCTCGTCTCTTCGTCTTCATGCTGAATATGGGAAAATTCCTCTCATCTGACTGAATAATTTTTATTTTAAAACAACAACATAAAAATGATTTTTTAACAGCCATTGACTTGATGGATTATGTGCAACTGCTAAAATCATTTTCATGTTTCTCCCGTCTCTATTCAGTGTGTGACTGCTTTGTGGTCTTTCTGGAAAATTAATTAGGAATAGCATTTTTTAATAATAATTTTCTCTTTTGAGTTTGGGAAATTTTTTTTTGATGTTTTGTGTTTTGAGTTGAGGATGGGAAATAATTTTCATTTGATCGAGGTTAATGGGGAAAAAGATTTCAAAATTCTTCTGAAGATGCACGTTTAAAATTCTTGTGGATTTCACAATAAACTATTAAGATTGTACACGGTTTTTTAATTTTTTGATAAACAAGATGATGCGAGTGGGTGGGGATGTTATGAGATGAGAATGTTGTGATCTTGGATTTTAAAATATAGGAGAAACTCAAATTTTACTGAAAATTAATTCAAACTTTGATATAATCACCAAAACATATCATTAATTTAAATGAAATATGAAAATTAATGTTGAGGAAAATTTTTACTTCAAAAAATCATCGAGACTGTTATCAGCTTGTCATCACCACAGAAAATTGTTTCAACGCGAATTTCACTTCATGAATCAAGAGGTTTTTTGCTCTTTTCTTTTTTAATTTTCAACAAAAACATTAAAAACATTTTTTTTGTAATTTGTAAACGTTTTTGCTGTTGTTTATGTTTAGGCTGACCATCTGCTTGGTTTTTCAGAGGACTGTCCTCTATTTTTTCATTTTTCAAAAATAAAAGAGATTTGAAATGTTCTAATTCGTCCAGAAAACGAATAAAACTAGTCGACATGGGGGATGTCCTCTATTTTTCTTGAAAATGTCTGGTAACCCTATTTATGTTAAAGGATCATTTTTTTGGATGCAAAGATTTTATAAGGTGAGAGGGGGGGGGGGTTGGTGGGATTGTTTGTTGCTGGGTTTCTCCCCAATCCCCTGAGCTGCAAGATTATTTCCCTCCAGCAGTCCATATAAACTCTCCTAATTAAAGATCAGAAATTTCATAAAACCCCTCAAAACATCACAAATTTTTCTATCTTTCACCAAAAACATCAGATTTCAATTCCTATCTTCCAAACTTAAATACTTTCTCGTGTCTTTCCATGCTACCATAAAAAAACTTTTTATCATCTTCTAAAAAAATATTATTTTTTTACTATTTCATAAATTTATTTTCTTCTTGTCTTGTAAGAATATGAAACAAAAATAAAAAGTTAAGCTGTCATATTCATAAAATAATATTTTAAATTGTAAGCGATAAAAAATGACGGAAGAAGATGGAAAAATGGAAAAAAGACGGAATTTATTAATCATTCAACAGTTCATTCATCACAAAGATTTTTCTCAGCTGATATCTAGGAGTAGAAAGATGTTTTTTGTGAAGAAGATTCTTCTTTTTTTGGGTGCTAAAGATGTTGATTTGGTGAAATATTCATACTTTGGTAGATGTTCTTCGTCCCTTTAAACCTCAGTTTTGGTACATAGAACACTCGTGCATACAGTATACAGTTTTGGGTATTCTCTCATAAAAAACATGAATCCATTTAATTTATCCTGCAATAATCACAATTCTCATCCAATTTATTCCATCCATAACCACAAAATGTAATACATCCAATCCAATATCCACTAAAAACCGAGACTATCAACTAAATTACCATTAATGTTCACTATTTATTGTCCAAGCCATCATAAATTAACATCAAATTGATGAAACTTCCATAAAATCCGCCATCAAATTTGTAAATCAATAATAAACCACCCAAAGCAAGTGCCATTGACAGGAACAAAACATCCGTCATTGTTTCTCATTTAATCGAAGTGAATCGTAAATTTTTTGTCTTTATCAATTTTTCAAAAACTAATAAAAAAATTATTTTCTTTTTTTGAAAACGACGACAAAATGAAATGAAATGACTGAATAAACACAGAAGATTTTTTTTATTGGCAATAAAGAGAATTTATGGATTATGATTGTAATGCTATTATGAGGTCTTAAATGATGAAGATTTTTGGGTGTGCAGGGCAAGTGCAGGGGTGCTCAATGGTTGGGTCTTGATAGGGGTCAAAATTGTAAAAATTAGTAAAATTTCAAAAATTACAAAATTTTGATCAAAACTAGTCAATAGTGTCGAAGTGGATCGCATCCCACATTTCGACCATCCCTGCATCATCGCATCATTTTTAAGTAGAATCTTCAAAATGCTGAGTATTAAGAAATATTCTTCTGTAGATAATTCTCAATGAATTTCACAATAAATCAATTAAAACTTATATTCGAATCGTTAATTATGTAAGCTTCATGCTGCTTTTGTAATATTTGATCATTTCAAGACTTATTCTTTAATTTATGATTCTGTGAAATTTATAAATTTGAGGAATTTGTTGCTGTTTTGTTGATTTTTGAATTAGCTTTGAGGTTATGATGTTCAAAAGATTTTGGTTTCTTAAAATTTTGATAAAATTTGAAGAAAAAATTAATTTTGAGGTTAGGTTTTAATTTTTTTTTAGAAATTAATAAAAATTTAAAAATTTAGAAATTAATAAAAATTTAGAAATTAATAAAAATTTAAAAATTAATAAAAATTTAAAAATTAATAAAAATTTAGAAATTAATAAAAATTCAGAAATTAATAAAAATTTAAAAATTTAGAAATTAATAAAAATTTAAAAATTAATAAAAATTTAAAAATTTAGAAATAAATAAAAATTTAAAAATTTAGAAATTAATAAAAATTTAAAAATTTAGAAATTAATAAAAATTTAAAAATTTAGAAATTAATAAAAATTTAAAAATTTAGAAATTAATAAAAATTTAAAAATTTAGAAATTAATAAAAATTTAAAAATTTAGAAATTAATAAAAATTTAAAAATTAATAAAAATTTAGAAATTTAGAAATTGATAAAAATTTAGAAATTGATAAAAATTTAAAAATTAATAAAAATTTAGAAATTTAGAAATTGATAAAAATTTAAAAATTTAGAAATTAATAAAAATTTAAAAATTTAAAAATTAATAAAAATTTAGAAATTAATAAAAATTTAGAAATTAATAAAAATTGTGATTTTGACCTTGACTAAGTCCAAATACCCACAAAATTAATTCTTTTCTATTTCTCCCTAATTTAACAACCAAAAAAACTAATAACAAGTATAAAGCTACAAATGAGCAGCCATCCGCCATTTAATGAAGTGCCAAAAACGATCAGAACTGGTAACAAAGAAAATAAAATAAAGAAATTAATGATTAATCATTAAGTATTAATCATATTAACTCTACATGAGTATGAATGCACAAGTAGGCAACGGAAATTCCTTGCGATTTTTTTTTTGACATTTCAATTTAAAATTGTGAATTTTATTTTCTGGCAAAATAAGAATATATTTTTGATGAACAATAAAAAAGAATTTGACAATAAAATTCAATCAAACAAAAATCAATTTGTCATCCAATTTATTTATTCTTATATTGTTAGATTTGGCTTGTTAAATTGAAATTCGATTACGCATTTTGCCTTCTCAGAAATTCATTAAAACTCAATTTTATAAAATTTATTATTCAACTTTGTTGATGTAAATGTCAGAAAGTCGATTGTATCGCAAGGTTACAAATGGAAAATTTTTAAGACATTATTAATGAAGTTCTGAGGAACAAAAAAATTGACATATTTAAGTGGATTGTGATGAAATATTTGGGTTGACAAGCTTAGGTAATGGAAAAATTATGTAAAAAAGCTTTTAAAGATTTGAAAAATTTAAAATTAAATTTTAAGACATATTTTGATGAATTTTGTCCAAAGTCGCACGCTCTGCACCACTTCTGTCACAAAACTAGATGTTCTGAGTCAAAAATTGTCAATAGTCGTGTACATTGCACCACTTTAATCCAGAGTTTTTCTTCAAAAATCACAACTTCCTTCGCATCACTCAACCATCCACAAGACATTAACCAGACGCCACTTAGTCATTCAGAACACACAGAAAATGACTCACAAAACTGTTTTAATTCACACTTTCTAGCAGCTATAAAAATGTCGCTTTCATCATCGACGTCATCCACATTTGACTTAAATTTCATTCAAACAGCATTTTATGTATTATTGACCCAAAAAATGTAAATTTAAAGAAATAAAAAATCGTGAAACTCAGTTGGAAGCTCCATAAAACTATTCGGTCTCATAAAACGTCATCGAGGAGTTGAGTTGTGCATTTATGGGTCCTAAAATGATTTCTTTTACATTTTTATTGTTGTTGGCTGCAATAAAATTTATTTTTAAAAGGGCAAAAAAAAAAGACTTGGAAGTGACGCTGAGTAATGCGAAGATGTAGTTGTGTGTATTGTGGACATTAAGATTGGTAAATGTACTTTTAGTAGTCGATTTAAAATAATTTTTATGCAGTTTATGGAATGAGTTAATGGATTTATGTGTTGTGGATGGTAATTAAGGGGTTTGTTGACATTTTTGAAGGATTTGTAGTTAGTTATGTTGATTGTGAGTGACTATTGCTGAATTTATGTAGTGTCTAGCTTAGCAAATGAAATTTAAAACTTTTTGTATCAAAAGTAGTGTAGAGTGTGCGACTATTGGTACCATCATACATAAAAGTATGAAAATCAATCAGTTTGTGTCAAAAGTGGTGTAGAGTGTGCGACTATTGGTACCATCATACATAAAGGTATGAAAATCAATCAGTTTGTGTCAAAAGTGGTGTAGAGTGTACGACTATAGACACTATCATGCTTAAATGTATTAAAATAAATCAGTTTGTGTCAAAAGTGGTGTAGAGCGTACGACTATTGACACTAATTTGTCTAAAAATATCACTCTTAATCAATTTGTGTCAAAAGTAGTGTGGAGTGTGCGACTTTTAACAATAATTGAACTTAAAAAATATCAACTTCAATGTTTTTGTGTTCAAAGTGGTGCACAAAATCCAACTTTTGGCACCATGCATCAATTTTCATGAACATTATAATCAAACCTCAATATTTTTCCAAACCAATCACAAATAAAATTTTTCAATTATTTTCTCCCCAAAAATTGTCAATCTTTTATGAATCATTAAATGTTTATGAGACCTTCAACACCACAACATTGCAGCATACATCATAAATTCTCTCATTAAATTGCATCTCTCGACTGCAACCCCTTAAAAGTGTGGAAAGCAACCTCACTGTGCATTATATGTACAACTAGACGACACCAGCACGGACTTAAATATATAAATTGACAGACGATGATAATGTAATTATTTTCATATGAAAATTTGCTTTTACTTTTCACTTGATACAATAAAATTTATGTATTTAGACACAAAAAGGGGCGATGATCGCCTTTTTGGTTCGACAATTTTCACATTAAAATTCCTCATGCATGGAAAATGCATAATGATTATGGCGATGATGAAGTTTTTTTTATTGAAATGTCGTAAAAATTAATAGTTTAAATAGAGAAATTTTCGGTAAATGGAATGTGAAATATTTTAAATGTTTTGAGGTGTGAAAAATGTAAAAGTTTTTGAATTAAATTTTTGGGTTTCATGATGAATATTTACAACTAGTTTAGGGGTGTTTATTGAGGTAAATGAGGCTGATGGGATAGAAAATTGAATAATTTTTACATTTCTGTAGTTTTTTGAGATTATTTTAGGACATCATTAAGGCTAGCATTACCAAGAATCAACAAATTGATTTAACTTTATACCTTTAATCATGATAGTTTCAATAGTCGCACGCTCTACACCATTTTTGACACAAATTTATTTAACTTCATACTTCTAAATATGATAGTGTCAATAGTTGTACGCTCTAAACCACTTTTGACCAAAATTGATTTATTTTAATATTCTAAGACATGATAGTGTCAATAGTTGCACGCTCCACACCACTTTTGACACAAATTTATTTAACTTCATACTTCTAAATATGATAGTGTCAATAGTCGTACGCTCTACACTACTTTTGACACAAATTTATTTAACTTCATACTTCTAAATATGATAGTGTCAATAGTCGCACGCTCTATACCACTTTTGACCAAAATTGATTTATTTTAATATTTTAAGACAAGATAGTGTCAATAGTAGTACGATCTTCACTACTTTTGACCGAAATTGATTCAAGTTTGTCCTAAAACAATCAAAATTTACCAATAACTTCAAACTTTTGATAATAAATCGCATATATTACACAATTTATGCACCCGACTCCCTCACAGCTCACAGCTCAGTCCATAAAAACATCGATTCATATTAATTTATTAAATTCATTCATTTTGGTCTCGGATCAATGGTTAATTCGTTCCATAATTTTCATTCCAATCACCCTCATCCCGGCACATTTATATATCGGATTTATTTGAGGCAACCCCTCCGAATGATCTGGTTCCGCAGCACATTTTGAACCCACAAAAAGATATCGCACACAGAGTGAAATTCTATTAGAAGCAATATTCATAATCGATAATTTTTAAATTAAGATGATGACAATGCGAAATTTTTTTATGTTTTTTTTTCATCTTTATTGAAACATTTTTTTTAATGGAGGGAACGAAGATATTAAGGAGGAAAAAAGGCAAAAAAGAATTTTTCGTCGATTAATTTATATTCATAAATATTTTCCCTTCTTTTCTCTTTTTTTGTTGTTGATGCGAAATTTTTTTTCTTTTCAATTCTTTTTAATGAGATTCTAAAAGTTGATGAGTTTGAGGATTGAATAAAAAAAATTGTCTTTACGTCCTTTATGAATTTAATTATTTTGCGTTTTAGGACGGAATTATGAGTCATGAAAATGTGATTTGATGAGGTTGTGGAGCATTTATTGAGATGAGATTAAGGAAATGAGGAACAATTTGCTTTGTGGGCAGAAATTTGTGATAAGATGGCTGTGTGTTTGTGTTTATAGTAGGCTTGTAAGCTACTTGGGATTATATCTTGTGCTTCATGGCATCTTGCACCTTTTAATATTGTATCTTGAGTCTTGTTGACACCTTGATGCTATGCTAACACTAGGTTATGCTACCATCCTACTGAGTGAATATGCGTCAACAGTCTGTGGTCATCTGCGAGAAAACCAGCCTTTTGCCAACTCTGTACCAAACTCACATTAACACTACCATTCCGTCTCAACCTCAAGATATGCCTTTCGGGTTCATCTCAATTACAATTCGTCCGCAAAAATGAAATTCCAAAAAAACAAACCCTTCATCCCTTCCATTTTTCTCACCTTCATCTCATTTTTCCACTCATTTATTTATCCACTCAGCTGCAAAATGATCATGTTGTAATAGATGAACCCAAAAATTTCATTCAATCCATCAAACATTATAAAGGATGAAAAATATTTCTAATCAAATTCATGAGATTAATTGCATTTTCAATCGCGAACGAACTCATTAATGATTATCAATTTATCACACCCCGTTCAGTCGACTTGCTTTTCCTTTACTCTTGTTTCAATATCTCTTCCTGTGTTCTCGCTGGAATTTTTATTTTATTTTTAGATTTTCATTTTCGAGTTGAATGAATTTTCATCCATCAAATGGGATTTTAGGGGTTGACTGTGGGTGTATC
Organism: Chironomus tentans; assembly: GCA_963573255.1. Taxonomy (NCBI): domain Eukaryota; kingdom Metazoa; phylum Arthropoda; class Insecta; order Diptera; family Chironomidae; genus Chironomus; species Chironomus tentans. The sequence continues at coordinate 2,180,555 of OY754305.1, forward strand.
TCGGGATTTTGTGGATAAAAGTTGTATTTTTGGTGACAATTTCTGGATCTAGTGACAATAGTCGTGTGTTAAGTGCCACTTTTGACTCAAATTTACAATAGTTGTGTGCTCGACACTACTTTAAACTCAAATTGACAATAGTCGTGTGCTCGACACTACTTTTGACTCAACTTTACAATAGTCGTGTGCTCAGCACCACTTTTGACTCAAATTGACAATAGTCGTGTGCTCGACACTACTTTAAACTCAAATTGACAATAGTCGTGTGCTCAGCACTACTTTTGACTCAAAATGACAAGAATCTAGACTTAGTCACAGGTAATGTACCATAACCTCAAAATTTGCAAAACCATATCAAAAATACATCGAACCCCTATCAAAACCCATTCCCTTCCTTTCCTATCTTCTTCAATAGTCATCTCCATCAATGATGAAAATAAAGTAGATAAAATAAAACGTGAACGTATGGATGAATTTACCATAAACAGAACAGACTCACAGAAAAGGAGCAAAAAATAACCCTCAAAAGTGCAGTGATGCAAAGCGCGTGAAATTTGCTGAGCACGGCGATCCCGAAAATGAAAATTTAATTAATTGGATCCCAGGCAACAAATCTCTTTGCTCGATTTCTGTTCTCTGTTACTCATTCTCTTTCCATTTCACTTCACCTTGCCGGGAGCTGTGTTTTGCTCTCACAATGTGAGAGGATGTGTTTTTGTCTTGGTTGCTCAATTTTGCTCTCGTTTTTTGATGTTCTATGTCCTGAATGTGTTTAAATTGAAAGAATTGAAGGCAAATTTGCAATTTAAATGTGCTAGTGAAGCCATTTTTGGTGCTTTGGAATTGAATTTACATGATTTAGGTGACTTTTAATTTAAAGTTAGCAAAAGTCGTTTGATGAGCACTACTTTGGTGTCTTTTGACCCTAAAATTGATGATTTTAGACAGAAAGAACGAGAGTCGTGTGCTCGGCACCACTTTGGTGTTATGTGACTAAAAAGTTGATACTTAAAGACTAAAAGGCCGAAAGTCGTGTGTTCGGCACCACTTTGGTGAACCAATCATAATTCAGTTTCAATTCAAACGAGCCTAGAGTCGCTTACGGACCAGAATTCTAAATACTTGATTATATCCTATAGTATTTCAAGTCAAATTAACAAAGTATACATCGCAAACTACCATAATATGCAAAAAAGTTCTCCTTAACAAAATTATTATTATTACATAACTAACGAGGAGTAGAAAGGTTGCAAAAAAAGAAAGTTCACATGTGTACACAACAAGCATACACACATAGACATGAAAATCCACCCAAAACGGCATCAACATTTCGCACACATTAAGAATCAATAAAATTTTACATAAAGGTAAAATGTCAGGCAATGCCTCATGCTTTATATCCAGCACATACCCAATTTTCCATCTCACAATTGAGTGAATGAATGAAAAATCAAGTGGAGAGAACCATATGGAACTGACATCAGGATGGGGTGAGGGGGAGTCGCAGATTGCAAAATTACAAGCATGAAAAATAGACATGTATGCAGGCATGTGCACATATTTACTGCCATTTCTGCATGTCTATCGCACCAACACATACGCAAAAGTCGTCTCTTTTTCAGGCATGCAAAAATGAAAAATTCAATTTTGTAAAAAAAAAAAGAAATTGCTTTGTATGCAAATTTTACTCGGTGCTGCCAATTTAAACAATTTTTTTCGTTCGTTCAGGGTAAAAGGAAGGATGAATGAAGGGAAATGAAGAGAGCGGAAAATTGAGAGAGAAATTGGGATGGATTGAGAGGATGGATGGAGAAGTTATGTGATCAATTTGTTACTGTTGATACAGAACTTACAACGTTTTGGCTTAAAAGTTACTGAAGTAGTGCTCAGCATATGATTCTTGTAATTTTTTATACAAAATCATCAGATTTTGGATTCAAAAGACACTAAAGTGGTGCTCAGCACACGACTCTGGCAATTTTATATACAGTCTCATCACTTTTTGGTTCAAAAGACACTAAAGTGGTGCTGAGCACACGACTTTTGGCTATTCTGTCTAAAATCATAAATCTTTTATCTCAGGAGACACCAAAGTGGTGCTGAACACACGACTTTTAGCTATTCTGTCTAAAATCATAAATCTTTTATCTCAGGAGACACCAAAGTGGTGCTGAGTACACGACTTTCATTCATTCTGTATAAAATCATAAATTTTTAAGCTAAGAAGACATCAAAGTAGTGCTCAGAATACGATTATGGTCATTTTCTGTTTAAAATCACCACTTTTAGATTCAAAACATATAAAATGACCAAACTGGTTTTTAACTGATTGTTCCTTGTGAATGACCAAAACGGTGTGCAACGTATGGTTTAAATCTGAACCAAATGAAAACAAGATTGCATGTTTTTCATCCTAAATCCTCGTCCTTACGTGATTCTTTTACAAAATCAATAAAAGACCAGCATGTTGCATCCCATTTCAGTAAAATCACCAAAATTCAATCTAAAATGTAAAAAAGATCTTCCTCAGATCATTAAAAATGTAAAAAATGCACTCCCCAAGTCTCATAAATCACCAACCGAGCGGAGAATATCCGAGAAACCAACACCGAAAATAAATTTTACTTCCATCCAGAGAACAAATAAAAAATTTAACAAAATTTATTTTACGAATCAGCTGATTACATTCCGTAAATGTCCATCGAATTGCTCACTTAACCGAATCATAATACGATTACTTTCCTTTCATCCTTCAAAGGAGCAGCATTTTTCGCATGAGTCACATTTAAAAAACTAGTATTGGTGAATTATGGCTGGATAGAGCGCATTTTTAATGCACAGTATTGGGGGCAGCACGACGGACAGATGGATAGAGGTATGTAAGGACATACAGACGGATAGATGAACAGACAGACAGATCGACAAACTGACAGACAAACTGACGAACGGACAGACCGCAAACAGATGGAAGAATTGACGGTCTGACTGGTAAATAAATGGACATACAGGCAAAATCTGAAAAACATCAACTTTCCTCTTCCGGAAATGTCGCTTAAAAGTTCAATAAAATAAAATAAAAGTAAAATAAAGAAAATATCAAGCACAGCGCTCCCCTTCAAACCGATGCTTCGTCTTCCACCTCCTCCTTATCATCTCACTCAGTTCAGATTTTACACAACAATGAAATGAAAAAGTTTTTTCCTGATTATGGGGCGAGATGGGAGTTGAAAGAAAGCAAACTCAGTTTGAATTTGAAAAGGAAAAAAAAAATACGAAAAATATCTCTCAATGCAAAGACATAGAGAGGAAGAGGATGCAAGGCGGAGGCACTTGAGATGTGCTCTCGCTTTTTTTGGGGGATGTCAATCAATCAATTTTAAAAGAAATCGTGCGTGGAATGCGATGGATGCTTTGATTAAATTAGTGGAAATTGAAAAAAATTGCAATTTTCTTGACTTTTGGTATTTTTGATCATTAAACGGTATGCTGTGCACGATTTTTGAATTATTGACTATTCATAGGTTTAGCTGCATGCTTGAGTGCATGGATTGATATTTGGTAAATCTAAGGATAACAATAGTTTAGTCATTTGATTGCACAATCATGTGTAATCTGCAGTTTTAGTCATTTAATCCAAAGTCGTGTGTTACTAACGGTTATAGTCATTTGGTACAGAGTCGTGTGCTTCCTACGTTTTTAGTCATTTGATGCAACAGCAGTGCCCAAACCTAGAAAATCAGGAAGAGAAAGAATCGGAAATTGTAGCAAAAACATCGAACTTCATCTTATTCACAGCTAGCTCCCCCCTTTTATTCATACATACGATATCAGAAAATGAGGAAAAATGTGATGGAAAATAAATATAATTCGCATCTCCTTTCTTACCATCTCTCCTCCTATCCAAAATACAGTTCTCTGCTGCCTTTCGCTTGGGTGCAGTTTCTACACTTTTATATCTCTTTTTGCCTTCAGTAAAATGGCACATGGCAAATGGGGGTGGGGGGTAGAAAAGAGGAAAAAACACACACTGAATAAATCGAAGCCGAATTCGTGCGAAAAAACAATTTTTTCTCGATTTTTTCGATTCATTTCTTCTTTTTTTTGTTGCGCTGCTCATCAAACTATGTAGATATAAACGAGCAGAAGAAGAAAAAGGCACACAAAATACGAGAGATATCGACGAGAGGGGTGGATTAGAGAATAAGAAAGAATGGATGAAGGAAAAGTGGATGATTGGATGGGGTTGTGAGCTTCAATGCTGATTATTCGTGGTTATTGAAAATCGGTGATAGGTAAAATATACAAAAATTGGAGGTTATGTGTGATTATTGGGGAATTATTGTGGTTGGTAATCGTTCTGTGGGGATTGTTGGATGTTTCAAGTATGTCAATTAGCTCAGTAGTATCAATAGTCGTGTGCAGCGTGCGACTTTGGGTACTATTAGTTACAGTATTGTCAATAGTCGTGTGTAGCGTGCGACTTTGGATACAATTTAATAAAAAATGTCATTAATTGCATACAGGCAATGATTTGAAGTCCATTTAACCGTAATCTAGGCACTGAATCTAACTATTAATTACAGCTAATTCCTTTCCTACACAATCTAATCCCCATGACAGTTATCTACCTTACAAACACAACTAACCATTCATAACATGCTACTTTTGATAAAAAAAAATTGATTTTCACTAATTTTTCTCAAAAATAAAGCACATAACATATCGCATGGAAGTCCATAAAAAGGCGATAATGAAGACACTCAGTGTATATATATGGCGTCTATCCCATCCCATCCTCAAGTCTTTGTTTCGACAGGCAACAGAAGCGGCAAAAAAGATCAAAAAACCTTTTTAGTTCCTTCCTATTTTCTTCACTCTTTTTTCCATCTTTATTACTTTCTTATTTACGTAACAATGAATAAATGTGGAAATTGCGAATGGTGAAAAGATATGCTGATGGGGGGAAGGGTGGGTTATGGCCATGAGAAGGTGAATTGATAAAAAAAGTGATAAAATTAGAAGGGTTGGAATAAAAAAGGCATAAAAGTTATCTCATTTGGACTGTTTTTCTTCACTTTTGTATTATTCAAAGTTTTCTATTTCCGAAAATAAACTTCTTTTTGAACTTGGAGGGTGGGATGGGTTAAGGTTAGAGGGATTAGGGGGAAGTTGTGAAAATTGTTGAAGATTGTTGTGTTTTTGTAGATCTTTAATGGATTGGAAACTTGAAAATTAAACTAAATTTTTAAAGAAATCAAATATAAAATTGCTAAGTTAATGTAGTACTAGATTAGTAATGATATGTAGTACTAGATTAGTAGTGATATGTAGTACTAAATTAGTAGTGATATGTAGTACTAGATTAGTAGTTATATGTAGTACTAGATTAGTAGTGATATGTAGTACTAGATTAGAAGTTGAATCTAGTACTTGATTATGATTTTTGACTGTAGTGCTAGATTAAGTTTTTTGATTACAGTACTAGATTAAGAATTGGCTGTAGTACTAGAATTTGAATTTCAAATTCAGTACTAGATTTAAATCAAGCAACTGTTTGAACCGGAGACCTTAGGGGTCATTCACAAATAGGGTAGGGTCTACAAATCTCATGTTTCAAAATGACGTCATTTATAAACGGCCCCTTACTGAAATAAGATTGGCATCCATTGTTACAAACATTTCATTCAAAGCCATCAAATCATGACTTTTGAGTCCCAAAATATTCTCAACAACTTTTTGTTATCAAAAATCCTTCAAACATACACAAAAGTCATCGAATATATGTCAAATTTATGAACCTTTTTATAATTTTTCTTGCGTAATGACTCTATTATTAATCCACACAAGCACCAAAGGTCAACAAATATCCACCCAAAGTCATTATCCAACTTAAATGCCAAGTCCACAACACCTCTATTGTCACACATATTGTATATTCCCCCATCAACAATTCTCAAAAAAATCACACACACCGCAAATGACTTCGTTTTTTTTCGACACAAACAGAAACTTTCTTAATTCACTGCCTAAAGAAAATATTTGAATAAATCAAAGCAATCAAGTTCCATTGAATCCATGAATCTCCCTAGTGATATGTTTACATTTCTTGTTTGTATTTGATAGTCCTCACAAAAGTCCTTACACACTCAAGTTGAAAAGTCAATAAGTCGTTTTTCTTTATTGTTCATAAAAAGGAACTAGAAAAAAAAAATTTTTAGGGAGGTGAAAAAAAATTTTTTTAGAGGGGTTAAAAAAGTGTCAGTGGGACACTTTCAAATATTTATGTCATCAAGTGGAATTATTATGTTTGAGTATTAGTTATTCTTGTGGGTTAGTTTCTTATGGAAGTAACTTGAGGAATTTTTAAGTTTGCTGAAAAATTATTTTTATGGACTTTAGTTGATTTTATGGAAAATTGTGCTTATGGAATTCTAGAATCTAGAACTTCAACCTTTTTGGACACATTTTGGTCGGATGAATACCAGATTTAGTTAAAAAGTCGAGAACTTAACCTCAAAAATTCAGAATTTTAAGAAAAATATCAAAAAGTACTCTAAATTTTACAAAAATATACAATCAGAATTTGTTTAAAGAAGAGGATGACCACCTAGGCTGGCAAAGGTTGACTCAAGTAGGGTTGACCTATCAGAACCTCAGCTGACCTCCTTCTTCCACTCAAAATCATGAAAAATCCCAAATCCAGTCATTCACTCAATTCCCATCCAATTAAACTCTTAATCGGTCAATAAAGAATATATGTTTCAGAAAAAATATGCTCAATGGATAATAACATGAGATTAGCAGCTAACTCGACTAATTCTAGCTATTAAGGAACTTCGGATTTTGTTAATAACAGTTATGAATGGGGAATTGAGGAAGTGGCAATTAACAAATCGGCAGAAACTAAACGGAGAGAAAAAAATGAATTTTTGTTTGTGAATAGAATTTTGCTAGTCACGTATGTTAATGGAGATAGGCAGATTTTTGTGCGGGGGTTTTTTTTGGAGAAAATCTTATTTATGTCGACTTTGTGCCTCGGCACACCTCAAAGTCTAAAAGATTTTCACAGTACATCAGAGAATATCTCACAATAATCCAATGTGCCGTGGATCACAGGCTACTCATCACTGCTCTAAATTAAATATTATTACTAAAAAGATTGGAATTTAATTTTTAAAAATGAGATCCAGCTATCATCCAGACCCTCCATGTCCAGTATATGAAATTTGTATAATTTTTTTAAAAATTTATTCAACATTTTCTAATTTTTTTCCATTTTTCTTTTCATTGCAGGTATGTTTAAATGAATATTGCCACATTAGATTAAACTTCAGACTCATCAAACATGAATATTGATATCTAGGATTGATTTTTCATACTGAATTGTATGTACTTAATGAATTTGATTTATAAAGAGTTATTTGAATAGCACTGAATCCCTAAATTGCAAAAACAATTGTAAGTACATGAATACATGAGTTTTAAAGTTGACTTCCATCATACTTGACGAGAACGAGTTTTAGTAAAACAGAAAATTTCCCAAAAATCCACCAAACCCAAATCAATCTCTAATCATCTAAAATTGTGAATCTAAAAATTTCCTCACGAATACAAAATAAAAGAAAATCACTTTCCAATAATTGAACTTTTATAAAGTCAATAAAAACACAACGAGCAGCTCTACACGCGCAGATTTGCTTTTTACACAAAGAATTCTCATTCCAACAAACTTTTATTCCTTATTTTTTTGGAGAGAAAATTCAGCCCAAGAATATCGCGAAACCCTTCCTTTATGGCCGTGCCCTGCTTTTTTTCCTTCACTGTTATCAAAACTAATCGATCTCCCCCTTTTTTCCTTCAACCAGTTCTCCTTTTTTTGTGTGTGAAAAAATGAAAATGAGAAGCGGCTTTTGTTGGATTTCTTTTTTTACACAATGTGTAAAAGAAAATTGTGTTAGGAATCGCGATTTTCATTTTTTATTGTTGTGCGAAATGGAAAAATAATAATGAAGAAGAAAACGTGTGGAAGAATTTTTATTTCTGCGAGCCTTAAAATGGGGAAAAATTGTTCAAGGATTTTCAATCGATGGAAAATTAGAAAGTATTGAGTGGATTTAAGTGGATTGAAGTTTTTTTTGTCGATTATTTTCGAGTATTGAGAATATTGCTGAAGATTAATATTGAAGAGATTCTTTAAATTTTGAGGATGTTGTTGAGGATTTTCTTTATTAGGATCAATTTAGATTGCTGATTATTTTTGACATTTTGAATTTTATGTCGCAGAATTAATCAATTGAAAATCTATTTAATGGAAGTAGCTGAACTTTAAGTAGAAACTCCAATTTTGAAAAAAAAAAATCCCTATTTTTTTGGACTCGCCCAGTCAGGCCCTCCCCCTAAAAATTTTGAGCCGTACTCTCGCTGCGGTTTAAAACTTTGGGGAGGGGGGTGCCCAAACCCTCCTGGCTACTGCGCCCAGTTAAACACGCTAAGTTAAACCTAGTCTTGATCAGTTGAAAAATTAATTTTTTACAATTTTTGAGAATTTTCCTCATTTTTTCGAACTTACCCATCCCAAGTCCAATTTATTACAAATTTTCAAACCCAAACAAGCTTCACATAACCCCCAAAAACTAACGCTAACCAAAAATTTCAAGATTTTTCTTGTGGTCCATTTATTTTCCAGCTTATTTTTTCATCCATAAATGCAAACATGTTGATACCAAATTCCTAGTCATGATTACATTCAGCTTCCAAAAACAAAACTTTACACCATAACCTAGATTTATGCTCAAATAATTACCGAAAAGCTGAAAAATATTCAAAAATTCAACCCCGACCACAAAAACCTCAAAAACAAGTCAAACTTTAGAAAACCACAGAAACTGAAATTTTTTTCTGAAAATAAAACTCGAAAAAGCGGAAGAGTAAAATTAAGTAAGCATAAAGATGTGGATCTGGATGTGTCTGATTAATAAAAACAACAACACGACACCATGAAAGAGAAAAATTATGGAAATAAAAATGTTACATGACGCATCTGTCGCAAGAAGGGATTTTTTCATGTTTTTTTTACTGTTCTGGGTATGAATTCGAAAACGACAGCGAGGATGGAAATGATGACAATGAATGAAAATCAAAGTCAAATTACAAGCACTCGTCTTCAAAATGAAGAAGAGAAAAAAAGGGTTTTTGTGCTGTTTGTGGAGAAGAATAAACAAGGGATGGAAAATTAATTGCTTGAAGGATGTGATGAGCATTTTTTGATATATTTTGAGGTAATGAGATGATTTACATAAGTGCTTGGAGCAGTTTATGAGAATCGCGGTGTGTCATGAATTTATTTAGGGAGAACTGAGGATGTGATTTGTGGAAATTTGCTTATTTTTGTGAGATTTTTGACTAGGTGAGTCCGAAAAAATTGGGAAAAATCTCAAAATGTTAAAATTGTTGGTTTTAACTAGGCAAGTCCAAAAAAATTGGGAAAATTTCCAAAAATTATGCTTTGAGTTTCAAAGAGTGGGGTACAATGGTTAAGATATACCAATACAGGGGCGTATTCATGGGGGGTGTTTGGGGGTCAACCCCCCCCCCCCACTTTTTGGAAAAATTTCTTCAATTTGCTAGGGTTTTTTGAGAAAAAAATCCCCAACCCCCCCTAAATTTTCCCGTCGATACAAAAAAAATAATCAAAACCCCCCTCGAAAAATTTCTGGATACGCCCCTGTACCAATATAAGCATCCATATGTGTAAGCATTCAACAAAAATTTTGTGCACAACTTGAAATATCTGCAAAAAAATTCAATTCATTTTTCTTAATCTTCTTCATATTCTAGTCTAGCATATGTTCGTCATTTGTCAATTCAAAAGTCATTTCTTGAACATATTTTGATCACTGAATAATGAAGCCTTCGAGAGTTAAACAGACAACAATCTTTTCTTGTAGAGAAAATGCTGAGAACATATTGTGATTCCTTATTGTCAAAATGTCAATCATGTTCGATGGAAATTTGAGTTTTTAGATCTTTTTTGTAAGATTTCATTTAGAAAATTTTGCAGATTTCACAATTCAAGTCAATTATCCTCGAAAAATTACCCAATAACAACAAAAAACAGCAGTCACGAAACATCACAAAGAATAACAAAGCGATTTTATTCCTTTTTAACTTTTTCAACCACCCCGCTGTCTCGTCTCATTTTTCTCATTTCCAATTAATTCGACTTTCATTACAAAATAAGCAAAAACAAACGCAGTTGAAAGAGTTGCGTTCCCTCGTCACTGAAATAAGAGATCGGAGTCGAAACTATAACATTATATTTCATCTATTGGGAATTCTCGATTTTTCTCAGTTTGATGGCTTTCAAAACGGATGAAATTGCTGTTTTCGTTCAGAGGCCCAGGTTGTATATGATTGGGTTTCTGGACATGGATTGGTGAAAATTTACTTTTTTTTGCTATTTTGAGAAAATTGTGTCATCTTGGAAAATTTGTGTCATCTTGGGAATAAATAACATCATTCCAAAATTAAATTGTATCCTCTCAAAACAGATTGTATCCCTTAAGAAGTTGCTAACTTTTCCCATTCCTAATGCACCGCTCGGGACACGATAAATGAAAATGAATGAATTCAAGTATTAAATTTGTTTTGAATGACGTTGAAGGGATTTTTTTTTCAATCTTCTGTTCTGGTGCGCAACAACAACAACAACAGAAGAAGAAGAAAAGCGAAATATTTATTCATAGAATTTTAGTTGAGTCGTAACTGTAAATGATCCGTTGAATTAACAAAATAACAACTAAACGACATTGTGTGACTGAAATCAAGTCAGAACCCATCGCATGTGTTGTTCTTATTTACGTGAAATAATAAAATGAAATTTTATCAGTCGAATTAGCCATATTGTTGATGATGCTACTAGATTTTCAGTTGCAGGTCGCGTGACTCAACTTTCGACTAACATTTATTTCAATCATTAAAGATTCTTATCACTTTTAATATTCAATTGCATCACATTAAAGCCAATGGATTAAATCTGACGATGACACACGTTCTCTTTTGTCATTACGGATATTCTGTTAGGGGTTCGGGAGTGGCTGATAGTTTTTTTTTCTATGAGGGGTCTTAGAAGTATGTGAGAGGTGTAATCAAATGGAATTTGTGAACAGCTTGTGATAATTTTGGATTTTTTAAAATTAATTCTTGACAAAAAAATTATTATGAAGATTGTGTCATCTCGGTAGAAAACTTGATCATCTTGGAATTAAATTTGGTCATCACAGTATCTAAAATTTAGTTTTTAACATAAGATTGAATCATCTCGGTAGAAAATTTGATCATCTTGGAATTAAATTTGGTCATCACAGTATCTAAAATTGAGTTTTTAACACAAGATTGAATCATCTCGGTAGAAAATTTTGATCACCTTGGAAGTAAATTTGGTCATCTCGGAACATAAAATTAATCCCCTCGAGAAAAATTCGCTCATCTTGGGTCATCATTGAATTCTTATGAAATGAATTTGGTCACCTTGGTATGAAAATTATATACCCTCGGAACTTAAAATTCTTTTCCTTTGGAAAAATTCATGAAAATTTCTATTCAAATTCTAAATTCCTAGTTTAGAAACCTCTATAAATCCTCTATCAAATCATCTCTATCAAAGTCATTCATTCCACACAGTACTTATCCATCTGTTTGTTCTCGTCAATGTAAATAAGGCCATACATGTATGTTATTTAATGTCTTTTCTTATCAATCTTCCTGGGCTTTATGAAATCTCTACAATGAAAAATAATTTTAATCTCTTTTCTCTTGTATATTTTTGCTACCCTCAGATATATTTGTATGCATGCACCTCACTCTCAATTCTTTACATCCCTTCGTCTTCTCATTGTTGAAAAAACAGTTTAAAAGAGAGAAAATAGGCGCAAATCTGATTGACAAAAAAAGAAGAAGAAAAGGGGACAGAAAAAAGAGGGAGGCAAAGAAATGAAGCAGATTTTCGTGCTCATCGATGATGAGCTCATGGGATTTCGACTCTACCCTCTGCACAGCAATTTTCATTCATTTTTATTTTCTTTCATTGAATCTTGCAAAAAGATTGTCGAGTCTTGATAGCTCCGAAAGTGTTTTATGAGCAGTTTGTCGGTAGTTTTTTTGTTTGATTTATTTCTTTTTCGTTCTGTCGGTGAAATTTGAGAATGCAAATTTTTTTCTTGCTGTTTCTATGGAGAATTGTAAATCTTTTTTGAAGGATTTTAAATTGTTTGAGGTGAAAATCTTGTTATGGAACCAGAAGAATTTATTTTTTGGGGGGATTTTAATCGGTTTTTAAATTGCTTTTGAGAAAGTTTTTAGTCTTTTAATTCAAAAGTTTAATTTTTGAGGTTAATTTTATTCATGACATTTAAATTGATGAAAAATAGTTTTCTGAGGAGATAAAATTCGATTTCTGAGATGACCAAATCTATTTACTGGGAATGTAAAATATTTTCCTCTGAGAGGATAGAATCTGTCTACCAAGATGGCACAATTGCTGTTTTCTGAGATGACCAAATCTATCGACTGGAAACATAAAATGTTTTCCTCCTCCCTTGATGTTTTCTGAGATGACAAAATCTTTTTCCTAGATTACAAAATTCATTTTTAAAGTGAAAAGCTCTTCAAATTTCACTCAAAAATTCAATTTCAACAAATTTTGATGACAAATAATCAACAATTTCCTACTGTAATCACCCATGACCATAAAGTCTGTACATCAATTCAACACAAACCCTCTCAAAATCCCCTCCCAAAAATCATTCCTCAAAAGAATTCATAAAAATCCATAAAGGATTCATTCTCCGTCCCCTTAATGAGGAGTGAAAATCGAGTGACAATTAATTTCAGTTTTTTTTTCTCTTTTATTTTGAAATTGAAGCAAAAATAAATTTTATTCCATAAATCTTTTGCTCGTCTTTCAACAAAAAGGGACGTCGGTCGAGGCGCATAAAAATTTTCCTCTTCACTGAATCTCACCCAATATCGACTTTCTTCTTCCTCGATGCCTTTTTTTATGAATGAATAGATTTTTGTTATTGTTGTCACAGTTGCTGCTATAATTTTTGCTGATTTTTATTCCTTTCTCTTTTGTTGTTCGAGCAGTTTGCGTGATAAAAATACAGAAATAAGATACAGTACAGACTTTTTTCTGTGTTCGAGTTCCAAGAAGGATATTTTTTTCGCGAGTCTAATTTACTACGAGTAATTAAAAGACGAAAGAATTCCTTGAGAATGTTGAAAAGTTTTCTTTCTTGAGATGTAAAAAGTCATTGAACTGAAAGAATAAACAAATGAGAAGAGGTTGAGTTTTTGGAAAAGTTTTTTTTGTAGCTTTAAGGTTAAGGAAGTTTTGGGTTTCTTGAATGTTGTTTTAGGCTCCAAATTGATGCAACTTTTTAATTTGGAACTTCAAGATAGCAAGATGACGGAATTTCCGGCTTCTGAGATAACTTAAATTCCGAGATGACTTAAATTCTTCGTACCGAGATGACTTAATCATTGAACAAAGTAGACTACTTAATTTACCGAGATGACACAATTATTATTCCTAGACTCGATTTTTGTTCCCAGATGATTCAATTTGTCTACCAAGATGACCTAATCTCCATACCGAGATGACAAAATAAATTAAAAAATTCAATAATCACGAAAATTTCAAATTCGATCCTATCAATTCACGTAATTTTTTACATTGAATAATTAGCATATAATTTCAAATAAATCCCCTAATCTCTAATAAAAAAATAGAAATTCATACCCAAATGTTCATAAATAAATCATTATTCCATCTAATCGTCATCATCACATTACTTCCATCAACCGAGAAGAAGAATGAAAAAATCTTGACTTTATTTCTGAATCAACAAAAAAAAGAGGAAAAAATTCATTAAAAAGTCACTTGCTGAAGATTATCAGTTCAGGTCCTTGTTAATTCAAATGTTGATTCTAATTTCATTCAGGATAATAAGAATAGGACAAAAAAATGGGAGAATAAAATTTATAGCATGTGATTTACACATTGTTTCTACTCTAAATTGCAACTTATTCATTTTCATCTCTTCTGCATTTATTTTTATTTATTTCGAAATAATTTTTTTGTGTGACTGTTTTTTGAGGAATAAAGTAAGGGGGATTGTGCATTTTGTCTGAATGTTTGGGGTTGGTTTACATTTTTTTGAGGATAATTTGGAGCAAAATTTAGTTGATGTTGACTTTTTACTGAGATGATGGAATTTTTTTTACCGAGATGATGAATTTTTTACCGAGAGGATGAAAAAAATTAATGAAAAGACTGAGAGGATATAATTTTTTCCCAATATGACCAAATTATTCCGAGAAGACCAAATCTTATTTTAAATGTTAAAATTCTCTAAATGCGCCCAAAATTGCATTTTGCAAAATCCGAGCTAATTTAAATCCTCATTCAAACTACCATTTTTTGCAACAATTTAATAGACATACAAAAAAAATTACGTACAGAATGAAGAAAAATAACAAGCATAAGCAACCCCTTGTTGTTGTGTATTAAATTTTCCATTCTATATTGCTGCAATCCCTCCAAAAACACAGAAAAAAGTAGCAAAGGCAAGGCATGCACGGAAAGAATAATAAATAAAAATACAAATGAGAATGGAAACAATTTCTAATTATAAACACAGTCGAGTGAATAAAAAAATTCTTCTGGACTTCCCCTTCCAGTTCTGTTCCTTGCCAAAAAAAAAATAATCGCTGCGACCTGAATGAACATGAAAAAAAATCACACATAAATGAATTTGAGTTTGGTTTTAAATGTGTCGCTGCCTGCTAGTTTTGTTTTTTTTTGTAGTGGGAACAATCGAGGAAGCCAATTCGTTCAGTAAATGAATGCATTTAGTGAACATTAAGCAAAATTTCCGGCTTCATTTTTCTCCTAGTTTGTGGACTCAAGATTGGGGGGTAACTTTTGAATATTCAATTGTTTTTTGTGCTGAATTTTTACCAGGAAATGTGGATGAATTATGATTTTGCGGATAATTCAGGTGAAATGAATGAAAATTATGATTTGGGTTGATAAGCAGCTAATGTCCTCTAAAGTGGAATAATTTGTAATATTTTAGTAACCATAATTAATTCTGAGATGAGGCAATTTTTTTACTTTGAAGACTGAATTTTCTTACCGAGATGATCTAATTTATACCCAGATGATCTAATTTATACCGAGATGACCATATTTTGCTTCCAAGGTGACAAATTCGCCATTTTTACTGAAAAGTCCAAAAATTAATCAAAATTTCCAATTTATTCCTCAAACCATGTCCATTAACCCCTCAACCACTCTCATATCAATTTTTAAATCCCCTACATCACTCAACTTGCTAATCTCATATCAATTTCTCTCAAGTAAATCGTGTCGAACAGAAATGAATTTGCATTAACTGCTTACAATTTTTTTCCTATTCATTTATTTGCATCCATCTCCCTTTCCCTACGTTACTCTTGTTATAACAAATTTTAATTCTCCTGCTTATGTAAATTTTCCATTTTTATTTCGATTTAATGACACTCGACTCACTACATTGTAGGATTGATGTAGGAAAATGAAGAAAGTTTAATGCTGCAAACATAATTTGTCATTCTCAAGCTCATTCGATCTTTTTTTCCTATTTTTCGAGTGAAATTAGAATGAAAAATGATTGGATTTATGTTCAAGGACAGAGACGGGGACGCAGGAAAAGAGAAAGGAAAGAGAAATTAATTGGATTGAAGTGAAATAATTGCAAATCATTGTGAGATTTAATGGAAATAGTTTTGTTTGAGGAGGTCGTTGTAAATGAAGTTCATTAATAGGAAGTGAAAGGTCCTCGAGGGATATTCGGAAAATATTGGATATAAAATTCAAATTTTAAGAGTAATTTGTTTTGAAGTTTGATAATCAATCGAAGTAGTCTTTGAAATTGTGCAAAAATAAAGTGAAAAATTATTTCAGTTCGTTTCATTCTTTCGGTACAAATTTGTTCCTCTCGGTAATTAATTAGATCATCTCAGCAAACATTAGATCATCTTGATACAAGTTGTCATCATCTCGGTTCTCAAATTTGATCCTCTTGGTATTAAAATTGTTCCTTTCGATATCAAAATTTATTCAACTTGAATTCAAAATCAATCAAAGTAGTCTTTGAAATTGAGGAAAAATAAATAAGAAAAAAATCTAATTCGTTACATCCTCTCGGTAAAAATTTGATCATCGCGGTTAAAATTTGCTCATCTTGGTATCAAAATTCAGTCATTTCGGTATGAAAATTCGGTCATCTTGGTATGAAAACTCGTTCAAAATTCTGTCGTCTTGGAATCAAAATTCTGTCGTCTTGGAAACAAAATTTGTTCAATTTTGTACAAAAATTTGGTCATCTCGGTAAGTGAACTCAATCACTTTTCAATAATATTGATTAAAAACCCCTCAAAAATATTAACAAAATCTTGTCCAATCGTAAAAAATCCATAAAAATCTCCAAACATTTATCAACATCAGAATCCCTAAATACACTTAAAATCTTCTCAAATACTTCAGTACTTTGCGTAAATATTCCATTTTCATAGATTTACATTTTCAAAAAGGGGAGAAAAATATTGAATATTAGATGCGATAAGAAATGAATTTGAAAATTGTTTACAACTCGACAAATTAATGATGCTAAAATAAATGCAGCAGCAGCTTATCGCAACATGCAACATAACTTTCAACTCCCACACAACAAAAACAAAATTTTCTTCTCTCTCTCTTCCAATTCCACTCGTTCGCCCACCCAATGCGAATGCCTTCAACCTGTCATAATTATTGTTTAAGCCCACTCATAACATTCCAATGTCTGTTAGACTGTTTACTTCTACTACTTTTTAGTGCATTTTCCCATTGGGAAAAGACACTATTGTCCGCGTTTTGTCCGTCCGTCCGTCCGTCCGTCCGTCTGTCGAGCTATCTCCTCCTCCAGTTTAAGCTTTTTCGATGCGGTTTTTTGCTTAAAATGTGTGGACTAGGTCAAAGAATAGGTTGACCAAAGATTTTTTTGATCGGTGCAGTAGAAGGTTAATTAAATTAACTTTTGTTGAAAAAATTGCTTACGTTTTAC
Source organism: Chironomus tentans (assembly GCA_963573255.1). NCBI lineage: Eukaryota > Metazoa > Arthropoda > Insecta > Diptera > Chironomidae > Chironomus > Chironomus tentans. The sequence continues at coordinate 2,197,705 of OY754305.1, forward strand.
GTACTTTTTTTTTACGTAGCCCTTAAAAACGTGATTTTTCTTACAATCTTCCGGCCAGGGTTCGAGCCCCACTCCGAGCAACTTTTTTTTTGTACTTTTTTACACTTTTTTGATATTTCATGATGTATTATGATAAAATTTTCCATTTTCATATTTTTTCCTCACATTTTCCGAACTTTTCACGAAGTTAAATTAATTAAAGCTTACGTTATGTAAAAATACGTACGTAAAAATACGTGTTATGTAAATTTACATTACGTAAACCTTTCTTGGTGTGAATTGAAAGGGGAGGAGGGGGAGTTAAACGAGGGGGTGTATATGAAGGTGGGGGGGAAGTAAAACGGGGGGTATTATTTTTATTTTTCAAATACTTTTTGACCGTTATTTTCTCAAATATTTTTTGACCGTTATTTTTTCAAATATTTTTTGACCGTTATTTTTTCAAATATTTTTTGACCGCTATTTTTTCAAATAGTTTTTGACCGTTATTTTTCCAAAAAAAAGAAATTACCGTTATTCTTTTTAAAAACTTATATTTATTATTCGAATATTTTTGACTAACTTTTTTGCGTCAGTGTTTCGTGCATTAGTTTTCTTTATCATTACTAATTTTTTATACGTTTAAATTTCTGGGCACAGTAGTTTAAGAAAATGCACTTCCGTCCGCAGCCCGTGGACGCATTACTAGTTTATATTATTTGTATCATTGTGTGCTGCTTAAACATTAAATTTTTGTTTGCTTCATGTGCGATGGATGCTCAGTGTCGACGAGCGCCGCAAATCCATAAAAAGAATTTTTTTCATCTTTTAAGATTTTATTCAAATAAACATATCGGATTGGCATTTTTTATGGGGTGATTTCAAGGGTTCGTAGTGCAATTCAAGCAAAAAGCTGCAAATTATATGAAATTTGAATTTTTTAATGACTTAAAATTTGATTTTTAATGACTTAAAATTTGAATTTTTAACGATTTTTTGAAATTTGAATTTTCAACGTTTTTTTGAAATTTAAATTTTTAACGGTTTTTTGAAATTTGAATTTTTAACGGCTTTTTAAAATTTGAATTTTTAGCGGTTTTTTCAAATTTGAATTTTCAACGTTTTTTTGAAATTTAAATTTTTAACGGCTTTTTTAAATGTGAGATTTTAACGGTTTTTTGAAATTTGAATTTTAACGACTTTCTTAAATTTAAATTTTGACGGGTTTTAAGATTTCAAATTATAACGACTGAGTTTCTTTCCTAATAATCCCACCAAAAATGATGTCAATCTAGTTCCAAGCTTAATAAAAATCCGACTTAAATTCACAAAAATAGGCAAAATGAAAAGACAAAAAGCGATTATGTTCATTAAAAACATCTTAAACCCAATAAAATCAACTTTTTCCGCCTCACATCCCATCAACTCACATCTCGACAATCTTCCATCATGTAATAGCAATTCGACTTTTTAATTGAAAATTATTAATTTTAAAAATGACGCATCATGAATCATGAGATTCCATGAAATCCAAGTTTTTTTATTTGTTGACCACACGTTTCGCTATTCTGCGGTAGAGAATTCTTGGTCTAGTATTTATTTACTTTTTTATTATCGTCTCGTAAAATTCTTGAATTTTTATTCCATTTTGCTTATTTTACAACAATTGAAAAAGATAATTAATTTTTAATTCTCATTCTGTGTATCTTTTGCTGAGTTTTTGTTTAGAATTACAGACACTTTGGGTTGCTGACCAAAGTTCTGCTCAGTTAAAAAATTTGAATTTTCAAAAACCATTAAATTTTGAATTTCAAAAAACCGTTAAATTTTGAATGTAAAAAAGCCGTTAAAATTTTGAATTTCAAAAAACCGTTAAATTTTGAATGTAAAAAAGCCGTTAAAATTTTGAATTTCAGAAACCGTTAAATTTTGAATTTTCAAAAATCGTTAAATTTTGAATTTCAAAAAACCGTTAAATTTTAAATTTTCAAAAGCCGTTAAAATTTTAAATTTTAAAAAACCGTTAAAAATTTTGAATTTTAAAAAGCCGTTAAATTTTGAGATTTCAAAAATCGTTAAATTTTGAATTTTAAAAAACCGTTAAAAATTTTGAATTTTCAAAAACCGTTAAATTTTGAATTTCAAAAAACCGTTAAATTTTGAATTTTAAAAAAGCGTTAAAATTATGTAAATTTTGAATTTAAGAATTCTAAGAAAAAGCGCTCTAATTCCTCACTTAGCTCATAATTACAAATGATTTAATTCACAACTCTCCAAGCAACTTCTGTCTACTGTGTACGTATGCTCAAAATAAAATAAAAAAAACCAATAAGAAGAAGCTGAACAAAATTAATTAATTCGTTTTTATTGTTTTGCTCTCTTTTTAATTTTTTGTTTTGTGCCTTCTTTTGTTGTTATTTCGATTACTGTGGAGCTGCCGTAGTCTCCATGTACTCTCACTCAAGCTATAAGTTCTTTATTACAGGGAGAATATTATGATTGTTCAGGGGCTTCGTATTTGCTTACTTTCTGGGAGTTCATTAGTGAAATTCTCGCTAGATTTTTGAATTTGATTATAAAATTAAGTTTTTGAGATTGTTTAATTGACTATGAAGCAGTTGATTAAGGAAGCTTCGGTGTTAATGAGCTTATTGGAATGGAAAAATAAGGAATTTTTTAAAAGACAATTTTGTACTTTCTGTAAAATTTAAAATGGAAAAGTGTTTCTCTTCTCGATTTTAATTGCTCAAAGCTATTTAGTTTGAGGTTATGTTGAGTTTCCTAGAGTTTTCCTTCAAAGATGCTCAAAATTTGGCTCAAAATTATGAAAAAGTTATCCGTGCGTCATTTTCTGGGGAAACAGTAATGTGTCCGTCCGAATATGTCTCAATTGCTTCTATAGCCTCCCTAGACTCCAGCATCAGCTGCCAAAAACTGCCAATCATTCCAATCCAAAGATCAAGCCCAACATTTCAAAATTCCAAATCATAACCTCAAAAAAATCAATTTTCACGACTAACAACGAAAACTTATCAGGACCGCCTCATAGTTGTAAAATTTTGATTACAAAAGTCTACCAAGAAGCAATGAGCATCCGAAAAAGAAAACAATAATACATGCTGGTAATGTGAGTGTATTAAAACCCGACAGCTATAACCATAATATTTAATGGATCTCGAGAACGATTAAATTTATTCTAACGAACATTCCATTTGCTACTAGATTGGCATAACAAATTTCTTAATTCAAGACTGGGATGTGTGCTGCCTCTTTAGAACATGATACATTTTATGATATATTCATCTCTCGCGCTCTACACGTTTATTTTACCTTTTTAGCATTTTTATTAGTTCCACTTCTTACCATTATTCATATGAATATTTCTCATTTTTATTCTAATTCTTTTAATCTTCGCTTAATGTACTTAAATGTTGAATATTTTGAGTGAATTTTTTGGGAGGAAGTGTGGAGAAAGCTTGATGAATTGTGGCGCATTTTAGAATCTGTGAATTGAGACTGATTATCTGAGAAAATTTGGTCATCTCGGGTCGAGCAACTAAATTTTGTCATCTCGGGTCGAGCAATTAAATTTGGTCATCTTGGTTCGAACAAACAAATTTGGTCATCTTGGGTTGATTAACTAAATTTTGTCATCTCAGGTCGAGCAATTAAATTTGGTCATCTCGGTTCGAACAACCAAATTTGGTCATCTTGGGTTGATTAACTAAATTTTGTCATCTCAGGTCGAGCAATTAAATTTGGTCATCTCGGTTCGAACAACCAAATTTGGTCATCTGGGTTGATCAACTAAATTTTGTCATCTCGGTTCGAACAACCAAATTTGGTTATCTGGGGTCGAGCAACTAAATTTTATCATCTCAGGTCGAGCAATTAAGTTTGGTCATCTCGGTTCGAATAACCAAATTTGGTTATCTTGTGTCGAACAACCAAATTTGGTCATCTTGGGTCGAGCAATTAAATTTGGTTATCTTGGGTCGATCAATTAAAGTAAGTCATCTCGAATAAGTCATCTCAGTTCAAAATTCGGTCATCTTGTGTTAAACCAAGGTTTAACTCTGAATTCCGTCATCTCGGATATAAAGATTGCTCTTATTTCCAAACAAACTTTCAAAACATTTCCCAAGGCACGTAAATCAGTAAATTTTCAGTCAAAAAACACACACAATATCTTGATCACGTTTTTTATTCAATAACACGAAAAATGTCTTTTGATTTACAAGTGCCACACCTCAGTCAGTCGGCTAATTTGAATTTTATTCCAATTTTTCTCGTCTGATATCCAAAAAGTGGTTTTTAATTCCATTTTTTAATCCCCACAAAAGTCGTTTAATGCACAAAAGAGAGAGAAAAAAATTAATTTAATTTCTCTATTCAGACTCCATTAACTGTGAACAGTTGTCCATGTCATATTTTAAAATTGAATGAAAACTGTCACAATAAGTCATAAAGAATAAATTCAATTAAAGGAAATTTAGCATATGGGAAACGCTTTTAGTCATGCATGATTATTGTTATTGAAGAGAAATGACAACGACGAAGAGAACAGAACAAAAAAATAGGAACAGATGAAATTAATTAATAAATGAATGGATGCTTCCTTATTAATTTCCATTTTTTACGATTCTACGACGCGACTTTTGAATGATGCGAATTTACTTGGTCAGTTTGATGCGCTTTGTCTTTTCCATTTTGCATAATGCTATGCTTTATTGGATATAAAATGGAAGAGAAAGAATTAATGGAGATTGAAGTTAGTTTATTTAGTTCATAATTGATTTATGAGTTGTTCTGCAACTTTTCTTGGGCTTTGTGCAATTCTACTCTAGTGTGGAGGCGACTGAACCTCAAAACTCTATTGTGAAGGCATCTGAACCTCAAAACTCTAGTGTGAAGGCACCTGAACCTCAAATTCTAGTGTGAATGCACCTGAACCTTAAAACTCAAGTGTGAAGGCACCTGAAGTTTACTTTTCATAGGCTTTGTGCAGTTTTACTCTAGTATAGAGGCGACTGAACCTTAAAACTCTAGTGTGAAGGCACCTGAACCTGAAAATTCTAGTGTGAAAACACCTGAACCTCAAAATTTTATTGAAATTCAATTTTAAATTCTAAACAAGTGCTTTCCTGCCATCACTCATCCCCATCAATTTGCCTTAACTTCACATTCCCTCAGTCTATATTTCTTTTTATTTTTCATTCATCATCAACTTGTTTATAAATTGAGCATTAAAATGGAAATTTTTTCGCAAAGAGGAAAAAAAATTAATTTTCTTGCCTGCAACAATAATAAAAAAATAAATATAAAGTGAAAAAGAAGAACATCAATTGGAATTTAAAAATGAGATGAGAGGAAAAAAGGAGAAAAGGAAATTATCATTCATTGTGGCTTCATTTCTTCGTGTTTCTCACACTTTTTTTGGGTGTTCTGCATTCTTATCGAATAATACGAACCTTCTTATTTTGTGTATATGAAATGTAATTTGAATTTTCTTCTCTTTCTTCTTTCTTTTTTTGTACTTTGCTATTTCATCGAGTACAGAATTCTTGCGTTATATGTGGTGTTATACTTATGATTCCTTGTGGGGACTTTATGTAGATGTGTTGAACGTATTGAGCTGAAGTAAGATTTGGTCATCTCGGGTCGAGCGTAAATTTGGTCATCTCAGGTTAAGCTATTAAATTTGGTCATCTCAGATCGAGCTATTAAATTTGGTCATCTCAGGTCGAGCTATTAAATTTAGTCATCTCGGGTCGAGCGTAAATTTGGTCATCTCAGGTTGAGCTATTAAATTTGGTCATCTCAGATCGAGCTATTAAATTTGGTCATCTCAGGTCGAGCTATTAAATTTAGTCATCTCGGGTCGAGCGTAAATTTGGTCATCTCAGGTCGAGCATAAATTTAGTCATCTCGGGTTGATCTGAATTTTTGTACTCACGTTGAACCTAAGTTAGATCCCCTCAGGTTAAGCAAAAATTAGATCATCTCAGAATATTTTTGCACAACTTCTATTGACACATTTAAAACCAACTTTGTCGTCATCTTTTGCATACATCCTTCGAAACAAAGGCAGCATCTTTCATTGAAGAAACCACACCTATTCAAAACCACACAAAATTTCATCACAAGGACTTTATACTCTTACCCATATCACATTCTTGTATATGTACAAGAAAATGAGCTTGATAGCACATAAGAATGATATTAAGAGCAAAAAAAACAGGGAGGTGGAAAGAGCAAAGCAATAATTTTATTTTAGATTAAAAAGATGTCTTAAATGTTCACCTTTAATATATTTTAAATGTAGATGAACGTCTTTATGTATAAGATTGCATGCAATGAAGTTGTGTATGCTGATGCTTTATAATGTGAAAATGAAAAAGAATAGAGAAAATGTGGGGAAAAACTTAAAGGAAAGGAAGTGGGAAGGGTGCGGAATATTTTCAAGAGCTGAATGCTTTAAAGTAGAGAATCTGTTGAGCTAAAGGAGGTATTGCACTTTGGATTGAGAAGATTATTGTCTTGAAATCTGAATTTTTAAAGGATGAGAATAAATTAAAGATGTGTGAATATGTTCAGGTGTCTTCACACTAGAGTGTTTTGGTTTAGGCGTCTTTAAACTAGACTTTTGAGGTTCAGATACCTTTACATTAGATTTTTAAGGTTCAAGTGCCTTCATACTAGAATTCTAAAGTTCAGGTGCCTTCACACTAGAGTTTTTAGATTCAGGTTGCTTCTCACTAGACTTTTGAACTTTAAGTGTCTTCACATTAGATTTTTAAAGTTCAGGTATCTTCACACTATACATTTGAGGTTCAGGTGCCTTCACACCAGAGTATTGGTGTTCAGGTGCTTTCACAATAGAATTTTCGAGATTCAGGTGTCTTTACACTAGACTTTTAAGGTTCAAATGCCTTTACACTAGATTTTTGAATTTTAGGTGTCTTCACATTAGATTTTTAAGGTTCAGGTGCCTTCACACTAGAATTCTGAAGTTTAGGTGCTTTTACACTAGATCCTTTCGGTTCAGGTTGCTTCTCACTAGACTTTTGAATTTTAAGTGTCTTCACATTAGATTTTTAAGGTTCAGATATCTTCACACTATACATTTGAGGTTCAGGTGTCTTCACACTAGACTTTTAAGGTTCAAGTGCCTTTACACTAGAGCTTTGAGGTTAAGTTGCCATTACACTAAAGTTTTAAAGTTCAGGTGTCTTGAAACTGGAATTTGGAGGTTCAGGTGCATTCACACTAGACTTTTAAGGTTCAAGTGCCTTCACACTACATTTTCTCATCATAATTTAAACAAATTCTTATAAAATTATCCCAAAAAGTTTGTCATTTTATTCCCTCACTCAAAATTCAAGCGACACAGCAATAAAATTCAAATTTCCAGCCTAACAAGAGCAAAAAAAATAAATTAATTTTTTTTCCTTCCTGTAGCAAGGATGAACTTACTTTGCACTGTGAAAATTAAATTCCACCAACTTAACAACTCTAAAGTTTTACACAATTTCCATTTTCTCATGTTTTTGTTAATCTAATTTTTTGTAACTTTTTTTTTTGCTGTTGCTCTCGCACTTTTCCTTCTTCACACTTCCCATTAATGCAAGAACAAATAAAAAGGGAATAAGAAGTTTTGAAGTAAAAGTGTGGAAACATTATTCTGATATATGTACTCATCGTCATCAAAAAAAAAATCCAACTTTGTCAGGAGGGTGAGGCACCTTTGCTCATATTTCCTCATTTCAATTTTTACATTTTTGCTACTGTAAAAGTTTTCTTTTTTTGGGTGATGCTTTGAGGGGTGGGTTGAGGATATCATCAAAGAGCGAGAAAATATAAAAAGTCATAAAATGAAATTATATTTTTATTTTCCACCGTGAGATTGTTGTAGATTTGCGATTTTACTAGGGATTAGGGGCTCGGTGAGAATTGAGGAAATTCAACAAGATTGGAGATTATTAAAGGGGATTTGAAGTGGATTGAGAATGAGTCTGTTGAGGGTAATTTGAGTTGAAGCATAAAAATTGTATTGACTTTAGTGTTGTGAGGTTTGAGAATGGATTTTTGGGGTTGATTTGCAAAGATTTTTGTGCAAATTGACTAAGTATTAGAAATGAGCTGAAAATTCTGTCATCTTGAGTTGAGCTTGAGAATTCTGTCATCTTGGGTCGAGCTCGAATTTCGGTCATCTTGGGTTGAGCTTGAGAATTCTGTCATCTTGGGTCGAGCTTGAAAATTCGGTCATCTTGGGTCGAGCTCAAAATTTGGTCATCTTGGGTCGAGTTTGAAAATTATGTCATCTTGAGTTGAGCTTGGAAATTCTGTCATCTCAGATCGAGCTTAAAAGTTCAGTCATCTCGGAAATTTCTTTCTTAAATTTAAGTCATCTCAGTAAACTCTTAGTTCTGATTTTCTACTAAAGTAAACAAAAGATGCAAAAAAAGTCAATGAATAATTCAAACAAACTTCCTTCAGAAAAACAATCCATCCAAGTGAATTATAAATCCAATTTACATATTCTACCAATAGCAAAGAAATTTGCATGAATTTTCTCGCCTTATTGCCTGAGATTCTCACACCTACACTTGGATACTTTAACTTATACATCAATTTCCTCTCAAACCCCCAAAAAAAACACGAAGAAAAGTACTTTGGATAGAAATGATAATAAGGCAGAGGCACGAAGGAGAATAAATATAAATACAACAAGAAAGTGAGGAAAATTGTTGTGGCATCATCATCATAAAAGATATGGGAAAACGGAAAAGAAAGAAGCGAAAAAGTCTGATGAGGAAGTTAAAAAAAGTTGGTCTTTTGTGAACAATAAAAATAAATAAAAATATTTTCTTCTGATCTTTGGAATTTCTTGCATCAAGTTGTCAATTTTATTGGTACGAATTTTGTGATTTTTTGGGGGTTGAACCCCTCTAGAACCAATTTTATTGATTTTGAAGGTTATGTTAATGTTAATGTTAATTAACTTTTGATGTTATGTGCTACTTTTCTTGAAATTTGATATCCATTTTATCATACTCTAATTAAATTTATCCATAAAATCTCCTAAATTTTCTTCTTCAATCAAAAAGATGTCTTTCTCATAAAAAATCTCTAAAAATATACATTTTCTCACAAGACTATAAAATTCGTCCAATTTTCCTCAAATTTTCATTCTTTTGTCATCATTTTCTCATGTTGTCATATCCATGTTCGTAATCTAGCCACCATAATACATAATCTAATAAAATACAAAGGCACATACCGAATAATAGTAGAAGTAGTAGCACCGACAACAACAATAATGAGAACTGAGGGAAAGTTTGGAGATCTTTTGGGTTTGATGGTGGTTTTGGTGCATTTTTATATGGTTTTTAAAATTATTTAGTTCAAGTTTGATCATCTCGGGTTGATCTAAGATCTGTCTTCACGGATCGAGCTAAATTCAGTCACCTCGGGTCGAATTAAAATGAGTCATCTTGGGTCTAACCAAATTCAATCATCTTGGGTTGATCTACGTTCTGTCACCTTGGGTCGAGCAAAATTCAGTAATCTTGGATCGAGCTAAATTTTGCCATCTCAGATCGAGCTAAAATTGGTCATCTTGGGTCTAACCAAATTCTGTCACCTTGGGTCGAGCAAAATTCAGTCATCTCGGGTCGAGCTAATTTTAATCTTGAATCAGGGCTCTTTGAACTCCCAAAATGATGGATCAAATCACAAAATATATCCTCCTCAGAAAATGCTACAAGAGTCCACAATTTACCAACCATTTTAACGTGCTAAGCTCATCTGGGTTGACATTTCTCCATGTCATATATATGTACACATGAATACATGTGAGAGAGTCTATGTCCTTTCCAGTTTGATGAGAAGCAACAAAAAGTAAAGTAAAGAAAGATGTGAGTGAGAAAGAGATTATTTGATTAGGATGCGGATATGATACAATCATAGTGAAAGGTAATGGGTTTTTGCTTCTTTTCATGCCGCAGTAGAAGCAGCTTTATCTGCTGATGAAAGTCATCAGCCCCATTTTCATCCTTACGACACATTACAAACAGCTCATGCTGCTAACTTACTCAACCACAAAATACCTTGGAAAAAAAATGAAAGGATGACAGAGAAAATTGTTGGGCAGTGGGAGGGATGAATGAATAATAGAGGGAGATGGAGATATTAAAATGTGGGAGAGGGAGATGGAAGGATATGAAAAATGAAGATAAGACAATGACAATGATAAAATCTTTTGCAATCTGACTCGTTTGATAATGGAAACTATAAAATGTATAAAAGTGATAAAAATATTTTAGATTTAGTCCTTCTGGTTGAGGTGTTTTTTTAGGGTTCTGGGGTTATGAGCGCATTTTGATTTGAACTTTCGAAAAATTCAGTCATCTTGGAACGTGAATTTGGTCATCTTGGGAGGTAAAATTGGTCATTTTGGAAGGTAAATTTAGTCATGTTGGAAGGTAAATTTGGTCATGTTGGAAGTTAAAATTGGTCATTTTGGAACCTAAATTTGGTCATCTTGGGAGGTAAAATTGGTCATCATGGAAGGTAAATTTGGTCATGTTGGAAGCAGGTCTATCCAGCATTGACAAAATGATGACATTCCAATCAATCCTTCAAAACATGTCACAAAAAACTGTCTCTGCTTCGTCGAACAACAAAAGATGGAAGCAAAAAAATCTCCACCTGAACACAATCAACAATTTTCACAGTTGGACGATAATGATAAAGAAATTATTGCCGGGTACGAAGACGATTTTGTTGAAAGCTTCTGACTCAATTTCATTTTGAAAGGAAAAATAATAATATAAGAAAATAAGAAAAATGAGGGAATTAGCTTTTTGGTTCATCATCGTCATAATCATTTTCTATATATCTCATTATTTTACCTTAGTTAATTGGATTTTATTTCTTTTATTTCTGCTGATTCCTTATTTTTCTCTATCTATGGATTCGAGTAAACATAAATGCAAGATGGTGGATGTGTGTGTTTGTGATGAAATGTTTTTGAAGATTAATTTGCGGAAATCAAGGGGGTGTGGAGATGAAATTCGTATATTTTGGGGTCAATTGAGGTTAAGTTTTGTTGGGTCAGCTACAAGGTTACATCCTTTTAGTTGCTTAAGGCTGTAAACCCTGTTCATACAAAATATAGTTGTTTCCAGGTTTAAAATTCAAATTCAAACCCAATATTCATGTTTTATGCAAATTTATATCAAATAAATCAACCAAGCTAAATTTTCTTATATTTTTTTATCATTCCAGGTATGTAACACCCAAATTGACCTACAAACTGTAAGACGACAGCCACAAAGCATGAAAACAGTGATATTTTCAGCACAAAATTATCTTAAATTTCAAATTTTTACCTACAACCTCTAAAAACACCCATTTTGCTCCTACACATCTAGATCATCTCAAAAAAAGTCTCATAAAAGTAAAGCTTCACACATCTACAGCTTCATAAATTCTTATTCGTTCCTACATTTAACTCAATTCAATTCAATTCGCTTCTCAGTAAACGACATTGATGATGATGACGATGATATAAAAAAATCTTTTTCTTCATTTTTCCATCCTCATAAAAATCAAGCGAGAAAAAAATGAGATAAAATTGTAGAAAAGCGAGGGAAAAAAATCCTGATTAATTTTCCAATTAAGGAAGCTCGAGGATGATTATGTGTAATTATTACATAGAAATGCTGGTTGGTAAAAGGAAGGCTTTTTTCTTTCTGACATTCAAGGAAGTTCCATCATATCAAATCGAGTGGAAATGAACAAATGATGAGCGTGTGAGGGAAAGAGTGAGATGGTTTTAGGTAATGAAAGGGAAAGGGAGATGGAAAGAGATACGGGAAAAGGTTAGGTTGATGTTTAAAGGCTTTTGATGAAGCTTTAAGCCTTGAGATTTAGAAAATTTAATGATGACTCCAAGATGATCTTACTTTGGCTTGATCCGAGAGGATTTAACTCAGCTTGACCAAAAAATACAAAATTTTGCCAAAAACACCACGCAATAGACAGAAATCCCTCCAAAAATCATAGGTATTCAAGACCAAAAAAGAAGAGACATCTCAAACATTAATAACATTATTTATAATCGCTTATGAATTAATTAATATTTATGTCAACAATATATGTGGATGGAAATTAGAGCTTTTCTTCACTTCCACATTGAGTTTATTTTTATTGTTATTATTGCTGCTGTTTTTATTAGCTCTTAGAGTCGAGCAGGAAGAAAGAAAAATTGTGAATTGACATCCATTTTTCTGCTTTCTTAATTAACATAATTCATAATTTATTAGTGCGAACATAAGAAGATTAGGTTTTTTTGAGATACGAGAATGAGTTTGGTGATTGAGGTGGACTGTGGACTTCTGAGTGGGAGGATAATTGTAAAAAATTGCTATATATTTGACTAACTCACTACAATACTCACCAAACTCACCAAACTAACCAAACTCACCAAACTCACCAAATTAACCAAACTAACCAAACTCACCAAACTAACCAAACTAACCAAACTCACCATAATATTCACCAAATTCACCTCAAACTTACCACATTATTTACCAAATTCACCTTAAAATTACATTTCTAAAGCTCACTATTTTCACCTTAATATTCACCGAATTCAGCAAAACGTTGCTATCTTAACCTCAAAAATTTACATTTTTGTTGCAAAACTCATCAATTTTATAACCTCAATTATTCACTCCCGGAAGTTCGCCCCTAATTACCACAAACAACCACAATTGACCTATTTCGACATGTTCCCTATTATTTCTCATAATTCTCTTATCAGTGCCTCATAAAACAAATGCACAAATCCAACATAAAAAATAATACGAACATATTCATTTATGCTTCACATTTTCAACAATCAACTCATGCATTTAATTTCTGTGCAAATTAATAAAATAATCGCATTTATGTTATGCAAAAGTGAGCTAAAATAACAACGAGAGAAAAATCTGCAAACGAATAAAGGAAAAATTTGCACAATAATTAAAATTTTTTCGTTCACAATCGCTGCTTCTAACTTTATGCTTGAGATTTAAATGCGGAAAATGAAAAAGGCATTGTAATTAAATTCCAGGACGATGATGGGGAGGCAAAAAAACTAATTTACAATGCTTTTGCTGATGAATACCGAAAAAAATGGAAGAGAAAACAAAAGGAAAAATTGCGTTTGCTGTTGGGACTTATGTTGGATGTAATTTGGGGTTAAAACGCATTTTTTGAAGTTATGTGACTAGAATTTGATTTTTTGAACTGAAATTTAATTTAGAAAATTTAAAATTTGTTAGAAAAACCATTCAACACCACCAACCCATAACTCACCAACAATAAAAGCTTTTCATTTTCCTTTCAAACTGTTCAGTTTTTCATGCTCGTTTAAGTAGCTAAGAGTCGCGGATATTGCGAGAAGCACCTCCATTCGCATTTTGTTTTCCACTTTTTCGATCATAAAAAAAGCAAAAGAGTAAACACAATAGAATGCTAATTAACTCGTTTCGACAACTTTCATTTCCTCATTTTCCACTCTCACTCTCTCGACTTGTGTACTTGTTCGTTTATTTTAATACTACTTTTTTTGTTGTGTATAATGAAGATGGGTGGGGTGGTGATTGCTGAGCTACGAGATGAGATTTTTTTCTCTTGTTAATTATGTAAAATTTACAACAAGATTTTGATGCCGTGATTGCTAGTTAAAGAGTTATGAGCAAAGTTTTGAAATTTGTAGAATATTTAACTACGTTTTGTGCGAAATTGATTTTCATACTGATTTTGTACATAAGCTGAACTTGTCCCTAATCTGAAATTGTCCTCAAAATGAACTTATCCTCAAACTGAACTTATCCTCAAACTGAGCTTGTTCTGTAACTGAACTTGTCCTTGAACTAAACTTGTCCTTAAACTGGTCCTGTCTTAAAATTGAATTTTTATCCAAACTGAACTTATCCCTGAATTAATTTAGTCCTAAAACTTAACATTTTCTCATGCTTTTAAACTTGCCTTTAAACTAAACGTGTCTCAAAATTTACTTTTTCTTCAAACTGGACTTATCCCTAAACAGAAAATATATTCAAATTCACAAAAAAATTTAAATTAAAAATTCTTTCTTAAACTTAACAATTAATTCACAACTTTTCACCTCAAACACACTCAGAACTTCAATAAATACACGCAAGAAAGCCTAAAAAGTGAAAATAAATTAATCAAAAAAATGTGAGGAGAATAAGAAGCTCTTAAGATAAAATTTAATTATTCACACAATTTCCATAAAATTGAAATTTTCACAGAGATTTTTCACTCAAAGAAGCACCTCATGACGAACAAAGTATGGAGGGAAGGAGGGAGTAAAGTAGGCAGAAATAAAGATGGAAGGTGATCTTAAGTAGATTAAATTCTGAGGAAAAAAATATAAAATAATTTTAAACGAAGAAAAGTGATGAAAAAAAGGGAAAGAGGCTTTTCAATTATTCGGAATAAATTTTCACCGTGAATTTAGTTTGAGATAATGAATAAATAAGGATTTATTACAATTTTGTCAACTGAGGAGTAAATTTTATATTAAATAATGTTGAAGTGTTGACAACTTTATACCTAAAATGCTTCAGTAGTGTCAATAAGTTGTAGATATTTGATAAAAGTCAGGCAAATTGATTTTAAAATTCAAAATTAATTTAGTATACCCCATACCCTAGGGCAGTGATGCCCAACCTGTGTGCCGCGGTACACTGGTGTGCCGTAGAATTTTTTTGAAAATAACACGAACCGCACGCTGTGTACGGTTTTGGTCATGGTTTACCATCAAGGTGTGCCGTGGCTCAAAAAAGGTTGGAAAACACTGCCCTAGGGTAAACGCTAGGGGTGCTCTCTTTGGTATACCCTAGGATACATAAATCATTATATTATACTTAGAATTCAAAACTAAGTAAAATATTTTTTAGGTATACCCAAGAGTATATCCCTAAGGGTATGGGTTGGGTATACACTTAATGGGTAACACTTAATGGGGGACGGAAGGGTCTGTACAGTGGAGTTGCAACGAGTTTTGGCATCCAGTTCCAAATTATCCCTCTTTAATGTGGTTTTGTGTACCATTAAATTGAATTTGAATCTTTTACCATGAGGTTTCATGTTTTGTTATGTAATGAGCCTGGGGTTGTAGCTAAGGTTGCCCTCCATGCTACGATTCTGGGTCTGTAATTTTATTATGTTACCTAGAGGTTAGTTTTGTCATGCCAGTCGTTACAACTTGCCATACAGACCAAAAACAGCCGGCTTAATATCCAAAAAACCTCCAACCTAACAACTTTTAACTATAAAAATTCCATCAATTCCCCCAGAAAATTACATTTTTTAACAAAATTCCCTCTAATTCCATCAATCCAGCAACAAAGTCAAACACAAGAGCAGAAATTTTAATTTAATCGAACGCAATATCCTGTTAGGATTCATTCACACTTATTCACATCGATAAATGAAAAAAGGTACAATGTATATTCTGCTAAAAAATGCTGGAGTGAAAGTGACAGGTAATTAGAACCGAGGAAGCAATTTTTTTGTGTGATCGAATCGAGGTTGAACATTTTTTTCCATTTACAAAAGAGAGAAAATTTCATTTAATCTTCAAAGTAGAATTTTTTTATTGAATAGACGAGAAATGGAGACTGTGTGATGGAATCTGTGGATTTATTTTCCGCACTTTTGATGATTTTTGAATAATTTGATTTAGAATTTTTTTATTGGATGGGTTTTTTGAGATGGAAGAGATTTGTCTGAAGCTTATGTGTAAAATTTATTTAGAGGAAGGATGGGACCTGTATGGGTAGCTTGATAGTGTCTATTAAGGTGAATACCCTCGAGTTGATGATAATAGCGGTGTAATATTCCAGATTTCATAGGATAAGCCTGGCTTTAGTGCTTGTAGCTCTAGTTTTCATTTAAAGATACATTCAAGAACCCTAAATTCACATCAAACCCCATCATTTAGGGGTCATTCACTTATGACGTCCATGATTTAGGGGGGAGGGGGTCTGAGATTTTGTGACACTTTATATTGAAGAAATTTTTTTAAAATTTAAAATTTGTGACAAGGGGGAGGGGGGTCTAAAAATCCTATTTTTTGATGGACGTCATAAGTGAGTTATTATTTCATATAATTCCTCTAAAACTACCTCCCAAAAACCTCAATTCAATCTCAAAACACGAAAAACAAAGTCCTTGAACCAGTTCCACAGCTCATCATCCACTCAACAACCCCAATAATTTTAATTAATTTTCTCTCACTTAACAAAACTTCAAAGAATCTTCAAAATTTTCCAATTGACAACCCACATATATATCTTCAACGACTCAATTCAATCAACAGAAATTTTCAAAATTACGAATCGGAGTGAAATTTTATTAATTTTAATTACATTAGTGGTGATTAAAGGAAGTCAAAAGTAATTAGAGAAAACTGTTTTTTGTCACCCATGAAAATTAATTTCTATTTTCATTTTCACTGTTGTAATTCACACAACAGTGAAAATTAAAAAAAAAAAGAAATTAATTTTCGTCAGAATTACCTTGACGATTGTGATTCTAAGAATGCATTGATGGTGAAATTATTGATCTTGTGTGTTGATTTGGGGTCTGTATTGCAGTTGCATGCTTTAGTTGGAGAATTCAGATCCTCAAGTCACTTGACGACCCAAAATATTTGTTTTTTTGCTGTGTTAAACTTCAATTTGCTGCAATGCGGCTAAATTTTGCACAATTTGTCTCAAGCTGCTGCATATTCCTTATCTCCTACCCTGACACACCACTGGACTTTCAGACAACTTTTATACCTAACGTGGCCATCTGCTTGGTTTTCCAGAGGACTAACCTCCATATTTTTTCTATATTCTATAATAATTTGAGGCACTTTTTGCCCTATTCGTTTGAAAAATGATTTAAATTGGTTGACATAAAAATATCCTCCATTTCTGACCCAAACCAACTAAATTCCAATCTCCACTCCATCCCATCATTTGCAACATTTTTAAATACATTTTAAACATTTCAATTATATTTTCATCTCGTATAAAGCACAGAGCGATTAGAATCGAGAGATAAAAAAAGCAAAAAATTTTGTGATTTTGACACAAGCAATATCCGGAAGATATTTTCATATCCGGTTTCACAGTCATGTGTTGATGTTAGAGCTCATCCTACATATATTTATTTATTCATCCTGGGGTTGCATGATGTACACATTTTGTGATGTTTTAGATAGTTTGTGTGGGGTTGAATTAGTTTGTTTAGGTTATGTCCTTAAATTATTGAAATTATGTAAAATCTCAAAATTAATCTACAAAAGTGCACCCAAATATTCAACAAATTCTAAGAAAACTTCAATTCAACAAATTCAATTAAATTTTCTAAAAATAAAATTCTACAAAAGTATTCAAATTTTTTCAATTCCACGTAGATTTTCACTTTCATTTTGAGCTCATTCATGCAAATTATGTTTAAAATGAACAAATTTACGTGGGATATAAGAATTCATTATTCATCATCAGAAGCTGGTGGATTAAGCGATATTTTATCGCCATCATTGTACATGTACACAAAAAATGTGTTCTTTGCTTCTTCTTTTCCTTCTCAAGGAAGTGTCTGAGTGCGTCATTTCTGACATTATCCGAATTGTTGCTGTTTTGAAAGTTTGCAGAGTAAATTGATGATAAGGTTGCTTGAGTTTCATTGTTATGTGAGTTGAGATGGAGGTTCTTGAATTTTGGAGTGAGTTTTAAATTTTTAAATTTTGGTTTTTAAATTTTTTTAATTTCTCAACTTTTTTGAAATTTTGATATTTTTTGAAATTTAAAAAAAATTCTTGAAATTTAAAAAAAATTCTTGAAATTTAAAAAAAATTCTTGAAATTTAAAAAAAATTCTTGAAATTTAAAAAAAATTCTTGAAATTTAAAAAATATATTCTTGAAATTTAAAAAAATATGAAATTTTTTTGAAATTTTTGAATTTTTTTGAAATTTTTTGAAATTTTTGAAATTTTTTAAATTTTTTGAATTTTTTTTGAAATTTTTGAATTTTTTTTAAAATTTTGGAAATTTTTGGAATTTTTGAATTTTTTTGGAATTTTTGAAATTTTTGAAATTTTTGAAATTTTTTGAAATTTTTGAAATTTTTGAATTTTTTTTGAAATTTTTGAATTTTTTGAAAATTTTTGAAATTTTTTTGAAATTTTTGAATTTTTTTGAAATTTTTGAATTTTTTTGAAATTTTTGAAAAAAAATTAATTTTTTGAATTTAAAAAAAGTTTAAATTTTTTTAAATTTTTAATTGTTTTTTTATGAAACGTCGGATTTAAAGATTTATTTCCATTTTTATTATTTAAAACAATGTTTATAATAAAACATTCCCACAAGGACTTAACCTTTCTTAATCCTTCAAAAGCATAAAAAATTCTCGCAAGAACTTTTCACCTTAAAAAAGCTTTCACTTTTGGGTGTTGTCAAGGAAACATTTCGGATATCAAGTCTGCAGATTTGACACATCGTTTTATATAACCTCAATTTTTTGTTTATCTTGATTTAAAGAATCCAAGAAGTATTTAAAATTATGTAGGATTTAGCTTAGCTTATTTGATATTTTAAAATGTCATGAATTCTACTTTTTATATTTTTCTGTAATTTTGTTTATTGTTGCAAAAAGAAGAAACATCCAAAAGCTCAAACAATTTTTTCATATGAACAAATATAAAAGCTCCCTCATAAATTTCTCAAATTCTTCCGTGGATACAAAAAATTGTTCACATTCATGAGTTTCTAAGGGTACCAAAAATTGAGTGCTGTTCTTCCTACACAAAAATTCCAAATTATTCATTTATTAATAGAATTGTGAAACCTTTGCGAATTTATTTTTATTGTTTTAACATTTTTTGAGAGCTTTTACTGAAAATTATCTCATTGATTTTTATTTCAATCTCATAAAAGCTTTTAAAATTCGTCCATTATCCACTCAATGACTGCCTTACTAATTTTTTGTTTCTAAATGAAAATCTCAAAATAAAAAAGCTTTTTTAGAGCTCATAAACTTTTACTCGTGGCAATTTAAAAACAAGTTACTATTAAATAGCTATGGTCATTTTACTCATGCTATTAAACTGCCTTTTAGACTGTGAACATTTTACTTTTCCAGTGAAAATCATCCAACGTAAAAACAAATATTTATTTTGCAGAACATATTTTTAAATTATTTTTCAATTAGATTTCAACTTTTCAAATAGATTTTATGAAAATTTGGAGGTTATAAATTTTGTTTTAAGGTTATGTTAATTACTTTGATGTTAATCTACAATTTCGAGGTTATAAATGAAAATTTTGAGGTTATGTTAAAAAAATTTAGTCAAAATTTATACAAATTCCGTCACAATTCACTTCAGTACCCCATCTAAATTGCAACATAACCTTACTCTTCCCATTTCACTTCTAATGCTCAAAAATTAAATTCCCTCCTTGCGTCATTTACCTTGAGTTTATAGCAGTGGCATTAAGTGACTATTTTCTATTCCGAAAGCACAAACAGAATAAAAAAAATGAAGCAAGCAAAAAAATGAAATCTTGTTAAGAAACTGAAGAGTCCGAACCGGATATGAGAAGGAGCATCTCGCATTCAAAAAGTTTTCTTCCTTCTTTTTTTGCTTTGCTTTCTTCACCATTTTTTTTTGAACCCTGGGAATTTTTTTTGCTTTTTCATACATAAAAAAAATTTTGCTCATTGAGTTTATGATAGAAAATAAACATCCACACATAGATGTGGACTGTCTACATACGTAGTTTGTCGTTATCAGTTGATATTGTATGTTTGCACATACATCAGGTCATCATCATAATCCTTTTATTAATGAGGCTATCTTTTTTCACTCATCTTTTTCACTTTTCTGGCTGTGTCCTGTGTTTTGTGTATGAGACAGAGGAAGGAATGGATTGTTTTGATTTAATTATATCGCAAATATAGAAGATAATGTGACTTACTAGAGATTGTGGATTTAATCATAAGATTATTAGGTTTAGAATGTTCTAACCTCAAAATTTTCAAACATAACCTCAAAATTATCAATTTTAACCTCAAAATTGTCAACTCTAACCTCAAAATTTTGATCATAACCTCAAAATTATCAACTTTAACCTCAAATGTTTTGACATAACCTCAAAAATTTCAATCATAACCTCAAAATTTTTGACATAAGCTCAAAATTTTCAAGCAGGACTTTGATAATTGACAGAAATAACCTTAAAGTTGTCAGTTCTAACCTCTAAATGATGAACATAACCTCAAAATTGTTCCCTCAAATCCAACCTACATCCAACAATCTAAATTTACTCCAAATCCCTCCAAGAAACACCAATAATAGTCCAAATTTATCTATTCCAAACTATCTCCACCACCTCCAACGTATATCCATATCAACCCACCTATATAATCACCTCTTCCTCACCTAACATACAACATAATGTATAAATGTTAATAGCTGCTTGCTACTCAGTTGCTACATAGACATTAAATTGCACGAACGAAATTGCTCCATTGGGCATCATAATCATCATGGATGTCAAGATTCTTCTGACTTTATGGTCATCGTGTCGACTTTGGGTAGCATTGACTATCAAGCTGCTGTTGCAGTCAGCATCATAGGTACACTTTCACATCATTATCGTAAAAAAATTGTTGCAATTAATTGTGATAAAGCTTCACTTCTGGGTGCGATAGTTGTAAAATAGTAAATAGGCATCATAAAGCAATAAACATGAACTATCGTCGTCCATTTGAGATAGTCAATTTCATTTTTTCTCTCTTTTTCTCGACTACATCTTCACGTTTCGTACGAGGATGGAGGAAAATCTCATAAAAATAATTAAGAAAAGTTTCATTCGCATGAAAAAGGATAGGATAGGAAGGAAGGGAAGAAGGAAAGATTTTTTCTGTACTTCTTTTCTATCGTCATCATTGTGATATACACATGATGTTGTTGGAGCTGATATATGTGGAGTTGGATAGGGATTCTTACGATTCGACGAGATTTTCGGTTAATAGTCGTGTCTGGTGTACGGTTTTGGAATCATTTGATTATTTTTGCTCAATAGTGGTGCTCTGAATATGACTTTAGACACCTTTTCTAACTTTGAGTCAATAGTCGTATCCATTGTGCGATTTTGGACATAATTGCTTGTTTTGAGTCAATAGTTGTGCTCTGAGTACGACTTTAGACACTTTTACTAACTTTGAGTCATAAGTCGTATCCATTGTGCGATTACTGTCATTTTTATCACAAAACCGTACGCTCCCAACCATTTTAAATCACATTTACAAAACTTTTATCAAAATTATTCTCAAATCTCATTCAACACTCCCCTCTAATTTTCTATTCATATCCCCTAATCTCTCTATTGACTCGCCGTACATGGCTAGTTGATGAAAGTCATTTCATCTTCCCCATTACTACAAACAACCGAGAGGAGCTCCCCCACCATTCGCCCCAAAGGAAAATGATGCCACTTAAGACAGTAATAAAACTTTTTTTCTTTTTCTTGTTTTCTTTCTGTTTTTTTTCACATTTCTCATTCTTTACTTCATTCTGTGCAGATTTCTTATCGTCATCGTCACATGGTTCTCAACAATTTTGTTCAGTTTTGCTTGTTATTGTTTAAGTTGCTTTGTTGAAAGATGCTGGAGAGAAAGCGAGGGGTTGATAACTTTTTAGAATAACATGGAAATTAAGGGAAGTGATTCTTGAGGTTATGTTCAAATTTTTGAGGTTAAAATCCGAATTGTTGAGGTTAAAATCGAAATTTTGATGTTAAAATCCAGAATTTGAGGTTAGGAATCGAATTTTTGAGGTTAAAATCGAAATTTTGAGGTTAGAATCCAAAATTTGAGGTTAGGAATCGAATTTTTGAGGTTAGAATCCAGAATTTGAGGTTAGGAATTAAATTTTTGATGTCAGAATCCAGAATTTGAGGTTAGGAATCGAATTTTTGAGGTTAAAGTCCAAATTTAGTGGTTAGGCTAAAAAATTACAGACTTTTCAATCAAATTTCAACTTTGTCTCCTTTAATGATGCAAAAAATTCCATAAAATAAACAATTTCTCTCCTCTTTACGTTGCATGAAGTCAGTCACTCATTTCATTTCATCAATTTGACAGAAACTTCTATTAATTTTGCTATTGCTATTGTTGATCCATCAGAAGCTCGATTGCATGCTTGCTGTGCTGGATTTCTTTCATTCTTTTCATTTATCTTTCAACTAAAATGTATCAGAAGTTTATTGGAAATGATGGCGGGAGGGTTAGGTGGATGTTGGGGATAGTTTGTGTATTTAAAAAAGAAAATTGTGATTTTTTGCATACTATGCTGGATAACTATAAAATTTAATGATTATTCATCTTTGCAGGGGTTTTAAATAAAGTTTTTCATCAAATTTAAATAATTTTGCAGGACATCCAACATATTGTCCCTCAGCATCAATAAAAAAACTTTAAATATTTGGGGATGAATTCTCAAGAATCTCCAAACAATTCCAAAACTTTTCAAATTTGTCTTTACATTTCAATTATTTTTGTTTAATTAAATGAGAAATCCTACAAAAATTTTATGTCAAGTCGTGAATTTTTTACCCCAAACATTTTTAGCGCATTTTCCTTAGAAAGTAATGCGCTTAAAGGTCCACTTTGGCTGGCCCGCTGGCTGGCCCGCTGGCCCGCTGGCCCGCTGGCCCGCTGGCTGGCCCGCTGCCTCAAAAACTCGGCGGAGGAAGCACGTAGAGACTTCGGGTTTTTTGCATTAAATAGCTGCTATTTCGTAGGGGTGCGCAACGTATTTAGTTTTTTAAAAATCCTCACCTAAACTTAATTAAATTAACTTTTCTGTTTTTGGTGTAAAAAATCACTGACGTTGGATTAGTCAAAGTTTAACGTGACGCTTAAAAAGAATACTTATATTAAAAAACCCTTCAAGTCGTGGGTTCGATCCTCTCCGCGGGCAACTTTTTTTTACACTTTTTTGATTCTTTTTTACACTTTTTTGATGTTTTATGATATTTTATGATTTATTAATGCATAATTAAATTTTTTTGAGTCATAAAACAGCAAAAAAGTACATTTTTTCATAAATTTTATTTTCTCGAAATGTAAATGTATGTAGAACCATACAAATGTTGCTGTCATTACTTGTGAAGTATAAGTGACAGATTTAATTTGTACTAAAACCATACAAATGTTTTGAAATAGCTTCCGGAATTTTTTTCAGCTACAACTATATATTTCAAGCATTTATGCTATGTTTTCAATTCATTTGGGGAAATAAATTAAGTGGGTACTTATTTTTACATTCTGAATTATGGATTTATTTACTGATCTGTGCGGGAAAATGCGCTTAATTCCCTCGATGTATAACACGAGGACTTTCTACATCTTTATTTCAACTCCCACTGGACTTCTTGTTCCTTGCTTTTCCTCTCGAATCTTGAATTCTCGTTCCCCTTAAATTGTCCATTTTGCAAACAAAAAAAACTTTTTTTCTCTTCTTTTGTCTCACACAAAAATGGATTTTTTAATCAAATCTTTTTTCTTTACATTTTATCGTCTTGATGAAAATCTTCATTTTGAAATTGACGAGTTTGGATGAATTTGTTGAAAAAAAAAGTTGAATAAAAGGAGAAAGAAAAATTGGAAAAAGTATACATAACCGACACAAAAATCCACCTGAGCCATTGTGTAAACGCGTAGATATAAAATAAATGAATTTTGTTGCTTCTTTTTTGGTTTAGGTTGTTTGAGTGAATTTCATGGATGTGGGTTGGATATGTTGTTGATTGTTGAGTGATTTTGCTCCAAAAAATGGAGTTCTAAGCTAAAAATTTAAAATTTAACCTCAAAATTCAGGATTCTAACCTCAAAATTCAGGATTCTAACCTCAAAATTCAGCATTACAACCTCAAAATTCAGGATTCTAACCTCAAATTATAAAATATAACCTCAAAATTATAAACTTATCCAAAAAGATCAAAAACTCTTTTGGAACCTAACCTCAAAATTCAAAATTCTTCATAATTAAATAAATCAGTAAAGTACGCCAGCAACCATGGCTCCCGCAATCTTCAACAATCAACATTTCCATGTCCTACAATATCCATTACCATTTCACTCATTTCCAGTAATCGACAATCAAATCAACGTAAAGAAGGATGATTAAAGTATCCAGAACAACATACAAAGAAGAAGGATCAAAATCACCCAGACGACAATTTCAGTTTACAAGCAATGATGACGACGACGATAAAGAATGAGAAATGGGGAATGTTGCAGTATTGCATCATGAGATGTGATCATAAATAATATTTTCTCGATGGATAGATGCTGCTTTTTATTAAATCTCAATTTTTTATCCTTTTTTCATCTTCCTCTTATTGCTCTCTTTTTTCAATTTTCTTCGATGTCAAATGGCAATTTATCATCCATTTCTGATGCACAATGTTAAAGGGACACATACTTGAAAAAGTACATAGATAATTTTTCATTTCTTTATGTCTGGGAAAGGATAGTTGTGCAATGGATGCTAGGAGCATGCTAATGTGACATTTTGGGCTACAATTTTGCTCTAGTTTGAATTATCTGGTAGAAATCTCGCAACAGTGGACAGACTCTAAATAGAATTTTTGTAGATTTTTAATGAAATTATAAAATGTTTAAAATTCAGCCAAAATCTGTCTTTATTTGGCTATTTTGAATCAGAATCCAGAATGTTATCATATTATTATAAAATACCTAAAAAACCTGAAAATTTAAACCAGATTTTTAATTTACAAAGCACACCAAGTCATCACTCCATAAATTCCAACCCTAAAACGACAGTTCAGAATCTCTACATCTCAGCATTTAGTCTCATACAAAGAAGTGTATAAATTCGAGAAAAGGAAACGAATCAACATTTCCTGCATCCTTTACGAACATCAACATCTCACCTCCCTCACACTCCACACACCTCAATTTCAATTTTCATATTCCTTTTATATTTTTATATGTCGCATGAGCTGCTGGTGCTAGCTGGAAATAGAAGTAAAATGTATATGAAAAAAAAATCGACACAGAAAGTTAGATTTTATTGAATTTTTTGTCGTTCAGCAAAAATAAATAAAGTTGAGAATATTTTAAAGAAAAAAAGGGAAGTAGATGACATAGAATGATAACAAACATTCCATTCGATGTTAAAGGACACATTTATGTCAAAAAATAAATCTACCTGACATGCCAAAAATAAAGACGAAGAAATTTTTTTATATTTTTATTTGTATATATGTGAGGCCTTATCTGATCCATTTAGTACTCGGACGCACTTAAAACCTTTTTTTTCTTTTCTTTGCTTCCACTTCGATTATCGATTATCCATAAATGAAAAGAAAAATTGCTGACAAAAGTCGTAAGAAATTGCAATATCCACTCAGCCATTGCTAAATACTTTCAATATCTATCCTTTTGGGCAGAGGTGGGGATTGAGATTGGTTCAAAGGAGGCAGATATCTTGGGTATATCTGGGGCCCTTACTGTTGCATAATTTCAATTTGAATGTGATTTGTGAAAATCTTGCAAAAATCTAAAAAGTCTGCTGAAAATCTCGCTTTCTTTTGACATATGTGAAAAAAATCCGCTCAAGATCTGCCATTTTTGACAGACTTTTGTCAGATTTTAGAAAATCCGCTCAAAATCTGTCATTTTTGCCAAACTTTTGTCAGATTTTAGAAAATCCGCTCAAAATCTGCCATTTTTGCCAAACTTTTCTCAAATTTTAGAAAATCCGCTCAAAATCTGTCATTTTTGCCAAACTTTTGTCAAATTTTAGAAAATCCGCTCAAAATCTGCCATTTTTGCCAAACTTTTGTCAAATTTTAGAAAATCCGCTCAAAATCTGCCATTTTGCTATATACTAGTATAATACTATATACTAGTATAATAATACTATATCCTAGTATACATTTGATCCCCAGTCACCAGTCCAACAACTCTGCCTATCTATGATATGAACCGATTACGAAAATAGCAATCGTCTTACAATTTTTTTCCTTTACAAGTTCATCTTTATTTAATTTAATTTTTTCTTCCTTTGCCTTCCTGCTGATGCTCTTTGCACGATGCGCATTCCATAAATAGGGATTCTGATTCGTTTTAGCTGTTGCAGGAAGGATTTCATGTTGTGTAATTTGATATATTTGTGCAGTGGAATATTTATAGATTGACTTTAATTGGATTCTTGGAAGTAAGGATAGTCATTTTTATTTTGCTTACTGAGAATTTTCAAAAAGGTCATGTAGATCACGATAAGAGTAATTGAATTTTGTGCAGAGACATGCAACATGTACGATTTAATTATTGAATGTTGTAAAGTGGAAGATAAGGATAAGATAGTTTTTTGTCTGTATATAAGTTTGCCTAGTATTGACGTTGAAATCTTGTGGATTAAGTGAGCTTGGGACTATTTAATTTGCGGAATAAGAAATATTTGTATTTAAGTAGATTAGACTGAAGGTTGGCTCAATTTTATTGAGACTTTTAAAAATCTGCTGAGAATCTGGCAGCTTTAATCACATTTTTGTTAGTTTCTGAAAATTCTAATAAAAATTTGGCACTTTTGGTCAAATTTTCAGTCAAAGGTTCACAGTCCGCCAGAAGTCTGGCTTCAGTTTATCTGATTTAAGTAAATCCGCTCAAAATCTGGCAACTTTACCAAATTTTTGTCAGATTTCAGAAAATCCGTCTAAAGTCTGCCAATCTTTTGAAGACTGTTGTCAGAATTGAGAATATATGCTTAAAATCTGTCAATTTTCAACACGATTTATTTACTTTACACATATAGCTGATTATTACATACATTAACCCTCCCGTTCCATTCACAATGCATAGAAATGTATTAAATTGATCCCCAAAAGAAATCTCGAAAAATGCATCAAACCCCAAGCACAGAATAACATTCAATTGACATCCCCTAATACAGTATTTATTTCTTTTTTTCCACGTGTAATCTCCTTATCTATTCCGATCCCGTCTCAACTTTTCTCTTCATCTTCTGTACATGAATCCATTCCAAAGCGGATTGATAAATTAAACTTCCTATATTTGTTGTGAATAAGTACATTCTATATATAATAAAATGAAATTATAGTGGGGTTACCCGTCACTCTCCCGTCCGTTGACTATTAAAAGGAAGAAAAAACTTTTTTTGCATCGCAATTTCACCCTCGAAAGCAGCCAGTTACAGCAACCATGACTTCAAATGTGCATCATCAATTTATTGGCATTATAATAAATTCTTTAATAAATTCCACTCACGATTTATTGTGATGCGATAGGAGAGTCGATAGATAAAGGAAATAAGGTAGAGAAAATGCCCAGTCGATTTTCATTCATGCAATGTAATTTTCAGTTAATTTACTTTTCCGATGTATCTTTATGGATAGTGTTACGTTTAGGGGGTGTGATAAGTTGGTGAAAAAAAAATTTTGACGTTATGTTTACAATTTTGAGGTTATGTGTCTATTTTTGGGGTTGGTGACCACTATTAAGTTTATGTATTCAAGATTTGAGGTTATGTGTCCAAATTTTGAGGTTAAATTTCCAATTTTAAGGTTAAGTTTCCAATTTTGCGGTTATGTGTCTATTTATGAGGTTAGGAATCCAATATTGAGCTTAAGTATCCAAAATTTGAGATTAGACTTCCATTTTTGAGGTTAAATGTCTTATTTTTGAGGTTGTGTCCAAATTTTGAGGTTATGTTTACAATTTTGAGGTAATGTGTCTATTTTTAGGGTTGTGACCACTATTAAGTTTATGTATCCAAGATTTGAGGTTGGAGTTCCATTCTTGAGGTTATGTGTCCAAATTTTGAGGTTAGGTGTCCAAATTTTGAGGTTAAGTTTCCAATTTTGTGGTTATGTGTCTATTTTTGAGGTTAGGAATCCAATATTGAGTTTAAGTATTCAAAATTTGAGGTTAGACTTCCATTTTTGAGGTTTAATGTCTTATTTTTGAGGTAAAGTGTTTGAATTTTGAGGTTAGGTTTCCAAATTTAAGGTTTTGTTTATAGTTTTGAGTTAGGTGTTCATTATTAAGATTATATTTTCAAAATTTGAGGTTATGTTTACAATTTTGAGGTTAGGTTTCCAAATTTTGAGGTTAGGTTTCCAAATTTAAGGTTTTGTGTCTAGTTTTGAGTTAGGTGTCCATTACTAAGATTATATTTCCAAAATTTGAGGTTAGACTTCCATTTTTGAGGTTATATGTCTTATTTTTGAGGTAAAGTGTTTGAATTTTGAGGTTATGTGTCCAAATTTTGAGATTATTCCTTTTCAACTACCATCCCCCTATCATATGATAATTCTCCCGTTCATGGTTGCAGATTCCAATCTCAAGTCATGTGTAAGGGGGAAAAAAGATGAAAATTATTAATCGAAAAAATTGCTTATGTCGTAAAGTGATGAGGCTAATCAAGATAAATATACCCAATCGAGTTCTTACTAAATTTATCATGCATGACGTCATGGGCGCTTCTTGAATTTTAAAAACACAAACACATACAGACCATTATACAGGTGAATTAAGAATGAAACAAAAAATGTTTATTTTTATGTATCTTTTTGTTCAAAGTCAGGTAGATTTTCGTTGTTTTGGAAGCAAAAACAAATAATTCAATGACAAATTTTCATTTTTATTCCACCAGCGTCTATCAAAAATGTGATGCTATAAAAATGTATCCACTTAGACTTCTTTTTTGCTCTTTTTTCGGGTTATTCGTTGTGTCGATGATTTCTTCTTTAGTGTACGGACTTCTGAGTGGCGCTTGAAAAATTGGAATTATTGATGAGCTGCTCTCATAATGTGAGTTTATGTGGCTTCTACTTTATTTTGGGGATGTATATTTTGTGTTTTTGGAGTGGCATCTTGAGGGTTTTAGAAGTAGATGAGGATAGCAGAATGTTACTTTTTAAAGGAAATCTTGTTAAGTGTTTGAAAATCTTTAAGATTTAAGATTTTTTGATTAAATTTAAGATTTTTAGTACAATTTTGAATTCAAATTCTTCAAAATATCCAACAATACTGATTAAAATTGATGTTTCATGCAGCATATTCAGTAAAACACATTAATGTCTCCCCCAAAAAAATTAATAAATCCTAAATTTCAACAATATGTTTAGCTCAAACCAAGAATTTTCATAGAGAAACATCAAAACATGTATAAAAATGACTCTAGATTATTGTTGACATATATTAATATTCTCCCATTAATATGACCTATTGGGTTTCTGGCCTGTGCTGAAAATATTACTGCGGTACCAAATTATACATGATTTATGTTTATATAAATCAATATGGAAGAAAAATATGAGAATAATTCAATACAGTATATCAAATTAAATTGAGGATTTAATTTATTTTACTTTTTTTTGTGGATTACTTTAATTTTGACGTACTAGAATTATCCTAGAAATGAAGTACTAGAATTATCCAAGACACATAAGTACTATTTTATCCAAGACACAGAAGTACTAGAATTATCCGAGACATTGAAGTACTAGAATTATTAAAGCTACATAAGTACTAGAATTATCCAAGACACATAAGTACTAGAATTATCCAAGACACAGAAGTACTAGAACTATTAAAGATACAGAAGTCTTAGAATTATCCAAGACACAGACGTACTAGAACATTTTCAAACTATATCATTTCCTGCAAAAAATTCCTTGTATGTCGAAAAGTCCCATAAAACCACACATCATCCCAAAAACTCATCAAACTATTTGAAAACTAACTTCATTACCCTTCCTCCCCACAGAAGTCCATTCATCACATCCATCAACTATCCGTCTTCTTCCCTCTCGCTCTGTCGTTTTATTATTATTAGCCTTTACAAAGCGTCAAAGTGAATTATCGGCATCATCAAATGAAAATGACATGATTTTGAATTCCGTGGGTTAATATCAGTTCCATTGTCTCTTTTTCTCTTCGCATGTTGACGTTTCTTCTTCTTCATATACATAAATATTTTTTTGTTTTAAAAAAATCAAGTCAAAATTGAGGCTATGACTTGACGTTGTATTTTTTTACGAGTCGAACGTGACTTCCAAGAGCCATTAAGCACTCACTACGCTCCATTTCCAATTCCAAATGTTTGTATATGTTCTGCCTTGTCGAAATGTTAAGAAGAATTTTTATGACGAATTGACTTTGATACTCAAACATTCGGTAATGCAACGAACGGAAGGAAAAAAAAGAGGGAACCAAAAAAAAGAAGGATATTATGAGTAATCGTCAAATGGATATGATGCAATTTGTTATTCTTTGAGACTTTTTTTTGCCGGATTTCATCCTAATGATGTGTCCATCGAGAGTTGATGTACGTGATGAATCCATTACAAGTCGTCATCGTCACTCTCTCCCTTTCTGATGATGCTGCTCAGTCGCCATCACGCGAACGTGTAAAAATATATTTTTTATAACCTTAACTTTCTTTATGTCATGATGTTCGTGTTGATGAAACTTTGGATGGGAGGAAATCTGGGTTGGGTAGTGGATTTTTGATGAATAAATGAAAGTGGAAGTTAGAAGGTGGAATGACTTTTTTAGTTAGGAAATGAAGATGGAAAGGATATGTAGGTTAGGTACTAGAATTTTGAAATTGAGTACTAGATTCTTGGAATTTTGGTCTAGAATCTTCGAATTTAGTACTAGATGTCACAATTTAGTACTAGAATATTGGAATTTAGTACTATAATCTCTAAATTCAGTACTAGAATCTTGGAATTTTGGTCTAGAATCTTGGAATTTTGGTACTGAAATTTTGAATTTAGTACTCGATTTATACAATTTAGTACTAGAATTTTGGAGATTAGTACTATAATCTCGAAATTCAGTACTAGAATCTTGGAATTTTAGTACTGAAATATTGAATTTAGTACTCGATTTTACAATTTAGTACTAGAATCTTGGAACTGTAGACTAGATTTTTGGAATTTTAGACTAGATTTCTGGAGTTTTCTACTAGAATTTTGAAATTTGGTACTGGTATCTTGACACTTAGTACTAGAATTTCAGAATACAGTACTATAATCTTCAAAAATACTGATATTCCCCAAAAATCTTTATAAATAGCCATCAACCCAACCATATTGTCCCAACATAATCGCAATAATTTCCCAATAATCTCACGCTCCAAACGACATTCAATAATCAACAATAACTCACCACCGCAGAACCTCTATCACCAAAAAAATAAATCCTCTTGTGGCTTAGCGGTCGTTTTTCTCTTTTACTTTCCACGTCGTCTTCGTTTGTCGTTTGATTTAAGGGCGAAAAAAGGCACTGGGCAATCAGAACAAGAAGAATAATAACAATAATAAAAATGAAAGAGAAGAAAAAAAGCTCAAATGGACAGGGTGGAGAGAAACAAGATTCATGACGTTTAATGGCAAATCAATTTTCTTTTCATGGAACTTTCTTTCTTTTTTTTTGTTGTTGTTTCCTTTTGCGGATTGAAAGCAGCAAGAAATGAGCGAAGAAGTAGAAAAAAATTGACTTTTCTTGCCTCAATTTTATTTCATTTGGGGATGGATGAACAATCGTACTAGTTGAATGAACCCGTTACCCTTTTTTCTCTTTTCTCTTTACATCGAGTGCTCAACTGCCATTCTTGTGATGGCATTAAGATTGGATAGATAATGCCTTTTATTTGACCAAACAATATATTCCAATAATGATGACAATTTCATACAATGCAATCTTCCTCATTGATTCAATTCCTTTATTTTTTGCTCATCTTCAATTTTATTATTATCATCATTTGAGCAAGATTGCATGGCTGGCTGTGTATGTGTGTATTTATTTTTTGAAATGAAAAGAAAATAAGTTGAATGAGATGAAAAGGAACAAAAAATTATTAATATTATGATTTAGTGTAGATGGAAAAATTAAGGATTTCTGCCAAAGGCGCATTAGTCGATTGAGTTTTGTACCTTGTGTGGGATTTTTGGGTCTTGTTGATATTCTGAGGTATGGATGTAATTATTTTTGTAATAATATTTAGCATTGATGGGAAAATTAAGGTGAAAATGTGAAAAATGTGTTTAAATTTTTTTACATATAATTGACCAAAACTGAGCAATATTTTACTAAAATTGAGCAACATTTTACTAAAACTGAGCAACATTTTACTAAAACTGAGCATCATTTTACCAAAACTGAGCAATATTTTACTCAAATTGAACCAAGATACGCCAAAAAAATCACTTACATACTAAAATTCAAAACGTTCACCAAAATCCCAAAAACAATCACTAAATCAAAACAAAACTCAATAAATTCGCATAATCATCTTAAAAACTCTAAATTTCACTACAATGTCCATAAACCAACGTTTGATTTCTTAATAAAACAATTAAAAATGCAAAATCAAAAATTTCCATTCAACCCACCCAATAATCAGTCAAACGAAACGTTTTTGTCAGCTATTTAGTGTCTGAACGATGTCTACATGACATTTCGTCATAATTACCTGAAAATCCATAAATGGATTCAACAATAGTGTGAATTTCGTGGGATCTAAAGCTTTAGCAGCATTTCTAACCTAAATTTATCTTTTTCTTTCAATTTCTCCTTTTACGTCGTGGCTTATGAGTGAAAATTACACAATAAGAAAGCTGACTTAATACCCTTGGTAATACGACAGCTACTAAACCTGTCAACATAGACACCGATCAATAATTGTAAAAGGCAGACAATCAGCCACACAGTCAAATGTAATATCCATTGTAAAAATTGCACTGTTATGGAAGAGATGAAGTGCTTCATTGAATGGAAAACCGATGATCGATTATTGGATTATTCTTTATATTTATCCCTTCGGCCTCCCATTGACTTTTTTGCCATTCTTCTCCTTTTTTTGTATGTTATTCTCTCTCGAATGCAACCCTCAGCCGTAATCCTTTTTGTGTGTTGGATGTATGCGATGTATGGAATGTTGTTGTAGGGGTTTGCAGCTCTTTGAAGATGTTTTGGGTAATTTTAAGTACTATTTTTAATTTGAACAAGATTTAACCAAAACTGAGCAACAATGAATGAAAACTGAGCAAAATTGAACAAAAATCGAAACTCCTAAATAAATTTTTGTCAACACAGCTCCAACCCCTTTCCAAATACTTTTCTTTCCTCCCTACTTACTCCCCATACCTAAATATTTTTTTCTTTCAATTCTATAAATTGCGCTTGAATGGCACAAATACACCCACATATAAATGGATATATAAGTTATTATTCATTATTATTGAAAATCTTTTTTATTTAAAAAACTTTTCTTTTTTGTTCCTTTATTTTGTGATCGAAAAATTGAATAAAAAATTTTCCAAGTGAATTTTTATGTGGGGAAATTGATTGGATCGGTCATTTTGTCCAATTTGCAATTTGGAAATTTTTTGGGGTGGATAAATGGATTTGGTGGGGATTGAGGATAGAAAATTGAAATCTAACGTAAATGTGAAAATGTTATGGAAATTTTCATGATGCTGTGTAGGTGTTGGAAAAGTCGGAAGTGAAAATTTAGTTGCTTGCTAATATTAACATGAATGTTCTGGAGTGTATTCATGATTCAGGGGGTTCCAACTCCCTTTGTTCAATTTTTTGCTCAGTTGTTGCTCAGTTATTGCTCAGTTGTTGCTCAGTTATTGCTCAGTTGTTGCTAACTTTTCCTAAACCACAAATCTCCAAAAGAAATCGCATCCTTAAAAGCTCTTTTTCCTCCCCATCACCATTAGAATTCAAAAAACGTAATTTAAAAAAATTAAATTTTATTGTACAACTACTTTGGGAGTAATTTTGAATGAATTTGAATAATGATTATGGTAATGATGATGATTTTACGCATAATCGTGTAGCCTCAGGACGGCCATCAAAAAACATTTTCTTTTCATATATGCGATGCTGAAATGGAAACATTAAAAAAAAATTCGATCAGTTTCGCTTGTTATTCATGCTTATGGCTCGTGTCTATAATTATTCATGCCAGCATGTACATTCAAACAGGAACTTACTAATCACATCCTATTTTTTTGTCTTTTTCCAATTCACAGGATGTCTTTTAGACGGTTCACAATCACACATTAACGCACCAGAGGTGCCGCCTAGGAATCCAACAATGAGTCGAATGAATGGACGTGTACAAGGCATAGCCAATGATTTAGATATGGATTTTGAGCCATCATGTTTAGTACGAACACCTTCAGGCAATGTTTATATACCATCGGGAAATCTTACGACTAATAAAAGTAAGTGGATATGAACATGTACATGGGTTTGCTCAAAAAAAAAGGGGGGGGGGGTATTTTTGGGTACACCATTTTTGGGGTAAGGGTGTTTTGTATGCTCTTTATAATCTTAAGAAACCTCTTAATGAAAAGGTTATTGACATAATTTTTAGGACTTGTGAATTAAAATTGAAATTCAGCACAGAATGTGGAAGTAAATATCCTCGAGTATAAGTTTTAATAACTTTTTATGACTTCTAAGATGCTTAAGATTTAGTTTGTGTTGATTCATTTGCAAATATTTTGGTTGTATAGAATTGAGAATGAGGAAGCTTGAGGAGTTTGTGGGATTTATGATTGATGTAAATTGTAAACAAATCAAAAACAGATATTGTTTGTAATGAAATATGTTGTGAAATCTTTTCAGAGCAATTTAATTGAAGATGCAAATTTTGAATATTTATAAATCCGCCATTTTGAATTTCTAAAACCGCCATTTTGAATTATAAAATTCGGTATTTGGACGATCAAATCTGCCATTTTTGGGTTGTGAAATCCGCCATTTTGAATTGTAGAATCCTCCATTTTGAATTGTGAAATCCGCCATTTTGAATTGTGGAATCCGCCATTTTGAATTGTAGAATCCAACATTTTGATTCGTAGTATCTGCCATTTTGAATGGTAGAATCAGCCATTTTAAACCTAAAGCCGAAATTTTGATTTCTAAAGCCGCCATTTAGATTTGTAAAGTCGCCATTTTGAATATTTCAACTTCAACTTAGCCTCTTTAACCTTCAATATTTTCACGGTCGTTAGCGTTACTTTATTATCCTTCACAATTTATTCATGACTCCGAAATTATTCATACAGATTAAAGAGAAATTAAAGCATACGGAAAATGCCTCCAATGATTTGGAAAATTCTACAAAATAATGAAACTCGTGCTTGAAAAAGTTTTTAAAAAAAATTTCAAATTTTTCCCCAAGCCTCTAATAAAACTTCGAATTATTATCGTCACACCAGCGTGGTTCGATCGACAAACGAGAAAATTACGTACAGAACGAGCTAAAACTGTCACACTGAAAAAGTTCATTGCTAAAAAAAGCAAATCAAACGTTTGACTGCCGATTAATTTCATTCCCACCACCCTGGAGAAATAAAAAGCGCTGCGGGTGAAAGCAGCTATGAAAGCTATGGATACAAATTATCCAATTTGGAAAATCAAAATGTGAAAGCTTCTCTTCCCCTTCGATTCTGTTTTAAGCTTTATATTTTTTGTATGTGTGTAGCTTTTTATCCAATAGGATGGAATAAAATTCTCACACATTTTTGTGGAATTGAGCTTGATGAGGAAATGAATAAAGTTTTAATTTTTGGGTGGTTCGCAGTGGTTGTAGGTGAGTTAGGTGGTATTTTGTCGGATTGTCTTGAATTTTTCAAAACAAAAAGTGAATATTTTAACCAAAAATGAACAATTTTGACTCAAGCTGAGCGTCACTAACTCAAGCTGAGCATCATTGACTCAAGCTGAGCATCAGTAATTTAAAATGAATGTCACTCACTCTAGCTGAGCGTCACTAACTCAAGCTGAGCGTCACTAACTCAAGCTGAGCATAATTGTCTCAAGTTGAGCGTCAATAACTCAAGCTGAGTGTCATTGACTCAAGCTGAGCATCAGTAATTTAAAATGAACGTCATTCACTCGAGCTGAGCGTCACTAACTCAAGCTGAGCATCACTAACTCAAGCTGAGCATAATTGTCTCAAGTTGAGCGTCAATAACTCAAGCTGAGTGTCATTGACTCAAGCTGAGCATCAGTAATTTAAAATGAACGTCATTCACTCGAGCTGAGCGTCACTAACTCAAGCTGAGCATCACTAACTCAAGCTGAGCATCAGTAACCAAAAATGAACAATTTTGACTCAAGCTGAGCGTCACTAACTCAAGCTGAGCATCATTGACTCAAGCTGAGCATCAGTAATTTAAAATGAATGTCACTCACTCTAGCTGAGCGTCACTAACTCAAGCTGAGCATCACTAACTCAAGCTGAGCATAATTGTCTCAAGTTGAGCGTCAATAACTCAAGCTGAGTGTCATTGACTCAAGCTGAGCATCAGTAATTTAAAATGAACGTCATTCACTCGATCTGAGCGTCACTAACTCAAGCTGAGTGTCATTGACTCAAGCTGAGCATCAGTAATTTAAAATGAACGTCACTCACTCGAGCTGAGCGTCACTAACTCAAGCTGAGCGTCACTAATCTCAAGCTGAGCGTCATCAACTTCAACAGAGCTTTACTAACCCAAAAGTCATGCTGAGTGTCATTAAAATTCAAAACTTAAGCTGAGCGTCACTAAATCATGATAAGCTTCTCTAACTCAAGCTGAGCATCTTTGACTCAAACTAATTTTTGACCCAAAAATGCGCCTTGAACCCCCTAAAATTCTCAAAAGTATCCCAACTTTTTCCTTCTTTCTAATTTTTTTGCACTTTCTCATTTGATTTCAAATAATTTTTTCTCAAATGTACATGAACATCCATTCATACTTCTTTTTTTTCGCAATATTTTTTTTTAAACCAAGCACTTCAATCTATTTTGTAATTGGAAAAGTTAGAAGAAAATTTCTCCTTCCTCATCTTTCTCTTTTGCTCTCTTATTTTTCTTTCTTGTTGAGGTTTCAATTGATGTAAAAAAAATTTCATGAAATTCATCAAAAAGAAGAAGGAAAAATTTTTACTTTCTTTGAGTTTAAAGAAAAAAAAAGTCTAAACAATCATATTCACACCAATTTTAATTGTGTGTGAATATATTGTTTTTGGTATTTCAGTGAAACTACTTTTTTGGACTTGCTGCTTCAGGCTTATGGAATCGACCCATAGTGTTCAGTATGGAAAGTCTGTGCCTAAAATTACCAATTTAACAGTGAAAACCGCATCTCGATTGGTGCTTCCAGTGCCGAGAAATCGCAAAAAAACGCTTTCTGTCATTTAGCAAGTTAGTTAGCAAGTTAATTTCCGCGATAACTCGATTCAAACTCAATATTAAGGCTTCCGGTTTTTTGCATCTGATAGATAATGTGTATGGCAAGAGCTGTATAGTTTTTGGAGTCATGGGATGCATCCAGTAAGGCACACGGAACGAAAAGGTGCGATTTTTGGTCAAATTATAGCCGATTATTGCAAAACACATTTTATTTTTTTCATAGAAAAGGAATGTTTTGACCAAATGAGCTGAAATTTGGTATGTAGGTTCCTTAGCTGTGCCTTAATATGGAACCGACGCCATTTTGGATTTCGAGGGGCTAGAAGCTACGCCAAATTGATTTTTGCTTTAACTTTGACCAAATGAGCTGAAATTTGGTATGTAGGTTCCTTAGCTGTGCCTTAGTATGGAACCGACGCCATTTTGGATTTCGAGGGGCTAGAAGCTACGCCAAATTGATTTTTGCTTTAACTTTGACCAAATGAGCTGAAATTTGGTATGTAGGTTTCCTTAGCTGTGCCTGAATATGGAACCGACGCCATTTTGGATTTCGAGGGGCTAGAAGCTACGCCAAATTGATTTTTGCTTTAACTTTGACCAAATGAGCTGAAATTTGGTATGTAGGTTTCTTAGCTGTGCCTGAATGTGGAACTGACGCTATTTTGGATTTCGAGGGGCTAGAAGCTACGCAAAATTGATTTTTGCTTTAACTTTCACCACATGAGCTGAAACTTGGTATGTATGCTCCTTAGCTGTGCCTGAATGTGGAACTGACGCCATTTTGGATTTCGAGGGTCTAGAAGCTACGCAAAATTAATTTTTGCTTTAACTTTGGCCAAATGAGCTGAAATTTGGTATGTAGGTTTCTTAGCTGTGCCTGAATATGGAACCGACGCCATTTTGGATTTCGAGGGGCTAGAAGCTACGCCAAATTGATTTTTGCTTTAACTTTGACCAAATGAGCTGAAATTTGGTATGTAGGTTCCTTAGCTGTGCCTTAATATGGAACCGACGCCATTTTGGATTTCGAGGGGCTAGAAGCTACGCCAAATTGATTTTTGCTTTAACTTTGACCAAATGAGCTGAAATTTGGTATGTAGGTTCCTTAGCTGTGCCTGAATATGGAACCGACGCCATTTTGGATTTCGAGGGGCTAGAAGCTGCGCAAAATTGATTTTTGCTTTAACTTTGACCAAATGAGCTGAAATTTGGTATGTAGGTTCCTTAGCTGTGCCTGAATATGGAACCGACGCCATTTTGGATTTCGAGGGGCTAGAAGCTACGCAAAATTGATTTTTTCTTTAACTTTGACCAAATAAGCTGAAATTTGGTATGTACGTTCCTTAGCTGTGTCTAAATATGGAACCGACGCCATTTTGGATTTCGAGGGGCTAGAAGCTACGCCAAATTGATTTTTGCTTTAACTTTGACCAAATGAGCTGAAATTTGGTATGTAGGTTCCTTAGCTGTGCCTGAATATGGAACCGACGCCATTTTGGATTTCGAGGGGCTAGAAGCTACGCCAAATTGATTTTTGCCTTAACTTTGACCAAATGAGCTGAAATTTGGTATGTAGGTTCCTTAGCTGTGACTGAATATGGAACCGACGTCATTTTGGATTTCGAGGGGCTAGAAGCTACGCAAAATTGATTTTTGCTTTAACTTTCACCACATGAGCTGAAACTTGGTATGTATGCTCCTTAGCTGTGCCTGAATGTGGAACTGACGCCATTTTGGATTTCGAGGGGCTAGAAGCTACGTCAAACTCATTTTTTCTCTAATTTTGATATTTTTGACTAAATAAGCTAAAACTTTACGATTTTTCGTAAGTCTTGTTAGTAACATAATACTAAGCTATGAATGAAAAAACTTGAAACGGTGTGAATATGCCCATGAAGCGTGATCGCTTCATTACTAGTTTTTTTAATTAAAAATTTTCTTGCTATGATTAATTTTTTGAGGGATTGAAAATTGAATTTTTTTATAAGGGATGGAAATCTGTTGGAGTTCGGCTTCTAATTGATCAATTAAAGGCAAATTTTCTTTGTTTTTGAAGAGGATGGAAATTTTTTTAATTGAAAAAATATTTTTTTTTTTTTTGGTTCTGACAAATGCAAACTTCTTGGTAGATCTTGGGGTTGTTCATAAATGACGCCTATCAAAAATTCAAAGTTTTTGTAGAAAAATAAAATATGTGTAAAATGAGTATAAATGACGCTCATCTTTAGAAATGACGCTCAGCTTGAGTGAATGACGCTCAGCTTTAGAAATGACGCTCAGCTTTAGAAATGACGCTCAACTTTAGAAATGACGCTCATCTTTAGAAATGACGCTCAGCTTGAGTGAGTGATGCTCAGTTTGAGTAAAAAACGCTCAGCTTGAGTAAATAACGCTCAGCTTAATCATATTGCAGCTCAGATTGAGCAAAATGATGCTCAGCTTGAGTAAAAACGGCAAACTTAAGGCAAAAAAATCATACAATTTTCAGACCCCTCCTTTCCTAAATCTTAGACGTCATTATTGAATTATCTCTTTTAAATGCTTTTCATGTTGATTGAGCTTTGATGTGGTCGAAGGCCTGATTCTGAAGTGAAATTTTTTCTGAAATTCTTCTTGAGTTTTCAAAAGTTTTGATATGAGACCTTTAGCATGACTGACGACTGAAAGACATACAGTGATTTTCTGTAAGGGTTAATGAGGTTATTAATTATCACTTAATTATGTAAAATTGATGCTGGATGTCCTGCAATTATGGCTAATTAATTAAGACTAATTTGATCTTGTTAAACTTAGCAATTAATTTGGATGTACGTAGGATGATTATTTTTTGTAAATTAAAGGTCATGGCATATGCACTTGAGATAAAAGCGTAGCCATGGGTGGGACGAGGAACGATGGCATCAGTAAACGTTCATGAAAATTCAAGATTTCAATAAAATTAATCACAAGAATTCAATAAATTCGTAAATATCCTTTAAGCATCCCCCAAGCCTACAACGAATTTTCTGTCAATCCATTTTATTATGTCTCGGATGCATAAGACATTTTTGATAAATGATGGGCGTCCCAAAGACTTCAGATTCATAAAACAGTATCCAAATCTCAAAAAAAAATCCATTGAGTCATTCAACTCCATCTGTCCTGCTCATATCAAATTCCACCCACATGTCGAAAACTATCCCCAACCCTCATAACATTTTCAAATACGCGCTAATAAAAATGTAGATATTTTGCACAAATAAATATAAACTAAAGTATCTAACGAGACAGAAACGAGGGAAAAAG
Source organism: Chironomus tentans (assembly GCA_963573255.1). Lineage (NCBI taxonomy): Eukaryota > Metazoa > Arthropoda > Insecta > Diptera > Chironomidae > Chironomus > Chironomus tentans. The sequence continues at coordinate 2,238,318 of OY754305.1, forward strand.
TAGAGATAAAAAAACTTAAAATGAAGTGATGTAAAATATATCTCATGCAGTAGTCTGAAGACTCATACATTGCATTCACATTCACTTGATTGTGTGTCTTTTGCTCGCATAGAAAACTGTTGAGGGGGAAAAAGTTTTGAATAAAAAAAGTTTTTTTTTGAATTGTAAGTAATTACATACATTTAAATTGAAATGAGAAAACTTTTTCAGAATCTTTTAAACTGTTTTTTGAGGTATTGTTGCTGTTTGTCTGTTCGAAGTCATGTTTGACTTATATATTATCCAATGAATTCTGTTTTTGAAACACTTGTAGCTTTTCCAACTAGAATTATTAAATCGAAAGAATTTTTGAAATTGGTTAATTCCTTCTCGAGTTATAGCTAACTTTTAAATTTAAGGGGTGTGAAACTACGAAGGTTTTTTTACAAATTTTGCTATAACTCATTACTGTTCCAACCAAATGAGCTCAAGTTTGGCAATTTATATCCTTAATTGTGTATCAATCCATCTTGGATTCCGAGGGGCACGCAACTACGTCAAAGCTGTAACTTTGACATATTTTGACAAAACTAGATGAAATTTAGTAGTCTATGGTTTCATGGATACGCTTAATTATAGAATCGACACCATTTTGAGTTTTGAGGGGCATGGAACTACGCAAAACTTATTTAATATGTAACTTTGATGTATTTTGGCCAAATTAACTGAAATTTGATTCATAGATTCTAAAACTTATTCTGATTATAAGAAAAATAACTCCTGAGGGGCATGCAACTACACAATAATATCTAAGTATGAAGTCTGTGTCATTCTAAACATTAAGGGGTATCCAACTAAGTCAAAAATCTCGTTTTTACTTCCTTAAAATAGTAAAAGGTTCTAAATACAGAAAATGCGCTCTACTTTCATCTTCATATGGATTTCCTTACCAATTTCACATCCTTCCCGCTTCATTTTCATGTGGAATAGGAAATAAAATGAAATGAAATTACAATAATTTCCAATTTCTTATTCTTCATTTATGTATATGTTCACATAGCGAGAAACTTTTTTTTTAAGATGATAATGATGATGATATAAATTGTCATTGTTATTTATTTTCCATCACTAAAATGGAGCAAGTGCGAATGTCGTTGAGCAAAAAGAATGAAATTGTTTTGTTATGTTGCGAATAAAAAAAACTTGAAGAAAATGGAAATGAATTTTTAAATAGAAACTAATGAAATGAAGTGATGCGCAAAATTGAAATTCATATGAATTTTTCATGAAGTTTGCTTACTAAGATCTTTTTTGTTCAAATCAATTTAATAAATTAACTTCCCTAAACTACCACAAATTCACTCCATCAACCCCAAATGTAATCATTTTTCCAACTTGACCCTCACAAAAAATATCTTCACAACTTATACAAACAAAAATCCAACTTTTATTCCCATTTCTGCATCTAAAAGAGCGTAAAATCCCTATCTATCCATACTTACAGCAAGGAAGAGACTCATTAAATGATACACGGATGAAGAATTGCAGAAAGGAAATATTAAAGCGTGTAAAATCTTTTGATTATTGTTTCATTCATCAATATGTATGTGGAGTATGTATGGGAGTTGAGTTAGTGTTTAGTGTCTATTGGAGATAATGGATGTATAAAGTTAGTTTCGATGCAAATGTCTGGATAATGGGGGGAGATTTGAGGTACTTGATTATGAGGGTTGAGTACTGAGGGGGTAAAAATATGGAAAAATCAAGAAAAACTTTAGAAAAATTTGAAGAAAATAAAGCAAGGGTCAGTTAAGGTAGCTTAAGGGTATACCCTAGGGGTACACTAGGGGTATACCCTAGGGGTACACTAGGGGTATACCATAGGGGTATATACTAGGGTGTACTTAAAAAATAGTTTTACTTAACTTTAAATTCTAAGTATAATACAATAATTTATGTATCTTAGAGTATGCCCACCCTAGGGAGATACATTTACAGGGAGATATATCTTCTAGAGTACCCCCAAGAAACTGGCACCAGAATTTGGCAAATTTAAGTAAAATTCATAAAAAAACTGTGTGAAAATCTCTCCAAAATGCTCCATCAATACAGCCACCCCTTCAAAAATTCATCTCCATAGCTAGACAAATAAATTCATACATGTGCAGTCATGTGCTGTCGCACAGTCTAACACAGCTCAGCACAGAGTATATAGTACAAAAATATGATGTAACAGAGAGAAAATGTATTCAAAGCATTATCATTATTCATAAGTAGGCAAAACAGAATGAAGAAAGCGAGTCAACACAGAAAAAACTACGAGACGAGATGATACTTGAAATCAAAACATACACCGGAAGCTGAGAGCATTAATAGAAAGGAAAGAAAATAAAAACTTTGCACAGTAATGATGGAATAATGGGGGTTCATATGAAAAAAAAATCGATAAAAATTATTTAACAAGATATTAATTTTTAATCATTAGTTGAAATTATAAATAAATATTTATAGGACTTACGGATATTATCATTATTTATTTATTGGCATTCGAGTGGAAACGTGTGATATGTAAACAGTAATCAATAATGCCAAAGGTTCCTGTAAATATTGACACAGTACAGCTGTTTTTTGATGAAATTTTGTCGATAGTTGCAAATTTGATGTTAAGTACATGGACGTACCTAGGGGAGGGGAAGGGGGAGGGGGTTCAGAAGTCAACCTTTTTAAGAGCTTGGTTCGATTCATAGTTAATTAGATTTAGTCAATTTTAAGGAGTCATTAGCTTTTCAAATGAGTTCCATTTATACGGAGTTTTAAAGTTACTACCCCCCCCCCCCCCCTCAGCTCTGAGTACACCCAGGTGTCCATTTTTGTTCTCGACTGCAAAATTTTTTCAAAATAATTCCAATTTATTCCATAATTATGAAATTAAACCAATTCTATATACACAATAATCCCCAAAACATTTAACCTCAATTTCCATCCAAAACTCAAAAATCACGAACCTTCTAGAACCCCCAAGAGTGCTCGACAACATTCATTTTACAACAAACGGATAGGAAACAAAAAAAATCTCTTTCCTTATTCTCATCCCCACACCGACTATGTCGCAGAAATTGTGAGAAGGATAATGAGAATGAAGGGAAATAGGAATGAAAACAAAATGTAAAAGAAAAATTGGAAAGGAAAAGAAAAGATTTCTTTTTAATGATGTGAACCAGAGAAAATGTTATTTTTTGCCTGCATGCATGTGTGACGGTAGTAAGTGTGTGTGTGAAAATATGAGAGTGTATTGGTTGCAAAAAAAATTTAAATCACACGGTGCCGTGTCGTTTTCATTCAGTTTTATTTCTCTCATCTGCCTCATGCTCTCTGAACCGTAAAACATCCCCTGTGAAAATTTACACAATTTTGCTCTCACTTGTGCATGTGAGCGGGGGGTTTGGGTGTGTTGGTGAGGGTTGAGTCAAGTTGACTTGAACGGTTTTTAGTCATGCTGAACGGAGTTGGTATGAAAATACAAATTAAATTTTTTTTTGCTGCAAATTTTTCAAAAAATTTCATTTTTTTTCTTCAATTTTTCACAAAACTTTAAAGTTTTTCCAACCTGACTGCATAAAAATTACACAGCTATTTCACTTCCATGTGCTCACACATGCGTAGAATTGCAACAAGACAACCTCATGGCTGTGCTAGTGTCGGTGAATTTTTTCATTCCTTCCAGCTACAACAAAAGTTCTTTTTTTTCTATTTTTGCAATAAAGCATAAAAAAAGTTTATTTTTGTTTCCATTTCTTGACACTTTTCGCCTTGAATTTTTTGACACTTTATGGCTTTATTTCTTGCAATGTCATGTTTATTTTCCGTATTGAGACTTTTTTTTGGAGCTTGAATTTTTCTAAAACTTCTTGAAGAGATAAAAGTTTCAAAAATTTTTTTTGGAGGGGTAATGACTCGATGACTTAAATGTTCCATCATTTTTCTTACTTTATGTCTTCATTCCTTTATTTATCAGCATTTTTTACGGTCGGTGTCATTTCCTTGGAAGGAAGTTTTTTGATATCTATTTTTGTTGAGGATTGCTTGATTTTTGAAGAGTTTTATCTGATTTTTGAGGGATGATTCTCAGTTAGTTAGGTGTATTTATGTAAATGAGAGACTGTGTCATGAGTTTTTAGTTTTGGATGAAGACTTTTTGATGATTTAGATGTCTTGTATGAAAGGGTTGCCATGTTATGTAACTTAATGAGCTGAGAGGTCTTTAATAAATAGATTGCATCAAGTTAGTTCTATTTTTAGGTTATTTTTCTCATTTTATAGATTGTGACTTATCTTTGGACCTTATCAGTTACATACTAAGGGTATTTGTTCCCTGTTTTAAGAATTTGAGCCCCTTGGTGTCAGATTTGTAATTTTGGTCACATCCAGCTGTCACATGGCATTGTTTTGACATTTTAGACCCCATCACCTGTCGGTTTAAAAAAATTATAAGGAAAAGTTGAAAATTTTGTATAAAATACACCAAAAGTATAAAGCAAATCTCCTGTATTACAAATGCTAACTGAAATTTCAAAATCAACCCCCTCCCCCCCCCCCCCCAAAAAAAAATCATAAAAATTCAAAAAATCTCCCTTTTAACTTTAAAATTCAAAAAGCATCAAAAACCTCTAAAAAATTTGCATCTTTTCCCATTACAGACAGCAGGCGTTTCTGAAAGTGATAAATTTGAGTGTTTAAGGGATGAATCAACTCATTTTTTATTTCCTCCTTGTCTACTTGAATCATCTCTCCACTTGATGTGTGTGTCTTGAACATTTTCTTTTTCTTCTTCTTTTTGTTGCTTTGTGTTGATTCTGCTTCAATTTTTGATGAGCTTCCTCAAATTTTTTCCTCTAATTATCGAGATATTTTCTGATTTAGTTCAATATTGAGCTGATAAATTCATATTGATAATGAGCACATCTTTAGTTTTTGTTCACAATATTGTCTTACTTCCGTAGTTTCTTTGTCTTGAACATTTTTGGTTCCTTTTTGTCATTCTTGCTTCGAAATTGGCTCTCGTGATGCTTTTGTCTCAGTTTTCTTTGAGAAATCTTTTGAGATTTTCTCAAATTTTGTTGGAGTTGTTCATAAGTGATGTCACTCTATGAAATATGATTTTTGGGGACTTCCAAAAATTTCATTTTATTCTGCACAACAGCTTCTTTTTTGCATCAATTTATAGCATTTTTAGTAAATTCCAAATTAGTTTTATTGTTTGACTTCTTCCAAATTCCTCACTGAACCCTCCCAACCCCTCCCATCTCTACATCCATCCCATCATTATCATTATATTTATATTTTTCTTCCTTCTTATTTACTACAACAATTACTAAAAAAAGAAATAAAGGAAGTTAACGAGAGAAACGACATTCATCTAGTTTTGATTGTGCTCATTAATTGGCACATGGTCATTGTTGTTTTTGACACATGCAACGATTCTCAACGCCCAGAAGAAGAAAAAAATGTTCTGAATTGAGGAAGAGGAACAGAAAAAGGATGCAAAAAAGAATAATTTTCCTGTTTTGCAAAAAAGGAATGTAAATTGTGTAATGTGTGCTTGAGTAGGGTTGTGAAAATGAAGTGATGGGATTTGATGGGGGACAATCAAAATGTTTTGGGAATTATATTAAAAAATTAAGAATATTCGTAAAAAATTCTCTGTACCGTCAAACAAAACAGTTCCATTTTATTAGCAGTATCATTGCAAAAACAACAATAAATGCAAAAAAAATAAATTAATGTTGTAACTGATTTAACTAACAACTTCCCTCATTTTATTTATTTCTTTCCATATCATCCTGCTTCGTCTACCGTAAAACGCATTTCATGCTACATGAAAAAAATCACCAGACATTAACAAGGGTTCACAAATTGACTACAAGTCAAATATAAGTGGCGGTTCTGCATGTTCGACACCAACAAAAGACACACTTAAACAATACGATCGTGCCTATTCGGGTCCGATGGTACCTACACGTGGAATATTTGGTGGAAGTGCAACAAATACATTAGGAACAGGGCATTTAACGGTTGGATCACATCAGACACATCATCATCATCATTATTCAACGCCACTCAATTTTCGTAAAGGATTTTCATCAAGGTGCACATGGAAGTGCACGGCCATTTTAGTTATAATGTTATGTGTTATTTTATTCTCGATATTAGTTTACATGTCAGGTGAGTCAATTGTTTTGGATTATTTCTTCGTTAACTAACTGACCTTATTCCATGATTAACTGACCTTAACCCTAAATTAATTGTCCATATTTCTTCATTAACTGACCTTATCTCATGAATAACTGAACTTATTCTTAGAAAAACTGACATTATCCCATCATTAACTGAACTTATCCTAAGAAAAACTGACATTACCCCATGATTAACTGGCCTTATCCATATTTGAATTGTCATTACTAACTGAACCTATCCCTAAATAAACTGACCTTATTCCATGATAACTGAACTTATTCTTAGAAAAACTGAACTTATCCCATGATTAAATGACCTTATTCTATGATTAACTGACCTTATCCTTTTGTGAACTGATATTGCTAACTGAACCTATCCTTAAATGAACTGACCTTATTCCTTGATGAACTAATCTCATCCTAGATTAGCTGACCTTATCCATGTGATAACTGACCATATCCACAAAAATATCAATTAACTCTTTCAAAATTGCTAATTTCTTTAAAACTTTCCCTCATCAGCATCATCAATGATGAGCTGGTCATATCAATCATCAAATCCATGTACAGTGCTAGTGAAAGAGAAACAAGATAGAGATAGTCAGCATTCTAATCAAGTCGACTGTTCGCCATCAATTCAATCATCAACAAATCGTCCAATTGAGTCATCAAGTCATCATCAGCAGGATCATCAACAGGATTCAGGATCACTTGGCAATAGTATTGGAGGTAAGAAGTCAAGAATAAAACGTGAAGTTCGTGAGAATTTTTATAATACTGGGCATGGTCATGGGCATGTTAATGCTGATGAGACAATAGAGGAAATAATTGAGACAATTGAGAGGAGAATTTTAGTAAACATAACAGTCGGCATGGATAAGGGATTGGGAACGACCCAACAAGAAGTTTATCATCTTCAAGTAGCTGTTCCACTCAAAGCACAGCAGAAAACCGAAGACCGTGACTTTTATGCTTACAATGTTCATCCAAATGATGAAAGTTTTGACAAAACCACAAAAAGTTGGCATAAAGCGACGGTGAATGAGAATAACAATGACAATGGAAGTACTGAAGATGATATAACTGTTAGTGATGCATCAACGACAGAATCAACAATAACTGACATGGATTTTGATTACTCTACTATTCCTATGTCTCTATGTGATTGTAGTGATAGAAATAACAGTAGATTTTATGATAACAGAGGTTTGGATGCGGATTTGTTCTTTGTTTTGTATGTTACTAACCAAGGGGTGGACAAACTTGTTTGGCAAGGACATGAAATATATTTTTCAATTTTTCTTAATTTTATTTAATTTTTAATTTTTTATTAAATTTTATTTAATTTTTTAATTTTTTATTAATTTTTTTAAAAAATTTTAAATTTTTTGATTTTTTAAATTTTTTTAAACTTTTTATTAAATTTTTTAAAAAAAATTTAAATTTTTTTTAATTTTTTAAATTTAAATTTTTTTAGTTTTTTAAATTTTTTTAATTTTTTAAATTTTCTAAAATCTTTTTAATTTTTTTTAAATTTTAAGTTTTTAAAATATTTAAATTTTTTCAAACTTTTCAATTTTTCCACATTTTGAATTTTTAAATTTAAAATTCAACATTATTCAAAATGTTTTCATCCCTTGCACTCAAAAATCTTCAATTCTACCCCACCTCAATTTCGCATGCACCAAAAAACTAATGGAAAAACCACAAACATGATGTTGCATAAATTCAAACTAACGTCAATTAACTTTAACTCATCGCCTCATCATCAGAAAATTTCTCTCTGTTGTAATAATTTTCAGCTGAGTCAGGCTGTACATTTATATTTTTTGTTGTTGTTATTATTTCTAACCCATACCAGATCGTCATGCGATTACTTTCCGATACAATAATGGAAGATTTTTCATATTTTTTTGTTTGCTCATTAATTGTTTTTTAGCTGATTTTTGTTGGTTTGGTGGTTGGATTACAGCTAAGTCTAGATTTTGGTGAACGAATTTCAATCAAATTTGATGATAATCGTGTGTATTACACCACTTTTGGTTCAAACAACATGATTCAGCTAGTTTGAGCTATAGAAATGTCCATAGTAGTGTAGCGCGTACGATTTGGAACCAAATAACTTTCCAACCTTAGTCAGTATAGAATTGGGGTATCTTTGGTGCCTTGGGTAACCATAAGTTACCCCTATGGGGAGATACTTGCCTCCAAGGTTAACAATCGTGCATTTTACACAACTTTTGTGTCAAATTGTCAAACAAGATACCAAAAACTAGGCCAACAAATGCGTTTTATAACCTCAAACCACTCCAAAACTAATTCCTTCATTATTTTTATGCTAATAATAACCCAAACAGTGAAATATTTATTGCGTTACTTATAGATCCATAATAAAACTATTATAATAATAATAAATGGTGAATAGCAATGATGGTGATGACAATCACTTCCGTTTTTTCGCCACTATTTAAAAAAATTGTTCATATTTTATTGTGTTTTGTATATAATTTTTGTGTTGAAGGGGTCGAATGAAGTTTAATGGAAGTTTTCTTTCTCCTTTCTGTCGACTTCCACTAAAAATTCATTTCCTCTCGACTGTATTGTATTTTTGGGTTTCTTAGCGTATTTCATGGGTAATAAAAGTTATTGTATTGTGTGTCTTCCGTTGATCTATTGTTAGTTTGGTATGACTAAGATCTTTTTTTGGGATATGAGAATTTATTTTGGTTATTAAGGGTGTGATGAGGATTTTTAATTAGTTTGAGAGGTTTAAAAATCTTAAGGTTATGGTATTATACAATATTTTTCACATCAGAAGCTATTTTAAGTATACTAAGTGTCAAAAGTCGTATGCTGGACACTACTTTTGCAGTCCTTCATAGATACCCCTAAGGTTTACCATCTCATTTGATGTTCATAGTCGTGTGTTATACACGACTTTTGACAAAATTTTATTTTTTAACTTTAAAATGACAGAAAATGTGAAAAAAAATTATTTTCACCTGGAAAACTTCAGAAAAATCATAAGCCATCAATTTAAAAGTCATTAATTTATGACAATTCATCAAAATCCCGCCAAAAACATTGTAAATTTTTTAGTCATCGAGCCATAAATCTGTAAATTACATCATAAAAGCCCAATAAATTATATAGCATGACCATTCAAATTCTTTTCATGTCATTCGTTGTCATCACTAATTATGAAATTTTCCTGTTTTCATTTTTTTATTCTCCACCAAAAAATAACAAATTTAGCCGCAAGTATACCAGGCCCACGTGCAATACCGCCCGACAATACGCAATTTGCCGAAGTTGAACTAAATAAGCGACTACAACGAGTCATCACGTCATATGGCTATTGGAACATGCAATTTCTAACGACTGAAAAGGCTTACGTCAAATTCAATTTTACAATTCCGCGTGGCTCATCAATCGGCTTCTATGCACGACGAAATGCTCTTCCAACGCACACACAATACGATTTTAATGAAGTTCTCAGCGGATTCAATCAACGGACGAGTCGTGCTGCATATCAACCGACCATTCATCGTGATGTGATGAAATTTATGGAAGCTGGATTCTGGTTTATTTCATTATATAATGATGACGGACATGATCAGGAAGTTACATTCTTTGCGTCGGTATCTGGTGAAATGATGAGGAACTGTAAGTTGACTTTCAAAGGCATACTTTAGAGGCAAATGTTTCTGTTTTGATATTGGTGCGTGTTTAATGTGATTAATTTGCATAATTGTAAGGATTTTAATTGAATTGCGTCAAAAGTCGTGTGCTCTGTGTGATTTTGATCACATTTATGCTCAACTATGATATTCATAAGTGTAATGGTGTCAAAAACTGCACGGAGTACACTACTTTTGAAAATTAATCAAACAAGCAATTCAACTTCTTGAAATTTGTTCAAAACTGTGCATAGTACACCATTCCTGAGACTTGTCGTCTATCCATCCTTTAATCTAACAGATTAATTGGCATTGACCAAAAGTCATACTCTTCACACGGTTTTGAACAAATTTTCAATTTCAAAGTGATTTATTCAATTTAATCGCAGTAAACATTGAAATTTCAACTGTAAAATATTCAACAAGCAAAATTCTAATATTCCTTCTTGTTCCTCCCTCCAGGTCCAAATGGATGCAGTGGAAATGGTCAATGCCTCGGAGGACATTGCCAGTGTAATGCTGGTTTCGGTGGTGAATCATGCAATGAAAGTGTTTGTCCAGTGTTATGTAATCAACGTGGTGACTATACAAATGGAGAATGTCATTGTCATGCTGGTTGGAAGGGCAAGGAATGTCAATTGACACACAATGAATGTGAAGTTCCAGGTGAGATTGGATAGAACTTTTGTGGGAAAATTCTTAAATTACTAACCCAATTTCCCTTCTCAAATTCACAGACTGTAACGGTCACGGTCACTGTATGAGTGGAAAATGTTCATGTGCACGCGGATATAAAGGTAAATTCTGCGAGGAAGTTGACTGTCCAAATCCAACATGCTCGAATCACGGTTTCTGTGCGGAAGGAATTTGCATCTGTAAGAAAGGCTGGGCAGGACTTGATTGCTCAATTGAAGATCAAACAGCCATTCCATGTCTACCAAATTGCTCAAATCATGGAAAATTCGATCCACACACACAAAAGTGCATTTGCAATGCAAAATTCAGCGGAGATGACTGCTCATTGGAGCTTTGTGACATCGCTTGCGGTACACATGGACGTTGTGTTGACGACAAATGTCAATGTGACGAAGGTTGGGATGGTGAATTTTGTAATACAAAATTATGTGATGCACGCTGCAATGATCATGGACAATGTAAGAATGGCACATGTCTATGTGTTACAGGATGGAATGGAAAGCATTGTACCATCGAGGGATGTCCTTCTGGGTAAATTATTATTACATTAAATTACATATGCTTGGATGCGATGAAGATAATGGAGACTGAAAATGTTTTATATCTTTTATAAATGGCATTTAGTTTATTTAATGACATTTTACATGCTGGATGCTGGAGAGTTGCTTGCTTAGATGTCGATCTATGGGGAGTTTTTGAAGGATGGGGATTGTTTAATTTAATTTTGAATAAAATTGAGGCACATTTGAGGAGAAATTAATGAGGTTAAGGGAGTAAAGTGGTTCAGAGTCGTGTATTCTGCACCACTTTTATCCATACTTGGTTAAAGCAGTATATTTTGTGCTTGATTTGTTCAAAGTCGTGTATTGAACACTACTTTAGACCAAAGTAGTATAGATTTAACCATTTTGGACCAAATGTACTCAAAGTCATGTGCTCTGCACTACTTTAAATCAAAATAAGTCAAAGTCGTGTACTTTACATCACTTTATGCATCAAATTTTAACTAACTGACCCCAAAAAAATAAATTATAAAAAATTCAATTCTATCTGAAAAACAATCCCAACAGCCATGTAAATCACGTACAATATTTTTCAATGTTCATTATATAAAAATGCCAATTACATCACAACATCCAATAAAAAAATCTCCATATCCTTCAAAGCCCAAGCTAGTAATTATCTCAAATTTTATTTTATTTTATATTTTTCTCTTATTTTTTCCAAATAAATCGAATGAATTTTAAAAATAGCTGCAACAATCATGGACAATGTCGTGTCGGTCCGGAGGGAATGTTTGAATGTCGTTGCTATGATGGATGGGATGGCATAGATTGCTCATTGCCACTCGAAAAGGACTGTAAGGATGGAAAGGATAATGACAAAGGTAGTTTAATGAATGTAGAAGAAGAATTGAAAGAAAAAAAGGATTTTAAAAGCATGTTTTTTGGAATGTGAAGAGCTTTTGGGGGTGATTGTTTGGCTGGTTAGATGACTAGTCCAAAATAATTCATAGTCGTGTATTTTCCACTACTTTTGACCAAAATTATTCATATATGTATGTTCTACACCATTTATGGACAATAATGACTAAAAGTCGTGTGCTTTACACTACTTTTGACCGAAATGACTCATATGCTCATATGCTCTTCACTAAAATGCCCAGAAGTCGTGTAATCTACACTACTTTTGACCCAACTATTTACATTATACCAAAAAATGCGCTTTAAAATCTCCAAACTCAGTCCAACTTATTTCGATATTCTATTGTTTACAGAATCTTTTCCATTTTCTCTCTCTCTCATTTCTTATGTAAATCCAAACAGACGGCCTATCAGATTGTGAAGACCCCGAATGTTGCTCACAAGCGGCATGCGTAACAAATCAACTTTGCGTATCCTCACCGAAGCCCATCGATATTTTGTTGAGAAAACAACCGCCAGCAATTACGGCATCATTCTTTGAGCGCATGAAGTTCTTAATTGATGAGGGTAGCTTACAGAACTACGCAAAAATGGAGACATTTAATGAAAGGTAACGAGCTGTTTGTCTTTATACTTTTTGTCTTTTCCGTCTTAAAAGCTTAACAAAAAAAATTAACTTAATTTTGGGGGTCGTTCACGAATGACGTGTATTTGACCAATTGGGTAAAGCTGTGTGATAGCCATGTGACTGTGCTACAGCTGTGGCAGCTGTGTGTCAGCTGTGTGACACTGTTAAATGTAGCACGTCATAAGTGAACAACCCCCTTAAAATCCTTTATTGCAATTTTCTGAATGGATGAAACAGTTTCCATTCGGAAGAATCTGCATGCAATGTAATTGGCTAACATGAGATTAATCCACAACAAAGGATTCTGTAACTAACAACAACAAAAAATTTAAAAGCTAATTGGGAACTTTTGTCGAAAAAAAAACATTCAATTAACATTTTTTTTATCCATGTAAAACAAAAGCTTTTGAGTTTCAATTTTTAATGATTTTTTTGTTTGGTTTCGGCTGCTATTTGAGCTGTTGTGATGTGAGTTGAAAAAAGTTTAATGGTCATCAAAGAGATGTTCGCTATCAAATTCTGTAGTAATTAATTGAAAATTGTTGGAAAAGTTGTAAACAAAAATTGGATTTAATGAAAAATTCATTGTGATGTAAAAATCGTGCATTACGTGCGGTTTTTGTTGCCTTTTTAAATTGATAATTGAGAAAGTTTCTCATGTTGAGATTTTTGGGTGATAGTTGGTAAAAAAAATTTCATTATAACTTTAAAGTCGTTTGTTTTGTACGATTCTTGTGCAATCTTTCCTCAAGACACCAAAAGTCGTGTATTTTGTACGTTTCTTGTACAATTTTCCCTTGAGACACCCAAAGTAGTGTGCTTTGTACGACTCTTGTGCACATTTCCCTTGAGACACCCAAAGTAGTGTGCTTTGTACGACTCTTGTGCACATTTCCCTTAAGACACCCAAAGTCGTATAATTTACACGATTCTTGTACAATTTTCCCTTGAGACACCCAAAGTAGTGTGATTTGTACGACTCTTGTGCACATTTTCCTTAAGATACCCAAAGTCGTATAATTTACACGATTCTTGTACAATTTTCCCTTAAGACACCCAAAGTCGTGAGCCATGTACGATTCTTGTTCACATTTTGCGTTCTAAGCATCATTCCTAAAACTTTTTTAACTTTCAAGCATCTTAATCATCGCAAAATAAAAATTAAAACTCATCAATAAAAATTTATTTGACATCTTTATAAATCTCGGTCACTAATTGACCATAATGAGCATAAAACTAGTAATGAAGCGATCACGCTTCATGGGCATATTCACACCGTTTCAAGTTTTTTCATTCATAGCTTAGTATTATGTTACTGACAAGACTTACGAAAAATCGTAAAGTTTTAGCTTATTTAGTCAAAAATATCAAAATTAGAGAAAAAATGAGTTTGACGTAGCTTCTAGCCCCTCGAAATCCAAAATGGCGTCAGTTCCACATTCAGGCACAGCTAAGGAGCATACATACCAAGTTTCAGCTCATGTGGTGAAAGTTAAAGCAAAAATCAATTTTGCGTAGCTTCTAGCCCCTCGAAATCCAAAATGGCGTCGGTTCCATATTCAGGCACATCTAAGGAACCTACATACCAAATTTCAGCTCATTTGGTCAAAGTTAAAGCAAAAATCAATTTTGCGTAGCTTCTAGCCCCTCGAAATCCAAAATGGTGTCGGTTCCATATTCAGGCACATCTAAGGAACCTACGTACCAAATTTCAGCTCATTTGGTCAAAGTTAAAGCAAAAATCAATTTTGCGTAGCTTCTAGCCCCTCGAAATCCAAAATGGCGTCGGTTCCATATTAAGGCACAGCTAAGGAACCTACATACCAAATTTCAGCTCATTTGGTCAAAGTTAAAGCAAAAATCAATTTGGCGTAGCTTCTAGCCCCTCGAAATCCAAAATGGCGTCGGTTCCATATTCAGGCACTGCTAAGGAACCTACATACCAAATTTCAGCTCATTTGGTCAAAGTTAAAGCAAAAATCAATTTTGCGTAGCTTCTAGCCCCTCGAAATCCAAAATGGCGTCGGTTCCATATTAAGGCACAGCTAAGGAACCTACATACCAAATTTCAGCTCATTTGGTCAAAGTTAAAGCAAAAATCAATTTGGCGTAGCTTCTAGCCCCTCGAAATCCAAAATGGCGTCGGTTCCATATTAAGGCACAGCTAAGGAACATACATACCAAATTTCAGCTCATTTGGTCAAAGTTAAAGCAAAAATCAATTTGGCGTAGCTTCTAGCCCCTCGAAATCCAAAATGGCGTCGGTTCCATATTAAGGCACAGCTAAGGAACCTACATACCAAATTTCAGCTCATTTGGTCAAAGTTAAAGCAAAAATCAATTTGGCGTAGCTTCTAGCCCCTCGAAATCCAAAATGGCGTCGGTTCCATATTAAGGCACAGCTAAGGAACATACATACCAAATTTCAGCTCATTTGGTCAAAGTTAAAGCAAAAATCAATTTGGCGTAGCTTCTAGCCCCTCGAAATCCAAAATGGCGTCGGTTCCATATTAAGGCACAGCTAAGGAACATACATACCAAATTTCAGCTCATTTGGTCAAAGTTAAAGCAAAAATCAATTTGGCGTAGCTTCTAGCCCCTCGAAATCCAAAATGGCGTCGGTTCCATATTAAGGCACAGCTAAGGAACCTACATACCAAATTTCAGCTCATTTAGTCAAAACATTCCTTTTCTATGAAAAAAATAAAATGTGTTTTGCAATAATCGGCTATAATTTGACCAAAAATCGCACCTTTTCGTTCCGTGTGCCTTACTGGATGCATCCCATGACTCCAAAAACTATACAGCTCTTGCCATACACATTATCTATCAGATGCAAAAAACCGGAAGCCTTAATATTGAGTTTGAATCGAGTTATCGCGGAAATTAACTTGCTAACTAACTAACTTGCTAAATGACAGAAAGCGTTTTTTTGCGATTTCTCGGCACTGGAAGCACCAATCGAGATGCGGTTTTCACTGTTAAATTGGTAATTTTAGGCACAGACTTTCCATACTGAACACTATGGGTCGATTCCATAAGCCTGAAGCAGCAAGTCCAAAAAAGTAGTTTCACTGAAATACCAAAAACAATATATTCACACACAATTAAAATTGGTGTGAATATGATTAAGCTCACAATCAAAAGTCCGTCCCGCATTTAAACTTTTTTCCTCGCTCATAAAAAAATTGAAACTTTTTTTTCTCACAACAACTCAAGTCAGCAGCTACATATACATTTTTTATACACTTATAATGACGATGATAATAACATCTAGATGAAAAAAAGAAGCAAAAGATCTAATGAAAGAGTTTATGAGTTCTCTAACCGTGTTCATTTTTTATGTTGTGCCCCCGTCTGCATCTCTCACAGAATTTATATTTTTCATTCCCAGTTTTTTATTCTTTTCATTTTTTCCTACTACTTTTTTTTTTTAAAAAAAAGCATCCTTTATAAGTTTTTATTCCTCCTATTTCTTTCATTTTTTAAAAGTTTTAATATCAATTCAGTGTTGTTGATTGGGATGCTATTTGGGTTAGGTCAGGTCAAAGGTATTTAGTGGGACCATGGTTATTGCCTGAACCAAGCTTAGATGTCAGATAGAGGTGCATTGTCTAGACAGAATCTAGACTAGTCTAGGAGCAACTAGAGCCAGTCATAATTAAGAAGTTCTATCCAGATCGTATCTTTACCTAACCCAACCAAACTCCAAGACAACAACACTGCAATCAACCTTATAATATAGTATCAACTCTGCACTCGTAAAACTTATTCATTAAGAAGTACAAAAGAAGAAGAAGAAAAGAGAATTTTTTGTGTATGCCTTCGAGGCAGTTTGTGAAAAGAATGTGTGAGTGAGATGGATGAACATAGTGCAAAGATAATAAAATGAGGCGTGCGAGAAAATTTTTGGGGTTGGAAAATGGGGTTTGAGGTGGAATAGGGGATAGCATAGTTAAGATTGTGAATTTATAGTTGTAAGGCAATTATTCTTTAATGAAGATTGAATATTTTCATAAAATTGAAGGAAATTTAATTGATTTTCTAAAAGTCGTATTCAGCTTACGATTCTTGTTCATATTTGTTTTCACCAGACATATCATAGATAGAGGTCATGATAAAAATTTGCTCTAAAGTCGTACGCCGTGCACTACTTTTGTAAAATTTGACAAATTCGAATGTTAAAGTGCTTATTTGGGTTATAATTAGGGTTACCAGACATTTTCAGATGAATTAGAACATTAGAAATCTTTTTTATTTTTGAAAGATGAAAAAAATAGAGGACAGTCCTCTGAAAAACCAAGCAGATGGTCAGCCTAGTTATAATGTCATCCATCCTTCTTCCACAATCTACAATTCTATCGTTGAAACCAACAACCAACTTTATTCCAGAACCCCCAATTTCAAAAAACACAGAAGCATAAAAAACTAAAAAAATTAACATAAAAATTTCCTTTCTTCTATTTTTGAAAAGAAAAAGCTAGTAAAGAAGATGAAAAGATAGACACAGTGCTAGAAAAAGCACTTTATTCATAGTTTCATAACCAGTGAAAACTGAGTGTATGGGTGGTGAAATTTAACGATTTACATTTCACTTCCTTTTCACACAAACAACGGCAACAAACAGGAACAAAAAGAGTTCACTTTTTTATGTATGTGAAGGGTGTCTGAGAACGTGTATAAATAGACGGGTTGATGTGAATGAGGAATGGTGAAGTGGGAGTAAAAAAACTGAAAGTTTTAAAATATCTTTTTCATTATTGGTTTTTATTGGGGATGGGTTGAGGTTTTGAGTCTGAGTTGCTTATTTTTGATTCAAAAATGCGCGTTTCTGCATTAAAGATGCAAAGAATTTGTTTTCAAGATTCAAACTATTGACTCAAAGACGCAAATTTTTGCTTTAAAGACGCAAATTTCTGCTTCAAAGATGCAAATTTCTGCTTCAAAGATGCGATTTCCTGCTTCAAAGAGGCGAATTTCTGCTTCAAAGATGCGATTACCTGCTTTAAAGAGGCGAATTTCTGCCTCAAAGATGCGAAAATTCAATGAATTCCGTTAGTAACTCCCTGATACCCGAATGATGAAAAGCCTAAATTACCAAAGCCATAAAATACCAGCAAAGAAGTAAAAAATGTTGTTAAACTATGAAAAAACAGCAAAAATGAGTAAAATAGTACAAAAGAAAGGCAAAAAAGATTGACGATTACGACACCATAAAGGAACTTTTTCTTCCTTTTTCTCCCAATTTCATTTTTGCCTTATTCAACAATAGCTACGGCAAAAGGAAACGAAAGAAAGTCATTAGCTCATTGTGTGTACTCAAAACTTCTTGGGAACTACTTAAGAAGTTGCTTTTTGTCGGGTAAAATTGAAATAAAAGTGTCAACAATTTTTTTATACCAAAAGAAAAATCGTAAAGACATTTAGTTATCGTTAATTGCTATGTGAATTAATTTTCACCACCACCGACCCTCCCCTCACCCTGATAAGGAAATTTCTTACATGTCACAAACATAATTTATGATTTTTAATTAATTTACATACAAGTCCTTGATCCTTGATCTATGCGTGTATGATTGCGCAACTTTATTCCCCATTTTACATAACTTTCGATGTAGAGAAAGCAAAAAAGGCATAGATGTGATGTATGTGAGGTTGTAAAAAAGGGGTAACTCGATGTGAATATTTATATCTATTTTTTTGATATCAACTTTTAAGTAGTACGAGGGAGAAATTGTCGAAGCATAAACGGTAACAATATACAATTGAGGAACAAGTTGTTATGGAGATGTGTTGGGAAGTTCAAGTTTCTTTGAGGGGGGTTGCCGAGGTTAACACGTGGTTCTGAATACCTTTTGTTGTTCAAAATCGTTTACTGCTTGCTATTTTGATTTGAAATCTTGTGCAGATAGTGACTTTGGTTCAGAATCGTGTACAGACAGCCACTTTGGTTCAGAATCGTGTACAGACAGCCACTTTGGGTCAGAATCGTGTATAGATAGCCACTTTGGTTCAGAATCTTGTACAGATAGCCACTTTGGTTCATAATCTTGTACAGATAGCCACTTTGGTTCATAATCTTGTACAGATAGCCACTTTGGTTCAGAATCTAATTCAATATGCGTTACTAGACCCAAAAATCCAAAATGACAGTCAAAAATATTCCAAACCCCTTTGACAATCACCAGTAATTTCTCATAAATTCAGATTTTTTCCTTCCCATTCCACACATGTTCACATATTTGCAAACGAGACTACCTCACCACCCACAACTTTCTTTTTTTCTATACCTTGTCGTTCTACTCTCTAACTCTGTCTCAGCATTGTCGACGATAATGATGACGAGAGTACGAGAAAGAGCAATGGCAATTGCCACTGTCGAGAGAAAGGTATGAGAAGCATAAATTTTTCGACTAGAACGGGTTACATGATGGGGGAGAGGAAGTTGAAAATGTTTTAAAATAATGTTTAATTATGTTGCAAACATAAATTCTCGGCAGCAATTACAAGAGCACCATGGATGTGAAATTTTAACTGAGGCAAAAAATATTTTTTGAGGATAAAAGTGAAAATTGATTAAAGCTAAAAGAATTTTCAGCCCCTTCAATGTAGTTAGAGCACATAAAATAAAATGGAAATAAATTTTAAAGGCAAAGAGACATTAAAAAGGCAAAAAGGATGGAGATTCTGAATAATCGTGGCTTTTATGAGTGTATCGTTGAAAATTAAATGGGGTTATGGGATTAATTAAAAATTTAAAGGAAAACGGTGTAAATTATAAGAGTTATGTTGGTGATTGTTGAACAGGTAGGAGGACGTGAGGAAGAATTGTCGATAAAAATGAATTTCTGCTTCAATGATGCGAATTTCTGCTTCAAAGATGCGAATTTCTGCTTCATTGATGCAAACTTCTGCTTCAATGATGCAAATTTTAACTTCAAATATGCGAATTTCTGCTTCAATGATGCGAATTTCTGCTTCAAAGATGCCAATTTCTGCTTCATTGATGCATACTTCTGCTTCAATGATGCAAATTTTAACTTTAAATATGCGAATTTCTGCTTCAAAGATGCAAACTTCTGCCTCAAAGATGCAAACTTCTGCCTCAACGATGCAAACTTCTGCCTCAAAGATGCAAACTTCTGCCTCAAAGATGCAAACTTCTGCATTGTTACTTTGCTTCCTCAAAAATCATTAACTGCACATGACTCCAAATAACTTTCGAAATAAATTAATACACTATAAAAACTTTCCTCATACATAAATCCGCCTCACACCCAATCAACAACATAACGAGAATCCCTAAACAATAAAGAACATTTTATGTCATTAATCAGAGCCAACGTCACATAATGAAGGGGGGACGTTGTACTGCTACTGACATGGAAACTGGCTTATGACTAGCTTCAGCATAAGAACAACAGTTTTTTTCGGTTTTCACTTTAATTCCTTCTTTTTGGCTTGATTATAGTCAGGCACAAAAAAAAGTTTCTCTTTTTATTTTTCGATGACTTTCATTTCCCTTCATTTTCTCACTCTTGCCTTATGTTGATGCTGCTATTGCTACTGCTTTTCTTTATGTGTCTCATTATTTGGAAATTAAATTACTTCTTTCTATCATTCGCTTCTTTTTACTCTCGTTCTATCCTTTTTTGAATTTATTTGGGTGCTCGTGGAGGAATTGAGGTAGGGAGGCTGGATTTTTAGGAGGTTTGGGAGATGTTTTGACTCATAATCGGTAATTATAGCAGCATCAAGCACAAAGTCATCCAATATATTGAAGACTTTCCCAAGAAATTCATTTCTCATACAAAATCCAACAATTTTTTATCAGCAAAAAAACTTTCACATCCTCAAAATGCACCCAACCGAAAATTCCAATTTTTACTGAGTCAATCTGCTAAAATCCCTTCAATCAACTCGTAACTCGGATTCTACTTCCAAAAAACATTGCTAACCTCCCAAAAGCCTCTTCTTTAACTTCCTACTTACAAAAGTAATGCGAAGTGCAAAGAAACATTTAAGAAAAATATGAAAAAGGAAACACGACTTTTTATGACTCTTAATGATATAACGAATGGTTGTTGAACGGTAATCTACACGCATATGTGTAGCTTAAAACGAGGAAAAAGAGCAAACATCTTCTAAAATTAGTGCATAAAAAATTTGTCTCAACATACAGGCACAGAGCAATGGAATTTTCATGTAACAATTTAATTGAATTTTCCCTTTCCGTTCTACAAATATTGTTATTGTGAATGAGATGAACTAAGTGGGTTGGGTGTTTGATGTTTGGTATGGGGTGCTCGGTGTCTTACTCATAAATATTCTCTCCTTACTCTTGTGCCGTGCGAACGCACTGATATATGAGGATGTGAGGAGTGAATATTAGATGTTCTTAATTTTACGAACGTTATTTAAAGTTTTTTGATGGCAGTGGATGGGGTTGGTGTGTGTGGTTGCTGGATTTATTCACATTGACATGAGAATAGTGAGAATTTTGGGGTTTTTAATTCAAGTGGTTTAAAGTTGTAAAATGCGTGCAATCTTGAGTGGTTTATGAAGGTATTAATTCGAAGGTTACGTAATTTATACAATTTGGAAGTTTTTTCATCAAAAATGTGAGTTTTTGCTTGAAAGATGCAAACATTTGCCTCAAAGATGCAAACTTTTGCTTGAAAGATGCAAACTTTTGCCTCATAGATGCGAACTTTTGCTTCAAATATACAAATTTATGCCTCAAAGATGTGAGATTTTGCTTTAAAGATGCAAACTTCTGCCTCAAAGATATAAAAGTCCTTAATTGAACTTCCTTTCATTCAACAATTCTTTATTCCCAATCAAACATCACATCACACTCCGTAAGATATAAAAAATCTCAATTTAAGCTCACCAATTGATCATTCTTGAGTGTTTAATTAAAAATTTAAAACGATTTCCTCATTTAATTCCTGATAAATTCAAACAAGTTCCCACCAGAGAATCATGTAGAAAATTAAGAAACGAGAAAAGGAACACAAAGATGTGAATTCTCTCTGTACAATTTGCCTTCTCACCCATAAATTTTCCAGCTCCTCTCTTCTCGTTAATTTTTTGTGTTTGTGATAACAAGAAAAATTCTTTTCGAAATAAATTAAATGCTAAAGTACTCATTAAGCCATATGATAAAACACCTTCGAATATAAATATGTATGAGAATGTATTCTTTTGGGGGGTAGCGAATGGCAAAAAAGGAAACAATGAAGAGGGTTGTTGTCTTCTTTGCTGAGTATCATGTTGTTCTGAGGATTTTTTCTACATTAAATTGAACAATTGTTTGTGAACAAGATAACAAAGGTCAAAAATGAAATGATATTTTTGCATCTTTGAAGCAGATTTTCGCATCTTTGAGGCAGAAGTCTGCATCTTTGAGGCAGAAGTCTGCATCTTTGAGGCAGAAGTCTGCATCTTTGAAGCAAAAGTCTGCATCTTTGAGTCAAAAATTCTTCAATTTCTCGCGTGCCTGAATTTCCACGATTGATTTATTTAATTTTACCAGAACAAATGAGCGCAACTAGAGCGAATGAAAAATCCTGTTCAGAATTCTTAATCAAACTTAAATAAAATTAATTGCAATTTAAAAAAAAATAAGAAGATGAAAAAAAATCTCATTATGTTCCTCATCATTTAAGCTGTAAATCTTCCAACTTTATAATTTTTAATCATTCTCGTTTTGTTTGAATTTTCCTTCTTTTCTAGAAGGAATGAAAAAATTTTCTCAGAAGGAAAAACTAATTGGAAATTAGATTTTATTAATTTTTCTCTGCGATTTCAAATGGATTTTATTTTTTGGTACTGAGGGAATGGCAAGTTATTAGGTTTTTGATTGGGATTATTGTGTTAATGGAACTAATATTGTAGATTATATGTTGATATTGGGGTTAATTTGGTTATTTTGGTAATTTAGGGGTGATTTTTAAGAAGATTTCTTACCTACTTTGAATCAATTTGACAATTTAATGATTAACTGTACCAAAGTCATGTACAGCGTACGGTTTTGGGCATGTTCAATCTAAATTGAACCAAAGTCGTGCACAGCGTACGGTTCTGTGCATCTTGTATTAAAATTGTACTATAGTCGTGTGTAGCGTACAGTTTTGGGCATGTTCAATCTAAATTGTACTAAAGTCGTGTGCAGCGTACAGTTTTGGGCATGTTCAATCTAAATTGTACTAAAGTCGTGTGCAGCGTACGGTTTTGTGCATCTTGGATTAAAATTTTACTAAAGTCGTGTGCAGCGTACAGTTTTGATCAAAATTTTATGGCTTAAAGCACTTCTAAGCCCCAAAAACTTGTCATTCTTCAGTATATTCAACAGAAATCCAAAAAATTCTCAAAAGCTAAAATCATAGTTCAATACCCCTTCTTGGTGCTACTTCATAGTGCATAAGCTAAAATTTAGTACTAAACATCCCCTAACCCTGTAAACTAGAATTGAAAATCAGAAAACTCGTTGGCAAAATTCTAACCCTTATTATTCTCTCTCGCTACTAACTTCTCTAACAAACACAATGTGCAGCGTATTTTGGACACATTTTAATGCAAGGTAAGGGCTAGTGGACATCAAAGTCACGAAAACAATTTAGCATTTCCCGAAAAAAAATTCATTAATTTTTGCATTGATTTATTGTAAAGTCAACTTAACAAATTATTGCATGTTTTTTTATTATTTTTTTATGTTTATTTCACATTTTTTATGTTATTTGTAGTCATGTAATTGTAACATTTTATTAATAGAAACTAACAAATGTTTTCTTAATGAAATATGAGCTTTTTGTGATGTGTAATTTGTATGAAAAATTTACTTTTAATGATTTTCTCATTCTTACTATTTTGGACTGTTGTTCGAAATAATTATTATGAAAAAAATATTTTGTGTGTGAACAAAAAAAAAAGAGAATCAGAAAAAGGACAAAATGTGATTTATTTTTAAATTCGTCCTTTTGGAGATGAAGAAGAAGCTTTTTGAGTCTTTCAATAATCATGAGTTTTGTTATTTCTTTTTTGCAGGGGATGGTAAGTTTGGTTGATATTTGGTACTTTTTTGTGAACAATTTTTGAATGATACTTGATTCGGCCTATAAAAATTTGCTTATTTAAGTTATTGATCTTACAGAACCTAGGCTCAGATACTGTCAAAGTAATCGCAAAAATATCAAATTTTCCAATTCTACAAGAGTGTCTGTCCCTTGTTCAGTACTTAGGGGTATGTCATGTATTTTCGGATCCCAAGGGTTAAAAACAAATTTTAGTCTATAAATTCAAGACTCCTGGGGTCGGTTGCTCGATATACTCTAGGGTAACCCCAGGAATATGGCCAAGGTAGCCCTAGTGTATACTCTTGGGTAACGTTAGTGTATACCAAGGCTATACCCCTAAGGTTACCCTAGAGGTAGTGTATACTCCAAGGAATAAAGAGCAACCAGCACCTGGGTACCAGTTTCTTGACATACCTAAAAATCAAAAGGACTTGATACCATATTCACTCCGAATATGACTTAAACTGAATAGTCTTCTAACTCTGTTGATTTCTAACTCCAATAACATTGAATAGTCCTTCAAAAATCAACAAAAAAAATTCTCCAAGATGTTTACAAAAAAGTATCAAATTTCACCCGCCAACCTAACCAACCCTCATGACATTTAAACTTCTTCGTTTTTTTACATTTTAAACTCTTTTTTTCCTTTTTTCTACCAAAAATAATTTGTTCTTTCTCTTTTTTCTAATTTCCCAAAGCATTTAATGAATAAGAAAAAAATAATAACATTTTCTTTTGTGTTTCTGTTTCTGCAACTCATAGCCGTTCAGCAGTGGTTCGTGGACGAGTTGTGACGAAAATGGGCATGGGCTTAATGGGTGTTCGAGTGTCAACAACAATTTCACGTGAAGGCTTCACAATTACGCGTGACGATGGATGGTTTGACTTGATGGTAAGTGTTTGTGAGGACTTAAGGATGAAAATTTGAATTCTAATGATTCCAATTCCTATAGATCAATGGAGGAGGTGCTGTGAAGATTTTATTCGGTCGTCAACCATTTAGACCTCAAGAACGCATCGTGAACGTTCCATGGAATGAAGTTATTGTCCTTGACACAGTCACAATGTCTGTTGATGATGAAAAATCACCATCAAGATTTCCAACGCCATGCATTAGTCACGATTATGACAACATTAAGCCGATAGTCCTGGCGACATGGAAGCATGGCTTTCAAGGATCAAATCCGACGAAATCTGCAATCTTGGCAGAATCACAGGTCGTTCAAGAGTCAATTACAATACCAGGCACAAGTCTCAATTTAATTTATCATTCATCAAAAGTCGCCGGATATTTAAGCACAATTGAGCTGCAATTAACACCAGAAAAGGTTTCATCGACTTTGTTCCGTGTCCATCTAAAAATCACAATCGAAGGAATTTTATTCGAGAAAATATTTGAAGCAGATCCACTAATTAAATTTACATACAGTTGGAATCGCTTAAATATTTACAAGCAAAAAGTCTATGGTGTAACAACTGCAATGGTCCGTGTCGGTTATCAATACAGTGACTGCAGTTCAATCATATGGGACATCCAAACGACAAAGTTGAGCGGTCATGATATGTCAATTTCACAAATTGGCGGATGGAATTTGGACATTCATCATCGTTACAATTTCCATGAGGGCATCATACAAATGGGCGACGGCACAAACATTTATTTACGTCAAAAACCGCGAATGATTGAGACTGTTATGGGCGATGGACATCAGAGAAATTTAAATTGTGCGGAATGTGATGGACAGGCCATTAAGCAACGATTACTAGCACCAGTCGCGTTGGCTGCCGCTGCTGATGGCTCGGTATATGTTGGTGACTTTAACTATATAAGGAAAATATCAACGGATGGAATGGTAAGTGATGGGTGTGAGGGCGGTGCTGCTGCAGCAAATTTATTCATTAATTAGTGTCATTAATTTTTGGTTTTTGCTACTCGAACGCGGTTTTCACGGATGGGGAAAATTAGTTCAGTCATTAAAGATGTGTATCATTAAGTCATAACATTTATATCGATCCAATGTGCTGCTTTTTCGGGGGTTTATGTGCTCTATTAATTATGCTTATGATGTGCTTGTATTCTGGCTAGTAGATTGTCGCAATAGTGAAATAATTCGCAACAATTTGTCAAAATTATAAATCTGGTGTGGGAGTTTTAGTCAGCTTGGATTTTAGGGAAAGGGAAAATTTTTTTGAGAGCAGGTTTTGAGATGAGGAAAATTTCTAAGCGCGTTTTTTGTCAAATGGAAAATTTTCTAGATCAAAAACCAAAAATTATATAAAATTTTAACCTATTTTATTCAAATCTAACAAAATTCTTTCCAAACCCCACTCTTTTAGGTCCGTACCCTCGTCAAGCTCAACGCAACTCGAGTCTCATACCGTTACCACATGGCAATCTCCCCACTTGATGGCACAATCTACATCTCAGACCCAGAATCTCATCAAATTATTCGAGTAATGAGACAAAATGACTTTACTGATCCTGAAAGGAATTGGGAAGTTTTTGTTGGATCTGGTGAACGTTGTTTGCCGGGAGATGAAGCACATTGTGGAGATGGATCAGCAGCCAGAGAAGCTAAGTTGGCATATCCAAAAGGCATTGCTGTTGCTCATGATGGAACTTTATACTTTGCTGATGGAACTAATATTCGTATGGTTGATCGTGATGGAATAATCAGCACAATTATTGGCTCACATGTCCATAAGTCTCATTGGAAGCCAGTGTCATGTGAAGGAACATTGAAAATGGAGGAAGTGCTACTCAGATGGCCAACAGAAGTTGCAATTAATCCATTAAACGGAGCTTTACATTTCCTTGATGATCGAGTTGTGATGATGATGACACCAGACGGTAGATTAAGAGTAGTTGCTGGTCGTCCATTACACTGTCCAGCTACAGCTAGTGATGACTTCTCAATGGCTGTTCATGCCACTTTAGTCATGCCACAATCAATTGCATTTGCACCAAGCGGTGACTTGTACATTGCTGAATCAGATTCACAGAGAATTAACAGAATCAGAGTTGTGTCAACTGATGGAAGAATCAGTCTTTATGCTGGTGCTGAATCTAAATGCAACTGCCTAGAACGTGGCTGTGACTGCTTCACATCTGATCATCACTTAGCAACAGCTGCAAAGTTCAACACAATTTCAGCATTGACAGTTACACCAGATAGCAATGTTTTCATCGCTGACCAAGCCAATTATCGAGTTAGGTCAATAACCTCACAGATTCCAGCCAGTTCTTCCAGAGAATATGAAATTTACAATCCAGAAACCCACGAAGTTTACATTTTCAACAGATTTGGACAGCATACAGCAACAAAGAATGTCTTGACTGGTGAAACTTATGTCACATTCTCATACAATGTCAATACATCCAATGGAAAATTGTCAATAGTCACTGATGCTGTTGGAAATCGAGTTTACTTCCTTAGAGACTATTCAGCACAGATTCAGTACATTGAAAACTCAAAGGGACAGAAATGCTCACTGAAACTCAGTCCGAGGTACAAAATGCTTCATGAATTCAGAACTCCTGACAACTTTTCAATCACTTACGACTACTATGGGGGTTCTGGACTTCTCAAGTCTCGACTTGACACAACTGGACGTTCATTCTTCTATAATTATGATGAGTTTGGTCGATGCACGAATGTTGTAACTCCAACTGGAAAAGTCATTTCACTAAACTTTGACTTGAATGACAAAGGTGCAGTCATTGAGATCCTTGAGAATGCTGAGAAGGAACGAACATTGATGGTTCAGACAAGTCAGCTTGTTGAGCACATTGGAGAGACGATTGAGAGATTAATGATTGAAAATTCAGGTGCAACTATGAAAATAGCTCCATACAATGTCGCCGTGTCTGTTGAGACATCACCACATGCAATTTTATCAGAAATTGATCCACTTGTAGGTGAAACTTATCCAGTTCCAGCAAAACAAAAGACAGAACTTAAGAATGAACTTGTTAATCGATTTGAATGGAGATACATGCTGAAGAGAGTTCAGAACATGGGACAAAGACAAAAGTCACAGCCAGTTGTAAAGAAATTGAGAATCAATGGTGAACCGATCCTCTACATCGAGTATGACAAAGATAATCAATTAGTCACAGTCGGTTCCGATGACAAAACCAACTCTAGATTCCTCATCGTTCAATACGACAAAGGCCTTCGACCAACAGCCTTCCGTCCACAATCTGGTGACTATGCACACGTTGAAATCGAGTATGATCGTTACGGTCGTATTGGTAAGTGGACATGGGGAGACTTGAAGGAATCTTATAGTTACGATGCTGGACGACTGAGTGAGATCAAGTATGCTGACGATACATCCTTGTTGTTTACATTCAAGGATGCAACCAGCATGTATCCATTAAAAATAACAACACCAAGACGTTCTGACTATTTATTGCAATATGATGAGTCTGGTGCACTTCAGAGTCTCACAACTCCACGTGGACACATCCACACCTTCTCATTGCAGACATCCTTTGGATTTATGAAGTACCAATATCATTCACCGACACAAAGACATCCATTTGAGCTGCAATATGATGACGAAGGTAATTTATTGGCTAAAATATTGCCACATCAAAGTGGAAAGGTTGTTTATGTCTATGACTTGAATGGACGGTTAGAGACGATCCTTGCTGGATTGTCACAGACACACTACACATATCAAGAAGGAACTGGATTACTTAAGCAAGTTGAGGTCAAGGAACCAGGATTTGAATTAAGAAGAGAATTCAGATACCACACAGGATTATTAAAGGACGAGAAAATCAAGTTCAGTTCTAAAGGAACAATCACAGCAGGACATTACAAATATCAATACGACAACCAAGCTCGTGTCAGTGCAATTGAAATGACATTAGACGGCAAAGACTTGCCAATGCTCAGATTCAAATTCCATCAAAATCATGGAACTTTATTGAACGTATCAGACCTAAAAATATCCAGGAATGTCAATCGAACAGTCATTGAAGATGTATCAAAGAATTATTTCACAATCACAGACTACGATGAACATGGACGTGTCAAGTCAGTCCTCATCAACATAAAATCAGTAGATGCATTCAGATTGGAACTTGAACATGATTCTAGAAATAGAATTAAGACACACAAAGTCACAATCGGACGACAGCCATCAATGGACAAGATTAATTACAATGCTGATGGACATGTGATGGAAGTTTCTGGTACAAATAATTGGAAATATTTGTATGATGAGAATGGAAATGTTGTTGGAATTATGGAGCAAGGAGATAAGACCAATTTTGGATACGACCCAGCTGATCGTGTTGTTCAGGTTAGTACTAATGCTAATATAACCTCAAAAAATCCCTAAATTAACCTCAAAAATTTTGCTTCCTCAATTCCAGGTTGGCGACGTCGAGTTCAACACTTATGACTCTCGAGGCTATGTCACACGACGTGGTGAGCAAAAGTATCGGTATAATAATCGTGGACAACTGACACATGCTATGGAACGTGACAAGTTCCAAACATGGTATTGCTATGATGATTTGGATCGTATGGTAATGTGGTATGATGACAAAGGAAATGTCACGCAGTTCTTCTACGCAAATCTAATGAATAGAAATCTAGTCACGCACATGCATCAACCGAAGAGTGGAAGGACATTTAGGTATGTATATAATACAAAAATTTTGGCACGAAAAATAAATTTTGATCAATTTTTAGATTCATTTACGACGATCGATCAAATCTCATTGCTGTTGAAACCTCCGACCAAAGATTCTATGTTGCAACTGACCAAAATGGCTCACCGCTCGCGTACTTTGATGTCAATGCTAATGTTGTCAAACAAATCCGACGCACACCATTTGGTAAAATAATCAAAGACACAAATCCAGAATTTTACGTTCCAATTGGCTTCCATGGTGGTCTTATGGATCCAAATACCAATCTTATCTATATAAATTCAAGATTATATGACCCATCAGTCGGACAGTGGATGACACCTGACTGGGAGAGACTTGCAAACAACATGGTTCTACCTACTGATGTATTCACATACAGATTCCGTAACAATGATCCAATCAATGGATGGAGAAGCCAAGAACATGATCAACAATCAATTGGACTCATGTCTGACATTAACTCATGGATGAAGCTGTTAGGATTTGATATCAATAGAATGCAAGGATCAAAATATGTCAACAGTGTTTTACACAAGCCTGAATTTAGAATAAAATCTGAACAAATATCGCCAGAATTTGGTGCTATATCAGGATTGAGGAGCATTATTGATAAGGTGAGTTTGTGATTCTAGAATAGACTCGTTACAATTTACCCTCAAATTATTCTAATCAAAATATTTTTCCTACATTTTAGATTGATGAATCATTCTCAAATGTCGAAATTGTCCCACGTTCCCTCCTCTTTGACTACATTCCAATCACACAACCGCGAATCGCATATCGTCGTGGCATCTTTGGTGAAGGAGTTCTATTCTCACGAGTCGACAATCGTGCACTTGTTTCAGTCATTGACAGCTCAAACAGTGTTGTGCAAGACGTCGTCTCGTCAGTCTTTAACAACTCATTCTTCCTCGACCTTCATTTCAACATTCACAGTCAAGATGTATTCTATTTTGTGAAAGACAACATCATGAAGTTGCGTGATGACACGGAGGAATTGAGACGACTCGGTGGAATGTTTAATGTGACAACACATGATATTAATGATCATGGTACTGAGAATGGTAAAGAATTGAGACTGCATGGCAGTGATGCGATTGTCATTATAAAATATGGTGTTGATCCAACGACTGAAAGGAGGAGAATCCTCAAGCATGCACATAAGAGAGCTGTTGATCGAGCATGGGAGAATGAGAAGACAATTATAGCAAGTGGTGCTGAGGGTAGTGTGAGTTGGACGGAGGATGAGAAAGAGGAACTACTACAGAATGGAGAGGTCGAGCATTACGACGGTGTCGATATCCATAGTATCCATAAATATCCACAATTAGCCGACGATCCTTCCAATGTTGTCTTCCAACGAAGCTCAAAAACACACTGACGACGGGGTAATAGTGATACTGAAGGTATCGTTAAACAAAAAGGTAAACGACAACGACAAAATCAACATCAGCAACAACAGTAAAAGCGCAAGTAGAAATTAACAAATTAATGATTATTAAAAAATTAATTAAATACTAAAAAAAATTGTCCCACCATGTGAAAAAAAATTATCAAGCATTTTCCCTAATTTTAGGGTTAATGTGGATGAAAAAATGTTGTGAATTGGGATTAGAAAATGAAAGTGCTGATTATTATTAAATTTTTAACTTTCGAAGTTCAAATTTTTAACTTTCAAAGTTCAAATTTTTAACTTTCGAAGTTCGAATTTTTAACTTTCGAAATTCGAATTTTTAACTTTCGAAGTTCGAATTTTTAACTTTCGAAATTCGAATTTTTAACTTTCGAAATTTGGATTTTTGACTTTCGAAATTTGGATTTTTGACTTTCGAAATTCGAAGTTGTAACTTTCTATCATAATCAGCACATTCATTTTCAAAATCCAATAAAATAAACAAAATATTGATAATTTTTTGTAAGAGGTAAAAATGAAAAATTAATTAATACATTACAATTGATGGACTGAATTTTTTTAAATAAAAACAAATTCATTAAAAAAATTTGCATAGGAAACCAACACAAATAAAACAACAACATAAATACATAACTAAGCATAATAAACAATGTAATGAAAAAATTATCAAATCAATTGATAAGACATGAAAAAGTGAATATTTTTGTAAGAAGTCGATAAAAAAGAATGTAAAATTTTTCTTATTTTCTTCTGTTCTCTGTGGAGAGTTGAAAATGTGAGGAAAAAGTTTTAAAAATTATTTCAATTGGGAAGTTGAAATTTTGGGGCAGAAAGTATAAGTGGAATATTTTTGAGTAGTTTTATTGAGCTAGTCGAACTTTTTAACAAATTTAAATGAGAGATTTTGTAAAGAAATGGAATGAAATTAAAAATACATGAAGACTCTCTATTAATCCGAGTGGAAATGGATATAATTTGAGGATATTTAACTTTCGAAATTGAAATATTTTACTTTCAAAATTGAAATTTTCATCTTTCGAAAATAAAATTTTTAACTTTCGAAATTGAATCTTTTAACTTTCGAAATGGAGATTTTTACGTTTCCAAATTGAAAATTTTTACTTTCGAAATTGAAATTTTTAACTTTCGAAAATGAAATTTTCATTTTTCGAAAATAAAATTTTTAACTTTCGAAATTGAAATTTTTAACTTTCGAAATTGAAATTTTTAACTTTCGAAATTGAATCTTTTAACTTTCGAAATTGAAATTTTTAACTTTCGAAATTGAAACTTCTAACTTTCAAAAATGAAATTTTTAACTTTCGAAGTTGAAATTTTTAACTTTCGAAATTGAAATTTTCATCTTTCGAAAATAAAATTTTTAACTTTCGAAATTGAAATTTTTAACTTTCGAAAATTCAAAAATCTTCTAAATATTTCTCACTTTGTCCTATCGGAATGTTTATTTCATTATTTTTTAAACGTGCCATGTAAATAATAATTTAAAACTTCATTGATTACGGCTTAACATGACGGCAATGTAGAATGAAATAGAAAATTTAAAAAAAATTAAAAATTCCTTTTTCATGAAAAAAGGAGGATAAAATAAAATCAGACAGCAATTGTGTCCAGATAAGTAAGTTGTATAGAAATTTCTAGAATAAAAAATAAGAAAAAAAAACTTTTTGTATAAATAAAAAAAACTAGTGGCGGATATAGAATCAACAAATTGATTGATAGATGCTTTAAAGTTAGGGCCTAAGTCGATGATCGAAAATGGAAAACAAGAAGTATTTTTCCTCGCAATATTCTCTCCTTTTGTTATAATTTTTACCTTCATTTTTGGCTTCTCAGAAACTCATAGAGCTTAATCGCATCTTCTAGTGCATCCATACAAATTTTGCATACAATAAAATCCCTTCTAAATCTCAAATTTTCTCTACAAAAAAAAGATGATGAAAAATAGATGAAAATATTTAACTAATTATCATGTCATTACTATAAGCCACATACATTTTCAATCTCATTCATAATAGACATCAGTCAATAATAAAGACGATAAAATCAATGGAAAAAAGGATGTAGAATAGTTTGAGTGAGTTGATCTAAAGGCAGGGTGTGTGTTCTTTTTGATGGACTAACTTAGGGACGTAACAGGATAGTTCTAGGTACCAACCTAGTAAACACTAAGCCTCAAATCAGTATTTACAGTTAAAACATACTCAATTGATCACAGACACCTAACCACATAAGATCTTTACATCAAAAAGACAACTACCCTTCCTCTAATCAACTGCTAGTTTGTAGAACCCAAGCAAAACAGAAAAAATAGATTGAACCGCAAAACTAGTAAAAAAGTGAGCATCCATGTCTTTCCTTTTAACAGGGTAACTCTATCTCTTTCGCTCTTTAGCTCTCCTTAATATACCTTTCTCTTTCAATCACAGATTTAAAATTGCTTAAGAATCAAGATAAGATAAGAAAAGCAGTAAGAAATGTAGAATTTGAAATTTTACTTGACATGGGTGGTTGACATTGTCATCGGGGTCTGGTTTTTTGGGTATATTCTGTTATGTATGACCTAAAGTACACTCCTGAGTGTATGAATTGAAAAACATCCTGATGATAATACCAACTACCTGTGAATAGTAAAAAACAATGTAAAAATAGATCTAAAATATCAACAAAAATTTCAATCTAAAATCTGCAAAAAAACAAAAAACATTTAAAATAGATGACAAAAAAACATTATTTTTTATGAAAATTTTCTCTCCATTTTTTTATTGACAAACTTGTAAAAAAAGAGAGATCGAATGAAATAAAACAAGCATAATTTATCAACCACTGGTTAAGGTTAACGAGCATAAATGCAATAAGATTAAGTTTTACCATAAATGTGAAATAAATGACAGAAAAAATGTAGAATAGAAAATGAATCGTCGAAACTAGAACAGAAGCATTAAGCATTTTTATAGTAAACACACAAAAACACATGTCCATGTAGAAACGAAGCTGAAATAAATCCATAGAATTACCTACCAAAATTCCTAACTTAGAATGAAGAATATGAAAAAGATATCGTTAAAGTTTGTAAGGAGTTTGTAAAGTTTATTGGAGTGATTGTGGAGTTGAGAGGGTTGTGGACCTTAAATTGCTATAAATTGAGAATCTGTGCTGAATTTGCCATGATTTTTGGTACTTTTGGGCAACTTACAACCAAAAAGATGTTCATCCGCTCAGTTTTGACTTTACTAGTGCCCATTTCAAAAGTTTGCCAAGGTTTGGACAGAATCTGGGTCTAAAATGGACATGGAAGCTTGTTGTAGAGAAAAAGGTTGGTTATCAAACTCAAAATACCAATTTTTAAGACTTTTTGCGGATTACTGGAATTAATTTACAATTTTTCAAGTCCATTAAGCTTAGAATGAGCCATTAAGTCCATTAATCCAACCTTACAGCAGCAATTTAAGGTTCTCAACCCAAACAACCCCAAAATCCCTAAGAATAAAGCGCTTGAATTATTTTTTAAGAAGCTTTCTATCGCTTTCTCTCTATTTTTCTACAACTTCTCTATCTTTAAGTCTTTTGCAATGTTTCAAAAATTATTTGTGATTTTTGAATAATTTGATGAACAAAATATTGATGAAATTTGGTAGAAGCTATCATTTGGGTTTAGTTTCTTAAGAATACTTTAGACTAAGTTCAGTTCTAGTGAATTCCCATGAAACCAAACCCATTTGACTCCCAACTACGTTCAAAAAAAACTATTTGCATTTTTAATTTAAATTCTTTCTTAAAAACTGAAAAGAAAAAAAATCGAATAGAACTATTGAAATTGACTATACTATGACGCAAGCAATATTAATTAAAAATAATTAAAAGTTTTATCATAGAAATATTTTATGATTAATAAAATGTAAAAAAGGAACTAAAATGATGAAAATTGAATCTCTTTCATTAAATTTTGTTGAATATTTATCGAATGGAAATAAAAAATTTAAAAAGTTGACGGTTTCAAGGGAGAATTTAAAAATCTCCAATTTCGAATTTTTAAGAAGTTTAAATTT
Organism: Chironomus tentans; assembly: GCA_963573255.1. Lineage (NCBI taxonomy): Eukaryota > Metazoa > Arthropoda > Insecta > Diptera > Chironomidae > Chironomus > Chironomus tentans. The sequence continues at coordinate 2,273,188 of OY754305.1, forward strand.
AATTTTTGAAATTTTTAAAAATTAAAAAAAAATTAGTTTTTTAAATTAAAATTTTCTTAGTTTTTTTAAAAATTGAAAAAATTTAATTTTTTAAAAATTGAAAAAAAAAATTATTTTTTTAATAATTAAAAAAAATTATTTTTTAAAAATTGAAATTTTTTTTAATTTTTTAAAATCGAAAAAAAAATTAGTTTTTTAAAAATCGAAAAAAATTAGCTTTTTAATACCAAATTTTTTTTAGTTTTTTTTAAAAAAAACTTTGACCCCTTGAAACCCAACTTTAATCCTCAAAAAAAAACATCCAGAATTGAAAATTTCTGTTGCGCTTTTACCATTCGTCTGTGATTTAAGTTTTCATTCATTATAAAATTTCAAAATGAAAAAAAATCTAAAAAATTGTAATTAATCATTTAAAATTTAAGAAAAAAATTGTGAAATATAAAAAATCAATTTTCTTTTAAGGCAAAAAGTGAAGCAATTTAAGCGAAATTTCTGTTTTCGTTTTATTGCAAAAAATGTAATTAAAATTTTTTTCGAGGTTAAAAAATTGTAAATTAAAGATTTAATTTAAGTAAAAAGGTAAAAAATTGTGGTGAAAAAAATTACTTTTTGATATCAAAGATGAAAAAATTAAAAAGAAAAAATGTTCATTTGATGATTGCATTGTAGTCCATAAAAATAATTATAAACATAATAATAATAATGAATAAAAATATTTGTAATCATTAAATTGAAAAATGACACAAAAGAAAATGTCATGAAAAAAATTCTACAACTTATTTTAGCAATGGAAAATAAAATGATGAAAAAATTTGTAAATATAGAAAAACAAGAAATGAAAAAATAAAGAAAAAAAAATTAAAAAATTGAAGCTTTTCAAAAAAAATTTATATTTATTTTTATTTACAGAGAAGGGGTCATTCACTTATGACGTCCATCAAAAAATGGGATTTTTAGACCCCCCTTCCCCCCCTTGTCACAAAATTTCAATTCAAAAAAATTTCTTTAATTTAAAGTGTCACAAAATTTCAGACCCCCCCCCCTCCCCTCTAAATCATGGACTTCATAAGTGAATGACCCCGAAAAACATATCAATTTTATTTTTTGAGTCCCAATATTTTATTCATACTAATTTGAAATGATTTCATAAATTTATTGTGAATAGAAAATTTAGATAATCTTAATTAGTAAATGATTTACAAACAAAATGTTTTATTCAAAATATGACACATTAAAATGTAATCATTTATAAATATATTAAATGCGTGGAAAAATGTATGACAGATCATGAGACAACCAAAGATGGGATACGCTGAATAATTATTCAAAAATCTATTTGTGTGTGGCTGAACAAATTAGCCCCGTCCACTTAGTCTTCCCTGTATCAACATAGAAGCTCAAGTTTTTGTTTTCATTACATTTTTTTTAAACTAACAAAAAATATTTCCCTTAGAACAAAATTTAAAATAACAGATTAGTATCCCTCAATTTTATTATGAAGTCATATAAATAATAGAAAAAAATTTGTTCAAATTTGTCAGCCCATCACGTTAAGCCAGTGTTTCTCAAACTTTTTCGGCTCGCGGCACACTAGTCGCCATTTTGAAGATTTTGCGGCACACTAGAGTCCCAAAAATTAATATTTGAACCTTATTTTAGTTGGAAAAGTGGTCGAGGTCTATCTAGTAGAATTTTGGAACCCATAAATCTATAAAGACATTCCTGGATTGGAAAACTAGAGAAAATTTTGTGAAAATCAAGGAAAATTTCAATTTCAGAAAAATTTCGCGGCACACCTGAGAAACTCTCACGGCACACTAGTGTACCGCGGCACATAGTTTGAGAACCACTGCGTTAAGCAAATAAAAAATTATTTTTTAGAAAAAGACTAATTTTTATCCTCAGATATATTCATTTAATAAGGAATAAAGTAAATTTTTGTATTTAAAAATGAAGATATCCACCTCATTTGTCTATGCATCAATATTACTAATTTTTGCTTCCACGATTATATCAGGTTAGTTAAAACATTTATTATTTTTGAAAAATTAAATATTACTCATTCAACAGGACAACTTAAAGCAGTTTATAAAAATGGTCAGCGACATAAATTATTTGAAATAGGAAAGCATCTGTTATTAACATGCAAAGCACCTGACACCACAAAAATTGTTTGGTAAATTTTATTGATTAATTATTTACATTTACTAATTTGTTCATTTACTCAAAATTAGGAAAAAAGGGAACCAAAATATCAGTGAAATTGAGTTATTGAAAGGTCGTTACCAAAATTTAGAAAAAGAAGGACGATTTATTATTGAAAGAACTCATTTGCTTGATGCTGGAAATTACTCATGCAACGTTGATAGTGAGTCACAAATATTCTACGTTTCTGGTGAGTTAAAAATATTATTTCAAGATTTAAAAAAATTAAACTTTCTTTTAGCAAGAATTTTAGTTAAAATTCCAAAAAATATTTATGCCATTGAGGGTGACAAGCTGGAAATAAATTGTTTTGTTAAAGGATTCAACGCTGAAATTTCATGGCACTACAGTGAGTTAATATTATTTTCACAAAAAAAACCAACAAATATTTAAATAATTTTCAAATTTTCAGGCAACGGAACTGACAACTTAGTTGAGATCACAACCGAAAATGACCGAATCAAAATTGAGGAAAAAAGAGACGACGAAACCGACATGGTTGAGTCATCAAAATTGATAATTGATCATGTGCTTCTCACTGACAAAGGAACTTACTACTGTAACGGATCTAATCAGTTCATGAACAGTGCCGGTGTTGAACCTGCATCATCAGACATAAAAGTATACGTTATACCAAGACACTTATTTCCTATTATATCCTGTATTGTTATTGGAATTTTGAACATTGTAACATTTGCACTGTTATTAACATATAAAAAGTAAAATTAATAATATCAATAAAATAATTTTATTATCAAAAATATCCACAATATTTACATCTATTCTAAAGGTTCATCATCAAATTCAATATTTTTAGGCAACCTTCCCTCCTTCCTTGCCATCTCAACATTCGCAAAATATTCCTTAAATGACACATAAGGCCTCGTCTGCTTCTCACCAGCTCCATAATTCACACTCGTATTTGTTGATGAATATGACGTGATTGTTCCAATTTGACTGCCTGAAATGGTCGACGATGCTGTTGAATGTTTGCTATTCTCAATCGAATTAGGCATTGGAAATGAAAAGTTCCTGATCAGCAGCGTCATATCCTCACGAGAATCAAATGAACAATCAATTCCATTAACCTTTGACTTCATGTACAGGTCATGATGCAGTTGGGCAAGAATATTTGTGACACTTTGAGCAACACCGACCAATGTGCTTTGTTTATTGAATTGCTGGACGCAGATTTGGACAAGTTCCTTGTTGACAATGTTTAAGTCATTTGAAAATAGCTGCGACAACACTTTACACATTCCACCAGACAGCAGCATCAAGAACCTAACAGAATCATCTAGAGAAATTGGTCCAATAATCTCTGGATAGCTGGATATGACTTCACCAGATGACTGTGAAAATAATTCAGAATCTTTATATCCACCTTTACCCAAATAATTTCCAATACATCTGGTTGTTGGAAGTGATGACTGCAATGATGACATGTCCAGTCCCAAATTGTACAATCTGACAAACTCATCCTCATTAAGTAAATTATGATCGACTGTGACTTGAACGACTCTCAGCACGTCATCATTTCTGCTGTCATTTTTGACTATTAAGGCACGACAAACTCCCAAATTAGCTATGAACAACTTCTTATTTGTTATCAATGCAATCAAAACTGACGATCCAATTGACAATTCTTTGGTGATCACGTTCAATCGATTTAGGACATCCTGATACTTTTGTGATATTTCATATTGACTCAAATCTAAGATTTGATACTGTAGCTGCTGCTTTGTGGCTAATAAGTTGTCAATTGTAGTGTTGTAGCCTTTTTCAGCGGATATGAAGGTTTGCCTTAATAAATCTTTGATTTCTTCGTCTGGCTTTCCAACTTGATTTAGTTGACCACCAAGAAGGATGTCGGCAGTCATTCTTGATAAGGCAAAGTCACTGATGTTGGCACCATTGATTCCTGTGCAGATTGAATATAGGAAGCTAGAAGAGATTGTTGAGATCATTAGTTTTTGAAATTAGGAACTTAATGAGTTACTTTTCTAGTATTGATGGTGAATGACCTGATACATGCAGACTGACATGAAGTCTGGGATCTACAACTTACTTCTCTGTATCATAAGAACAATAACACTTCTTTTCATAATTTATGTGCATTTCTTTCATTCGGCCGTCTTTGGAATACACTTGATTTATGACACTTCCACATCCAGTAAGTGGGCAGATTGGCAAGTCGTCTGTCCAGTTCCTTAAAACGTCTTGAAACTTCTCGTTGTTCATTTTTTAATAATTTTTTTTAGAAATTTTTATTTTTAGTGTTTTTGTTTTGATTTGTGGGTGACTCAAAGAAGTTGAAGCCCCAGATTTAAAATTTTGGAAACCGTTATTTTTGAGAAGATTTATAATGTTAAATGAAAAGTATTTTTGAGGAATAAGTGCTTAATTTTCATTCATTTGAACTGATCGTGTCCTTTAGAACAGATCGTGTCCTTTCAAACTGATCTTGTCCTTTTGAACTGATAGTATCCTTTCAAACTAATGGTGTCCTTTCATACTGATCTTGACCTTTCAAACTGATCTTGTCCTTTTGAACTGATTGTGTCCTTTCAAACTGATCTTGTTCTTTTGAACTGATCGTGTCTTTTCATACTGATCTTGTCCTTTGGAACTGATCGTGTCCTTTCAAACTGATCGTGTCCTTTTAAACTGATCTTGTCCTTTCAAACTGATCTTGTCCTTTAGAACTGATCGTGTCCTTTCAAACAAATCTCGTCCTCTTGAACATATCGTGTTCTTTTGAACAGATCTCGTCCCATTAAACTAATCTTGTCCTTCCTGAAAATTTTATATTTTAAAAAATTCAAAGATCAATAATTAATACTCTGTTTCTTAAATTTTCTTTATTAATTCATGTTTTATCATTCATAATTAATATTTTTGATTAGTGAATTACTTTGCTTTTCTTAATTCTTACAGTAGCAGTGAACAAACTAAATGATTTTTTAATGAAAAATTATCAACAACTATTGAAATGTTAAAGAAAATAAACACAAATAAGAACATGCGGAACTAGCACCACCCGAATAATTTTTGTCTTACAATAGTTTAAGTTTTTGGTAACAATTCGGGCAATTTTTTATAATTTGATCGTTTACTGTGAGTTTTTAAGTCAAATTTTTTTACCAACTTTTTTATTTAATTCAAAAACTTAAAATTTTAATTTCATTTTTTTCAAAAAATTTTAACTTTCAATTTTTCTAAATAATATTTTATTATGTTTTTTCAACCATTTTAAGTTATATTAAATAGTCATTATGGGGATGTGAATAGTTATAAATATGAATATAGAATACAACGTTTTTGACTCTCTTAAATTAGAATGAGAAAAAGGGAAAGTAATTGCAAGGGATGGACAATTTTTAATTCAAAATTTTAGCTTTTGTTGCATTTTATTTGTCTTTTTTGAGATATTTAAATTTTTCGGATCTGAACGGCACTTATGACTATTATTAGGTGTTGTGATGATTAAGTTTTGATTCAGGCCTTTAAAAACAATTTACTTTGAACCAAAAAGTTACCATCCCTTGCAAGAATAACAAGGAAGAAATTTGCTATAAATTACGGCAAGTTTTGAATATTTTTGTCTATTTTGCTTTAACTTTGAGGTTATTTTTTTCCAAAATTTGACAAATTTCAAATTGAGCAAAATAGCTTCAAAAATGCCCAACCCTTGACTTACAATATGTTTAGTGCAAATGGCGCAAAAATTAATTTAATCACGTATTTATTAAATTGAAGTTTTGAATCTTCTCAAACAACATTTTTTTAATCCTCTTAATCCTCCTAATTTATTTACTTGCGTTGACGAACATCCGAGTCTTTGTTGAAATCATTTTTCCTAAAATGAGAATATTGCCAAAGTTTTGGGAGACGGCAAGAGATTTAAAAATATCATTTGAGTCTATTTTTTCGTGAATTTTTGGAAATTTTGAATGAAATTTTATTAATAAACTTACTGATCTGGGCTCTGGTCGGTGTCACTAGAATGGGAAATGGAAAATTAGAGTTTGGTAAAATTTCATTATTCAGTTCATCCGTCAGTCCGTCAACCAAGTCCTTTTACAACATCAATCTTACCTTTCATCGAGATCAGTTTTGTTGCGTCTCTTTTCATAAATAAGAATAATTGCACAAAGGATGAAAACTTCCGCACAAATTCCAAGGAATGGCCACAAAGCTGCTAATTTTCCCTTAATACGAACAAGTCCATCTGATGATGCTGGTTCAACACCGGCACTGGCCATAATCTGATTAGATCCATTACAGTAGTAAGTTCCTTTGTCAGTGAGAAGCACATGATCAATTATCAATTTTGATGACTCAACGTTGTCGCTGTCGTCGTCTTTTTTTTCCTCAATTTTGATTCGGTCATTTTCGGATGTGATCTCAACTAAGTTGTCAGTTCCGTTGCCTGAAAATTTGAAAATTATTTAAATATTTGTTGGTTTTTTTGTGAAAATAATATTAACTCACTGTAGTGCCATGAAATTTCAGCGTTCGATCCTTTGACAATGCAATTTATTTCCAGCTTGTCACCCTCAACAACATAAGTATTTTCGGGAATTTTAACTAAAATTCTTGCTGTAAAATAATCAAAAAATTCAAACAAAAACTAGAAATCTTGAAACAATATTTTTAATTTACCAGAAACGTAGAACATTTTCGATTCACTATCAACGTTGCATGAGTAATTTCCAGCATCATCAACGTGAGCTCTTTCAATAAGGAATCGTCCTTCTTTTTCTAAAACGTGATAACGACCTTTCATGGAGTCAACTTCATTGACATTTTTTTCGTTTTTTTTCCTGTTAATTTTAAAATTGAGAATTTTCAAAATGAGATTAGCTTGTGGATATAATGGCAGTTCTAGAGGTGTTTATTAAGTGACGAAGTCACCAAATCAGGTTTGTGGCTCAGCTGAATTCAGCTTCAAAAAACATTTTTTGTTAAGTCTTGAAAAATTAATCAATTTCAAATTTACCAAACAATTTTTGTGGTGTCAGGTGCTTTGCATGCTAATGACAGTGGCTTTCCTATGTGAAATAATTTGTATTGCTGGCCATTTTCATAAACTGCTTCAAGTTCTCCTGTAAAAGTTAATGAATTGAAATTAATTAAATTTGAAGGATCAAAATATAAGCAATAATTTTTATTTTTGGGAGTTCTAAAAATATGAAAAAATTAAAATCTAAAATTGAACAAAAACTTTAAAAAAAATCAAGTCAACAATAAAAAAAAACTATTGCTCTATATAAAAAATTTGGACACAGGTTACAAGAAAATACAACAAAAACTTGCAAAAATCAACAAAAAATCGCACAACTACAAAAATCTACTTGCAAATTATAACAAAAAAGTGTTTTATGAATTTTTATGTTTTATGGAATGAACGATTGTTGGTTAATGTCATCGATAGGAGAGTTTAATACCACATTCCGTGGATACTTTAATTTAATTTCATTTTTTCATAGTCACATGTATTTTTTGGGCTAAAGGAGCAACGAATTTCAGGTCTAGTGTTTCAAAAGAATTTTGATCAGTATCCGCAAATCACCAATCATGGTCAATTCCCATAGCCAGTCCTTTTTAAAAAAAATCAATTCATATTTATTTTAATGAATTTTGTACATATTTTCATAATAATCCTGATTTTATGGAAGCTTCAAGTTTTGGACTTTTTTCCGTATGATCCAAGTTGTAATCCTGGCTGAGTAGCTCAAATTTTTATGGCAAAAACATATTTTAGTTTATCGCTGATTTATCCAGTTTATTAATATTTATTCATCACCAAACAGAAGTGGATCAGGAGCACACAGCAATGCCTTAAGCAGGTTGATAAATTTAGGATCTATTATGTCCTAATACAGTCCTTATTGTTTAGTATTTCAGTCTTACATATATGTTTATGATAACATAGTAATGCTAATAAATAAGCAATGACTCTATATATCCCTATACTATAGCCAATTTCTTCTCTATTTTAGCGCTAAATAACTTAAAAATTGAAATAAATAGGAGCATAAATTAAAAAGTAAATGAAACAAATAATGATTTTAGCATAAAGTAAAATTGAAATAATTAAAAAAATGAAATTTTAAAGTGAAGATCAAATTAAGAGAGTAAAGGAAAGAAGATTAGAAGAAATGTTCTTAGAGGGTACTCCATCTTGTGAACCTTTATATTTTTTAACAATTTTTATGTTTTGGCGCCAAAGCACGATCTCCTATATCCTGTTTTTTGGCTGGATCTCAAACTAGATCAGAATCTGTAGATACAGCAGAATTAGTTCCTGTATTTCTATTCATATTTATTGTAGAATGGTAGGTTACCCAAATAAGCCCCCAAACCCTAAAATTCAGTATTTTGAACCCAAGTTCACCCAAAATTTAACAGAGTACCCTCAAAGGAACAATTCTCTACGGGTGAGAGTTAAAATCATGCGAACCTTCGCGTCGTTGCTTTATGGTCGTCGTTGTATGTTCAGTTGTAAGCAAAATTTTTGGATCAGCCTCATGCATCGGACTTTGTTGGGTTGGAAGAACATGATTCTCATGTTTTTGGTATTTTGTGGGTTGTGATTTAAGAATAGAGTCATGGTAAGAGCTTCTGGGGTCAAGTATAGGATCATAGGGATTATTAAGGGGGTTTTCATGCTCATTATACGTAATGTTTCGTAAAACTTTTGGTTCATGGGAATGGGTCTTATGTTTGTTGTGTTTATGGCTGACTTCATGTTGTGGCTTATGTGTTGTTGATGTCACAGCTTCAGTAGTTGTTGTTGTAATAGTTGTCATAGCTTGTGTAGTTCGTATTACATCCTCAAATTCATCCGACACTTTTTCCATCGAATTATCTCTAAATTGCTCATAAGAGTCATCAAAATTTGACGAAAATAATCGATTTGATTCTGACACTTCCTCAACATACATCATCATTGTACTTTTTAAGGCATCATCACTAATTATTGGCGGCTCAAAGCTGACTCTTCTTATATCATCATCATATTCATCCTCTAAGCTTCCATTATCACTATCCAGTTCCACAATCACACTTTCAGCATCATGCACGTGTAGGACATGAGACTTTTCATGCTTTAAACTACATTTGTACTTCCCGCCGTGCATCTGTAAGGCATGCTTAACTTTTATAGTCGACTTGAAGAATCGACTGTTAGCAAATGGCTCGTCATGTTGGACATAACTGTAATCATCTTTGGAATGACGAATGAAGTGAAGCTGCTGAATAGGCTGATCGTCTTTGTGCCATTCTATTGGACCTTCCTCAAGGCACTGTATCCAAAATGGCTTTCCAACTGTCACATTTGTATCGCCGACGTAGACGACGGAGTATAAATTGTTGGGATTTTCCAGTTTGGCTGCATTTTTTGGGGGTTATTTTAAAGTTTTTTTTTTACAAAAGGGGAAGGTTAATGATGGTGAATTTGGAACTTCCAGGTGAATTTTTGGTATGTTAAGAGAATTTATTGTTAAATCAAGTCAAAGATTTTTGACCAAGAATATTAAACAGCAAAAAAAATATAAAAAATAACTGAATTTAATTAGCACCAATTTGAATTGTGAAGAAGTTTATTAAGTTCAAAACAGCCAATGTCATTCAATGGGATAAATATTTGCATAAATAATTCATAAAATGACGTCAAAAGAGTCATGATAATGAAGTGATTCAATAAAAATAGAGAAGTAAAAAGCTCATTCTGGTCGCTTTGTTGATTAATTTGCAAGTGAATTTGTGTTATGTGCTTGATAAAAAGCAGGAGTGTAGCCAGGGGGTCCAAATGGGTCCAAGATTGAAATTTGAATGGAAAATAAATTTATACTCCTCCAAAAAATTGAAAATTTAATATTTGGAAAAATATTTGGACCCCTCTTGAGAGATTGTACCTTCCTCAAGAGGTCAGACATCATCTCAAGATATAGGACCCCCTTTGAAAATTTTCAGGCTATGCCCTGCAAGTGAATTTGTGTATTGATGATAAAAAAGGTGTTTTTGTGAAGCTGTTGTTAAATTTAAATTTTGCATCCCACTATTATTTTTATTAAGATTAATTTCCATAATTTCACCTCACTTCAAGCTAAAAAAACAATTTTTTGAGTAAAATTGTAGTGACAGAAACCAATAGTGCTGATAATCCAACTACTCAATAGATATCACTAACCAACGACCCCCTTCTTATCCACACATTACTCCTCATTCCATTTATCTACACAAACACATCAAAGACTGAGTAAAAAATCGTAAACTGATAAGTCTTATGACTCCTCATAGTCACATAATCGCATGTAAATAAATGTTTTGTAAATAATCAGCAGTGCGGCAAGTGAAGACTAAGAAAATGAAGTTTGTAAGGTTGTGGTTGTTGCTATGATTTTACGATCGTTACGGAATGTCCAATGGTGACTTTATGAGAAATCTAGACTGTGAATTGACGTCAGAGGGTTTTTAGGTGCTAATTTTTTTTTTCAACAATGTTAAACAAATATTTTTTTTAGTAAAATGTCAAATCATTTGATGAGTTTTATATTTGATGAGAATATCAACTTTTATTTGCTGATTTAAAATATTAATTTTTTGTAATATAAGATAAGTTAAGTTGATTTTATATGAAAACTTGATCAAAATTCAAAAAAGTTTACTATAACGCCAGTCAAACTAGTAACAAGTCAATGAAAAATGAGACGAACAAGTCAAGAATAAATGTGAGAAATGAGAATTAAAATAAATAATATCAAGAAGACAAGATAATCAGCATTATGAGCTTCTCGTTAATTAGGCTAATGGATTATTTACAGAAAATCTCAAATCATTTACTACAGAATTTTGTTTATTTGTTTTATTTTTTTAGGGAGAATAAATTTTTGTTTTTGTAAAATTGAATTTTAGGTCAACTATCTTAAAAATGAGACTTAATCCTAGTAAAACCTCATAAATTGTAACTCTAACTTCATGTTAACATTGTTGTAACAACTTTCACAATAACTCCTCAGACAAATGCACACAACATTTTTTCTTATCATCTCAAGTCTACACCAACAGCCTTGCTGGCGATAAAAAAGCAGTAATGAAGTAAAATTATCAAAATACAAATTGAATAAACCGTAAATCTGTCATATAAACCAGTAGTCTAATCAAGTCTTATCAGCATTAGTAACAGAATGTTGCAGTATTTTTTTGGATGGAATGTAATGTAATGAGGAAAAGTCAACAAAGAGAGAAGATGGAAAATAAGAGGAAGATAAAAAATATAGACTGTTTTGTGATTATCAACCAAGAATCATGAATTCTGGTCTCAATCATTCAAAAATTCAGCAATTTTTGAGGTGAAGATCGAGGTCATCTGCATAATTTTTCAGACAATTCTATCAAATATGACGTACAATTTCCTCTTTCAGACATCAAAAGAATCAAGCAAGAAAAGAGAAAACAAGTCTTTATGACATCATAATTTAAAGCTGATTCATCGGAATAATCTCAATGATTTTCGCATTTATTTAATATTGCACAATTTAACGATTTTTAAGAATTTTGATTTGTAAAAAAAATCGTAAAAAATCACGATTTTTACGATAGTGTCCAGGCCTTTACATAAACTGGCATGTTCAAGGCGAAATCAGGCACAATGCTGAATATTGATTTAATGGAAAGTTATTAGATCTTGATAACTTAACTGCAGTTATATGATTTTTTTTCGTAATTTAGAGAAAAATTGCTGACTAAAATAATAAATATAAGAGAAAAAATCCAAACGACCTAACTTGAACAGTTAGGAAATAAGTCTTAAAATATTGTCAATAATAGAAATTAAAGAAACATAACCATGGTGTAGAAACTCAAGATTACCTACCAAAAAATCCCTATAATTCATTAAAGTCTTATGCAAGGATCAGGGATGTATCCTGGAATTTTTTGAGGGGGTGGGGGTGGATTTTTGAAATCTCAAAAGTGGAAAATGTAAACTAAGTTGGTCCAAATTGACTTTTTATTGACCCCCCCCCTCCTAAATACGCCCCTGGCAAGGATGCAAAGTATCTCAGAAGGTTCTTTTGAATTCCAAAATAAATCGATAAATTTTTAAAAATTTATTTTTGCTTCTTTATTTGAGAGTTTTTAGGATTTTCAGCTATTAATCCAAAGTTTTCATTGCTTAAACATAACAAAAATTTCGTCCAGTGTTAAAATAAACTCCAAACCAAACCATAAGAAAGAATTTAATTAGAGTGTCCATAAAAAGCACAAAACAAGTCAAAAGAAAACTTTTATTCGTATTTGTTGTGCGCGAGAATTAAAAACAATAACAAAAAATTCTTCATTTTAACAATTTTTTTCCATAGAACAAGAAAAAAATGTGTAAAATTTTTTCATTCAATTCCAAAAAAATTGTAAAATGATTTATTTTGTTGTAAATATGAAAAAAAAATTTAAATAAAAAGCAAAAAAAAGAAGAATTCATAAAGCTAGCAAAGGGTGCAATATTCATTACCTGAAACAACTGTGAAGGCTAAAAATAGCATCGACAATAGATTGAGCGAATATTGAATTTTCTTCTCCATTTTGAAAATTGAAATTTTTTTTCTTTTCCTGTTTTTCTTCTTTTTTAAAATTTAAGAAAATTTAAATTTTTTGATTCACTTTTCTGAGAACTTCGGTGATTAATTGCCGCTTCGATTATTGTCACCTTCTGCTGTGCCTTTGTTGTGTCATTCACTTTAATATTATTTAATTTTTCACAATTTTTCAATAATTTTTAATTTTTTTTAAATATTTTCTTTAAAAACTCATCAAACTATTTCGTATCAATCTACACAAATTTTACAATAAAGCACTTTTTGACTGAAAATTTTAGATCCTCTTAAAATTTTTCTCTAAACCACAAAAAATAATTTTTTTCATTCAACCTTTTCCAATAAAAATGTTGAAAAATTCAAATGAAATTAATGAAATATTAGCAATGCGTTCTGCGATCTTAAATCCTAACAATTATTTGAAGACGATCTTTAAGTTTTCACGCAATTTTTGTGAAAAATTCCCACTTGAGTCAGATTTTTTCTCGTCTTTTTTTCACAAATGTCGCAGGGTTGAAATTTAATCGATATTAAGTTCTGGACATTTGTGAGGTTTTCTGTTGTAGTTCACATGATGGATGGTTTGAATATTTTATGGCCGTTAGATTGAAAGTAGCTAGATTTTGAAGTTTTCAAGGGTTTTACATTGCATTTAGCGGAGTTGTCTACTATACCTGAGGTCCTGAGTCAGGGACGTAGACAAAAAAATTTAGAGGGGAAGGGGGGGGGGGGGTTGATATGAATGGGCACCATATTTAAAGGAGTTTTGTGATTTTTTGCTCAAAACACCCTAGAAAATTTAAAAAAAAATCTGTGAAGGTGATTGACCCCCTGGGACCAGTTTTTCGTCTTGGTATAACTCGAGGTATGGGGTATATCCTAGGGTATATACAAGAAATCGGTTCCTGAGTACCACTCTGGGTCTTTAGTTCTGAATTTAGATTCAAGCCTTCATTATTTTGTAAAAAATGTCCTAAACTTGGCATAAATTTATTAAATTCGTTTCACTTTAATCAATTTTCTCATTTTTACTGCCAAATAAATTTGATTTTTTGTTAAAATGAAAACTGAATTAATTTTCTGTACCTTAGTTTTGTGTTTTGGTAACAATGAATGTGGAAATATCAATTCTATCAGAAGAATTGCAAATGGATATGCAGCAAAGGACTACCAGTTTCCATTTGTAGCTGAATTGAAATTAAAATTTGAAAGTAAAAGACAAGGAATTTGTACCGGAAGTTTGGTGGCACCAAGATGGATTTTGACAGCAAAACACTGCCTTTTTGAGTAAATATGAATTTGGGTTTTTAAAATTTAGTACAGGGACGTAGTCAGGGAGATGAAGAGGTTATTTAAGGGTTAAAATCAAATTCGATTTGCTGGAACAAAATTTATATTTTTGGGGTCATTTCGGCATTCCATAAAAATGAAAAAAATATATAACTTTGGTCTGCAAAAAATTCCATTTTCTTCATTTCAGTATCGATGATCCAATAACAACTGTAACTGCAATCATGGGATCAATAAATAGAAAACTGAAAAATAATCAACAAATCAGAAGAGTCAGTAATGTCATCCGTATGAAGCAGATATCATTGGCTGATATAGCACTTGCAGAACTTGATGATGACTTTCATCTTAACAAATTTGTAAAAATAATTAAATTACCAAAAGGACAGAAATACACACCAGGATTGATGTTTGTTGGTGTTGGATGGGGAAGTAAGTAATTAAGCTAAGGCATGGATACTTTAAAATAACATTTGTATGCTGTATGCATTGACGTTGATGGAATGATATTTTTAAAGTGATCAAAATTAATTTAATTTTTTTGCACTTACACTAATTTGAGTTCCTTTTATTATAAACTTTAAAAATAGAAGTCAACAACCAGAAATATTCCGACGTACTTCAATATGCACACTTTCAAATTCACGGCTCAGAAGAATGCAAAAATGACGTTGGAATATGGAGCCAGTTTGCATTTTGCAGCAAAGGAATGGATACAAAATCTTCAATACTTGATGGTGATTCAGGTTAGTTTTTGGGCAATTTTCAGTGTAACTTTGTAAACAGAGGTTATTGAGCAATAACATTGTTAGACTTCAAGCCTTAAATCCACACCAAAAAGGAAAATATTCCTGAAAAAGGCAAAAAAGATATCTTGCCGTGACCAGGATTCGAACCTGGGTTACTACGGCCACAACGTAGGGTCCTAACCACTAGACGATCACGGCTGACCATTGCATGATATCTTAGTTGTTATTCGTTTTGGATTTTTGCTTTATTTTAACTTTAAACATGCAAAAGAAATGTGGAAAGAAAAAGAGAAGAAAAAATTGTTGAACCAGTTTTTTATGGCTTTTAAATAAGTGTGAATAATTAACGAATTATTGAACAAAAATTACTTTAGTGGAACAACTGTAGCGTGAGATGACGAAAAAAATAAATAATGCTGATATGCTATTAATAGACCTGAGCTAGGAGATTAATATAAAACAAGAATTAAAATTTTGAGAAACATGTTGACAAGTGCTTAACTCTCATTTGGATAGGTGGACCAGCTGTAATCTATGACAGACATAATCAGCCTGTTCTCATTGGAATAAATGTTGCGACAAAGCAAGATAGTTATGGGAATATCCTATGGCAATTAACAACCAAAGTTGATCCATATTTATCCTGGATTAATAAGCACATCAGTGAATCCTAAAAGTAAAGTCTAGTCTTGGTCTCGGTTTCAATTTCATTCAAAATTCAATAAATTTACACAATTCAATTTTTTTTCAACACTTAATTTTTCAAATTTTTATTATTTTTCATTTAAATTTTTTAATTATTTTTTATACAATTTACAGCAAATTTGATTTACAAATAATTATTTTTTTGAGTTAAATTTTAGACTTTAATAATTTTTATTTCTATAAATTTTGCTTGTCGACATAATTGTCGCATTTTGGGAAGAGAATTTTTCATTATGCAAATTAATAAAAATTTTCTTAATCAATAAATTTTAATCTAATAATCAATTTAATATCAATTTTAATTCATATTTAAAAATTTAATATATATTTTTTGTACAACATTTTTATGGTCAGTGCTAGTTGGCACATGTGAATTGAGCATTTTTGACATAAAAATTAATGCAAATTGTGCTTCCGCGCTGTTGAACAACAGCAAAAGGATGAAAGGATCACACGCAGAAGTTGGATTTTGTGATAAACATACACAAAGACATAGTTGGGAACCAAGAATCAAAACAAAAATGACCTTCGTTTCCCTGAAGCTGATTATCATTTTTTGTCAATATCCAGTTTTGATTTGTTGTCCAAAGATGATGTCACCATGCTGCCACCATTCCCGGGGTACATTTTGTCTAAATGCTTTATTGATTCGTTTAAATAGTTCTGGAATTATTTGAAATTTAAAATTAACAAATTGGAAGCTAGTCGGATAATCGAGACAGACTCTAGTCGGATAATCGAGACAGACTCTAGTCTGATAATCGAGTCAAAATAATAAATACTCACTTGAATAGCCGTAAGAGCAGCAACAATGGCAGGTGAACCAAAACCATGAGTAATTAGTGAAAAGTGAGTCAAGTGTCTTTGTATTGATCCGTCCAAAATATGTTGTGGCCTTGTGTTGCACAGTGGAGATCTGTCTTGATTCAAGAGATCCATCAATTCCTTTGTGACCTAAAATTGTTTTAGAAATGCATAATTTAGTCAAAATTTCCTTAAACTCTGAATGTCCCCAACTCACCTGTTTAGTATTCAACAGGTGTTCCTTCCTCTTATAAGAATCATGAGGCTGCTCAGTGTGTGGTCGTGTGAGATACTCAGCAACTTGTCGTGCAGGAAATTCAGTCTCACAAACGTAACCGAAGTCTCTGGCTAAGTGAATGGCTTCACCCTCAACAAGTGATGTTAAAAGTGTCACATTTGCAGCTTTTCGTCTTCCAGCTGGCAAATTAAGGCCGATTTTCTCTAGTTTCTCACGTAACAGACGACCGCCATTCTTGCTTTTGGCACGACGAAGAACACCGCCTAGTAAACTTGCGTTAAGGCTGGGAAAAATTGTTTAACATTAAAATTTGAGTCAGAAATTCAAATAATTTTTTAAAATTTACCATTCAGGAGGCGAAAGTCGTCGTTGAACTTCAGCTACTGTAACCTAGAGGGCGGAAAAACACAAAAGGTTAATTCTCAAATCCAGATGTCGCGTTTCTCAACTACCTTGTATTTACTCGTACTCGACAATAGACTCAATCGACCAGGAACCGAACAGAAAACGTCACTCGGCGAGCCGACAATGTTGAGGGAAGTTTGATCTTTCTTAATGTCGGGAAAGAATGGCGGTGAATCTGAAAATAAGCAAAAAAAAAGAAAGAGAACAAATGTGCAGAAATTGCACAAGAAAAGGGGACATGATGAGTTAATGGCTACTTATGTATGTGTATGGTTGCAATTGTTTATGACTTTGTACATGAAAATTCATGTATGGCCATAAAATATACAAAAAAAAATATTTTAATTTTTTGAGGTAATTGAGAATGTGGAGGGAAAGTTATGAGGACTTTGGTTGTTGATGGGATTTTTTTGAGGTTAGAATTAAGAATTTTGAGGTAAGAATTGAGAATTTTGAGGTTAGAATTAAGAATTTTGAGGTAAGAATTGAGAATTTTGAGGTTAGAATTAAGAATTTTGAGGTAAGAATTGAGAATTTTGAGGTTAGAATTGAGAATTTTGAGGTTAGAATTGAGAATTTTGAGGTTATGTTGAAAATTTTGAGGTTAGAATTGAGAATTTTGAGGTAAGAATTGAGAATTTTGGGGTTAGAATTGAGAATTTTGAGGTAAGAATTGAGAATTTTGAGGTTATGTTGAAAATTTTGAGGTTAGAATTGAGAATTTTGAGGTTAGAATTGAGAATTTTGAGGTTAGAATTAAGAATTTTGAGGTTAGAATTGAGAATTTTGAGGTTATGTTGAAAATTTTGAGATTTCTTTAATACACGAGTCTGATTTAAGTACAACCTTGCTTGTTCCCAGTATACCCATCCATAACATCTATTTAGAACTAACTTCATATCTCCAAACCAGTACTCAACCATAAAATTGAAAATATTAAACTTGTAGTAAAATTCTTTCAATTAGAACTAATTGCTTAAGCATTGCTGCAACACTTAAAAAAATTAGCAAATTATCCGATCAGTGCTTCAGTTTTTATACATGATCATAGGCATGCTACAAGATATGTGTCCATTAAGCACCTAATGTTGCAGGCTATAATTTTGTTACTACAATGTTGGATGGAAATTTTTTATGAGGGTATTAAGGCACTGTAAGGATTGATTATAGTAAATTAAATTATTTATAAACTTTTGAAGATATGGATTCCAAATTTCTTGATCTGATGGACATGAACTTCTCAAAATTCATCACAAAAATATCCAAAATACTTCAAACCTAAAATTACATCAACAACCATCCCGCAACACGACACCAAAGTTTTTTAGGAGGTTGTATTTGATGAGATTATTAGCAAGGATCAGTTTCTCATATTTCTCGCACCTTTCTTTCCTTCTCTGTTTGCTGCTCATGAAAACAACAACAACAGAAAAAATTCTTTGTAAAGCTTCGAATTTCAATTTTTTTGTTGCTTTCACAATTTTTTTTTCTCTTCTTTTTCATCTTTACTTCTCATTTCTCATTACTTCTTTCTTTCTTGCATTTAATTCGCCGGTATGAGCGTGGAATAATGCATAAGTAAATGGAAAAAGGGGGCTGTGATGAAGGGAATGACGATGTTGAACTATTAAGCGACGGAAGGCAGTTAAAATTAATTTGTGAATGCTAATAAAAATATAGTTTGGTCTCCATTTAGTTTTTTAGCTTCTTTGATGCACGATTGAGATCTTTTTAATTGAAACTTGTACTTTGTGATGGAATTTTGAGTAGATTTCTGGTTTGTAAATCTGGAGCAGTTATTTGATGAATGAATTTTTGGGGTTCAATGATGAATGGGAAGATATAATGGATACAGTCTTTAAATTTGTACCTATTTATGGTATTTTTCATTTTTTGACAGACAAAACTAACAATTTCCTTAAATATTCTAAAAATATCCCTAAATATCCTCGAAATATCCCTAAATGTCCTCAAAATATCCCTAAATATCCCCAAATGTCCTCGTAATATTCCCAAATATCCTAAAAATATCCCTAAATATCCTCAAAATATCCCTAAATGTCCTCAAAATATCCCCACATAACCTCAAAAATATCCCCACATAACCTCAAAAATATCCCCAAATATCCCCAAAAAATATTTTATAAATATCTAAAAATTAACACTCACAATGAAACTCACTTTTCAATAAAGGCAAATCAGTCATGAATGTGGTCGCATTCTCATCACAAACTTGATTCTGTTCTTGATCATCGACTGCATTTTGTAGAGCCTGATGAAGTGAGAGTGGATCATGATCGTGTCCGCTAACGGGAGCTCCGAGACGTCCTGTTGCACCTGAGCTGGCAAGTGATGCTCCGTAGTCGCTGGTGCGACGGTCTGTGTATGCCATTGGAAAGCCGTGAGAGAGTTGAGTCTGGAAAAAATTGGATTTTTAATTCTAATCTTTAATTTCATACAAAATCCCTTTAAAACTCATCATAATCTACAATAATGTACAAAACTCTTTAAAACATTCATAATTTTCTAACATAATAAAGCAGCGAAGGGCAAAAATCTTCATGTTTTAGAATATTTGTGTAGAAAATTCTTCCGTACCCAACTTTAAAGGAATGTATTCTTGCGTCTATATAAACTTAGAAAATTCTTCTTTGCATAGCATTTGTAGCAACTTTTTTGAGAAACGTTGTTTTTGTACATGCAGTTTGAATTTTGAGGTTTTAAAATTGTAAATTTAGTATTATTGAGGAAAAGATGTGCCTTCATCAATTTTTGCAGCCATGCTTGACGTAAAACTGCTTCAATTGCCCAATAATGACCAAAAGTGCTACTTTATTGCTTTACTTTTCAAACTAGTAGCAAAAAAATTCCCAATAATTTTGAAAAATTCCAACTTTTTGTCTGCATGACCTCCATCATCTTAGCAATTAAATTCCTCAACAAACGCAAATTCACTCTTTATTCTCCCCCATCATTTTCATATTTTTCTCTCAAGCACAGAAAAAAAAACATTTTTTTAATCGAAAAATTATTAAAATGCGAGCATGAATAATAAAATTGGCAACAAGAATGAGAATGTTGACCATTGCTTCTGTATCTTCAAGCATTCCGCAGTCGTTTTTCTTGTGCTTGGTTTCAGGCGTGCACTCAGGGGGTTCAGTGGGTCAACCAACCCACGTTTCTATGGTGTTTTGAAATAATATCCCAAAAAGCTCCAAAATCTTCATTTTCCTTTACAACAAAACCCTAGCTACACCCCTGCTTAGCTCTAAATATAAAAATTTTCTTTCCGTTTATTTCTAAGGAATTTTGATTAACTTTGGTCGGATTTTTCTCATTTTGATTGAGATTAGAAGCATTTATTGATAATAAACTTTATGTGGATGATGAATTTTTAATAAATCTTGGAGGTCATGGATGACATGATGGATCAATATGAGACGTTACAAATGGAATTTTAGAAGAATTTTTTAAGCAAAATTGTCTGAATTTTGTTCTGCAGAAATATACCCAAAAAAATCAATCCTAGACAGATCTACCCCAAAAATTCGCCAAAATCCCTCAACAAGCTACTCACAACATGACATCCTTGAACGAGATCGACAGAATCACGATGAGATCGACCAGATAAGCTTAATTGTTCCTGAGAAGGACGACTTAAACCAGCTAATTGATTATAATGATGATGTAATGATGACGTGTGATGATGAAGTCCGGATGACAATGGCGTTTGACTGTATGGATCTGCTGCCGGACTCAAGTAGTCGAGACCGTGATGATTCTGGAATAAAGCCAATAAAATTTTTATAATCTTTGCAATCATTTTTTTCTCTTTTAAAATTCTTACTTGTTGTTGCTGCTGCGGCGGACTCTGATGTGTCGATGGATGATGAAAAGGAGGTGGAAAGTAGGGCGGTTGAAAGTCAGCGGGTTGATGCATGCCGGGACCATGCTGACTTGCTGACAGACCGCTTGATCGGCCTGTTCCACCAGCTGTGTGTGCTGAATATGCTGGACTTCCGCTACTTAATCCGATTCCGCCTCCGTGACTCGTTAAACGTTCCTTTGGAAGAGAAAACTTTTTTGAAAATTCTCGTCAATTTTTGGGGTATTTTTTAAATTAAAGACTGGGGAGATAGTTTTGTGGGTTGTAAGGAAGTCAAATCTACCTGAACCTCAATAACAGAAGACATATCAACATACGATAGCGCCATGCTTTTAAACGTTTCAAAAACTATTGACCTCAACTTATTCATACAAAAAACACAAATTGACACATCACAGATATTCCAATCGCTAATTAAAAATTACTTTACAATCGCCAGTGTCCAGAAAATATTCAAAATAGATGGAATAAAAAAATCTAATCGAAAATCGTAAATTAAGTATGACGCAGCGTCGACGAGTAATTATCTCATATTCCCGTTAATCTTTTTTGTTCCTTCTTCTTTTATTCCTATTCACTCAACAAATCCACTTTGATTCTTATTTTTGTTATTATTATTTTCGTCACTTTACGTCTTATGTATGTAAACATACAAAATGTATTCAAACAAGTCCATTTAATGCTGGAGTAGAATGATGATGATGAATGTTAAGCAAGTTGAGATGAATGAATGAAAGATTCATCAAAATCAGGTAAAAATGTGGAGATTTTTTGGATAACAACGCATTTTTTGCAAGATTTTTTAACAATTTTATTAGTTTTTTGCAATAAAAAGTTTAATTTTATAATTTTAAGTCTTGTTTACCCCCCACCCCCCCCTGGGTCCACTAGTTGCCACTACATACTTTAATACATGACTAATCAAATCGCATTACCCCAGACCCCCATTAAATGACAAATGCAGGGGAGAAAATCCTAAAAACCAAAAAATTCCAAAAAGAAAGTTGGCTCCAGTGAGGATCGAACTCACGACCTTCGCGTTATTAGCACGACGCTCTACCTGTTGAGCTATGGGGCCAGTTTATTTGTTGAAACGATTTTTGCCAGAGTTCCTTGATGGTTCTAAGTAGAATTTTCAGTATATTTATTTAAATGAAAGTCAAATATAGTAAAATTCAATTTTTGACAACTTCAGTGGCTTCTGAGCCATTTTTGAATGGCTGACTATTGACAATCTATCAGCACTAACATGCCAACTCTAAAACTATAAGCTTAGTCTTTAAATCATGACAAAGTATGAAAATCCACCAACAAATGAGAAAGTAAATTCTCTTTATTCTACACATAAAAAGAAAAAAAATGAAGATGATTAGCACAGCACGTGCATTGAATTATCGCAAAAATCACATCAACAAATAAGCTGGCCCCATAGCTCAACAGGTAGAGCGTCGTGCTAATAACGCGAAGGTCGTGAGTTCGATCCTCACTGGAGCCAACTTTCTTTTTGCATCTTTTGCTCCTAATATCAATGTTTGATTTTGTGGTTTCACTTTAAAACTAAACTGAGCTAGGCTTTCCTGGTTTCATGGCCTTGAAAATTTATTGGGATTAAAAAATCGCATAAGTGGATTAAATCCGAAAATAGAAGTAGATTTGGTGTCATTGGAGGTGCTCCTCTACCCTAAAATCACCAAAATGTGACAAAATTATCTACAAACTAGATATTCAGCTCGATTATGATTCTCAATACTCAAAAGCATGTTGCATCACAATTTATATCCAATATATCATCAAGATCCTCAAATCATCTCCCAAAACAGAACTTTTCTTGTACATGGCAATTAAAAAAAATTATTCTTTCTTCTTTTCTCTCATTTTTGGCTATTTTTCTTTTGTTATGCAAAAGTGTCAGGTTGAGATGATTTCTGTTCCTTCTTTTTTGTGGGACAATTCTTTATCATACAAAAAAAGTAACAGGCAGGAACATGTGGATGATGTTCATTTAAATTAGAATAATTTTTTAATTTGGTTGTAATCTGAGAAGATTTTTTTGTACATTTAACAAAAGCAATTTGTCTGAGAAATTCCTTCATTAACAGTAGCCACGATTTTAGAAGAATTACATGAGAAATTTAGCACTAACAAGATGTTCGGCGACAATCTGTGAAGATTTTTGTTTGGTGTGGAATTTTTTGGACAGGATTGGGATGTGGACGCAAAATTACAAAAATTTAACCTCAAACAATTAGAATTTTAATGGTTTTGGCGTCAAAATTGATATTCTAACCTAAAAGTTAACCTTTTTGGCAATTTTACTGGATTTTGGTACCAAAGTTCGAATATTAACCTCAAAATTAGAAATTCTTCATCCTCAAAACATCAATCCCAACTCTGACCACACCAGAAGAAGTAAATCTTACAAGACCATTAAGAACAGAAATATTTTTCTAAGTAAAATGAAACAAGATTTTAATTATAAAGATATGACACGACACAAATTTGCTGCTTAGATGATAAGAAGTGAGAATTTCGCATCCAGAGGAGTGAAAAATTTCAGCTCAGGTAAGCAATTTGAGACAAATTCTGGGAAAAATTTTCTTGAGAAATAGTTTTTTGTTTCGAATATGAAACCATTAAAAAAGAAGTAAATTTAAGACACGAGAAGTGTTGGATTCTTTAGGAAGTGGATTAATTTTGGAATTTAAACAAAATCATTTTAAAAAATTGAAAAATTTTATTAAGTTGAAATTTCTTAAAAATTTGAAAAATAATAAAAAATTGAATTTTTTTTAACAATTTCGAAAAATTGAATTTTTTTAAAAATTGTTGAATCTATAAAAAATATGATTATTTTTTTAAATAAAAAATAGAATTAATAATAGAAAAAAAATATAAAAATTGAAAAAAATTATTAAGTTGAATTTTTTTTTATAAAACTGACATTTTTATAAAAATTTGAAAAATAATAAAAAATTTAATTTTTTTTAAAAATTAAAAATTTTGAAAAATTGATTTTTTTAAAAAAATTGTTGAATCTATGAAACAGAGTTGTGTCATATCAAAAATCGACCGTTACAAGAAAATTTGAAAATTTAAAAAAATATTTTTCCGTTAAAACAGAAAAGTAATTAAAGCTTTAATTAAGCTTTGTGGATCACTTAAATGATTAAATTCACTAAATCTTTTCACTTTTTACACTTTATAGGTGTTGTGAACTTAGTTTGGTTCCTCAAAGTGATTAAAATACTAAATATTTTCAAGAAACAAAAAATGTCAACAAAAAAATTATCTAAAAAGTATTTTTTTGCGGAAAACTCTTTAATTTAGCTGAATTTCTGATTCCAAATCTGATTAACATACTTAGTTGATATTAGTTTTCATTTTAAGCTAGCTAATATCAATTAATGTTGTATATAATGATAAAATATGTGAATGAAAATTTTTCAATTTCAACGGTCGAATTAAATTTGAATTTTCGTAAAGTTTTTCGAATTTTTCGAAGACAATATCGAATTTTTTCGAAATGATATGACGCAAGTCTGCTATGAAAAATATGATTATTTTCTTAAATAAATAATAGAAATAATAATAGAAATTTTAAAGATTTTTTTTATTTATTTAAAAGAATATTAAGTTTAGAAATTCAGTATATGACTTATTTTATTATGAATCTCTCCACTTCCCAACGGTTCACATGAAACAGATGAAACTGAAACGTTTTTCTTCTTCATTTTCCTTCATTTCTCTCCTCTGAAGACACACAAATGTGAATATCGCATACGAACATAGGAAATGTAGTCGACGACATTCAGCAGAAATCGTTTCAACAAATAAGCTGGCCCCATAGCTCAACAGGTAGAGCGTCGTGCTAATAACGCGAAGGTCGTGAGTTCGATCCTCACTGGAGCCAACTTTCTTTTTTGCATTGAAAATACATTTTTTGGTTTTTTGAGGTTGAAATTTTTGGAATTTGGGGATGAAAATTTAGAATTTAAGTAATTTTATTGATTTTCAAATTTTTATTTTGAGTTTTAGTGTAGAAATTGTAATGAATCGTAATTTTTTCCACTTTTTATAAAAATTTGTTAAATTTTTGGTCAAAGTTATTGAAATTTTTAAGGTTTCTGCAAGGATTATGTTCATCAAAATTCATAAAAATTGACTCAATCTCTCACATTTTTCAACAATTTATCTATTTTATACAAGAATATTCCTAACAATAAATCAAAAAATCCTAACCTAAAATGTGAATTTTCCTCTAAAATTCCTCAATTTTTCTTCCATTCAGTCACACAACTTCTTTATCTTAATGTCCTCCAAACCAGCAATTTATTCCTTATCGACAGCACATTAAGATAAACAAAATTCAACACATTCATCCACAAATAACTGTCAAGAGTCGATGACAATAGAAGAGAGGTGAAAAGAGTCGCGATAAACTCAGTCAATGGAATTTCCTGAAATATTTTTTTTCTCCTTTCACTTTCCTGTTGCTATTTTTCACAGATTTTTACATCGTTAATGCTTGGAAAAATTTCCGTTGACCTTCAAATTTTTATAAATGGCAGTCAGGACTTCATGCTGAAATCCTTTTTACAATTTTATTTAGCAAAAAATAGAATTAATCGAATGGAAAAAGATTTTAAGCCCTCAAGGCATTCAAATCATATTCCTCCTATTTTTCAATTTCCATTCAACCAAAACTAGCAAATCAGCTATTAGAATTAAATAAATATGAAGTAGAGTGAACTCGCTTGAGGGCAGGGAACCCCTTGAAAAAAAATTATTTCGTAACTGAACTTTGTGCTATGTTTGAGATTTGGTTTGTTTACTTTTTACTGCGATTTTTTTTAAAACGGAAATTTAAGAGAAAAAATGAATTTTCGGTTATTTCCTGTGCGCAAACATGTGAATTGAGAGTTGTGTAAATTGAGATGAAAATTTTAAATATTGAAAGGATTTTTGTTGCAAAGTTTAAATTATTTTTACATTTTTAGTGATTTTAAATATAAAAAATTAAAATTAATATTATTAAATAAAAAAATTTAGTCTCTTATTCAGGGGCGTAGCCAGGATTTTTGAAGGAAGGGGGGGAAGGGGTGTCCAATTTTTTATTTTCAGAAAAATACCTGTAATATAACCTTTGTATTAAATTTTTGTTCATTTTTTAGACATTAAGATTGATTTTACGATTAGTCTTCATCATTTTTCTATAAAAACTTAATTTTTCGATTTTGAAGAAAAATAAAATTAAAAATTTGTATTGAATTTTGATCTCGAGAGCAGTGCCCCTAAGGACCTCCCCCCCCCCCCGGCTACGCCCCTGCTCTTATTTACAAAGTATTGAATTTTAAAAAAAATTTAAAGTTTTTAATAATTATTTTTTAATTTAAAAAAATGTTTTTAAACATAAAAATTTTTAAATTTTAATTTATAATAAAAATTTTCTAAACAAGTTTTTTGAATTTTTAAAAAAAGTTAAATTTTGAAAATAAAAGTTAGTTTTTCTGAATAAATTTTAAAAATTTAGTTTTAAAAAAAAACAATCTGAATTAAATACAATTTTTTATTTCAATTTTATATTTTAACACTTAATTTAAAATTGTATATTGTTAAGAATTCTAAATTTAGTTAAATATTGTTTTTATAAAAAATAGAAAAAATTTTTTTTCTAAACACAATTTTAGATATTTAAAATTTAATTAAATTTTATATTTTAACGCTTAATTTAAAATTGTATATTTTTAAGAATTTTAAATTTAACTAAAAATTGTTTTTAGAAATAATAGAAATTTTTTTTTCTAAAAACAATTTTAGATATTTAAAATTTAACTAAAGTCAAGAATTTTTTGAAACTCTTCTAAAATTGTACAGTTTTAAATTAATTTATTTTAATTTTTTCATTTATATCCAAACTTAATCGAGCTATTCAGCTACTAGTAACAATTCTTCAAGTTCCCTTTGTCTGCCTTTTCCTCTCAATTCTCCATTCTGTCAAATTCCATTCATTCAATAATAAACATTTTTATATTTCGAAAATTTTCAAATCTCCCAACTTAACATTATGAAGCTGTAATAATGGCAATAAAAGAGTAGAAAAGAATCATTGATAGTATTATAGCTCATAACACATATCTCGAGGCGCAATGGCAGCAATTGAGTTGAGAAGTAACAATGAATACAGATCGAAAGAGGAATAAAATGAATAATTATCATGTCTTGAAGCGAAATTAGATCATGATTGCCAAAAAAACCTCGACCGAGAATGATGATAGATGACAAAATAGAGGAACAAAATAGCTCACATTATAAAAATTAATTCTTAAAAAGGAATTTTTGAGATTCCAATGACGATGAAAATTCTGTTTGCTGACTTTCTTGTTGAGGGATGGAAAGAAAGTTTCTCGTGTGCATCTCCTTGATGTTATCGTAACCGAAAATTCTTTACGGAAATATTTTTATTTTCTTCAAACTTCGGTCTTTAAAAATGTTTTTGTGGAGGTTCAGAAAAGGGGGAATTTTAAGATGGTTTTTCAGATATTTACTTAAAATTTACTATACTCTTATGATTTTATTATTATATCGTTTAAGATTTTAAACTTATGATGAAGAAAAACACTAACCTTAGTCGGATAATCGAAATAAACACTAACCTTAGTCGGATAATCGAAATAAGCACAAAATGATTTTTTTCAATTAACTTCCTGTCAAAACAAATGGATTAAAATTTCCATAATTTTCTTACTCAACAGTCCTGTCAAACAAGTTCAACTTAATCTGTAAAGTCTTAAAATCCCAGCTAATACAAACTAGTAAAAGAGATTCCAAAAAGGGAACAAAAAGTCACAGCAAACCGAAAAGAAAGAATTATGAACCAATTTATTTATTTATTTACTATTCTCGCTGCTTTCGCTATTATCGCTTTCTTTTAATCACACATGAACTGACCACCGCGTTCTTATTATTCTTTTTTCTATTATTTCGATTATAACGTCTATGATCGAAATGATGATGATGATGATGGATAAACATACATAAAATGTAAAGTGGAATAGATTGCAAAGAAGTTCAGAGTCAAAAAAGAATGAAAAAGGTAAAATAAAGTAGCATGAAGATGATGAAAAGGAAGTTTTGAACTTGGATTGGTGTGGAAGGCTTGAAGGAGCATAAGTTGAATCAAATTTCAGTAAATATTGACCTAGAACAGAGATTCTAACCTCAAAATCCTGAAAGTAACCTCAAAATCCAGATTCTAACCTCAAATTCCTTTTTCTAACCTTAAAAATTATGATTCTAACCTCAAAATCCTGAATGTAAAGTCAAAATCCTAATTCTAACCTCAAAATCCTGAACTTAACTACAAAACTCGGCTAATGCTTACAAGATTCACCAATCAAAACCCAAACTGCATCCCAAATTCCCTTAAAATCTCAGCTAACCATCTCCCAAAAAAATCAGCTCGTCTTAATTTCTTGCCGTCAACATCACGTCAAATGTTATGAAATGCTCGTATTGATGAGATGGGCCGAGTCTCTTTATATGTAGAACACTCGTGTTTTGCCATTTATCTAGCGCTTCTGTTGAACCTGTTCACGAATCGAGTCATAAAGAAAGCGAAATAAAAACCAACAATTTTCAATCTTTCTATTATTATTATGATGTGTGTATATATTTGCGGATGAATGATAAATTGATCAGTTCATTGGCCGTTTGGTGGATTAAGGTGGATTGTGGATTAGATTTGAACTTCCGCGCTTAGATGGGATAAGGGCTTAATTATGGTGGATTCGATTAGATTTTGATTGGAATTGAATTTCAGGGGTTCTGAACTTTATTGAGGAATGCAGGGCTTCTAAATCTTTTTTGGGAAAAGGAAGGCATCCGAACTTTTAGGTCTTCTAAACATTTTCCAGGAATGTAGGGCTTTTTGATAATAAAAAATGTTTCGAAAAAATGCATGTCTTCTAAACCTTTTTGGTAAATTCAGGTCTTTCGAACCTTTTCCAAGAATGTGGGGCTTCTGAACATTTTTCCAGGTCCGCAGGTTTTCTGAACTTTTTAAACTACATGCTATATGACAATTGCTTCCATCATCTCGCACAGAAGACAGTCTCTTAAACATTTTGACTCAAAAAAAAAGAAATAAATCAATTGTGACACGAAAAAAATGAGAAGGAATGGACGTAAAAAAATGGAAAAAAAAGAATCTAAGCTGACTGTAATTTTCAAATTTAGTATGCAATTATCTGCATTCCACAATCATTTCCACTTATCTTGTACGTTTTTCTCTGTTTATGTCTGTTGGTGGGGCAACAGTAGCTGCGGCAATAATAACGCAAAAACAGTTTTGATGACCGACTCGCATAACGACAGGATTTTTTTCTTAAGAAAAAGGCACAGAATTGTCGGAATTTTGTGTAATTTATTTCGGCAGGGAAGAAAAAAAAATATTAAATTATGCAAATTTTGTCTTCGTTCCTTTTTTAGTCATCAGGCGAATGATAAAAACTTTTTTGAAATTTTTCAGACACAAAAATTATTTATTTTTTGCCTCTTTTGCTTCTATTTTCGCAAAAGTTCTTATTTTGACACTTTTGAAGTAAATTAAAATTTATTTTTGAGGCTGATCTCGTTTATTGTTTTCTTAGGGCTGGAAAATTTACATGAAAAATTGAATTTTAACTGTGGTGATGAACTTTGGGGATCATTTTTTGGGAGGATTGAATTTTAATAATTTTGATGATATTTAAATTGTGTTAGTGTTTAAGAATTGATGGTCAGGAATTGAATATTAGGACAATTTGTGAGTTTTAAGCAGTTTTTAATGGAATTCGTCACTCTAGGGATCATTTGCATGTTACGTAATGTAAGAAATTGCATTATCTGAATATTTTATCTCCTTCCGTACCTATTTTGTCCTTTTTTATCTCAATCTGTACCATTTTGTCCCCTTTCGATTCCAATTGACCCCTTCTGCTCCACTCTGTCCCCCCATTGACCCCCACTGATCCCTTCTATCTTCTTCCATAGTGAAATTTGTATTTAAATTATGAAAAATTTGTACAAAAACCTTAACAAAAAACAATCCACGGTAAAATTGCAAAAATCAACTTTAATTTTGAACCACTTTCTTCTAAAACTTCTCAACTTGCTTCATTCAAACAATATTTTTAACATTCAAATTTAAAATAAATAATTTTTTAATTTTTATACCGTTTCATAAATCATTTAAAACTCATTAACGCTCAATTTTTAACTTTTTTATGTTTCTTTGGTATTTTTCAATTTTTTTCAACACAAATATTATTCAACACTAATTAAATAATCACCAAAAACAATTTTTTTAATTTCAAAAATTTCAATTTTTCAACAATTCCCGTCCATTTTTCCGCACTCAAAAAACTGTCACCACTTTTTCTCTCGCCGAATTTTAGATGAAAACGCACGTGTGATGTTGACGAGACTAATGATCAGACTGCCTTTCGCATGTTAAACGAGAACTTTTTTCATGTTTTATTTTTTTTTCGCTATTCATCATGTATACACAATGTATGTATATTTATATAATATTTTGTGTATGCTCTCTGATATCTTTAATGAAATGTGTTGTGTTTGATGTCATGAATGAAATGGAAGAAAAGGGAAAGGAAGAAAAAAATTGGCTTCTGAGATGTGAAGAACGAAGTTGATGAAAGGCAATGGTGACATCTTGATGTCAAAATTTGGAGTTGAAGTGAGTAGGAAGGGGTTTGAAGGGCTTTTGGGTAGCAAAATTCATTTTTGTGATCATTTTTCTATTTTTTTGGAGATTTTCAACTAATCGTGTCCATTTTGAGCCTGGTTTCTCATTTTGTGTTTTACTATATCTAATCGTGTCCTTGTGAGTCTAACTTGAACTGAC
Organism: Chironomus tentans; assembly: GCA_963573255.1. Taxonomy (NCBI): domain Eukaryota; kingdom Metazoa; phylum Arthropoda; class Insecta; order Diptera; family Chironomidae; genus Chironomus; species Chironomus tentans. The sequence continues at coordinate 2,303,972 of OY754305.1, forward strand.
TATGTCCATTTTATCTAGCTTGAACTAATCGTGTCCTTTTGAGATTAACTTGAACTGATTATGTCTATTTTTATCTAGCTTGAACTAATCGTGTCCTTGTAAGTCTAACTTGAACTGACTATGTCCCATTTTATCTAGCTTGAACTAGTCGTGTCATTTTGAGCTTAACTTCAACTGACTATGTCAATTTTATCTAGCTTGAACTAATCGTGTCCTTTTGTGCTTAACTTGAACTAATCGTGTTCTTTCGAGTCATAATTGAACAAGTTGTTTCCCTTTGTGCTTTACTGTATCTAATAGTGTCCTAGTAAGTCTAACTTGAACTAATTGTATCCTTTTGATCTCTACTTGAACTAATCGTGTCCCTGTTTGCCTAACTTAAACTAATCGCGTCCTTTAGAGTATAAATTGAACTAAATATGTTCCACTAATGTTCATATCTGAAAAATTCCTGAAACATCTCACTCAAATCTATTATAAGTATTATCAAAAAATCTAATTTGATCTCCATTTCTTCGAATAGATCAATGTTATCGTGTCAAGTAAGCCATTTATCGTTCAAGTAGTGTACTAGTGATTAATTTTGATTCCACTTTGTAGATAACTTTGATTTTTTTTATCAACGAATGAAAATTCTTTCAGTTTATTTCAATATTTTGCAAAGAAATGAAGGTTTTTGTATTTCTGTTGCTGAATTTGTTCATAAATTCCTCAATATCTCTGGAAATTGAAAAAAATCCGAGTATAATTGGTGGCGAAAATGCAGACATTCGTGAATTTCCGTACATAGTTATGTTAATTTATGCCGGAACTAGAAGATGCGGTGGAAGCTTGATAAGTAAGAATTTTGTCCTCACAGCAGCTCATTGTGAATATCCAATCGACGGAACATTTCTTATTGAGTATGGATCAACATATTTGAAAATATCTGGAGAAGATGGAAAGTTTGGATATCCAGAACTTTTTATCAAACATGAACATTTTAGTGTTGAAAATCTTTTGCATGATATTGCATTGATTAAATTAAACAACTCAGCAGTCACAGGATTTCACAATGCATTCGCAAACCTCCCAGTTCCAGGTGCCATTTACTCAACAGGAACACCAGCAGTTGTGGTTGGTTGGGGAATTTGGAGTCATGATAATGACACAATTCCACCATTACAGAAACTTAATACAGAAATCTGGCATTTTAAAGATTGTCGATTGGTTTTCGAAGAAGATGGACTTCCTCAAGAAAATTTTGTACATCCAACAAATATTTGTGCTGCCGAGCCTGATTTTTCTAAAGCTCATTGTAGTGGGTGAGTAATTAATTTATGGTGATTTGCTTTTGGGGTTTTGTAACCCTAGGAAGGGTCATGTGGGGGGATAGGGACAGGGGGACATGTGACAATCTTGTAGAAACCATCAAAATTATAACACGAGGCCAACTAAGTTCTGTTTTGATTAAATATAGTGACTCCGGTGGTCCATTGCTAGTGAACGGTATTCAAGTAGGAATTGTGTCTTGGTCCATAAAGCCATGTACTATTGCTCAGTATCCAGGTAGATCTTTTCTAATTTATATATCAATAAATGTCATTAAAAATTTATTTTTTATTTTTTAGGAGTATATACAGCGGTTGCATCGTATGTTGATTGGATTAGTAAAAACTCAGGAATTAAGTTTGATATAAAAATGTCATTGGTTCAAAGATCTTAAAAACTTGTGAATAAAAGATATTTTTTTCAAATCTACTCATGCTATTCTACTCAATCTACTTGCCGTACTTACCCATTGAGCGCTAGTGTCGTTGAAAGGATTTTTGTCATACGAATTGATAACACAACGGAATGTCATGATGAATTGTTTTTCTTAGTTTCTTTAAATTGCACTAAAATTATTTTTTAAAGTTTTTTTTTCGATTATTTTTAAAATTAATTTAATTCCAATTCGTGATTTATTTCTGTTCCAGTTTCATTTTGCACGTGTTGAAGAGAGATTGAAAAATCTGTAAAGAAAAAGAAGACAAAAAATTCGATTTGGTTAGAAAATTAATGAAGTGCAATAAACATAAAGGATATTAAATTTACATATTAATAACAGAAAAATGTGTATCAATAAATGAATTTTGGTTTTTGTATGATTTTTATTAATTGTATTGTGGATTAGGGTTATCTCCAATTTAGATAGATAAGTATACTAATTTAGTTGCAATTTAAGCGGATAATCGAGGCAAACCCTAGTCGGATAATCGAAGCAAACTCTAGTCGGATAATCGAGACAAATTCTAGTCAGATAATCGAAGCAAACTCTAGTCGGATAATCGAGACAAATTCTAGTCAGATAATCGAAGCAAACTCTAGTCGGATAATCGAGACAAATTCTAGTCAGATAATCGAAGCAAACTCTAGTTGGATAATCGAGACAAACTCTATTCGGAGAATCGTGGTAAACTCAATTAAGTATACTATTTTGGTATAATAGTTTTAGTGTACTCAAGTACTAAAGTAGCATTCCCAATAACAAAAATCCAATCTTCAAGAAAACCAAACAAGAATCCCTCAAAAAGGAAGACAACACAGACACAAAATCAAGAGTTACAAGCATAGCAGATCCCCGAAAACTAAGAAGTGAGGCACTTGACCTCACACTTCCTGAGTGTATCATCAACAACAATTCAGAGAGAGATTATACTCATTTCTTTACGATTATTATGAATTGTAATCGGTTTTCAAAGAACAACAAAAATAAATAAATAAAAATAAAAGGAGCATGAACAGAAAAAAAAAATTGAGAAGCGAATGAGAATGAAAAGAAGTAAATCTGAATATTTAAATTAGGTTTTATTGTTTTGATGGGCACTGGCAAAAATTGGTAATAAAACATTCGTACGTAAAAGTAAAAAAAAAATGTATATAGATGTGAAAGGAAATGAATTTTTCATTCTCATTTCGAACGCGTATGCGAAAGCATAAAAGATAATTAAAATTCAAAAAATATATCGCATTCGAGAAAAGAAAAAAAGTTTTATGTTCAATGCGAAATGTTTCTTCGGTTATGTGTGTACAATTGAGTGAGGACTTGAGATTCACTTCATCAGCGGCTAAGGTGCAGATGTGAATGAAATTTTGAGTTATATAATTATGTTGTGTGGATGTTTTGGCCTGCTTTGTAATTGGAGTTCAATTCTTCGACTCGATTATCCAACTAGAGTTTGCCTCGATTATCCGACTAGAGTTTGCCTCGATTATCCGACTAAAGTTTGCCTGGATTATCCGACTAGAGTTTGCCTCGATTATCCGACTAGAGTTTGCCTCGATTATCCGACTAGAGTTTGCCTCGATTGTCCGACTAGAGTTTGCCTCGATTATCCGACTAGAGTTTGCCTCGATTATCCAACTAAATACTAATCTACTCTACGCTTTTCTTGACGAGCCCATCTATCCTAGCTGAACTACATCTCTTTCTGCAATCATTGTCAATGGCTCGTGTAGCACATTCATTCATTTGTTTCATCTTGTGCTATCGTATTAACTTAAGCAAGGCAAAAAAAATTAATTTCATGTAAATGCTTTTTTTTCGCATCTTTTCTCACTTAGCCTCACTCAGACTTGACTTAAGTCATTTAATTTCTTCGTTTTTACTTTCTTTTAAGATATCTTTTTTGCTTTAATGAATATTTTTTTTTGGAATTTGAATAATTATTTAATGGAAATATGAGGAATGTAGTGGGTGGGATGTGGATACAATGAATCTCAAAAATTCATCAATTTTTGGCGGGAAAAGGGTCACAACCTCCAAAAAAATCCCCTTTGCAACCCATAAATCCTTCTGAACAATAAAAGTCCAGTCATGAACAGTGCTGTGGTCATTAAAAGGCATTTAAATATCGTCTGTGTCTCTGCTCATTGCTTCTTCTACTTCAAATTACAAAACACGGAAAGAGAAATGAACAAAAAGAAGAACAACAAAAAATATCATCAACGAGTTATTCTGAAGTGCTCATAAAAGAAATCAATAACTAAGCGAGGCTAATAAAAGAAACTTAAGAAATGAGGAGAGAAAAGAATCTAACAATCAACAAATATTGTTAACTTTTGACCTGTGCACGTAATAAGCGGTCGACTCTTGTGGGGAATTTGTCAGAATTTGATACATTTTAAATCTCGTCATTTTTGAATATTTTAGACCAGTATATAATAGTTTAGATTATATTATTACAGTTTAGAATCTTTTATAACAGTTTAGACCATTTTAGAAAAGTTTAGACTACTTTGGTACAGTGTCGATCACTTTAGAATAGCTTATGCTACTTTACGTCAGTTTAAACTACTTTATAACAGTTTAGACCATTTTAGAACAGTTTAGACTACTTTGGTACAGTTTCGACCACTTTAGAATAGCTTATGCTACTTTATGTCAGTTTAGACTATTTTATAACATTTAGAATATTTTAGAACAGTTTAAAATATTTTACTAAAATTTCATCATAAAATCATCCCAAGGACACCTCAATACCCAAAACTCAACAAACCAAAAGTCTCTCATTTCTCAAACAAAAAAGAGCGACGGCGAAACAGACAAATTAAAGGAAGAAATTGAGCGCTAATCGCCAGCCACAAACAATGAGATGTGATTTAATTTTAATGACATGATGTGGTCTAGGAATATTTATTACTCAACCATTGCCTTTTCATCTAGCTTTGATGACTTGTTGGCTAACTGAATGACTGTTCGCTCAGTTGTTCAATTCACTTGTACAGAAACAAATGAGTAAATTAAACTAATTTTTTTAACTCTCTTCTATTTAATGAATTTGAATTGGATTTTTTTATTTTTGGAAATGAGTAAAGTGTGGCTGGTGGAGTTTGTCAGGTCATTAGGATTGTAAGAATGTTAATTTTTTTGTTGATTTGTGTAGAGTATTGCGTAATTAGCTTTATTATGAAATTGCTTAGTTTGGAATTTTTTCAGAAATTAAAATAAGCTTGTAATTTCATAATTTATTAAAAATTGACAACCGGTTGTCATTTTAGCATGATTTTAGAAAATTTTTGATGCTAAGTCATCATTTTTGATCTATTTGAAGCAATAAATAGCCAATTATGAATTAAATCTATCAAATTTTAATTTAAGGGGTGTGAAACTACAACAAAACTAGGAAAGGGATGTGAAACTACATCAAAATCGGCTAAGGGGTACTAAACTATACCAAAATTACTAAAGGCGGTGTGAAACTACACAGAAATTGGTAAAAAGGTGCTAAGCTACACGAAATTTCATTTTAGTCACAAAATAGTTTAGTTTGGCTTCTAAGGGGTGTCAAGCTATGTAAAGAACCTTTAGTTGACATGATAACAACTAAGCACATCTCAATTTTAACTAAAAGCTGTGTAAAACTACACAATTTTATTATTTGTGAAAATAATGACGTGTCCTAAGTTCCCCAAAAAATTGTCATCTGCCTCACAAAAATGTCACATTTCAGCTCCTTATCCAATCTATTATTTCAACAACTACTTACATATATTGCAAGCAATTACATCACATTAACTCAATACCAACTAATTTTTCAATTAGAAAATTTCCCTAAATCGTCCGAAATGAGATCTTCAAGAATTCCCGTCGCGTGTATTTACACATATTTTTGCTCATCTTTCTTGTTCTGCATCCTCATAGCCACGAACATGCCGAATGAATGATTGGAATTTTATAATTATAATTTATTTACGCAAAATGCTGCAATTTTTTTTGTTCCTTTTCTCATCTTTCATTCCACTTTGTTTCTCACTCTGGTTTGTGACTTGATTATTGCTAAATTCCAGGCGCTCTAAAATATTTTTGTACCTTTTATGCTTCAAATTATGTTTTCACATTTTTTTGTTGTTTTTTTTCAGGGTTTTTTTTGTTCAATTCTGTAAATCAACTTTTTGTTTGTCCGTCAGTCTGTATGAACGGAATTACGTCGATATATCCATAGTACAAGAAAAAAAAGATTGACAAGTAAGAAAGTCCTGGGACCAATGTACATAAAGCGCATTTTTTGTCAGAAATTTTCAAATTGTAGGATTAATAGACATAAGTCTGCTCATCTGTCTATCAGTTAGTCAATCCTTCAATCAGTAAATTTGAAAAATGGCAGAAAAATGCGCTTTAAGCTCATTCACCCCAACACTTTCTTACTTGTCAATTTTTTTCTTGAGCATAATTTTTTTTTTATTTTTTGGAATGCACAAAAATTTTGTGTGGCTTGATTGATGATAAGGAACATCAACAATGTTTCGAGAATTTTTGCATTGCTGAGCAACGATTTGCATTTTACAAAATAACCGGTAAGTAAAAAAAAATTGTGAAGATAATCGGTAAAAATATTGGCTGAGAGGAGAATTTTATGGATGAAAAAAATGAGAATTTTTTCTCGCTTTTGTCAAATCTTTCTGCCTTTTTAAAATGGTGGATGAAATGATTTTTGAGCGAGTTTTGGTATGCAAATTAACTTTTTTGTGTGTATGGAGATGGAAAAAGAGAAGCAGTTGAGGCATGGATGAATGATGAATCATTCTGTGTTTTACATATTTTTTTATTAATTGGAACTCATTGAAAATGACGCTAAAATATTGACAAGGTATTTTTCAAGATAATTATGCAACATTTAGGAAATTGAATAATTTTTAAAAATTATGTTGGAATTTTTTGGTTTTTGTTTTAAAAAATGAAGAGTTTTTTATGTTTTATTTGCAGCAAATTGACAATATTTTGTATGATCGAATCTCATTTTATTACAGAATTGTAGCAACAAAAACCAATTAATTTTTAATTTATGACTATTTCTATGTTGATGATTTAAAATCAAGTTTATAATTGAAGATGACATCAAAAATGCAAATGAGATTCAGTGAAAATGAAAGGTTTTCCAATAAATTAAGTGACAAACTAGTTTGATGTCTTAGCTATTTATAGTGTTAGGTTCGAGACTGTATAAATTATATAGAATTAAGAAAAAGAGTAAGATATGTAGGGGTGTTGCAAGAAGGGTCCAAGAGGGTCCATAAGGGTCTGAGTCACTTTGAAGATTGAAATTTGAATGAAAAATAAATTTAAGCTCCTCTAAGAAATTGAAAATTTATGGGAAATAGAATTATGATCTCCTCACGAGTATTTCGACCCCCTCGAAATGTTAGATCCTATTGAAGATATGATATGATAATATGCTTAAGAAAGGGTTAGACAAACTTTAAAATTCGAACTTATTATTTAAAATTTGACAAATAGCCAAAAAATCTTTTTTTAGTAGAAAAACCTTTTGGTTTGGGCCATTTTTTCCAGAGAAAGGGGGTAATTTTTCACCAAGTCACCTTCTCTGGCTACACCCCTATCGCAAATCTAAAAAATTTATCAATTTTTAGTTTAAGTTGACTTTAAATAAGTATTTTTACAAAAAAAATCAATAAACAGTTTTCCGTTAAACAAAATAAGTTTAAAAAATTAAGTAATTAGGGTCAAAAAATTATCAACCGAGGTAATTTTCAAAATTGAATATTTTGTCTCAGAGAAGTCACAAAGTTTGCATTTTTACAATAATTTTAATATTCATCCATAATATAACATCGACCTCAGTAACCATAAATTCACTTAAAAAAATTCCCAATTACAAAAATATAAAAACTTTCTTGTCAACTTACATTTGTGAATAAAAAATTATCGGTTATTGAAAACTTTAATTCACTATAATTAACTTTAATTTTATTCTTTTGAATTTTTCCTTTTTCTCTAAAAATATTTATAGCATCACATAATTCTGTGTTTTTGGATGAATCATCAAAAATTATTAATTTTTTTGTGATTACTCATTTTTGGTTTTTTGCACACTTTTTTATATTGTTAGAATTTTACTGTTTTACTTATAAAGTTGATGATTTTTTAATAGTTTGAAAATAATTATCGTGAAGATTTTTATATTCTAATTTTCAATTTTTTAACTTGATTTTGACAATTTCAAACTTTATTGAATTTTTGAAAAATATTTTTGACAATTTCAAACAATTTTTTAACACTTAGTCACAGTTTTGATTCAAATTGTTTATATTTTGCAATTTTAAGAATTATTTTTTTGAATATAATAATTAAAATAATTTATTTCATTTTAGTTGATTTTAAGCAGCTAAATTATTTATTGAAAAATTAATAAAATAATTGCACAATTTTTTAATTTTCTAGTCTGATTTGATTTTGGTAAATTAATTTTTTATTTGATATTTAAAAAGTCAAAATAATTAATTTTACACATTTTTAAGAATTCTAACTTTGTAGTTATTCCAGAAATTTCTAAAAATTTCAATATTTTAAATCAGTTTTTTCAAGATATTTTTTTAAGGATAATTTTTCAATTTTGTGCACTTCACTAAATCGAACGACAATTTAACGTTTTTTGTTCCTTAATAATCCACAAAAATGATTAAAATTTTTCCACTTCACTTGACAAATCAACTAAAAATTCCCAAAAGAGCAGTCAAATGCCAAAAACAATATTCTTGTCTAAATATTTTTTTATATTCCACGGATCTCTTTCCGTCGACGGTTGTAGGCGATACGAAGCTTCCGGCATCAATGCACAAAATATTTTCTTTTCAGCACACAACAAAAAAAATCTTTTTTTTTCATCTCAAGAGCAAGTCTTGAGCATCACAAAACAGAATGAAAAAAAATCTCCGAGAGAGAAGAAACACAATTGGGGGAAAAATTACCAGAAGGCAGAGCATAAGAGCATCAACAGCAGTCACAAATACACATGGACTGAGAATGTAAAGTGATGCTGGCTTACGGGTATGCTGTACACATTACAAACATCGCCCGCCTCTCTCTCTCTCTCGAAATTAATTTTTTCTGCATGAAAAGGAAGCAAGCAGCAGCAAGCATCTTGTGTACGAATGCAGGGCGAATTTCATGAGGCAAAATTACTATTCAGTTCCATCCAATCACCGTGCGTCGCTCTCGCAACATTTTTACTCTCTCCGAGTCGCTCTTGAGGCGGTTTTCATTCAAAAAAAACTTTTTTTTTTCTGGGCGATGCCAAAAGTTGGGAAATTTTTTGCTGCTGCTGCTGATGAGATTTTTCATCCATTGTTGTGCATGTCTTCTTCTTTTTACATGATGAAAATTATGCTTTTTTTCTATGTCATGTAGACATCTAGAGGGGATGTCCCGAAGAAAAATTTTGAGAGAGGATTTGAGTGAAAAATATGTTTTTTTTGTGAATTTTAAAGTTTTTTAAAGGAAAAATTTAAATATGCAAAATTGTTGAGACAGACAACTATTCAGGCAAGATTTAAATTGAATTATTGAATAGAATATCGATTTTTGGTCAATATTATTGTGTGACTTGAGTTGAGCCCCTGGTTGAGCCGACTGGAAAAAGTAAAAATTATTCAATTGTCTTTACTAAATAATGAACAAAAAAAATAGAATCAGTTGGACCTTCCCTGCTAAAGCAGTAGCCAGAGCAGATGGTATTACAGACAAAAGAGCAACAGCGCAGTTCACCATGAGCAAGCATATCAAAATGTGTGGATTGTCCAGATATGAATAGGCTGACCAGCTGCTTGATTTTTCAGAGGACTGTCCTCTATTTTGTTTCATTTTTCAAAAATAAAAAAGATTTGTAATGTTCTAATTCGTCCAGAAAACGAATAAAACTAGTCGACATGGGGGGATGTCCTCTATTTTTCTTGAAAATGTCTGTTAACCCTAGATATGGATCAAGAGAATAATGTTGGAAATGACGAATTTTAGTGTATTAGTAATCAAAATGTCTTCTTTAATGAATTGCAAACTTCTTACATAAATAATAACAGAAAGTCAAGAAAATGCTCAGTGCCGTAGGGGTGTACCCTAGAATTTTTTGAGGGGGGTATCTTGAAGTTATTTTATTTGGACGGCAAAATTTCTTTCTCAAAAGACCCTAGCAAATTGAACAAAATTTCCATCGAGGGTGGTGTTTGACCACCCAAATCACTGGATACGGCACTGCAGTACAGAGCCTCATAATCTAGAATTCGATTCTTTAAAGCCATCTTATCTATGCTCTTCTTAACATTCACCTTTAACAAAATTTTACCTTTTCTTCTTAAATTTTCAAACCTTTAAAACTCATTAAAGTGAAAAATTCTCTGTAAAGTAAACTTTTCTATTTCCATGAAGATGAAATTAATACGAAGAAAAACAAGCGCATGGAGCAGAAAAAAGTTTTAATGTCTTCGACTCGAGGCGAAAATTCATTAATTCTATTTTGCTCATTTTTAATTAGATTTCGGTGTCACAGAACTTCGGGGGAGGTTTTTTCTTTTAATTTATTTTTGTTTTGGTTTCAAGTTTTTTTTTGTTGCTTTTTTAGGTTTTTTGTTATGGTAAAGTTTAAGATGAAATGTGAAAAAAATTAAGAATTTTTATTAAAAAATATTTAAAAATATTTATTAAATTTTGCAAAACTTAATTTTTTAAATGTGAAAATTGACTTAAAGCTTAAAACTGAAAAATTCAATTTTTGCATGTAAAACTCATCAAAAAATATAAAAAAATTCAAACCCAACATAAATTACATCCAGAACAACCATCAACTCCGCAAGATGAAATCCAAAATGATAAAAAAATGTGAATTGTCTTAAATGTCTTGGGGGAGTCAAATTTATACAAAATGAAGTACACAAGACAGAAAACAATCCACTCGAAGGGGACAGCAAAGTGAATTACCGAAAGAAAAAACTCAACAAACAACGGCAGAATAAGAAATTATTTCATTTTTTTTCGTTGTTTTTGTTTAAATTAAAAGAAAAGTTAATTTTCCATTTCAAATTTTGATGAGATTTTTCTTGTGGTAAACTGAAGTAAAAAGGAGGAAATTTTTGTTGCAAGGCTGAATTTCTTATTGTTTTGTTATTGTTTGTTTGGAGGAAAATGAATTAAATGCAAATAAAGATGAGATTTATGAGAAAATTTAGATTTGCTTAAAATTTTAATATATTTTAAAATTTAAAATAAAAATTGAGAATTTGAAAAAATTTAATTTTTTAAGAAATTGAAAAATTTAAAAAAATTAAAATATTTAATAATTTTTTAAAGATCTTAATTTTTTTAAAAAAAATTTAAATAATCTAAGAAATTTAAAAAATTTAGAAAATTTAAGAAATTTAAAAAATTTAAGAAATTTAACAAATTTAAGAAATTTAAGAAATTTAACAAATTTAAGAAATTTAACAAATTTAAGAAATTTAACAAATTTAAGAAATTTAACAAATTTAAGAAATTTAAAAAATTTAGGAAATTTAAAAAATTTAAGAAATTTAAAAAATTTAAAATATTTAATAATTTTTTAAAGATTTTAATTTTTTTAAAAATTTAAATAATTTAAGAAATTTAAGAAATTTAAGTAATTTAAAAAATTTAAGAAATTTAAAAAATTTAAAAAAATTTAAAAAATTTAGAAAATTTAAAAAATTTAAGAAATTTAAAAAATTTAAGAAATTTAAAAAATTTAAGAAATTTAAAAAATTTAAGAAATCTAAAAAATTTAAATTTTTTTAAATATAAATAATTTAAATTTTTTTATTTTAATTTAAAACTAAAAAAAATCGTTAGTTTAAAAAATTCCTATTTTGTCTTGAATTTACAAATACATTTCAAAACCGAGCAAGAAAGTCAGCACACATACCCCATCATACATCCTAAAATCGTCCATACCATCCACATTACAGCATTGTTCAGTCAACAAAAAGTAAAATAAAAGAAAAAAAACTTTTACTTATTATTCATAAAATGAAGAAGAAAATCAGCAATGGCATAACAAGAAGAACAGCAAGAGCAAAAAACACATCTTAAAGAATCCTTTGCCGTGAGCTAAGTTTTAATTTTATGTACATTCATTCTACTTCTGAGTGTTCGTACAACTACTTCAGTGGAATAATAATAACAATAACAATAAAAATAATAATAATGAACGATGAAAATGTCCTAAGAAAATATATGAACCGATGGGTGGACACTTTTTTGAGGCAATTTTTTTAACTTTTTAAATATTTCAAATTTTTTTAAAAGAATTTTAATTTTTTTAAACATTTTTAAATTTTTCAATTTTTTTTAAAACTTTTATTTTGTTAAAATTTTAAATTTTTAAAATATCAAACTTTTTAAAAATTTCAATTTTTTTTTAATTTTCAAATTTTTTTAAATTTTTCATTTTCTTTAAATTTTTCAATTTTTTTTAAAAACTTTTGTTTTGTTAAAATTTTAAATTTTTAAAATATCAAACTTTTTAAAAATTTCAATTTTTTTTTAATTTTTCTCTCTAAAAATGTCCACCACTTGCACATACTTTCCATCCACAGCACAATATAAGGATGAAACAATAGGAATGGAACCCGAACAAGAGTGATGTATGATGTCGTTTCATTTATGGATTCATGCGCGTACATAATTGTGCCCAAGGCGCGCTTCTTATCCATCCACAATACAAATTTTTATACATTCTCTCTCTCCGCTTTTATTCCTTCACTCTTCACTCTATGCTGTGTTCAGCATAAATTTTTTATATATTGCACAGCAAAAAAATATCGCAGGCTGCTTTTTATTTTATTATATCTTGATATTATTATTACTCTTAATTTATTGAAATCTATAAAATTAATGGAAATTACCAAAAAATAAGGAATAAGTTTCTTGCATTATGCATGCTTAACTATGCGAGTCTAAAGGAAATGGTGATGGACAAGATGATATTGTGGCGGGATGAGATATGATGTTCAGGTTTGGGGGATTATTATCGATTTTTCTGAGTTTAAGAGAAATTGTTTTTGAATTTTGATGACTTTAGATTTAAAATATGCAAAACTTAATTTTTCATTTGCAAAATGAAGATGACATCGTATTTTAGGTTATACACCCGTGGGACGTAGTCATCGAGACATAGTCATGGAGTCCAGGTATGCTTATTCTAGAACCTAACCTCAAAATCCCCCAAAAATAAAAAATCTCACTTAATTCCTCAAAAATATTCCCACAAAATTCACCTACACCAAAAAAAAACACCAATTTCACTTAAATTCTCGACCTCGTTAAGTTAAAAATTCCAAACAACAACTTAAAAAATATCTCAAAAAGTGTTTCTCATCATCAGCATAGCAATTTAAGTTGTTATCAGATTTGCATCACGAATATTCCTTTACAATTTTTTTTTTCAATATTTCTTTTTAATTCGGCAATAGCACAAAATAAGGAAAAAAAAAATCTTTAAAAAACTCCCACGAAAAGCAAAAATGCAGAACTAAGAGAAAAAATTGTTCATGACGCGACGCAGAACTAAAAAAAGTAGAAAGAGAAGCGCTCAAGGCATAAACGTGAGGCTTAATCCTTTTACGATGGTTTTTATCTGAACGAAAAGAGTTAAGGAGGGCTAATTATTGTTAAGACTAAGCGATTTATGGCATTGAAAAATTGTAAGAGACACGAAAAGGCGTAAAATGACAGATTTGGGGCAGTTTTTGAGATTTTTAGAATTGAGGGAATTATAAGCGAGATTGTTGGATGATTTGTGATAAAGTTTTTATTGGATTTGGGATGAGATTGCTATTTTGAGTAGTTTTATTGAAACTGAGCTGACTCAAGATTGTGGCTGAACTGAAGCTGAGCTGCGGCTGAACTGCAGCTGAGCGTCGGCTGAACTGCAGCTGAACTGCAGCTGAGCGTCGGCTGAACTGAGGCTGAACTGCAGCTGAGCTGAGGCTGAACTGCAGCTGAGCGTCGGCTGAACTGCAGCTGAGCGTCGGCTGAACTGAGGCTGAACTGCAGCTGAACTGAAGCTGAACTGCGGCTGAGCGTCGGCTGAACTGCAGCTGAGCGTCGGCTGAACTGCAGCTGAGCGTCGGCTGAGCTGCAGCTGAGCGTCGGCTGAGCTGTGGCTGAGCTGTGGATGAGCTGCGGCTGAACTGAGGCTGAACTGCAGCTGAGCGTCGGCTGAACTGTGGCTGAGCTGCTGCTGAGGAAAAATATTATTCAGATTGAACGGAATTCTAACAAATTTCCTCATAAGGATCTAAAATCCATTTACTATTTTTCGCATTAAGATTAGATATAGATTAAGATTAATAAATATTTATTGCCAACATTTAACCCCGAAAAAAAAAGTAAAATAAAATGCAAAAATGCATCACAGCAAATTTATTGCCTCTAATTTCAAACTTCGCGAAATTGAAAATCAATCAATCAATCGCAGTGCCTCAATCAACTCACAATTTTTTTATTCTCTCCTTTTTGTCGATATTAAATTGTGCACTCCTATCAAGATTGCTGTGTGCATGGCACAAAAACTAAGTTTTAAGATTTATTGACTATGCTTGTATATAGGAATTGGAAGGTCTGTCCAATTAATCTGTCAAATCTTTCGTGCTGTTTTTTTTCTAGCTTTTTAGAGCAAATTTTCTAATCTGTTTTCTTATCCATATTATTGGATATATGTGTGATTGATTTATGGACGGTGATCTTCAAGATTGGACAATTTTTGTAAGAAAATAATTTTAAGTAAAATCGACTTAGAATTTTTTAAAATAAGGAATTTTTATTGTTATTAAAATTTGCTAGACTTATGGGCTGGAGTTGTTTGGGTTTCTTTGAATTATGGTTTGAATGGTTGCGTGTCTATGGACTTTTAAATTATACAAAATTAAATCTTATTGTTGAATCAGTAAAGTTCGACTCTTATTTAGCTTAACTTCAGCCTTAGCCTTGTTTAGGCTGAGCTACAGTTCAGCCTCAGTCTCTGCTCAGCCGTAGACTCAGTTTAAGATTAGCTTTATCATCTGCTTCAACTAAACATCAGCCTTAGCTTAGCTTCAGCTCAGCCTAAGTTAATAAAACGAAAGACAACAATCTGCTATCAAAAATTTTAAACACAAGCTAATTTGTATTTTATTTTAAACAGCAAATTATTCCACCAAACTGCATCCAGAATCAACATTTCCACTTCATTACCAATCAAATTAACTAACAACAGAACATTTTACATCACATTTAAATCCTCAATCCCAACTACATTAGCTACAGTCTTTTAAATCTAAATTTGCAATCATTTTTCAATTTTAAAGATCAAACAAAACTTTTTTTACATGTTTAAAAAATCTAAAAAACCAAATTTTCTTTAATGACACAGACATAAAAAGTGAACCTCGAATGTATTTAAAATTGCTGTTAATATATGTAAAATAGAGTATTTTTAGTCATGCAACCCCTTTCGATTCACTTTAATAATATTTATATCATCATCATCGTCAACCCCTCCATCGCGTACACAACAAAGCACTTGAGCGGTCCCTCAAATGTAAACATTTAATTTTGCGTCATATGATGTGGAAAATGAGAAATGGAAGTTGTAAGGAAGTGTTTCTGAGGGTGGAATTGAATGTAGCGCATGACTTTTTGCTAAATGAGATGTGAAGAAAATTCCTGATCCTATTCAGTTATTTTTAAAGCTGTGCTGCAGATAAAATTAAAACTGAGCTTAAGGCTGAGCTGCAACTAGAATTGAAACTGAACTTAATGCTGAACTGCAGCTGGAATTTAAACTGAACTGCAACTACAGTTAAAACTGATCTTAAAGCTGAGCTGCAGCTAGAATTTAAACTGAACATAAGGCTGAGCTGCAACTACAATTAAAACTGAACTTAATGCTGAACTGCAGCTAGAATTGGACAAACTGAAATATAAATCCTGAATTTCTCAATTTTCACCGTCAAAAAACCTGCGACACAAAAAACATTTTCCAATCTCTCAAGTACTTTATTTAATCTTTAAACTTTTTATTTTCTCATTTTATTCAAACTAAATTGAAATTTGGTGTTTGACGCGTCTCAAAAAATACTTTTTTTTTATTTTTTCATGTTTGAAATAATCCGCAAATAGATTACGAGTTGATTACGTCGGGGGAGGGTAATTGAGATGAAATAAAATTTCTGTCATCCCTTTCAAACTCTCGATTCAATTAAAGTAATTTGTGTGTCTCGTTGCACTAATCGAAATGAGGAGATGTGAAACGTGTAGAATGAAATGAGATAAAATGTCAAGTGGATCAACTTGACTTAACACTGTGACAACGGCTTGGGATGCATTATGTGCGGTGTTGTTATTGGTGTGCATTTGGTTTGTGTTTATGGAGGAATTTTCAATAATTGAAGTTGGCTTTGGAAAATCCATCGGAAAATGGAATTGAGCAGAATTTTGACTTCAATTCCCACAATATTCATGTTCAGTTTTAATAAAAAGACTTAATTTGATATGTGAAACAAGTGTGTTGACAGAAATAAACATTGACGCGTGTCCACTTGAGGTTTGTGACACTGAGTAAGTAAAAAATATCAAATAATTCATACTGGATCTGCTAATGTTTAGTAAATTGGAAAATTTTATTACTTTTTCTCAGATTGAGCTAGAGGCTGAACTGTGTCTGAAAAGAAATTGATCTGAGGGCTGAGCGTCAGCAAGAATGAAGGTAAGCTTAAGGCTGAGCTTCAGCTGGAACAAAGCTAAACTTAATGCTAAGTTACAGATGGCATGGAGCTGATCATGATACTGAACTGTTGCTGAATTGAAGCTGAGTTTAAAGCTGTACTCTGGCTGAGCTGAAAGTAAGTTATAACTGGCGTGAAACTGAATATGAAGCTGATATGAAGCTTAGATGCAGCTGGAATCTTAAGGCTGAGCTGCAACAAAAATGAAACTGGAATGTGGTTAAAATAAAATCTAGCTTTAGGCTGAGCTAGACCCAATCCTAGTACATCTATGAATAGTCATCAATCTGAGCAACTTATATTATCAGACTCAATAAAAACTCAATAATAGAATCCAATAAGTCACTCCAATTGCAATCTCAACCTCAATTTCTTATTATCCATCCCCTCAATCCACCGATTACCACATTCTGATTATTTCCTTCATTATGGAATCATTTGCACGTGACAAAATAAGGCGAAAAATTGATGAGATTTGAAATTAAATGAAAGAAAAAAGACGAGAACGTGCCTTTATTCTAATTAATTCCCGCAGTGGCGTGTTTGTGTCTGCTTGTATGTTTTTTTTTGTAAAAAACCATTTCATGGTTCTTTGAGCACTTAATTGTGCATTGCTATCGAGATTGTTGTGTGTTGTGTGTGCTCACCCTTTGTGATAGTGGAGTGTCTTTTGTGTGCAGGTTGTTTACTTTAAATTTGCAAAAAAAATTAAACTTGACAAATTTTTTTTTTCATAAAACTGCATTAAATCTTATCCATCTCTATTACACATCCATAGCTGATAATCTTGACATTGCTTTGGAATTTTTAGTAATGTTCATGATGCACTGCCATAATCATTAAGATCATCATCATTAAATTCTCAAAATATAGCAAAAAATATCAGTTTTTGGGGTGTTTTTCATGCACAGCACAAGAAAATGTCTTCAAGCAAAAAAGTTGGTCCTGCAGACGTCGTAAAGTCAGCTAAAGACATGAAATGGATACATACATAAGTGGATGGCATCATAATTATAATGGATAATGTTTTATTCTTCTCGATTGCTTTGTTTTTTGCATGTGTGCCACATATTGCAACTTCTAAACCTCCTTCAGGCACTGCAAAGAACTGAATTTGTAATTCAAGAATGATAAGACATTGCACATTGAAGATATTGATGATGCACAATTTTTCTTGACTCTCTCGCTTCGGTCAGGGGCTGGCAGTTGCCTGCCTGCCTGGTCAGAACAATAAATAAGTAAAGTGCACCTTTTCATATTCATTTTCGGTGGATGTGTACGCGGTGGTGCCTTCGGGCGTCAGCAACGAGCGAGAATATATGAAATATCTCTGCACACAGAATGGAATTTTTTTTCTTCATTTTTTGCTGTGTGCAAAACTGAAGTGAAACATGAAATTGAACGAAACTAAAATAAATGGTGCAGTGGAATTATGGAAAAACTTTTTTTAAAGAAAAATCGTTCACGATTTGCCTGAAGGGGTGGCTTTTTTGCTTGACTTTATGATCTTTACAGCAAACTGCTTTTATCTGACTTTTGCTTAAGATTTTTTTTAAGTTTAGGCAAATTTAATGTTTTTTTGCTCATTGAATATGATATATAATGTTGAAATGGGTTTGTTGAGATGAATTGCTTCCAAGGTAAGGGTCCAGACCCACTTGGTAGGGTCAAAAGGGGTTCGGACCCTTCTCATCCTCAAAATTGATTAGCCATTATTAGCAGGTTGCTGGATAATTAGCAAAACCAGGCTTTTGCCAACTTCAATCCAGACCCATCCCATGAAACATTTCTGGCTACACCCCTGACATTCTAACTCATCGACATCATAATTGTATCCTCAAAATTCAAATCCATAGCTCATCCGATGTAAAATCACAACTGCATCCTCATTTCATCCACAAATCCCGTCCAATTCATTCCTCACGGCTACTTTTATCTACATGCTCTGATGCTTTACATTAGTTTTGCTCTAGCAAACTTAAATTAATGTTTATTCGTTCCTTCATTCCGCGTGCAATATTTTCGTGAACAATAATAATAATCAGCACATAAAGGAACGAGAAAAGAATTAAATTTCTATGACTTTTATGGATTCTCAGTCTGATTTGTGACTCAAAAAAGCAAAAAAGAGTAAAGTTGCATTAAATTCTGCTTCTTAAGCAATATTATCGTTTCCTGTTCGGCAATCATTTTTAACATAAAATTTATGTTCCATGTTTTACAATTGGCTGCTCCGGCACTGAAACATCTTCTTCCATCGATTGGATATGAGAACAACAACAAAAAAATTGTGTATGATTAATATTTAATATGTACATGAAGTAGATTATTTCGCTGGAATCGTGTATGTAACATTTTCATTGGCGCATTTATTGCACATTCCATTGCCTGCTCTTCTTTGCAGTCGTTCCTTAATGAAAAATTCGTGAATGCCCCGGAAAGATTCTGTTTCTTGCCTTCTCTTCTTTCTTTTCATGGAATTTTTTTATATCCACAATAAAAAGTAATGATAATATATACAGAGAGTGCAATCGAGTACCGAGAAATAAATGTGCAGCATTGATAATCACAAAACCAAACAACATGAGCAATCGAATCATCGAGAGAGATGTTGTTGGGAATTAATAATAAATATGTGCATTGGAAGACGGAGATGGAGAGAGGATGAATAAAAATGCAGCCTAACCCGAGACATGACACTAATCCAATTTTCTTTTTGACATTCAGCTTTATTAATAAGGAATGAATATATGTGGATTTATGGATAGGATCGTTGGTTATGTGATTATATCTTAGAAATCAGGGGTTTACAATGCTAAGGAAAAATTGCAATTTTAGAAAATTTGTTCTCTGAAATTTTAAATTTTAACGGCTATTCTAAATTTGAATTTTTAACGGTTTTTTAAAATTTAAATTCCTAACGGCTTTTCTAAATTTGAATTCTTAACTGCTTTTTAAAATTCGAATCTTAAGCAAAATTCTAAAATTCCCTTAAATTCACCAAAAAAAAGTCACCCCTGCAACACACCAAATAAATATCTCATTGCAAAAAAGAGAGAACTGCAAAATTGTTCGGAAATTAAGGCCGGTGGAACGAATGAGTTTCTCAACTCATTCAATTACGCAACACACAAAAATTTCTATATTTCTTCAGTGGTCTATTAATGTTAAAATAGGCATGAATAAATTCACACAGACCGACCCGTAACATGTAAGCATAGAAATAGATGTAGAGGACATAAGCAGACACAAAAATAGACATCAACAACATTCACAAGCATGAAAAATGGTTAAATGAACCATCAAAATAATCCCATTTAAAGTGGATTAGACTTTACGATGTGGATGGATATGCTGCATGTTGATGATGAACAGTTTTGATGAACTTGTGATGTACAAACAAAATTTCTTTCATCAATTGTTGTTGTTGATGTCCGAAAGGATTTCTTTCAATTTCTTTTTGGGTGCAATTGAGATCATTTGATTGCTATTTTTGCTGTCTTCTTTTGAATGGGGTTAAGTATTGGGATTTGTGAGTCTTCATTGAATTTTTATTGGATTTTGTTGATGAATGAGGAAGATATTCTGTGGATTTTAGCAATTTTTAAGGTAGATTCACAACTGATACTGAGAAATGTTAAAGAAATTTTGACATAACCTCAAAATTTTGACATAACCTCAAAATTTTGGGGTTTAACCTCAAAATTTTAGTTCCTAACCTAAAAATTGTCAATTTCTAACCTCAAAATGTATTAGTTTTAAAATATTCAGTTCCTAACCTCAAAAATCTCATTTTCTAACCTCAAAAATACAGCTTGACCAACTATCCGTAACTTCCACATTTCACCCGAACTTCTTCTCACATAACTTTAAACACCAAATTAAAATCCACAAATTGAGTTGTTAAACAAGCAGAAAACAAATTTTTTGCATCACCAAATAAACAAAATTCATGAAAGAATTCGTCGCAACCACCCGCTGGTGCCTGTTCTCCTCGTTATCAGGCAATGCATGACTCGCTCTGTATTTGGGTGCTCGTGCCAGACTTCCTGGTGCTTCAGTGCATGCCTACTCACATAAATCAACATCTCTTCTCGTTCTCTACATGCTGTTGCCGTCTTTTATTTCGGCTTCAGTCGATTCTTCTTGCTCATTGAGAATCTCTTTATTGTGCCTAACAGAAATATAAATTGGCTTGGGGCATGCGAGAAATGAAAAGTGTTAAAAACTACAGACCAAAAATTATAAGATGACTTTGGGGCTATTTTGAGGGAAATTCATGCAAAAGGTGAAAATTTTTACTATTTTAAGGTTAGGAATAGAAATTTTGAGGTTAGAAACTAAAACTTGTCAATTTTTTGTAAGATTTAAAAAAAATCATATAAATTCCTATTCTACCTACAAATTACTTCTGTAAACAGACCTAAAACATCATAGAAATCATTAAAATCCTCAAACTAATCTATTTCATAACCCGAAAATCTCAATCCTTCAAAAAATTCTATTTCATTCCCTCCCTTTTTTCTAGTAAAACATTAATAACTCTCACATATCCCATTCATTAAATTCTATAAACCTTTAAAACTTCACTAAACACTTCAAACCTCCGTAAGAACAACAACAAAAAGAGGAATAAAAAATATTTTAAAGCTAAGAAGACCGAATAAAATCTCAAAATTGGTATCATTACATCTTTCAACAAATGAATTATTTAGCTGGAAACCACAAAGTTGCAATTTTAAATTCCAATTCATCTTATTTATTTTCGCTTTGGCTATCAGCGGCTATGAAACGTTATTACAATAATCATCAAGTGTATCAATATATTAATAATAATAAATGTATGGCTAATGGTCTGAAAATTGCACACTATTACTAGAAAATTGTTCTTGACTTAATTAAATTTGTGCTTTTATATGGATTGTCCCTCGCGGGTGAGTTATGAGGAAATTGTTGATGTTTAGATTAGGATGCTGTGGGTTTGTGGATCTGGTGAGTTGTTACAATTTTAATGTAGTTTTTGGGTGTTCGACAAGTGATTCTGTACAATCCTGCACCTATGGTATGATCAAAACCTATTCCTATCTTATACCCTACCCTTCCCCATACACCACCTACCCTACCCTACCCTCTACCTTACCCTTGGAATATCAAAATGTTAACAAACCCAAAAAAAGCTCTCAAACTTCTTATCTTAAACAGCATTATTTACTCAATTTTCCATGCCTCCTTATCAACTTATCATCTCAATCCCATTCCAAAATTTCCATACAACCAGCGATTATTTTAACATCTTTCCATATTTTCCTTCAAATTATTATTCAACCACCAAATGACAGTTTTTTAAAACATTCCTCACTCTTTTTTGAGTTTGTTTAAACACAATCCCAACTTCATTATCCCTTTTGTCATGCATGCTATATAAAAAGTAAGAGAGACGTTTATGAATGAAAATAATATTATGATTATAATAGTAATTACAGTCAACCCTAGCTGGAACAAAGAGATTCATCTCGATTTTTTTGTGTGAGGGGATATGGAATAAATTTGTTTTTTTGAGTACTAGAAAGAGAGGGTGTTAAAGAGTGATGTGTATTTGGAACATTTGGTTAAGCATGTGGTTCGGATAATCGAGGCAAACTCTAGTTGGATAATCGAGGCAAACTCTAGTCGGATAATAGAGCCAAACCCTAGTCGAATAATCGAGGCAAACTCTAGTCGGATAATCGAAACAAACTCTAGTCGGATAATCGAGTCAAACTCTAGTCAGATAATCGAAACAAACTCTAGTCGGATAATAGAGGCAAACTCTAGTCGGATAATAGAGGCAAACTCTAGTCGGATAATAGAGGCAAACTCTAGTCGGATAATCGAAACAAAAAATTTAAAAATAACAGACAAACATCAAAAATAATTATATAACCCCAATAAAAAAATATATCGAAATGAAATGCATCTCACATTGTGTGATTATTTTTATAGCTCAATTTTCAAACAAAATTCTTCATGCAATTAATCACGCAATTACACGCAGCGCGTGACTACAAACTATACATGAAAAAGAGTCAAAAGAAGGCAAAAGAAGAAGAAAATTTAAATTTTTTTATTTCAAGACTTTTTTAATATTAAAAACAAATTATGTAACGCAATTAAGGTCAAAAAACGAGAAAGAAAACTTTTTTTTAAAAGAATGAATGAATTAAGTTAAATTATTTTATATCACAAAATTACTAAGAAATGATGATCATTATGGAGTCAGGTCTGAGATTTTGAGCCAACATTGTACCTAAAATGTTTCTGTCGCTAATTAAATTGTCGGGTTTTGATCTTCTCGAATCTTTCTTTTCTCATTTTATATACTTTGAACGATAATAACAATCATCATCATTTCAAAAATAAAAGATATTGTGGAAACATAATCAGCGACAAAGACAGTGAAATTTTTAGAGACTGACTATCGGACATAGCAAGTAAGCGAGAATGTTGGAATGACTAAGTGAATAGAATGGACATAAACGCGACCGAACTCTTACCCACAATTTGTTAATCATGCAAAAATAAGAGAATAAATTTAATTTGAGTTTTAAAGAGTTTCTCTTTCTCTCTTTTGCTGTGGTGTGGATGTGTGAGTTTAGGTATGGACAGTTTTTTGTGTGGACAAGCGACGGATACTTGATCGACTGGGTGATTTATTTGGGATTGAGTCAATGGGATTGTGAATTGAGCTGTTTTGTATGTGCTGGCTGTAACTAGGAAAATAATTGGTTTAAACAAATAATAAAGGAGTATTTCACTAAAGTCAGCCACAAGGAGGCAGGGGCGTACCCAGAAACTTTTTTTAGGGGGGGTCCAAAATTTTTTTTAGTTCTTATACTCAAGTTATTGTACTTTTTGTTAATTCTAGTAATACATGAATGATTAGCTAAGAAAGTAGAGCTTAGGAAAAATGTCGGAAAATTTTTTAAAAAATTTTTCGAGGGGGGGTGGTCTGGACCCCATCGCACACTGGTCTAAAATCGAAAAAAAAGTGCAATTGAACTTTTCAGGAAAAGTTTCACCAAAATTCTTCGGAGATGTCTCATTTTAAAGCTGTTATAAGTAGGAACAAATTCCCAAAGTTTCAGACTTTTTGGTATATCTGGTAACATATGGCAGTTCCTTAAAGTTGATAGGGGGTAAATATTAGTAAATTTTTTAAACTCACTTAACCAATATTTTCTCAAAAACTACTAAATCAATTGAAAAAAGGTTTTCGGTTCCTAAAAGGACATATAAATACCTTTAATTTAATGTATTGACATCTAAAAAATTTTGTGTCTATGTAAAGTTTTGCTAGAATGTATATGAAAATTTGGCGAAAAACCGCTCTTAAAATCATTGCATTCACCAAAGGTCAACTAAATAAAGTCTGTTGGGCACTCTGTTAACACTTTCTAGTAGCAGAAGTTTCAAGTTTTCCAAAAGGGGTTCAACCTTGACAATCGGACTGCGCATTTGGAAGTTATTGTCAGTCAAAGTTTGGTAAAAATCCGAAATCCTCAAATATTAATTTCTAAAATTTTACCCAAATTCCTCACTATTTTCGTAAAACATGTCCAAATTAATTATTTTGAGCTATTTTGGCAATTAAAAATCCATTTCTTTTTGATTTTTGAAGATTTTTTAAAAATTGATTGATTTTTGACACCCCTATGCTGGTTATTGAGCAGCATCGTTTTCGACTTACTTAAATCACTATAACTTTTTTTGTGATTAATATTTTTAAATTGTGTTTTTTTTATTTCATAGCTTAATGTAACACCTTTAAAATAATATATAACACTTGATGGTTGAGTTCGATCTTGGTCCTGTAATTGGCCTTGGTTTGTGACCGACCCATTTCTGAAAATTTCTTAAAAAGGCTATTTTCAAATATCGCATTTAACAACCAAATTATTCATTGTTTCTGTGTTTAATATGCTTAATTATGATAGTTGTTAGTGTTAAAACTTAGATTTTGTCCTTTGGAATTTTTCTAATGCTCGCAGGTAGCTACTAAGTATTGACTAAAGCTACTTCTGAAAAATGCTATCTGCGAGCATTAGAAAAATTCCAAAGGACAAAATCTAAGTTTTAACACTAACAACTATCATAATTAAGCATATTAAACACAGAAACAATGAATAATTTGGTTGTTAAATGCGATATTTGAAAATAGCCTTTTTAAGAAATTTTCAGAAATGGGTCGGTCACAAACCAAGGCCAATTACAGGACCAAGATCGAACTCAACCATCAAGTGTTATATATTATTTTAAAGGTGTTACATTAAGCTATGAAATAAAAAAAACACAATTTAAAAATATTAATCACAAAAAAAGTTATAGTGATTTAAGTAAGTCGAAAACGATGCTGCTCAATAACCAGCATAGGGGTGTCAAAAATCAATCAATTTTTAAAAAATCTTCAAAAATCAAAAAGAAATGGATTTTTAATTGCCAAAATAGCTCAAAATAATTAATTTGGACATGTTTTACGAAAATAGTGAGGAATTTGGGTAAAATTTTAGAAATTAATATTTGAGGATTTCGGATTTTTACCAAACTTTGACTGACAATAACTTCCAAATGCGCAGTCCGATTGTCAAGGTTGAACCCCTTTTGGAAAACTTGAAACTTCTGCTACTAGAAAGTGTTAACAGAGTGCCCAACAGACTTTATTTAGTTGACCTTTGGTGAATGCAATGATTTTAAGAGCGGTTTTTCGCCAAATTTTCATATACATTCTAGCAAAACTTTACATAGACACAAAATTTTTTAGATGTCAATACATTAAATTAAAGGTATTTATATGTCCTTTTAGGAACCGAAAACCTTTTTTCAATTGATTTAGTAGTTTTTGAGAAAATATTGGTTAAGTGAGTTTAAAAAATTTACTAATATTTACCCCCTATCAACTTTAAGGAACTGCCATATGTTACCAGATATACCAAAAAGTCTGAAACTTTGGGAATTTGTTCCTACTTATAACAGCTTTAAAATGAGACATCTCCGAAGAATTTTGGTGAAACTTTTCCTGAAAAGTTCAATTGCACTTTTTTTTCGATTTTAGACCAGTGTGCATCGGACCCCCCCCCTGGTTACGCCCATGCAAGGAGGTCCACAAAAAAATTAGTTTTGGAGGGTGTGCAACTACGAATGGTTTTGTAAAGCATTCAACTACAAAATTCGATTTTCGAGTTTCCTGGCTATGGATAATGAAGAATCAATCAAAATTTCAGATTTAAAAGGTACGCAGCTGCTTAAGAAGCACTTTCTAACAAGTTTTTAGCAATTTGTAGCCAATAAGTGGTTCAAAAATTCAAAAAAAAATATTGATTTGTACACAGTTATACAGACCGTTGTAGAATTGAGTTGAAAGTAACAAATTCACAAACAATACCCCAAGACTGATCACTCAATAATCATATCATCCTCAACATCTACAAATCATCCTCAAAAAATCGTCCCATAATTTTTTTAAATCCCCAAAATAAATTTCCCACTAAAAATCCACCTATTGATGCTCTCTTTACTTCATTCCTCACATTTACGTATTTCATTCTTTTCTATTTTTTTTTTTCAATTTTAAGCGATCGCCTCAAAGGCAGCACGAGCTTTGCGTGCTCAAAAGAATTCTTTTTCTCAATTTTTTTTTTGTTATTTTGTCTTTCTTTTGCTGTGGCTTTGACTCTTTCAACTCTTTCGCTTAATTTTTATTGTATGTTGTGTCTTTTGAGTCTTTATTTATGGTCTCATCATGGATAATTTTTATTATGCTTGATCTACTATGTTTTAGGTTTTGTGTGTAGCTTTATGAGCGTCTATCCAACTCTTCTTTATGCTTTATCACCTATAATTAACCCAAAATATTATTTTATACACAAAAAAAACTGATGAAGATTAAAAGAAGAAGACAAATGAGAAGAAATCACATCAAGAAATGATTTTTTTATTTCGGTTGAGATGAGAATGAATTAGAAGAGTCGCAGAGACACCCTAAATGAATATGTATGATGATATATTTATGAAATGTTATACAGTAAATATCAAGAAACTTAAATAAAATTATTAAAAAGAGAAAGAAGGGAAGATGAAAGGATTAAATGCAGGGATTTTGATGGATATTTTTGGATAGTGGCGCTTAAAGATTGTTTTTTAATATTGTGAATCAAGATCCAGATTGATTTCTTGGTATCTTTACTTAACCTTAAAATAGTAAAGATTAGTACATAACCTCAAAATTAATCCGAATCTTGTCTCAAACCTCAAAATAATCTTGATCTAGTTTCTATTCTTAAAATAGTCCAGAATCTACTTTCTAACCTCAAAATAGTCAAGATTCAGTTCATAACCTCAAGAAAATTCAGTACATAACCTCAAAGTAATCAGGATTTAGTTTTAAACCCCAAATTAGTCTGAATCTAGTCCTTAACCTCAAAAATCTCAGTACATAACCTCAAAAAAATCATTAATATTTAATTGCCGCAACACAAGAAGCATAAACCAACCTCGAACCCCTGCTAACGATCAAAACTAGAGCCACAAAAACAAAAGAAAGATAAAAATCAAAGAGCCAGCATAAGAAGACGAATCTATGGGACGTAACACGAGGGTGGAGTGGATAGACGAAGATGATCTCTCTCCGATGATGAATTAATGCTATGGATTATTAATCAAACACTTTACACATGATAATCAACCACGTCTCCTTGATTCGGAACAAAAAAAAATATTTCTATGAAAAAATATTTTGATGCCAAAATTGATGGTTTTCTCGGTTGTTTTGGTGCTCTTTAGAGACACGAAGACTCACAAATTTCGTGTTAAATTTTTCTTTTTGCTGCTTTGAACTCGTTCTTGCAATTTTTTACTCCTTTCATTTCTTTCGTGGGAGTTTTTATCTCTTCTGACTTTTTTCTTTGAGTTTGGTGCTCGTTTGCCTGACTTTTTTTGTGCTGGAGCGATTATTTATTGGGAAACTGACACAGAAAGTTGGGAATTAATTGATAATGGTCGGAAAATAGACGAATAAATGAAGAAAAATTTCTGATTTTAAAAATAGTTTCATTTTTTTTTAATAGAAATGTTTATGAAATTTCTATTTTTAAATTTTTTTATTATTTTAAAATTCATTATTATTATTTTAAAATTATTATTTTTTAAAAATTCATATTCTTTTAAAAATTCAAAAATTTGTAAAATTATTATAAAAATTATTAGTTTTACAAAGTTTTGAATTTTAAAAAAATATGAATTTTAAAAAATATGAATTTTAAAAAAATATGAATTTTAAAAAAATATGAATTTTAAAAAAAATATGAATTTTAAAAAATATGAATTTTAAAAAATAATAATTTTAAAATAATAATAATGAATTCTAAAAAATTTGAATGTTAAAAAGCATGAATTTTAAAAAAATTTGAATTTTTTGAAATTCCTATTTTTAAAAAAATTTATTATTATTAAAAAATTCAGATTTTTTAAAAAATTTATTATTTTTAAAAAATTCAGATTTTTTAAAGTTAATATTGTCTTAAAATTCTAAAAAAAATTTAAAAAATAATTTTTTAAGATTTCAAATTTTTTATAATCCAACAAAATCTCAACATAGCCCAAAATGAATCACAAATCCACAAATTATTGCTAAAAATGATCCCCACAGAATTAACGTTGGAGGCTTGCCACAATAGAAGCGCTTTAATAAATTTCACTCAATGCACTATAATTCAATAATAAAAATATATAAAAAAATTCTTTAAAAGGAATAAATAAAAATTGCAGAGGTCGAAGTTGATTACTGTTTGGAGTGATGAACGTTTGCGAGAGATCACAACAAAAAAGGAGAAAATCCACATGAAAAGAAATTATGAGGAACTGCGTGATGAAAAATAAAAATATTTTGAGAAATTAATGAGTGTGTGGAGCAAAAGCAGACACGAAATAGACAGAAATGGATTAATTTGTGAAATGTTTTTTATTACGGGATTCTGAGGATTTTTTTCTTGTGAAAAAAGTTTTATGAGAAATTTTTAGATTATTTTGATGCAAAATTATAAAATTCAGGAAATTTAATTTTTATAACTTACATAAAATATTCCCAAAAAATCCCATAAATACGGAAGACAAAAGACCTTCAAAATTATTTAATAATCCACAAATTTATTTCAGAAAAATAATAACCTGAACAAATAACCCAAAAAACAAGTTCTTCAACAAAACCACATGCAAAAAAAATTCAATTTCACAAAATAAAACATAAAAATGTCGAAGAAGTGAATTAGTAAGTGAGGAATTATGCTGTAAGCTATCACATAATAATGAAATAAAGTAAAATAAAAATGATAATTACAAAAAGTAAATAAACTAGTTTTATGGTCGTCCATAATGGTCGCTTATATAATTCAATTCCTCATAAAATATTAAAAGAATTATGGGAAATGTGAGTTGAGAAATTATATAATTTTTTGGATGAGCTTGATTGTGGTGACTTAGTTGATTATTATCAGAAATAAAGGTACTATCGTAAAAACTGGTACAATTAGAATTTTTACAATTTTACAAAAAGTGAAATTTTTTATTAGAAAATTAGAATTTTTTAAAATAAAAAAATGGAATTTTTTTTTTAAATTTTTTAAAAAATAAATTTTTACAATTTTAAAAAATATATTTTTTAGAATTAAAAAAAAATGAAATTTTTTAAATCTTAAAATACTGAAATTTTTAAATTTTATAAAATTTAAAAAAAATTAAATTTTTATATCTTTTAAGAAAATTGTAGAAATTTAATTTTTACGATAATGTCTGAACCTTGACCAGAACCAACCTTTTACAGTCCCATCAAAAATATCCATTTTGTTAAAATAATTCTGCCTTTACCGAATCTCAATTGTGGTTTTTTGCAAAAGAATTTTAAAATTACATTTTTGAGCACACGAATTACTTCTTTTTTGATGCATTATTCTCATTCTCATTGGCTTTGTTGCCTTTTATCTTTTACTTATTCTTACTCCTCGTTGCAGAACAAATTGCACACGGCAATGCATGATGTAATGAAATGCAAAAAATAATCATAATGATGCGTTTGGAATTTGATAGAGAATGTTGTTCAGATTTTTGAAATATAAAATATTTTGAGGTTATTTTCAAAAAAATTGTAAATTGTCAAATAGACCTTAATGCTCGTCTTTCCTTTTAGAAATATAAAACTTAAAATAACCGACTAAAAAAGTAATAAATTTATTTATAAAAACTCATTAACAATTTAAATCCAAACCTAACTCCAATAATTCAATCAACAATTTATTAAATTAATTCAAAACCTTCAATACTTTTTTATTCTGTTAAGTTTCACAAATTAGCTGTGAATTAATAAATAATCGTGAGCATGTAAGTAGTGTACTTAGGAATAATTATAAATAATAACTGTCAATAACTATTAAATCATCTCTAATAAGTGTAAACTTCTCATTGAACTAGCAAATGCATTGAGGGCTTTTTGTCATGCGGTGACATTAATGCATGACTAGCTTTGAATTCAGTATAAGTGTTGGTGTGGTTGGAGTAGCTTTTGGATTTTGATTTTGTTTAATTTGTGCATATTTTTGCACAGTTCTGGGAATGTCAAATTTAATTCATATTTTTAAAATCATCCTAACATCAAGAAATGCCCCCTTTACTTTATGAATTGTTCTTCTAAAATTTATTCATTCCAACTGCAATAGCAGTGCCATCTTTAATCAAGATTCTATGCATCATTTCTAGCATTGTAGCAAAGATTGGCTACCAATAAACATAACATAACATAAACCAAAACCCAAGCCAAATTTGATAAAGTCCCGACGTCAATTCTGACATCAAGCAGACCTCACATAATAATTTTAATTGTTTAGGCTCAATGTTCAATTTGGATAGCTCAGGTGCGTAGCAAGAGGGGGGATTAGGGGATTTGTCCCTTTCACCCAAAAATTCTTCAATTTACTACGGTTTTTGAGAAAAAAAACCTGAAAATCCCTCCTCAATATATTGTTTTCCATACAACAAGTTTGAAAATCTTCACTCGAAAAAATTCTGGCACGCCATTGGGGTAGCTGATTTGAGCAGAACGTGAGATTTTGTTTCAAAAAGAGAAAATGACCCACCAAAAGATCCAAATAGGCAGCCTTTGAGGCCGTGTTTCCGATTATTACAACTAAATTACTTCAAATATTTTGTACTTACATTTTATGCTGTCAATCATCAACTCAATCACACTTTGTTGATCCGCTGGTATTTACTTCAATTAATCTACACTAAAAGGCACAATAATTTGATAATTCTCACACCGAATCCATTAAATGATGTCAATTAGCTTAAAGTTAAATTTTCGAGACTTCAATGTTTCAAAATCTTGCTGTTTTCGAGATACTTTTGCACTTTTAAGCTTAATCAAAATTTTTCCAACTCAAAATCACTTTCAAAGGTTACTTTTCTTTGTTTTTGTTGTTGATTTTCTTATTTTTTAATTAGTTTGAAAACAACAAATTTAATTGCTTACTGTGATTATTTTTAAATTTTGTCAACGAATTGTTCACAAATTAATAATTTTTATAAAATTTACTGTTATTAAAAAAAGCTTTTTATTTACTTTCGTAATATTTTTATTATTTTTGAATTCTAATTCTGTACTTTTAATGTTTTTATTCAATTTTTTACAGAACTATTGTCAACAATTCTTGTCATTTCATCATTATTTCTCAAAATTATCCAAATCTACACTACACAAAGTCTACAAAAAATGTCACAAAACATCTACAGAACCATAAAATTCTCATCACATTTCCCGAATATTTCAGTATGTTTATTTAAATTCCTCAAAACTCTTCAGCATCGAGAATCTTCAAAAATATGCCATTGCATCGAGTCAGAAAAATAAAAAATCAATAATTTTTTTTACTAATATTTTCGCAAAAGCTTGAGGACAGGCAATACTTCACGTCGCAACTGAACGATGTAATGTATACATAATGAATTGATATCGCTCGATGCGGAGAAGAAAAGACCTTAAAGCCATAAAGCAGTAAGAAAAACAAGAAAAGCAAGCAAACGACACAGAAAAATGTGAATTGAGAGAGCAAAAGAGAGTAAAAAAATTTCTGGGCGGAGCCTGAAAAACAGCAGCATCAACAACAGCAGCAGTAAAACTTTTTTGTAATGAATGTAAAAAAAAGTGGGAGAAAAAAAATCTTGCCAGAAAATATGAAAGGCTGAAGGGAATTTGTATGTTGCTGATGCTGTCGTTCTCACTCGGATTGTATGAATTCTCATTCCATATAGGCATAGGCAGCTACAACTATACATAGAAATGTAATTAAGGTAGGCAAAAAAACATAATAAAAATGGATTTGAGTTGGGAAGAAATTTGAGGTTAGGTTTTGGAGCGCATTTTTTGATGAGATTTGTTGGGTTTCTTTTTTGAAAAGTATGCCCTGAGGGGTCGCCCCGGGGTAACAGGGGTTGCCTTGGGGAAATAGAGTAGCCCAGGATGAAAGTACTTGTCTTCTTTTGCAACTACAAAATTTTTTTACATTCAAAGATGATTTGGACCCCCCAGACCCCTCCTTCCTCCTAACTACCCCACCACTAACCAAGCTTGTTAAGTCTAAACTTACAAAAATCACGAAAAAATTACAACAATACCAAATAATCCAGACAATCTGCCTCGCACATCCCTCAATAAACTCCGCTCACAATTTCATATTTTATTTTTTATTCTTTTTTCCTCACAATGCAAATGTTTGGAGAACAAAAGCAGCTGCTGAAACATTGTCAGTTGTGCCCTCGAGAAATGTTTTCTACTCTACTCGAGCTCGCCTCTTTCTCTGATTGTCTCTATTTGCCCAAATGCAAAAAAATGTTCAAATAAAAAGTTTAATAAAAGTAGTCATTTCAAGTGAATGGAATATGATTGTGGATGTGGAAATTTTCGAAGGAAAATGTAAAAGTTTTGAGGATTTTCGCCCATTTTTGGTGGGACTCTATCCTATGATGTGGACAGGAAGGTATGGAATGACATTAAAGGCATAACTTAGCAATTTCTTTTTAGAAATCAGAATTTTATTTTCAAAATGTTTAAAAATGAAACAAATCAATGCTTAATCCTGAAGAAGGTCACTTGAATCGACTCGTGGATATTCCATTAATCCAATCAACATATTTAGTTACATCTGTAAATACAGAATAAGTGTCAACATTGCATTCACGATTAGCATTAAGAAGTGATGAAGAAACAATTGCACGGAGATAAAAAGCACTTCCATCAGTCACGATCATTCCACTTCCACTGTCTCCATTGCACACTCCAATCCCAGTTCCAGTTCCTCCACAAAATGTTCGTCGGCTTGATAATTTAGCTAACAAGTAGTTGTTAAGAAAACAATCTTCATTTCTGTGAATTGGAACTTCAATGATTTTCGGAATATTTTCATGAACTTTTGTCTCGTCTTCACTTTTTCCATATCCAACTACAAATCCTCTATTAATGACTGTAATATTTGAGTCAGGAAGACAAATTGGACGAATTAAAGTAGTAAACACGACTTCATTTTCCAACACCAAAACTGTTAGATCCGCATCAAATGACTCAGCATGTGGATTCCAATCAGGATGCATATTGATGCTTTGGACAGAAAAAACACTTCTGCCTGCTTCAAAATGATTGTTAAGGTCATAAACACCAAGCAAGACTATCATGTCACGAGCAAGCAGTGGATGCTTGATTCCTTTGTCTTGGATGCAGTGAGCAGCTGAACGGTAATGAAAATAAGTAAACGAAAGGTATTTTTTTTAATGTGACTACAACTTATAAAGTCATAATGGGGGTCTTCTAATTTAGAAGTTCAAAGCATACTTAATGAGAGGTAGCCAAAAATATTTTAGGTTGGATTTTTGTAAATATTCTATATGAACAGACAATTTTGGAATAGATTTAGGTTTCTGAACTAAAAAGTTCTAACATATTTGAGAAAATAATGTCGAGGGAAGGACTCCATTGGACCAGCTGGCTATGCCCTTTTCTGATAAGAAGGTGTACAATGGAGTAATGAGTCATTTTGAAAACGAAGATTAAAGAACGATCAATTTGGACGCAAGGGATCAAAACTGATCAAATGATCAAAAATTTTTTGATCATTTGATCATTTTTGATCATTTTTTGACCATTTGATCAGTTCTGCACCCTTGGGCGTATTCAGAGAACGGGGCTTGGGGGTTTAAACCCCCTATTTTTGGATTTTTTTTCTTTCAATTTTCTAGTTATGTTATTATTGGAGTCAGAGGTTAGAGCAGTGCCACAAGCCACAAAAGTTTGATAAGCACTGGGTTACAGGTTTTATCCCCACCCCAAAGTTAGATTCATGATGTGAAATATGAACTTGACTTACCTGTTACAACTTTTTGATTTGACATGAGAATTCCCCCACAAAAGAACTGCCCACCTGTTAGAACAAGAGCTGCGTTCCTGAAAAATGAATAAAATAGTAACTTAGAGTCTAAAGGAATCTGAAATTATCATTAGTATGAGTCTCTTGCCAAGGAAAATCCCCACGCTTGGTGTGCATCCCGCCAATAATATTTCCATGTCCAGTAAATTGTTTCCCACAAGAGTTGTCTATATTCTGATTCAGATTTGATGTTTGATTGGAAATCTGAAGCTGATGATGTCTAGGTTGATAATTGTCAAAGCAATTCCTTAAAAGTTTCTTTATTACTTTCCGAGAGGTCATATCATAATTATTGCAAATATTGTTTGTCATATTTAGGTAAGTAATTGGCGAATTGTCCATAAATTTTGGATCAACTGCATTAATTTTGTTGTTTTGAAGCCAAACGTTTACCAACAGCCAATGAGCACCAAAGGAATCTGAATGGATTATTGCCAATTTATTGTCAGATAAGGTTAATCCTTCTAGATTTTTTAATTGAGCAAAAACACCGACTGGAAGGTCCGAAATTTCATTATTTTGTAAATTTAAATTTTGTAGGGTGTGAAGTCCTTCAAAGTTGTCAGGATTTAAGGCTTGAATTTTGTTATTATAAATCCACAATTTCTCCAAATTTTTAAGCGTCGCAAAACATTTCGATGGAATTTCTGTAATTTGATTTTTATCTAAGCGGATCGACTGTAGATTCTGTAAATTTTGGAACCATTCTGGACTTATTGACTGCAGCTTATTGTCATTTAACATTAGAGATTCAAGCTTCACAAGTGACCGGAAAATGCTGTCAGGCAAAAAATTTATTTGATTTTCTGGAAGTTCTAAAATTTTCAGCTCATTTTGGTTCAAAAATATGTTTTCAGGCAGCGTTGTTAGTCTATTTTTATTTAACCAGATTCGAATTAAATTTGAATTTTGAGTCAACAAATTTTCTGGCAATTCACGAACCTTGTTATTGTCGATGTCTAAATTTTCTATATTTTTGCAATTTTCTAGTGAATTTACATCAATAAATTCAATATTTGAGTAAGCTACTTTTATTGCCGCTAGATTTGAATATTTTTGACAAAAAATCGACGAAATATTTTTCACTCTTTTATCATATAGAAATTCTAAATATTTAACATTATTGTCATCACGTCCAATCACATGCTGTCCTTCAATTTTCTTAATGTTAACATTAATATCAGCCGTTGTGGTTTTTAAACCGCATGAATAATAGTCAATTGCAGTATTAATGCCAAAATTCCAAAAGTTTTTATTTCCATATTCACAATCAGCTGTTTGTGTCTCAGTTGAAGCACTCAATAAAATAACAACAACAACATAAAAATTCAAATTCATTTTTATAATCTTCACACAACTAAGAATTCTTTCTCATTCACTCGTGGCTCTTTGACATCTTCTCTTTATATTCTTTATTTGTATAATCTTGCTGTCGTGTTGAATCTTTACAAATACAAAGATTTTGAGCAAGGTGTGGACACTCAGGATTAATAATGAAAAATTCCAAAAATTCTAAAAATCATTTTCAAAGCCCAAAAGTAAAAATCTTTTTCAATTCTAAAGCATTTCGATAAATGCTTTAGCAAAGGAGCAAAAGTAAATATCTTTCAATTATGACATTTTTGTGTTAAAATAGTATTGTTTTTTTTAAAAAAAAATAGGGGTGGGGTTGACCCAAAAACTGGGTGGTGCTGGTAGTTAACCCCCTTTAGATGGTATTTTTCTTCAAATTTCTATGGTCTTTGAAAAACGAAACTCCAAATCCGACTCGAAATTTTATCAATACAATGTACCTAACCACAATTTGTGTGCTGACATCACACAAACCGAGTAATGTGGCTAGAACAGTGAAAAAGCACCCAAATCCGACTAGACATTCCCTGGGATCGAACCCGGGATCGCTGGTGTAGGAGGCCAACACGCTAACCACTACACCACAGCTGCTTTTCCACTGCTAATCAAAAACTATTATTGCTTGGAAAATTTAAAAGGAATTTTAAGTTGATCCTGAGTGTCCACCCCTTGTATTTTGAGTCTATAATCGAACATTCTAATTCTTCACTCAAAATATTATTGCTGTTTCAAATATTTTTGCACTATCATTGCTACAAGGATGATTTACTTAATATCTTAACACTTTTATAAAATTATTTTAACTTATTCCAATTTAAATAAATACAATTAGAAGATTTGTAGCAAGCTACAGTCTTCAATGATCCACATACGGAACAAATACTGAGAGAAAGAAATGTGAAGATTAAACTTGATATTCAATTGAAACACAGAAAAAGGAGAAAATACACTGAAGAGTAAAAATGAGATTAAATAAAAGTAAAGTCAATGTGATGCTAGAAATGGATTGTTGAATAACTGTATAAGGAGTCGTTAGCAAATTACGTCAAGCTATTGGGGCAGAGTCGTACCCAGAAATTTTTTAGGGGGGGGGGGGGGGGGGGGGGTTTCCAAATTTTTTTTTTGATCCTAAACGCATTGTTTTGTACTTTTTGTTAATTCTTTTCCATCGGACACCTCCCTGGTTATGCCCATGTATTGGGGGGGGAGAAGAGGTTGAAAAATTTGCGACAATGTGGGTCGAGAAAAAGATTTTTAGCGTGACGAAATTTGCGAACGACTTCTAAGGGGTCGTTCACTTATTACGTTACGCAAAAAAACGAAATTTTAGACCCCTTGTTACAAATTTTCCAAGAAAAAAATTTTTCTTTGTTTGACCTGTTACAAAATCTCAGGCAGGATACAAAATCTCAGGGGGGAGGGGGGCCCCCTAAAAAGCGAACGTAATAAGTGAACGACCCCTAATCCAGAGAGCGAAATCGACTCAGATTTTATATAGAATATGAATACTTTTTCTTGTAGAATTTATTACGTAATAAAATTCTTATCAGTAACCTGCGTTTATGATAAGTTTGTCTTCTTATTTCTTTGCATTATTTTGACAACAATAAAATGCACGCGCTGTGTAAACAATAGATAACTGATAAGAAGCCGGTTAGAAGGGGTTCTTTAATTTGATGAATTATTTTTGGGATATTGAACCATTTTTAGCCTGAAATGATTTTTTGAAGTTCTGTTTATAGGTATTTCACCTCAATACCTCACAATGTAGGCTGAAGACAGCTATGATACCGAATTAGTAGGTCGGATCAACTATCAGAGCAATTGAGCTAGTCAAGGAACTGACTTTGGATCTTTATATATACGAAAGTCTTCAGAAACATACAATCAACCTCTAAGATTCACCTAACAACTTCCCCCTGAATAACAACAATCTTATCAAAATGTACACAAGAAAGTTGTCAAAACATCAAAAAGATAAAAGTTTAATTGGGCAATTTGTGATGTTCTTTTTCTATCTCAGTTTCATTTTCACAGTCTTGTTTGGAAGCTTAGGTAGCTTCTGCACGTAAATTGAACTCAAATTGGACATATTTTTCTAAAATATTTACTAAATCAGAGCCTTAACAATGGATATCCACTGCACATACCAAGAACACACATTCGACACTGAAGAGACATTCTACCGTTGTGTCATCTCCAAGCAACCAATTCATGAAGAAATATTCAAACTTATTGGAAGTCACAAAGAAGATAAAACCAACGATGACGTCACTTACATTGAATTTCGATATTGTACAGTCACAAGAATTCCACAAGGACTCACAAAAATCTTTCCAAATTTAAAGTTTTTAGAGATTTTTGAGTCGCAACTAAAAACAATCACGAAGGCTGACTTGGTTGAGTACCAGAATTTGGAGAAATTTATTTGCAGAAATAATGAGGTTGAATTCCTGCCTGGTGACTTG
The DNA here is from genome assembly GCA_963573255.1 of Chironomus tentans. Taxonomy (NCBI): domain Eukaryota; kingdom Metazoa; phylum Arthropoda; class Insecta; order Diptera; family Chironomidae; genus Chironomus; species Chironomus tentans. The sequence continues at coordinate 2,341,821 of OY754305.1, forward strand.
TTCGAAGGATTTAAAAATCTTCAATATATTTCATTTAATGGAAATAAGCTGCAAATTGTCGAACCAAACATCCTCGATGGCCTGGATAAATTAAAGCATGTCGATTTCTGGAGGAACTCCAACTACGACAAATGCTACTCAATTTACAAAAATACAAATGCTAATGCAACCCTCGATGAGGTCCACGCCCAACTTTTTGAGAAATTTTTCTCATCCGATCCTGAAAATGTTAAAAATTTCATTGACAAACCACATCAGCCGATGGTAAAAATCTTCAAAGAACTTCAACAGCTTAAAAATGCTGAAATTAAGTTGAATCTAGTTGTTGAGGACTTGAAGAAGGATTTGGAGAATGTTAAGCTGGAGAAATTGAGCATGGAGGAAAAATTGCAGGAACAGATTGATAAATTAAGTGACAAAGTTAAGAGTGAAAATGTTGAGGATGTAAATGAGGTTAAAGAGATTGAGGAGGTTAAGGCAGATGAACCAATTGAGGAGAATGAAAGATTGTAAATTTTATTTTGGCAGTGAAATTTATTTTTTAAATATTAAATAGTGACTAATAGAATAATGGTATTAAATAATATAAATTTGGTGATGGTATAATAAAAAATATAAAATAATAAATTTCATAGACTATTATTAAACCAACTATCAAAGCATATTCTCATTGCCTTATCCAGAGATTTTTCGAGGGGGGTTTGAATTTTTTTTTGTATAAACGGTAAAATTTAGGTTGGGTTTTAGGATTTTTGCTTAAAAACCCTATCAAATATGGGTGGATACCACCAAAACCTTCCCCTGAATAAGCCCCTGGTAACAACATATCCTCCACTAAGCTACGTTAAGTAATACCTCAACATTTCTAATACACTTTTATTAAGTTCATATTTCTTACACTCATAGAAAAAATATTAGAATTTGTACGGTTTTGAGTAAAATCAAATATTGAATATTAAATTTTGTATGAAAAGTGACAAAATCAAATATTTGAATATTGGATTTTACTCAAAACCGTACAATTATTTCTATGAGTGTATGATTTGACGAGTTTCTCTTATCATCATGATATCTTCAAGTCTACATCATCAATAAAACGTCATTCTCTATTCACTTTTTTCAATATCAACTAATTTTTTATCTTCAATTTTTTAGCTGTGATTTGTTTTTTTTTATCAAATTCTGATAAAAAAATTATTTTTATCAAAAAATGTCATTCAGTTGGTGAGTTTTTATTAATGTTTGAATTATTTTTGCTGCCGAATGAAGAAACAATTTAAAATTGCTGAAAATTTATTAGTGCTTACAACACAGCCTGTCTGTTATATAAAATCACCAACAGCTTGGATTATAAGTTGCAAAAAGTCAAGTAATTAACAATAATCAAGTCTTACAAAATTCAAATAATTTCAAACCTTAAAATTTTTAGATCATGGAAGTTGAATGTACCTTCAGTGACTGTGACTGGCCTTTTACAACAACTAAATACTACCGATGTTGCATCGAAAAATACCAAATTCCAGATGACATTGAGCTAGAAATTATTGGAAAGCACAGACACAGAAAAACCATCAATGACGTCACTTATGTGAAATTCTATGACTGTACAATCACCAAAGTTCCAGTTGGAATGACAAAGATCTTTCCAAACCTAAAAATCCTCGAAATAAATTCGTCAAAATTGATTAAAATTTCCAAAAGTGACTTAATTGAGTATAAAAATTTGGAGAAATTTTCATGCTGGGGTAATGAGATTGAATTTCTACCTGGTGACTTGTTTGAGGGATTCAAGAATCTTGAGTGGATCTCATTTTATGGGAATCGACTGTGGATCATCGAGCCAAATATTTTTGACAACCTTGAAAGTTTAAGGCGCATTCAACTTGAACATAATCCGAATTATGACATTTTATACTCAACATATCCAAAAGAGAAGATCAGCACAACTTTAGGAGAAGTCAAAAATATTTTAATTGACAAATTTTTCTCATCTGATCCACAAATTATCAAAAACTTCATCATCAAGCTTGAAAATCCAATCGAAGAATTGAAAAACTACACAAAAAGAATCAAAAATGGCGACAAAAATTTTAAAATTATGGAAGTTAGAGCGGAAGTATTTGAGGAACTGACGAGCCAAAAAATTATGATGCTTGAAATTTCCAACTCATCCCTAACCCAAGAAGTCCAAGACCTAAAGTCAAAATATGAACAAAAATCAATCTTAACCTCAAATTTACAACAACAAGTCACCAACTTATCATCCCAACTAACAACAGGCATCTTTGGTGATCTCAAGAACTTCCTGCAGAACCAAAACATCAGAGACTTTAAAATTATCATCGACCATCAAGAATTCCTCGTCCACAAGTTCCTTTTAGCTGCTCGAAGTCCAACTCTGGCTGAAATAATCTACAATAATCCAGCTGTTGATAGACTCAACTTAGTTGACATTCCAGTTGATATTTTTGAGATAATTTTAAAATTTCTCTACACCGATGAACTTCCAAGTGGTGATGGGATGAACTTTTTGCATCTTTTTGCTGCTGCTGGAAGATTGAAAGTCAAGGAACTGGAGAATTTTGCTGCTAAAAAATGCTTAGCTGATGTTAATCCAGAAAATGCTTTTGATGTCTTCAGCTTAGCTCATAAATATGGAAACGATGAGCTAATGCAGAGATCATTTGAAGAAATTAAGAAAAAATATCCGTTGGTTGATTTTAAGGAGGAATGGAACACGGAGCCAGAAAAAATGATAAAAGTTATTGAAGTATTGAAAAGAAAAGAAGAAGCTTTGAAGAAAATTGAGGAGGAAGTTGAAGGTTTGGTGATAATAAATTGAGAACGTGTTGATTGATTAGGTGAATATTGTGACTAATAGAAATGACGTTATCTAAGGATTTGACACTCATGACTAATACTAAAAGTCAATGAAGAAAAAAAACTCAAGATAATTAAATAATCAATTTTAAATTTTAAATACATGTACTATGATGCTAACTAGATTTAAGAAATCTGTAACACAACCTTACGGTTATCTGCAAATAAATGAATTTACAAAACAAAAAAAAATTTCAAAAATAAAAAATAAATAAAAAAGGAGATTTTTAAAATTTTTGGGATTTTTAATCCGAGTGTCAATGTCTCGATTTTATCGTTACTCATTAACGCATTTGTTATCATATTTCTGAAGAAATAAATTATCTTATCACTAAAGTATAAGCTGTATTTAATGATAATTCTAGTGCATTTAATAATGTTTCAATTAGTTATAATTTGTCTTAATGTCTTTCAATAATTTTATTTTTTGTTTTTAATAATAAAAATAATATTATATATTAATTGCTTCTTCTACTTTGCTTCAGGGGCGTACCTAGGGTACCGAGCGCCCTGCGCAAATATTAAAAAAAGTTGAAAAAGCGCCCCCTTAAATAAAGTTTAAATATATTATTAATAATAAAATTTCATTTTTTTAGTTAAGATTTTTTAAATTTTGCGCCCTCTAAATCGTGAAAACCCGCAAAAATTTTCCAATTTTCCCTGCGCAAAATGCGACAGTTGCGATACCCTAGTTGTGCCCCTGCTTTACTTAGCTTTCAAAACTTAAGTTAAGTTATTAGTCCAAGGAATTTTTTTGGAATCATTTTTCCCACTAGAACCAGCTATAAACTCTTCTCTAGTGACTTAAATGTTACATAAAATTAACGTATTAAAAATTTCAAATGGAAGAAACCGTTAGGGTATCAAGGGACCTAAAGAAACAGGATAAGAGACAAGGAGGCGAAAAAAAATAGTTTCTATTTTTAAGTTTTTTTTTCAAAAATATTTTAACCGTTATTTTTTTAGATTTTAAAAAATAATTTATCGCATTTTATGCTCTACGAAAATGCGCTTTCGTGCCATGAAGACATGGAAACTTTTACTAGTTTGGTATTTTTCTCAAGTCTGTGAAAATAAATTTATTTATAGTTGCCAAAAAATTTATAATTTAGAATCATTTGAAGAAGTCAACACAGGTGAGCAAAGATGAAACTTCATTATTAATATTTAGATTGTATTGATTTTATTATTTGTTTCTAGTTTCTGGAATTATTTGTAAAAAATGAAGCTTCAATGTGAATATATTGAAATGACCTGGCCAAATTATCAAAATAAATTTTATTGTTGCAACGTGAAAAATCAAAAGATTTTGGAAGATGAAGAAATCGAATTTATTGGAAATCATGTGAACAGAAATTGTGATGTGACTAACGTTTTTTTTTATAACTGTGTTTTAAGAAAACTTCCTAAAAACCTGTCTAATGTTTTTCCCAATTTAAAATTTATTAATATCCACTCATCAGCTTTAAAAACAATTTCCAAAAGCGACTTAAAAGATCATAAACAATTAATAATTTTTTATTGCAATGATAGTGAAATTGAATATTTGCCCGGTAATCTTTTTGAAGACTCAAAATGCATTGAATGGATTAAGTTTAGTAATAACAAAAAATTAAAAATCATCGAGCCAAATATTTTAGATAACCTTGAAAGTTTAAAGCGTATAGAGTTAACAGGAACTTTAAATTTAAACATCTTCTACTCGGTTTTTGCAGAAACAATAACAAAATTTACATTAGAGGAATCTAAGAATGAACTTGCTGAAAAATTTTTCGCATTGAATTCACAAATCGTGAAAGATTTTGTTTTAAAGTTTGAGAATCCATTAGAAAAATTAAAAGAATATATGAAAAGAGTTAAGACAGCGGAAACAAAAGTGAAAATGTTGGAAATCAAAGCCGAGATTACAGAAGACATTTTCAATCAAAAGCTCCAAAAAGGACTCTTTGAGGACATCAAATGCTTCATTCGGAATGATAAAAACAAAGACTTCAAAATCATCATTGACGCCCAAGAATTCCCAGTCCATAAATTCTTGCTCGCAGCTCGAAGTCCAACTCTGGCTGAATTATTGGAAAACAACCCTGAAGTTGAAAATCTAAATTTAGTCGACATTTCTGTGGAAATTTTTGAGAAAATTCTGAAATTTCTTTACACTGATGAACTTCCAGGCAACGATGGGACAAATTTTGTTCATCTCTTTGGAGCTGCCGGTCGTTTACAAATCACAGAGTTGAGAAACTACGCAGCACAGAAAATTTCAGATAACATCAGCACAGTAAATGTTAAGGAACTTTTTCGCATAGCCAACTTATATAATCATGAAGACTTAATTCTAAAAGCATTCCAAGAAATTAAGAATAAATATCTAAGCATTCCGTTCAAAGATGAATGGTCACGAGATCCAAAAATGGTCTCAAAAGTCATCGATGTCTATGAAAAAAAGGAAGAGACAAAAAGGCAACTAGATGCTGAGTTTGAAAATTTGGTAATGTAATACGGTAGGTTAAGGAAAACAGGGGACATAGGGGGACAGTAATAATATTCTAATAATTTTTATTCATTTTATTTTCGCTAAAAATCATTTAATTAACCAACAGACAGCAACGCAAAACCTTCACAATTTCAATAACGCGTAGCAATTTAATAAAAGTAGAAAGATATTAAAAATGAAAAAAGTAAACACAAATACACACAAAACTAAAGTAAATAAGCAAGAAATTTTCGATCGACATAAGCATGAAGCATAAAATCTGAGAATTGAGACGGACTTGTTATTATTAAACGGCATTAGATGCAAACAACAAAGAACAGATTCGTATGTATTTGCACAAAACTGCTTTCCTGCTCTGTTGTACATGTACGTGTGTGTTTTTGTGTTGTTTTCCAGCTTTCATTGCACCTTCAGGCTAAATCCGATCCAATATTCTTTACTTTTCTCTTTCTTCTTCTTTGCAATTTAAATTTACAAGCATTGAACTTAGAATTTAATTTTTTTTGTAGAGTATAGGATTTTTTGGGAACTTCTTTGAAGTGTTTTTCTTGGATGGGACTTGTTTAAGGGGTTTAGTTTTATTCTAAAATTCTATAAAAATGAAAATAATTTTTCAAATTTGAAATTTTTATAAACACACTAATTTAAAATCATTTGAATTTTTTATTTAAAATTATTAAAATAATTTATTTAAAATTAGTAAAAAAAAATTTAAAAAAATTTAAATTATTTAATTATTATTTTTTAATTTATTAAAAATTATTAAAAAATTCATTTAAAATTATTAAGACAATTTTATTTAAAATTATTAAAAAAGATTTATTTAAAATTACTAAAAAATTCATTTAAAATTATTAAACAAATTTATTTCAAATTATTAAGACAATTTTATTTAAAATTATTAAAATAATTTACTTAAAATTATTAAAAAAGATTTATTTAAAATTACTAAAAAATTCATTTAAAATTATTAAACAAACTTATTTAAAATTATTAAAAAAGATTTACTTAAAATTACTAAAAAATTTATTTCAAATTATTAAGACAATTTTATTTAAAATTATTTAAAAAATATTTAAAATTATTAAAAAAAATTATTAAAAATTATTAAAAAAATTTATTTAAAATTATTAATTTTTTTTATATTTTTGTTTTTAAAAACTATTTTATAAATAAAAATTCTGTTTTTTTGCCATACTCATTTCGATTAAAATGTCCTCCCAATTCACCCCTCTTATTTGTTACAGAAAAAAAACCATAAGAAACGAATAAATTTATTTCTTTTGCATTTCTTCATTCCAACAATTTTTTCCTTTTCTTTTTGCATTTTTTTATTACTCGATTTTGATTTCAGCATTTTTTTGTACATGCCTTGCGGGAAATGAAGGGGAAAAGAAGATGGAAAGAAAATCTTTAACAAAAATAAAGAGATGAAATTGGAAATCAATATTGGAATGAAAAGATTTAGACAAAAAAATCTGTAAATTTAATCAAGTATTTTAAAATATTCAGGATTTGAAGAATGATTTTGAAATTATTTTACATAATCGACTGTCAAATTTTGGATTTTTTGTTCATAGTTGTTGATATCTTTTGAAAATTATGTCCACTTTTTGAGGATGAATCAAGTTTGAGCTGAGGAACTAGCTAATTTTTTAAAAAATAAAAACAAATCTCGGCCAGTAAAATTAAAATACCATAAAAAATCAACATAATTTAAAATTCTTCTCAACATTTTTTCACTTTATCCACTCATTGTTACACCCGTCCTCATTGTTACACTTGACAAACACTGCATTTTTTATTAATAAAGTTCCTTGTTTCTCATTATTTTTGTAATTATTATTATTATTACTCGACAGTCCTGTCATTGTTGTTAAAGTGATACTGCTACTAATGATTTGTGTGCATTTATGGGTTTCTTTTCACGGCTGTTTAGTGTGAGGATGCAAGATGGGTTAAGAAATATGTTTAAAAGTTTAAGGCGCATTTTTATAATAAATTGTAAAATTTATAAAATTTAAAAAATATTTTACAAAAGGTTGAAGATTTTTGTAAGACAATTAAAAAAATGTTTGAAATTTAAAAGATTAAAAGATAAAAGTTAAAAAAAATTAAAAATTTAAAAAAATAAAAGAAATTAAAAAAATTAAAAAATTAAAAAAATTTTAAAAAATTTAAAATTTTAAAAAATTTTTAAAAAATTATTATTTTTGTAAAAATGTAAAAAAATGAAAACATAAAATTCTTTAAAAAACATAACTTTAAAATATTAATTTTTTAATTTTAATAAATTTCGTTTCTAAATTTACAAAAATAAATTTTTTAAAACCATTTTTTTCAAATTTCAGACATTCAGTCACAATAACATTTATATTTTATATAAAAATCTGAATTTTTCAAACTAACAATAAAAAATGTGAACATTTGTGCACTAAGCGAGTAATTTTGATTTGTTTGACATATAATATCATAATTCATGCTGCATAACCACATACATAAAAAAGTATTAGACACATAACACAGTGAATGAGATGTTATTTATGCTAAATATGTTATGCGGTAGAAAATTTCTTTCTTTTTTCATCATTTCATGAATAACAGGCGTGAAATTCATATCCTGTGGGCAAGAATCTATGAAAACGATACACAATGATTAGTTTAAGGAAATGAATAAAAAAAATTTGTAGCTGAAAATGTTAAAAAATTGATTATACATTAGACACGTGCGTGATTTTTTATTTTACTACTTGGATACTTGATTGAAATTTTTTTGTTTTGTTACTTGAGATTTTTGTATTGTTGGTGGATTTTGTTACATAAATGTAATTTAATTTCATTAATTAGTGAAAAATTTCGTTTTTGGTATTTTTGGAATATTGACTACAGCTGAGCGTTAATATTGTGGACTAGAGCTGAGCGTCAATAATAAAGGCTAGAGCTGAGCGTCAATAAAGAGGACTAGAGCTGAGCTTCATTATTGTGGACTAGAGCTGAGCGTCAATATAGAGGACTAGAGCTGAGTGTCAATAAAGAGGACTAGAGCTGAGCGTCAGTATTGTTGACTAGAGCTGAGCGTCAATAATAAAGGCTAGAGCTGAGCGTTTATGTAGATAAAATAAAAATTCCCACAAAAATTTTGAATAATAAATCCCAATTAAGAATAATTTCAAAATTCAACAACCCAAAAAAACGTTTCCATTTAATAATCTAATATTTTCTGTGTTAATATCTCAAGTGCAAAACGAAGCAAAGCAACACGTTACCTGATACTTGAGACTGCTACTTCATCATCATGATCAAAAAAATAAATAAAAGATTTCTAAAAAACTGCAGCACAATGTAACAAAAATCAAGAAAGAAGGAGAAGTTAAGAGGCGGAAAAGCAATTTTCCAATTATTTTTCATCATTCGCGTGTGCCGATATATTCAGCCAGCATCTCATACAAATATATGAGAATCATTTAATTAAAAATAAGAATAATAAAAAATTGTAGAGTAAGATTGGCTGTTAGTTATAATATGTTTATGCCTCTTACATGCTCTCTTTTACTCTTACAACCGGCACGTGCGATTTGATGGTTAGAAAAAGAAAAGAACAGAGTGAAATTTAATGAACTCAACAGTCGAGGAGGGGTTGTGCTAATTTGTTAGACTTTACTGTCAAAAATTCATCATTTTGTGATATTTCATCCGTAACTTGCTAAATAATGTCATATATTGATATGTACTCATGTACTTTGGTGTATTGTATGGGTGTGCGTTGATGTTTACTGTGAATGGTATTATGTGATGTGAAGAGGGGTTTGGTATCGGGTACTTGATGCTGTGTGAATGGAATTTTTATTAGAATTATTATTTTCTATTTCAGCTACGTTCAGCTCTAATCTTTCATATTGACGCTTAGATTTAAAATGTTTTATATTGACGCTCAGCTCTAGTCTTCCATATTGACGCTCAGCTCTAAAATTTTATATTGACGCTCAGCTCTAAAATTTTTATATTGACGCTCAGCTCTAGTCTTCCATATTGACGCTCAGCTCTAAAATTTTATATTGACGCTCAGCTCTAGTCTTCCATATTGACGCTCAGCTCTAAAAATTTTATATTGACGCTCAGCTCTAGTCTTCCATATTGACGCTCAGCTTTAAAATTTTATATTGACGCTCAGCTCTAGTCTTCCATATTGACGCTCAGCTCTAAAAATTTTATATTGACACTCAGCTCTAGTCTTCCATATTGACGTTTGTTTTTTAATGAACTTCAAACTCCAACCAGTACCCAACCCTCATCCAATATTCAACTAGCCACTAGGCATGTAGACGCACACATGCCGTAATGTAAATAAAGTGGGTGAATGCAAAACATTCGGATCAGCAAAAAAAATTCATCAACATTTAGCAACAAAAAGTGTCAACAATTGAATTTGATGCTCATTTTGGTACCGAATAATTTCCTTTCCATCCCAATTGACTTGTAAAGTGAGTCAAAACCATCCTCATGGGAGACCAATATCCGGATGTCATAGAGACTGTTGTGAATTTCCTTGGCTATAAATTTGATTACATCAAAAGGTGGCAACAGAAAGAAAAAAAGTTTCACGTCGACTGAACTCGAATGTAATCCAATTTTGTGAGCCGAATGGTTTTTAAGGAACGAGAGGAAGAAGAAATTGGGATAATCTGTTGAAATACCTCATAAATACCTCTTGATGAAGTCTACTGTATTAATTTTATTTCATCTTTTATTTATTGTTGTCCTAATCTTCAATTTCCCGGGGTTTTGTGAGCACTTTCTGAACTGCTCATTACTCCATCCCCCTTTAATTGTAACATTTAGACAAGAATTAAATGAAAACGAAGAAAATAAATTTCTTGTTGTTGTTAAAAAAGTTTCTAATCTCATTAAGGAACAAAAAATACTCGAGTTCTTCTTTATTACTCCTTTTTTGTTACTTTTACTTGTTCTTCTGCTTGTTTTGTGATGGAACAGGGGTTGAAGGTGAGCATTTTGGTCCAATTTAGAATTTTTAAGGTGATTTCATTCTAGAGTTGGCAAGACGCTGAGCGTCTCGACATTGAAAACCCGAAAACGTCGGACGCTAATTTTTTTTGAGCGTCCGACGCTAGGACGCTGAGCGTCCGACGGTGGTATAAATTTTCGAACAATTTCCATCAATTTTCAACATTTTTCATCAATTTCCAACAATTTTCTTAATTTTTTACCATTTTCCATCAATTTCCACCATTTTTACTAAAGTTAAATTTTTTTCGAAAATTTCTACCAGCGTCGGACGCTAAACTAGGATACTCCCAACTCTGTTTCATTCTATCAAGAACTATTAGTAGGTGCTCTAGGTACAGGGACCTAGCCATGGGGTCCAGACCACATTTAGATTGAAACTTGTATGGAAAAAAAATTTAAATCTCTCTTAAAAATTAAAAATATGTAAGAAAAATATTTTGGACCCCCTTCTCAAGATGCCTGACCCCTCACCTCTCAAAAAATCAATCTCCGTACCTCTCAATCCCTCTCTTACTTCAAAAACGATTTTTATTTCTCTCATTTCCTTACACTAAATTTTCATGTTGACGATAAAAAGCAGGCAGAAAACTTAAGAAATAGAAACGAACGAGAGAGCATTACTGATGATGATGTTTCACGAGAACGCAGCCTGAGGCACTGCAGAGAAATGGGATCACCCAAATGGATTAATTAAAAGTTTCTTTTTCTAACAGAAAGAAATCCTGAATCCTCAATTGTAGGTTGTGTAAATATTTTCATTGCATTTTTTCACCTTTCGTAATAGAGAGAGAAATTTCATGCATGATCAAAACCGCAAAAATAATTTTTTTCTGTGCATTTGTCGTTTTTCAGCTTTCAATTTTCCTTTTGTTGTTTGTGACATTTGCTTTTATCTTTTTGTGGAAAATGTGAAAACATTTTTGTTGATGTCTTTAAATTTGGGTGTGTGATGATAATTAAAATGGATGATTAGACGCGTGTTGGATTTATTTAAACGAATGTGACTAGATCAAAGGAGATATTGAATGATCCATAAAATTTCAATTAATCCCCCTTATTTTAGGGTTTAGTGCAAAATATTGCTCGAATTTTAACTCAGTTTTTAAAAGATTCCTAATAAAGATTTTTAAAATATTTGAATTAAGCAACAGAATCCTTGGATAAGTATCATAGCCCGCGGATAAGCACAATAACCCGCGGATTAACATCACATTTACACCTAATGGATTAGCCTTACCTGACAGATTAGTATAAAAAATCGACAATTTCTGATCACAAGCAGCAATTAAATATCAATATTCTCAGTTTAGCTTCATAATCCGCGGATAACCATCACAAATTACATCTTTTTATGACTAAACAAAGATAATAAAGTCAAGAATTTAAAAAACAAACTAAATTCTCAAAAATACCTTCTTAATATTTCTAAATTCAAACCTAATGACAATGTCCGACGCGCATTCATCCCCACAGGCCAAGGAAGAGACTAGAAAACGCATTAAAAAAACTAAACAAACATCATCAAGTGCAATTATTACATCCATAAATTTCAATTTCCATCATCAAACAAACAAAAGCAAAGAGTCTCATGTGGAGCATTAAGATGATGAAGATAAAAAAGTCCATACAGCACAGTTGGTGATCAGTTCAGGTCGAGTGGCGATAAAAAATGGAATTTCGCGATTAATGGCTCGTGCCTGAATACAAACACATAAATCGCCTTAAAGATTATTCAATGAAATCAACCGTGAATGAGTTTCGGACCAGCCATCAGCGATATTAGCGGTGCTTTGAGGCTGTCAATTAGGCTCTTTGGAATTTCTTTCTCATTTTTTTTTCTCGTTTCGTGAGGAGAAATTTCATTCATTTTTTTTGCTGGTTTCGGTAGTGAATCCTAAGGCATCTACACTCGACTCATTCATAGACTTAGATTTAGTTTTCATCTCCATTTATGTCGCTGTGGGCAGCTCTTTTTCTTTACCTTTTTTTTTGTTTCTGCTGTTGTTATTAATATTAGTTGTGTATATTCTTTTATGTTCGTTTTTAATTTTTATTACTAGGTTGGGCTCGTCAAGTGAGCATGAGAGATAGTTTTGTTAATTTTGAGATGGCGCTGAGGTGGAATTGTAGATTAATTCTAAAAAAGTTGTGATTATTTTGCATTATTTGCGGATTGAATCTAAAGAAGGAACTATTGATAATACTCTAATCCTTGATTAACAAAAATTAAATTAAAATCTATGTTCTAGCATTATAATCTACGGCTTAGCATCATAATCCACTTTTTAGTATCATAAGCCGCTTCTTAGTATCACAAGCCGCTTTTTAGTATCACAATTCGAGAACTTTGCATCTGTATCTAGATTTTATCCATACAATCCGCGGCTTTGCGTTCAAATCTTCATTTCATTATCAGAATTCGCTATTATGCAACAAAATCTAAATTTTTGGCTCCATAATCCGCACGCTAACATCACAATCTGCAGCTTAGAATGACAAACTTAGCAAACTCACTTCAAATTTTAGTGTCTGTGGATTAAAGGCTCTTCTAAAAAAATGCCTCAAACAAACATTGAAAACTATAGCTCAATCATCATATGTGTAAATTCTAAGGTCAATGAAATTTTAATGAGAATGAATCTCTCATGTCATCATCAACAACATCGAACGAGTCTCAAGACAATTTTTTTATTACTCTTCTTGTACCTGAGTTTGTAATAATAGAAAACTATAAACCCATCAAAGTCTCATCTATTTTTGGGGCTAATTTGTGCCCACGAGGTTTGAGATGAATAAAAAAATAATTTTTTGTTTTATTTTATTTAGTTGGAGAATTTTTTGTGGAAATTTAATTTAAAAATGTAAATTATATGCGGATTATGAATAGAATCCGTGGATTGTGGAGATTATTCGCGGGTTATGGCAGAAAGTTGGTGAACATTATTGTTAGTTAATAGTTTTTCGTGAATTATGAACATTTACAGAGGTTTAGAAAATCCACGGATTATGTCAAAAATCCGCGGGTTCTGGTAGAAAATCCGCGGCGTATGGTGGAAATTCCGCGGATTGTGACATAAAATTGTACTTTTAACTTGATTAAAAATGATGATTTCTAGGAAAAATCCCTCAAGTCTTTGCCTACCTCCAGCAAATTGCATCAGTAATAAAAACTCGAGCAAAATAGATACAAACTCAATTGTTATTAAAATAATTTTGCCCTCAACGGATAGCACGAGAGCAATTTTTTGTTTGATATTTTTTGCATGACATGGCCTGAAATATTTTCTTTTTATATCAGCATCAAATGCCTTCACTTTTTTTTGTGAAAAGGAGGAAAAATAAGAGACAAAAAGAGATGAAAGAAAAATTTTTTTTATTTCGAAACGCCTTTTATGTGCCAAATGCGAGAGATATGATAAAAAGCAGTTGAGGATCTTGTTTTGATGGATTCTTGGGATTTTTTGAGCGATGCAATGCAGTGTTGTGTGGATAGTTGTGGCTGGGACCCTTGTGGTGAGGTTTTGTTGAATTTTTGGTGCAGAATTGATATATTTTTTGAAAAAGAAATTCAAATATTAAAAAAATTTCAAAAAATTCTAAAAATCTACAATTTACCACCAAAAGTCTGACAAAATCAGCAAAATTTTGCATCAATCGGCACAAAATCATCACAAGACACCGCAAATATTCCAAGTCACGATTCCTTTCAGGCCACAAAACTTAAAATGATCAGCAACAAGATGAAAAATATGAAAAAATTGTAGGTGGTTGTTTAACTAATTAGGGCATAAAGATTTCGTATCTCATGCCATGCACTGCTTATGTGTGCGCGATTATAGAGTTGTGATGAGAATATGAGATGCCTGAATCAAGCCACAATCATGTCTTTTTTATGTTCGAGATCGCTAATGACAGCGTTGAAGCATTTTTTTTTTTTTCTAAGTCTGTTGATAGCTTGTGGCGTGTTTTTTGTTGTTCTTAATAGAAATTGTATAGGAAGAAATTATGTTGGCTGATTGGAATTGTTTTTGAACTTCCAGGCTAAAATATTTCTCAAAAATGGCAACAATCAACAAAGGTTGGACAAAATCTGGCAAAATTTGACAGAATCTAATTAAAATGTCATGACCCTTAACCACGCGGAAGTCCATCTCATCACAAAAAATTGTCTCACAAAAAATTCTATTTTCTTGCGGCGCCGCACGCGATCCTCATTCAATCTATGAACAATTTAGACGAAAATTAAATGAAATTGACACTTTTTGTAATGAAAAAATTTTTAATCCAAAAACAAAAATTAAATTTTTCCTTCTTCATTATTTATGGCAATAATTCATTGCATTCAATATATTATGACTGTACTGGATATGCAGCATTGCACCGAATTTACATAATTGGTATTTCAATCGAGATTGGAATTTATTAATGCACAAATACAACAAAAAAAATTGGCATTTTTACATCTTTTCGATATCTTCAAAATTACTTCACCGAGCATCGAGTACCCGGAGAATATGCTGCACATTCTCGATGTAGTAAGTCAGTAAAAAAAGGATAAAGTAAAACGGAGAAGAGAAAGAGAGTGGAAGGCAGTAACAAGCTGGAGGCGATGAAAAAGCGAATAAATTATTCAAGAAATATTCAAACGAGAAATGAAAAGCACATATACGCGTATACCACAAATGGTGGCTGGATGGAATTGCCGGATGGAGAAGATTCTCCAATAATTTTGAAATAATTGAGGCGTCGCTTTAGTTTTTTGAAGCGTTGCTTTAGAATTTGAAACTTTAGTAAAGCGCTGCTTTAAATTTTGTATTTTGAAGCGTTGCTTTACAAATTTGTAGATTTTTGAAGCGTTGCTTTACAATTTGTATTTTTTGAAGCGTTGCTTTAAAATTTGAAACTCTTATAAAGCGTTGCGTTACAAATCTATAGATTCTTGAAGCGTTGCTTTACAATTTTTTTGAAGCGTTGCTTTACAACCTTAATTTAAATAATATTTTTATTTCAAAATTTCTCAAAACTCAACAAATATAATTTTTTATGGACTTTATCATCAGTCACCACTTGACCATACACAAAAAATATACTTTTTAATGACAGAGAGGAAGTTGAATTGGCAAAGAATGAAATAAAAAATATTATCTTCCTTTTCTTCTTACTTATTTCTGAATATTCAAATTCGCAAATCGCATGTGAGATGAAACGGAGAAAATTTTATTTAGTTTTTTTTGTCAATTTTTTATGATTTTTTTTGAGATGAGATTTTAATAATTGTAAGTTTTGGGTTTGTAATTTTTTGCTAGGTTTTGCAGGGGGGTTAAGTGTGATTTGATGATGGGTTTTTAAAAATTAATTATTTTTTTAAATTAAATTATTGAATTCAGGAAAAAAATGAAAAAAAATATATAGAAAATGGTCAATAATTTGCAGATATGGCAAGAAATCAAAAAAATCTTAAAAAGATCCTAAATTTTAAAAATTCTATTTTTATTCCAAAACTATCAAAAATCATTTCCACACAATTTCCTTCATAATTTTTCCCAATCTTCATCATCAACAAACCTTCATCAACAAACCTTCAACAATTTCCTATTATTAAAACTGTTTTATTTACACAAGGGATCATTTAAAATGCATTCATAGTCAACGATACAGCGAGTAGATAATGTAACTATATATATTTTAATATTAAATAGGGTAATTTGAATAAAAGTGACGATAAAGAGGCAGAGGGGTTGATGATGCAAATTCATACATGCTTATTGCCTCTATCTCAAGTATCAGTTAATCCATTTATTGTCATGCGCGCGAAATATGAATTTATTCATCATTAGTTGAGTTATCTTTTATGAGATAATTACTGGAACCATTTGGATTAGCTTTTATTGGGTTTTGTAGAATTTATTGGTGTTATTTCGTGTGATTTTGGAGTTTTGATGCTCACTTGTAGTCAAATTTTGAATAAAATGACATTTTTGTGTGAAAATTGTCTTTAAATTTTTATATCATAAATGATTTATGGTTGTGGTTTTTCTACGATTTGTATGACTTTAACTGAAAAACAATGTAATTTTTCGTAACTTTGTTAGCTTCTAGTGCAATCTGAATTAATAAATCACCAAATTATTAAAAAATAAGCCGTCAATATTCAAAAATAAATCATGATTTTTCCTTGGCCGACGGTGGAGTCCTCTATGATCAAAAAATTTAATTTTTAACTATTAATCTATAGAGGTCACTCTCATATGTTAGTCAGGGTTGAGAATAATTTTCGTTCCTGAATTTTCTCGATATTTAGTTTTTTCTTAACACAACATTGATAAAAATGACATTAAATGAAGCACATGAACTTAATTTAATAATTTTGATCAAGAAATCGGATGAATGGGCAAGAATGCAAATACAAAAATATTTAATTTAAAAATTTACATTTTATTTATTTTTATTAATGACTTTTTTTCCAATGTTTTTGGGAGAATCTCTTCAGGGGCGTAGCCAGGAGGATCTGGACCCCATCTGAAAATTTTTGAGCCGTCCTCTCGCTTCAAATGGGGTCAACATTCTCCTGGTTACGCCCCTGAAGCTCTTCATTTATTAGTTTTTATTTCAGATTTGTTAAAGTTTCATTTTTTCGCGATTTCAACCAAAACATAATTTTTTCTCAGTTTATTGATCGTTAATGTAAAAAAATAATTTTTGGATGTGATTATTTTTGTCAAAAATTAAACTAAATTTATTAGTCATATAAATAATTTTTAAAACTAGACTAAATGCTTAAATATTGATTTGAAAATGTTTTGAAAACATCTAAGCCAGTGTTGTCAAAACTTTTTTGAGCCACGGTACACTTAGATGGTTAACAATGACCCAAAGTGTGATGACGAACCATTGCGGTTCGTTGTATTTTCAAATATTTTTTACGGCACACAGTTTGGAAAACACGGATTCTAAGCATTGGTCAAATGGATTTACATTTTACTTATTTTGTAAGCAATAAACAATACAAATCAGTTATGCAAATCAGAAAAGCTCATGCTTAAAATTTTTTTTGATTCTTCTATTTTATCATGTCATGTGCTTTGATTATGGAAAATTCCAATGATTTCATCTTCTTTTGCTATTTCTGCTATTCCAAAAAATCAGGTTCTGTCTTAGCTTTTTTCTCTCAGTTGTGGTTCAGCGTGATCATCATTAAGACGTGCTATTTAATTTTTTCTTGCCAATTCATAGTTTTATTGCATATAAAATAATGATCAAATGTGTATCAATAATTTTCACATTTTTCTGCTTCATAAGTGCAACAAATGCTCAGGTCGCTTCCTGTTTATACGGCATCGAATGGCTTGAAGTGTCAAATCATTTTTTAAAAAACAATTCTTATTATTCCTGCAAGTTAAACACCAAACAATCAAACGAGAACATCAAAATCTCAAGATTAATTGGACGACATTATCCAAGATACAACGATAATTACGTCACACTCCTTTTAATTACTTCTGACAATAAATTGAAACTTTTCTCGCCGTATTTCTGTCGAAAATTTCCAAATCTTCAAGTGATTTACACTCAATTTGTAAATTTGTTGACTTTTGACCAAGATTCTTTAGTAAATTGTGGAAAATTAAAGGCTTTGTCATCAAATGGAAACAGATTGCATGCAATTGACGAATTTTTGCTACACAGGAACCAAAGGCTGATTTTTTTGTCATTGGAACATAATCGATTAAATACATTTCCCGAAAATTTACTGGTAAATCAAAAGGAGCTCTTGGAACTTCGTTTGAATTATAACGATCTACGTTTAATTCCAAAAAATACCTTCAAGTCTCTAAGAAATCTTCAAGTTCTGGAATTATACAAGAATGGACTTTTTTCAATAGATCCTGGCTGGTTTTTGAATCTGCAGAATCTAAGAAGTTTAAAATTAACTTCCCAACAAATATATTATATTCAACCAAATACATTCATTAATTTAATTAACTTAGAAACGCTAACCTTAAACTTCGTACGTGAAGCTGACCTGTATCCAAATTTTCTAAATGGTCTGCAAAATTTAAAACATTTGAATCTTTATAACAGTAGTATTACGGATCTGCCGCCAAACTTTTTTGCACCACTGGAAAATTTGGAATCGTTGAGAATTCAAAAGAATCAATTGACAACTATTCATTCAGACTTGTTTGGATATCACAGGAATTTAACAACAATTATGTTGGATGAAAATTTAATCAGTTCATTTGATGCAAGAATTCTTGATAAAACAGCGGTCAGTAAATTATATATGCATGGGAATCATGATATATGTGCTATCGACAGTTTAAGCAGGCCTCAGATTAGACAAAATTTAAATCTTTGCTTTAGCAATTATAAACCTAGATCGTTGGAATCTGTGACTACAACACCTCAACTTACTCAACCACAGCAGAAATCAACCATTCTACCAAAAATTCCATCTATCAGTACAAATCGTTCAAATTATTGTGGACAAAGGATAATTGGACATGGAAATATTATTGGTGGTACCCAGATAGCACGTGGTGACTTTCCATGGTAAGAATGACTTAAGGGGTTGTTCGCAATCTACGTCACGTTAAAAAAACGAATTTTTTGACTTCCACTCCCCACTTGTCAGAAACCCCCCCCTCCCCCCAAAAGCATGACGTAATTTGTGAACGACCCCTTAGATCAAATTAGAATTTTCACCCAAAATTTACTTTTAACAGGCTTGCAGCTATGGTCATGAGAAATGGAAAATTCTTTTGTGCTGGAAATCTTATAACATCCAGGAAGATCATAACTGGTGAATTGACCTTCAGTAATAGTTTTTGATAATTTAATCTAATCAATCATCCAATTCCAGCTGCACATTGCATCCAAGACAAACACTCAAACCTCCCAACAGCACCTCAGGACATTCTCGTACTTCTTGGAGCTTTTAACCTTGACAAAGCTGTAGAAACAGGAAGAATATCACATGCTGTTCAAAGCGTCAACATGCATCCTGATTGGAATACATTAACCGAATCATTTGATGCTGATATTGCAGTTTTGGTGCTCGAAAGTGATGCTACGTTTAGTAGATACATTCAACCAGTATGCATGCTCAGTTCTTTATCAAATCTTGCAGCAGCAGATTTAGGTGTCGTTGTTGGATATGGAAAAAGTGAAGACGAGGCAAAAATTCACGAAAACATTCCAAAAATCTTAAACATTCAAATTCATAGCAATCCATACTGCTTTCTTGACAACAGAGCTTTGGCGAGAATTTCAAGTGGACGGACATTTTGCGGTGGACCTGGCAGAGGTATTGGAGTCTGTCGTGGTGACAGTGGTGGTGGATTGTATGTGACTGATGGAAGTGCCTTTTATCTTCGTGGAATTGTTTCGTCATCTTTGGTTGGAGGTCAATATGGATGTGATGTTGGCACCTTTTCTGTATTTACAGATGTTTTAAAGTTTACTGATTGGATTTTTAGAATTTAATTTTATAAATTTACTAATAAGTTACTGGAATAGATTGTTTAACTCAAAAACTATTTATTTATATTTTTAAAATTTCATTATTAAACAAGAAATACCATTTTGTTCTTTTAAGTATTTAATTAGATCAATTCTTGATACTTTCATCATCTTCATTGGACTCAACACTAAGCGATCCGATGACAGATCCCAAAAGTCCACTCAGCATCACAAAAACTCCACCAATGTAGAAAGCGTCGTCCCATCTGTGAGAATTAAGAATTATTACCCATAAAATTATTTATATTCTATGAACAGTAACCTGGAAGTCAAATTATAAATAAATCCAGCCAATGGAGGTCCAATAAGTGATCCAATTCCTTGAACTAACAAGACTAGTCCATAAGCTAGCGTAAAATCATCCATGTCAACCAATCTGCTTGTGATCATCGGAGTGAATGAGAATGAACTGCCAAAAGTCACTCCAAAAAGTGTGCATAAGATCATGAGAAATGCGTAGCTCCAAGTAGCGAGTGGAATCATGAACATTGACACTCCGCAGACTGAATTGAATTAAATATTTTTAGGTTAGATATTCTTCGTGATTTTTAAGAGACAAAAACTCACAAAACATGCACAATGCATAAGTCTTCGTGACATTGCACCACGGCTGATCACCAACCCATCCAAGTCCAATCATTCCAATTGTATTACCAATACCAATAACAGAAATCAAGTAGGCACTTTGTTCTTCAGAAAAGTCATGAACTAAAAGGAACTCAGTAATGTAGAAATACGGGATGATGTACCTGGATTAGGATTTATGTGTAGGAATTAAAATTTATTACTTGAATGAGGAATTAGTCAGGGGTGAAGCTTAGGAGAGCTTTTAATCTTACCAAACAAATAAAAAAAATATAGACAAGGACATCATCCCGAATTTATATTGCCAAAAGAGTGAAAAGTCAAAGATTGACTTTATGATGTCGATGAAGTCATCGTACCAGACGTCCTGAAAGAAGATGCAAAATTTAAAATGTCAAATTTTGACATTTTGACATGAAATGTTAATATTTAGGTACTTATAGAGCAATTTGAGGTTTAAGAAGTGTAGTTGTTACCAAACTAAACTTATCCTCAAAACTGAACTTATCCTTTGAAACTAATCTTATCCTTGAAAACTGAACTCATCCTCAAAACTGATATTGTCCGTAAAAACTAAGCTGGTCGTCAAAACTGAACTTGTCCTCAAAACAAAAATTGTCCTCAAAACTCTTAAAAACTGAACTTGTCTTCAAAACTGACTTTATCCTAAAAATCTAACTTGTTTCCAGAAACATAAATTATTCTCAGAACTGAACTTGTCCTTCAAAACTGAACGTATCCTTCAAAACTGAACTTATTCTAGAAAACTGAACTTTTCCTTAAAACTGAACTTATCCTCAAAACTAAGTTTATCCTACAAACTGAACTTATCTTCAAAACTGAACTTTTCCTTAAAACTGAACTTATCCTCAAAACTGAATTTGTTCTTAAAATTAAGCTTGTTTCAGAATTGATCTTGTCCGTATAAACTAAACTTATCAATTAAAACTAAACTTGTTTCCAGAAACTTAAATTATTCTCAGAACTGAACTTGTCCTCAAAAACTGATTCTCTCCTTTGAAACTGAACTTTAACGTAAATTCATTTCAAATCTTACCTGTTCCTCCTTAGCAATCGTTGTCATGGAATTACGATAAATATTGGGGCAAGATGACGACTTCAATCTATATCGATGCGTATTAAGTAAGGCACCACGATGATGCATCAGATTTCGATGAATCTTCATGTTCTTTAAGTAGTTGCTGTATTTGAGTGACTGAAAGTTCTTCAAGTTTCCAACCGGATTAAAGTGAGTTGGTCTTCGAGTCACAATTCTAGATTTAACTGGTGTTTTCGGGATTGTCGTTGGTTTTTTGTATGGATTGTCATTTTTAACGGTTAGAATTAGAGGAGATGGAGGGTTTGGTATTGGAATCTCAACTTGCTGTGCTAAATCCAGTGTGTTTCGTCTTCTTGGCGGTTCTTTGATCAAATCCAAAGCTGATGGCTTGATTAAAATACTCTCATTAAGTGAGTATCGACTTCCATGTACCCCACTTCTTGGTGTTACTTCCTCATCAGTTGGAGCATTTTCTGTTGGGTTCTCAATCATTTCATTTGCATTTTGGATACTTGATGCCTCAGAAATTAAAATTTCAGGCTTTGAAGCAAATCCAACAACTTTTTCACCATTTTTGAGCAAGTTTTCTTCATTTTTGATTCTATTTTCCTCAATCATTGCATCTCTGATGTTTTCATACTCAGCTTCTTCATAATAAGGACCTAATGACCGCTTACTGCCGTACTTTCTACCTCTATATCCTTCAGACTCAACACCACGATTGGATATAAAAGTTGGAAGCAAAATTTCACTTGTGAACTTTTTAGCATTGACAATTTCAGGATCCACGATTTGCTGATTCGCTTCTGTGTTCAAATTAGTTACCAAAGTGTCCAGAAGGTCTTCTTTAGGTGCTCCAGTCACAATCATTTTCTTGATCTCATCCAGAGCAACGCTTGAATTAGAAAATGTCTGAATGCTCTGAGATCGACTTTCAATTTTATTTTCTTCAATCAGCCAGTCAGGATCAATCATGAGAGCACCAAATACACTAAAGTTGAACAAAGTTCCGCCGAGGATTAGAGTTGCACCTCTCCATCCATAATAGCTAATTAGCCATTGAGTAAATGGAGCGTAGAGGAAGGTACCGATGCCAGTGCCACTTGCTCCGATGCCTAGACGTAAAAAATTGAATTTTTTAGTATTTACTAAATTTTATACGACTACTTACCAATCGCAAATGTCCTTTTCGACTCAAACCAAAAAGCAATCGACACGACAGCCGTCACATAAATGACTCCAAGTCCAAGACCAGCAATAATACCAAAAGTAATGAACAGCATTTCAACAGAATTCGAAAAAGCCGACAATACAAATCCAAGACATCCAACAAATCCACCAATCATTGTCATCTTTCGACATCCATATTTGTCAACCAAATTGGACATGACTGGTCCGGACATGAGAGGAACAGCGAGAAAAAGTGAGCCGATCCAGGCAGTTTTTGTTGGACCTTCTTGGAAATAATCGAGAAGTTCCGTGTAAATGAGACCGAAAGAGAAAGAGATCCCGTCAGCGATGAGGGACACCATTAGGGATGCAAAGACGATGACCCAGCCGTAGCCGCCTAATAGAAATGAAATGGATAAGAATAAATTGTTTTTGGTTATTGTCTGTTCTGTATTTTTATTGTGATTTAGTGGTTAAAATTGTATCTAGAACTCAAAACTAGTGAATTTGTCCCTTTGGACAAGATGTGGTCCAAAAGTAACCATGCATGGTTTAAGAACTGCTCTGGATTTTAGTCTAACAGAAATAAAATGCATGCCTGGGCAGCCTTGAAAAGTACTACAACAATCATGTGACTAAATTCACGTGTCATCGTTCTTTACTCATGAATCGCAGATTTTATCTATCTGCTGACGATTATTGACTTAGAAGTCTGTTAACCCACAAATCTTATCAAAGATTCGATATAAAAAAACTTATTACAATCTTGCAGCTTACGTCAGTCATAAATTATTTTTTCTAGGCAAACAAATCATTGATTATTTTCCAGATAGCAGCTGTTTAAGCCGACAGGGGGAGGGCATTAAAACTAAAGAACGGTACATAACCATAGTGAGAATTCAAAGCGCATTGAAAAAGCTATCCAGCTTTTTCCATCCTTATCAAATCCCCACTGCGGTACCACTGAGCTTGACCTTTGTCTTTCATGGTAATATTTCAGTCAAAATGGCAGACAAAGTAACAATATTACACAAATGTACTCACCATCAGGAATTTTTCTCTTGTCACGACTCAATACAGATGATGAGATTGACTCAATATCTGAACAGTCAGACGATGACCTCCGCAAAGTGCTCTTTTCATCATCATAATCCTCTTGAATTTGAAACTTAACTTCAACTGGATTTAACAAGCTTTCTTTTAATTCAGCTAGCTGATCACGGAAGTAATCATTTTCAGAGGTATTGTCAACTATTGACCTAACTTGGAGGTTGTTGACCATTTTGTAGAGGATTATTTTTTTACGGTAGAACTTCTCAAAATTATTTTGAATATAAAAGAATGATTTAAAATTTTAAAATTCAGCTTGAATTGACGGCTTTAAACACAAATATTGTCAAGATTAATAGTTTGATCCTTCAGACGTGGATCTTTTGACGAATACTGCCCAAATATTTTAACGAATTTCAAACAACGTTTATTTGAGGTTTTCATAAATGATCGGTCACTTTTGCTCGCTTTTTGATTGATTCTCACAGTTTTATTTAAAATTTTCATCAATTTTAATTGTCTTTGTATTGTTTCTTGATAGTTTTTTTATACTTTTTTAATTTTATTATTTTCCACTACAGTTCTCTAACAGATGGA
Organism: Chironomus tentans; assembly: GCA_963573255.1. Lineage (NCBI taxonomy): Eukaryota > Metazoa > Arthropoda > Insecta > Diptera > Chironomidae > Chironomus > Chironomus tentans. Next base: position 2,366,204 of record OY754305.1, read on the forward strand.
ATTTTTCTGGTATCACATTTTTATTTTGAATCCTGTAAAAGTAAAAAATTTTAAGTTTTATTTTTAAAAAATATTTTAAAATTATTTTAAAAAAATTTAAATAATAAAACTAAAATTAGTCATTTAAAAATTAATAATTTAATATTATGTTTCGAAATTAATTTAAGCTTTTTTTAAATAACTTAAACTTATTATATTATAAATTTTGAACATAAAATCAAGAAAAATTTACAATTTTTTTATGATTATTAAAATAAAAATTAATATCTTTAAGCAAATAGTAGCAATCTAATCCAGTAAATACAAACAATTTATAGAAAATTCAATTTACTATAGTTATATTTAATATTTCCAATTCTTTCACAAATTAACATCAAACGACCTTTTTCTAACCTTCAAAAAAACTTCTCAATTTCGCAAATTAAAATTCCCCACAACACGAAACTATTAATTAATTTGTTTTCACTTCAATTCAAATAAGAATACAATTAATACTAATAAAAACATTAATTGATGCTATTATTCTCAGCTCAATCACAATTAATAAATAATATTTCAAATAGAAACACTTTGAACTACAAAAACAAAAGTAAAAAGTCAGCTGTTCCTGAGTTTCTCAATTTTATTTCGCGGCACATTCCCTAAAATGTGTGTTCAGCACTAACAACAAATCGAAAACCGGCATTCGATACGTTTACTGACCTACGCAACATGACAATTTTTTCTCACACATGCTCAGTTCCGTTTGTGTTTTCTAGCTGTATACACAAAATTAATTTGTTACATAAAATAGACGAGACTAACAGCTGACAAGGTCGTATAGCAACTAATGAAATTTTAAAAATTGTGCTGCATGGTTTAAAGTTTGTTCGATAAATCTTTTTCTTATCAATCTTCTTTACTATTATTATCTGATAAAAATTGTAATTTAGATAAAGGAATTTTGTGTCAATTTCCATTGTTATATGTGGATAAAGAGAAGAATGGGGAATGAAATGGAAGCTTTGGAGTTAAGATATGGAACATGGGTGTAGTCAGGGAGATGTCAGATTCGAACGACCCCCCTCCCCTCAAGATGGAAATTTGTCAAGGCATTCTTAAAACTTCTCTAAAAAATCAATAAAAAATTTAAAATTTTCCCCAAAAAAGGGGGGTGGGTTGACCAACAACCAGAAATCCAGAAATTTTTCTAGGGAGGGGTTTTGAAATTTTATTGTATGGATGGGAAATTTTAGAGGGGGTTTTGGGATTGACCCTCAAAACCCCACCTTGAATACGCCCCTGCTATAGACATATCTGTTTTGTGACATCAACAATTATTTTTATTTAATTTATTAATTTATATAATAATCTAAATAATCCAAATAACAGACATCATTTATAAATGGATCATTTGTTTGGATTAAAAATAATCAGAAGAATATTCAAACTAAGGTGTCTGGTAACAGAGAAATGTTGTTTATATAAACAGAAAAATAATTTGATTTAATCATAAAATGACGCACATTGAGTGAAGAATGCGATCAGTTTACTGATATTTTATTTCAATTCTTTTAAATAAATATTTAAGTTAAATAATACATTTTTGGTTACATTGTTCTTAACTTTGGATAAAATTCTGAATCTTTGGATTAAGTCAGTCAAGATTCTAAGATGTAACGCAAAATGCCGACTTTCTTGACCCCTCTTGTTGTAAATTTTCTATAGAAAAAAATTATGTTATTACTTAAAGCGTAACGTAATTTACGAACGACCCCAGGAAAAATACGAAATTCTGAATAATGGATCTCTTTAGTCGAACTTGATTAAATTTGAAGATGGTGGACAAATTTATGATTTGATTTCAATTTCCAAGAAAACCCCCCTTAGAGGGTCTGTGAGCTTGATCCTCATGTCTGAGGGCTTTAGATCCTCATTTATACAGATTTTTGTCTCCCTTTAAAACACATTGATCTCGGCTTTTCTTATGAACCACTAAATAATTTTTACAATCTCGATAAAAATCCAAAAAACGTGATTAAAATAACTTTTTCTTATTAAAATAATTTTTTCATAAAATCAAATTCTCCCGTTTATTTTTAGACATTCCAAAAAAACACCGAAAAAAGTCTATTTTAAGAAAATGTTTTACAACAAATTTTTATCCAAATTCTCAACACACTGCAATTTTACATTCTTTTTATTCGTTTGTGTTTGTTTACTTTACAAACTTATTTACTTTGTGTACAATTTTATTATTATTTTCAGTTCTTTGTAATTATTTAAAAATTGCACAACTTTTTTAAAAACGCAAATTTTTACTCAACTTTTTAATGTTTTTAAAAATTTATTGACACGAAATAGTCAGAAATTCTTCAAACTTTGAAAACTTCAATTAAATTTAAAGAACTTTACAATCTGATCAACTTAGAAGCACTAAAATGTCAACAATATATCACAACACATCCGAAGTAAACGAAATAAAAAAGAAAGAAAATAAAAAAACCAACACAAAGAGAATTCGATCGACGCGATATTCATTCAACGAGTGACAAACACCGAATGAGTAATTGTGCCATAAAGTCTACGGCAAGTTCCACAACTAGAAAAATGAAAATGTAGAAGTTTTTACGCTGAATTCAGACTTTGGATGATTTTTTTATGTTTTGAGGTTATGTTCTTTTTTATAATTTTAATTTATTTATTGTATCTTAGTATATACCAGGGGCGTAGCCAGGGGATGGTCCTTAGGTGCCCGGGCACCCCCCCCCCCCTCGATATCAAAAGTCAATACAAATTTTTAATTTTTTTAAATTTAAAAATCGAAGAATTAATTTTTTAAAAGAAAATGTTGAAGACTAGTCGCAAAATCAATCCTAATGTCTATATAAGGGCACTCTCCCTTAAAAAATCCTGGCTACGTCCCTGGTATATACCATTTAATACACTTTGGACAGTTGAAGTAGCTTTTAAAAAGGTTCAAAATAGAAATTTTTGAATCTTTGTTTACAAATTTTGAGCTTTTTTATTTTCTTTTTTCTTTAAAATTTAGTATTTTGGCTGGTTTTACATTATTGATCTTTCTATAGTTTATAACCTAAATGTTAGCGTTAAACCAGTTTCGAGTAGCTAAAACTAAAAAAAGGACATAATAATGAATTTTTATTATTTTTTGTAACAGTAGACGTGTACTAAAATAAAGACTATTTAGTACTAAATTTGGTACTAAAATAATTACCGACATACCTAATTTTAGTTGGAATGTCATTAAACTCTGAAAATGCTCTAATGAAAAAAACTCTGAACGCCGAGTTGTGTGTTTACTCTTTTAACAACTAAATTGCTACTATTTCTTGTTACATGTCTGTGAGTTTGATTGACATATGTTAATATAAGGTTAATTCTTGCTGAGTTGTTGATTAACTTGAACGTTAATATAGCAGTAGTGAGGATAAGGTTTTGTTCTTGAAAATCAAAAATTATAAGGTTTTTAAAATTCAAAAAAAATTTAAAAATCTAAACATTTTAATAAGTTTATAAGAAAATCAGATATTTATAAAAAAATGAAAAATTCAAAAAAATTTAAAAAATTTGAAAAAAAAAATTAAAAATTCAAAAAAATTAATAACTCAAAAAATGAAAAATATAAGAAAATGAAAAATTTTAAAAAATAAAAAATTTAAAAAAATAAAATTTCAAATAGATTGAAAAATTCATAAGAATTTAAAATTTCAGCAAAATTTAAAAATTCCAAAAGAAAATAAAATTAAAAAGAAATTTAGAATTTAACAAAATTTAAAAATTCAACCAAAAATTTTAAAATTCAATAAAATTTAAAAATTCAACAAAATGTAATAATTCAAAAAAATTTAAAAGTTCAAAAAAAAAATTAAAAATTCAAAAAAATTAACAATTCCAAAAATGAAAAATATAAAAAAAATTAAAATTTTGAAAAATAAAAAATTTAAAAAAATAAAATTTTAAAAGGATTGAAAAGTTTATAAGAATTTAAAATTTCAGCAAAATTTAAACATTCAAAAAAAATTAAAAAATCATTAAAACTTAAAAATTCAATAAAATTTAAAAATTCAAAAAAATTTAGAAATTCAAAAAAATTTAATAATTCAAAAAAATTTAAAGTTCAAAAAATCAAAAATTTAACATTTTTTTACTAATAATTTAGCAAATTTTTCTTCAATTTTCTTAATAGCTTCTTCCTTTTCCCTAAATCCGCCAATAATTTCTACAATTCTTTCCGGTTCCTTTGCCCATTCATCTTCGAAGTCAATTTTCTGGTAGTTTCTCTTAATCTCATCAAAAGCAGCTTGTTTCAATCCATTGTGATCAAACTTGCTGCTCAAATTGAGAATCTCGAACATATTTTCATGACAGATCAGCTCACAAATTTTATTAGCAGAGTAGGAATAGAGTGACTTTTTGTCAATTTTGGTAGTTTCGCGGTTTTTTCGCGGTTTCCGCGGTTTTTTCGCGTTTTTTGCCAATTTCGCGATTTTTTTTGCAAATTTCCACGAAATTTTTTCGCGGTTTATGCAAATTAGCTGATTTTTTCGAGTTTTATGCAAATTAGCTATTTTTTCGCGATTTTTTTTGTCAATCCACGGTTTTTTCGCGATTTTTTTTCGCGTTTTTTTCGCAGAATTTTTTTTCAATTCGCGATTTTTTCGCGGTTTTTTTTTTGCAAATTCCGCGATTTTTTTTTTCGCGTTTTGCATATTTTTCGCGTGATTTATGACCTTTGTATGTGACAGGTGGGAATGTTCAGACCTGCAATTGAATTTCACAATATTTTGAAATATTTCTCAACTACGTAATATGTATGGACATGGAATATGGAGTCTGTAGACTAGACAAGCCTGCTCAAACATGTTAGGACTTGTATAGAATAGCAAACTTCAAAACATTATGTCTGTGTCTTTAGAATGAATGACTGACCGGTGTGCATAGCTGCGGCAGAATGGAAAAAGATCCCAGCAGTAGACTAGTTTGTTTTGATCACTAGTGAACATGCGATAGCAAGGACGTTGTGTTAACTTGAGAATGTGTCTGTGATCAAAAAGTTTTTAGTTCGATGGGTGAATATGTGAAAAAATGTAATGTAAGACGTTTGTAAGGATGATCAGTGAAAAATACCTGCGTGTATGTATGGGTGTGTGCGTATGTACGCAAAGGAAGGATAGAAAGAATGGAAAAAGGAGAATATTGAAAATCGGGTATATGTTGGCAAGAAAGAGACGAAGAATAGGTGAAACAGAAAAAATGTGAAAGAAGGTTTAAAAGTGATCATTTACTAATGTTATGACTGTGTTTTAATTGTGAGAATGGAGAAGAATTTTGGTACATCATACAAGTAAATGAAAGTGTATAAATAGACACCGTACAGTACAGTTTTATGGGGCATGTTAGATCAAACGAGAAAAGCAAAAGGACAAGAAATTGGCAAAAAATGTAAAGGAGTGGGAACCAAAAAGTGAAAAAAGAATGATGTGTGTGTGTGTGTGTGTTTGTGTGTGATAGAACTATTTCTTATGCATTAGATAGAAAATAAACAAACTCAAAGAGCTTCTTAGCCGTAGAGCCAGGATATTTTAATTAGTAAATTTTTTACTAATACTTATTTGATTCAAGTTAACCAGGTGATTGTCGAGGATTTTGCAAAAAAAAAACTTATAAACAAATTTTAAAATGATCAATAAGCCATACATGTAATAATGATATTCACTTCACTACGCAACGATTTTACAGAACCGTTAAAATGATTACTGTAGTACTAAATATGACACCTAATGCTAATTTTTTTTTATCAAAAAGATTTAAATTAACAGAAAAGGTTTTTACAGAGGAGCATGAGACGTGCAGATTGTTTTTATAGATGATCAATGAGTAGAAAAGATCAAGTTTTACCTTATGGATAATAAGAGATCAAAACTTTATTACCAAATGACTAGATTTTGTAACGAAATTTGTAAATTGAAAAGAGCTTTTGAAAATTTTATTTTTAAATATCATTGATAAAGTTCGGCAAAGATGTGGTTTGATAATGATAAAAATAGTACTTGAGAAACAATTAGGACGAACCAACTTTAAGAACTCATCCAAGTATTATTTCAATAAAGAGCACACGTGGGATACATAGGATGTGACCCAGGGATCACAATTATGCTCATTTCAAATGTAAAAATTTAAATTATTTAAGCAAATTTTCGGACCTAGTGTTAGCTTTTTCAACAAATAATTCTTGCATGGAAAAATCCAAAAAATTAGTCTTATATGAATCATTATTGCATCTAAAGTACATAAAATTTCGAATAACATAATGGGTAATTCCATGAGTAAACGGAACTGAAAATTTTTAGTACATTTTTTTGAAAACCCTTTTCTGCTTAAATATACATATTTAATCACTTTTTGATCTCAATAAGACTTAGTATTCATCAACTGATGTGGTATCAACACTAAAACATTATAAAAGTAGCTTAATTTAGAAAAAAATATGAAATGTGTTTTGCAATAATCGGTTGAATGTTATCAGTGTTACAGAGTTTTTGTCAATTTTTTCGTTAATTATACTATGAAACTGACATTAAACATTCAATAATTGTAAAGCACTAGATTATAAACAACTCTTGTAGGTTTTCCTTAAGTAAAAATATATTTTTAAGGATATTTTATATCAAAATCAATGTTAGAAAGTCAACAAGTTTTTTCTAATGTTATCAGTGTTATAGTAAATTTTCTTATATATTTCTTAACAGAGATCTCTAATTCAAAAGATTAATACTCTTGTTAAAAGATACTGGTATTTTTGATAGTATAAATAAGTAAAATTCAATAATATTTAAAGAATTAGAGAAATATTTAGAAAACTTAAATATTTGTGAGTTTTTTTCACTCATGGAATTACCCAATATAGAAATTATAGTATCTTAAAAAATACTTAATATTTTACACAAAAATCATGCATGTCCATCAAAAAGTATCTTAATCCATCTTAATAGTAATTGATAAAATGAATTAAACAAAATCAGCTGAATACCTTGAAAAAATATTCAAAACTTTATTAAGGAGTTTCAATTTTTAACTGGGTAAGTCCACGAGTGATAAATTTTTTTTTTCTGGATTTGTTTTTTGCAATTTTCTTCTTTTTAACGATTAAAACTATAATTGCTCGTTTAAAACTTATAACACAACAAAATTTCAATTTATTATGAAGCTTATTTTAGCAAAAAGGTACTTCTTTGTTAATTTTTGAGTTTTTTTGTTGTCAATCGGTTAAATTTTTGGTCAAATTTATGAACATTTTTTTCATTTTTGTAAAAAATCACACAAATAACAAAACCGAAAGAACATTAAATGTGTAGATGTTTGAAATGGAACTTGTTTATGATGTTTTGAAAGGTACTTGTCTAACTAATATACAGTAATTAACGAGAAATTTGCAAAAAAAATGTCAATCGATTAAATTTGTTGACAAAAACAAAAATAATTTTTTGCCAAAATTAACTAATTTTTGATCCTTTTAACATTACTTAGTGAGGATATTACATTGAGAACTGAAAAATGAAGCAAGTTAAGTCTTTATAATGTACCTAATACAAATGTATAATCAGATTTTAAAATTTTCATCACAATTTTTTCAGGTCCGTTTATTCTTGGAATTGCTCAGCTGTATTAGATATTAAATTAAAAATTTTAAGAATTTGAGATCAACGGGTGCAAAATTTAACAAAGTAAAGTTTTCGTACCCAAAAGGGGTGAAAAGATCCTGGCAAAAGAATAATTTTTATTGCAAATTTGTTCTCTTCTGAAATTTTATGAAAAATTATATTTCTATTTTATATCAGTGCATGCTTTTATAAAATTTAAAGACTTGAAACAATCACAAATAAGTATGCATTAAGTAGAATCAATCTTAATCATGGTTTATGACTTTGCTTTTATTTTCAATTTTGAAACTTCTGACATTTTCATAGTTTTTAACAGAAATTCATACTATAAATATGGTAACAGTATATACTTTTTAATTTTAATTTAGTGCTCCTTATTATTTGACTTTGAAAGACAAGAAATGTACTCGTGATTCACTAAATAATAATAAAACAGGATAAAAAAGCCAAAAGGTTTCATTTTAAAATTTTGGTTTAATCTGCATACTATAAATTTTATCTCGAAGTAACAAAAGTTGGTAAAGGACAAATAACTTATTTTGGAAATTCTGTTTTAGAAAAGTTATAATTGAAAATAATTATTATTTAAATTAGGTAAAAAAATTTTTAAAAAAGTTACTAAGTTTTAAATCACAATTTCAAATAAATTACTACTTTGAATTAGATAAAAAAGGATTTTAGAAAATTTAAAGTTTGACAAAATATTATTTCATTAAGATAAAAAAATTTAAAAATGTTACTATGTTTTTAATAATACAAAAATTGATTTCTTAAAAAATTACATTTTTTAAAAAAATATTTTTAATAAGATTAAAAAAATTGTTTTTAAAAAAATACAATTTAAAATAAATTACTAATTTTAATAAGTTAAAAAATTACCGTTTGACAAAAATAGTTTCTAATAATATAAAAAAATTGTTTTCTAAATAATTACGTTTTTTAAAAAAATTATTTTTAATAAGATAAAAAATTTGTTTTTAAAAAATTACAATTTAAAATAAATTACTAATTTTAATAAGTTAAAAAAAGTTATTTTAGAAAGTTACAGTTTGTCAATAAAATTATTATTTTAATAAGATAAAAAAAATTTTAAAAAAAGTTTTTAAGTTTCTAGTAATATAAAAAATTGTTTTCTAAAAAATTACATTTTAAAAAAAATTATTTTTAATAAGATAAAAACTTGTTTTTAAAAATTACAATTTAAAATAAATTACTAATTTAAATAAGTTTAAAAAATATTTTAGAAAATTACAGTTTGACAAAAAAATTATTATTTTAATAATATAAAAAATTGTTTTCTAAAAAACTACATTTTTAAAAAAGATTATTTTTAATAAGATAAAAAAATTTGTTTTTAAAAAATTACAATTTAAAATAAATTACTAATTTGAATAAGTTAAAAAAAGTTATTTTAGAAAGTTACAGTTTGTCAATAAAATTATTATTTTAAAAAGATAAAAAAAAATTTAAAAAAAGTTTTTTAAGTTTCTAATAATATAAAAAATTGTTTTTTAAAAAATTACAATTTAAAATAAATTACTAATTTGAATAAGTTAAAAAATATTTTAGAAAATTACAGTTTGACAAAAAATTATTATTTTACTAAGATAAAAAAAGTTTTTTAAAAAAGTTTTTAAGTTTCTAATAATATAAAAAAATTGTTTTCTAAAAAATTACATTTTTAAAAAAATTATTTTTAATAAGATTGTTTTCTAAATAAGATTGTTTTTAAAAAATTACAATTTAAAATAAATTACTAATTTTAATAAGTTAAAAAATTACCGTTTGACAAAAATAGTTTCTAATAATATAAAAAAAATTGTTTTCTAAATAATTACGTTTTTTAAAAAAATTATTTTTAATAAGATAAAAAATTTGTTTTTAAAAAATTACAATTTAAAATAAATTACTAATTTTAATAAGTTAAAAAAAGTTATTTTAGAAAGTTACAGTTTGTCAATAAAATTATTATTTTAATAAGATAAAAAAAATTTTAAAAAAAGTTTTTAAGTTTCTAGTAATATAAAAAATTGTTTTCTAAAAAATTACATTTTAAAAAAAATTATTTTTAATAAGATAAAAACTTGTTTTTAAAAATTACAATTTAAAATAAATTACTAATTTAAATAAGTTTAAAAAATATTTTAGAAAATTACAGTTTGACAAAAAAATTATTATTTTAATAATATAAAAAATTGTTTTCTAAAAAACTACATTTTTAAAAAAGATTATTTTTAATAAGATAAAAAAATTTGTTTTAAAAAATTACAATTTAAAATAAATTACTAATTTGAATAAGTTAAAAAAAGTTATTTTAGAAAGTTACAGTTTGTCAATAAAATTATTATTTTAAAAAGATAAAAAAAAATTTAAAAAAAGTTTTTTAAGTTTCTAATAATATAAAAAATTGTTTTTTAAAAAATTACAATTTAAAATAAATTACTAATTTGAATAAGTTAAAAAATATTTTAGAAAATTACAGTTTGACAAAAAATTATTATTTTACTAAGATAAAAAAAGTTTTTTAAAAAAGTTTTTAAGTTTCTAATAATATAAAAAAATTGTTTTCTAAAAAATTACATTTTTAAAAAAATTATTTTTAATAAGATTGTTTTCTAAATAAGATTGTTTTTAAAAAATTACAATTTAAAATAAATTACTAATTTTAATAAGTTAAAAAATTACCGTTTGACAAAAATAGTTTCTAATAATATAAAAAAAATTATTTTCTAAATAATTACGTTTTTTAAAAAAATTATTTTTAATAAGATAAAAAATTTGTTTTTAAAAAATTACAATTTAAAATAAATTACTAATTTGAATAAGTTAAAAATATTTTAGAAAATTACAGTTTGACAAAAAATTATTATTTTACTAAGATAAAAAAGTTTTTTAAAAAAGTTTTAAGTTTCTAATAATATTAAAAAATTGTTTTCTAAAAAATTACATTTTTAAAAAAATTATTTTTAATAAGATTGATTTTAAAAAATTACAATTTAAAATAAATTACTAATTTGAATAAGTTAAAAAAAGTTATTTTAGAAAGTTACAGTATGATATAAAAAATTATTATTTAAATGAGATAAAAATTTTTTAAAAAAGTTACACTTTAAAATAAATTACTTATTTTAATAAGATAAAAAAAGAATTTTAGAAAATTTATTATCTTCAAAAGAGAAATTTGTTTTTGAAAATTTTAACTTTTGGAAAATATTATTTTACGTAACTTAAGAGATTTATTTTGAACAAGATAAAAAAATTTGTTTTCAGAAAAGTTATATTTTGAAAGCATATTATTTTACGTTAGCTAAAATTATTATTAAAATTATTTTTGTATAAGTTAAAAAATATTTGGTTTTTTAATAAAAATATAATTTGAAAAGAATATTATTATGCGTAAGTAAAAATTATTGAGAGGGTAAAAGATTGTTGAAATGTTGGAAAAATGTTTCGGCCTAATAAAAAATTTTGGAAGGGGCAACATTCAAAGTAGAGCTTTCGTAAGCTTTTACGTACGTAAGTTTCATTTATGAAAGCTTTTTACGTACGTAATTTTAAATTACGCCAAAATGTTAATAAGAGGGGAAAAAATGATGCGAACATAAACAGTTTACACTTATTCTGATGCGTAAAACTTAAAAATAAAAAAAAAAATTTGTAATGGAATCTGTATTTTGAAATTTTTTAAAGCTTTATGACTCCGCCCCCCAAAATGATGAAAATCTATTTATATAACCGTTTTAGCAATGTTTTGTTGTCACCCAATGTTTGATTAAAAAGTACTAATGTGGAAATAATTTACCAGTTTTAACTTTCATATGCGTGTACATTTTTCCAACATTTCAACAATCTTTTACCCTCTCAATAATTTTTACTTACGCATAATAATATTCTTTTCAAATTATATTTTTATTAAAAAACCAAATATTTTTTAACTTATACAAAAATAATTTTAATAATAATTTTAGCTAACGTAAAATAATATGCTTTCAAAATATAACTTTTCTGAAAACAAATTTTTTTATCTTGTTCAAAATAAATCTCTTAAGTTACGTAAAATAATATTTTCCAAAAGTTAAAATTTTCAAAAACAAATTTCTCTTTTGAAGATAATAAATTTTCTAAAATTCTTTTTTTATCTTATTAAAATAAGTAATTTATTTTAAAGTGTAACTTTTTTAAAAAATTTTTATCTCATTTAAATAATAATTTTTTATATCATACTGTAACTTTCTAAAATAACTTTTTTTAACTTATTCAAATTAGTAATTTATTTTAAATTGTAATTTTTTAAAATCAATCTTATTAAAAATAATTTTTTTAAAAATGTAATTTTTTAGAAAACAATTTTTTAATATTATTAGAAACTTAAAACTTTTTTAAAAAACTTTTTTATCTTAGTAAAATAATAATTTTTTGTCAAACTGTAATTTTCTAAAATATTTTTAACTTATTCAAATTAGTAATTTATTTTAAATTGTAATTTTTTAAAATCAATCTTATTAAAAATAATTTTTTTAAAAATGTAATTTTTTAGAAAACAATTTTTTAATATTATTAGAAACTTAAAACTTTTTTAAAAAACTTTTTTATCTTAGTAAAATAATAATTTTTTGTCAAACTGTAATTTTCTAAAATATTTTTAACTTATTCAAATTAGTAATTTATTTTAAATTGTAATTTTTTAAAAACAAATTTTTTATCTTATTAAAAATAATTTTTTTAAAAAACGTAATTATTTAGAAAATAATTTTTTTTATATTATTAGAAACTATTTTTGTCAAACGGTAATTTTTTAACTTATTAAAATTAGTAATTTATTTTAAATTGTAATTTTTTAAAAACAATCTTATTTAGAAAACAATCTTATTAAAAATAATTTTTTTAAAAATGTAATTTTTTAGAAAACAATTTTTTTATATTATTAGAAACTTAAAAACTTTTTTAAAAAACTTTTTTTATCTTAGTAAAATAATAATTTTTTGTCAAACTGTAATTTTCTAAAATATTTTTTAACTTATTCAAATTAGTAATTTATTTTAAATTGTAATTTTTTAAAAAACAATTTTTTATATTATTAGAAACTTAAAAAACTTTTTTTAAATTTTTTTTTATCTTTTTAAAATAATAATTTTATTGACAAACTGTAACTTTCTAAAATAACTTTTTTTAACTTATTCAAATTAGTAATTTATTTTAAATTGTAATTTTTTAAAACAAATTTTTTTATCTTATTAAAAATAATCTTTTTTAAAAATGTAGTTTTTTAGAAAACAATTTTTTATATTATTAAAATAATAATTTTTTTGTCAAACTGTAATTTTCTAAAATATTTTTTAAACTTATTTAAATTAGTAATTTATTTTAAATTGTAATTTTTAAAAACAAGTTTTTATCTTATTAAAAATAATTTTTTTTAAAATGTAATTTTTTAGAAAACAATTTTTTATATTACTAGAAACTTAAAAACTTTTTTTAAAATTTTTTTTATCTTATTAAAATAATAATTTTATTGACAAACTGTAACTTTCTAAAATAACTTTTTTTAACTTATTAAAATTAGTAATTTATTTTAAATTGTAATTTTTTAAAAACAAATTTTTTATCTTATTAAAAATAATTTTTTTAAAAAACGTAATTATTTAGAAAACAATTTTTTTTATATTATTAGAAACTATTTTTGTCAAACGGTAATTTTTTAACTTATTAAAATTAGTAATTTATTTTAAATTGTAATTTTTTAAAAACAATCTTATTTAGAAAACAATCTTATTAAAAATAATTTTTTTAAAAATGTAATTTTTTAGAAAACAATTTTTTTATATTATTAGAAACTTAAAAACTTTTTTAAAAAACTTTTTTTATCTTAGTAAAATAATAATTTTTTGTCAAACTGTAATTTTCTAAAATATTTTTTAACTTATTCAAATTAGTAATTTATTTTAAATTGTAATTTTTTAAAAAACAATTTTTTATATTATTAGAAACTTAAAAAACTTTTTTTAAATTTTTTTTTATCTTTTTAAAATAATAATTTTATTGACAAACTGTAACTTTCTAAAATAACTTTTTTTAACTTATTCAAATTAGTAATTTATTTTAAATTGTAATTTTTTAAAAACAAATTTTTTTATCTTATTAAAAATAATCTTTTTTAAAAATGTAGTTTTTTAGAAAACAATTTTTTATATTATTAAAATAATAATTTTTTTGTCAAACTGTAATTTTCTAAAATATTTTTTAAACTTATTTAAATTAGTAATTTATTTTAAATTGTAATTTTTAAAAACAAGTTTTTATCTTATTAAAAATAATTTTTTTTAAAATGTAATTTTTTAGAAAACAATTTTTTATATTACTAGAAACTTAAAAACTTTTTTTAAAATTTTTTTTATCTTATTAAAATAATAATTTTATTGACAAACTGTAACTTTCTAAAATAACTTTTTTTAACTTATTAAAATTAGTAATTTATTTTAAATTGTAATTTTTTAAAAACAAATTTTTTATCTTATTAAAAATAATTTTTTTAAAAAACGTAATTATTTAGAAAACAATTTTTTTATATTATTAGAAACTATTTTTGTCAAACGGTAATTTTTTAACTTATTAAAATTAGTAATTTATTTTAAATTGTATTTTTTTAAAAACAATTTTTTTAATCTTATTAAAAATATTTTTTTAAAAAATGTAATTTTTTAAGAAATCAATTTTTGTATTATTAAAAACATAGTAACATTTTTAAATTTTTTTATCTTAATGAAATAATATTTTGTCAAACTTTAAATTTTCTAAAATCCTTTTTTATCTAATTCAAAGTAGTAATTTATTTGAAATTGTGATTTAAAACTTAGTAACTTTTTTAAAAATTTTTTTACCTAATTTAAATAATAATTATTTTCAATTATAACTTTTCTAAAACAGAATTTCCAAAATAAGTTATTTGTCCTTTACCAACTTTTGTTACTTCGAGATAAAATTTATAGTATGCAGATTAAACCAAAATTTTAAAATGAAACCTTTTGGCTTTTTTATCCTGTTTTATTATTATTTAGTGAATCACGAGTACATTTCTTGTCTTTCAAAGTCAAATAATAAGGAGCACTAAATTAAAATTAAAAAGTATATACTGTTACCATATTTATAGTATGAATTTCTGTTAAAAACTATGAAAATGTCAGAAGTTTCAAAATTGAAAATAAAAGCAAAGTCATAAACCATGATTAAGATTGATTCTACTTAATGCATACTTATTTGTGATTGTTTCAAGTCTTTAAATTTTATAAAAGCATGCACTGATATAAAATAGAAATATAATTTTTCATAAAATTTCAGAAGAGAACAAATTTGCAATAAAAATTATTCTTTTGCCAGGATCTTTTCACCCCTTTTGGGTACGAAAACTTTACTTTGTTAAATTTTGCACCCGTTGATCTCAAATTCTTAAAATTTTTAATTTAATATCTAATACAGCTGAGCAATTCCAAGAATAAACGGACCTGAAAAAATTGTGATGAAAATTTTAAAATCTGATTATACATTTGTATTAGGTACATTATAAAGACTTAACTTGCTTCATTTTTCAGTTCTCAATGTAATATCCTCACTAAGTAATGTTAAAAGGATCAAAAATTAGTTAATTTTGGCAAAAAATTATTTTTGTTTTTGTCAACAAATTTAATCGATTGACATTTTTTTTGCAAATTTCTCGTTAATTACTGTATATTAGTTAGACAAGTACCTTTCAAAACATCATAAACAAGTTCCATTTCAAACATCTACACATTTAATGTTCTTTCGGTTTTGTTATTTGTGTGATTTTTTACAAAAATGAAAAAAATGTTCATAAATTTGACCAAAAATTTAACCGATTGACAACAAAAAAACTCAAAAATTAACAAAGAAGTACCTTTTTGCTAAAATAAGCTTCATAATAAATTGAAATTTTGTTGTGTTATAAGTTTTAAACGAGCAATTATAGTTTTAATCGTTAAAAAGAAGAAAATTGCAAAAAACAAATCCAGAAAAAAAAAATTTATCACTCGTGGACTTACCCAGTTAAAAATTGAAACTCCTTAATAAAGTTTTGAATATTTTTTCAAGGTATTCAGCTGATTTTGTTTAATTCATTTTATCAATTACTATTAAGATGGATTAAGATACTTTTTGATGGACATGCATGATTTTTGTGTAAAATATTAAGTATTTTTTAAGATACTATAATTTCTATATTGGGTAATTCCATGAGTGAAAAAAACTCACAAATATTTAAGTTTTCTAAATATTTCTCTAATTCTTTAAATATTATTGAATTTTACTTATTTATACTATCAAAAATACCAGTATCTTTTAACAAGAGTATTAATCTTTTGAATTAGAGATCTCTGTTAAGAAATATATAAGAAAATTTACTATAACACTGATAACATTAGAAAAAACTTGTTGACTTTCTAACATTGATTTTGATATAAAATATCCTTAAAAATATATTTTTACTTAAGGAAAACCTACAAGAGTTGTTTATAATCTAGTGCTTTACAATTATTGAATGTTTAATGTCAGTTTCATAGTATAATTAACGAAAAAATTGACAAAAACTCTGTAACACTGATAACATTCAACCGATTATTGCAAAACACATTTCATATTTTTTTCTAAATTAAGCTACTTTTATAATGTTTTAGTGTTGATACCACATCAGTTGATGAATACTAAGTCTTATTGAGATCAAAAAGTGATTAAATATGTATATTTAAGCAGAAAAGGGTTTTCAAAAAAATGTACTAAAAATTTTCAGTTCCGTTTACTCATGGAATTACCCATTATGTTATTCGAAATTTTATGTACTTTAGATGCAATAATGATTCATATAAGACTAATTTTTTGGATTTTTCCATGCAAGAATTATTTGTTGAAAAAGCTAACACTAGGTCCGAAAATTTGCTTAAATAATTTAAATTTTTACATTTGAAATGAGCATAATTGTGATCCCTGGGTCACATCCTATGTATCCCACGTGTGCTCTTTATTGAAATAATACTTGGATGAGTTCTTAAAGTTGGTTCGTCCTAATTGTTTCTCAAGTACTATTTTTATCATTATCAAACCACATCTTTGCCGAACTTTATCAATGATATTTAAAAATAAAATTTTCAAAAGCTCTTTTCAATTTACAAATTTCGTTACAAAATCTAGTCATTTGGTAATAAAGTTTTGATCTCTTATTATCCATAAGGTAAAACTTGATCTTTTCTACTCATTGATCATCTATAAAAACAATCTGCACGTCTCATGCTCCTCTGTAAAAACCTTTTCTGTTAATTTAAATCTTTTTGATAAAAAAAAATTAGCATTAGGTGTCATATTTAGTACTACAGTAATCATTTTAACGGTTCTGTAAAATCGTTGCGTAGTGAAGTGAATATCATTATTACATGTATGGCTTATTGATCATTTTAAAATTTGTTTATAAGTTTTTTTTTTGCAAAATCCTCGACAATCACCTGGTTAACTTGAATCAAATAAGTATTAGTAAAAAATTTACTAATTAAAATATCCTGGCTCTACGGCTAAGAAGCTCTTTGAGTTTGTTTATTTTCTATCTAATGCATAAGAAATAGTTCTATCACACACAAACACACACACACACACACATCATTCTTTTTTCACTTTTTGGTTCCCACTCCTTTACATTTTTTGCCAATTTCTTGTCCTTTTGCTTTTCTCGTTTGATCTAACATGCCCCATAAAACTGTACTGTACGGTGTCTATTTATACACTTTCATTTACTTGTATGATGTACCAAAATTCTTCTCCATTCTCACAATTAAAACACAGTCATAACATTAGTAAATGATCACTTTTAAACCTTCTTTCACATTTTTTCTGTTTCACCTATTCTTCGTCTCTTTCTTGCCAACATATACCCGATTTTCAATATTCTCCTTTTTCCATTCTTTCTATCCTTCCTTTGCGTACATACGCACACACCCATACATACACGCAGGTATTTTTCACTGATCATCCTTACAAACGTCTTACATTACATTTTTTCACATATTCACCCATCGAACTAAAAACTTTTTGATCACAGACACATTCTCAAGTTAACACAACGTCCTTGCTATCGCATGTTCACTAGTGATCAAAACAAACTAGTCTACTGCTGGGATCTTTTTCCATTCTGCCGCAGCTATGCACACCGGTCAGTCATTCATTCTAAAGACACAGACATAATGTTTTGAAGTTTGCTATTCTATACAAGTCCTAACATGTTTGAGCAGGCTTGTCTAGTCTACAGACTCCATATTCCATGTCCATACATATTACGTAGTTGAGAAATATTTCAAAATATTGTGAAATTCAATTGCAGGTCTGAACATTCCCACCTGTCACATACAAAGGTCATAAATCACGCGAAAAATATGCAAAACGCGAAAAAAAAAATCGCGGAATTTGCAAAAAAAAAACCGCGAAAAAATCGCGAATTGAAAAAAAATTCTGCGAAAAAAACGCGAAAAAAAATCGCGAAAAAACCGTGGATTGACAAAAAAAATCGCGAAAAAATAGCTAATTTGCATAAAACTCGAAAAAATCAGCTAATTTGCATAAACCGCGAAAAAATTTCGTGGAAATTTGCAAAAAAAATCGCGAAATTGGCAAAAAACGCGAAAAAACCGCGGAAACCGCGAAAAAACCGCGAAACTACCAAAATTGACAAAAAGTCACTCTATTCCTACTACTTAGCAGCAGAAGTCTTCAATTCTTTAATTTTAAAGCGACTTGCAGCTGCAAAAAGCCCCAAAAAGTTCGTTCCATTCCCACATGGAAGCTCATCAGTGTAAAGAAATTTCAGAATTATCTCAAAAATTTCCACAGAAATGTCGACCAAATTTAAATTTTCAACTTCGGGATTGTTTTTCAACAACTCAGCCAGAGTTGGACTTCTAGCAGCGAGCAGGAATTTGTGGACTAGAAATTCATGTCCATCGATGATTATTTGCAGGTCTTTTGAGGTTTCGTCACTGATGAGATTTTTGAGGTCATTAAATAAATTTTCTTGTGGTCGTTTTTGAAGCTTTTTGAGGTAATTTTTGATAATTTCAGGATCAGAAGCAAAAAATCGTTCAAAAATTTGATCTTTGACTTCATCAAATGTCGAGTTGTGGTTGTGGTCGTGATAAATTGAGTAGCATCTATTAAAATTCGGATTTTGTGTAAAATCAACAATTTTCAAGTTTTCTAGTCCATCCAAGATGTTCGGTTCGATGACTTTCAACTTATTTGCAAAAAATGTAACCCAAGTCAGATTTTTGAATCCCTTGAAAATGTCACCAGATAAAAATTCAACATCATTTCCATTGGAACTAAATCGTTGTAAATGTTTGTATTCTTCTAAGTCACTCTTGCTGATTTCCTTTAAATTCGAGAAGTCGACGTCCAAAACTTTGAGGTTAGGAAAGACTTTTGTGATCCCTTTTGACTGATCACTTATCAAACAGGATGAAGTCAACGTCGTTGTTGGATTTTCTATCTAAATGAAGTCCAAAAAGATTTACTGGAAATATTTCTGGTGGAATTTCTTGTTTTGTAATTTTGCACATGTAAAATTCTTCTCCTGTTATTGATGTGAATTCGAACTGTGACTTCAGTTGATTGCCATTTTTCGAATTGTTAGCTAGCTTGATAGTTATGGATTATTAATTAATTGTGTTGAATTGTTGTTTTTTTTAAATTAATTTTATGGATTTTATGTCAATAACTTACAGATTTTTTAAATAACTTGTTGACACGAATAAAAAATTTAAAAAAAATTTCAAATTAATAATTGTCTTGTTTAATCTAATTTTAAAATGAAACTAAGGAAAAAAGTATAAATATTTTTAATAATCTAGAAACTCTTTCGAAAGATAGATATTTATTAGCAAACTTATTGCTTTTCAGGTAGACTAAATAAGGCAATATGACGTCCTATGGTCATGTAGAGCAGTGGTTCTCAAACTGTGTGCCGCGGCACACTAGTGTGCCGTAGAACATGTTCAGGTGTGCCGTAAAATATTTTAAAAATTCTATAAGTATATGTTTTTTGAGAAAATTATAGATTTTTAGTGAAAAACCTCAACTAAAGCATCCAAAACTCAAAAACTAGAGCTTTATTTTGATTATTTCAGACTAGTGCTAGAATTTTATTATAATTCAATATAATTTTGAGCATATTTACTTGATTGGTGTGCCGTAAAATTTTTCTACCTAGAAATGGTGTGCCGCGCTAAAAATTCTGCAGTCAAAGTGTGCCGTGGCTCAAAAAAGTTTGAGAAACACTGATGTAGAGGCATATCCAGGAAGGGGGTTAAATGGTCAAGTCCCCCATTTTTTTTGAAAAACATTAGTAGTCTAAAAATGAGGTCATGATTCGAATTTCAAACCCTTACCCCAAAATACCTGGAAATGCCCCTTGAAAAAAAACAAGGGAGAATTTTTCAACATTATTTCTGAATGTCGTCAAAAAAAGAAAACAATGTTTTTTATTTTTTAATATTTTATGACACAATCTTGTTAACTGTGCAAATCAAATTGTCAATTTGTAGCTGCAAATCTTGATTAATTCTTGATATTTCTTCAATTCCGTCTTTCAGTTCCTCGACATCATGCTTCAAATTCGTCTCAGAATCCTTCAAGTCTTCTATTTGATACTTCAAACTTTCTACTTGACTTTTGTGCTCTTCAACTTCCTTCATCCTCATTTCGTCATTAAAATTCATTCTTAATTCCAGTATGTTCAATTTTGACTCTAGTTTGAAAGCTTTTTTACTCAAAATATTCAAAATTTCATTCGGATTTGGGAATCTTTTGATAAAGTTCCACAAAACTTCTTGATCCAATGCAAAAAGTCGGTCAAAGATTGAATCTTTTAACTCTTGAAGCTTTATGTTTGAATTGTAAATTGGATTTTCAGCATAAAAATCGTGATAAATTTGATTTTCTTTGAAATTTGCGTATTTCAGGTTTTCAAGGCTGTCCAAAATATTTGGTTCAATAATTTCTGTGTTATTGTTGAAGAATTTTATATATTCTAAATATTTGAGGTCATCAAATAAATTTCCAGGCATGATTTTAATTGAATTTCGCTCACAAATGAACCTTTCTAAATCTTTGTATTCTTCAAAATCGTTTTTGTTCAATTCCTTCAACTTTGAATTATAAATTCCAATTATTACTAAATTTGGAAAATAGTTTTTCAATCCTTGTGGGATCCTCGGACATATACAGTCACGAAAATCAACAAATTTCACATCCACATCAGACTTTCCAGTCAAATGAAGTCCAATGAATCGAAGTTTTCTGTCTTGTGGGATTTTTTGATGTTCAATGACGCACTGATAGTAGATGTCACCTGTGTTGAACATGTATTGCTCGAAACTGCATATTAGGTCCATTTTTTGGATACTTTTGTGGATCAAAAATTAAATTAAACAACTCACAAGCTTGAACATAACTCGAATGAATCATAATTGATAATATTTTTGTTTTTGTGTTGGTGATAATTCCAATTATTGATAAATTTGATGTTTTTGTTGATGTTTTAAGAATGTCAACTTATTACTGCTTATGGCAATGTCTACATGGGTCTAAATAATTAATTTAAATATTTTATTTTTAAAGAAACTATTAATTTTAAAAAAAAACTTTTTTACAATATTTTACTTTAAAAAAATTAAAATTAATATTTTTTGTTTTTATTTTTTTTAAATTTCAAAAAGTTTATTTTGTTTGTTTTTTTAAATTCATTTTAAAAATTTATTTTTCTAAATTCATTTTATAAAAGTTTATTTTTTTAAAATTCATTTTTAAAAAAGTTTATTTAAATTCATTTTTAAAAAGTTTATTTTTTAAATTCATTTATTTGATTATTCGGATTAAGACATTTATTATTTTTTATTGATAAGTTTCTGTTTTGAAACTAGTACTAGTATCGTTCTAGATCCTGAAGATGGGAGTCAATACTCTCGAAATTAATCGACAATCGACGATTCACTCAAAAGTGAAAAAATCAAACTTTAAGACAGCAAAAAGTGCGTTTCAAAACAGAAACTTATCAATAAAAAATTTTAAATTCATGTTTAAAAAAGTTTATTTTATTAAAATCATTATTAAAAAGTTTATTTTTTAACTTTATTTTTAAAAAAGTTTAAACTTTTTTACATTTTCTTTATTTTTTTTTTAAAAAAATACAATTTTTTTATTGTTTATAAAAAAGTTTAAAACTTTTTATTTTTTTAAATTTTTTTTAAAAATTTTAATTAAAAAAAAAATTACAATTTTAATTTTTTAAAATTTTATCTCAATTTTATACATTAACCAACATAACTGATTGAAGCTTTTCAGCCAATTTGTCAATCTGCTTCTGCAAATTCTTTTTTAATTTCGATGTTTCCTGTTTTTCATTTTTCAATTCAACTTTTAACTTTTCAATTTGCTCTTCTAATTTTGACTTTGACTCCTTTAATTTATTTAATTTTTCTTGCAATTTTAAATTTGAATTTTCTAACTCTTCACATTTTCCTATCAATTTACTTTCAGCATTTTTAATTTCTTCAATTTCCTTTGGTCTTAAATCATTGTAAATTTTGTATTTTTGTTCAAAAACGCCAATACTTGTGTAATAATTTGAAGCCTTTTGTCCATAAAATTTTAAAATCTTATCCTGGTCTGGATACTTTTTGACAAAATTGTTAAAAATTTCAAATTTAAGATGAAAAAATCTTTCAAAAAGATGATTTTTGACGTCATTAAATGTTGTTGATTGCAAATAGTGAGCATTTTTGTCATAGCTTGTGCCATATTGAGGGTTGCCTATGAAAGTCACATAGTCCAAGTCATTAAAGCTATCCAACAAGTTTGGCTCAATTATTCCAAACTTATTGTCATAAAAATTGATGTGTTTTAATTTTTCAAATCCTTCAAACAAGTCGCCAGGCAGAAAGTCTACCGGATTTTTATTGCAGATAAATTTTTCAATATTTTTATACTCAACCAAATCGTCCTTGCTTAGTTCCTCCAGCTTTGAGTTGTAAATTCCAAGAATTTTCAGATTTGGGAAGGTTTTTGTCAATCCTTGTGGAACTTTTGGGCAGTTGGAGTCGTAAAACTCAACAAATGTCACATCTGAGTTGGACTTTCCAGGAAGATGTTGGCCAATAAATTCAAATTCTTCATTTTGTGGAATTTCTTGGTCATTTTTGATGATTTTGCATTGGTAGAATTCGCCGCCTTTTGGAAATATAAACACTTCAAATTTACAGTTTAGCTTCATTTTTTATCTGGAAATTTTAGTAAAAATGAGTCAAATTAAAAATAATTATTCGGATCAAAGTACCTCCAGCTCATCACTACTTACATTTTTCAACCAACTAAAAGAGTCTTAAAAAATCAAAATATTTAATTAAATTTGAAGAGATTTACTTTTTACACAACCGATTGTTTCGAATGCAGCAGCGCGTATGTCAAGTGAAAACAATATGAATCATTGGATGTACGAGAATGTTTTCTGTTTGGTGATTGAATGTGGATGACGAAAAAGTTGACAACAAGATTTTTATAAACGTGTAATGATGTTTTGTGGCGCAACGTGTCTTAAAATGACGTGTGTGTTAATTTTTGATAATTTTTTGATTAGTAAGCATTTTAAGATAAGATATTTAGTTAGATGGGAAATAAAATATGAGTTGGGGAGAGTAAATTGAAGTGAAGACTAATAAAGGAGTTAAAGGAAGGGGGAGAAGGGTTTGGGGGGGTCATGACCTTACCCTCAATGAATTTTTTTGAAAATTTTGGTTTTTTTTGTTAAAATTTTTAAAGTTTAATCATTTTTTCCATACAAATCAATAAAATTCTGTTTCAGAAAATGAAGTCGGCAGAGGTGCATTCTGAGAGGGCTTTTGGAGGTCAAATCTCTCCTTTTTGGGAAATTTCTTTTTAAAAAAATACAAAACGACTATAAAATTTTCCATCCATGCAAAAAAAATTCAAACCCCCCCCCCCCTCCAACCAAAAAAAATTTCTGAATACATCCAGAACCCCTGAAAATGAGGTCTGAAAAAGATTAATAAACGTCATAATCGAATGTCCCCTTAGGGGTAGGATTAAGAAGAGAAAATTTCTTATTTTCGACAAATTTTGGTCATTTAAGTTAAAATGTATCTAAATATAGAGAATTTTGAACCTAAAATAGAATACAGTCCTCTGAAAACTCAAGAAGATTGGCATTCTACTTAATGGTAGCTTGAATATTAAAAAGCATAAAAATTTACAATTTTTAAATAATTTTAAATTAATAATTTTTAGGTAATTAAAAAAACTCATTTTATTTAACCTCAAAATTAAATTTTTATTTTTTTTCTTCAATTTTTGACATAACTGATTGAATTTGATAAGCCAAATTGTCGATTTGTTTTTGTAAATTTTTCTGCAGCTTTTCTTTTTCTTCCTTTTTATCTTCCAATTCCTTCCTCAAGCCCTCAACTTGTTGACTAATTTTCAATTCCATTTCATCCAGATTTTTAATTTTCTCGCTAATTTTTGCATTTGATTCTTCCAGTTCCTGCACTTTTGTTGTTAATATTCCCTTGTTCCTTCTAAGCAGCTCAAATTTTTCAGCTCTTTCTGCTTCATGTATATTTGAGCTTATTTCCAAAATCTTTATTTTATTTGAATCATCAATATTATAGCTATCATTTGAATATTTTCTGAATGTTGCTAAAGTTTTCTTTGGATCTTTGCTTTTGTCGATATAAGCTCTGATCTTTTCTGGTTCCAACAACACGAAATTCTCAATCAACTTCCGTTGGATCTCCCCAAGCAGCGCATTTGGATTGTAAACTAGATTTGATGCGTAAAATTGTGAAATATTTAAATTTTGACTGAAGTTGACGTAATCCAGGTTGTATAGTTCATCCAATAAATTAGGCTCAATTATTCCTAAATTCTGGTTTCCAGTGAACTTCAGATAAAATAAATTTTCAAATCCCTCAAACAAATCGCCAGGTAGGAAGTAAACGTCGTTTCTGTCACAAATGAATTTTTGTAAATTTTTATACTCAGCCAAATCATCCTTGCTTAGTTCCTTCAGCTTTGAGTTTGATATTCCAAGAACTTTTAGGTTTGGGAAGCTTTTTGTCAATCCTTGTGGAACTTTAGGGCAGTTGCAGTCACGAAACTCAACAAATGTCACGTCCATTTCATATTTTCGGAATAGATGATATCCAGAGAATTCAAAATCTTCTTTTTGTGGAATTTCTTGATCTTTTATAATGCACTGATAGAATTTTTCACCGGTGTTGAATGTAAATTCCTCAAATGTGCAGTTAAGCTTCATTTTTCTGTGTTATTGGGGAATGAAAAATGTAAATTGGGTCTTTTCAGAGAGATTTAATTTAGACAACCGAATGCTCTGAATTTAACTGCGAATGTGTCAAAAAATAAATAATGACTCATTGGATGTGCTAGATTGTTTTCAAATGTTTGAAGTTTAGACCAAAACATTAACGTTAAATGTTTAGTGATGTTTTTTTTTTGTTTTAAAACGACGAAAATGAAAATTTATGATAACAAAATTGGAAAATTGAGAAACTTGTCTTAAAGGCTGCAGTTAAGGTGACATTAAAAGTTTCCAAATTTTGTACAAAACACGTAAAAATAATTATTTATCAACAATTGTTGGACTGAGGCTTTAAATAACGTCTTTCAGTTAATGTGTCTTGTACTCTTGTTGCACTTATAGATGCATATCATACAGACAAGTATAAACCGGAACAGAGCTTTATCATCATTCAAAGCTAGACATAACGGTAACAAATAATTTTAAATGCATTCTTGCTCATTTTACTTTAGTGCAACCAAAAAATCAAGTTTCTTTGTCATTCACAGTTTGTATTTTGGGTGTTGATGTTCAAGACTAACCTTAGTGCTGGGCTATTTTAATTGAATATCGTGAATATTTATTAAATTTATTGGGTGCATATTTGAGACATTTAACAATTTTTGAACGGAAAAAATACAACAAAAAAGACTCAAATTGTGACAGTTAAAATCAAAATGAAAATAAAAATTTCAAAATTTGTAATAATTTTTATTGCTCTTGCATTAAGTGACAAAGTGAAGACCCAAAATGTTAAGTGTGACTATCAAGATAATTGGTTCTCGACATCGGGCACTAAACCTACGAATGTGACTTATTATGAATGTAAATTAAATACAAGGCAACTTGATTTCGGTCAAGAAATTGTAACAATTCAAGGACGACATGAAATTGGAAGCAACGATGATGACGTCGATCAATTATCAATTTCTTATGGCAACAAATTGAAAAAATTCTCATCGATTTTTTGTCAAAAATTTGCATACATTAAGCATATTAATGCAGAAGGTGCTGATATTGAACTATTTGATGAAGATTCATTGTCCAACTGTAGAAATTTGGAAATATTGGACCTAAAAAGCAACAAAATTCGACAAATCTCAGGAAATTTTCTGATCAAAAATTCCAAATTGTCTCAAATGCGTATTCAAAACAACCAACTTACAACGCTGCCTGAAAATTTATTTATTAATCAAAAGAAGCTCCAAAAACTGCATTTTCAAGATAACCAAATGAATTTCTTGCCTGGCAACATTTTTCGTCCACTTGTGAAGCTTGAATGGTTATATTTATACAACAACAAGTTCCAGTCAATAAATCCAGAATGGTTTGTGAATTTACAGATTTTGAACGAATTAAGCTTGTATGGAAATCAAATTTCGGTGATTCCATCAAAATGTTTTACATCACTTAAAAGTTTAGAAAGTTTGTGGCTTTATGACAACAGAATTAAAACTCTCAATTCAGGCAGCTTCGATGGTCTTCGGAATTTGAAAATATTAGATTTGCAGAGTAATGAAATCTCTGAACTACCTGTTGGTATCTTCACTTCATTAAAGAATTTACAAGAATTATACTTACATAAAAACATGTTGTCGTCCATTCACTCAGACTCCTTCGGTGTTCTCAATCGGTTGGTAATTGTTATTCTCGAAAATAATCTAATTAACGCAATTGATGAAACACTCATCGACAATACAGCAGTTTCGACTCTTAGCATGGGAAACAACATTTGTAGTCAATTGATTGCAGAAATTAGGAGTGAAATAAAACCAGGCCTTAAACGATGCTTCGACAATTATCAGCCACGAATACAATCTCCAGCTCAAACTCCTTGGTCTTTATTACCAACATTACAACCAATAAAACAGGTCATCCAATGCGGCAAACCAAAAAGTGGACAAGGAAATATCATTGGTGGATCGCAAGTCACTCGTGGAGATTTTTCATGGTAATTATATGAAAATAGTTTGAAACAGTGGCCGGTTCCACCCTACCATACTCTAGGGTGTACCACATACCCCCCATATACACCATACCCTAGGGTACACCTAAAAACATTTTTGCTTAACTTTTATTTCCAAGTACGATACAACAATTTATATATCCTAGGGTATACCCTCGACATAGGGTAAACCCCTAGGGTTCATGGCACATAATCAAAATTAACCTAAAATTATTTCTTCATTTTTAAGGAATGCAGCATTGGTAAGAACAAATGGACAATTCTTTTGCGGAGGGTCTTTAATATCTAATCGAAAAGTTGTAACAGGTGAGATTAACATTTCATTTACATTTTCAAAATATTTACTTTATTTCTTTTCTTTAGCTGCTCACTGCATTCAAGACAAAGGAACCAATAAGCCAACATTGATTCGTGACATGATTGTCCTGTTGGGTGCCTACGACCTTAACAATTCTTATGAAGCAGGCAGAAGTTCAATTTCTGTACAAAGCATTAACATGCATCCTGACTGGAATCCAAATTCTGAATCTTTTGATGCTGATATTGCAGTTTTGGTTCTTGAAAATCAAGTTCTATTCAGCTCGACAATTCAGCCGATTTGCGGTATTCGAAATCAAAATTCAAACATCGCAAGGATCACAAGGGGTTTTGTCGTTGGATATGGAAGAAGTGAAGATAAATCAAAAGTTCATGAAAATATTCCAAAAATTATCGAAACACCAATTCATACCAACGAAAACTGCTTCCTTGAGAATCATTCATTAATTAAATTATCAAGCAGTCGAACATTTTGCGGTGGTACTGGAAATGGTACAGGTGTCTGCAACGGAGACAGTGGAAGTGGATTAATCGTTACTGATGGAAATACTTTTTATCTTCGTGGAATTGTTTCATCATCTTTGGTTGGAGGGCCTTATGGATGCAATGTTGACACTTATTCTGTATTTACAGATGTGACTAAATATGTAGATTGGATCAATGGAATATCAACAAGTCGATTTAATTAAATTTCTAATTCTTTCATGCATTTAATTAACATTTTCTAATCCAAAAAATATATTTTTTTATTACAATAATCAATAAGATGTGGGTTTAATTTATGATGGGTATAAAAGTAAAATAAGTAAAATAATGTCAATAACCTTATCGATAACACAATAACATCAAATCCCTCTTATGAATGTGTCGAATAAATCATTGGATGTTTGAAAATGTTTTCAAATGTTTGATGAACAATGCGATATTCATGTGTAATGACGAAAATATTGACTACGATATTATTGCATTCGTGTGATGATGTTTTTTAAGCAACGTGTCTTAAAATGATAATTTTTAATATTTTTCATTAAAAAAATTATTTTTATTATCAGAATAAAATAAAATTTTAAATTTGACTTGCTAAACTTTCGATTTGCGTCTGTAAGTTGTTCATAAATTTCACCATTTCATCACTTTCATTGTCCAATTCTATCCTTAATTCCTCGATTTGTTCTTTTATTTTTGATATTGATTCTTCGAGATTTTTAACTTTATTAATTAATTCTGATTTTTCAATTTTCATATTCATTTGTTGCTCAAATTCTTTGCGTTCTTTCATCATATTTTGATCATTAATTTCGAAAATCAGCTCATGCTTCTTAAATCTTAAATCGACTTCTTCAACTTGTTCCTTAAGAATCTTCAAAAGATTAAGCTTGTCTGGATAATTTTCCATATATTTCAATATTATTTGCTCATCTAATGTAAAAAATCTTTCAAAAAGATAACTTTTTATTCCTGATAAAGTCATGCATGAATAAAAATATGGATCATTTGAAAAATCTTTAAAATAATTTCGATTCCTACTAAAATCAACAAATTCGAGCTTATCAAGTCCATCCAATATGTTTGGCTCAACAATTTTCAACTTATTGCGATAAAAATCAATAAATTTCAGGTTCTTAAAGCCATCAAAAAGATTCCGTGGCAGGAACATTAAGTCAGTATTTTGACAAATAAATCCTTCTAAATTTTTATACTCAGCCAAGTCCTCCATGCAAATCTTATGCAATTTTACATAAATAATTCCAAGAATTTTCATGTTTGGAAAATGTTTGGTTAATCCTTTTGGGAATAAATAGCAACATCCATGAACTTCAACATAAATCACATCTGTGTTTGACTTTCCAGGCAGATGTGATCCAATAAATTTAAAGTTTTCATCTTTTGAAATTTGTGGAAAGGAAATTGTGCATTTGTAGACGCTTTCACCGGATTTAAATAAATGTTCATCAAATTTGCACCTTAGTTCCATTTCCTGAAAATAAATGAAATTTATGGTTGTTGACATAGAAAAATGGTGCGAAACTTATCAAAATGATCAAAAATAATCAAAAGTCATTTGATAAGTTCCACATTCTTGATGAAAGCTGTTAACTATCCATCCTGATACAGGTTCTTACAATATTTAAATAAATTATATCAAATATTTTACTTTTAATAATTTAAAAAGTAAGAATTAAATTTCACAACCAATTACATCAGTATTTTGTGTTTAACTGAGCTATAAAACATTGTGAGTCATTAGGCGAGTCAACTTTGTGTATGTGAAGCAACTGTATAATTATTGAAGGTGTGTGGATTCAACAAACAACAAACAAGATAAGAATTTCACAACATGCTGCAATAAAACGTGTACAAAAATAAATGAGACATCAATTTAAGAAACAAATTTTTATCTTAGGGATATGGACCCCCTCTCTAGCTTCATCCATGCTAGAATGTATTTATTAATTTTTTTAAAATATTTATTTTGACTTCATATCAAACATGATTGACTGGAACTGATGAACCAAATTGTCAATTTGACCTTGCAAATTTTTCTTCAATTTTGAATTTCCTTCTTTTTCTTTGTCAACTTCCATCCTGTATTCCTCAAGTTGTTGACTTAACTTCATCCTCGAGTCTTCCAACTCCTGAATCTCCTTACTCAATTTTACATTTGATGATTCAAGCTCAGCAACGCGTTGCGTCAATTTCTCATCAGCAATTTTCATCTCCTCAACATCCTTAGCTCGTCTCTCTTCATAAATATCGTACCTTACGTTCAACAAATTCATCTTACCTTCGTATCCATTTGCGCATTCTTTCAATAAATCTATAGCTTTATTAGGATCTGGACATTTAAGGGCGTAATTTCTAATAAACTTTTGGTCCGAATTAAGAAAGTTAAATGACAAAAACCATTTAAGTTCCCCAAGTGATGTGTTTATGCTGCGTTCGTAGACATGACTGTTAGCTGCAAATTTATGGATGCCTGGATTCGACTTGAAGTTTATGTATTCCAATTTATCAAGTCCATTAAGTAAGCTTGGTTCGATGACTCCCAACTTATTATTGGTGAATTTAATGTAGTCCAAATTTTCAAATCCATCAAACAAGTCACCAGGCAGGAAGTCAACATCATTTTTGTCGCAAATAAATTTTTGTAAATTTTTATACTCAGCCAAATCATCCCTGTTGATCCCCTTCATTTTAGAATTACAGATGCTCAGAACTTTCAGGTTTGGGAATATTTTTGTTAATCCTCGTGGAAGGTCTGGACAGTCACAGTCACGAAACTCAACAAATTCCACATCTGGATCGTATTTTTTTGGAAGGTGTTGACCGGAAATTTCATATTTTTCTTCATTTAAGGCTTCTTGTTCCTTAATGATGCACTGATAAAATTTTTCACCGGTGTTGAATGTAAATTCCTCAAATGTGCAGTTTAATTTCATTTTTTCTAAATTATTTTTGTAAAAAATGTAAATTGAGTGAAATAATAGTAACAAATCTTAATGCACACGACCGACTGCTTTGAATTCAACTGCTAATGTGTCGAATGAAAACAAACTGAATCATTGGATGTGCGAGATTGTTTTTTATAGTGTGACGTATAGACCGAAACATTAACGTTAAATGTTTGATGATGTGTTTTGTTGCAACGTAGTTTAAAATGACGAAGATGAAGATTGTCGAAGAAAAATGTGCTAAATAATAAAATAAAGATAAAATTTAAACCATCTGCTTGGTTTTTCAGAAGACTGTCCTCTATTTTTTTCATTTTTACCACGTTTTTCTTAACTTGCTTTCTTGTCTGTCTTTCTGTTTATCTGTCTGTCTTGGTCAAATTTTGTAATCGATTTTTCGACCACTTCCAATGCTCCAATCGGGCTGAAATTTTTTTTACATGTGTACTCTCGATGACAATACAATCTTTTAGCATTTTGAAGTCACAAAAATGCTTAATTATAGTATAATTTAATTTATGGATTTCTATATGAGAAAATAATCCAATATCAATGATGTCATTTTCTCATGGACATTCTTGAAGAACATTTGATTTTTCCGAAATGTCATGGGTTCAAATCTCACCAATGACAAAAACTTTTTTGAATTTTTTAGATTCTTTTTTACACTTTTTTGATGTTTTTCGATGTTTCATGATTTATTTATGCATAATTATATTTTTCTAAATAATAGAACAGCTAAAAAGTACAAAAAAGAGTGAGTTTTGATTTTTTGTATGAAATTCGATATACTTCACAAGAGCAAAAATCATTCTTTATACGTATATTTTTGTCACTAAAATCTATAGTCGTACAACTGTTTGACTCAAAATATTGTGTAAACACATGCAACTCGTTTCATCGTTTGATATCGGTGAACATATTTTTGGGATAAAACAATGTACGGCTGTGAGTTTTGTTTTTGCTCTGATTAAGAAATCAGTTATTCGTATTTTGTGAGGAATTACAGCGTAAATTGAAGTAAAACAGTCAAAAATGTTCTATGCAAAAAAGTTTGTGCCTGAAATTCTACATCATTATCAATAAACGGAATTGGAATTGGTTGAGGCATTGCCGAGAAAATCAAGAAATACACTTTCTGTAAGCAAACAAACAAGTTAATGAACAAGAAATAGCCAAAACGAGACATTGTTGAGACTTCTAATTTTTTGTATTCAATCTGCCACCCTACAGAAGAACTGATTAGATTTTAGGCATGGTAGAAACAGCCGTTTCTTCTAAGAAAAGCAAAAAACCTTCTTTTCCATACAAAATGTGAAACTCAAAGGTTGCTATGATTTTTGAAAATTTCGACTGTATATGAAAATTATGTAATGGAGTTCAAGGAGAGTCAAAATTGAAAATGGGATTTGAAGGAACTTGCTAAATTGAGCACACAAGACCCAAAAGCTTGAAAATCCTCAAATTAACACCCAGTGAAGCTCGGTCTATCCGTAAAACTTTTAGTTATAAATGTGATGTATTTTGACAAAGTAGCTCAAGCTCGACTCTACTGTGATCTATGTAAAAACTGTAATTCTTAACAAGTCGAGCGAGCGTAGCTCAAGCTCGACTCTACTGCGATCCATGTAAGTAAGAACTAGGTTGAGCCCACAAAATTTTACATCCTGAACGTAGCGTAGCGAGTGAAGGTGTGAAAATTTTACCAAAGTTGTTAGAAGACTGCAGATATGTGAGAAAGTGTTGGTAATTTGAGGAATAATAATTCGAGCGGAGCGTAGCGAGTGAAGGTGTGAAAATTTTCCAAAGTCCTTAGAAGACTGCGGATATGCGAGAAAGTGTTGGTGATTTTAGTAATAATAGTTCGAGCGGAGCTCGAATATAAAAGTTCGAACGTAGTTCGAACTAAGTTGAGCGTAGCTCACAAATTTTTACATCCTGAACGTAGCGTAGCGAGTGAAGGTGTGAAAATTTTCCAAAGTCCTTAGAAGACTGCAGATATATGAGAAAGTGTTGGTGATTTGAGTAATAATAGTTCGAGCGGAGCTCGAATATAAAAGTTCGAACGTAGTTCGAACTAAGTTGAGCGTAGCTCACAAATTTTTACATCCTGAACGTAGCGTAGCGAGTGAAGGTGTGAAAATTTTCCAAAGTCCTTAGAAGACTGCAGATATATGAGAAAGTGTTGGTGATTTTAGTAATAATAGTTCGAGCGGAGCTCGAATATAAAAGTTCGAACGTAGTTCGAACTAAGTTGAGCGTAGCTCACAAATTTTTACATCCTGAACGTAGCGTAGCGAGTGAAGGTGTGAAAATTTTCCAAAGTCCTTAGAAGACTGCAGATATGTGAGAAAGTGTTGGTGATTTTAGTAATAATAGTTCGAGCGGAGCTCGAATATAAAAGTTCGAACGTAGTTCGAACTAAGTTGAGCGTAGCTCACAAATTTTTACATCCTGAACGTAGCGTAGCGAGTGAAGGTGTGAAAATTTTCCAAAGTCCTTAGAAGACTGCAGATATATGAGAAAGTGTTGGTGATTTTAGTAATAATAGTTCGAGCGGAGCTCGAATATAAAAGTTCGAACGTAGTTCGAACTAAGTTGAGCGTAGCTCACAAATTTTTACATCCTGAACGTAGCGTAGCGAGTGAAGGTGTGAAAATTTTCCAAAGTCCTTAGAAGACTGCAGATATGTGAGAAAGTGTTGGTGATTTTAGTAATAATAGTTCGAGCGGAGCTCGAATATAAAAGTTCGAACGTAGTTCGAACTAAGTTGAGCGTAGCTCACAAATTTTTACATCCTGAACGTAGCGTAGCGAGTGAAGGTGTGAAAATTTTCCAAAGTCCTTAGAAGACTGCAGATATATGAGAAAGTGTTGGTGATTTTAGTAATAATAGTTCGAGCGGAGCTCGAATATAAAAGTTCGAACGTAGTTCGAACTAAGTTGAGCGTAGCTCACAAATTTTTACATCCTGAACGTAGCGTAGCGAGTGAAGGTGTGAAAATTTTCCAAAGTCCTTAGAAGACTGCAGATATGTGAGAAAGTGTTGGTGATTTTAGTAATAATAGTTCGAGCGGAGCTCGAATATAAAAGTTCGAACGTAGTTCGAACTAAGTTGAGCGTAGCTCACAAATTTTTACATCCTGAACGTAGCGTAGCGAGTGAAGGTGTGAAAATTTTCCAAAGTCCTTAGAAGACTGCAGATATATGAGAAAGTGTTGGTGATTTGAGTAATAATAGTTCGAGCGGAGCTCGAATATAAAAGTTCGAACGTAGTTCGAACTAAGTTGAGCGTAGCTCACAAATTTTTACATCCTGAACGTAGCGTAGCGAGTGAAGGTGTGAAAATTTTCCAAAGTCCTTAGAAGACTGCAGATATGTGAGAAAGTGTTGGTGATTTTAGTAATAATAGTTCGAGCGGAGCTCGAATATAAAAGTTCGAACGTAGTTCGAACTAAGTTGAGCGTAGCTCACAAATTTTTACATCCTGAACGTAGCGTAGCGAGTGAAGGTGTGAAAATTTTCCAAAGTCTTTAGAAGACTGAGGATATGTGAGAAAGTGTTGGTGATTTGAGTAATAAAAATAGTTCGAGCGGAGCTCGAATACAAAAGTTCGAACGCAGTTCGAACTAAGTTGAGCGTAGCTCAGAAATTTTTACGACCTGAACGTAGCGTAGCGAGTGAAGGTGTGAAAATTTTCCAAAGTCCTTAGAAGACTGCGGATATGCGAGAAAGTGTTGGTGATTTTAGTAATAATAGTTCGAGCGGAGCTCGAATATAAAAGTTCGAACGTAGTTTGAACTAAGTTGAGCGTAGCTCACAAATTTTTACGTCCTGAACGTAGCGTAGCGAGTAAATGCGGATATGTGAGAAAATTTTGAGTTAACCCCTGTGATCTATAACAGTTGGACGAACGAAGCGGAGCGAAGTGGAGTCCAACACTACTGTGATCTATAACAGTTGGACGAACGAAGCGAAGCGAAGTGGAGTCCAACACTACTGTGATCTATAACAGTTGGACGAACGAAGCGGAGCGAAGTGGAGTCCAACACTACTGTGATCTATAACAGTTGGACGAACGAAGCGGAGCGAAGTGGAGTCCAACACTACTGTGATCCATAACAGTTGGACGAACGAAGCGGAGCGAAGTGGAGTCCAACACTACTGTGATCTATAAACTGTCAACTTATTATCAATCATATGAACAAATTAGTAAAATATTTGATTTTTAGTCTAAAAGTTATGTTTATGGTATCTGAAAATGTAGCAATAACAATAACTTTAATAGTGAGCTGTATTTCAAATGACAATTTCCTTATAGAATAATCTCTCAATGATTAAAAATTTCATCAATTATTTAACAATAACTTCAAAGAATCTCAATGATTACTTTGATCATAAATAAATCTTAAGAAATGTTGTGATTTGATTCAATAGTTACATCGAAAGACTAAAAAGTAGAAAATAATTTACTATATAAAAAAATATTTTTTTAAAAAAAACCACGTTTTTCCCGTGGACTAAAAAGTAGAAAATAACTTTTATTTTATATTTGTCAGAAATTAATTATAAATTTTCAGATTTTATTTTAAAAATTTTTATCCTCTTCCATGAATTCATGATCGTCTATGAATTGCGAATAAGTACACTTCAAAATTATCGTATAGTTCGACTACTAAAAACGTGGGCGCATTTTATAAGAAGTTATAAATTTAATCAGGGTTTCAAATTTACTAAATTTCAATTGAGAAATTCAGCATAACTGTATAGTATAGAAATTTCTTAAGTTACTTCTTATAAAATGCGCCCACGTTTTTAGTAGTCGAACTATACGATAATTTTGAAGTGTACTTATTCGCAATTCATAGACGATCATGAATTCATGGAAGAGGATAAAAATTTTTAAAATAAAATCTGAAAATTTATAATTAATTTCTGACAAATATAAAATAAAAGTTATTTTCTACTTTTTAGTCCACGGGAAAAACGTGGTTTTTTTTAAAAAAATATTTTTTTATATAGTAAATTCAAAATTGTAATGTTCTAATTCGTCTAGAAAACGAATAAAACTAGTCAACATGGGGGACGTCCTCTATTTTTCTTGAAAAGGTCTGGTAACCCTAATTATGGTCAGGTTTGCTAAGTGCTTCATGCTCACGTGCGTATCCAGAATTTTTTTTATATACATCAAAATTTGCGTGGTTTGGGATTTTTTCTCATGAAATTGAAGAAAATATCCATCGAGGGTAGTTTGAGTACCCAAATAACCCCCCTGGATACGCCCCTGGTCACACATGTGTTGAAGAACACAAGAACCCAAGTTGATAAAAGGGAGAAGGGAGGTTCGAAAAAAATCATTTTCGTGCTTGACATAATTTTCGAATAACCCCTAACCTTGGCAAATGATTTGTATTTTTTTCTCTAATATTCTGATATTTTTAGTGTGATATTTTTATTACTGAATTAATTTAACGCCTGTCTTCTTTCTCTTAGATTTAAATTAAAAATCAAGTTTTTGCTTTGCATTCTTTTGCTCAGTTTGTGTTTTGTTTGTCGATCTAAAAAGTCGCAAAAATTGATTTGCTTACGTTATTAAGGAAATTTGAAAATCTGAGAAAATTTTGACTATTTTTAGTGGATAGTGACTAAGAGTGTGACAAATATTGATGAAAATAAGCTGTTTGTGGTGAAATTTGAACATAAATTCTTATAAGATCAGAATATTAAGAAAATATTGAGCCTGTATGTGTCAGTGATTAACACGATTAGAAGTTTTGAAATCTTGAAAATAAAAATAAATTTATTCAGCATCTTGTAAAAATGAATACAAATTTTTGGATTTCTATTTTGCTTTTTTGGTTAAGAAATGAAATTAATGCCCAAACTGCAAGATGTGATTACAGTAACCAAAATCATCTCATTACGTCATATAAGACTATAAGTGCTTCTTATTATAAATGTGAATTGGACACCAGCAGAGCAAATTATAATGAAAAACTCACAAGAATTGATGGACAACATGGATCTGGATATAATGATGCTGATGTGAAATGGATTACCAACTATAATGACAACAAACTAACAACATTGTCATCAATTTTCTGCCATAAATTTCCAAACATTGAAGTTATTGGGATTTGGGAAACAGGACTTCAATCAATTGATGAAGATTCGCTGTCAAATTGCAAAAGCATAAAAATTTTGACATTTGATGAGACAAGAATTCGAGAACTTCCTCAAAATATGCTGATTAAAAACACAATGTTGACTATATTGAGGATTAATAACAATCAATTGACAACGCTACCTGAAAATATCTTTTTGAGTCAAATGGAACTTGAACAGTTAAAACTTAATGACAATGAAATAAATTACCTGCCAAGCTACATTTTTCATCCACTAGTGAAGCTCGAACAATTATTTTTAACCAACAACAAGCTCGTGTTTATCAATTCAGAATGGTTTGTGAACTTGCAAAATTTGAATTTTTTACGCCTTGATGGAAATCAAATATCGGAAGTTCCATCAAAAACTCTTGGATCACTTAGAAATTTGGAAAAATTGTGGCTTCATAACAACAAATTAATGACCTTAAATTCGGATAGTTTTGATGGTCTTGAAAATTTACAAACATTAACTTTGTACAGCAATAAAATATCTGATCTGCCAGTCGGTGTCTTCACTCCATTAAAGAATCTGCAAGAATTGAGCATGGAGAACAACAAATTGACAGCAATTCACTCAGATTCCTTCGGTGTTCACTCTCAGTTGACAGAAGTTGGGCTCCAAGACAACAAAATCAACGCAATTGACGAAAAATTCATCGACAATGCAAAACTTACTTCTATTAGAGGCAACATTTGCATAAAGCAAGATATAACTATCATGGAACAATTGAAACAAATCCTAAGACAGTGCTTCAATAATTATAAACCCAGAATAATGATCATCCAGAGAAAAACGAATCAATGGACATGGATATGACAAGCCGATTCAACGTCTTTTATGTTTTTGATCAAAACATATAAACTAATCCTCCATGTTTATTTCGATTGCTAAAATAACAAAAATTCTTTGAAAATAATCAATGGGAAGTTGGATTAATTATTATATTGGGTAAAAAAGTAAAATTAATAAAAATGTTGAAAGCACTTTATTTAAACAAAAATTTCTAAACTGAGGGGTTTTTATTCAAAATTAGGGGCATATTCAGGGGGAGGGGTGTTTGGTGGTTTCAATTTGCAAGGGTTCTTTGACAAAAAAACCCAAAAAGCACCTAAATTTCAATAAAATCGGCACTTGGTATTAATATTTAGCTGACTGTAGCCAAGGGTGAATCCAGGATTATTTTTGAAGGAAGGGGGTGGGGGGTCAAATCATGACTTTTTTGGATATCGTTTTGAACCTTGACACTACTCTAGTATTGGTTTTTCAACAAAAAAAATATAAGGGTCCCTCCTCTCAACCCCCCAGGGGATACGCCCCTGACTGTAGTCATTGTGATCCATGTCCGCCCTTGAATGTTAAATGAAAGTTTCATTATGAAACACAATTTTTTATTTATTGAATTAATTTTAATTTTTATTTAATTATTTGGATGAATTAACATAATTGATTGCAGCTTGTTAGCCAAACCGTCGACTTGTATCTGCAAATTCTTCTTTAGCTTCATCTTTTCATCTCTTTCCTTGCCAACTTCCATTGATAGTTCCTCAATTTGCTGTCTAAGCTTTGATTCTGAGGCTTTATATTCCTCGATCTTCTTAATTAATTCTGAATTTGATTTTTCTAATTCGTTAAGTTTCTTGCTCAATTGCGTCTCGCATTTTTCATGTTCAGCAACATCTTTAATTCTATTTTGATCATAAAAGTCATAAGTCAGCTCATGCATCCTCAAATGTGTGTTGATTTCGTTAGATTTTTCTCTAAAAATCCTCAAAATTTCAATCTTATCCGGATAATTATCAACATAGTTCCTTATTATCTTCTTATCCAATGTAAAAAAATGCTCATAAAGATGATTTTTAATTTGCTCTAAAGTCGAATCGGAGACATAAATTGGATTTGCAGAATAAAATTTAGAATAATTTGGATTTGAACTAAAGTTGACATATTCCAGCTTGTCAAGTCCATCCAGAATGTTTGGCTCAATAATCTTCAATTTATTACGGATAAATTTGATGTATTTTAAATTTTCAAAGCCTTCAAACAAGTCACGTGGCAGGAACTCGACCTTGCAGCTCTCACAAATAAATCTCTCCAAATTTTTATGCTCAGCCAAGTCTTCCTTGCTGATTGTCTTCAAGCCTGCATTACAAATTCCAAGAACTTTCATATTTGGGAAAACTTTTGTCAATCCTGGTGGGATTTTCGTGCAGGGCTCACCAAACTCAACGTATGTCACATCCTGGTGTGTTTTTTCAGGTAAATGGAGTCCTCTGAATGTAAAATCATCACAAAATAAAATTGTTCGATCGTAAATTGAGCATTTGTAGTACTTTTCTCCTGTGTTGAACAAATAGTCATCAAATCTGCAGAAAACCTGGAATTTTTGGGGGCAATTGAGGTTTTAGTTTTCATTTTTAGTAGAACAACGATTATATTTATGGTACTCAGGATACTATAGTCAAGGGTTAGGCCCACCCTACCTGAGGTAAGGTTCAGTCAAGATTTGAATCTTTTCCTTTAAAAGATGGACCTCCGTTATCAGATCCTGGATACCTTAAGTCATTTCTGACCAGCTTGGAGGCTTTAGGTTCGGAACCCAGTCTTTCATACATTAATTGACTTTCATCGCTAAATTGACCAGTGGCGTAACAACTGGTAACTACGAGCGCCGCTTATAAATGTCAAAACAAAAAGAGGCCATTTTTAAATCACGGGAGCCCCAAGCGGCCAAACCCCTTGATACGCCACTGCTAACGACGTTCATCATTAGACGATGGATTAAACTTTGAAACAATGTGTGATAAAAATTTATATTGTCAAAATTTTCCCAATTTTTGAAGGACGTCACCAAATGATAAAAGTCATCAATGACTATTTTTAAATATATTTTATAAATTTCTTACATTATTTGCCATAATTTTATTCAATAATTAATTTTTGATATTTTTTGTACAGGAAAGGTTAATTTTCACAACCAACTGCGATTATTTCTCATGCAAAACTGACGATCAAAAACAATGTGAATCATCTGTAGCTCAATGTTTTTGTTACACATACATTTAATATAAAATCTATTGTTGATGTGTTGAGATTAAAAAATAATAATCAGCTGTTTTTTTATTGTTTTTATTTTATTTTATTAGAAATTTATTTTTATTGTAACCAAGGTGGGGAAACTTTGCAGTATTCCTCTATAAAAATCGATGAAAAATGAAGCAAGTTTTCTAGAAAACACGAGTAGTTAACTTCCCATGACAGTAATCATAATAGTGCATGCTACAAATAAAAAATATAAAAATCTAATTTATTAAATGATGATTAAAATTATTATTAAAATGCCTTAAAAGCCAGATGCGTTAAACCTTGATATCTTCCAGCATCATATTTTTAAGATCTTCCTCCAATTTTAAGACGGAAGCCAACTTTTTCTCATAAACTTCAATAATTTTTAACAAAGATTCAGGCTTCAATGCCCATTCGTCCTTAAATTCAATTCTTGTGTATTTTTTCTTGATCTCATCGAATGCTTTTTGTCGTAGTTGCTTGTGCTCATATTTGTTGCTCAATGACAAAATTTCAAATGAATTTTCTGCTGTAATTGTCTCAACAATCTTCAATGCAGCGTAGTTCTTCAATTCCTTAATTTTCAGTTTTCCAGCAGCAGCAAAAAGTTGCATAAAGTTCATCCCATTCCCACCTGGAAGTTCATCAGTGTAAAGAAATTTCAGAATATTCTCAAAAATTTCCACAGAAATGTCGACTAAATTAAGATTTTCAGCATCTGGATTGTTTTTCAAGATTTCAGCCAAAGTTGGACTTCGAGCTGCGAGCAGGAATTTGTGGACTGGAAATTCTTGGCTGTCAATGATGATTTTAAAGTCTTTGGAGGAATCATCTTGAATGAAGGCTTTGATATCGTCAGTTAAGCTGGATTGAAACTTGGTTGATAATTTTGAATTTTCTTCTTTGAGAGTATCGATGACGCTTTTCAACTCTTGTATCTCATTTTTAGATCGTTGCTGTAAAATATTGAGTCTCAGGTTTGAAATTTTGTGTCTAGTCGGTGCATCTAAGCACAAATCTTCATATTTCTTCAACTCTTCAACAGGATTATCAAATTTATTCAAGAAATTTTCCACATATTTTCGATCAGTTGAGAAAAAGTTGACAATTATTTGACTTTGAAGAGCTTGAGGCTTCATTTTGTTTTCTACTGATGAATAAATCGAACAAATCATGTTGCTGTAGCGACCATCTCTAAAATCAATGTGCTTGAGCTTATCAAGTCCAAGTATAATGTTTGGTTCGATGACCTTAAACTTGCTCTCGTTAAGTGAAATGTATTCCAAATTCTTAAATCTTTCAAACGTGTCTCCAGGCAAACATTCAGCTTCGTTGCATGTAAATCTAATTTTCTCCAAGTTTTTGTACTCAGCCAAGTCATCTTTACATAACTCATTCAACTTTGAAATACTTAAAATTTTCAAGTTCGGAAATATTTTTGTAATGCCTTGTGGAATTTTTGAGTTACTGTAGTAAGATGGAACGTAAACATATGTCACATCATCATTAGTTTTACCGTCCTTGTGCTTTCCAATAAATTTTATTTCTCCATCTTCTGGAATTTGGGCCTCAACACCGCAATAATAAAAGTCTCCACATTCATCAAATGATGAAATGTAAAAATTACATTCGATTTCCATTTTATTGTCAATATACAACCTAAATGTTTAAAAAATTATAAATTTAGTTTTTTCAAATTTCAAACGTTGAAAACTTTTTACTTATTTAATATGTACAATTTATTTG
The DNA here is from genome assembly GCA_963573255.1 of Chironomus tentans. Classification (NCBI taxonomy): domain Eukaryota; kingdom Metazoa; phylum Arthropoda; class Insecta; order Diptera; family Chironomidae; genus Chironomus; species Chironomus tentans. Next base: position 2,407,996 of record OY754305.1, read on the forward strand.
ATGAATTTTTAAAAACTTACTTTAATTTTTAATGTTAGATGTCTCTAAATTTAACTTCAAATCCGAGAAATTTAATTTCTAAACTAATGTTTTCAACTTTAGCAGCAGAATGAGAAACAAAAACAAAATGAATCATCAAAAAAGAGAGAAATTTTTTAAAACTTATTTTACTAATACTACTAAACTTTGAATGCTGTCATAAACGACATATGCAAATGTTTTATTGTATGACATATTAAGAAAAATAAGAGGTTTTTTGACTTTTATCTTCTTTACACACCGGATTTGGTATGAATCTGGCAACAATTTAAGATATGCTCTCAAATTTATAAAAAAAAGATTGAAATTTTATATTTTTGTAAGATAGTGCCAATGTGTGATAGTGATGCCCGCGGGGAAAACAACTCGATGGGAAATTTTCCATCAATTTACTACCAAATTTTTTTCCCATCGAATTGTTTTCCCCTCGGTGATGCCCATGGTATCTCGAAACATAAAATGTCATCTTAGACTTTTGTTAAGTTTGACCATAAAAATTCCAACAACCCTATCTATGATTGGCTACGCATCTTCATATTCTCACATTTTTCAATGTTTTTTTAAAATTATTCTTCATGAATTCTAACATATATTACTTTAAAATTGCTACACAGTCACAACTTCATTCTATAAAGTAACAAAGAAACAATACATTCACAACAAAACAGATGATTGCTGTAGAAACATCCAAAAAATTGAGAATCTTTGACCTCCTCTCAATCCTCTCATGATATATAAGCACGTGGACTTAACCGGCAAAATATCAACAACAATCAAGTCAACAAACCTCATGTGGCATTGAAAAATCGTCAAAACATATTTTTCTCTTCTTGATCAAATTTGTGGACGTTCTTTAGCAAGATTGTGTTGTGAATTTTAATTCGTTGAGATATTTCCTCATTTACTTAACATTTGTTGATTTTCAGGTTTATGTTGCTTCTCATAGCTCATTGTTTTGCTGATATTTGATCGAGTTAGATGTGTTTAGTGAGTTTTTGTAAACATTTTTATAATCTTGATGTAAATCCTGTCAATTTTAATAAAAATAATTGACAATAAAATAAGAAAATGACTGAAAATAATTTAAATGACAGCAAATTTTTAAACATTAGTGAAGATATCACCCAAAAATATGAAATTGAAGATCAAAATTGTGAGTAAGGAATATTTTAACTCACAGTAGGTTGTGCGTTGTTATTTAAAATACCAAAGATATTAGACGTAGATAGATTGATTAAGTGGACAAAATTAATATTCAAAATATTTCTGTTCTCAAGCAGCATTCGAGCTTGCCAATGTCTTACAAAACAAAGTTAACAATCATCACGCAACTAAATCAGACGTCTTAATGTCAAAAGAATTAATTAATGACTCCCTTAACTTACAACTCAAAACACCAAACGTTGATCTTGACAATATAACAAGAATTAACATTGAGAGTTGTAAAGGCTTTAGACATGCTGTGGATTACATCAAGTCAATGGAATTGGATAAGAATTTACAAGAATCTGATGACGTCATTTTAGCTAAGCTTCAATTTTATGATGGATTTAATGATTATAATTCTTCTGAGATGAGTGAACTGATGGAATTGTGTAAAAATAAATCAATTGTGATTCAGCTTGTATCCAAAAATTTTGATAAATTTTCAATTTATTGGAAGTCAAAGGGACTAAATCATTTTCTCACAACAAAACCTTACGATAACCAAATAACAAAAGATGATGGAGAACTTTATGATTTTATAGCTGAGTTCTTGGCAAAGGAACTGATGTGTGGATATTTGGGTAAGAGATTCCATATTTTACTCAGGTAAAGATCATGCTCGGTTTAGATACTATAGACCAGACGCATAGATCTTCCATTAGGAATCAAATTTGTATATAAAAAACTTTGGACCCCTACTAAAAAAGTAAAGAGGTAAAATAGGTGCCCTAGGACACCTTAGGGTACCCTCACCTATCCTACCCTAGGGTACATCTACCCTATCCCTACTCGGGGTAGGCCTAAGCAGCCCCAGAAAATCGTATAATTTTTAATATAAAAAAGTTATTCCAAATGTTTTATTTTTTAACCTTTTACAGGCATCTCCAACACTTTACAAATAAACGAAGAATCGAATCAATTTGACATCATATACTTCTCAGACTATCGTAACTACAACTTACTTCTCCTGGCTTGTGAAGCTGGAAAGGTCAATCTAGCCATAAGTTTGTACAAATTTGGTCTTAATGCAGAGCTTCTAGATCATGATTTAAATATCCAGGAGATTGCTTTGAAAAATGGTCATTTTGACTTGATTCAGGCTTTGTATGCTGAGGATGTACCTTTGCCAGTACCAGTGCCAGAGGAAATTGAGGGATATCCTTCAAAGTTTATGGAATTTATTAACCAACTTGCAGATTTTTTCAACATGATTGAGGCAGACAATCTAGAGAAGTTAGAAGAAATCTACAATCAACTCCCAAAACCCCGCCATTTTTACAACTTTTCCAATGAATCAGCTCTCAAAATTGCAGTCAAGACTTCATCTTTCAAATGCTATGAATTCCTCGTCAGCCGCAAACACACATTTGCACCAAATGAAGATCCAGAAGAGCTCTATGAAGAACTTGAGTACGAAGACCAACGAACCCTCAGAGAGATCCACAACAAGTACACCCAAGAGTCACTAGACAAGCACATTAATGTCCTAATGACTAAATCATTCATAGCTCATGACGTTGCTGATGCTGAGCATAAATTAAAAATTGTTCGAAAAGCATATCGAGCTCTAAGTTCCAATTTTATCATCAGGATTGTCCTCATGGTCGTTGCAGCATCAAAAAACTTTAAAATTATCTTCGACTTCAACCGTGATTCTGTTAATGTTGCAGATCCAACTGCCACGTCTAATACACAAGGTCTGTTCTACACATCAGGTAGAATTTACATCGGAGCTAAGCAACTGCTGAATGAAGCTACGTCATGTGAGACTCTGGGTGTTATAGCTCATGAATTGTGCCATTTTGCAATGAACTTAGTTTATGGAAATGATGCGAGACCTTACAAATCTAATGACAATAAAACTATGCAAGAATTTGAGGACATATCCATCAACTGTGCTGCAAATAATGATAAAGAAGAAGTCATTGATCTTGTGTACGAATGCTACCCACCAGACATGCATCATGCTGAGCTGATCGTTCGAGTTGTTCATTTACTAGCTTTATACTCAACGAATCATGAAAAGTTAGCTGAAGTTCGTGGAATTTTCGGCTGCTTGTTTGAGTTTTTTGAGAAGAAAGTCGTACCAGAGATGAAGAAAGCCCTGCCAGAGATCGAAGGACATGCTGAAAAGGAAATTCTTAAAAAAGATAAGAAAATTAGTAAATTTAAGAAAATTTCATTAATTGCTGGGTTGTTGGCTGTCTTTGGGGTTATTGGTGCTGTTCTTGTTGGATTTGTGTTCCACAAACCTGTCTATAAGTTCAATGAGCTGTCGACTAGTGAGCAGATTTTAGTCATGAATTCAACAATTGTCTATAAAGATGTTGAGGTTAAGTTCAAGGATTTGTTTCCTGATAATTCTGTTGCTTATGAGAAATTGACGTCGGATCACATTGGTCAGGTATTGGAGGGGTTAGTGCTGGATTTCAAGGATCCATATCTACACTATTTAGACGAGCTTGTTGTCCATAATTGGAAGAACCTGACAGACAAGTTGAAAGACAAATTTCTAACCTCAAATTTCACATTTCAAAATGAGAGTGTCAGGTTCTTGGACCTTCATGGTCAAGTCTTGAAATCCTTTGCTGTTCTGTCATCTCACGATATTGTCGGTGTCCTGGATGGCAAGGAACTGTTGGTCGATAAAATGATTGAAAATCGAACGGAATTTTATGTTGAGAGGATTTTTTGGAATGAAGATATTTTGGATATTTACGGGTTGTACACAAAAGGGAATAATAAGTGGAGTGACTGGGAAAATGAGGAGAAATTTAGGGAATTTTATGATAAATTTGTTGGACATAACTTTACTGACTATATCCAAAAAATCGATGAATCTAAGAGATTTGCTCAATTGAGGTTGTTCTTTGTGTCCAGAGCTGACAACTCATTTGACATCCTCCTGAACTTCTCATCATTTCATGACAATTTCGAGTCAATCCTCAAAAATTCAGAATCCTCAAAAGTCTTCATTTTATCCTCAGAAGCTGGAACTGGAAAGACTATAACATTCGAACAATTTGCTATGAGAATCAAAAGGAAATATCCAACAAAATGGGTGTCTTATATTGACCTTAAGGACCATACAAAATTTTACTCAGGAAATGGAACTGCTGAGGGATTATTGACCGACATCCTAGACCTAACCTCAAAATCAGACTTTGAGCAGACAATTTTTCATGAACTCTACAAGTCAGGTTCAGTTGTGCTTCTGTGGAATGGATTTGATGAAATATCCCCAACCTATAATAAATTCATACTCGACACCTTAATGTCCATCCATAAATCCACATCCAACATCCAATATATATGCACAAGACCTTTATATAGTCGTCAACTTGTTGAATCCATGAAAGTCCTTCCATACACTTTAGTCTCATTCAGTAAAGTCCAACAAGAAGAATTTCTGAGAAAATTCTTCATATCTAGAAAAATTGATGACCCTTTGATCCAAAGCTACATAAATAAGACCTTAAAAATAGTAAAATCCTTAAAAGCTAAGACATCAATAGCCAAATCCACAGAAGACTTAAACACCCCACTCATGCTTGAAATGATTGCTGATCTAATCTCAGACAACGTTGACATCTTCGAGTCTGAAAATCTTTACGAAATTTACAGAAAATTTGTCAAGAAAAAGATTGAAATTTGGCGCAAAAAGAGCAAGTTTGCCATAAAATTCCTCAGCGATTCTGTGACTGAATATCGGAAGTTTGACATGCTTGAAATGTACCAAATGTTTGCCTTAAAAAGTGAACTTCGGTCAATCAGTCCATTTACACATTTGACATCTGGAAAACTAAAAATCATGCGTCAAAAAGTCCCAAAGGAACTGACGAGCGTCGAAATCTCTCGAATGGGAATTTTATACATTAACGGACAAAATGAATTTAAATTTTCTCACAAAACATTTGCTGAGTTTTTTGTTGCTCAATTTTTTATTGAGAATATTTACAATGCTGATGTTGTGGACGGTGAGGATGCTTTGGTGCTGCTACATAATTTTGAGTATGTCACTGAGTATTATGGACTTGATCAGTTGATGACGACAAACTTTATGATTTCTTATCTACAGACACAAAATGGACTGGATGTTGATGGATTTGAGCCTAAAATTGTTGAGATTTTTAAGAAAAAATTCAAAAGAATATTTTTCAATATTTTGCGTGACAAGAGAATTGAAACTTTTAAATTTTTGTTTGAGTTCTTCAAAAAAGATCATAAATTGTTGGTCGAGTTGCTTGAGGTTGATGAGAATGAGACGCTGTATACAGCAGCCTTCAATTGCGCTTATTTTCCTGACCAGATTGACAATTTTGTTAGGAAAGTTATTAAGGATTTGGGAAGGGAATATTTGAGTGAGGTTGAGTATGAGAGGTTTGTCAATGGCAGGGATCAGAAGGGAATTATACTGTATGGATTGTATGTTTTTTATAGGCAGGATGTTGGGAAGACAGGAGCTAGACGAGTGTATCATGATGAATATGATTTGGACGAGAAAATCCTACAAAATGAGGATAAAATGGTTGTTTTTAAGAAGATTGTGAAGTTGTTGACCAAAAGTGAGGTTAAAGAGCTGCTGACATCCATATCCAGTCCTTTAACCTACAAAGAATTCGATTTAATTTTCAATCCGAAATTCTGGAATATTTCACAAAAATTCTTATCTAATCAAGACCAAAAGCTTCAAATTTCCAATATTTTCTATGGAATATCCAGGCATAATGACCCTGAACTGTATCTACCTCATTTGATCAATAAAACCCTCCAAACCTTTACATCCTCAGAGATCCACAAGCTCTACAAATCCAAGAACATCCTCCACAGATCTGTCCATAACTTTAAACCATTTTGGAAATTTTTTGTCAATCAGACAACAATCGACCAACAAAAAGACATTCTAAACTTAAAAATTGACGGAGAATGCTTCTATTATTATCTTTATTCCCCAAGCCAAAAATGCTACTTTTATCCCCCATTCAACATCTTCCATGTAACCTTAATCAGCCAATATCCAAGTAGTTATGACTCATTACAAGCTTTTGACTTTATTAAGCAAATTTATGAGAATTATTTCGATAAATCTGAAATGCAAGAGATGATTTTTGATTCGAATGATTTTATGCCTTACTTGATCAGATTGACACCATTTGAGAGTTGTGAGAGATTTGCTGAATTTTTGAAGGAATTGTTCAAAGAAAGTGAAGAAAGTGAAGAAATTAAAAGAATTTTTCCTTAGAAAAATTCATCCAACTAATTTTAATATTTTTGAATATTTAGACAATATTGGGGTGGAAAATATTAGTAAAAATGTTAAACTGCTGTTGGATATATTGGATTATATCAAAGATATAAGATAATTTGTAGAAAAAATTCAGACTTCAAAAATACCATTTTTTTGTGAAAATTTGATGTTTTTTCACATTTTTTTTGGAAAATTTTATTGTTTTTGTTCGCTTTTGAGTGCAATCAAAATCAATTTATTGTTAAAAATTATAAACTCAGGCATTATTAAATTGTAATAAAAAAATATTTTGGTGATGGTGATTCGTATTAAATTATTGATATTTTTACACGCTTTATATTTTATTAAATAAAATCATACCAGGGGCCGGTTTCTAGGGCTACCTGGGGTAACTATACCCTAGGGTAGGATACCCCTGGTCCAGACACCCTAGAAATCAGCTTCAGAATATAAGAAAAATATTAAAATAAAAGATTAAATATCTGTATGTCGTGTGATATGTTGTAATATTTTGAATTTTGTTTTAAACATTTAACAGCAATATTGACACTGATATGTTTTACTTGAGTGTGCAAACTTCACATTAATCCTCAAAATCTCAGCATTTTTTGAACAATTTATTACAAATTTTACATTTTACAGGATTTTTTCAATTTTGCATCCTTTTCATCCCTTCGCTTATGAACATTAAAATGTCTTTTGTAAAGTTGATTGTCGGCTGTTGCGTAGTCACATCTGTCACATTTGAGGTGCTTTTCTACATTCTGGTGCTTCCTTAGGTGCCTTTTAAGTACGACTTTTTCATTAAATTTCATTCCGCAAATCTCACATTTGAAGCTTCCTGGATTTTCATGATTCTGACGGACATGAACGTTTAAGTCGTACTGAAGTCTGAATTTTCGGAAGCAAATTTGACAATTGAATTTTTTTAAATGAACTTTTTCATGTCTGCTCAGGTCCTTGTCAGCTTTGAATGTTTTTGTGCACATTTTACATTTAAATTTCCTCTCATCAACATGAAAGTCTCTCAAGTGCTCCTGCATTGATTCATGCTTGATTTTTACATGACATATTTTACACTCAATCTTCGGACGATGTGTCAGCACATGATAATAAATTCCTGCCTTAGTTTTCCACTCTCTTCCACAATAGTCACAAACAAATGGTTGAAACTTTTTATTTAGATGCTTGTTCGTCATGTGTGACCTGATTCCGATGAGTGTTGAACATTTTGAGTAGCACAAGTCACAGGTTAACAGGTTGTCTTTATGAACTTTACGAATATGAGAACTATGACGGTTATAAGATAAGAATCTGGATGGACAGAATTTGCATTTTATGATTCTTGATTTAGTTGAAAAACTGTCTGGACTTTTAAATTGTGGTTTGCTGCAGTTTTCACGATTTTTTGACATTTCAGTACCTCTTGATTTTTTTAAATTTTCGACAAAATTTCCCGACTTTTTCGGCCTTGCCCAAATTTTCTCTTCAATCTTAATCATTTCTGAGTCATCTTCATCCTCAATTTTGATCTTTTTAGCCATATCAAACACATCAGCCTCAATTTTGATCTTCTGTTGTTCCAAGATTGTCAAATATTCCTTGTCAGGTTCAACTTTGATGTTTTCGAATATTTGAAGTTGATTTTTGAAAATTTGTTGATTTATGTCCGTTAGAACTACTCGACATTCACGGATTGTTGATGACTTTTATGTTGATGTTTTGGATTTGACCTCTTGATTAATTGATATTTTTGAAATTGGTTGAAAAAATTCTGAAATTTTTCTCGGCATCTTTTTTTCTTTTAAATTGTTGTTTGACTTTTGACTCTTGATTGATGAATAATTAAAAATGGTTAGGTAAATTATTTATAAAATTTTTGTTGAGATTTTCAGGTAGATTTTCATATTTAAGTTTATTTTGGGTCAGAAACTCATCAGAACGTTCTTAAAATTTAAAATTAGAGTTTCTACAATTTGATTTTTGTTTAACATTTCAAATTCTCAAATCATTCTGAATTAATAGACTCGAGCTTGTTTTCGTATAAATGAAATACGTCAAGATTCACAAGTGGACTTAGAAAAAAAAACTCCAAAACACCAACGGAAAGAGAAAAAAAAAATATGTAAAACAAAATATTTAGGTACCAAGGTCAGATCTACAATTGGTAAACTTGTTGCTCTTTTTTGAAAAAAGTTTTTAGTTTACTAGTTTATTTAATATTTAAAACAAATATTTATTAAACTTCATAAGGTTCCCAATTTATTGACAACTCAGCATAATCATCTTTGGACAGCAACTTCTTAGCATACTTAATAAAAATGTCTACGTCATTATCTGTCTTTATTGCCCTGGTTCCTAAACTTGCCATAAAAAATTCCCGAAGTTCCTCTTTTGAAAAATATTCACTTTCTAAAAATTCCATAAATTTCTCAAATTTTTTGATTTTTCTTAAATTTTCAATGTCATTGTGGAAGTTGACAGCATCCATAAATGCGATTGTGCTGTTCTTGTTTGCTCTTTTCTGCCAGGAAATTCTCAGAAAATTTGCAGCTTGGTGTCTTCCCTCCAAAATCTTCTTTCTGTCTTCTTGGTTGAAATTTTCATCCACAATTTTTGTCATTTGTGCCACGTCATCAGCTAAGGTTGTCTTTTCAAAGAATTTATGGAAAAATGTTCGATTTCTGTTGATTTTCCAGAGGACATTGATGACGTCTCTGTCTTTATTGAATAATTTTGTAGCCATGTCAATTTTTGGGTAGATATCACCAAGAACTGCTAGTAAATCTGAGTAACTGGTCAGCATTAGTTGTTTGAATGGTTCACTGAATGGAGAAGTTGATTTCTTCGAATAGGCTGCAATATATCCAACGATGAAGTCAGCAACAATTTTGAATAGACCTTGGCTTTCATTGATGATGTGGAATAAGAATAGGAGCCTTTGGTTGGCTTCGAAGATGCTAGAGTTATCAGATTGTTGATTCCAGATGTTGGTGATGAAATATTGAGCTAAGAAGAAGTCCTTGAAAATTGAATATTCGAAGACCATTTTATTATCCTTTTTGTATATTAGTCCGAATTTTAGACTATTTACATCACTGACGTTTTGCAGAGGTCTGCAAATTTCCAAATTTTTACAACTTATGTCAGATTCTGCAGTGTAAATGTTGAAAATGTTTATGATTAATTTTGATGAGACTGCAAAATGCTGATGAATATATTTGAAATTTTTAAGGTTTTCTGGATCATTTTCTGTAATTTTCATGCTATATTCATCAATTAGCCTCTCTTTGAAGGTCCTCTGTACATAAATGTCAAAGACTTCATACAAATTTATAGAACGATCAATTAATGACAGATTCTTAACATAAGCTTCACAGATTGAATAGAAAAATTGCAAATTTTTACTCAAATCGAGCTTCCTGTTCTCCGGCTTGATAATTTCTTGCAAATTATTTGAAAATTTGTCCAATTCTTGCACCATTTTTGACATATTTTGCATTTTTAGGTTTTTAAAATCCCAAAACTTCTCCATAAACTCTTCTTTATTTAGATTATTTAGCTTCTCGAGCTTACAGACATTTATGTTAAATTTCGACTGCAAAACATCATCAAGATGTGGTCTTGTAGACATCCACTGCTTATTTTCAGTCAATCTCTTAACAATCTCAACTAACCTCAAAATATCATCCGTGTATATTGGACTAACTTCATCGACTCCATCCCACAAGAAAATTGAATCATTTGACAAGAATTTCGCGCCAAAAACTTCAATTTCCACTTTTGAGGTTAGGTTTAGAATTTTTGAGGTTAAGTAGTCAACAATAGTTGTCAAGTTTGCATCAGTTTTGGGAACATCCTGTAGAACATGAACATGCTGCTTCAGATCGACATAAGAAATCCATTTTAATGGAAATCGTCGCTTCAACTTCCACGCCATGTGACGAAAATACGTTGACTTTCCACTTCCACCTTTGTCGGACAGCAGCAATAGTTTCATTTTTGTAATATCATTGAATGTGAGATGTTTAAGGGACTGGGTTGAGTTGTATGGGTCAAGATAGGTTATGTGTCTGTTAATGTAGAATTTTGACCGAATGTTGACTTTTTGGTCGACCTAAAATTATAAAAAATGGTTACAAATATGAAAAGTTGGAGAATTGGAGGAACTTAGTACCTTCAGTGCACAGTGGTCTAGAATTGGAAAAAATATATGTTGTAGCCACAAGTAAGTAGTTTACGAAAATACATAAGTTTTGGTCCAGAAGTTCCTGGTTCCGGAGATATAGGCAAAAATGTGTGAAATTTGGGTTCGGACAAGTCATTTTCAAAGCTCTGGTACTCGTCACTGCTACATCCAATTTTTCCAAACTTTTTTTTATTCGATAGGTATAAGTAGGAACTTTAATAAAAATATGCACATGATATACTTTTGGTGCTTCCTGTGCTCGATAGACTCGAAAAAGTCCAAAAATGATGATTTTTCATAGAATTTTCGACCCTGTGACAACGTAATGCAATAAAAAAAATTGAAACTTTCTGTAATAGGTAAAGATCATCAATGTCCATAATTCATACGAAGAAAGTGTTTTGATAAGTTTGACCATTGTGGAGAAAAATGAGTTTAAAGTTGAAATTTTTTGATTTTTTGCCTTAGGGGACCCCAGGTACCCCAATGATGGTCGGTTGCGTGCCATTTTATTTCGGAATATTAAAGTCCCTATTTATACCTTTAATTTAAGACCAAAACAAAGAAAATTGGAGTACCCCTTTTTCTGCTAGAGTCATTTGAAGTTTGGTTCTTGGGGTACCCCACTAAGGAAACTTTATTTTTTCTCATCAAAATCATGTCCAATCTTGATGAAACTTTCAGATTTTATGTAAATATAGATTATCTTAACATTTCTGTCAAAAAAATTTGATGCATGGTGAAATTTTGTCGAAAATTGGCAAGATATGATTTTTTGGGGTTTTGAAACCATATCATGGTACCTAAGCCTACTGAAATTAAATTTTATAACTTTTTCTCTTTTTTTATTGCAAAGTTCATTAAAATACCTTTCCAACGAGGTATAAAACATTACAAATGAATGAGATTTGTCGCATTTATGGCGAAAAAACTGAAAAAATGGTCAAATTTGAGCGAGTTTGTAGGTCCATACTTTGAATTTTTGCTTATATTTCACGCTTATCTTAAGTAAATGTAATAAATTTGGTATCGTTGGAAAGCCTATAGTAGTGGCTATGCAATAAAATAAACATTTGAGTTTATAAGTTACACAGTGCATGGTTAGGCTATGCCAAAAATGTCAAATTTTGACTGCCCTCACGTTGGACAGCAAAAATCAAAAAAATTATTTTTGGCCTGTTTTCTACAGAATCATGCCTAAACTAACATATAATAACTAAAAAAGTATTTTTCAGTCATAACTGGCAGTAAACGAGCTCATAGAAAAAACACCAATTTTTTTGAAAAATTAAAAAAAATTCGAAAATTCCAAAAAATTTGATGTTTTTTCTATGAGCTCGTTTACTGCAATTTATGAAGGAAAAATACTTTTCTGGTTATTGTATGTTAGTTTAAACTTGATTCTGTAGAAAAAAGGTCAAAAATAAAAATTTTGATATTTGCTGTCCAACGTGAGGGCAGTCAAAATTTGACATTTTTGGCATAGCCTAACCATGCACTGTGTAACTTATAAACTCAAATGTTTATTTTATTGCATAGCCACTACTATAGGCTTTCCAACGATACCAAATTTATTACATTTACTTAAGATAAGCGTGAAATATAAGCAAAAATTCAAAGTATGGACCTACAAACTCGCTCAAATTTGACCATTTTTTCAGTTTTTTCGCCATAAATGCGACAAATCTCATTCATTTGTAATGTTTTATACCTCGTTGGAAAGGTATTTTAATGAACTTTGCAATAAAAAAAGAGAAAAAGTTATAAAATTTAATTTCAGTAGGCTTAGGTACCATGATATGGTTTCAAAACCCCAAAAAATCATATCTTGCCAATTTTCGACAAAATTTCACCATGCATCAAATTTTTTTGACAGAAATGTTAAGATAATCTATATTTACATAAAATCTGAAAGTTTCATCAAGATTGGACATGATTTTGATGAGAAAAAATAAAGTTTCCTTAGTGGGGTACCCCAAGAACCAAACTTCAAATGACTCTAGCAGAAAAAGGGGTACTCCAATTTTCTTTGTTTTGGTCTTAAATTAAAGGTATAAATAGGGACTTTAATATTCCGAAATAAAATGGCACGCAACCGACCATCATTGGGGTACCTGGGGTCCCCTAAGGCAAAAAATCAAAAAATTTCAACTTTAAACTCATTTTTCTCCACAATGGTCAAACTTATCAAAACACTTTCTTCGTATGAATTATGGACATTGATGATCTTTACCTATTACAGAAAGTTTCAATTTTTTTTATTGCATTACGTTGTCACAGGGTCGAAAATTCTATGAAAAATCATCATTTTTGGACTTTTTCGAGTCTATCGAGCACAGGAAGCACCAAAAGTATATCATGTGCATATTTTTATTAAAGTTCCTACTTATACCTATCGAATAAAAAAAAGTTTGGAAAAATTGGATGTAGCAGTGACGAGTACCAGAGCTTTGAAAATGACTTGTCCGAACCCAAATTTCACACATTTTTGCCTATATCTCCGGAACCAGGAACTTCTGGACCAAAACTTATGTATTTTCGTAAACTACTTACTTGTGGCTACAACATATATTTTTTCCAATTCTAGACCACTGTGCAGTGCTGGTTCTCGAAATTTTGTTTTATTATATTTTATATAAATTTGACTATTCTCATCTGAATCATTCTCATCAGCAGTGGAATTCTCATTGATTTCAGTGTAATTGTCCACAAACTTTCCAGAATCAAAAACTTTCAGCATTCTTGTGACTTCCAGTGGACTCAAATGCTCACATGCTGATGAATTTCTACCAAATAAATCACCAAAAATGACATTGACACCTTGAAAGTCGACAGTTGACTCAAAAATATTTGATCGCAGATCATCTGTTAAATTTCCACAGCTGTAAAGTGGCTCGATGTCTGGAATTTTCAATCGAATCCCAAACCAGACAACTAGTGGAATAGCAATGAATAAGGCAATGAAAATTTTAATTTGGTATTTACAACACTCTTTTGAGGATTGATTTTTGTCATCAAATCCCGAAATTTTAAACTGCTTATGTTGTTTTCGTTCCAAAAACTCCTTGATCTCCTTAGTAGCCAAACTAACCTCAAAATCTACCGGATACTGTGAATTTGCTTTCAACAAATCCAAAACAATCTCAAAATGTTGATTATTCCATGCCTGATCCACAGCTTTCCTCTCATTTACCGTCTCATTGACATTAAAACCAGACTTGAGGCAGAAATTGACAACATTTGAGTCACCACTTTCAGCAGCAATCATCAACAAATTCAATCCATTCAAATTCCTCAGCAAAAGCTTGTCAACTTCCAAAATATTCTCACTCGATTGAAAAGATGACAAAAAGTCAGCAGAAAGTCCACAATGTCCATCAATTCTCATCGATGATGCCAAAAAATTGACGACAAATTTTGAAATCTCTTTTTCAATTTGTGTCCAAAAAATTTTCTCGTCTTGAAATTTCCAAAAAATTTGAACTTTTTCGTTGCTGGAATTTTCGATGGAAATCAAGAAAATTTTCTTGTCGAATTTTTCCATGAATTGCTGGATTTCTGATGGATTTATTGACTCGAAGTCAGCAATGTCGATCTTGAGGATGAAAGTTGAAGTTTGTCGGTTGAAAAAACTAACAAAAAATCTTTTTGTGAGGACATCAGAGATGGCTTTTAGGTTCGGGCAGTTTTTGATAAAGATTCCATCAAAATTGACCAAATTGAATGGAAAGTTCACATTTGAGAAGTCAATTTCGAAGAGTTTTGCTTCAAAATGTGGTTCATAAATGGATTCTACAGATTGTATTGAAACTAACGGTGTCAAGTCTAGTAAAAAAAATATAATAAAATTATTTTTAGCATCTCACCAACAACACGTGGTGTTTACCAATAAAAAATTTAATTTATTCAAAATCGGTGTTTTTTGCTTATTAACATTTAAGTATATTTAAATTTATTATGATGGTATAGACAGAAAATCTGTGACTTACCATTTAGCTCGATTGACATGTCAATTTATGCAAATTTTAGTTTACTTCTATTTTTAATATCTTTTAGTCGTCTTGTTAATTGATTAAATTATTTTTTATTTGCTGCAATGGTTAGAAATTATTTTTGCAGCATTCAAAGTTAGCAAAAAGAGTTGCTGCTTGTGCAAAATATGGAGAGAGACTAACTTTTAACATGTCATGTGGGAATGTCTCTCCAAAATTAGTTGTTTTATTCTCTCTGAGAGATTAACTCTTGCAAATCAGCATGTTAATGAACGTTTCGTAAATATGTTTGTTCTTCAGTCCGTCGGTCTGTCTGTCCATAAATATGCATGCCTAATGATCAAAAAACATTTCATTTAATAATGATTTATTTTAAACATCAAGTTCAGAACCAAAATCCCTCGATCTCCAAATACTTTCTATTATGTCATAGTCTTCAAGATTTAACAATTTTTTTGCATGTTTTTTGTAAACGACCTCATCATCCACATTTTTCATAAAGTTTACATTTGAATAAAAAAATTCTCGAATTTCTTCTTTGGAAAAACTATTTTGATTTAGTAAAAATTCCATAAATTCTTTTAAATTTCTGATGCTTTGCAGCTTTTTGATGTCAAGATGATAATTAACAGCATTAGAAATTACATTTGTGTCACTTAAGTTCCACCTGTTTTGCCATAAAATTGACAAAAAATTCGCAGATTGATATTTTCCCGAAAAAATCTTTTGTGCAACTTTTTTATTAAAATTTTCATCAACAACTCTTTTCATGGCTGTCACTTCATCAGCTTTTGTGGTTATTTCCAAGAATCTGTGAAAAAATGATCGATTTTCGTTGACTTTCCACAGACAGTTGATAATTTTGGTGTCTTTTTTGAAGAATTTTGTGGCAATTCCAATTTTTTCTGATGCATTTTTCAATGTCAAAGTTAGCAACAAATTTGAATAGTTCTTGCACATCAGTTCTGTAAAGACTTTATTAAATTCAGGATCAACTTGATTTTCGTAAGATTCAATGAATCCGATCATGTGTTCTGTGACAATTTGGTATGGGCTTTTGGTTGTAAAGAACATGTAAAATAGGAATTCCAACCTGCAATCAGCTTCATTTTCATCGAGATTGACATTATTTAGATTCCAAACATTATCAAAGAAATATCGAGCAATAAAAAAGTCTTGAAAAATTTTATCTTCAAAAATAATTTGTTCCTCATTTTTATGGACAACCCCTAAGTCAAAAATGTTAAAAGAGATTGTCAGGTTATTGATTTGTATGTCTTTATATTTGTCATCATATTCTCCATTAAAGACATTGTAAATTGGATGACTTAAGATTTGAGCCGTTGCAAAATGTTGGTGAGTTTTGGATATTATTTCCAATTTATGGTACCAAGCTGAGTCATTTTTGGATATGCCGTAAGTTTTTCGAAGAATTGTATGAAAATATTTTTCATAAATTTTGTATAAATTCAGATTCGTCTCATTCTGAAAGTAAAGTTCACAAATGATTTCAAAAATTTGGACATTTTTATCAAAATTCATCCAAACTTCCTCCTTAGTATGCTTTTTCTTAAGATCTTCAAAAAATCTTTTAATATCCTTCAAATTTTTCGATACATTTTGATATTTTAGTTCCTCAGCTTCAATGAACTTTCCTAAAAATTCTTTCTTATCATCTTCATCAAAATCAACAAAATTGTGAGCTTTTATCTCCAATTTATAAGCGATTGTATCTTCAAGATGTGGTCTTGTAGCCATCCACTGTTTATTATCCGTAAATTTTGATATAACCTCAATTAAACATAACAAATTATCAATTTTCTTCTTTCTAGCTAAATCAGCAACTTCATCGTTGTATTTAGTCTCACTTATCCTCAAAATTGCATCAACATCCATTAAACCAACTTTATCGACTCCATCCCACAAGAAAATTGAATCATTTGACAAGAATTTCCTGTCAAAAACTTCAATTTCAATTTTTGAGGTTAAGTTTAGAATTTTTGAGGATAAAAAGTCAACCATAGTTGTCAAATTTGCATCAGTTTTGGGAATATCCTGTAGAACATGAACATGCTGCTTCAGATCGACATAAGAAATCCATTTTAATGGAAATCGTCGCTTCAACTTCCACGCCATGTGACGAAAATATGTTGACTTTCCACTTCCACCTTTGTCAGACAGCAACAAGAATTTCATTTTTGTGATTGTATTAAATCCATAAGAAATGCTGGAATTAATATCAGAAGATGGATTTGGTAATTTGAGAATACGTTCGATGTAGAATTTGGTTCTATTTTGAACTTTCTGGTGGATCTAAAATAAAAAGAAGCTACAGCGATGAATTTCAGGATATAAATAAATTTACCTTCAGTGCTGGTTCTCGAAACTTCTTGTTCATGTACTTCATGTAGATATTATCATGACTATCTTGATTCTTCTTTTCATAAATGACTTGATTTATATTTTCATCAATAATTTTCTTATAGCCAACTTCCCATTTTGGATTCACTTTTCCTGCAATTCTCAAATTCTCATCAGCAGTGAAATTCTCGTAGATTCCAGTGTAATTGTCCACAAACTTTCCAGAATCAAAAACTTTCAGCATTCTTGTGACTTCCTGTGGACTTAAATGCTCACAAGCTGATAGGTTTCTGCCAAATAAATCACCAAAAATGACATTGACACCTTGAAAGTCGACAGTTGACTCAAAAATCTTTGATCGAAGATCATCTGTTAAATTTCCACAGCTGTAAAGTGGTTCGATGTCTGGCGTGGTGAGGATGACAACCAGCCAGATGGCAAATGGTAGCGAAAGGATTAATGTTATTGTAAAAATGTAGAATGGTAGTGAGGACTTGTGTTGATCCACATGAGGACGTGATTTGTTATCCAAAATGTCAGGAATCCTCATCTGCATGTCATGAGCAACAAGATTTTCACAAAATTGAATCAAATCTGGATAGTTTACTCGATTTTCTTCCATTTTGAAAGGAATTTTTGAATATTTGACCAGCATATAAGAATATTGAGCAACAAGTTCACTGTGCTGCAAATCTTGTGGATAAAAGTAGACTAAGTTGATGAAATCTTCTTTGTGTCGGTTTAATTTGCAAAAATCTGAAATTTTGCTGAACGCTTTCTTGACTTTTTCTTCATTGCTGTAATAAGGTAGACAGGAATTGTTATAGACTAAATTTAATGCTAAAAGGCACAGTTCATGTATTAATATCCCATAGACATCAAAAATCAAATTAGGATTCAATAAATCAGCAGCTGGGATGTGAATTTCTCTAGTTGACAATAAATTGCTTCTTTTTGTTTGTTCCTCAACTGGATCTAAGTATGGATTTAGTTTCTTATTGAAATCGAAAATTATTTGGAATTCTTTAGATGCAGCTACAGTTTGAAGAATCAATGAGATAAAAGGATGAATATTGTCTAAATATTTGAAGGCATCCTTCACATAGGTTAGCTTCTGATCAGCATTAGGGACGTCATGTCCAATAAATGAATTTGCAATCAAAATTAATAGATGATTTTGAGCGCAATTTTGATTGATGTCTTCTGAGTTTTCATATTTTAAGGAGGTAGCTGAAGGAACATGATTATATAGACAAAAATATAAAAATTAAAATAAATATAGCACAAAAATTAAATTCTTACCCATTTTATTATTTATCAACAACATCCATCCGTCGATCCAACTGTATGCTGATAAACTGCCTCATTTGAGAACAGAAGCCAGCAGAAATTAAATGAGAGTTGAAATTAAAATAAAGTTATACTCTCTTATGTTCTCATTGTTTGAGTTTCAAGTTGTTTATTATTCTGTACATGATTTGTGAACAGATCAGTTAATAAATTCACTATCAATTTGTTTTGTGACTGTTACGACGTACAATATTTTTCAACAATCTTTTAATTACTAAAAAATACAAAATTTTACAAAGGTAATGGAATTTTTATGTTCTGTTCATTTCTAATTTTTTTTCGAATATGTACAAAAAAATAATACTTTTTTTTATTTTTAAGGAAACAGACTTACTGTTTTTTCTTCATTTCTTCATTTTTGGTTAACGTTTTGAAAAAAAAAGCAGAAATTTCCATAAATTTCATCAAAATATGGACGAAGCAAATGGTGAGTCAATGATTTTATAAAGAAATGTCATGAAAAATAATATATTATGCACATTGGATGAGATAACGGCATACAATGTCGTTAATTGCTAATTTCATTTGAAATGAGAATATTTTTGTATTTAATTTTTTTTGCTAGTTAGTAATTTTTAAATTGCTTTAAATAATTTAGAGGAGTAGCCAGAAAATTTTTTGGAGAGGAATCTTTAATTTTAAGGGGGGTTCAAAAATGTTTCCCGTGCAAATTTCAATTTTGAGAAAAGATAGGTGTGACCTTCTTAGACCTCTTGTTGACTACACCCCTGTGATTATCACTGTTTTATAGCTTGTGATTCCCATTATTAAAAACAGTTCTCGTTCTCAAGAATCTATTAGGGCTGAACATCTGGAATCCATATTATTGTGCATTTATTTCGTCTCGCTTTTGTTTTGAGAAGTAATGAATAAAAAGTCAATTGCATGATGACCATGTGGACTGGAAAATTATATTTACAGAGCTGCTCAGGAGCGTATTCAGGGTAAAGTTTTGGTGTTCAAAACCCCCATTTTTGGAAAAAAATTTCAATTTGCTAGGATTTTTTAAGTTCATACGAAAAAATTTCGAAACCCCCTAGAAAAATTTCTGGATTTGCCCCTTGAGGTGCTTAGTGGCTTTAATCACTTTTAGAAATTAGAATAAAAATCATAAATTTTGCATGTTTGGTGTGTTGCCGAGCATAGTTTGAGCAGCACTACTGAATATCGTGCTCTCATAATTACTCATCCAGTTTCATCTTCTTTGTACATTTTTTAATCATTTTCTACTTATTTTAGGAACCATAGCATCACCTCTTCCAACACTTTCACCACTTGATGCCAATTACTTCGAAATTGACTTCTCAAATGTGAACTTTAAGCCAAACTTTCCATTTAATTTGGTCAATTTTGATGGAGTTTTTATCAAAAACTGCCCGAACCTAAAAGCTATCTCCGATGTCCTCACAAAAAGATTTTTTGTTCGTTTTTTCAACCGACAAACTTCAACTTTTATCCTTAAGATCGACATTGCAGACTTCGAGTTCATAAATCCATCAGAAATCCAACAATTGATGGAAAAATTCAACAAGAAAATTTTCTTAATTTCCATTGAAAATTCCAGCAACGAAAAATTTCAAATTTTTTGGAAATTTCAAGACGAGAAAATTTTTTGGACACAAATTCAAAAAGAAATTTCAAAATTTGTCGTCAATTTTTTGGCATCATCGATGAGAAATGATGGACATTGTGGACTTTCTGCTGACTTTTTGTCATCTTTTCAATCAACTGAGAATATCTTGGAAGTTGACAAGCTTGTGCTGAGAAATTTGAATGGATTGAACTTGTTGATGATTGCTGCTGAACATGGTGACTCAAATGTTGTCAATTTCTGCCTCAAGTCAGGTTTTAATGTCAATGAGACGGTGAATGAGACGAAAGCTGTGGACCTGGCATGGAATAATCAACATTTTGAGATTGTTTTGGATTTGTTGAAAGCAAATTCACAGTTTCCGGTGGATTTTGAGGTTAGTTTGGCAACTGCTGAAGTTAAAGAGTTTGTGGATATGACAGTTCAGCTTCACAAATTAATTTTGAACAACAATTTGTCGGAAATCTGCAAAATTTTAAAACATTATCAAAATATGCATCATTTCTACTCAACTGAAAATATTTCAGCACCAGCATTTGCTTTGAAGAACAAGAAATTTGACATTTATGAGTTCCTAATAGCCAATAATGTCTACATTGGACCCGATGAGAATGTCGATGAGATTTTCAAAACAATTAGTCAAAGCAAATGCAAAGACCTGAAGAAAATTCATTTAAAATATCTGAAAAATTTCAAGGAGAATCATTTGATCATTTTGGCTCTGAATTCTGTTGTGGATCAGGATGATCCAAGTTCCAATGAGAAGCTGTCTCATGTTAGGAAAGCTTTTAAGTTTCTAGACGAAGTTGATCCATTTATTTCGTTGATTCTTCAAATTGTTGCTGCATCAAGAGATTTTAAAATTATTTTTGACTTTGAATATTCAGCCATTCAAGCCTCTGCCCTAAAAATTCATAAGAGTCAAGAGCTCGTCCGTGAAATCAAAATTCCAGCTCTGTATCTGTTAAATCCAATGAAGACTCTTGATGTCTATGGATCAATAGCTCGTGAGCTTTGCATTTATGCATTTGAAATTGTCTACAAGCATCATCTTAAACCCAAATTAGATCACAACAGTCAATTCTACAACATAATTAATAGTTGCGAATCAAATCGACAATCTGAAGAATTAGTCGACAAAGCTTTGAATTCATCAACAGTCAACAATGAACTCATTGCTCTAGTTCCTCAAATGATGATCAAATATTTCAATAATCCTGTCAAAATGGATGATTGCCGTGAAAATTTCTCAGAACTCTTCAAATTCTGTCAAGACGTCATCGAACCTGAGATGAAACGGAAGTTACCAAGTATCAAAAGCTCAGCTGAACAAAAAGCTCAAAAATTCAAAGTTTCAAACCAAAGACAATTGAAACTTCTGATAGCTTTGATCCTGGCAATACCATTCACCATCTGGTGGACATTCATCCTCACCATGCCACACATCGATCCACTTTACAGCTGTGGAAATTTAACAGATGAGCTGCGAAAAAATGTTTTTGAGTCAACTGTCGACTTTCAAGGTGTCAATGTCATTTTTGGTGATTTATTTGGCAGAAATTCATCAGCTTGTGAGCATTTAAGTCCACAGGAAGTTACAAGAATGCTGAAAGTTTTTAATTCTGGAAAGTCCGTGGACAATTACACTGGAATCTATGAGAATTTCACTGCTGATGAGAATTTGAGAATTGCAGGAAAAGTGAATCCAAAATGGGAAGTTGGCTATAAGAAAATTATGGATGAAAATATAAATCAGGTCATTTACGAAGAAAAGAATCAAGGTAGTCAGGATAATATCTACATGAAGTACATGAACAAGAAGTTTCGTGAACCAGCACTGAAGGTAAATATCCATTAAATTCATAATAAACATATTAGTCATAGCTGTTCATTTTAGATCCACCAGAAAGTTCAAACACGAACCAAATTCTACATCGAACGTATGCTCAAATTACCAAATCCATCTTCTCATATTAATTCCGGCATTCCTTATGGATTTAATACAATCACCAAAATAAAGCTCTTACTACTGTCTGACAAAGGCGGAAGTGGAAAGTCAACATATTTTCGTCACATGGCGTGGAAGTTGAAGCGACGATTCCCACTAAAATGGATTTCTTATATCGATCTGAAGCAGCATATTCATATTCTACTGGATGTTCCCAAAACTGATGCAAATTTGACAACTCTTATTGACTTTTTGTCTTCAAAAATCTTAAACCTAACCTCAAAAGTTGAAATTGAAGTTCTTAGCGGGAAATTCCTGTCAAATGATTCAATTTTCTTGTGGGATGGGGCCGATGAAGTTAGTCCAATGTACACGGATGAAACTTTGAGATTAATTGAGATTGTTAGTAAATTGACGGATAATAAGCAGTGGATATCTACAAGACCTCATCTAGAAAAGCAGATAGTTGGAAAATTCAAGATAAAAGCATTCAAACTTGAGCAATACAGCGACGAGGATAAATTGGAATTTGTGACTAAATTTATGTCCTCTGAGGGGTTAAAAAATTTGAATATTTCGAAGGTCTATGAAGAGATTAACAATTTTAAAATCCGTACTGAAAAGAGGCATAATGCAGATTTCTTTAATTCATTTGACACGACCACAGATCCACTGATATTACAGATCATCTGCGAGTCTTATGTTAAGGAATTGAAGCTAACTGAAAAGACAAATTTGTACACTGTTTATGATAATTATTTGAATAAAAAGTTTGAGGAAGTTGTGATGGACAAAGGTGAAGTTGCTAGACAGGATTTTTTCAAAGTCACTGAATTAGGGCTGTTCAAGAAGATCCATCAACATCATGCAATTGCGCCGATTACAAAATTCGGCATAACTGATGCTTTCACTCGAGCTATGGATTTATATTGTAAGAATCTTGAGATCAACAAGTCATACAAAAATCTTAAGGATGAGGAAGTTTTAAGGTTCGGAATTGTCTACAAACCGAATGGTCTAATAACTTTTGAGCACAGGACATTTAAGGAATTTTTCATTGCTCAATATTTCCGCACAAATGTCTGGGAATTGACTGATGGAAGTCCAAGAGACGAAGAAGCAAATTTGAGGTTGCAATTTTTATTCAGTATTTTAGCCACTAGTGACACAGAAGATAAAGTTGTTACTGATTTTATGTCTGGATTTATTGACACTTACTCTGGTGATGCTAATCCGCCATTTAATGAGGTAATAAAGAGGATAATGTTGACTCATTACACACATTTAATCACGGCACTTGGTATCAATTTCAATGGAATTAACTTAGCGACAAAATTCTTCAAAAAGGACCACGACATCCTTAATGCTCTCTGGAAAGTCAACGAAAATCGAACATATTTTCACAATTACTTTGAAAAGGACACAGTTAAGGATGAAATTGACCAAATAATGAACATTCTTGACGAAAATTTCAACCCAGAAGATAAAAATAAAATTTTGTCAGGCAAACATCAAGCTGCCAATTTTTTACGAATGACATGGCAAAAGAGAATGAACACTAAAAGTGCAATTGCATTTATGATTGCTGTCAACTTCACCTGCGACTTTGAAAAGTTGATAAAAATTCATGAATTTGATGAATTTATGAAATATTTTGAAACACAAGAATTTACAAAAGATGAACTTTGGGAATTTTTGATCGCAACGTGGAGCTCAAGAGCTATTAGGACATCAAATGATAGAAAAGTTTTTATAGCATTTGCAAATAAGTCGTTGTCGAGAATGGAATTATTGGAAATATCTAGAAATTGGGGATCAGGTGGGATGTTATTTGAATTATCGTAGATTTATACAAATTTGTATCAGATGTTAAGATGTGTGATTCTAGATTATTGATGGTCATAATTTATATAATGTATTTTATGTTTTATGTAGCAAAATATATTTAAATAAATTTTAAAAAAATTAGCTGATGTCTAGAATTCATTTTAAAAAATGTAGAAAAGCTTCTTATTTTCAAACTAGTCAACCGAAAGGCTATCATTGGTTTTATAGATGTACTGGCAACACATCGCACTCAATGTATATACCTAATGATAAAAAGGGGGGGGGGGTTTGACTCCAAAAAACCCCTGTATACCCTTCTGGATGGATGCACCGCGCTCCTGATATTCTAACTTATTATCATCATATAGGGAGGAAAAGGTCTAAAGCAATGTACCACACCATATAATATTATTTTTAGCATACATCCGGTCAACTACAATACGGAATTCATCTCTTTGTAGCACCACAATCACAGCTCTTTTTATTATAAACACAAAAATCTCACAGCAAAATTCTCTTTCCTTTCGCCTCATTTTACAAGTAAATATTCAATAGATAAGACGTTTGAAATTGCTGCTTATATAAAGAAGCTTTTCAAACTATTTAAGACGTGGATTGTAATATTTTCAAACTATGGATATGGAAATTATAACAAACGGTAAGTTCTATTTTTAAGGGGTTAAGTTTAACATACCAAAAATTCGTTTTTAGTTTTCTACTACCTCGAAGGTCTGGTTTCTCGATAACATCCTTGTCATATTAAAGATAATAGCTGGGTTATACCCAAGATAGTAACCGCAGACCTTTCACTACCCTAAAACTCGAACGTAGTAAGTGAACGATCCCTCATGACTTGGTGATATCAAAGCACAAAGGTTAATCAATAATGATACTGCTGATGTGTAATAAAAATACTTCTTCCAAACAAACATGCCTTTGTTAGTTTTTAGAATCAAGCTAAGACACTTCACATATCAATTGAAACAAAAACAAACTTCTATATTCGTACTTAGTTTCTTATCATGAGAACAAAATTACACAGCAATAGCATTCTGGGAATATAATCAGTAAAAATAATCATGGGACATTATATTTTTTAGTCTGCAAAATCGCATTTATGACAAATTCTAAAAATTGCTTTATCACAAACAGAAATGAATCCATTGATGCTGGCTGCTGAACGTGGTGACTCAAATGTTGTCAATTTCTGCCTCAAGTCTGGTTTTAATGTCAATGAGATGGTGAATGAGATGAAAGCTGTGGACCTGGCATGGAATAATCAACATTATGAGATTGTTTTCGATTTGTTGAAGGCAAATTCACAGTTTCCGGTGAATTTTGAGGTTAGTTTGGCTACTAAGGAGATCAAGGAGCTTGTGGACATAACGGATCAGCTTCACGAATTAATTTTGAACAACAATTTGTCAGAAATCAGCAAAATTTTGAAGAATAATCCAGGTTTGCATCATTTCTACTCAACTGAAAATATTTCAGCACCAGCATTTGCTTTGAAGAACAAGAAACTTAAAGTTTATGAGTTTTTTGTTGCTAATAACGTCTACATCGGACCTGACGAGAATGTCGATGAGATTTTCAAGACAATTAGCCAAAGCAAATGCAAAGACTTAAAGAAGATTCATTTAAAATATCTTAAAAATTTCAAGGATAACCATTTGATCATTTTGGCTCTGAATTCTGTTGTGGATCAGGATGATCCAAGTTCCAATGAGAAGCTGTCTCATGTTAGGAAGGCTTTTAAGTTTCTAGACGAAGTTGATCCATTTATTTCATTGATTCTTCAAATTGTTGCTGCATCGAGAGATTTTAAAATTATTTTTGACTTTGAATATTCAGCCATTCAAGTCTCTGCTCTAAAAATTCATAGGAGTCAAGAGCTCGTCCGTGAAATCAAAATTCCAGCTCTGGATCTGTTAAATCCAATGAAGATTCTTGATGTATATGGATCAATAGCTCGTGAGCTTTGCATTTATGCATTTGAAATTGTCTACAAGAATCATCTTAAACCCAAATTAGATCACAACAGTCAATTCTACAACATAATTAATAGTTGCGAATCAAATCGATCTGAAGAATTAGTTGACAAAGCTTTGAATTCATCAACAGTCAACAATGAACTCATTGCTCTAGTTCCTCAAATGATGATCAAATATTCCAACAACTCTGTCAAAATGGATGAGTGCCGCGAAAATTTCTCAGAACTCTTCAAATTCTGTCAAGACGTCATCGAACCTGAGATGAAACGGAAGCTGCCAAGCATCAAAAGCTCAGCTGAACAAAAAGCTCAAAAATTCAAAATTTTCAACCAAAGACAGCGCAAGGTTTTAGTCGCTTTGATCCTGGCAATACCATTCACCATCTGGCTGACATTATTGCTGAATAAGCCATACATCGAACCACTTTACAGCTGTGGAAATTTAACAGATGACCTTCGATCAAAGATTTTTGAGTCAACTGTCGACTTTCAAGGTGTCAATGTTATTTTTGGTGATTTATTTGGCAGAAATTCATCAGCATGTGAGCTTTTAAGTCCACAGGAAGTCACAAGAATGCTGAAAGTTTTTGGTTCTGGAAAGTTTGTGGAAAATTATACTGGAATCTACGAGAATTTCACGGCTGAAGAGAATAAAGCATTAAATCAAAGACCGGTCCGTTACGGGATGGAATTTGCAAGTCTTTCTAAAATGAAACAATTAAATACTGAACAGATGCGTATAGAAAAATTGAACGAAAATAAGGATGAAAACATTTTTGTAAAATATATGAAGACAAAATTTTTGGAACCCTCATTGCAGGTTGGTATTGATTCACAAACATATCAAGACTAGACCAGTATTTTAATGAATTATGAATTTATTTTTTACCCCATTTCAAGATTGAAAAGAAAGTTCATCTGCGCACTAAGTTTTATGTTGAAAGGTGGACACTGTATCAGAAACGTGCATTAAAAGATTCTGGTAAAAACAATCAGACTTATTGTCAAAATCACTAATTAATATTCTTATGTATCATTTTTAAGATTATCTTATTGATATCAAACGATTCACGGAACTTTCAGAAGCAAAACTCTTACTGCTGTCTGACAAAGGCGGAAGTGGAAAGTCAACATATTTTCGTCACATGACGTGGAAGTTGAAGCGACGATTTCCATTAAAATGGATTTCTTATGTCGATCTGAAGCAGCATATTCATGTTCTACAGGATGTTCCCAAAACTGATGCAAACTTGACAACTCTTGTTGACTTTTTGTCTTCAAAAATTCTAAACCTAACCTCAAAAGTGGAAATTGAAGTTTTTGGCGCGAAATTCTTGTCAAATGATTCAATTTTCTTGTGGGATGGAGTCGATGAAGTTAGTCCAATGTACACGAATGAGACTTTGAGGTTAATTGAGATTGTTAAGAGATTGACGGATAATAAGCAGTGGATATCTACAAGACCACATCTAGAAAAACAAGTTCGAATCAAATTAGGTATCAAACCTCACGTGCTTGAAGAATTTGTTGAAAACGACAAAGAAGAATTTATCGCAAAATATTTGGAAGCAAATAAAATTAAAGTTCAAAATATATCTGCAATCATCTCAAAAATTGATGAATTTTTAAACAAGTTGTATATTAGAATGGTCACAGATGTAATCTATCCAAGAAATGCCACAAATCCTCAAATGCTGTATATCGTTTGTAAAGCTTATGAAAAAAACCAGGAGCTGAATGACAAGACCAATTTGTATACTATTTACGACGGTTATGTTACGAGTTGTTTCAATGATGTGTTCCTAACTAAAGGAGAAGTTGTACGAAAAGATTTTTTCCGCGTGACTGAACTTGGATTGTTCCGTAAATATCATCAACATTACGCAATCTCGCGAGAAGTGTTTTTACCATTTCTTAGCATTTTTACAGGAATTTTAATCGAAATGTACAGAAAATCCGAAATCTCCAAGCCATTGCAAAAGCTTCAAGATGAAGAAGTCATGAGATTCGGAATTATATACAAATTTAATAGTGTAATGATTTTCGAGCATCAGATTTTCAGAGATTTTTTTGTTGCTCAATATTTTTACACAGACATTTGGGAGAATCCATTATCAGCAAATCCAAGAGACGAGGAAGCTGACTATAGATTAAATTTCTTGTTTTATGTCCTTCGTCATTGTAGCTCGCGTTTCAAAATTGTATGTGATTTTATCAATGGATTCGTGGAAGCTTATTCTGATACCCAAACTAATTCATCATTTAGTCCAGTCATCAAACGTTTAATGCTTACGAATTACTCAGATTTAATGTATTTTGTTGGAGATCAAATATATATTATCGAAACAACAACAAAATTCTTCAAAAAGGATCATGACGTCATCAGCGCTTTCTGGAAAATCAATCAAAATCGGACATATTTTCATGAATATTTTGAAACGATAGCACATGTTGAGGAAACTGAACAAATGACAAAAATTGTAAATGAAAATTTCAACATTGAAGATAGAATGAAGATTGTGGAGGGAAAACATCAAGCTGCAAATTTTCTACGGGTGGCATGGCAGAAGCGGCAAAAGAATGATAGAATTGCATTCACTAAGGCTATAAACTTCAAATGCAATATCGAAAAATTGGGAAAAATTCAGACATTCGAGAAATTTATGGAATATCTTGAGACTCAAAATTATTCACGTGAAGAACTTTTGGAATTTTTTAAGGTTGTTAAAGACCCAAAAGCCATTAAAACTGATAACCAGAGAATAGTTCTCATTCGATATGCAAAAAAGCTATTATCTGCTCAAGATTTTACGGATATGACAGAATTTTGGGGACCAGGATGGAAATCTTATGATGTTTAATCAATTTCGCAGCATTTTAATACTAACCCTACCTTCTCTATAGTACAATATCTTAATATTAAGGTAGTATACATCCAGTGATATATTCAGGGGGGTTAAACCCCATGTTTGGGATTTTCTTCCAATTTTATTAGGGGTTTATAATAAAAAAGTCACAAACACCCCCTAATTTTTTATATTACGCCATTGGCTAGTACACATCGAGTAGCTTCAGTAACCGGCGACATAACCCATCAATGTCTTACATATCTAACAACAATATATAATAATTTTTTTTGAATAAATAACACTTTTTTGAATTATTTTGTAATTTATCGTTTAGATAATATTACAGGATGACAAGATAGTTTTCTAATTTTCCAATTTTATCATTCAAAACCTGACATTTTTAAGTAACAAGAACAATGGTGGGAGATATTTGACGATTGTTTGATTAAAAATATAGGATAATCGACTGAATACCAATCAGAATGTCTACTTTAAAGTTATTATCTGATCACATGTTGGCTATTTGCTAAATAAAAAAATAACCAATTTTAGTCAGATCATCCCAAATAAATCAGTTAAACAATTTAAGATTGCTCAGTTTTGAATTATTATAATGAATTGCTCAATGTATGCATTCACATGATCTATTTTTAGCTTATCTCTTGCAAGTCAGCTGAGCGGATGTAAAAATAATAATTTTAATTGTTGTTTTATTTAAAAACAGTCGCATATGAATTGTTTAATAGCAAATAAAATAATTCGAGGGCTATTTTGAAGATAAATCGATGAAATTTGTGGTTAAGGTTACAATTTTTGCCCACAATGGCAAGTTATTTGGGTAATTATTGATTAAATTGATCTTAACATAACAAATAAACGAATCAAATACAAAAATAATCAAAATTTTGTACAAAAAAATTATTAACAGCTCTCATTTTAAATATAAGGTCTTATAAGATTAGTAAAAAGCAAGGTTCATTGGCCGGTTGCTCGGTATATCCTATGGTATACCCTCAAGGTTTCCTAGGGGTAGTGTTTATCCTAGGTTAAACCCATCAATTGTATAAATTTTACAATTTTCTGATAAATCCCTGAGTCTTAATTAAATTGACTTGAATAACCCCAATGTTTACCATTTTAGACATGATTCCACTGGATTTAATATCGAGCAATCACTTTGATGATCAGGAATTATTAGAAATTGACTTCGGCTCACATTTGCATCTAAAAATCCAACAACAATTACAAAATCATGATGGAATTTTTATCAAAAACTGCCCAAACCTCCAAATTATCTCCGATGTCCTCACAAAAAGATTTTTTGTTCGATTTTTCAACCGACAAACTTCAACTTTCATCTTCAAGATCGACATTGCTGACTTCGAGTCAATAAATCCATCAGAAATCCAAAAATTTATGGAAAAATTCGACAAGAAAATTTTCTTAATTTCCATTGAAAATTCCAGCAACGAAAAAGTTCAATTTTTTTGGAAATTTCAAGACGAGAAAGTTTTTTGGATCCAAATTGAAAAAGAAATTTCAAAATTTGTCGTCAATTTTTTGGCATCATCGATGAGAAATGATGGACACTGTGGACTTTCTGCTGACTTTTTGTCATCTTTTCAATCAACTGAGAATATTTTGAAAGTTGACAAACTTATGTTGAGAAATTTGAATGGATTGAATTTGTTGATGATTGCTGCTGAACATGGTGACTCAAATGTTGTCAATTTCTGCCTCAAGTCTGGTTTTAATGTCAATGAGACGGTGAATGAGATGAAAGCTGTGGACCTGGCATGGAATAATCAACATTTTGAGATTGTTTTGGATTTGTTGAAAGCAAATTCACAGTTTCCAGTAGATTTTGAGGTTAGATTGGCAACTGCTGTGGTTAAAGAATTTACAAATATGATTATGGAGCTTCAAGGTTCAATTTTGGATGAGAATTTTGATAATATTAATAAAATTATGAGTCAGCATCCAAACTTGAGACATTTCTACTCAACCCAAAATATTTCAGCACCAGCATTTGCTTTGATGAACGGGAAATACGACATTTATGAGTTCTTAATAGCCAACAACATTTACATCGGACCGAACGAGAAAATGGACGAAATCATCAAACAGGTCAAGAACAAAGAATCAGAAAATGTTGAACAGATCCATCAAAAATATTTGAAAAGTTTCAAAGAAAATCATTTAATGATTTTGACTGTAAACTCATTTGTTGGACATGACGTCCCTAATGCTGATGAAAAGTTGTCTCACGTTAGAAAAGCCTTCAAATATTTAGACCAAGTTCATCCTTTTATCTCACTGATCCTTCAAACTGTCGCTGCATCTAAAGAATTTCAAATAATTTTCGATTTTAATCGAAAGTCAATTCAGCATCTGGATCCAACAGCTGATCAAGGTTTTCGTGGAATGTTCTACATGTCAAGGCAAATTTACATCGCTGCTGGTGGTCTGTTGAATTCTAACAATGTCCTGGATGTTTATGGAACGCTGATTCATGAGCTTTGTCACTATGCAATGCTGCTGGTTTACAATAACTTCTGTCGACCTTACTACGAGTCTGAGGTACAAGATGTGAATTTGTACACCAAAATTGCAGCAATTTGCCAGGCAAAAGTAGGTGGAGAGGAACTAGTGAAGCTTGCGTTCAGTTATTCACCAGAAATGCAGCATGCTGAGCTAGTTGTTCGAGTTCCTCAACTGATGGTTCTATACTCAAAAGACAAAACAAAAATGGAGAAATGCCATCAATTATATCCAGATTTATTCAAATATTGTGACTTTTGTGTGTCAGTTGACATGCAGAACCATTTGCCAAATATCAAAAGCACAGCTGAAGAAAAAGTTCATGAATTCAGGAAGTGCAACAAAAGACAGACGAAAATTTTAGTAACTTTGACTGTTACTCTACCTTTTGTGATTTGGTTAGCCATTCTGCTTGCAATGCCTTACATTGAACTAATTTACAGCTGTGGAAATTTAACAGATGATCTGCGATCAAATATTTTTGAGTCAACTGTCGACTTTCAAGGTGTCAATGTCATTTTTGGTGATTTATTTGGCAGAAATTCATCAGCATGTGAGCATTTGAGTCCACAGGAAGTCACAAGTATGCTGAAAGTCTTTGATTCTGGAAAGTTTGTGACGACTGATGAGAATTTGAAGTTGGATAAAGTTGAGTCGTCTTTTAATGATTCAAATCCTGAGAACATGAAGAAAATGAATGAGGATTCAGATGCCAATAGTCAAATTTATATAAAATATAGTAAGACTAAGTTTAGAGAACCAAGTCTTAAGGTATTTAGCACCTTCAATGCATCATCTCTTCATATTTGTAATCATTTCTTATACTTTTAGGTCGACCGTAAAGTCAACATCCGGTCAAAATTCTACATTAACAGATACATAACCTATCCTGTCTTATACAACTTAACCCAATCCCCAAAACATCTAACATTCCACAACATTACAAACATAAAGCTCTTGCTGCTATCCGACAAAGGCGGAAGTGGAAAGTCGACATATTTTCGTCACATGACGTGGAAGTTGAAGCGACGATTTCCATTAAAATGGATTTCTTATGTCGATCTGAAGCAGCATGTTCATGTTCTACAGGATGTTCCCAAAACTGATGCAAATTTGACAAATATTGTTGACTTTTTGTCTTCAAAAATTCTAAACCTAACCTCAAAAGTGGAAATTGAAGTTTTTGGCGCGAAATTCTTGTCAAATGATTCAATTTTCTTGTGGGATGGAGTTGATGAAGTCAGTCCAATGTATACGGATGAGATTTTGAGGTTAGTTGAGATTGTTAAGAGATTGACAGATACTAAGCAGTGGGTGTCATCACTGCCCCATCTAGAAGATACAATATCTATAAAACTGCATGTAAAGTCACACAAGCTTGAGGATTATAATGACAATGATAAGAAGGAATTTATTAAAGAATTTCTCAAACTCAAAAATTATAAAAATTCAACAAAAATTGTCGATGAAATCTCAAATTTTTCAAGAAGATTGTCCACTAAAGCTAGTAACCAAAATCCAGCATCAAATCCTCAAATTCTTCAAATGATCTGTGAATCTTACATGAATAATGCCTTGACAGGAGATCTGAGGAACATTTATACACTTTATGACAATCACTCTCGTGAGTTGTTCAAGGATGTCTACAACAAAGGTGAAATTGTCAAAGATTATGCCTTGAAGCTAGCAATTAGTGGCGAATATAGAAAAATCCATCAACATTTTGCTGTTACATCTGAAATCTTTCTTCTTTCCATGAATAAATCAGCTTATAGTGGATCTAAGTTTAATTTTGGAGATCTTGGGATCACAAAACCAGGAATAAAGTTGATCGATCAAGAATATTTAAGGTACAAGATTGTCTACAACATAAACAATCAAACATTATTCGAACATGACTCCTATAAAGATTTCTTCATTGCTCAATATGTTTGCAATAACATTTGGGACTCAGACATTCAAAGTCCTAGGGATGAAGAAGCCACAGCTTTGCTGGAATTTTTGTTTTACATTTTTGATAACTATGGTTCTGCCTGCAACATAGCAGGTGACTTTATTCTTGGATTTATTGAAGCTCATTCCAATGATCCGCCCCAGCCATTTAATAAAATTATTCAAGGATTTATGATTAATAATTATCATGATTTACTTTACATCATCGGTAAAAATATCCAAACTATCGAATTAATTACTAAATTCTTTAAAAAAGATCGAGATGTTTTGAATGCAATTTGGAAAGTCAATGAAACTCAAACATTTCTCCATAATTATTCGGATAGACATGCTGGTGATTTTAAGGAACTAAAAAGGATTGTTGATGAGAATTTTGAACTAGAAGACAGGAAGAAACTTGGTGTAAGCTAATTAGGATACATGACATAGGGTACATGGTAGGGTATAGTGTAGGGTACAAATGTAAAAATTGTAATTAAATTTTTAAAAATTTCAAATTTATTCCATTAAAAATAAAAAAATCTCAACACTTATGCCTTAAATAAATACAAAACAACTACTAATCCAATCATTGCACAAACACCAAATAAAGTCGAAATTTGAATCAACTTATTCCGTTTCATCATTTCCCTAGATGTATAATTTTCAATCATAGTCAGCGACCTCTCCATTTCAGCTGCCGTTTTCAACTCAAACATGTCAAAAAGTTGCTTGAAATTCTCTCGACATTCATTGAGCTTGTCGGGTTGGTCGTGGTAGACGACAATTAGCTGTGGAACTCTGGCAATGAGTTCAGCATGTTGAAAATTTCTCACACAGTCAAAAACTTCTTTAATCAGTTCCTCCTTGTCTGAGTTACTTTTACAAATTGCTCCAATTCTATCAAAATTGAGGATCACTTGACTGCTGTGCTGATAGTAAGGCCTCGCATAGCTATCATAAGTCAGAACCATCGCATAGTGACACAACTCATGTGCCAATATCCCAAGACCTCTATGCCTTACATAAGGATCAAGCAGTTCCTTTACACAAGCTGTAACTGTTGTTGATAAATAAAAATTTCCTCTATCAACAATCGGATCAATCATCTGTGAGGAATCTCGATTAAAATCAAACACGACTCTGAAGTTTCTTGACGCGGCGACAACTTGGAGGATTGTCTTGATGAATGGAATCAAACTTAAAGATTCATAAGCTGATTTGATCACTTCTCTGGCACGTTCACGGTTGATAAGGTTTGATGTGAATGTTGAGTGCTTTAAGAGAATCTTGATGTGGTCATTGTCTAAAAAAGAATTAAATATGAGGTTATTTTAATTATTTAGGATCAAGTTGAGGTGAGCATGGCTGCTTTGGGTTAAACTAAACTGAGCAAGACTGTATTTGGTGTTAACGAGATCTTTGGGGGTAAACTGAGCTTAGCATGACTCTATTAGATCAAAATGAGCATTGCATAACTATTTTGAGTCAAGCTTATCTTGATGATACTAAATTTTATCAATTTTAACTAAATGAGACTCTGTAAAGCCGATAAAATCATACAAAAATCAACCAAACACAAAAGCCTCCTCAAAATACTAAAAAAAGCCACAAACAGTCCACTGACCCATATATCATCCCAAAACATGTGCTCAAAAATGACAACAAACTATTCGACATACCATTGACCGCTTCTAAATCCATCCTTTGTTGATCAATTTGAGTTATTCAAAAAATAAATTAATTGTTTACTTTTATGAATGTTATGTGTGGGTTTGATCTGAGTACACTGACTTATGTCGACTGAATTGCTCGGATGTCTGAGATAAACTAAATGGAATTATTCTCAGTTTCCTGATAAATAAATTGTGATTGACATTTTGTCTCATCATGTTCTGAGAGAAATCTCTGTAAAGCTGTAGATGCAGTCAATTGGAATCTCTCAGAGATGATTTGAGTGTGATTTTATTGAGCACATGTTCAGTTGACTCATAATGCATATTGAAGAAAATAAGTCTCACGTCACAAATTTTCAAAAAAAAAATTATTTTCATTGACCACTGAAAACTTCTCCATGAGAGAGACCCAGAATTAAAATTAGATTATTTTTACTGGCTTAAAGAAGACACATGGAAGCTGAGGTGGACTGCAATTCGAATGAAAATCCAAGGTCATAAAGAAGCCGAAAATTACTTTTGGTTTGTTTCTTGTGAGCAACGTTCGTGAACTTGGGCTATAAAAAGCTTGAACCAGGCCTTTATCCAGGCTGAAGTCAAAAAAATTCTGTTTTTAGGGACACATGCCATACGACTCAGGGTGAAAAGTTGGTGTCTGTATCCAAAATTGGAGAAATAATCCCAAAATCCAACAAAATAATCAAATTTTCTCAAAAATTTGGTCAGCATTTAAGCCTTGTTGACATGTAAGATGGATATATAACCGGAAAGCTGTTCAATGATTGAGATTCTTTTGAGTTTTTGTCAAATTTTTGAATTTTTCAAACATTTTTTTTTCATCATAGTTTGCGTTGAAATTTAAATTTTCACAAATAAATTTTTCCTAAAATCAACAAAACCAGTCAGTGTCAGTTTGTGTTTAAAAATAAAGTGCCAACTTCAAACAAATCATCAAATCCGCAAATTATCTTATCAGAAAGCCTCTTCCAAACCGGAAATCCACCCCTTATCAGTAAGTTGTGTTTACAATCACCAAACAATTTCATAACGGTCAACATAAATTCAAATTTCCGTCATAGCAATTTTTCCCTCAAACTGTAAATTCTCACACAAACAGTCAATAAGTCAACACATCCAGCGGCACACAGACCTAAAGAAGACTGCAAAACAATAGCAAAAAAAAGCAGATCAGAAACATTTTTTTAGTGATTTTTAAGATTTTGAAGGAACAAGAGAACAATTTAGGATTAAATTTGTAGATAATCTCGAATGGCCAACACGAATTCAATGAAGCAAATTGCTTTGACTTGCTCTGGGTGAGTAAAAATTGTGAAAAATCATTTTAAAAAATTCAAAAAATTTAATAATAATTTTATTCATTAATTCGACAGCCATACACGTCCCGTGACCCATTTAGACTTCAGCGACATCACAGAAAGTGGAAATAGTTTCCTAATTTCAGCCTGCAAAGGTAAATAAATTTAAAAAATGTGGAAAAACTTTCGCCGTCAAGGTTGGATTTAGTTCCGTAATTTGCTTTATTTCTGCATCCTTGAGATCAAGATTAATTTTTTTCTCACTCACTCTCGTATGTTTCATTACGACTCCGATCAACTTATTGACTACACAACAACAACTTTTCTCCTTTTCTCCAACTTGCACTGTCATGAATTATTCATGAGCCTTAGAATACTCACAAAGTCTTGTTTGTTGTTGTTGCTTTTGTGTAAACCTGGAAGTGAAATAAATTTTAATATTTCTGTTTTTTTTTTTTGTAGATGGAAAGCCAATGCTGCGTCTCGGTGATACTGGCGATTGGGTTGGAACATTTGAGGGACACAAAGGTAATTCAAATTAATTACTTTGTTGTGAATTGTGGACAGATTAATGAGGAATGATAAGTTTGTGAGGAATGACAAGTGCAGTCTATGTGATCATATGCAGGATGTGTCAATAATGTTTATGGGTTGTGCTCTGTGTTGTGATACCAATGTGGTCATGAATGGATTTGTGAAGACTTTTACTACGAGGAAGATTATTGGAGCATCTCTGTCTCATCCAGTAAAGCACAAATTTCAATGAGGTATCAATTGACGATGTGGTGCAGTGGTGTCTGAATCTGTGTCCTATACAATAAAGCTCGAATGACAATCGGACCCAAATTGATAAAGTTGGTGTCATGGTGTTACTCTGTCACTAAATTCGTCCATCCCATTGGCTGCCATGCAACTTTCATTACAATTAAGACACCTTAGTGACCGCAACAGCATGACAGGGAATAGAATGGATGAATTTAGTGACAGAGTAACCCCTTAACACCAACCTCATCAATTTGGGTCTTATTATCATTCATATAGCACACAGATCCAGAAAAGCTCGAGAAACACTGGATTGTGGTGTTATGTTGTACAGATTCTGAAACTACACCACCCCCTCTTTTACCATCGGTCAGCCTTACTAAAAAATTGTATATCCATAAAACAATCCCATGATACAGACCATAAGCATGTTAAAAGTAGGTCAAGTTCAAACAGTTGACTCAATACGGTCAATAAACTTTGCTTATTCATTTACTGATTAGATTATTTTGAGTAAACCAAAATATTTCTTCGATCACCTTTCACATGGTAGTTCTCTCAATATTTTCTTTATCATCAAAATAATCAAAACAAATCATTGAGTAAGATGAAGAAAAATTCATCTTAAATTTCCCATATAGAGTCAAATCAGCAAATAGACATAACCGTTACATCGAATGTCAATTATACTTTTTCCAGAACTTTCTTAAATGCATTAAATCACGTTTATCGTTTGTCGTGACATATTCTCATTAGCATTTACTAATGCGGAAGCTATTTTTAATTTTTTTTGTTCTCATACTTCCTGCTTTTTTGTTTACAAATTTTCCCTTCTTGTTATTTATTATCATTTAAGAGTAAATTGATTTTTTATTTTTATTTTCCCATTTTAGGCGCTGTCTTTGGTGTGGCATTGAATCGAAAGGCAACTTTGGCTGCATCCGGTGCTGCTGATTTTTCAGGTGAGAATAGTTTCTGGACTGCTTAGTCTGGAGTCACAGGCCCCTACTTAAGTTATTCTAGCTCTTAACTGACACCTGTGACTAACAGTCCCCTCCTAACCAAATAACAGTCCACTAAATTATCTTAATCTTTTACTAATTTCCAATTTTTCATCTAATTTTAGCAAAACTCTGGGACGCCATCTCAGGCGAAGAAAAGTGCAACTATCAACATAATCATACAGTTAAATCGGTGGCATTTGACGAAGACAGTACTCACCTATTGACCGGCAACAACGAGAAGCTCATAAGAGTCTTTGACCTTAATCAACCGTCAACAAATCCAGCTGTGGAAATATATGCCGGACATTCTGGTGCGATAAAGCGTGCTCTCTTCTGTCGTAACGATAAATGCATTATCAGCTGTGCTGAGGATAAGGCAATTCGCATTTGGGATCGATCAAGTGGACAAGAGATTCATCATATAGATTTTCCGTGCAATCCAAGTAATATTGAGATTTCTAGGGACGGAAGTATTTTGACTATAGCGAGTGGAATGACTGTTAGCTTTTATGAGGCAAATTCATGGAATAAGATTAAGGAGGTGGCAGTTCCATCGAAGTTGGCTGACGCGAGTCTTCATCCTGACAAATTGGGTGAGTGTTGTGGGTTGTTCAAGGGATTCAGAGGCTGGATGATGGCTGTATACTTATTAAGGGGTATAATCTTACAGCGAAGCTTAGGTTGACCCTAGAGCTACCCCAATCGTTGTGTATGCTCTAACATATAGCAAGCAGCATATAATAGTCTATAATACCAAAATTTACGGCTTTTTAATATTAAAACGATCCAAAAATAGAAATTTCAACTTATTTCTCCTTTTTTCAACTTCCAGTGTTTGTTTGTGGCGGTGAAGACTTCAAAATATACAAATTCGACTACATGACCGGCAATGAGATTCAATCATTCAAAGGGTAAGTGCCTAAGGGGTCATTCACTTATTACGTTCGCTTTTTAGGGAAGATGGCAAACAGATCAAGCAAATATAATTTTTTTTGGAAAATTTGTTACAAGGGGGTTGGGGGTGGGTCTGGAAATTCGTTCTTTTGCGTAACGTAATAAGTGAACGACCCCTAACCTCAAAATTCTTCAAACTAAACTAACCTGTCCTCATTTTAGACATTTCGGACCAGTTCACTGCATTTCCTTCTCACCAGACGGTGAACTTTATGCGAGTGGATCAGAGGACGGAACATTAAGGTTGTGGCAAACGACAGTTGGAAAGACTTATGGCTTATGGAAGTGCATCAATGGTGCGGAAGGTGAAGTTTCTGTGAATAATTCATCTCCACGAGAAGTGACTGCAAACTGAAAAAGTCAAGTGAATTTTTGGGGAAATTTCGAGAATCTAAAAATAAAGGAGATGAAAAAAATTAAGAATTGAGAAACTTTTCTGATCTATTTAATTTGAAATGAAATTAAAATCTGATAGAGAAAATATCGGAAATATGATAATAAACTGTAATTATTAATTTATGAATAAAGAATTATGATTTTTTTAAACTTTTTTGAATTTTTTAAGATAAAAATTCGTAAATTTTGTATGTTTTTAATTTAGCTTTTGTATAATATTGATTAAAACTTAGTTGTTAGTCGTTATATCCTCAACTTTTATCCAAGACACAATAAATTTGATCATGAAGTGAATTTTGAATTTCTAAAAACCGTTAAAGCTAAAAACATTTTAAAATTGAAGTGAAAATTCTGAAAAATTGTAAAATTAATAAAAACACAAATTTTTGCTTTTCTATTTCAATAATCTTTAACCAAATGACTTTATTTCTCTTATTTAATAATTTTTTTATACAAATATAATATTATAAAGTCAGAGTTGATGGTTTAGATACCTGTGAATAAGTCTATGTCTTAGACATGACCTAGACTTGGACAACTACTTAACTAAACATCAATTAAGGGTTCAAAACATAGTTGGACAATATTTTTGCATACTCATATGACTACGTATGATTAATTTAATTATGATGAAAATCAATCTTAAATTTTTTAAACACAACTTTGCTTTCTTCATCAATAACAATTTTTTTATTAATTAATATTAAATTTTTTAATTTAACTCATTTTTTAACTTTTTCATCTTTTAGATCAAAATTTATTTTTTTATTTTAATTATATATATTTTTTTGACATTTTTATTATTTTAAATTTGAAACTTTCAATGCATAATTGAAAATTGACTACTTTTCAAAAAATTGATGATGAAAGTTCTATGATCTGGCAATATTTTAATATTAGCACAATGTGGCCGTTTTTTGTTTGTGTTGTTGATTTTTAAGTATGATTATAAAAAATATTGATTTTTTGATATTAACTTATTTATTTTAATATTCTCTAAAAATTAATGTGATGAAATAAATCCGAAAAAAATTTATTTTGAATAAATTATTGCATGCAGTGCACAGTGGAATGACATTGATAATATATCTGATATAAATTTTTTTTATGGTTTTTAAAGTAATAATTAATAGCAATTGATTAAATAATATACAAAAAGTGGTATGTGATAATATTATGACACAAAATCAATACTTTTCATGTTTTTTTCAATTTTATTTATTTTCAGTTTTCTCAATTTTTTAAAATTTTCACATTTTCAAAATTTTAAACTATTCAGATTTTAGTTTTTTAATTTTAAAAATCTTTTAAATTTTTTAGCTTTTTTCAATTTTTTAAAAAAAATTTTAATTTTTCTAAATTTTTAAATTTTAAAGTTTTTAGTTTTTTAATTTTAAAATTTTTTAAATTTTTTAGCTTTTTTCAATTTAAAAAAAATTTAAAAAAATTTAATTTTTCTAAATTTTGAAATTTTAAAGATTTAAGTTTTTTAATTTTAAACTTTTTTAAATTTTTTTACCTTTTTTCAATTTAAAAAAAATTAAATATTTTTTAATTTTTCATAATTTTTAAACTTTTCAGATTTTAGTTTTTTAATTTTAAATTTTTTTAAATTTTAAAGATTTTAAATTTATTTAATTTGGCTTGAAAGCTAAAATTACCCAAGTCAACTTTTTAAGCTCATGATGGCAATTAATTAACCCATATCAAAATTCAATGTTTTTATATTTTTAATTCTCCATTAAATTTTCAACTTAATTGCTCTTTTGTGAATTATAAAAAAATTATAACTTTTATTATCATTTTAATGAAAGTTTTCACAAATGCATGCAAATTATTTTCTATTTTTTTCTAATTATACTGACATCT
This sequence comes from Chironomus tentans, assembly GCA_963573255.1. Lineage (NCBI taxonomy): Eukaryota > Metazoa > Arthropoda > Insecta > Diptera > Chironomidae > Chironomus > Chironomus tentans. The sequence goes on from OY754305.1 coordinate 2,449,039, forward strand.
GTCATTGCATGATAACTAAACTGTTGTAGGTTGCATGTTGATGGAATTTTCCAGGCAAAATTTTTCATTGATTAGAATTTTTGTGATAAATGAGTTGTTGATTGATGTTAATCTGATGGTGATACAAAATATCAAACTTAAATTCTGAAATTATAAAAAGAAAAAAGTGAATTAAATTAATTTAGAAAAAAAACTGAAATTTTGAATTTTTTAAGAATCCTCAAACACATCACATCCAAAAGTCACTGACACCTCAATCCAAAAAAACAAGAATATTCCATAAGAACAATAAACAACAAACCAAAAAGTAAACATTCAATTCAGCAATTTTAACAATTTTTTGTTTACATTTCATCTCGCATTCATTTTTTATGTGACTTTTTCTTTAATTTTTCAGCACATTTTGCACGCCTAACGAATTTATGGGTAAAATAAAAATTTGTGTCACACTCTCAACGACCTTCGACAAAAAAAATTGTTATACATGCATAATTTCTAGTTCAAAATGAATGTAAAGCAATTAAGCTTTTTTGAGTCGTAAAAAAGGGGTCCTTCGCTTATGACGTCCACAAAAAATGGGATTTTTAGAGCCCCCCTCCCCCCTTGTCACAAAATTTTAATTCAAAAAAAATTCTTTTATTTAAAGTGTCACAAAATCTCAGACCCCCCCTCCCCCCTAAATCATGGACGTCATAAGTGAATGACCCCAAAGAAATAAAATAAAATATAAAAAAAAATTAAAACCGGTGTGCATTTTAGAAGCAAACTCATTAACCGAGTTTTTTTGTTCATTTTTTCTCATGTGTGCATTCAGGTAATTCCTCTTAACGGACCCCCACCCCCTCCTCATAATTTTTTTAGAATTTTTAACTTTTTTTTTATTTTTAAATAATAATATTTTATTTCTGTATATTAAGTATGTACAAAAAAAAATTAAAATACATGTTCTTGAGGTTGGTTTTTAAGGAACCAGACTTGAAGTCTTTTCGTCACTTAGTTTTGGTTTTAAATTTGAACTGTTTTTGCTTTATTCAGAATTTTGAAATGCAAGACGAATGTTAGAATTTTTAACAAAGATTTCCAAACCTCGTCCTTAATTTGTTTCCTTTTCTCATTAAAAATTAAAATCACCCGGGACGGCGAGTCCTAAAATTTAATTTTAATTGCTGAGGTGCATCAAAAATTTTGAACAAGGCATCAATTTTTTTGGATTTACTATTTAATTATTTAATTTTTTATTTTTCTCATCAAAAATAAACAAATTGAAGAAATTATTCCTTAACTAAATAAGAGGGACATCAGTTTTTTTTTATTTAAGCGCCATTACGGCTTTACTTAATAAAATTTTAAAAAAATCGCATTTTCATAAACGTAAATAAAGTTCAAAATTTCAATGTATCTTTGCTCAGCACACACTATTTTGTTGGATACTCAGGCAACCATTTTGGCAGATTTGCAAGCAGCTATAGCTTCTTAAATAGAGTCTGTGACTATCTATAGCTTCTCAATACCCCACCTCCTGAATACACCCCTTGCACATGCGAATAAACTTGAGAGGAAAAATAAACATTTTCTCATTGCGTGTCGCAAAATATGGAATATATTTGTATGTAATATGAGTTGATTTTTTATAATTATCAGAATTGATTTGAGGTCATTGATTTATTAATTGAAAATGTATTTAGTTTGTTTATATTGGAATGGAATCCGATTTATACAGAAGCAGGTGTGCAGCTTGGATAAGTTCAGACTTCCACCTGTATTTATTTAGGGAGTTTTGTAATTTTTCCCATAAAAAACGTTGAAAGAAATTTCATATCAAGGGAGCTTGTTAACCCCCCAAGAGGGGTGTATCCAGAAATTTTTCGAGGGAGGGGTTTTGAAATATTTTTGTATGGAAGGGAAAATTTAGGGGAGTTTTGAGTTTTTTTTCTTAAAAAACCCTTGCAAATTGAAAAAGTTTCTCAAAAAAGGTATGGGTTTGACCCCCAAAACCCTCCCCTGAATACACCCCTGCCCCCCAAACCCCACCCATGACAATATTCAGTCTGTTATATTGCTTAACTTCTAATTAGCCTCATTATCAATATTTTTATGTACCCAACAAAATTATTTCATTTCAATTCATTTTCTTTATCTAACAAATAACAAATATTAATTAAGAAATACAAAGAATTCAAAAGTAGAAGCAAAAACATAAAAAAGTTAAACAACTGAGGCAAATTCGAGGAACAAAGATAGAACAACGCTATATAGATAGCAATAGACAATGTCTGTAGATAAGAAACACACAGTGAAGGTACAATTAGCGGCGTTTTTTTGCTCAACTTCGCAAACATTCACAACAAACTTTTTTTTTATTGTTTGCAACTCGTGTGGCCTTATTATCTCTCGCTCACGTATTCTTTTGTCTTCTTCTTGTTCAGTGCTGTGGAAAGCAATAAAAATGTGGGAAAAGAAGAAATTGTTTTGAATGTGATGGAATATTTGATGATTTTGAAGTGTTTTTCTCAGGTTAGACAAGCATTGGAGAGGTTCGGGAATGTTTTAAGCGTATTGGGAATTGTTTTGATTAATGTGATGTTGTTGGTGGATCAGGATCAGTCCAAACAAGGTTAGTTCAAGACTAGACCAGTGTTGTCCAACCTGTGTGCCGCAGCACACTGGTGTGCCGTAGAAATTTTTTGAAAATAACACGAACCGCACGCTGTGTGTGGTTTTGGTCATGGTTTACCATCAAGGTGTGCCGTGGCTCAAAAAAGGTTGGACAACACTGGACTAGACCAAGACTAGATGAACAGCCAAGGAGACTGAGAGACAGACAGTTAGACAGACGAATGACGAATGACTTTACCCTCTAAAAATGCGCTTCTTACCCCTCAAAACCCATTTAAACCATAAAAAATCTCTTCAATAAAATTTGCAACAATAAAAAAAGATCAGAAAAAAATGTTTAATCGAAATTCTTTTTCGATTTCCTTTTTAACGCACGTTTTCACATTTTCAAACCTCCACATTAACTCAACCAGACAGACTTGCAGCCTGCGGTGATTTCTTATGCCATAAAAAATTTTACTCATAAATTAACAACAACAAAAAATCTGATCGAGAAGCCAGCAAAGAAAACAAGACTTGAGCATGAGAAATTCAAGACAAACAGAAAAGATTGAGAGGAAAAAAAGTGAAAACAAAAAAAATGAAACGAAACAAGAAGTTGGAATGGAAGAAATCGAGAGAAGTATTAATTGTTGAAGAGGTAAAAAATATTGAGGAAGAAGAAGAAAAATTGTTTTGGTTTTTTGTGATCGAGTGAGACGACTAAACAATTTCTTTTTAATTAAATTCACTTTATTTTAACTAATTAATGAACCACGATAATAAAAATGAATAAAAGAATAAAATTTTAAGAAAAATGTGCGGAAAACGTCTTTACTCGTACACGTGTTGAAGGGAAAGAAAGATTCAGGGTAAAGTTGCCTGAATATCCAGAGGCTTTGCAAAGATGCAAAGATTTGAATCGAGAATGACAGTTTAAAATGAATTATACGTTTCCGTCCACATTTGTACATATTATTTAATTAATTAATTAGCTTTAAGTATTTTAAATCAATTCATAATTATGATAAGCATGTAAATATTCTTGTACATAATATATTTAAGCTAATAATTAAGAAACTTTACTTTAATGTTTTAATTCATGAAATTGATACTGAGAACTTATTCAAATAATTCATAACTGTCGTTTACGTAACGACATCCTCGGGCCCCCCAGAAGTTCACTAATCGTGGGAGGTTGAAGCTGGTTCATCATCCAATTGAACATCCTCATTAATAATTAGACCACCTTCTTCATCCGATGATGATGAACTTGATGACGAATCTGGCACCTTATTACGGGTTGCCTTTGCTGACCAATTAACTACTCTACGTTTAACTGGAGTGAGCAAACGAATCTCTTCCTCTGAAGAGTCATAGACAATTGAATGGTTCTTGTTGGATGTACCGCTTTTCTTATTGTATACAGCAGTTATTGAGAGCTTTTCTAGCTCATTTTCACTCGTTCGCTTCTTACGACATCCATCAGAAATATCAATTGGTGCACTTGTTGCACTTGACTGTTGAACTAGCTTAGAAGTACTCGGGACTTGATCCTGAGATTCTATTGCAGATTCTTGCAAGTGTTGTGTGAGTTGTGAATCCATTGACTTGTCATCTAAACTCTTATCTGACTTTTTGCGTACGGACTTGACTGGAACACGATGCGTGATAATTAATTGATTGACACGTTCAGCAACTTCTGACCATTCACAAACACCACGATTAAATATAGCGGAGTCAGGAATTCTCACTAACATCGGTACATTTTCGCTGATTATTGCTGTGATACGTCGTCCAAACTCTAAATGTGTCTTAGGTTCAGATTCACCACCAATCTCACGTGCTTCACGATGATGCAAATAAGTAACAAATCCATCGTTGCGTGTTGATGACTTGCGAACATCATAATTAAGTCGAATGCCTGTTATTGTAGCTGCATCCTCATATGACGTAACAATTTGCATTAAATAATAAGTTGCACCAGTTCGATCCTGCTGCTTTTCTAGACCCTTGACATGAATAGAAACAGGAATATGAGCATAACGTTCGCTGTTATTGTCGTTCATCAAAGTTGCTCTTCCTAATACTGAATCGACAATTGTTGGTGCTTGAGCGTCTCTACCATCGCCCACCAAATCAATGTAGGATTGTTCCATGAAACGAGCGTCAATTACTGACGTACAGTACACATAAATTGTGCGTCCTAATCGTTTGGCACGATAATCTGCTGTTCTTGCAATTCCAATTATGTGACGAGAATACGACGCCAATTTTGACAGCAATTGATAAAAAGTAATGCGTGTAGGTATTTCGTCGATTCTCAAGATATGATAAGGCGTCACGAATTCACGTTGATCATCAGATAGTGAGCGAACCATGATTGTAACTAAAATGATAATAAGCAGAAAGAAATTAATTAAAGTACTCGTCTTGAACGAGATATTAAAAATGAATAGTATTTCATTGTAATTAATTTTTAATTCAATATTTGTATGAAATGAAAAGTTGTATGCAACTAGTCATATGGTTTTGATTTCAATTTTCGCTAGACGCTTGACGCTGCGATTCTTTCTTGACGATCCATCTGGCATGAGTAAATCAACAACTCGACCGGTTTTGTCTTTTCCATAATACACCTTAAGAACTCTTGCACGTTCCCATGCTTTTCTTGTCTTGTTTGGATCAATTAATAAGACTAAGTCTCCTGCTTTTATTGGTGCATAATCCTTGAACCATTTCGTTCTTTTTGTTAATACAGGCAGATATTGAGACACGAATTTCCTAGCCATATCGTCCGCTAAGATTCTTCCTCTCCTGTATTGATCTTTGTCGCTTAATGGATCTGGAATTGACTTGATTCCATGTATGGAAGGTAATAGTGGCCATCCACTTCTATATTTTGCCAGATGATGCGGTGTAAGTACTTCCTCATCTTCAGTACTAATTGGATTGTGAGTTAGAGGTCGACAGTTAATTCTGTGTGCCGCTTCTTGTAGGGCTATGTTGAATTCTGTCCTTGTTATTCTTTTTCCATCTACTGCTTCTTGTATTGACCTTTTGACGGTTTGAATCAATCGTTCATAAAATGCTCCAAACCAAGGAGATTGGACTGGAATAAACGTCCATGATGCATAAGACTTTTGTGCCAAGTCGCTTTCTAAATCCTTCTTTGCAGACTTTAGAAATTCCACTAACTTCTTGCTATCACTGCGAATTATGTTAGCGGCTCCCACGAAGTTGGTTCCGTTATCAGATATAAACTCTTTAACAGGACCGTGGCTTGTCCACAAAGTCATTATAGCTTCGAATACAGCTAATGATGATAAACTGTCTAAAACGTGTAGTTGAACGAATCTAGACATCGTACAGGTAAAAATTAGAATCCAGACCTTCTTTTGATGACTATTCTTAGCATAAACCGTAAATGGACCAGCACAATCGAGACCAGTAACTTCAAATGGCTTTAATTTTGCGTCAACTCTTACATTTGGTAAAGGTGACATTTTATACTCAATTGGATTTGCGCGTATAAATCCACAATAATTACAGAGTGACTTGACATTCTTCAATGCTGCTCTAACTTGTGGCATCCAGTATTTTGCGCGAAATTCAGCTACTTGAGCCTCGATACCAACATGTCTGAATTTGTAATGATAGTCAAATAATAAAGTGAGACTAAATTCACTTTTCCTCGGGACGAGAGGAGCTATTTTTTGTGCATATGATGAATCTGCCGGATCAACTCTTGAATTGATCCTAATTACTCCATTCGAATCCATGAACACATCAAGCTGAAGTAATTCCACATTACTTATGCGTTGTCCTTTCCTCAGCTTCTCATATTCCACTGGATATGCTTCCCTTTGCATTCTACGGATTAAATACAATTCGGCTCTTTCTACTTCCTCTTTTGTTAATGTAACAAGATTATGATTTGTTTTGATAGCTTCTCTAGCCTCCACATTCCTCCATTGTTTGGATTTGAGTAAGGGGATGATCGCTTCGTAATAAAATTTGAGAGCTCTTCCTATAGCACGTACTAACTTTGGCCAACGACTAAGCACGCTTGCTGGTAATAAGTCGATGATAAAGTCCCTGGCGAGTTGACAATCAATAGGCGGTAATTTAATTGCTGGTGTGACATTTGTTGTCACTTGGATGTTTCCTATTAACGCTTGAGTAACTCCCAATTTCTTTTGTTCAGGCCAATACTCTCTTGGAGATTTTAAAAATCTTGGTCCTTGAAACCATAAACTGTTAATGTCACCGAAATTAAATTTTTGAAACTTTGTTGCTATATTAGCTGCGTTGTTTTTGCTTTCAACATGATTCCATTGGTTACGTTCTGTTATTTCCAGTATTTCTTCAACGGGTGAAACTGCAAATCTTGGGAGCTTGATATTTTCATTTTTGAGCCAATTTAAAACGATTTCACTGTCTGACCACAAAAATGTTTCCAGATTAAACTCCTTATGCAATTTCTTAATTGTTGCTGTCAATCTAGCTGATATTAATGCTGATAATAATTCCAATCGAGGCATTTCACTGACTTCCGTCTTGGTTTTGATTTTAATTGGTGCCACCTTAGCTTTAGACATGACGAAACTGATATGACGATAACCATTGAATGTTCCAACTAAATATGAAACTGCTGCTATCGCCTCCTTGCCAGCGTCACAGAATGTATGTAGTTCTAAACTAGAAGCTTGTGACATATTATATGAGGAGAATCGTAATCGAGGGATTTTTAATAATGAGACTTTTTCAAGATCATTCAACCAATGAAGCCAAGCCTTGTGCTCTTCATCATCAATTTCATCATCCCATCCTAACTTTTTCCTCCAAGAACGCTGTAGAAGTATCCTTCCTCGTATTATACAATGACTAATCAAGCCAAGCACGTCAAATATCCTTGCGATTGTTGAGCATTGATCCCTTTTGGTGGGTTTATGTCCACATTCCTTGACGAGTCTGATAAATGCGTTTTTGTTGAGATTAAATTCGAAGGCATCAGTTTTAGGATTCCATGCAACTCCTAAAACCTTTGTTGTGTAAGTTGATTCCTCCGCTGTCATTATCTCAATGTTCTCTTGTTTAACATTTTCTTTGTTAAGTGCTTTTAGAACTTCCAAACTATTGCTTTGGAATCCAATTAAGTCCCAATTTATAGACTTTAAAATAGCAATACATTGCGATGCTACTTCAATTGCTTTTTCAACAGTTTCCTCACTGCTGATCATGTCGTCCATGTAAGTGAAATCCTTTAATGCCCTTGCAGCTTTAGGATACTTTGATTCCCATTTTTCAGCCGTTTTATTTTTGACCATTTGTGCTACGAATGGACTGCATTTAGGACCAAACAGCATTACTTGCATTATATAAATTTGCATTGGATCATTCAAATTCTGTCTCCACAGGATGCGTTGACATTGTTGATCCACTTCACTGATGAATATTCTATGGAACATGCTTTTTACATCACCAGTGAATGCGTATTTGTTCATCCTCAATCTCATCAATGGCAGCAGCATGTCTACTAAAAGATTAGGTCCCATTAATAGCTCCTCATTCAAAGATGTTCCTTGATAACGAGCTGAGGCGTCGTACACATTGCGTGTTTTAATTGGCTGCTTATTTTGATTAACCACTAATGACATCGGTAAGTAATGGACATTAGGCCAATTTCCATTTATGTCCTTTTCTGTTGCTGGACGAACATAATTTTGTTCAATTAATTCAATAAAGTTTTTATTGTAAGCTTCCAACAACTCAGGTGTTTTCTTCAGCTTATTCTCTTGTCCAATTTGTCTTTTGTAGACCATTGGATAATTGTTTGGAAGAGAAGGGTTGTCTGAACTCCATACTAGCGGAACTTCGACTGATCCATTTGGAAGAATTTTCATTCCTTCTTCAATCCTTTGTATTGCCAACTTTTCATCTTTGGTGAGATAATCATGCGTTGGTCTTATTCCCAAGCTTTCTATCGAGCATGAGAATGTGAAGATTTTGTTCAGTTCTTCATTTGCAGCAATTTTCTCTTCAACTTGTTCTTCTGATTCACTACTTTGATGAGAGTTGACTGTATATGTTTGGTGACAACATTCCACTGCACCTCCATAAATTGTATAGCCTAACTTGCTTCGTATTGCGACGGGTTTGTTGTTTCCATCTTGTATTACTGGCTCAATTGCCTCGAAGATATGGGCGTGGGTGGATCCAATCAATATTGAGGCTACAGCATTTTCATAAGAAGCGAAAGGAACTTTCCTCAAGTAAGGGAATTGTTTCTTCAATGACTCAACGTTCAATGTTCGAGGTGGCAGAGTTAAATCTGGAACAGCATAACAATTTTCCAGTTCTATAACTTCATTTCCATGTCCAACTCCAGAAATTTTCATCTTGACTTTCACAGCTTCCACTAATTTCTTTGATGAATCTGTCCACTGTAATTCAATTGTACAAACTTCACCGTTGATTCCCAAATCATCAATCAATTCTCTTTTGACTAACGTTATTTCTGCAGCTGAATCTCCAATTGCGTAACCTAATGCGTTACTATTGCTTCCATAAAAAATTGTCTTGAACAATTTAATAGTTCGTTGCGAACTTTCAGTTACTGTACAAATTTGAGATGAAACTGCGAATGTTGTGTAAGGTTTATTAATACCTCTTGTCACAGCTGGTTCACAAGGGTAGCCTTGCACTACTTGAACTTGAGATGGAACTTGATGATGTACAATTGCTGATATATGATTATTTAAACTTGAAGTTGACGGTTGATTAGCAATTGCTGCTTGGTGTGCTTGCTCATGCTCCTCTATTATATCATTTGCTCTCGCTGCATTACTATTTGTATTATGTCGTCTTTGCTGTTTCTTAAATGGTTTATAAGAACCAACAGTTCCACGATGAAGTGAGACATGATGTTTCGCTGAGCATCTTGTATTCTTGTCGACTTTGAAACCACAGCCTGACTTAACGTCACAATCTTTAGTCATGTGACTTGATGTCAATAAACAATTCATGCATAAGTTTTTGGCTTTGATGATGTTGAACTTTGCATCCATTTTCATTTCACGGTAAGTCTTGCACTCAACCGCATAATGATTAGGCCTTGAACAAATTTCGCACCTTTTAGGTAGTTGCTTCACTTTGTTCATGTCATATCCCAAGTATTTTGCAGAATTATTATCACGGATCTCATATTTATAATCATCCGAGTAAGTAAATGAACTTTTATTCGTGTTGTTGCTAAATGATGCTGACATTACTTGATAGTCTTTGCCTTTATTCTTATTGTTGTTCTTATCATCATCGAATTTGAAGCTTCCCAACGGAAGAGTTTTTGACAAGCTATTCAGAAACTCAAATTGAACATCCAAACGTTCCATTCTTGTTATTGCTGTTGGATGCTTTTCATAGAAGAATTTATAATACAATTCCTGGTGATAAGGTTCGAGCTGACTATGAAGTTTTGATGAGATACTTGTATCAGCAATGGATATTCCAGCATAACTACATGCTGCCATAAAGTTTGCTATGCGTGTTGTAACTTCCACACATGATGCATGAGTTAATGGTTTCGATAACTTTGCATTCATTAATTTGATGCGAGCACTTTCTACGACGATGCTTGAATTACCGAAACTATCTTTTAAATAATCCATAAGTCTCTTCGATGACATATTCAAATATAAACTATCGATACGTGCGAGGGCTTGTCCCGTTAATGCTTGTCGAATATGTGACTTTATTTGATCGTCTGTATATTCTCCTTCGGTCCAATTCCTCATGACTGCTCGTTCGAATGTAAGCCATCGTTCTGGATTGCCATCGAATTTTTCAATTTTTGGCAAGTTGCGTCGTATTTCATTCAACGACAATTTATTGAGTTGCCTTAGTGTTGTCTCAATGTGATTATCACTATCACTATTATCAGGCGGATTGTTCAAAGCTATTTGAGAGCTTATATTGTTGACAGGAACTCCGATCATTGCATTAATAGTTTGCCTTGACTGTCGAATCTCGTCATCTATACGCGTAGATGCTTTGTTAGCATTCAATACAGCGTTAGAGAATGAAGTTTCTTGCATCCTCCCTGGATCTTCCACTGATTGGGTATTTCCACTGGAACTTGCTCCAGCATTACTTAAATGTAATGATGATGACTGCAACAATCCCATAATTTGTGAAATTTGATCCGTTTGTGCCAATACAAGATTCTTTAACTCCTTGTTGGACTTGCTTATCGATTTGCACTTCCGTTGTAGTTTGGTGACGTCGGTTCGTAAATTATGCGATATTACTTGACCCTTGGCATCAACATGTAATGACATATCGCCTGTCTCATCATAATCAGAACTTGACTCATCTGATGACACGTCACGAACATTCTCTTTGATGAAACTTTTTATTCGATCCTCGAATGACATCGAATATCTTTCCGAATTGACTAATGCCTGTGCTGCTGCATTCATTGGATTGAATAAACATTTTTGACACATCCATGGCAATTGTTGTTCCGTTACAGCAGCAAAGTCAGTACCAGAACAGCGTAAATGATAGATGCTATCACAAGTTATACACAGCACCATTTTCTGAAGATCCTCAAATTCCCGTTCTTGTTCTTGAACTTGGAACCATTTGCAGCTATTATCCAAAGCGCATCTTGCGTTGTCTCTTATTAAATGTATCGAAAATATATAATTGTTGACGACCTTGCTCGTCGGATGTTGTAATCGATATTGATCCTTAGCTGTTGGATCACTGATGAAGAATTGAGCTAAACTGCCTAGAGTTTCAGCACTCATTTTGTATTGTTGATGTAAAAATGACTTGATCACTTTACTGTGTTGATGTATGCCTTCTGTGTTATTTGTAACGTTAAGGACTTTATGTTATGCGTTGCTTAAACGACTTGATTAATAGCTATTTGATAGCGTTGAATAATTAAAGATGCGTCTTGATGATTGACGACTTCAAAAGCTTCCCTTCTGATGATTTTGTTGCACTTATGTGTAAAGTGACTGACTGTTGCACTTGTTTGACAAGTGATTTTAATAATTGCGCCTACGATCCGACGACTTCAATTTGTTGCACTCTCGTGACTGACTGATGCACTTCCGTGACTGACTGTTGCACTTATGGGTAAAGTGACTAACTGATGCACTTCCGTGACTGACTGTTGTTTTGCGTCTTTTGTTCGACGACTTTAAAGTTGATTAAACTTGATGCTTAAGCCTTTTGAATGGCTTAAATACACCTATTGTTTGGCGAATTTGAGGTTGAGTACTGGATGTTTGGTTGTGCCTCTTGAATGGCTTGAAATGTGCCTCTTGAATGGCTTGCTGACCAGAAAATGAATCCTCTGTAGCTTGTTTGTCACTTGCGAGACAAATGATTTTGTATGCACGAATGCACGTGGAAGAAAAAAGAAAAGAATTAGAAATTCTATTGTACTTACTACAGAGGTTACTGGATGATGATTTCTGGCCAACTGAAGTGCCTGAATGCCTTTCTGGATGTCAAACGAAGCTCAAAGTGACGTCAATTGATGAAAAATTTTAATTCACGATGACGAATTTAATTCACGAGACTTTTTCGGCGCGCAAGTGACACGAGTTTTAATAAAACTTTTTAGAAATGACACTATATCACTCAAAATGCACTGTAATTAATTTTATTTTGCCAATTGCACACAAAAAACTAAAGAAAGCACTTTTTTAAATATTTAATTAGGTTCTAGCACTCAATTTACTCAATTTTTCAGTTCACACTGAAAATTCCAAATTTTTCTTAAAAGATTGCGATTTTTCTTAAAAGATGTGATCGAGTGAGACGACTAAACAATTTCTTTTTAATTAAATTCACTTTATTTTAACTAATTAATGAACCACGATAATAAAAATGAATAAAAGAATAAAATTTTAAGAAAAATGTGCGGAAAACGTCTTTACTCGTACACGTGTTGAAGGGAAAGAAAGATTCAGGGTAAAGTTGCCTGAATATCCAGAGGCTTTGCAAAGATGCAAAGATTTGAATCGAGAATGACAGTTTAAAATGAATTATACGTTTCCGTCCACATTTGTACATATTATTTAATTAATTAATTAGCTTTAAGTATTTTAAATCAATTCATAATTATGATAAGCATGTAAATATTCTTGTACATAATATATTTAAGCTAATAATTAAGAAACTTTACTTTAATGTTTTAATTCATGAAATTGATACTGAGAACTTATTCAAATAATTCATAACTGTCGTTTACGTAACGACAGTTTTTATTTAAATTTATGACGTAATGTTTGGTTGGAACTGAGCTGTTTGGAATTGAAACTTGAATATTCGGTTTTGATTTTTAAAATTTGATAACATAACTTTAAAATTTGTATTTTAACCTTAAAGTTTGGATTTTAACCTTAAAACTTGACAACATAACCTCAAAATTTTGATTCTAACCTGAAATTTTTAACTCTAACCTCAAAATTTGACATTTTTTTTTTAAAAAAAAATGTCGGTTGACTTTATTTATGTTTTTTGATTTTTGATGTATACATCGATTTTGCTTTTTTTTTTATTTTAAGAGACCTAGCCGTAGCTATTACAACTTAATTTATGCATTAATTTACAATATATGTGATTTTCTATCCGTAAAGAATAGAGTTTGTTTTGCTTTTTGAAACAACTACTTCAGAGCAAATTGTTTCGTAACTCTGCACATTGCATGACCCAGGGTATATCAATACAATGTACCTAACCACAATTTGTGTGCTGACATCACACAAACCGAGTAATGTGGCTAGAACAGTGAAAAAGCACCCAAATCCGACTAGACATTCCCTGGGATCGAACCCGGGATCGCTGGTGTAGGAGGCCAACACGCTAACCACTACGCCACAGCTGCTTCAAAATTTGACAACATAATCTAAAAAATTTTGATTTTAACCTCAAAATTTGTATTTTAACTTAAAATTTTGACAACTTTAACTCAAATTATGGCAAAATTGCCTTAAAATTTGGATTATAACCTCAAAAATTGACAAAATAACCTAAAGTTTGAATTTTAACCTAAAAAATTGACAACATAACCTCAAATTTTGACAAAATTACCTTAAAATTTGGATTCTAACCTAAAATTTTTAATTCAAATTTCAAAATTTCGTCTCTAACCTCAAAATTTGACAACATAACCTAAAAACTTTGATTTTAACCTCAAAATTTGGATTTTAACTTAAAATTTTGACACCTTTACCTCAAATTATGACAAAATTGCCTTAAAATTTGGATTATAACCTCAAAAATTGACAAAATAACCTCAAAATATTGATTCTAACCACAAAAATTGACAAAATAACCTAATTTTTTTTTACAAAATTTGGATTTTAACCTAAAAATTTTAATTCTAAATTTCAAAATTTCGCTTCTTTTCTCAAAAATCGATAACATGACCTCAACTTTTAAATTCTAACCTCAAAACTTCTGAATTTGACCTCAAAATTATTCATAAATTACAAAACATTCCACAAAAAAATCCTCCAGTAATCAAATTCTCACTTTAATCAATAAACAAACCAGAAATATCTTCTGTTTGCTCATCTCTTTAACCCATTCAGTCAAAAATTCCATCAAATAATCTCCTCTAAAAGCCAATAAAGAGTATTTCAAGTAAAAAACCAGAATTAATTCTGAAGAATCTTCACAAATTTAAAAATCAAACACTAAACCAGACGATGACGAAAGCGAGCAACAACAAAACGACATCAATAAAAAAAAATTCTCGATTTATTTACATAAAAAAATTGTTCAACAGGTTCAGTTAAAAAAAGTAATAAAGCAGCAAAATTGTTGTTTTTGTCGCAAATTTCAATGACCATCAACTTGATATGCAATGAGGAAAAAATGGAATGAATGAGGCAAAATGGAATGCAAAAATATTTAAATTGCTTGTTATTGTCGTGAGCATGCAATGATGATGGGTGATTAATGAGGAAATGAATGTGAATAAGAGGATGATTCTTGGAATTTTTGGTATTTTTTGTGAGGTTACACTGAACACTTTGGGGTTAAAGGATTAAATTTTGAGGTTACACTCAAAATTTTGAGGTTATTTTGTTCAATTTTGAGGTTAAAATCATAACTTTAAGGTAAAGTTATCAAATTTTGAGGTTAGAATCTTAATTTTGAGGTTATGTTGTCAAATTTCATAGTTAGAGACAACAAACATTTTGTTGACATTCAACAACCACTCAACACACCTCACCACAACACATCAACTAATTCTCACATTTTCTTCTTGTTCCCAATCATCTTTTCAAACATCAAAATTCAATCCAAGCCCATCAGCATCTCCACAATCAATAAAAAAAAGTAATAATGAAACTCACAACAAGAAATCATCATAAAAATTACTTAATAGCATTAACTTCACTTCACGCCGCGTGTTTATAGCAAAAAGCACAAAAATTATTTATGACTTAAGATGTTAGATGCTAGATGATGATGATGTCACAAGTTTGTGTATTGTAGCGTGCTGAATATTCATCAATGACCTGCTGATGTGCTCATTAAATGTCCATGATTCATGATTCATTATTTATTGATTACCGAGGTAATGTTTTAATGTCTGAGGGCACAAGATTTATGATTTAGTGCAAAATTGTTGGAGTTGAAGTTTGAGGTTAGATGAGGAATGACTTGGTGGATTTTATTGATGTGGCTTTTTAAGATTTGTGAATATTAACCAATAGTTCACTCAAATTTACTATTTTGAATAGAATTCTTCTACTTTTCTGTTCATTAATTGCATTATTTTAGACAAAAAAATAATTTTTTGAAATTTCATATATTGAACCAAACCCCCCCCCCCCCAAAAAAAAATAAACTTGAGCCGATTAAGTTACATAATTTAAATATTTTGACAACTGAGAGAGTTATTCGTGACTAATCCTAACAACGGTGGATGGACTTGACGGTGAAATGGCATCAGTGGCCTAAATGGTAGATCGTTGGCCTTACGTGCCAAAGGTCCTGGGTTCAATCCCAGGTCAGGTCTAATTTTCGAAGCTCTTTTTCCATTTCACCGTTCTAGTTATGAAGCTCGGTTCGTGTGTTGGGTGCAGTTTTGAGGTCTTTGGTACATAATGTGTCTCCATTGCTAGGTATACAAGGATATACTAGTATTTGGATGATTTCTTAGTAGCATCTTACGCACACGAATTGTAACTAGGTACATTGCAGGGTACATCAGGTCGTATGACGTACTCGTGTCCTTGCAATGTGCAGAGCTTGCAAGTGGTTCGGATTCCACTATAAACTGTAGGTCTAAAGGGTGTGGTACAATAGATTTCTATAATCGCAGTGCCTCCAGCTTTAAGCTGGGCCCTTCACGCATTATTATTATTAATCCTAACAACAGGTCGAGCAATTCCAACCAAATCAGCAATTTTTACCCCAATACACCCACTTAATGCCTGATTCTAACTAAATACTATTAACAACTCATCAAATGTCAAATCAGAATAAATTAAAAGAAATATGATATTCACACTTATTCCTTATAAAATCTGCAAAGAAATAATAATAATAAACTTAAAGACAATTGAAATACGTAGGTGGAAAACTTGAAAAAGTACTTTCGATGAGGATTTGTTAAGTCTTTCAGTATAAAAAGTGTGGGGAGCTATTAAATAATTTATTAATTTTTTTTATATTTATTAATATTTTTTGAAGGTTTATTGACTTTTAGGATGATTATTATTGTTCCAAGTCATCAAATTTTCAAAAAAATAATAATTTTAAATCAAATAAAAAATTTTTAACAAAAAACTTCATTCAACCTAAAAAAAATCCACCTTAACTGTAATTAATCAACATGACCTTTCAGGAATTCCAGTGTATCATGTTCAAATCTAAGAAGAAAAAAAAATCTCTCAAATCAAATTATTCTCAAATCACCTTTAATGACCTTGTGGCTGAAACCCGTGAATCATTAAAATGCATGACAGAACAAATAATAAAAAAGTCCGTCAGAAAAAAATTCTCAACAGCTTGCAAGTCTGAATTTAGCTGATCGTAAATAATGAAATTTATTTTGTTCCCATTTAATATTTGAAATTGTGATTTCATTGATGAAAAAATAATGATAATGAAAATGTCATCAAGATGTGGGAAAAATTACAAATAAATGGGAAATTTGTAGTAGGAAATGGATGTGGAGCTTAGATTGATAATTACATGCTGATTTGAATTTTTGATATTTATTTTTAAAAAGTAAAAAATTAAATTAAAAGTTTTTTAAAAATTAAATTCAATTTTTTAAAATTAAGTTCAATTTTTTAAAATTAAATTCAATTTTTTAAAATTAAATTCAATTTTTTAAAATTCAATTCAATTTTTTAAAATTCAATTCAATTTTTTAAAAATTAAATTCAATTTTTTAAAAATTAAATTCAATTTTTTAAAAATTAAATTCAATTTTTTAAAAATTCAATTCAATTTTTTTAAACTAAATTCAATTTTTTTAAATTAAATTCAATTTTTTTAAAGTTAAATTCAATTTTTTTAAAGTTAAATTCAATTTTTTTAAAATTAAATTTAATTTTTTTAAAATTCAATTCAATTTTTTTAAAATTAAATTCAATTTTTTTAAAATTAAATTCAATTTTTTTTAAACTAAATTCAATTTTTTTAAATTAAATTCAATTTTTTTAAAGTTAAATTCAATTTTTTTAAAACTAAATTCAATTTTTTTAAAATTCAATTTAATTTTTTAAAAATTCAATTCAATTTTTTTAAAATTAAATTCAACTTTTTTAAAACTAAATTCAATTTTTTAGAAATTCAATTCAATTTTTTTAAAACTAAATTCAATTTTTTTAAATTTAAATTCAATTTTTTTAAAGTTAAATTCAATTTTTTTAAAATTAAATTCAATTTTTTTAAAATTCAATTCAATTTTTTAAAATGTTTAATTAAAACTCTTTTAGTTTTGAATTTTAACAAACACATCAACTTCAAAATAATTATTAAATTAAGAAAATTTAAAAATTTCCTTTTAATTTCCAACTTTAGTAAAAAGAAAGCAAAAAAATTCGCAAATAAAAATGTTAAAAATCTCCAACAACATAAAAAAAAATCAACAAATAATTCACGACTATTAAATCATTCATTTAAGCAAAACATCGGCATCAGTTCCCAAACAGGCACGAATGCCTCAAACAATGTTATTAAGCTAAAGCACTTAGATGAATCGGAAATCATTGAGGCGTTTGATGTTGGATGTAATCGTTACTAGTAACTTACTAGCTTTATTACAAACAATTGAAAATGAAATAACAGAAAAATAAACGTAATCGAGTAGCGGATAAAATTGAACTTGAGGCCATGCGAACTTGAACTTTTTTCATTTAAATTGAAGTTTTTGTGAATAAAAATATTTTTTGGTCATTTTGAGGACATTTTTTAATTGCTTAATTATTTTAAATGGATTTTATTGTTTACTATAATAAACAATTAAAAAATTACTTATTCTTTTATAATTTATATTTTAATATTTTTTTAAAATTAAGTTTTTAAAAAAGTAAAACTATTTTATTTTTCTAATTTTAAATTTCATTATTTTTTAATTAATTGTTTAAAAAACTCACAAATTTGTAAAATTTAAAACTTAAAAATGAAACTAATAATAATATTTTTCAATTTCAAGTAAAAAAACAATTGTTTAAAAAAGCCTTTAATTATATAATTTTTATTCATTATAGTTCCACATTCCGACCTTCGAATCAGTTGATCTGATTGTCAGCAAAACTGATTTTAAATTGAAATTTTGTGCATGTCCAAAAACAGATAAAATTTTAACAATTGGACGCTTGAATTTAAATAAAAAATAAATTTATGTGCATTGAAAAATAAAATTTAATTAAATTGAAATGATTTTAATAGAAAAATATGCTTTTTGTGGCTAGATTGAGGCACGAGCTAAAAATCTTATTATTGAAATAAAAAAAAATTATTTGTGAAAAATGAGGACAAATTAAAATAAAAGTAAAGCTTTTGAAATTCTAGAAAATTCGCTGTGTTAAATGAGTCACAAAATTGTGTGAATTTCACACTCGATTAGTTTCGTTAATTTATTTTCGTTCGAGGGGGAAGGGGAGGTGCTTTACCCCAGGCGATGCACCTGACACTTCACAACATTGTATTTTCGAAAAAATTATTAAAACACTTAATAAATAAATCTGTATCGACATCATTTTTCTACGTTTTCTGTAACTTTTTTTGTATTTTGTTAACATTCACTTATTACACAGGCATTCATGCACGCCTGTTGAGATGATTTACAAAATAATTCAAGAGAAAAAATAAATAAATCGTTCGTCAGTGAATTGGAAATAATTTAATTCAATGGAATTTGGTGATGCTTGTTTGTGGAATTCAGAGGGGTTTATTTAAATCTATAACTAAATCAAAAATAAATAGTTTAATATTTTTAATTATATTCATTATTTAGCTTTAAAAAAATGAAATTATCCATTTTTTTAAATTTTTAATTTTTTTTTTTAAAATTTCAATTTTTTAAAATTCTTCAATTTTTAAAAATTTCATTTTTTTAAAATTTCAATTTTTTTTTAAATTATCAATTTTTTTTAAAATTATCAATTTTTTTAAAAATTTCAATTTTTTTAAAATTTTCAATTTTTTTAAAATTTTCAATTTTTTTAAAATTTTCAATGTTTTTTAAAATTTTCAATGTTTTTTAAAATTTTCAATTTTTTTTAAATTTCCAATTTCAATTATCTTTTTTTTTTAAAAAAAAACGTTATTTTTATTTTTGCTTTTCAGTATTTCAATACAATTTTTAAGAGATCTAGCAACAGCTATTACAACTTAATTATGGATTTATAAATGAAAATTTATTGTTTGTTTTTGATGTGAAGAACATCCAGATGAGACTTGTGTTTGTTTTATGCTTTTTGTCATTTATGACGATTGATTTCCATTTACCTAGCCACAACTTGTGTGCAGACATCACACAAACCGAGTTGATATGGCTAGAACAGTGAAAAAGCACCCAAATCCGACTAGACATTCCCTGGGATCGAACCCGGGTCATTAGAGCCGAAGTCCGACACTCTAACCACTACGCCACAGCTGCTTTTCCACTGCTATTTCAATTATCAGTTATTTAACTAAGTCCTAGAATTTCACCAAACCATCACAATTCCATCAAATTCTGTGATAAAAAAGTCCTCATCGAGAGTTCAATACCTTTTATCAATAAAACTCGACCTTCAAATGCATTAAGTCGACATTTTTCAACACTCGAGTCATTATCGATGATTTCACAATCGAATAAACATTTCATCGTAAATTAATAAAGGAATTTAAATCTACAAGTTTTTTATCGACAATATCAAGCATGATAAAAACAATTCTTGTCTCGTCGGTTGACACATAAAGATTACAAAACTTTTTTGATTGTTTAGTAAACAGAAAAATATTTTTCAAGTATCAATAAAAAATGACATAAAAATTTATGCAATTAAAATTCTTGAAGTTGAGGTATTTGGGGGGGGGGGAGCAGGGGTGTCAATTGTATCCCGGCACCAACTTAGTATCTCCGTGCATCTTACATGACCAACTCAAATGCCTGCCTAAAGCTTCATAACCAACGACATAAAAAAATTAACATAAAATTATAGCAAAATGATTAAAAAGAAATAAAAATTTCCATTAACTTTCGTTTTTAGCATAACATTTTGGCACTTCCGAAATAAAACTATTAATTTCCTTTTGCAGCACTTAAGTCACAATAAATTAATTTCACAGAATCATTTCCAATTTTTCCCATAAATCAATCATTTTATAAAACCAACTAATGAGCCTGATTTTAGCTCTAATTTGACAGGAAATTGCACAATTTTGAATGAAAAAAATGATTTTTTTAATAACGTGATATAAAAAAAGTAAATGTCATGTTGATTGTCGAGGAAAAAAATTCTTTTTAAATGAAAATGAAATTTGACAATGACACAAATATTTTTAATATTCTGAATTTGTAGAACCTTAATTTTGTTTGACATTGACTGGAAAATGAGGTTGAATTATGTTTTTGATATGATAAGTTGATGGCTGTGTTATTATTATCGAATGCAGGGGCGTAGCCAGGGGGGGGCCACTGGGGGCCCGGGCCCCCAGTCTGGAAATCAAAAACTCATACAAAAAAAATTTGATAAGAAATTTTTTTCAAAATTTTATGATATTTTTTGTCGGCCTCGCTTCGCTCGGCCGTATTATTTACTACTACAATAATATTTAATATGATTATCTAAAAATTGAGTTATTAACATCAAAAAAATTTTTTGGGCCCCCCCCTCAAAAAAATTTCTGGCTACGCCCCTGATCGAATGATTAGATAATTTGTTGTCTATGGAAAATTTAAAAAAATGCTAAATTTCTAATTTATTAAGCAATGAAAATTAATTTTTGAAAATTTCAAAAAAGAAATAAAAAAACGATTTTTAAAATCATTTGAAAATTAAAAAAAAATAATTTTAGTTTTTGTTTCAAAAATTTCAATTTTTTTATAATTTATAATTTTCAAAATTTTATATTTTTTTAACTTTAAATTTTTTTAACATTTTATATTTTTTAAAAAAAAATTAATTTTTTAAAATTTAAATTTCTTAAAAAAAATTTATTTTTTAAAATTTAAATTTTTTTTAAAAAAACTTATTTTTTAAAATTTTTAAAAAAATTATATTTTTTTGAAACATGAAAAAGGAAAAAAATAAAAAATATTCATATATAATGTCAAAACCAGGAATTTCTACCTTTATAACTCATCAGTCATTTGACGGACATCATTAATGAGCCAACCCATATCCGAAAATTCCCATCAAATGACCTTCACATTCTTCTAATTTACACCTCACATGTGCAATTACCCAAAAAACTATGTTCAAATCTAAAATGAATTATTAATTTATTCCCCATTCATTCTTTACCCCGAAACGTTCATGACGAATTCATTAAAAAAATCCAACTTTTTATCTATACAACAAACTTAATTGCGCTAAACGGAATGATAATTTGTGCTATAAATAAACAGCAACATCACCACGGAAATATTTTTATTCCACGGAACATTTTTTGTTGCTTGTCGAACAATTTCATTTTGCTGGAAGTGAAAAGAAGAAGAAAATTAACAGAACTGACACAAAAACAGCTGCTTGACCAATTTTCATACCTTTTCTTCTTGCCGCAGCTTTGAGCTCGTGCGCAGACAAATTGTGTGGAAAATTAAAGTTGAAAATGGATTTAAAATGAACTGAGTTATCGATAAGAATTTGAAATTAGGTTTTGACATGTTTTTACAAGGTTTTTCAGGCTTGCATCAAGGGAAATCTTACAGGGATGAAAAGTATAATCCAGGGTGTAATCAACTTTGAATTTTAAATTTTTTAAATAAAATTAAATTTTATAATAAATTATTTTTTTTAGAGAACCACAAGACAAAACAGTTTGACTACCCCTACAATATTGACTAAATTTCCTCAATTTCACTCTATTCCTCCTCAGTGCAATCCATGTGACTCAAGCTTATGTGGACCAAACGCAGTCATAGAAAATTGTACACAAATTGAAGACATGTTTCGGTTAAAATGTTCCTGCTTCCAAAACAGCACTGGATATCCAAAAAATTGTGACAAGTATCAATCAAATGATGATCTGTGCATGAAATTTAAATATTGCGCTGAAGATGGCAGTTCGTCTGTCCATCTGAGTCCAACTAGAGTCCATGAGCATCGTTTGAGCACCAATGCCTTAGGTAGATATCTCAAGTATCCACTTTTGCAAAATAAATTCAAAAACAATTCCAAATCTACTCAAACCAAGCATTTCACACTTAACTGATCATTCTACCCGCCCATAATCAATAAATCTTTAAAAAAATTCACGCTTCTGTTTTAAATTACTCAGTTCTTTATGAGCATTGCTAAGCATTGTTGTTGTTTTTTGGGTTAATTGACCTCAGGCTCGACTGTTTTGTGAATATTGGCAGCTGCGTGTATTGTAGACGGGTTTGGCAATTTTTGTCATTTTTTGGAATTGAGCAATTATTTTTTAGATTTCTAGTCAGCGATTATGTCATTTTAGATTTATTCACAGCCGTTATGAGTGTTTGTTTGTTTTTAGAGGGAAATAAAATGATATTAATTGATATGGAATAGAATAATTGGAGTGTGAGGAACAAATGATTCATGAAAGGGGTAAATTAACTAAATTCCGGATACAAGCTGACCCAAGAAGTTTCCAATTCCTCAAGTTTTATCCTACAAATGCCCCACAAACCCATGACATCATCGCCTTATCAAAGAAATGATCCAGAAACTTCTCCAATGCCTTAAAACAATATATTGTCTCAAAATTATTTCATTTTATTATTATTACACCTTTATAGCACAGCACACTATCGTATCATATTAGATTGCAGTACACAATGTCTGTTTTGAGACTTTGCGATGATGAAATAATCATCAGTTTACACGTAAGTCTTCTTCGAAATTTTTTCACATGTGTGTTCGATCTTATGAATTAGTAATTCACAGCTCTATTAATATCCTATTGTATAATGACTCAATTGAAATTTATTGTTCATTACGATGAATTTGAGATTGAATTTTGGAAGAGAATGTTTGAGAACAATAAACTGAAAATTGCTTGTTCGATGACGCATTGTGATAATAAATTGTTTTTTGAAAAATAATTGAAATTTATCAAATAAATTTAAAAATTGATTTCTGGTCCAAGAACTACGACAAAAGTTAAAGTTCTGTCCACAGACAACTCAGAAGGTACACAATTCAAAGAAACACAGGATTTTTGTTGAAAAAAGGACAGACCGGAAACAAAAGTTCATGTATACTGCCTTGTTACAATTGCAGGGAGTTAGGACCCCAATAGCATAGAAAGGAGCCACTGTAACAGACGCTGTTTCAAATACAATTAAAAAAGTCAAAGCATTCTAACTAGGTCATGGACCATGGGTATACCCAGAGAGGGGGTTGGATTTTAAGACTCAAAATAAAAGGAACTTATTTGAAAAACTAATGATTTTATCAAATTGACTAAATAACTATAAATCCAACAAAACTTTCAAAACTCCAGACCCTTCTCTGGGTACCGCCATGCCATGAACAGGATAATAAGAGAAACATTTTAAAGAGAAAATTCATTCAAATTATCAGATTCAGTTTGTGATCGGTTGAGGCTCATTCTTTATCTTTCAATGAAGAAACTCTATATATCCCCTTTTTTATTCATATAAAATATAGATTCTAAAGTTCACTTTACTCACGTTTTTATATTTTATTGTGCTTAATGTCAAAAAATTTCTTTGCTGATTTTGATTTATTCTAAAAGATTCTGCATACTTTGAAGTCTTGAAGATGTTAAAGCTGCCGACTTCACTTCTACACCTTACAGATCCACTTTGCTTCTCTTATAATTTTATTTCAAACCTTGCCAATTTTTAACACAGAACCACTTTAACTTGAGTTGATGCTATTTTTGAAAGCTATTCACAATTTCATGTCACAAAATGAGGAACAAAAGCCAACTTTTTAATTTTGTCATCACAAAAAAAAGTTCCCATTAACATTTAACATCCACGTGATTTTTCAATTTACAATCTCTCTCTCTGTGTCACCTTACAACATTTTCTCAGCAATGCTAATTACATTTGATATCGGCGATCGCATCTTTTCGCTAATGACTACAATGCTGCTGATTTTGCTTCTGACGATCATCACTTGACATTTTGCTGAAATTATTCATAATTGATGGTGTGACGCGAGTTGATTTGCATGTGTTGTTGAGAAAAAAATCATTGGAATGAAGACTGAATGTCGGCTTTGAATGAACTCTTGATTAAAGTCATGTGATGTAAAAATTTAATTTGATGAATATTGTTGCGAATTGTTGAAGTGCCTAAGATGATGTGAGGAAGATTTGTGGTGTTAATTGATTGATGGCTGGTTGATTGAATATTTTTGGAGATTTTCATGATTTTTTGAATTTAAAAAATATTTTTTTCATAACATAACCTCAAAATTTTGAAAATTTTATATATTAATTAATATAGCACTAGAATATTTAAATAACTAATATGTGATGCTTAACTGTTCATTTTAAACATAAAAACAATAAATTTAAAAATTCTAAAAATATAATAAAGTTGAAAAGAGGGTTGATGTCTGTAATCAGGTCAAAATCAAACTCTACTTGTGACCAGTCATCCTGTCCAACAACCCAAAATTTTGAAACCTAACCTAACTTTTATCATTTAATATTCCTAATTTTTGAATAACTTTCATTATTATTTTTTAAATTTCTTCTTACAAACTTATAACAATTTTAACTTCACTTTCTTTCTTCATAACCTCCAACTTCCCACCAAAAACAGTACACACATGTTTACATCTTCTGAATAATTTCGTACTTCTTCCTCACATCAATGCCTTCACTTTTTGGATCAGGTCGCTTCTTGTTCTTCAATTGTGCCCTCATTTCGGCAACACTCATCGACAAATTCAACTTTGATGCCGGTGTCGTTTTCTCAACATTGCCGTTGCCATTTCCATTCGAAATTTCCAATTTTGCAATGTCGAGTTCATTGTCTGCCGTCTGTGCCGCTCCATTTCCATTCATTTCCTCTTGCTTGATTTCTTCTTTAATCATTTTTTCAGAATCGGCATTGCCATTGATATTCGTCATGATGGTTCCGTTGCTGCTGCCATTATTATTTTGGTGATCAGCTTCGGCTGCTTTCATTTCAGCTTCTTTCTTGATCTTTTCGATTAATGCCATTTGTTGATGATTGTGAATGTCAGCTTTAGGGTCGATGACCAACAGTTTTGTTTGATTTGGAATTACTTTGATGCGTTCGACGACTTGCTTGTGTGTTTCACTGTTGATGCTTTGACCATTGACTTCTAGGATGCGATCACCTTGACGGAGGCCAGATGATTCGGCTGGTGAATGTTCGTCGACTTTTCCAATGTACTGGCCGGGTTTACCCTTTTCGGCGTGGAGATTGAAGCCGTAGCCATCAAAGTCAGCACGTTTTTCGACGACACAGAGACGGGGTTCAAAGAGGGTATGTTGTGACATTTTTATTATTTTTTTACTGTAATGTTAATTTGTAGATCGTTTTTATTTTTTACTTTTGATTTGTGGTTTTATTGTTTTTTATGACTTTTCTTTAGGTTTCTACACAAGGTTAAATTATAGTGGTTATACAACTGTTGTATTTAAATACTGTTATGATTTTTTACACTCCTAACTATTTCAGAAGCTTTGAAGATATCCTTTGAAGAATTACTTTCTGAAATTGAGATTTTTTGAAATTTAGTGTAACACTTAATTATACCGGAATTTATATATTATTGATTTAAATGTTTAATTTCACTCTTGTTGGAATTTTGAAAATTTTGAGAAATTTAAAAATGAACAAAAAATCAAAAACTATAAAAATTTAAAATAAAAAAAATTAAAATTTAAATTAATGTTAAAATTTTAATAATTCAAATATAATTCAAGTTTTATAAAATTTCAACTTTTTTTTATAAATTTGTAATAATTTTAACATCTTTTTAAAAAATTATGTTTCTTTAAAAAATGTTTTTTTAAATTATGTTTTTTAAAAATATATATTTTTTTAAAAAAAATTAATAATTTTGAAGAAATTAATTATTTTATTTTGAATTTCATTTTAGATTTTTGATTTTTTATGTCTAATTATTGAAATTCTTCACTAAATAATTTTTGAAAAATTCCACTTTCGCTTATATTTCAATCACAAGTTAACATTTCTTTCTATTTTACTTCCAACAACTTCACTTGATTTTATTTATTATTATTATTATTATTATCATATTTATTATTATGTTCTTCTCTTTATTCTTTTTTGCGTTGTGAATTTTTATTTTTCTTATTTAATTTCATTCGCTTCCCAATTGTCTCTCTTTTCACTCTCATTTAATAACATATTTTATGATGCGATTCTTTCTTTTACTCTTGCATTAAAAAATATGAAACGAGAATAAAAAGAAGCAAAAAAAATTCACTTTCAGTTAACGAAAACGAGATGAAAATAACACAAAAGATCTCGATGCGCGTCCGAATGAGGAAAGTTGGATAATTTTGCTGTAGTAAATTATAGGTTTTGCGTAGTTATGATTTTTGATTTGATTGCTGGTTAATTTTGATGGAATTTTTATTGGTAACTGATAGCTTTTTGGCATTATTGATGAAGAGAGTAAGCAAGTTGTGGAGATTGAGTGAATATTTAGATAATTATGGGGTTTAATTTAACTGATGAGAGTGGAATAAAATATGAATTAGTAAATATAGAGTATGGTTGAACATTAAATGAGTAACTGATATGATATTCAGAATTGTTGTGGTTTTAATGAGTATCAAGTGACTCTGGCCTCGGTTTCTCGGATTTACCCTATACCTCGGGGGTATACCCTAGCATATACCCTGGGGTATACGAGAAACCAGGCCTGGGACATAATATAGATTGGGGGTCCAAAGGGATACTTCTTTCAAGATTGAAATTGATATAGGAAAAAAATTCGGACATCTTCAAAAATTTAAAACTTATAAGAAACCATGACCCCCTTAAGAGACCACACCAACCCTGGAAAGGTTGGTGTCTGAGCGGAAAATCTTAAAATTTCCGTCTAAAAATATAAAAATTCCTCAAACTAATCCAATAATTCTATCAAATTCCATCGATTTTCATAAAATTGCCTCCAATTCATTAGCATAACATTAACAAAAAGGTAAAAAAATTCCATCTACAGTCGTTAAATTCTTCCACAAATAACACTACATTTTCATATTAAAAATCCCGTAAATTATGTTAATAAAAAAATTTCATCTTTTCTCAAAAAATATTCCATTGCCAACCGAATGTCCACATAAAATTATTCATTCAACTTATTAATCTTCACATGCCAATCACAAAAACTATATTTATTCGTCTATAAAAATTCCATCGAATGCAGCGCCAATACCAAAAGAAAAAGTTTATCGACACATGTAAAAAATCCACTTTCCATACACGCCGCGATCTTGTCGTCCACAAAAAAAAATCTTTTTTTTTAATTCCTTACTTCTTGTGCTGTGAAAGCGAAAACAACCTCGGACTGAGAAACAAAACAAAATTGAGGAAAAATTCCTGTCAGTAGAAATTTTTTTCGGGTGTCTTTTTGAACTTTACGCGCTCGATGCTGAATCAATACTGACTGAAATGTGGCAAAATTTGATGTTCGAGTTGATTGTTGGATGCTGAATGTTTTTTTTGGAGGGTAAAACAATCAGGTGAGATGTTTAGTGTGATCAGAAGGGAATGTTTTGTGGTTGTATTGAGGACTGATCGATGAAATGACTTTGAGTATTTTTCTATTGAATTGTTCAGAAAAGAATGAATTTTAAAGATTTTTGAATACAAGTCTCAAAAATTTAGATTTTTTTGGACTATTAGCTCAATTTCAATAAGATCCTTAAATGAAACTTAATTCAATGTCCAACAAAACATGAAAATACAAAAAAATTATCAACAATTGATGACGTCGGCAAGCAATGGTCAAGCAATAACAAAGCAACGAAGGCAAAGTCCCACAAATACACTTAAATTTTGTTATTTTTTTCTTCTTGTCTTCAATTTTTCTGCTGCTTTTGCTCTTAATCTGTTTTTGTTCAAGGAACAATATTTTTTTATTTGATGGAAACTTTTGTTATTGCATCTTGTGACTTGGTAAAATGACTCAGTGACGTCAGGAAGGCAGCCTAGACGGGGGTCCTGACTTTTTTCATCGTACTTTTTTATTTTTTAGATTCAACACAATTTTCAATCTAAAATGTATAACCAGGCATTAATGGACCCTAGTGCCACGACATTCTAGTGCTTTCTTTCCTAAAATTTGCACCATTTGATCCAGCTGCGTGACTTGTTCTTTTTTAACAATTGGTACTAGAAAATGAAGCTTACAGTCTTTAATTTTGAGCTTAGGGCAGGATGTGATTAAGCAGGCGCTAAGCAAAGGTTCAAGTCACCTCAAAACCTAGCTTTAAAATTACCAACCTTGCCCTACTCTACCAAAAAAACTGATCAATTCAGCACAACCATTGAAATCGTTCAATTGACCCAAAAAAATTGACATCAACAATTAAATTGAAGCTTTACAAAAATACAAAAGTAAACCACATAACTCTTAAAATTACAAAATACCAATTATTTAACCACAAACTTCCTCAAATCTCTAACAAAATATCAATAATCACCCCATTACCTCATCCATATTCATACCAAAAAATTTAATTTTATTCACACATTTTCACAAGCATTAAGCAGGCAGTGTAATAAGCATATTACAGCAATAATCCATTAACAATCAATAAAAAAATATTTTTTACATAATTGACGACAGAAAAGAAAAGAAAAAAAGTCAGCATGAAGTAAATCGTCATTGCCAAATTTTTAAGCGCACTTGATGATTGTTTGTAAATCGATTTTTTCAATGCCATTGCTGCACGTTGCACCTGTAGTGGTGAATGTGATTTGTACAACAATAGTAAAGACAGGCATAAAAATTGCCGGTTGCCAACATCAACAATCTCGATTATCTTCTCGTCTTACAAGTGTTCACATTTCTTGTTCTTCTGTCTTCATCTTCTTCGGATTTACAGCATGACTTTCAGTCACGTCGCATCTTTTTTTTTTGTTGTTGCTTCTGTTGTTGTTGTTTTCTTCTTTTGATGTTTTTATTTTGGATTATTGGACAGGTTTTTTGTTGAAGTATTATTTTGAGGGATTATCTGTCAGTTTTGTCACTATCTACGTCTTTCCTTGTGTCCTTGTTTCCTTGTTTCCATTTGTCCTTCTGTCCATCTTTCTGTTTGTTTGTTTGTTCGCCCATCAGTGAAACAGCATAAAAAGTAACTCAAAATAGTCCCAATTTAAAATCGACCGATAAAAACTTACTCAATGTTTGAACGAATGTTCAATCTGACTCAAAAAACATTGAAAAACATTAAAGAACAAAAAAAATCTCTTTTTATTTTAGACTTCTTAATGCATTTTTGAAGAAAATTAAAAGACAGTGGTCATTCCTATCATTATATCATATCTAAAGCAGTGGAAAAGCAGCTGTGGCGTAGTAGTTAGCGTGTTGGCCTCCTACACCAGCGATCCTGGGTTCGATCCCAGGGAATGTCTAGTCGGATTTGGGTGCTTTTTCACTGTTCTAGCCACATTACTCAGTTTGTGTGATGTCAGCACACAAATTGTGGTTAGATACATTGTATTGATATACCCTGGGTCATGCAATGTGCAGAGTTACGAAACAATTTGCTCTGAAGTAGTTGTTTCAAAAAGCAAAACAAACTCTATTCTTTACGGATAGAAAATCAAATAATGCAATAATGAAGAATGTAATAGCTACGGCTAGGTCTCTTAAATAAAAAAAAAGCAAAATCGATGTATACATCAAAAATCAAAAAACATAAATAAAGTCAACCGACATTTTTTTTTAAAAATAATAAGCATATAAATCAGAAAACATTGGCCAACCATCGACTAGCTTTATATCGATCAAAATTCACCTTCATAAAAAACTGATAATTTGCTATCTTATCAACATCAAAAAAAACATAAAAATGTTTACAATATATAAATTGTATTGACATTGTTGGATATGATGTTGTTCAATTATTATGTTTAGGATTTTAAGGGGGAAGGGGGTTTGAGATAGAGTAATAACAACCCAAAAAACAGGTCATGAAAAGTCAATTTGGACCAGCTTAGTGTACATTTTCCACTTTTGAGATTTCAAAACCCCCCCTCAAAAAATTCCTGGATACGCCCCTGGGTGGGTCTAAAAGTATTTGACACCTCCATATAGAAGCATTTTTTTGTATGAAAATAGAGAAGGGATGGTCTGAAAATCCCATTTTTTGATGAATGACATAATGGATCGTTCGGATATTACGTAAGGGGAAGGGGGGGGGGGGTCAAAGCTCTGTTACACCTTATAATAATTTCTTCCAATTTGCTCACAAAATTTGTTACGGAGAGGGTGAAGGAACCAGAATGGCCATTTTTAGCGTTACGTAATATCCGAATGAGCCCCAAGTGAATAACGACCAAACTTCCGTGACAGAATAATTTTGTGAAATTTTCTAAAGCCTCAAAGAAGCTATTAAAAATGTAGTGCAGTTTGAAAATTACAATGAAACTGTAGCCACAGAAATTAAAATTATCTGTAAAAAATCAATAATTCATGCTGGTTTCTTGGGTTTGCTGCCATTTAAATAAGAAGGATTTAATGAACTTTCTTTAATTATTTCAAAGTGTTAGCTTAGTGATTATTAAATACTTCTTTCTTGCATGATAATAAAAATGGGGAAAAATTAAAAAATATCCATTTTCATAAACCTCATAGTCAATAAAATCAAAAATGATATCAAAGCAGTTCCTAATCCTTTCCATCATTGCATACACAATCATCATAATCATCAAATTTTTTTGGAACCGCCGTCGCCTTTATAAATTAGCAAGTAAAATTCCAGGCCACAATGGACTTCCAATCCTCGGAATTCTACCAAAATACCTGAATATAGACAAAAAAGATTTTTTCACCTCAACATTCAAAATGATGGAACCAAATTCAACCTTAACAAAAATTTGGGTTGGACATAAATTGATGATTTTAACTGAAGATGCTGATGTAATTCATACAGTCTTCAACTCACCAAACTGCATCAATAAACCAGAAATATTTTATCATGCACTAACTGTCACAAATGGATTACTTCCATTATCTGGTGATCGATATCACAAACATAGACGAATCCTTAACAAATCATTCATGCTGAGCACATTGCAGAAGATTCAGCCAATAATTGATGACAAGTGCAAGAGAATGGTGAAAAAATTGGAAGGAAATCTGAACGTCGAATTGGATATAATGGAATTTGTTGGTGTTTGTGCATTGGAGTCATTTGGAGAAGCACAATGTGGATATTCATCGGATCTGTATGGATTTGAGGGGCTTAAAGTTATTAAAGAGTAGGTTTTGTGTTATATTTAGTAAACTTGACCTTTGTTTGATCATAAGGAGTCTTAGTTGACCCAAAAGAACCTCGATCTACCCTAAAAAGCTTCAATCTACCTAAAAGTGCATTAATTTACAATGACAGAAACTCAGTCAACCCTAAAGATCCTCAATCTACCCTAAAGAGCTTCAATCTACTCGAAAGTGGTTCTATCTACCCCAACAGAACCTCAGGTCACCCTAAAGATCCATAATTTACCCTTAAGAGCCTCAATCTTCATTAACAGAACCTCAGTCAACCCTAAATGGTTTCAATAGACCCAAAATCAGTCAACATATCTTAAAAATTAATTTTTTCTTTCCAGATCACTTGACTATGGACTAGACCGAATCACTCAACCATGGTTTCATTTTTTACCGGACTTCATGTACAAAATGACAGACTTAAGCAAGAAAATTGATAATATTATCACCTTTTGTCTCAAATATAAAGCAAAAGTAACCAAAATTTACAACCAAAGGAAAATAGATGACTACGACTCTATTAAGTATCGAGTGATTGATGTTCTGCTGAATCCGGAAAATAATTTGAGTGATATTGAGATTAGAGATGAGTTGATGTTATTTACGATTGGGGTGAGTTGATTACTGCTTATTTTTGGTACAATCTGGAATTTTTATGATTAAAATAAGCTACCTTGCACACCTCTAATACCTTGTACCTTATATTAACTTTAAATCAAGAGTTCGGAACTGATCAAGCACGTTTGATAATTTTTTGGTCATTTTTAATCATTTGATCATTTTTGGTCAATTGATCAGTTCCGGACTCTTACTTCTATTTCAACAAATTCCAATATTCCTTTCAGTCATACGACACAACAGCAAAGACAATATCAATAATAATCTTACTAGCCGCAATCTTTCCAAAAGTCCAAAATAAGCTTCTCGAAGAAATCGACAATATTTGTGGAAATGAAAAGAATCTCACAATTGATATGGAATTTATCAAAAAATTTGAATACATGGAAATGGTCATCAAGGAAACGATGCGACTGTTTCCAACTGGGCCATCAGTAGCGCGAACAAATGACGAAGAAATAGAAGTTGGGGGATATTTAGTTCCAAAAGACTCAATTATTCTTATGTCGTTGATAAAAATGCACAGAAATCCAAAATATTGGGGACATGATGCAGACTTATTTAGACCTGAGAGGTTTGAGAGTGAATTGAAGAATCAACGAGCATTTGCTCCTTTTACTGGTGAGTTTTAGGGTGCGGAACTGAACAAAAAATGTGAATTTAAGGATATTTTGAAGTCAAAAAATTAATTTTAATTTTTTTGTATTTTTCAGGAGGAAAACGGCTTTGCATTGGTAAAAATCACATAAAATAGATCCAATTTGAATATGAATTAGAAATTTTTAATCTTTCAGGATATCGCTATGCCAACATATTCATAAAGACACTTCTGATCAACTTTTTTAGATCTTATAAAGTAGAAACTTCAGTAAAATTTGATGAGATAAAAATAACTTTGGGAGTTACCTTAATCATGGACGATGGATGCATGGTCAAAGTGAGGAAACGAAATTGAACGCGCGCCAAAGGAAGAGGTTAATTTACTTCAAGTCAACATCAAGTGAAAATTGCTTGGAATCAGTAACGTCGCATAAAATAAAATAAGCAACTAGACTCCCACTTGGCACTTCTGAAAGACTGTTAGTTGAGTGAATTCTCTAACAGTCTTGTGCTTTGCACGGTACGTTAGTGAAAAAAGCTGAAGAGGTCGTTTTGTTGCTGCCTTAATTGTTTTTCTTCTCGTTACAGCTCATACAGAATAGTGGGAGTCTAAGAATCTCATCAAACAAGGAAAAAAAATCAATTTTAGTACAGAACAGTCAGGAACATGAGTGTAAAAAGAACACCACCGTCAACTCAAATGTCACAAGATCCGGATCGAAGGTCGATGGTAGAATTCTCAACTCCAATGGATCAGGATGATGATATCGAAGAGGAATTGTTGACTCCGAAGGTTTCCATGAAAAGACAAAATCTGAAAAGAGTAGGAGAAAAGATTGAAAGATCCACTGATGATTTATATGATTGTATAATAAATTTGGGAACCAGATTATCACAGGAATTTAAAAGTGAATGTTCATCAATAAAACAAGAACTTACGTCAAAACTTGATGAGAAATTGGATATGCTGAATAACAATATAGAGGAAATTGATGCAAAGGTCAGCAAATTAGAAGAATCGGTGAATAGGCACGACAAGAAATTAGATCAACAAGGCAAGATTGTCAATCGACTTTTGCAAGAGAAACTTCGAAATAAGATGGAAATAAATGGTGCGACAATTTCACAAGTGAATGATAGAAACAAGACTAAGGAAGAAGTCATAAAAATATTTGGAAAATGTAAGATCAGAGTTGAAACTGCCAGCATTAACAAGGTTTATGTAAAAAGCGTAAAACCTGATAATTCAACAAATGAAGCTCAAAAAAAACCAATTATAACGGTAGAATTCAATGACTTTGAAACGAAAATAAGAGTCATGAAAGAAAAAAGGAAATCAAATATAAGGAATGGAATTTATTTCAATGACTCATTGACGCCCACAAATAGATTCCTGATCGGCAAAGCAAGGAAAATAGCAAAAGAGAAGAACTTCTTGATGTACATGAGTAATAACAGAATCAACGTAAAAAAATCGGATACAAGGATTAAATGGATAGAGGACGAAGCAGATTTGAATGAAATTCAGGGATGGACACCAAATGAGAGAAGGGAAAGCAAAAATGATAATAGTCAATCGAGTAGTCAACCATCTGGTAGCAAAAGTGATACACAAGCATAGCAATTAATTTCTCTCCAGCCGCAATTACCATCAAATAATTTTAAGAATAAAGAAACTGTATGCCTTAATAAATCGTCAAATAATCAGTACTTCGAATCGTTTGCCTCATTTAACAACAGTGACATACTTTGCAAAAACTTCACGATTTTCCAAATGAATACGAGAGGTATTAATAGTGAAAAGAAATATGATCGTATAAAACTTCAGCTTGCACAACTTAAATTCAGATGTGATGTAATTGTTTTGGGAGAGACAAAATTAAAACCCAAATTTCCATCAAATATTTATCACTTGAATGGTTATGAAAAGTACAGCTGCTGTAGAGATGCAAAAAATAGTGGTGGAGGACTATTAGTTTTCATCAAGAAAGATATTTTCGTCAAAACTTTTAACAAGTCATCTACAAGCTTTGAGAAAATTAAATTAACAATTAATGTGAATAAGTCTGACTACAAGGTTTTGTGCTACTACAGAAATCCAATACAGCAATCAATTGAGCCATTTATGAATGATGTGGAATCAGAGCTTCAGGAAAACATGAAAACGATAATCATTGGTGATGTCAATCTAGATGCAAAAGCGGATAATGCTGATTCCAGGAGATATGTCTCTCTTCTAAAAAGCTATGACGTCGAAATTACTAATGCCATGAAAACTAGAAATGAAAGTAACAGAATCATTGATCATGTATCGATAAATTTTATACAGAAGACAGAAATTAAAAATTTTACAATTCATAACAGAATAAGTGACCATAATGCCGTATTGACCGAATTATCAAATATACAAATTCCAAAAGTGCAACATATTATTGAAAAAGAGCAAACGAATTGGATAAAATTTAAAGAGAACTTCGAGATGCTGAGCTTTTATTCGGATATTCTACTAATGAGGGATCCAAATGAAATTGCTGAGGAACTAACGAGAATTACAAAGGAGTCTATTAAAAATTCTACCAAGAAATGTCACCTTAAATGTAACAAAGATGCAATAATTTGTAAATGGTATAATACGAGAATCATTAAGGCTATTAAACACAAGGATCATTTGTCAAGAATGTGTAAAAAAAAACCTGGCAATATAATATTGATGGGAAAACTGAGGCAAGCATCAATTAGTCTAAAGAAGACAATTAAGGAAGAGAAAGTCAAGTATGTAGCAAGAGCGTTGGAAGGTCGTGATTTAAAGAAAATCTGGAGAAACTTGAATGATTTCTTAGGAAGGAAGAAAGAAAGCAGTGAAATAAAAGCACTCAAAGGCGAGGACAATGGATTTATATTTGATTCAAAATTGATGTCTGAGATGTTCAATAAATATTTTATCGATTCCGTGACAGAATTAAAAAAGAAGTTAACGAAGAAAATAAAACCTGCTGCCGAAAAGTCTGAAGTGAAATCGATTAATTTAGAAGAAACATCGGAGATTGAAGTATTGGAGATAATAAAGTCTTTATCAAAGTCAGCACCAGGATTAGATGGAATAAGAACTGATCATGTGACATTAATAGGACATGAATTAGCTAAATATCTGGTTCACCTAGTGAATAGAATAATTGAGACGGCTGTGTATCCAGAAATATTCAAGGTAGCAATAGTTACTCCTATCAACAAAACTGGAGATAGAACGAATGTCAAAGATTATAGACCAGTATCAGTACTCAGTACATTCAACAAAATTGTCGAAAAAATTCTACATAGGAGAATAGTAAGTTTCACGGATGACTACATAAAGCGAATATACAAACGACAATTTGGATATAGAAGAAAATCAAGTACCGAAACTGCAGCCTTGGAAATGATAAGTGAAATTCAGAAAGAAATAGATAAAAAGTCTAAAGTCTCATTAGTGTTCATGGACCTACAAAAGGCATTCGATATAGTGGACATAAATGAATTATTGCTCACCTTAAACAATTGTGGTATCAGAGGAAATGCTTTGAAATTATTCAAAAGTTATCTTTCAAACAGACGTCAAGTTGTAAGAATAAATGGCACATTAAGCTCCGAAATAATGTTCACTCAAGGTGTTGTGCAAGGATCCGTGCTAGGAAGTTGGCTGTTTATCCTCTTCTTCAACTCTATTGCTGAACTTCCAATTAAAGGGAAAATATATCTATTTGCTGATGATTGTGTGCTGATGAATGTCCATGGAATGAAGGAAAATGTTGAAGAGAAAATCTGTAATGATATGAGAATAATTATCAACTATTTAAATGCAAAAAAATTGATGATGAATGAGAAAAAAACAAACTTCATGATCTTACACTCAATATCAATGAAAGTAGAAGACTTGAAAGAAATTAGAATTGAGGCAGCAGAAGGAGATGATGAAAGGAATGAGACGTACAACATAAAGCGAGTTGATAAAGTTAGATATTTGGGATTAATTATCGATGAGTGCTTGAAATGGGAACATCATATCCAGCATGTTGAAACGAAATTGTCAAATGCAGCAGGCATTTTATGGAAGCTAAAGAATACACTCCCACTTGACATCAAAAAGAAAATTTATAAATCACTATTCGAGACACATTTGAACTACATGATACAAATATGGGGAAGTGCCAGTTATACAGCAATAAAGTCACTGCAAATCATCCAAAATAGAGCTTTGAGGAATGTATATAATCTGGATAGATTGACAAATAGATGTGAAATGTACACAAAGCTTGTAGAAAACAACTTACCGATTCGTGCAATGTTCTTCAAGGCAGTTGCTGGATTTGTCTTTAAGACTTTAAAAAGAAAGATATTCACAAACATCCAATTTGACAGAGTATCGTCCAGAACAGGAAGACGAATGGAATATCTAAGACCATCTATAGGAAGAACATCGTATGGATCTAAGGCGATGCATTCAATTGGTCCAAAAATCTTCAATGATCTGCCTCAAGAAATTCAAAATTGCAAGCACATCCATGAATTTGACCGAGCATTAAAAATACACCTACAGCAAGAAAACTTAATTGAGATGTGTTTTGGTGGCGAATTTATGGATAAATATACGTAAACATGCTGAAAAGAAAGACAAAGGAAAGAAATATGCTCTCATGAGACACAAATGGAAGAAAATTTTTGGAATGTAACACAAATCATTAATACTTATCTAGTACGATAAATGGTCAGGAACAGCAGGAAATTGATGGCTGATTGATTGATGAGCTTCTTAAATAGCACTGCGCGTTTTTTAATTGCACTAATTCACTTAATTCACTTATTTTTTATTTTAATTCACCACAAACACTTTGTTTTTGTTTTTATTTGTAAACATACTGAGATGACCAAATTATTTTGTAGAGATTTTTTTTGTTGTCGTTAATTTGTAGACTTCATTTTGGTCAAATTCAAATTTAAATTTTAGAATGTCGTTAATTAACGAAAAAAATGTTTTTGTTGAACAAATCAAGAACAAATCAGGAAGAGATTTCTTTAAGGTATATTTTTTTTACATTGAAACTCTTCAAAATTAATTATGTAATTGTATTCATTATAAAGGTTTTTTATGCCTTTTTAAGGAGTTTAAATACTGCTTAAGAAGGCTTTTTCCTTCTGAAAGATTTTAATAAAATATATAATAATATAATATAATAATAAATTATTTTTTATTAAGTTTTGCAAAAATGTAATAAAAAACGTCATTATCGTGTCAATTGATCTTTTATGCATCAGTTTTGGAGTCACACAATCCTTAGTTCATTTTCAGATCATGTTTTCGGCCATGTTCTGCGGAACATGGTAAGGGTTTTTGGTGTTCTAGGCTAAATAAGCAATTTCTCATAAGATGCCTGGATTTCTCATAAGACCCCCTTACGCCACTCATGGGGAGTCATGATGGGGGGTCATGATCGCAGGTAGTTTTGAAGATTCTATTTCACATCACTTAAATCGCAAGTTTGGCATCCTTGTTGGTTTGACGACCCCACCAATGTCTTGGTACATAAAAATAGTGTTTAGTCTGGGCAAGATGCTCAATAATAGTCAAATAATAAAAGTCTGTAACTTTTTCGTGACTAGACATTCCCATCTAGATAAAAAGCATGCTTAGCCTCTAAATAATATACAAAATGTCCTTTTGCCTATTAAGAATTGATACAAGTCAGCCAGAAAAAGTGCAGTCAAGTCCACAACTTTCCTCAACAACATTTAATTCAAATTAACACTGATAAACGCACATGACATCATCTAAGATTATTTATCAATTCTATTCAAAATCTCATCATGAATCACAGCCGCGGTTGATAAGCAAATCCACAAGTTTGATAGCAAAAGTGCAGAAATCAGGTTGATAAATTTTTTCTACAACAATCGCAAAACCGTCAGTGTGCTTTGAGACATTCCAGTGGCATCATGGCATTTAAAATTTTCCTATTTTTGGTACTTTTGTACGTCGCTAAAGTCAACAGTCAGTTAACGGTGCTTCCAGATGTTGACGGTTTTGCAAGTAGATTTATGGCCAGGATTCATCATGAAGAGAGATTCCGTGGATCGTTACTTGCAAATGGATTTTTCTACAATGCACGAACAATCGTCACAATTGGTTCTGCTGTCCATAATTTAACAATGGCTCAACTTCGTGTTGAATTTGGAAATACAAATTTAGTTGGAGCACAAAGGGCCGTTCCTGAGTCTGTCATTTTCCATCCACATTTCAATCCAAATAATTTATTTGAAAATAATTTGGCAATTGTAAGATTAAGTGCAGCTGATACCAACAGAACAGGACCTGATGTCATGACATACAGACATATTACACGTCTGATCCGCGGCAATCATTTCTGCTTCAAACTTGGGTATGGTGAACTGTTAACCGATCAATGGCAAGGAAGTGAACCAATGAGAATGATTCCATCAATTATCGAGTCAAATTCGACAATGTGTAACTTTTTGTTCCGCGGTGACTTTACATGCTCATTTGGACGTGCTGGTGAATTTGGATTCTGCGGTGGATTTGCTGGATCACCAGTCATTTGTGATGGCGAGAGAGTAGCTGGAATGGTCGCTGTTGATAATTTTTGTGGACAGAGACCAGTCTCGTACATCATGGACCTTGAGCAACATGCTGAATGGATTCATCGACATTCAGGCGCCAGAAAAGTCTTTGCATCAATTTTCATGATTTTTGTTGTATTTTTAACATCGAAATTACTTTAAGAACTTTATTTTGTGAGGTTTAAATGTGGATTATGAGATTAACACTATCAGTTGCCAGTGCTGATAATGTTGAATCCATGTGAAATATGTTATCGGATCTAGGATTAAGATTAATTATGAGATAAATAAAGTTGAGAATTTAATGAACAAGAAAATTGGGGTTTTTTTTGACAAAAGAATTGGAATTTTAATGAGATTTTTGGTGATTGAGCTTTGGATTTATAATTTATAAAGTTGATTACTTTGTTGAAGGTTACCTTGAAGGTTACTTAAAATTTTGTAGCTTATTTTAGTTTTTTCATTATGATTTTATTGACTAGGAAGTCAGGAATAAAGCATCATGGTAAAGGGTATACCCCAGGGGTATGGCTAGTTGGAAAGGTAGTGTATACCAAGCAACTACTCCCTGATTCCATTTTGGGTATTCTGTGTCGAGATTTGAACGGAAACTTCTTTCAATGACTCTTTTAGTTTTAGTTCAAATTCCAAATATTTTTTAGGGTTTATCTTAAGGCATAGTGAGCAACAGATCCAGTAGTTGGAAATTGAGCACCCAAAATTGCGGCACGGTCCTGTTGCTCCGTCAGAGGACTTAAACTTGAGTCTGTCAAAATTACATGATTTAATTCTGTCAATACAAAGTCCTCTTACTTCCATACTCAAAGAACCAACTCATTCCCTAGGTCAACCTATAATATATTGTGACCAAAATTAGTCTTAACCAAGTGTAACCAAGTCCACAATTTATAAGTCCATCCTGTTTACTAATTAGAATTTTCTTAGCAAATCCAGTTAATCGTTTTGCACTTAAAACCTTAATTCTACTTTCACCTCCAGAAGATTATGATGGCTTTCTTTCTTATCTGAATTATTTCATTTGCGTCTGTTTACTGCAGTTTAAAATGAAATCGTAGTAAATATTTTTTCGATATATTTTTAAAAAGAGCCACGTGGAACTTATTGTGTTTACAAGCATGCACAGTATATCGAATAAGGAGTGTTAAATTATGTTCCTTGTTGAGGGTTGGGTTATCCTTTGTGTCTAAGTTCAGGACTAAGTTCAAATAGGGATTTCTGCTTAGTTTTTAAAAATGGTTTGGATAAAGGCTCAATTTTGAGTTTCAGTATCTTTTTTGAACATGAAATTTAGGTTTACATTCAGATTAAGGTTCCAGTTGAAATTTCCAACTAAGTGCATGTTTATAAGGATTTTCAGGGTATCCAACGTTACCTCACTTATTCTACCCTAGGGGCATCCTAGTAGGAGAAAGCAAGATAGGTAGGATGGCTTAGGGTAAAATTCTCGAAAATTCTGAGAGTACCTCAACTATACTAACAAAATAACCTAAACCATAATTCAGCTATAGGCTAGGATATGTGGGGTACCCTATGACATTCTTTCTATTCTGTTCACATATCCTACTCGAGGATTTTAATCTGGTTCAGGTAATTTCATTAGTTTAGTTTATGGACTCTCAGAATTTTAGAGACTTCATTTTTAGCAACTCAACCATAAATCTTTAAAAATGCGCTTTATCCACCAACCATCCAAATATTTCCTTACTTGCCAAAAAAAATGCGCAAAAGCTCCTCCAACTCACAAACAAAATTTCATAATTTTACCTCAAATGAATGAGTCACCAGCAATTTCTGGTTTTTATTTATCTTATCTCGTCATTTGCAATTAATCTAAAGACTTACGTCCTTAACTTTTTTTCCAGCATTGATTTTGTGTTTTATAATGACAAAAATATCAACGCAAATTCAGTCTAGATAGTGAATTTACCACAGAAAGTCACAAAATAAATCATGAAAATTTTATTAATTTTCTCGATAATTTTCCTTATCGGCTGTGCTAAGTCACAAGGACCAATTGTCATTCCAGGTGACAGTGATGTCTTAGAGTTCACAGTTCAAGTCGAGCGAGCAGCTTTGCAGTCAAATTTGCAAAATGTTTTCATTTGTGTTGGAACTTTGGTCACTTTATCGCATGTGTTGACACCAGCAGATGTCTACGATCGTCCAAACATCACCGTCACTGAACCTAACCAGCTTGTCATCAGATTCCGTGGAAATCAGCTTGGTGAAGGATTTAGAGCAACACCAGCACAAATAATCAGAAATACAGCTGCAAACTTGGCAATTTTAAGAATGGCAGATCGTGTTGATCAGCAGTTCCGTTTTGTACCAAGACATCGTATAGATTTGACATGGAATCGATTCTGTACAATTTATGGATTTAACATAAGTCCATTAACAGTGACTGGACGACAACTTGTGGCTTTACCTGCTATGATTAGGAACTCAACAGATGTAAGCTGTGACACTGGATTCTGTGCTATTGGAACTGTTGGACACTTCCCACAATGTGGTGGATTTGTTGGTTCACCAGTCACATGCGATGGAGTTACTATTGCAGCTATGGTTGTTGCTGATCAATTTTGTAATATGAGCAATGCACATGCCGTTCTGTTTAGGCTGAACGATCAGGCAGCGTGGATTAATACGAATACAAGTGGGGCGAAAATTTCAACACAATCGACAGTTTTGGGAGTCATTTTGGGACTTATTTTAATGAGATTTATTGCATAAGATTTAAAATGTAGAATTTGAAGAATGTTTTATTTACTTTAATATTATTTTTAAAATAAAGGATTTTTTTTTAAAAAAAATGGTTGAATGGAATTTAATTAATGCTATCTTAATCCATTGGTTTTACTTACGATATGAAAAAGATTAATATGGAGATAAACATTTAGAGACTTAAAAATTTAACATTCTAAAACTTAAAATGTAGAACTTAAAAATAATTTAAAAAAATAAAAAATTTTAAAATATGAAACACTAAAATGTTAAAATTAAAAAAAATATATATTTTTTCAAAAAATAAAATTTATAAAGAAACAGGAAAAATTAAATTTAAAAATTAAAAATTAAACTTTCTGGATTTTTTAAACAGTTTTATAATTGTGTTTAAATTGTTAAAAAATTCAGAAAAATTTAAAAATTAAAAATTTATTTTTTAGAAATTTCTTCTTACAAAATTACAAAACTTTTTAAACTAAAATTAAAAATAAAGTGAAATAATAATTTAATTTAATTTTTTAAATACGCTGAATTTTGTTGTTAATAATTTCATAATTAAAAAAACTTTTTCCCGCCTTTTAAGTTTTGAATATTAATCTAGTACCTGTTTACACATTAAATCCCAGAATGTTTCCAATTCTTCCAAAGATTCTCAAACTTTTTAACATAAATTCTTTCTTTTTCTTCACAATTTCAGCATTCAGTCAACACCGGTAAACAAACTAGCTTCAAAATACTTAAAAATATTTGAAAATTAAAATTTCTTTATTTTTAAACTAAATTATTAGAATTTAAATTATAATAAATTTAAATACACAAAATGTTCTATCATGTAAGTATCGAGAACTGTTAAAAAATTGTAGATTCTATACAAAATTAATGAACATAAGCAACAACTTTGGTTTGTTTATGTTTTGATTGAAATGTGAAATTTTTTTAAAAAATTCAATTTCATCAAATTTTTTAAGAATTTTAAAATACAACTTTAATCAAATTTTAAACACCAAACTAAAAAAATCTTAAAATTCTGATATTTTAGATCGCCCTAG
This sequence comes from Chironomus tentans, assembly GCA_963573255.1. Lineage (NCBI taxonomy): Eukaryota > Metazoa > Arthropoda > Insecta > Diptera > Chironomidae > Chironomus > Chironomus tentans. Next base: position 2,492,414 of record OY754305.1, read on the forward strand.
AACACGAGATCCTCCTGCATCCGCGCTATTTCGGTCCACAACTCCTCGATACAGTCCGCCAAAAACTCTACACAGAAGTTGAAGGAACTTGTACAGGAAAATATGGATTTGTCATTGCAGTTACAACAATCATAGACATTGGATCTGGAATTATTCAGGCTGGTCAAGGCTTTGTCGTATATCCAGTCAAATACAAGGCAATCGTCTTCCGGCCATTTAAAGGTGAAGTACTTGATGCTGTCGTGAAGCAAGTCAACAAAGTTGGAATGTTTGCAGAAATTGGTCCACTTTCGTGCTTCATTTCACATCACTCGATTCCAGCTGACATGCAGTTCTGTCCGAATAGTAATCCAGCATGCTATAAGTCAAAGGATGAGGACATTGTGATAGCAGCTGAGGATAAGATTCGATTGAAAATTGTCGGTACGAGAGTTGATGCGACGGGAATCTTTGCGATTGGAACTTTGATGGACGATTATCTTGGATTAGTTCTTAATTGAGAATTTAATTTTGTAAATTTATGAATAAAAAATTGAAAAAATATGAATTATATTTAATAATTTGAATTACAGCTATGATGTCATTTAAAAATGATTCCCATGAGCTCTATTTTCTTCTTTTTCATTGAAGCTTTTTAAGGAAAATGCTGTTGCTAATAGCGACACAAACAAATATGCGATAATGCAGCCTCTCTGTAGCATACAATCCTTATCACAAGTATTTTAGATTTTACACAAATGATCTTATATTCTAAGTAATTATAGTATAAAAAATCACGTAGAACTAGCGTGACCATGCGTGATCTGGGGCCGGTTATATATCTATAGACTATAGTGTAGCGAACAGTAGAATTTTAGTCTACGAACGTCACAGTCCATCCTCAAATGGTCAGCTGTCGTTTAATTTATCATTTTATTTTGATAAAATGCAATCCAAACTTTTAAAATTTGATACCAAAGTTTGATGTTTGTCTCATTTGTCTTGAAACCACAAATGTCTCAGAAAATAATTTTACAGATGTGAACCTTAAAAAAATAACCAGAATAATCCGCAAAACTCGCGTAAATCATCGCCAAAAAAAGCTGAGAGCGAATAGATTATTGTATATAAGATGTACAAAAAATGTTCTATGGTTAGTTCTTATTTAGTGCTTGACTATTAAACATCTAAGGAGTTTGATTTTTGTGTAGTGGCATAATCTGGTGTCGACTTTATTTTATATAGTCAAAAATCAGACTTAATAGAAAAAAATTAAATACTTTAAAATACAAATAAAAAATAATTGTGTGTTAAATTTGAGTTATTATACTAAATTTGAAAAAGATCATCAAGCAAACCTTATCAAAATGACAAAAATAACCTTGTGAGTATTTATTTGAACTAATAGCTACGTGCATGCTTAATAGACTCAAACTCAGACTTTGTATCGTTTTCACTCAAATTTGGTTCTAATTTTGTTTAATTAAGAGCTTAAGGTTTCAAGAAAAAGGTTTTTAGATACATAAATAAGCTTTAAAGTTCTCTGAGTCAGTGTTGTGGTGGTGGGCAACTTTTTTACACCGATGCATACTGTGTTGATTTTGTTTCAAACAGACAGGTTTAAGAATGGTGATAGGTGGTGTTTTTGAAGTCAAAACACGGGAGGGGTTAAAAATTTACAAAACAATAGAATTTCTTATAATTATTAATAAAAAATTTTCTAACAAAATATTTTTTTTGGTTCGGTTCTTTTGTGCATCTTATTTAATGTAAAATTGATAAATTTTGGAAAAGAGTCCAATTTTGCATAAAAGAGGACAATTTATGAAAGTTGAGAACAAATTAAAAAAATGGGAGTCATCTGAAAAACCAAGCAGATGGTCAGTCTAGTTATAGGCCAATAGTATTTCTTTTTGATAATATCTTTAATGAAAATAGAAAAATCATTAATATTTGAATATCAAACAATTTATTCGTTTAAATTAATTTGATAACTGTTCATTATTTTTTCAGGATTTTTGCATTTTTGATTGTTTCATTTTTTGGTGGTTATGAAATGGCGAACTTTCAATGTAGTTATGAGTATTGGTCATACGAAGTTGTTGGCAAAATTTATTATTGTTCGGTCAAGCATGAAGTTACTGTCAGCTCAAGAGACGAGACAGTTTCGTTATCAGGAAGTCATGGAAGTGGGAAAAACAATAATGATGTTTATGGAATTTATGTTCACTCAAATGTTTATTATTTTCCTCGAGGATTTGAAAAATATTTCAAAAATATTAAATTGATTGACATGGGAAGATACATCAAAGAAATTCGACAAGCAGATTTAAAGCCATTTACTTTGTTGAGGATCCTTTATTTGCAAGGAACAATAGAAATTTTAGAAGATGGATTATTTGATTATAATTTAGACTTGGAGTATATTAATTTAGGTGGAAACAAAATCTCACACATAGACTCATATGTTTTTGATAAATTATCAAAATTAAGCTCTTTGTATCTTGGTACAAATACTTGCATAAGCATGGTTTCAAATAGTCTAGCAGAAGTCCAAAATGTCATCCGAACAGCCAAAGCTCAATGCACAAATTCAGATTACTCAAACATTGAGCAAAAATTTAAGAATCTCAAAATTGAAGCAAATTCTCTAAATTCTGCTGATTTGGCAGAAAAAATTAAAAATCTAGAAAATGAAGTTAAAAACTCCAAATTTCACATTCATTATGAGGAAAAATTAAAAAATCTCAAAACTATTCAAACTCAAAAGACCACAACAGCACCGACTACAATAGCACCAACTACAACTGAGTCACCTCATAACCCCGATATTTGCACCGAAATCGCCAAGACTGATACTTGTTCGGCTCTAAACTCTAAATTTGTTTCCCTTGTCACAAATCTTAAAGATTTAGTTGCTCAAGCTGCAAATAAAACCATCACAAATGTCCAATCCAATTTCACTGGGGAAATTCCGGCCCAACTCGAACAATGCTCAGTTTCTGACGGACATTTGGCGAATCTAATGGAATCTGTTGAGAAATTTGAGGAAAATTATTCAAAGCAAGCCAAATCAATCGACCTGGTTGACGCAAAAATCACAGATTTGAGCTCAAAGTTTGACGCAAAAATCACAGATTTGAGCTCAAAGTTCAAAGAATCCGAAACAAACCTCAACACAGCAGTCGCCAGCATCAACGAATCCATAGCAGTCTTCGACGACAGATTAGAAAACATGGAAATTACCTTAACCAATCTGCAAACATTCACATACAAAGGAATTGATAAGATTGAATTTGAGGTCAAAAAGGTTCATGCTGGTGTCATAAGTACAACAATGAGAAAATTCGACGGCATCATGAGCAATGTTGCGGATCTGAAATCAAAAATGGATAAAATTGAGGAAACGTTGGCGAAAATCATGAAGGCTCTTAAAATTGATGTCCCGTAAGATGACGATGAACATATGAAGACAGGCTCTGAAAACTGACTATGCTGCTTATTGGTTCTTTGGATATTAAGTTATGTTAAAATTCGGGATGGTGGAGTAATTCAAGCTTTCTTGAAGGGTTAGAAATGTAAAATAATAATTTTTAGCTCAACTAAATATCCAAACGATCTATTTCAAAATTTTTACATAATTTTTATTCTTTTTTTCTAAATTTTTCAAATTCACAAATTAAACAAAAAATGATTTTTAATTTTCAAATCTATTGTAATAATTTTTAACCAATTTTTATAAAAAGAATTTTAAAATAAATCTGCATTAAAAAAACAAGAAATAAAAATTATTTTTCTAGCAAAAAGTTTATTAATTTTCAGAAATATTTTATCCTATCCTGAGAGGACTTGAGTTAAACACGACTAGGATTGTGATTGATGCAACTAAAACAGTTTAAAATTTTAGAAATTTATGAAAAAAAGATCCCCTTTCCTAATTTTAAATGTGTTTTTAAGCAAAAGATGCTGTTTAAAATGACGACACAAACAAATAATCTTATAAACAGCCTCTGCGAGACACACAATCTTTATCAAAATATTCTATATTTTCTGTTCATGATTTTATATAATCAGTAATTATAGTATAAAAATTCATGTAGGACTAGGGATACCATGTGTGACTTTGGGTCCGGTTATATATCCTATGGTGCGAATGCGATTATCTTCCAGAAGTAGGGGAGTCATCTCAAACTGTACTTCTGTCATAGTGTGTAATCTATTAAATAGCAAGCAACCCATCTTCTTTTACATCACAAAAGCAGCAAATTATCACAAAAAAATGAGAAATCCGAGAGAGAAAAGAATTTTGTACATAAGATGTACATGTAATGATTTATGATTAGTTCTTAGTTTTTGGTTGTTTATTAAACATCATAGCAGCTTTTTTGTTTGAGTATTGACACTTGAAAGACAAAGTAAAGTGGTTAAAAAAACAAATAAGTAAATAATTTTGTGTAATAATTTTTGTTTTATATAAATTTGTTCTAAATTTGAATATTTTCTTATCAGAAATGACAAAAATAAAATTGTGAGTATTTTTTTTTGTTAAATTATACGCAGTAGCATTCTTATTTACTTATTTTTAGATTTCCTGTATTTTTGATTGTTTCATTTTTTTATGCTTCTGAAATGGCAAACATTCAATGTACTTACGATTATTATGAATATAAAGTTGTTGGCAATATTTATCATTGTGATGTTAAACATGAAGTTACGGTCAACTCAAGAGACGAAGCAGTTTCGATATCCGGAAGTCATCAGGATGGAAAAAACAATGATGATGTTCATGGAATTTATGTTCACTCAAATGTTTATTATTTCCCTCGTGGATTGGAAAAATATTTCAAAAATTTTAAGATGATCTATGTTGGAGCTTACCTCAAGGAAATTCATCAAGTGGATTTAAAGCCTTTTACTATGTTGAAGGAACTTCATTTGGTGGGAACAATAGAAACCTTGGAAGATGGATTATTTGATTATAATTTAGACTTGGAGCTTATTTTTATTGCTGAAAACAAAATCTCACACATAAACTCAAATGTTTTCGATAAATTAACAAAATTAAGCTCTTTGTATCTTGATTTAAATGTATGCATTAACACGAAAGCTTATTATGATAAAACAGGAGTCCAAGATGTCATTCGTACAGTTAAAGCTCAATGCGCAAACTGAGATTATTCAAATTATTAAGCAAACATTTAAATTTCTCTGAAATTACCAACAAAAGATAAATAAATAAAATATTGTAATTCAAAAAACTACAAAAAATCATTTTTCTAACAAAAAATTTATTCATTTTTAAAAATATATTCAATAATTTTATCTAGTTTGATTCCAGGACTCTGCAAGTCGTTCAATATCATCTAATGAATAATCCTGAATTCTCTTTTTCATGTTGGATACGACTAAGGTTGCGATAGATGCAGCTAAAAAATATTAGAAAATGTTTATTTTCATTAATTTATAATTTTGTTATTTATACTGAAAATTTAAAGAAAAAATTAAAAAAATTGAAAAGTTGAAAAATTAAACTTTAAGAAATTATAAACTGATAAAATTAAAAACTTAAAATAAATTCAAATATTAAAAAATTCACTTTTAAAAAATTTCAATTTTAAAAATTTTAAATATAAAAAAAATTAAATTAATAAAATTGAAACTTTAAAAAAATTCAAATATTAAAAAATTCACATTTAAAAAAATTTTAAATATTAAAAAATTCACATTTAAAAAAATTTCACTTTTAAAAATTTTAAATATAAAAAAATTAAATTAATAAAATTGAAACTTTAAAAAATTTCAAATATTAAAAAATTCACATTTAGAAAAATTTTAAATATTAAAAAATTCACATCTAAAAATATTTCAATTTTAAGAATTTTAAATATAAAAAAATTAAATTAATAAAATTGAAACTTTAAAAAATTTCAAATATTAAAAAATTCACATTTGGAAAAATTTTAAGAATTAAAAAATTCACATCTAAAAAAATTTCAATTTTAAAAATTTTAAATATAAAAAAATTAAATTAATAAAATTGAAACTTTAAAAAATTTCAAATATTAAAAAATTTACATTTAGAAAAATTTTAAATATTAAAAAATTCACATCTAAAAAAATTTCAATTTTAAGAATTTTAAATATAAAAAAATTAAATTAATAAAATTGAAACTTTAAAAAATTTAAAAAATTTCAATTTTAAAAAGTTTCAAATTTAAAAAATTTTAATTTTAAAAAATTTCAGTTTTAAAAAGTTTCAATTTTAAAAAATTTCATTTTTAAAAATTTCAATTTTAAAAATTTCAATTTTAAAAATTTCAATTTAAAAAAATTTCAATTTTAAAAAATGTCTAAAATAAAAGTTTAAAAATTCGAAATTTTAAAAGATTGAAATTTTGAAAATTTAAAACGTAAAATAATTAAACTACAATAAACTGAAATATATCAAAAAAACAAAATTACCTTTTTCAGAATCATAATATTTAGCCAGCACCTTCTGCACCAAACTCTTCAAGTCCACCTTCACCCTAGTCAACATAATTTTACTCGTCTCACTGACTTTATAGTCATCCAGTGTCTTGTCATCCTGCAAAACTTTCCCACTAAACAACAACTTCATTTCCATCGGTGAAATTTTCTTCTCAACTTCAATTTTTGACTTTAGTGCTGCAACTGTTTCTGTTGACTCAATTTGGGTGAGAAACTCATCGCCGTTGATTTCTTTTATTTTTATTTGCATCTTTTATCTTTTTGGGGATTTTTAGGAATTTTCGAGATTGTTTTAAGATTTTTGCTGATTTCTGGATTATTTGTTTAATTTTTTGGTTAATTTGATATTAGTTTACTTGACTATTGAGCTGTGAACTCTAAATGCAGGACCTTTAAATGCAAAATCTTAGTTTAAATATTTTTTTAAGTTTCCAAAATAAAATAAATTTTTTAAGCCGCCTTCACATGAATTTTGTAAATATGCCTTTTGAGAAATGTACAACTTGAAGTTGGCTGTGGATTAAAAATTCTATTACAAAATTTAAAAAAAAAATAATTTAATACTTTTAAACCCCCTCAACTTCTAAAAATCTCAAAAAAAAAAACAACAAAAAACCGGACATTTTAAGTTTTCTCAAAATTTACCACAAATTACGATGGGATTCGTCCTAAAAACAATAAATGGAGATTTATTCTCAGCAACAGTGTCACTTGCACATTGTGTTGGAGCTGATTTTAAGATGGGAATGGGAATAGCTGTCAAATTTCGAGATCTGTTTGGAAAAGTTGATTATCTAAAGAGTCAGAATGTAATTGCAAAAATGTTTTTATGATTTTTGGATCATTTTTGTTGATTTTTATTGTTAATATTTGCAAAATTCTTCATTAATCCTTCAAAGTTGACCAACTTTTTAAATATCTTCCAATTTAAATCATTTAAACTTATTAATCTGCAACCATATATTTTCAAGGTCAAATCCGGTGGCTGTGCAGTTCTCCAAGTACAAAATCCAGACAGATACATTTACTATTTGGTCACAAAGCCAATGACAGCACCAGGTGTCCTTCCAAGTTATGAATCTCTTGAGAGTTCATTGAAATCAATGAGGGATCATATGGTGGCTAATAATGTCAAGCAGGTTGCGATGCCACAGATAGGTATGTAGTTAACTGGCTTTTCTGATTTCCTGGACCTAGATTAGCATCCCTTATGGAACCTTCTTTGGTATCCTCAAGAATACACATACAAGAGCACCCTTAAGAAACTAAATCTTAGAATTTAGTAAAAATATTTAAATTTCCTGATTTGTTCCATTTTTTGATTATTTTAGGATGCGGACTGGACAAGCTTCAATGGGACGAAGTCGAGAAGAGATTAAGGAATGTTTTTCAGAATGACGACATAGAAGTTGATGTTTATGTTTACTCACCAGGAAAATAAAGACTATAAGTCAATTATTACAGTAATAAATGGTTTTGTTTAATTTAAATATTTAAGTTAAGAATATCAGGTTCGTTTGGTGACAACTGGATACTGACATAAGACAACTAGATATAGAGTGCAATCCAGACCCCCTTAGCATCAAATTTCTAACAATTTAGATTTTTTGATCTTAATTTATTTTTTTACAGAGTTTTAAATTTAAAGAATGAGCAACTTTACTGAATACACATTCATGTTGTATACTACCCTACGATCCACTCCAAAATAATCCAAATACCAGCAACCAGATCAGAAATCAACCCCTAATTAATTAAAATCTTCAACATTTTCATTTACTCTTTTCAAATGCGAGTCGTTTTTATTTTCACATTTCCAAAATGAAACGAACAAAAAATGAAATTTTTTTTGCACAAATTTTATTTTTTTTACACAATTACACTTTTAAGGAGTTTAGAAGCGCAACTTTGTGAAGAACCATTTGTTTTTGCCGCTCTTGTAGCGATCCTCGAAGCGCATGCGGATTTGGAAACGTGCCTTCTTGCGCTTAATTGGATCTTTCAAGTCCTTTACGCTGTATTTACTATCAAGTGTCACTTCTGGTACACTGTAACGTGTTGGCATGAGATGATTGTAGTTTACGAGCTGGAATGAGGAGAAAATTGTTGGAAATTAGTTTTAGTTTTGAGGATTTTTTAAAAGAATAATGCAAGACTTCAATGCTGGGTATACATTTAAGGTTTATTGAGGTATGAACTGGATTTGTGCATCAATACTGAGAGTGATGGTCTTAAGATCATATTGAGGTGACTAAAATTTGGATTATTTACTAAAAATCATAATCGTATCATCAAAATCAGATATCCAGTACAATAGATTACAAATAAGTGAAGTGTAGCTCATTTTGACATATTTAGCCCCCTTAGATTGCTCTAATTTTAGCCAGCTACTCCAGTCGCACCAATGAAAAGGAAAATACCTCTAAATTTGAATTCTCGTTGTCTGGACTTTGACATATTCTCAAGATAGAGAAATCCGACCTTAATTTCAATTAATCATACTACCAAGAGTGATGTTTACCCTAGCAAAGTGTCCAAATGACTCTAATACCTCAGAGCACAACAATATCTTCCCTTAAGATAGGAAACTTAATGCAACAACCTCATGAGGAGCATCAATCAACACTAACAACATCTACCAGACCCATTAGTCCCTCTCGCATCTACTCACCTTAATGAATGGCTTTATTCTACAATTCTTGTGAACTTTAGCTTTATTCATTCGTCTTGTTACACGGCGTGGATAACGATCGATGCCAGCAACAAGTGCTTGTCCAAACATTTTCTCTGATGTTCCATCATCCAATGTCTTCATGATGATCGCTTTGCGACCAGCATAGCGCCCGCTCAGCACGAGCACAACCTTGCCAGATTTCATAATCTTGCCCATTTTTGTTTTTGTTTACTGAAGTAAAGAAAATAATTTTTTGGTTAGGTTTTTTGTTATGAAAATAAAAAGTTAAAGGAAATTTAACTTTTGTTGTTTTTAAGGTTTTTTGGTAGTTTTTGATAAGAAATTTTTTTTGTGATTGAAATTTTGTAAAATTTTTGTCCATTAACTTGATTTAAATTGAAAATTGTGCAAAAAAAATTTCGACTTTATAAAACACACGAAAGAATTTTTTTAATTTAATTTTTTGATCTTTTCTGTAGGAATTATTATGAATCTTTTATTGAATTTTGAGGAGATCCTTGCTATGAGATGGTTCCGACATTTTACACAAATTTTCCTTCACATTTTCCATCAATTTTTTAATTTTAAATATTAATTTTGTAAAACTTACGTCCTGTCGACGCACGATGGGTAAGGAAAAAGAAAGAGAAAGAGTTGTCGACAGGGGTACTTGACTATGTCGGTACATGTGGGGTGCACAAGAATTATTTGAAATTTTGTTTGATTTTTTAAAAATTATTATGATGATTTTTTTGTAATTTTTTAAATCCAAATTTTTTTTAATGAAACTTCTAAATTTAAGAATTTTAAAAATCAATAAAAATATGAACACATGAGCTTAATATCCAACAAAAATAACCGTTATGGAATTTTTTGAAAATTTCGTAGTTTAGTCCCCTTTAGTGTATATTTATTGGGACCATCGGTCTAATGTTATAACTTTTTCTGTTTACATCAACAAGATTAAGAATTTTTGTGAAAGAAAATTTTAGTTTTTAATCAATGTTTGATGAAGATTCAGTTTAGAAGATCAAAAGTTGAATATAATTTGAAAATTGTCTCAATGTCCTCAAAATTCAATCTAAATCTAGAAGAAAATTGATAAAATACAAAATTAATTAATTAAAATCGAACAAACTATTGTGAAGTAGATTCTAGAGACAAACTGGATACCAGGTCTCAGATCGTCACACAGCTACAGTATCTAGTCAAAGTCAAAGCAATCATAATTCTCATTTGGAATAGTATTTTAATAAAGGGTTCATAAATATTAATCAATTCACAACTTAGACCCTTCAAAGATCTTCATACACCCTCAAGTAACCCCAACCTCCTTTAAACACCCCCCTTTCCCCCACAAAATGGACATCATCTGCCGCCTCTGCATCACCAAGACACCAGCTCTCACCTCAGTATTCGCATTCAAAAATGACCGTCTTATAACAGACATGATCTCACTGATATGTCCTGTCAAAATTGATCCATCGGATGACTATCCAAAAAGTGTTTGTCTATCATGTCTGAGGATTGTAACCGAAGCTTATGAGCTGAGAGAGAAAAGTGTTCAAAGTGATTTTAAATTTAAGACTGGAAAGATTCAGATTTCAACACAAAGTTCTAAAATATTGGAACCAACAAAGTCATCATTGCCTACAAGATCCAGAGACAATAGAAAATCCACAGAACCAACAAAACTCCCTGAAGTTACCAGCATAAAAGTTGAAAAAGATCCATTCAACAGTGCAATTGAGTTTGTGGATGAAAGTTTTCCACCTGATGATGAACAATATGACACAAATGAAAGCGGAAATGACTATGAAGATGACGATGATGATGATGACTATCAAGAGATAATTCCAATTGAACCAAATATAACCAAAAAAACAAAGTATGAAAGAATCACGGTCGGTGAAATCACGAGAGTCAAGTGTCCATATTGTAATAAAATTTTCTCAAATACTCAAAATGTTAAGCGACACATGATGGCTGAACATGAGGCTAAGAAGGATAGTTCAACATCTTGTAAGCTTTGTGGGGCTTTTATCTCACATAAGACTAATTTGAAGCGGCATATCAAGATGCATCATCCAGGTTAGTAGCTAAATTTTAAGATGTAATGGTTTGCTTGACTAACGCTTAGCTTGATCAACCCTCAGCCTGAGTGACACCCAGCTTGAGTAACGCTCAGCTTGATTTACGCTCAGCTTGATTGACGCTCAACCTGAGTGACGCTCAGCCTGAGTGACGTTCAACCTGAGTGACGCTCAGCCGCAGACTCAGTTTGCCAAAGGTTCATATTAAATGACATTCAGCTTAACCGACGCTCAGCTTGACTGATACTCAATCAAAAACTAACTTACAGCTTCAAATTTACTAATTTTCCCCATTCCTTTTCAACAGAATACAGCTCAGCAGCATCATCCAAATTTAAATCCGAGCATCTCGAAGAAATCATCAATAATTCATCAGACCTAACCAAAAGAGTCTTTGCAACACCAAAGAAACAAAAGTACATGGAATACATAACCATAATATCAATCAAAGACGACAACTGTTTCAAATATCAATGTCTGATTTGCATGAAAGAGACTGGAAAGTCAAAAGTTTGGTCACAAAACATCAGCAATGGTGGAACGTCAAATATTCGAAGGCACTTGAGTACGAGTCATCCTGAAGACTTTCAAAAGTTGGAGGCTAGTATAAATGGGGAGGGCTTGCTGCCGACACTTGCTGATATTAAGTGAATGGATTAGTTGATGAGTCTGAAGTTGTGATGTAATATTTTGTAAATATTGAATAAAAGTTAATGAAAATTTAAAAAAATATTGTGGTAGTGCTGATGATTAAGGGACTTGGGGTTATATTAACAATTAGTCATTAAGCCAGTTAGCAAGAAAGATTGTCTAGCTGTCATTCAAACAGCCAAGCAGCCACATATCCAACCAGCTATTCAGTTGGCCTACAAAACAGTCATACAAATTATTCAAAACCAATTCAATAAGCACCCAAACTTGTTCCATTTTCCATCAAGTCCCAAAAACAATAAAAGTCATTCAAATCTTCCTCATTCAATCTGATCAATCAAATTAAATATCACTTTTGCACCAGATTTTTCAGTTCAGTCTCTTCACAGCTTTCAAAGTCTCAAGTCGACCAGTGAGAATATTTTATATTTAATTTAATTAGCCTGGAGACAGCTTATTAGACACATCATTTAATAACGATTCAATTTAAGAGGTTGAGAGGTGAAAAGCTGATGGACTTTTTTCATTTTATAGTAAAGTGATTCTTTTTGTAGATTTTTGAGTTGAACAACATCAGAAGTTTGGAATTCTAAGCTATGAAAATTCCAAAAGTCGACCGAGTCTTTTATTTCCTGAACCTCAAGCTGGGAAATCAGATTTTCTGCTCAGCATTCATAGCTCTGTATGTTTTTGTGATATCGTTCGGATTATATGAATTATTTGAGTATTATGCATTCAAATCTAGACCATTGAATTTAGGTGAGTTGAATTAAACAGCACATGCATGTCAAAGAAGTCCATTTTTCCCACCAAATTTTATTTCTGTCCTTTTTAGGAATTACCCTGATTGTTGTTGCTGTGCTTTCAACATTCATCGCGATTTGTGGAATTTTCTTAAGTGGATTGAAAAATGTGAGTTTTTTGCTGGGGGGTCCATGATTTGAATAATTGTTTTGTTTCAAAAATTCGATACAATTCTGGGTAGGTAGGGCACACTCTAGTGGTAGGATAGGTGAGGGTACCCTAGGGTGTCCTAGGGTAGGGTAGGGCAGGGTATCTCTAGAAACTGACCCCTGTACTTCGAATTTTCACAAAAAATATTTTTTTCTTTTAGAGTCACATCCACAAGCTCCTTCCATACATTCTAAAAACAATCATTTTCGGTTTAGTGTTTCTTATCCACGGCATCCTTGACCTCTCATGGGTAGCTGTCCTGATTTCAGTCATATTCTTCTACACATCCTTATGCAGCTATTCAGTCTACAAAAAGATTGAGTTTGAAGGACATTTGGATAATTTTCAGATTAACACAAATTTTCAGCAGTTGAAAGAAACTTTGGATGCGCCGAGGGTGCAAGTTGGAATGGGAAATGTTGGACATCATAAGGCTAATTTGCTGGTTTATCAGGAATGAGAATGATTGTATTTATTTGAACTGTGTGAAATATTTGAAATTATTCCGTCCATTTTACTAAAATTTAATAAAAATTCTTTAATAAACAAATTATTAAATTTAAAAAAAATTACATTTTTAAAATTTTTTAAAAAAATCTATTTTAAAAATTTAAAAAAAATATATATTTTAAAAAAATTAAAAGATTTCTATTTTTTACATTTTTAAAAAAAAATTTAATATTTCTTTTCTTAAGTTGAATTTTTCATTTAAAATTACAAAAATCGTTCAAAGTTTTTTTATTTCTGTTCTTCGTCATCAACACACATGTGTCACACAATCGACACATTTTAATTCACAATCAACAAATTAATTAAATTAATTAATCAATCTCAATCAAGAACTCGTTGAATTCGAGATCAAAAATCTAAATTATTATTTTTTTCATTCATTAGTTGACTGCATTTTGAGTTGTTTAGGTTGAGTTTTGGTTTAAGTTTGAAGTTAAAAAATTAAACTTTTAGCAATTTATTTAAATTAACAAAAAATTGTTTAAAAAATTCAAAATTTGAAAAAAAAAACAAAAAATTGAATTTGGCATTAAAAAAGTGGAATTTTTTAAAAAAAATTCAAAAAAAATGGGAAAGCCAATTTTTAAAAAGTTCTGCTTCTGCTGCGATTTATCAACCGGAAACACAATTTATGCATATTTTCAATTTTTTGTGTCGCTAATTTCAATTGGAATTGGAATAATGAAGTTCATGACAACAAAAGCTGAACAGAAAAGTGACGGATACTTTTTTGATGTTCCTGACGAGTTGAATCCTTTGTTTGGTAGTGGACCTTGTGAGAGTTGCACGTGATTTTGATAAATATGGTAAAAGTTAATATTCTGTATATTTTTTAGTATTTAACCTGTCAAGAATCTTAATTGGATTCATATCTGCAGCAATATTTTTGATATTCATCGAAGGCATCAAGAAGGTTTGTAGTATTTTTTTAGTCAATTTGTAAATATTATCATCCAAGATTTTTGAAGAAATTAATGAAAAAATTAAAAATTGATCAAATTGTTTTACTCTGAAGTAAACCTGACCAATTATTGCCACCCCAGACCTCCTTTTTAACTGACATCATATATGCAGTTTACGAATAATAATTTTTTCCAACATTTTTAGGAACAATCATCAAAAATGGTTGCGTATCTGTTTTTAAAAACAATCAACTTATTTGCCTACTTCATCTACATGCTGCACCTTGCGTCTTTTTCGTATATGATGCTGATTGTCACGATGATCCTTATAGTTGAAGTTTATCTGTTTTTTTGTGCCTACTCGATTTATTTGAAGTTTGTGAAACTAGATAACGGAAATGATAGCGATGTGGACTTTTAAAATGCAGCTAATGATTGAGTAAGTCAGCAATCAACATGTATCAACTTGTAAATCGGCTTAAAAATATAACAAACTAGACGTTCATTTCTTAAAAATTAGATTTATAATAATTACCTAAAAATTAATATTTAATATGATAACACATCATGTATTAGGAGGATAGAGAAATATTAAGGGAGGTCAGTGATGAAATAATTGAGAGACAAAATGAGCACAGAATAAAAGTAACAAATATGTGACGATCGAGCAACGTAATCAATTTTAAACAATGACGTAATCATTTTTGGGATTAGAATAGCTTTATTTGATGTTTGCTAAATTTGAAGATTTTTAGAAATTTTATAAAAGCATATCGGTCGAAACTTTAAATAAAATAAGGAGCTGGTTCCAGGTTGCTTCATTAGTTGTCAACCTTGAGAGCCCTCATAATTTTTTCCAATTTTTCCTCTAAATTTTCAATTTTCTTTTCAATTTTATCAGTTCTTACATTTTCCTCCAGAATATCCAGCCTCGAGTTTAAAATTTTTGACTCAATTTCAAGGATTTTAACTTTTTGCTCCAAGTTTAAATAATCTAAATTTGTGCATTGAGCTTTTGCTGCTCTGATAACGTCGCGGACATTAGTTATATTTGATGTTGATAGTTTAATACAAGCATTTAATTGTAGGTCCAAAGATCGCAGTTTAGTCAGCTTGTCAAACATATTTGGATGAATATAAGATATTTTCTGGTCATATAAAGTTATAAATTCTAATTTTGGATTAAATTCGAATAAATTTTTCTCTAATATTTCCACGTCACCAGACCACATGTGAAGGTTCATCAAATCCGGAAAAGGTTTCAGGTCACTTTGATGGATTTCTTTCAAACCAACGTTTGCAATTTGAATTCCTTTTAAATTTTTGAAAAATTTTTGTAAACCACGTGGAAAGAAATGTAGTTGTCCATTATTATTAATAGAAAATGCCACAACATTATCATTATTGTAACCTGGTTGATGTTCTCCAGACACGTTGTCAATTTCTGCCTCATCAAGTGACGTTATGTTTACAGAATTTTTTACATTGCATCGGTAAATTGTACCTAATGTTCCCCATGTGCTGAGAAAACATCTATATTCGAATGAAATGGATTGTGAATAACCAAAAAGGACCAAAGAACCGCAAACGAGGTAGCTAAATGAAGAAGGGATATAGAAACAATTTAATAGATTATGGACAACATAAGTTACCGACATAGAATACCACAAAAGTCGGTCCTAGGAGAGTTAATAAACAAAGTTTAACTCACATGATCAAGTTAGCCATCTTAGTTGAAAAAATTTTTCCCAAAATCACAAAAAATGTAACATAGATATCAAGTTCCACAATTAAAACAACTTCAAATTGTTAATCAAATCAAGGCAGAGCTCTCAGTTAACAGCTTCTTCCGGATTGTTTAAAAGTAAACGTATGACTTAAAACTGATACACGAACAGCTCAAAACTTTATTTTATAAAAAAAAATTTCCCCTCCAATTGATAATTTCATATTTTTGAGAGCATTTCGGTTGCTGATAAGTCAAATCTGTTGTTTATTTTTGCTGTCAAGTGAAAAAAACCCGACAATAAACCTTTGACTTTGCAAGAATAAGAATTTTCTTTAAAGCGTTCACTTCAAAATATCGTTCATAAATGACGTCCATTACATTTATATAAAAAGGAAATCATTGATATTTACGTAGCTAAATGCAGGTGCATAACGCGGGTGGTACGAGAATCTTTCTACTTACCAAATAGGGGTGAAATAAGAGAGAATTGAAAAAAATCTCTTTAATTTTGGACCCCCTGTATTTATGGTTATTACGGTGGTCATATAATTTTGACCGCTTTTCATGATGCATAGCTAAGGGGTATCTGATTTTACCTAAACTTCCAGTCTTAAATATTATACGTCAATAGTGAATGAACTTTAGTTCATGATTTTGATAATGAGTAAAAATAATGAGACATTTCTAATCGCTGTTGAACTTAAAATAAAAATAATAGTAATAATAGCTTTTTGCATCAATATTTTTAATAAAATGTAATCTTTTAAAGTTAATCACAAACCAATTCATCATATCTAAAACAAAACTAAAATGCCATCGACTTCTTTTCTTTCGCATTTCTTCAGATGCCGCCATCGAGTCTCCAAACGTCATCGATTATTTCTGTTGACTAATCTCCAAATGGAAATTGTGTCAAAATTCTATTTTTTGGGTGAATTTGCTGCACATTTTTGAGCATCGTTGAAAATATTTTGGCAATATGAAATAGATTTAGATATTTTGTGATTTTTGATTAAAATTATAAACCTTTCTTATTTTTAAGGTAACAAATGTAAGTGTTGTTTTATAAGAAATTGGTTAAAAATCAGACATGCGCTTAAAAATACAAAATTATATAATTTTCATCATTAATCAGTATTTAGTCATGTTTTTTCAGATATTATCAAGTTTAGAGTATTTTCGGGAAAGTAAGAGAAAATGCGGAGGAAGTGCATGGGTACAAAATTCTTAATTATTGCTATTTTGATGGATGTGGATTTTTTCTAAAACATTTTCAATTTTTATGAGTACTTCAAGGGTGAATAAGGACTTGGTCTGTCTAGCAGAGAGCCATTTTCAATGAGCTGATTACTGTTACCCAGGAGCACAACCAGAATTTTTGGAGGGGGTGTCCAATTTTTCACTTTTTTACACATTAAGATGCAAAGCGTCCTCATTAATTTCTATAACAGAATTGATCTTGAGGGGGTGCCCGGACATCTATTAGGCTACGCCTCTGCTGTGACCAATTAAAAGAGCATGAATATGTCAAAATGATAACTTTTTGATTTATTCTTAAAATGTTTGACGGACGACTTTCCTAGTAATGTATATTACTGTAGTAGGCAGACAACTTGGCATCTTGAATCTAATTTGGACACAAAGAATGTCAGTAATAAAATGAATATTGAGACAAACGCACTGCAATAATATTATTAAATTCCTTCGGTTAATTTAAAATAGAATAAAAAAGTCATGGGTGAGTCTAAAGCAAGACTTCAGGTTAATTAGCCTTAAAATTGTAAATCCTGAGCCACATTTTTAAAATTACAGCCATGATAGTCAGAAAATGTTTGTTCTGTTACGACTTAAGGAAAGGAGTCATTATCCTCGTCTACATTCAAATGCTTTTGTACTTCCTCAAATTACTCTTCGCTTTTTATTTTCTGACTTCCTTTATTGCCAATGCAAACTCAGAACATCCACAGAAAGAGGAAGAAGAAGAAGCCGTCGAGGAAGTTGAAATTAAAAACTTTGATTTTGAGAAATTTTATTTTGAAACTTTTGTGATGGAAAGGAAGTACACAAAATATAGGAAATTTGAATTTGACACCACAAATGGTGAGAATTTTGATAAATATTTTGTGATTATTGTTAATTTTTTTGACATTTTTACTTAGCTGAACTTCTTAAGCATGTGATTGCAATCAGTGTCTGCATTTTGGTCATCAAAGGGATTCACAAAGTTAGTCAATTTAGTCCACATTTTCAGATTATTATCTTATTTTCTTCATATTTTATAGAATCAGTCAATAAAAGTGTTTCCGTTCATTATCTTCTCAGCATTCGACATAACTTACAATATTTTTCTACTAGTTTTTACTTCTTATAATAGAAATACTTACTTCATACTTGATACAGCACTTCTGACTTATACCGTCATTTGTGTTCGATCTGTGTACTGTAAAATGGTGATTGATACTAAACTTGCTGAGATTTGCATGGCTTGAGTTGAATTTGAATTTTAAACAATATAAATTTTGTTAAATCTGGAAAAATTGACATCATTGTGAAAAAATGCATCAAGCTGATACATCAAAACAAACGTAGAGCCACAGTTTTATAATCCAAATACCATCAAATTCTATGTATGGTGCGTGATTTTATTTAAAATATCAGAAATGTCATTCTGAAACTTATTCCAAAAAAGGTCGTGAAGACCCTGTGCAGTTCATTCCAATGATTCCTATATTGAAAGGTCTAAGACAGTACAGCAAGGGATTTGGGCACCTGAGTACAAATCACCTCTTTAAATAGGATGTCTGAGACTGTGTTCCCAATTCCCTGACTGTTTTAACAGCATTTATTAGAATGTATGCAATTAAGAAGATGAAATATAATCAATAAAATATTCAGTAAAGATTTGAATTATTATTATTCTTTTCTATTCCTTGGTCGCCTGAAAGTCTGCCGCGCATTGATCGAAGATTTTTTTATGTTTTTTTCTTCATTTTGCAAATCAATTTGATGATTTTATTTTCTGATGTTGTGAGCTTTTACACCAGTGGTTCTCGAACCGTGCTCTGAGGCACTTAGAGGCGTATCCAGAATGATTCTTTCTTCAACAAATATTGTTTTTTTCTTGAAAAATTCAACAAATATTGGTTTTGGGGAATCCCTCTGAAAATACACCCTTGGAGGTACCCAACTAAAAGTGAGAATATCCTTTTTGGACACTGACATTTTGGCATCTTGAAAAATTATAAATCTCAGTCAATGATATCTTTTTGAATCCTTGCCCAACCTTACCAGCCCATCTCTGTTCCTACATCCTCAATATTACATGTAAAACATTACTTTTAATGTGTCTGCGACAAGTCTGACCTTAAATTGAGGATAATCTCTATACTATAAATATTACATCCATTTCCAAGCATCCACCAGTCAGTTCTACAAACAACATACGTCCTTGAGTTCTATTTTACATCAAGAATATTCATCCTCACTGGAAAGATTTTCCAGCATGCGCTGAGAGTGAAAAACTCAACAACTTTTCTAGTTTTGCGGAAATTCCTTTTATGTATCAAGAATGACGACAGCGAAGACGATGACGATGAGTCAGTCTGATCACGGACGTTGTGGGGTTTGAATCGTCGTCATATCCAGTAGAGTGGAAATATTTAAGGAAATTATAGATAAAAAATGAAAAATTAGGAATTAAGATATTTAGATAGAGGAATTAATTGCGTCAATTGCTCAAATTAGATTTAATATTTACTTAAAGAAAATTTAAACAGTTGAAAAAGTATATAAAAAATTTAAAAAAATTATTATCTTAAAAAGTTAAATTTATTAAAAATCTCGAACTTTACAAAAAAATCTGTGAATCGTCAAAAATTTAGCAATATTAATTATTAATCGTCAAATAATTTAAAATGCCTCTAAAAATGCCAGACATAAAACCACCAACGCTGACAAGCTTCCTCTTTTATTTCAACTTAATCACTGCAAATATCGTCATTGCTTGGATTCATTTTGCAGTCTGTATTTTAGTGATTTTAGAATTTCTTTATTTTCTTGTGTTTAATACATCGAAAGAGTTGAAAGTTGAAAATATTGATATTAGAGTTGATCCTGAAGAACATGATGAATTTACGGATACTTTTGATATTAGTGAGTATTAAAAATTGTGAAAAATTATTTAATTTGAAAAAATATTCAATTTTAAATCGTTTTTTTAATTTTGAAGTCTTAAAATAAAAAAAATTTAACTTTAAAAAATTTAAATGATTCAAATTTTTTAAAAAAGTGAAAATTTTGCAAATTATGTTTTTAAGAAATTCAATTTTTAAAAAATTAAGATAGTAAAAAACTAAATTTAAAAAAACCTAAAAACTGCATAAAATTAAAGAAACAAAAAATATTTAAAAAAAAGTTGAAACTTAAAATAAGAATAGAATTAAAAACTAAAACTTTAAAAAATAAAACGTTTAAAAAATTAAAGCTTGCAAAGTAAAATTTAAAAAAATAAAAGTTTAAAAAATTAAAAAATTTAATTACTTAAGAAAACTTCAAAAAAAAAATAAAAAAGGTTAAAAATCTTTAAAATTTGAAAATCACAAAAATTTAAAACTGAAAAATTGAAGACAGTAAAAATTGAAATAATTTCTTTTCCCCCAAGTTTCTCGCCTGATAATCCTCGTCGTCGTCGTCTTTGTTACTTTCATCACATTCTGGTTCATAAAAGGCATAAAAGCTGTAAGGTTACAACAACAATTTTTGGCAATTTTCCACAATAATTTTCCTCCTATTTTCCAGTATGATCCATCAAAAATGAAGCCTTACTTATTCTTCACTGGAACTTTCGTGATTCTTTGTTGCTGCGCAGCAGTTGTGACTTTAAACTTTATAACACTCATGATTGGTGTTGTTGAGCTTTATTTCTTCATTTGTGCTTATTCGCTGTATTTTAATTTGATGAACGATCCAAGCATCCAACAGGACGTTGTCTACAATAATCCAACAGCTCATGGATATACTCAGGCATTTGAATCTGACGGACAAGTCAACGGTGGTGTCAATTATCAAACTCATCAGCAACAACCTCAACAAACTGATGGATATTACAATCAGGGAGAGTATTATGAAGTCGATGGACAGGAACAGCAGCAGCAACAACCACATTATAATGGACAATAAATTAAAGGATATAAAATTTCTAATTGATCAGTTCCTTAACACAAATATATGATAATCCATTGAAAATATTAATAAACCTTAAAAATGTTACAAAAAATTATGAAAGAGTTTAATCTAAGTTTATGGGGAAAATTCAAAGAGGTAGTCCAGAACACCCTCCCCCCCCTAACAAAAATGAAACTGAAATGATTGGAAAAATTTAAATAATAGCAACTTAATTTTCAAAACCTTAAAAAATGTTGAACCCCACCCCTTGGTATCACTTGCTAAGAACTGCTCAACTTTACTCTCAAACTTAGTTACTCAACTGACAATTTTGCATACAAATTCTGTCAAAATAGCTTTAAAACCTTTTCTTTATTCAAAGCATTTTACTTTTTCTTTTCAGAATATATTTTTAGAAAACATTTGTTTTTGCTTATTGACCTTGAACAAAAAGAGTTGACTTGAAAATGTTCAAGTGGTCGATGATATTGAGAGAAATGCTTAGCACTAAGCTAAATTCGTGATTAGTCATTAAAAGGGGAGTGTCGCCCTGGGCGCTTTGTGTAATTTTTATAGAAATTTTTCATGAAGGAGTTGAAATTTCTTTATTTGGACGAAACATTCTACATTAGTCAATAATTAGCACAACTTCACTAATACTCAAATTATCATATATTAAACCTATTCTTAAGAGTTGTGATCAGGGGGGGGGTTTCTCTTTGAGGGGGTTTCAATATTTTATGTGCAGTAATTTTTGTGATTTTTGAACAAAACCTCTAGAAAATTGAAGAAATTTTTAGTCGAGAAGTCGTTTTGACCTCCCATCCCTGACTCAACCCAGACTCAACATTCTCTCAGCTGACAAACAATAATTTACATACAAATTCATTAGCGAATGCCTTGTGCCTTGTCTATTCTCTCATTTGCCAAATATTTTTTTTTCGTTTTGGAAAAAATTATAATCTCAGTTTTTCGTGAAAATTGTCACAGTTCAGACGATTTTCTTTTCTTTTTCAGCTGTTTATGCGTTTCTAAGAATAATTTTTCTTTTCATCTTTGTTGTACGAAAATAAAGGTCGGATGTGTACAAAGTTGCCGACTTGTTGCTTCTCATGTGCGAAAGAATTTAATTTATTTGTTTTATTTCTAATTTTATTTTATTTTATTTTAGATTGAAACATTCATCATAGAAGGCTGAAAAAATATCAAATTTTGAGTAAATTTCCATCAAGCAAAAACAAGTTAAATGCTGGATTTATTGCCAGAAGCTAAAAGCGTATCGAAAAAGATGCGAAGACCAATTGTTGACAGCTGCTTCTTCTGTTTTGATCTAAAAGTTGGATGCTGTGTCCATTCAGTCGTTCAAATAGTTTTATTCTCACTTGGACTTATAGCTGCCTTTATTAAATTAGGACAGCAAAGTTCACAGCTAAATTTACCGAAAAATTCACATTTGAGCTTACAAAAGGAAGCAACTGAGAACATAATCCAAGGAGCACTCAATGCTACACTTCAAGGAACATTCAGCGGGAAAATTGTGGTGTCATTTGAAGGAACATTCACTAATTCAACTCAAGACTCTGTTGAACAGACCAAATCTAATGGATTTTGTAAGTTTTTAGTAATTTACTCTAGTGTGAAGGCGGCTGAACATTGAAACTCCGGTGTGAAGGCACCTTTACGTCAAAAATCTAGTATGAAGGCATCTGAATCTCTAAAATTCTAATGTGAAGGCCGATGAACCTCAAAAGTCTAGTGTGAAGGCATCTGAATCTCTAAAATTCTAATGTGAAGGCCGATGAACCTCAAAAGTCTAGTGTGAACGCATCTAAATATTTTATTAAAATACTATTTTAATTTCAGATCTGCTTATTATTATTGTGTGCCTCACACTAATCGTTGTTACTTCTCTATTTGTGAATGGAACGTATTCTGTGAGTTGCTTGATGTTTATTTCCATAGATTACTAAATTATTTTTAAAAAATTATTATTGTATTTTCAGAACAGCTCATCTTCCCTAATCCCGTACATTTTCGTCAAAACAATATTTTTATTTTATGTCCTAATATTTTTGTTGACTATCAGTAATGGATTTTGGATTGGATTCATTATTTTTTGTGTTGTGATTGAAATGTATCTTCTGGTTTGTGCATATTCCTTGTATTTAAGCATACAGAATAACGATAATGTCCAGCAAACGAAAGACTTTACATAAATTAATTTATTTAAAAAAATATTTTTTGAAATTATGTTAGAATTTTATTTCAAGGTAATTTGAAAATATCAAAACATGTTAAAAATGTAATATTTTTGGTTCGTATGCAAAAGATGTCCAGTATAGTGTAAAAATCATTCTTCTTGCAGTTGCTTTTGAATTCATGTTTTTGCTTTTAGAACTTAAAATTTATAAAAATATTTGTAATGAGACATATTGTGTTATTTAACATGTTTATGATTTTTTGAATAATTTGCTTTTTGACTCGATTCTAAAAATCACATTCATATATTTTTCTAAAAAATAATTAAATTTATTCGAATTTATTTAATGACATACGACAGATATGTTTAGACAAGTTATACAAATACCTATAAAGATGACATAAAATGTTACAATATGATTAAAATCTCATGATCTGATTCCTTCCTCATACCCTCATGACCTGCGTCTCAATTCCATCAACAGAGTCCTCATTCGAACTTTCACTATATCTGATATAATACGAATAAACACAAATGATGAAATAAATATTCCATGCTGTAAATGCAAAATAGTTCAATGCCATTTCCGTCAGTCCTACGCTGAACACCAGCAGCGATCCTTCACAAAATGTTGCGATCGTTGTGCATGCGCTGACTAGTAAATATCGTTTCACGTGTTTTGTGGATTTCTACAAAAATTTAGAGATGATTTGAGATTTTTGATAATAAAGTTTGGAGAAAGTTCATTTGCATAATTTTTTTTGAAGCTTACAGTCCCGAGCAGCATATTGGGTAACGTAGTAAATGACATATGCCGAAAAAACATTTGAATCTGTCTAAATATAATAAGTACATGGCCTTGGTTCAATTTTTTAGACTAAAGTTATCTAGGTTGGAGTTCTATTGCTGCTTGAATTATACATCATGGAAGTCTATCATGGTGAGAACAAAATGTCACGGCAAATATATGACAGTCATAAACATGATGTACGGCTCGGGTTAGGTAACTATAAATTAAAGTCTTGAATTTTTTTACACATAACAGCAATAAAAAGTTTATTTTCCCACGGCAACTTTATGATGGACGTTAATAAAATGTACTGCTCGGTCTTATCCGAAAACCACAAAAGCAAATATAAATAAACTTTAATATTTCACAATACAAAGCAAAAGTTTCAGTCGTGACTTCAACTTTAGTCAGTTATCAAGTGAAAATTTTGCAGAATAGTAAGTAAAATCCTCATTTCATTAGTAATCCTGTCAAAATTGAGCTTCAACTGAGTATAAAGTTAGTTTAAGTGTCCTAAATTGACAGTATCAGGGGCGTATCCAGAAATTTTTTGAAGGAGGGGTTTTGAAATATTTTTGTTTGCAAGTGAAAATTTTGGGGGTTTTGGGATGTGTTTTATTAAAAAACCCAAGCAAATTGAAAAATATATTGAATACGCCCCTGGACAGTATGAAGAATAGATCACATTTGAGACTCAAATAACTGCAATTTTGAACTAGAAATCCACAATAAACAGTTTTCACTCTTAATGTTCTTAAAGATTGTCCAATTAATAGAAAATTTCCAATTTAAATAGTCAACATACCTTCAATGCTGCTGCTATGAGGTAAATACAGTAGACAAAATGCAGGAAATATATGATAAATAGCACCGCTTTGAAGAACACGAAAGCTAAAATTGAAATTGATCAAAACATTATTTTTCACACATTTTGCATAATAAGTTTGGGGGTTTACAATATTTTGAAGGGTTCTTGACAATCTCTCGTGGTTTTTTGACATCTATTGAAGTCTTGAGGTGTCCGAACCAGACCAAAAAACCTCCTAAACACTCAAAATTGCCATAAAACCTCTCAAAACTTAGCAAAACAACAAAAAATTCTACTCACGATCAAAAGGTCCATTATGCGGCCTGGAATATCCACTATAAGATGACGCACGCTTCGTCCTCCCTTTCACAACATCATCCCGGTCTGCATTATGATTAATAATATCCAAAATTGTGTAGACAAAAAATATCAAACTCAGTACGGCATCAATCATGCCAATGATAATACAACCGATGAACAGTTCAATGTGACACATGAACTTATTGACTGTTAACATTTT
The DNA here is from genome assembly GCA_963573255.1 of Chironomus tentans. Classification (NCBI taxonomy): domain Eukaryota; kingdom Metazoa; phylum Arthropoda; class Insecta; order Diptera; family Chironomidae; genus Chironomus; species Chironomus tentans. The sequence goes on from OY754305.1 coordinate 2,517,876, forward strand.
GTTGACTATTTGAGTATGTTTATCAGGTACAGAAGGTGCAAAATTTTTATTAATTTGGTAAAAATATTTCAAATTGAATTTTTTTATGTTTACATCTTTTTTTGTTTTGACGAGAATAACAGCTGGGTGCAATGGTTGTGTTGGTGATGTTGGATGTAAATACGCGTGGGTATGGATTTGTTGAGGATGTGCAAGTGTGTTGGTGGGATTTGAATTTTTAACAACCGTTAAGAAAATTTTTTTTTAAATTTTTATTTTAATTGAAATTTTTACAATTTTTCAAAAATTTAAGGCAGCCAAGTTCCAATTTTTCACAGTAATTTTCCAAAAATAATTCTTCACAAAATATAAAATTCAGTCAAAACCAGAGTTTCCGAGAACACCTCAATAAACCACATCAAATTGATTATTTTCAAATTTTTGTTTCCTTATCCGAATCTCAATCGTAGCAATAACATAAAGAAAGAAAATGTTCAATCCAGAAAACAGGACATAGTAAAATAATTCCAATTGTACTCCTTGAATCATGGTTGCAGTTATCAGCCAGATAGTTGCGATGTAGTAAAACCGGAAGAAGAAGAAGTTGTTCTGTAAATAAAAATTTTAATGAATTAATTTTATCAAACAGAGTGGTGATCCTCAGGGAACGGTTGCTTGGTGTACCATATAATAAATCGTACCTTAATGGCTACCTTAGGGATATAACCTAGTGTATTCTCTTGAAATATACTCTGGGGTATAACCTAGAAGGTATCCATAGGAGTATATACTAGAGTATACCCCTAGGCTAGGCTATACCCTAGGGTTTACTGAGCAACCGGCTGCAGATCAGCAACGTTCTGGTGAATGAAGTTGGAATTTAATTTTTTATGAAGGTTCTAATTGTTTCAATCCAAGTTTTAATATCAAGGTAAAATCTGACCCCCCTAAAAACCATACCAACCTTATATTTAGCAGTATTAATGCACAAAATCAGCATTGAATTTGCCAAAATTCCAAAAAAGTAACCAGTCATCTCATAAACCATCATGTATCCAAATTCTAAAAATTAACAAATTGTCACTTTTCTCTTATTTTCCAGCAAAATTATCCAAAATCTACTCCACATCAACAAATCTCACCATAAAAAGCTCTCGGTCGATACGAAAATATCCAAAATACTTCATATTGTTTCTTATTCAAACTAACAACATCATAAAATAGTAAAATCTTAAAAATGATGAAAGCAATGCAGCAGAGGATATTAAACACGGAAATAGACACAGCAGTCCTAATTATTGCCATTTTATTTAAATATTATTTTCTAGTTCAATTTATCACGTCCGAGTTTTAAGGAAGAATGAAAATAAATAAATAAATCAATAAAAAAGTGCTTTTGTGTATTGTGTGCTTGGCGGCTGTTTGAATGTAGAAAAGGATAATAAAGGAAATGTGTTGGTGAGGTCTATGACACAGCTTTTGAGTGTGTCATATGAAAAACCTTAACGAGGATTCTTTTTTTCATTTTTTGTAGATCTAATAATCCTCGTCTGGATTCCTTTTCTGGAAAACCTGGGGCATTGATGGGTAACCTGTGGTTCGCGGCACACCAGTGTGCAGTCTTTTTGGGAGAAAGTACTTCTGGGACTGGGTATACCATTGCCATACTAAAGTCAATAGCTATAGTAAACCCATTAAACTAGCCTCTGCTGGTTCCCTTAATGAATTATCTTAAAAATGAACAATAACTGCATGACATAATGCAATAACTCTGCCAATAACTCTGACAGTTTAATTAAGATATAATTTTATGATAAAATATTCTAAATTAAATGCATTTTTGCTAATTATTCCATTACCATTCACTTCCTTTTAGACAAACAGGAACAAGCATTTTAATTTTTTCTGTCCTGGAGTTTTAAAATGTTCTTGAAAAATCAACCAAACATTTACGGTTCATCAATTTATTTATATCATCATCTAAAATTTCTGGCACTGCTACCACATTCAATCAATGGACCTGTCTTGAAAGGAAATTTCTCTATCAAAATTCGCGACAAAATTTTTACAATATTGATTCTTTTAACCACAGTCGTCCTTTCAATCATAATAAAAAATCAAGACCATATTACGTCAGTTGTGCTTTCTAGGATTTGGGATGTCAATTCACATACTGGAAGAGTGATAATATTGTTTCTGGTTTGCTATCAGTACTGGAAGAGCGACAAAATATTGGACATTTTAAGGATGTTGAATGAGTTTGATGAGAAGGTGAGTTGCTGGATTTTTGTTGGAGGTGTCTGTTCACATTATCCATATTTTTCCAGGCAAAACTCTTCAAAATTTTTACAAACTTTATCACACAAAAACAAAAATGGCTGACTTACATCCTCATCACAGTTTTTGGTTTGCTACTTTTTGGAATTATTATCACAATTCTTATTAGTATAAGTAATGGGTTGAGTTCTGATTTGTGGAGCACAATTTCCTTTTATGCCTCATTCTACTACTGCAATGCGATTGTTTTTCAATTTTCGTACCTTTCAACTAGTGTCAGAGACAGATTGAATCTTGTTCATGACAAAATTACATCAAAAAGGATTCTGACAAATTTTGAGGTTGACTTGGTCACTGAAATTTATGAGAAGCTTTTTAAAGTCTTGGACTTGGTCAACAGGAACTGCACAACACAGCTAGTTCCAGTCATTGGATACATTTTCTTAAGTGTGACATTCTCATTGTACGGACTGGTTGGCATGCTTTTCAGCAATATTACATTGAATCCATTCAACATGATTTTTGTATTTTCGTGGCTTGTCGAGCATTCAGGTGGGAAATGATTCAAAAGTGACGTCTATGATGGATGTCACCTCCAAATTTTATCGCAAACTTCTCAAAAATTTATTATTTTTTAGCTCTCATAATCGTCATAATCCATTCAGCTGTCAGCACAATGGATGCTGTTGAGATGCTACCTTCAATTGGGTATGAGACATTGAAGCTTCAGAAAATCATGAATCATGCAGCAAAAGATGATTTTAAAGAATTTTTGTCCTTTGTTAAATCATCAAAATTTAAGCTGAGAACTTTGTTTTTCAATATTGATTGGAGCTTGCTGTTTACGGTAAGTATGTTAAATTTAAGGTAGGGGGGTCATGGGGGGGGCCGATGAGGTTTCGAATTTTTTTTCCTAAATCTTTTTTTCTTGAAAATTTTTAAGCATAAGAAAGAAAAAAATTTAGAAAATTTAGAATTTTTTTTTAGAATTTAAAAGACATAACCCTCAGCTATGTCCCTGATATCAATCAACCATAAATTCATAAGAAGTCACTCAAAAATGACGGAAGAGAGACCAATTCCAATTTTTTAATAAAAACTCTATTTTCAGCTTCTATCAACAGCAATAACATTTATAACCATAACATATCAATTTGAGACATCAATGGCTGATTATAATGCTTATAAAGTATCCAATTTTACATAAATTCTTCACATACGGTAGCTAATGCAAGCTTTATCAGGCCAGTTTCATCAACAAACCTCCAAAGGCTTTTTAATTAATTAAATACAAATATTGTGCTTGATCTATTGTTACATAAATTACAAAAGGTATTAATAATCACTAATGGATATGAATTGTCGGTGCTGTATGTCGATTTTGGAATTTATTTTTTAATATATTGTCAAAGCATACACATAAGGACGTCACAAAATTTACTTGGAGAATTCAAGTTTTAGTTTAAAAATTCAAAAAATCAAAATGTCCTTAAAAATATTCGACAACATCAAAACTAGTTCAAATATCTACAAATCAGCAGTCTATCCTTATTATTTTCTGAAAGTTTTTGGACTTTTTCCTGCAAAACTCACAAAGTTCCCAACAAAAATCAAATTCTACGACAAAATCTACATTCTGATAGTTGTTGCCTTACATATCCTGCTCTTTTATCACTCAAGACCAGCCAGAAAACTTTCTTCACTTTTCATAGTTAAAATTTGGGAACTGAATGCCTATTTGGGATTTTTGATGATAATTTTTCTTATTTTCTATCAATATTGGAAAAGTGAGAAAATTATGGACATTTTTGGATCGATTCATGAGTTTGATGAGAAGGTAATAAAGTAAATGATAGAGTTTGGTATTAATGGGTACATCTGGGTAGACCTGGATGTGTCTGAGAGTACCAATGATTCGATGATGCGTCACGTGAACTTGAGAATGCTCCACAATTAATAGTAACTTCCTTCTATTTTCAGGCAAAACTCCTCAAACAAAAGTCACTCATTTACATCATAATCTCAATATTTTTGGTTGGAATTGTTGGTTCCATAATTATGTTCTTTGTGGTCGACGATAAACTAATTGACAATGACATCTTCACAGCAACTTTCTATTACTTGTGCTATTTCTATTCGAATGCAGCAATTCTTCAATTCTCAGGCTTTGCCATTTCTGTCAGAGACAGGATGAACTCGCTACATCAGAAAATATTGTCATTAAAAAATTTGACAAACTTTGAAGTTGCTCTGATTATTGAGCTTTATGAGAAGCTTTTTAAATGCTTGGATTTGGTGAACATGAACTGCACAACTCAACTGATTCCAATAACTTTGAATTTATTGATGAATTTAACATTTTCGATGTATGCATTTGGTGGGATTCTTTTTAGTGGATTTAGTGCTTGTTCTGTGGCAATTGTATTGATTAATATTTTGCTGTGGCTTATAGAGCATGCAGGTAAGGTTGGTTACTACCTTTAGGTACCCAAATCAAGAATCTATATAACCTAGATCGCAGGGGTGTATCCAGAAGTTTTTCGAGGGGGTTTTGAAATTTTTTTCTTAAAAAATTCTACCAAATTGAAAAAATTCCCAAAACATGGAGTTTGACCCCAAACCCCCTATTAGACTATGACTATATAATATAATTTAAATTCTTGCTCAATATCCACAGCCCTTACAATATTCTTCATAAACTCTGCAGCATCAGCACAAGAAGCTGTTGATAAGCTCCAAATTATTGGATATGAAACGTCAAGACATCAAAAAATTATGAATTATGAGACCAAGAAGGTGTTTAAGGGATTCTTGCGGTACATAAAGTCATCAAACTTCAAATTGAGAACTCTGTTCTTCAACATTGATTATGCTTTGCTGTTTACTGTAAGTTGACTTAGATTTTGGTACCATTATGGTGAATGCATGATAAACTTCCACTAGGGTATAGTCTAGGGTATTTGAGTAATCTTGGGCCAAGGGTATAACCGAGAAACCGGGTCCTGGAATTGATGTAACATGTAGCTCAAGAATCAGATCTTTAATTGAAAACTTTTTCTATTTTTTAGATTTTATCGACAGCAACAACATTCATCATCATCACATGCCAGTTTGAGAACTCAATATCTGATCCAAATGCTCACAGTCCTACAAATTCTACATAAGTCAACAAAATATTTTAAAAAACAAAATAATATTCACAAAAATTCCATCTTTTTATTCCCTGTCCATCTTAATAAAAATCTAAACTTCGCATTCCTTTCCTATAAACTAAAAATAAGCGTCTATTGAATAAAATTATTCAAAACGTGTAAATAAAGCAAACATGACTGAAAGATTTTTTTTCCATTTTGTCAATTTGAAGACGTTTCACATTTATTTACATGACAAATCAAAAAGGTGTTAATTTTTGCTCAAGGAAATTTGCTTTGATTTTGTAGACACGTTTGAATTTATGAGACGTATTTTTCTGGGATAGAATTGATGTGATTATCGTAAAATATTGAAAAATATAGTTGTAATCTAAAAGATGATTTCTTGATATACCTTAGAGTGTACCCTAAAGGTATGGCCTACCATTGAACCTAGCCTGTAGACATACCCCAGGGTTAATTGAGTTACTGCACTCTTAAAGTGTAAAAAATAGTCTATCGACCACATTAACTAATTATTTATATTATATCACCTCCCATCCTCAATAAACTTACCCATTCTATTCTGAAAAATCCGTTAAAAAGTCAACAACTACAATGTTCTCTTTGATACATTTGAACAATTTTTTATTTTTATTTTATTTACACAATTTTGTTTTTCATTTTTTCTATTATGCTTAAAAACACTTTTTTTTAAACAAAACAATGCAAAATTTCATGATTACATGTGAGATAAGAGTTTGTCTTTATGGTGTGACTTAAAAAATATTTATTTAAATATATTAGTTTTTGTGAGAAATTTAACTTATTTTAAATAAAGATAAAAAAAAATGTTGTGAAATCATCGTTGGACGGTTAAAAAGTTGTTTTTAGAATCTTATGCCTTAATTGGAATTTATGGTCGACTTATGGTCAGTGTACTCACTAGAATCAATTAGATTTAATTAATTTAATTATTATTCTTAGTAAAATTATGCGTTTGTGGAGAGTTTTTTATGCTTTTGTCGAGGGAATGGGACTTGAATGAGATTATGAACATGTCAACTAACTGAATAGAAACCGAATTCAGTTTGACTGACTGAATTCAGACTAACTGGTCGAATTCAGCTCAACTGGCTGAATTCAGACTAACTGGTCGAATTTTGACTTACTGACCGAATTCAGCTCAACTGGCCGAATTCAGACTAACTGGTCGAATTTTGACTAACTGACCGAATTCAGCTCAACTGGCCGAATTCAGACTAACTGGTCGAATTTTGACTTACTGACCGAATTCAGCTCAACTGGCCAAATTCAGACTAACTGGTCGAATTTTGACTTACTGTCCGAATTCAGCTTAACTGGCCGAATTTAGAATGACCCAGTTGAATATCAAATACTAGATACTATATATTAGACATTATCCCATATTCTTTGTAAAAGCATATGGGTTCATTCACTAATGACGTTCACCATTTAGGAGGGATGAGGGTTAAATGATGTTGATGTCATTTGTGAACAGCCACCCTCAACCATTTCCACCTTAAAATTAATTTTAGCAAATTTATAGGCTTTCATTATGTTAATTTTACATTTATGGACGAAAATTATTATCATTTAAATACTGATTTTTTTTAGAAAGGTCGCTTTATGGCAACTTGGAATTAAAGCACTATATTTTTGATATTTTTCTAACAAATTTTTGAATAGGAATAAAAATTATTTAAGCAAACAAAAACTTGTCAACGACCTTTCATTGTTTTATCGTCTTTCAAATAAAACAAAAAATAGCGACAAATACACAAAAAATTGTGTTTTTTTTTCGTAACATTTTCAGCAAACAATCAAAAAAATAAGTAAAGTTATGTTAAATGACATCATAGACAGGTAAATTATGATGATAAAAAGATTGACTTAAATTAAATAACAGTAACTGAATCATCCAGATCAAGTGCATCACTATTATACTTCAGAGTCTAACGTTCTTCCATTGCCATTGCTGCTTGTTGTTGTCGTTGTCGTGTTATTAGTTGGAGCAGGTCGACTGTTTCTTGGCGTTCTCGGTCGAGTGATTGTAGGTGGATCAACGGGTCTCTCTTCGTAGCGTCTGACATTGCTTGATGATGAATTTTCATGTTCAACATCTTTAATCAGTTTGTAGAGTCTGCAGCTGATGACACAGAGATATAGGTAGAATACTAATGAGATTATGAATAGGAGGTGGTTGAAGATGAGACCGAATGATGCGATGACTGCAAGTATGCAGTAGATGATGAATGGGGCCATCATGAAGGTGTTGCGCTGTGAATTTGAAGAAATTTTTGAGGTTAGAATCCTAAAAATTTCTAATTTTGAGGTTAGAATCCTAAAAATTTCTAATTTTGAGGTTAGAATCCTAAAAATTTCTAATTTTGAGGTTAGTATCCAAAAATATTCTAATTTTGAGGTTAGAATTCAAAAATATTTTAGTTTTGAGGTTAGATTCTCCAAAACATTTCCTAGATCAACAACTACGTCTCAATATCTATCCAAATAAACAAATTAATTAATTATTAATCACCTTTTGAACTCCAGCGATGAATATCATTGACACCCATATGAGTAAGAAGCAAAATATGGCCATTATCGTCTCGAGATCTGTTCAAGTGAGAAACAAAATAGCAGAAAAAAATTTATTAGATATTAAGTGGAAGATGAATAAACTCTCAATGGTGATGGAAATGAATGGAAAATTGAGAAATTTTTTGCTATAATTGGTTGAGTTGGTTTGAATGGATATTGGCCGGGTCTATTTTTAGAAGAGTTTTTTTGAGGTTACGACATGCACTTTTGAGGTTAGGTTCTCAATTTTGAAGTTATTTTGACCAATTTTGAGGTTATGTCGCCTAATTTTGAGGTTCAGTTCCACATGAATGTTCTTGAGGTTAAGTGGACTTATCAAATTTCCACACCAACAACTCCACCCCTCAATAGCTTATTTATTTCCACCAGCATCGCAAATTGTTTATTTTCGCCACCCAACTTGTTTACAACTTCTCAATTATGAACTCCACATGTCTATAATTATCGCAAACAAACTCGAGCTCCGCAGCAACAGAAACGGAAGAAAAAGTACAAAAAATATCTTCATCACGAGTATCATGACACCATATGTAGCCTCAATGCATTAACATTCGTTTGTACGCTAATTTAATCAATTAATTTACATACATTGTACAGCATAAAAAAGCAGTAGCAGCGAAAAAATTGTCTTTTTTATGAATGAAGTGAGTCACAGACGTTAATTAATGTGACAAATGTCATTACATGTAAGTAAGCGACTGCTCTGGTGGAAAAATAGTCACTTAATACTTGTATACGTCTCAGTAGATTTGTTCGTGACACAATGGAGATGTATGGAACTTTTAGGTACACAATAGACAATTTTTTGCTGTAAACAAAATTATTTTTAGGGTGACGACATTGATGTTGCGTTGATAAGTTTTGGGGGATGGTTGAGTGATTTTTTGTAGTAATTTGCAATTAATTGGCAATTTTTGATTGAAAACTGGTTTAGTTTGTGGGGTTGTGGCTCGCATGATAGATTTGTGTCCAGAAATTGAAAATTATGATCATTTTGAGTGAAATTAATCTCAAAACCTCAAAACTAATCAATGACTATAAAACGGTAGCAAAATAAGCACTATTGAACAGGAAAATTAATGAAAATAGCAATAAAAACTCATAGTTCTACTGAGATTGACTCATAAGTCCAAAAGATGACACATAATATTATTCATGAAATGGGAAAGAAAGCACGAAAAGTCGAATGACTAAGTGTCTGTTTTTTTTACTTTTATGAGAAAACAACCACAAATATTAAGTAGAACTGGATAACTAAACCGCAAATAAAAATATAAAATTATTCACCGGCGGAAATTTGCTAACCAAAAACTATAAAATAAAAATAAAGTGCTCGTAAAATTCTTTTTAATGATAACAATATAATTAAGGTGTCAATTCCTTTGGTATTTTTGGGGTTCGATGAGAATGTGAAAATTCAACTGACTCAAGGGGTGACTGATTTATTTTTTCAGATGACTATCCTCTCATTTCCAAACCAAATATCATCCAAAATCACGTGAAAAGTCATTTAATCAATTCTACACTCTTAGTTCCACTCACACTAGTTGGTACTCTACCCTACCCTTCCTTACCCTAGGGTAGGTGGGTAGTAAGGTAGGTAATTGTATACCCATGGTAGGGTAAGTGGGGCTACAACTAGCAGATTCATGCTGACAATTAAACAAACATTCACTCATCTTCATGTAAAGCCACATTAAGTTCAACATTCGTACTGTAATTTCCCCCCTTAAAATTATTTGTCTTATTCTAAATTCACGGCAATCATTTGTGCGAAATGAAAAAAAAACAAAGCGCAAAATGATTTTCAGACAATTTTTTTCACATTAAGCTGCAGTTTTGATGTTCAATTTGTGCCTGATGACTAATGTTGTTGTTTAAGTTAACAATTTAATAGTCTTGATGATAAGTTAGCACATTTATAGTGCTTGTACACAGACTGAGTTGTGGATTAGGTTGTTGGATGTGTTTAGGGGTTTGGGGGGTCAAGTGGAGTTTATTAGAGATTTTTTAGGATTTTAGCTATTTTTAGAAGGCAACTAAGTGCAAGTCATACTTAATTTAGCTCATTTTGAATAAAAATAAATTTTTCGAGTAACCTAACCTAAAACTTTATAAAAAAAATTGTATTCAAAGCAATACATGCACACATTGCATCTCAATTCAACCATAATTTATGAGAGAAAAACACTTCTAAGCTCAATTCTAGATTCTATTATGGAAATTTTTCCACAGTCAAAACATCAAGACAAAAAAGTTAATAATAAAATTTTTCACTTTGACCCAAATTTATATTTAATAATTCACATGACAATTGACAGATATTGCGACATCGAACAAATAAATTTTTTGTGATTATTTTTTGACATATTATTGAAATTAATGGTTTTTGAGTTGAGCTTTTAAATGTGATAATGAGCGAATTTTTATTGACAGGTTTAATTGAATGTTCGGAGATTTTTTTTGAATTTATTTGTTTTTTGAAGGGTCAAATTCAAAATTTCGAAATCCTAACCTAAAAATGTCTGAACCTAGCCTTAGAATTCGAGATAACAAACCTAAAGTTTTTTGAATCCTAACCTCAGAAATTGAAATTTCTAACCTCAAAAATTGAAATTGCTAATCTCAAAAATTGCAATTTCTAACCTCAAAAGTTGAAAATTCTAACCTCAAAAATTGAAATTTCTAACCTCAAAAATTGCAAATTCTAACCTCAAAAATTGAAAATTCTAGCCTTAATATCCACAAATTTACCCCAAATCTCATCGATCTACTGCACTTTACCTCCATGCACTTGCTCCACATCTCCATTCTTCATTACAAAACTCATAATTGTGTGATCTTTGCATTCAAAATTAAATTACATCTCCACTTACATCACAGACCACAGACCCCGAAAAAAAACAATAAAAATTACGCAAAAGTTCTCGAATGAGAAAAAAATTTAAATTTTGTTTGTCGCGCGAGCTTGCGTAAAATAAAATGTTGTTATTTTTTTGGATACTCAATATGTGAATCATCCAAGTCGTACACATGCTGATCGTGACCTAAGATCTATCTGGAGTGGCCTCTTAATATAATGTAAATGGTTTGTGAATGAGTTGATATCGCAATTTTTTCACACTTAAATGAATTGAGGAATTTTGTTGTTTTGTTGAGTAACTGAGTGGGTGGATTTGGTTGCTGAGGGGATTGACTGGATGCTGATTGAGATTTTGAGGTTAGAATTTTAAAGTTTTGAGGTTAGAATTTTCAAATTTTAAGATTAGAATTTAAAAGTTTTGAGGTTAGAATTCTTAATTTTTGAGGTTAGAGTTTTTAAATTTTGAGGTTAAATTTTCCGAATTTTGAGGTTAAAGTTCAGAAATTTGAGGTTAGCATACTTAAGTTTTGGGGCAAGGACACCAAGTCCTTCAACATAGCCAACAACCACAAAACTGTTCATTTCCATCAAATTTTCACACTTAATCACACATTAAATTCTTATCATAACAATTAACATCTCAAAACTGACATCATCATGCAAAAAAAATCCAATCACAACTCTCGTCTCAATCTATTCACAGCACACATGTCACATCAGCACAACCCACAAATCTTTCGCAAATGAATGTGTTTATTCACACATTTTTATTTCTGTTAGCTTTTTTAGTGTAAATTAAATAAAAAATGAGTTTTTGTTGGTTTTGGATGAAGTTTGTTTTGAGGGATGTGATGAGGAAATTCGAATGTAAATAAAGTCATTGATTTTGATTGGTTTTTGAATTTTATCAAATTTTGTTGCGCATTTTAATAAAATTTTCAATTTTTAAACAAAAATAATTTTGAAGATACTGAAAACTAAAAAAAACTTATTTTTTTTAAAGTATTGAAATTCTGAAAAAAGTCTTTTTTCAAAATTAATTTTTTAATTTTAAATTAAAATTTAACTTTGGATATTAAAATTTTTTTATATTTTTTTATAGTTTATAATTTTATAGTTTATAGTTTATAATTTTTATATTTTTATAATTTTTAAAATTTATTTTTAAAAAAAAATATAAAAAAATCAAAATTTTAAAAATTTAAAAAAAATTCATTATTGTCATTTTTAGGTTTTTTTTCAGAACTTGATTGAGAATCGATTATTAAAAAACTAAATTTTGTAAAATTAAAAAATATATTTGTTTTAGAAAATTCAAAGTTAAAAAAATAGATTTTTAAATTTTTCTAAATTTCACTTTTTCCACTCATTTTATTTAAATTTAAAGTAATTAACAGTCAAACTCACGTAGCATAACATATCTTAGATAAGTGCTGTCAAGATCACTTGCAGATTTGGCTTTCAGGAGATCAACAAAGGCTCTGTATCCAGCATAAATAGAGCCAATTATTCCCAGCACCAAATGCAACCATCCAAAAATTATATTTTGATATCGCAAATAAAACTTATCCGAATCCATCGAAATGGAAAAATTTGAATCAAATTTGAAAAAATTCGCGACTTTCATTTTTGGTTTTTTTCACTTTCTTTGTTGATTTTGTTTTGTCAAAATTTCACAAATGTTTCAGTTTTTTTTTTATTTTTTGAATTTTTTAAAAATTATTTTGAATTTTTCTCACAAGCACGACTGTCCGCACGAAGCTATAAAATTTAACTGCGATGATTGTTGTCGACTTTATTGTTATTGTTCGTCTGATGTGACATGCGAGAAGCTTTTTAAGTTAAAGCATGAAAAACTCGTAAATTGATAATTGAGAGAAAAATGAGAGAAAATTATTTTTGAGCATTTGAGCTTTTTGGTGATGAAAAACTAAGTTTAGTCATGAATCTTGAGAGTAATTGACTTGGCAAATATTGGAATTGACGGGTAATGAGTAAGATTTTTGATATGTTTTGGTGTTAATTGTGTTAGAAATGTGAGGAAGTCGTGAATTAAGTTCTCAGAATTTGTAGATTGTGATGTGGATTTCTGGTAAAAATTAGTAGATTTCTGAGAATTTTCGATGTTATTCGTAGACAGGGGTTATTCTGGAAATCTGGATAAGGGGATCAAAAAAGGGGTTCAAGACAGACCCTTATCCTTGAGGGTACCCATCGCATTTTTTAGAACATTAACATTACATCATTTTCCAATTCATAAATTTTAGTCATTTTTTTATTTATCTAAAATTCATTTTACAATCCAGAGACTTCTGTGATCCAGTTTCTAATTCCAGGATGCTCGATTCTTGTGTTAACACTTGGGAATATTCCATCTCCGCAGGTCTAAAATTGATAGATTTACAATCAATGCATTATTTTTGCTTTACTATAATTTGAATCAATCTTGTTTAGGATTTTTCTCATTGTTATTAAAATGTTTGCAGCATTGAGCATACTTTGACTGAAATCAGATCCAAAATTGTCATTTAACTTACCGTGCTTCCAAAGCTCACAACACCAATCTGTGTTCGCTGTCCATTAACATCTCTAACGTGTGGAGATCCGCTGTCACCGCTGCATGAGTCTCTACCAGCTATAAGTGATACACAGAAGAAGTGATCGAATATGTCACTCCAAATTTCATCACATACGTCAATGTTGAGGATCGGAAGTGTTAATTGTTGGAGATGAGTTGGCACAATTCCGTTTTCATTAAGCTGAAATAAGTTTTGATTAGATAAAAATTAAATGGTGTTGAACTAACTTACCCCCCATCCAGTAACAGTAGTTAGCTCTGGATCGCAAGCCTGGCAACATCTCTGATTACAAACAGGTGAAATAGGAACAACAGCAACATTTGGTCCAGTCATTGGTGTGTCAGCAGCAACTCTGATCAATGCAATATCAAAATCAAGCCAAACTGGATCATATTGTGGATGTAAAGTGTAAGAATCAGTAAAGAAAAGACTTCCACCTGATGTTCTGTCTGTGGTTCCACCGAGTAAGTTGATCAACATTGCTGGGGTGCCGAATTCAAGGCAGTGAGCTGAAGTTTGAGTGGAAAGATTAATAAATTGTAGAATACTTTAAAAAAAATTCAATTTTTACCAGCTGAAAGTGACCATTGAGCGTGGATGATTGAAGCTCCACAGATGAATCCACCCATACTTAGATCAAGTAGCGCTAACATGTGTGGAAATTGTTCAATTTGTGCTGGCTCACCACCAAGAATTCTCCCACTTCGGGTCCTTTCTCTCAAGTATTGAGGCGTCCTTACACCCAATCTACTAGGAGCTGCCCTTGGTGCTCCATTAGAAAGTTCAAAAATCAATGCTAAAGCAAAAAATATAACCAATTTTCTCATCCTGATATTAACAACTGAATTAAATTGTTCAATAACTCAATCATTTATAGCTCCTCTAAAATTATCTAATGGGAAAATCCAGAAGTAGTAGTTATCGTCATTATGTCTATCGGATATGATAAGATTAAAAATTTTCCTTATCAAGTTAAAGTTTGTTTTTTTTTCTTATGAAATCGCGGGAAATCTGGAATTAATATTTAGTTTATGATAGAGTGATATCAGTAAATTTCATAGAAATTTTCCCAGTTTCTGGACTACCTCAAAAATATTAGAATTTGCGTAAGATTTTTGATAGGATTTGGTGTTATTCTGTTAGTTTGAAAAGATAAAGATCACTTAATTGTTAATATTTTTAAATTTATATCAAACATGTTTTTTACAACTGATAAATAAATTAAAAAATTTTATTGATCAAAAATTAATTTTACAATCCAGAAACATCCGTTATCCAATTTCTGATTCCAGGAAATTCAATTCTTGTGCTTACACTCGGATATATTCCTGATCCGCAAATCTAAAATCACAAAAAAAAATCAAAAATTTCTTCAAATTTAATTCATCCTTAAACTTACCCTGTACCCAAAACTAACAACACCAATTTGGAATCTCTTTCCATTGACATCACTAACTAATGGAGATCCACTATCACCACCGCATGACTCTCTCCCAGCTTCAGGTGTCACACAGAAAAAGTGATCAAAGATATCACTCCAAATTGCATCGCATTCGTCAATGTTGAGAATTGGAAGGGTGAGCTGTTGTAGGTCTCGAGGTAGGACACCATTTTCGTTGAACTGGAATGTTTAGTTTGTGATAAGATTTAGATTTTATTGATTGTGAGTTGAACAAGGGTGTGAAACTGATAAACAGACCATTTCTGATGAAAATTTGATCAGTTCCACACCATTGTCATTTTATTGGTCTCATGATGCTCTCGATGGTGATGTCACATTGAAACCAACCCCAAAATAGAGCATTTTGATAACAAACTTACTCCCCATCCTGTAACTGTAACCGGCTCTGGCTCACATGCTTGACAACATCTCTGACTACAAACAGGTGAAATAGGAACAACAGCAACATTTGGTCCAGTCATCGGTGATTCATTAGCAACTCTAATTATTGCAATATCAAAATCCAGCCAAACTGGATCATATTGTGGATGTAAGACATAAAAGTCAGTAAAGAAAAGAATTCCGTTGGATATTCTGTTTGTAGTTCCACCAAGGAGATTGATGAGCATTGCTGGGGTTCCGAATTCGAGACAGTGAGCTGAATTTTTGGGTTTAAATGTGATTAATGATTATTATTGAATCATAAATTGTATCTTACCAGCTGATAGTGACCATTGTGTATGAATGACTGATGCACCACAGATAAATCCACCCATTCTAAGATCAAGCAGTGCCAACATGTGTGGAAATTGCTCAATTTGTGCTGGTTCACCGCCAACAATTCGTCCATTTCGAGTTCTTTCTCTCATGTATTGAGGTGTCCTTCCACCTTGCCTTGGTCCTGTTTTTGGAAATCCATTGGTCAATCCTAAAATAACAACAAATAAAAATAATATTTTCATGCTGACACAATTAATTGAACTGAGTTCCTCAATTACTGATTTATTAATAGCGACTGTTCAATTTTTCACCTGGATATTCCAGAAGTAGTTATCACCATTGTACATAACGGATATGATAAGATTAAAAATTTCCCATATCAAGTTTCAGTTTGAAGTCAAGGTTGTCTGAAGTGGCGGAAAATCTGGAACTGATATTGAATTAGATTGAACGGCGATATCAGTGATTTGATTGAAATTTTCCCAGATTCTCGACTGCCTCAAAATTACTAGAAATTAAAACAAATAAAATAAGATTTTCTTAATTTTTTTTATAAAAAATTCAGAATTTATTTAGCAAATATTCCATTTTGATTTTTACAATCCAGACACCTCTGTGATCCAGTTTCTGACACCTGGATGTTCAATTCTTGTGTTTGCACTTGGGAAGCTTCCATCTCCACAGACCTGAAAATACACAAATTTTGAGACATTTTATCAACAACTTTACCAAAAACCATAAAACTTACACTACTTCCGAAGCTCACAACACCAAGTTGAGTTCTCTGTCCATCAACATCTCTAACTAATGGAGATCCACTGTCACCATTGCATGAATCTTTGCCATTACCAGACCAGACACAAAAGAAGAAGTCTGGAATCCAGCCCCATTTTGCATCACATTCAGCATGATTGTAGATGGGAAGTGTGATTTGATTGAGGTTATGTGGGATGACTCCGTCATCATTAAGCTGAATAGGAAGTAAAATTAGATTGATAAGATGTGCGATTAGAATGTAAAAGAGCTAAAGAGATTAGCTAAAAGGGTTGGGTAGTCCAGGATGATAGGAAGGTAAGGTACTTAGGGTTGTCAGAGTATTTAAGATGGTTAGGATTACTAAGCTATCTACTGATGAACTTACACCCCATCCTGAAACAAAAATAAGCAAAAATTAATAAAAATATTCAAAATAAGCTCAAATATAATGTCCATTAACTTTTTCCAGGGGTCTCCCCCTTCCAAAAAATTACGTACACCCCCTTTGACCATAAAATTCATCAAACTCTATCAAAAATACCAACCTGTAATAGTAACCGGCTCAGGATCACAAGTCTGACAGCAAGCTCCATTACAAATCGGTGAAATAGGTACAGGTACGACATGTTGTCCAGTCATTGGTGAATTATCAGAAACTCGAATAATTGCAATATCAAAATCAAGCCAATTTGGATCATATTGTGGATGTAAAGTATAAAAGTCAGCAAAGAAGAGGAATCCACCAGATAATCTGTTTGTAGAACCGCCACGAAGATTGATGTAGATTGCTGGAGTGTTGAATTCGAGACAGTGAGCTGGATTGAGTAGAAATAAGGGTTAAGTTGGGTATTTGTGCATTTTGAGTAGACTTTACCAGCTGATAGTGACCATTGTGTGTGGATGACTGAGGCACCGCACATAAATCCACCCCAAGTCAAGTCAAGAAGTGCAAGCATGTGTGGGAAGTCTGCGATGTTTGCTGGCTCTCCTGTAACCGAAATACTTTAAATTTTGTAGAATTTTTCATAAAAGAATCAAAAATTACCTCCAACAATTCTTCCATTCCTGTCTCTCGTCCTCAGATATTGAGGTGTACGTCCACCGAGTCTGCTTGGAGCTGCCCGAGGGGCTCCATAGGTCAGTTCCAAAACTGCAACCAAAACAGCAAGGAGCACAATTTTCCTCATCTTTAAACAATCAAATGAATTGAATTGTTCAATAACTTAATCATTT
This sequence comes from Chironomus tentans, assembly GCA_963573255.1. Classification (NCBI taxonomy): domain Eukaryota; kingdom Metazoa; phylum Arthropoda; class Insecta; order Diptera; family Chironomidae; genus Chironomus; species Chironomus tentans. The sequence goes on from OY754305.1 coordinate 2,535,477, forward strand.
ATAGCTGCTATCTGGGAAAGTCCATGAGATTATAGCTATAAATAATGGATATGATAAGATTGTTGATATTCTTATCAGAAAGTTAAGAAATGAAGTAATTCTGTATATAATTCAAGGGTGAGATAACTGTGACTTGAGCTTGTGTCTTAGATATAGTCAAAAAAATACACGGTTCGACTACAATACATCAAGTTTTCCAGAAAATTTTCTCATTTTCAAACTCTAGCAAAAAAAATTTCTCTCAATTTTCTTTCATTTCTTTGCAAAATGGCAAAGTTTCCGGTCGTGAAAAAGTTTTTGTGCATTTTTGATCTTCAAAATTCAATTTATTTTATGTCAATTTTTAATTTAGTGTTTTGTTGTTATCTGATTTTTGTTGATGCAAATGAACTTATTGAAAGGATGGAGGAATTTAGGAAATCTTTGGATTTGGGGAAAGATGATAAGGATGATAGTGATTGTGAGTTTTTGGGAATTATTGGTTTTTTGGAGATTTCGTTATAATTTTCTTAAATTTGTGGACATTTTAAAAATTCTTGATTTTTGAATTTTTTAAGTTTGATACTTAAAAAATAAAATTAAAAAAAATAAATAATGAATTTAAAACAGTTTTAAAAAATAATATTTAAAAATTATTAAAAAATAAAATTGAAAAATTATTAAAAAAGTAATATTTAAAAATTATTAAAAAATAAAATTTAAAAATTATTAAAAAATAAAATTTAAAAATTATTAAAAAATAAAATTTAAAAATTATTAAAAAACAAAATTTAAAAATTATTAAAAAATAAAATTTAAAAATTATTAAAAAACAAAATTTAAAAATTATTAAAAAATGAAATTTAAAAATTATTAAAAAATAAAATTGAAAAATTATTAAAAAAGTAATATTTAAAAATTATTAAAAAATAAAATTTAAAAAGTATTAAAAAATAAAATTTAAAAATTATTAAGAAATAAAATTTAAAAATTATTAAAAAAGTAGAATTTAAAAATTTTAAAAAGTAAAATTTAAAAATTTTAAAAAATAAAATTTAAAAATTATTAAAAAAGTAAAATTTAAAAATTTTAAAAAATCAAAATTTGACAATTTTACAAATTTCTTCAACAAAATGGCTCAAATCTCACAAAAGTCATAAAAATTCACGCAAATATTTCCCAATTTTCCGAGTTTTTTTCTGCTTTATTTTGCTAAAAAATACTCTCACCTGGTGTCCATGTTCTCCACAGGGTTCACGTTACTTCAAGTTTCAAAAATAGTAATCTATATATTCACAATTACTGCGAATATTCTGCTATGTTGTGGGAATTTCATCATCAAAGAAATTGTAAGTATTGAAATTGGATTTTAATTAAAATGACCTGATTGATTGATCGATTGATTTGTTCGTACCATAACCTACCGCTTGAAATATTTGATTAACCCAAGAATCTCAATTTAAAAATACTTAGTGAGTTGATTAATCAGATTGAAGATGGGTAGGTTATGGCTTTGGATATCAACCAAAAAATCCAAAAATATTTTTTTTAAATATTTCTTTCATCTTAATCTAGTGCTGCTCGTTAACATTCTACGTCATGTCATTAATCGTAGCCGTCATGACTCTAGTCAGTGGATTATATCACATTTATCCACATTATATTGCATTTTCAACAGCAAATATTTATTTTGTCATCTGTGTCTACTCACTGGAGATGATGTTGATGGAAAGGAAGGAGGTGAAGAAGGCGAGGGATCAGGAGTTCGACAGAGATCGGATGAAAGGGTTTTAAGAGGAAAATATGGATCAAATTTGACGAAATTCAGTTCCTTAAATGGTTTTTTGTGGAGATTTTTAATGATTTTTTGTTAAAATTTTGACGGATATTGTCAGACTTTTGGCGGATTTTGACAAACTTTCGACAGATTTTTGACGGATTTTGTCAGATTTTTAGCGGACTTTCATCAAAATCAGTCAAAATATCAAAAAATTGCTCAAAATTTCTCCATAATTCAACCAAAGTAACTCAAATCAACCATTTTCCTCAAACCTCATCATCAGTACATCACAATTACATAAACAACGTCAACTAACATAAATTTCATAAGCGACTGACCTTCACAACTAATAAATTCATGTTTCATATTCAAAATTGTTACATCATTTGAAAAGAAAATTAAAAGTGTAAATAAAAGTGCATTTTTATCACTCATGAAAAGTAAAAATTTTTCAACATTTTTTTAAAAAGTAAACAGAAGAAAATTTTTTTTTCACACCTTCATAACAATTTTTATTTCAGTTCTCCACATTACAGCATGTTTGATTATGTTATGTTTAGTCTAATGATTTAAGTATTTTTTGGGGTCATAAATCACGTTTGATGAGAAGTTTTTGATGTGTTTATGAAGCAATTTTTTTTGGTAAATTATGATCGACTTTTGTAGGTGAATGAATTTTTGGATGTAAATTATTCAATTCTGAGGGGTTCTGAACCCCCTTGGATGTTCGAATCTATCCAATAATTCAATAATTCCAAACACTTGACCTCAAACTTCCTCATCTCTCCAATTAAGCCTCAAAAAATGTCTCAATCAATTATCAATCATGTGATTCACATATCAGCCACTTCCACAAATTGATGAGATTTTTCGCATGAGCCTCATCGTCATTAATTAAATTATTTCAATATATTCAAATGTGAAACATCATTAAGAACCGTGACTCAGGGCTTATTTATTGAGAAACTCACACAATCTAGAATGAGTCAGAATTTATCGGATATATTTTTGTTTATAAGTTTCTAAAATAAAATCAGTGGCATGCCTGGCATGAAAAAGGTCATAAAAATATCAACTTTTGAGGTTATGGTCGCGTGCAGTTTTTTATTTATTTGTGTTTCGTTTTTTTTGCGGTTGTTTCTCGAGATTTGGGATGTAAAGTTCTGGTTTTGAGGAGATAAATTAAGATTAAATTAATTTCGCTTAAAAATTGAAGGAAATATTCCGTAGGGGATGTTTAATCCCAAATTTTCATGCTCTTACTTAGTAGTTGGGGCGTAGCTAGGATTATTGAAAGGAGGGTACTCAATTTTTTATTTATTTTTTAATTTTGATCACTAGGAGGTGCCTAAGTACCACACCACTACCAGCTTAGTAGAATTATTCAACAAAGTAGAATATTTAAATCACTTCATAGTAATACAATTAAAACAAATCAAATAGTGATGATAAAGACGTAAATATCTCTGAAAAAATTGACTCACTTCATACTAATAAAGTCATCATGCAGCATAAAAATGAGTTAATTGGCATAAGTTATCTGAAAAGAAATTTATAACAATTTAGAATCAATCAAATTTATTGTAAATTTTAAATAAATTTGTTGCCAACAATTCGATTTGATTTAGTTATTATTGTACATTTATACTGTGATTTACCCTCGATTTTTAAAGAAATTTTTTACATAATTAAGTTTTAAAATTTCTTATTTTTTGAAATATTTAAAAAAAATCTTAAACTTTAGTTAAAAAATAGAAAATTTATTCAAAAAGTTACAAAAAAATTGAAAATTTAGGAAAAACTAACTTCAAAAATTAAATCTTTAAAAATTATATCAAAAAATGTTAAAAATATTCCTGTAAGTGCCAAAATTATTAAAAAGATGTAGAAAGTCCTCGTGTTATACATCGAGGGAATTAAGCGCATTTTCCCGCACAGATCAGTAAATAAATCCATAATTCAGAATGTAAAAATAAGTACCCACTTAATTTATTTCCCCAAATGAATTGAAAACATAGCATAAATGCTTGAAATATATAGTTGTAGCTGAAAAAAATTCCGGAAGCTATTTCAAAACATTTGTATGGTTTTAGTACAAATTAAATCTGTCACTTATACTTCACAAGTAATGACAGCAACATTTGTATGGTTCTACATACATTTACATTTCGAGAAAATAAAATTTATGAAAAAATGTACTTTTTTGCTGTTTTATGACTCAAAAAAATTTAATTATGCATTAATAAATCATAAAATATCATAAAACATCAAAAAAGTGTAAAAAAGAATCAAAAAAGTGTAAAAAAAAGTTGCCCGCGGAGAGGATCGAACCCACGACTTGAAGGGTTTTTTAATATAAGTATTCTTTTTAAGCGTCACGTTAAACTTTGACTAATCCAACGTCAGTGATTTTTTACACCAAAAACAGAAAAGTTAATTTAATTAAGTTTAGGTGAGGATTTTTAAAAAACTAAATACGTTGCGCACCCCTACGAAATAGCAGCTATTTAATGCAAAAAACCCGAAGTCTCTACGTGCTTCCCCTGCCGAGTTTTTGAGGCAGCGGGCCAGCCAAAGTGGACCTTTAAGCGCATTACTTTCTAAGGAAAATGCGCTAATTAAACACCAAAAATAATAAAAATTACAAATTTTTCAGATTCATCGCTTTCATGTCACTAGCATCGACCCTCCCATCCCCATCAGTCACCATCAACTGCAACTTCAACACCAACAGATTCTACGTCGTCGGTAAAATCTACATCTGTAAGGTCACAAAAGATCCAAACATTAAAGTCACATCTATAATTCGATCAATTAATGGAACTCATCAATTCCGAAAATCTAACAATGACGTCACAGGATTCAGTGCAATTTCCAAGACAATATATTATTTCCCTTTAAATATGACAAAAATTTTCAAAAATATCAAATTAATCAACATTTTGAGTTGCAAGTTGAGAAGAATCAGGCAGCATGACTTGATGGAACTCCCAAACCTAAAATACCTTAATTTGGGTGGAAATTCAATTCAAATTCTACAGAAAAATCTGTTCGACTTTAATTCTGAGCTAGAACTTGTTGGATTTGATGATAATAAACTTTTTCATGTGGATCCAAAAACTTTCGACAATTTGAGGAATTTGAAATTTTTTTGGTTCACGAAAGCACCGTGCATCAGTAAGGAAATTTACAATTCAAAGTTTTATATTCAAAAAGTCATTCAAATTGTTAAAAATCGTTGTGTAAATTTGGAATTTATGGAGCTTGAGGATGAGATTGAAAAACTTAAAATTGATGCAAAATTTTTGAGTTTTGAGGATTTTCATGAAAGGTTGGAAAATTTTGAAATTATTTTTAGAAAATCTAATTTTTCAAAAATTCCATTTTTGATTGTGAAGTTGAAGAATTTGAGAAAATTAAGTGATTTGGATTTTTCAAGTGAAAAATGAATTTTTTAAATTAAAAATAAATTTAATTTTTGTGACATAGTTTTTAATAAATTATAATAAATTTTAAATTGTTTTTCCAATATTGTTATAGTAAATGTTTATTTTTCTTGCAGTTCCATTAAATTTCACAAACTTCCGTATTTTATTCGCTTTTCACAATTCTCCGATAATCAACAAAGCAAAGTGTCAAAAGTCAATCGACATTTATCATGTGTACAACTTACATTTTCTCTTCCCATTCTGACCATTTCGTCGAAATTGTGCATTTATTTTCTAGCCTCTCATATGTAAGTCAAGCTGGTGAATTTCAATTAATAATTGGGTTAAATGCTGCAATGTGAACGAATTATGTGGGTTTTGTAGGGGGCAAAGGTAGTGGATTGAGATAGTAAGATTGTAGAGTTTGGTTGGGGGAACTGTGTAATTTGTTAATAGGTATCTAATGATATAACAGTCATGCATGCAAGAAATTGAAAAAAAATCAGAAAAATTAAAAAATTTTGAGGACGAATTTAAATTTTCGGGTAAAATAAATTCTAAAAAAAATTGTTGTTTAAAAAATTCAGTTCTGCATCTTAAATTGGACCTGACTCAAAGGTAAGCCCCTAACCGTCTCTTAATTCAACATGCTGAGACTGCAAAATATATAAATAAATATACATACTAAAATCGACCACTTTAGAGCAAAAAATTGTATAAAATTCATCACCAAGCCATTTATGTAACAGATCTCAGCCACTTTGCTTTTGCTGTTCTCATATAAATTAAGCCTTCAATCAGCTGTCAAGATCAACGATGCATTTTAAATTCGTCACGACTGCACGGCTGCATTTTGATGAATACTCTCATTTCTAGAGGCTGTGGTGAAATAAATTAATTTTGAAAATAAAAAAAAGTTTATTGGAATTCTGCCTGGATTAAGAACAAGTTTTGATGACGTAAAATTGAGACACGATTATTGTTTTTGTATTTTTTACGTAGATTTTTAAGAAATCTGTTGAATCATTTGAGAATTTTTAGTAAATATGTTTGTTTTCAACAGAAATTGGTGAGTGTTTTTGGTTAGTTTTGGATTGAAGGAGGAATTTTGGTGTCTTAATAATTTTCTAGGATCAAACTAATTAAACAATTAAATAAATTTGAATTTTTATATTTTTTAAAATTTTATCAATTTAATTTTTTGCATTAAAATCCCTCAAAAATCACGAAACTTTACCACAATTACAAAAAAGTCTTCAAAAATCCTCTCTGTCAATTTACCATGTACTTGCTAATAGTGCAACAAGTAGTAAAAGTAGCCAGCAACAGCAACAACAAAAACACAAAGAAATTCCATAAAAAAGAGCTTAAAGTAAATTCCGACAGCGCTGCTCGCTCTAATGACTCATCTACATATGTGAGTAAAAATTTCATTCAGTTTTACTTTATCGTGTGAGATATTCGGACGTGATTTGGAAGTAAAGGAGGTTTTGGCGATAATTTGAGGATTTTAAGTAGGTTTGTTGTCATTTTTGTGACCCTAAAAATTTGCCAAAAATTCAAGTCAATTAAAAATTTCAATTTAAATTCAATAAAAACCCAGAAAGTTCTCAAACCGATCACAAATTCAAGTTTAAGGTGTTGTTCGTCATCAGCCTTTTGTCATTGTATTAGTGAGCATTTGAAAGTTTCTGTTTGAGAGAGTCATGCGGCACCAACGGACAAGTGGAATTGCATTATTTTATTCTCGAAGTTTCTCTCGATTTTTGTTATTTTTTTTGAGTGTGGTTGTGTTAGTGAGCGCGTGTGATAAAGAGACAATGATGATGATGATGATCGGTCATGCAGTGAATTGTGAATAAATAACAATGCATTCTTTTGTTGACGGATGTTGCCGCATGTAGAAATGGATATTTTTTTGTGTATTTTTGTGGTTTTTATGGGAAAATATGGAAGTAATTAAAGTTTTTTTTATCGGGGTTGAATTTTTGATCAATTTTGTGAATTGCTTTGAATTTTTTTGGTTTTTGTGCCATTATCCAGTAGATCAGTGACTTTCTTAACATTATTTGCCTTGTACCCAAAACTATTATTTTTTCTCAATTTTAGAAGTACAAAAGCACCAACAAATCAACACTGAGGCTTCATTAGACTGCAACTAATTACATTCCACATTCATCAATACCAGAAAGAAAAGCAACAATAATCATGTCAATAACAAAGACAGCATTCATTATTTCAGTATTTAATGTCGTCAGTTGCACAGCTTTCTTCCTGTACAGATTCTTAATATTCTACGAAATTGTGCAACTTACAAAAACAGATGAGATTAATAGATACACGGTTGTGTCGAGGAGGGAGTTTAATCCGAATGTGACTAGTTATATGGGTGAGTTGATGATTTGGTTTGAGAATTTTTGACTCCAAGGTTGAAGTCCGTACCTTAGTTTGTTGATAATATCACTTAAGGCTCGAAATTGTCTCGGATTATTCCAAATTTTGTATGGAAAAATTGAATCTAATTGATATAAAATTAATGTAGATTTTGAGCTCTAAAATCATAAAGTGGATGTTTTTTGACGTATTTATAATAATTGTTAATTTTTTTAGATGCCGAACATGGACTGATAGTTGAGATGAGCGCTTATTTCTTAGGAATCTTGTTTAACGCTCTCTTACCATTAGGTGTGAACACAGCAAGAGAAAAGGTGAGAAAAATAAATTTCGAATTGAATGATTTTACTGTCGAGGGTCATTCATAAGCGATCATGGTGTAATGTTACCTAGGACCTACCTATCCCACCCCTCCTACTAAATTATCCAAGGATACCCCATCTAGCTTACTCTATGATACCCTTGGTGGAGGGTAGGGTAGGTTGGGGTATCCTAGGTTATATCCTACCTACCCAGGGTAGTGTAATTTGGGTAGCCTCAAAAAGTAATTATTAAATTTAAACAAATATTATTATTTTCCAGAATTCATTCTTCTTCTTCCCACCATACTATGTCATTGCCGTTTTATTATCAGTCGTCACATTCGGTATAGGCATCAAAAATGTCTCGCTGACATATATTGGATATTCGGTTCTAAATATTCTGTTTATTATCGGTGTTATTGGAATTCATCGCGCAATTAAACGTGAGAAAGCATATACAAGGAAATATAATGCTGCCAATGTATAAAATGTTGTAAATTTTATAGAATTTAATTGAATTGAACAAGATTTATAGGTTTAAATGACGATGAAGTCTGAAGTTAAAGCATAGCAAAATTGAAGTTTTGAAGGAATTAAATTTGAATCAGAAAATTAAACTCAAATTAAGTTTAAAAAAATTATTAAATGTCACCAAAATAAAAGTTAAGGGTCAGAAATTGAAATTGTAATTTTTATTGTTTGACCCTTGATAAAAGTAAATGCCGTCCAAAAGAAAGGAACTATTATGATAAGAATTAAAATCACATGATTCTCTAGATCTGAATTAAAGATCAACATGCTAAGAATAACTCTTCCGTCCTACATTAATTGAAATCTTCCATATTATTGTATAAGATATATTTTTAAAATGTTTTAAAATAAGAAAATTTAAAAAATTAATAAAGTTTAAAAATTAAAAAAAAAATATTGAAAAACATTTTTTAAATGAATTTTTTGATTTAAAAGTGAATTTTTCAACTAAAAAAATTTATCTTAAAAGTAAATTTTTCAATTAAAAAAATTTAACCTAAAAGTGAATTTTTCAATTAAAAAAATTTAACTTAAAAGTGAATTTTTCAATTAAAAAAATTTACCTTTAAAGTGAATTTTTCAATCAAAAAAAATTTAACTTAAAAGTGAATTTTTCAATTAAAAAAATTTACCTTTAAAGTGAATTTTTCAATTAAAAAAATTTACCTTTAAAGTGAATTTTTCAATTAAAAAAAATTTAACTTAAAAGTGAATTTTTCGATTAAAAAAATTTAACTTAAAAGTGAATTTTTCAATTAAAAAAAAATTAACTTAAAAGTGAATTTTTCAATTAAAAAAATTTACCTTTAAAGTGAATTTTTCAATTAAAAAAAATTTAACTTAAAAGTGAATTTTTCAATTAAAAAAATTTAACTTAAAAGTGAATTTTTCAATTAAAAAAATTATTTCAGTTATTTTGACACAAAATTTTGAAACAAGCCGTAAAATTCATCATAATTCTTCAAAACTATCAACGCTAACGCTGAGCAAGTGCCAACTAAACATTTTTTCATTATCTTACTTTTTAGTAATTTATTGTCTTGTTGATTACTATTTTTATCTTTTGATGTAATCAAAATGAGACAATCTTAATGCAGTTTTTCATGATAAAAATATATTTTTATTGTATTAAATTGTGTGTGAGATAATCACGTTGTGGAATGTTTGGTGATAAGAAAGGTGTTGAAAAATTCAGAGTAATTTAAAAAAATTGACATTTTAAACTTTTGTTTTTATGAGAATTGAAATTCTATTTTTAATTTTTATTTTTGAAATTTTCAGTTTTATCAATTTTAATGTTAAATTTTTTACTTTATTTTAATTTTTTTTATTAATTTGAGATTTTTTACACCACAAATAAAACTCACAAGTCATAAATTATCCACCAATAAAATTTTCATTGCGACGTTCTCGGTGCTGGAACGAATGCCTTACCTTCCATACATGCCTTAATAAATCCATAATGTTGATTGGCGCCATTTTGATTGAGCTCATAAGTCGGTCTAGTCTTCATAAGTCTGAGCCATTTTTCAATTGCTGGATATTTGTGCTCATCAACTGGAACTAAGAATCTCAGCGACAATATAGTAGTCCAAATGCTAATGTCCGCAATTGTCATGTGACTGCCACAAAAATATTTCTGATCATCATGCAAAAATCCTTCAAGAAGTTCGTAAGCATCGTGGACACTGTTGATGTTCTCTTGAGTCGGTTCCTTCCTTTTTTGTTGATAAATTGGCACAACTGTGTCCACAAGTCTTTGGAACAAAATTGTAGCATCAAAGAACAACATTTGATTGACTTTGGTGCGCATTAAAATGTCTTTTGGATATAAAATGTCATCTGTCGCGTACTTTTCGACTAAGTAGATTGCAATTGCATGACTATCCCAGACATAGACATCGTCGTCGGCTAGAGCTGGAACCTTACCAAGTGGATTGATGTTTCGGAATTTTTCACTTCTGTGTTCGCCTCCGAACATGTCGACGATTCTGAATTGGATGAGAAATTGAGGTTAGAATTATTTTTGGTAGGGGGTTTGGTGGGTATGATGGACACCTCGGGAGGAAACTAAGAGTTTACACTAAAAAGAAGCTGAAGCTAAAAAGAAGGATTAGGACGTCGAAAGTTACAATTTTCAACCTCATCCGAAATTTTGTCATTTTTTAGGTATTTTTAATAATTTTACTGAAATATTTAGGTGTATTGAGAAGTTATCTTAAGAACCAATGCTCCAGAAACACAAAAGTAGAAATACATTCCCACAACTTTCTTCTTATTTCACAAAACACTTGAATTTTATTGAAAAATCTTGTTGTTTTGTTTGGACACAAAACGTTAATCAGTAAACGTGCCTTGTTTTCCTCTTGAAGAATGCATTAAAATTATTGAGATAAGATTGTTGTTTGGTTCACGAGAGAGACTTAATCATATCACACGAGAGGCACAAGTTCAAGAGTTTAGTACTTGAATTTGTCTTTAATACTCAAGATTTAGTTTAAAGAAGTATTTGGCATTATAACTTCAGACTCAGACACCAAAAACCAGTCATTGTGGTATAACGAGAGTTTTTTGGTATCCACTGTGGGTTACTTTGTCCCTTTGAAATTGGATTTGCACCACTTAATATGAGATTATATGCCTTATTAAGTAAAGCGCCAAAGATTTTGGTTCTGGTCACTTCCTGTTTATCTCTTGTACCTTATATTCTCTACCTCATATCCTGTACCCTGTTGCAATGTACACTGTACTCTACACAACTGTATCCCACTAGTAAAAACCAACATACTCAACAGCAGCAATTACTTACTTAACCTCCAAATCAAGCCCAATTTCCTTGGCCGTAATTAAAGCTGTTCTTGCTGGTGGACTCAATGGAACATAAAATAAAGTTGGTCGTCTCATTTTAATTCACTTAAAGAAATATTTTTGAAGCAGCAATTAATAAATTTGATGTGCTCTTCCACAGCTCTGAAATCAAACTGAACAGAAATTTTTGAACTTGATGCGATAATGGAACTGGAAATAATTTTTTTCTGTGTGACAGATAAGAAGTTCAATTTTGATAAAAGACAATAAAATGAGTTGCTGTGATGAAAAAGATTAAAAATTATAAAAGGGTTGGGTACTTTTTGGAAAGTTCATGGATGTACTTTGAACTAAATATTTTTTATTTATTTTTATATACATCAGAATATTCATGCAGTACTATTGGAATGGACAACACACAAATTTCCACGATCAAATGGAGAAGCTGCATTAGTTTGTAAATAAAAATCTCCTGTTACAAAATCTCTAGCGCTGAATCCCATTTGTTGACTTTTAGTTTGGCACTTTCCAGACATGAAATCAGCATAATTTGAACATCTTGCAGCTCCAAAAATATTGGTTCCCTTTGTTGCTACTGATTCAGCGTAGAAAAAGACTGACATTTGATGAGAGCAAAAGTCTATAAAAGAAAGCCGATTTTTTAAAATATTTTTGTTTAAAAAAGTCAACTAACTAGATAAAGCAAACAGGTTGGTATTGTCAAAAGGAGGACATCCTGGTTGAACTTCAGATTTTCCGCCTCCATTTGGATAAAAGTCAATATCTCCACATTTTACAGGTGCACCAATTAAAAACATATCAGTATGAATAACCTGAACAATCAAAGCATCAGAAGCAGTTAGTGGATCATTATTGTATGATGTGTTGTATGATGTGTTGTACATGTATGGACCAGCTGGGTCAAGTGCGATGATCTTTGGGATTCGTGGAATAAGGAATGAATTTTTAATCCCACGGTTGACGTTAGCAACTAAATGAGCACCAAGAGAGTATCTGGAATAGAAATTATTGCTCGTGTCCTTTTGAATCAACGAACAGCTTGTAAACATCCCAAAGGATCGAAACCTAGGCAAATCCTAGGTGTTAAGGTCATCCCAAGGGCATGATTACTCACCCAACCAAATGAAACTTCAATATCATATAACTTTTGAATGCTGATGCAATTCTAGTCCCAACAAGTCCACCAATAACTTTCATTTCTTCTATAGCAGCTGAATAATCAGGAATAGATACTCCGTTGTACGCTGACCAATCAATTACAATGATATTGTGGCCTCCTCTTTTGACATATGCATCCAAAATTAATTGTGTTGTTGGACTTGAAATTTTTTCAGCGAATCCAAATGAATAAATGACTGTATTCCTAATTGGACTGAACCAGGAATTGAAATGAATGGATGTAAAGTTTTGAAGAGTGAATGCTGCTGTTTGTGATTTGTTTTGGGGGTTGACGAGGATTAGATGGAGGTTTGGATAGTCTAAGGAGAAAATATTAACAAGTTTTGAGGTTATGTTTATAATTTTTAGGTTATGTTTACAATTTTGAGGTTAAGTAATGAATTTTACTAAAATTTGAGGTTATGTCAAAGAAAATTTGGAATATTTTGAGGTATTTATCATACTCACTTGCTTCAAGTGTTGTGTTGATTATTACACCTGAAAATTCATCATTTTCATATTCATCAACCTTATTCTCCTCTAAAACTGCATCCACAACTGTACAAAATCATTAGTTTTAATTCAGTAAAAATTACAGCTGAATAATTTCTCACCACAAAACACAGCATAAAAAATCAACCCACAAGAAATCAACAACTTCATTTCACAAAACTGCAATTCAATGAATAACGAAAAAGCTCCTAAAATTTTCGAATTTATACTCATAAAATTGTTATACCTATCTAAATGGCTTCCGTCGAGATATTTATTTTAAATTTTTTATTTACTTGAATTTATTTTTTTGGTTTTCTACTTGACCTACATTTTTGAATTACTCAAATTAAAATTGATAAAATTTATTTAATAATCCAAACTGAATTTTATTAATCCTTTTAAAGTTGTCTACTTGCTTGGAAGAATAAACAAATTTAGATTAATTCCAAAAGATGATTAAAATTTAATAGAAACTAAAATTTATTTTGAGATAAATAATTTATTAAATAAAATTCAAATTTTTTAAATTTAACAATTTTCAGACAGTACTATTCGAGTATATAACACCCAAATTTCCACGATCAAATGGAGGAATTGCATTAGTTTGTAAATAGAAATCTCCCGTTACAAAATCTCTAGTGCTGAATCCCATTTGTTGACTTTTTGTACGACACTTTCCTGATACGAAATAAGCATAGCTTGAACACTTTGTGGCTGAAAATACATTTGTTCCCTTTGTTGCTACTGATTCAGCGTAGTAATACACAGACATTTGATGTGAGCAGAAGTCTTCAGAATTAAATTAATTTTTAATAATTTTAACAATCTCATTTAAAAAGTCAACTTACTAGTTGGAATAAACTGATTAACGATATCCAAAGGAGGACATCCAGGTTGAACTTCAGATTTTCCACCTCCATTTGGATAAAAGTCGATGTCTCCACATTTTATAGGTGCACCAAATGCAAACATGTCAGTATGAATGACTTGAACATTAAAAGCATCAGAAGCATTTAGTGGATGATTATTGTATGATGCATTATACATGTATGGACCAGCTGGGTCTAGTGCGATGATTTTTGGGATTCGTGGAGTAATGAAAGATTTTGGAATCCCACGGTTGATGTAGGCTGCTAAGTGGGCACCTAAAGAATGTCTGGAATTGAATTTTATTTATTAATTTAGTCCTCAAAACAGGTCAAACCTAGCAATTTGGGTTCAACCCCCCGAAACTCACCCCACCAAATGAAATCTCAATGTCATGAAATTTCTGAAAGTTGATCCAATTCTAGCCCCAACAAGTCCACCAATAACTTTCATATTCTCTATAGCAACTTGATAATCAGCTATAGTTACTCCATTGTAACCTGACCAATCAATCACAATGATATTGTGACCTCCTCTTTTGACATATGCATCCAAAACTGATTGAGTGGTTGAACGTAGAATTCCCTCGGTGAATCCAAATGCATAAATGACTGTATTCCTAATTGGACTGAACCAGGAATTGGAATGAATGGATGTAAAGTTTTGAAGAGTGAATGCTGCAGTTTGTGATTTGTTTTGGGGGTTGATTAGGATTAGATGAAGGTTTGGATAGTCTGAGGAGAAAATATTATCAAGTTTTGAGGTTATGTTTACAATTTTGAGGTTATATTTACAAATTTTGAGGTTATGTTTACAAGTTTTTGAAATACTTGAATTTATGAAAAAAAATTCAAATTTTGAGGTTATCAAAAACAAATATTTTCAAAACTTAATAATTTGTGATATTAAAATGGCAACTTTTGTGAATTTTTCTTATTCTGACTCACTTGCTTCGAGAGTTTCATTGATCTTTACACTAGGAAGCTGCTTGCTTTCACCCAAAACTACATCACTTTCATTCTGATCAATTTTATTCTCATCTATATCTGCATCTGCAACTGTAACAAATTTATTTTTATATTTAGTAATTTTAATTATGTATTATTCTTCAATTTAATAAAAAATATTTATTCACCACAAAGCACAGCATAAAATATGAATGCACAAGAAATCAACAACTTCATTTTACAAAACTTTAGAAACAAATAACGAAAAGCTTCCAAAAATATTTGAATTTATACTCAGAAGATTATTGTAGCTAGCTTAGTGGATTCCGTCGACAAAATTTAAATTTCTTTTTTAGTTTTCTACTTTAAATTTATTGATAGATATGAAAAAATGCATTAATATTCGAGGTTATTCATATTTGATGTCCGGTATTAAAATGGGATGGGCTGGGGGGATGTTCATTGAGGGGTATTTAGGAGGACTTTTGTGGATTGTACCTGGTCAAAGTTGTCCAAGGCACCTTGACGGCGATGACACCGCAATGGTAATTACATGGCAGCTATGCAGGCGGATAAACCGATATGTAGGAACGCCACTACGGCAACACGGCAGCCAATGTCGCTCGGGTATCCCTCTTAGGTCTGATAGAATAAGATATTTTACAAATGATGATCATTTTGATCCCAGCTCAGTTCTCCTCCTCCCTATTACACTAAATGTTGAACCTCACTTATGAATGACCTCAAAATTATTTAAATGTAAATTTGAAAGATGCATGGTTTCACTTTTATCATCTGGAAGAAGTCTTTTTAGTGACCCACATTTTATCAAACATTTTAAATTGAATTTGCATAAAATAAGTTTCAATCAAAAATTTTTATTTAAAAAAAAACTTCTTTAATATTCTTAGAAAATCATAAACTCTTTATCATAAAATCATATATTCTTAGAAAAAATAAATAAAATATTCTAAAATTAATTTTCAAGGAGCAGTATACAAATAAGTAGCACCAGCAAGTCCACGATCAAATGGAGCAAATGAATTTGTTTGCAGATAAAAGTCACCAATCTCATAATCCTTGGCATTGAATCCCATTTGTTGATCGAGTCTTTCACATCTTGCAAATAAGAAATCAGAATAATTTTCACATCGAGTTGCTGCAAATGAATTTTCCTTGTTTGTGACTGACTCTGCGTATAACAAAACTGATCGAATGTGGGAGCAGAAATCTAGATTTTAAGTTAAAAAATTAAATTAAAAATTTGAATTTAAATTATCTAAGCTTAACCAGCCCACCAACCAGCCAACTATCTACTTACTTGCAGGAATAAATAAATTTGTCGTATCAAATATCGGACATCCAGGTTGAATGCCATTAATTCCACCACCATTTGGATAAAAATCAATAGTTCCAGATTTTACAGGAGCTCCAGCTTGAAGCATGTCAGTGTGAATGACCTGAACAATTTCAGCATCAATTGCATTTAACGGTTTATTGTCTAGTGCTAAGTCATACATTTGAGGGCCAGCTGGATCTAGTCCAATTATTTTATGGATCTTTTCTCTAAAAAGACTATTTGGAATCGCTCGGTTGACATAAGCACATAAATGGGCACCCAGTGAATGGCTATTGGAGTTAAAATATAAAGTTGTAGCTCAAAATTGATCAGATTCTCAATTAAAACTCACCCAACTAAGTGCATTCGTCTGATCAAAATCCTTGTAAATACCGACGATATTCTTCCACCAATAAGTCCTCCAACTGCCTTCATATTTCCAAGAGCAACATTATAATCCGTCTGAACAGTTCCACTGTATGCCGACCAATCAACCACAAGGATGTTGAATCCACCTCGTTTTATGTAAGCATCCAAAATTAATTGAGTTGTTGGACTCGCCATGTTTTCAGTGAATCCAAAGGCATAAATTAATGTTTGAAGTTTCCAATTGAACCATGGGTGTCGAAGAATATTTGGAGTGTCAGCGAATACAAAGGCAAATATTTGTGTCTTATCGGCTGGGTTTATGAGTGTTAGGGTGAGTTTGGGGTAGTCTAGAAGGTAAAAAATTGATTTTGAGGTTAGGTTCTCAATTTAATGGTTGGTTTCTCAATTTTGAGTTTTGATTATCAATTTTTAGGTTAAGTTGCTTAATTTTGAGGTTATGTTTCAACAGTATTAACTTACTTGCTTCAAGTTGTGCATTGGGATTGATAACAACTGGAGCTGCTCTATGGTCACCTATTGGATAATCTTCATAATTATCCAAAAAATCAACTTCATTCTCATCAAATGAATCATCAAGTGTATGTGCTTTTGTCGCAAAAACTGAAAATTCCATTTATTAAATTAATTATTTTTTTACATTTTGTTATTAACTAAGCTAAATCAACTCAAACAGGAGAAGAAACTATTAGAAAATCAAGCAAGTTTTGTCTAAATTGACCATCAATCATGGCCTAGTCATCACTAATCAAAGCCAAGTTCTCACTTAACCAACCAAAAAAATCACAAAAACAATTTACTAACCACAAATAACAGCACCAAAAACAAACTCAGCAAACTTCATTGCACAAAATTTCACCAACAAATGACTCATATTCCCTTCAGACTCTCCAATTTATACCCGAAAAAGAAGTGAAATACTGGTCTGATTTACTGAATGGACTCAATTTAGATTCGGCTGTCATTCTGCAGGGATTCACGTTCATGAGCTTGAAAACTTGTGCAATTGTGCATCAAAAATCCAGTTTGAAGCATCTGATGTTGAAAAGATTTCACTTTCAGAATCTTGTAAGTACAACTGGAATTGAAATAAGAAGAAATGACCTGGATTTTGGGTGTACATTGAGGAAACACGTGAAAATTTTAATATGTTTGGAATAAATTGTCATTTTTATGTAATTTTGTAGACGTTTGCTTACTTAACTGTGCAATTATGACAATTTTGAGGTTATGTTCATTTAGAATTTTTTACAATAATTTTCATTTAAAATTTCTACTTCTTTGCATGCATTTCCTGCCACAATCCTCAGAAAATCCATCGTCACTTGAACTTTGTGGGCTGATTTGATCACCTTCGTCTAAAAATTGACTCGAATTTAGCTCCCTGAGAGCGCTGATAAACTTTTGATGAAGATTTTCCGTTAATGATCGTCTGAATTCGTAGATTGAGTTTGTTGCTTTCGAAACTTTTAACAAAAAACTGCAAAAATTTAAAAAAAAGTCAAAAGTGTTTCTAAATTTTCCCAAAAAAAACTCAAGTCACTCACAAGTTAGCCAAACTGCATGGAATCAACACTGGAATTGCCATCGTGTTAAAGAACTTCATCATCACACTATTCGGCCCTTCCAAATGTGTCGCTAAAATATTCAAAACCTGTTCTGGCATCGACTCGTGCATTGATTCCTCTCTCGATTCTGTACATTGATTACATTCTGGGTCATAATGTGTCGGCGGTTCCTTTGAAATGATGAAATTAAGTTGAATTACTGAGCATGAGTTGCAGGCAATGAGATTGTTTCGTTGGAGGTAGTCGAGTGCATCGTTGTAGCCTTTTTGACAGAGATCTGAGAGCTCTTTTGGGGATGGTGGAATGAGGGCATGTAACAGGCGATTTACGTTATGTGTGCTAAGTTCCATGCTGGTGTTTGAGAGGTTGATCTGTAGTTATGTGGAAAAATTAGAATTTTTGCAAATTTTTGCAGTTAATCAGCTTACATGAAATTTATACTCAGTACCATCCCTCGGACATATATCAGTCTCACCACAAAACGGGCTTACAGTCACAGTATTGTCATTCAATGCCACCAAATTGTCTGAAAATGCTCCATCCATGTACCTAACTCCATGATATTTTGGTGGCAGAATTCCCGAAAATCCAGGAATGAAGAAGGAACAGGCAAGAGCATCAATCAAGTCATCACGGCTATTAAATTGTGACACAACGACATTTTTGCCATCAAATATTCTCGTGAGTGAGATATGAAGACGTCCATTGACTATTTTATGAGCATCTTGTGGGAAATATTTATGCAGTCGTTTTGTTAAGACTTTTTGGATGTCAAAGGCAGGTGAGAATGGTCCTAGTGAGTGATTACGAGCATCTGAGACAATCTTGAAGAATTCTGATGCTACAAAATCTGTAAAATAATTGCAATTTAATATTAATCTTGATGATAAGCAACATCAGTGATTACCCATTGGCAAGTCAAGCAGCAGAAGTGTAGCAATCAATGCACCGGCTGAAGCTCCAACAATATTTTGTAGTAGTAAATGTGACGCAAATTTTTTGAAGCAGGTTCCGACACCAACTGAAAGTAAATATTATTTTTTGAAATTATTTTTTTATATTTCATGGTTTTGAAACTCAAAGTTTGAAACTATAATTTTTTTACCATGATAAATGCCTAAAAATCCACAGCCAGAAAATGACAGGCTCATGTTTGATATTTTATTTAATTCCTGGGGTAGCCTGTCTACACTCATGGCTTAATATTGTTAAAACTTTCAGAAGAAAATCCTTTCTGACACAATGTGTACTAATGTTGACTAACAACTAAATAATGTCAAAGTGAGAAAGTTCAGTAAGTTAATGTTGAGGACAATTTCAGGTAACGATAATTCTCATTAGTTAAATGAGATCCTCAGGTGAGATTCTTAAACAGTTAACATCGTGTGATCATCGTATGGACAGCCATTTTTGTTTGTATTTGTGTTAATTCTAGCCAATGGATGATTGTTCCTGAAGTTGAAGGTATTTGGGGTTAATAATATTTATGGATGTATTGATATTTTATAAACCAAAATAATTAAGGGTTGGGATGCCAATAAAAATTACAAAAATCACCTGGGAATAATATAACAAAACAACACTTCTAATAAGATTTATTGATGCTATAAAAATTGAAAAATTTAAATTTTTTTAAAAAAATTAAAAAATTTCAAAGTGAAAACTTCTTAAATAAATGAAAAATTTTATTTGTTTTAATTAAAAAGTTTGAAAAATTTGAAAAATTTAAAAAATTTAAAAAATTTAAAAAATTTGTAAAATTTGTAAAATTTAAAAATTGAAAAAAATTGAAAAAAATAAGAAATTTAAAATTAAAAAAATTGAAAAATTGAAAAAAATTGAAAAATTAAAAAAATTGAAAAATTAAAAAAATTGAAAAATTAAAAAAATTGAAAAATTAAAAAAATTGAAAAATTAAAAAAATTGAAAAATTAAAAAATTTGAAAAATCTAAAAACTAAAAAAACTTGAAAAATTAAAAAAATTGAAAAAAATAAGAAATTTATGAAAAATTGAAAAATTAAAAAAATTGAAAAATTAAATAAATTGAAAAATTAAAACAATTGAAAAATTAAAAAAATTAAAAAATTGAATTATTAAAAAAATGAAACATTAAAAACAAAATTAAAATTTTTTTATAAAAATTAAAAAAAAAATTAAAAATTTAAAAAAATATAAAAACTGATTTTTTTTTAAAAAAAAAATGAAAATAAAACCAAAAAACGACCTTCAAAAATTCAAATATTTTGGGTTTCTCATCGAAAAACTTCATCGCAAATTCATCGAAATTCTACAATTAATTCCGAATTTTCGAACAACCAATACAAGTTTAAAACAAATTTTACAAGCCGACACACCAACACAATCACAATAACTCAATTCCTATCCATACACAATCAATCCCCAGTGTATTGGTGCAACTTCATCATCAGACACAAAAATAATTTCCCATTTATCGTCTCTTGCCGTTATTCAGTCACCGCACAACCGCGCCGTGAATATCATCCATTCGCCTGAAAAACTAAATCCGCTCAGTTTTTTTAAGTGTAAAAAAGAAGAAATTTAAAAAAGAATCATTCAGGGAATATTAAAAAAAGCACGCGAAATTTGTGTGAATAAAAAATTGTAGACAAAAATAAATTTAGATAAAAAATAAATTAAAGCAATTTTTATACCGCAAAAGGTTCTCCATTTTTTGTACATTAAAGCAGAGCTCAAACAAAAGTAGAATAAAGTATCAAAAATGGTATGTGAATTAATTATTATTTTTTTGTATGATTTGTGACACCCCTGAGGGGGATTTTTGGGGTCATTGTGATAAGAAATTGTGAATCATTTAAAAACAGTGGAATAGTTATCAAAAAATTGTTGAATTTCAGTGAAAATTTTTAGTTTTTGTTTAAATTATGAATTTTTTTTAAATTAAAGTTTTAATTTTTGGTGCAATTACGGCAAAAAAAATTGAAAGAATTGAAGAATTTCGACAATCTTCACAATTCTACCCAGAATCAACCCACCCCCCTCCCCAAATTACCTAATTTCTCCTCAATCTTCAAAAAAAAAGTAAAAATGTGCTCAAAAATCTTTCTTTCCTCGTCAGACGAACAAAAATTTTTTTGTGGGGGAGAAAAAAAAAGAATTTAAAAAGAAGAAAAATTGTGAATATTTTTAGGTTGGAGTGACTCGGGAAGAAAATTTTCTGTTTGGAAGCGACACGAGATTACTATATGTTCGATATTCGAGGGAGAAAAGGAAAGGAAGAAGAAAAATATTTAGAAATGAATGGAAATTTGTGAGGGGACAAATTATTGGGAAGATAAATGAGCATTATTGGTGAATCATGAATGATGATTTAGAGTATTTTTTGGCATATTTGATTGATTTGGGATGCAAAACAATGAGTTAGTCTCAAATTTTATCATTTTTGTGAATTGTTAACGAGATTTTTCTCTTTTGTTCCTCTTATTTCCCTGCTTATATCTGTTGTACCCCATTGGTAGGCATTCTTGTATACTTACTTACTTCGCTGGTCATACAGAACAATTATGATCCAGCCTTAGTTGTTTATCAAGACATTCTTGTATTCTTGTTTGTATCTCATCCCAAACCCAGTATCTTACTCCTTTTGAATCCCTCAAACTACACTTATTGACAAAATTTCTCAAGTACCCCCTTCCTGGGGTTCAAATTCACCCCATGAGAATCCTCCGCAAAAATCCATAAATTCCAACCAGACACAATAAAATAAAATCTCATTTCATCATTTGTTGATGACTAATGGGCACGTTGATGTTCAAGAGCTGTTATTATTGAAAACAAATTTAATTAATGAGAAATTATGAGCAATTATGGCTAATTTTTATGGTCTACTTCCGTTAATTTTCATTTTCTTAATGAATTTTTTCAATGAATTGAGATATGAAGGCGAGACTTTTGTGTTATATTTTGGGAGAAAGATGTGAGAAGTTCATGATTGTTTTGGTGTCTGGATGCAATTTTGAGTAAATGTTTTGCAAGATTTTGTTGTTAAATTCATAGAATTTCACTTCTGTATCCACTAATGCTACAAAAGACCTAAAGATACAAAGATAATTGCATACAAGTTAAGAACCCTACATTTCAACTTAATTTATGATCATTATTGTCCTGTCTAGGTCACCAAATCCTCAGAAAACCACAATTTTAGTCAAGAACCACCAAGACACCCATCAAAAATTTAAACTTCTAGCTTCTTTTCCTATTCAACACACAAGACAATTGTTTCAACAATTTTTTGCCATTCATTATGATAATAATAAGTGTGTGGTGTGTCTTTGACAGAAGCCATTGCCCTTGTGGATTCTTTTTCTCTCTCTCGCTCTTCTTTTACTCGTGTCTGTTTCTGACTCAATCACGCAACAAAGAAATTAAAATTAAAAAAAAAATGATGTGTGTAAGAATATGTTCGATGAATGAGTCAAGTGTAAGGGATTGATGGTTTATTAGAGGAAGGGGGAAGCTTCCTATTAATACCCTCCTACCCCTCGAAACTAATTTTTAAAATTCACGTAAAAATTCAAAACTATTCCTCAAGAATCCATGAGTAAGGCTCCATACATAAATCTCCTCTTTTTGCTCATATCAATAATTTTATTTATGAGTAAGAAACACTCATTTATGAGTCATCGACTTCGCATTTCTTGTAAAAAAATACTGTGTGTGAGGAAACTTTTCTGATTATGAAAAAATATGTATTTTTTAAAAATTAAATTCGATTAAGTTAATGTTTTTTGGATTTTTAAATCTAAATCATAATTAATTTTAAAAAGTATTTAAAAAAAATATTTTAAAAAATATTTAAAATTAAAAAATGAATAAAATTTTAAAATGTTAAGGAATTTTGAAAAAGAAATTAGAAATTTAAAAGATTTAGAAATTTTAAAAAAATTTGAAATTTTAATTTTTTAGAAATTTAAAAAATTAAAGAATTTTTAAATTTTTTAAAAATATTAGAATTAAAATTAAGGAATATAAGAATTTTTAATTTTTTTAAAAATATTAGAAATTTAAAAGATTAAAAACTTTTCAAATTTTTAAAAAATTTAATTTTTTTAGAAATTAAAAAAATTATGAGTTTATAAAGTTTTTTTTGGAAATTTAAAATTTGAAAAAATCCATTTTAAAATCAAAAATTTTAACCCACTAGTTTCATCCACCAAACCCTCAATCCATTCACAAAAACTACCAAAACCTTCATGCATCACTAAAAAAATTCCCAAAAAAAGCAAATTAAAAATTCATCGACGATCATCTGTTTCCACTAGACATCCACCGAACATCATCGAGAAAAATATCCACACATATTCGTCATATAACCTCAAATAACCTCCAAAAAAATTCAATTTTTTTCTGCGATAACAAAAACATTTTACAATTCCATAAAAAGAGAGTTTTTTTGTTGTGCATTTTTTTTTTCATTTTCATGTGTCGGCAATCCGGTCATAGGAAAGCGCAACTGAAACTCCAAAACTCATTGCCATATATGGTCAAAAAGACTGTGTGCGGAACAGAATGTGTGTGATGTGATTGTATTGGTGGCTTGTGTGATTGTGTTAGTATTTTCGAAAATTGAGTGTGACTGTGTGAGTTAGCGGGTTGCAGTTGTGAATGAAACCGGTAAAAATGTATCGAAAATGAACGGGGTATGGCAATGTTGATGGGAATTTGGTTGAGTTTATGGAAAATTTTTGAGGGTTTTTTGTGAAAATTGTGAATTAAAATTTGAGAAATTTTGAGATATTTTGGAACTTTTTATGGGGGCCTTTCACTTATTACGTAATGCAAAAAAACGAATTTTCAGACCCCCCTCCCCCCTTTGTCACAAAATGTTCATTTGTTGATTTTTTATTACTAATTTTTGGAGTATATCTTTTCAAGTATGCTATATTTCAGAGCGTACCTTTTTTAGTGTACTATTTTTTAAAGTAAACCACCAAGGTATATCCTATGCACTTCTAGGTAGACACTGACACTCACCAGACACTCCAATCCTCATCAAATCGCATTTCACAAACAACAAAAGTCAAGAAAATAAAATTAATATCATCAAGAAAACGTCCATTAGCTCATCACCGCCTTTTTAATTACAGCAGATGATATTGACTGAAGATCGTTACAGCTTAATTAAAATTTCATTAAATTGCATTTGCGGCAACTTTCTTCTTGATGTCAATTTTATTTTATATTTGCCAGCATTTTATGATAAATAAATTGTGAGTTTGTGATAAGGAAGGGAGGAATTGGATGTCGTAATGTAGGAACGCAGTTTGATTTGTGTAGATTGAATTAAGGTTGAGTTGATTAAGTGGATTGTAAATTAAATTAGCAAAAATGAGAGTTTTTGTGGGATTTAAACTAGGTATTTGACTAATCTAGCATCTTACCGACAAAAATATCAAATCAGACACAAGATCATGACCCATCACCTTTAGTTCCTCTTAATCCTCTCAAAAATCACCAAATAATTCTCAATAATTCAAAAAATCCTAAAAATATCTTAAATGAATCGATAAAAGTGACTCAATGGCCGATGATCTAATAGTTTAACAGTCAGCAAGTCATCAACGAATTAAGAAGAAAAGAGACACGACTTCTTGTTATTGTGAAATTGATGCTGGTTAAGCAAAATACTTTTGTTGTTGTTGTTTGATTGTTTACACCTGATTTGAAGTTATTGTAATGTGCGCAATAAAAATTTAAAGTTGAGGGAGTTGTTGTTGGTTTTTTGGATTAGTTTTGAATGATACATGATTGTTTACTTACTTAGATGGACATGCAGATTAACCTTGATCCACGACCTTCCTCAGACCTTGCCTATGTCAGCCTACTATCTCAAATTCCCTTTAAATCCATCTCATCTCTTAACTTCATATGAAAAAAATAATACAATGTAAAATACCACAACATGTATCATAATCCATCCATAACCTAGACAGTACAGTCATTTAACCACAATTTTATTATTTTTAAATAAACATAAAATGAGCTGTAAAGATAGCTTCGCATATTAGTCACCAAACGAGGTGTCTCGACGTCATAAGTCGCCGCATACACAATACATATTAATGTAGCAATGAAAAGAAGCAGAAAAAGAGCGAAAGAAGTATGAAAAAAATATGAGTCAGATTGGATTGTTGCGTCAAATGGGAAGTAAAGTTGGGGAAAATTGTGAAATTAAATGGTGGAAAATTTCATTATGAATTGATATTTTCTGGGCTTATAAATTTTTTAGAAGAGTTGGCAGAACTCCAAATTCCGGACTCCAAAACAAAGTGTAGTCCGAGACAACAATGGTAATGGGACACCATTTATGTTTTGGAGGAACCTCCAAAGTGGTATCCACCCATACCAACTTTGACCCATAGCAAATTGAAGAAAAGTTTTCCATTGAAGGGGGTTGTTCAATTTTTGTGGCTGCCAGCTAGATCCTTACTATATCTGTGCAGCTCAAAATCAGTAAAAATCAAAACGTAAAAGGCAAAAATCAAAACTGATGATAAAAAACAACTTTTTACTAAAAATCGTAATTCTTCTTGTAATTAAGACTTACTAAAGGTTGATTAGTCATCGCAATAGAAAAATCATTTCTATTTATGGTTCAATATGAAAAAGAGTAATTTTCAATACCTAAAACCACTTGAGTTAAGCATACAGATACCTTCTTTGATTTTCTTATCAGTTTCCGTTGATAAAAACATTTATTTTGCTGTTTTATTACTCAATGTTTATAAATATAACAACGTATTAACACGTGGAGAGAAATGCTTGAGTTTTTTACCAGATATTACCTAAAATTGACTTCATATTTGAGCTCAATATCGACATGGCCAACTTATCCACGTTAAACTCAATCCAACTTCGAATTTTGCTTCAAAACCCCCAAAAAGTCAACTTGAGATTTTTTACCATTTTTTGCAACAAATTCACAGCAAAAAAGAAGAAGAAAAATGAAATAAAAGTCATGAATCACATTGTTGAGTCATTTGATATGACAAAAGGAAATAAAAAGAGTAAAATAAAATAGCAACGACGACAACTGTATCAAATACAATAGTAGGGCTAATAATAGCACCGATTGAGTTTATTGATTGACTGTCAGTGCGACTCAAAGAGATTCTGTTACGATTTATTATTGATGGAAAAGTTTTAAGACGCGAAATTGTTTGTTTTTTGGTACCCTTTGGAAAATTTGAACTAGATTTGATTGATTTGGGTGACCATCCCTTGGATGGGGACTGGGTTGAGCACTCCTTGGATGGGGACTGGGTTGATCACCCCTTGGGGCTTTTATAATGACTATTTAGTCAAAACCATCTCAAATATTCAACCAAACCCCATAAATATCTGTAATATAACCTCAAAAACCTCGTTTATTTTGAATAAAAAACCACTTTAAACAATAAAAACAAATAATTGACATTTTTTCATGTGTAAATATTTTGATATGAATAATATTGTTTTACAATAATGTATCCAATTTCAGTGTCAAGAATTTAAGTCAGAAAATGTCGTAATATAATTTATGAAATCGGATAAAAAATTGCTTCTGATTTAAAATTGAAAATTAAATGTTTAGGTGGCTTCACATAATAGTTTTTGAGGTTAAGGTGCATTTACAGTAGAAATTTTAAGGTTCAGGTGTCTTTACACTAGAGTTTTGAAATACAGGTGTTTTCACACTAGAACTATGTGGTTCAGGTGCCTTTACACTATCTTCCTGAGATTCAGGCATCTTCACACTAGAGTTTAGAAGTTCAGGCACACTCACACTAGAACTTTGTAGTTCAGGAGAATTCACACTAATTTAATTTAAAACAATTAAAATTTTTAACTTTCTCAAAAAAACTCGCAAGTACAATTAACAACAACAAAAAGTCTCATTTAAAAATAAACTCAATCTACCAAGAAGAAACTCCCATCCAAAAAACAACAACAACATCATTAAAAAGTAAGGAAGAAAGGTGAATTTTAAAATTCTCAAAATAAGAAAATTTGCAGTCGCACAAAAAAAATGAAGTCAATGAACCTTAACGAAGCGCAAAACTGCAACGACACAAATTGATAAAGACACAAGAAATAAATAAAAATCAAATGAGTGACAATGCCGATGACACTAAAGAGACGTCACTGGATTATCTGTCACATCATTTGGAGGCGTGTGCGGCATCGAAAATAATAATTTTTAAAATAATTTTTCACTTCCCTTAGTTTTTGTATTTTTAAGAAAGATAAAAAAAAGTCTCTTCGATGTGATCTAATGCTGAACGATGTGTGTGCGTCGATTTTTTTTTTATTTAATTATTTTGCTATAAATAAATTTTCTTACTTTTTCTTCGTGTTGGTCGGTTTTATTTTTGAGTTTGAGTTTTTAAAGCGAATTTTGTTATTAAATTGTGATTTTGGTTAGGTTTGTCTTGTTCAGGCGCCTTCACACTAGAGTTCTTAGGTTCAAGTGACTTCACACTAGAGTTCTCAGGTTCAGGTGCTTTTACACTAGGATTTTGAGGTTCAGGTGACTTCAAAATACAGTTTTAAGGTTCAGGAGTCTTCACACTATGCTTTTGAGGTTCAGACGCCTTCACACTAGAGTTGTGTACAGGTGCATTCACATAAGAATTCTTTAGTTCAGGTGCCTTCACACTAGAGTTAACCTAGCCAGAAATGCGCTTTATGTACACATTTTATACTTGTTTTCATTTCCAACTTCTTATTCCTTTCTCAATCTCTCTCAAAACACAGAACATGTATGAACGTCTATCACCAAGCACACGGCACACTAACATGCTCTATGCCATGTGATTTGGGAGATAAAGAAGAACTTTTGAGTCATTGGGACTGAAAATAATGTGAATTGAATGTGATTGAGATCGAATGAATGGATGATTAATGGGATTTGTGTCTTAAATTTGGATTAGGTTGGTTAAGATGAATAAAGTATGGAATTATGCAGATTTGAGAGGTTTATTCTACTAGTTTGAAGTATAATATCATCAAATATTCCCAAATCTCCTTCAATTCCCACAAAATAATAAAAGTTGCACGTGTGCACCATCAATTAAAATTTCATGCCTTCATAATTATGATATGTGGGTAGTGTGAGTTCAGCAACAGCAAACTGAAACACTTGTGCGATCCAAGTAGCTTGATAATGTAATGTAAAAAATTATAATTAACTGCAACGATGAAGTTGTAGAATGAGCAAAAAAAGAGTTTTGTAAATTTTATGATGGGAAAAATGGTTAAATGTGAAGGCATTAATCAAGTATTGTGTCACTTTTTATAGATGTTTAATGTGGTCTTGTGTAAATAATTTTTATTGGATGTTGGTGTGGGGTTTAGAACTGTTAAGGGGTGTCCAGTGGGGTTCATTAGAGAAATTTTGTAAAATTATAAAATTTTAGATCCAAAACAAGTAAAAAAGTCCTTAAAAATGCGCCCTATGCACCAAAACACATTCCAATCTCAAATCAAAATATTTTAAATTAATTTTTTGTTTACAATATATATAAAAATACATATAAATGTATCCACAATGTAAAATGATTTAAAAATAATATCATTGCATGTGACATGATCTCTGTAGGATAATAAAAAGTTTATTTAGACAAAATGTGACAGAGTCAGTGATGCTTAAGCATACAAACTCTTTAATGGGATTCTCTAAAGATAGCAAATACACAAAATAATAAGAAAAATTTTCTATTTTCTGCTTGCGTACGGGATGAGTGAGTTTTAGCGCGGTTTTTATGTAATTAATTGAAAATTTTGGAAAAAAATTAATTAAAAATTGAAAATTTTAAAAAATCGAAAATTTCAAAAAATTAAGAATTTTAAAACAATGAATATTTTTAAAAAAAATTGAAAATTTCAAAAAACTAAATTTTTTTTAGAAAAAGTTGAATTTTTTAAGAAAGTTGAAAAAAAGAAATTTTAAAAAAGTTTAAACTAACATAATTTTAAAACAGAAAAAATTATAAAAAAATCAAAAATTTCAAAAAATTAAAAATTTCAAAACTGAATATTTCAAAAAAATTGAAAATTTCAAAAAATTGAAATGTTTTAGAAAAAGTTGAATTTTTTATGAAAGTTGAAAAAAAAGAAATTTTAAAAAGGAAAAAATTATAAAAAATAAAAAATCTTCAAATAATTCATAACAAATGAAAAACTTAAAATTACATAATAATTTCAATATTCTCACTATTTTTTTCGCAAATCAACCGGCTTAACCCTCTTATTATTTTCCTCATATTTGTTCGCATGTGTTCCCCGACGTCGACTATGATGTGATCTTTCTTCTTATTATAATTTTAATATTTTTTCACAAATATTTTTTATTCTTTTTATTATTTTCTCCGCTCACATGCCGAGATTTATGATAATTTAAAGACTTTACGCTTCTCGTAATACTTGTCGTCATCAAAGCAGTTTAAAGAGGGATGTAATGAATGGATTTGATGAGTGAAATGTTTTGGCAAAGTTTATTGTGGGTTGGGTGTTGACTTTTGAGGTTTTGCTCGGAATTTTTGGAAGATTGTGGGTTTTATTGGTCAAAATGGTTCTGGAATGATCAGTAGAATCGAAAAGCCTTCAATCTAATATAGAAGGATCCAGGAGGAACCAGTATGTTTTAAATGATTCCCAATAGGTCTGCAAAGATCAAATTAAGCACAAAGAAAATGACAATTTTAAATTATTTCACAATTATCAATCAAAATGCATCAAAATAATTAACAATTTCCTCACCTTTTTCCATCTCATTTTAGGCTTCCGGAGTAACTGTCTCAGATGTGTGCAAAACAACATACGAGGAAATTAAGAAGGACAAAAAGCACCGTTATGTAATTTTCTACATTCGCGATGAGAAGCAAATTGATGTTGAGGCAGTCGGCGAGCGAAATGCAGAATATGACTCGTTCCTTGAAGAGCTTCAGGTGGGCGGACCCGGCGAGTGCCGATATGGATTGTTTGATTTCGAATATATGCATCAATGTCAAGGCACATCCGAAAGTTCCAAAAAGCAAAAATTGTTCTTAATGTCATGGTGCCCAGATACTGCTAAGGTTGGTGTGAAGTTTTGAATTTTTTGAATATTTTTTGACCGTTATTTTTGTTAATTTGTAGGTCAAGAAGAAGATGTTGTACTCATCATCATTCGATGCACTTAAAAAGTCTCTCGTAGGTGTGCAAAAGTATATCCAAGCAACTGATCTCTCAGAGGCCTCGCGTGAAGCTGTCGAGGAGAAATTGCGCGCCACAGATCGTCAATAAATCAACAAAGCACACTAAAAATTTGCGTATTTGCTACAAAAAATTACTAAAAATTTGTCTATCATAACTAAAGTCAAGAAGCAGAAAAACATTATAAAATTATTTTACTCAAAAAAGCTCATTGATCATTTTTGTATCCGATTGACGGAAAGCTCTCTAGCTGGATGTCCAATTTTTCATGTTTTTTTTTATTATTTTTTAAAAATATTTCAAAGATCAAAAAATACAATATTCATTTACAATTTTTATATAAAAAAAACTTAATTTGTGGCCAAAAAATTATGAAAAACTGCAAATTTTTTACATGCAAAAAAATTTAAAAATTTTGACAATTTTAATTTAAAAGTAAGAAATTGAAATTTTTAATTTTGTTTGTCTTGCAAGTATTAGAATGAGATTTTTTCTGACAAAAAATGCAAAAAATTGATGCAAAAGAAACAGAAGAGGAATGTGGAATGTGAAATATGCAACAAAATATGCGAAAAATTTAAATAAATAAATGATAAAAAAATTTAAAAACCTCAAAAAGTTTGTGTTTTTTATTAATATTTAATTTTCAAAGTAAATTTTAAATATATATTTTTTAGTTTGCAGATTTTTTGTATTTAACAATATTTCAATTTTAAATTTTTACTTTTTAATTTTTTTTTAAATTTTTTGTATTTTTTAAATTTTTTTAAATTTTTTAAATTTTTTTAGAATTTGCTAAATTTTTTAGAATTTAGATATTTTTTTAAATTTTTATCAGCTCACTGATAGTTTTGTCTACAAACTTTGCAACAATTCTGATATTGGTTTAAGATTATGAGCCACTAATGCATCATTCTCAATGACATCAAAAATAGTTAAATTTACTGATACTATTTTCCTCGATAAAAATTCTTTTAGCTCTTCTTCGTATCCTTTAAACAACAGTTTTAGATAATCTGCAAATTTATGTCCACTTTGCTCTTGTATTAAATTAAAAATTAATTCTTTTGAGTCTAAAATCATTTCCCTCATTTCAAAGTTGTTAAAATACCGTTCATATAGTTTTTTGGAAAAATCAAAAGAGTAAGATTGAGAAAATAAAATAGAAATTTCAAAAATGTTGTAAGGAGGAAGCTCATAGCATGATCTATATGGTACGAACTTTCGATTCCTGAAACATTCACCGTTGACACGACGTAATAAAATTTCTTTTTGCTGATTTTCTTTTGTGTGATTACTGAAAAAAGTCCAGTAATCTTCAAAGGTTTGTTGATTTAGAACTGCCCATTGTAAAATATTTTTACTGGAGAAAATGTCAAAAATTTCGGAACTGTTCCATGTATATTCATTACGGAAAATTCGAGGAATAATGTTAGCATAGTAAGTAAATTTGGAGCTCACATATCTTAGAAGAAATGATGAAATGACCTCAATCCGTTGTTTGTGAGTCAACGAAGGTAAAAACCTTCGAAAATTCAAATTATTTAAAAGATCTCGATCTTCCCAAAGAGCAGGGCTTGATTTGGATGCACAAAATTCTTTTAGCTCATTTTCTGTTAAATTCTTTTCTAAAAATTCAAACAAAAAATCTTTATCCTCATTTTGTATAATTTTATCATCAAAACTGTACTCGTCGTGTATAACAGTATTTTGGCTGTTCATTTTATTACGAAATAGATACAAACTGTACAAAATAATTCCTTTTTGATTTTTACCATTTGTAAATTTTTCAAATTCTTCACTTGTCAAATATTTTTTACTAACTTCTTTTACTCTTGTGCGATTTATTGGCTCATTAAGATAGTTATAGGCATTATAGTCATAGCAAGCTCGATTATACATGGCTGTATAAAATGTTTCATCATCATCAACATGCAGAAGATTAACAAGCAGTTTGTGGTCCTTTTCAAAGAATTTGAATAAAAATTCGTAAATTTTTTCTGCCTTACCCGAGACTAAAAATTCGAAAAAGAAATTACTGTGTTGATTTTTAAAAATTTGAATAATTTTGTGGTCAAACGGTTTAGCATTATTTGAATTTTGCTTTTGTAGATACGAATCCATGAATTTTGTTATCATAAATTGTTTAGTTGGATATTTTTTTAGCATATGAATAAATAAATGAATGATGTCTAAAATGTCATCAACGTTAACATCTTGTACATCGTAGATATTTTCGATAAAAAATTGTGCAACAAAAAATTCCGCAAATGTTTTATGAGCAAATTTAAAACTGCTTTCACCATAAATGTACGCAATTCCCATTTGGGAAATTGTATCATTTTTCATTAGCTTCTGTCGCATTATTTTCAGTTTTTTAATAAAAAATGGAAATTTTGTTCCTTGTTCAAAAATATCTTGATTTATAAATGATATTTCACTTTTTAATGCAATCATTTGAAAAATTTCCAATACATCCAATTTTCGATAATTTGTGTAAATTTTTTCCAATTTGAATTTTCTTTCCCAAATTTCTAATTTAGTTTCAATAAATTTTTCATAAATTTCCCACAAATTTTCACTTTTGTTAATCTCGACATTATTTGCGATTAATCCAGAAATCATTCCCAATAATAATGGAGTGTTGAAATCCTCACGATACTCATTTTTATCAATTTTTACGCTCAAATCATTTACAACTTTATAAACTTTTTCTATACAATTTTGAATTTTTTCTTCGTCAATTATGGCAGACTTGAAAAATTTTCTCAAAAATTCTGCTTGATGTTCTGCATCAAATGGAATTAATGTGTGTGCAAAAGTGTTAAGTTTAGTCTCAAGAATGTTGCTGTATAAGCTTCTTGTGCATATAAACTGAGAATTTTCAGTATGATTTTGAATCAGACTTGAAACATTAAGGAAAAGGTCACTGTAAGTTGGTGAAATTTCATCAAATCCATTCCAAACTAGGACCACCCCACCAGACTCATAAAGTTCTTCAAAAACTTTCATCTCAAATTCAGTTTTTGATTTCAAATTCAAAATGTCCTTCAGGAGACCCAAGATATCCGACAATGACTCATTTTTATAAAATTTGACATATTCTTGTAAGTCAATGTAAGAAACCCATCGTGTTGGATCTTTGTGCTTAATTTTCATCGTAAATTGCTTAAATGTCGTCGTTTTTCCTGTTCCAGCCTCGTCAGATAAAATAAAAATTTTAGTTTTTTTGACATTTTCAAAAACTTGATCGGAACTTTCATGAAATGATTTGTAAGGGTACAGCCGGTCAGGTGAGAAAGAAAAATCGGGATTAATTTGGAGAACCCAATGATATTCTTTAATTAATTGGTGAAAATAATTAATTTGGTCATGAATACTAACATTTTCGTGGAAATTTTTTTTATGAAATTCACCAAATTCATCTTCTTTAAAAATTTTGTTATCATCATTGTACATATGATATGACAAATATAATTGATGACTTAAAAAGCTCCTTTCAACATAAAATGCCATGTCATTTGGAATCATTTCACCAACAACTAATTCCATTCCATCCAGCACACTTGCAATCTCCTCAGAAGTAAGGAAATTAAATGCTTTTGGAATTTTTTCATGCAGTTTTTTGAAAATTAAATTTTCCTTTTGGAATGTGAAATTTGAAGTTAGAAATTTATTTCTTAAATTGCCTGTCAAATTTCCCCAACCAAGTCTGACTTGCTTATCAATATAGACCATTTCAGGATCATTAAAATTCAACGGATGTCCATCAAGCATTTGCTCAATAAGATCAGATTTTAAATCAGCATAAATTGAAGTATTAAATGCAAATAAATCTTGGAACTGAATTGGCACATTTTTATAGAAAACTGTGGCATTTCCAACTATGATTTGATTAGCTTTAGACAGTTCATTGAACTTGTAATTTGGTTTATTAAGCAAAAAATGCATTCCAAAGAACCCAGAGATAAGGACCACAACAGACAAAACGACAGTAACAACTGATATTATTTTATTCTTAAGAATTTCTCGTTCCATTCGCTGAATTTCCTTTTCAATCCTCGGAAGTGCCAATACCATATCCGGTACGACTTTTTGCTCGTAAAACTCAAACAATTCAGGAAAATGTCCACGTGCCAGCTTCAATTTCTCAGGTTGGTTGTGGTATAAAGCCATAAGATGTGGAACACGGACAATCAGTTCAGCATGCTGTCTATTTTTAGGTTCACTAAGTGCCAAGTCAATTAATTCCTCTTTTTTACGATTTTCTTCACAAATTCTAGCAATTTTTGCAAACTCTTTCCGCCTTTCTCGATCCTTTCTTCTGTATGGCCTTGCCATGTTCCTGTAGACCAAACTGACTGCAAAATGACAAAGCTCATGAGCCAATGTTCCAAATGTTTCATTTTCCCTCAACTGATTCATCAAAAAATTAGCACCAATACAAATTATTCCTTTTGTATAAAAAGTTCCGCGTGTATTTGACTCGACAGTTGGATCAACCACATCCACAGACGTTGACTTAAAGTCGAAAATGATTTTATTTAATTTTCTAGATGCCGCGACAATCATGAGCAGGATACGGATGAAAATGATCTGATTGAGAATCTCGAATGAATATTTTGTTAAATTTAGGTTCGATTGTGCATTCTTGTCGTCATGTGAGGCTGAAGATAAGTTTGTGAGGTCATTAATGTGCTTCTCTGGTTTATGAATTGAATTGTTGAGATGGATTTTTCTCAACATTTCCCGTTCGACTTCACTAAAATGTCCCCAAAATCCATGAAGTGTTTCATGTCGACCGAGGAAGACTCCACGAGTTACCAATAGTTCATAAATGTCAATCCGCTTGTTGTTTAGTGCTGTTTTTGCTGCCGAGTGATTAAAACGATTGTAAAATGGATGAACGTTGGAATTGTCTTTCAATATTTTTATGATTGCTTCTTCATTGCCAGCCACGACAGCCACATGAAGCTCCTCACTTTTCTCACAAAATTTCCTTAGCCTTGTTGAGCATTTACTGATTTCAAAGGTTTTTGGATATGTCACACCTATTTCCATCAATGCTAATACAACATCATAGTGACTTGCATCCCATGCTAAATCCTGAGCCCTTATCTCATGTCCATGCTCGTAAGCAACCGTGTCTAAACTTTGTTGAAGTAAAATTTCCACTACTTCTTTTTTCCCAGACTCAGCAGCGATAAGAAGTAAATTATAGTCACGAGAATCAGCAATCAGATGCAGCTGAACATTTCCACCTTTTTCAGCAGACTCGCGAATGCTGCTTAGAAGACCTGGTAGAAAAGTTAGGTTAGGTTTTAAGTTTCACATTCCTAACTTTCTATCAAAATCATTCTAGAAATGTATAATAATTTTCAAACAAAACTTACCCAAATGTCCGCTAGCCAAACACTCTGCCAGAAAGGTTGCTAAATAATAATAAAAATTCCTGTCAGTCACCACTGGTGTGTCATTGTAGGCAGCAAGGATTAAAAAGTTTTGCATTTCCTTTGATTTCCAATAAATTGAAAATTTATCTTGATTTATTTTTGACTCAAAAATAAGCACGATTGATTTGTTTCGACATGACCTGGATAGTTTTTGTAGCTCGATTTGCGATAAATTTTCAAAAATTTCATCAAGTTGTATTGACAGCAGTAAGATGACTTCGGGGTTGTTCGACTCGTCTTTGATGTTAGTTGAATCGAGATACTGAAGAGATTCTGCAACATCCTTACAGATATGCGTGCATAATGGCTTGATGTTCATTTTGAATTTTCCTTGTTTTTGAATAATTTATTTTAGAGAGAAAAAAATAATTAAAAAAAGTAATTTATTTTCAAAGTAATACTGAATTTAGACAACAAAAAAATCTCATTTAAAATGTACTAAACTTGACAGGTCAAAGGAAATACTCGAGGTTTTAAATACGCATTTTTAAAATTATCAGTGGAACATAATAAAATTTCCTCAGAAGTAATATTTGAAAGTGACTTTTAGAGATGGGTGTAGATTTGTACTCTGATTCAAGGACCGAAGAGTAAAGTCCGTAGCTAGAGGGGTGTGATTCGATGTTTGACCCATTCTTGCTACTTCTGAGACAAAAGTTATTTAAATTAGCAAGCATTTTTAGAATACAAAAAAAAATTTTTTATAAAATATTCTAATTCAGACAAATTCGTCTTAAAATATATCGTAAATTTTTGATAAAAAAGATAAAAATTATATGCATTTTTGACCTAATCTTTATATTTTGAAACATTTTTTTTGTCGTCGAATAGAGACAACCTGGCTAAAACACCTGAGATGTCTTCACATAAGAGGCTTAGGGGTCATTCACTTATGACGTCCATGATTTAGAAGGGAGGAGGGGGGGGGTCTGAGATTTTGTGACACTTTAAATTAAAGAAATTTTTTTGAATTAAAATTTTGTGACAAGGGGGGGAGGGAGGTGGTCTAAAAATCCCATTTTTTGATGGACGTCAGAAGTGAATAACCCCTTACCCTTATATCTCATTAAATCTGATAATCAAGAATACTTTCTCATTGAGAGTTATTGTGAGACAAATAATTAAATAATTAATATTAAATACAGAATTATGATACTAAATAGACTTAAGAAATCTGTAACACAACCTACAGGTTACTTACAAATAAATGAACTCAATACAAAAAAGTAAAATATTTTTTAAACACTCACTTGAATTTTCATTAAACATTTTATATCGATTTTTTAACCATTTTAATATAAGTAAATTGAACAAAATAAAATTTCTTTCTTTTAGCACTTAAAATTCAACACTTATGCATGAAAAAATTTAAATTAATGTTTATGATTCAATTCACTCGTCAAGCTAATTCAGGATTCAAAAGCAAACTGAAGATCAGATTTTTAATTCGCGCATATTTATTTATTTTTGAATCTGATTATTTTTAATAACCGACATTCCAATGATGAAATGAAATGTAATAGATTTGAAGTTTTGTATTACCTTTGAACAAAAAATCTGTGATTATATATTTTGGAGGGTGTTCCTTAATTTTTGATATCACCCCGCCCCTTCTCCCCACTTCAGATGAAAAATTACTAGAATATGTTAGGTTTTTTAAAAAGAAATTAATCTCCACATCATCAAAAGCAACGCTTCTGGTTACTGAAAAATAAATAAAAATTCTCCACAAACAACTTCATATCATTTTACATCCATATCGACGTCTACGAGGAAATCCAATTCCTTGTGAAGACGTCATGAAAAAAATTAGTTTTAATGTGTTTTCTCAAAAAACTAATAATCGACGAATACAATAACTTATCGCTTTTGCGTGAAGTTAGTTTTTTATTATTATATATTTTTTGAAAAACACGACGTTTAGAAAACGCCAGAAACTTCCAAAGATTTAAGGACATGAAAGCATTATTTGTAATGCAAATTTCAGGAGCTGCTTGTGAAGTATAAAATGTTGAAATTGAATGAAAAAGTGGAATAAGTTGAATTTGGAACGAAGGCAAGTCTAGCAACATTATTGTTGACTCAGCTGTATCTGAATTTTTATTCAACAATTCTATCTCAATATTAGTAATATTTTACAATTTAAACCATCCACAATGAAATTTTTATACGTCTTCTTTGCAATTTTTTTAATTGGAACTTCCATCAACTTTTCTGAGGCTAAGAAGTGCCATTCAATTCCAGCTGATGTAAATTGTCCATCATGTTCATCTCCACCATTTTCTGCAGCCAATACTTGCACATGTAGTGCTGGAGGAGCACCTGTACTTCGTAAATATGCTTGTGGACCAGCATGTGATGCGATTGGATATTGCTGTCCTTAGAGGGATTTGGAAATTGAGTTTGGTTTTTTAAGGATTTGTAAAATTTAATAAAATGTTTTTAATTTTATAATATTTTTTTTTACTTTTTTGCATGAACTTTTGATTTTCGGACCCCATAAAGCACCCCCCCCCCCCCTTAGTAATAGTATACCTGAGTCTCAGACCCATATATCCCCTAGAAAGCATGTCTTTTCCATCGGTTCACTAAACTCATACATCCAAACAATATTTCACCGACAAAACATGACAAATTAAATATAGATTCAGATGTTTTCAATAAACTGAGTCGCAAAAGCATTCCTCAAGCCTCAGTAACACCTTATCATCCAAATCGATCACAATGAAATTCTTCTACATCATCTTCGCTTTATTCCTGACTATCTTAGCCAACTCTGTGGATGCTGATAGAAAGTAC
This sequence comes from Chironomus tentans, assembly GCA_963573255.1. Taxonomy (NCBI): domain Eukaryota; kingdom Metazoa; phylum Arthropoda; class Insecta; order Diptera; family Chironomidae; genus Chironomus; species Chironomus tentans. The sequence continues at coordinate 2,573,948 of OY754305.1, forward strand.
TGTTCACCATGCACGAAGAGGAGATTAACTAACTTTGACAGCACTTGTTTGTGTCGTGATGGATCAACACCAGAGCTACGTAAATATTCTTGTGGACTTGCTTGCGATGCACTTGGAAAGTGCTGTCCATAAATTAAATTGAAAGGAATTTGAGACTTTTTGTCAATTTGAATGAATAAAATATGAGAATTGAAGAAATTTGATTTTAAAAAATTATTTTTATCTGGCATTGCCAGGGGGACATGATTTCCAATTCCAGACTACAAACCTTCTTTATCGTTCAGCTCACGACCAACCATGACTTAAAATCATGAATTTTTATTTAGCATTTCGCTCAAAGTCAACTTTTCTAGTTTTCAGTCAACTTTTGTCATTCGAAGTGATTAAATATGAAAATTTTACTCCTAACTGTAGCTGCGTTCTGCATTCTTACTGCTTTTGTATCAGCAGATAAAAGACCATTTACAACGTACTGTCCATCGTGCAGCTCTCCACCATTTTCACCACCCGACAGCAACTGTGTTTGCACCTTTGGATCTCCAGTTTTACGAAAATATGCATGCGGACCTGCTTGCGATGCTATTGGACTGTGCTGTGAGAGAAAGTTGTTGGATCCAATTGATTTTGATTCAAAGTAAATAATTTAATTTTATTTTGAAATTTTCAAGTAAATAAAATTATAAAATAATTATTTCAAATAAAACAAAAATTTTAAAGTATTTTTATGACATTTTTAATGAATGAGAAGGTGCAGGAGGTGTCCGGTCTCTATTGCTATATAAAAAATATAATCATCAATAAAAAGTCTTGAACAAAAATAATATAAATTAATAATAAGGTAAAGATAAGGTATTACTTAGTAAAAAATTTCAAGTCACGAGTGCTCGTGACTTACTGCAATAAATAAAATTCTGCAAGACCTAAAATCCTACTTAATTTCCATCCAGTTAAGCTCAATCTGTCAACAGAATTCAAAATGAAAATTATATTTTTAATTATTGTTTTATTTAATATTTTAATGTCAATTGAATGCGAAGAAGTTCAACCATTTATGAAGCCATGTCCATCGTGCACTTCTCCACCATTTGTGCCTGTCAATATTAGCTGCTATTGTGTCCTTGGTACTCCATTTTTAAGGAAATATACATGCGGACCTGCTTGTGATGCTTTAGGATTGTGCTGTGAAGGAAAAATTGTGAATTCTAATTTTGACAGTCAATTTTGACAAAAAAAATTATTAGAAATAAAATTAAAATTTTTTAAAAATAAAATTAAAAATTTTAAAAGTTGAAATTAATTTTTTTAAAAAATTGAAGGTAATTTTTTTAAAATTGATATTAGAAAAAATAAAAAAAATTTTTTACAAAAATTGTTAACGTTGAAAAAGAAATTATTAAAATAAAATTTAAAATTTTTTGAAAAAAAAAATTAAAAAATTTTAAAAGTTGAATATAAGAATTTTTAAAAATTGAAATTAATTTTTTTTAAAATTAAAATTAGTTTTTTTAAAAATTGAAATTAAGAATTTTTAAAAATTTTAAGTAATTTTTTTAAAATTGATATTAGAAAAAACAAATCCTTTTTTACAAAAATTGTTAACGTTGAAAAAAAATCAAAATTGAAAAATCAACAAGTGTCTTATTATCCTCACATCTGATTTCTGTTTACATCAAAAAAAAAATTTTTATCCGTTACAGAAAAATTCAAATTTGTTCAATTTTCAGTCGACGTTCCCCTACCAAATAAAAATAAAGTGAAAAATCAATTTTTTCAAACAAAAAATTTTCAAATTTTAATTTTAAGGCCTCAAAAATGATGCTTGTGAACTTTGACGAGCTTCTGGACAAGATCCTTCAGTTCCTGTTCCACGAATTATTCGAAAAAGTCATAAATTTCCTCTCAATCATCTTCACTCGATTTCTTGATTTTTTATTAAATTTTATTTTGAGATTCTCGAAGAAGAAAAAGGAACAGGAGACCTTCAATGTCCTTCATCAGTCGAGCAACTTTCTGATTGTCAACAAGAAGCACGATGTCCTGCTGAACTCTAATGACAAGTCTAAAATCACCGTCACATCGCAGTTGAAGAAAATGTTTCCGGATGTCCTGTCGCCTGAAGTTTCAGACTTTTTCTTTGCACATCGGCTGGACTTTGCAACATCTGGAATCCTCTGCATTCCACTGAACCGTAAGGCTTGTCAGGAAGTTTGGGAGAATTTCGAGACAAAATATTCAAAATTTTATTTCATCGCAATTGTCAGTGGACATGTTGACTCAGAAATGGAAATAATTGACATCGATATTGGGGATGACATGCGGTACAAGGACACGAGTAAGAAGATGTGCAGTTTTAGAGAGAAAATGTATTGTAAGAATGCACGACGGTCAATTACGAAGATTTTGGTGCTTGAAAAAGGATTTTTTAATGATCGTCCAGTCACAAAGGTCTTGCTACTTCCACTGACTGCTAATCGACGTCATCAATTGAGAATTCACTGTCTAGAAATTGGACATGCAATTGTTGGTGATTATACGTATGGAAAGTGCTTATCATCACCTCGACTGTTCCTGCATGCATTTAGACTCGTTCTGCCAACGACTATGGAAAATATTGATCTACAGACAGAAGATCCATTCACTGAGCGGAAGTTGAAATATAAATATAAACGTGGAATGATTTTTAATGAAATTCCATCAGCATTTGATCTGATTGACTCGTTTTGAGATGGAACTGGATGTTGGCTTGTGGTTTATTTATTAAGTTTATGATGATAACTGCCTAAGATTTATGAAATTGTGTATCTAGTCATTAGAATGTTGTTTATTTTGGTTTGGTGATGTTTTGTGAGATTTTTGGGTGTTTTTGAGGTTATGCTGTGTCATTTTGGTCTAATTCCTTGAATGTAACTCATTTGATATCCCTGGATGAAGCTTAAGTCTGGATTTTGGAATCTCTAGATTTTGAGAATTACGTGGTCAAACTTTTACAATTCTAACCTCAAAAATTATCAAAAGGACCTACACAAATTCACACTTTTGACTTATTATTAGTTCAAAATATTTAAAAATATAGTAAAATTCTCCAGTGACTGCAAACAGCCTGCAGCAACTGTCTAGTCATTTATATAAAAATTCAATAGTTAAGCACCGAAATATGGCAAACTAATTAATTTTAAGACTCTCCAAGGGTGCGGAACTGATTAACTGACTTTTTGATCAGTTTCGCTTCCTAGACTCACTATTTTCTAAAAAAAGCATTTTAAGAATCGATTTTATTTAAACTAAGCTCAATAAAGTAAAACTTATAACACAAATAACTCATTGTTATAGCTTCTTGATTCAATCTTATGTCATATTCTATAAAATATTCCATTTCCAGCAGTGCCAAATCATCCTACATCCACTATAACTATGCTCATCTAAAGTCACACCAACACCTGCATGACAACTAACACAAACTCCTTACGGGTCGTTCATAAATGACGTCCATCAAAAAATGGGATTTTAAGACACCCCCCCCCCCCCCCCCCCCAAAAAAAAATTTCCTTTGTATGAAGGTGTCACAAAATCTCAGACCCCCTTCCCCCCTAAGTTATGGACGGCATATATGAATGACCCCTTATCAGATGCAAATTTCCAGCTAATTTAGTCTTAGTCACTCGCTTACCTCATTTTGTTCCATTTTCAAGCAAATTACATTCATTTATCCAACTATAATTCACAAGCAAATGCAGAAAACTTCCGACTATAGGACTCGATGTCTCGTAGGAAACTTCAACTATTTAAATTTCGGATGTGAGCTTTTTCACATCCAAGCTGAAATTTGGAAATTTTTTTGAACATCAACAAAAGGAATTTAATTTTCTCGTTGGTGTTAATAATTTATTTGACAAAAGAGATTGAGGTGTGGCTTTGAGATTAAGTGGTGGATTAAGTCATTGAATTATTGGGTCATCACTTTAAAGTATGGCTTCATTGTTGATTCATTGCTTTGAAGCGTAGCTTTATTATGAAGTTGTGGCTTTAAAGCGTAGCTTTATTATGAAGTTGTGGCTTTAAAGCAGTGTTGTCCAAACTTTTTTGAGCCACGGCACACCTTGTTGGTAAACCATTACCAAAATCGCACACAGCGTGCGGTTCGTGGTATTTTCAAAAAATTTCTACGGCACACAGTTTGGACAACACTGCTTCATAGATTTATTATAAAGTTGTGGCTTTAAAGCGTGGCTTTATTATTAAGTCATGGCTTTAAAGCGTAGCTTTATTATTAAGTCGTGGCTTTAAATCGTAGCTTTATTATGAAATTCTGGCTTTAAAGCGTAGCTTTATTATTAAGTTGTGGATTTTAAGCATAGATTTATTATAAAGTTGTGGCTTTTAAGCGTGGCTTTATTACTAAGTCGTGGCTTTAAAGCGTGGCTTTATTATTAAGTCGTGGCTTTAAAGCGTAAATTTATTATGAAATTGTGGCTTTAAAGCGTAGCTTTATTATTAAGTCGTGGCTTTAAATCGTAGCTTTATTATGAAATTCTTGCTTTAAATCGTAGCTTTATTATGAAATTGTGGCTTTAAAGCGTAAATTTATTATGAAATTGTGGCTTTAAAGCGTGGCTTTATTATTAAGTCGTGGCTTTATTATTAAGTCGTGGCTTTAAAGCGTAGCTTTATTATGAAGTCGTGGCTTTAAAGTGTAGCTTTATTATTAAGTCGTGGCTTTAAAACGTAGCTTCAAAACTAAGTCGACTCCTTGAAGCTCAGTTTTACAACTGATTGCATCCAAAAAAATATTCATTGCATTCTTAAAAATATCAAAAAATCAATAACATTTGCACAGTTCAAACATAAACTTCACAAAAGCAATCAGCAAATGCATCCTACATAAGAATTTCAAAAAGAGACAAAAATTTGCGAAGTGAAAGACGAACGAGTCAGCAATTGGCAATGCCATAGCTGAGAGCGAAGTCTGTTCTTAGTAACAGAATAATTTTTAATTGGATTTTCTGCAAAAGGAATTTAATTTCCTCGTGGAAAGTCTTATTAAATGCAACAAAAAATTATGAATTGATATTTGGTGATTTATATTTTGAACTTTTGGGAAAGTGCTGTCAAATCTGATTTATAGAATCAATAACAGTTGAAAGATCAACGCTTCAAAAACTAAGCTTCATAATTATGCCAACGCCTATAAGTTTTGTTATTAAGTCTGTGCTTTAAAGCGTAGCTTCATTATTAAGTCATCGCATTACTATACAGTACAGTTAACACTACCCCAGGCCTTAGCCCAGGGTTGTCATCATGAAGAGTGGTTAATGGTCGCCCTCCTAAATTGTGCATTTCAAAGCATGTTCCATATTCAACCAGAATAACATTCATAAGGTTTTCACATCATATACTTCACAAGAGCAACTATCTATCCTCAAGTATATATCAATCCTTAAAACTAGAAATCTTTGAAAATCAAAAAAAGTGAAACTAATAACTTACACGCTACATAAACACACTTATGTAGACTTCCACGTATCTTGGAATTACCGAGATTACTAAGTATAAACAAATTTTTTCCTACGGCATTGTCCACAAGGAATTGAATTTCCTCGGAAATGCCTGATTAATGTGAATAGTGAAATATAATTTTGATTAACTGATGAGGAAATTGTGACTTTTTTAAAGTAAAATTGATGGTTTTAGTTCAAATTTTTGACAAATTACACAAATTGGATAATTCAGCCATATGAAATCTAGAAAAAGTCATATCTTTTTACCCAATTATGGTCAATTTTTCCATAAATTCAGTAAAACTTAACTCAATTTCTATAAATTTTTCACATTTTATTTTAAATTTTCACTCAAATTTCTTAAAAATATTCACAAAAAAATCATTTTTTTACTAAAAGGTACACAAAATGTCTAGATTCACACCAGCATCCCCTTCCCATTAAGTCTATAATGATTCCTCTTATAATTATCTCTCGGCACATCCATCGGCTGGATATAAACTTCTCTAATCGTTGATGCTGAACTCGTTGGTGGTGCCATTGTGATGAAATCTTCATGATAAATATTTTCATGCATATTTCTCCTCAAAATGTTTGATTGAACTTCATTGAGGAAGTTGACAGGTGATGGCGAAATTTGATGGCGGAGCTTCTTCTGTTTTAAGATTGAGCAATAGAGGATGATGGACAGAAGGATAAAGAACTCGATAGTTGATAGGAGAAGACCTGAAAAAAATTCAAATTTAAAAAGTCCGTTAAAAATTCAAAATTAAAAAACCGTTAAAAATTCAAATTTTAAAATTCCGTTAAAAATTCAAATTTTAAATATCCGTTAAAAATTCAAATTTCTAAAATCCGTTAAGAATTTAAATTTCAAAAGACCGTTAAAAATTCAAGATTCTAAAAACATTTAAAAATTCAAATTTTTAAAATCCGTTAAAAATTTAAATTTCAAAAGACCGTTAAAAATTCAAGATTCTTAAAACAGTTAAAAATTCAAATTTAATCCAAGTACGTTAAATTTTGCTCACCTCAAGATGTCTGGCCTTCTGAAAATCCTGTGGCTGAATAGACTGACACAATGTTGTATTAACTGGCACTGGATCCAAATAAGAATTTTCCTCAAATTTGTTCATCAGCTTACAGCAAGTCAATGGAACCGACAAATCATCTCTGCCCAACTTTTGAAGCCTCCACAACGACGTGTCATAATTAATACTGTCATTAATTGCACAGCAATCCAAAAATGTTTGTGCATAATCCATCGCAATTGTCCATTGTTCATGATTTGGAACCCCGTAAGTGCCTTGTAGTATCCGAACCATCTGCGTTGTGCTTACATTCAGCCCTAAAAATTGAGGTTTTGTTATTAAATCAACGCTTTGAATCATAACTTCATTATTAAGTCTGTGGTTTAAAGCATAGCTGCATTATTAACTCATCGCATCTCAAATCTTCCTGCATTCCAAAGCAAACAACAGCTAAAAAATCAATAACATTTGAATTGTTTGATCATATAATTCGCAATCACAAGTAGCAAATGCAACCTACATAAGGCAGTTAAGAACAGTTGTGAAGCAAACAGTTTGCGAAGCAAAAAAACGAGTGGAGCAGCTATGGCAAAGCCGTAGCTTAATAGCCGAGTGCTATTATTCCAAAAAACATGTAATTTTTAGCTAGATTTTCCACAAAAGGAATTCAATTTCCTCGTGGAAAGTCTCATTGATTTTAAATAATAAATAAAGGCTGGAGTTGATGATCCAAAGCAAAGTGTTTAAGAAATTTCGTGGTAAAAATGATTCTGATTGATCAAGAGCTGGCTGGTTACTATACAGTACAATTAACACTACCTCAGGCCTTAGCCCAGGGTTGTCATCATTAAGAGTGGTTTATGGTCTCCCCTTCCAAAATTGTGCATTTCAAAGCATGTTCCATATTCAACCAGAATAACATTCATAAGGTTTTCACATCATATACTTCACAAGAGCAACTATCTATCCTCAAGTATATATCAATCCTTTGAAAATCAAAAAAAGTGAAACTAATAACTTACACGCTACATAAACACGCTTATGTAGACTTCCACGTATCTTGGAATTACCGAGATTACTAAGTATAAACAAATTTTTTCCTACGGCATTGTCCACAAGGAATTAAATTTCCTCGGAAATGCCTGATTATTGTGAATAGTGAAATATAATTTGGATTAACTGATGAGGAAATTGTGATTTTCTTTAAAGTAAAATTGATGGTTTTTGTTCAAATTTTTGACAAATTACACAAACTGGACAATTCAGCCATATGAAATCTAGAAAAAGTCATATCTTTTTACCCAATTATGGTCAATTTTTCCATAAATTCAGTAAAATTTAACTCAATTTCTATAAATTTTTCACATTTTATTTTAAATTTTCACTCAAATTTCTTAAAAATATTCAAAAAAAAAATCATTTTTTTTTACTAAAAGGTACACAAAATGTCTTGATTCACACCAGCATCCCCTTCCCATTAAGTCTATAATGATTCCTCTTATAATTATCTCTCGGCACATCCATCGGCTGGATATAAACTTCTCTAATCGTTGATGCTGAACTCGTTGGTGGTGCCATTGTGATGAAATCTTCATGATAAATATTTTCATGCATATTTCTCCTCAAAATGTTTGATTGAACTTCGTTGAGGAAGTTGACAGGTGATGGCGAAATTTGATGGCGGAGCTTCTTCTGTTTTAAGATTGAGCAATAGAGGATGATAGACAGAAGGATAAAGAACTCGATAGTTGATAGGAGAAGACCTGCATAGAGGAGGATGATGTAGTGCTCGCGATACCAGTTCTCGATTCTGTCTAGACAGCCCTAAAATAAAAGTTTCAAAAAAATTATCACAAGTTCAAAAAAATTCAAATTAAAAAAAACCGTTAAAAATTTAAATTTAAAAAACCGTTAAAAACTCAAATTTTAAATATCCGTTAAAAATTCAAATTTCTAAAATCCGTTAAAAATTCAAATTTAATCCAAGTACGTTAAATTTTGCTCACCTCAAGATGTCTGGCCTTTTGAAAATCTTGTGGCTGAATAGACTGACACAATGTTGTATTAACTGGCAGCGGATCCAAATAAGAATTTTCCTCAAATTTGTTCATCAGCTTACAGCAAGTCAATGGAACCGACAAATCATCCCTGCCCAACTTCTGAAGCCTCCACAACGACGTGTCATAATTAATACTGTCATTAATTGCACAACAATCCAAAAATGTTTGTGCATAATCCATCGCAATTGTCCATTGTTCATGATTTGGAACCCCGTAAGTGCCTTGAAGTATCCGAACCATCTGCGTTGTGTTTACATTCAGCCCTAAAAATTGTGGTTTTGTTATGACCACAACACCGCCGAGGAACTGAACAATCAGAAGCATGACAATCAAAAGGAAATAAAATACAAGCAGTGGATAACTCGACATGCACGATGTGCAAAACCCAATGAAGGAAATGAAAGCGATGACCATGCCAAAAACTGTTAAAATGAATGCAACATAGTAAATTAGCGGGTATGTGAGGTCAAATGAGTGGAGTGGATGATCGTCGATGATGAGTAGAGATGTAAGGAGGAGGCGCTTGTTGTCTGTGAAGAGATGAAAGCCGGCAAAGAGAACTGCTGCGCCACAGAGCTAGAATGTTAAAAAAAAATATTAAAAAATAGAAAAGTAAATGTTAAAATTTAATTTGAAATAACAAAATAAATTAACACTAATTTTTTTTTAAATTTTCAAATTTTTTAAACTTTTTAATTTTTTTTAAATTTTTGAATTTTTAAATTTTTTAAGCTTTTAAATGTTTTAAATTTTTTAAATTTTTAAATTTTTAAAAATTTTAAATTTTTAATTAAATTAAATTTTCCAAAATTTTTAAAAAATTTAAATTAAAATTCCTAAACTTAAGTTTTTAACTTATTTTATTTTTATATTTGAATTTTTAGTTTTTTTAAAAAAAGCTTTATAATACTCACCATAAACACCAAATTAAAAAATCCTAGCAATAATTTTGCATTAAAAACTTTGCAGCAACATCCCATTTTGATAACTTTGTATTGTTTATAATTTATTTTTGTTACTTAACATTCATATGTATTGTAATTACTTTTCATGATACACAATAGCATTCAAAAGTGTAACTGATAATTTTTCCACTTAGAAATTATTCAAATTAAACCATTTTTTGTGCTTTGAATTTTTATTAAATTATTTTTTTAAACTTTTTTTCCAATGTTTTAAATTATTTTTTTAAATTCAGTATTTTTTGTAAATTTATTATTAGTGCTTTTTTAATTCTTGACTCACATCCGGATTACAGTCATTTGTTTCCAGTCACGTTTCACTCTCTAAGTTTCAGATAAAATCTTTAACAATTTATTTAAGTGGATTTAAATTGAATTTAAAATTTGTTGTTTTTATCGAATTTTCATGATTTTTAAACAGTTTTCAATTTTCTGTTTGTTTTTAAAAATTGAAAATTTTACTGTTTTTAGTAAAATTTGTTTTTTATTCATTCAAATTTCAAAGTATTTTTTTAAAATCTATATTTTTTAGATAATAGTTTTCAAATTATCACAAAGTCACTTGAACAATTTTTAATTATTCCTAAAATTCACAAAATTCTCAAATTCTTCACACTTTGTTGACTTTTTAAAAAATATTCTCGCACATTTATGACTCACTAGAACAACTTTATCATTCACACTCACTTACTTTCCTCTTTTATTATAATTATTTTAATCCAATGAATGAAATTCTCATCTCATTTATAGTCACTGAGTGTTGTGCTCCTCACATGAGTGTGTGTTCATGTTTGTTTGTTTCTGCGTAAATTTTTTTATGAAAAAAAAGAGTTTCATTATTGTGGAAATGATCTGACATGCATCGCTAGTTTGTGCCTTACTTTTTGTAGCTTTTGAGGCTTTAATGTTCTGAATTGCGTAGAATTTGATTGAATTTAACAATTGGAATTGCAGTTGTGGGGAAAGTTTGAGGTTAGATTGTTGGATGGACTTTCACTTTGAATCTTTATTTAATTTTCAATTTTCCAGTTTTATTTTTTAAATTTTTTATTCAATTTTCATCATTTTTTCTTTAATCATCTTTCAAAAAGTTCAATTTTAAAGTTTTTATTTTTTTACTTTTCAAATTTTTAACTTTTTTAATTTTTTATTTTAAATTTTTTATTTTTTTATTTTTAAGTTTTTTATTTTTAAGTTTTTAACTTTTCAACTTTTTTTGTTTTAAGTTTTTAAGTTTTTATATTTTTAAGTTTTTATGTTTTCATATTTTAATTTTTAACTTCCACGCATTGCGTGCAAGTTATTGTATTCACTTTTTTTGAGATTTTCACTAATTTTGATTTTTTGAGTCAACGGAAGCATGAATCTTTACGTTTTTGGTCTCATATGACAGGTATTGAAAATATCTATTACCTGAGGTATGTTTGGTTCCAGTCAGTTCCGTTGCGTTGGAACTAGACGCATAAAACCGTTAAAAACCAAAAATTTGTATGGAAAATTTTTTATGCGGTGACTTTCATACAATTTCTTGTATCTGATACGATAGGCCGTACCTTAAAACCAAAAAGCGCTACTTAACATCTGAACTTTATGTCCATTTAGTGACCGAAAAATGCAAAAAACATGATTTTTTATGACAGTTGCGCCATTTTTGATTCCGCACTGGAATTAACATTTCAAGCCTTGAAATAGGTATAAAATGAAAGATCAACTCAGGATCTACATTTAATATCCGCTATGTTGGTACTTTAGAGGTTCCTGTAAAAAGTTACAGCATGAAAAAGATTGTTATAAAAATTATAACACTTTTGTTTACGTTACGTAAAATCCTTACGTTACGTAAAATTACGTAACGTGAATTTCACTTAAAAAATTTTATTGGACATAGAGGCTGTAGATGTTTACTGGATCATATTTTTACTGGACATTGAGGCTGTAGATGTTTACTGGATCATATTTTTACTGGACATAGAGGCTGTAGATGTTTACTGGATCATATTTTATTGATCATAGAGGCTGTAAATGTTTACTGGATCTCGTTTTACTGGACATATAGGCTGTAGATGTTTACTGGATCTTGTTTAATTGGACATAGAGGCTGTAGATCATTACTGGATCTTATTTTTATTGGACATAGAGGCTGTAGATGTTTACTGGATCTCGTTTTACTGGACATATAGGCTGTAGATGTTTACTGGATCATATTTTTACTGGACATAGAGGCTGTAGATGTTTACTGGATCTCGTTTTACTGGACATAGAGGCTGTAGATCATCACTGGATCTTATTTTTATTGGACATAAAGACTGTAGATGTTTACTGGATCTTGTTTAATTAGACATAAAGGCTGTAGATGTTTACTGGATCTCGTTTTACTGGACATAGAGGCTGTAGATCATCACTGGATCTTATTTTTATTGGACATAAAGACTGTAGATGTTTACTGGATCATATTTTATTGGAAATAGAGGCTGTAGATGTTTACTGGATCTCGTTTTACTGGACATAGAGGCTGTAGATCATTATTGGATCTTATTTTTATTAGAAATAAAGGCTGTAGATGTTTACTGGATCATATTTTTATTAGACTTAGAGGCTGTAGATGTTTACTGGATCATATTTTTACTGGACATAGAGGCTTTAGATGTTTACTGGATCATATTTTTACTGGACATAGAGGCTGTAAATGTTTACAGGATCTTGTTTAATTAGACATAAAGGCTGTAGATGTTTACTGGATCTTGTTTTTCTGGACATAGAGGCTATAGATCATTACTGAATCTCGTTTTTATTGGACTTAGAGGCTGTAGATGATTGAAACATATTTTGGTGGGAAAATTTTCAAATATTTTGACCGTTAAAAAATTTGAATTTTGAAAAATCGTTAAATGGCAAACCATTTTATTATATGAAAATTTACCTCAAAAATTGTTAATTATAATAATAATAATAGTTCATTAAGTTCATTAAAAATGCGGGAAATGTTCAAATATATTTTGACCGTTAGAAATTTTGAATTTTTAAAAACCGTTAAATGACAAACCATTTTAATGTATGAAAATTCACCGCAAAAATTGTTAATAATTCTATAACTAATGATTTTCAAGTGCATTAAAAACACGGAAAATTTTCAAATATATTTTGACCGTTAGAAAATTTGAATTTTAAAAGCGAGCGTAGCTCAAGCTCGACTCTACTGTGATCCATGTAAAAACTGTAATTCTTAACAAGTCGAGCGAGCGTAGCTCAAGCTCGACTCTACTCTGATCCATGTAAAAACTGTAAATCTTAACAAGTCGAGCGAGCGTAGCTCAAGCTCGACTCTACTGTGATCCATGTGAAACTGTGATTCTAAACAAGTCGAGCGAGCGTAGCTCAAGCTCGACTCTACTGTGATCCATGTAAAAACTGTAAATCTTAACAAGTCGAGCGAGCGTAGCTCAAGCTCGACTCTACTGTGATCCGTATAAAAACTGTAATCCTTAACAAGTCGAGCGAGCGTAGCTCAAGCTCGACTCTACTGTGATCCGTGTAAAAACTGTAATTCTTAACAAGTCGAGCGAGCGTAGCTCAAGCTCGACTCTACTGTGATCCATGTAAAACTGTGATTCTAAACAAGTCGAGCGAGCGTAGCTCAAGCTCGACTCTACTGTGATCCATGTAAAAACTGTAATTCTTATCAAGTCGAGCGAGCGTAGCTCAAGCTCGACTCTACTCTGATCCATGTGAAAACTGTAATTCTAAACAAGTCGAGCGAGCGTAGCTCAAGCTCGACTCTACTGTGATCCATGTAAAAACTGTAAATCTTAACAAGTCGAGCGAGCGTAGCTCAAGCTCGACTCTACTGTGATCCATGTAAAACTGTGATTCTAAACAAGTTGAGCGAGCCTAGCTCAATCTCGACTCTACTGTGATCCGTATAAAAACTGTAATTCTTAACAAGTCGAGCGAGCGTAGCTCAAGCTCGACTCTACTGTGATCTATTTAAAAACTGTAATTCTAAACAAGTCGAGCGAGCGTAGCTCAAGCTCGACTCTACTGTGATCCATGTAAGTAAGAAATAGTTCGGACGTAGTCCGAACTAGGTTGAGCGAAGCTCACAAATTTTTACGTCCTGAACGTAGCGAAGCGGAGTGAAGGCGTGAAAATTTTCCCAAGCCGTATACACTGTATGCTACTATGATTTAAAATGAGAAAAAATGCGACATTACACTTTGAGATTTGGAAAATCTGGAATTGGCTGGAATTTTTTAGTTGACTTGAAAGGGGTCTATGGGGGTCCCAAAGTTGAAAATTCGAAAAAAAATGTCATTTTTGAGCTAATTTCAAAATTAAATTTCCATATAAGGATTTAATCAAGTTAAATTAAGTTTTTGACATAAAATCTGTCATAATAAGATCTTTATTTTAAGCTCCCACGTAAATTAATAATTAATAATTTTGCTCAGATTAAGAAATCAGTTTTTCGTATTTTGTGAGAAAGAGAGGTAAAACAGCCAAAAATGTTCTATGCAGAAAAGTTTGTGCCTGAAATTCTACATCATGTTCAAAAAACGGAATTCAAATTAGTTGAGGCATTGTCGAGAAAATCGCAAAATACACTTTCTGTAAGCAAGCAAACAAGCAAACAAGTTAATCAGCAAGAAATAGCCACAACGAGACATCGTTGAAACTTCTAGTTTTTTTGCAATCGATCCGTGCCGCCCTACAGAAGAACTGATTAGATTTTGGGCATGGTAGGAATAGCCGTTGCTTCTGAAAAAGCAAAAAACCTTCTTTTCCATACAAAATGTGAAATTCAAAGGTTGCTATGATTTTTGAAAATTTCGACTGAAAAAAATTCAAAAAATTGGAAAATCCCCCCCCCCCCTGGTATATGAAAATTATGCGAGATTCGACAACCCCTGTGATCTATAAACAGTCGAACGAGCGGAGCGAGATTCGACAACCCCTGTGATCTATAAACAGTCGAACGAGCAGAGCGATATTCGACAACCCCTGTGATCTATAAACAGTCGAACGAGCGGAGCGAGATTCGACAACCCCTGTGATATATAAACAGTCGAACGAGCGGAGCGAGATTCGACAACCCCTGTGATCTATAAACAGTCGAACGAGCGGAGCGAGATTCGACAACCCCTATGATCTATAAACAGTCGAACGAGCGGAGCGAGATTCGACAACCCCTGTGATCTATAAACAGTCGGACGAGCGGAGCGAGATTCGACAACCCCTGTGATCTATAAACAGTCGAACGAGCGGAGCGAGATTCGACAACCCCTGTGATCTATAAACAGTCGAACGAGCGGAGCGAGATTCGACAACCCCTGTGATCTATAAACAGTCGAACGAGCGGAGCGAGATTCGACAACCCCTGTGATCTATAAACAGTCGGACGAATAAAAAATTCGAACGGAGCTCGAATGTAATAGTTCGGACGAAGTCCGAAAAAAAAAATTTCCCAAGCCCTTAGAAGACTGAGGATATGTGAGAAAATTTTATTTTTTTATACCGTAATCTATAAACAGTCGGACGAGCGAAGCGAGATCCGACAACCCCTGTGATCTATAAACAATCATACTAGCGGAGTTCGAACGAGACTTCGAATATACAAAAAAACTTTAGAGTTTAATCACAAAAATTCGAGCGAAGCTCGAATATAAATAGTTCGAACGCAGTTCGGACTAGGTTGAGCGAAGCTCACAAATTTTTACGTCCTGAACGTAGCGAAGCGGAGTGAAGGCGTGAAAATTTTCCCAAGCCGTATGTACAGTACGGGAATAATTTACGGTGAAGTGATAAAAAATTTATAGAATACTTTGTGTCATAAACTACGGCTCGCCTTGGGATTTATATCAACTGGCGAGCGTAGCTCGCCTTTGGATCGGTATCAACTGGCGAGCGTAGCTCGCCTTTGGATCGATATCAACCGGCGAGCGTAGCTCGCCTTTGGATAGGTTATTGCCGTTGGCGAGCGTAGCTCGCCACGTGGAAGTTTGTGGTGTGATCTATACATCGTGTTTTTTTAACCTTTAACTTTTAAATTTAATTTTATTTCATATTTTTCTTTAAATTTCACAATTTAAATCCAATTTTTTCACTTTCATATAAAATTTTCTTTTTTAACAATTTTATTCCGCTCTTGCCGCTTTGCTCTCTTGACCCTAACTGACTCAACACACTGCTTTGCTAGTCTGCATTCTTTTTCTATCACAATTTCCATTCATTTTCATTTGTGTTAACAATGTGTAACATTTTTTATGAGCATTATAAATTAAAATAAAAGTTTATATGCAAAAAATTCTCTTTAAAAATTTCAGTACACATGCGAGAGTTGAAGTCTTTTGAGTGTGTGGCTGATGGGGGAGATTTTGGGGCAAGGGGTGGTCACTTTTAGGGTAATTGGTATTCAACAGTAGTATAATCTAGATTCAGAGGCTTAAAGTCGCACAATCTACACGACTTTGGTGTCAGTTGACGAAAAGTCGTAGAATCAACACCACTATGGTACCAACTGTACCCAAAAGTGACCATCCCTTTTCCAAATTATCATCCATTTTCAACAAAAACTTTAAAAAATTCATTTTCACTCAAAAAAAAGTGAGCAGGTGGGTAATTATCTCACGATAGTCTGTACAATATTCCAATTTTTACTTCCATTCTCTTCCTCTTTCGATTACATTTGGTCAGTGCCGTGTTGTGTGATGTTATGGTATTTGTAGCATATATGCATAAATTAATAAATTTTACACAGCGAGGGTTCAATGAGAGTGAGTCGAGACGGTCATGGTTGGGGTAGCACAGTCAGAACATTAAACAGTCAGAAATTTGAAAACATTTGTAAGGTTCACATGTGATTTATATACTTCACAAGAGCGGAAATCAAATGGAGTATAAGAAGGATGTTTATCGATAGGAGAGATTACTAACGACGGGTTCTCCGTTGTTTTACCGTTATACCGTATAAAAACCGTTATTTATACCGTTATATGACCAATTTTTACTTACGACATCTTCCAAAAGGAATTCAATTTCCTCGGGGATGTCTAATTTGATACTCACATGTCAATAGTCGTACGTTCAGCACCACTTTTGATACTCACATGTCAATAGTCGTACGTTCAGCACCACTTTTGGTACTCAAATATCAACAGTCGTGCATATCACACTCCTTTGGTCCTTAAGTGTCAATAATCGTACGTTCTACACCACTTTTGATATCCAAATGTCTATCTATTGAAAAGTTCTGAGAAATTAAACCGGATTAATTAGAATAGAATGGAAAGTGAAACTGATAATGTTAAGAATCGTATGATGTACACCAATTTGAACAAAAGCTGTGAAAAGTCGCACGCTATACACCACTTTGAACATCATTTGATGAATAAGAACAAAAAATCCAAAATTTCAAATTTTCGAGTAAAAATATTTTTATTTTCGATTTTTCATAAATTTTTCCTTACAAATTAGTAATAAACTTTTCATCCTCAAGCCTCAATGTCTCAGTCAGTTCCTTCAAATTCTCGGAATACTTAAACACACTCTTATACTTTGTGTCATACCTCAAAATTCCATTTCTCATTTCTTCAGTCCAATTCCAGAAGTAAACAGTTCTCTCAACTAAGTTGCAGTCATCGACAATTGTTGCAAAATTTTTGATCGTTGTCAAGTCAGTCCAGCACATGTTGTGTCCGTCAATCACGACATGCTTCAAGTGATCATTTTCGTTAATTTTTTTGATAACTTTTTCTTTGACATATTCAGCAGATGAATAAATGACATTTTGGCGAGGTTTAATGATCAGGAACGTGTCATCAACAATATATGTGATGTTTGGACGTGATGTCCTGTAGACACTCATGAGAATATCAATACCAGCACCAACAAGAATACCCATATCAAGTCCAAACAGTAAACTGATGATAAATGTTCCCAAAAATGGAACCAAGTCGATCTTTTTGGTTTTCCAGATGACCAGAACCTCACCAAAGTTCATCATGGTAAACATTGCTGCTATAATAACGGCAGCAAGTGATGTCTTTGGAATATATTCAAAAGTTCTTGTCAAAAGTCCCAAAGACAACAGAACTACAGCTCCTGTATAAATTCCACCAAATTGTGTCTTAACTCCACTTGCATTGTTGACTGCTGATCTTGTAAAGGAACCTGTGATTGGAATTGATCTCACAAATGATGAGAATATGTTACATAAACCTAATGCAATCATCTCTTGTGTCACATCCAATGTCTTGCCTCGATTAAATGACTTTGCGATGGCAACAGCTTCAATGACAGAAATTAAAGGAAGTGAAAATAGCGAGAGACCTAAAGTTGAAATCATGTCTGAGAAATTGTAGTCTGTTCCATTGTGGCTTGTTGATAGTGGTGGGAGTGTGATTGATGGGAATCCAGAGGCAATTTCACCTGTAATCATGAATGGCTGAAAGCTGTAGAATTTTTGACAGATGTAAGCTATTGCGATTCCACCGAAGACTATGATTGCGTTGCGGGATATTGACAGGTATCTGGAATGATTTTGGAAAAATTTTAGGTTAGGTTTTTATTTTTGATAAATTATAGGGAGTAGTTTAGTGGAGAGGTTGCTCTGTATATTCTAGGGTATACACCTCAGGGGTATAGTCTATGGGTAGGGTTACCAGACATTTGCAAGAAAAATAGAGGACATCCCCCACATCGACTAGTTTTATTCGTTTTCTGGACGAATTAGAACATTAGAAATCTCTTTTATTTTTGAAAAATGAAAAAAATAGAGGACTGTCCTCTGAAAAACCAAGCAGATGGTCAGCCTATCTATGGATCATCTTCAGAGTTTACCTAAGGGTATATCGTACCCCTGTTATTTCTGTTTCCATACCCTCATGCCTTCTGTCTCCATGTCATAATTGAAAACAATTATATTACCTTATTCCAATTGACTTTTTGTTCCTCATGCTCCACCTCTTTGCAGCTATTAGCAAAACCAGCGATACCACCCCAAGTATAGTATCCTCCCACCTTGTTTCATCAATGTATTTAAACAAATTCACCCAAGCATCAATAAACTCATTTGTCTTTCCACTACTGATTCCTAACAATCTTCTGATCTGTCCGCTAGCAATTGTGACTGTAGCTGCATTCATGAAAGCTGCGATTGTTGGGAGTGATAGAAACTGCATGAGAAATCCAAGATTAAGTATACCAAGGAGGAGAATTATGCTGCCGCTAATGAAGGTTGAGAAGACTGCGAGGTCTGCATTAAGTTTTCCAACAATTGTGAATGTGAGGATTGATAGGATGGCTGTAGGTCCAATTGTGAGGTCTTTTGTGCTTCCAAAGAAGAAGTAAACGAAGCAACCCATAAAACCAGCGTAAAGCTATAAAAATAAGCATTTTAAGACAGTCCATAAGTTTGCATATTAAAATTACTCACCCCATACTGAGGCTCCAACCCAGCCAGCGCAGCATCTGCAATACCTTGTGGAATAACAGTCAAAGCAACAGTCAATCCAGCAACAAAATCAGCAATAATATATCCAGTTTTATATTTTGGTAGCCATTTCAACACCGGAAGTCGTCTATAAAGTCCATCAAGACTGCAGAATCGTGAAACTTTCTTTTGTATGACTTTTTTAAAGTCTGGGAATTCTTCACTGTAGTCTTCGACTTCTGAAAAATAAGAGGATAAAAGTTTTTTAAGCGGAAATTTGGATCTCAAAGGCTTCAAGTGAAGGAGTACCCAAAAAATCATTAAATTGTAGAGGAACTAAACAATAAAAATTTATTACATCGGCGCTTTTGCACTAAAAATCTTGAAGATCCATATATGAAAAGCCATCACGTGTATTACTATAAATACTGTCTACAGATAAGATTGTCAGTTCTTCCTGCATAGCCCATTCTAACCTATAAAATACTTCATTGTTAAGATACCCTATCATCACATTCTGATAACAAGTAGATTTTTATTGACGCAAAATACTCAAGAAGCTTGTAAAGCTCACAAAAAAAGAAAGAATGAAAATCATTACATTGTTTATCATCAATTATACTCATTAATTTTTCGTCTAGATCCTTATCTTGTTAATTGCCTTGTTATTGCTATTAAATGCCGACATATATGAGTAATTATGAAGAATTATGACCATATCGTAAAGAATTATTGGAGTATTCTAGATTTTGGAGAAATATGGAGCAAAAATTGAGGAAATCTGTTTTTGTAAAGGTGTGTAGACAATTAAGGGTCCAAAAGTGTTCAGACAATCTATTTAATATTAAAATTGGTATAGGAAAAATTCAAATCCTTCTCTTCGAGAGGTCGGACCCGAAAAACCGATCATCTAAAGTTTATAATTTAATTAAAGATAAACAAACTGGCAAAAAATTCCCAAATAGTATTAATTAGCATTAATGGGATTTTCCTAATGCAACAAAACTATTCGCGATTAAGTCAGTCACACAAACTGGTTTGCTAAATAATCTCACATTTTAATAATATTAAATACTTCAGTAATCTGTCGAATGTTGATATTCACGAAATGTGTCAGATCAAACAAACCTAAAGCAGACAAACCTAAACCAAACCTATTGGGACCCTCTTGAGAAATTTTAGGTTACAGGGGAAGTCCGGAATTTTTTTCTCATTAATTTTTAATTTTTTTCCAAATAAGTTTTCCATACAGATCTCAATCTTGAAAGGAGATCTGTAACCCCTTAGACCCCTCCCTACGCTCTGTCTCGTTACGTCCCTGCCACACTATATACCCAATATTCTATCTTTTTTTTATTATCCTCTTCATCCCTGACGGGGGACTTTCCTAGTATTAAATAATATACAACTTCGTGACTAACTAACTCTTATTTATACTTTGTAATGAACCTTACAAGTAGTTAATTGTAATTTGTGTAAATATTTATATTAGAATGTATGGGGTAATCACATTATGAGATCAGATTTCAATATTTACTTACACGGAAAATTTTAATATGAAAGTGAAAAAAGTGTTATTACATTTTGTTACACTTTCTCTCTAGAGGGGATTTTTTCGGGGGATTGTTTGAGGATCATGGAAATCTTTCAACTAAGGTGTGGCCACTGGTTGGATTTCATCAAAATGGCTACGTCATTGGATCTAAACAGATGTTCAATTTGATCAAGGCATTCAATTCACTCTAATTCTAATCTCAAGATATCCGTCCAACGTCAATCCATATTAAAAAT
Source organism: Chironomus tentans (assembly GCA_963573255.1). Classification (NCBI taxonomy): domain Eukaryota; kingdom Metazoa; phylum Arthropoda; class Insecta; order Diptera; family Chironomidae; genus Chironomus; species Chironomus tentans. The sequence goes on from OY754305.1 coordinate 2,594,714, forward strand.
AAACCACTTAATAACCTCAGCATATTTGACCATGTCTCAATTACTCAAAACTTCCTTATCAGTCACAAAACGTGACAATAAAAACCGTCAAGAGCTTTTAATTACTCCTCCCCTCCCACCACCTTAAATTTCAGATTTCTTTGACTCAGAAGATTTATTGACTCACAAGTTGCCATAAAATGTTGATAAATTCGCAATTTATTGGACGTTAATGAGCGATAATGTGGGATTAAAAAAGTATTTTTTGATAAAAATAACAATCCACTTGAAGATTGCCATTCGCAAGTATAATAAAGTCTTGTGAATTCAGGTGTTTATGATAAGTCACTGACGATGTTTAACATCTTTTTTGCCTTGAGTAAGGGAAGTTAGGTGATATAGAAAACTGGTTTTTATGGGGGAAACTCAAGTTTAATTGTTTTTATAGGTGTAATTGAGGTAAGTGAAGTTGACATATCTCCTGTGAGTGCAAAGGTTGGAGAATTTTGGGTAAAAGAATGACGAATGAGAGTTGAGGAACTAGATTGAGGTTAGAATTTTTTTTTGCGGGATATTAGTGACCAAATGTCACTTGGTAACAACTGTTTTGTTGAGTATTTTGGATTTTGGTAGGAGTTGGGATAATTTGGAGCTAGGGGATTGAGTAATAATGCTAGGATATATCAAATATTTTCACCTAGGACTGACAAAGCTCTGGTAACGAAAAACTAAATTTTTGGTTGGTTTTTCTTACCAAAGCATTTAGGTAAACTTCTGCAAACTCTAGGAAGCATGAAAAATTCAAAACTTTTTCCTAGGATATTTACTATTAGTCAGGATCTAAGCCTTAAGTTAGTTTTTCGAATACGCTTTTAAATATGGTCAAATAATTATGTCCTTTATTCGTAAGAGCTGGCATGTAACCGGTTTTTAGGGGTACAACCCCTAAGATATGAAGGCAGCGGTATGTATGGGCATTGCAGACTTGTCTCAAGGACTTGGGAATTGTATAGCTGAGTCACAGGAATTTTACAACCGATTTAAAAGCACTTTTCACTCAGATTTTAAAATCAACTCACCTTTTGAATTATTGTCTTCAGTATGGGATGCTTGTCCGTTCATTTTTGATTGATTATATATTTTTTAATAAACTATTTAATTCTAAAATTGTATTTTGATAGTTTTGCTTCTAAATAATTCGGTAAAATGGCTGATTTGCAATTTTGGATCCTTTCTGTTCAAATTCTCACTTAATTTTATGAATATTGAGTCAATTTTAAGTCAATAAGATGTAAATAAATGGAAACTAGTCAACCTAGTCGACCATTTTGGTGCAACTGAATAATTAACACTCAAGGATCAAATTGGCAATTATTTGTTTATTTTTCACTAATTTGTTAACTTTTTCTTTGCAAATTATTTCACAAACTTTTTAAATTCTCAGTTTAGATCAATTTTCTTCCCACACGACTTAACTGAATCTCCTCAAATGACTGACTAAAAACTAACAGAAACACTTGTCAAATGTGAGCTTAAATAATAACGAAAATCCAACAACAACAATAAAAGTAATAGAACTGTCTATGAATTCATATCAACTAGACGGAGATAATGCACACATGTGTTGGGGAAATAAACTGTGTGGAATTTATCATCAATGTGAAAATCTAACTTAATTTGTGTATGTGATGAAATTAAAAAGCTCAGATTAATTGTTGAAGATTAACTTGATTGATTTGTTTATTTTTGGATTAATATTTTTAAGTGGAATTTCTGAGGAAACTTCAAGTTTTAAATTTAATTTTATATTAAATTTATTTTTATTGATTTATTAAGTGATGTCGTGAGTGATTTTGCATAGATTTTGGAAGTTATTGATTCAACATTGGCATCAAATTGCTTTCTGCACCTTCATTTAAACTAAAAAGTGATTCTAATCCACAATTCTTCCGTATTTTCGTAGAAATCTTCTTCATTTCTTCACTCATGAAGTATGACCGTGAATTTTCATCATTCTCCTTACAATCGATGCAAAAGCAGACCAAAATCGTATCAATTGTCATTCCAAAAGCCATAAAGAAGCAGTGAGCTATGAGAAATGTGAAGGTCAGGTCCACAGTTACAGGAGAGATGCGAGTGTACTCATTAGTCCTTGAATTCTTGACAAGAAAAAAAAAACATTTTAAATTGTACAAAAAACGTGAAACTAAACGATAAAATGATGAATATTTCAAACTTTACTTACAACAATAAAAAGTCCAGAAAATATCCCCAAGAACGGAACGAACATTTGATTAAGGAACAAGGAAACATCTCTTAAAAGATTCAACCAATAGATATCTCCAAGATTTTCTAATATTAATTCATAGCTTATTTTTCCTGATTCTAAAAATGGAGTTCCTTGTTTTTCAATTAAGACAAAGGCACTTTTGCTGAAAGTTCCTAGAATTCTGTCGATAGAATCAAAAGCTTGATCGCTTCCTTGGGATTGTAAGCATTTAAAACAGCTGACTAATCCTACTTTAATGCACTGAAATTGAAGGAAACAGAAAGAGAATTTAAACTTAAGACAGAGCTGCTCATTTAGGTGGATGTTTGTTCTAGCATAGTAAAATCTAGCACAGATCTAGTCCTACTTTTGACGACGCCTAGACCAGTTGATCTCAAATTCTTAATGAGGCGATAAAGCATAGTTTGAACACTGGCTTAAAAACAGGCTGCCTAACCAACAGATGTGTCTAAAATACATACCTTAACAACTCTAAATCCAAAGTGAATCAATCTCACAACAGGAACAGCAATCGATCCAAAGCAGACACTTCCCAAATGGAATCTCAAAAGATTGAATATCGATGACTTGCTGATTCCACCCATTCCACTTTTATCACGTGTAAAATACCATTTTGTTACTGATCCAGCAACGACAAAATGCTGACAATTAATGGCAAAATTTCCAAGCCAAACAAATGTCAAAATGTTGAGAATTCGAGCGACTTTCATGAGTTTTGTGTCTTCGTACTTTAATTGGAATTTTCCATCTTCAGATGAACCTGGTAAAAAGATTCCAGAGGATTCGATCAAAAGTGAAGTGTACAGGAAGACTGAGATCAAAATTGTGAGGATGATGAAGGTCTGAAATGAGAATTATGTTTGTTTCAGCTAACATGAAGGCACCTGAACCCAAAATACTCACCACAATTGGCAAAGTGGCAATCCAAGGAACATGCATCATCGATTTTGCTGTCTCTCCAAAAATCTTTGCAATCAAAACAATCTTTTTGACAAATACGAGCATCAAAATCACATAAAATCCAACATAAAGGAACAAACTCGATTCAATGCCATCACTTGATCCAAAAGAGAAAATGATCGAAACAAAGGATATGAGGAGCAGCAGGGCAGTCAATAGTATAGGAATGACCCAAACTGTAGCTTGAGGTATGAATCTTAGAAGAATCAGGATGGCACACGAAAAAATGAAGGAAAATAGACAGTAAACTGTAATTCCTATCCAAGTTGTTGTCATGTATTTTGAAAAAGCATCAAGTTTCTCGCCATAATTGGATTGAAAGTTTGGAAGTTTTAAGGAATCTCCTTTTTGCCAGCATTGAATAATTTTATCTGCGTTATTTGTAGGACATTCTTCTACACATTTGTAATCGATAATATATGACTTGTATTCACTACGTTTGATGAGAAGTTTTGGATAATTTCGCATGTCATGTGGCTGGAAATATAAAATTAATGAGAATGTTGACTAAATATTAGAAATGATATTTAAAAAGATGGTTGCTTGGTATAACCTGGGGGGCATTCTAGAGTATATCGTGCCCTTGGTATGCTAATTAGAGCACATTTTTAATGGCACGCTTAGTAAAGTATATTTTTAGACAACATAAATCTCAACTTACACCACAATGATCATATTCATTTCCATCATTCAATTCACCACAAATATTTCCACAATCATCACGTCCTTTTGTCAAAATGCTTGAATCTGAGAATATGAGGCAGTAGGCAATAACTGAAAACTAAAAATTGAAACTTTTACTTTTGAATTTCAATAGCTTTTATGGAAAACTTACAAAGAGTGCGAACCAAACTATCGGAGCATAAATGTCTGTGCATTTCCTGTTCTGCTTTGAGTTGTCATCACAATCCTTAAAAAATTAAAGTTATTTCAAAATCTACTTTAGAATTGAGTATGTTTTGAGAGTCTTGTCCAAATCTCTCATAAAAATTTAGAAATACTCAATTTTGAGAATTAGAAATAAAATATTTTATCATTCCGGCTACTCATAGTACTCATTGAGAGAACAAAACTGAACTATTTAGCTTCTCATCGTGGTTAAAGAGCGAGCGCGAGAACAAAACACAAAAATTCATGGTCAGACCTACCAGAATGTATTCAAACAACTGTTTGGGGTTTTCTTCATCTTGTTAATGTGACTCACAAAAGCTCTGTTTATTAATTTTATGAATGAGGCAATAATATTGTCTTTTTGCCAGTAGATAAGATTAAGATTATCACATAGCCTGGTTTTATGAGAATAAACTGAGAGAATACTCAGAAGTATATCCAGGAATTTTTGTGGGGCTATCATTTCGAATCATGAACCTCACCTACCCTAGGGTACCCCCTGCGCAAGGCTAGGGAAGAGTACCCAGGAATTTTTTTTTGGGGGGGGGGGGGTGTTGAAATCTCAAAAGTGACTTTTAATGACCTTTTTTTTGGTTGTTAGAGTTAACTTTTCCACTTTATGAATGCGCCCCTTCCTAGGGTACCCCCTTGCGCAAGGCTAGGGAAGAGTACTCCGGGTAGCCCTAGAAACCGGTCCCTGTTTATTTTGGCTAGTATTAGTTTTCAAGAAATAGAGGTGCGACCCTCAAACCACCCTAGGTACGCCTCTTGTAGCACTTTTGACAACTTTCGTCTTAAATCTTAGAAAACTCACTGATTTGAGTATCCAAATTCACTCCAGAATGAAACAAATACAAACTTATACTTAATATACTTACCATCTGCAATTTCAAAGTGATTCATAAAATAAAATAAATTACTAAATTTAATATAAACTGAACCAAATTTTTAAAAATCAATTTATAAAATAAAATACTGAAACAAAAGAAGTAATATTGACACTTCAGAATCAAAACACTGAATGTGATGTCTTTTAACAAAATTATTTTGTTGTTATTTTAATACCTTTAGAGAGAAAATGAATGTGATAATTCTCTTGATTTAAATGCAGAGAGATTTGTTGTTGTTGAGCTTTAAATCAACTAAAGATGATCTTACACCGAAGAAAGACCAATCACAATCACAAACAAAACAAATTGCACAAAAACAAAAACGGTCAAATTAAATTTAAATTCCTTTTCTTCTTCTTACTTAAATTTGCTCAGCAATTCGCTTCAATTTGCTCTCTGAAAATTTTTCACTAGTTGGAGTAAATTTATAAAAAAGCTTAATTAAACAGTTTAGAGAATCAATATAGTTGCAAAAATGTAAGTTTAACAATGTTATTAGTTGAAATTTTAGAAAATAAGTTGGCATCACTTGATATTTGAGATGTAAAATAATTGAAGAAAAATCATCAAAAAAAATATGAAAAAAAAAAGTTTTTCAAAGATACGCTTTTATTTAAGTGCATTTAAGACATTGAGTAGAGGTCGGATTTGTTGTGTTAGCTAGATGCTATCTATTTATTGACGAATTAAGTAGCTTTGAAGCTTAGACCAATGAATTCATATGATAATTAATGATTTTAAATTTAAGTACAGTGTAACTTGAATTTCATTAAAAATCCTTAAATGGCAAATTTTGATACGCAAAAATTCATATTTTATTATCTAAAATTAATGTTTTTTGTAATGTCATCCAAAATACACCAAAATTAATCATTCTACCCTAAGTAAAAGTAGTCGAAAATTCACATCAAAAAAATTTCATCCTAAACTCATAAACTTAAATAAAAGCGTACAAAATAATAGAAAAAAATTGTAAAATAAAGTATCAATCAGGTTCAGACCATCAAGCAATCAACATCAACCAAACATGAATTATCGCAATAAATATCAAAATGCGAATAATTTCCAACAAGCGGATACTTTAAAGAGTCCAAATTTTGAGAATTTGACTCCATTTCGTAAGAACTTTTACGATCCACATCCATCAATCTCGACGAGAAGTTCCGATGAAGTCGAAACATTAGCAAACAAGTACGAGATCACAACGATTGGACATGATGCTGATTTGTACAAGCCTTTAAAATTATTTAGTGAGGCTAATTTTCCTGATTTCATTACAAATGAATTACAACGTCAAGGATTTGTTGAGCCAACGAGCATTCAAGCTGGTTCCTTGCCAGTAATCTTGTCAGGACGGAATTTAGTTGGAATAGCAAAGACTGGATCTGGAAAGACATTGTCCTATTTGTTGCCAGCTTTAATTCATTTGAAAGATCAACCAACGGTCCGAAACAGTGAAGGTCCAATTATCTTGATTTTGTCACCAACACGAGAATTGGCACAGCAAATACAAGCTGTTGCTAATGACTTTGGAAACTGCAATAATATCTCAAATTGGTAAGTTTGTTAAAACGCAATAAGAATTATCGATTATTTTTTTTCATTTATTTACTCTTATAGCTGTATTTATGGCGGTGCTGCAAAAAGCAATCAGATTCGTGACTTAGCACGCGGTTGTGCCATTTGCATCGCAACACCTGGACGATTAATTGATTTTCTGGAGCGCGGTGTTGTCAACTTGAGTCGTTGTACTTATCTTGTTTTGGATGAGGCTGATCGTATGTTGGATATGGTAGGCATTAGTTAACTGTGATAATATTGTTTTAGAGGGAGGGGGGGTTTCTTGGGTATACCCAATAACTTTGGTGACTCTAGTGACTCTAGTGAATCTAAAGACAGCTAGGGTGTACCATGGAACCAGGGTATAACCATGAAGCCGACCCCAGATTCATCTAAACATGTTTATTCTCAATTTTAGGGATTTGAACCGCAGATCAGAAAAATAATGTCGCAAATTCGTACCGATCGTCAAGTCTTAATGTTCTCTGCAACATGGCCAAAAGAAGTCAAAAATCTAGCTGAAGAATTTCTCCAAGATTACATTCAGATCAATATTGGATCATTGAATTTGTCAGCAAACCACAACATCATTCAAACTATTGATGTTTGCGATGAAAATGAAAAGGATGCAAAGCTGATTAAAATTTTAACAGATATATCTGTAGAAAATGATCGAAAGACGATTGTTTTTGTTGAAACAAAACGCAGAGCTGATGAAATAACACGAGCAATTAACAGACGTGGATTTAATGCTGTTGCAATACATGGTGACAAAAGTCAAACGGAAAGAGATTATACATTAAGTTCATTCCGTTCTGGACGTCATAATGTGGAAATATTAGTAGCAACTGATGTTGCTAGCCGAGGCCTCGGTAAGTTTTATAATCTTGTTGTCCATCCTTCAAAACCCTTCTCTCCCCTTTTTTCTAAACATCAGTCAGATTGTGGTCCGAGATCTTGTTTGATCAAAACAGATGGATTTTATTTTATTTATCATTGTTCTTTTTTTCTTTAAGTTTTACTAAAAAAATTCAAATCACACACATCAACATTGATTTCATTAGATTGTAAGGGCAAAATTACGCTTAAATAATATGAGCTTCCAGTATTCACTAAGATATATAATTTTTTTAAAAACTATATATTATAATCTTTTAAACATAGAAGAACAACCATAGGTCCACCAAAAGATGTCCCAGTGAAATGTTTGGTAATGTATGCTTATTTTAATTTTTAATTAACTTGTGAATACTGGGAAAGAAATGTTTTTTCTCAAAACATACCGTAATTTGCATTAACATTTATGGGAGTAGCGATATTCAAATATTTTGTTAGACGTTGAGTGCTTTTGTTAATTAGGAAGAGTATAATATTCCAATATTTAAAGAAAACTTATATAAAAATTACTCTGGACCCAAAATTCAAGATCCAGTAGGATCCAGTTCACTTCCTGGGCACGTTTTCTCTGGTATATCCTAAACCCTAGTGGTATACTAATAGGGGTATATCCGAGAGTATACCCTAGGGCAGTAGTACTCAAACTATGCTCCGCGACACACTACTAGTAAATTTACACTAGATAAAATCGACTCAGCTTCCGAACCAAAAAAAACGACGCGTAAACGTGTAAAATGGGTCAAAAGAATGTATCACTGTGTCGCCACATTGTAGGTTCAATTTTAGTGTGTCGCGCTCTGAAAAGTTTGAGAACCACTGCCCTAGGGTATACTTTAGGGTATATCCTATCATATACCCTAGGTTATACCCTAGCATATACCCTGGAGTATACCCTAGGGTATACTCAAAAGTATATCCGAGAAACAAGCAAAATAAATATTTGTAATTTCTTGTAACGGTTTTTGAAGATCTAAACCCAATCAGCGAGCCAAAATGGATCTTTAAGTGCATTGTAATATTAAGAAAATGCCCTAAAAATTCAACCAGTTTTTTAAAATAGTATCAAAAGTCTAGAAAAATTCAGAGCAAATATTAAGATAATTGGCAATAAGCAAGGGTGCATAACTGATCAAAAAATAGTGAAATTTGATTAAAATGACCGAAAGTGATCCGAAGTAGTCAAATATGATCAAAAATCATTTAATCAGTTCCCCACCCTTGTCAATAAGCAGTTAGTTGTAAATATCTATTTGAAAATCGCTATTAAGGGTTGGTGTTTGTGTATAGAACTCTCATTAATGATAATTATGTGATATTTAAAAAAAAGTAATGATATAAAAAAACTATTTGAGATCTAAAAATTTATGAAAAGATCTTGCGGCCAATAATTTTTGACTGAAACAAAAGAAATAATGAAAAAAATATTACACACATACCTAAATGTTTTATATAAAAAAGTACACACCGAACTATCTAAAACAATATATTTTCTTTAAAAATGAAAAATGAATGAAAAGTGAATTATATAAAAAGTCATACAATGTGAAATATAAGCAGTTAAAAAAATGGAAGGGATCTTCACTTTAAAGTTCCATTGGAAATGTGGATAATTGCATGTATGTTGACAATTTATACCTAATTTTAATATTTAGCATAAATTTTATCAATCATATTGAATGCGATTATTTTCGAGTGGAGTCGTACTGTGAAGAAAATGGTGAGGAGATTGAAAAATCCAAGTAAACAGGATAAGTAGTATTTTTTTCCAATACTTAACTTTAATTTTCGAATTTAAATTGGGACCTTTTTTTCTTAAGTTTAAGTTTAAATAAGTTAATGTTATCCATCAATGGAGCTTATTTTATGCAAGTGTAATGTCGTGAGCATTGTGCGAATTCTCGTTATATCCACAACAGTTGTGATCAGAGTTGCAACTTTGAAATAAAATCCTTGGCCTATTAGGGGTCGTTCGGATATTACATAACGCAAAAAACTATTTTTGACCCCTCTTCTACACCCTCCCCCCTTTGTTTGGACCCCCTCCACTTTCCTCCCTTCCTAGAGCGTGACGTAAATTGCGAATGAACCCCTTTTCATATCACTGTATCTATCAAGAGACCTATTTCAGCAACTTTGACTGCAGTGACTGTGTGGATTGTATCTATTGTGAATGAAATCTATGTCATTATTATAGAGAGTATATCCAGTCTGTAACCTTATCATTCGGCTACAGAAATTTGTATTTCTCAGATTTGTGTTCCTCATTATCTAAGATATTCCACTATTGCTACGACACCACATTAGGCATTAATTTAGAAGCAAGAGACAAAAAGTTACTACTGGGTCTGGTTCTTTGGTACTTATACTGGTTTTGGTATGGTATGGTACAAGTAAGGCATGGTACAGTGGTTAACCTGGGGCTGGTTGCTCGATATACCCTAGGTTATACCCTATGACATACTCCTCCCTTTACCATACCGAAACAATACCAGACAAACCATACTCTTGGTCTGGTTTTTTGAGTATACCCTTGATTATAACCTATACCCTAGAGTATACTCTTACGGAATACCCAAAGGCGTATATCTTAAGGTTTACTCAAGAAACCAAACGACTGGTAACTAAATTTGTCTGTATTTAATATTGAAATAAGTTAGGATACCTCTATGAAAAATAAATTTAACTTAATTTGTATAGAATCTTATCCTTTACCTTTTCCTTTGACTTAATCCAACTTAACTTGTCAGACATACGCGTCCTGTTGCAGGATTTTCAATTTCTATTTCTTTTTGATGAAAAAAATACAGGTTCTAAAATTTAAAAAATTGATTTGTATTGAGCAAATGAAAAAGAATTTGTATGAAAATTAGTTGAGGATGTATGAAAGGTTTAATGCTTTAAAAACATTTTTCATTTTCCCGGCAGGTAGGAAAAAAAATAATCATAACAAATTAAAATTAAATGTGTGAACTAGAAATTTCTTTATTTTTGATATGATTTACAATCTTTTTATAATATTTATTAATTTCTCTTTTTTAATGCTAACCAATGGTACTTCTGTGTTTTTTTCTAAACACAATTCCTATAAATTTTCTGGGAAAAATGAAATTTTTTTCTCTTCCATTTTTCACTTGAAAAATATTTATCAAAAAAAAAATTACAAATCAGACGTGTACGATGTAAAATATGTCATAAATTATGACTATCCAAATAATTCTGAAGACTATGTGCATCGAATTGGCAGGACAGGACGATTGAATAATATTGGAACTGCATATACTTTCTTTACTCCATCAAACTCACACAAGGTTAATGATTTAATCAACGTTTTGCAAGAAGCTAGTCAAAGCATTAATCCTGAGTTGATTGAAATGAGCAAGAATTCATATGGAAGAAGTAAGTTAATTTTTTTTTGTTGATTAGAGGCCTAAGACTAGAGTTTACTCTAAAATAGTAATAAGGTATACCTTCATGTCCTATGGTAGGGGAGGGTAGGTCATCTTAAGTCATTATATTAGAAGAAGATAGGGTAGGTTGAGCTCTATAATCCCCTATCCCAGGGCATCCTATTCTCTCCTACTAGAAGGACCTAGGGGCCCATCAATAGTACCCTATGGTTCTCTACCCACACCCATCTCCTAAGATACACTTTTCTCCCCTACATTCCCTTCTTAAGCCATCCTAGGATACCTTAGGTATATATATAGGTTAGAGTATTCTTAAGCTCCACGGATAGCCCTTTAAACTGACCCCTTCGTTAAATCATTGATTAATTTGCTTGTTTATTTTAACAGAGGGAAATATGCGCAAAACTAGAGGTATGATGCCAAGTCAAGGCATGAAACGACCACGACCTAACAATAATGAAATGCCAAATAAAAGACCACGCATGAATAACGCCGTTGGAGACAATGATAACAACCGATCATTTAATAATGGTAATAATCGTTTCGGTTCGAATAATAAGGAAGGTTCAAATTACAAAAGTTATGATCGACGAAATTTTGGATATCAACAAAATTCGTACAAAAATCCAAATTCAAATTTCGATCAAAACTCGTCTCAGCAGCAGTATCCTGTCCATGCTGCTCCGTCTTATAATAACCATTACCAGCAGCCGATGCAGATGCCACAATTTCCAATGGCATTTACGTCATATCCACCACCTTCAATAATGCCACCATTACCCAAGAATTAAGCTTACTTTGATGATCTTTCCTTTTATTAAACTATTTAGTTTTATTTTTGAATTATAATCATAAATTTAATCTAAATTGACAACGTCGAGTGAGCTTTAAATTCACTCATTTTAATTAAAAATTGACGTCAATGATAAAATTAGTCAGTGTGTGAATATTTAAGCTACATATTTATGAATTTATGCATTATTGCACATATGGAGTGATCGACATAGTGTTTCAAGAAATGTAAGATAAAATAAGAGGAGTTTGGACATACAAAAGAATCACTTATCGTTTACATTTCAACACAAAAAAAAATATTTATTAGTTTATTTCTCATTAATAAAAATTCCGTTTCAACATTTCAAAAATATTTGTTATTGTCTATTTGTTCATTTCAGAAGACATTCTTCAGTTTTAAATCAGCCTAGAATGCCTCATACATTTGGTTTAAATTTGTTTCCACATTGCAACCTCCATCACTTCGATTTTCAAATGTTTTCTTCTTAATTTCCACCACAATCTTCTTTAAACTGTTAATCATAAAGTATGGATTGAGATCTCCATCATTTTCCTCACAATCTATACAAAAGCAGACTAAAAGTGTATCAATTATCATCCCATAAGCCACGAAGAAGGCATGAGTGACGATAAATGCAAAAATGAATGCAACTACGATAGGTGCGACTAGGATGTGAACTGGGTCTGATATGTCCTGGAAATAGATTGGATTTTAATGGCTAACTCTTGTATACCCTATAGGTGCACTTTAGTATAGTTTACAGATTAAAGTTTACTTACTATGAGCAAAAATCCTACAATAAGACTAAACAGCACAACCATCAATTGGCAAATCAACAAAGTCATGTCCTTAAAGTAGTTCAGTCCATAGACATCTCCAAGATTTTTCAGCACTAAGTCATAAGTTCTGTTTCCTGATTGGAAGAATGGAGTTCCACTTCTTTCAACTACTATGTAAGTGGATTTGGTTAAGCTTCCAAGGAATTTTTCAATTGTGTCGAAATATTTGTTGATTGTTGGGGATTGCAGGTTTTTGAAATAATTTACAATTATATCCTTGATTTGCTGAAATAAAAAAATAACATTTACATCAAGAACCACTCAAAAAACCGCAAAAATTACCTTAACAACTCTAAATCCAAAATGAATAAATCTCACAACAGGAACAGCAATTGATCCAAAGCAGACACTTCCCAAATGGAACCTCACAAGATTGAATATCGATGACTTGCTGATTCCATCCATTCCACTCTTATCACGTGTAAAATACCATTTGGTCACTGATCCAGCAACGACAAAGTGCTGACAATTGATGACAAAATTTCCAAGCCAAACGAATGTCAAAATGTTGAGAATTCGAGCAACTTTCATGAGTTTTGTGTCTTCGTACTTTAATTGGAATTTTCCATCTTCAGATGAACCTGGTAAAAAGATTCCAGACGATTCGATCAAAAGTGAAGTGTACAGGAAGGCTGAGATCAAAATTGTGAGGATGATGAAGGTCTGAAATGAGAAATTTATTGATTTGAGCTAGTGTGAAGGCACCTTAACCTAAGATATCTAGTGTGAAGACACCTGCACTTTGTAATTCTAGTGTGAAGACACCTGAACCTTATAATTCTAGTGTGAAGTTGCCTGTATCTTAATATACTCACCACAATAGGTAAAATGACAATCCAAGGAATTTTCAGTATAGTTCTCGTTGTCTCGTTGCACATTTTGGCTACAATCTTCATTCTTTTACCAAACCAAATGAGCAAGATAACCTCAAAAACAATGAACCAGAAAATAGCATAAGAAATGTTCACCCACCAGGGAATATAAAAAGCTAGTGCCAAAAAGAAGAATGACACGAGGGATGCGACTAAAATAAAGCTAATATGGCTGACCCAAAGAGTTGTTTTTGGCACAAATTTTAATAAAATCATTAATGCTGCAGAGAAAATGAAGGAAAATGCACAAAATTTTCGAAGAAGGAAGATGAAAAGTTCCCACCAATTTTGTGTAATCATGCCTGATATATCTTTTATCAATTGATAAAAGTTCATTGGAGGCTTTTGGACATCACCAATCTTCCAGCAATGGTTTGCGATTGCCGTGTGATTTGCTGGGCATTCGCTTATGCAGGAATAGTGGACAATCCATGTCATATTCTCATGACGTTCTGCGAGAACTTTTGATTGATTTTGTTTATCGTGAGGCTGAATTGAGATTGAAAATTAGTTAATTTGTGACATTTTGTAAGACATTTTTAAAACAAGTAAGAAAATTATCTAGGTTATCAGTGTTTAAAGCGCATTTCTTCGATCAACAACATTATAAATTTTTACTTACTCCACATTGATCGTATAAATTTTCAGAATTTAGTTCACCACAAAAATTTCCACAGTCATCACGATTATCACTGAGGTTGCTCATATTAGAGAATAATGAGCAGTAAATGATGATTATAGTCTGAAATAAGGAATTAATTAGTTACACTTAAGAAAGTTAAATAATAATTTTGACAGCTTAACTTACCAAAAGGAATCCTAATAAGATTAATGCAAATTGGTCTGTACATTTTCTGTTAGTATTGTTAGCTGTTGGCTCTGTGTTCTTAAAGACAAAAAAAGTAAAATATTTTAGTGGGTCAAGGCTATTATGGTTCAAACACCCCTCATATTGGCTATGTCCCAGAAATCAAATTATCAAAAATATTTCTCTTAGTTTACAGAGTGCTTTGAGAATTCTCATTCCTCTCAAGCTAAGAGAGTCAAGCATGAAATTATTCAATGTTTTTAAAATCTCTTTATTGCACGTGTACGAAAAAGAGTGAACCACCCAAAAGTAAACATTGCGTCATCCTAATAAATAAGTGAGTAAGTTGTGTACAAAATTTGACTCTCGAATTTCACATTCCCGTTATTTTACTCATTCTTGGACAAATAAGTCGCAAATTAATCGCTTTTATTTTTAGAGCAATCTGATATGACAGGAATTCATTTCCTGTTGATTGGGTTCTTGGATTAGTAAGTTGTAAAATTATTGAAAATTTTTAAAATTTAATTGTTTTGAAAATTTAACAAAATTTAAACTTTTTGAAAATTTAAACAAATTAGTTTTTTTTTGAAAATTTAAAAAAACTTAATTTTTTAAAAATTTAAAAAAAAATTAATTTTTTAAAAAAAATTTTTAAAATTTAACTTTTTTGAAAATTTAACAAAATTTTTAAAATTTATTTTTTTTTGAAAATTTAAAATAGTTTAAAAATTTTGAAATTTACTAAAGATATAAAATATTTTAGCTATTTATTTTATTGAAAATTTAAAAATTTCTGATTTATTTTCAAATTTAATATTAAACTTACCATCTTAAAGGCTTCTAAAGTTAGTTTAAATTTTAAAAATTAGCTACTAAGTTAAAGTATTTTCAATTTAATAAATTCAGTTTCTATTTAAATCATTAAGCACTAATTTTTATTGATTTCTTAAAGATTTTCTTTCCAAACATCCAATATGTTTTGTCAATTTTTACACGCTTTTTATTGACTCACTCTGTCTGTCTGTTTGTCACGGTGGAATTTTGTAATCGATTTTTCGACCACTTCTACTGCTCCAATCGAGCTGAATTTTTGCATACACACGTATTCTGGATGACAATACAATATTTTAGCATTTCCAAGTCTTGAAAATGCTTAATTAAAGTATAATTAACTTCTAACTTTTTTATATGAGAAAATAATCCAATGTCAATGATGTACCAATTTTGAATTTCAAAAAACCGTTATAAAATTTAAATCTCAAAAAACCGTTATTTGTATATGAAAATCATTAAAACCTATTTACACTTAAAATATGCTACTGAATCTTTATATTATAACTTGAAACTTTCTATTTGTATGAACTTTAGATATATAATATCAGAGTACATAAAAGTCTTAAATTTTTTTCGCGACTTCGCTTCGCTCAGTCGCGGCCTCGCTACGCTCGGCGCTATAGCCATTGTAATTCAATAATAAATAATAAATTAGAATATCTATAAACATAAATTAAATCTATATCATAATTTATAGCTAAAAAACAATTAGACAGTAAAATAACTTTCTAAACAAAGAATTGTTATATATATTTTTTTAGCAATCTTTACCTGAATCTCAAAAATCTCATTTTCTTAGTATATAAAATACGAAAAAAATTTTGTTTTCAATTTAGTTCAGTGTTGACAAACAAACGAAGTCAAACGTCAAATCAAAAATGCAACTTTCCTTGTTGCATTTTTGGGATTTCAAAAGTGAGAGACGCTCTCTCATTAAAGTCCCTGGACATAGCTACCTAAGTCAAGTTTCGCGACGATGACTGAATGGTATGGAGGTAGACAAAAATGTCATACCACTAGCGAACACCTCAGGGCACCTGGTACACCCTGTTGTATAAGTGCCTTATCCCTCTATTCCGGACCTCTGGAGGGATGGACCTTCTTTTGTCGCGGTACTCGTGGGAACAAAAAATGGATTCAAAATTTCAAAAACAAAAAACATACCTAACAGGTGGAGGACAGGAAACAGCTACACAACGAAAGCGCCGATTGGAGAAAAAGAAACAGAAGTATCAGGAGAAATTAGCAAATGAAAGTGCAGTTGCAAGAAACACAAGATTGGCTAAAAGACGTAAACAAAATGAGACTGAATCTGAGGAACAACGTGCACAACGACGTAGATTTAACAACTTATCTCAGTCTCGGATTAGACAGAATGAAACAGAAGAGCAACATGCTTCTAGACTCGTACAAGTACGCGAGTCGGTAAGAGCACGGAGAGAAAATGAGACAGAAGAGCAACATGCTTCTAGACTCGTACAAGACCGCGAGGCTAGGAGAGAACGGAGAGAGAATGAGACCGAAGAGCAATATGCTTCGAGAATCATACAAGATCGTGAATCAACGAGAGCACACAGAGAGCAGCAAAATGCCAGTATTGAAGCATTCAAAACAGCTATAAACACATTTTGTGATCAAGTGTGCGACGTCTGCAAAAAAATGTGCTATCCAAATCAGATAACTAGATGTACACCTAGCAACGCAGCTTTAAGTTATCTGCCTGATGATTTGGTGGATAAAGGAGTTTTGGACGTGTGTTACCGTTGTAAGACACATATAACTGGCAACAAACAAACGCATCCACCGAAAGCATACTGGAACAGCCTCGATCCAGGTGAAATTCCCGAAGAAATTAAGGATCTCACTCTTTTCGAAAGACGTCTATTGAGTAGAATAAAGGCTTTCGTAAAGGTCGTGAGATTGCATGGAAGATTTGGTCAATTAGGATTTAAAGGTCAAGCAATCCTCTTCGCACAAGATATATTTGAAGTGACAGAGACACTCCCAAATATGCTGCCAATATCGACACAAGAATCAGGAATGGTCGTTGTAACGGAACATCTCGAAAACATTGATTGCAGTCGCGAATTCACCGTCTCTCGAGATCGTATATTCAGAGCTCTTCATTGGTTAGTGGACAACAATCCTCTTTACCAAGATGTCACTATTGATCTGAATGCAAGAATTGAACAGAGTGACTTAATTCGTGTTCAAGAACCTCAAAGAGAACCCCAAGAACCAAGAGGTCAATATAAGAATTGCAACACGTTATCGAGAATCTTGCACGCATCACATCATCAAGGAAACTCAACGTTATATCCTGAAACTGGAGGAAAGCAATGCTGTGCAATGTCTCTTGCTAACATTGTGAGAGCAAGTATAGTCCCGCCACGACTATGGTCAAAAATGATGTATGATGAGAACATGTTTTCTGGAGATGCGATTTATCAGCAGGTTGTTCGTTTATGTAACGCATTACCAGAAGACGAATTACCAAATGAAGATAGAATTGGTGTTGATGGTTACCTGTCAGTGCGTCATCTTGCAGTGATAAAAGATGGTTTTGTCATGTTCGAGAAGTCGTTTTCATTCAACTGCGCTAACTATTCTCCTTGGTATGGAAATTTAAAAGACAGTTTGAACAACTATTCGGAAAGATCTGACCACGGAGAACTTATAATGCGTCCATTGAAGAAGTCTCTTGAAATGCTGTTTAGTACACACAGCGCTGGAATACTTATCACTGCAAAAGGACAATGCTTCGGAGTACTATTTTATGACAGCAAATATTACTTCACCGATTCACATGCTTGTGGTGATAAAGGAGCGCGTCCAAGGAAAGAAGAAAATGGCAATGCATGCGTAATTGAATGTAATACATTCGATGAATTTCATAGAGTTTGTAAACGAGCAACAACGTCAGAGAACACACTATACACGCTAGACTACATCGATATTCGTGTCAATGAAGATGATGCAGTTATTGAAGAAGAACAGACTGAGAGCAACATTCCGATTCAGCAATTTGAAACCACACCAATTGGCGAGCAGTTACATTCAATACCGA
Source organism: Chironomus tentans (assembly GCA_963573255.1). Taxonomy (NCBI): domain Eukaryota; kingdom Metazoa; phylum Arthropoda; class Insecta; order Diptera; family Chironomidae; genus Chironomus; species Chironomus tentans. Next base: position 2,612,807 of record OY754305.1, read on the forward strand.
TTCAAACTTCTATGATGGCTCCAACTGATGCACCTCAACCTGAACTAGAGGATATTTTGGAAGTCTCTGATAATCTCAATGAGATTAGAAGGAAGACTACCAATAATATTGTCAATATCCGGCATGAACCTAAGCATGAAGAATTTGCTTGGTTTCATCTCTTTCCATATGGAAAGAACGGATTAAAGGAAGACAGCAGGGAGGTTAGCATAACAACATTGGACTACTTTCAATCAAGAATTCTGTCAAGTGATCCGAGATTTCAATCAAGTGATTATCTCTTTTATGCCCTTTCAATGAAAGAATTGGGTAATGTAAAATCAATGATTTCAACTTGTGCAAAGAAAGTCCGTAATCAAGATGGCGCCATAGAAGATCTACACTTGATAATGAGAAACATCAGAGGATCATCCGCTTATTGGAGAAATGCACTCACCGATTTAATTGCTCAAATCAGATGCCTTGGACCACCTACCTACTTCATAACACTCAGTTGCAATGACCTAAATTGGACTGATATGCGGACAGCATTACTAAAGGCTGATGGAAGAGGAGACGTCGATCCAAGTAGCTTAACGATTAATGAAGTCCAACTACTAGTCGAAAAGTATCCTGTCATCATTAGCAGACATTTCATGATCAGACTTAATGCATTCATGAAATTCATCAAAAGCAGTGACGATGTACTTGGAGGAAAAGTCAAAGACTTCTGGTGGCGAATAGAATTCCAGAATCGGGGAAGTCCTCATGCTCACATGCTCTTTTGGATTGAAAATCATCCAGACTTTGAAACACCAGAAGGCGTTGAGATGCTAGATAAGGTCGTAACTTGTCAAATGCCAGAAGAAGGATCTGAAATGTATGAAGTGGTAAAAAAGTCTCAAGTTCATCGCCACACTCATACTTGCAACAAGAATGATCCAAATATTGTATGCAGATTTGGCTTTCCTAGACGTGAAAGTAATGAAACTCGAATCATCACCACCACTTCAGAGGAATTCATCAGAAACAACGGACGAACATGCATACTAAAGCGAACAAGACAGGAGAGATGGATTAACAATTACAATCCAACCATATTGAAGCTTTGGGAAGGAAATATGGACATCCAGCCCTGTGGATCAAACGAGTCAGTGGCACACTATGTTGCAAAATACATAGCAAAAACCGAGCCCGATAACATGGATCCTCTCTTTGCACAAGCAATACGTGAAATCAGAAGAGAAGAGTCAAGTATCTCAATAAGACTGTTCAAGATTTGCATGAAAATTCTCAACGAGCGTCAGATATCCGCCTGTGAAGCAGCGTACCGATTATGTCATTTGCCCATGAGAGGAAGTTCTCGAAAGACTGTTTTCTTAAATACAAGAGTCCCAGAACAAAGATACCACGTGATTAGATACGGAAATGATGATCAAGGTGTTGACTTCTTCAAGAACATAATTGACAGGTACCAACTGCGACCGTTACAGCCTCAGCATGGATACGAATTCGAGAATATGAGCCTTTTGGAATTCGCAATGCTGTTCGAGCCATATTATCCAAAGCGACAAGATGACAACGAGGAAAATGTGGATCAGGATGCCTATGATGATGCTGATGAGGATACAGGAAGAAGAAGAAAAGTTACTCTCCAGAACAATACAAAGATGACGATTCGAACAACTCCAGCTGTTGTCAAAGTTCCATACTTCATTGCTGCTAACGATCCACGAAACTTCTACTACAGTCTTCTCTTGCAATACAAGCCATTTAGAGAAGAAAGGGAATTATTGGAAGACTTTGAAACAGCGAGAGATGCATTTTTAGCCAGCGAAGCTGAACTCATGGAAATGAGTGATCGAATGAGAACATACCGAGAAAGAGATAGACAATTGGAAACAGCATTTCATCAGGCTCATGCATTTCAATTTCTTCAACAGCCAGAAGCATATGATTTGGATCAAGAGGAGTTGGAATTACCAGAACAAGTGATGAATAATGATGAATTCGTTGCTGCGCAACAGGCCATGAACATTGGACAAAGAGAGTTATATAACAGGATTACTCAAAGTATTATGGATCAAATGGCAGGAAGTGAACATCGTGAACGACTATTCATAACTGGTGGTGCTGGAACCGGAAAAACGTTCTTGTTCAATGTTTTAAAGAACCAAGTCAGTCGTTGTTATGGTGATGAGAATGGACTACAAAGCGTTAAGGTAGCTGCTCTAACCGGTGTTGCTGCGCGTTTGGTTGGAGGCTCTACACTGCACTCCTTACTTAAACTTCCAATTCAAAAGATAGGCGAAACTATGGCTCTAGGACAGCTAACTGGCATATATTTGACTAACATGAGAAGGATGTGGAAAGATGTTAAATTCCTATTCATCGACGAAATCTCCATGGTGTCATACAAAATTCTCTGCATGATTGATGCAAGACTAAAGGAGCTTAAGAATAATACCAGTCTATTTGGAGGATTGAATATACTTGTATTTGGAGACTTGATGCAGTTACCACCAGTTGGAGCTAATCCTGTTTTTAAACAGGATAGAATCATTGCACCGGCAATTCACCTTTGGCATGTATTTGGCTTAGTTGAACTGACACAGAACATGCGGCAACAAGGTGATACAACATTCATTGACTTGTTGAATGCACTACGGATCGGCGAAATGAGAGCAGAGCACTTCCAGACACTCATGAGCAAAGTTTCACAGAACGACGTTGGAGAATTTGCTATTGATAAAGCATTGAGAATCAAACCAACTAATGAAATGGTGGACCAGCACAATGCACGTGTTATTGAACAATACAAAGCGAAGGGAACTGATATGCAAAAAATTCTTTCTCAAGATCATTTGGTAGACAATACTCGAAACGTTCCACAAGAAAGAATAGAACGTATGGTGCCAACTGACATCCGTTTGACAGGGGGTCTACCAAGAGAGTTGGTCATCTTCAAAGGAGCAAAAGTGATGCTACGAGCAAACATTGACGTCGCCAAAGGTCTTGTAAATGGTAATATTGGCATCATCATTGATATCATTTGGCCTTTATTCCGAAGAGGACAAGTTTATGCATCTGATATACCTTCAGTTAAGATTGATTTCGGAAAAGATGGAATACACGTGATTGAACCAAAGACGCTCCAATTTCCAGCAAAACGAACAGCCGATGGATTAATTGAACGAAGAATGCTTCCATTAATTCTATCTTGGGGATCAACAGTACATAAAATGCAGGGCTGCACTGTTGACTATGCAAAAATATATTTGGGACCAGCTTTATTTGCAAAAGGACAAGCTTACGTATCATTGAGTCGAGTACGCTCACTAGATGGACTTCAAATTGATGAACTTGATTGTGGCAAACTTACTGGAAAAGGCTGTTGCAACACTGAGGCATTAACGGAGATGGAACGAATGAGAAACTACCAACCTCCTCGCATATAAATTTATCAATTATTTTAAACTGTAATAATTTGACTAAAAACTAGAAAATAAAATATATAAGTTAAAAAATATTTTTTTAAAAAAAACACGCTTTTTATTATAAAGACTAAAAACATTAAATTATCTAAAAACTTGAAAATAATATATAAGTTAAAAAATATTTTTTTAAAAAACACGCTTTTATATACAGAAGACTAAAAACATTTTATATTATCTAAAAAGTAAAAAATAAAATCCCAAAAGTGCACGCTTTGGAATATACTGAAAATTTTTAAATTAAATTTCCTTACACAATCAGAGATGTAAGTAGAAATCTTTTGCAAGGAATACAGAGATGTAATCAAAAAATTAATGACTATAAAAGCGTGGGGCGTTCATCAGAATTTTCATTAAACTTTACTTACGCCCCACGCTTTTATAGTCATTAATTTTTTGATTACATCTCTGTATTCCTTGCAAAAGATTTCTACTTACATCTCTGATTGTGTAAGGAAATTTAATTTAAAAATTTTCAGTATATTCCAAAGCGTGCACTTTTGGGATTTTATTTTTTACTTTTTAGATAATATAAAATGTTTTTAGTCTTCTGTATATAAAAGCGTGTTTTTTTAAAAAATATTTTTTAACTTATATATTTATAATACTACTTTTATGTTTATAAATTTACAATCTGAACACCGGCTTATCTTCAATATTCTCACACTATTCGCTCACCAAAAAATATTTCTCGAGAGATTTTATTGTTTTTGTAAATACAATCTCATTTTTACACCGTCTTTTATAGTATGTGTACCTGTAACTCAAATATTACTTACTAACCCGGTGTGCCGGTGTTTATCAATGCTGTTCATACCTTTTAGATTACACAATTAATGATTAGGATAGCAGTTTCTCTCATAAATGATACCAATTAATTTATATGTTTTTTAAAAGCTTTATTTTTATATCTTCGAGATTCAAACAATATCAAACAGATTTACAATTATGCATCAAAAATATTTCGCTTCCCATATTGTCAACAATTTTGAACTTAGTGTCTTTTAAACTTAAAATATTGATGTATAAAAAAGTAGGCTCAAAATTTATTAGTATGGTGGCTGCTGAGGATATCCTTGTCCTGGTGGACCATAGCCTTGTTGTGGTGGATATCCAGCTTGAGCTTGTGGATAGTTGACTTGACTGAATGGCAGCTGTTGAGGCATTGATGGATCAGAATAAGGTGGTTGGCTTGGATATGGAGCTTGTCCAGGGTATTGTGGCGGTTGTCCTTGAAATTGTGGTTGCTGATCTGAGTAAGGCGGCTGTGTTCCTGGGTAGACCTGCTGAGGATTTTGGTCAGAAAGGTTTGGATAAATAGGACCTTGTCCTGGATATTGAGGTTGTTGCCCTGGATAAGCTGGTTGTTGGGGATAAAATGGCTGTTGATTTGGATCATTAGGTTGATATCCAGGTTGACCGTAAGGTTGCTGTGGACCGGGAAAAGGCTGTTGAGGCGCAAATCCTGGGTCTTGATATCCAAATTGTTGCCCAGGGTAACCAGGTTGATCAGGATAATATGGTTGTTGGTCAGGCATTGGTTGTCCTGGATAAGGTTGAGGCTGCATCGCCATATTGTTTCCATCATCATCACCTTCTAATGTTTCCCTACGAGGACCTTCCAAATTCATCATTACATTCCTCAGCTTATCTGACATGTAGTATGGATTCTCCTCTCCATCATTTTCCTCAATATCAATGCAATAGCAGATGAAGATCGTATCAACTGTCATTTCAAAGACGGTAACAAAGCAGTGGGAAATAAAGAATGCAAATATTATGGCAACTACTAGTGGGAAGAACATCGGGTCATCAAGACCGGGTCGTTTCTAAAAATAGAATAAAAAAAGTTGATTAAGTAGGGTTGTGTAAAAATAATAAGAATTTATTTACCAAAATCTCATAAGCAACGAATCCAGCGATCAAAGTAACCAAAAACCTACAGACTGCCAGCACAATATCTCCAAATTGATTGACTGAGTAGCAATGATCGAGATTTTCCTTAAGTAAATTGAAAGCTCGCTTGCCAGATTCAAAGAATGGAGTTCCATCCAGTGCTATGATGATGTAGGCATTACGAACGAGATATTGAAGTGCTTTGTCTAGAAGATCAACAATACATGAGCAGAAGCAGGCTAAGAACAGAACGACGGTGCTTTCGGTGTCTTTTTCAATGGCTTTCTAGAATTGAAGTTAGAAATTGGATCAAAAATATTCAAATTCATGAATAAAGTCAAACCTTACCTTAATGGCTGTGACAATCATCTTCAATATCTTCACAAGTGTAATCAGCATCGATCCCAAACAAATACTTCCCAAATGAAATCTCGTTAGCTGCCTAAATGTCGAACAAATTGGTGAATCGATTTTGCTCTTATCACGACTAAAGTACCACTTGCTGACCGTCCCAGCAATGATGAAATGTTGACATCCAAAAATAAACTGAGTAAACCAAATGAAGCCGATTATGTTGAGAATGTGGGTTGTTAGTAATATTGTAGAGTACTTTTCATCCTTGAAGTTTGTTTTTCCAGCTGCTTCGATGAGGACGATGAAGACAATGAACGCGACAAAAGAGATGAGCAGGGCGAGAAAGGTCTAGAAAATAATTTAAAATTTTGAAGTTAAATTAGAAATGTTTGAGGCTAAGTCAATAATTTTGAGGTTAAACAGGAAATTTTTGAGGTTAGGTTGTTTGACTGGAAATTTTTTTGAGGTTAGGTGTAACAATTTTGAAGTTAGAGTTCAATTTTTGAGGTTAAGTCAAGAATTTTGAAACTAGACTAGAAAATTTTGAGGTTAGGTCGAAAAATTTGAGGTTAAGTTGGAAAGTTTTTAGGTTATGTAATGAATTTTGGGATTAGACTGGAAAAATTTGGAGTTAAACCATGAATTTTGAAGTTAGATCGGAAAATTTTGAGGTTAGGTCAAGAATTTCGAGGTTAGAATGAATCTTGAGGTTATCCTCAACACCAATCTTACCAATATCGGCTCAAACATAATCGCAGGAACATCCATCAACGCTTTCGACGATTCCTTGAATATTGCTGCAACCAAAGCTATTTCCTTCCTGAATATTATCAAGGCAATGATTGATATCAAGCTGAGTAGATATATACACACTCCAGTCTTTGTATCTTTCATAATAAACAAGAAAAATGACCCCAACACAATTGTAAATACAATAAATCCAATATTGATGATCCAAATGACATATTTAGCATAATATCGATATAATAGTAGACAAATGTAGGAAAATACGAAAGCAACAAAACAGATGAACAGGATCAGGTACCAAGAATCAGCAAATGACTTTCGAGTCTCTTGTAAGTCGTTAAATTTGTCGCCTTGCTTAACACATCGATTAAGTGTTTCTGTGTAGCCGTCTGGGCATTTTTCTACACATTTGTGTTTTTTGATATTTATTTTGTTGCTGACTGTCATATTCAAACCACTCTTTAATTGTGTTTTAATTTTGATGAGTTTTGGGTACTTTCTCATATCTTGTGCCTGAAATAATTATTTTTCAATTTTTTTTGTGATAAAAAAATTGTAAATACTCACTGTGCAGTTTACAGAAACCGGAACAAAACTTCCTATGTTGAGTTCACCACAAATATTACCACAGTCATCCGTAGGCAGTGCCAGTTGTCCGAATTTTGCATTCGTTCCACAGTAAATGACAAAACCGAGCTAGAAATTGGAAAAAAAAATTGTTTATCTTACTTGTTAGGTTATTTTACAATAATCTGAAAGGTTTTATGAAAAATTACACCATAAAATAGCGTTCTGGGGCAGGTTGCTCGGTATACTCTAGGCCATACCCCTGGGTATACCCTAGTTTATACCCTAGGATATACTAGGCTATACCACCAAAGCAACTCCTATGGATATACCAAGCATCTGGCTCCTATGATCTTAAATTTGACTAAAAGATTCTAGCTCACCATGACGGAAACAAAAATGACACTAAGAACTAAAGCTGGAACATTTGTACACTCAGTTTCTTTTTCGTCTTCACTTTCTTCATCGTTGATTCCTTGGTAATTTTGGTCATCTTGTTTTGGTGGTCCTTGTTCTTCAGTCCACTAAAATTGAAGTAAATAAAGGCACATAATCAAGAAAAACAACTCACAATGGGATCAAAAGCCCTATCCGAATGGCAAACAACGCAAAATTCATGTCACCCAGGTTCCATATTTTTTGCGTTTATACGCTAATTTCCACCGAATGATAAAAATCTGACCCCAAACATATAATAAAAATAAAATCATGCCCCTTTATTTTCATTTTCATTTCACAAAAAAAAAATCACGTGAGTCAAGCAGTAAATTTATCTCACTGTATGCAGTTTACTACAAAGTCTTCTCGTGTCTTCTTGTTCTTGTGCGCACCAAATGAAATTTAAAAATAAATTCGTGAATTTTATTTGTGATTTTCTGACTCTCGAAATAAATGTGGTTTAACTTTTTCTGGTTATTTTGTTGAAATTTCATATCTTTTTGAACATAATTGAGTACTTTACACGTTACTTACCATGATTTATTATTATAGACAATTTACGAATTTTCACCAGAATCAGTCCTCATAAAATATTATTTTTGCACTCAATTGAATCAAAAATTCCAAATTTTCAATAAATTTTCACATTAAAATTCACATCAAAATTAAAACTAATCAAAATATTCGAATTTGACCCCTTTTTGAGACTCCCTCAAGTATCACAACTAAACCGGGTCAATTAAACTTGAGTCATTCAATTAATTTAAAAATTCTTTTCACATTTAAATCGGTCAAATTATCGAGTATGTGTTGCTGCTTTGAAAACTTCTGCACTTGTGAGAAAAAATGAACACAAATACCGAATTTGAGATAGAAGAAAAATAATTGAGAAGTAAATAAAGCCGGTATGAAGTTTGTTGTTGGATTTTGTGGGGGATAAAATATAAACAGAGAAAATTTTGTGAGAGTTTTCTCAAAAATTGAAAATTTTCTCTCTAAAAATTGAGAAATTTTGCTCAAATAATGCGAATTTTCTCTTAAAATATTTCTTTCTCTGTTGTGGTCTCGGTTTGTATTGTTATTCTACTCATATATTTTTTAACATTAAAATTCCATTTATTAACTGCTAATAATTGAACATTTATTATATTTTTAACTATTTTTGAATATTTTGGACCTCCTTAGTATGAGGTAGATTGACTAGGTTACATTTTGTTTAATTTTCACATCAATTTCAATTTTTAAACTATTCATATTGTTCTTGAGATAACTGCTGAAAGTATGGCTCACTTTCATCCACATCCTGCTCATAAACTTGATGTCCTGTCTCATCACTCATCAAAAATGGATTTGTTGTCTGAACTGGTTGAGTGTTGCTCTTCTGAGCTAACATTGGCAAATTACTTCCATCTGCTATTCCACCTCCATATTCCTCACCTCTACCTCCTTCATTTGTCAATAAAAACATACTAGAAAATTCCTTCATGTCCATTAGAATTTTCTTTAAACTATCTGACATATGGTATGGATTTAAGTCTCCATCATTTTCCTCACAATCAATACAGTAACAGATGAAAATTGTGTCGATCGTCATTTCGAAAACTGTGACGAAGCAGTGAGCAATTAAGAATGCAAAAATAATGCCAAGGATGAGGGGTGGGTACATGTTGTCTCTGGTGTCTGGTGAGTCCTGAATTTTAAATTTAAATTTTGAGTTTTTGGAACTAAGGTTTTAGATTTTTAGTTTTTAGAACTATAGTTTTAGAACTAAGTTTTTAGAACTAAGGTTTTTAGAACTAAGTTTTTAGAACTAAGCTTTTAGAACTAAGGTTTTCAGAACTAAGATTTTAAAAGTGATTTCAGATTTTACCAACATTCCATACCCAACGAATCCAGCAATTAAAACGATCAACAATCTACAAATAAATAAAACTAAATCTCCAAAATTATTTAATGCAATGACATCAACAATATTCCTAGTCAACAAGTGTGAAGCTCTTTTTCCAGAATCAATAAATCCGGTTCCCTCTTTGGCAACAATAATGTAAGCATTTCTAACTAGATATTCAAGAAATTCGTCAAATGATCCGATGATGACCCTTAAGCAGTATGCTATGGCAATGCCAATTGAGCTTTGGGTGTTTTTTAGTTGGTTCTGAAATGAGCAAAAGCATAAAATTGAGAAATATTTGTAGAAATATCCAATATCACCCTTATTAACTCAACAATTGTCTTCACAACCTTCACAATCGTAATCAAACTCGCACCCAAGCAAATACTCCCTAAGTGATACCTCACTAAATTCTTAAATGACGTCAATATTGGACTTCTAATCTTCTCTTTGTCTGGTGTAAAATACCACTGAACAATCGTGTCAGAAATGACAAAATGTTGGCATCCGTAGATAAATTGTGTGAACCAAGCGAATGTGATTGCATTGAATACGTGAGCAACATCATTTATTATTCGATCTTCATAGTCAAGTTTGACTCTATTGTCTTCTTTGTATCGTCGGACTTCGGCCGATGTTTCGATGATGATGCAGAATTTGATGAAAATTATGAATGCAAGGATGAGGAAGATAAAGGTCTGAAATAAAATAAAAATTTTAGTTGAAATTCTGGCACACAAATAAAAATTTTAGGTGAAATTCTGGCACAAAACTATTAATTTGACTAAAAGTTGAAACTTTTTTTGTATTGCTGTCAAAAATACTTACCAAAAATGGTTCGAACATAATCGCTGGAATGTCCATCAGTGCTTTCGATGCTACTCTGAATAATGTTGCAACCAATCCAATTCTCCTACGAAAAACGATCAGCAAAGCTATCAATATTACAGCCATAACAGCCATAAATGCAGCAACAAGATTCTCTTTCATATAAATTGCAGCAAATGTCAAAAATATGAGGAACACAATGCATCCAACATTGATGATCCAAATGACATAAAATGCAACATAACGGAACAGAAACAATGAAATGTATGAAAAACAAAATGCGACAAAACAAATCATCAAAATTGAGTCCCAAGTGTAAAAAATTGCTTCCAAAGATCCATCAGCAATAATCAATGTATCCTTTCCGAATTCCTTGATTTGATTCCTTTTAATACAGTAATTGAACTTTTCTTTGTATCCTTTGTAACATTTTTTGACACAGTCATGTTTGATTCTATTGATTTTTGAATCAAGTTTGATTTGAAGCTTTGGTTTGTCACGGTGATCTTTGTGTTGGAACTGAAATGAGTCTTTTGATATTTTTTAAGTTCATAAGAGAGTATATTAAGTACTGACGCTGCATTTGTAGTCATAACCTTGCACATCAACATTTGTTTCCCCACAAAAGTAGCCACAGTCATCGTATGGTTTACCAAATCGTGATGGATTACTTGTTAACCAACAGCAGCCTACTAGAAGAAGCTGAAAAGAAGTTATAAATTTATTTTGAAAATACTTTAGTATAATTTTTCAGATAAGCTATATTCCAGGGCCCAGTTTCTTGGGTATACCCTATGCCCTAAGCTATACACTATGGTAGACGATAAGGTATAGTCTAGGGTATACCTAAAAATATTTATGCTTAACTTTGAATTCTAATTATAATACAACAATTTATATAACCTATGGTATACCCTAGCATTTACCCTAGGGTATACTCGAGAAACTGGGCCCAGTATAGTATATCAACTCTACTATTTAACTTAGTCACTAGATTCATTCTCAACAAACTACTTACCGTTATCCCTATAACTACGATACTAATCACTAAAGACCAAATATTCGTACATTTTCTCTCAGTTTCAATATCGCTTTTATTTGTCTGAAAATAGTAAATGTGACCATGAAAATTATAGTAATTCCATGAATTGTTACATCCTACCATTATTGATTATTTCTCAGAGTATTACTGGCGCCAAGAGTCTTGTGGTCTTTTTTCCTAAAATTTTATGGAGTTTTCTGACTTTTTCACAATTCTTGGACACTATTAACTTCAATTTTAAATTTTTTACTTAACTTTATTTGGTTTTTTATTTAAAAATTTAATTTTAAACATTTTTAACGGTTATACTTGCTCTTGCCTCAACATCCTTAATAACTTTGAACATTTTCCTGCACTTATACAGATACATTTGTAAACATATGTTGACTGTGTCTATACACAATGAGTATGAGTAATTTTCATCGTGAGAGATGAAAACTGAGAGAAAAAGGCGGTTTGGCGGGAAAATTAGAGAACTGCACAATTTAAGTGAAGGCAACATTTATTCAAAATAATTCAGTAACCAGTGTGATATTCAATCAAAATTCAATAGTTCTGATAGTATCCTTGTTGAGGGTAACCAGCTGGCTGCCCATAACCAGGTTGTTGTGGATACGGTGCTTGACCTTGAACAGGATATGGTACCTGACCTTGTGGAGAATATGGAACCTGACTCTGTGGAGAATATGGACCTTGATTTGAATATGGTAATTGTTCCTGATGAGGGACTTGTTCATATGGTTGCTGAATTTGTTGGTATGGTTGTTGAAATTGCTGTGGTTGCTGACCATAAGGTTGCTGAACTTGCTGTGGTTGCTGACCATAAGGTGTCTGGTTATCATAAATTTGTGGATACATGGAGCTTTGTTGAGGATTTTGTTGAGCTTCATTGGTTTGTGGATATCCATAAGATTGTAGACCTTGAGGTTCTGGAGTTTTCCTTAATGGCTGCTGATGTGATGATGGATCAATATTTGCTGGTTGTTGCTGAAGTCCAGATTGTTGCTGAAGTCCAGATTGTTGCTGAAGTCCAGGTTGTTGCTGATATCCAGTTTGCTGTGGTATTTGGTCCTTAGGATATTCTAACTGCTGATTTAAAGGTTGTTGTTCATACCCCGGTTGCTGAGTCACAGCACTATCAGTATATCCAGCTGGTGGAACATAAAATGATTGCTGTTGATTATGCTCCGGTCTATTTGGATCATAGTTTGATTGAGGTTGCATAGGAAGACATTCTTGACCTCCACTAATAACCTTATCGTTATTATCATTGAACTTGTCCATAATTCTCTTCAATTTCTCAGACATGAAGTATGGTTTTGTTCGTCCGTCATTTTCTTGGACATCAATACAGCAGCAAATGAAAACAGTATCTACTGTCATCTCAAAGACTGTCACGAAACAGTGGGCGATGAGGAGAGAGAACAATACGGCGACTACGAATGGAACGAACATTGGTTCTCGGATGCCAGGTCGACCCTGAAGAAGAAAAATTACAAAATTTAGAGAAGTTTGAAAAGGATTGAATCTGCTTACCATAATTTCATAACCCACAAATCCAGCAATCAAAGTAACCAAAAATCTACAAACAACCAGTACAATATCCCCAAATTGATTGACCGAATAGCAATGCGATAGATTATTTTTGATTAATTTGAATGCTTTTTGTCCAGATTCAAAGAATGGAGTACCATCAAGTGATATGATGATATAGGCGTTACGGATGAGATACTGAATAAGCTTCTCTAATATAGTAACGATGTGAACGCAGCAGGAAGCCATGCACTTGACACAAAAATTGTCAGATTCCTTCTCAATTGCTTTCTGAAAGATTTTTTGAGGTTAGAATTTTAATTAGGATTTATTTATTGTGAATTCTCACCCTAACTGCCTTCACAATCATGCTAATAATCTTCACAATTGTAATCAGCAACGATCCCAAGCAAATACTCCCCAAATGATAGCTCAAAAGCTCTCCAAAAGTCCTCGAAACTGGCGATCCAAGGAAAGTTTTATCTCGACTGAAGAACCACTTGCTGACCGATCCTGCAATGACATAGTGTTGACATCCGAATATGAATTGTGTGAACCAAATGAAGGCGATAACGTTGAACAAGTGGGCGAAGAATATTGACGAACCATGTTGACTGTAGTCGAATCCAGTTTTACTGGCAACACCAACCAAGATTATGAAGAATATAAATGTCACGAATGAGATGAGAAGGGCGATAAAAGTCTGAAAAAATGGAAATATTTTGAGGTTGGATTGGGATTTTTTGAGGTTAAAATACAAATTTTTAGGTTAAATTACAAATTTTTGAGGTTAAATTACAAATTTTTGAGGTTAAGTTGACAATTTTTCTCACTCACCAAAAAAGGTTCAAACATGATAACTGGAATATCCATCAGAGCCATTGATGCTTCTTGAAAGATTCTAGCAACCAAAGCAACTTCTTTTCTAAAAATAATCAATACGACAATCGAAGCAAATCCAGTAATGTACAATGGAATTCCCATTTTAAAATTGATCATGAAAAATGTGAAAAATGTCGCAAGTGCCAGTGTGCATATAATAAATCCAATATTGATAATCCAAATGACCCATTTAGCAAAATAACGGTAAAGAAGAAGACAAATGTATGAAAATACAAAAGCTACAAAGCATGTGATCAAGATCCAGTGCCATGACTTGATAAATGCATCGATTCTGTCATGTATATCAGTGATTTGTTCTCCAGGCTCAATGCATCTGTCGAGGACTTCTGTGTAGTTTGAAGGACATTTCAAGACACAAATTTCTTTCTCGTTTGATGTTTTTAATAGTTTTGGGAGGTCCCGCATGTCTTGAGGCTGAAAATATATTATTTTATGATTGATAAGTTAAGATTAAGAATTAAAAAATACTCACAGTACATCCAGGTTCTCCACTTGATGAGCTTCCATCATTGAATTCTCCACAAAAATTACCACAATCATCTTTTGGGAGTCGAAGTTGGTTGAATTTTGCACTTTTTCCGCAATAAATTACAAGTGTGAGCTGATAGTTGACGAAAATAAAGAATTTTTTAGGTTATGCTTGAAATTTTCTAGGTTAATATAGTCAATTTTGTGGTTATGCCTAAAACTTTTGAGATTTTTTCCAAAATTTTAAAATTATGTTCTGAATTTTCGTGGTTCTAACCAAAGTTTTTAAGGTTATGATCAAAATTTTTGAGGTTATGTAAAAAAATTGGGGTTATGTTCAGAATTCTTGAGATTTTTTCCAAAACTTTGTATTCTGAATTTTCGTGGTTCTAACCAAATCTTTGAGGTTATTTCGAAAATACTTGAGGTTATGTTTTAAAATTTTGAGGTTATGTTCTGAATTTTCGTGGTTCTAACCAAACCTTTGAGGTTATTTCGAAAATACTTGAGGTTATGTTTTAAAATTTTGAGGTTATGTTTTAAAATTTTGAGGTTATGGTCAGAATTATTGATATTTTGTCCAAAAATTTGAGGTTTTGTTCTGAATGTTCGTGGTTCTAACCAAAATTTTGAAACTATGTTCAAAATTGAGGTTATGTTCAAAAATTTTGAGGTTATGCTCTGATCTTTTAAAGTTTGCATCTAAAAATCAAATAAAACTTACAGTAACTCCAAGAAAAATCGCAAAAATCACAAGCGCAGGAACATTTGTACAACTTCTCGACCGGCTGCTCCGAAAATATGGTTTTGGTTGTTCATACGGTTGAGAATACTGTGTAAAATTAAAAGAGAAGAGAATTTCACCATAATCTGAAATACCACAATACTATCAATATCATGTATTTATGTTTATTTTTTTCAACACGTGATATTTTTGGTGTATTGAACCGACTGTGTGTCAAGTATGATATTTTTTTGCTCAATTTTATTTGAAAAAATTCTAAAAATAGATTTTCCATTTGCATATTTTTTAGAAAAGAAAAAATAATTTTTCCAAATTTAATTAAGTATATAAAAAAATCCTTAATTATTTTAGAATTTGTATAAAATTTTTAATGTTTTTTGGGAATTTTAGAATTATTAAACAAAATTTACCATAGTGTTGATGAAGATTTTAATATAAATGCACAATAACTTTATTATTTATTCAAAATAGAAAACGAATTATATTTTATACATCTTAAACCATTACAGAATTGTTTTAAAACCTCAAAATTTAACAACTAACTAAACTAAAAGTAAAAAATTCAATTTTTGGTTTCTCAATATAAAACACTAGTTAACTTTTCAAAAAATGGTGCGTAAGTGAGAGCGGTTGAGTATATACGAATACAAAAAATCGAATTTATTACTTTAGATCTCAAATTCTCTCAGTTAATTTGTATTTTGAGAATCTTACACTCTTGAAATGATGACAAACAGAGAAGTTTTTGTTTCTTTTTTTCGAAGGTCGTTCATTGAACATTGGGATTTTTATACAATAATTGATTTTTCGTGAGGCATTTTCACCGTAGGTCCAGTTAGTGAACGTTATTTGTGAATTAGACCAAAATAATTTTCAAACATATATTTTTCTTAATTTTAACATTTATTATTGAATTATTGAATAGAATACAATTACGATATTACATTACTTAAGATAGAAGATATAAATACTAATACTGGCAGTTTTGGATTCGTTTTTGAACTTGGATTATTGCCGTTTATAATGGCATGTATCTGACTAGGTTTACTAAGCAACTCATGGAACTATATATGAATAATTTAATTAGAATTTAAAGCATATCGATTATTTCACATATTTATTGTTGATTATAATTAATAGGAGGATAGGAAGATGAAGGATAAGATTGCTGTTGATGGTACAGGTTCTGCTGTTTTTCAGATTGTTCTGTTTCCCAAGTATCTTGTGGATACGGCATATTCTGACCTGGGTATGGTGGTTGTTGACCTGGATATGGCATCTGTTGTCCAGGATAAGGCATAGGTTGACCTTGATATCCTTCAGGTTGTTGCTGATAAATCTGCTGTCCAGGATATGGCGGTGGACCATAATAATTCAAATTTTGTCCCTCTTGTCCTCCAATTTGAGGATAAACTGGTGGTATTGGCTGCTGTGGCAACATCGGAATGCTACTTCCATCCGCCATTCCAGGTCCAACTTCCGCATCACCTTTCATCTCAATATTCATGTGTGCACCAGCAAATCCCTTCAGTTCCATCATAATTTTCCTTAAGCTATCAGACATGTAGTAAGGATTTTCAACACCATCATTTTCCTCAACGTCAATGCAGTAGCAAATGAAGATTGTGTCAACTGTCATTTCAAAGACTGTCACGAAACAGTGAGCAATGAGGAATGCGAAAATTACTCCAATAAAGAGTGGAATGGGAATTATGTTTTGGTTTTCATTAGTATTCTAGAAGATATGAAAATTAATAAGTTAAGACCTGGGTTCAAAATTTTAGAACTAAGGTTTTAGAACTTACCAATATCTCATATCCAATAAATCCAGTAATCAGAACAATCAGCAGTCGACAAACAGCCAGCACAATATCCCCAAATTTGTTCAATGCGATCACATCCACAATATTTCGAATCAGCAGGTGATAAGCTCGCTTTCCAGAATCCATGAATCCAGTTCCATCTTTTGCCACGATGATGTAAGCATTTCTAACCAAATATTCCAATAGTTTATCGAGCATATCAATTAGCCATTTCAGACAGCAAGCGATAAGGTACGCAATGCAACTTCCGGACCTTCTTGATTCTTTCTAGAATATAATTTAATTTTATTTTAAATTATCCAATATAGATAACTAAAACTTAACCTTAATGCCTGTGACAATCATCTTCAATATCTTCACAATTGTGATCAACATCGAACCCAAGCATATACTTCCCAAATGATACCTCATTAGATGCCAAAAGCTTTGTCTGATTGGAGCTTCAATTTTTGTCTTGTCCCTTGTAAAATACCATCGACTTATTGTTCCAGCAATCACAAAATGCTGGCATCCAATGATGAATTGAGTGAACCAAATGAATGTGAAAATATTGAGGTAAAATGCAACTTGACTGACTGGCGTTTCTATGTATCTGATCTTAATGATATGCTGATCGTTCAGATATCTATGAATTGTGCTTGATGAATGTGCGACTGTTGCTAAAGCTACGAAGATTACAAAAGATATTAAGAGAGATACGAGTGTCTGAAAGAAATATGGAAAAAATGTTGTAAAAATTATTCAAATTTGAAAAAAGTTGCTCATTTTGGTTCAGATTCGGTCATCTCGGGACAAGTTTGGTCATCTTAGGTATAATTCGGTCATCACGGGTCAGGTTTGGTCACCTTAAGTATAATAATTTGATCATCTCGGATAAAATTTTATCAATTTTGATTCAAGTTTGGTCACCTAGGGTCAAATTTAGATCTATTCATCGCTACATACCAAAATAGGTTCAAACATAAGAGATGGTACATCCATTAACGCCTTTGAAGCTTCCTTAAATAGTTTTGCTACCAATTGAATCCTCTTACGGAAAAAAATAAGAATAAGGATCAAAACAAGAGCCAGAATTCCCATCACAGCTGCTCCATAAGGGTTCCTGACATACAAGCACAAAAGAGCCAAAAACACAACAAAACCAACACAAGCAATGTTGATGATCCAAATTACGTAAATAGCTGCATATCGGAAGAGGACCAGACAGATGTATGAGAAGCAGAAAGCCACGAAGCAAATCATCGCAATTGAGGGCCAGGTTCTTAAGATTATTTCAGAATCTTCACTTGTCAAGCTAATCTCCGTGTCATTAAGCCCATTTCTTTGATAAGGCTTCACACAAAGATTTTGGTCGTCAATGTATCCATCTGGACATTTATCGACACATTTTCGCTTTATGGAATTATGATTTTGGATGGTTTGGAGTTTTGGGAAATTTCGGAGATCTCTAAGCTGAAATTAGGAAATGGTTAAGGTGTCGAATAATTTGATATGTCATTTAAACTTACACCGCATGAGTCGAATGGATTGTCATTGTTATTTTCACCACAAAAGTTTCCACAATCATCATGGTATCGAGTGATGAGAGACAAGTTACCAGTAATGCCACAGAAGCCTACTAGCAGTAACTGGAAATTAATGTTTAGTTAAATTGAAATTTGAAAATTGGTTAAATTAGTATTCTATAAACCAGGGGCGTTTACCAATTTTTCGAGGGGGGGTGAATTTTTTTGTATGGACAGGATAATTTAGAGGGGGTTTTTGCTTAAAAAAACCTTAGTAAATTGAAATAAATTCCCAAAAAGGGGGGAAGAGGGGTTTGACACCCAAAACCCTCCCCTCAATACGCCACTGCTATAAACCATATACTATTATCTGCATATAGAATAAAATCCACTTAATAACATAAACTACAACTGATATACAAAGCATTTAACAGTAACAACTTACATTTGCTGATACAAGAATGATGCAGCATACCAAAGAATAAACATTGGTACATTTCCGTTCTGTTTCTATTCCGCTCGTCTTTGGATGCGAATTTCACCATAGTTGTCAATTTTAATTTTTTTTTGTAAAAAAAAGGATATTTTTATGAACATTTATATTTTTAGTGATTTTTGTTTTATTTTTTAATAAAATAATTTAATTTCATATTCTCAGTAACAACTTGTTACAAATCTTACCATTATTGATTTTCAAGGACTCACTGGCGCCACGAATCCTATGAACTATTTTTCACAGATTTCTCTTTCCAATTTTAAAACTTTTTCATATTTTTCTTCAAAATTTAAGAAATATTGTTATTTGTTTTTGAATAAATTTATATTGACAACTTTTGAAATTTAACTTTTTTACTTCTTTTCTTAACTACAAGAATTGTATGTCCTTTAATGCCGAAGCATTGACAGCTTTTGAATAATTTTTCCTCACCAACACATGTTCAGATCTCATCTTTTTCTGGAGATATTTTTTTGTCTGAGAATGGCATCATCCCCAAAATCGCTCTCAAAAATAATAATTTAGATGAAAATAAGAGAATTTTTTCTTTGTAGAATCAAAGAAAAAAGAAAGTTTTCTGGGGTATCTTGGAACTGAAATGAGTCAAACGAATTACATAACGAAAAGTCTTGATTATTAAAAATATTTTTATTTATTTATTTCAATTTTTAATTTAATGTGTTTTTCAAAATCACTGTCTTCTATTATTTTTTGAACAATTCCATCTGATATTCATTAACCTCAATATTATATTCACGAAATAAGCTCACAACCCACTCAATCTTATCTTTTCCTATATTCTTTTCTGTTTGAACCGAAGCCCTTTGTAACAAATTTCTACCAGAATTGTTCTTAGTTTTTAGGTACATGACTTGCTCGTTGTAGCTTAGAAGCTTTTTTATCTCATTCCACGTTAATTCCGTTATTTGGAGACTATTCCAGATAAATGCAAGGAATAACGGATTTTCACCATATTTATTGTCGACGTGATGTAAAAAATTAACAATTTCTGATGCATCAAAATAATTCTTCATAACTTTCCAGACGCTTTCGTGAAGTTCTGGGGAACAATTTTGTAATGCACAACATTGAAATATTGAATGGCCGTGGATGTTTGAATGAGTCAGCATATTTCTGATTTCATCACGTGTTGTAAGTTTTTCTAACTCTTCGATTACATATTCAAAAACCTCTCGTGATGAAACTAGAGCACAAATTTGAAGGATGTTTTTCCCGTTTATGTCGACTTGCTTCAAAATATCTATGAATTCAGCATCAGAATTGCAAGATTTTCGAACATATTTCCAAACTAATCGATGAACGTCGATGACGTTTACCCAAACTGTAGCCGTTTGAAGTAAATTCATATTCGACTGTCCTTTTGATTTCATTATTTCTGTGAATTGTTGCTTTGTGAAGATTTGTTTAAGAATTTTTAATGCTAATTCAACTGGGGCTGGTTTCACGTTTAGCACCAGTGTATTGATGAAATTGGTGTGATTGATTTTGTTATTTTTTATAATCATTTTCTTCAGCTCCGCCCTATTATTAAAAGTGTTCAATAAAACCTCCCAAAAATCTTCATGAAATTTAACTTCAGGATGAAAAGCTGAATAATCTAAAACGGTAAATCCCCGCAAATCTTCTTGCTTAACGAGATCTTTGAATTGTTCTGACAAGTCATGTGTTGAGTAAAAGTTTTCAATTTCCCGCCAAAATTGTTTAAATAAACTAAATGATGAACTGATAGAAATAGAACAAATATTCAAAATACTATGATTTTGTGCATTGCAGTGTTTAATTAATCCACAAACTTCATTAAAATGAAGATAATTCTGCAAAATTTTCAAAAGTTTTTGAAATGTTGGTAGATCAAACTTTGGTGATTGAGCCAGATGATGAAAAATGTTTCCATGTTGAAAACCAAAATTTCCACTTATCATTAATCCTTTTTTAATTGTATGCTTATTGGTTTTTGTCTCAACATTAATTAAAAACTTCTCGAACGCTTCTAGTTCTAGACTTGATAGAATGATAAGTGAAATAGATCCACAATTTACGATCAAATCTTTTAAATCGTTGACATTTAAAGTTTTAAAAATAAATGTTTGAAAAGTTTCAAAAGACTTGTTGTCATTTAAATTTGCGAAAATTGTTCCTGCAGATTTTTGGAGGATTTCTTTTTTTCTTTCGTAATTTTCACATTCAATGATTTTGATAGTAAAATTTGCAAATTTATCAAGATTATTTATGAAAATTTCATTAAAAAAGTTTTCAAATTTGTAGTTGGAATTTTCATCAAATTTGTGAACAAAATTTTCAATTTTTAGCTGAATTTTCTCCAATGTTGAATCGTCAATCAAGCCATTTATGAACCCCCTAATTACAACATATTTTTGGTTCGTCAAAATTTTGACAAAAATTTCGATAACTTTTTCATTAATTTTTGATTTTTTTACAGCACCTGCAATGACTTCAGCAACAAGGAATTCTCCATAAGTCTCGTGTAGAAAAAGTATTTTTCCATTTATTTCGGTACACAAGCCGCATGCGACGATTTCCACAACTGGCCAGTCAGATCGGTCACGCCCAGGAAAGAAAATCTCCAAAAATTCAGGAAATAAGTTTGAAATTGCAATAAATTGATGCAATTGCCTGAAATTAAGCTCGTACTTTTGACTTATAATATTTGCAGATTCTCGGATCTGTCCTTTGTCGTAGGCCCATTTTTTGTATTGACTGTCAATGAATTTATCGAATATTTTAGCTACATTCGTGTCAACTCCATCTTTGTCATCTTTGGAACTTTCAGCAATTACTTTTATTAAGTGCGGCATTCCAACGAAACTGAAGAAATTAATAAATAATTTTTGAACAATTTGATGAGCTTTTTGGAGATAATTGGAGTAATGCTCGTCTGGATTTTCTACATAAAGATCAAATTCTTCAACGGTCTCAAATTTCTTGTCCATCAAAATCCAACTTGAGGCAATCAGAACCACGATTTCGCCTATACTAAATCCAGCACAGCCATAAACAGCATCAGTATTCAGCTTCTGTTTCAAATCAACCTCAAAAAAGTCTCTCGTTGCAATCCACAGCTGATTTCCGTTATTTTGTTGGAAATTCTGAGCCAATTTTGATACAAATTGAGCACAATCAGGAGCAATTTCATCAAATCCATCAAAAAGAATTAATACTTTGCCATTTTTGTAAAGTTTTTGGAAGATTTTGGCCTCAAATTTCTGATTCGACTTCAAAATGTTGTCAACCAAAAAAGTTGAGAATTCAAAATCTACTTTTTGTTCCATTTTCGCCTTAAACTCTTCAATGAACTGCTTCAAGTCCACATATGTCACCCATTTGACTGAATTATCTTTTCGTAATGTGCTTGTCATATTTTTCATGACCCAACTTTTGCCGTTTCCTGCAACATCTGAGATAAGGACAACAGGCTTGTCTTGGACTTCAACAAAGAGTTGATTTTGAGGAATATTTGGAACAAGTATGGCTTGGCCTTCTCTATTGACATGCAACTCAAATTTTATTTTATGTATTTCTTCCAAATTTATTTGTTGTTCATATTTTATTTGTGATTTTCTTATGAATTCTCTTTCAGTGAAGAGGTACTCAAAGTCCTTGTTGTCCTGTTTATTTGTTACCGCTTGATGTACGTTAATGGAAATATCCGAACCTTTAACCAATAGATTTAAAAGTTGATCGTCGATAATTTCAGAAAAATCTTGCAACACTTGATTTTTTATATTTTTGTATGATTCATTGGATGTTGGTTCTTGGTAACTCCATTCAGGAACTAAGAGCTCCAACAGTGACAATTTACTGCATTCTTGAAAGTTTACTTTATGATTAAGTAGCACTTCTTGACTAGCTTGTGTCAAGTCACTCCAGTTGTAATTTATCTCCAACATTGTTGGAATTACATTTGGACTATCGAGAACTTTCTGAAGTTTTTCATGTTGAGCTTCATTTAACATGATAAAAATAGTCTTCAATCCCTTTAGATCGTTGATATTTTCAGGTATTTCTGACGAGCAATCAACTATAGTATTTAATTTCGGCTCATATTGAAGCAAATTTGTTAAATCTTGAAGAATTTCCTTATTTTTTAGTACTTCTGGATCAACAAAGATGTTTTCTGTGTCAAAAAGATCACCACGTGTATCTTGAAGGTAATTGTGGATGTCATTCAACAGAAGTATTGGCACATTTGAGGTAACAATTGTCAGTTGGTTGTTAAATAATTCTTTGATATTTTTTGGTTCATTAAAGGAATACAATTTATTTTTTATGGATCCCAAAAGCTTAAGAATTCGGTTAATTTTTCTTGCGGACTTTCGACTTTTTAGATTAAAACTTCTCAGGTCTGGAATGACTCGATTTTCCCAGAAATCAAAAAGGATTTTGTATTTGTCTTGAAGATATTTTGACTTTTCTTCATCAGCATCAAATTCTGCCAATATATGAACAACTCTAACAATCAACTCTGGATGAAAATCTTTTATATTATAACATTTAAAAACTGACGAAATTGTTCCATTGCATTCGTCATTTGGATTCTCTGCATCCTCTCCAGACCATTTATCGATTGACTTGACTATTTCTTCAAACATTTCAGCAATCTTGACCATAATCTTGTAGTAAGGATTCTCTTTATTCTCATAAACCAGTTTCATAACATAATGACAAAGTTCATGAGCTAAAACTCCCTTGATTTGCTGATCACGCTTCCTACTCATGTTGTCATTACTATCTAACAATTTAGCACCCATAAAGATCTCTTTTGATGAAGCATACATTGAGCCAGCTGCATTCGATCCAGCCAGACTCGCATTTTCCACCTAAATTTACAAAAAGTTAATAATATAAATGATAAATCCGTATTTTAAAAACTATTAAACTCACATTTTCACTTTCAAAATCGAAAATGATCTGCAATTCATCACAAGATGCAGCAACGTCGATTAGTTCTGGTGCAACTTTGTGGATATCTTCTAACCATTTTATAATTTTTCCACGATATTTAACTATTTGAAGCTTTTCTATCCGACTGTTGTGGAAAGATGATCTCATTGATAATAGCATCACCGATTTTGGGGCAATAATTTGCGATTTATTGACGTTTTTCTTCCTTTGCTCTGTTGCTAGTTTTACGGCTTGTTCCTTATCTTCTTTGGTAAGCTTTTTCAAAATGTCATCGCACTTTTCTCCTTTGAAGCCGAGCGACTTCAGATAATAAAATACAGGAAATTTTTTCACATTTATTGCTTCGGTCAATGCTGATTTATTGGATGGATTGTAAATGAATTTTTGATTTAAATTATTGTTGATTAATTCATCAATTTTCTCGAAATCTTCTCTCTCAATTGCAGCATGAAGCTCATTTCTTTCTGCAACTATTTTGAGTAATCTATCGTGATCAACAGAGTCAACCTTAAAGTCCTTAGGAAATGGATAGTCAGCAATGTCCAGCAAGTCACAAAGGACATCAAGTTGGTTTGTCTCAAGTGCGGCTGTGGAAATTTTAACTTGATGATCGAATGGAAGTTGTTGGATCAAATGAATCCAATAAGTGATCAAATAGTCAATAACCTCCGTGTTCTCATTTTCTATAGCTCTGAGGAGAACTGAGTCGTCGTTTTCTGTGTCCTCATCATCATCCCCAAATACATTAGATATGAAACGCTGTGCCCTGTAGCTTAAAATTCTTCCATTGCTGTCAAATGGTGAATCCAAGGCAGCTAAAAATTCAGCTTTTATACCATTTGTTGCTGCATCCAATACTAAAGTTCCATATAATCCATCAGATAGGTTAAATGTTCGCAAGAATCTTAGAACTAATGAACAATTCTCCAATTCTCGTACAGCGTTAAGGACTTCAAGCTCAGAATTACTCAAACTTTTATCCAAAAATGTGACCAAAAATGATGAGAATGGATTCATCTCTTTAGATTCGTCTTGTTGTCGATTGATAGAAATGAACTGGTATGAGCTTTTGTCTTGGTAGTAAATTTTTGTAGCATTTTCATCTCCTGATGTCACTTGCAGGATTATTGGACGAGAGCTGCCAAATTTGAGCAAGCTCTTCTGCAATTTTGTTAAATTTCTTGAATTTTCTTCATCTTCTATATTAAATGTGATATTTGTGGTTTCGATGATGAAAATGAACAGTTGTGGATATTCATTTGTATCCAGTCCATCAATTGTCAACAATATTTCCTCAAAACTCCACTCATATGATAAATGAAGAACTTTGCAGGAATTTTTCACTTCGTTACTGATATTTTTGCTTCCTTTTGATAATTTTAAGACAAATTGTTCATCAATTTTAATGTCTCGATGGCTACTTAGAATATTAAGAGGGGCTGGTTTATTTGATTCATCCTTAATTCCATCTTGTGAATCATCAGAACCAGATATTGGATGGATCGTCAGGGAATCATTATTTATGGAGGTTTCATCGGCCATGATCAGCAATTTTAATGTTCCTTAATGCAAAATAATTAAAATTCTTTGTATAAATTATCAAATTTGTTCCAAGATGCTATCTTGGATGCTATCTACAGAAAATATGATTCCAAAGGTCAAAAACAGCTCAAATTTATATTGCTGTATGGGTTTACCAACGACAACAACCCAAATTGTACTTAGAAAAATAAACAATTGAAGAAATGTGCGAATAATTTTGATTGTGTTGGATTTTTTTTTATTTTTAACTTTCTGACTAATTGTAAACTTTCTTATGATTCAAAAGATCAAAATCTCTTTTTACCTTAAAATTTACTCGATTTCATCACAATTTTGCAGAATAATTCAACAAATGTTAAGAAAATAATTTTACACTTGAATTAATATTTTAAAAACCATAAAAAATGAAATTAATTCTTCAAAACACTTCCGATCGTAATGAATGTTTAGCTGTGAATGAAGCGATAAGAAGAACTTAGAATTGAGTAAGCCTTGGATGTGTTTGTGAGTGCCAAAAAAATTTTTTCGAGAGAAAAAATTTCTCAATTTGATCATCACAGTTGATCATGATGATGATCTGTAACAGTCAGAGAGTCAAATATTTCGACGAGTGCTTAAAATAATTGTAATTATCTAAGATGCTGCTATGACACACGGGTGTGTCATTAACATAGCCAGCTGGGACGTAACAAGGGAGGGTAAAGTGGAGTATTTTCCAGGAGTGCCGCGGTTCAGGGGGCGCAAAATTCAATAAATCTTAACCAAAAAGATAGAAAATAGTACAAATTTCGTTTAACTCTGTTTTAAGTGGGCGCTTTTTCAACATTTTTCCCGGGGCGCCATGGACTCTCGTTATGTTCCTGATAGCCTGATGGGCAGGTCTAAGAGTCAACCCCCATCTCCTTCAAAAAATAATTCCTTTTAGTTTAAGGGTTGTTTTTCCCAAAACCCAACTCACCGACCCTGTTTAAATACCCTAAAACTCGGGGGGGGGGGGGGGTTGAAGTTGACCAAATTAATTGTATGAAGATAAAATAAATGTTTATTAATATAGTATTTAACTCTTTGGACTCAATTATTTTGTAATATATTGTAAACTTGTCTCTAAAGTATTCAAAATTCAAAAAATGCGCTAAAAATCAGCTCCATAAAAACATTGTTTAATTAAATAAGTGGAAGGATAAATACCATTTATACTCAGCTAACACACCCAAAATGCTAATGGTTCTGAAATTGAAATTGGGAAAAAAATCTCTCTTATTTTTTTCTTCAAAAATGAGTATATTTTGAGAGAAAAGAGAAAATGATATTATTTAGTAAAGCTAATTTTTTTAATAGATCACCGTAGTAGCTGGTGCCAATTAGTCGGAAATTAAGTTTATTACTAGAAAATTAATTTTATTATATCATATAAATATTAATAAATTAAATTATTTAAATAATTGACAAATTTATATTTTTTTTGCAATAATAAATCATTTCCATAACGAATTTCACCATCAATATTTTTCAGAGCATAAAGTGCGTGCTGACCTTGAGAATATTTTTAGATTTTTTTTTTCTTTTTTAAAGATCCATGCAAAAAAAACTACTTAGATTCAAAAAATAACTAGTCAATAGTCAAATTTACCAGCATTGGCTTTCATTTTTTAACAGTAAGTTGAAAATTTAAAGAATTCCAAAATTTAAAAATGTCTCAAAAATTGAAAAAAAAAATTAAAAAATCCAAAAAGCTTAAAAATGTAAAAGATTTAAAAAAAATTAAAAAATTTAAGAAATTAAAAAATTAAAAGAATTAAAAAACATAAAAAATAAATTATAAATTTAAAAATTCCAAAAAGCTTAGAAACGTAAAAGATTTAAATTTTTTTTAAAAAATTAAAAAAATTAAGAAATTTTTAAAAAAAATAAGAAATTAAAAAATTAAATTATTTTAAAAATTGTTCCAAATAAAATTTTCTCAGGACAAAAATACAAAAAGCTAAGCAGAATCAGAAATGACTAAAATCCTTTTGTGAGTATTTAATAAAAATTTAATAAAATTGTTTAAAAAAATAAAGTACATTTTTCAGGATGCTGTTTTGTGTTGTTGGAGTTTATTTGAAATTGTCAGCATCGACAAGTATTGAGTGTGAATATTACACTGGTGAATGGAAAACTTTAGGAAATTTATATTGCTGCTCAGTCAAAAAGGATCCTGGCATAACAACACGAGAATCAGCGACCATAACTTCAGTTTCTGGAGAACATAAAAGTGGAAAGACAAATTCTGATGTTGAATGCTTTAGAGTTCATGCTATGACTATTAATTATTTTCCGCGAGGTTTAGAAAAGTTTTTTAAGAATATTAAGGCGATTACTATTGGATTTAGTAATTTAAAGCAGATTCACCAAGAAGATTTGAAACCTTTTCCTAAACTAGCTGTGTTGTATTTTTTTTCTAACTCTATTAAAGTTCTCGAACAGGGTTTGTTTGATTTTAATCCTGATTTACAGCGTATATCTTTTGAACATAACAAAATTATCAACATTGAACCGGAAGTCTTTGATAATTTAAGTAAATTAGGTTCTCTGTTATTATATGGGAACACTTGCATTGACAAGGGTGTGATTGCTTACAATTCAACTGAGGTCAAAAATCTAATCCACAAAGCAGAAGCTCAGTGCAAAAATTCAGATAGTTCTTTACTTGAAGATGAACTAGAAAATACTCCTGAACCTCCTGAGAACCCTAAAACTGAAAATATTGATCGAGGTGAAAAAATTACCTCAACAACCTCAAAAACATATCCAAAATATCTACAAAATTCCTCAAATTGCCGCCAATTTGACCGAATTTTAATTTTATTTTATTTACTATTTATTATTTTTTATATTTAATAGCATAGTGGACAGTTAATTTAATATATTAATTTTATATTATTTTTTATTTACTTTTTTTTACATTTAGTAGTGTAGGGACAGTCAAAAATATTTAAAAAAATTTGCAATTTATTTGAATTTTATGCAACAAAATTTAAACAAAGTTATTAACAAAAAGTAAAATAAATGTTTGTTAAACAATTAATTTTTTTAATTTTTTATTCAATTTTGTAATATTTTTTTAAAATAGCTTTTCTCTAGTATTCCATGAGTCAATACACCTGAATACGCTTCTACATCCATAAATTGACTACACACACCTTAAAAAATTGTCATCAGAATATCCAAAAAAGAATCAATTCTGTTTCTTTATTTAAACCAAATACTTTAAGACAAAGAACAATTGATCATTAAAATAATTCTTCTCTCTCCAAAATTGAGCAAGAATGAGTAAATTTGAGAGAAAATCGAAAATGTTTTATTTCTCTTTCAGTCAAACCAAAAATTATTTTTAATAGTTATTACTTTGTAAGCTGTGCCGGTTGTAAATAAATGGTGTTGTTTTTGGAATCATTTTATTGACTTTTGATCCAAAACTTAACTTTTTCAAATTATTTACAATTTTTGTAAATGGTAAATTTTTAAAAAATTGTCAAAAAATTCAACAATATGAAAAAATCTGCAAAATATCCAAAAACTATAACAATTTCAAGGTCTAACCAAGCATAACGCGCGTGTTAACCTTGAGAATATTTTTAGATTCTTTCTTCTTTTTTAATGATCTTCGTAGAATATTTGTTAGGCATAAATATACACATCTGTTGCTCATTTTGATTATTACAATTAACAGTCGATCGAGGTCAAGCCATCGTCGGAAAGGAAGTGTACAAATGTACCGGCATTGGTCATTGCTATTGTCTTTCTTGTATTGACGGTAAGGTTGAATCATTTTTTTAAAAAATGAAAAATAGAAAAAATTGAAAAATTTAAAAAATTCAAAAATTTAAAAAATTTAATAATTTAAAAATTTAAAGAAAGTCCTCGTGTTATAGATCGAGGGACTTCAGCGCATTTTTGTGTTAGCGATCAGTATTTGATTAGCAAAGTACTGCGTATTAAATAAGTCAATCATGACTTAAATAAATTCGAAGGCTCGATAACGGTTTTTTGACATTCAAATTTTCTAACGATCAAAATATATTTGAAAATTTCCTGCGTAAATCTTCTTGAAAATCATTAATTATAGTATAATTAACAATTTTGCGGTGAATTTTCATATTTAAAATGGTTTGACGGTTTTTTGAATTTCAAATTTTATAACGGTCAAAATATATTTGAAATTATCCCACTTGATATATTGCTTATAGTATTAAGCGATGGTTTTGAGATTTTTAAATGTCCGGGGGGCCAATAACTCGATGGCATGGAGCTAATGCAAAAAACCAGAGCTCTCTACGATGTCTGGTTAAAAAGTTTTTCGTGTGTTCCAGCCGAACAGCCGAGCGAACAAAGTGCATTATTAAGCTACCTTTTTAAAACAAGTTTCAAAAATGCGCTAAAAAATTTAAAAATTTAAAAGTAGAAAAATTTAAAAATTTAAAAGATTTAAAAAATTTACAAAAATTAAAAAAAAATCAAAAATTTAAAAAATTTAAAAATTTAAAAAATAAAAACATTTTAAATATTTTTCTTAAAAAATGAAAATTTTAAAAAAACTAATAATTAGAAACAAAAAAGTTTAATTTTTAAAAAAAAATATTTAAAGCATGCAATTAAAAAAATTTCAGGTAATTCTAGTAACATACTGTGGAATTGTTGGTGTAGTAAGCCCAAAGACATCTGACATCAATAGCACTCGATCGATTATAACAGTTAAAGATGGCTGTGGAAATATTTGTGGTCAGCTGAACGTCAATAACTCATCAGATTGTGGCGTATAAAGTTAATTTTCGTATAATTTTTAGTCATTTTATTGAATATTTTTCCAGAACCCCGACAAACGGAACGCAACAAAGCTGTTTGCTGAAAAGGATGAAATTTTTAACGAAGAAATAAATCACGAATATGAAAACATAACTGAAGTTACAGCTAAGCCTCTAATAAATCAAACCAAACTAGCTCAATGTGTCGAGGAATGTCCTGAAGAGTATGTTGACATTTCAAACATTTGCATCCTTAATTCCACAGTTATTGATCTTGAGAAAACTTTTCAAGAAATGATGGATTCACTCAAGTCCACTTGGTACTACATCCTCATCATCTGCTTCGTAGCCTTTGTTTTCTCCTACATCTTCCTCATACTCTTCCGGTATGCAGCAAAGGAAGTCATTTGGATCATAAACATTGGATTTGTGGTTCTGGTCGTCGTTTTTTGTATCTTTTTGGCTGCTAGAAAACAATATGAGTTAATGATGCTTTTCTTATTTGCTGCTTTCATTATGAGTGCTTTTTTGTACATTTTCCGAACGAGAATTGACTTGGTTGCTAAGTTGTTTGAAGAGACATCGAAGGCTTTGATTGATGTTCCGGCTATCATGTTTGAGCCTGTTTTGGTGAGCATTGGTTTATCTGTTATTGGGAAATTTTAAAAATTTGACTAAATTATGCTCTAATCAATCAAACTTCCCTTTCAGACCATCATCTCACTCTTCATTGCCTTTACAATCTACATCACATTTTACACGATCATATCATTCGCCGGTGATGATGAACCCCTCGCTGATTCAGCTCACATATGCAACTTTATATCCTTCACATTCATCACTCAATTCATTATTGGTTGTCAAAATTTCATCATTGCTGGAGCCATTTGCAGATGGTATTTCACCAGGGACAAGACAAAGTTGGAAAAGCCAATCAGGAAGTCATTTTCATATTTGTTTAAGTTCCATTTGGGAAGTGTCTGTTTCAGTGCTATTTTGGTCACATTGATTAAGCTATTGAAGTCCTGTTTGGATTTTATTAAGGTGCGTAACCTAACCAACCCATGGGATTGATCATAGGCAATCCACCATAATTTTTAAACAATTCTAAATTTTTCAGAAAGCAGCAAGTCAATCACAAAACAAAGCTGTGGTCATTATAGCTGCATGCTTTATTTGCATAGTGGAAGTTCTCCAGAAATTGATGATTTACTTGATTCGCAATGCTTACATCATTATTGCTAAGGAGGGCACTCCATTCCTTGAATCTGGCAAACGCGCTTTTAGACTACTCTCGGAAAACATTAAGGATGTGATTGTGTTGAATCAGATTGGAGATATTGTGCTGTTTGTTTGCAGACTGTTTATAACGTTGGCTGCTGGATTGGTTGGATATGTTGTTCTTAGTAAGGTAATGATGACAATTTTATTGCTTTTTTATGGTATTGGCACCAGGGTTATTCCAAGCAACCCTAGCTCGGTAAAAGCTATAAACCCCTAAATTCAATTTTTATTCAATTCCACAGCGAGAAGACGACTTTCCAGTTTTTACGTTCATAATTAGCATTATTCTGGCCTTCCTGATCGCTCACAGCTTTGTCATGGTCTTCGAGATGACAGTCGACACGATTTTCATCTCATTTTGTATTGATTTTGAGGAGAACAATGGACAAACGAAACCATACTACATGTCTGAAGGTTTAAAGAAGGTTATTCAGGAAATTAAGGAAATAAATGGTGGAACTATGTTGTTTGGACCAAGAGACGGCTCTGGATTACCTGATGGAAGTGGAATTCCAATGATGCCTATGCAGCAACACCAACCAATGTATCCAAATGTTGGTGGTCCAATTCAACAACCACAGCAGTCATATCCTCAAATGCCTATGTTGCCACCACAAAGCTATCCACAAACCCCCTACTCAAATAATCTGACATATCCACAGAAAAATTGAAGACGATGAAATAATTTATTTTTAATTTCTTTAATACACTAATCATATAAGTTATGAAATCACATGTAATGAATTGCTTTAAAAAAATAAAAATATTTAATAAATAAATAAATATAATGATTTAAACTTTTGTAAATCAACAGATTATTTATTAATTTTTCAATTTCATATTTTTAACATTTAAATATTGATTTAAAATATTTTAAAAATTATCATAAATTTTCAATCAACACATTATGCAACTAAATTGACCTCAAATAATTGACAAATATACTAACTTTATTTTTCACTATTTTCAACAACATTAGAGCTTAATTCGATATTGTAAACTTCGACAGCATCGGAATATTACTTCCATCCGCAAATCCACCGTCAACTTTCTCACCAAATGTCAAACTTCCTCCAATTTCATCCTTAATTTCGACCATGATTTTTTTCAGACTGTCAGCCATAAAATAAGGATTCGTTGCTCCATCATTTTCCTCACAATCGATACAGAAACAGACAAGAATAGCATCAATTGTCATTTCGTAGAACGCCATGAAGCTGTGGGCGATGAAGAAGGCAAAAGTGGCACCAATGATAAGTGGAATTTTTTGGCATGCGCCTGGGGAGCTCTGTAAGATTAGTTGAGTATTTTTTAAATTAATGTAATTTGGATCAGGC
Organism: Chironomus tentans; assembly: GCA_963573255.1. Lineage (NCBI taxonomy): Eukaryota > Metazoa > Arthropoda > Insecta > Diptera > Chironomidae > Chironomus > Chironomus tentans. The sequence goes on from OY754305.1 coordinate 2,645,407, forward strand.
TGCTTGGTACACCTGAGCATTCAGTCCCATAAAAACCATATAAATCCACATAGATTCCAAAATATTACAATAAGCAACTTACCAGCACCAAAATTTCATATCCAAATGTTCCAGCAGCCAAAACAATTAAAATTCGACAAACAAAGAACACAAGCTCCCCAAAATCTATCAAAATCATTAGTTCTCTGAGATTCCTTAGCTGCAGTAGGTAGGCTCTCTTTCCGGCTTGAAAGAATGGAGTTGCATTCTTGGCAGTGATAATGTAGGCATTTCTGGATGGATAGTGAAGGATCTCATCAAAAAACGCGAATGGACGTAAAATATTGCAGGATGTTGACGGTTTTTTGTTGGATTTCTGAAGAAATTTAAAAAAAGTTTTGAGGTTATGTTTGAATTTTTTAGGTTATTGTATGAATGTTGAGGCTGAATATCAAATTTTGGGGTTATGTGAACAAATTTTGAGGTTATAAGTCAGATTTTGAGGTTGTGCATCTAAACTTTGAGGTTATGGGTCAAATTTTGAGGTTATGGGTCAAATTTTGAGGTTGTGCATCTAAATTTTGAGGTAATGCGTCAAATTTTGAGGTTGTGCATCTAAATTTTGAGGTTAAGTATTACTCACCCTAAACGGTCGAAATCCAATCCTCAAAACCTTCATAATCCCAATCACTAGTGACCCCAAGCAAACACTACCCAAATGTCCCCTCTTTAGATCCTTAATCGATGACTTAATTGGTTTCTCCAACTTCTCCTTATCTCTTATGAAGAACCACTTGCAGATTATTGCTGCAATCACAAAGTGCTGACAACTTAGGATAAATTGTGTGAACCAAACGAATGTGATGATATTAAATGTGTGAGCAACAACAGATATCGGAAGTTCTTCATAGTAAATGCTTATGGTTCCATTTTCGTTCAACATTCGATGAACTTCAGCTGAGTTATGGATTATAGCGGCAAATGTGATGAAGATTTTGAAAGAGATGATGAAGGTTGTGAAGGTCTGGAAAAAATTAAAATTTAGTAAAGATAATTAGAATCTAAAAAATTCTTACCATAAGAGGTCCAAAGATGACTGCTGGGATGTCAACCATAATTTTTGATGATTCCTTAAAGATTTTAGCAACCAATCCAATTTTCCTCCAAAACCAAGCCAAAAGTCCCCCCAAAATAATCCCAATTGTCATCAAAATCACAGCAGCTTGTGAGTTCCACATAAGAATTGAAATTCCCGCCAAAATAAATACAACCACAATAACCCCAATGCAAATAATCCAAATCAAATATTTCGCAATAAATCTGAAGATAATCAGGAAGACATAAGAGAAAAAGACAGCAAAAAGGCACACCGTTGCTATTGCATCCCTAAAAGTTGACACATTTTCTAAAAATATTGCTACATGTCGACTAAATTCCGTTTTCAATTGAACATCAAACAATTTTGGATCCTGTGCTTCTTCATCATCATCTGTCTTGTTTGTTTCTCGACATTTATTGAGGACGATTGAGAAATTTTTGGGGCAATTATCGACACACTTTCTGATTGGCTTTATTGTCAGTGTTTCAATGTCATAGAGTTCGTACTCGATGTGGAGATAAGGGTGATGTCTGAGGTCTTTCGGCTGAAAATGAGATGGGAAATTGAAATTATATGAATTTGTTGTGAAGCAGGGCACTATATTGGGTATAGTCGTATACTATATGGGGCATACTTTAATAATTTACTTACACCACAGTCAAACGGGTTATCCTCATTCAATTGACCGCAAAAATTCTTACAATCATCCAGAACTTTATCAAATCTTCCGAGATTCCCAAAAATAATACAATATCCAACAAGAACGAGCTGCGTGATGGCAAATTTGATTAAGAATAGCTCATGATGAGTAATATTTCATGTCAATGTAAACTTACCGTAACCAAAACAAGAAGAATGCAAAGCAATAGAAACGGTAGATTCGTACAGTCCCGCACCTTAACTGGATATCTGTTCGCATATTCCTGAAAATGAATATTTTTGTAAATGTAACAAAATGTGTCCCTAAAAAATGAAACATTTTGCATACATTTTCCCCATTCTTCACATAACTTAGCATTATCGATTATTTTCAGAGACTGTTTGGCGCCGAAAATCCAGTCACTTAATTCTTTTCAATTTTTACAATCACTTTTCACTGAAAATGCAAGAAAAAAATCGTTCCTTAAAAAGTCAAATTTTATTCAAATTTTCCACGTGGATTTCACATCACCTCAAGCTAGTCTTAAGAACTACAGCACTCAATGACTTCATTATTGACACTAACACACAAAATATATTCCTTTTAGTCCTTTCGGATTGTCTCTGTCGTGCGGCATTTCAATCGCTAAATAACACGAAAATTCTGTTTACCAAAAAAAGGAAGAAGAAAATATCAACAATGATTCGGATTTTATTCGATTTTCTTATTTTATTTGTTTCGTTTTTCATTCTTTTCTTATTAAGATAGCGTGCACCCAACCTACTTTGCTGGCCTCACCCCTCTCGTGTCTCTTTGAATAGATATTATTATCTCTATTATGTCACTTTCTAAGGACTCAAATGGATAAATAAGTTGCTTGTTTTCTTTTTCCATGCGGTTGTGGATGTATTTTTACGGGGTGTGCTTTTATACAGTGTCTTAATGTTATGGGTAAAAAGTTTTTGTTTTGAGGTTAGAATTCAAAATGATCAGAATTTTGAGGTCAAAATTTAAACTTTTTAGGTTAGAATGCAAAATAGTTAAAAAATTTGAGTTTAAAATGGAAATATATCAAAACTTTGAGGTTAGAATTTACATTTTTATTTATATTTTTCCCAAAACTGATTAAAGTTGAATAAATAAATAGTAAATATGAATAAAGACAATGATTATTTTAAGTACTATAAACAATAATTACAACTGTATTTGAGTTAAAAAATTCAATATTTCTGATCTGGATATGGAGCAGATGGATAACCCTGTGGTGGCATCATGTTTTGTTGTGGATATGGTTGCTGTTGATATTGTTGTGGACTATTTGGGTAACCATATCCAAGGCTAGGATACATTGGCTGTTGCTGTGGAATCATTGGAATTCCACTTCCATCAGCACCTCCTTCAAGTCCGGTGCCTGATTGTGGTCCGAATTTTAAAGTTCCGCCTGAATTTTCCTTCATTTCCATGATAATATGCTTCAAACTATCTGTCATGTAGTATGGTTTTGTCTGTCCATCATTTTCCTCAATATCAATACAGAATGAGATGAAAATTGTATCGACTGTCATCTCGAAGACCATGACAAAGCAGTGAGCAATGAGGAAGGCCAGGATGCATCCAATAATCATTGAGAGTTTCGTATTCTCGTAGTCTAATCTCTGTTGTGCAGAAAATTTGAGGTTAGAAAATTTTAATTGTTATATTTAACTTTTACTAACCTGACTTAATGCAGCATATCCAACAAATCCAGCTATCAAAACAATCAACAACCTACAGACAAACAGCACAATATCACCAAAATAATTCAATGCAATGACATCATTTAGATTGTCCATAATAAGTCTGTAAGCACGTTTTCCAGAGTCACAGAATCCAGTTCCTTCTTTAGCGACCACAACATATGCATTGCGGATTAAAAACGACAAAAGTTTTTCAATTATATCAAAAAGACAAGAGCAGCATCCTGCAATGAGTACGGCAACTCCGTTTTTGGAATACATTGCTGCGTCCTGGAATTAAAAATTATTCAGGATGTAGGAATATCATTTTTGTGAACATTTAATTACCTTAAGAAAATTAAAGATTGCTTTAATGATCTTTACAATTGTGATCAGAATAGCCCCAAAGCAGACACTTCCCAAATGAAACTTGAATAAATGTGAAAATGACTTTTTGATCGGCTTTCTCAACTTTGTCTTGTCTCTGGTGAAATACCAACGACAAATTGTACCAGCAATGATGAAATTCTGACATCCGATGATGAATTGAGTAATAAAGATGAAAGATATCAAGTTACAGATATGGGCTGGTACTAACATAGGTTCATCGTCACCGGCAAATGAAATTATGACAGCAAAGGTACCGAAGATTAAGGAAGACACCAAAAATGAGATGAGAGTCTGAAATTTTTGGAAAATTAGTGAGATTTTTATATTAAAATAAATTAATTCTTACCAAAATAGGTTCAAACATGATAACTGGAACATCAATTAATGCCTTTGAAGCTTCTTTGAACAATTTAGCAACCAATGCTATTCTTTTACGGTAATAGATCAAGAGTCCGATGAAAATTAGTCCTATGATCCCAAGTGATACTGCACCCTCGATAGATCCAGTGGCTGCACATAAAACAGCAAGTGCGAAGACCAAGACCACAAATCCAATGTAAATGATCCAAATAACATATTTTGCAGCATATCTAAAGAGCATCAGGACGACGTACGAGAAAACAAAAGCTACAAAGCAAATGATAAGGATGTTGTACCAAGTGTCCTTGAGAACAGCAATAATTTCTGTCATTTTATCGTTTTTAGAGCACATATTTGAGATTTCAATGAACCCCTCTGGGCATTCTTTTATGCATTGCTTGTGCTCAGAATTTCCAATGAGTAATTTTGGAAACTGTCGTTTGTCAGCGTCCTAAGTGAATGAAAATTTATTAAAATGCTGACAAATGAATTTATAAAACATCGTACACCACATTTTGATGAATTTGAAAAGTCATTTTCTTGTCCACAAACATTTCCACAACTATCTGTGAGATAAGAATCGTCAAAAGGTGATTTGTTCTTAGTTGATGCAACTATTCCACAGTAGGTGACCAGAATGACCTAATAGATTCGATTTTACATTTTTTTAAATTTTTATAAATATTTTATGTTTCTATTTTAATTTTTAATAGTTTTATTAAAACAAAAATTAACTTACCGTTAATGCAATGAAGACGATTGCAAACACCATAGCTGGTATATTTGTACATCTTCGTTCAGAAGATGGCTTTATTTCGATTGACTGCACATAAAAAATATTAAAAATATTTTTAAAAAATATCAAATAAAAATATTTTTATTAGCAGAAACAACTAACTTTGAATTTAATATGTTAGTTTCGTCGTTCTTAATGAACATATTCTGTATGTTCGCATATCAAGAAAAAAATATATTAAAAATAAACTCAAGGTCAGCACGCACTTTTTTGGGTTATTGAAAATTGATCAATTTTTTTGGTTGATAATTTCGACTTTAAAAGTTTCAAATTTAATTTCTGTTTTGTAAAAAATTATATAAACTCACCATTTTGTCAAATTAATTAAATTAAGTAATTTTTTATTATGTTTTATGTAAAATTTTGACAAATAACTTTTTAAAAAAATATCTTAAATAAAATTTAAGTCGCTGCTAAAATAATATCACTTAATTTTCAGCATCTATTACTGTTAATGTCAAATAAAAGCCATTAATAAATAAATTAATTAGGCTTCCATGTGCTACCGACTCAAACTTCAAAATTCTTTTGACTTAAATACAACTGTCATAGTGCATGTCTAGCTTTTGTGAACTCGTGAGCGAATTTTCGTTATTTTTCTCTTAAAAATTCTTCATCTGTTTCTATTTTTATATGCGTATGAGTAAATACGCACAATTTAATCTCAATTTTATAGAATGTCGATATTTTTGAGATTCTACGTCACTTAAATTGAATTCTCTCAAAAATCATTCGCGGATTGTTCATGAAAGTGAACCCCTTCCCCCTTATTACATAATGTGCTGATTTATTTAATTTGGAAATGGAGCTAGATAACCCTTTAGTGGCATCATGTTTTGTTGTGGATATGGTTGCTGATGATATTGTTGAGGATTATTTGGGTAACCATATCCATGACTAGGATACATTGACTGTTGTCGTGGCATCATTGGCATTCCACTTCCATCAGTACCTCCTTCAACTCCAAAGCCTGATTTTGGTCCGAAAGTCAAATTTCCACCTGAATGTTCATTCATTTCCATAATAATCTTCTTCAAACTATCTGACATGTAGTATGGCCTTGTCCGTCCATCATTTTGCTCAAGATCAATACAGAATGAGATGAAAATTGTGTCGACTGTCATCTCGAAGACCATGATGAAGCAGTGGGCAATGAGGAAGGATAAGACACATCCGATAATCACTGGAAGTTTCGTATTCTCGTAGTCTAATTTCTGTTTTGCAGAAAATTTGAGGTTAGAAAATTTTAATCATTATATTTAATTTTTACTAACCTGACTTATTACAGCATATCCAACAAGTCCAGCTATCAGAACAACCAATAACCTACAGACAAACAATACAAGATCACCAAAAATATTCAATGAAGTGACTTCACTGATGTTGTCCAAAAGAAGTCTGTAAGCACGTTTTCCAGAGTCACAGAATGGTGTTCCTTCCTTAGCCACTATGATGTATGCATTGCGAACCAAAAACGATAACAGTTTTTCAATTAAATCAAGGAGGAACTCAGAGCATCCTCCAAGGCACTTGAGAAATTTATTTTCGGATTCACTTGCTGAGTACTAGAATTAAAAATGTTTTAAAATTTATGAATATCTTTGTAGAAACATTAAACTTGTACCTTGAGAGCTGTGGCGATAGTCTTGATGATTTTCACGATTGTGATTAAAATGGCCCCAAAGCAGACACTTCCCAAATGAAACTTGAATAAATGTGAAAATGACTTTTTGATCGGCTTTCTCAACTTTGTCTTGTCCCTTGTGAAATACCAACGACAAATTGTACCAGCAATGATGAAATTCTGACATCCGATGATGAATTGAATGATGAATGTGAAGAATATAAAGTTGCAGATGTGAGCAGTTAAATATAAAGATAATTCGACATCGGCTGGTATGATTATGAAAAGAAATGTTGCAAAAATCAAAAAGGACACCAAAAGTGAGATGAGAGTCTGAAAAATTTAAAAAATTAGCGGAATTTTCATATTAAATTAAATATTTCTTACCAAAATAGGTTCAAACATGATAGCTGGTACATCAATCAAGGCCTTTGAAGCTTCTTTGAACAATTTTGCAACCAATGCGATTTTCTCACGGAAACAGATCAAAAGTAAGACATAAATCAGTCCTATAATACCAAATGTGATTGCACGATCAGTAATTTCAGCAAGGTAATAGAAGATAGCAAGTGCAAAGACCACAACCACAAATCCAATGTTAATGATCCAAATAACATATTTTGCAGCATGTCTGAAGAGCATCAGGACGACGTAGGAGAAAACAAAGGCTACGAAACACATGATAAGAATAAAGTACCAAGTGTCTTTGAAAGCAACAATTATTTCTTTCATTTTATCGTTATTAGAGCACATATTTGAGATTTCAATGAACCCCTCTGGGCATTCCTCTACGCATTGCGTGAATTCAGAATCACTTATTTCACCATCATCAATTGTAGAATTATCAAGGAGTAATTTTGGAAACTTCCGTTTGTCGGGGTCCTAAGTAAATGAAAATTTATTAAAAGATGTCAAAAAATTTAGAAAAAAATTCGTACACCACATTTTGATGAATTTGAAAAGACATTTTCTTGACCACAAACATTTCCACAACTATCTTTGAGATCTTGCGTGCCAGCAAATAATCCACAGTAGGCTACTAGAGCGACCTAATAGATTCAATTTTATATTTTTTGAAATTTCTATTTTTTAATTTTTTTATTTATTTATTTCAAGTTAGAAGATCTTTTTAATAAAAATTATCTTACCGTTAATGCAATGAAGAGGATTGCAAACACCATAGCTGGTATATTTGTACATCGTCGTTCTGAAGATGGCTTTATTTCGATTGACTGCAAATAAAATTAAATAACAATTTTTTTTAGAAAAATATAGAGTTCGGAAAAGTCAGATGCGCAGGCCTTCGCATCTGAAAAGATCTGCAGGCCTGCGCATCTGTCCGAACCCTAGAAAAATAAAGACCTTGAATTTAAATTTTGTGTACTAATATATATTTTGGAGATGTACGAAGATATTTGCATGTCGTCGTTCTTAATGAACATATTCTGTATGTTCGTATATCAGAAAAAAATGTATTAAAAATAAACTCAAGGTCAGCGCGCCCTTTTTTGGTTATTGAAAATAAATTAACTTTTTTGGCTAATAATTCCAGACTTTCAAGGATTGAAATTTAATATTTGTTTTATAGAAAACAAATGTTTTGTCTTTAATTCATCAAAACTCACCATTTTGTCAAATAAATTAAACTTAGTTCCTTTTTATTATGTTTTATGTAAAAATTTGTCACAATTTTTCGAAAAATATCCTTCAATAATCTTTAAGTCCCGCTAAAATAATATCACTTAATTTTCAGCATCTATCACTGCAAATGACAAATAAAAGCTATGAATAAATGTGGTTATCCGCCTTCCATGTGCCACTGACACAAACTTTGGAATATTTTTGACTTAAATACAACTAACACTATGTCTTGCTTTTGTGTACTCGTGAGCGAATTTTCGCTCTTTTTTCTCTAAAAAATTCTTCATCTCTTGCTATTTTTATATGCGTATACACAAATACGCACAATTTAATCTCAATTTTATAGAATGACAATATTTTTTTTCTACGTCACTTAAATTGATATCTCTCAAAAATCATTTGCATATTGTGGGCAAGTTCAATGACTGTTTCTGAAAATGAACAATTCTTCTCACCTTATCTATCCATCGTCATCTTAGCTTCTAAATGTCATGCAATTATTAAAAACCTCATAAATTTCACATCAGTATCAAATATTATATTTATTTCTTCATTAAGTCAGCGATATTTTAAGAATTGGTCATGAATAATAAGTGGCACAAAAAGAGTATAGGAATGATTAAAGTATTTATACACTTCGAATTTAGTGTTTTATTTGAAAATATCCCATGAATCTGCTGACTTGTTTAAACTGGATATGGAGCAGATGGATAACCCTTTGATGGCATCATGTTTTGTTGTGGATATGGCTGCTGGGTGTGTGGCAACTGAGTATATGGAGGTGGATTATTAAAACCCATTTGTGGATACATTGGTGACTGTTGTTGATGATGTGGTGGAATCATTGGAACTTCATTTCCTTCATAAAGTCTATTTTCAATTCCTGGATCACCTTTTGGTCCCAAAAGTAATGTTCCACCTGATTGTTCCTTCATATCCATGATGATATTCTTCAAACTGTCTGACATGTAGAATGGTTTTGTCTGTCCATCATTTTCCTCAAGATCAATGCAGAATGAGATGAAAATTGTGTCGACAGTCATCTCGAAGACCATGATAAAGCAGTGAGCTATGAGGAAGGCCAGGATGCATCCAAGAATCAATGGAATATGGATAAAGTCTTCATATTCTTTTTCCTGTATTGAAAAATAAGAAGGTTAAAAAATTTGAGACTAGAAAATTTTAATTATTCTTCATACCCGACTTAATGCAGTATATCCAACACATCCAGCAATCAAAACAACCAATAACCTACAAACCATCAGCACAAGATCACCAAAACGGTTCAATGCAATCACGTCACAGATATTGTCCATAAGAAGTCTATAAGCACGTCTTCCAGAGTCACAGAAGGGTGTTCCTTCCTTAGCAATTATCACATAAGCATTACGAATTAAAAATGCCAAGAGTTGTTCAATGATATCAAAAAGACACATGCAGCATGTTGCAAGGAGCATAGCAACTAAGTTTCTTGAGTTTCTTGCTTGGCTCTGTAATGGAAAGATTGAACTTAACCTCAAAATTTTAATAACTTAACCTAAACATACCCTGAGACTTTCGATGATGCCCTTGATGATCTTTACAATTGTGATTAAAATGGCACCAAGGCAGACACTTCCAAGATGGAACTTGAATAAATGTGAAAATGATTTTTTGATCGGTTTTTCCAACTTTGTCTTGTCTCTGGTGAAGTACCAACGACAAATTGTTCCAGCAATGATGAAATTCTGACATCCGATGATGAATTGAGTAATAAAGATGAAAGATATCAAGTTACAGATATAGGCTGGTATTGACAGAGGTTCATCGTCACCGGCAAATGAAATTATGACAACGAAGGTACCGAAGATCAAGGAAGACACCAAAAGTGAGATGAAAGTCTGAAATTTTTGGAAAATTAGTGAGATTTTTATATTAAATTAAATTATTTCTCACCAAAATAGGTTCAAACATGATAGCTGGAACATCAATTAATGCCTTTGAAGCTTCTTTGAACAATTTAGCAACCAATGCGATTCTATTACGGAAACAGATCAAAAGGATAAATGAAATTAGTCCTGAAATACCAAATATTATTACTCCCTCAACAACATTATAAATGGCACAAAGGATAGTGATTGCGACGAGAAGGATAACAAATGAAATGTTGATGACCCAAATGACGTATATTGCAGCATGTCTGAAGAGAATCAGGAAGATATACGAGAAGACAAAGGCTACGAAACAAATGATGAGGATGTAGTACCAAGTAGCTTTGAGTGCACTTATCATATGAGTCACATCCACGTTATCAATACACACATTTGAGATTTCTACAGTTTCTTTAGGACATTCTTTAACGCATGTGAGTTCTGTGTTTCTAGACTGAAAGTCGTACTCATGACGACTATTTTCTTCAGAAACATATTTAGTCAATAGTTTTGGAAAGTCTCGCTTGTCTGAGCCCTAAAAAAAGATAAATTTAATAATAATTTGTGTCACAAAATGAAATATTTACACCGCAACTTGATGAGCCGGAGTAAAGATTGTTTTGGCCACAAATATTTCCACAACTATCCATATAGAGTTTTTCACCAGAATCGTTGTGGCTAGGAGTTTTGGATTTTGTTGATGCAACTATTCCACAATATGTCACCAAAATAACCTTGAATTAAATATTTAAAAATATATATTAATTTTTTTAATTTTTTCCAAAACTTTTATTTTTATAAATTGCTTAAATTTTTAAAATTGCTTAATTTTTTTTATTTTTTAAATTTTTTAAATTTCTTAAATTTATTAAATTTATTAAATTTATTAAATTTATTAAATTTCTTAAATTGCTTATATATTTTTTAAATTTCTTAAATTCTTTAATTTTCTTAAAGTTTTTAAAGTTTTTAAATTTTTTAAATTTCTTAAATTTTTAAAAATTTTTAAACTTCTTTAATTTTTAAAAAATTTTAAATTTCTTAAATTTTTAAAATTTTCTAAAAAAAATTTAAATTTCTAAAATTGGAAAATATATAACAAAAGTAAACTTACAGTCATTGCAATAAAGACGATTGCAAAAACCAATGCTGGAATGTTGGTGCATTTTCGCTCCGACGACGGTTTTATTTCGATTGACTGAAAATGGAATTTAAATTATATTATGCTCAACGAAGCTTAATATGGAGTTAGTCATACAATTTTAGAAAAATATTATTATTATTTATTTAAAGGAAAAAAGAAGGGTGAAATTGTGTTTACACAATACGTAGAAGCTAATCAAGCGTAAGTATTTAATTATTTCACATGAATAGTCGTAAACAAAATTAATTTTTATATCATTTGCAGCATTATCTATGTTCCTGTTTTGCATTTGATAACCTCGTATTTTTATTATATTCATTTATGATTCATAAATGATTCATAATGAAGAGAACCAATCTCCGAAATTGTGATTTTATTTTATATTTTTTAAGTGAATAAAATGGAATTTCCCATTTAAAAAGAAGATCGTTGATTTCCTAAAACTCATTACTTTCAGATAACAATCCTTCACAATTTACATTTTATATTGAAATTTGGCATAAAACATTCAAACTTTCTTGCAATATTTTCTTTGAACTGATGGTGAAATTTAATGTGAACAAAAGAAATAAAATATGCATTATTTGCAAAAACTGCGGTGTAAGATTTTTTTTAAATTTACTTTATTCTTAGAATGCATGAATAATCGATCTAAAATTTATATATTTATGGTGAAATTCGACGTTTTTATTGAATTTTTATTATTTTTTGGTAAAATCTCTCGTTTAAAATATTAAAATTGGTGCAAAAAAAGTTAATCTTTTAAATATGTCATGCTAATCTCTCTGTGTTGCGAAATTGCTATAAAAACTTACCATTTTTGCCAGCAAATATGACTTTTTTATATTTTAAAATCACCTTTTTTGAGATTATTTCTTAAAATTGTCCTCAAATTATATTTTTTAATATTTTTTATTACTAAATACTTCTAACTAAACAACCACAAAGTACTAAATATTTAAAGATCAACCATAATAACTCAAATAACTCAACTACTACGTGCTATCGAGACAAACTTCTGAATGATTATGACTTCAATTTGCGTATTCTTAGTGCTGAGAAAAATATTCTCTCTCATTTTTATGACCGGTTTGGAGAGAAATTGCATTCACTGCATGAGTGGAATCAAAACAACAATAACTGTATTATACAGAAGCGTAGCCAGGGGGTGGTTCTTAGGTGCCCGGCACCCCTCTTGAGGTCAAAATTCAACACAAATTTTTAATTTTTTTAAATCAAAAATTTATTTTTTTCTCAAAAATAGTGAATTTTAATCGCAAAAACAATCTTAACGTGTAAAGAAGTATAAAAATTTAACACAAATGTTGTAATACAGTGACTTTTTAAAAATTCCTAGCTACGCCTCTCACTGTATAAGAGTAATAAAATTGAGTATTGCATGCTTGCTATGGTGACCATCTGCTTGGATATTTATGGAGCAATTCTTGATTTTTAAAAATTGTCTATAACCCTAGGTAACCCCTAAGCCATACTACCCAGCAACCGACCCCTGGAAGAACTTTCCAGAGATTTTAATCCTTTATCTTTCTGACAAAATGTCTGGCCAACCTAAATTTAATTTACACAAGACCATGTGTGTGTTGTCAGTTAAAGAATATCTTTGAGTATTAGTGAGAAAAATGTACATTCAGTTCTTGTTACATGTTCAAGACTTCTTGAAAAGAGAAATATAAATATTTATTCTTTTAGATATTTTATCATTAAAAAGTCAAGTAAAGTGAACAATAAAAAATAACTTTTATATTTTTTTAATATTTCTGTGAATTAGAATATTGAACTGGTTGAGGCATCATAGGTTGTTGGGTGAGTGGTCCCATTTGTTGTTGAGGATATAACTGTTGTGGATAAAATTGCTGAGAATATCGTGGTGGACTATTTGAGTCATCATATTCTAACTTCGAATACATTGGTGGCGGCACCATTGGTATTCCACTTCCATCAACACCTCCTTCAATTCCTGGGTCTGTTTTTGGTCCGAAAGTCAAAGTTCCACCTGAATGTTCCTTCATTTCTATGATAATCTTCTTCAAACTGTCTGACATGTAGAATGGCTTTGTCCGTCCATCATTTTCCTCAAGATCAATGCAGAATGAGATGAAAATTGTATCGACTGTCATCTCAAAGACCTCCACAAAGCAGTGAGCTATAAGGAAGGCCAGGGTGCATCCGAGGATCATTGGAAGGACAATATAGTCTTGATATTTTATTCCCTAGATTAGGAAAAGAATATTAATAAATTATTATTCAAAATTTTTATTGTTCGGTACTCACATAATTTAGTGCAGAATATCCAACAAATCCAGCAATCAAAACAATCAACAATCTACAAACCATCAGCACAAGATCACCAAAATGATTCAATGCAATGACATCATTTATATTGTCCATTAGAAGTCTGTAAGCACGTTTTCCAGAGTCACAGAATGGTGTTCCTTCCTTAGCAACCACAACATATGCATTGCGGATTAAGAATGCCAAAAGTTTTTCAATTATATCAAAAAGGCACATACAGCATGTTGCAAGGAGCACGGCAACTAGATTTTTTGAATCCTTTGCTGAGTTCTTTAATTGAAAATTATTAAGGATGTAGGAATTGCATTGTAGAAATATTAAATTATGTACCTTCAGATATGTGATGATAGTCTTAATAATTTTTACAATTGTTATCAAAATGGCACCAAAGCAGACACTTCCGAGATGGAACTTGAATAAATGTGAAAATGACTTTTTGATCGGTTTTCTCAACTTTGTTTTGTCCCTTGTGAAGTACCAACGACAAATTGTTCCAGCAATGATGAAATTCTGACATCCGATGATGAATTGAGTGATGAATGTGAATGAGATTAAGTTACAGATGTGAGCTGGTGTTGACATAGGTTCATCGTCATCAGCAAACGATATTATGACAGCAAATGTTGCAAAGATCAAAAAAGACACCAAAAGTGAGATGAAAGTCTGAGAAATTTGGAAAATTAGCGCAATTTTCATATTAAATTAAATTATTTCTTACCAAAATCGGTTCAAACATGATAGCTGGTACATCAATCAATGCTTTCGATGCTTCTTTAAACAATTTAGCTACCAATGCGATTCTATTACGGAAATAGATCAAAAATCCAATAAAAATCAGTCCCGTAATACCAAACGTAATTGCACCCTCAAAAATTCCAGCAGCTGCAGACAGAATAGCAAGTACGAAGACCACAACCACAAATCCAATATTGATGACCCAAATGACGTATTTTGCGGCATGTCTGAAGAGAATCAGGACAACGTACGAAAAAACAAAGGCTACGGAGCACATGATGAGGATAAAAATCCATGTTAGTTTGAGGGCAATCACCAATTCTGACATATAGTCGTCTTTAATGCATTCATTTGAGATATCAATATATCCTGATGGGCATTCCTCAATGCATTGATAGTTCTCTGCAGGAAGGATATCATCATCATCTTCAGAATATTCGATGATTAATTTTGGAAAATTTCGCTTGTCAGGGTCCTAAAAATGAAATTTCAGAACATGGACGTCAAAATATTTAGAAAGAAATTCTTACACCACATTTTAATGAATTCGAAATGGTATTTTCCTCTCCACAAATATTTCCACAACTATCTGTGTGGTTGTCTCGATCATAAGAATCATCAAACATTGAATGATCTGTGTCACTTGGTACAACTAATCCGCAATATGCTACTAGAATGACCTAAAAAGTTAAATTCTCTTAAAACTTATAATTATTTTCAGTGGCGTAACAAGAAGAGAGGCGACCAAGGAGGGAAGGTCTTGGACCCAAACTCAAGCATATTTAATTCATGGCAGTGCAAATTTTGGATTTGGCCCCGGGCAACGAACACCCTTGCTACGTTACTGATTCTTTTTTAATTCAAATTTTAAACTTACCAACAATATTATATTTTTTTTAAATTTTTTTAATTTAAATTTTACTTTTTAAGTTTTAAAAATTCTTAAACTTTTCTTACATTTTTTTAATTTTATTTATAAGTTTTCATGTTTAATTTGGCAACAAAGCTTACCGTTAAGACAATGAACACAATCGCAATGACCAAAGCCGGGATATTTGTACATCTTCTCTCCGATGACGGTTTAATTTCGATGGACTGCAATAAGAATCAATTAGCAAGTTAAGTAGATTGAAAAAAAATTCAAAGTTAGGATCACAAAAACTAACAATTCAATACTTTATTCTAATATATATTTGATACTTGTGTCTACATTCTTAATGATCATTTTCAGTATGTTGAGATACAAAGAAGATCTAAATTTAAATTCAAGGTTACTACGTACATTTTTGAGTTATTGGCTGACATTTGATTCGAAACATTTACTTTTTTTTAAAGAAAGATATTTTTAAAAATTGAATCAAAACTTACCATTTTGTGATAAAAATAATAAAAACAGAGATTCAACTCAAAATTTTACAATTATTATTTTAAAAAAATTAATTTCATAAAAATGTATTTGCAAAAATTATAAAAAATAGCGACAAAAAGCTCTTGAAATCTAAAAATTCGCCATAATTACAGTAATTTCAATTGGTCACTATGTACCACCGAAACAAAGTTTAAAGTGATTTTGACACAACTAACACAAAATAAAATTTTTTAGCCGAAGAGCAATTCTTTTATATCTTTTCTCTCAAAATTCTCTCTGTTCTTAAAGCTGTTGTATGAGTAAATTTTGTATACTTGTGAGCAGAATGACGAACGAGAGAAAAAGAAAAAAAATTGTTTTCATCCACAGATCTTCATATGCAAACATATAGTAAATGTCAAGATTACAAGGTCATTTTCTCCCCAAATAAAACACTTTTTAAAAGCATATTATTTTAAAATTTAAAAAATTTATTCACTAAACAATAGTCTGCTCAACATACAACCTAACTTCGGCAGCATTCTTTGACAGCAACAATTCTCCTTCATTAAATTTCATAACAAGTGCCTCCATACTTTCTGACATATACGATTCTTTATTTTTAGAAATATTATCTTCAAGGTCAATGCATGTGCAAATAAAAAAGGCATCAACTGTCATCTCGAATACTAAAATTAGGCATCGAGTGATAAGAAAGGCCAAGATGCATCCAATTATCAGTGGCAATGTGAAAAAATCTCCGAATTCGTCTGCTTTCTGTATTGCAAAAAGGATTTTAAAAATATTGAAGTAATAAGTATTAAAAAATTTAAAATTTTAAAATTTAAAAAATATAAAATTTAGAAAACTTAAAAATATAAAATTTTAAAAAATATATAAATTTAAAAAATATATAAATTTAAAATTTTAAAAAAATATAAAATTTTGAAAACTTAAAAATTTAAACTTTTAAAAAATATATAAATTTAAAAATTTTAAAAATATAAAATTTAAATTTCTTAAAAAATATAAAATTTAATATTTTTAATATTTTTAAACATTTTAAAAATATAAAATTGAAATTTCTTAAAAAAATATAAAATTTAAAAATTTTAAAAGACATAAAATTTAAAAATTTTAAAAAATATAAAATTTAAAGGTTTTAGAAAATATAAAAAATTTAAAATTTTTAAAAGATATAAAATTTAAAATTTTAAAAAAATATAAAATTTAAATTTTTTAAAAAATATAAAATTTAAAATTTTAAAAAATATATAAATTTAAAAAAATATTAAATTTAAATTTTTTAAAAAATATAAAATTTTGAAAACTTAAAAATTTAAACTTTTAAAAAATATATAAATTTAAAAATTTTAAAAATATAAAATTTAATATTTTTAATATTTTTAAACATTTTAAAAATATAAAATTGAAATTTCTTAAAAAAAATATAAAATTTAAAAATTTTAAAAGACATAAAATTTAAATTTTTTAAAAAATATAAAATTTAAAGGTTTTAGAAAATATAAAAAAATTTAAAATTTTTAAAAGATATAAAATTTAAAAATTTTAAAATATATAAAATTTTAAAAAATACATACAAATTACATACAAATTTAAAAAATTTAAAAATATAAAATTTAAATTTTTTAAAAAAATATTAAATTTAAAATTTTAAAAAAATATAAAATTTTGAAAACTTAAAAATTTAAACTTTTAAAAAATATATAAATTTAAAAATTTTAAAAGACATAAGATTTAAATTTTTTAAAAAATTTAAAATTTAAAAATTTTAAAAATATAAAATTTAAATTTCTTAAAAAATATGAAATTTAAATTTTTTAAAAAATACAAAATTTTAAAATATATACAAATTTATAAATTTTAAAAATATAAAATTTAAATTTCTTAAAAAATATAAAATTTAAAAATCTTAAAGAATATAATGTTTAAAAATTTTAAAAATATATAATTTAAATTTCTTAAAAAATTTAAAAAATTCTAAAAAAAATTAAAAAATGCAGAACAAATTACCTCACTGAGTACCAAATATCCTACACATCCAGCAATATAAGTAGTCAACATCTTACAGGAAAACAGTGAAACATCACCCAATGAGTTTAGTGTAAAAACCTTCTTAATATTGTTTTTAAGTAATTTGAAAGCTCTTGTTCCTGAATCAGCGAATGGTGTTCCTTCTTTTGCCACTATGACATAGGCATTGCTGCAGAGATATATGAACACCTTTTCTAGTAGACCATCAAGAAGATTTTCTGCATTAATAAGTACAAGTCCACCTCTGACAATTTTTGCTGTCCTCTAAAATTGAAAATTTTTGTTTAAAATATATTTTTATAAACATTGAGCCTACCCTAAAAAGCTTGATAATTGTTATCAAAAAAGCTCCAACACAGACACTTCCCAAATGAAACCTAAACAAGTCCGCAAATGACTTTTTGAATGGTGATTCCAAATTCACTTTACTTCGAGTGAAGAACCATCTGCAGACCACGCCAGCTATGACGAAATTTTGGCACCCCATTATAAATTGAATGATGAAGAGGTATGAAATTGTATTAAACCAATAAGTCGTCTGACTTAGAGGATTGTCTTCATCAACTTGTCCAATTATTTTCAGGAAGACAATGTAGATTGAAGATACTACGGTCAGTGAGGTAAGGGTCTGAAAGGAATAATGATTTTTTTACAGTTAAATTGTTTTTTTTTGATCTAGTCTTGGTCTAGGTCTAGTCTTGGTCTAGTCTTGATCTAGTCTTGGTCTAGTTCTCTGTCTGAAACCAATTATCCAGTTAGCTTACCATTATCGGCACGCAACTCAAAAGTGGAACTTCAATCAGAACTTTCGAAGATTTCTCAAAAAGGCAAGCCACAAGTCCGATTTTGTCGCGAACGTAAACCAAATAAATAGTCAATCCAATGCCAATAATCAAGAATGGAGTAGCATATCCATAAAATCCAGGTACAGCATAAAATACAAAACTTGCAAAGCACATAAATATGAATCCTATATTGGTTAATAAAATAGCGCATTTTGCAGCATAACGGAAGAAAACTAGGAAGAGAAAGGAAGCGACAGTGGCAATAATGCACATTATCATGATGCAGTACCAGGAAGCTTTTATGATTCGCATTGCTCGAGTAAAATCCGACTCGATGCCCTCAATGCAAATATTGGAAATATCATCATATCCAACTGGACACTGTTTGACGCATTGAGAAGAGTAAATTTTTTCAGAATTTTCTTCGTCATTAGTGTCATTTTTAAAGATGAGTAGCTTTGGGAACTGAAGCTTATTGGAGTCCTAAATAAAAGTTGAATAAAATTATTAAAATTTTTAACATAAAATCTGAAATAAGACATACCCCACAACTTGGTAAATTATCAGTATTATTTTCACCACAAATATTCCCGCAGTCATCCATCAGCACTCCTCGTTGTTGAATGGCACTCACATCTTCCTGGTCTATTGACTTTGAATTCCTAACTGACACAAATCCACATAGTATGACTAGAATCAGCTGATTTTCAGAAAAAAATGAAAAAACTTCACAAATATTATAAAATTCTATAGTTAAAAGCTCACCGTTAAGCCGAGTAAAACGGCAGCTGCATTTAATGCACCAATATTTGTTAATTTTCTCTCGGATGATGGCACAATCTCTTTTGACTGTAGTGTAGAAATATAAGAAAATGAAACAGAGGCGTAGCTAGGGTGTCAAAGGGGTCTGGACCCTCTCCACCTTGAGATTGAAAGGAGTTCTCGACTCAAATCGAGGACCCTCGGTATATTATGAATCAATTTTAATTTAAAAAGTTGAAAATATTAAAATTTTCATGCGCGGTCAACGCAATAAAAGCCGGTTTGTTAGTTGAATCAAACAAGTTGCTAGTCTTGTTTATGATAATAATTATCATGCAAATGTCCACATATTATGATGTAAAAGGTTTAAAAATACACTAAGCATGCGCAATAGTGCCTTGATTCATTTAATAATATTGTGAAATTTTATTTAAAATTTCATATAACATTTTGATTTTTCAAGATTACTTTTGTTTGGATTACTTACCATTTTTGTTGACAATTTCTTAAATATTTTGTTAATATATAATTAAAATTTGAATTAATTTCCTTTAACTTTCATATCCATAACTAAGTATTACTAATTTAAATGCACAAAAATGATACAAAACAATAATATTTTCTACACTAAAAATACTTGCTTCTCTTTTCTGTCAAAAATGATATTAATCTAAAAAAATCTACAAGACCAGCTTTAGGCTCTCGATTCTCATGTAAATTAATCTCGAATCTTCAGATTTTTCTCAATTTTTGACTATCATCTGTGAATGTTATTCAGTAAAACACGTGATTTTTATATTTTTTGAGCAATCTTTTGTTATTTTTTTCTCAGAGATTGTGATGAGTTCATTGATGAAAGAAGTTCGTTGAAGACAGCTAATTGGGGATTTTTTTTGTAATGATTACTCATAGAAAAGGTAGAAACGAAAAAGATTTTGTTTATTTCTGAGGTCGTTGTGCGATGTAAAATGTGTGTTATAGTTAAAGTGACGTAGCAAGAGCTCTTGTCTCTCGGGCTCCTTTTTACTTGGCATCTAGGCTTCTTTCCTCAAACCGTGGGTTGAATAACCATTAAGAGTTACTTTTGAAGACATCAATTTTAAATTCATTTTTTAAATTTTTTATATTTTTTCTTGACTTTTTCAAAGTTTCACTAAATTTATTTCCATGGCTAAAAGTTAAAAATTGCCAAATTTTCACCCATTTTGACGAAATTAATAGAATTTAATAGAATTATTCACAAGATTGTTAACATCCATCGACTATCAAAAATTACTTGCGAATGCACTTTATCCATAAAAATATCTTTAACATTTCTCTTCTCAAACAAAACATTTTATCTCAATTTTCTCACAAAATTGACATTATTTATTCTCAAAAAAATATTTTTAAATAACATTCATGCCGGTTTCATTCATAATAGCCACGTGATTTTCAAATATTTTTGTTTATTTTGAAATGTGAGAGAATTTCGTGAGAGTTGCTCACTCGCGAAGAAATTCTCATAATGAACTTAAAAATTCGAGAAAATGTTGACATTTGAGGATGTAATTTGAAATGTGTGACCAAATGTTGATAAGCAGAGCTGTGAATAAACAAAAATATACAACAAAATTTGCCGGTACCTTAAAAATTGTTTATTTTAAAATATTCAGAACTACAGTATTTCCTCGTCAAGTATGACATTTTATATAATTTGTATTAAAATTTTAAATTCATAGCTGACAAAAATGACTAGACTGGATCTACGAAGCACATATGATTCTTGAGTAAATTAAAAAAAGCCCTGAATTTTAAATTCTTTAATTTAAGTTTTCTAAAAAATTATTTTTATAATTCCCAAAAATTTTATCCCTGAGTATACAACATCTTTAGTACTTCTGTGGATATGGTTGATCAGAATATGGTGCTGGATATCCTTGTGGAGGCATCATTGGTTGATCTGAGTAAGGCATTCCTGGCTGAGGTGGATAAGGCATATTAGGTTGTTGAGAATATGGACTGATTGGCTGTTGAGGATATGGACTGATTGGTTGTTGAGGATATGGCTGCTGTGGATACTGAACTGGAATATTTGGATCACCATATCCTAGATTCGGATAAAGTGGCTGCTGTGGTGGCAACATTGGGATTCCACTTCCATCAGTTAGACCAGTTTCAATTCCCTCATCATTCTTAGGTCCAAAAGTCAAGGTTCCGCCTGAATGTTCCTTCATTTCCATGATTATCTTCTTCAAACTCTCAGACATGTAGAATGGCTTTGTGTCTCCATCATTTTCCTCAAGATCAATGCAAAATGAGATGAAAATTGTATCGACTGTCATCTCAAAGACCTCCACGAAGCAGTGAGCTATGAGGAAAGCCAAGACACATCCGATGATCAATGGGACTGCTATGTAGTCTCCGTAAGCGCTTGCATTCTGAAATAGATAAAAAAATGTTTAAAAAATTGAAGAATTTAAATAAAAAAATGTCTTCAAACCTGTTTAAGGACTGCATATCCAACAAATCCAGCAATCAGCACAACAATCAACCGACAAACAAACAACACAAGATCTCCGAAGTGATTCAATGCAATCACGTCCATAATATTGTCAGCAAGCAACTTAATAGCTTTCTTTCCAGAGTCACAGAATGGCGTGCCTTCCTTAGCAACTATGATGTAGGAATTGCGGACCAGGAAGGATAGTAGATCCTCGAGTAGTTCAACAAGACATAACAGAAGAGTCGCAATGAAGACAACGACTGCATTTTTATTTTCTCTTGCTGAGTTCTATAATTAAAAATGTGAAATTTAAAATTTTGGTAAAAAAAATCAAGTTACTCACCTTAATGGCAGTAAACAGCATCTTGATCAACTTCACAAGAGTAATCAGAATAGCCCCAAAGCAGACACTTCCGAGATGGAATTTTAATAAATGTGAAAATGACTTTTTAATCGGCTTTTGTAATTTTGTCTTGTCTCTGGTGAAATACCAACGACAAATTGTACCGGCAATGATGAAATTCTGACAACCGATGATAAACTGAGTGATAAATATGAAGGATATCAAGTTGAAATAGTGAGCAGCTATTGCTAGAGGTTCATCTTCACCGGCGAGTGCAACTATTACAGCAAATGTTGCAAATATCAAGAAGGACACCAAAAGTGAGATGAAAGTCTGAAATTTTTGGAAAATTAGCGCATTTTTCTAATCAAATTAAATTGTTTCTTACTAAAATTGGTTCAAACATGACAGCCGGAACATCAATCAATGCCTTTGAAGCTTCCTTAAACAATTTTGCAACCAATGCTATTCTTTTACGGAAAAATATCAAAAATCCAATCAAAATCAGTCCTATGATGCCAAAAGTGATTACACCCTCAATAATTCCAGCAATGGCGGACAGGATAGCAAGAGCAAAGACCAAAACCACAAATCCAATATTGATGACCCAAATGACGTATTTTGCGGCATGTCTGAAGAGAATCAGGAAGATGTAGGAGAAGACAAAAGCCACAATGCAGATGATAAGGATGTAGTACCAAGTAGCTTTGAGGGTGGCCACAGCTTGTTCAACATCATTGCTGAACTCCATTCTAGCTTCTGTTTCACCAAATTTATAGCAAACATTTTCAATTTCTTCATGATCGTCAGGACATTTCTGAACACATTGGTTGTGGGTGTTTTCGATACTGTGTGCGTAGTCATCGTGGATGACGAGTAATTTTGGGAACTGGCGCTTGTCGCGATCCTAAAAAATGACTTAGTGAATTAAAAATATATATTATTTTAGAGGGAATTTAAAGGCATACACCGCAATTGGATGAGGAATTCATGTTATATTGTCCACAAATATTTCCACAACCATCTTTAAGTTCAAATAATTTAACTTTAAATGACGCAACAATTCCACAGTATGTGACTAGAATGACCTGAAACGTAGATTTTTTTAATAAATTCTCATAAAAAGTTAAGATTAAATTCTAAATTTTACTACAAAGACTCACCGTAATGACAATGAAGACAATGGCAAAGACCAATGCTGGCACATTTGTGCATCTTCTTTCTGACGATGGCTTGATTTCAGCGGACTGTAAAATAAATATTTGCGTTAAAACTATTTCCACACCCAAAATGTTGCGGATAAAATTTATCATCAAAAACAAAACTTAATGTTAGAACCGAAAAAATTTGCGTGACCAGTGTAAATATAATAAACAGAAAATCGCTTTCTCCAAATTATTGTTGTTTTCCGTCTGCTGTTCGTTGAGTTTTGATGAACATTTTCATTATGTACAATGTAAATGAAATCGATCTAAAAATATGTTCAAGGTTATTACACTTTTTTGTAGTATATAAGTAGAATTAATAGGCTGGAGTCAGTGCTGTAATCCAGTGGCGTATCCACGGGGGTGATTTGAGTATTAAAACACCCCCATCAAAAAATTTCAAGCTACTTCCCTGGGGTCGTTCACTTATTACGTTCGCTTTTTAGGGGGGAGGGGAGTCTGAGATTTTGTAACCGGTCAAACAAAGAAAAAAAATTTTCTTGGAAAATTTGTAACAAGGGGGGGAAGGGGGTCTAAAATTTCGTTTTTTGTGTAACGTAATAAGTGAACGACCCCCCTGCTATTATCTGAAGATTATTGTAGGATGGACAATTATTTGAAATAAAATTTATTTAATTCTAAATATAAATAAATTAAATTTTTTACACTAAATGCCACCATGTCCCTGCCCTGAATCCACTCCTTATAACTATCGGGTTGAACTTATTTGACCTGAGCTCTAATGTCCAAATTAATAATTCTTGTCATAACTTTTTACTTTTTATGATGATTTTTTTTTAGTTAGGGGTCGTTCGCAAATTACGTCACGCAAAAAAAACGACTTTTGCGACCCCCCCCTCCCTCCCCCCTTGTCACAAAGTTTCCAAAGAAAGAAAAATTTTGAGTTTGGACTGTCACAAATTCTCCTAACTCCCCTCCCCCCCCTAAGGCGTGACGTAATTTGCGAATGACCCCGTAATTAATTTTATTTTGTTAAACTTACCATTTTCTGAATTTATATAAAGCTCAAAATGATTATTTTGAACTTTTTTTTTGTGTGAAAATGATTTTTTGGAATTTTATTGCTTTTAACAATTTTTTAAAAACAAAAAATAGGAACTTTAGAAATACCTTTTAATTTTTTATAATTTAAGCTTAAAAAAGTCAAATCCTAATCCATAATTTTAGTAAAGATTTGACTTCTGTGTGCTTTCAATAGGAAATGCTCAACATATTTTTTTTTAAAAATGTTTTTAGGTTTTTACTCTCTTTTGTTTTTTGTTCTCACTTTTTCTCTTTTTAGTTAATTTTCTCTCTCGAGTGGATGGAGCATACAATATATGCATTGAGAATAACAAGATCGGAATTTCCTAATGTTGAATTATTAATAAATACAGTTGAAGTATTAAAGAAAAACTTTTTATTTTGTTGAATTTAAAAATTCAAAAGTTGTCAAAATTGACTAGTTTTGGAGTTATTTTACTCTAATATCAAAAAGATTCCCTGAGTTAAAATATTCGGAAGCATTCCAGATCTTTTAAGGATCTTTCAAAAACTCAAGGTTATTACGCATTTTTTCAAGTAAATAGGTGGATTTTATAGGTCAGAAATGATGAAAAAAAATTTAAAGTCAATTTTGATTAAATTTGAATTTTTTTCGAATTTTAATTCAAATATATTTTATTTTTTGGAAAACAAACTTACCATTTTTAAAAATTACACAGGATTTTAAAGCTTAAATTTGGTTTTATGGATTGAAATTATTTTATTAACTTAACTTTATTTTTTTTGTATATTAAAAATTTTTTAATTTTTAATTTTTCTAAACTTCTTTCTATTTTCAAAAATGTTTTAATAAAACTTCACATATTTTGATTTTATTTTCAAAATTAAGCACAAAAAATGTCAAATCCAATCCATAATTTTCCTCAAGCTTTTGCTTCCATGTGTTTCCAATGGTAACTGTCTCAACATATTTTTGAAATATATTTTCAAATTTTTTTTTACTCTCTGAAAAATTTTTACTCTCTATTTTCATATTGTTTTAGTTTTCATACTGAATTAATTAATAGTGAAGAGAATGTTGAACCTAAATTGAAACTATGTAAATAAATGAGACATTAGCAAGGTACGTTAATAAAATTTATTTATTTACTGTTATATTCTGATTTACAATTCAAAAAATATACATTAATATTTGACAAATTATTTTTAAATATTCGATTGCTACAGTTTAAAAGGCATCTATCTGAAGAGTTGCAAGTAAAATATATCAAATGCGTAATGTTTTTTTAGCTAAGGTTGCCATCTGCTCGATCCTTCCTTTGATTTTTTTATTACTAAGCAACCCTGTAAAATTTGCAATGAAAAATGGAGCCACTCATAAGTTAGGTCAAACAAAAAACATCTTTTTAGTTTTTATGGTAATGATTCACTAGCTAAGGGGTCATTCACTTATGACGTCCATGATTTAGGGGGGAGGGGGGTCTGAGATTTTGTGACACTTTATATTACAGAAATTTTTTTGAATTTAAAATTTGTGACAAGGGGAGGACAAGGGAGGGGTCTAAAAATCCCATTTTTTGATGGACGTCATAAGTGAATGACCCCTAAGTCATTTTTTTTATGGATGGGAAATTTCAAGTGGGTTTTGGGATTGTTTACTTAAAAACCCCTAGAAAATTGAAAAAAATTCCCAAAAAGGGGTGTTTGACCCTTGAAACTCCTCCCTGAATACGCCCCTGCCTAAGTCCTTAAGGCTTAATGAGCAGATTCCTACTTTTTCAATGACCGTCACTTACGAATGACTCCCATGGCAAAAGTGTTATTTTTTGGTAATTCTTGGACTTGAATAAGTACTCAACAGTTTGAAATACTAAATATTTTAAGGTTTATGTTCGGGATCAGGTTCTGATTCTGAGATAAGTGAACATTCACTTGGGTCTGGTTAAATAAGACCCCATTGTCAATATTTTAATGAAATTGAAGCATTTAGATAATAAAGTTTGAAATTTATAGCTAAAAAAGCTTTCATAGTTGAATTATTGGCATTTTTAATGATTGATTGGATTGTGTAAACACATAGAATATTTTATAAAAGTGCGAAGTTTCTGTTATCCCTGACTGTTAATGTAATAATTTGAGTTTTAAATAATTTTATTCTATATTTTAGGAGTTGATTTACCTAAAGTACACTTAAGATATAGTCATGCAGAACCACTAGATAGTTATTGTTCATCCTCTTTGGCATACCTTGGATATGACACAACTTGGTGTACCCAAAGTTAATTTAACCAACCCACTCATCTATACGGAATATTAAGGCTCATTTAAGGAATACAAAATTATTTTCAAAAATAATAATTTTAATCAAAATTTAAATAAATTTAGGACTTTTTTTTCTTAACAACTTTTGATGTCTAGATCTGATTGTTAACATGATCGTTCTCAAAATAATAATAACAATGACTAATGTTCATTTAATTCACGAAATTATCCAGATCGTTTCTTAATAAATACAAAAGCAACGATGAGGGCAACAATGAGGAGGCCAGCAACAACACCGACGATCCACCAGGTGTAGTCAAGTTTCTCGTTAATCTTATCATCTGGTTTTGGTGTAGTCTTATCGTCTATTTTTGATGCTTCCAATTCTTTCTCAAATTTGACTGGATCCTTGACACAAATGTTTGTTTCTTTATACATTTTGTAACTTGCTAGACATGCAGCTACACACTCGTATAATTTTTCATCTCCATATTCGGTTTTTTCATCATTGATATCACTTTCGTCACGAACTAGAAGGATTTTGTCGGTTCTCTTATCAGGGTCCTAAAAAATAAGTGAAAATTTTAATAAATTTTGATTTTTATTTCTTTGGAATTTTTCTTACACCGCAACCATTATCTGTAATGCCTGTGCTAATTTTTCCACAGGAATTACCACATTCGTCCTTTGGGTTTGACAGAATGTCTTTTGGATGCTCTCTGTTAGCTGAGGCAAGTCCACAGTACGATAAATACACAATCTTTAAGAGAAAAAAATTAAAAATTATGTAAAAAGCTATAAGAAATTTTTTACGAAGAGTTTACTTACGGATATGAGTAAGAATAAGTTTGATGAATTCATGTTGGCTTTCTGTTAATTAAATTAGAAAGAAAAAAATGTGCGTCATTAATTATTTATCTTAAATTGACACCTGTATGATTTGTTTATGTGTAGAATATTAGAATTTTTGGAGCTAGTTCTTAAGGATAACCTTGGTTATCTGGTGTACCACGGCATACCCACATGGCCTAAAGATGTTCAGGTGTTATATGATTTTTTTCTAGGATTCATGCCGTGGTACAAAAAAAAAGCTGGCCACTACTGTCTTAGTGTATCTTATATCCTAAAAACTATTTAATTTTAGATAAATCCTAAATTTAGATAAAGCCCAAGAATAAAATGAAAATAACAAGAATAAAATAAAATTCTAGTTATTATTCTAAAAAAGCATCTTAAAAACTCAATACCCATGGGTCATTTACAAATGACGTCCAACTTTCAGGAAGTGAGGGGGTGTCTGACACTGTGTGACACTTCCATAGAAAATAAAAAAATTTGAATGAACGTTTTGTCACAGAGGGGAGGGGAGGGGGTTGCCCAATGGCAATCCTTAAATTCATAAATTTCCTTAAATTCCGCAGATAAACTTGATACTTATCCCAATAAAAACGAATAAAATTTAAATTCAATGCCTACTAAACACATAAAATTTTGTTATCACATTTGTATTATAGGAAATTATCACATTTCACATGAAATGTTTACTCTGATCGTTTCATATTCGCAATGAGTCTGGCTTTGAGTTCATTATCATGTTACTGATTGATTTTTGTATGAGGCTGTTTGAGCTATATGACTCAATTATGGGAAATTCCAGAATTTAATGAATGTGTGTTTTGATTGTCATTGAGACATTATTAGAACAATTTTTTCATTCTTACTTCTCTCTCTTCCTTTTTCTAGTTAATTTTTCTAGCATTAAGTTTTGAATTTGTAAATTTGAATTGTAAATTGTATTACTTTAATTTTCGGTCAGGTTTGGCCTAATAAAGTTAATAATAATAATAATAATAATAATTAAAATATAAAAATTCTTTTGAGGTACCTCCCCCCTCTTTTGAGGAAACTTAAGTTCTTTTTGATAGAATTTTTTGAGAATATGTCACAAAAATAAAGATGGAGATAATCAGGGGCATAGTAAGTACGTACCCATCCGTTGAGATTGTAATTTGTATAGAGAACAAATTTAAAATTAATGACAAAGTTCAGGACTTCTTTCAAGAGGATGGATCCGCATCAAAAGGTCATTCCTTGTTCAAGAAAAATTTGACCACTTTTTAAA
This sequence comes from Chironomus tentans, assembly GCA_963573255.1. NCBI lineage: Eukaryota > Metazoa > Arthropoda > Insecta > Diptera > Chironomidae > Chironomus > Chironomus tentans. Next base: position 2,674,125 of record OY754305.1, read on the forward strand.
AAATTCGACCTTACACCTAGTTTTCCATAATATTGCTCATAAAAAGTGAATTTTTGATAAAATATTATCGATGATTTTTTGAGACTTATTTGTCATATCAATTTGGAGTAATTGGAGGAAAAACCGAATCAGAAGTGACTAAATTCGTAAAATTTCATCAAATTTATGTGTAATTGTGGTTAAAATTAAACCAATTAATGTTATTTTTTAGATTATTTTGACCGAATTTGAATATAAGTATATAAGTAAAATTTGAAATTTTTTTTGGAGTTTTATGAATCATTTAATCCAATTTTTGTTCACTATTGTCGATCTTTGTTTAATTTTTGTAGGCTTCAGCAGAAAACTATTATCAATTTTCTATACTTTTGTATTACATTTTATAATTTTATAATTTTAATTACTACTTCATACCCACCCAATTACGCGACACTATTTAACATTTCCAACAACGCACCATAGCACATATTAAGATATGAAAAACACATTCGACTACTTTGTTGCTGTCTATTTTAAACGACAAATAGTCAAATGTTTCTGTGGTTGTGCAATTAAGTACGAAGAAAACAATATTGATTAGAGAAAAAAATATTCTGGGAAATATGGCGGTTTTTGGTTTATTAAAATTTTTTAATACTTTTTATAATATCTTTAACAACTGTCAACTCAAGGTTCACAAATTTTTAATTAAATCTTAAATTTTTATGGTTTTTCAGCAAAAACTCACCAAAATATTTTTTTTTTAAATTTTCACTTTTTAATTTATTTCAACTTTGGATCAATTTTAATCCAAATTTCGTCAACAATTTATCACTTTTGATTTCAATGTTGTTGAATTTGTCAAATTCAACACTTGTAATAATGATTTAAATGCTAAAATTAATTAAATAATATAATTGACGTCTTGTTGACGCGAGAATTTGTAAATCTATGAATAATTTTACACAAATACATGCTCCGATTCCTCTCAATGCTCTCTTTATCCACGCCTTTGTATTACACATGATTTAAAGTTGTTTTAGTGTAAAAATATGTCATATTCTTATTTGTATGCATGACATAATTCTTTTCGGCTTTATAAAAATTATGTTTTTTCTCTCAATTTTTTAAATTCCTCTCCTGAGAGATTTTTATAGAGATCTCTACAAAAAATGATCAATTTACATGTAAAATTCTTATAATTTGAATTCAAAAATTATTTAGTTTTTCTAAAAATAATAATTCAAATAAGTAAAATTTTAAAAATATATAATTTGAAAAAAATAACTCAAACCGAGCTTAGTTTTTTTTAAAAGAAATACTTTTGTAAGGTTTTTTAAGATTTGAATTTTGTTTGTTCAGTATTTCGAGGTTATCGATCGATTGACTGTGGTCAGTCTGTTTGTTCGTCTGAGCAGTCGTTTTAATGAAGTCAATATTTAATAGAATTATTTTGGCAGTCTTCTCACCCATCAAGCTTTATTTTTGATTAATAATTTTGAATACAGAGAACTAAACATTTGCAAAAGCTTACAGAATAAGTATAATATTAAAATATTCGACTTTAAATTTTTATGACCAAATGGTCAAAGTTTAGAAAAGTTATTTAGATCTTTTGGTATGCAAAATAGGACTTAATGTGATTTTTATCATCAAATTTAATTTTTTTAATATCATTTTACACAGAATCGTTTTTAGTAAGTCCAACTTCCGATGCTCGAACTTCTGGACTATCCAATCGAGTTTTTCCAGAATTTTTCTTCTTAAGGTAAGCAAATCCACCTCCAACAGCAGCAACAACAACACCACAAATGCTTAAAATTATCACCCATATGTTGCTGGATTCAGAATCACTGCCACTGCCACTACTGCTACCTTTACACCTTTCCTCAAATTGTTCAAATTCAACAATGTTCTTGACACAAAATTGTGATGATTTGTAAACATGATATTCTGCTGGACATGATTCAACACATTCATAGTATTTTGGTTCATCATAATCAGTTTTTTCATTATTGTTAACACTTTCGTCATGAACTTGAAGGATTGGGTTGGTTCTCTTGTCAGGATCCTAAAAATATTGATTTTTTCTTGTAAATTTTCATATTTAAAAAATTATTATTTCAAGTCAATTGTGAAAATGTGAATTTTTAATGGGAAAAAAGCGAATTTTTCTTACACCACAAGTGTTTCCACTAGTTTTTGTGTTGATTTGTCCACAAATATTTCCACAGTCGTCCTTCTTTTGTTTCAAAATTTCGCAATCATGTTCTCGCGCTGAACTTAATCCAAACGAGGCAATAATCTAAAAAAAATTTTTTAAAAAATTAAAAATCTAGAAAAAAATTCAAAAACAGAATGGTCCAGGATTCTCATAAAATTTTGAAAGCCATCCTGCATTTTGGTCATCTTGTGGCAGTGGCGTAGCCAGAAATTTTTCGAGGGGGGGATTTGCAAATTTTTTGTATGGAAAATTTTAGGGGGGATTTTCAGGTTTTTTCTCACAAATCCTAGCAAATTGAAGAATTTTTGGGTGAAAGGGGGGGGACAAATCCCCCAATCCTGGCTACGCGCCTGTCTTGTGGATCAAATCATCAAGGACATTGTCCACGTACAAATACGTTTCAAATTTCCATAATCATTCATATATCATATACAAGTAAAAATATTGAATAATTTAATAGAAATACTTACAGTTATGAGTAAAAATACGTTTGATGAATTTATGCTGCATTTCTGTTGATTAAATTAAATTTGATGAAATGAGTCATAAGTAATAAGGGGATAAGAAATGTCATATACAGGAGCCCCTATTATTGTATCATACTTAGAATTCAAGGGTAAGTAAAATTATTTTTTGAGAAATATCCCAAGAATACCCTAGGTTACACCCAAGGGCGAGAAACCAGCCACAGGTAATCTACGCCAAGGAGGTAGGGTTTATCCTAGGGTAGGGTAAGTGGGGTTACTCAAGGGTATCCCCAGGGGGAAGACTACTTGGTGGAAAATTTTTCCGCCATGTCTGGCGGAAAATTTTCAGAAAGCACTAAGAATCAAATTTTTGGTGCTAACATGTATAAAACCTTAATACAAGAACTACTGACCCTTTTTCCGCCAGAAAATATGTACAAATTTGGATTTATAGCTCAAAAAGTGCGTGGCGGAAAAAAATTTTTTGGCGGAAAATGATTTTTTCCACCAAGTAGTCTTCCTCCTGGGTATCCCATTCTACCCTAGGGTACCCTTATTATGCCTTTAGGGTATTTCCACCCACTCTACCCTAGAGTACCCAGGGTGGAGGGTATGTAGGGTTCAATTTGTCCTCTATTTTCATAAATTGTCCTCTATTTTTGTTAAAATGTCCTCTATTTCCAAAATTTTGTTGCTTTACACTAGATAAGATGGACTTAAGTGCCGAACCAAAAAAAACGTCGACACAAAAATTGTACTCAAAAAGTGAAAATTGGGATAGAACTTTGGAAATTGGGATATTTTCAGATGTTTTATTTAAAAAAAATTGTAGAGATTCTTAACATTTTTAGTTAATTAATGACGTATGTTGACATATATAGGAATTTATTATGTACATTTACACAGGCACGGATGCTATAAATTGTTCAAGGTCATGCGTGGTTTGCGAATTTCTCAGAAAAAAAGATTCTTTTTGGGTTGTTTTTATTTTGATAATTTTTTTGTGTTTTTAAATGAAGTTTCGCTTAGATTTTATTTTTTGATTTTTTTTTCGAATTTATTATTGATGCTAAATTGCTTTTCAGACACTTAAACTCACCATTTTTATATTTTTATATGTATATAAATTACTTTTAATTTTTTTGGTACTTTTTGAACAGTTTTTTAAAAAAATCCTGAACTTTTCCTCTTACTTGTGATATCTAATTGTTTAAATGTATAATAATTAAATATTAAAAGCTGATTTAATCTTAAAAATGAATATAACTATTGGTTATACGCCTCAAAATGCCGACTATGTGAAGACAAATGACTCATTTCTCATGACTCACTAACATTTGCAAATGTGCAGCTCTCAAAAAATTATGAAAAATCCTCTCCGTTGCTCTCATTTTGGTTCTCACTTGTTGTTACTGTTTAGGGTGATTTTCTGCTGCATGAATAGTAAAATGATAATAATACAGTATGTGAGCAAAATAATGTGTACTTTTTTAAAAATCAATTATTTGGACTTGGTGGCTGAAGCTTAATAGATATCCAATAACCATAAAGGCAAGAAATGCTCCAATTTTGATTCCCTATCCAATTATATACAATGTTGGACATAACTTCCACGCTGAATGTAGTTATGCCTTATTTTCGATTTTATGTCTTTCCCAATATATAGAAAAAATCACATTTTTTGACATTTTTAACTGTATTTCAGCAATCCTTTGTCCGATCAGTGTGAAACTTTCACAGAATATTCCTCTTATATTGTTGATGAACTGACAAGAATTTTAGATTTTTTGAATGCACTGTTATTAAACTTCCGCACCATTAAGTTGTGCTTCATATAAAAAAGTTTATCACTAAAAATTTAGTTAATTCCAAAGGTTGCTAATGCTTCTTATATCATTTCTAAAAGCATTTTAATTTAGCTTTCATTTGGTATATGATTCATTACTTGAACATCAACGAGTAAAGAGAAATCTATCAAAAAATCCAAGATGGCGGAAAAATTTTCATTGAAATTTTAGAAATTCATTGATTTTTCCGAATATTTACTCAAGAACTGTTGATGTTTTTCTATATTTGTAATCTTCAGATTGTTTGCAAGAAACTTTACATACATTATGTAGTTCTACTGTTAATGTAAACTCAACTTTTTCGAGTGCTAATATCATAAAAATTCAAAATCGAAAAATTTTGTATGAGCAAAAATAGAAATTTTCATTTAGAGCTGCCTAAGGCTTATAGATGCTTGCAATTTGTGTTTTGTTTATATTTATTGCAAAATAAACTCATTTTGCATCGTATTCTAATGCAGTTCATGAAAAAACTTTAATTTAATTTTTGCTCATACAAAATTTTTCGATTTTGAATTTTTATGATATTAGCACTCGAAAAAGTTGAGTTTACATTAACAGTAGAACTACATAATGTATGTAAAGTTTCTTGCAAACAATCTGAAGATTACAAATATAGAAAAATATCAACAGTTCTTGAGTAAATATTCGGAAAAATCAATGAATTTCTAAAATTTCAATGAAAATTTTTCCGCCATCTTGGATTTTTTGATAGATTTCTCTTTACTCGTTGATGTTCAAGTAATGAATCATATACCAAATGAAAGCTAAATTAAAATGCTTTTAGAAATGATATAAGAAACATTAGAAACCTTTGGAGTTAACTTAATTTTTAGTGATAAACTTTTCTATATGAAGCACAACTTAATGGTGCGGAAGTTTAATAACAGTGCATTCAAAAAATCTAAAATTCTTGTCAGTTCATCAACAATATAAGAGGAATATTCTGTGAAAGTTTCACATCGATCGGACAAAGGATTGCTGAAATACAGTTAAAAATGTCAAAAAATGTGATTTTTTCTATATATTGGGAAAGACATAAAGTTGAAAAATGAACATAACGATTGTACGCGTGGAAGTTATGTCCAACATTGTATATCATTGGATAGGGAATCAAAATTGGAGCATTTCTTGCCTTTATGGTTATTGGATATCTATTAAGCTTCAGCCACCAAGTCCAAATAACTGATTTTTAAAAAAGTACACATTATTTTGCTCACATACTGTAATGGTAAAATGTAATTATAGAAATTATTGTTTAGGTTTTTTTTTATTCTTTCGATTTTTCATACTTTAAATAAACAAAACGTTATGTATTATCAATATAATTGCTAGATTAAGTTCCTTAGCAAGAAGTTTAGTATTGCAACTTCTTGGGCATGGAGCTTTACATTGCTACAGTTTTTGAAGTGAAAAAAATATTTTCCACTCCTTTCCAAAAATTCTGGCTACGCCACTGATAAGAATTGATTTTTGGGCTTAGATATATTAAATTAATACAAATCTTCCTCAAGTGACGAAATGGAATTTCCAAATTCTTGACTGCGTCTTCATTTTTCTTTGTTCTTGATTTTTTTTTGTTGCTTAAGATTTTTTCTTCGTAATATTTGTTTTGTTTTCAGAAATCTCAGTAATTGTTTTGCAGACTGACCTTAGAGACCGCAGATTTTTTTCGCAATATTTTTTGATATTTGACATTAGTTAGCACCTTGAAGTTCAAAAATAGGTAAAAAATTAAAATTATAAATATTAAAAATTTATTGATTGGAAAAATTGAAGAATTTTTAATTAAAATTGTTTGTTGTATTAAATATTTTGTTTATTTATGTGTTCGTCAAAAACACACTTTTTTAATTATGGTATTAAGAATTTAAAAAATTTCTAATGATGCCAGAAGGTGTGCATTGCGAGGCTGGATTTTTCTGTATATTAATTTTTGGAATTAAACATCGTCTAAGGATCCAAAACCTCGAAAAACGTGTTTCTTAGGTCCACAAATTTGGTAATCAGGATCACAGCCGAGCTATGTACATATGTGAATTTGTTTTTGTTTTGCTATTTGGCCACACATATCAAGCAATTGACTTTGAGGCTGTCAAAGTTGAAAATCCTAGGAAAAATGAATATGTTCTTCAAAACATGAACATTTTCTTAGACAGGTGACGCTCAGCCTGGTGACGCTCAGCCTAGTGACGTTCGGCCTGGTGACGCTCAGCCTGGTGGCGCTCAGCCTAGTAACGCTCAGCCGAGTAAAGTTTAGCCTGGTGACGCTCAGCCTGGTGACGCTCAGCCTGATGACGTTCAGCCTGGTGACGCTCAGCCTAGTAACGCTCAGCCGAGTAACGTTTAGCCTGGTGACGTTCAGCCTAGTAACGCTCAGCCTGGTGACACAGCTCAACTCAACCCAACTTGATATTCACAAAAATATCAAAAAATAATTCTCACCTTCTAGCCTGTTACTGACTTGCGTCAACGTCAATCCAGTCTTTTTTGCTCAAATTTTCTTCTCAACGCATTTCGACCTTTTCTTTGAAACAATAGACAGTCACCATCCCAGATTTTTTTTGGCAGTGAAAAAGTAATCTAAGCGATCGGAGCTAAATCCCAACTCTACTGTGACCTATTTTTAGACTACAGATAAGAAGATTATATATTATTAATACTATATTATCTATAAACACAAATCTGAAATTTTGTAATATTTGTTAATACTGTAATCTAACATGAGACTGCGTGGAAGTTTATGGCGTAATCTGTGCGTCGTGATTTCATATTCACACCAACTTTAATTGAAAAAGTTAATTTTGGCTTTTGCAAATTTCTAAAATTGTAGTTTTTCATTCTTCAAAATACTATTAAAAAATTATTTTTTTTCCTTTCAAAAAAATAAAGAACATAAAAATGAATGTGAAAATTTTAATAATTTTCATCACAATTTTCGTCACACAAATCACAATCAAGGCACAATCAGCATACTGTGACTATGGCATAAAATATTTTTGGACGACCGGTTACATAGCTTTAAACAACAGCTATTATGCCTGCTATTTAAACACCAATACACCAAACTTTATTGAAAAAGTGTCAAAACTCGACGGACAGCATTCAGGTCGCCATGACAATGACGTCACCTACTTTTTCATCGATAAAGGCAACAATTTAAATACATTTTCATCTATTTTCTGTCAAAAATTTAGAAATCTTGAAGTTTTGAGAACAGAAAATATCAACATTCGCTCAATTGATGGAAATTCTCTGGAAAACTGTGAAAATTTGGATATTTTGGATCTAGTTGGAACTAAAATTCGTTATCTGCCAAATGAATTGCTGACTAGGAATTCGAAATTGACTCAGGTTTGGCTTCGAGGCAGTCAAGTTGCTAAATTGCCTGAAAATCTGTTCAACAGTCAAGTGAATCTCAAAATCTTAAGCCTACAAGGAAATCAAATAAACCTTCTACCTGCTAAAGTCTTCCATCCTCTTGTTAGTCTTCAAGTCTTGTACTTACAGGACAACAAGCTCAAGTCAATAAATCTAGAATGGTTTAGTAAAGTAAACACTTTAAAGTGGTTATTCTTGAATGACAATCAAATTGCCTCAATTCCTGCCAAGTCATTCACATCTCTGTCTAATCTGGAGGAGCTTTTCCTTTACAAAAATAAAATTAAGTCCCTAAACTCAAACTCCTTCGTTGGACTCAGTAACCTCAAAATTTTAAACCTCTACAGCAATGAAATCTCAGCATTGCCCCGCAATGTCTTTGTTCCGTTGACTAATCTTCAAGAACTGAGCTTGTTTGACAATAAATTGACTATTATTCATGCAACAGCATTTGGTGCTCATAAAAGCTTAGTCGACATCTATTTTGGAAGCAACAAAATTGATTTAGTTGACGAAAAATTCATCGAAAAGACGGCAATCAATTCTATCGACATGGAAGGCAACATTTGTAGTCAATCAAAACTCAAAGGAATAGAAAATATCAAAAATGGACTCAAAACATGTTTCGAGAATTATAAGACGAAAATTCAAAACCTTCTTGTTTCTCTTGTCAAAGTCATACGTGACAATTTTTGTGGACGGATAGTTAAAGGTCATGGAAATATTATTGGAGGTCAATTTGTTGAAAGGGGGAGCTTTCCATGGTGAGTACCTTTCTCTAAGGATTGAACATCTTCTTGTTGTTTTTTGGGATTGTCTTGAATTTTTAAGTTATCTCAGAAAAATAGCTGTCCAATTTTGTAGGATTGTCTCGGATTTTTAGGAAATTTTGATGGCCACCCTACTTAAAAGTCAATTATTTTCAGGGTCGCAGCTCTAGTTACACCAAATGGACAGTTTTTCTGCAGTGGAACTCTTGTGTCGAATCGAAAAGTACTTACAGGTAGGTTTGTTCAAAAAAACGACTCCATGGGGTCATTCACTTATTATGTAACATTTAAAATGAGGTTAGAGACTTGACATTTCATAAATGATGGGTCGTTCATAAATGATGTCACACAAAACAAGACGCGTAACCTAATGATACCCTACCTACCTTACCCCTTCTTACAAAGGTGCCCTGGGGTATCCTAGAGTATCCTCAAGGTATCCCACCTATTCTACCCTAGATAAGTCAGAGGGGTATCCCTAGAAACCGGCATCAGAACCTCTCTCCTCTAAAAAACGTCATTTACGAACGATTAGCTCACCTTTACTAAAATATTAATTAATTGATTTCAGCTGCACATTGCATCCAAGACAAACATGAAGTCAAGCCAAAATCAGCTGGTGAAATTATCATTCAACTTGGCGTTTATGACCTGAACCGAATTGTTGAAGTTGGTAGAATTCCTTATGCTATCCAAAAAATTGTTGTTCATCCTGATTGGAACACGTTAACTGAACCATTCGATGCTGACATTGCTGTGTTAGTTTTGGACCGCGGCGTGACTTTTAATGAATATGTTCGACCAATTTGTCTTGCTGGTGTTCAAGTTACAGTCGTAACAACTGGATTTGTAGGGGAATGGAGAGAATATAGATGAGAAACCCTCTCACACTCTTTCCCCTCTCTGCTCTCTCACATATGCAACTATGCATATGTGATAATTGCCAGAAAGAGGAATGAATTGTTATTCCTTTCATAAAGTTCATTGAATAAAGTAATATGTAAATCAGATAAGAGAGTTTTTACTGAAATAATATAGGATAAGCCTATAAGAGTGGTGGCAGCGGTTTTTAAAGATCCAAGTCTCATGAAGAGAAGTTTCGTGATAGAAAAATTTGAAAATTAAATAAACAATAAAATGGAAATTTACAATTCTCGAGAAAGATAAATTGAAGAAAATAAAGTGATTAAATATTTAACAATTAAATGGGAAATAAAGTGATTGGACAGCAAAAAAGTGAAATATTTACAAGTTCGTGAAAAATAAAACATAATGATTAAAACTTTGATGAGCAAAGAAAAAAAGGAAAATTAAAATATCAATTTTAATGTGTACAAGTGAACAACAAATTAGACAAGGGTAACACTAGGACCTTGAAAGGAGAGGACAGCAAAAATTGAAAGGGTAACATAAGGACCTTTAATACCACAACAAATTAGACAAGGGTAACAATAGGACCTTGAAAGAACAAAACAGCAAAAACAAACAGAGGAAGATATACAGCATAAAAAGACGTTAATCAACAGAAAAATGAAGCAGTAAGTCATCTTAAATAAGTTAAAAGTTTTTTTACATTTCTGGAAAAATTTAATTAGAAAATTTAAGAAAAATGCCTAAAAAATATATGATAAAATAAATGATTAAAATTAAAATTGAAGTTGAGCCATAAGAAGAAAAATTAATGGAAAAATTTAAAACAGCTTAAATATTATGTGCTAAGAGAAAAAAACGATAGAAATTTTAAGTTGAAAATGCCTAGAAATAAATTGAAATAATAAAAAATAAATGATGAAGGGACAAAAAGAATAGGAATTTTAATTTTAAAAAATAAATGCCTAAAGAAATAAATTTTTTATGGAAAAAGTTGAATGATAAAATTCTTGTAATGGGAAAATATTTTTAAAAAAACAATAAAATAAAGAAACCAAGATAAATATTTTGAAAAAATATTCAAATTTCAAAAATTATTTCTACATAAAATATTTCTACCTAAAATATTCGACACACATGCCAATGGAAAATTTTGGGTTGCATGAAAATGGAGATGTTGCATAAATTACAGAACTCAAATTACTTGCAGACTATGTACGTCATTCATAAGAAAATTTCTAATTTGTCAGCAGTAAATAGTTTGTATGGCACATTGTAAATTGCATAGGGAAGCAATAAAAATAATTCTGGGGAAAAATAAAAATTCTGCATTGTAAGAAATAAAAAGAAAACAAGTTGGGTGGCACGTAAACTAATATGCATTTTTTTAAAAAATAAAATAAATTTATCTTTTTGGTACACGACAATGATAAGTCAATGACAATGACAAGTCGATGTGAGGATAGAATATTGTAATAGTAAATTAACTCAGACTTATGAATAAAAATAATTTGTCACAAATTGTGACACCTGAAAAAATCGGTATATCTTCTTTAGAAGATAGTAAAAGGAAAGTGTTAGAATTTAGTAGAGATATTCAGAATTTAAACATCGATCCGAAAGACAGGACATTTAGGTTGAGGGGACGTGAAATTGTGAAAGGCACATACGTACCAAGGAAAAGAAATCCGAAAAAATTAAATTTTGCGGGAGAAAGTACAGGTGAAACATTTTTGGGGTCAAAAATGGCAAGCTCTGGATCCGAAACAGAGGAACAAAACCCCTCGAATAGGGTAGGATCAGGGGTAGGATCAAAGGAAAAAGAAACCTCAAAAATTGATAATGAGTTAGTCCAAAAAGTAGTGGAAGAATTAGCATTGAAATTAAATTTATCTGGGTTATCAACATTATTGCAAAATTTAGGCAATAATGGTGCAGGAACAAGCACTGCCAGCCAAGATGTGGCAACAAATAGTCGTAGCAGTCTTAACAATAGGAGAAATCCTGAACGATTTGAGGGTCATAATGGGGGAAACGACCCAAATAACCCAAATAATCGTAATCATGATAATCTAGGTAGGGTAGTTGAGGAAAATCAAATTAATGAAAATGGGGTTCAACAGTTGGCATTACATTTTCAGAAAATGCGACAAAGCGCATTAGCCGCAGCAATGAATATAAAAGAGTTTAAGCCAATCTCATACAGAACATTTCTAAATGAGATTGAAAATATAATCTCGATTTATAATATAGATGAGCAATGCATCTCTATAATATTAAAGACGGCTACCCAAAAAGTGAATAATCCACTTATAAGGGAGAGGAAATTTGAAGAATTCAGTGAGCTGAGATTAGCCATTGAGAGCATTTGCTCCACAAAGATGGACTATCGTTCATATACGAACGAAATCTCAAATGCAGCTCAAGCCTCAAAGCAATCGGTTGAGAAATTTGGCGAGTATATAGCTAAGCTATTGCAAAATCAAATTGCAGCGTATCTGCAAGATGACAGGATAGCTATAAGACCAAAAGAATATCAAGAAGAAGATCTTGAAAGATTTTCTAAGGTCGCAGCTATGAATTTTGTGGAAGGGATTTCCATAAAACACGATAAATTAAAAGAAAGGTTACAGAACAAAGAATTCGATTCCCTTCAGGAAGCGATAAATGAGGCAAAAAGGGTAACAAAACAATTAGAGAACGAAAGAAAAAGGGCAATGGCGAAGCGGAATGAGGAATTTTTGTCAAGCAGAAATTCAAAATTTTCGAATTTCAAACATGATAAAAAGTTCCAAAATAATGCTAAGCCAACTTTCAAGCAGGGTACAGTACCTGCAAAATATGATAAGCCAAAGGAAAGAATTTGCTATAATTGTTTAAAGCCAGGACATATTGCTCCAAGTTGTCCAGAACCAAAAAGAAAAAGAGAAAATGGTCAAAATTCTCAAAATCCGCAACCCTCAGGGTCTCAAAATTCCCAGCCAACGGGAAACCGTTATGTGAGAACGTTACAGGCAGGAGAATTTGACGGAAATGATTTTGAACAAAAAAACTGGCGTGCTCCGGCGACTCAGGAGCCGGAGAACGTTATGTACTTCCAACCACGTCACCGACAATAGCTTTGATATTTAAAGGGGATGTGGTACGAATTTTAATAGATAGTGGCTGCGAAACAAGCATCGTCAAGATTTCAGTGGCAATTAAATTCGGAAAATTTAAAAATGCTAAGCCATTAAGATTAGAAGGAATAGGGGGAGAAAAATTTAGTGTAAATAAAACAGTTAAAATAGCTTTGGTGGATCGCCATTGTGATTTCGATTTTTATATAGTTAAAGACGATTTTCCAATAGATCACGACATGATCATAGGAAGTGATTATTTGACGACACATTTGTGTAAAATTGATTATGAAAATCAACTTTTAATGATCTGGGCTTACCAGTTTCAACATATTTTTTATTTTGAACAAGAAAAGGGTTCAAACTCGTTGTACACTCTTTTCGACAGCTCATGGAAAGAAGAATCTAAAGATAGATTATTGAAAATGTTAAGAATAAGTAAGGAAAAAATATTAGAGAATATTGAGAACATAGAATTAGACGATAATATTGATTTAAGGGAAGATTTAGAATCCGAGACGTCGGAGATAGATGAAGAAAGGGACGAAATAGATTGGTCCTGCGTAGGTAATAATCTCGATGATAACGAAATAGAATTGCCAACAGATGGCAACGATATTAATAATAATGAGTCTCATAGATATGAGTCAGTTGAAGAATTAATTGAGGATGAAGAATATGTAAATGAGGTATTTACAGACTTCAATTATCTCGAGAACCACGCGAACTGGCTACCAGAATTATACCACATTGATGGTCGGAGCCTAAAAATAATAAAATGCAATTGCGATAAGGAAAAGGGTACAGTTATGGTCGAGAGGATCAAGCTGATGCCAAATTTATTTATGTCAGATAGTTTTGACAGCGTTAAAAACGGAAAAATTAATGTTTTATTCTGCAATGTAGGAGATGAGGAAATCTCATTTCAATTACCAAAATTAAAAGCCACAGAATATAAGATAGTTAATGAGGGCAAAGCAGAAAGTGAAGATAAAACAAAAAGAATATATCATATGACTAAACATGAGTTGAAGGAAAGAGTAGAAGAAATATATAAAGTATTGCCAAAAAAGCACTTCGAAAATATTACGGAAGTAGCTAATAGAGTAGACAGAATTGTCAATGATTTCGCGGAAGTTTTTCATATTGAAGGGGACTATCTGCCAGAATTAAAAGATATGGAAGTAGAAATTATGCTTAAAAACAGTGAACCTGTTAATGTTAAACAATATAGAATTCCAATGCACTTGAAAAGTGAGTTAGATAAACAAATAGAAGAAAATTTAAGAAATGGGATAATTCAACCATCCTATTCACCTTATAATGCACCAGTATTATTTGTTAAAAAACCAGACGACCCCATCACAAAAGAACCAAGATGGCGTCTTGTTGTCGATTTCAGACAATTAAATAATCAAATAGTGGATGATGCTTATCCACTTCCAAGTTGCGAAGAATTATTGCACAATTTGCATGAAGCAACATATTTTAGCACTTTAGACTGGTACATGGGCTTTTACCAACAATCAATAAGTCCAGAGCATAGGCATGTAACTGCATTTTCAGCAGCAGGGAAAAAGTATGAATACAGGCGATTGCCAATGGGGCTAAAAATCAGCCCTGGATCATTCCAAAGAAACGTTAATCTAATCATGTCAGGTTTAACCACAGAACAGACATTATTATTTCTGGATGATATTCTGGTCAAAGGAAAATCTTTAGCTGACCATGATAAAAATTTAAGATTAACTTTAGAAAAATTGAGAAAATATGGTGTAAAAATGAACACAAAGAAATGCATATTATTTACACAAGAATTAATTTTTCTTGGACATAAGATAAGCCCACATGGGATATTCCCAGACGATAGGAAGATTAAAGCAGTAATGGACTGGCCAAGACCAAAGTCTATTAAAGAAGTTCAAAAATTTTTGGGATTAGTTATGTATTACAAGAAATTTATACCAAAATACATGGAAATTGCATCTCCATTATACGAGTTACTGAGACGAAAAATACAAACATATAGGTGGACGGAATCTCAGGAAAAAGCTTTTAATGACTTAAAACAGAAATTAACACAACCTCCAATTTTAGCAACCCCAGATCCTGATCCCAATAATAGATTCATCCTTACTTGTGATGGATCAGCAACAGGTTATGGAGCTGTATTGAGTCAAGTTCAGCAGGGAAAAGAGAGACCAATTGCGTATTTTAGCAAAATGGTGACAGAAAATGAAAGGCGAAAGCTTAAAGATCGTGCTTTTTGGCATGAATTTAGGGCTCTAGAGGCAGCTTGCCATGAGTTCCGATATTTTTTGAGGGGAGGAAAAAAATTTTTAGTAAGAACAGATTCAAAAACATTAGCTCAAATGAAGTTAAAGAAAAATGAAGGAAAAGGTGAATTTCCAAAATGGAATTTTGCTTTAATTGATTACGATTTTGATATCAAATATATTCCAGCGGGAAAATTAAGACATGCAGATGCACTATCCCGAATGTATAGGGTACGAACTAGAGGAGAAATAAACAGAGCCTTACAGGAATGCCATGATGGTCCTGTGGGTGGACATAGGAGTACCCAAGAGACTTTGAAAAAATTAAAGGACAAAGGTATTTTATGGGATACAATGGCAGTCGACACGAAGCGCTATTGCACAACGTGTGACGACTGCCAAAGGGCTAAGGTGTCTAAATATATAAAACAGCCGTTAGTATTCACAGACACACAATCGAGGCCTTGGGAGAAGATTTCAATGGATGTGGTGGGGCAAATACACCCACCATCATCAGAAGGTCACAAGTATATACTAACGATAAGAGATATATTTACTAAATTTACAATGGCCTATCCAATGAGGACACAAAGTGCTGAGGAAACAGCGAAAAATTTAATGAAATTTATAACTTCATTTGGTTGTCCGGAATCACTGCAAACGGATAGGGGACAGAATTTTGTAAGCAAACTGATAACTAATTTATGTAAAGTATTTGGGGTTAAAAAGATAGAAAATACAGCATTTAGACCTCAATCATCAGCGTCGATTGAAAGATTTCATAGAGATTTTAAAGTTTTGCTACATTTGTACACATCAAATGTAAAAGATTGGCATGAAGTAATAGATTTAGTATGTTTTGCGTTAAACACGTCAAAATGTAGGAGTACAAATTACACTCCATTTGAGTTGGTATATTGTAGATCGCCAAATATACCATCGTCATTTAGACAAAAACCAACAGACAAAATATATAATCCAGACGATTATGTAAAAATCATGAAAACTAATTTGCAAACGGCATATCAAGCCGTACATAATAATTTACTAAAATCAAAAGAAGAAATAAAAAGAAACTATGATAAGAGACTGAATAACGTACAGTTAAAAGTAGGGGATAAAGTTTTATTAAAAAACGACGATAAAAAATTGACAAAAGATAAAAAATTTCCTTTCAAATGGGAGGGACCTTATGAAATTTTGCATGATAATTCAAATAATACATTTAAATTAAAAATAGGACGAAGAACAGTAACAAAGCATGGCGATGTTTTAAAAAAATACAATGAACGGCATGATATATAAATAAAATTAAAATTGTAGATAATAATTCATAAGTAAAAATAAAATTTAAAATTATAAACTGAATATTAATCAAAGTTACGTAGAAATAAAAAATCATTTAATCTTATACAATACTAATTAAAAAAATTATACTTTAACCGTAGATTGATTGCATGTTTAATACTGATTGGTTGTTTAGGATGCACAGTGGCATACCAGCTAAATGCCCTAGAGCCAGGAGTTCTCATGCAAGAAAAAGGAAATGTAGTATCGATACAGTACACCAAGCAATTCATAATTGAAATAAATATTAATCAGTTAAAGGAAAATGTTACAAAATTAGAAGAAAACTTTGAGAATTTTAAGAAGGACTGTAATTGTGAATGGAGCAATTATTTTAAAGGTTTAGTAGAAGAGTTGGCATATGATATAGAAACCATTAAAGATGAGTTTGAAGAAATAAATTGGCAAATTAATGTAAGAAATAAGAGGAGTTCAATTATAACATTCCTGCAATGGATAACTGGGGTAATGTCCAGCTTCCATAAACAGGAATTAGAGAACAAAATAACAGAATTGAGAAACAGCAATATAGAACAATTTGAAAAATTGAATCATAATATTAAAATCTTGACAAAGAGTTTAAATAAAAAAACAAACAAAGAAAACTCAGATATAGATACATTGGAAGAAACCAAGAAAAATGTAGACGAAAAAATAGGAAAATATCGTAGTAAGGACAATTTCGTGGCTATAGCAGTCAAGAATGATTACATAAAACTAATAGAAAGTAGATTAAGGATAGAAATAAAAAGGATAAAAAAAGTAATAAAGAATATCAATGAGGCTATCAATGATGCCCATAATAAGATTTTTACAAGTAAAATATATAACTTAAGGCATATTATAGAGATATTGAAAGGCATATCACTGCCAGCCGGGAAAAAATGGATCATTGATCCAAACAAACCCGACTTACAAATATTGAAATATATCACGAGGATATATACAGTAAAAGATGAAAAATATTTATATTTCATCTTACAAATCCCAACGGTAAATGAAGAATTCTCGCTATCTGAAGTTATAGACATACCAAAAGTAGCAAACGGCATAGCATACTTTGTGGAATCAACCACAAATTATGTTATGACAGATAAGGAAAAAACCAGATACACAGAGATATCCAGAACAGATTTAAATAAATGTAAAAAATTGGGAATGACATACTTTTGTTTAGATATAAATGTTTTTAATCTAGAACACGAAAACTGTGTTGGAAAGATAATAGATCAAGATAAATTAGGGATAAAGAATTATTGTAGCGAAAAACTGATAAAATTGGATAGCAATAGTATGCTAATCCAGAAAATTGATAAAAACGCGGTTATGTTCATAAATACTAATGATAAATTAGCGAAATTGCTAATAGATAACGAGATAAAAAAAATAAAAATCCCAAAAGTGGGAATGATAAAATTAGAATCAAAGAAAGAAATAAAAATTATAACTGAAAACCACGAAATAATACTGACCAATGAGGATATATCAAATATCACAAAAATAGTTGAATTTAGTAGTGTTTTGGAAGAACTGTCTTATGATGATAGAAAAAGTGTAACTGAGGAAATTGAAGAAATTAAAGAAATTATAGAAATTTCGAAGGAGCAGTTATATGCAAAAGCAAGAGGCATTTCAGAAATAGAAATAAATATAAAACAAAGAAATGAAATGAATAACAATAATAATAACATAATAATGATCGTCATGAGCACAGTAGTTACATTATCAATGGCCCTAAACATAAGCACAATAATATTGGTAATTAATAAGATGAGGAAAGGTTCAAGAAAGGGAGTTTTTGGGGAGGGGGTGGATGTATATGCGCAGATACAGAAACCTCCAGAACCAAGACCTCGGACTTCTGAATTTAAAAGGACCGTTTCATGGCCTAAGATTAATATAAAGGAAGAAAACGAAAGCCATGAAAAAGAAAGTAAAATTTAAAAATTAATAAACATTATCCATAAAGGAATTGCATTAAATAAAAGGCATAATTTACACTTAAAGGCATAATTTGCATTTATATATTTTATTTTTTATATTGTATCGGGATTTGCATTTATATATATTTTTATTTTTTATATTGTATCGGGATATTTTTATATGTAATCGACTAATTAGAAATAATCCTTTGGATTATTTTTATTTAGAGGAGGGTGGATGTAGGGGAATGGAGAGAATATAGATGAGAAACCCTCTCACACTCTTTCCCCTCTCTGCTCTCTCACATATGCAACTATGCATATGTGATAATTGCCAGAAAGAGGAATGAATTGTTATTCCTTTCATAAAGTTCATTGAATAAAGTAATATGTAAATCAGATAAGAGAGTTTTTACTGAAATAATATAGGATAAGCCTATAGGATTTGTTGTTGGATATGGAAAAAGTGAAGATGAAACAAAATTCCATGAAAATATCCCAAAAATCATTGAAACTCCAATTCACAGCAATGAAGACTGCTTCCTTCATAATTACAGTCTTTTGAAAATCTCAAGTAAGCGAACATTTTGTGGAGGAACTGGAACTGGTGTTGGTGTCTGCCGTGGGGACAGTGGAAGTGGATTTTTCGTGACTGATGGAACTGTTTATTATCTTCGTGGAATTGTTTCATCATCAATTATTGGCGGACGTTACGGATGTGATGTTGACACTTATTCTGTATTTACGGATGTGACTAAGTATGTCAGTTGGATCAATGGAATATCAACAAATCGATTTGAATGAGAATTTTATGGAATATAGTCTGATATGCTGGCAATAAGTTTGGATTTAATGACCATTTCTGCAACGAATTGAATTTTGGGATTAAAAAATTATTTTTTAAAATTTTTAGTTGGTTCCTGATACACCCTTGGGTATATCATCTCTTAAATAAGCATTTTATTATTTTAGACTCTTTTATTAACATTATTAATTAATTGAACGTTTAAAATTCTTGAGATCGAATAAATTTTTCTTAAGCGTAGTTTTAATTGATTTAATTTATTTTTGAACACTTTTATAATATTTCATGAATTTTAAGGATAGCAAGCGCAGCTTGAATTTGTGAATTTAAATCTTTAAGCCTGTATTTTATAAATCTCATTCCTTAATCATACAATCTGCTAGTTCCACCAGATGGTTTTCTCTTTTTGTTCCTCTTCTGACCATGATGCGTTAGCATTGGGACGCTACTCCCTGTTGCCATTCCACCAGTTTCAAAATTCAAACTTCCACCGACGCATTCCTTCATATCCTTAATAGATTTCATTAATTCATTTGACATAAAGTAGGAACTTGATACTCCATTATTTTCCTCACAATCAATGCAGAAGCAGACGAGGACTGTGTCGGCTGTGATCTCGATGAGCATTAAGACACAGTGGGCAACAAAGAAGGCAAAGATTCCACCGATGATTAAGGATATTTGACGGGAATATTGCTGGTCAGTCTAAAATTTAAAAAAGAATATTCTAACTTCAAAAATAAATTTCCAAAAAATCGAACCTTCATCCAAATTGCAGGATATCCAACGACAGCAGAAATGACAGCAATCAATATTTTGCATACAAACATTGAAATATCTCCATAATGTGTCAATGCGACAATGTCCATAATTCTTTGTGATACCAAATTGTAAGCCTGTTTTCCTGACTTTAAAAACGGAATTCCATCCTTAGATACAAAAACGTAAGCTCTTGGTGCTAAGTATTGAGTGACTTCATCGAATGCTTTGACTGGTTTGATGCAGCAACAGGATGTTATGTTAGTTATGAAATTGCCTTGCTTGCCTTCTGTTGTCTGTAATTTTTAGGGAAATTAATCAAAAATCCACAAAGCTTCAGTTTTTGATAAGATTGAGCAAGCTTAGTCATGTCAACCTGTTCAACCTCAATACTCACCCTAAACGGGAACAACAAAATCCTAAAGACCTTTCCCAACACAATCAAAAAAGATCCCAAACAAGCACTTCCCAAATGGAACCGAATCATATGAAAGAGAGAGGATTTGATTGGTTTCTGAATTTTTGTCTTATCTCGATTGAAATACCATCGAAGAACAGTTCCAGAAACTATAAAATGTTGACAACTTAGAGCAAATTGTGTTGTCCAGATGAAAGTTGCAATTATTATGAATAATGGGAAGATCTGAGGATCATTGTTGGTGTCGAGAGGAATTGATTTGAAGAATTTATAGAAAATGATGTAAGATATGACAATTGTGATGATAGTCTAGAAAATAAGTTGGAATTTTTAATGAAACTTCAATTTTAGAACCTCACAAAACTCATATTACCGCTATCGGCTCATATTTCAAACTAGAAACATCCACAAAAACAGCACAACATTCCTTCAAGAACTTAGCAACTGCATTGATTCTCACTCGATACCAAAACATCAAAATCAGCAAAATTATGCCTGTAATCAGCGATAAAATTGCAACAATTCGATAATCAGCCATTTCAGAAAGTCCAGCAAATGAGCAGAAGAAGATGACAAGTGCTGCATTGATGATCCAAATTACACTTTTTGCTGAACGTCCAAAAAGAAGCAGGAAGATGTATGAGAAGATCAGAGAGACGAAGGACATGGAAGCTACCAAATGCCATGCGATTTCGTAAGATTCTTGAGTTTGGATTTTGGTTGTTGGAGTGGCTTCGGGGGTTGTGGTGCTTGTGGGGTTTGTTGTTGTTATTGGAGTTGTTGGTGCTTCTGTGGTTGACTCAATTGAGGTCTAAAAGTAAAAAGTAAGCAAATTAAGATGACATGAATTAAAATACAGTAGCTTATTAAAGGTTTTGATGATTTCGACTTAAACAAGACCTTCGAAGCCAGGATCAAGGTCGTCCCTTCCTTTGTAGTAGAGTCATAGCCAGAAGAGGGTCCAGTGTGGGTTAGAACCCTTACTTAACTGATTTGCGGTTACATTGTAGCCATATAGGCCAGAATTTGTCATTTTTGACATTCCATAACCTTAAAATTCTACAAAAACAGACAATTCATACCTGAGAACTCAAATAAACCTGAGTAGTCGTCTCCATTCCAACACTTGTGGTCGGCAAACTTGACTGAGTCGATGTAGTTGCATCCATGCCTTTCGTGGTCGATTCGAAAAAATTGAACTGATTTTCAGGTTTTTTAGTAGGATCACCAGTTTTTAAAGACACAGTTGCTAAAGTAGCAGCTAAAGTTGTTGTTGGAAGATTTTCTGGTGCTGAATTTGAAAGAGTTGTGATCATTGTTGAAGTTGTGTCCACAAAAATTGCATTTCTTTTTACATTTTTTGAATATCGAAAAGATTGAGGAGTTGGAATCAGTTCATGTTGAGTTGATAGTTCCGTTGATGTGGTCAAAGTGATGGGAATTTCTTGGCTTTTTGTTGTTGCTTCAAATGGAAGTGGAGTTTTTGGTGTTAGAACTATGCTTTCTGGTTGGAATGTTGTTGTTTGAATCGGTTCTGACTCTGGTATTTTGGTTGAAACTAAAGTTGTTGTTTGAATGATCTCTGTTATTGGTTCACTTGGATTAACCTCAGATGTTAATGTCTCTCTAGAACTTTCAGAATTGTTTATTGTTTTTTCTGCAATATCTTGAATTTGTGGACTTTGAGGAGTTGTGAGAGACACCTCTGACATTGGCAAAGTCAATGTTGACACTGATATTAACGTTGTTGTAGCTTCAAGTGAATTAATTGTTGAAGATGTCAGAGATATTACCGTTGGCTCATAATTAGCTTCTGTTGGTTGAATGATAGATGATTTTGGATCAGGAGATGTAACTATTGAGTTAGACTCAGTTGTAAATGAAGCCGTATGTTGAATAGCTTCAAGGTTGTCATTGTTGTTTCCATAAACCAAAACTACTCCAATCTGAAATGATAAATTAAGATTTTGATTGTTTTTAAGATTTTTAATTGATTTTAGACACTCATCAGAAAATCATAAAAATACATAATTTTTCGAACTAAAACTTGCTTTAAAAATTGAAAGAAAAAAAAAATTGTACAATTTAAAATTTTCTGATGATTTTCTGTCTAAGCCTTGGAAAAATTGTAATCTTGATAAATAAGTCACCAAAATTCACATGAATTCATGTTGTATTTGAACATTAAGACTTACCGCCGTAACCAAAAGTGCGAAACAAAATACCAAAGGAATCACATTTGTGCATTCTCGTTCATTTGTAGGTTTTATCTCGACACCCTGTTAATAATTAGAGAATAATCACATAAATAATTTTGTAGATTGATTTTTACATTCACTTATGATGCCATCAAAAAAATGGGATTTCCAGACCCCTTTACCCCTTGTCATTAGTTGTCCCGGTTTCTTGGGTATACCCTAGGGGTACCTAGGATATATATGAGGGTATACCCTTGGGTCAAGTATACCTGAGAAACCGGGCTCAGGTTAAAACGTTAGTCATTTAAGGAGTCCAATGGATGCAATGCAACAAATATAGAAAAAATGTCAGTCTAGTAATTTTACAAAATTCTCTTTAACGAAAAAAATCCCAAATGAATCCAAAATGATACAAAAAAATCAATTAAATCTTAAAAAAGAATTTTTCCGCATAGTAAAATGTCCTGACGCACAAAATGTAAAACTTCATAGCCTCCATGTCAGTCAATATAGAAAATATATTGTCGTAGGTCGTTGATGATAAAAAGATATATATTATGAAGATTTTCCAAGAATTCTTGTTCTTATTACCATCATTGGATGTTCTCAATGACAAAACGGCGCCAAAGATATTTTCGGTGTTTTCTTTCCGGTCGACTGTGATTGATTTTTTGATGATTTTTTTATAATTTTGTGATGGAATTTTATTTTGAAATTTTTTTTGGATTAATTGTAAAAATTATTAATATAAATTTATTCAAGTTTTAAATATAAAATTTCGATTTAGTTTTTCAAAATTTTATTTTTTAGATTAATTTGGTAACTTTTTTAACAATTTCCAACTTTTGGATTTTTAACAATTTTTTAATTAAACTTAAACCAATTTTAATAATTTGTAGATAAATATTAATTTAAATTTTCTTGTCAAATATCCAAACAGTTCAAAATGCTCACGACTTCTGAACAAAATTCTATTCTCAAGAAAAATTCAGCACACGCACTTGCGTTATTCTTTGGAATAATCTTCTCTGAATTCAGAAAATAGTAAGAAGATGATGAAAATATCTGTGCGTGGCAATATTTGTAAATAAAGAAGACTCAAAAAAATTTTATGCTCATTTTTCGCTCAGTTTTTTAGTTGATTTGGGTAACTTTGCTCTCAAAGATTTCAGGCTGTAGCAGTTATTAGAGGATTTGAGGATTTGGATTTAGAAAATGTAATTTCAATACAAAAACCTTCCAGTTGAACCTTTTTCTACGGTAATTTAATTAAGATTTTTAGGATAATTTTACAGCCATTGGAACTGATGTTTTATGAATTTCGATTGCATATTTTGTTTGCAGATACTGAAATGCAGAAGAACTGCGAGGAATTGCATGCAGTGAGCAGGTAAATGAGAAAATATTTAAATAGTTACAAAAATAGTAGAAAGATTTACATCCATCTGGATTTTTAAATCAAGTTAAAAGGGAATCATTTAATTCTTATTTTGGAATGATTTTATTGAGTTTAATATAAACAGCGTATTTTGATATCCCACAATGATTGTCTCGGTTCCTTGCCAGTCTGAAGTATCTGAAAAGATATTCATTATTGATTTGTAATTAATTTCCCAAATGCGTTGCCATTGTCATGAAAAAAAGTTAAAAAAAATGCAAAAGTCAAACAATTTTCAACTCACCCGTCTTCGCCCCACAAATAACTCCATGAATTTCTGATGATCCTACAATATTTAAAAGAATATTATTTCTTATTCAAAGTATTCATATTAAGGAATTTTAATTTTTAATGGGGATCCACCTTTCAAATTATTCCGAGACAAATTTCAATCTTTGGGAGGGTATGGATCCTCTTGAACCTTTCCATGCTTCTTAACTTCACCCTTGAGACTGGTTGCTCGGTATACCTTAGTTTATACATCACCCCATGTGTTTCCGTTGGGGTATAGTCTTATGGTATTACATATAATATTATAGCCTAGTGTATACCCTAGGGTATACCAAGCAACCGGTTCCTGTTTCATAACCAAACTTACCAATAGTCCCCACCAACTTTATCTGTTCCATATCCAACGACCAACACTACAATAATACTAGAATTATTTACATTTCGAGGGTTATAATAGAAAACAGTGGCACTTCCTTGCTATGCCACTGAGTTTTCTCAGTCTTACTAACCAGCATGATTCAACCACTGTGTACACTGCGGTTCATAATAAACACCTGTCGAATATCCAAACAGCGATTCCTGATTTGCATCAATAGCAGCTGTAATTGGTCCATAAAGTGCAACAGCAGTCTTTAAAGCTTCTTCATCACCTGGCGGGATCATGATTGGTTGTGAGAAGTTAAATTTAGTTTGTGATACATTGTATAAGCAAATGCTGTCAGTTCCAATATATGGATATCCATTCTCAGTTGTTATGTCGTTAAAACGAGAATAGGCAAGACTTGTTGCCATGAAACCACCCTAAAAATGAGGTTAATTATTAATTTAAATAAATTTTTTGAGGTTAACTCACGTCACATCCATAATTTCCAATTTTAAGGTTCCTATTGCAGTCTATGAACTGCTGCTCCGACAGCTTCACAACCGAAGAGTTCGTAGCAATCGCAATAATACTCTCAAGATGTGCAGTCGTGGAAAAAGCCCAGCATGCACCACAAATAAATCCTTGATCTTGGACAGGTGCCAAAACTCCAAACTTACGCCAGTCAAGGCTGTCTGGGATAATTTGATCAAAGTCACGTTCAGTCACAGATGATGATTTGGTTAGGAATGTATTGGCAAAGACTGAGAATTGGAATCCTGTAAGGCCTTTCCGTTGGGTCTCTGTCAAGTCAGTGAGATGATTTATTTCCATTTTAAAGGTTCGATCTTTACGCTTGTTGAATCTGTTGATTCTGTTGATTCGGTTTTCGAAGAGCTTTTGGCTTTGTTCTTCCTGCATTTTGGATCTGTATTTTTTGTAGAATCTGGTCTGAAAGGTAGGAAAAGTTTTTATCATTTTACTCTTTTAAATTATTTATTTATTAACACTATTTACTCAATTCCAAATACTGAAGAACTTCACATACCTTGAACTCCTCAAAGTTCCTAACCGCCCCAGAAAAACAACAAAATTGATCCAAAATTAACAAAACTATCAAAATTTTCATTCTTTCTCGTCCGTTACAACAGTCAAGTATAGTAGTTTCTAGACTGAAAACATTTCACTCTCGTGTCCAGCACGAGTTATTTCTTGTAACAAAATAAGAAATTTCATATTTTTAATAGTTCATTTTAAAAAAACGTGACTTCATAATTAAAAAGTAAATTTGTTTTTTCTGTTTGGTTTTGAGAAACGAAAGTGCTGAGATTTTAGTTGAATATTTTGTGTTGATAGGAAAAGGCAGAATTCTTGATGGATAGATCAGGGCCCAGTTACCTAAGGGTATATGCTAGGATATACCCTAGGGTAAAGAGAGCTGGATAAAGCCTAACAGAATCAAATAAGAACCGAATAATGACAACTGAACTAAAAACAACTGAGCATAGTCGAGGATTGTGAAATTGAACCAAATAGAGTAAAATTAAGACGAATAAAGCAGAATAGAAAAAATATGGTGTCAAATAGAATTAAACAAACAAAGCCAATTAGAGTGAGCTAAACAAAGCCAATTCAGAGTCGAATAGAATAGAGCTGAAAAGAACCAGTTGGAGATAATCAAATAATAGGAATTAGAAGCGAATCGAAAAATATCTAATCAAAAAATATATTTTATTGACTTTTACAGATGCAAGAATATCTAATTAAATATATTTTACAAAAATACTGGTAAAAATAGATGAAGTCACTAAAATTTCACAAAATAGTCCTAACAGTACTTCACAATATTGTTATAGAAGGTCGTAAAAGTATCAGGATCTTCCTTTGTCTTATCTAAAGAAAATTCGCATCCAGTTCCACTCAAATCAATCTTTATAGCCTTTGAACATTTATAAATGAATACCCTATCTAAGGGTACAATTGCTTTGTTGTTCCTCAAATAAACCTCAGAAATGACATTTGTTGTATTAATGACGTCATAGCGAATTTTAAGTGAATTGTCACTAAGATTGAGGATGCTTAATTTTGGGAGAGTCTCAAAGACTTTTGAAGGCAACGCAATGATCTTGTTGGCTGATAAGTCAATTTTAGTCAAAGCTGTTAGTCCGGAAAATGCTGCAGCATCAATTGTTGAAATGTTGTTGCCTGTAATTTCCAATGTTTCCAATTTTGTCAACGTTTTAAAGTCACTGGCTTTGATTTTAGTCAATCCTGAATTTCTGACTGTTAGAGCTTTAAGGAATTTGAAGACAGTTCCGATGTTAAGTGGCAGAATCTCAACAGTCTGTGCATAAATGACCATGGCTAGAACTTGATCATTTCTCTTACCAGTTGCATGTGTGCCATTCCAATTGACTGTCTGATCAGCTGCTGTTTTGACAGAGATTTTGGCATAGCAAGAATAAATATTTGATACATTCTTAAAGCTGCATGTTCCATCACCTGGATTGCTGGTTAATGCCTCAAGTTCCTCAACTTTCTTTTGTAAGTCCAACACATCAGCATTTAGATCCTCTTTTTCATCATTACACTTTGCTAAGTTATCAATTGTTGAGTTGAGCCGTATGTTAATTTCCTTAAGTTCATCTGAACAATCCACTGGACATTCCTCTCCACTTCCTGTTTCACATTTTTCAGATGACTCGGTAAAAGCAAGAAGATTCTTTGTTGCACTAAACAGAGCTGTTTCTAAATGAACACTTTTATCGCAATTTGCAGCTAACAAGGCCAATAATAATTCTATACTTTGTTGGCCAACCACTGAATTTGTTTTTCCATAAAGACACATTATATTGAGATTTAAATTATTCAAAGCTGTTGTTCCATCAAATGCTGAAGGTCCAACGTACAAAATTGGATTTCCTGACAAATCAATCAGAACCAAATTAGCAAACAATTTAAATGTTTCAGCATATATCACTTCCAAATCTCCATTTATGATTGCCAAATATTTCAAACCAGCTAAAGCCTTCAGCCTTACGCCATCCAAAAATTTAAAACTTGTGCCATCAAACTTAACTCCTATCAAGTTTCTAAACACATCTTGTAATCCATTTGGAATTTGCAAGACTTTCTTTCCATTGGAGACAAAAACTAGGACAGCAGTGTTGGTTATCGTTCCTGTATTTCCAATTGCACCTGCGATGGTGTCAGATGGCTTTAGGTCGGTTTGCAGCTCACATATTGTGAATGGTGTACTTATCGCTGTCCATACGATTTGATCAGGTTTGTAGATGCAATTAATGTCTATTTCAACAGCAAAAGTAGATGCGATGGCAAATGTAAGGATGAGTGAGGTGTACATGCGTCTAAAATATAGAATGAAATGGAAAATGACTTTATTGTGTGAAGATTAGCACAAATGCACAAAAACTAGTTTTTAATTGAAAATTATACACAAATTTGTTGGATTTTAATGGCGCACTTGTATGCTGTAGGGGAATAATTGAGCATTGTTGCTCTGAATGTATATCTAATAGTGGATATCTTAATTGATACACTTGGATTCACTCAATAATAAGCAACACATAAACAATTTTTATAATTCTGCAGCTAATTTCTCACCTAATTCCCATGATAACACTAATTTTTTTGAAAATTTCTCTTTCAACTTCACTTGACTGACTGGTAAAAAGACAAAAAGCTCCGCCGAATTTATCCACATTACTGATCAAACAAGTTTATTTAATTTTTGATAAGCTGTTGTTTGTCATTTTAATATTAGTTTTTATTATATGTATCATATCTTATATGATTTTTGGGAAGCAATAATAATAAAATGTTCAAGTTTAGTTTGAACTTCAAGGTATTCATATAAATCGCTGATATCTTTGGCAAATATTTATCATCATGAGTACTTTCGGCAACTATTAAGTAATTAATGTGAAATAAAGAAACTTTTTAAACGTGTCGAGACTTTTAAATGCCACAAATTTGTGCTGATTTTTTGATTGCTGCATCAATGTCAATTACGTGAAATCAAGTTTAATTGAGTTGTTTTTTAATTATTTTTATTAAATAGTAACTCAAAAATTTTAAAACAAAATTTAAAAAATTAAGAAAAATCAAAAATTATAAACAATTAACAAAAAATTATAAAAAATTTAAAAAATCAAATTTTTTTTAAAATTTAAAAAAGATCAATTTTTTAAAACTTTAAAAATTTAAAAATCACATTTTTTAAAAAAAAATTAAACTTTTTTATTTTCCAGTCAAATAAGTCGAGATTCAGTCACAAAAAAAAATTCACAAATATCATCCTTGTTGATAATTCACAGACAAGACCTGAACATCAGGATCCCTCAAGTACATCACCTCATTCAATTTTTCCTTATCATCTTTTGTCATATCTTTGTAGAGTGAATAAACACAGATGAACATGTAAAAGCAGAACGCAGATTCTATGAAGTAAATTATCATGTAAAAGCTCAACATTGTCCCAATCCTATGTCCGATAAGAAATACGAAGCTAAAGAAGTATAAAAATGAGATGAATAAGAAGATAAATCCACTGAGCAGTTGAAAGGTCATGTAGGGTTTGATCCACTTTGGTTTGTTCTAGAAATAAAAGTTATATTTTTGTTAGAAAATTAATATTTGACTGCAGGGGGTTAGTTGCTCAGTAAACTCTAGAATATTTCCTGGAACTACCTTATAGGTATACATAGCCTAAGAATACCCTTGGTAACTTTAGGTGGACATCAGCTATCCTAGGGTTATCCTAAGTGTATAACTTTGCTAATGTCCATAATGTATCCAGAAAATACCCCTGAGGTAATCTGAATAAAAGGAACTCAGGACTTCAAAATTCCCTTAAATTTTGAGGCATCAAGAACCCAGAGTTGCAGCCAGAGATATGCTTTTAGGGTAAAACTAAGAACTTTAGCTTCGAGACCAGTTGCTTGCTATACCCTACCTCTACCCTTACCCTAGGGTATATCAGTTGTACACCAGGGGAGTATTTAGGTTTTGATTATGGAAAACTTAATTAAATTTGCAAGAATTTTAGAATAAAATCCAGCTATTTTTCTTAAATTCTCATTAACTTAGACCAGTAGTACTCAAACTATGCTCCGCGACACACTACTGTGTCGTGACGTCATCTCAGGTGTGTCGCGAAAAGTTTGGCAACACAGTAAATTGACACTAGATAAAATCGACTCAGCTTCCGAACCAAAAAAAAAAAAACGACGCGTAAACGTGTAAAATGGGTCAAAAGAATATATCACGGTGTCGCCACATTGGAGGTTCAATTTTAGTGTGTCGCGCTCTGAAAAGTTTGAGAACCACTGACTTAGACACTAGAATATCCATAAGTCATACCAGTAACCACCAACAAATCAAACCACATGCAAGTGTATAAAAAAATATTCTTACCACATCAATTCCATAAAAGAACCAAATGATGAAAAGGAGGTAGAACATCCTAAAAATTGTGAAATAATCCTCATCTAAAATGAAATAAAAATCAATAAAACCTCAAAAAGATGACAAAAAAGTCACTTACATTCAGACAGCGCTGGAATCAAAGCAAGAGGCTTGGCTTTCATAGGCTCTGATGTTCCAAGTCTTGTGATAATCAAGCTTATTTCAAATAAGACAACAAAGTAACTCCAAAAAATATTTCCATTCTTTAAATCGAAGCAGCCAGAAACGATTTTTATTGTTGGTGCCATGTTTGGGGATACCTGAGTGTAAAAATTTAATTAATTATTTATTTTGTTCGTAGTTTTTTGATTTATTTTGTGGACTATTTAAGTTTTATTGTGCGATTGCCACGAAAAAATAATCTACGGTCGCTAATGGGAGCAAAATTTGAGAGGATTTGGTTGGATCGTACGGATGTGATGTCAATTATAAATTTTTGCAGAATTCTCCAATATTTCAAATAAAAGTAAGCATCACAAAACTGTAAATCAGCACCCAGACCCCCCTCAAAATAAATTCACACAGACGTCATTAACAGATTCACCCCAGAGTCCAATATTTTTCATCCGAATCTCTCAGAGACAAATTTATTCCCAAATTAGCTCAAATAATTCACTCACTTTCTTATCACTTCGATTCTCCTTGAAAACCTGATCTTCATTCTCATAACAACAAAACTCAATGTGATCTTGGAAAATTTTGTGATTCATGTCAATAATAATGACGTACTCGATGCTACGTAAATTGCTCGTCTAATACAATTCGATGAAACAAATTTCTGTTTTTTTTTAAAACTTTATTTAACACTTTTTAAATTTTCACAAAATTTAACAATGTAAAACATTAATTTTAATTTTTGTCTAAAATTTCAAATAACATATTCAGCAAATCATCCTGATTTAAGCTAAATATATCAAACAAATCCATTACGTTGTGGAATTTCTCGCACATTACAAATAGTGTCAAGTGGTGAGCAAGCTGAGATGACTTTAACATTTTGGACATTCTGTTCACTTGTCAATGATTTTATGAGCTTTTCCTCATTTTCAAGTGAAATTGCATCAAACAGAGAATAATTGCATATTGCTAAGATGACGAAAGCAACACCCAAGAAGAATATCAAATTTAGAAAGCATATTCCGTAGGTTGTCAGGATTATTCCAAAAAATGCATTCTTGAAGGTGTATGGAAGTAGATTTTGCGGCTCATTCTGCAAAAAGAGTGAATTCATCTTTAAAATTCTGATTAAAAATGATAAATTTACCATTTTGACTCCATCCAGAAAATAATACGAGAAAACAGCTAAGAGTGATAGAATTGTGACACAAAATAGTCCATAAGCTGTAAAAATAATTAAACAATTAATTTATAATCTGATAGCATAGTAACATGTGGTAATCAACCCCTTAAGCAATTGACGAAGTGTGAGCGTGAGAAGTTATAAATAAAATAAAATTCAAGGAGACATTTACTTCTTAATACGGAAGAGATTGTTGATTGTTTTGCTCTAATTACTTTTTATTTATGAATATTTCTTTGGAGTATGTTACGTTTAGCAAACGCTTTATGGAGGTCTATTTAAAGATGTTTATATACGCAAGGTCATGATTTTGATAATTTATTTTCATTTTGGGAATTTCTTAGGGGGTCGTACGTAATTTATGTCCAATAAAAATGTGATTTAGACATTAGGTTTTGGTAATAAATTATCTTTAAAAAACCATAACCCCCCTCAGCAGTGGCAAAGACAGAAATTTATTGAGTCGGGTGTTAAACCTCTCAAATGGGTTCGGAAGTTTTCTTTCGTATACATTCATTTTTAGGAGGGGTCCAAACTTCTCATCAATATAAATTTCAATCTCAAGGGCGTCTAAACTCCCCTGGGATTAGCTCTTAGAGCTTCTTGGTGAACCCTATCCTACTCTACTCCTTCTCTCTACATAGAGTATCCCACTCATCCTACCCCTAGGGTAGTGTAGGTAGGGTACGCCGGGTAGCTCTAGAAACCGGCCCCTGACGTTTTCATTCTTAATTCTAGACATCACAACTTGACGATCCCTTAAAAATAAATAAACAAAATACTCACAAAGCAAATTAAATTTATGATAAATCATTCGAATAAATCCATCGTCATTGTCACTAAACTGAACGTCATTTAACATAACGTAATATAATCCAACATTTCCGAATGACAAAAACACAAGTCCCAGAATATTAAATAAGAATTCAAGTCTACAGATGAAAATATTCCCAGCTCTTAAGTCACAGCAGAGGAATGATTTAAATTTTGGGATCTTTGAGGTTTTGAGTTTTTCAGACATTTTTATTTTTTAAACAATTTTTTACAATATTTTTCTTTATTTCTAAATTGGCTTTTCTAAATTGACTTTTTGTAATATTTTTATATTTTTTGCCCAAATTTTTAAATCTTAATTATCCAATTTTCAATATCTTAAAAATAATCAATCTAAATAATCCATCGCAATCTAACCAAATCTGTATAAACACAACTTATTGAGCAGAATGCTTTATCATCAACTGATTGCGATTTAGAAGAAGCTATAGAAATAAATGAGATTTCTTTTTGAAATTTCAATGTCAACAAAGATGAGAAATTTTTAAAATTGTGTGCGATTTATATATGCGAAGACTGTTTGCATTTATCACATGGATAGGGTGACCATCTAATTTGTTTTTTAATCTAAGGCTTATTTTTAATGGCTACCCAAGGTGGTAGATAGAGGTAGGGTACCTAACCCCAGGTAGGTAGGGTATACCCTAGAGTTACTTGCCCTTTAACGTTAAAATATCCGAATGACCCCTAATATGTGCCAAAAACTGATTTACTGATGATGTTTCTCATATTTCTGTCTGATAAATACTTGAGGAAATTATTTAAATTAGTGAATAAAATGCCGTCGGCAAAATTAAAATCAAAACGTTGCTGGACGATTTAGCGTTATCAAGGGAGTGTTCTGGATGCTTCTGCAAGCAAAATGTCACAATCTCTAAGCGACAGACTTATCGCACTCTTCATAAATATGAATGTTAAAGCACATGCTCCATATCTCCACTTAATGTATTACTTACGAACATAATACTCACAAATGACATCACTTTTCGTTGTCAGATATTGTGAAATATAGTCAGCAATCAAATGTCTCTGCTGCTCATCATTAATTATAATAATTCCAACAAATCCAAAGGCAACAGCTGCAACAACGCCAAGAATATTAGCAATAAAGTCAATCCAACACAAAACTAAACTTATCGTCTTAAAATCACAGCAATAGTGGACGGGAATGTTGACTAACTTCATTATTTTTACGATCCTCGACTACTTTAGATACTGCTTGAAACACGACTGAGACAAATTGGAATTGTAGCTAATTTGTAAAATGCTATAAAAAAGTCAAGTAAACAATAGGAAATAATCCTGCAAGAATCATCAAGGTTTTAATTTTTATGAGCATATTTATTGCATTATTTTCAAGATTTTACACATTCATCTTATTTTTAGAGTATGGGGGTGGCACTTGTGGGTACATTGAGATTTGTGTTGTATTTTTAGTCTGCTGATTTGCTTCCTGAAGTCTTTTTTCTAAATTATCCATTTTTTCCAGCAACATTTCGTCATATAATGAGTAACTGCAGATGGCTGCAAAGCAGTAGACTGCTCCTATGCAGAAATATTCATCAATGTTGCTGATTTTTGTGACAATTAAATAGATTCCAGCTAATGCGTTGATGAAGGTGAAAGGGAGCAGATTTTGGGGGATGTTCTGTGAATATAGGATAAAAATAAAATTATTAAATAAAATAATTAATAAAATAAAACAATTTATTAGTTAATTAATTATTTAAAAAACATTAAATTATCAAAAAATTATTATTCATTTAAAAAATATTAAATTATTTAAAAAAATTAATTATTAAAAAATAACCATTTAAATTTAACATAAAAACTATATTTACCTTCTTGATGCCATTGAGGTGGTAATGACAAACCATAATGAGGATCATTAAAATTGTGAACACGGCAAGCCAATTTTGAGCTGTAGGAAAATATTAAATAAATAATTAAATAAAGTAATATTAAATAAAGTAATAAAAATTAATTATTATTTAATTTATTAATATTGTGAAACTAAATAATATTTAATTTAATAATACAATTATAATATACTATTAATTAATAATAGTCATGATTTAATACTGGATTTGAAAAAAAATTGATGTGAATATGAAATAGATAAAGTAATACATATTTTTCTAATTTTTCAAATAATTTTTATATCTCGTTAAATCGATTGTTTAATTTTTTTAAAAAAAGTTATAATTATCAAAATAAAATTAAAATAATAATAATAATTTTTTAAAAAAGTAATTATTATTAAAATAATAAAATTAAAATAATAATAATAATGATTAAAATTAAATTTTATTTAATTTTGGTATTTTTTATTAATTTTTAATTTTTAAGAAAATATAGATTATTTTAATTTTTTTAAAAGTTTTTAAATTTATTAATTTTTGATAATTATAAAAGCAATAATTTTTATTTAAACAAATATTAAATTTTTAAAATTTTCACTAATGAAATAGTAATATTTTTTAATTTGAAAAAGTTATACTATTAAATTTTATAATTATAGTTTAATAGTTATACTTTTAAATTTATTAAAATTTTAAAATAATAATAAATTTAAATTTGTTTTAAGAAAATAATAATAAATTTTGGATTTATTCACTTTTTACTATTTTAAAACATTTTAATTATTTTTAATTTTTTTAAAAAAAGTTTATATATTTTTGATGATTTTAAAATGAATATCTTTTGAAAAATTTAAATAAATTACTTACCAGAAATGTCAAATTTAAAAAATTCATCAAATTTAGCGAGCACATAATTTTTTACTTTTATATAATTACTTAAATTGGTATCAAGAACTTTAAGAACACCAACAGATATTGTTGCCAAGTATGCAAAAATCAGCATAACAAAATGAACGGAAACCCAAACTTGATTCACAAATTTCAATGAAAGACAGCAAAACTGATTTGCTTTCGGAACTGTCATGGCGGCTTTTTTTGTTGACTGCATTAAGCACTTGATGATTAAAATAGAATCTTTTCGTTTAGTAGGTTAAAAATTGACTGAAAAAATAATTGATGAGATGTACAATATATATTCTTAATTCTCATATTATTCATGAATTTATTTACAATCACAAGACAAGTGAGCAACACTATCAGTTCTCTCAATTTTCGGTTAATTCCCATTCTTAAGACGTAAATTATAGACTTAATACAGAGTAAATGTATTAGAGTTTTTAAACTTACCAAAAATTGGAAACATCCTAATTATAAAACCTAGTCCTAGTTGGAAACATATGACCATAAGTAACAATATCACAAGAACTAGGAACCCACTGCTCATTAGTCAAGGTAGGACAATAATCACATTGGTATACAGGCACAGCAACTCGCATCTCCATTTGAGCCATTTGTATTTTCCTCTGATTTTCCTGAAGAATTTTATCATATAGTGAGTAATTTGAGATTGCGATGAACATGTAGAAGATTCCAATGATTCCTAATAGGCTGAGGAAGCTAGCTCCATAGAGAAGAAAAATTAGCGATATTCCAGCATTTTTGAAGGTAAATGGAAGGAGGTATTCAGGTTTCATCTGTAAAAAAGAGCATATTTTGAAATAAAAAACTAAGGTTTTCAGCTTTTTATGTGCAACATGCCATTCAGGTTGAATTACTCTTTAGTGACATCATCAACTTACTTTTCTGATGCCACGAATAAAGAATAAGCAAATCACAGCGCAAATTGTCTCAATGCCGATAAGAAAAAATCCAACAGCTGTAGGTTATAAATATTTATGTATTAATAACTTTTTCTTGGCAATTTTAGAGAAAAAGTTTGATCTATAGGATGTTTAAGGACAGGTTCAAGAAGGTCAAGTAAGATCAAAAATATAATTTGTTTTACCAAAAATCAAGTAGGATTAAAAAGTCAAGTAGGGTTAAAGAAGGATTGAAAGTCAAGTAGGGTTAAGAAGTCAAGTTAAGTTTATAAAGGTCAATGAGGGTTATCAAAACCTACGTTCAACAAAAGTCAAGTGGGTGAACAAAAGTCAAGTAGGGTCAATGAAAGTCAAGCAGCATCAACAAGAGTCAAGTAAGTTTGGCAAAAGTCAAGTAGGGTTATCAAAAAGTAAGGTTCAATAAAAGTCAAGTAGATCAATTAAAAGCCAAGGAGAGTTACAAAAATTCAAGTAGGTTCGTTAAAAGTCAAGTAGAGTTACCAATCAAATAGAATTAAATATTCAAGTAAGGTTAAAAGTCAAGTAGGGTTAAAGAAGTCAAGTTGGGTTAAAAGTCAAGTAGGGTTAAAAGTCAAGTAGAGTTAAAGAAGTCAAGTAGGATTAAAAGTCAAGTAGGGTTAAAAGTC
Organism: Chironomus tentans; assembly: GCA_963573255.1. Taxonomy (NCBI): domain Eukaryota; kingdom Metazoa; phylum Arthropoda; class Insecta; order Diptera; family Chironomidae; genus Chironomus; species Chironomus tentans. The sequence continues at coordinate 2,710,487 of OY754305.1, forward strand.
AAGTAGGGTTAAAGAAGTCAAGTATGATTAAAAAGTCAAGTTGGGTAAATAAAAGTCAAGTAGCATCAATATGAGTCAAGTAAGTTTGGCAAAAGTCAAGTAGGGTTATCAAAAAGTAAGGTTCAACAAAAGTCAAGTAGATCAATTGAAAGTCAAGTATATTCATAAAATAACCAAGTGAAAAACTCAAACACTCACAATATTTATGAGGATGAAAAAGATTATCAATTGAAAGCATCACCGGCGTTCCGTACAATCCATGCATGAAGAAAACATATGTACTGATTAATAGCCCAGACAATGTCGTAAAAAACTCAATCCAACACCAAAAAATATTTCCTGTTTTTAATCCACAACAACAACATTGAGCTATTCTAGGAATTTTCATGTTTAACTTTATTTAACATTAATAAACTTAATTTATTTTAATTTTAACACACAATATACAACGATCATACACAAAAACTTCCCGTTGGCTTACTGAGATCTTTGCATGGAAAAAAATGAGCGAATGTGAGAGCAAAATTCTCCCCCGGTGTTCGAGCAATTAAATTGATAACAATATTTATTCATTTTTCGCTCATCCAATGAGTAACTTTTATTCACAATGTGTGTGTTTTATAGCCGACAATGTGTGCCAGTAAAATCAGCTGATTGAGAAAAGATTTGATGACATTTTGATAGGGTGACTGGTGTGTTTGATTTTGGCGGGAAAATATTATATTTTTTTGCATTTTTTATTAACTAAAATATTGTAATTTGTTTGCTTGGTTGACAGGTAGGTGGACATGGTAGCTGCCTGCCTGGTTGAACCACGACGGTGGATAATAATAATAATGCGTGAAGGGCCCAGCTTAAAGCTGGAGGCACTGCGATTATAGAAATCTATTGCACCACTCCCTTTAGACCTACAGTTTATAGTGGAATCCGAACCACTTGCAAGCTCTGCACATTGCAAGGACACGAGTACGTCATAAGACCTGATGTACCCTGCAATGTACCTAGTTACAATTCGTGTGCGTAAGATGCTACTAAGAAATCATCCAAATACTAGTATATCCTTGTATACCTAGCAATGGAGACACATTATGTACCAAAGACCTCAAAACTGCACCCAACACACGAACCGAGCTTCATAACTAGAACGGTGAAATGGAAAAAGAGCTTCGAAAATTAGACCTGACCTGGGATTGAACCCAGGACCTTTGGCACGTAAGGCCAACGCTCTACCATTTAGGCCACTGATGCCATTTCACCGCTTTCGACGATGGAAGCAACAAGACAATATAATTATCTAAGATTTTTTCATGAGGAAATTAATGGAATTTAAGATATTCAGATCGATTCTGATTCTTGACGTTAGACTATGACTCAGTATCAAAATCATTGACGACTTTTGAGATCATTATTCACGTAATTTCAGTAATAACGACTTTGCAATTATTAATCATTTCAGATAAGTTTTATCAGTCTATACAGTTCTATAGGATACTCAACATCGATAACTTATCGTTCAATTTGTAGAAAATATAATAAAAGTATCGACTAAGATTGGTGCTGCACATAAATCACGTGGAAATCGTGAAACATTGTTCTTTTTTAAAAATCGTCAGCAAATTTCATCGAGTCATCTTAAAATTATTTAATTGTTGAGAAATTGTCCTTAGTTGAGCTTGTTTTTGGTATTTTGAAGTGATATTAAGTCCATCAAGTGGAATTATTCAGTATTATTGCTGGAAAAATTAAGTAAAATGACTGATAGAATCAAGAGCCACATAATTTCCAAAAGAATGTCACCAAACTCACTTCAAGCCTTCACAAAATCATCAAATTCGATCAATTTTGCCTGCCTTCTCATCCTGATTGCAGCTTTTCCTCAACCATCTACGCAGCAAGTCATAATCAAAAAACTGTCAACCATTCAAGGCACTTGTGAATACTCTTACAATTCAAACAACATTTATGCCTGTGAGTTACACGTTACTGTTCCTGTCAGTGCGGCCGATGTCCTAGAAATAACAGGAACTCACTTAGACAACCATACAGATGCTGATGTCCAAGCTGTACATTATATAATTGATTTTGCTGCTTTTTTTAATGGTGAAGTTTTACAAAAATTCGATAATTTAAAGTCAATTTACTTAATTGGCACTGGATTGCAGGAAATTAATCCTATTGCATTTAATATCTGTCCAAAACTCGAAAGATTGTCAATACAAGATGGTCAACTTGCATTTCTTCCACCTGGAATGCTCAAAAACTGTAAAAATTTGGTTAATTTTGTAATGATGTCGCAAAAAGTTGAAACATTTCCAGAAGATTTCTTTGGAAATACCAAAAATTTAGAGCAATTCGTAGTTCCAGTCAATCGATTGACATCCTTGCCTGAAAAATTACTTCAAAATATGGAAAAATTGAAGGTTCTTCGAATTGGATATAATAATTTGAAAGAATTGAGTCCAAATTTCTTAATCAATGCTCCAAACTTAGAGGAAGTCTCTGTCTACGATAATGAGTTCCAAGACCAAGGTGACATTGCCTACGCCCTCAATGGAAAGATTAATTTAAAATATTTATGGCTTGATGACAACAATTTTACTAATTTTGACTTCCGATTTTTCACACAATTCCAAAAACTTGAATATTTATCAATTGGAAATAGAATGGGTCCTAAATTGATGGATATTCATTGGCAGTCACTTCCAGCATCTCTTACTGACCTTAGAATTTATGATCTCGGTGAGGAAGTTCCAGAAAATGCATTTGATCGAGTTGTGAATTTAAAAACGTTAATATTGCATGGAACAGCAATTCAGAGCTTCCACAAAGACACATTCAAGCCACTGACTAATTTGGTGTTTCTATATCTCTATGAAACAGGCCTCAAAGCTCTCCATCCTGAATTATTCACAAACCAAATTAACCTCAGCAATCTATTGATCAGAAACAGTCAAATTGAGGAACTTCCACCTGGAATTTTTGTCCCACTTGTCAATATTGGTATCGTCAACAGCTTCAATGGCATTGAGATCATATTTGGAAAGATTAGACGACTGAATGCTGATTCCTTTGGTCAACATCCACATCTTCAAAATATTGACTTTTCTTTCAATGAGATTAATGAAATTGAACGTGGAATATTCAGTAAGTTCCATTCTAATATGACATTTGCTGGATTTAACCATAACGAGTGCATCAGTGAATATCTTGGAGGTGAAGATTTAGATAATAATGAGAAATTGGAAAAATGTTTCAAAAATTGGGATGAAATTGATCCAAATAATAGAACTACAACTACACCAACAACAACACCTGCTGGGTGTGGAAGGAATTTTAATGGTTTTGAAGTGTCTGTCATTATTTTTGTAGGAATTTTCAAAATTTTGTTGAATTTTGTTTACTGATAAATTAGGTTTTTTATAAAAAAAATAAAAATTATTCAAAAAAATAAAAATTAAAAAATTAAAAAAAATATATTTTTTTTAAAAAATAAAAATATAAAATTCATAAAAAATAGAAAAATCTTTCAAAAAATATTAAATTTATAAAAAAAGTATATAAATTATTATAGAATTAAAAATAATAATAAAAAAATAAAATTAGAAAAAATTAAGAACGTTTAAAAAATAAAAATTACCCAAAAATAACAAATTAGAAAAAATAACTTTTTAAAAATAATAAATTCATTTAAATTTTTTTAAAATGAAAATTGTTCAGAAAATAACAAATATAAAATTAATAAAAAAATAGAAGAATTTAAAAAACAAATTTTATAATAAAATAAAATATTGCATAAAAAAATAAATAAAAATAAATAAATAAAATTGCTCAAAATATTTATCAACAAGTAAATTTCCCCGCATTTTTTCAAAGAAAAATATTTTTCCCCCTCAAAAGTTTTTCCATTCGTTCAGCTGCGTCGCTGCGATCAAAAATATAAATCTTCAAAACATAAACATTTGATTTTTTCAATTTACAAACACAGCTAAAATAGTTTAATGGATTTGGAATTGAATGTGCGAAAAATAGATTACGACTTACATCGGTATCCATTTTGTTTCGTTTGGACTCCAATTCCAATTTTAGCATGGGTGTTACCATTCGTTGGACATACAGGAATTGCTACATCTCAAGGAATTATTCGAGATTTTCGTAAGTGAATTTTTTCATTAAATTTTGCAAAATTTTGCTAATTTTTCATCATTATTTCACAATTTTTATCAAAATCATCCAGGTTCATATGCCGTGGGTGAAGATAAAATGGCTTTTGCATGGCCAACGCGTTACATTCAAATCGACATCCATAAAGTCGAAGGTGGCATAACAGCATGGGACGATGCAGTCGATAGAGCATCAACAGCATACTCAAAACGTATGCACAATCTAGTTTGGTACAATTGCCATACCTTCTGTGGAAAGGTACTAAGTTTAGTGGGATATGGAGGAAGTACGTATTGGGGAACGGTCAAGCTAGCTGCATGGATGTTCTTTCTTGGAAAATATGTCGGATTTTGGGGATTTGTAAAGACTTGGCTTCCATTTGTGATTGTTGTGATTGGTGCAGTATGTTTGTGGATATTTTTGTAAATTATTGAATAAATTGAAATTGTAAAAAATAAATTAAATTTATAAAAAATAAAATATTTTTAAAAAATAAAATATTTTTAAAAAATAAAATATTTTTAAAAAATAAAATATTTTTAAAAAACAAAATATTTTTAAAAAATAAGATATTTTTAAAAAAATAAAATATTTTTAAAAAAATAAAATATTTTTAATAAATAAAATATTTTGGAAAAATAGGATATTTTTAAAAAATAAAATACTTTTAAAAATTAAAATACTTTTAAAAATTAAAATACTTTTAAAAAATAAAATATTTTTAAAAAATAAAATATTTTTAGAAAATAAAAAAATTAAAAAAGTAAAAAAAATTATAAAAAAATATAAAAAATGAATAAGAAAAGAAAATATAGGAAAAAAATTAAAAAAATTTAATGAACAATTAAATTTTCCCGCAGTTTTTTTAAATTAAAATATTTTCCCCCTCAAATTTCCTTTCGTTCACTGCGCAGCTTCGACCAAAAAATATTTATCTTCATAACATAAACACACCAAGTGTTTTATTTATAGAAACGAAAAAAAATGGATTTGGAGTGGAATGTACGAGAAATAGACTATAAATTACACCGGTATCCATTCTGCCTGGTCTGGACACCTATCCCCCTCATAACATGGATACTACCATTCATTGGACATATGGGGATTGCTACATCTCAGGGAATTATTCGAGATTTCCCTCGTAAGTGAATTTTCTTCTTCTTTTCTTAACAAATTTGCAATTTTTTCTCAATTTAAATTTTGAATGTTTTTGATGAAATTTGGAAAAATTTGGTTAGTTTTTGATGATTCAGTTTTTCATTGAATCTGCCAAAATTTAATTCCTCTTCAAACTTTACCGTAATCGTCCAGGTTCATACTACGTCGGTGAAGATAACATGTATTTTGCATGGCCAACGCGCTACATCCAACTTGACATCAACAAATTTGAAGGTGGGACAACAGCATGGGATGATGCAGTTGAAAAATCATCAACAGCATACTCAAAACGTATGCACAATCTAGTTTGGTACAATTGTCATACGCACTGCGGAATGGTATTAAGTTTAGTGGAATATGGAGGAAGTACATATTGGGGAACGGTCAAGCTGGCTGCATGGATGTTTCTGTTTGGAAAATATGTCGGATTTTGGGGATTTGTGAAGACCTGGCTACCATTTTTTATTATTGTACCTATTGCAGTAATTTTATGGATATTTTTGTAGCTCAGGATGTAAAATTGGAGATTTTTGTCAAGAAGTATTTTTAAGTTATTGAATAAATTAATTATTTTATTAAATAAATCAATAAAGAATAGAATTTTTATTTATTATAACTTGATATAAAATTGCATCAACAGTGAAAAGACTTATCAGCATATCATGATACCTTAAAAAATAAAAATAACAAAAAGGGGTCATTCATTTATGACGTCCATCAAAAAATGGGATTTTTAGACCCCCCTCCCCCCCCCCTTGTCACAAAAATTTCTTTAATTTAAAGTGTCACATAATCTCAGAACCCCCCCCCCCCCTCCCCCCTAAATCATGGACTTCGTGTGAGTGTTCTTTAAAAAAACAAATAAAACATTGCGATTGAAGTTAATTTGAAGCATTAGTCGTAAAGCAGTCGAGAGTCAATGTTCGTGAATAATACAGTTGACTGAATTGTTTATCAGATTTGATAAGTAAAAAAGTTTGATTAAGAAATAATAATCAAGGCCAGAACATTATCGTAAATTGTAAAAAAAAATCGCAATTTTAACGAGAGTAGCAAAAAAAGGAAGAAAAAAATATGGATTCAAAATTTCTGCAAATCATCAAAAAAATGGCAATATTCTTTAATATCTTGCTTATTGCACTTAATCCACAATCATCCTCGCAGCAAACCACAACCAGCAAATCATCAATAATTCAAGCTTCTTGTATGTATTGGTATGATTTGGAAAACATCTACTCCTGCTGGCTTTATGTCTCTGGACCAGTAACCTCAACAGATGTTCTCGAAATCACAGGAACTCACCGTGATAACAACACAGATGCGGATGTACAAGCTGTATTTCAAAATCCTCATTATGATTTATTTTTTAACGGAGAAGTTTTAAAGAAGTTTGAGAATCTTAAGTCTATTCATGTGATTGGTGAAGAATTGATGGAAATTAATCCAAATGCTTTCGATGTCTGTCCAAATTTGGAGGTCCTAAAATTAAACTACAATAAACTAACAACATTTCCATCCGGAATGCTCAAAAACTGCGCAAATTTAATAAATTTAGATGTTATTAATCATGGACTTACTTCAATTCCTGAGGATTTATTTGGAATGACTTCTAATTTGGAGAAGCTTACTCTGCAAGGTAATTTGTCATTCCTGCCTGGTAAATTGCTACAAAATATGGACAAATTGGAAGAATTTTATGGTGACTATAATCAATTTCAAAACTTAGAGGACATCGCGGATGCTTTAAATGGACGAACAAATCTAAAGGTCTTGTGGCTGACTTTCAATAATTTTTCAAGTTTTGACTTCAGATTTTTCTCTCAATTCCAAAAACTTGAACAATTACGTGTAGGATATTTTAATGGACATGAATGGACTCAAATTTCATGGCATTCACTTCCCAGCTCATTAACATTGCTATCAGTTTATGGAATTGGTGAAAATATACCGGAAAATGCCTTCAGTCAACTTCCTGGGTTAAATGATTTGACAATTAGTGGATATGGAATTGAATACTTGCATAGGAACATATTTAAGCCATTGACTAAGCTCTCGGAACTAGTAATTGAGTTGACAAGCATAAAATCATTTCCATCAGAACTGTTTGTTAATCTAACAAACCTCAAGAAACTTACAATTACATATTCTCAAGTTCATCGACTAAACGCAAATTCCTTTGGTAATAATCCTAAACTACAAAACATGAACTTTTTTAGCAATAAAATCAATGAAATTCAGCGTGGAATTTTCAAAAAAATAAACACAAATGTTATATTTGTGAGTTTACGATCTAATGTTTGCTCTGATGAATATTTCCAAGGGGACAATCTTGATGAAGAAGAAGGCTTAAATAAGTGCTTTAGAAATTGGGAAATAATACCGGATAATGGATGTGGAAAATGTTTATTTAAAATTCAAATTTTGTTAATAGCTTGCTTAGCTTATTTTATGAAATAAAAAAAGGAATGCGATAAATATTTTTAGTGATTTTTATTATATCCAAGCAGGGGTACCCAACCTACCCAATTCCATTCTTTAACACAGGATACCCCTAGGGTACCCTACCTATCCTACCCATAAGGTACCTTAGGTAGCGTTACGCAATTGCAATAAAAATACAATAAAATATTTAATCGTCCTTAAGAATCATTGTAAACCTGCTTTTTTACTTCTATAATTAATAATTAAGAAAACTTTGGAAGATTTGTGTCAACAACACTAATAACAGCAATCAAAAAAAAAAGTTTAGAAAACACTTTTATAAAATGACTAAATGGTGACTCATTTGCTGAATTTCAATAACTTGTTTACAAAAATTTCAGAAAACAAGGAAATCCGTCAACAAAGATAAGCTTTATCGTCAACCAAACAAAATTTGTCGATGCATAAAATAGAAATTGAATTTTCAGTTCTCCTTTATCTAACCTCTAATCATTTATTGAACAAAATTCGCGACAGCAGGGGCGTAGCCAGAATTTTCGAAGGGGGAAGGGGTGCCCAAATTTTTATTTTTAAAAAAATTAGTATAATATAACCTTTGTATTAAATTTTTATACTTTTTTAGACATTAAGATTGATCTTGCGTGTACTCTTCAATACTTTTCTGTAAAAAATTAATTTTTTAATTTTAAAAATAAATTTTTTATAGAAATTTGTATTGAATTTTGATCTCGAGGGGGGTGCCCGGGCTACGCCCCTGCGCGACAGTGTGTGAAAAATACTAAATTCATTTTAATTTCACAAAATTAAAAAAAGTGTTTAAGTTTAATAGAAATAATAAAAAATAAAATAAAATAAGAAATTTAAAAAATTTACAAATTTTAATAAATTATAACGATACGATTTGAATAACGTAATTAATAATGTAACTAATATAGAACAATCCTCACATCAAGCCATAGTCAAAATCATCAATCATCCCAGCTACTTGTGAATACAGTTATGATTCAGAACCATATGATTGTCTCAGAACCAGTAACCTCAACGGATGTCCTTGAAATCACAGGAACTCACCGTGATAATAACACATATGCGGATGTCCATTGATTATTTAAGAAGGCCTGCATAAATCGCGCTATTTATCAAGATTACCAAGAAGGGTATTTTTATTATGAAAAATAATAAACTTAATTAAAAAGTTTAGTGAAGATTAGTACTATCAAAATAATAAACTCTTTTAATAGGTTAATAAAACATATTTATCGAATGAGTATTGAAATTGCACATACTTCTTGTCTTATCTTTTGATACTTACTGAGTATTTAGTAAAAAAGAACAGTCAAAAGGTGGCTTGTGAATCGATTAAGGTGTGTTATTTATTTTGTGCGTTCAAATTAGATTTGAAAAAAAATAATCCACAATAGCTATATTTAGGTCTTAAGGGGTCATTCGGATATTACGTAACGATAAAAATGGTCAATTTTGACCCCTCTCCTTCTACCCATAATAAATTTGGAAAGAAAAATCTGAAAAACTAAATATGAAGCGTAACAAAACTTTGACTTCCTCCCCCCCTCCCTAAGCGTTACGTAATATCCAAACGACCCCAATGTATTTTGATTATATCGATAATACTCAAGAAAAATCGCATTTTACAACAAATTTTACTAATTTTGTCAAATTAAAATTCAAAATTCAGACATCCAGCATCAAAACATCTATAGAATATCCCAAGGCACACAAAAATATGTTCATTATGTCCCAAAAGCCCTCAACATCAAGATTTGTCATCATTGTCCTTGCATTTCTGACCTTGCACCCACAAAACACCATCCAACAAACAACAATCGACGATATCCAAACCATCGAAGCAACTTGTGACTACAGCTTCGATTCACAAAACACTTACACCTGCAATCTTCTTGATGCTGTCATTTTGGATAATTCTGATGTCCTTGAAATCAATGGAACTCACCTTGATGACCTCACAGATGATGACGTCTTTATAGTCAATTATCACAACACAACAACTAAATTTTTCAAAGGAGAAGTTTTGATAAAATTCAAAAATTTACAAACATTAAAATTGATGGGTCAGAGATTGGGGGAAATCAGTGAAGATGCTTTTGAAGTCTGTCCTAATTTGATGATCCTCTACATCCAGTTCAACGACTTGACAGCACTTCCACCTCAAATGCTCAACAACTGTGAAAAATTAATCATTTTAAAAATAACTCACACTAATTTGAGTGAAATTCCAGAAGATTTGTTCGGTACGACTAAGAATTTAGAGGAATTGATCATATCTAACAATCAACTGACGTCATTGCCTGAAAAGTTATTGCAAAATATGGAAAATTTGTGGTTTTTTGATGCAGGAAGTAATTTTTTAACGGACTTAAGTCCTGATTTGTTTATAAATTGTCAATATTTGAGGCATGTAGACCTTTCATACAATGATTTTGAGGATCAAGGCAAAATCAGTGCCATTAGTGACCACATAAGTTTATACAAATTATCGCTTAATTTCAACAGTTTTTCAAATTTCGACTTCAATTTCTTCTCACAATTTGAAAATCTTGAGGAATTGACCATCGGATCAACTGAGGGACCCAAATTGACTGAAATTTCATGGCAATCACTTCCATACTCATTAATCTCCTTGATAATCTATGGAATTGGTGAAGATATCTCTGAGAATTCATTCGATCATCTTCTGAAATTAGAATCATTGTCATTGTCTGGAAGGGACATCAAGATCCTCCATAACAACATATTCAAGTCATTAACAAAGCTAGAAGTCATGTCTATCCAGGACACAAGCATAAAAACCCTCCATCCTGAATTATTCATCAATCAAGCAGCACTAAGTGACCTCAACCTTCGTGGCAACAAAATCGTTGAACTTCCTGCTGGAATTTTTATCCCACTAGTCAATTTAGGAATCAGAAGTGAATATCACGGCATTAAAATGTCATTCAACAATATCCAACGACTAAATTCCAATTCCTTCGGTCAACATCCACATCTTCGTTACATTGACTTCTCATCAAATAAAATCATCGAAATTGAACAAGGAATTTTCAACAAATTTAATTCAAACTTGACTTATGTTGACTTTTATTACAATTCATGTGTTGATAAGTTTTATGTCTATCCAACAAGCCTGGATGTGGATGAGAGTTTGGCAACTTGTTATGTCAATTGGATAGGAACAACAACAATAACAGAAACATCATCAACATCATCAACAACACAAGAGTCTGATCCAACAACAATGGAACCAACCACACCTGGTGTCGCTAGAGATAATTTTAAATATTTTGAAGTTTTTTTGATTAATTTTGTAGGATTGTTGACATTATTTATGATGTTTAAAGTTTGTCTTTTTGTTTAAAGCAGTGGTTCTCAAACTTTTTGGAAATCGACCTTGAAAAATTCAATTTTTTGATGAACCAAATTTTTAAATGACCCCAACAAATGATTATCCTTATTTTATTAAATAAAAAAATTCTTTTAACAAATATTCATCATAAAGTAAATTATCCCGGCTTGTAAGTGTGCATCTCTATGTATTTAAACTGATTCTTGATTCATTCGGTAAGCAAACACGCTTCCTTTCTCGTAAAATGTCTTCATCTTTTCGGATTCCTTGTCTTCTGTTGAATTTTGATCTGATTTTCTTTTTCGTCCATATCCACCGCCACCTGAAAGTGATACATAATTTTATAGATTAGTTCAATGTCATTAGCATCAACTCACCTGGTGTCAACATCGAATAAACATCCCCAGCATCAACATTTACAGCATTTTTGGCACCCAAATTAATAATCCGACCGTCAAATTTCCTCAGCAAATTCAATCCAACCTTCCCAGACTCTCCACCTTCCAATCCATAATTCTTCATCACTCTACGTTCAGTTAGAACTGATAAAGTTACAGGCTTCCTGAACATCAATTCCCTCTTAATTCCTTCGCCACCTGTAAACAATCCAAATCCAGCAGATCCATCATTTCTCAAACAGAATGAATTCAAAATTATTGGATATCTTTGCTCCATAATCTCCAAATCAGTAATTCTTGTATTAGTCATATGAGTATGAACACCAGATGTTCCATTCCAATTTGGTCCTGCTCCTGACCCACCACCAACAGTCTCATAGTATCCCCACTTTTCATCACCAATTGTTATGTTGTTCATGCAGCCACAGCTTGCAGAACAGACTTGAAAAGCTTTGAGGATAACATCGACGATTCTTTGGGATGTGAGGACATTGCCACCAACCACAGCTGCTCCTTCTGATGGATTAAGAATGGAATTGTCAGGGATGATGACCTCGATTGGATTTAAACATCCTTGGTTCAAGGGAATATCAAATCCGACCATACAGCGGAGACAGTAAATGATTGCGGACATAACAATTGCTTTTGGTGCGTTGCAATTTCCATAAACTTCATATCCAGTTCCAGTGAAGTCAAATATAGCAGTTCCATTTTGTTCATTAATTTTAACTGTTAAGGTTATTGGAGTTCCATCGTCCATGAACTCTGTAGCTTGAAGGATACTGTCACCAGTTCTATTACGTGCATCCACAGCTATTTCCTTCAGCATGTCTCTCACACTTTCAGCTGCATTTTGTTGGATGTAATTCATGAATGCTTGAACAACATCAAGTCCATAAATGTCAATAAGTTCACGGACCAGCTGAATACCTTTATGATTTGCAGCTATTTGTGCCTTTAGGTCAGATATGTTGTCACTTAGATTACGACTTCCAGCTGATTTTAGTTCCTTTTTGATTCCTTGTTCATTAAAGACACCTCCGTCGACCAACAAGAAGGATTTAAAGGCTGCACCTTCCTCAGACAAGCTTCTTGAATGTGGTGGCATCGAACCTGGAGAAATACCACCAATATCAGCATGATGTCCACGTGAAGCTACAAAAAAGACAGGATTTGGTGTTGATGGATAGAAAACTGGAGTTATAACTGTCAAATCAGGAAGATGTGATCCACCAGCTTGTGGATGATTAGACAGAATCACGTCACCATCCTTAAGTGACCCACCACGTGCTTTTATTTGAAACCTGACAGTTTCTTGCATTGCACCAAGATGAACTGGAATATGAGGAGCATTGCTGACAAGTCCTCCATCTGGACCAAATAATGCACAGCTAAAGTCAAGTCTTTCCTTGATATTTGTTGAAATTGAGGTTCTTTGTAGGATTCTTCCACATTGTTCAGCAATGCTCATGAATCTGTGGCTGAATATTGACAACTGAATTGGATCTAAGTCAATTCCAACAACCTTCTGTGGGATATTCTCAATATCAATCACAATATCCCCTTTGTTTGTGATAACACCATAAGAATTCGGTTCAATAATGATTGTTGACAGCTTATCAATAACCACAGCTGGTCCGATGATCTTATGTCCAGCTAGGAGGTCCTCCCTCATATATAATCCAGTGTCCATCCACTTATGATCGAAGAAAACTTTAGAAACCTTCACTGGAACTGGATTCTCATTGTTTTTGGTACTCGGAATTGACAGTTCCTCTGGAATCTTTGACTTTCCACAACCACGAACTCTGACGTCATCGACAATGATTGATCGATTCTCTAACTGGAATCCAAACTCTTTTTGGTATCTTTTAAGGAAGGAATCAATAAAATTTCCATATCCAGGGATATCTGGAGTTGGACTGTCCTTACAAGGTGATATCATCAATGCACAATCAGTTCCACTGTACCTTAAGTGCAAATATGGCTCCAATACAATATTATCCTCTCCAAATCCTTGACTTTCCAGCTGATTAACACAAACTTTAGACAATTTATCCAACAATTCCTTAACATGTCCAATATTTCCATCCTCAAACACCAATCCACAAGGTTCTTGTGTATCATGCACGACATCAGCTAACGCCATTCCGTAAGCTGATAATATTCCAGCATATTTGTGGATCAAAACTTTCTTCATGCCTAGTTCCTTAGCAATTGAGCAAGCATGCTGTCCACCAGCACCACCGAAGACTACCAAAGCATGTTTAGACGTGTCAAATCCTCTTGACTGAGTTAAGGCACGGATTGGTCGACACATAGCTTCATTTGCAACTCGGATGAATCCCATTGCAACTTCTTGGATTGAGAGGATTTCAGATTTGTTGTTGTAGTTGTTGATTGTGTTAGTGATTTCCGTGAATTTTAATGTTGCTGCTTCTAAGTCGATAGGTTCATTTTCATTGGGACCGAATATTTTAGGAAAATATTCAGGGAATAAGCGACCTAGGACTAGGTTGGCATCAGTGATTGTTAAGGGTCCTCCTTTTTTGTAACATGCTGGACCTTAAATGAGATATTTACTTTTTAGGACAAATTGGCAATATAACAAGAAGACAATATATGACCTACCTGGATGAGCTCCAGCAGACTCAGGCCCAACCACATACATTCCAGACCTAAAGAACAATTGAGATCCTCCACCAGCAGCAACAGTATTAATATCAAGTTGTGGTGCTTGAATTGTGACACCAGCTGTGGTTGACTCAACAACATGATCGTAGTGACCATCGTATCTAGATACATCAGTTGAGGTACCTTCAAAAAAATGTCAAATGAAGTTAACTTTTTGTCAAAATGACATTAGACTTGCTACTTACCGCCCATATCAAACCCAATCAACGGCAAATCGGTGTCCCTCTTTCCAGTCACACTAAATCCAATAACACCACCAGCTGGTCCAGATAAAATTGCTTTAGCTCCTCTAAATTTCTCCATGTTTGTAAGTCCACCATCACTTTGCATGAAGAGAACCTCAACACCTTCAAGGTTTTTATGGAATCCAGCTCTGAATGACTTCAAGTACCTCTCAACATGAGGCGTCAAGTAAGCCTCTGCACAGCAAGTGAAACTGCGAGGAACTAATCGAATCATTGGCATTGCTTGATGTGATAAAGTCACAGTTGTGAAGCCAATGTCTTGTGCGATTTTACCGACGGATATTTCTTGTTCTGGACAGGCATATGAGTGTGCTAAGCATACAGCAATGGATTTGATTCCATTTTTGAAAACTTTTTGCAGTTGTGACTTTACAGCCTCAATGTCTAGCTCCTTCATGACCAAATACACAGAATTTGAAATTCCAGGAATTTTTCTCCAATTTTCAGATATTTTTCCAAGTTGACAGTCAGTTCTTTCAGGCACAATCCTGCAGTCAATCTCAACAACTTCCTCATACAAATTTGATGGTTTTCGAATATTTAAATCGAAAATTCTAGGCCTTGCCTGGTTTCCAATCTGAAGGATATCCTTAAATCCTTTATTAACAACCAAAGCTATTTTTTCTCCTTTTCTTTCAAGCAGAGCATTTGTAGCAACAGTCGTACCCATCCTGATGAACTCAATTTTCGACGTGTCAATTAATCCATCAGCATTGACTGCAGAGTCACCAAGATCTTCAATTAAAATTCTTCTAATGGCTTCTGTTGGTGCATCTGGATAATTTTGTGGATCTTCAGACAGAAGCTTCATGGTTCTGATGGATTTATCAGGTCTAATTGCAAGGATGTCTGTGAAAGTGCCTCCACGGTCGATTGAGAATTTATAGCCATTCATTGTCTTTGCTGATGCCGGCTGCAATGTTTTTTTGGATATTCAGTAGAGAAATTTTGGGATTTTTATGGTATTTGGATGACGATTGATGTTTGTTTTAGTATAAACTGTTATGTTGGTCAAGTTGTTGTCCAAAACTGTCTAAATTACCTCTATCGACTTATGTTATAGCTGTTATGTTGACCTTTTACAGTTATAAGGTGAACATTTAGCGAAATTCAACAAAAAGCTACAAATTTTTATTTAATTTGACTTAGTTGCTTAATATTGACTTTCCTTGTACATAATAAATAACTTTTACTGGTAGGATCACGAATATAATTAAAATCTGATTAAATACTCACAATTTTATCCTCCAATTTCAACAAAAACTAGTAATTTGCGATGAAAATTGAGTGCTTCAACCTCTTATCTCGTTTTATCTACAATGAATGTGATAAATTGTGTAATTATAGACTTAATGATGAACAAATTAAGTTGTATAATGCGATAATACACTTGATGTGACTGAGATTACTGAAACAACTGAAGTTTTTAATGAAAACAACATGATAAGAATGAATCTCGAATGTTTTGTTATTGTTTTGAACTTAATGTTGAATGCTTTATTATAAATGTGTTAAAATAAATAAACACTGAGAAGTAAAATGATTGTTTTTGTTGCTGACTATAATCACTAATAATAATATTTGACATTTATGAGATGAGACAGTTGAAATGAAATATTTCGGTTGGAACCCTGCTTTATGCAGCATTTCTCAAGACGATTTTCTTTTGGTAATTTTGGTTAAACTCCTCAAAAGTGGAAAATGTATACTAACTTGCTCCAAATTGACTTTTCATGACCTTTTTTTGGATGGTAAGAGTTACTTGTTCCAGGGGGGAGGGGGTTGGCACTTTTGCGGTAAAAACCCTAGCAAAATGAAGAATTTTTTTTCAGAGGGGGGGGGGGGTTGACACCCTCCCCCCTGAATATGCCCCTGCATAGAGGAAATTGCTCAGACACATCCATTCCTAACCTGAGGTGAATTTAAGTTTTGTTTTAACAAATTCAAAAATTTATTAAAAAATGATATAACATCAGCTGTTGAATACTCTCATGACCTCACGTATTCCTTGCATTTTTATTATCCCAACAATTTTGGATCACATGACTACGTGTCAATATTCAGCTCATAATTTCTTAATCAATAAAAATCGATGAAATTTTGTGATAATTTTTTTATTATTTATCTAAGAAAAGAAGACAAAATTTTATGTCTGTAATCAATCATCATCAATTAATCGCGAACGTAATACAAGAAGGAGGGGTCTGAATACCTTCCAGGGGTCAGTTTCTAGGGCTAACAGGGGTAACTCAACTACCTTTCTTCAACCTCCACCTAGGGTAACCTAGTGTAGGATAGGTTGGATACCATAGGGCAGGCTAGGAATTATAACCTAGATAATCCTTGGAGGAGAAGATAGGGTAGGTAGGGTGACCACCGGTATCCTAAAGTAATTAAGGTCAACATAATCGTAACCTATCATACCCTATAAGTACTCAAGGGTGACCTACGCTGCTCTGGGGTACTCTAGGGTATACCCTACCTACCCAGGTTTATATCCACATGTATAAACTGGCCCCAGATTGACAACTGCATTGTGAAAAATAATTTAAATTCTCCTACAAATTGAAAAATAATCAAAACCGACCTCGAGAGATCGGAACCCCCCTCGAAATATTTCTAGCTACGCCCCTACAAACGATACCAGCAAATTCCTAATAAAATGTGTCCATCCTTGACCTTTTTGATTTATTACCAACTCCAACTTCAATTCCATTTTCATTATCAAAAGAATTCAAATGAAAAATTTCCAAATCGATTGACCAATTACCGTCGTCCTTCGTCATCATCTTCTTGTTTCTTTAATTTCCTCCTTTGTGTGAAAATATTGAATTAACTAAGAATTGATGTCTTAATGAATTTTATGTGTTTCGTGATCTTATCTATTCATCATTAAGTTTGAACGATGGAAAATTTGTGATGGGAAAAAAATTTAATTTTTTCTTGACCTCAAACTTGTCGGCATTTTTTGGAGCTGAATGTTTAGTTTGTCGCAAAACTCGGAGTGTGAAAGGTGTTTTCTTGAGGAATAGAATTGGAATAAATATATTTTTGATAAAGGTAAGTGCAGTTAGTTAACTAGATAAAATAATCTATAAGTTTGTCAGATTATATAGCAAAAAGTTAAGCACTTTTGATCAAGTGGAAGGATGAATTTCCAGATTTTTCAGTTTTAGGATCATTTTTAAGATTCAAATAACTAGCTTGATATTTAAAAAATTTCAGGTTTTGAGACTAAATTTATTTAAAACATTTTTTATGTAAATATCTTTCATTTTATAAAAAATTCTTATTTTATAAAATATCTTTTATTTTACTAAATATTTAATTAAATTTATGTTTAAATAAAAAATCAATTTTTATTTAAAAAAATTTATAATTAAAAAATCAATTTTTATTTAAAAAAATTTTAATTAAAAAATCAATTTTTATTTTAAAAAAATTTATAATTAAAAAATCAATTTTTATTTAAAAAAATTTTAATTAAAAAATCAATTTTTATTTTAAAAAAATTTAATTCAAAAATAACTTTTTTAAAATATTTATTTTTTAAATAAAAAATCAAATTTTATTATAAATTCCTTTTTAAATAAAATAATTAATTTTTATAAAAAAAAGTTTTTTAATTAAAAAATCAATTTTTATTAAAAAAATTTTTAAGTAAAAAATCAATTTTTATTAAAAAAATTTTTAAGTAAAAAATCAATTTTTATTAAAAAAATTTTGAGCTAAAAAATAATTTTTTTTAAAAATATTTATTTTTTAAATAAAAAAATCAATTTTTATAAAAAAAAATTCTTTTCTGGTCTTGTAATACGGACCAAGAAAATGGATAGTTCATGAAATTTCTTCTTTTCTGATTAGCATCAAAATAATTTTAACACACGTCTCTTAATTTAAATTTCCAGTACACAAACTTTTTACACTTTTGGAATCCTGATTTTTATTCAAGAACATCGAGACACTATTGAAACGGAATCATGGGAAATGTCATTACAAACATGAGAAGCATTATGGCTTTCAGTCATGAAGAGATCAAAATTCCTGATCCAAAAACTCTTTCGGATCGTCAAGTAGCGATAATTAAAAAATCTTGGGAGATTCCGTTTGCTAAGGTAAGATTCACAGATAAATTGGGTTCGTTCTTTGATGTTTTTGAAACTTCAATCAGGGTCATATCTAGTGGGGTATTTTGAATGTCATAACACATCCCGTGATGGAAGTTTTCTTTAATTTGCTTGCAATTTTCGAGAAGAAATCTCAAAATAACACTTTAAGAAACTTATGACTACGCCCCTAATCCCAATTCCCCAATACCCACCTTACATACTTAATACTTGATTTTCCTCTTAACAGCCTTTAGATTCCGGCGAGAAGATTCTATACACTCTTCTAGAAAAATATCCACACAACCAAGACAAATTTGCAGCATTTAGGAACACACCAATCATCATGTTGAAAGGAACTCCTGGATTTCGAAGTCATGCCAACAAAATCATGTAAGTTGTACCTTAATATCAGACTTGATCACCTAAATTTTACAAATTTATTGATTCCAATTCTTAATAAATATCCAAAAACCTTACAACTACTCAACATGCAACGTGACACTTGACAGTGTCAAGGCTGAAAATTTATTGACATTAACTTTTTATTTTCTATAATTTTATCACGCAAAAAACTCATCATAATGAAAGGGGACTTTTTGGTGTTTGTATCGATTGTCTCGGCAAGCCTGGTGGTGCTGAGGAAATTGTTCGAGTTCTGAACGAGATGGGCAAGAATCATCGACGTCGTGGCATACCGAAGCAGGCTTTTGTGGAAATTCGTGGAATAATTATCGACACTTTGAGGGATTTATGTAAGCTCGATGATGAAGGCGTTCAGGCTTGGAGTGATTTACTGGACACAGTTTATCACGTCATTTTTACTAATTTGGATGAGAAGAAATTGGAAAATAAATGAAAAGAATGTTGGACTGAGTGAAAGGATTGATAATGGTGGATGGATGGGTGGATGAGGAATTTTGAGGGGAAAATGTTAAGGTGCCTTCACACTATATTCCAATAATGTTAAGGTGCCTTCACACTATGTGTATGTGCAAATAATACACTAATTGCAAATAATGTTCAGGTGTCTTAACATTCTATATTCTCCTTTCAAAATGTCTCATCATTGCTGATTCTATGAATGAATTCTTTTCTTTTTACTAAGTTACAATGAAACCTATAAAAATTAATCAATAATCTCCCAATAATAAAATTGTATACGCAACATTTTCATGCTTGTAAGAATAATTTTTTATTATTATTGTTTCTCAATTAAGCTGTAATTGACGCTCGAAATGAGCAAATAAATTTATTTATTTCAAAATTGACTTGATAATTGCTTTGTTGTGGTGGTTGTTACTAGGTTGGGTATGTTGAGGTTCAGTGGATATTGGACTCAACATTTTTGCTTCTTTTAATTTTAATTTTAACTTTTTTCCCAAACAGATCACATTTGTATTCGACTGCTGAATGGACAGGTTGTCCATATGTAATTTAAATGTTTCCTTTATTTTTACATAAAGCTGCAACTTCTTGTCGTGGGTATTCATGTGATAGTCAAGATATTTTTGGAAATTTAGCACTTTTCAGCAGATTTGACATTGATATTTCTAGTTTGTATTGTGGACGAATTTTATGTGCGCCCGAAAAGGTCCTGGCTTGAGTTCAGCACTACAAATTGTGCACTTTATTCTTCCCAGCTCCTGTCTAGATTTGAACTCTTTACCATCAAAACTGCAGATGAATTTTTCCATTTTCCCACCAAAATGCTTTGATTCCATATGTAACGTCATTGCTGTCTTTAACAATGATTTTAATCCACAAATGTCACACTCGTATATTGGACAATTGACATCAACTGCATGCTTATCTCTCATATGCAGAAAATACTGCAATATGTCCTTAAAGGGGTCATTCATATATGACGTCCACAATTTAGGGGCAAGGGGGGGTCTGAGATTTTGTGACACCTTCATACAAAAGGAATTTTTTTGTATGAAAATTTTGTGACAAGGGGGGGAGGGGGTCTAAAAATTCCTTTTTTATGGACGTCATTTATGAACGACCCCAAACTTCTTATTGCAAATTTTACAGGTTCTATCACAAAAGTGATTCCAATTTCGTTTAAGAAATTTTCCACTCTCGATGTTTTACTATGAAAATCTTAAAGAAATAAAAATTCTTACAAAATTAACCAAAAATAATAAAAATCACTGGGATTGGACTCATTGGATAATTTTCCAATCGAATTAATTCAAAGAGTGTCAACTGAAACTTACAATGTACTTGAAAATTTCCTAAAATTAGTTTTTAAATGAAATAAAAAGAAAATAAGTGAAGAAATTCAAAATAAATGCTAAAATGATGAAATTATGAACAATGAAAATGAAAAATGTAAGAAATTTTTTAAAATATATTAAAAATGATTAAAAAAAACTTATAATCAAAATATTTTAGATTATGTATTTTAAAATTATAGTTTATTGAGATTAGTAAATAAAATAATAAAATTATTCATATCATTAAAAATAATATAATTGCCTTAGAATTTTAAAACAGAAATTTGAGTTTTTGTACCTTTTGTTATAGCTTCGATTTTCTTATAAAATCCGTCTTTGTAAATTTGACCGTAAATTTTAACAGTTTTAGTTTTTAAACTTTGATCCAAAAATAAGCTGCAAATGTCTTCTAAATTTAAAAATTTTGTTTTTCCAACCAATTCTAAATTGCGAAGCATTGTCAAACTTTTCAGCACTTCTTGAAGATTTTCTGGAATAATCTCAAAGTTGTCATCGACAAGTGTAAGTTTGGTCACATTTGGACAAGTTTGAGCAATTTTATGCCAAATATTCAATTTTAGAATCGTCAATTTTTCAACTTTTTCAAGAATTATTCCTTCAGAAATTTCTGTGAAAAATGAGTTAACCTCAAAAATCTTCAAATTTGGCATTGATAACGAGATGATGCTGAGGATGTTTGAACTGATTGTGTTTTCCAAGTTAATATTCAATTTAGTCACAGCTGGACATTTTGAAATTAACTCACGAATGTCTTCAAAAGTCATGAATCCATCAATGTCCAAAAATTCTATCGAATTGCTGACTTTTGAGATTGAAAAATTTAAACTTTTTTGACTTGTGTTGATTGAAAGTTTTGTTAAGTTAAAGTTTGTGAAAATTGCGTCCATGATTCGATTAGCTTGCAGATTAAGTCCATCAAAATTGACACTCAATTCCTTCAAAGAATCCTTATGAGGTGCCAAAAAATTCAGTAAAGAATTTCCCAAAAATTCTTGTTGATTCCTCTGAATTTCATGTCTAAACTGCTCGACATACTCAATATAATCCACATTCCGACCTTCAGGATTACGCATTCGTAGCTCATTAGCTCTAAAGTTGTGCCTAATTCGCTGCATTATTGCCTCAAAATTCAGTCGATTATTAATCAAACTTCTGAACAAGTTCAAATTATTTTGCAACTTAAAAGTCAATTTTTCCAATCTAAATCGAAAGTTTTCAGCTCGCCTGACAGACCGCAAGTTAAAATTGTACATCTCCAAATTTTTCAGGTCCCAGCTGATTTCCAGGAAGCTCCTGACGACGTCATGTCCTGGATCATCATGAATTATTAATGTTTCAACTCTTGGTGCTTCAATTCTGCTGAAAATCTCCTTCGATGACTTTATTTCCAAGAATCTTAAATTGTTGAGCATGATGATGTCTGGGGTTCGGAAATCTTGTGAGTAAAAATGATTTTTGAAGTGCTTTTCATTCACTGAATCGAGTTTTAGTTCCTTTAAATTCTTGCACTTATTCAGCATGTTTGCAGCAAATCTGTAATTGATGTCACTGAGTTCTAAGACTGACAAATGCTTGCTGTGATCCAAAAAGATTGTTTCAATATTTCTGACAAATTTATCCTCGACAATCTCAGCCAGTTCACATTTGTATACAATAAAGTCATAGAATGGATTTCCGTCGGATGTATTTGAGGTTATCTTGATGTTTCTGTATGGATATTTTGGGGATTTTATGATCATTTCTTCACAGTTGTTGGCATTGATGTTGAGATTTAATTTTGACTTGATTGATGATGTCATGTTGACTATGTTGAACCATCTAAAAATGAATAAAAATGTTATTTATTATATTTGATTGTTTTGGTACTTCCTGGATGACAAGCGGTATAAAAATGGTTAAGAATGTGACATCCAGGATGGCCTGAATGCGAATTATTGCAAAAAAGGATAAATTCAGCATGAAGTAGAGTAGAACCACATTTTTAAACCACGTGCCATCCGTATTTAGTCAAGATTTGAACTACTACCAGAATAAGTCATGATTGATACACAATGACGTATCCAGTTGAGTATTTTGGGTGACAAAATACCAAACTCAATAAAAATTTTCATCGATTTGATTGGGGTTTTTTACCTTAATCCCAAAACACTCCCCAAAATACTTCCCTGCTGACACAATTATCAAAAACAATTTAACTTACCTTTTTGATACATCCATGACATTTTGCAGCGAACGTGAGTCCAAAAATTCAAAAATGTGAATTAATATTTCACTTGATATATATTCCATAGTTAAATTTCAATTAAATTTAACTAACTTGCTATTTATTCAAAATTATAAATCAACAGTTTCCTTGAAGATTCTTAAAACAAATAATGCTTTGAATCTCGATATTTAAAGTATTTATAAGCATTGTTTATATTTACCTGTGAACAAAGTTATGAAATATCACAACAGAAACTTTTGTTGTTTATTATGAAACTCACAAAGATTATGTGATTCAAATATTCAAAAATGCTTTGGATAACGTTTTTTCCCTCAATTTTTGAAATGAATTGGAAAAGAGTTTTAAAAAAATAGAGGGGTGATGATTTGACCCTCCACATGCACCCCTTGGATATGACCTCGAATGTGAAAAAGACCACATTATCAGTTGGATATCCAGGAATTTTTCGAGGGAAAAGGAATGACCCCCAAAAGCCCTCCCTGAATACACCCCTGCATCTTATTATTTACCAAAAAAAATTTTCTATGAGATTTTTTGAATTTTATCTCGAACTTGAAAGCCTTGACTTTCGCATAGTTTTGTATCTAGCACAGTGGTTCTTAAACTGTGTGGTGCGGCACACTCGTGTTTCTATTTTTATCACTAGTAATTTCTAAACATATTTGGAGTTGGTCAATGACTCTCATCATGTGAGGGTAGATTTTTTTTCGACCAATTTTTTCAGATAGCTCTAGCACTCACCCAATGACGTCGCATGTAATGAATTATACGTCAAAATGAAGGTCTTGCAAACGAGTATCCAACTAGATATGGGACAAGTTGCAAAATCTCAAGTTGGAAGAGTTATAGGACCATAAAGCTCATTTTTCGATCAAATTTTCTAGGCTGAATTCTGATGACGTAGCTTTATGAAAGACCAATTTTTAAGCAGTTATCGCATGTACAAATTAGAAATAAGATATTACAGAAAAAAAAATTTCTAAACATATTTGGAGTTGGTCAATGGCTGTCATCATGTGAGGGTAGATTTTTTTAGTAGATACAATTTTTTACATACAAAATTACATTGTCAAGAGGTTAGAAGTGGATTAAAGATATGATCGTTTTTTTTAAATAATTAAAACGTGAGTAATTTTTGCGCTTTTTCCACGAATTTTACTTAATTTAGAATTTTTTCATCTGATACACATAGATTCATTAAAATTATTACACACGACTTTAAAAAATTCTCATCAAAAATTGACTCATAGTTTTTATAAATTTATATTAGTGCGCTATTTTAATCCAGACAGACAATTTTATTTTAGTTATTTTTAAGGAGTTGAGAATTAATTTTACTTAAATTTAAATTTACTATGGATATTTCACAAGATTGTTTACACATACTTGATCTACCGGTTGAAGTTTTAATGTGTATTTTCGAGTACCTAGATTCATTAAGTTTGGAACATATCGTCGATGCAAGCAAAAGGTGAGAACAAGTTTTTTGAATAACTAACCAGATGGAGACCCTTCTCTAGAGACAGGGGCGTACCCAGGAGGGTCTGGACCCCATCCAAAAAATTTTGAGCCGTGCTCTCGCTGCGGTTCAAATTTTTTCGGATGGGGTCCAGACCCTCCTGGGTACGCCCATGTCTAGAGACTTACTTGACGTAGAAGGGGTCCGTAGAAGGGGGTCCGCCCTTTGAGACTAAAATTTTTGTTTAATTTTTTTGACCCCTTCCCCCAAAAATTAAAAATACATGAGAAAAATTCCAGATTTTTCCCTTTGAGAGTCTGACCACTCTTAGAATTTTTTTGTGGATATTCTCATGCAATTCTCATTACCCATACCTAAAGAAACCCCCATTTTAAATCAAGATTTAATAATGTTTGCCCAAATTTTTGTAGATTCTCCGAAATTTTACTGAGTAGTAAAAAACTCCAATCAAAGCTTGTTCTAAACATTCATTCGAAACAATATTATGATGACATGATTAATTATTCTAAAAAATTACCATACAAAAATATAAATTTTATGAAACATCAGGATGATGGCATTTATAATGAAACATTAAAATGTGATGTAATTTACAAAATTTTATTCAACTTACAGAAGCATGTAGAGAAAATTCAAGTCTTTAACATTGGTAAATTTTGGACATTAAAGACATTCTCAATTTGTGAAAATCTCACCGAATTGAGGCTGATTGACGAAGATGAAAGTATCTTGTATGAAACAGCAGATAACGTGATTTTTCCTGCTTTAAAAATTCTGGAAATCAAATGCTCAAGAGATTGTGAAATTCCTGACTCAATTATGGCGCCAAAATTAGAAAAATTTGTTTTACACAAATCATGCAAAAATTTGAAAGCATTTTTGTCAAATTCTAATAATTTGAAATTTTTAAAGATTCACGACGCTTGTGTTGATGATTTGCAAGGGTTGGACACTGTCAAGATAAATTTAAAGACACTAAGTCTGGGTTTAGGAAGCTTTCGTGTAGATTTGAGCTTCGCAGAGCTGCAAGAAGACAGAACATGGACCAAAACACTTAAAGAGTTTTTGAGGACTCAGTCACAAAGTTTAGAGGATGTATCGTTAGATTTCATGATTTTTGAAGACAATTCATACCAAATAGTCAAAATTTGTCTCTCAGAACTCAAATTAAGCAAACTTTCTTTAAAAATTGAAGAAAATTATACAAAATTCAAAAAATTGTCAGTCAATAATTCCATAAAAATTCTAAAATTTCAAGGTTATATGAATAATGAGAATTTAAAGCATTTAATCTCTTGCTGCCCATTGGTGACTGACTTCACACTGAATTGGACATCAACGATTGGATCGAATATTTTCAGTCACATTGCAACATCAATGCCAAATATGAAATATTTTGAAATTGATGCATTAATTTGGCAAATTGTTGGTCAAATAATTTTTAAAAATGTTGAAAAATTAAAGATTCGGTTATTAAATCAAGAGCTTTGGCATAAAATTGCAATGATATGTCCAAATTTAAAGGAACTTGAGTTGACTGACAAAACAGTCGCAGTTTTGCAAATAAATATTGGAAAAGTTTTATTATTATGTAGACATTTGCAGACAATAACATTTAATGCTGACATGAATTTAATTTGTAAAGATGGATTTTTTGATGTTTTTATGAAAGATTATGTAAAAATTAAGAGAATTAATTTTTATGCTGTAAATTTTGAGAAATTATTTTTCAACCGTGTTGGATTGTTGACAGGACAGAGGCCAAGTATTCAAGTATGTTGTAGAAATAATCTTTTTGAAGTTTAAAGCTGGACTTAGAAGTATTTCTTTAAATTTTTGGATTGGTTATCTTACGGATACCCTTGGAGCATCTTATGGGTATCTTAAGGAAATCTTAGGACCGCTTTAGATCTAGGATATCCTAGTGTAACATAGAGTCCCCTTCTTGCTACACCTCTCCTAAGAAAATCCCTATTACCCTACCCTAGCGGTACTTTACTTATCCTACACTTATTTATCTCCTAGAGTACCCTTGGTGTGTGGTAAGGGTAGGATAGGTAGGGTACCTTAGTGCATATTCTACTTATCCGGGTTACCCATATTTTTTGAAAAACCAAAAGTATTCTAAACGAAGGCTATGATTCGACCCTCCCCAAATCCTGAATACGCCCTTGCCGTTGGTATGGTATGGTAGCCCCAGAAACCACCCCCAGGAAATGAATTTAAGTGTTTAATAAATGTTAAGTGTTCAAAATTATTTTTAAATGAATTTCTTTAAAATAAAATTATTTGGGAATATACATTTATTAATTTTATATAAAAAATCACAAAATAAAAAAAAATTAATAAAAACCTAATCTTAATGTGTTAAAATATCAATTTTTTTTATAATACTCTTCACAAAAAGTTGTGAAAATTGCATTGAAGGAGTAAGACTTAATGCTTAAGGAAGTCAAACTACACGGTAACAGACACATAGACTAGTGACGTTCAGCCTGGTAACGCACAGCCTGGTGACGCTCAGCCTGGTGACGCTCAGCCTGGTGACGCTCAGCCTGGTGACGCTCAGCCTGGTGACGCTCAGCCTAGTAACGCTCAGGCTGGTGATGCTCAGCCTGGTAACGCTCAGCCTGGTAACGCACAGCCTGGTAACGCACAGCCTAGTGACGTTCAGCCTGGTGATGCTCAGCCTGGTAACGCACAGCATTGTGATGCTCAGCCTAGTGACCCTCAGCCTAGAGACGCTCAGCCTTGACTTCTAATAAGCCTTCCATTGAAAATTTAGTTTTTAATTAAATTCGTTTTGAAAATTTTTATAACATTGTTATTATCGAAATTTTTTAGACGCGTCTTAAAATTTCAAATTTTCAACAGCCGTTAAATGAAAAACTCCTTTAAAACACTATAATTAATGATTTTTAATTGCAGTAAAAGCGTTCGAAATTAATCATGTTTTTTGTAGCATTCTATCCCCATTTAGCAAGGTAGCTTGCCTAATTCCTTGAAAAATATTTTTTCCATTATAAGGCTTCTGCGGATGATAAAATTTTAAATTTTTTCCGTTATTTTTTGTTTGTTTAATAGAATTTTCTGAAAATATTTCAAAAAAGCTTCTTGGATGACAAAAAAGAGTAATTTTAAATATCCAGTAAACAATTTATGCCTTTAATAAATTTTTTGAATAACATACACTCAATAGTAATAATAATAATAATTATAATCATTATATTGGTACAGAACATGAATTGTTAACATTATACTTTTCAATATTTCGTTTCATCTTTAAATGATAGTAAACCTTTATAAGTAGGTGGGTACATTTATTTATCTATGGTCTATCGTTTATAGGATTTCTGAAGCTTTTAACAAAATACGACCATTTTTGGGTTTCATTTTCCATTTTTTATCCCATATTAAGAAAAGATTTAATAAAATAAAATAATGATAATAATAATTTCGAGGACATATTAAATTTAACTTCAAAATTAATAAAATTTTGATTATTTAAGAAACTTTTGAAATTTTTTAAGAATTTTTGATTCTTCAATCAAATTTTTTGTAATTATTTGGTGCCAATATTCGATAATGTATGTTAAATTCATAAAAAAAATCAAGTTAATTTCATTCAATGACAAAATACTGAAATTTCGATTTTTCATAATTTTTTTGGAATTCTTTACAAATTAAAAATCGTAAAAATTAATATTTTTACAATATTACCCTTTCCTTTACAGACAACAACCTGTTAACGGACGTTTTTCAGAAACCCTAATTATTTGCTATTTTATTATTTTTATGTATAATGTATAAATGAATATTCATTGCCACTTAATTCTCGTTATTGTTAAAGCTTAGTTTTTTTTTAATTTTAAAAATTTCACTTCGTTTAAATGCTGATGCTGTGAAGATCAGTTTTAGACACTAGAGATTAGAATCAAACATAAATTCATAGGATTTGCAAGGATATACACTTATGGTTTATAATAAAAAATGTTTTCAACAGTATATTCAATTAACAACATAACAAAAGATCATAGGATCATTTAATAATTGATTTTTTAACATTAAGGTCAAATGGGGTATTTGATACGCTCCTGAATTTATGGTATCTAATGAAAATGAGTATCATTTTTCTAAAAAAAGGTCATTTCTTGCAAAAATTAATTTAAATTGCAGTATAAAAAATTGTCTGTAATGTACCAAAAAAAATCACATCCATGTATGCATCCCAAGTGGCACATGATGACAATTATTAGAATGGATAGCGGCAAACTAAGGAGATGATTTCTGGAATATACCCTAGGGTATACCCCATACCATAGGGTATACCCCATACCTAGGGTACACCCTAGGGTATATAAACACGTAAATTATTGTATTATTCTTAGACCTAGCACATACCCCTAGGATATACACTCAGATATACCCCTAGGGTATGGGGTATACCATAGGGCAGGGTCTTGCGTGTCCAGAAATTTTTCGAGGGTGGTTTTGAAATTTTGTTTGCATGAATGAGAAAATTATGTAGGGTTGGTGGGCACTTTTTTTCCTTAAACCCTCCAGCAAATTGAAAAAATTCCCAAAAAGAGAATAAATTCCGAACCTTTCCTGAATACTCCACTGCCCTAGAGTATACCAAGAAACCAATTTT
Organism: Chironomus tentans; assembly: GCA_963573255.1. Lineage (NCBI taxonomy): Eukaryota > Metazoa > Arthropoda > Insecta > Diptera > Chironomidae > Chironomus > Chironomus tentans. Next base: position 2,739,674 of record OY754305.1, read on the forward strand.
AATCAATTTTTTAATTTCAAGAAAATTATTGAAATATAAATTTTTATACTTCTTTAGACATTAAACCTTAATGTTCAATATTTTTTTTTATAAAAACGTAATTTTTTGGATTGAAAATATTCAAAATGTGAAAATTTATATTGTATTTTTATCTCGAGGTACCTAAGGACCCCACTGACTAAGCCCCTATTAACGAAAATGTCACCATGTGCATCTCGGGTATCTTAAATTATCTATCAAGTTAATCGATGGATGTGGTTATTGAATTATGCCTTTTTACACCACACTGAGTTATTTTTTTTTTTCATTTTTTAAATTACACCAAAGTTTAGGAATATTGTTAATCTATTTGAGCTTCCGCACACACGTCAGCACGGATCATATTCTGTTTTTTGAGCATATTTAGAGGACCGTTTCCATTTCAGCAATCTCTGTTTTATATGTCCAACGATATAAATCTTGAGCACTTCCACCTAAACTCAAATTGCCGAGAATGTGTGGCTTATCATGTCGATCGCTTATTAAGTTTGACATTGAAGTTATCCTAAATAGAATAATTAAGTTTAATGAGGTTGTAATTTTTTAAAAAAAATCAAATAATAAAATACTAACTTGATTTGAGGAGGCTTAAGTCCATTTGCATCCATTGTCTTCTCAAGTTGTCGAACTCGTAATCTAGACATGTCTAATTCATGCTTCACTTTCCACAAATGTGTATCACATAGTGGATCTTTGCATCTGTGATTTCTAATGAGCTCGGTTGCTTCGAACACTGCTCCCCTGAATGTTAGAGATTTTCCCATCGATAATGAAATTAATGCACAACATCCACCACGATCTGATTTTGCTAATCGTGCTCTGAAGTATTTAAAGTAGAGATATTCCAAAAGAAGTAGCAGTGCTGTAAATAATACAGAAATTAGATAATTATTATAAGTTTAAATTGATTGTTGCTTGTTAGTCATAGAAAAATCGTTTAAATTAATCAATTCTTACCAGCCAACAAAATTCCAGCCATAAGTAACAAGAATGCAGACAAGAACTGTTCTAAAGCCAAAGGATCTGATGACTTATGTTCCTGTTTATTTAACCGGCAAGTTCCAGTCATCCAATATCGTCTTAATCTCTCCAAATCCCCATTTGCTCTAAATTCCAGTAAGCGCTTATTGAACATGTTTACATATTTTGAATTCCTTGAAAATGCCAATCCATATCCAGTCATAGCATACCATTGACCAACAGTCAGCAATCGACAATCTTCATCTTGTTGGACCAAATAATCCAAAACTGTGCCATCGTAGATGAAAGCATCGAGAGATCCACTTAGAATTGATGACACACCTTCAGAGACTGATGTCTTGTTGAACTTCCTCATGTACCAGTGCATTTCCTTAAAATACTTGGCAATTGTGGAATCTGTATGACTGTATGGAATTGTTCCAAATTTAATTGGTGGTTTAATCGAGAATGGTCTTGACAATCGAGTATCATCCAAGCCTGAGAACTCATGAAACTCTTCGCGGGTAATCATGAAGGCTGCCAAATTAGCAGTGTAAATAGCAAGGAAGACGACAGCAAACATAGCCCAAACATTTGTCATAAATCTAGCTGTAAATCCTCTCGGTGAATCAACATGTACTGCAGCTTGAAAAAGAACAGCCCAAACAAGCCAATACGTACGGAAAAGTGAGAATCTGTAAGGCAACACGCCATTCTTTCCTTGAGCTGCTTGTGGAACTGCCATTTTCATGTCAAAACCACTTGGTGATAAAAATTCAAATAAGAAGATCATAAATGTAGCAGCTTGAATAGCAACAATTCCTACAAGCATCCAGCTTGCTGTATCGAATGGTTCTAAGAATGCTGTTGGCGAAATAATTCCAGTTCTTTTTGCCACAACAATTGCTATGCCAGTTTCCATAAATGGCTCACTAAAATCCACGACAGCTTCTCGTTCAGCATTAATCATTAAGGACGTTAATACCATGTCTGTCTTCCTGTTCACTAACTCTGCAATTAATCCATTCCATTTTCCATTATCTAAAACACCCCAACGTCCATCTTCAACACGTACAAGCTCATAAGTAAAGCCAAGTTCTTCTGCAAATTTCTCCAGTAAATCAATACAGAATCCACTGCAGCATTGGAAGTAAGATCCATTCTTATGGGCTTGGTCAATGTCCACAACATCAGCATCATTTCCAACACGACAAATAACTCCTCGATCCATCAAACATTTGCCAGAAACTGGATCAGGTGGTGATAAGTTTATGTACGGTGCTTCTTCTAGGAATGTAATTTTCAGATGGAACTTTTCAGGTACGCCTTGTGGCTATTCCAAAAAAATGGATTTTAAAACATTTGTATGTGTTTATCTGAGGCTGGTTTCTAGGGCTATTCGAGGTACCCTACCCTACACTTGGTAGATTTGGTAAACTTTATTGTACCACTAATCTCACCATAGGGTAGGATAGGTAGGAGTATGATAGTGTAAAAATGGAAGGGTACCCTAGGGTAATTATGGTAAGTATGGTAGGTGAGTAGGGTACCCTAGAGTAGAGGGGTAGGGTAGGTATTGATACCCCAGCTAGCCCTAGAAACCAGCACCTGGATTTTAGTTAAATTCAGCAAGTACTTACAGGTGCATGTGAATTTCCAGGCCAATAAATATCCCTAATATCAAGCTGCTGTTGAGCATTTGTTTGCCATGACTTCCAAACACCAATCTCTTCCCAGACAATTCCTTTCGACGTTACACTTGGTCGTAAATTCATAATTTTTAACTCTGTTGATCGCAAGTCACCATCAGCATTAAATTCTACATTTGGCTTATTCAGATCTCCTTCAATTGACACGTTACGGAGATATCGGAAGAACCTGAAATATATTGTTTTGGTAAGTGTCAATTTTAGGATATAACAGCTTTACTTACACTTCCCCCATGTCCCATCTATTAAGAATCAGACAACAATAAATTAGTCAAGCAATTAATCTTGCAAAAATAAAGTAAATTTACCTTCCACGACCCTCGTCTTCGCATGATAATCCGTGCGTATTTAACTTTCTGCCTTTATTATGGATATCATTTAGATAAGATTCGACACCAGATGCATAAACCTTAATGCCTGTAGCTATTTCATTTACGAGACTTGCTGATGATGTATCAAAATGGACGCCTAACATTCCAACCTTTTTAGAGTAATAAAGTCATAAATTAGAGTAAGTGTAAATTACATAGACAGGATCGTATCAGGGGGGGTTGACCCCCTGTACATAGAAAAAGGATCATACCGGGAAACTCGAATGTGGCTGTGTATTTTCAATAACAGATTGCGTCACAACCCACACGTAATTTTCTCCAGTTAAATGATGTGTTTCTGCCGCTAAATGTTGAATAACAATAAATTTATTAATATTGCATTAAGTTCATCGATATTCATGAAGATAGTTACCCTTTAAGATATCGATTGCCTCACTCTTTGTGCAATAAAGCAGCATGACACGAGCTTCACTGTTTATCAAATCCGTTAAATCACTCGGCCGCGTGACAATAATCGAGTTGAGGATTGTGAACTTAAATCGATCCTGCATTTCAGCCACATGTTCTCTAATTGCTTGCACAAAATCATCATGACCGGCGATTTGCGATGTGACAATTGAAAATTGATGCCATTTGTATCGTTCGAGAATGCTCAGCATGGCTTTTGTTTGATGCTCAATTGTTGGTGCTAATTGAAGTTGAAGCGTTGATTGAGATGCTCTACGCTCTAAACCTGAATTGTCTGCATTCCAGCTAATGACTGGAATTCCTAAATATCCTGCCAATTGCAGAAAATATTGAGCACTTGCTGTTGATCGACCATATTGCTCGTAATTCATCAAATATAAAATTGCTGAAACATTTGCGTGTAAAAATTGTTTGCATAAAATTGTCAAAATAGCTGTTGGACTTGGATTTAATGTTAATGACTCAAAGTGGATGTTGCTGGGTTGAAATTCATAGTCTTTTAGGAATGTTAGTTTCTGTCCACGTGACTTTGATAAACCAGTAACGGCCAAGTTTATTGCACGAAGGTATTCTCGCTTGCCTGTGGAATGTAAATTTAGGTATTTATGTTAATAAAAATCTTAATCTAAGGTTTAAATTAAATCTCGTTTTTAATCCATTTAATTAATTCTACGATTTAGTTCAATCTAATTTTAATCCAAGGATTTAATTAAATCTAGTTTTTAATTCAAGGATTTAATTAAATCTAGTTTTTAATCCAAGGATTTATTTAAATCTAGTTTTTAATCCAAGGATTTAATCAAATCTAGTTTTTTAATCCAAAGATTTAATTAAATCTAGTTTTTAATCCAAGGATTTAATTAAATCTAGTTTTTAATCCAAGGATTTAATTAAATCTAGATTTTTAATCCAAGGATTTAATTAAATCTAGTTTTTAATCCATGGATTTAATTAAATCTAGATTTTTAATCCAAGGATTTAATTATATCTACATTTTTAATCCAAGGATTTAATTAAATCTAGTTTTTAATCCAAGGATTTATTTAAATCTTACTTTAATCCAAGGATTTAATTAAATCTTACTTTAATCCAAGGATTTAATCAGATCTAGTTTTTAATCCAAAAATTTAATTGAATCTAGTTTTTAATCCAAGGATTTAATTAAATCTAGTTTTTAATCCAAGAATTTATTTAAATCTTACTTTAATCCAAGGATTTATTTAAATCTTACTTTAATCCAAGGATTTAAATAAATCTAGTTTTTAATCCAAGGATTTAATTAGATCTAGTTTTTAATCCTTGGATTTAGTTTAATCCAGTAAAGTAACAACTAGATTCCAAATATTAATAATAAATGCTACGATGACATGAAATGTTTGTTTTGAAACCAAAATAAGACAACAGTGAAGGGGAAATGAAAGGAAAAGTGAGGGGAAAATCAGCTGATAACAAAAAAAGGTTACAAAAAGATAGTGGTGTGAGGTTTTCTCACATCCTTGAATAATTGTTACATAATTAATTTTGTAAGTGAAAATTTCAAAATAACTTGACAATTTTAATAATTTTTCGGAAGTAAAAACTTACCAAAATTAGTATGTGGAGCAATTAGACCAATATTTAGTTGATTCGATGACTGACTGCTGCTTCCAAGTGAACTAGCTCGATTAGAATTCCCTCGAAATGCCGCAGCACCAATTATGAAACTTAAAAATATTATACAATATTTCTTCATAACTGGTTCCTTAATTCAAAAAACAACTTCCTGCTCAATTCTTTGAGATATTTTACTATAAAAAGTAATTTTTTTAACTTTTATCCGACATTGAATGGGCGTGAATTTTTATTCCTTTAATTTACACATTAAATCCACAATTTTCAACTATATTCCAATAAACTTCAATCACTCTTATGCTTATCAACTAATTTATGTCAAAATTATTTCAATTTTATTTAAAAAATTAATAAATTTTACAAAACGAAAAATTTTTCACAATGGCTTAGTCCAAAAGATGAAAATTTTCTTTCATCTGAAAATTTTCCCCTTATTTTACTTCCTTTTGGTCCATTATCACAAACATCCCCACCCTCAATACCACAATGTAAACATTAATGGTACGCATGTACAAAAATGTGTCTAGAAAAACATTTTCTTCTTATTCATACCGGAAGAATTGTAAAGCAACACGTGCTTATTCATATGTTTTAGGGGGTCGTTCGTAAATTATGTCACGCTTTAAGTGGGGAGAACCCCCCCCATTGGAATAAATTTAAACTCAATTTATGATGGCTTTTTGCTGACGATTTACATCTTTTGAGTCTTTGATGACTAGATTTGATTTAAAATTGATGACAAAATGATTTTTCGCTTGACTTTGAGTCAGGCGCGTAGCCAGAGGGGGGGATTGGGGGATTTGACCCCTCTTCACCCAGAAATTCTTCAAATTGCTAGGGTTTTTGAGAAAAAAAACCTGAAAATCCTCCCCTAAAATTTTTTCATACCAAAAATTTCAAAATTTAAATCCTAATTTAAATCCAAGGATTTAATTAAATCTCATTTAAATCCAAGGATTTAGTTAAATCTAGATTTTTAATCCAAGGATTTAATTGAATCTGAATTTTAATCCTAGGATTTAATTAAATCTCATTTGCTAGGGTTTTTGAGAAACCCTGACCCTTTATGTCAAAGTTGTATTCCTGAGTTTTCTTAATTTAACTGCAATGGGTAATTATAAATTCTAAATGCAAAATTAAGATATTTCAGGTCAGTGTTGTTCAAACTTTTTTTGTTTTACTTCTCGAAGATCTTCCATTTTACAATTTCAGTATTTCGCTATTTTTCACTTTTTCTCAAACATGAGTTCATTGTTGTTTCACAGAACTGTCCTGATTTAGCCTACATATGTGCTGGTTTTTAAAGAAGCTCATAACCGGAAAGAAAGTTGATATTTTGTGGAAAAAAGCTAAAAAAATTTAACAACATTACAACGATTTTAAAAAATTTAAATTATTATGTTGAAGCTTTTTTAAAGTTCATTTTAAATTTTATTAGGCCGTTATTTTATGCCACTTTTGATTTTTTCGTACAATATAATTTTATTGAATATTTATAATTTAATATTGAATAATATTAATTTTCAAGTACAAAATGAAATGTATAAATTTTTTTCTTCTAATATGTAGATCACACAACATAATCAATCAAATCCCATCCACAAGTCGGATCATCTTCCCAATTTTCACAGCAAAGTTGATTATCCGATCCATCTGGACAACAATATTTCCCAAATCCATCATTCAAGCAGCAATCTGCATTTTTGGCGCCATTTTCACAACAAAATGGTGGTTCAGCATTATTTTCACATATTGAGTCTAGGATTTTGGTTAAGTTGTGATGATGATGCAGTTCTGAAAGTGCCAGATGGGAATGTTGAAGAATTGTTAGTAAAATTGTGATTGATGTGAGAAGTTTGATCATTTTTGTGGGTTTTATCTAAAAAATGAGAAAATATTAGCTTTTTAGGGCATGGTCCCATAACTATATACCCCCCCCCCCCAACCAAGCACTATTCCAACTATTGCAGTCACTACTTATCAAATAGAGGAAAATTTTCCAGCAAGGGGAATTTGCCCCCCCCCCCCACCTCCTCTGGCAACAGAACAGCCAGGTATAATCCTGAATCTCATATCTTACCTTAAAAATCCACAATAAATCTTCACGAATGTGACAACTTTCAAAATTGACATAAAACTGAGACAAAAATAAACTTTAGTGTCTTCTTTGTACCCAAATGTTGAATTTTTCTATTGTTTTTCTTACACAAAAATGTTGTTTTCTTATCTAATGTTTCAATTTTAGCACATATTGTGTAACCTTCACCGAAAAAGTGCTTTGAATTATCAGAGTGAAGATATTCAAGGTGTTAAGAAGTTGTGGGACACAATGGGTATAATGGTAAATTAATCAAGAAAATTGAGATATTACTTGGTTTAGATTGACAATAATTTAGTGAATTTTCAGTGTCAAATTTGTAGATATTTTTTTTAAAAAAAATTGAAGAAAAATTTATGGACATATTCAGGAGGAAACATTAATGTTTAACCAGAATATGAATTTGATGTGGATTGCACTTTTTTTTAAAAAAAAATTTTCAATTTGCTAGGATTTTTTAAGAAAATAGTGCTTACCCCTCCCCCCTGAATTTTCCCGTCCGTTATTTTTGTATCAAATCAAGAGAAAATCAATACTGTTGTTAACAAAATTAAATTCAATAAATTGTTTGTATTCAATCAAGTCATCTCTGGATATATTTTTCAAACAAGAATTATAAATGTTCAATATAAAAATGAAAAAGTCATTTAAAAAGCTAATTAAGCAATAAATTTAAAACAATTTTAAAAAATGAAAATGATTTTAACTTTTTTAAATTTTTAAAACTAATTTTTTTCTCTTTTGAAATTTCAATCTGAGTTGCTTATTCTCATCTCTCGCTCTCTCAAATATTGGTATTATATGAATTATGAACAACAAGCAGCATCACAGGAGGAACAGAAAGTCACACTTGATAACAGCTGACATTGATGTTATTTTTAAATAATTTAATGAGCATTTCATACGAATTTTGATATGGATTAATTAAGGCTGGCTGACCATCTGACTTTTTGATTGGGAATATTTTGTCAAAAATTTTGTAGATGGACAGAGTATGATTTATTTAGATATTTCAGATGATGGTTAATGGACTAATATTTTGAGGGGACATTTTGGGGTTATTTTGTAGATTAACTGTATAAAAATTAAAATTTAAAAATAACAAAAATTCTAAGTTTGTTTTGCTTCCAATTTTATTTATTTATTTAAAAAATTATACATAAAAGATTAAAATTTTATAAAAGTTACAAAATTGAGTACAAAAGTTATAAAAAATGTTAAATTTTAGTTTACATAAAATTCATAATTTTCAGATTATTCAATTATTTTATTTATTTTTTGGTTAATTAAATCAAGTTTTTTAATAAAAATAAGAAAATTTTAATTTTTTTGACCATTTTTCTTCAAATTTTACCGTTCCCAACAACAAAATCATCCAACATCCTCTAAACCTTTCCGATATTTTCAATAAATTTTGCCAATTTTTCCTCCAAAAGTTCCTCAATCCTGTCCATAAGACGATCCTCAATACCCTTAACCTTCGAGTCAATTGACAATATTTTAGACCGAGTGACTTCAAGATCCTTCTCAATTTTGCCCAATTTTTTGACGTTTTTATTTTCAAATTCTGTGAACCGTTCCTCAAACTGCGACCCATGTGACGACAAAGACCGTTCCTCAGAATTGCTATTTTTACTACCCTTAAGGTCATCTAACTGAATTTTAATCTCATTTTGAGTGCTTTTAAACTTCTTTAATGTTGTTGTCATTTCAGTCTGAGCTGACTTAATGCCACTTAGGGAAGCTTCGATGTCACTGATCGATCCCTTCATGTCGTCTTGAGATGTCATGGTAAAGTCCTTGAGGGTAGTAAGCTTAGATCCGAGGTCACTTAGGGATGTTTGGAATATTTCTTGGGTAGACTTGAGGTCCTTAATGTCAATAGACAGGTCATTTCGTGATGCCTGAATCATGTCCAGGACATCACTGTGGTTGCTAAGATTTGAGCATATTTTGGCAACAGAACCTTCGTTGGTTGACATAACCTCACTTATTAGGATCTTTTGGGATGTTTTTAGGTCATTTAAATTTTTGGTAATTTTTGTGTCAACTTCGGTGATTGTGGATTTGAGGATGTTCTGGATGTCATTAATTTTGGGTACGAGGTTGGCAATGGATATCTTTATGTCATTTTGTCCACTTTTAAGGAGGGTTAGGTCACCTTTTAGGTCATTTTGTCCGTTTTTTGTGTCATTTTGGAGAGCATTGACACCATTTTGTGCTACCCACAAGTCATTGCTAATGTTCGAGTAAGTCTCAGTAAGGCATTGGAAATTTTGAGTCAAATTTCCTAATTTATTGTCTAAAAGTGAAATTTGATCGAATTGGCAGCAATTTGAGGAATTTTGGGGAACTTTTGGGTCGGGAGAAATTTCAAGTTTTGGGCTTGTGCTTTTAGTCTCAATTTTGAGGTCCTTAAGAGCTTCAAATTTATAATTTAAGGGACGAAAGTTGGAAAATTTTGAGGAATTTAAAGTTTTTTCAAAAGTTAGCAAGTTTTCATTGAAATTCTCGGAATTTAAAGTTTTTGAATCTTTTTCGAGATTTTCAAGTTTTTCCTTGAGTGAGGAAAATTCGGAATTTATGCACTGAGATTTGGCAGTTTGGATGACATTTTTGACTTCTGATATTGAATTTGCAGCACCTTTGTTAATGCAAGTGTTTGAGGTTAAGTAAAGATATCTTAATTTATTTAAATGATCAAAGACTTTCGGTTCAATGTGGACAATTTTGTTGCTTTCAAAATGAATATATTCCAAATCAGGATTAAAATCAAACAAACCTTCTTCGAGAACTTCAAGTGAATTAGAATACAAATAAATCTCAACTAATTTAGAAAACGGTTTTAAATCTTCTTGGTGAATTTCTTTTAGTTTACAATCATAAATTTGAATCACTTTAATATTCTTAAAAAAAGTTTCTAAACCACGCGGAAAATAATTAATGGTTTTGGAATTAACAATAAAGCCATCAACATCAGAATTTGTCTTCCCACTTTGATGATTTCCAGAAATTGAAGTTATCGTCGCTGATTCTCGAGTTGTTATGCTCGGATAGTTATTGACTAAACAGTAATATGAATTTTGTAAAATGCTCCAATTAGCAGTGCTATAGCTACATTCAATGCTTGTCGATGTTGACAATTTCAAATAAACTCCAACAACACAAAACATCATCCTGAAAGAAATAATCAGCAAATATTTTAAATTTAAACTTTTAAAAACTAAAAGCCCAAAAAATTACTTAAAAATTAATATTTTTTAACTTGCTAACATTTAATATTTTTGTTTCAATACTTTGATTATTATTTAATTTAATTTGTATTATGAGGTAATTAAAAATTTATTAATTTAGACATTTTTAAAAAACAACAATTAAAATTAATATTTTTCAAATTTGATCATATTTTAGGTACAAATTTTCTAATTTTTGATAAAACAGAAAAAATCGAACACCAAAAAATTAAAAATTTAAAAAAATTAAAATACAAAAAATAATTTTAATAATAATAAAAAACTTTCATAATAATTTTTACTTTTTTCAATTTTTTAACAATTCTTTTAATTTTTTACATTTTAAAATTAAGTTTTCTCGTTGAATTTACAATAAAAAAATTTAATCGATCCATAAAATTAACGAGATAGTCAGCCTACATGCTGAATCTTCAAGAAACAAACTGGATGATTATTTATTTACTGATAATCACAATCTTAATTAATTCCAATGAAAATTAAAAGTCCACAATTTGTTATTAATTTTGTGTAATTAATTGAATACTTACAGAATGATTTTAGCCATCTTTGATGCCGTTTATTTTCACTTTTTTATATTATTTAACTTTTAGTAAACTTGCAGAATTTTAATTTTATTCGGGTTATTCCCTAAATGTTAACACAATTTTAAATATGATAACAGAAAATCAGCTTCAATATAAACTTTAGACCACTTAAATGAACAGTCGATCGCAGAATGAACTCAGAGAAAAAAAATAGATTTTTATTAAAATTTTTGACTAATTGGATTGAGCAAATTTGAGAGAAAAGTTTATAACTCAGTAAATAAGTGCGGAAAAAATTTAAAATTTATTTAATATTTTTTTTAACAATGTATATATGTGAAAAAAATTTTTTTTAAAAAAATTTAAAAATTTAAATTACATGCTTTAACTGGTCAAGTCCATTCAAAATGCTTGGTTCGATAACTTTCAAGTCATTACCATTAACCAGAATCAAATCCACATCAACTCACTCACTCAACTCAAAAACAGCATCTTAACCTCACCAAAAAAAAAATAAATTACATCAATTAACAAAGTTAAGTAAACTAAACACAGCATAATGAGATCACAACATAAGATCTGTGACATAAGACTGACACACATAATCTTTTTCAATTAACATCATATAAATTAAATGCTGCAACATCGATGCAGTTTCAGTTTCACTTTTTTCCATGACTGATGTGTCATATTTTACAAAGAAATTAACGTTAATTGAAGATAAGTTGCTCAATATTTTTTTGTTTGTGTTATTTGGTGGGCCCTTTTGTTGACTAAGAAGTTGTTATGTAAAGTGTAATTTTTTTTGGTGTTTATTGTGACATTAAGCTGAAAAAATAAAGATAAAATTACAAAAATTCGAAATTAATTTTTAAAAAATTTGTGAAAAATAAAAAAGCACAAAAACTCAACAATTTGAATAAAAATTTAATTTTTTATGAAAATGTCTCCAACTTCAGTCATAAGTGCCTTAATTCTAGCAACTATCATCACCTTACAAGCAACAGTGTCATCAATCCACAACTTTAACACAAATCAACCAATTCATGACCAACTCAGTCCACCCCATCAAAATTACGAACAAATCACACAAGGACTGCAAAACTACAACAGAAAAACACGACAAGCCTACATATGGAATGCAAATGTGTGTGGAAATGGAGGATATCCACCTTATTGTTGTCAAAATGGCGCATCAAATCCTGATTGCTGTAAAAAAGGACGTGGAAAGTTTTGCTGTGAAAATGGTGCAAATAATGAGGAATGTCGGTTAAATGGGAGGAATAAATCGTAGTTAATTTGAATACAGTATAATTTATAATTTTTATCAAAGATTGACTGTACATTGAACTAACGAAACAAATAAACAAAATTACTTAGTAACATAAAATGGTTTTATAGTTTTTATTTGAGTGAAAACCATCTTGGCTGAGCGTTTTTCCATCTGAGCATCTCTTCGGCTGAGCGTCTCTTCGGCTGAGCGTCTCTTCGGCTGAACGTCTCTTCGGCTGAACGTCTCTCCGGCTGAGCGTTTCTTCAGCTGATTGTCTAACAGTTGAATGTCTTCAAAACTGAGCATATTTCTAGCTGATCATAATCACGGCTGAGCGTCATCTCATCTGAGTGTTCTCCAAAGCTGAGCATTAAAACATCAAATTGTCACTCTAACTAAACGTTACTCTGTCTATGCGTTATTTTGACTATTATTCTGTTACTCACAAAATCAATACGGCAATCTATCAGTTCATCACTACTTCTTACCATCACAAAACATTATTAACCTACATCCAAAATCTATCAAATCTTCCATTGAATTCAAAAATCCTCTCAAAAAAATCCGATTCAACCAGAGAATCAAGAAATTTATTGACATTTACTCGCTTTAACAAACCATTTAAAATATTCGAATGCATTTCAATGTCAATCAAATCATGCTATATGCTCATTGTTCTTTGATTTCTGTTTCTTTGCCTTCCTCCGACAACAAAAAGAAGCTCAAAAAAAAAATATATATCTTCAATTTTACGCAACAAACCAGAACTAAAGGGATGTGAATTAAATTATTATTGGTAAGTAAATGTGTGGAACAAAACGATACACACAGTAAAGAAAGAAGTCAAAGAATGACAGAAGAGAAGTCAGTGGAGCTCTTTAAATTCAATTATTCTCGATAATGCTCATTTGAGCTCAACAATTGCTTTAGAAGAAGATTTTAATTCAATTAATTATGTTAATGATCTCGTCTTTTGTGTTCCGATTGAAATATTTTAATTTGGTGTGAAAATTCGGTTGAGAAACGGTTGGTGGATTTTGCAGGAAGATGGTGGAAGAGTTGAAGGTTGACTTATGGTTTTGTGTCTTATTGTGCCTATAATGGCATTCAGCTTAAATGATTCACAACTATACTATCATTCAAAAAATTACTTATTTTAGAGCTATGCTTTTTAAAGCTGTGCGTCTTAAAGCTGTACGTTTTAAAGCTGTGATTTTTGAATCTGAGTGTCTTAAAGCTATGCATGTTAAAGCTGTGCGTCTTAAAGCTGTGCGTCTTAAAGCTGTGCGTCTTAAAGCTGTATGTTTTAAAGCTGTGCGTCTTAAAGCTAATCAATTTGTAGATATGCGTCTTTAAGCTGTGTTCCTCAAACTCATGTGCCTTAAAGCTACGTAACTCAAAGCTATGTAAACTAAAGCCATGCATCTTAAAGCAACGCTTCTTAAAGCTATGCGTCAGTATATCAAAATTATTAATTTTCACAAGACCACGAGCGCAAGTATTCGAAAGATTAATTTTTTCTCGCACTCAATTTATTTCAAATTTATCAAACAGACTCCAAGAAATTTGCTACATCAATGACTGAAAAGAGTATTAAGGTATAATAATTTAAGCATAATCACAAACTCACACTCAGCAGAAAACATTTAGCCTCACATGAACCATCAATAGGATTATTAAGGCTTCACAAATTTTCATATTCTTCACTTTTACTTCTCTTCATAATCTTCTCTTCTTTTACGTGCGCTTCCTTTCGAACAATTGAAATCTTTTGTGTGCTCGCAAAGAAGATTCTGTATTTATATTCGTACAAAGAGCTCAGATGATGCTGTGAATCGCTTATGAAAAGAAGATTTAAGCAAATTTACGAGAATATTAACAAAAAAATTGCTTCAATGCACACAAAAATTTATTAAAAAGATAAAAGAATTGAGACTTAAGCTCACATCATGCTGCGATAATTGAAGCTACTTTAAGTGACTCTTTTGTGCGATGAACATTTTTTGAGAGTCAATTTATCTTCCAAAAATGTTTAAATAATGTTTTGGAATTACTTTTTAAAATTACAGACGCTCAGCTTTAAGAATATTCAGCCTTAATATTGTTCAACCTGAAGAACGCTTAGCCTTAATAACGTTCAGTCTTAATAACTTTCAGCCTTCACAATGTTTAGCTTGATGAACGCTCAGCCTTAATAACGTTCAGCTTTAAGAACACTCAGACTTAAAATTGTTCAACCTGATGAACGCTTAGCCTTAACAATGTTCAGCTTGAAGAACGCTCAGCCTTAATAATGCTTAGTCTCAGGAGAACTCAGCCTTTAAAATATTCATCTTGAATATTTCAAATTAACCTAAAACATCATCACATCCTCCAAATCCATCATCATCTCTCCACAGCCACAACTCAGCAACATAACATAATCCCCTTATCACACTGATTATACCTAATTATATCTCACAATCTTCTTTAAGTCATGAAGAAAGAAACAATTAAGAAGAAAATTACGACTCAAAGTAAGAGGAATGACACAATGCACAGCAGTGGTCGACAACAAAATCCAACACATAACTAATTCAATTTAAGCACCGCTAAGAATGATTATATCTAACATAATGAAACTTCTAATTGAATTCTCTCTTACTTCTTCGATTCAGTTCTGCTTTGGTGATGCAGTTTTTGGAAGGAATTGTGATGTTGGATTGTGAGCGGATTGTCTTGTTTAAGGTTTGACTCTTTAAGCTGAGCATTGTTAAAGCTGAACATTTTCTGAAGCTGAGCGTTGTTAAGACTGCATATTTTTAAAGCTGTACATTCTTTAAGCTGAACTTTCTACAATATAGGTAGAATGATTTTCAGGCTGAGCATTAGTCAGGCTGAGCGTTATTCAAGTTGATCATTAGTCAAGCTGAGCGTTGAGCTTCACAAATGCGTTCCATCCACAAAATATCAACTCATTCGATATACCATCCAACAATTTCTTCAATAGATAAATCAATTAAACATTTCTTTCAGGTGTACAAAAGTCGATTGTCGGTTTCAGTTGGTTTGTTGGATGATTTTTAAAAAAACACAGCACCGGAGACAAAACACAATCGAGGGCTTTTTCTTCTCACTTTTTCTTTATCTCCTCTTTGATTCTCTTTTGTCTAGTCTGCGTAGACGAAGATGACGCGACTTTACCGTGAAGAATTATTCTGTGTACGCGAATGCTGTGCTATGAAAATGAAAGAGGAAATTAGAAAGAATGATTCAATCGATTTTATTCGCCTTCTCAATTGTTTTCTTCGTCTTCTTTGGCTTCTTTTGTTGAAGTATAAAGATCTTCTTGGACTTCTTCTTGGGCTCGATTCTTGACTCTTACCATTATTATTGTTATTATGGACTTATTGTTGGTGTTACTATTTTTTTCTTAACCGAGGTCTTACTGAGGAGATATTTATCGCAGTTTATAGATTTTTGAAGCTAGTTTTGTAGGAATTTAGGATGCAGTTTGGGTTTGGATACAAAAATCGTGTGATGTGTGCGACTTTTGGTCACTTTTACTAGTTTATTTCAAAAGTCGTATGCTGTGTGCCACTTTTGGTCTTTTTTAATTATTTGTGTTAAAAGTCGTGTGCTGCGTGCGACTTTTGTTCATTATTACTAGTTTGTGTCAAAATTCGTGTTCTGCGTGCGACTATTGGTCACTTTTACTTATTTGTGTCAAAAGTCGTGTCCTGTGTGCTACTTTTGGTCACTTTTTAATGGGTAGTATCAAAAAATGCGCTATAAATGTTCACAATTCCCAAAACTTGCTCGATCTACTGCATTTTCCTGCTCTAAATCGTCCCGAAAATTAAATTAAACTTAAACATTTCTACTATACATTAAACTAAACCAATTCAACTTACAAATTGTTAGATAATAGAACTGAAAAAAGTGACTCTCGATGGATGACTTTTTGGTTCCACCTTTTCTTCTTCAAATTCATCTCAAATCTTTTTTTTATAAACTTCTCCTTTGTGATATCAATTAAATTCTTTTTACATCTCTACAAATTTTTTTTTATTCATTTTTTATAAATGCGCGGAACAATTGAATAAAGAAGCATTTAATAGGCACTTATGGAGATACATCTACGGTTCTATAGAACTCTAGCGTGATAGAGAAGAAAAAAGAATATCGAGAATGTAGAAGAATAAGAAATTGTAGGTTTAGATGCCACTCACATTGTTATAAGATTGATCGATTTATAAAAGATTCAAATTTTCAATGGTCCATGAGATGGAAATGGATGAAATTGAGAGAATGTTAGAAAAATTGTAGATGTAGAATTTGAATATTAATTGTGTTTATGGATATAGTTGAAAATACTTGAATTTATGCAAAAATATAGTTACTAAAGACTTTTTTTAAGGACAAGGAGGCAACCAAGAAGCAGGGGTGTATCCAAGATGCTCCAGGATACCAACTTATCCTACTCTATGGTACTCTTAGGACACCCTTACCTAGGGTACCCTACCCACGGTTACCCCCTTAAAAAAATTAAACCACCCCAGGAAGCAACCAAACAGCTATATTTATGGAGTATGCAGTCATTGCAAACAACAAACATATCAAGAATATTTTCAGCCATGATGTCCTTCATTTTTGAGTGGATTTTGTGCTTTATGCAAGCTTTATGTTGCAATTATTTAAACATTAGTTTGTGTTTGAAATAAAAGCCAATAATTATTATATCCTGGAATAACCCTTATGTCCATCCATTCATTATCGTCGTAATATAATTTTGTTTGCTGATATATTGATTTCATTTTATGGAAATTCACAAAGTATCAATTATTTTGAATTCATATAGAGAGGTTTTAATTACTATTCAGTTTTGATTTTTTATAGATAAATCGAGGGGGAAAATAGCTTGTCGTGAAATCAATTTCTGCTAATATTTTATTAATTCCTAGCAGACAAAGGCTCAAAAATTATTTTATTTTGGTATTTTGCATGTTGTTACGTAAATTTTGATCCAAAGTACATTTTACACCAAGCTATTTCCCCCCTGAATAAATCAAATTAAATGTTTAGTTGTAGTTTTCATAAGCACTGTTAATAGTAAAGTTGTCACCTAGCGTTCAAGTCCAACAATGGAGCTATTCTCTGCAATCCGCAGGAACTCTTCATTTATCACCAAACTATCACGATTCATCATTTATTTCTTGCTGATTATCACTCTTGGATATCAAGTTTATCAACTTCACGACAAGCTCAAGATACTTTCGACAGAATCTTCAATCCAAAGCACTGAAATTCCGTTTCCTGGAGTCACTGTCTGCCCACCATTTGTCACGGAAAAGAAAACTTATGATGCTGAAAATTTGAGACAAATCAACATAACGAAAGATGAATTAGTCTATGTATTAATGCCGACATGTCAAAATCCGAACCTGCGGTCGAAATACAAACCTGATGTGAAGCTTGTGGATATTTTGTTGAAGATCTCGACTGATTTTGATGAGTCGATTTATGAGTGCAGAATTGATGAATTCACGATGTACTTTCAAGATTGTGAGAAGCTTCTTGTAAAATCTCTGACTGATTATGGGATCTGCTATACATTTAACATGCTTGGACACGACTCGGTATTCAACCAGGAAATCAGTTCCGACTTTGACACATTTAAGCGCACAAAAATTGGTAGAAGTTGGAACTTGGATGATTTGAATGACACCCAGTATGGAAATGACATAGAACCGCAAACATGGAGCCTTGAGACTGGATATATCAACGATGATGAGTACATCCAGCCAGTCAGAGCATCAAAATTGACGACATTTTTACTCAAGACAAAAAGTACTCATGATAAAAGTTTATGTGCTGAACGTGATCGGAACTACAAAATGATTTTGCACTTGCCGAATGAAATGCCACAAATTACATATAAAGCTCTTGATATTCCGTTGGGACAGGAGCAGTCAGTGATGATATCAGCAGAAGTTACAGGAACTGAAGAGTCCATGTGGGATTTATCACCAAAGAGTCGTGGCTGTTATTATGAAGGTGAAAAACCACTAAAGTTCTTTAAATCCTACACCAAGGCCAACTGCGAGTATGAATGCATGACCAACTTGTTGTACTCTACTTGTGGATGTGTCAAGTTCTCAATGCCACGGACCATGGACATGAAAGTTTGCATGTATTATAATTATGGCTGCGTAAATAACATAGTTAAGATATTCCCAAAGAGCTACTACAAAGATCGTGAGAATAAGAAAAACTTTCCAAATTATCCATGTGGATGTTTACCATCATGTACGGAGATTAAGTATAAGGTCATTAGAGTGGATAGAAAGGATTTGGTGGAAGGGTAAGATGCTACTTATGTATAATTTAGTAACAAATGATCCAAATAATATTTAAATAATCTTTTTGCATCTGATTCTGCCTGTTTCTGTCTGTTTTTGTCTGTTTCTGTCTGTTTATGTCTGTTTCTGTCTGTTTCTGTCTGTTTCTGTCTGCTTCTGTCTGTTTTTGTCTGTTTCTGTCTGTTTTTGTCTGTTTATGACTGTATCTGTTAGTTTCTATATTTTTTTATCAGTGCATTTGAAAAACATACCTAATCTAGTCACAAATGATCACATTTATAAACATTTTCATATTTAAATCCCTCTAGAAGTGCTGAGTCCTTTTCCATCATCAAGGTCATCTTCACCGAATCACAAATCAAAAAGACATCATATTTTGTAACATATAAGATTGATAGATTCATTGCTGATGCTGGAAGTTCAATTGGTTTATTCTTGGTATTTGCATTTATAACTGAACTGTTTCTATATGTCTGCAAAATGATCAACAAACACGGCCTAAAAGTCATGCTGATGTGTCATCAACGGTATGTGGCAATATTTGGAACAGCTAATCAGTCAGTAAATGCAATTGCCAATACAGTTGAAGGAATTGAATCAATAGAAGTACCGGAAATACGTGTTAGTAATGATCGAGGAGAGGAGCTTTATGTTGAAGATTTAGAATAAATTGGTGAATGGATTTGAGTTTGAGTTTTGGTATTTGAGTAAGATATTTTTGTTTTTGGTGATATTGTTGTTGTAAACATTGTAAACATTGATATATTTTATGATGTATAGCAATACTATTAGAATATAACAAAATATCCGTTTGTTGGATGTTAAAAACCTGTTTGATGGTAGATTGTATGCCCTGTTGTGGACCTGGAACACTGCCAATGGTATCCTTATTTACCCCAAACACCCTTATTTCTAGGGTATTCTAGTAGAAGGAGAAGGATAAGCAGTTTATTCTTGGTTATCTCATTGGGGTATCCCAGGGTATCCTAGGTTACTTCGAGTAGCCCTATATACCTACCCCAGTGGCTCAATAAATTTTTTAAAATTGTGCTAGTTTCAATTAATAAAAGTTTTAACAGAATTTAAATTCATTTAGTTTCAATCATCATAGGCCACGTATATGTTTTGATTTGCAAGTTTACAAGTTTGTGGTTGCTATAGTCTTCAAGGACTGATTATCATAGAAATTTAATTGCTATCATAGGATATGTTTAAATTCATATGTCACAATGCTCAACAGCTTTTTATTATCAACATCAAAATCATCGATTTTTTATTCATGAACTGAATTTTTTCTTCAATTATCAGTTTCATAGTCAAATGCAAAAGTTCGAACATTAAATCAAGTTCAACAATGAAGCTTGTCTCTGTGATTCGCAGGAACACGGTACTTTTTAAAAAAATATCTCGATTCCTCGGTTACTTTATACTGCTGATTGGTCTCGGTTATCAAACACAACGACTCTACAAGAAGCTCAAAGTTGAACCGGAAATATTCTCAAAGGAAAGCTCAGTACAAAGCAGTGAAATTCCATTCCCAGCTTTTACTGTATGTCCACCAAATTCAATCAAGAACGAAGCATGGAGTCATGAATTTTTGAAGGTAAATAACTTGACTGAAAATGATTTGCGAGCTGCGACTCTTCAGACATGTCCAAATATTGACATATTTATGCAGTACGAGGACAGTGATGTGAATGTTGTTGATGTTTTGCTGAAAGCATCTCCAAACTTTGCAGATATTGTGTTTCACTGTGGAACAAATGAATATTGGATGAACCTTCAAGATTGTGACAAGCTTTTTGTTAGATCTGTGACTGAGTATGGGATCTGCTATACATTCAACATGCTTGGACATGACTTAGTATTCAATGAGAGTATCAGCTCAGATTTTGACACATATAATCGCACAAAAATTGTCAAAATATGGAACAGTGATGAAATAAATAATGAAACTCGACATGGAAATGACACGGAACCACGAACATGGAATCTTGAATCAGGATATTCAAGTGACGATGAATTTGTTCAACCAGCCAGGGCTCTAAAAATGCAAACATTAACATTTGGAACAACAAATAAAGTCAATGATAGCCTCTGTGAGATACGAGGAAGGAAATATAAAATGATGTTGCATTTACCGAATGAGCTGCCTCAAATTTCACACGAAACGATCGATATTCCGATAGGAAAAGAGAAAATACTCCTGATATCAGCAAAGGTGACTCATAATGAAGAGTCACTAAGACATTTTCATCCACTAAAGCGTGGCTGCTATTACGAAGGTGAAAAGACATTAAAAGTCTTCAAATCATACACAAAAGCCAACTGTGAATATGAATGCATGACCAACTTTGCATACTCAACTTGTGGATGTGTCAAATTCTCAATGCCAAGGACTAAGGACATGAAAGTTTGTGATTATGATCGATATGATTGTATATCAATAATCACTAGTGTTTTTCCGAGGAGTTACTATAGTAATCATGAGAATAAGAAAAAGTTTCCAGATTATCCTTGTGGCTGTTTACCATCATGCACTGAAATCAAGTACAAAATCATAAAAGATGAATTGATCGATAAGGAAAGCATGTAAGAATTTGTTTATTTATTATATTTATTAACTTACCCATTCCATGTTCCCAATTTACTTGTTAAGCAGTTACGAGATTCTTATAATCGCTTTAATCATCATCCTGGCAACTTCCCTGAATTTCTGAAAACTGTTCCTTTTAAAAACCACGGTTTTCTGGCTTTTTGCTCTAAAAATTATTAAAACTAAGTTAGAAAAGATAAGGAAAATCGATTTAAATTCAAAAATTAGAACTTATCATTGGTTTAGTCCAATTTCAAACTATTTGTGGAAAAAACAATTTAATTTTGGTTCTTTGAAGGTAGAACAATAAATAATAATAATAATAAACTTATAAAATTATTCGAACTACGGTTTATGGTTTCGGTTATTTGTAAAATATATCATGTCAAAAATCTTTTAGATACATAACCAGTACACACATGCATGCATTAATAAATGTCATATTTGCCGATTCACAAATTGAAAAGACATCAAATTACGTCACTTACAACATTGAGAACTTTATATTTGATATTGGTGGCTTGATTGGATTGTTCCTAGGATCTTCGATACTGTCTGTGTTGAAACTTCTTGTCAACATCTGCAAGATTATCAAAAATGGATGCAAGAAGGCAGTCAGGTGGTTTCAGAGTAGAATGAACCATTCTTCAAATTCGATGGAGCTTCAGCAAGTACAAAGATTCGAAACAGTACTTGAGTTCCCATTTGAAGAGATTGCATCAGTTGAAAATGTTGGAACTAGCACATCAGATCTAAGTCAAAGAATTTTCACAATTTCTGTTGAACAAAGAAACATCGATTCGACAAGTGAAAATTGTGTTGTAAATTTGGATTGAATTTGAGGTTTTTATGAATTTTTTTGAATTTTTAATGTGCTTTTATTTTGAATATTTAAACCACTAGTGCCTAAATGTACTGATTCTGAGTGTAACAAAATCCTTTCCCATTTTGTAGGGTTAATTTAATTTACCCAAACACAGGTAATAATTAATAATGCCGTAACCTAGAGTCTGTTTATTAAAATTTATATTAATTAAATTAAAAATTTAATCAAATGTTGAGAGAAATAAATCAATAGAGGTACCAAAAATACGTGAGCTTTATGTTGAAAATTTAGAAAAAGTTGATGTTCAGTCAGAAATTAAGTTTTGGTTATGTTTTCGTGCTCTTTTTGTCTTAGTCATATCAATGGGGCCCGGTTAAGTACAGTTATCTGTAATTTTGATTACCAACCCTAGTTTGAAATGTTTATAATAACAATTTTTGTGACAATTAATAAAATGTTTACTAAATTATAAATTCATTTAGTTTCAATCATAATACTCCACGTATATGTTTTGATTTGCAAGTTTACAGGTTTGTGGTTGCTATAGTCTTCAAGGACTGATTATCATAGAAATTTAATTGCTATCATAGGATACTTCATAATATATGTTTAAACTCATATGTCACAATGCTCAACAGCTTTTCATCATCGATTTTTATTCATGAACTGAATTATTTCAATTATCAGTTTCGCAGTCAATTGCAAAAGTCTGGTCAACAAATCAAGTTCAACAATGAAACTTGTCTCTGTGATTCGCAGGAATACGTCACTTTTTAAAAAAATATCTCGATTCCTCGGTTACTTTATGCTGCTAATCGGCCTATGTTATCAAATCCATCGACTCTTCAAGAAGCTTAAAGTTGAACCGGAAATATTCTCAAAGGAAAGCTCAGTACAAAGCAGTGAAATTCCATTTCCGGCTGTCACTGTATGTCCACCAAATACAGTCAAGAAGCAGGCTTGGGATCTAGACTATTTGAGGCTAAACAACTTGACTATCAACGATGTGAGAGGTGCTCATCTTCTGACTTGTAAAGGAGATCATCATGTAAGCATTGACTATCATAAAAGTGACAAAAATCAGATTGATATTTTGCTGAAGACATCGCCAGACTTTCGTGATTTCTTTCAACGCTGTGGAATAAATAATTATTTTGCAGATCACCAGGATTGTGAGAAAATTTTCATTAAATCTGTAACTGAGAAGGGCATCTGCTATACATTCAACATGATTGGACATCACTCGATATTCAGTAAAGATGTCAGCACTGATTTCGACATTTACAAGCGCACAAAAATCACAAAATCATGGACCTTTGCTGACAGTCTCAATGATGCACATCATGATGACAAAAATGATCCACAACCTGCAAAATGGAGTCCTGAGACTGGATATTTAGATGACAGCGACAATATCCAGCCAGTTAGAGCTCTGAAAATGCAAGAGCTGCAAATCATAACCCATTCTGTTATCAATCAAACTCTATGCGAGGGACGTGAAAAGAACTTCAAGATAATTCTGCATTTACCGAATGAATTGCCGCAAATAACATACGACGCGATCGATTATCCGATTGGAAAGGAAATGGTCATGTTGATATCTGCCGAAGTGATTCATAATGAGGATTCATTGAGGACATTTCCACCTGATACTCGAGGTTGCTACTTTGATGGTGAAAAAAAGTTGAAATTTTTCAAGTCATACACAAAAGGAAATTGTGAATATGAATGCTTAAGTAACTTTACACTTAAAAACTGTGGCTGTGTAAGGTTCTCGATGCCTCGTACACCAAAAATGAAGGTTTGTGAGGTTCTGACCAGTTGCCCCGAAACTGTAATGTTTAATTTTCCAAGAAGCTACTATGAAGATCCAGAAAATAAGAAGAAATTTCCACATTATCCATGTGGATGTCTACCATCCTGCACCGAGATTAAATATAAAATGATTAAGCAAATTGAAATGGACAATGATGTTGGGTAACAAATTTTAATTAATTTAAAAAAATTTAAAAATTCTTAAAAAACTTTTTAGAATTATAATTAAATTTTTAGTTTAAAAATTCATACATTTTTTAAAATTCTTAATCTTTTAAAAATAATTAAACTTTTTAAAATTCTTAATTTTTTAAAAATTTATGTTTTAAAATTGTTAATTTTTTAAAAATTCATACATTTTTTAAAATTCGTTATTTTTTTAATTTGTTTAATATTTTTAATTTATTAAAGAATTTAATTTTTTTTAATTTTAAAAAAATTATATTACTATTTTCAGTGAAAAGTATCTCTTTTCAAGTATACATGTAGTATTTGGTGAATCACAGATTAAGAAGACATCAAATTACGTCACGTATGAGATGGAAAACTTCGTATTCGATATTGGTGGCTTGATTGGACTGTTCTTGGGATCGTCAATTCTGTCTGTGCTGGAGCTTCTTGTCAGCATCTGTAAGACAATCAAAAATCGTGCCGAAAAAGTTTTCAAATGGTTTTATCCAAGGGCAGCTGTGGACATTGTTGATCCTGTGAATTCAGTACAATCACAATCAGCAGACATGATTGACGAAATAAGATCACGTGATGCGGAAGAAATGTTAGCAGATAGCACATTTAACAGAGAAATGAGAATGTTTGCGATATCAGGAAGACACGATTTATCATCTGCGCTAAGAACAGTACAACAGGATGACATAAATGTTGAGGATTTAGAAAATTAAATCGGATCGATTGTCAGTGTCTATTTTGAATATTTTATAAACGTTTTTATTGAAATGATATTTATGTAATTTATCGCACAATCTTAAATAAAGAGTTTTAATTCTATGTTTCACGATGAGCTTCAAATGACACATTTTTTTTCTTTTTTATCTTTCAATTATCAATTATAATTGACAACTTCGAGCACATAAACAATCAATTACATAGGTTCAACCTTCGAATCACGTTCGACATGTTTCAAGTCCTTGCAATATGCAGGAACACGTCAGTTTTAATCAAATTATTTAAGTTTTTTGGCTACTTGCTGCTTCTGATTGGTCTCTGTTACCAAATCCAGCGACTCTACAAGAAGCTTAAAGTCGAACCGGAAATATTCTCAAAGGAAAGTTCGATCCAAAGCAGTCAAATTCCATTTCCGGCTGTCACCTTCTGTCCACCATTTTCTATCAACAATCAAGCATGGAATCCTGAATTTTTGAGGCTAAACAACATGACGATCAATGATTTACGAGGCGCATCACTTCAGACATGTTCAAATCATGACATCTATATGCAGTACCAGGACAGTGATGTGAACGTTGTTGATGTTTTACTGAAAGCATCACCAATTTTTGCAGAAAATGTAAATTATTGTGGATTAAACAAATATATGGTTTACACAAAGGATTGCGATAAATTGTTCGTCAAGTCAGTGACTGAGTATGGAATCTGCTATACATTCAACATGCTTGGACATGACTCGGTGTTTAATAAAGGAACCAGCACAGATTTTGACACATTTAAGCGTACAAAAATCGCAAAATCTTGGGATCCAGAACAAGTCATGAACGAGTCACGTCATGAAGATGACATGGAACCATCAACATGGAGTCTTGAAGCAGGATATTTAAGTGATGATGAGTTTATTCAGCCAGCTAAAGCCTTTAAAATGCAAACATTAATAGTCAGATTCTTAAATGGCAACAACGAAAGCTTCTGTGAGGAACGAGAGAAAAATTACAAAATGATTTTACATTTGCCGAACGAACTCCCTCAAATTTCATACGAGACGCTTGATATTCCGTTAGGAATCGATGATCACATTCTGATATCTGCAGATATGATGCACTATGACGACTCATTGAAGAACTATTCACCAGAAAAGCGTGGCTGTTACTTTGAGGGTGAAAAACCTTTAAAAGTTTTCAAAACCTACACAAAAGCCAACTGTGAATATGAATGCATGACCAACTTTGTAAACTTAACATGTGGATGTGTCTGGTTCTCAATGCCAAGGACAAAAGACATGAAAGTTTGTGATTTTTCTCTATATAGCTGCGTAACAGCCATCACTGACATATTTCCGCGGAGCTACTATGACGATCATGAAAATATGAAGAAATTTCCAGATTATCCATGTGGATGTTTACCATCGTGCACAGAAATCAAGTATAAAGTCATCAGAAATGAGAGGAAGAATAGAGAAAAGGAGTAAGTATCAATTGTGGTTGCCCATTTCCTTCAAAATAAACCCAAGATTCAAGCACCTGTTGATCCAACATTAAAATCATATTTTTTCTAATTTTCTTAAGCTACATAACAGACATCTACATGCTATCAGAAGTGAAGGTCGTATTTGCTGATTCACAGATCAAAAAGACATCAAATTACGTCACTTACGAGATGGAGAACTTTCTATTTGACATCGGTGGTTTAATTGGTTTGTTTTTAGGATCTTCGATACTGTCTGTGCTGGAGCTTCTTGTTGATGTTTTGAGGACTATCAGAAATTACATTAGGAATACATTGAGATTAAGGAGGGAAAGAAAAATGGAGAGACGAGCTCATGCCAGGAGAATGGAATTAGCAACAAGGTTCATCACAACAATTAACACTCGAGGATTTGAGATAGATGAGCTTAGGGTTGAGGATTTGGAATATTGAACCAAAATTGAAGTTCAAAAAGACATAAACATACAAAAACAGTCATAAACACAAAAAAGATTTTAAATTGATAAAATTGGTGTGCTTTTCAGAGTTTTTAATTGATGTGTGAAAAGTACGTGGGATGTGTTTAGAAAATCAGGCTGAAATTTTCTTTTTATATAGTTTAGTTTACAAAATAGAAGCTCACGAACTGATTTTGAGGTTATGTTTAAAAAGGATTGAGTCTGAATTTAAGGATGAGTAGGATATAAATTGTTAGCTTATGTTTATTAATTTGCAGATATTTTGAAATTCAGTCAACAATAATTTCAGCCCTCATTTCCAGACATCTTTTCTCAACATTTTGCACCACCAAATAATCTTATTTAATTCTAAACACTCTAAACGTTCTCTCATAAGCAATTACATGTTCATCTACATCCATATGTATCTCTAATCTTTTTCTCCACGCTATTTCGTCTTTCACTTCTCATTTCATTTCATGCGTAGCCATACAAATCAATAAATAGCTTCTTAAATGACGTTTTAAAAAGAAAAAGATTTCGGTTGAGTAAATTTTACCTGTCGAGCTTGTAACTCACGCACATGTATCGTGTGTATCACTTGAAGATGTTTTTGTTTGATTGCTCATCATTCACATGGAATTTTGGATTATATGAAATAAAATTTGGGTTTTTGAGGTTAGAATTTGTGATTTTTTTTGCAGGATTTGAATAAAGTTGAATTTTGACCAATTTTTGAAATTTTAAAAAAAATTTACAATTTTTTGCAGATATTTTGAGTTTTATTACAGAATCTAATAATCCCAGCAGACATCTAACCTTTCAGACATTCAAACCATTAAATCTCTTCGATTACCTCATTTTACACACTCTCGCATGTTCCCATCCGTTTAATTTCGCATGATTCTGATGCCTTAACGTCGAATTTCTTTCTTTTTCTAGTTTTTAATTTTCTTCTCTGTGAGGCCAGCAAAACGGTTAAGTACGCAATCGTAAAAATGAATTAGCCTTTCGTGATACTTAGAATTAAAAAAATAAAAAAACAATGCGAAGAGAAGAATTAAAAGAAAAAAAATTGGAAGAGGTTAAGGTGGAGAAATTGAGAATAAGATGTTTATGAGAAGTTGGAATATTTTGGAGGTTATGTTTCCTGAACATTTTAACATGTTTCACATTTAGTTTCATTCTTTGTATTAGTATTTCAAAATTTTGATCCTAAGCTCTAAAATTCAAACTTCGGATTTAACCTCAATTTTGAAGGATATAACCTCAAATTTTGTGTCATAACCTAAAATTTTGGGCCATAACCTCAAATGTTGATCATAACCGCAAAATTTTGGATTAAATCCTAAAAACTTCAACTCTAGCTTCTAAATTTCAAACATAACCTCAAAATTTCAAGACATAACCTAAAAACTTCAGGATACAACCTCAAATTTTGGGTCATTACCTCAAAATTTTAGGACATAACCTCAAATGTTGATCATAATCTCAAAATTATGGATTAAACCCTAAAAACTTTAACTCTAGCTTCTAAATTTCAAACATAACCTTAAAATTTCAGGATATAACCTCAAACTTTTGAACATAACCTCAAAATTTCAAGACATAACCTAAAAACTTCAGGACATAACCTCAAATGTTGTATCATAACATCAAAATTATGAATTAAACCCCAAAACTGTAAAACATAACCTTAAAATTTGGAGCCAAAGAATTAAAATTGATCTAGTAATATCAGTTTGAATAGAATTTCGCAAAATACAATGTCTATGAAGAGCAAGAACCAAAAAAACGAAGCATACGAGAGAGAAAATGATGAATTGTAGGCAATAAAGTTCAAGAAAGAAGATCACAGAAAGAAGAAGGAACGAAAAGAACAAAAATTCTGAAGCTAATCGCGCTGAACAGATTTAAAGAGATTTAATTATAGGCTCAAGTAGAATTAAAAGGAAAAATGCTTGTATCATTCTTTGTGCCGTCTGCTCATCGATCTTCTTTCGACTTCGTCTTCTTGGCAGCCTGCACAGCCCTTTTCCTCTTTTTATTCTTACACATTTACTCGTAGATTATCTACAATTTGGCTTTCGAGCTGTACAGCTTTATTTTTTATGATTATTGAATGATTTTAAACGATTTTGTTTTGTGCCTCACATAATTCATCACATTTCGGAAACTCATTACACACTTCTTTATTTGAGATTAAAGAGAATGAGGAATAAAAATTGTTTTGTAATCGGAATTCCAGCTGGTTGAAGTGCTCGATTGGGAATTTTTTGTAACAAATTAAAATATTTGCATCTGAAATTGAAATTAATTTTTGGAATTTGAGGTTATGTTTTAATCCCTTCAAGTTTCGATTAAATTTTGAGGTTATGATTCAAATTTTGAGGTTGTGATTCAAATTTTGAGGTTAAGATTCAAATTTTGGGGTTATGATTCAAGTTTTGAGGTTATGATTCAAGTTTTGAGGTTATGATTTAAATTTTGAGGTTATGTCATCAAATTTGAGGTTATGATTCAAATTTTGAGGTTGTGATTCATACTTTAAGGTTATAATTTAAATTTTGAGGTTAAGATTCAAATTTTGAGGTTAAGATTCAAATTTTGAGATTAAGATTCAAATTTTGAGGTTAAGATTCAAATTTTGAGGTTATGATTCAAATTTTGAGGTTATGATTCAAATTTTGAGGTTAAGATTCAAATTTTGAGGTTAAGATTCAAATTTTGAGATTAAGATTCAAATTTTGAGGTTAAGATTCAAAGTTGAGGTTGTGATTCAAATTTTGAGGTTATGATTCAAATTTTGAGGTTAAGATTCAAATTTCGAGGTTAGGATTCAAATTTTGAGGTTATGTTCTAAAATTTTAAGGTTAGAGTCCAAATTTTGAGGTTATGCCATCAATTTTTTAGCCTTTATCCTACCAAGTTAGAATAAAAATTAAATTCTCAATTTGATCACACCAACAAACAAAATCACTAACATTTCACACCAAACAGAAAGTCTTCCCCATTCATTTTCATCTTCATCTCCATCTCAGTCATGCCTAATCAATCCCAAAAAATCTCAAATAAGAAAAATTGAATTTTAAATGTGTGACTTAATACAAGATTTATTTCTTAATCTCTAATCAGTCTCTCACATCTCTTCTCATCTCCACTTGATGACGATGTCTAATGTGGTCTGCGTCTCATGGTCAATTTAGCAATTTTTCTAGTGTTTTTTTGGAGATGAGTGGATAGACAATGATAAATACTTCTTTGTTTGGTTCCACTCGATTGCGAGTTGATTTTTTTCGAGAATTTTATTAATGAATGAACTGAATTTTTGGGGTTTTGGGGGATTTTGTTGTTGATTTGTCTGTTAGTGGGTATTTAAACATACAATTTTATGTGCTTGCTTAGCTTGATTAACTCAATGTCTTTCTAACTTAATAATAGTCCAGAATTATTTCAGTTTATTCCAAATTGATTAAATGTTTACGTTTCTGGATAACTGAGTAGTCATTTGCAAATCTTATGTTACAAAATGAAAATAAATTCTGTGTGGTAAAATAGAACTTAACGTAAACAAAAGGAATGTTGAGTTTAAATTACCAGCAATAAAGTTAATGACAGGAAATATTTTCGTAATAAAATATCATTGCAAATGTTCTGACTAACCAAATTGATACTTCGAATTGAGGTGAGTCTTGTAAATACTGGTATGTTAATTTTGGATTTTTTATATAATAGGAAATAATGTTGTCATATTTATGTTTAAATAATTTGAGGTTATATTCAAAAATTTGGGGTTATGTTTTAAAATTTTGAGGTTAGATCCAAAGTTTTAAAGTTAAATCCTAAATTTTGATTTTATATTCAAAAATTTTGAGGTTAAATCCTAAATTTTGATTTTATGTTCAAAAATTTTGAGGTTAAATATAAAATTTTGAGGTTATGTCACCTTTTTCAACTAAAAGTTAAAATCACTCTTTTATTTATCAAGCCGACAGATATTAGTCTATCCAATAACATCATTTAGCAATCCATAAAAACTTTAACACCAGTAAAAGTAAACAAACATTTTTGTTTGACTTCAGAATTGAATAAAAATAAACTTTTGCAATAAAACTTAATTTTTGAAATATTTTTTTCGCTTTGTGAATTTTTTTCCATTTCAAAATTTAAATTTTTGATTCCATCGGAATAATTTTATCGTCCATAAAAATTTGTGTGATTTCGATGTTTGCAGTAAATCATAAAAAAATCTTCAACATTCATAAATTCAAAGATTTTAAGGCTTCCAAAAGTCTTGTCAAAG
Organism: Chironomus tentans; assembly: GCA_963573255.1. Taxonomy (NCBI): domain Eukaryota; kingdom Metazoa; phylum Arthropoda; class Insecta; order Diptera; family Chironomidae; genus Chironomus; species Chironomus tentans. The sequence continues at coordinate 2,770,651 of OY754305.1, forward strand.
GTCATCGAAACACCAAAAATATCTGCAAAATTTGATATTTTTCTATAAATCCTTCCAGTTTTGCTAAAAAGCTTGCAATTTATGCCGTTTCAATATCAAAACAAAAATGAATAAAATTCACATAAATAAAGGAATTAAAGTCTTAAAATATTTAAAAACTCATCAGCCTTAATCGACTGATAATCACATGAGTGAATTACGAAATAGAAAAAAGTCATCATTTATAGAGTGTGAAATAAAAAGATATTTGCCGATAGAGGAAAAATGTAGAGACAAAAAGACTTTTAGACATTAAAAAGCAGACTTTTGGTGATTAAGGTGTGGACACTTTAGAATTGTACTTAAAGCTGAGCGTCTCTTTCTTAAAGCTGAGCGTCTCTTTCTTAAAGCTGAGCATCTCTTTCTTAAAGCTGAGCGTCTCTTTATTAAAGCTGAGCGTCTCTTTCTTAAAGTTGAGCGTCTCTTTATTAAAGCTGAGCGTCTCTTTATTAAAGCTGAGCGTCTCTTTCTTAAAGCTGAGCATCTCTTTCTTAAAGCTGAGCATCTCTTTCTTAAAGCTGAGCGTCTCTTTATTAAAGCTGAGCGTCTATTTCTTAAAGCTGAGCGTCTCTTTCTTAAAGCTGAGCGTCTCTTTCTTAAAGCTGAGAGTCCCTTACTTTTAAATTCTGAGCTTCAAAATCAGAGTGTCCAAGCTTCAAAGCAAGACACAAAAAAATCTCCAAATATTATTCAAAGAAAAATAACGAAAAAAAACTCTTTGGCACTCGCGACCCCATCATCATTTGTCTTGTTGACTTAAAAAAAATTAGCACTATCTGTAGATGTGAACATAGAAGACAACAGAAAAAACACAGAAAAATAAGAAAACGTTAAAAAAGCGAAATAGTCAAAAAAGAAATAAAGGAGGAGTTGGTAAATATTTATGCAAATTCTGAGCGTCTCCATAAAAAGAGAGATGAAAAGATTTTTTTTTTATTATTTAACTTAAAATTGTCGTTTTTGTTTTGTCTGCTTTTGGATGATTCTTTTGTGTGGTAACTGAGTTGAGATTTATGGATGACAAAAAACTTTTTGTTGTAATTATCTCGGAATTTTTGATTATTGCATGGCATTATTGCCATGGGTAATCTTGTAAGTTGGTTTCTACCCCATCCCCCTTTGAATACACCCATGACCTAATCCATAGAATCCTAATTACATTATACTTTTGATAGAATAAAAAAAAATCATTCACTTCCAGCAACCAGGCTATTTTGAAGTGATTCTAGACCGCATTGAGGTAATATTTGAAAAACCATTGAGTGGCATTTAAAAATTGGCAGAGCAAACAAAGCTATTGAAAAAGCAAGGTGTGATAACTTTTACCACATTTCAAGAAATGAGCAGTTTGGAAAATTCTAGAGAATCCTGTTGAAATTTTATTTTGCATGATTATTTAGGTGGTGAGTAGCGGTACTACCTTATGGGACTCCTCCAACTCCATATTGTGATATCTGTATGAATGACATTTATGTCTATCCTGAAGTAGCAAAATATTCTGACTTTCCAGAAGATATTTGCAATAATTGTCCGATTGTGCCTGTAAGAAAGCAATTTCATTTTTTTTTCAATATTTTTATTGAAATTTATTTTTAAGGGAAATTATTCGTTTCAAGGAACGAAAGTGAATCTGGAAAAATTTCACCCAAATTGCACTTCAGTCCAGAGAATATGCAGCTGAAATAAATTTACGCAAGGATTCAGAAGTCGTTTCCATTTATCGAGTTTATGGCTTCATCAATAATGTTTAATTATTTATCAAGGACAAATTGACAAAATTGACAAAATTTTACGTTTATATATAAATTTAAAAACTCGCGGTGTTACAAATAAATTCTGAACAAACTTTATGGGTTTGAATTTGGCTCTGATGTTTTTTCTTTCGAGGCTTTAGTATTTGACGTTGAACCTGATGATTTTTCTTTCGAGGCTTTAGTATTTGACGTTGAACCTGATGATTTTTCTTTCGAGGCTTTAGTATTTGACGTTGAACCTGATGATTTTTCCTTCGAGGCTTTAGTAGGTCTGAAGACTGCGTTTTTCGAACTAGAACTAGTAAATTTATTTGGAGGAAGTTTATAATTCGATTCTGGATCACGTACATATTCTTTAATAATATCCATTATGTAAAACTTTCATTGTGTACATGTAATAGACAAAATAGACATTAGAGAGACATTAATAAAAATATTCTCAAATTTGAAAAAAAAATTTATCTTATCAATTTTATTACCTTGAAGATTCCTGAACTGCGTAAAGTTGCAAAGCACAATGAGTTATGTTTCAAGTGAGAATTATAGATGTCCCTAGAGTCAATAAATTGAACACAATTAAAATAGCTAAGATAGCTTTAAATATAGATTATTTAAAATTATAAATACCTAAAGACGTGGCTTCTGTCAAAAATTTGGAGAAAGATTAATAAGAAGCAATTTAAAATTCAATAAGTCGTTATTGCAAATTTGAAATGCATGCTTTACGCTTGCACAAGCTTTTAAAATATAAAAGCAAAAATAACGGACACAATTTTTTAAGCAAATTTTTTGTATACTTTTAAACATTTTTCAGCAAACATTTAAAAATCAATTAATTGTGACGGATGTTGGAAGGTCAAATATTTGTTCAGTAATTCATCTCTAGCACACATCGAAAAAACATTTTTAAAAATAGAATGTTAATTAAAATAGCGAAAAAAAAGAAGTTTCTTTATCAACTTTGTTGACGACTTGTTGCTGTCTGTTTTCAAAATACAAAGTTGATAGGCACACACCGGTTCAACGTAACATAAAAAATGTGTGTCATGACAAGGTCTTTGGCATCATTTGATTACTATTTTGCTAGATTAACAGAAATTAGTAAAATTATTTAATTTTTTGGCACTTTGGATCATTTAATTTTGAGGTTAGAATTTAAATTTTTAGGTTAAATTCAAAATTTTAACAATCCAAGTTTTGAGAATAAACTTTAGAATTTTGAGTGCATTATCCCTGTATTGAGAATAAATTCCTAATTTTGAGGCTAGATTTCCACATTTTAAGGTTAAATTTGAAAATTTTAGGTTTAAAATTCCAACTTTTGAGGTCAGATTTACAATCATAAGGTTAGAGTTACAAATTTTGATGTTAAACTTCAAAATTTTTGAGGTTATAATTTTAAAAAATGCGTCCAAAATTCCAAACAATTCAAAAAAATCCAACTCATTTTAATTAATTGCTCACATTTAGTAGAGAAAAAAATTAATTCAATGACATTCACAATAGATTTTTAAATTAAATGCCTCACTTGATCACTGCTGTTGCTTTTGCTGACGTTGAACTCTTGACATGCTTCAGTGAATTTTTATCTCTTTATTTCTGTTTGTGATTTATTGTCTGTGTTGTTTTTAAAAATCTTTTGTTGATTTTTCAATGCTGTCTAGGTGTTGTAATAGTTTATAGGTCAATTAGTGACTGTGCTGACTTTGACATTAAATATTTGTGGAATTCATATTCATTATGGGCTGTTGAGATCGATAAAGAATTGAGAATTTTTTGAACTATTACAAAACAAAACAAATATCAAAGACCGATAATCCACAAATATCCCAAGCGCGTGCTCAAAAAATTCTTATTAACTCATAAATTTCAGTTTGTGATCCCAAATTTAATTAATTTTCATTATTTAATCCTTTTTTGACAAAAACCAAAAATATATAAAGTTTATGCTTCATTAAATTTTATAAAAATCACTGGATGTAAGCAGTGTCGTAAAGGAATATCCAGTATAATAAATTCTATGCCTGTTAATCTTTTTATCTATTTCCTAATAAAAAAAAGCTTTCATAAAATTTTATAGAAATTAAAATATTTTGATAAATCGAAAACAACAAAGTTATTAGTAAATGGCACTAAAAAATTGACCGAGGATAACAACAAAAACAAACCGACATAAATTTATTAAAAAATAGAAAAAAGATTTAGAAAAACTCACAAAAAATATTAAAAGACCTTCATTAATTATCGTTTAATTTTCTTATGTTAATATTTCTTATTTTATAAAATTGTTTAAGTTTTTCGCTTAGCGACAATATCAAAAAAGCTTAAATTTTTAAAAATAATTAATTTGGTTTAAATTAAAAAAATAAAATAAAGTAATATTCCAGATATTCCACACAAATGTATTTTAATAACATTAGAATAATACCAAAAAATAAAAGAAGTAAGAAGAATAGACACAAAAAAATCATTAAAGCTACAAACATAAACCTAATAATTATATTTCATTTATATTTTTCAATTCCAAATCCACTTATTAGGCGCGATAATAAAAAGTAAGAGAAAGGTAAAACCTTTCGCGATGTTATAGACAAATACGCATGGATGTTTTTAAAATCCGGGGTTGGAATTCATTAATGAAGTCTATATAAAAGAATTAAAGATTTATTTCAAAAAAGTTCGAAAAATAAGATTTAAAAAATTGAAAAAATTGAAAAAATTCAAAAAATATATAAAAATTTAAAAAATGTAAAAAAAATTAAACATTTAAAAAATCTAAAAAAGTTAATAATTAAATTTAAAAAATTTAAAAAATTTAAATAATTTAGAAAAATTAGAAAAATTAAAAAGATTCAAAAAATATATAAAAATTTAAAAAAATTTAAATTTTTTTAAAAAGTTTAAAAAAATTTAAAAAATAAAAAAAAATCAAAAAATATATAAAATTTTAAAGAAATTTAAAAATTTAAAAATTTAAAAATTTAAAAATTTAAAAATTTAAAAATTTTAAAAATTTAAAAATTTTAAAAATTTTAAAAAATTACAAAACCGAAATATTTTTCGTTGATTTTAAATCTTAACCAACTCTGCTTCCACAACCAGAATCACACACGCACATTAATAGACATACACACAAAAAGTAATTATTCTTCATCTTCTTCTTCCATTCCAATTCCTCTCATCATTCAAAATTCCTTCAAAACGATCAAAAAAAGGCATGCGAAAGAGGTACGAGCTATCGCTTTTTGAGCAAGGTTTGAAATGTGATGAGAGGGAGGAGAAATATTATAAGATTTATGATGTGTAATTAATAGTTCTCGTTTTCATGCATCGAGCCCTACTATTATAAAAACATTCAGTCGAGCTGAGAAAAATATAAAGAAGAATAAGAAAGAAATTTTTTGATGGACTTGAAAGACTTTTTTTCTGGGCTGAACTGGCGCGCGAGTTGATGATGAAAAGAAATTAATTTTTTTGTTTCTAATGTGATTTTCTTGGAGAAGAGACAGAGAAGATATTGATGTGTTTTCTGGGGGAATTATTGATGCTGTGGAATAGAATATTAAATAATTTAAAAATTTGAAAACATATAAAAATTTGAAAAAAATATAAAAATTTGAAAAAATATAAAAATTTGAAAAAATATAAAAATTTGAAAAAATATAAAAAGTTGAAAAAATATAAAAATTAGAAAAATATAAAAATTTGAAAAAATATAAAAATTTGAAAAAATATAAAAATTTAAAAAAATATAAAAATTTGAAAAAATATAAAAATTTGAAAAATTTAAAAATTTGAAAAAATATAAAAATTTGACAAAATTCTCAGATAAATCTTGATATTTTAGTGCACAGATTTCATAACTCAATGCCTTATCTGATCAAAGCCATCTCAAAACATTCAATACAGCAACATCGTGATCCTCATAACCTCTGAAACAACAAATCAACCCCTCAAAAATATCAACACATTATCTTCTCATCAAACAAAAAATATTCACAAGATCATAAAAAATTATCAACAATTTATCAAATTAATTACCGAAAATTTCCTTTGATTGTTTCGGTTCTTCTTCGAACATATTTTTTGTCTGTCTTTATTCAAAGACATTGAATTTTTGTTCCTCTTGCTCTTGAAAACCACAAAAATTCCCTTCAATTTATCTTTATGAATAACATTAAAATAAATAATAACAAAAAACTAGAAAATAAAGAAGAAGAAAATGTACACAAAAATAGTGGATTAAATTGAATGTATTTAAATATTTTTTTGTTAAATGTGAACATTAATCGTGTGATCTTTTAAAATAAAAACAACATTTGTTCTGTGGATTGAGAATTTTGGTTTGGGAATAATGGAAGAAATTCTTGGCATGCAATGAACAATTTTTTGATTAAAAAATACATTTGCGCCATATTCAGGGAAGACATTAAAGTTTCTCCTGAATTATAGCGCATAGATTTTCTAAAATATATGTCAGTAAATTGACATTTAATAGAATAGTCATAAGAATTTGAATTGTGCGTCATTTTCAGCGGGAAACATTACTGTCTTCCCCAAAAATGACGCACAAGAACTTACTTGAAGACTCGCAGTCTTCAGTGCTCCGTAACGTTGTTGCTTTGTCGAGAAAATGTTAGAGAGCAGGAGAGATGTCCTGATGGTACCATGTTGGTTGCCAAGCCACACAAAGTCATATTTTGAAGAACTGCCAGGAGAACTGCAAAATGCACTAAAGTAGCCCAATTTTGTAACATGGTAATCTTCAAGAATCAATTGAGAGTATAAGATCCTATTTTTGGATTCAACTCATTAAGTTGGACCCCATTTAGCTTCTGTCAACCTTCATGCCTCTAAAACCAGAAAATTTCAATCAAAAACCAACCAATCATTAAAAAATTCAATTTCAGCTTCAAATTCCTCTTTAATTACTCAAAAATCCTATTCAATTCCCTCCGAAAAAAACTCCATAATCTCTTATTAAACTAATTACAAACTTTATCAATCCACACAACAATAGGAAGCTTTTGAATTTCCTTTAATTTTTCATTCCCGCTCACAAAACCTCTTCTTTCATTCCTTTCAATTCTTTTGTGTAAAACAGAAGCAATAATCACAGATATCATAGAATTTCTTACAGCACTGAACATCATGTACAGCAACAACAACGGCGAGGGCATTGAATAGATAACAATTGGGATCGAAAATAGTCAGTAAAAGAAGCGAGACGTAAACGTTTAATTAAATTTCTTTTCGTTTTTTACGCCATCATCATCATTTGAGGCATCAGCGTCATAGCTGCGTTGTCCGGTAATGGAAAATGTAATGAATAAGAATAGATGGACAAGTTGGGTGTAAAATAGTGAGATCTGAGGGATTTGAGGATGTTTAGAGCGCTTAAAAGGGGATTTTGAGGGAATTTTGTTGAAATTGAGGTTGTGTGGCATATTTTGGTAAAATTAAAAATAATAATCCATGCATCAGTTTTGGAAGCAAACATTACTGTCTTCCCAAAATATGGCGCACAAATAGCTCAAAAGCTTAATATTTTATTTGACTTTGCTATTTTACTTATCAAACTTGGAAATAAAATTGATAAATTATCCATGCGCTATATTTTTGGAAACAGTTTACTGTTTTCCTTGAATATGACGCATGGATAGCTTTTTGGTTCTTTGATGTGATATGATATTTGTACGTCATTTTTAGAAGAAAACTTTAAAATCTACCCCAAAAATTTGATATGAAAATCATCTAAATTGCACAAAAAGGTAGAAAAATCGCAAAAAATACCCAACATGCCTCGCAAATTCCCCTCACTTCCAATAATTCCAGCTAAATCTTAACCTTTTAATCTCATAATAATGAGCTTCAATATTCTGTACACTCACTCTTCTAATAAAACCTGAAATACAATAAAGAAGCTCAAGCAAATTGAATTAAATGTTTTCAATTTTCTTCTTTTCTTCAACTACAGTCTCGAAAAGATAAAGAAACCAACGAAAAAAAAAATAAAACTTGAGACAGAACAGAACAAAAAGCAGAGAAGCTTAAGAAACTTTTTTTGTGTGTAAATGAAATTTCTTTGAATTCAATTTAATTCAATTGTTAAATGGTCAGAAAATTTTGTAATTCTTGAGGTGATTAAATAAATGATTCGAATGGCTTAAGTGAAATTAACTCGAATTATGGGAATAGTTTTGGTTGAATAATTTTGGATGATTCTGTGTGGACTGCGGTTTGATGCATTAAGTTTTGATTTTTTAAGCATTAAATTCAAATTAAATTAAATTTTTATATTTGTGATTGTTCGGATATTGTGTGATACCAAAGATTACCATTTTAGACCTCTCGATTCTGTAGAAAACTCTAAACAATACCCAAGGGTAGGATAGGTAGGGTACCTCATCTGGGTTGCCTCTAAGACCCTATGGTAACCCTACCTACCCTGGGTACCCTACACTTAAACTATTTTAGTCTTCATAAATATCACAATGAATTATTTTACAACTTTTTTTAGACACTCCGTTGACAAAAAGTTCTAAAATTATTGTCATTCGCCATAGTCCAACTAGAGATGTGGGAAAATTGACTAGTAATCCTTCTCCTCCTTGAACGTGCACCATGTCAAACTTCCATTCAGTCTACAAATTTTTTTAATTGATTTTTTAATGAAATTGATATTATGATGGTTTTTTAATCTCTTTTAATAAAAATAGTCAAACAAAGTAAAAAAAAGTTTAACAAAAAAAATTACTTACCCCAGGCACAATAGGACAATTTGGAAAACTATTAGTTTGATTGTAAAATGGCTCAACTGGACTATGAAATGCAACACACATGTCCACATACTGTCTATCAAATAGTTGAATTATCCATTTGCCACGTACATAATGTTCAGTGTAGACTCGGCCTGGTAAACGAACAAATCCTTTCAGAAATTTCAAACTTCCATTTAGATATGAGTGCGTGTCATTTTCATGATAGATCTCGAATTTTGAATGATCAACGATTTCGACTTGCTTTTGCTTTGGTATGTCTTCACATTCGTAGATTTCTGTGGATTTTTGAGGGAGAATATGGAATTATTAATAAAAAATTGTGCATTCTTGAATTAATTTTGGCGTTCTTTAAAATTTTGCGCCTCATTTTAAGGGATTTTTTGTTAGTTTTCGAGGCAATAGCCTGTTCGATCTCCCTTATTACGTCAATAGTTTCAAAAAGCTCTAGAAAATTCTTGTTAAATATTTAAAATTTTTAAATATTTTTCCTTACTGTCACCAACAATTCCAGTTACTCTAGATGTCACTATAATTGGTCCAATACAATGTAATATGATAAATATTAAATATTGTTTAATGTTCATTTTAATTTTAAATCCAAGATTAAATTTGAATTTTTACTTTGTGTGGTTTGACAAAACAAATCACAAATCAAACTAATTGAAGGTTTTAAATTTAATTGTTCAAAAAAAAACATTTTTAATTGCTTATTTGATTCGTTTGAAGAGTCAATAAAAAAAATTATCTGTTGCAAATCGTTAATAAGCATTTGCGGTCAATTTTAAATTGTTAACTCTGTTCTGAAAACGAAGGAAATGTTCTTTCACTCATTTTGGATGATTTTTATTACTTTTTTGCATACAAAGCAAATGAAATTGTAGTTTTTGCAAAAAAATTAATATAAATGTCTAGAAATTGGATAGAAAATTGATAAAAAATGTCTGACTACGTCCCTGAGTTGTAGTAGAGGCTTTTCCGTGGGGAAATTATTAAAAAAGCGACAATATTTTTTTAAAATTAGATTCAGGAGCCTCTGGACAGTTCAAACAAAGGACATGTGCCTAGATTTGATGTAAACGCTGTCCATATCACATTTGTCAATAACTATTCTAAAATTTAGAAGAAAAATCACTTTTTACTCACGTCTAAATTTGTTTATTCCAATATTTTTTAATTTATTCAAAAGAAATATTAATTAAACTTCATAGATGTCACAATGTGCTTTTTTGCACATCTTTTTGTAAGCTCCATCGACAAAAAAATCCAAAGTAACTGTCATACGCCACAGTCCAGTCAAATGTGATGGAAAAGATTCTCGAAATTTATCACTTCCTCTTATGTGAACCATGTCAAACTTCCATTCAGTCTAATACGGAAATTATTGAAAAATTAAATGCTTTTAATGTTTAAAATTTCTACTTACTCCAGATTTTATTGGACAATTTGGAAAATGTTTAGTTTGATTATAAAAAATCTCTCCTGGATTGTGAAATGTAACGCACATATCAATGTATGTCCTGTCAAAAATTTGAACTATCCATTTTCCACGAACATAATGCTCAAGATAAACACGTCCAGGTAGCCGAGAAAATCCTACCAAGAATTTTATACTTCCATCTAAATATGTGTGCGTGTCATTTTCTTGGTGAATTCTAAAATTTGAAAAATCTACTGCATTGGTTAGTTGGTTTTTTGGAAACTCCTCACATTCATAGATTTCTGTTAGTTTTGGGAAAATAAAATTAATTTTTCAAAAATATATTTCTTTTATTTTTATTTACTTTCACCGACAAGTCCAATAATTTTTGTATTTGTCATTGAAAATTGCATTACATGAAAAAATAAAAATGAAAACACAAATTTTTCGGACATTTTGCTGAACTTTTTTTAGATTATTAAAAAAATTGATGATTTATTAATGTTGTTTAAATATTGAATGCTTTCGGTAACATGTACACTGTTAAACTAATCAAATAAAATTTGAACCAAATATTGTTAATAAACCTAATTTTGAAAAAAAGCTGATAATAATCATTAATTATTGAATAGTTGTTAAACAACAGAATTTGATCAATCTTCAATATTAAAAATTGATTAAAAAATTGCTTGTTTTGTGCTTGAAAACTTTAGTATTTATCCAATTAGATTGATCACATGTGCTGCACAGAGTTGAATTAGTGATTTGGTTTATAGACAGACACAAAGACTGACGGACTCTCCAGAAAGAAGCATCTTTAATTTTTTTATTCTAATTCCCAATAATCCATAAGCATCAAAACACAAAATTACAAAAAAGTTAATTTCAAACCCCCCAAAAAATAATCATAATTATATCCAATATTTTCTCCATCCAACGAAACACAAGACCATTTAATCCACAAAGTCCATCATTTAAATTATTACAAAACAAGGCAGACGAGATGATGATGAATTCTGGTTCAAACCTATCAATTATCTGATGATTTTTAAATGACTTTTATGTAACTTTTTTTCTCGTCCATTTACATGAGAAATAGAAAACGAAACAAAAAATTATTAAATCGAGTCTGTTTCAACTAATGACATAATAATAATCTCTAATAATTTTTTTTGTAGGCTCGATGCACACGAACATTTAGCTGCAACCTTTTGTTGACCTGCAACAAGGATGTTCCTTTTTAAAGGTGAATAAAGAACATTATTTTTGGATGGGATCAAGAATTTTATTTTATTATTGACAATTATTTCTGTGAATTTGATTTGGGGATGAAATTGACATGAGAATTTAGTTGATGAAGGTTGTTGCATCATTTGTGGGTCACATTGTAGAATGAATCAGTTATTTTAATAGAATTCGTTTGAAGATTGTTGAATTAAGGATTTTTTGTAATTTTTGAGGTTCAGGTGCCTTCACACTAAATTCTTGAGGTTAAGGTGTCTTTACACTAGAAAATTGAGGTTCAGGTGCCTTCACACTAAATTCTTGAGGTTAAGGTGTCTTTACACTAGAGTTTTAAGGTTCAGGTATCTTCACATTAAATTTATATATTAAGGTGCATTCACACTAGAGTCTTGAGGTTAAGGTGTCTTTACACTAGAATCTTGAGGTTCAGGTGTCTTTGCAGCTAGATTTTTATAGTTTAGGGGTCTTCTTATTGAATTTACATATTAAAGTGCATTCACACTAAAGTTCCATGTTGAGGTGCCTTCACACTAGAGTCAAGTGATCAGGTGCCTTCACACTAGCATTTTTAATCAACATACTTAGCAATGTCTACCAAAAATCCACCTCAATAATTGCCGTACTTCCCATTAACTTGCATCAATTCACAACAAATCTCACTTCACCTTGCATGCCTTTGACACCAATCACTCAATTGGAATCTTCAAAACATTTTAAAAAAATTCATCACACGACATCAACAAAAATAATGTAAAAAATAGCGCCGCAGGCAATTAATTTAAAAAAATTAAACAAATTACATTGCAAAGTCGAATAAAAAATATCATTTTTGTAGACAATGAGAATCGAGTTCTGATGTGACTGACGAGACACAGGTTTAATCGCATGAGCATGCCAAAAGTTGTATTGAATGGATAAAGAAACTCAAACAGCATTTAGTGGCAGCGATTTTATTTCATTTTGATGTAAATAATTGAAGTCACGCAAGCTTGGAGTTGAAGTTAATAAAGATTCCATAAGCTTAAATGGTTTTATCATGGAATGGATGAGTGGATGAGTAACTGTTGGAAGATTTACTGTAGATTTAGTGATTTTTAGTCTTTTAAATTTAGTGTTAAGGCACCTTAACCTGAACTCTAGTGTGAAGGCACCTGAACATTAAATCTTGTGTGAAGGCACCTGAACATGAATTTTAAATAATACTGACACATTTATAGCAACAATCCCAATCATGACCCGAAACCACAAATGCCAACCGTTAACAGCTACAATGTCCATCTTCAAAAAAAATTCTAAAAATGTGCATGACTTTGCGGTTTCAAGACAAAAGACATAAATCATGAAATTTATGCTCACAAACTTAACCCATTCAGACCATAAAGTGCGTAAAATGAACTTGCATCATAACTGTAAACAATTTTTCATTCATTCATTAATTTATTGTTAAATAAAATTAATTTCATAATTTATGACGACATGGAAATATTTACAAGACGAATAAGCAAATGAAGACGAAGAAGTGGAAATGAAATTATGAATAAAAATATTGTTTGTAAACATTAAAGAAAGAAATTCTGTTAATCGTTGATGAAATATGCGCTGGGTTGAGAAGAATAAGAAGAGAAAAGAGAAAGAATTGCTTCCATATGAAGATTTTCTGAGTTTGTTTCTATTTTATTGTTCATAAACAAGCGGCTTTGGTTCAAAAGACGTGTAATAATATTATTAGAATTCAAAACTCTAGTGTGAAGACGCCTGAACCTTAAAAACTCTAGTGTGAAGACGCATGAACCTTAAAAACTCTAGTGTGAAGACACCTGAACCTCAAAACTCTAGTGTGAAGGCACTTGAACCTCAAAACTCTAGTGTGAAGGCACTTGAACCTCAAAACTCTAGTGTGAAGGCACCTGAACCTCAAAACTCTAGTGTGAAGGCACTTGAACCTCAAAACTCTAGTGTGAAGGCACTTGAACCTCAAAACTCTAGTGTGAAGACACCTGAACCTCAAAACTCTAGTGTGAAGACACCTGAACCTCAAAACTCTAGTGTGAAGACACCTTAACCTTAAAAACTCTAGTGTGAAGACACCTGAACCTCAAAACTCTAGTGTGAAGGCACCTGAACCCCAAACTCTAGTGTGAAGGCACTTGAACCTCAAAACTCTAGTGTGAAGACACCTGAACCTCAAAACTCTAATCTTAAGGTACATGAACCTCAAAACGCTAGTTTATAGGCATTCAGACCTCCTAAAATCTGACAAAATCTCCATAACATCTCCGAACCATTTCTCTTCCGCTTCAAGTACAATGTTCGTCCAAACACTTTTTCTTCTCATTCAAGTTATTCTTATTTACAAAAACATAAATTTTTCTTCGAGCATTTATGACTCATTTATAAAGAACATTCAAGCATATTGAATGACTTGGTGAGTAAATAAACATCGGGAATAGCTGCAAAGTGATGCATTTATCTAATTATTCATAATTGTAAATGAACTCTCGTCTATGAAAATTTTATGATGCGATGAAAATTGAGATTTTTTATGATAAAGTTCTGTTGTTTAAAGAGTTTTTATTTTTATGGGATGGAAAAGAATTTTTTTAATTGTTTGTTTTTTGTGGGAGTAGTTATTTGAGGTTCAAGAACATATATTGATTCCAAACTGCTCCATACAGCAACAAAAAACTTCCTTAATTACCCCAAAAAATTCCAATAACATAAAATATCCAATATGATAAATCTTCTTTTAATTTCTACCTTTTTTCGTCTTAAGAAATTCACAAACATCTCTTTTAATAAGAAGAACACAAGTAAGACCTTCAAAATTCTCATAATTTACCTCCCAAAAATTCATCTTTAATTTCTAATTCTTCTTTTTATACCAAAAACAAATTCACCTTCTAGCAAATATCTTGTGAATAATTTTCACATTAAAAATTAAATTCTTAATATTTTATATTTTTTCTTTATAAATTGCCCTTTTATAATAACAAAACACATAACTGAATATCAACAAAAAAAACAAGTATTAATTTTTTCAAATCAATTGTTAAGGCGCATTTTTTTGAAAAAAGGATTAGGATAAAATCAGCTTTAAAGAAATGGTCAGTTTTAGTAATAAAAATTAGTTTTAGAATGACGTTCAGCTCTAGAGTGAAGTTCAGCTCTATATTGACGTTCAGCTCTAGAGTGAAGTTCAGCTCTATATTGACGTTCAGCTCTAGAGTGAAGTTCAGCTCTAGATTGACGTTCAGCTCTAGATTGACGTTCAGCTTTAGAGTAACGTTCAGCTCTAGTGTGACGTTCAGCTCTAAAGTGACGTTCAGCTATAGCGTGACGTTCAGCTCTAGAGTGACGTTCAGCTCTAGAGTGACGTTCAGCTTTAGAGTGACGTTCAGCTCTAAAGTGACGTTCAGCTCTAAAGTGACGTTCAGCTCTAAAGTGACGTTCAGCCCTTAAGTGACGTTCAGCTTTAGAGTGACGTTCAGTCTCATATAATAACGCTCAGCTCTATAATGAAGCTCAGCTTTACTACAACTTAGGACATTTTGATCAGAATACTCACAAGTTAACATTTTTCCAAGTTATTTAACAAAAATTATTCTCATGAATAAACAGCAAAAAACACAAGAGTTTGAAAAAGATATGAGAAGATCCAGAAAAGACATTTATCATGAAACTAAAAATGATAGAAGATAAGCCAACCTCTTCTAAACATTTCATTTCTTCTCCACTTCTTTTGAAATTCTATTTAGGGAAACCACACATTTAGCAACATCAACATTTTCATTTATGCAACGAGAACATAACTCATAAATTTTTAATTACCCAGCTCTTGTCTTGTTCCCCTTTCCTCTCGAAATGTGTTTGCTCGATTCTTTTTAGTTTCACTCTCGTCTTTTATTAACATTTTTTTTTTATTTCATTTGAATGGAAGTTCATTTTTATGGAATGGAAAAAATTCCTCCTCTTTATCGTTCTTCATGATTCGTGTGCATGTACGTGTACACAACATATTGAAGTTTATTTAGTTTTATTCATCTATTTTTTTGTAGAGGAATGATGATGGAAGTCTACATGATTCTTGAGGTAAAACTTTTAACTGACTTTTTGTGAAGGTAATTTGCAGTGGATTGTGAGTTTGTTGAACTTTTGGATTTGGACCTTAAATTCAACTGGAGAATCTTCTAACTCGAGTTTATTAAACTTTATAGATTTTTAGCAGAAAAAATGCTGGAAAGACGTTCAGCTTGAGTAATACTAAGCTTGAATGACGTTCAGCTGGAATGACACTCAGCTGGAAAGACGCTCAGCTTGAAAGACGCTTCAGCTTGAAGGACGTGCAGCTTGAACGACGTTCAGCTGGAAAGACGCTCAGCTGGAAGGATGCTTAGCTTGAAAGACGCTCAGCTTGAAGGACGTTCAGCTGGAAAGACGCTCAGCTGGAAGGATGCTCAGCTGGAAAGGCGCTCAGCTGGAAAGATGCTCAGCTGGAAAGACAGACTTCCAATACTCACTTTAAAAACTATTTTCCAGTATAAAAATTTCCTCAACCATCAAAAGATGAAAAGTTCTTTCATATCAATTCAAACATCATACAAAAGTGAAAGAAAGTGAACTGGAATGGGTAGGAAAATGAATAAATGATGATAATATGAATGCTTTATTGCACACCATGTATGTCTCTAAAGCAGAAACAGATACAGTATGTAAATTAAATGTAAACAAAACAGGATAGAAAATTAAAATCAAGAACATGAATGGAAAAAAGTTCATAGTTCTTGTGTTTGACTTGCATGAAAGGGTGAAAGTTGGGAGAAGTTTTAAAGGCAAGAAGGGAAAAATGTTTAATTTATGGCAGAGACAGGCATTTGCATGCATATTTAAAATTGTTTAAAGAAGTTTTTTCCTTGTGAATGAGAGAGATAAAGGAGGTTCGTGTGGAAAATGAAGAAAAATTTTAATGAAAAATTGGAAGACTTGAGTGAATATTTAGGACAATATGAGCCGGAAGCTAAATTAATTTGAAAAAAGTTTTATTAGAAAAGTTATTTGTGAACTATTAAATGATGTAGATAAATATATAAAGAGTTAGCTGACTTAATTAAGTCATCGCTTTACTTTTTTAACTAAATTAAGTCGTCGCTTCACTCTTCGAACTTAAGTTAAGTCTACACTTCATTTTTCGGATGAAATTAAGTCGACGCTTCACTTTTTTTAAACTAAATTAAGTCGTTGCTTCACTTTTCGAACTTAAGTTGTCGTTTATTTTCTTTTCTGACTTTTATTTGTATTCCATTTAAGGTATTGCTTAAATTTGATTGGCAACTCAAAAAAAAGTCAAAACCGTTCAAAAATTCAAACAATAATTACAAAAAAATTGCAGTCATCTGCACGACATCCAACAATTTCTCTACCTACCTGCCTATCATAAATACCCAATAAATATTAATAAAAATCCAATAGACATCCAAAAAAAAGTCGTTCAACCTAAAATTAGCCTTTTAATCCCATAATTACAACCTCCGTCGTTTCTCATTTCCCCATAAATTTACTTTAATTCCATTTTTTTATTCGTTTATCTGATCTATGAAGACATCCAATTCACCATAAGTAGAAATCAAACGTTGTCATCGTGTCTTAATTATAAATGCTCAAACTAATCTTTTTGATTATTTTTTTCTTTAATTTTTTAAGTTTCAACTTCCTTTTGAGGAAAAAAATGTGTGCAGCAGCAGCTTACGGTTATAATTTGATAGAGGAAGAAGGTAATCGATAGTCGAGAGCGACTGGTTGTGTAATTTTGTTTTGTCGAGACATGAAATTATTGGTTATGATGCATGTGGAACTGTAAGCAGGTGGTTTAATCATTCGGATTAAGAAATGTTTGTTGAAAATTTAAATTAGAATTAAATTTTTAAAAAAACTAAATTTTAAAAAATTTAAAATAATTTTAAAAATTTTTAAATAATTTTAAAAAATGTAAAATAATTTTAAAAAAATGTAAAATAATTTTAAAAAAATTAAAATAATTTTAAAAAAATTTAAAATAATTTTAAAAAAATTTAAAATAATTTTAAAAAAATTTAAAATAATTTTAAAAAATTTAAAATAATTTTAAAAAATTTAAAATAATTTTAAAAAATTTAAAATAATTTTAAAAAATTTAAAATAATTTTAAAAAATTTAAAATAATTTTAAAAAATTTAAAATAATTTTAAAAAATTAAAATAATTTTAAAAAATTTAAAATGATTTTAAAAAATTGTAAATAATTTTAAAAATACTAAAATAATTTTAAAACATTTAAAATAATTTTAAAAAATTTAAAATAATTTTAAAAAATTTAATATAATTTTAAAAACACTACAATAATTTTAACAAATGTAAAATAATATTAAAAAATTTAAAATAATTTTAAAAAATTTAAAATAATTTTAAAAAATTTAAAATAATTTAAAAAAATTTAAATTAATTTTGAAAAGTTTAAAATAATTTTAACAAATTAAAAAATAACACATCAAAGTTATCAAATATTATTATTTAAAAAAAAATAGAAAAAAAAATACAAAGAAACATTCCCATACAAAAATAAGTTTTATTCCCACGCTGTTCCCATACAATCCTAAATTTCCTCATAAAACCCTCAAATCACGTCAAAACATCGCCAAATTAAAAATCCTTTAATTAGTTATCAAAAAAGTACCAAAAAAGGAAAAATTGCATCAAAAAAAATTTTCATACCGACGAGGATGAGATTCGAACTCACGCGGGCAGAGCCCATTGGATTGCTGTCGATAACTGAGTAAGTTAGCAGTCCAACCTATTAACCACTCTAGCACCTCGTCGTTTTGTATATTTTACATTTGGCAAATGTTCAATTTAAATCTGAAGTGGCATTATTTTTTGCAAAATTTGCAGGAATTTTACTGATAATAGGTTTAAAATTGAAGGAAAACAATAATAAAAATGTGAAATATAGAAAATATTTGTGAGGAATAAAAAGAGAGAGAATAAAAAAATGAGAATTGAGAGAAAATTAAAAATAAGAAGAAGAGAAAAAAATAAAAACGAGTCAATGAAGATTACGAATGTGTAAACAAAGCTGACTGGATTTTGATAATAATAAATATTTGGATGTAATTGTTATTTAATTGGAGTCATTACAATATAATTTTAGATTAAAAGTTAAAATTATTAAATATAATGAATTTAAATTGTTTAGTCTTAAAATTTTAATCTTTTATATATTTTAATATTTTTAATGAAGTTGAAACTTTTTAAAAAATTAAAAAAAATTTGAATTTTTTTTTAATTTTTGTTTTTTCCAAACATTTCTAATATTTAAAAATATTTTTTTAAAAAAATTAAGTAAATTACAAATAATATTATTTTTTAAAAAATTAATAAATTAAACAATATTTTTTAAAAAATTAATAAATTAGAAAATATTTTTTAAAAAATTAATAAATTAAAAAATATTTTTTTAAAAATTTATTTTTTATAAGGCAAGTTTTTAAAGTTATATTTTTAAAAAATCTTAATTTATATCCTAGTAATTACAAAGTTCTGAGTCATTCTCTATTATAATATCCCACTTACCTATTTAAGCATCACAAAGCCCCATTAATACAGATACAAATTCAGATAAACAACTCCGATGACTGTGTCAAATTTAATTCATAAACATATTTTTAAATATGCGATGATACAGCGTGTTTACATTCGGAGAAAAAAATTCTTAAACATTACAAAATATTCCGTGACTGAATGAATATGATGCAAACAGACAATTGACAAATGAGTCAATGTTGCTTAATTGTTTAAACTTTTTTGTTTTTTCCTAATTTTTGTTTCATTTTTAATTTTGCTTGAATATTTTTTTTTCCAGTTATTAATTTCTCAGGCGTGTAAAATATGAAAAAATTTGACGCAGATATTTAACATGATTCATTACCTTTAATTATCTTAAGTCCATTTAAACTCTTACTAAGTTAATTTAGTCAGAAAGATCACTAATCCATAACAAATTTGATTCATTGGCTTTAACTGATTGATTGGATTTGAATGTGTTATAATTTTGTGGCTGATAATGTGATCTGGTGAGTAATAGACTGTGCTAGAAAGGACCTTGAGCCTCACTTGATTTGATTACTAGAATTATTGATTTGATTTTTAAGTCGTCACTTTGAAACGTTGACTTAATTTTAAGTCGTCGCTTTGAAGTGTTGACTTGATTTTAAGTCATCATTTTGAAGCGTTGACTTGATTTTAAGTCGTCATTTTGAAGCGTTGACTTGATTTTAAGTCGTCACTTTGAAGCGTTGACTTGATTTTAAGTCGTCACTTTGAAGCGTTGACTTGATTTTAAGTCATCATTTTGAAGCGTTGACTTGATTTTAAGTCGTCATTTTGAAGCGTTGACTTGATTTTAAGTCGTCACTTTGAAGCGTTGACTTGATTTTAAGTCGTTGCTTTGAAGCGTTGACTTGATTTTAAGTCGTCATTTTGAAGCGTTGACTTGATTTTAAGTCGTCATTTTGAAGCGTTGACTTGATCTTAAGTCGTCCCTTTGAAGCGTTGACTTGATTTTAAGTCGTTGCTTTGAAGCGTTGATTTGATTTTAAGTCGTCGATTTAAATTCCAATATTAAATAAATAACCAAACAATTAACCTTAAATTCATCTCAATGCTCATCAAAAAATCATTCAATAAATCCCAAAAAAAACATTGCTTAATTTCCACATTAAGAACAGACACAGGAAATGTTCATATTTTGTATTCTTCATCATTTCGATATACTTTTTTTTGTTAATTTCTTATTCCACCCCTAAAAACCATGAAATTATTCTTGTTCGTTCATCCTTTCCTTTAAAATGAATTCCTCCTCCTTCTTGATGTTCTTGTTGTCTTTTAGTTTACATTTTATGTGAAGCTCCTTTTGTGATATTTTCGAGATTGTTTGTTTGTTTGCTGTTTGTGTTTCATATTAATAATAATGTAATTTGGACTTTTTTTGTCAATATAATTTGAAATTTTGTTCTTCGTGAGTGCTTCAATTGCACAAATAGGCTCTAAAAATGGAAACTCTGATTATTTTAATGTCGAATTTTTAAAAAATTTTAATTTAATTTTTTAAATTTGGAGTTTAAATTTTGAATTTAAGTTTTCTAAATTTTGATTTTAATTTTTTTAAATTTTGATCTTAAATTTTTTAAATTTTGAATTTAAATTTTTTAAATTTTGAATTTAAATTTTTTAAATTTTGAATTTAAATTTTTTAAATTTTGAATTTAAATTTTCCTAATTTTGAGTTTAAATTTTTTAAATTTTGAATTTAAATTTTTTAAATTTTGAATTTAAATTTTTTAAATTTTTTAAATTTTTTAAATTTTGAATTTAAATTTTTTAAATTTTGAATTTAAATTTTTTAAATTTTGAATTTAAATTTTTTAAATTTTGAATTTAAATTTTTTAAATTTTGAATTTAAATTTTTTAAATTTTGAATTTAAATTTTTTAAATTTTGAATTTAAATTTTTTGAATTTAAATTTTTTAAATTTTGAATTTAAATTTTTTAAATTTTTTAAATTTTGAATTTAAATTTTTTAAATTTTTTAAATTTTGAATTTAAATTTTTTAAAGTTTGAATTTAAATTTTTTAAATTTAACTTTTTAAATTTGAGGTTATGTTCAAAACATAATTTCAAAGCTAAACATTCCATTTCACAACCAAAAATTACCTTATGTCATATTTATGATCGAATAAGACAAAATTACAAAAGAAATAAGATTCCATACATAGAATAAAAACAGCAACAACAAAAGAGAGCCAATTTAATTTCTTACCTAATCTATAATTACCTGTGTTGTTCCATCCTTTTCCCATCTCATCTCATTTTTTTGCTAAACATTTTCATTCTATTCTTTCACTCAATTTCAAGCACAAAACCCAAAAGATGCTCAAAATTCAAGAACAAAAGCAACAAAAAATATTATTTGAAATAGGTTCAAGTATTGAAATTGATAAAATGGGATGGGAAGCTAATAAACTGTTTCTCATATAGAGACATGAAATGTGATGCGCATAAATTGAACTTTTTTCTTGTTCTTGGTTCTTTTGTTGATGTTTTTTTTTTATATATTCTGTTTAGAGATGTACAAAAATTCATTGAATGGGCTCAGGAGAAGGAGGAAAGGAAAGTTAGGTTGAATTTAATTTTTTTACTCTTTTGTAATTTTTTACATTTTATATAATGAAAAAATTTAGTTTTAGAAATTTCTAAAATAATTTTTGAAAATATTTTTGAACAATTTTTAAAAATTCAAATTTTAACGGTTTATTAAAATTCAATTTTCAAAATAATAAATTTTTAAAAACCATATTTCAATCAACTTTAATTTAAATATTTATTCCGTTATACAAAATAAATCCCCAAATCAATCATAACCCCGTTATCATGAACTTTAAGCCTCCATCATACATCATTTAAACACTTAATGATGATTTAATGACTGCAAATTTTTTAATTTTTTTCACATTTATTTTCAATTCTCAAAAAAGCATCTTTTTAAGTCATAAACAGTTAGAATAAAAATTTATTGTTGCTATTTTAAAAGATAATAAATAGCATGGGATGAGCATCTAATAGCGGTTAATAGCCTCTCATAAAGTACCGATTCTGCTTAATAACTTTTTAATTTCTTCGATTCTTTCACTTTTGAGTGGTTTTTAAATGACTGTTGTGATGTAATTTGGCGTGTTTTTGGTGATGGGATGTGCTGGTGAGAATTGTATATCGAAAATTCCAGGTTATGTGACTTGATGACTAATTTCAATTTTTTAAAGCTGTTGACATTTGAGCTTTTAGAAAATCAAATTTTGAATTATTTGAATTATATTCAATAAACCATTAAAATTTGAATTTTAATAAACCGTTAAAATTTGAATTTTAATAAACCGTTAAAATTTGAATTTTAATAAACCGTTAAAATTTGAATTTTAATAAACCGTTAAAATTTGAATTTTAATAAACCGTTAAAATTTGAATTTTAATAAACCGTTAAAATTTGAATTTTAATAAACCGTTAAAATTTGAATTTTAATAAACCGTTAAAATTTGAATTTTAATAAACAGTTAAATTTTTTTTCAATTTTTAAAAAATAAAATTCCAAAACTTAAACCATAAAACATCAACACAAGCCATAATTTATTCATGACCACAATTTACCTTAATCATTTCAATTTTCCTTTAAATCGCCAAGCCTAAGTAACCAAAAAAACAAAGATTGCGTGACTTGAAAACAATTTTTAATTTATTTTCTTAAACTTTTATTATTTTTGTCTAAATAAAATTCTAATAGCGAAAAAATTTAAATTTTAATTAATTTTTCATCCACAAAACTTTTTTCTCACCAAAAATTTTTTTCAATTATATAACTTGGCCATAAAAACACAAGAAAAGAAATTGATGGACGTGCTAAAAATTCTAATCAAATAGAGAAAAACATGCGATGAATATTCTCTCAAGCCTGATGGTGATGCGTGTGTGTTTGTATCTTGACATTAAGCTATGCCGCAGATGGTGCTCGGTTGAGGAAATTTCTCATGTTCTTACCGTGAATTTCAACGAAACAGAAGAAATTAGAAATGATTGTTTGGATCTTCTAACTAGCAATGATGACTGTGATTATGATTGACATCGAGATGGATTTTGAGGAATAAGAAATGTTTTGAGATGAAGATTTGGAAACATCTGACCGTAGATTTGTGGTATTTGCGAAATATTGTGCAAAATTAAAGGTGTTGGGAAAAGATTTTTGATTTCTTTGTGCCTTAAAGGCATGTTTATGTGGATAGATAAATTATGTTCTGATGGAAATTGACTATTGTGTAGGTTATCCGTTGACTAAATAAAATTATAGTATGGCTGAAGGCTGTCAATACTATTTATGAATGAAAAAGTGAGGGCATGGTTCATAGGAACCTGGGATATCCCTAGGATACCTAATGGCATCCTAGGATACCCTAGGGCATCCTAGGATACCCTATGGTACCCTAGGACACCCTAGTATACCATAGGATACCTCAGTGTACCCCACCTTCTCTACTCTATCCTATATCCTACCTATCCTACCCCAGTAGAGATTTTATAAGTTATTAATGCTTAGGTTTCTGGTTGTGGGTCATGTGACTACTCGGGGTACCCCACCCTACCCTACTCTATGATATACCATACCTACCCTACCCCAGGTAAGGAAACCATCCCCTAAAACCAAAAAATACATAACTTTTGAATGAACCACGACTTAAATATCAGAATCACGTCATCAAATTCGACCAAACACTAAAAAAATTCGTCCTTGATTCGCTTTAATCTTATCTTGTAAATCTAGTATAATGCTGATAAATGAATGCTTCCAATTGGTGACTGATATCTTATCATTTGCAGTTGTTTATTGATAACAAAACAACATCGTCAGTTGTGCGTTGCATTTTGAGCTGATAAAATGTTTTTGTTGAGTGATTTATTGAAGCTATTTATGAACAATTTGTGAGGTATGCAGTTGGAATTTTCGAGGACTGAGTTATCAAATTTTGAAGAGAATGAACTTCAGATTATATGTAATTTGGAGTATTTAGTGATTTTATGAGTGTTTGGAATTCTAAGGCATTTAAAAGATTTTTTTGTATTTTTCTAATTTTTAATTGACGTCAAATTTCAATGATCCTTTCTTTATATTCAATTTCAACTAATTTCAAATTAAATTTACATTTTTTTATTTAGAAAAATCAATTTTGATTAAAAATGGAACTTCACTGCATTTTCTACAGCCAGAAGTTTGACGCCAGCTACAATTGTTATCGCTGTCTTATCACAAATCGGGAAATACCTGCGAACAAAAGTTTAAACCTTATCGGCCAGCATGAGAACAACAAAACAAATGATAATGTAACTCATGTGGAATTTAATAACTGTAAAGTTAAGAAAATTCCTCAAAATTTGATGGAAAAATTTCCAAATTTGAAGGTTTTGAAAATTGTAAATTCAGAGTTGAGAAAAATAATCAAAGAGGATTTAGTTGGATATAAAAATATAAAAAGATTAATTTGTGATTTTAATGAAATTGAGTTTTTGCCTGGAAATTTATTTGAAGAATTTCAAAATTTAGAATTAATTTCTTTTCGTGGAAATGAATTGAAAATGATCGAACCTAATATTTTGGATGGTCTACAAAACTTGCAGCATGTGAATATTAGAGATAATCCAAATTACAGCAAATGCTACTCAATTCTGTCTTGTAAAGATTCAAATGCAGAACTTGAGGATGTGAAAATTCAAATTGTTGAGAAATTTTTCAATTTAAACTCAGAAATTGTAGAAAAATTCATCAAAAATCTAAAAACTCCGATAGAAAAATTGAAAAACTACGAAAATTTTTCCAAAAACATTGAAATAAAACTTAAAATTGTAAGATTAAGATTGAAAATCTTTGAAGAAGCAGCAAACAAGAGAATTTTACAATTTAGAAAATCAGAGTCAAATTTAAATCAAGAAATCAAAAACTTCATCAATTTCGAATCAAAATTAATCAGAGAAATTAACGAATTAAGGAACTTCGAATTAAAATTGTCAAAAGAAATTCAGGAACTTAAAAGCTTCAACTCAGGACAAATTTTGATGAGACAACAGTCAGAACCAGCTTATCATTCAAATGACAACTCCATCAATGTACCTGTTGCTGCGTTAAGACAAGAGCTTCTAAGTTGGAGACATTTAGCCAACAAACTGAACCTGGATGTCGAAAAATTGAAAAATTCTGAGTCAAAACTGAATTTGGAGGTTCAAAACTTAAGAATCAGCTTGCAAATTGAAAAGCTTAAGAATTCAACCTTAGTAAGTGAAGTTGAATCCTTTCCATTACTTCCATCCTTAGAGACATGCAATAAACTTTCCAAAAACTCAAATAATGATCAAAAAATCTGTCAAAATCAAAATCACACTTTAAATGGACCTAAGAATGCTAATGAAGCTTGCTGTTCCAGATTTGACCATAAAATTGAACATAATTCTACAATGTCAAACAACTTTCCATCGAATATTCAAAATTCCTTCCTAATTGACATCAAAAAGTACATCCAAGATGAAATTACAAAAGACTTCATCATAAAAATTGAAGATCAAGAATTTTTGGTTCACAAATTCCTCCTCGCAGCTCGTAGTGCAACATTAGCTGATCTTTTGAACAAGAATCCATTCATTGACAGTCTCAACTTAGACAATATTTCATCTGAAACCTTCCAACTGATTTTGAGATTTATTTACATTGATGAATTTCCAAATAAAGATGAAATTAATTTTGTAGAGCTTTTTGATGCCGCTGGTCGACTGAGAATTGAAGAATTAAAAAATTTTGCTGGCAAAGAAATTTTAAATAAAGTGAATTCTGAAAATGCAATTGAGATTTTTAACCTGAGCAGTAAATATGAACACAAATTGTTAAGGCAGAAGTCATTTGAGGAAATAAAGAAAAATTATGACAATAAATAAAAAAATTGTTTTTTATATTTTTATTATATTTTATTACGGGAAGGAACTTTGAAATTTCATGAAAATTTTGTAAAAATTCAGGAAAATACCAGAAAAAACTAGAACATGGCCAGCCTATTTATCCATATTCATCTATTTTTCTGACCATTTTTAAGTTTTTTTTTCCAAAAATTTACATAACAATTCACAAATCCTCGATCAATAATTAATCGACAACGATCAAAACACTTGAAAGCCTTACATCATCGGAATTCCACAGCAGTAGCAAAAAAAACACCAAACTATGAATGAATCAAAAAATCCACAAAACATCATCAATCGACTAAAAATTACATATCAAACGAGACTTCTCAAATAACAGGAAGATAATTATCTTCCAATTTCAATGATTTATGTTTTTGATTTGAAGACACAAGAGAAAAAAATTCAATTTTGATATTAAGAAGTCAAAATAAGTTTAAAAGATCATTAATTTGTTTATAAACACACAAAAGGATTGAATGAGGAAACTGAGACTCTTGCAGAGATAATTAATTACTCAATAATTGGCACTAAATATTGTTTTTTATCAAAGATTTTTGATTTTTTTGTTGTTGATTAATTTTAGGGATCAGAGAGACAAGAAACTAGAGACTAGAGACTAGAGACTAGAGACTAGAGACTAGAGACTAGAGACTAGAGACTAGAGACTAGAGACTAGAGACTAGAGACTAGAGACTAGAGACTAGAGACTAGAGACTAGAGACTAGAGACTAGAGACTAGAGACTAGAGACTAGAGACTAGAGACTAGAGACTAGAGACTAGAGACTAGAGACTAGAGACTAGAGACTAGAGACTAGAGACTAGAGACTAGAGACTAGAGACTAGAGACTAGAGACTAGAGACTAGAGACTAGAGACTAGAGACTAGAGACTAGAGACTAGAGACTAGAGACTAGAGACTAGAGACTAGAGACTAGAGACTAGAGACTAGAGACTAGAGACTAGAGACTAGAGACTAGAGACTAGAGACTAGAGACTAGAGACTAGAGACTAGAGACTAGAGACTAGAGACTAGAGACTAGAGACTAGAGACTAGAGACTAGAGACTAGAGACTAGAGACTAGAGACTAGAGACTAGAGACTAGAGACTAGAGACTAGAGACTAGAGACTAGAGACTAGAGACTAGAGACTAGAGACTAGAGACTAGAGACTAGAGACTAGAGACTAGAGACTAGAGACTAGAGACTAGAGACTAGAGACTAGAGACTAGAGACTAGAGACTAGAGACTAGAGACTAGAGACTAGAGACTAGAGACTAGAGACTAGAGACTAGAGACTAGAGACTAGAGACTAGAGACTAGAGACTAGAGACTAGAGACTAGAGACTAGAGACTAGAGACTAGAGACTAGAGACTAGAGACTAGAGACTAGAGACTAGAGACTAGAGACTAGAGACTAGAGACTAGAGACTAGAGACTAGAGACTAGAGACTAGAGACTAGAGACTAGAGACTAGAGACTAGAGACTAGAGACTAGAGACTAGAGACTAGAGACTAGAGACTAGAGACTAGAGACTAGAGACTAGAGACTAGAGACTAGAATATTACAATATTCTCCTATGCCGTACCATTAAACAGTGTGCAAATGATGTGATGATAAATAATTTCAACCGAATTTTTTTTTTTTTTTTTCATGTGTCTGCTTTTGAATCGTCGATCAAGCATATAATTTGAGCGATTTATGAGAATTTTAATGCCTGCAAAAATAATAAAATTTTAACTCATTTTATGAGAACATTCTTATGATTCACTCTTTGATGTTGTTTTACTGTTTTTGTGTTTTGAAATGATCTAAACCTATAATTTGTGAATGAAATAAAGAATAATATTGGCGGAACTTGTTTGTTCTGTGGTTTTGTGCATTATTGCTGATTTTATGCAGAAATAAGGAGGTTTAACCAAGAATTTTCAGTGATTTACGTATATTTTGTGAATAAAAAATGCAAAAATTATTTCAAATTAAATTAAAATTTCAAAAGTTTTGCATAAAATTCTCCATTTATGACGACTCTAGTCGAAGTTCGCTAAAAATCATCAAAATTGATTTACTGTTGAGACAAGATAATCTAATAAATTACTTAAATTCTTGTGAGCCTTTTAAATCACCTCCAAAAAATCTAAAACAATTTTCTGCATACACAAATTCAAAACAATATCAGGAAGCACCAAAAAAAGTTTGACATTAAATTAATCAAATCAAACCGAATCGATGCGCAACACAAGCATTTTATTGTGCCAAAATGTCAACAAAAAAGGCAAAGATTGAGCAATAAACAAAAATATTTTATTGAAGTCACAAGAAGAGTGACAAGTTGCTGATTTCCTCATCCATTTTGGTCACATGTTGCTGGTTTAGATGCAGCACTAATACTGCGTGAATGTCATGTGAATTAAACGAGAGAAGGTCAAGTGACTAAGTTTTTTTTGAATTTTGTTGGTCAGAATTAATTGGATTTAAAACAACATGTGGAAGTTGAATTTTTTGTTTTGTTTTATTGAGTATGTAATAAGGAAAAGTTGATTTGAGTTTATTGGTGTATAATTTATGCATGCTTTGAGTTTGGAATTTAAATACATAAGTATTACATTTATTGCTTTTTATTTAACAAGTCAAGTTAATTAATATGTTTAAAAATTAAAAAAATAATAATAAATTGTGAATTAATAAATACAATATTTTTTAAAATATTTAATAAATTTGATTTGCAAAAAAATAATTTTTTTCTTTCAAAAAATTAACATTTTAAATATAGTTAATTTCTTTTAGCTATTTTTTTTTAAATTTATGCATTCAAAATAAAATTTTAAAAATTAAAATTTTAAATTTGAAAATAAGGTGTAAAACTTTACTCAAAATTTAATTTCTTTCAATTTATGAAGTTTAAAATTTAAAAATGTTAAAAAAAATTTATATATCTTTTAATTTGAAAAAAAAAATTAAAAATCTAAAATATTTAAAAACTATGAAATTTTATATGTTTTAAAAAAATTGAA
Organism: Chironomus tentans; assembly: GCA_963573255.1. Taxonomy (NCBI): domain Eukaryota; kingdom Metazoa; phylum Arthropoda; class Insecta; order Diptera; family Chironomidae; genus Chironomus; species Chironomus tentans. The sequence continues at coordinate 2,799,476 of OY754305.1, forward strand.
AAATTTAAAATCTTTTTTTTTAAAGTTTATTTTAAATTTAGAATTTAAAAAATTGTTTCTTTTTTATTCACAATATAAAAATGTCACTAAAATTTAGAAAAAATTAAAAAAATTAAGAAAAAAACATAAAACCAAAAAAGAAATAAAATCCCATTCCACTTTCAACACCCTCCCATTTCATCACCTCTATTTGTTTTCTCAACAAAATCATTCCATATTCATCTTTACAAAAAATAAAACAATTAATAATTTCAGTACAAATACAAATCAATTCTCAATGAACTCATTACAGTACAGTAAATTATTACCTACTTTTTAATGATAAGGTTATCGCTTGAGATTTTTTTCAGATTTAAAAAAACAAGTGTTCAGTCCCATTAGCGCAGTGGATAGCGCGCTGGACTTCTAATCCAGAGGCCCTGGGTTCGATCCCCAGATGGGATGGCAGACACTTTGGAATATTTGTTCTTTTTTGGACTTTTTTGTAGGATTGTGAATAAAAATTGTGAATTTTTGATGAATTTGTTGATAAAGTTGAGTAAATTTATGAATTTTGGGGGTTTTTTGAGTTCAAAATTGAAAAATATTCTGCAAAATTATTTTTTGAGATATTTTTTACCTGATATGAAATTTTCTCAAACCCCTAAAAATGATCCAAATCTGCATATTTCTACCTGAACACACACAAAATCCAATCAAAATTCCATCAATTTCATCTCAATATTTTTCATCAAGTCCATCAAAATTCTCGATTAAATCAAAATAATCTTCGAACCAAGCAAAAAAAAAACAAGCAGCAACACTTAATTGACGGATAATAAATGAGAATAACAATATTCTTCAATAAATTAAACTATGTGAGAGACATGAAGGTCGTCGGTATTAATATGTGGCGATGATGATGAGGAAAAAAAAAGTTTCAATGAACGGCTGAAATTGAAACTCAAACTTGTTGCGGCGGATCGAATGAATAACAAATAACCGAATAAAATATTGAATATTTTTTTACTGATCCACCAAGTCACGACTTTTGTGTTCTTATTTATGATTTGAATGAGATGCTGGAAGGAAAGACGGTGGAGTTGAAAAGGATGAGATTATTTTGAGGTTAGCAATATTTTATGGAATGACGGATTTAAAACTTAAATATAATGACAGTTGTCGAAAGTAACCCAAAAACAAACAGTAAAAAATGATAAAAAGGTGAACGAAATTCAACAAAAAGTGGCCGAAATTCACCAAAAAGTGGCCGAAATTCACCAAAAAGTGGACGAAATTCACCAAAAAGTGGCCGAAATTCACCAAAAGGTGGACGAAATTCACCAAAAAGTGGCCGAAATTCACCAAAAAGTGGCCGAAATTCACCAAAAAGTGGCCGAAATTCAACAAAAAGTGTATTTATTGATTTTTAAACCATCACACGTCAATAACAATAATAACAAAATACATAAAAGCCTTTTTATGAACAGCAAAAAAATGAGAATAAAAAAATAAATTCTTCCTCATCATAAACGAATCGCTTATTATCGACGTGTTAAAGAGTTTCAATTACTAAAAATGATGTTTTTGATGCCGATGTTTATACTACTTGAAATAAAGTTCACGAAAATGTTAACAAGAATTTTAAATGTTGGTGTCTTTGTTGAGATTTTGATTTTTAGAAAAGAAATTTTTGAGAATCTAATAAAAATTTTGACTTTTTTTGTAAAGTTGATATTCTTAAATTTACTATCATTGGGTTAAAATGATATATTTTGAAACTAAAATAATAAAAATTCTTAATTTAAAAACAAACTTTGAAAACCAATTTCAAAATTTTTAAAAATTTGTTCTTTTTTGGACTTTTTTGTAGGATTGTGAATTTTTGATGAATTTGTTGATAAAGTTGGGTAAGTTTATAAATTTTGGGGGTTTTTTGAGTTCAAAATTGAAAACTATATTAACAAAACACAAATTTTGAAAGTAAAAACTAATTTTTGAGACTAAAAATATTAAATTTGAAAATTAAAAATGCTATATTTGAAGAATATGAAATTTAATTTTTTCAAATAATAGTTTTTTGAAAAATGAAAATAATAATTTTTAAATATAAAAAAAATTAAATATTAAAATAAAAAACAATAAGTGTGACAAAAGTCAAATTATGAAATTACAGAATTGAAGAGAATTAAATAAAAAATAAGTTTTTAAATTTTTAAAATTTTCAAAATTTCTAAAATTTTCAAAATTTCTAAAATTTTCAAAATTTTTAAAATTTTCTAAAATTTCTAAAATTTTCAAAATATTCAAAATTTTCAAAATTAAAAAAAAAATATTAAAATTCAATTTCAAACTCTATTTTTCACCCTACAAATTTTCAAATTAAGTAAAAATATTTTATTTCAATTACACAACACACCAGACAAAGAAATTGAATAAAAATTGATCTATTAAATGTTTATTACTCTTCACAAAAAGAACATAATGTAAGTGCCGAAAAATGAGAACAAGAAAAAGGTGAAATAAAAAATTATTAAATAATCAAGAAGAAGAAAAAATTCGTGCTGCAAATTGTGGCTACAAAATGTTATTATTGACCATAATGTGTTGGTAAATCTCTTTATGATCTTGTTTGATATTCAACTGTTTACCAAGCAGTGGTCGATCGAGTGGAATTTTGATTCATGCAAAAATTGAAATGTTTGTTAATTTTGACATTTTGCGATTTAAAATAATTTTTTGGAATTTTTTTGGGGTTTAAATTTATAAAAACATATCCAAAAGTCTGTAAATTGTGGAAATTAATCTCAAAAACAAGTTGACTTGAGCTAAGTCAGGTGGATCATCTCCATAATCCAACCCTCAACCTAATAACTCAAAATCAATTTGAATTTCAAAAATTACCAAATTAAAACCCAATCTTTTTCCATATAAATTGACAAAAAAAGAATCTTGTGCTAATTTATTTCAATAGTTTCCATTTCAGGAACTTGAGTCTCCTCAGTTTTCTTATTAAAGTACAATAAAAATATAAGGAAGTAAAATAAACCTTCAATTACGTAAAGCACAATAACTTCAGCTCTAAATCCAAAATACCATGCAATATAGATGATACATCCGAGATTAATTAGCAGATATGGCAACATCAGCCACGACTTTCTCTGGAAATGTTAAAAAATTCATTTGATTTTCAGCTTAAGATTGACACATGAATTTATGTACTTACATCATTGACACCAATGATAAACATTGGACCAGAGATGACGTACACAAGACTGATGCAGAAGAAGGCAATGACTGAAAGAGATCAAAAATATTAATTAGAATCAAATGCACTTTAATATTCACTGCACAGGGGCGAATCCAGAATTTTTCGAGGTAGGGGTTTTAAAATATTTTTGTATGGAAAGGAAAATTTAGGGAGGTATTGGGATTTTTTTCTTAAAAAACCCTAGCAAATTGAAAAAAATTCCAAAAAAGGGTAGGGGTTTTGACCCCAAAAACCCCTCCCTGAATACGTCCCTGTCACTGCACATTCATGGATAACAAACAGTAGATTTTAATCTTTTTAACAGACAACAAACTAAAAATTTGAAAAATTTAGTATTTTTTTTTTAATTTTCGGGTTTGGGGATTTTTTTGGACTAGCGGTAACCCTAGGGATATGGCACTAGATTATACACTAGAGTTACTCGATATAACTTAGGGTTATTCTAGCCCATACCCCTGGGATTACCCTAGGGGAAATGTTTGTATTCAGTTTTGATCTTGGGGGTACCTGGGTACCAGGGGCGTAACTAGGGTGTCGCAACTGTCGCATTTTGCGCAGGGCACATGAATTTGGGGGGCGCCAAATGGTGAGAAAAGTGGAGGTTTTTCTGGGGTGCCACGATTTTGGGGGTGCAAAATTCAATAAATCTTAATCAAAAAATGAAATTTTTATTGGCCTAGCTTGGGACCTTATTTAGAGGGGGCGCCTTTTGAATTTTTTTTAATTTTTGCGCAGGGCGCTCGGAACCCTAGGTACGCCCCTGCTGGGCACCTATGAACCTCAGAAACCAGACCTGTATTAATATCACTAGAAAACCCAAAAGTAGAGGCTCCTCATACTGAATTTAGGCTTTATTTAAGTTTTGCTACGCAACTTAAGTTCAGTGGTTCATCAAACTATTATTCCCAAATAATCAAGGAACCCCAAATGATTTTCTAGAGCAAAGTGTATTCAGTAAAATTAATTATATCCCATGATTCAGTGTATAAATAACAGACTCAACTAATTGTGACATCTCAAACTAAAAGGGTTTGCGGTCTGAAGTTTAATGACACTAAGTATGAGAGTTATAAAGGAGAACTTTATATCCTCAGCTTAAAAATGATACTTCATGATAGACGTCATTTAGAAATTATCTTAAACTTCAAGGCCACCCTTTGATTATCCGAATAACTGAGCCCTGATTTCAGCATTCAAGATCACAACTTACAATGATGTTCATCCTTAAACGAACGTTCAGTTTTGCACATTTCTATGATAATCATCACTCCAGCAATTACGGCGCCTAAAATGTGCATGATAACAATCGCATTCAATGCGACTGATAAGTTACAGCAACCAATTTTTTTATTGAATTTGGGTCCCATTTTTTTGTTTATCAAATTTTTTTCTTGTTTTCACGTGCAAGTTATGTGCGAGGTCTTTTTACGTTTTTGTTTTCTTTTTCTATTTTTTTATTTCGTTTTTAAGTTTCACTAATTTTTGTAAATTAAGAAATTTGATGGAATTTTTTGTGTTATTTTGTCATTTGTCTGATGCTTCACTTAATAATCTACAATTTGAGAATAATTTATTAAAATTTTATGATCTATTTCCAAACAAATTAGAATTTTTTCTGCTTTTCTGAATATTTACCAGCCTTTATCAGCTGAGAGTTAAATAAAAAATACTCTTTTTGAGAGGAAATTCTCACGAAATAAGTTCACATGTGCTCGTATTTTGGGGGCACACTCGATCGTCGCATGAATGAATGTTTACTCGAATCATTTTTATCGGATCTAAGAATAGAACTCGTGATGCGTTGTTGTTTGTGTACGCTCAACTGTTTGTGCGAAAATTTTCCAATCGAAATATTTCTTTTCGTGTTTTTAACTTCTTTTTGTTTATTTTGAAGAATAAATTGCAATTTTAATTGAATTTATTTAATTTTTAAATTTATTATTCTTATTTATTCAGTTATTGAATTTTAGAATTCAAAATTTGAATATTTAATTTTTAAAATTATTATTCTTATTTATTTAGTTATTGAATTTTAGAATTTGAAATTTGAATATTTAATTTTCAAAAATCATAAAACTATAGTTTTCAAAATTTTGAAATTTTTGAAAATTTTTAAAAATTAAAAATCTTGAGAAATCTTTCAAAATTCAATATTTTAAAATAACTTTTAAATTTCAACTTCAAATTTGATATTTTAAAAACAGTAAAAATTTGAATTTTTCGTGGACGAAATAATTAAAATTTTATAAAATCTATTAAAAAATTTAATTTTTTATAAAATTCAAATAATTTAATTTTTTTTATAAAATTCAAATAATTTAATTTTTTTATCAAATATTCAAACTTAAAAAAATTCAAAAATTACAATTTATAAAAAATAACAAAATTAAATAAAAAATTTCTAATAATTTGTCATTAGACAAATTAGAAACTTCATCACCTAATAATGATCATGCAAAGCATATAAGCACATCCACAGTCCCTCAAATCTGTCCAAAAGCATAAAATAATTCAATCTCATTTCATTCACGAGCATGAACGATCCAAAAAGTGAATAAAATAATAAACAAAGACGATTATGATGAGGCATAGAAACTCATTTGACCATATATGATGATCATTGATGCTGGTTGAAGTGACAAGACGTGATCGAACAATGCAAATGCTGAGCATGATTGTGTAGGCGTCGTCCAAAATCTTCTTATGTTTACTACACATTTTATAGGCACAAAATTTTGATTTAAAGTAATAATGATAAAATCGACAGCAGTAATCGTCTTTTGTGATTATGAAAATTATTATTTATTTTAGAAAGTTGTTTTTGTGATTTGAATTTTAAGATTAGTGAAATTTTGATTTTATGTAAAAATTGTCAAATGAAACATTTTTTTAAAAAAAATTGAGTTTTGTTTGAAAAATTCAGAATTTTTTTATAAAAAATTCAGATTTTTTTTATAAAAAATTCAGAATTTTTTTATAAAAAAATTGAAAATATTTTTTATTAAAAAAATTGAAAATATTTTTTATTAAAAAAATTGAAAATATTTTTTATTAAAAAAATTGAAAATATTTTATTTTTTAAAAAGTTTAAATATTTTTTTATAAATCCTTTTCAACCCGTCCATCAAATATCAAACAAGACAGTTAAAAAAATCCATCAAAAATACACGAAACAAAAATAAAAAAATCCACATTTTGTCAATCAAAACCATCAAACAGTTTTAAAAATTCCTCGAAAATCTCAAATAAAAATTTCAATTTTTAAAGTCGATACATCAAAAATCATGGATAACTATTATCAAAAGAAATATTCAAATAAAAATGATTGTCGCGCACAGTTGGTGGTTGAATCGTATCGCACGGAAGCAGCACGGTGCTTTTGAAAAAAGATGAAATTTAAAAAAAATTAATTGCCTTTTTTCATGCTGCTGCTTTCAGACTCACTGCTGCCTGTCTTTTCGAGTCTCTTTCAGGCTTCTTCGCTTTTTGTTGTTGTTGTTGTTGCTTATTTTGGAATTTTATTTGTTTTTAATTTAACTTTTCTGATTAAAGTTAACTTTTTCTATTGATATATTTAAATTCTTAAAATTCAAAAATGTAAAAAAATATATTCTTAATTATTTGAATTTAAAATCAACTAAGGATTGAAAAAATTAAAAATTTTTCAAATTATTAGAAAACTTTCAATTTTTTTGGAAACATTAATTTAAAAGTTATTAAAAAATTTAAAAAAAATGCTTCAAAAAATTAGAAAAATTGCAAATTTTTTAGAAATGTTAAAAAAATTAATTAACCTTTAAATAAAGTAAAAATATTTTAATTCTATTTTTAAAAAATAAAAATTAGAATTAAACTTTGATTTTCAAAATTAATATTTTAATTTTTTTAATTAAAATTAATATTTTAATTATTTTAATTAAAATTAATATTTTAATTTTGCAAATTAGTATTTTATTTTTCAACGCTTGTTTTTAAATTAGAAATTTTTATTATTTTAGTTTCAAATTATATCACTTAGCTCAATTATAGTTTTTGAGCTGCACCAAAAATGTATTTGAAAATTTATATTTTATTTTTTTAATATTTAGTTTTAGCAACGTTAAATATTCAAAAAATTGAAAACAAATTGTTTCTAATAACCAAAAACTCATTCAACAATTCTCAATTCTATCCCAAATCCAAATTCCCTTAAATTCATTCTCAATACAAGCAAAAAAGATTGCAACATTGCCGTGACCAGGATTCGAACCTGGGTTACTACGGCCACAACGTAGGGTCCTAACCACTAGACGATCACGGCTTTGCTATTGATCTGCAATTTTGTTGTTATTCATTTCTGAAATAATGCTTAATTTCAACTACTCATGCTCTACAATAATAAAACTGTTCAGCTTCAGCTGCTAAAATGGAATTTGTTGTTGTTTTTGCTACTTTTTCTCATGTTGAACTTGTTTTGTTGATGGTAAATGAGTGGAACGTTTGAATTTGGAAGTTTAATGAAGAAATTGGTGTGGAAAAGAATAGATGAAAGTGAAAGAAGTGAAAGATTTTTTTGATGATTTTTTTGGAATGTTTGAGAAGGGAACGAAGTGGAAAATGGAATGCTGGGTACAAATTGTACTGTTTTTCAGTTGGACGGACCTGGATGTGAATTATTTTCAATCTAATTTTGTTATTTTTGAATATTTTTTTAATTTTTTGAAAATTGATTTTCTATCTGTTTAGCTGGTTTGCTGGCTATTTAGTTGTCTGACTGGAATTCAGGCTGTCTTGCTGATTAATTGGTTTGGTTCATCAAACAAAATTAATTTATTCGATGCCAAGCAACACTCAACTAACAAGTCAAGTCACCAAAATAATTCCTTTTGCCTATTAAATCAATCATTAATAAATTAGATTCATGCCCGAAAATCTTCTTAATTTTTTCTTCCAATTTTTCCTCACCGTTTCACACAAAATTTGAACCATCTGTTGTTCCATCGATCCACCCCAACATGTCACATCTTTAATGTCTATAGAATTTATATGTTGTGATGCGTATGATACCTAGAAAGACAGGATTAGCATCTTGGCAACAGCAACAATGGGAATTCTGCATCTCTTTCCACCCACGCATGATGCACGTTCAATGCTTTTTGTTCCAAAAATAATAATAATAATTTTCATCCCCTGCTTATTTTGTGGAAGAACAAGTTGAATTTACACGTCGTTGTTTCGGACCCTTTCATATGCGAATCACATATACGCACATATTGTGTATGGATTTGAGTGTGTTTTGTGAATAGCACAGTTAACCATCATCATGGGAATTTAATTTCATTTTCGAGGTATGGAATGAGAATTTGAGAGAAGATTGAAAGTGAGAAATTGAGAATATGGAATGAGATTTTGTATCATAGTGATCAGGGGTGTATCCAGGAATTTATTTTGGGTTGTTTTTGAATCATGGATTAACTTTCATGCATATTTTTATTGGTTTTTTTTTAAAAAATGGGGGAGGGTGACCACCAGCCTCCCAGCTTAGGTACGTTCCTGTTAGTGATGAATTTTAGGTAAAATTAATGTAAAAGTTGATCCAGGACATTAAGTAATTATTGAATTCAGCTCAAATAATTTTTCAATGATAAACAGAACAATTTTTAAATTTTTGACAAATTTGAAACAAGGAACCCATTTTAGTCTCCCACAGAACACATATATCAAACCCCTCATTCATAAACACACACAAAACTCTCCCGACGACATTTTCAAACTCATCAGACATTGAATTGTTTCAAATATATATTTTGATTTGTCATGACATATCTCATTTGAATAGAATCATACAAACATATCTGCAACACATTTAGGGGGAGGAAAAACAAAGTCTGTGAAATTTGCATTTGCAAAATGTTCATTAGTTTTCAAAATTAATAGCATTTGCAGGTTTAATGCAGTTTAGTGAATTCAGTCGTGAAATTTAAATGCCAAATGTTTGCAATTTTGAAATGGTGTGGATGGTGAAAGTGAAAGGGTTTATTGTGTTGGGGGGTTTAGTATAGTTTTGAAGAGAAAAGGATTTTTTTCATATGAGAGCAAATTTGCTCAAAATTTATTTAAATACTATAACAGTCTACTGTTTTTAAGGGTCTAGTTGATTGGTCAAATTCTGAATTTTGGACAATTTTGGTCGAATTTTGGTTAAATGTTGGTCAAATTTCTGAACAAGACCAAAATATGTCTGAAATTTGGAGGAAATTTGACTTTCGGTCGACCTGTGAACCATAATTTTTAGCACATTTTAGGTTAAGCACTAAAATATATCCTCATCAGTTACTCTCACCAAAATGTTAAGATTTATCCAGGAAAAAACCCTAGGGGTACAACTAAATAGGGTAGGGTAGGATAGGGTACCCCAAGTAGCCCAGATAGTCTTTAAACAAAACCGAGAGTCCTTTAAATATATTCACAGTTCTGTTATACCTTTAGCAATATTTTCTCCAATGAATCACTTTACGATCAAATTTCATTATTAATTTTCTCAATCTTTTACATGTTTCTATGTCTTCTCACAAAAAATTAATTAATACACCCCATAAATCTACCTTACCAACCAGTATCATCTCTTAAATCACAAGTATTTGACCCTCTGTAATCAATCTTGAAATTCGAGATTTAAATTTATCTGTTTTTCACCTTCCAGCAACTTATAGTCTTCATTATCTCTGTATTTTGTATTATGACCCTCGAAAAAACTTCAAAAATTTCCAAAAGATTCTCAAATTTCTCAATCAATTTTATTATTTTTTTAAATCCTGCAATTATTTTTAATTTACGTTCCTTTTTTGCTTCAACAGAAGTGGGCATAAAGTCTGTTTCCCATCGAATTTTACGTCTCGATTTAATCTTTTTCTAGAAAAATTATTTTTCCCCTTTTTGACAGAAAAGAAATGAAAATTTTCTGCAAGCGACCATAGAAACGAGAAATTAATCCGATGAAATTACAATTTTTTATGAAATCTCCATGTGTACATCAAGTTCTTGTCTACATGCATGTTTAATGTCCTTTAAATGATTCATCGACTTAACTGGCTTTCTCCCTTTCACGAACAACTGATGTCGTTTCCCTTCCTTTTGTGTACCTCTTTTTTGTGTTGTCGGATTTTACAATGGCAATAAGGAAAATCCCGAGAGGCATCATAACTTCCATAATTAGATTTCTCACTCTCTTAAGTTTCTTGCTATTCTTGTCTCTATTTGCACTGGTGTCGTGAGCTGTATAATTTTTTTTTGTTAAATTGTCTGTTGAAATTTACTTTTTTGCATCTTTATTATTATCTTTAGCATCTTTAGAAGAGAAGTTTGCATCTTTGACCCAGAATTAAGCATCTTTAAACATTTTTAATATTTGCCATGCCTGACGGAACCAACTCAATTAAAAAACATCTCCTAACTACCATAACAACCTCACAAAGAAAGATCTTGTCCTCCTATTGTTCCACTCCACTCATTCAACGCATTCTTAAAAAATTTCCACAAATGCAAGCGGCTGCTTAAGGGGAAACGTGTGCCACTGCTGTTGTACTTCTGTTCCTACAGATGCGTAAATAGTTTAATGCAAAAAAAAGTATTTATGATGAACAGTTTTTTCCCTCAATAAATCATGAGCCAGTGGAAAATTTCTTCCGATTATATTTCATCACCTTATGGCAATTTGAATATAAAAGGAAATTTGAAAATAATCTGAGGATGATGGAAGATGGTTTTGTGTTGGGAATTAAGTTGAATAATTTTTAAAAATTGGGGAAAATTAAAGAAAAATTGCAATTTAAATTTGAAACATAAGAAATTTTTTTGAATAATTTATTGGATTTTAAATGAAGATCTTATTAATTATTGAAATTTTTAAGGAGGAATATTCATAATTTTAGAGGTGTTGAGGGAGTTTTTGATGGAATATCTGCTAAATTTTGAATTAGTTAAATATATTTTGTTATATTTTAGTTAATTTGGATTAAAATGGGGTACCTAAGGGAGTCATTATGGCCATAGATTGAGTTCTTTTTTTGAAAAACTCTAACAAATTGACGAAAGTATCATCAATACGGGTTATTGAACACCAAAAGCCCCTAACTACTTTCCTGCCCTCCATGTCTCTTAAAGTCCTTAAAATCTCCATCCAAATCCTTCTCAAAAATTCCTAAAAAGTCACCAAAAGTCAACATTTTACTGCACATTTTTCACTCACCTAAATGAGCAAATGCAAAAATCTAATTACACACTTCCTGAAATACAGCAGCAGCTGCAAAAAATGATGGTTTTTAATAAAACAATTAGTTCTAGTTCGTTGGTGATCAATAGTGTGTGATTTTGTTGCTTCCACTTTTTTGTCATACGTCACATTCTGTTTGATTTTCTACGGAAATAAAAATGCATTAAAATTAAATAAGTGCAGTGGGATTGAAATAATAATTGTTGTGCAAAAAAAGTCGACAACTTTTGGTTAAATTGCTGCAAAATGCAATGGAAAAATAAAAAGAAATTGATGAAAATTTAACAAAATATGCACAAAAAAATCAGAAAAATTAACAAAAAATTCAAAAAAAAATCACAAAAAATGCAATAAAAAATCCGAAAAATTAACAAAAAAATGCACAAAAAAATCACAAAAATTAACAAAAAATGCAAAATTGTCAGAAAAATCACCAAAAAACAAATAAACAGAAAATTAAAGAAATTCAAAAACAAATTTCATATTTTTTTATTTTACATGACATGATTCAGTAAGTGAAAAAAGACAAAAGAGGAAAATTAGCATGCGGACACATCAGCGATGCAGAGAGACACTCGCATGTCAATTATTTATGCCCACTTCATTCAAATTTTAATTTGCTTTGCTTTTGTTTTCACTTTTTTCAATTTATTTTTCAATTATTTGTTTTGAGATTTTTTATCAAGTTTTTGTGGTGCAGATTGTCTGATTTTGATCAAATTGTCTCAAATTTTCTTAAAACTCATCTCACTTTGGTCAATTTTCTCCATAAAAATGCGCCTTAACCACTAACCATCCCAAATTATTCCCAACTTTTCTCTTCTTTTTAATTTTCATTCAACTTTTGTTTTTTGCAGCCCAAAAATTTTTGTTCGACTTTTTTTTCATTTCAGCTGCTGGAAATAATTTATCGTCACGCGATTGATGTTTAATGACAGTATCGATGACTTTGCATGCATCTCATTGTCAATTATTAACTTTTTCTGTTGTTTTTCTGTTCATTCTCAGCGTCGCGTGATGAGTTTTTTGGCTCACATTGTCAACGAATTTGTTTTCTTATTGTGTTTTTATTTTTGTGAGAGTTTTGTCTTTTGATTGGTTGTTGGAGTGTTTTTGGGTAAAGAGTTTGTTTATTGGTACTTGTACCTATATTAAGTATACTAAAGGAGGTATGCAACAAGAAGCATACCCAAATGAGTATTTGACATATTCAGAGGAAAACATTACTGTTTTCCCAAAATATGATGCACTGGTGCACTTTCAAGAACCGGCTTCTCGGGTGTATTCTAAGGTATACCCCATACCCTAGGGGTGTAATCTAGAGTATACCCCAATCCCTAGGGGTATTCCAGAGGTTATACCCTAGGATAACCCCCTCTCTCTCCTGGGTCAGGTTATCCTAGCATATACCCATATGGTATACCTTAAAGGAGGGGGTTTGGGGGGTCAAATTTGAAAACCAATACGATACGAAAAGATATCCAAATGTAAGGTCATGATGAAAAGCTATCTAAAAAAATGGACCCCCCAAAGATACTGGATACGATATTATCACAAGTTTCTCATCAAACCCCCTTCAAATATCAAAACATCCATCATATCTCCTCAGAAAAGCAACAACCAAAATTCTTTACAAAACCTTAAATCTAATTAAACAAAATCAACTGCTGTGCTGCTTATTTGACCAAACTTTAATCAACATAAGTCCTCAATCGATCATTTTCCTCATCACTGTCATCATCGTGGCTTTCTATTGTCTAATAAAATTTCTCTCTTTTTGCTCCCTCACAACAACTTCTTCCAATCCATCTTAGTTTTCATTGACAACTTGACAATATTCAGACTCAGAATTTTCACTCGTTTTGCTTGACTTGATGAGATGTATTGAGTTTCATGTTGGGGTACATAAATTTTCTAGGGGATAGTTGAGTGAATTTGATGCTTGATTTTATGCAGAATGAGTGAATTTAATTCAAATAATGAGAAAAAGCAGTGAATTTAATTTTATGGAATAGAAAAAAATGTAATTTAATTTTCTTAAATGCATTTCTTATGGAAAATTGAATAAATTGATTTTAAGAAATTGAAATTGACTGAAATTTATTTTGTAGAATTTTCTCAAAAAGATAAATTGAATTTTTAATTGAAAAATTTTCTCTGTTCTTATTTTTTCTTCTTCAAATCTTTGTGTACAATACCATAAAACTGTGAGTGAAATAGTGCAGAAAATCCAAAAAAAAAGCAATTAAAAGCGACAACAAGAAACAAATTAACTTTTGTGGGTCACGAGGCTAAAAGACGCTACTGTTGAGTTTTGGTTCAATTGGCATGTCAGTCACGAGAACCGGAAGATTGAATTTTCGATCGTGAAGATTGAAATGTTGACGATGAGTCATGCAATTTTGGATTTCTACGAAAATCATCATTTTCTATTGAACATGCAGCCTAGGTGGCAAAATTCACCGACAAAACTGTCACCAACTTCGAAAATTGCTTCATTTTCTACTTTTTATCAAGAAATTCCGACAAAATTCAAAGGCATGCTGCCACCAACCAACAGATTTCCAACTAAATAAGACATCAAAGCCAACAAAACTTCACAAAAGTCCGACTGATGATTAACCCCATTATAGTCACAAAAAACAAGAACTTCTAAACAAGTCCGAAAGGATCATCAGACATTTATTGTTTGAGATAATATTGATGTTTTTTTACTAAACATTTAACTAACAATGGAACAAAAACAGAACAGAATTGAGCACCTTTTGGTGTCTTTGTGTTTGACAAATATTTTGAAATGTGCCGTAAAATTTCAGGGAAAAAAAATAAATAATCAAGAATATTTTGTTTGAAGAGATTTTTTTCTAATAAACTGGATCTTTTAAGCTAAAGTTTGCATCCTTGAGGCAGAAATTTACATTATTGAAGCAGAGTTTCGCATCTTTGAAGCAGAAGTTGGCTTCTGTGAATTAAAATTCAAAAAAATCCCTAAGAAATGACTCAGCAGCTTCTCGATTCCATTCACAAGTCCAAAACTTCTCATTTATCCTCAATCACCTTACTAATTGTGACTCATTTCATGCTAAATAAACAAACATCCTCAAAATTCATCCTAAAAAGTCCCAAACAGACAGCAAAAAATGTGCACAATAGGAGGGACACCAAGGAAGATCCTCAGTCAATAAAGTCAACGTGATGCAAACAAAAGGACAAGAATCGTCACAGCAGGACGTAAACGAGAAGTCATTGTCATTTGTTTTGCTGTTTATTGTCATTTTTTCTCTGTTTTGGAGCAAAATTTTTAAAGTTTTGAAGAAAACGTGACCACCATGAATCGAAGTCACAACAATGGCACAAAATATTTATGGTGTGTCTATTGCTTTATTGATGCTGTGCTGGTATTACTTGGAATTATTTTTTTGGGTACAGAATATTATTGTTGAATGGAAAAAGAATTTTTATGGCGATGGATTTAAAATGATTTTTATTTAGACATCAAAAAGATGAATTTTTAATTTAAACTCATTTAAATGAGATTATTGAATGAATTTTTTAGTCTAATCGGATGTTATAAATCTTTTACACTTATGATCCCAATAAATAATCTTAATTATAGATTCTAGAGTCATAATGAGGTTACAAAAGGTGCATTTGAGCATCTATATTAGTAATTTATTGTTCATATTGATAACGAGTTTGTGTTTATAGCTTTGTTCATTCATAATAAGATGTTTTATTTCTAGCTTCATTCAAAAATGATCAGAATTGCTTTGCTTCAGTTTCTGCTTTGAAAATGCAAATTTCTGCTTCCAATATGCAAACTTCTGCTTCAAAGATGCGAAATTTTTCTTCAAAGATGCAAATTTCTGCTTCAAAGATGCAAATTTCTGCTTCATAGATGCAAACTTCTTCTTCAAAGATGCAAACTTCTTCTTCAAAGATGCAAATTTCTGCTTCATAGATGCAAACTTCTTCTTCAAAGATGCAAACTTCTTCTTCAAAGATGCAAACTTCTGCTTCAAAGATGCAGATTTTTTCTCTTACATTTCTTATCAGAAAATCTCCTTCTTACTTCCTTCCATGGCAATAACAAAACAATTTCCAGTTCCCAAACGGCGATTTAATTTGATTCACATCTTTTCGTTCAAAAACATTGGATCAAGTTTCAATATTTCCCTTCTTTGTGCTCAATTTTGATTCCCTCGAGTCACAACAAAAGTGAATTCATTGACAAAATACAAAGAAAAAAGCAAAAGCAGAACATTGTGTAAAAACATTAACAAGCAACACAAAAAGCAATAAATTTAGTTGCAAAATGAGGAGAATGAGCATCAACATGACAACATTAACATCATCAAGGATGTAAAGAGGGTCGAAATGAGAGAAACAAAGGGAGATGAAAAATGTTTGCAAGTGTAGTGGTGAAATCTGAAAGGGAAAATATCGATGAAGGTGCACTTTTATTGGCATCAAATTTTTATTTATTTCTTCATAATTTATGTTCTTTACATTTACAGTATCGAAATGTTTGAACATACATAAATTTTAAGGAATGAAGTATGTAACAATACGGTAAGTGAATCGGAAACAGAGTAGAGTTGGAATTAAAGGATAGGGAAGGTTATTGGATGTTTTGTGTTAAAACGCAGTATTATTTTAGATAAAAATTCTCTTTTTATTTAATTTTAATCTTAGCTCAAAAACTGCCAAAAATTATCCAGTATGGTGTTTCCCAAAATATGGTGCACGAATGCAATTTTCTTTTATCAACTGGTTTATAAACTCTAATGGCATTTGTCTGTGTTTCATATTTTGGAAAGACAATAAAGTTTCTCCCTAAATATAGCGCACAGATAACTTTTTGAGTCTTAGTGATCCAATTATACCATAACCTCCAAAATATCTACTCAAACCAGACAAACCATAACAAACACTTCCATATCCCTCAAAAAACTGCTCTTCCAGTAATCAAATCAACGAGTATCATATCTCAACATCCTTCCATTACCTTCATAAATAATATCATTTTTCGGATATAAACAATATTTTTTTTTATTTTCAAAAGTTTGAATAAATCAAGATTAAATTTTATTTTTGATCGAGTCAGTTTGGGTCAAAGGATGAAAAATATGACATTTATTTAGGTGTGTCCAATCCCAATTTTTATTATTTTTTATTGAATCGAAATCTGTTGTCGTCAATCTAAAAGGATTTGAAATGGGAGCCAATATTTATTGTTTTGTAGTAAAAAATATGTTTTTTGTGCGTCTGGAATGGAATAAAGTGGACAATAAATAAGGATTTACTGTATTTTGTGAACTTTGAGGGCATTTTTGGGTGTGGATGTGAGTTTTTTTTTGGTGATTTCATTGATGTTGATTTGGAAGGTTTGGAGGTTGTCTTGTTTATCTGTGGATTATTAAACGAGTCTGTGTTAAAAAAGGGATTCTGAATTTGGGTATACCTTAGTATACTCTTTTGGGTACACTATTTTGAATATATATCTTTGGGTATACTAGTTTGAGTATACTCAGTAGCGTAACAAGGAAGGGTGACCTGGACTTTGACCCTTGTTACGCCACTGAGTATACCCTGATACAAAATCATCAAATTCCCTTATTTCCTACTCTATTTTCTCATATTTATCAAATTTCATAACTCTAGCACTATTCCTATCTACAATAATCCATCATAGATTCAATCTTTAACCCCGTTCTATATTTAATTCAAAATTGACTACAAAAAGGTCACAAAAGTCTTTTTTGCATAACAAAAACAAAAATTTTTAATTGACACTAAGCTCATTTATTATTCAACGACACACAAAAAAAAGTAGTGAATTAAACATCAAATGATGAGGGTTAATAGGCCTTTGAATTGTATCTGTGATTAAGATCGATCTGATAAGAATCTCACAGCTTATTGTGTGTGTGTTTTTGAAGTAAATGAAGTTCAAGCGGAAATATTTTGTTGTGTAGATTCACATGCAGTTTAGAGGCAGTGTTTGGTATTAGAATTGAGTTTGTTGACGGTTAAAGTGTAATTTGAAACAGTTAGGAAGTAAAAGTGATGAGAAACTGATGATAATGATCTGGGAGGGGTTGGAAATAGACCTATGGGACTGAATTTTTAGGGTTTTGATAAATTTTGAACCTATGTTTGCTTTAATCTTACAAAAATAAGAATTATTGCAAAAAAAAAGAAATTTTACAATTTTTGTGCGTCATATTTAGAAACTCACGTTAATGTTTTCCCAAAATATGGAGCACGGATATCATTTTTGTTTTAAACTAGCCAAAAGAAAGGTTGCACCTAAAAATACTCAAAAAAATAAAAGATCAAAACGTATCAAATTCTATCGAAAAACTCATCCAAAAATTTAATCAACAAAGAGTAGAACTCCTTAATATCCCAGAGGAAATGCAAATAACAAAATATTATAATCTTAATTCAATCAAATTACATCGACTTTCCCTCATCATTTCATCCTCATTCATTCATTTTTTCCAGTTTCACATTTACAACTTTTTTAATGCTCAACGACAATAAAAAACCTTTTTTAATCGGATATTTTTTTCCTTCTTTTTTCCGAGAATTTAATTTATTTTTCCTGTGAACATGAAAAAGATTGTCAAGTGCACAATGCCAATGTTGACGACATCATCATTAATGTACCTCGAGGCTAGTCGATTTATATTTTTTTTCAGTGTTTGCTTCAAAGGGGATAAAAATGCTGTTGGTTTAATTTTGTCTGATTGTCCATACGTCAGTCCATCAACCAAACAGCCTGTCATTCTGTCAGTCTTTAGTCCGTCAGTCCATCAATTCGTCAGAAACCAAAAAAATGCGCTTTTGGAGATCATACCCAAAAATCTTCTTACTTGATTCTTTTGTTATGTTCATGAACTGAACTCAACATTCATGTTGTGCAATTCTGATGGAAATAAATCGAGAGAATGAGGAATTAATTTTTTTTGTCGAGGACTATTGGGGATGAAAAAATTGATGAGGATTAAATTGAATTGTTTGGGGACAAAAAATAGTTTTTATTGTAAAAATGGAACAGAAAATTTTATGGATTTCCAACAAATCGCGGCCATGTCGAGACAACATTAAATAATGCATCTCCAGGACATGTTGTAGTTACTGATCCATCATTCCTATGAGTAGATAGCCAATGATTTGCTGTCAGCTCCCCACGTGCTCTAGAACATTCAATAAATCCTTGTGTATTGCTCAAAGCAGCTGATGAAGGCAAAACGAATGTATAATCCCCAAAAAAGCAATGCCCAAGTGATCGAGCACTAAAACCAGGTGAATGTGCTCCATTCCGTCCATATCCACGTCCTTCATAGATCTGACCTGGATCTCCAATACAAAAGTTATATCCAATATCAACCCATCCATTTGTTTCTATATGAAAGATTTGTAAATTCCTCATTTGACTATCACAAGCTGCTTGAGTTGTACATCGAGCACCTGCCGTGTGGTGAATTACAAATCCTGATGGTGGACGAACTGCCATCCATGTTAAGCTAGTTGATCGAGATCCCCATTGTGATCTGGTTCGAATGTTGTCACAGGGAGTTTGAGAATGAGCGGAAGTTATAAAAATTAGGATGAAGATGAACTTCATTGTTGAATGTGTCGATTGTGACTGAATAATGTTTTGAAAGGCAATTGATAAGAGGTTTGATTACTGCTAATCTTATCAGAGCTATTCTTGGAAATAATCTACGTTTTATTTTGTTTATCAAAATATTTATTTTATATTCAGAGTACATAAGAAGATATATAGTAAAATGGTCTAAAATGCTCTAAATTTAAAGCTGGTTAACAAAATCTCACATCCTCTACGAATAATTATGATTGTTAAGAAAACAAATATTTTTGTGATAAAAGCTATATTTTTAATAGAAACAATTCTCCTCCTTAACAACAGCATATTTATTATTTTCATTGTCATTCGACCGTATACTTCTCAAAAACAAAATTCCATTTCGCCAATTTTTCATTTTTTCCATCCTCCTTAATGCATTTTTTTACATTCCAAACATAAAAATTTGTAATAACATAGTAACACCCCAAAAAATGTTCAGAATTAGGAACAAGAGAACAAGGAACAGCAACAGTACTGAGAACTGCATAAGAACGATGCGAGAAAAATTCCATTTTGGTTTTGTTTTGGGATTGTGATCCTTTGTGGGAATTTTGGGAGAATTTCCTACCTAGATGAATGAACTATGTACCGAGATGACAAAATTTTGAACCAAGTTGACAAAATTTTCTTCCAAGATGACCAAATTCTTACCTAGTTGATCAAATTTTGAAGAAAATGACAAAATTTTCTTCCAAGATGACCGAATGTTTTTCATGATGACTTAATTTTTTACCCAGACAAAAGAATTTTGTTCTTAAATAACGTAATTTGGTGCCTAGATGACCGAATTTTGTGCCTTAATGACCGAATGTTGTACCGAATGAACCAAATTTTAACTCAGATGACACAATATTTTACCTAGATGATGGAATTTTGTACCTAGATGATAGAATTTTATACCTAGATGAACAATTTTGCTACTAAATGTTCAAATTTTAAACCTAGATGACCAAACTTTCAACAAAGTTCACCACTTTCATCAAAAAATCATCACAAGGGCATTTTTTGCAATGACATTAAAAGAATTTAAAATTTGTGATGTAAAACATTAGTTTCTCTCGATGTACCTTCTGCAAAAACGTTCAAGAATCTTTTTTTCACATATCGAGTCACAGTTGTAAGTCCAAAATCCAGCAACAGCAATAAATGGGGTTGAAAAGTTGAATTTAATGTGTAATTTCTATACAATTGGGGTGGGATTTTTTTCATTTTATGTTATTAAAGAAACACAAAAGAGGAGAATGAATTCACATTTGATACATTATTGCTTTGTTGCCTGAAGGGTGAATATTTTATGACGACTGATGATGATGATGATTTTTTTTTGCAATTCTAATGTTGTCGAAATATTGTGAAAAGTTATGAGGAAATATTAGGCTGAGGAATTTTTTTATGTTCTTGACGTGTTTTTGATGTTAAAAAGTAAGGCAATGAATAAATTTATTGTGAATATTTTGGGGAATTTAGTGAACTATTTATGGGTTTGTAGGTTATTTGTCAGATTTTTGGGGAATTTTCTGTCAGTTTTTACTGAAAAATTTTGCAAAAAATATGATTGTTAAGATTTTGTCCAAAATATTGTTAAAAAATTCTGGAGAAAAAATATTTGTGCGCCATATTCTTGAAGAAACTTTAAAGTGTCACCAAAATATGACGCACAGAATTTTTGCATGGCTCATCATAGCTCAAAATGACAATTTTGATCATTTTCTTCTAAAACTTTACAAATATCAGCATTGTGCGCCATATTTTGGGGAAAACATTAATGTCTCTTCAAGAATATGGCGCACGGATGTCCAATCTAACAATATTTAAATTCCAAGAAAATTTGTTGAAAATTTGTAAAATAATCCTATTCAGTAATCAATATGTGCCAATAAACTCAATAACTTACCTCCTATATTCCTATTTATTCTCATACCAACCCCCAAGTATAAATTCACATACATCTCAAATTCAATTTTAAAAGCAAAACTCATGTTCTACAAAAATAAATTTTACAATATGAAAAATTACAAATATATCGTGCATGTTTTTAAAATTACACTCACAGCATGATGCTACGTACAGGATATGTAATATGCAAGAGGAGGTGAGATTAATTTGTTTGAAGGTCGAAGGGTGAGGACAGAAATAAATGACAAAGGAAGTCAAAGGAAATGTCAGTTCTAATGAAGATTGTAATTTTTTATGTGACAGTGTATAATTTTTAGGTTAGGAAGTGGAAAGAGTTAGAAAAATGAGGAAGTTACTTTTTTAAAAAGAGCTTTGTTTGGTAAAAATATAAAAAATTGATTTGTGCGTCATATTTTAGGAAGACTTTAATGTGGTCTCTTAAAAATTAAGCATAACAGATTTTTGTCAATTTAAAGGAATTTGATGTTTAATTTTAATAATTTATTAACTCTAACTGTTCAAATATTGATCCGTGCGTTGTATTCTGGGAAGACTTTAATGTTTTCCCATAAAAATGATGCACAATTGTTTTTTTGGTTAATTTATAGGAATTTACTGTCTGCTTTTGATACAAATGTTGTTTAAAAATGATTCGTGCGTCATATTTCATCGAAAACTGTAAGGTATCCCACCAAATGTGACGCACGAGTCCGTAAATTCATCATTTTATTTACCCTGCATTTTAGTCTAAAATATTTGTTAAATTTCTCATAAAATCGCTACACAAACACGACTTAAAGCACTCAAAAGTAATTCCATTTGATAATAATTACAAAAACCTCACCGAAAATCCTTCCTGCATCTCATCATCATCACAAATATCCCTCTTTAGTCTCACAAAAAATGTGTAAAACAAACAAAATTAAAAATATTTCTTCCAAATGGCAACTTTTCTAATTTAATTCCTCGCACTTCTGTTATATAAATATATATTGCATTACAAATTACACATTAGACATGAATGATATTAAAAAAAATCCTAACTAAATATTGTATTGAGGAATGAGAGGGGTTAAAAAATGAATGAAAATAAATTCAACACAAAATGAGGTACAACGAATCCTTGTGAAACCCCTCGATATGCCTTGCATTATTAAAATAGCATGATACATGCAGGCATTCAGGCTTACGGTGCAGATCCCTTGTGGAATAAGTGCGAACATATTTTTTTGTGTACTTTACGTGAAAATGGAATTTTGAATAATTTTTTTGGATGAAAATTACATCATAATGTGTGCTGTAGTTACATTGTTGATGAAATGGGAGTGAAAAAGATGCTGAAAATGCAGAATGTGATGAGATATGAGGGAGTGAAGGTGGTTTGTAGGAGGAATTTAATGAAAATTTAGTTGATACAACATATGACATGAAAATGTTGGAATTTTTGGATGAATGTTTTGTTTTAGGAATTTTGCAATTAAAAAAGTGCCGTATTTTGGGTGAATCAGTAGAATTTTGGTTTATTATTGCACAAATGTGATTTAAAAATTCATTTTACTACTTAAACTTACAGTACTGATCAGCTGAAGTTAAATTATTTTAAAAAAAACAAAAAAAAAATTTTGTGCGTCATTTTTGGAGGTAGACATTAATGTCTGTCTTGAATATGGCGCACGAGTCAATTTTCATGCAATTTTAAATATATAATTTAATCAAATTGGTTCAATGTAGGATCGAAACCTTTGATATGCACCATATTTCAGGAAAACATTAAAGTTTCAACCAGAATATAGCGCACATAAATATTTTTCTTCAAAACTAACCTAAAAATGCATGTACTTTACTAAAACATAATCTAAAGCCCAAGTAAAATCCACAAATCTGCTCAAAATCACATCTTACGGTTAAATTAAAGCCTTTAGGTGTCACAAGTCATCAAATAATTCCACCTCAATTTCCAAAACCCACTAGCAAGAACACAACTGTGTCATAATTTAATATTATTATTTTCATAAAACGACATCATGACTTGATTGAGCTGTAAAGCACTCAATTTCTTCGCCCATTTATCTCAAACTTTCATTTGATTTTGTCTTGAAGCCCTTCATTAACCATGTGACACACATTTCACATGTCTCTTAACGTCTTTATGACCTCTCATAACCGTCCATAACGTGAAATAAAATTTTACAATCACCTTCACTCTTTCCTCAAAATTTCTTTCTTTTTCTTTTAATTAATTAACTACAAATTAATAAAACAGCAAGCTGTAAACTATGTGAAATGGAAAGAAAATGAATGAAAGCAATTATGTGCCATATGGTGATCGCTCATCATAATCAACAACAACAACATTGACCTTAAGCACTTGTCCGACTGTTGCCCACTTTTATTCTCATTTTCTTGTGACTTGCTTTGTTTCTTTCTCTTTCTTGGGTGTTGTGGTTTGGTGATTTTTGGAATCTACGTCCAGGTTTAAGTTTAGATTGTCTATATGAGTTTAGATTTTGGATGATTATGGTTATAATGAAATTTATTGAGGGAAATTTATAAATTTTAGAGTGATGTTTATCAATTTGGAAGTTATTTTGACAATGTTTAAAGTTTGATTGTAAATTTTGAAGTTAAGTTAACAATTTTGAGGTTAAGTTGACAATTTTGAGGTTAAGATGACAACTTTTAAGGTTAAGTTGACAGTTTTGAGGTTAAGATGACAACTTTTAAGGTTAAGTTGACAATTTTGAGGTTAAGTTGACAACTTTTAAGGTTAAGTTGACAATTTTGAGGTTAAGTTGACAACTTTTAAGGTTACTTTGACAATTTTGAGGTTAAGTTGACAATTTCGAGGTTAAGTCGACAATTTTGAGGTTATGTTGACAATTTTGAGGTTAAGTTGACAATTTTGAGGTTAAGTTGACAATTTTGAGGTTAAGTTGACAACTTTTAAGGTTAAATCGACAATTTTGAGGTTAAGTTACCAATTTTGAGGTTATTTAGACAATTTTTAAGGTTAGATTGCAAATTTTGAGGTTAAGTTGACAACTTTTAAGGTTAAGTCGACAATTTTGAGGTTAAGTTAACAATTATTGAGGAAATGTTCCCAAATATAAAATGCGCCTACAAAACTCTAATCAATCAACCACTTCACACTCAAAATCATCAATTCAAGAACAGAAAAATAATAATTTTCTCTTCTTTCCATATTTTTATATTACAAATTGTTGTTTAAAATGTTAATTTTAATAATAAATTCATAGATACACATGTGACCTATTACGATGCGCTAAATTGTTAACATTTTATGTTCTCATTCATCTCCATGCCCTCATCTTCTCCGTGACTCGACTATATGAATTGATGACCATTGTGTCACTAATTTATAGAAAAACACATTAAGCAAGAATAAATTTAAAAAGTTTTTTTGGCGTCGTTTGCGCTGTCATAAATGGAGAGAAATTTAATTTACAGAAACTTTTTTTTATTTATTTTATTTTGTGTAAATTTTTTGTGTTGTTTGCTTGTTGGATGGCTGGATATGATGATTATTTGGATGATGAATTGTAGACATAATGGGATTTTTAATAGGAATTTTTGTTTTTATTTGGATTTGTTTAAATTTTGAACATGTAAAATATGAAATAATTGTCAGGACGCGGGATTTGTGTTCAGTATACGGGATGGTCCTGCCAAATTATGAACGGATGTACAGACTAATTTGAGATAAGATGAGTCCTAAAACGTATTAAACGATGATAATTGAAGGTCGGTTCCCTCCAAATATTTAAATGTTTTTCAATTCTTAATATGCATTGTCAAGTATCAATTAAGGAGAAAAAGTCAACAATTAGCAGCAACTTGTTATCTCCGGAATTTTACAGAAGATGATTCATGCGATTATTTACACTGAACTCATATATATTTTTATTTTTCTTATAAATATCGATGCAAATATTAAATATTATTTCAAAATGAACTTAAAACTCAGACAGTACAGTTTAATATTTCTCCTAGTCATCATCAGCCCTACTTTTGGCTATAAATGTGAATTTGAAGACAGTGAATTTTTCGGTTACATTTGTGGACTAAAACCAGATCAAAGTAGTGACGGAGAGCAGCATGTGCCTGGCAAAAGTGATGATGACGTCAAATGGGTTGAGTTTAATGGATATTGGAACCAAATAACACCTTTTGTTCAATCAGCTGTTCCGATTTGTGATAGATTCAAAAATTTAGAGAGAATTGAGATTCGAAGAACTAAAATTGACGGAAAATTCTTCAAAAATTGCAGAAATTTGAAGAAAATTTTCATTATTGATTCAGAAGTTACGGAAGTTCCAGAAAATTTCTTAAAAGCTTAAAAGCTTATCACGTTGATGCTGAGAGGCAGTAAGCTGACAACTCTACCTGAAAATATTTTTAAAAATCAACAGGAACTTGTGGAATTGAATCTAAATGGAAATCAGATCAACGTTTTGCCTGCAAATATTTTTAAACCACTGAAGAGTCTTCGGTCGCTCTACTTAAGCAACAATAATCTGCAAACTCTGAATTCATCTTGGCTTAAGGATTTACTGAACTTGAGAGTATTGAGCCTCACTGGCAATGGAATTGCAGACCTGCCAAAGAATATTTTTAACTTCTTATCCAAACTCGAGCAAATTTACTTGGAAAGCAACAAACTAACAACAATCCATTCAGACTCATTTGGAAATCAGAACAAATTAACAATTATTGATTTGTCTGAAAATAAGATCAACGCGATTGATGAGAGGCTGATTGACAACACAGCAGTTAATGTGTTGAATATGAATTATAACATTTGCACTAAGGAGAATATTCAAGAACGAGATCAAATGAAGCAAAAGTTGAAAAAGTGTTTTGAAAATTATCGACCTAGAAAGTAGATAGAGAATTAGAATTTAATTGTAAATTTGAGGTTATTTGACGAAATTTTGAGGTTATCTGAACAAATTTTGAGGTTATGTGACAATTTTTGAGGTTATGTAACAATTTTTGAGGTTATGTGACAAAATTTTGAGGTTATCTGATCAAATTTTGAGGTTATTTGACGAACTTTTGAGGTTATCTGATCAAATTTTGAGGTTATGTAACAATTTTTGAGGTTATGTGACAATTTTTGAGGTTATCTGATCAAATTTTGAGGTTATGCGACAAAATTTTGAGGTTATATTATCAAATTTTGAGGTTATGTGACAAAATTTTGAGGTTATGTAACAATTTTTGAGGTTATGTGACAAATTTTGAGGTTATCTGATCAAATTTTGAGGTTATGTGACAAAATTTTGAGGTTATGCGACCAAACTTTAATTTTTTAAAGCCATTTTTACACAGAATGCCATCCAGGTTGCTGCCTAGTAGAGTATTACATCTGTAAAGGATAAATTTGCATTCTCTTATTCTAATTTAGCCACTTATACTATTTTACTACTCATTAATTTATAAAACACATGTTAAACTCGCAGTTATGAATCAAAATCTCTAAACAGCCAGTTTATTTTTTAATTTAAATATTTGTGTAAATAAACATTTAATAATTTTAACTTTTATTTTTCTTGACAACTTCTGATGTTTAACTTCCTTTTGATGTCAAAAAGTTGACCATTTCACTTTTCTTGACGTGGCTGATAATTTTCAAAACAATTCTTCATCATTTTCTTCATAAATTGAATATTCAGTTTATCGTTAATGTCCAAATTTTCCGTACAAGTGCTCTTGTACATGTCAAGAACTTCAAGTGATGTGTTGTCGATCAATTTTTCGTCAAATGCATTAATTTTGTTCCAGCCTAAGCCAATAATTTTTAATTGAATATTATTTCCAAATGAGTCTGAGTGAATTGTTGTTAATTGATTGTTATCCAATGAGAGATAATACAGCCTGTCTAAAGAGTTGAAAGTATTTTTGGGTAGGACTGAAAGTTTATTGTTACTAAGATCTAAGAGCTTTAAATTATGTAAATCTTTAAACAATTCTGAATCTAAATATTGAATATTGTTATAACTTAAGTAAAGGTACTTTAGACTTTTAAGCGGGGTGAAAATATGTTTTGGTATGAATTTTATTTGATTGTTTGACAATGTTAATCCTTCAAGTTCCTTCTGATTTGCAAAAAGCCTTTCAGGTAATGTTGACCAATTGTTGTCTCTTAGTTTCAGTGTAGTCAGCCTTCGGTTGTCGACTAGAAAATCTTCAGGAAGTTCCACAATGTCTGACATCCTTGTGAAAAATTCCTCTAAACTCCTGCAACCTTTTAGGAAGTTTGATTCAATTCTGAGCTGCCGAACCTCAATTCTCATTAAGTTTTTAAATCTTTGACAAATGATGACTGTTGGTTTTTGCAATGGTGAATTGTCATTCCATTTTCTCTTAGCATCAAAGTCCACTTGCTTCACATCGTCATCCGTTTTGTTTGGTGCATGCTGCTCAACGTCACCGTTATCGTCTGGTTTTAGTTCACAATGATAGCCGAAATATCTACTTTCCTCGAACTTGCAACTATAACCTTGAACAAGGTTAAAATTCACTGATATTAATGCTAAACTGAACAGTACGAGTTTTAAATCCATTTTGGAATGAACATCTCGTTGTGCGTCGATATTTATAGAAACGAACATGAGAATGTGTATCATTGTGACACCTGATGCAAAAAAAACAGGGGGACAACAACTGAATGGGAAATCTTTTATTTATTTTTGAATCATTTTTTCCCAACATAAAAATGGGTAAAAAATAATAAAAAAATCAAAAAAAAATTGTCTTAATGAGTTGTTTTTCCCCTTTAATGCCCAATTCGTATTAAAACAAAGACAACATGTTTTCGAGATGATCGGGATTTTTCTCGACATTTTATTAATAACAAGTTAGTCATTCTTGAACGAAATGGAAAGAAAGTAGAACATGTTCCAATTTCAACCCTGAAAAATCGAAACTGACTATTAAAATTGGCTAATTAAGCACTAATTCGCGTAAAATGCTATCATAGAGCCACCAAATCTAAGTGACGAAAAGACTGCAAGTCTGGTTCCTTAAAAACCAACCTCAAGAACATGTATTTTAAATTTTTTTTGTACATACTTAATATACAGAAATAAAAAATTATTATTTTAAAAAAATGCTATCATAGAGCCACGTTTTTGACAATCTCAATGCTCCTTTGCTCTGTAATAATAATTTTATTGATCGAAAACATTTAGTAAAAAAATCTTTTTTTTTTGACATTTTTTATTTTTAAATTATGACATTTTTACAATATTGAATGTGTTTTTTTACAAAAAGTCATGTGAAAATTAATATTCTGACTTTGTTGATCATTTCACTCTCACTGTCGAGGCTGATAGTTTTTAAAGCATTTCTTCATCTTTGTCTTCAACACTTTAATGAACAGATGATCATTGTACCCTAAATTTTCTGTGCAAACGCTCATGTACATGTTAAGGACCCCAAGTGCTGTGATATCGAATACTTTTTCGTCAAATGCTTCAATTTTATTTTCGGAAAGATTAATAATTTCTAAATTTCTATGAATTCCAAATGAATCTGAGTGAATTATTGTCAATTTATTCCTATCCAATGAAAGATTATGCAATTTGTCTAAGGAGCTGAAGATATTTTTGGGTAGATCCGTAATATCGTTGGATGTTAAATCTAAAAGCACGATGCCGGGCACATTTTTAAATAGCTCTGAATCCAAAGATTGAATTTTGTTTCCACCCAAGTAAAGGGACTTCAGGCTTTCAAGCGGTGAAAAAATATTTTTTGGTAAGAATCGAATTTGATTGTCTGTAAAAATTAGTTCCCTAAGTTCCTTTTGACTTGCAAAAAGTTTTTCAGGTAGTGTTGGCCAATTGTTGTTAGCTAGTCTCAATTGAATCAGCCTTCGGTTGTCAACTAGAAAATCTTCTGTAAGTTCCACAACGTCTGACTCCCTGGTGAAAAGTTCTCTCAAATTCTCGCAACCTTTTAGGAAGTTTGGTTCAATTCTAAGCTGTCGAACCTCAATTCTCATCAAGTTTTTGAATCTTTGACATATGTTGACTGTTGGCTTCTTCAGTGGAGATTTGTCATCCCAATTTCTATGAATATCAAATTCGACACGAATCACGTCGTCATCCGTCTTGCCTGGTCCATGCTGCTCAACATCACCGCTGTCATCTGAATTTAATTCACAAAGATAACCGACATACTGATTGTCTTCGAACCTGCAACTATAACCTTGAACAAGATTAAAATTCACTGATATTAACACTAAACTGAACAGTACGAGCTTTAAATCCATTTTGAAATGAACATCTCGTTTTGCTTCGACTTTTTATAGAAGAAGATACGAAAACAAAACATTTTAATATTCAAACACGTGGTATTTTTATTCCTTGTTTATTGATTCGTGGTGTTAATAAATTGATATAAATTTTGCGGGGAAGAGAACTCAGTGGGCCTACAGTTATAAAGATCCAGTAGGATTCAAGGGTGTATCCAAGGGGGGGGGTCAAAAACGATATCCAAAAAAGTCATGATTTTGACATGATTTAATTCATGTCTATATTTCTCATTTAATATTGTTTTTAACAAGATATATTGAAAATTGAAAACTTGGTCATACTGAGTTGTCCTCCCTTCCGCAAACCTATTCATATAATAACAAAATCAACAAGTTTTCGAATTTTTTGGGATGTTCCTCGAAATTTATTCATAACAAGTTGTTTACTTTTTAAGCTCGTTTGGATGTTATAAGTTACAACTAGTCAAACAGGTAATGGAAAGGAGTCAAATGAAGTCAGTTTAGCAGAAACGGATTTACATCCTTAACATTATAGGTCAACGATCCCAGAAAGTATTAGGGTGACCATCTAATTAACGGAAATTTTTGTGAAAAAATACAGGACCTGAAAGATAATTCCAATATCTATACAAGACAGGGGCGTATCCAGGAATTTTTTGGAGGGGGGGTTTGAAATCTCAAAGGTGGAAAATTGAATTTTCAGGACCTTTTTTTGGTTGTAAGAGTTACCTTTTCCAAGGGGGGGAGGGGGGTTGTTCGCACATTTTTGGTGAAAAACCCTAGCAAAATGAAGAATTTTTTTCAGAGGGGGGGGGGGGGGGTTTGACCCCGAAAAAAATACGCCCCTGATACAAGACTGTCCATTGAATTACCACGCAGATGGTCACCCTACCCAATATTCACAAAACAAAATTTAATCTCATAGTGCACCATTAAGAATCTCCCAAGAATCTTCAAATAAACAACAGAACAAGTTACGCATTAAAAATTCAAATCGACATAAAAACAAGAAAAAAGACAAACAATAAACACCAAAATGCCACTTAAGAAAATAAGCAACAGAATAGAACAGAACGAGCCACTTGAAAGTTTATGAAAATAATAAAAATTGAAAAAGTGGCACTCAAGTGGACTTGTGTCATGCATGACAATGTGTAAAATAACATATAAATAAACTAAGAATGGGATTGAGGAAGAGATGACTTTGTGATGTTTAAATTAAACAAGTGTTGATGTCTTTCAGGGGAAATATTGGGAGATGGAACAGATGAAGATAAAAAAGGAGCTATGGGAAAAGTTGAATGACTTTTAGGGCAGTGAATTGAGCTGACGGACTGTCTTTGACCAAAATTCATAGTCCTAAATTCATCTCACAAGGAAAACTTGCCATCATGACTTTCAAAACACTCAAGTGGAATCAGATGGTAAACAGTTTTTTTCTTGTCAATTTCTCAATTTTCTATGTTTCTGGCTTATTTTCGGCTTATTGATGATGTAAACATTTCCAAATTAAAATGAAATTCTGAAGGGGAACAAAAGATAATGTGAATTGTTTTTTTCAGGGAGGACAAAGAAGATGAAAATTGAAAGGGAAAGTGAAGTTTTGGCACTTTTTGAGGGGCTGGTTTGCAGTTAGTTTTGAAAGTTGTGTAAAAAATTGAATTTTTCCTTTTTTAAATTGATTTTTTATAAAAAATATTTTACAATTTTGCTTAATTGGTGGACGTTATAAGCAAAAACCCTCCAAATAAGAAATCCTATGACGCAAAATTCAGGAAAATTCTCCAAAAATCCCAAACAAAAACAAGAAACTTTCTCTACTTTAGAAACAATAACAAGAACAGAAGCAAATAATGGAATCAAATGGGAAGTGATACATAAAAATTGATTAAAGATGAGACGTAGAAAATGTCAATGATGAAAATTGGATTTTTGTCCTAAAAATAAATTGTGTGAGACTATTGATGAATTATTTATGAATTGTTTGTTGATTGCTTTTATGTTCCTAGAGATTATTGTGTGCGTAGGAGATGTTTTGCGTAGTTCTATCTTGGGGAGAGTCGAATCGCGTACATAATTCGTGAATGAAGCAGAAATCTGAACAGAATGAAAATTTTGAGGTTAGAATCCAAATTTTAAGTTTAGAATCCAAATTTTGAGGTTAGAATCCAAATTTTGAGGTTAGAATCCAAATTTTGAGGTTAAAATCCAAACTTTGAGGTTAGAATTCAAATTTTGAGGTTAGAATCCAAACTTTGAGGATAGAATCCAAATTTTGAGGTTAGAATTCAAATTTTAATGTTAAAATCCAAACTTTGAGGTTAGAATTCAAATTTTAATGTTAAAATCCAAACTTTGAGGTTAGAATCCAAATTTTAAGGTTAGAATCCAAATTTTGAGGTTAGAATTCAAATTTTAAGGTTAGAATCCAAACTTTGAGGTTACAATTCAAATTTTGAGGTTAAAATCCAAATTTTGAGGTTAGAATTCAAATTTTAAGGTTAGAATCCAAATTTTGAGGTTAGAATTCAAATTTTAAGGTTAGAATCCAAACTTTGAGGTTAGAATTTAAATTTTGAGGTTAGAATCAAAACTTTGAGGTTAGAATTCAAATTTTGAGGTTAGAATCCAAATTTTAAGGTTAAAATCCAAACTTTAAGGTTAGAATCCAATTTTTGAGGTTAGAATCCAAACTTTGAGGTTAGAATTCAAATTAAGCAGCAAAATACTAACATCATAATCCCCAATTCTCACCAAAAAATCCTAAGCTAATCACCAAACATAAATTTCACATTTCAAACATCAAGACAAGATTTATGACTTCTCATCTTTAACCCTATCAATCCTCATCACCACAGAATTCACACAAGCACTCATCATCATCCGCTCATAAAAATCTATTTATTTTAAAAATTACTAATTCCATAACAAAAAAGGCTGGCTGAATGGTCAGTTGTCTAACGAGGAAGAACAAAAGACGTAAATTATTATAAAAATAGAAAGAAATGAAGGAATAAGGCAATGGTCAAGAGACGACGAGTGGCTCGCATTGTTAAAAATAAATAAAAATAAACAAAATAGGCAAAAGTCAAACAAAAAGCACAAAAAATTAATTTGTTAGTTAGACAAACAAATAAACTGTTAGAATGAGGTACAAAAATTTATATGGACAAGAATTTTAAGACGCAATATTGAAAATTAATATTTTTTGAATTTTAAAAATTAAAGTTAAAAAATTAAATAAAAATAAAAAAGATTTAAAATTAAAACAAAAATAAGAAAATTAAAAATTTAGTAAAAATTAATTAAAAATGAAACTAAAGCTTGAAAATTAATTTGAAAATTTAGTTATAAATTAAAATTTTAATTTTTTTATTCCTTTTTAATAAATTTATTTAAAAATATTTTTAAACAGTCAAAGTGAATTCTTACTTGAAATTTATGTTATTTCTAGAATCAACAAATAAAAGAATCAAGAAAAAGATAATTAATTTAGAAAAATATTTATTATTTTCATAATTTATTCATTCTCAAGTCCAAAAGACACAAAGAATCTTTCTTTTCTCATTTCCACTTCCTCCAATTGGCCACAGTCTCCAAAAAAACTTTTCAATTCTCATTTTTTACTTTCTTGTTTTCATAACTAAATAAAGCGAATGGAAATTTCAATTAAGAGAAACAAAAAAAGCATTTGAAATGAAAATAAATTAAGCATGTGGAACCGATTGTGTCGTAAATTTTTCAATTGGATGTGACTGTGTGATTGGATTAGAAGAGCTAATGAGACTGTTTAGGAAAGTAAAATAGTTATTTTTGAAAAGTATGAATATTTTTTATAAAAGAATATTTTTAATTTTTTGGAAATTCGATTTTTTAAAAATAAAAAAAAGCAATTTGATATTTTAAAAATTTAAAACTTAATTTGAATATTTTTTAGAAAAATATAATATTATTTTAAATTTTTTAGTGTTTTTTTAAATATTTTTTTATTTTTTTGAATATTTTTTAACTTTTTAACATTTCTTATTCTTAATATTTCATATTAATATTTCATATTTATTTCTATTTTGAATTTATACTATTTAAAAAAACTTTTTAAATTATTCTTAAATTCTCAGAATATTTGAACAAAAAAATCATCCTCATTTTCATTCAATCCACAACTTTCCGGTACCTTACGACACGACAATCATCTCAAGTCACACGAGGGATGTGGACGGAAATTACTCAACATAAAAAGGGAAGATTTAACTGCTCATTCGACTTGCATTTCTCAATTTATCATTTTTCTTCCTTTTATTCTTGAAAAACTTCTTTATTTTCAGTTGCTGCTCGACCACTGACTACCGACTGCCGACTACCTCTATTGTTGATGTTGTTTTTTGATAACAAAACAGAAATAACAAAGAATTTTTTAACGTGATGTGAATTTTAAATGTGCAGCACGTAGAAATGATCTAAGAATTAAGAAATAATCATGTGGATGGAAATAAAGGAAAAAAGACGAGAAGTGAATTGAGATGGAAATGAATAAAGAAGCAGATGAAATATTGAGGATTTCTCTTTGGATTCAAAGGTTATTGTGGACTGGTCTGCTGGTAAGGATTTTAAGGGAATAAAATTAATATTAAACATTTATTTATTGTAGAATTTGAAATTTTCAAAGAATTATTTTTAAATTTTTTAATAATTTTATTTCCTAAATACTTTTATTTTATTTTTAAAAAATAAAAAAATTTAAAAATAATAAATTTGGGAAATAAAAAATTCAAAAAATATAAAATTTAAAAAATAAAAAATTTAGAAAATAAAAAATTTAAAAAATATAAAATTTAAAAAATAAAAAATTTAAAAAACAAGAAATTTAACTTTAAAAAATAAAAAATTTAAAAAATAAAAAATTTAGAAAATGAAAAATTTAAAAAATAAAAAATTTAGAAAATAAAAAATTTAAAAAATAAAAAATTTAAAAAATAAAAAATTTAAAAAATACAAAATTTAAAAAATAAAAAATTTAAAAAATAAAAAATTTAAAAATAATAAATTTAGAAAATAAAAAATTTAAATACTAAAAAATTTAAAAAATAAAAAATTTAAAAAATACAAAATTTAGAAAATAAAAAATTTAGATACTAAAAAAATTAAAAAATAAAAAATTTAAAAATAATAAATTTAGAAAATAAAAAATAAAAAATTTAAAAAATATAAAATTTAAAAAATAAAAAATTTAAAAAATAAAAAATATAAAAACTAAGAATTTAAAATAAATTAACACATAATTAAAATTAGTGCGAATATGAAAGATGAAATTAGAATTTTTTGAAATTATTAAAATAATTTATATATATTTTTAAAAAAATCTGAAAAATAGAAAAAATTGAAAATTGATAAATGAATAGCTGTGCAATCCACACGACTGTCTGTTTTTACCAACAAACAAAAATCTTAAAATTCCCTAGAAATTCAGTAAAAAAGGAACTAAAGATTCTCTGATAAGAAAAAGGATTTTTAAGTCCCAAAATTAAGAAACAAATAAAAATAAATAAATTTGACAATTTTAATGTTTCTTGTCCTTTTTTCTGTCACTTGACTCGTCTGTCTCTCATTTCTACGTGATTTCTTCAGTCTCTTTCTAGTTCTCTTCCTCAAATCCATTCACTTTCACTTATCGCTGCTTTTCGATCTTTACAACTTCTTTAAATTTGTTATGATGAATGTTAAAGTGTCGCCATTAAGAGGAGTTGAAGCTTATCAGCAAAATGAATCTTATTTTTAGTTCTTTTAGGATTTTTTTTATCGAATTTGTATTTTTTTATTTTGAGGTTCTGGAAGATTTAATTGAAAATCTTGAAAATTAGTTTCTATTTCTATTTTTTAAAAACTAGTTAATAGCATCAAGGATAGTGTTTAATTGGAAAGAGGACAAAAATGGTCAAATAATCTTCAATTTAAGTGAAATTTTGTAATAAAATTCAAAAATTCCCATCAAAAGTCTTCAATTTACCACAAAAAATCATTTTATTTCTTCCACTTACCCAAAAAAAACTAACCTCAAATAACAATGACACACAAAAGAAATCCAAATTGTTCACTTTCATCAACTGTCAGTAATGAAATTAAAAAATAAAATAAAATAATCATGAATAATTTCACTATCTGCCATCATCACAGCTCATCTTCCTGGTTTTCTTTTCTTTTTCATCATCCAAATTTTAAATTACCATCTCATGTGAATTAGCACATCAATCATATTCGTATTTGCACACTTGCTGCTCCGTCACATGGCTAATTTGGAAAGTCAACAAGACAATTTCTCTTCGTTTAATTTTGTTGATTTGCCTGCTTTTGTGGATGATTAAAAAGCTTTTAAGTTGTTTGCGTTTGTTAATTATTTTGAGATGACTTTTTTTTGTGGGTTTATGGAAATTTTGTGGTAACTTTTTAGTCAAATAAATGGAAAATATTTCAAAAATTTATTAAATTTAACTTGCTTTAAAAAAGTTTAAAAATATGTTTTTAAAAATCTTAGAAATCATGAATTAAATTTTTATTATTCTTAAAAATTAAAATTATTTTTTAATATTAAAATTATTTTTAAAAATTAAAATTATTTTTAAAAATTAAAACTATTTTTAAAAATTAAAATTATTTTTGAAAATTAACATTATTTTTAAAAATTAAAATTATTTTTAAAAATTAAAATTATTTTTAAAAATTAAAATTATTTTTAAAAATTAAAATTATTTTTAAAAATTAAAATTATTTTTTAAAATTAAAATTATTTTTTAAAATTAAAATTATTTTTTAAAATTAAAATTATTTATAAAAATTAAAATTATTTTTAAAAATTAAAATTATTTTTAAAAATTAAAATTATTTTTAAAAATTAAAATTATTTTTAAAAATTAAAATTATTTTTAAAAATTAAAATTATTTTTAAAAATTAAAATTATTTTTAAAAATTAAAATTATTTTTAAAAATTAAAATTATTTTTAAAAATTAAAATTATTTTTAAAAATTAAAATTATTTTTAAAAATTAAAATTTTTATTTTTAAAAAAATTGCAAAATTTTAATATATACAAATTTCAAAATTTTTGAAGATGAAAATTTAAAAATTTGTAAAGATTGAAATTTTAATTTTTAAAAACATTTTTTTTAATTTTTTTTTAAAAGTTAAAACTAAGTAAATTTGACTTTTGGTACTTAAAATATATATTATTTCAATATTTTATTTAATTTAGAACTAATTTAGATTTATTAATTTTTTAGTTCATTTTTTCTTATTTTTTTAATTTAAGAATTTTTTCTCAATTTAAAATAACAAAAAAAATTAATTTCTTACACGCTTTTAAAATTATTTTTTTAATTTCAATTTTTCAATATTTTCTAACTTGTTTTTTCCCCAAACTAATAAGCATCTGCTTAATTTTATCACATTCTAAAAATCATATTTACAATAAAGTCTTCAAATTTACTTAAAAACCATCAAAATTTATCTCAACAAAAATCTGTAAAACCACAAAAAAACTCTCATAAAACAATCAAAATTCTTTCAAACTCCGCCAAACTTAAAACTTAAAAAAATCTTCAAAAACCATCAAAAAAGACCTCAATTTACCTCACAATCGTGTTTATGATCATCAAACAACCCAAAAAAGAACAAAAATCACAAACACACAAGAAATTGCGTCAATTTTCATTTACTTAAGCATAACCTAACCCAATATTATTGTAGTTCAAAAAAGAAGTAAAATTTACAAATGAATACAATTTTGAAGCAATAAAAGCCATCCATTTGAGGTCTTTTGATGCAGCACTTGTTCACATAACAGCCACAGCTGATGATTATGATGATGATTGCATTTAAATTGAAAGTTTCTCAGGTAAACAAACAGCGGAAAAAAATATCGAGCCACACATTAGAAAAAAAATATTGTACAGGTTGTGATTTTGGATTAGCGCATTTTATTTATAAATAAAGCGCATTTTTATTAATATTTTTGATAATTTAAATTTTTTCAATTTTTAATTTTTTTATTTTTAAATATTTTTTTATTTTTAAAAAACTTTAATTTTTAATTTTAATTTAAATTTTTTAAAAAATTTTAAATTTAATTTTTTTTAAATTTTTTTAATTTTTTTATTATTTTATTTTGTTAAGTTTTGCAATAAATTTAAATTAAATTAGACTAAAATTATTGTCTAAAAATATTTTTGGATTTTTTAAGCTTTTAGATGTTTTTAATCGATGATTAAACAAATTATGAACTTCCGTGCGTCATGGGGTGTCACGGTCACCCAGAATTTTTTAATAGATTTAAGGTAATTTAAGAAAATTTTAAGGTTGTATGTTTTTGCTGTTTTTACCCTATTCATCAGCCGAATCATCTGAGAGCACTTGAAATTTCCTAACATGATCTTCAAATTTTTTGATGCATTTTTCCACCTTTTTTGGCTGTGTTATCCATTCATCCTTAAACTCAATAATTGGATAACTTTTCTTAATTTGATTAAATGCTTTTTGCATCAGCTCTTCATCTTCATTTTTATGACTCAAGTTTAAGATATCTAGCGCATTTTCTGAACAGATTTGTTCAGCTATCTTTTCTCCTGCTAAGTTCTGAAGCTTGTGGATCTTAAGGCGACTAGCAGCTGCGTAGAGAGGCAGAAAGTCAACTTCATCATCTGGGTGAAGTTCGTCGGTGTAGAGAAACTTGTGGATGATTTCAAATGTTTTTGTTGAAATGTCGACTAATTTTAAATTTTCGACATCTGGATTGACTCGGAAAATTGCAGCTAAAGTTGAACTTCTGGCAGCTAGAAGGAACTTGTGGACGAGAAACTTTTCACCGTCGATTATAACTGTAAAGTCTTTGAACTGGTCATCTTGGATGAAATTTTTCAGGTCAATGCATATGCTGTTTTGGTGATTTTGAATTTCAGTTGCAGAATTTGGCAATTTTTTTGATGAAATCTTCAAATTTTGAATTTCTCTGCAAAGCTTTTCTTCAGATTTTCTTAACTTTTGAACTTCTTTTGTCGAAAATTCCTCAGAAGATTTTAGTTCCTCAATCTTTTTCTTCAAATCTGCTTCTGAGTTACAATTTAAATATAATTTTAGGTGATTAATTTCTGATTTTAACTTTTCTTCAGATGTTTTTAAACTTTGAACTTCCATGCTGAGCTTATTATTGAATATTTTTAAATCTTTTCCTTTTTGAATTTCAAGATCTAAAGTTTGTTTTATCATTTCAATTCTATTTTGCAGTAATTCTTGTCCATTTTTTTGATTTCCAGCTTCTGTCTTGAAATTTGCTTCGGACGCTCTCAAAATTTGAACTTCCATGCTAAGTTTTTCTTCTGATTCCTTCAGTTTTTGGATATCCCTGTTTAATTTATCTTCTGATAAATTCGCCCGCATTTTGTGAATCCTCAATTGAGTTTCAGCATTTTCTAGTTTTTGTTTCAAATTTTCATCTCGAGGTTCACCTTTTTGGACAAAACTGAATCTTGGGAAAGTTGAATTTTTCGAAAGTTCCTGTTTAATATTTTCAATTGTTGCTTGAGAAAGTTTCTCAGGATGAGTGTAACACTTATTGATGCAGACGTTCCCGTTGAAATTGGCATGTCTTAATTTTGGTAGCCCATCAACAAAATTTGGCTCAATATATTTCAATTTATTGCAGGAAAGTGAAAAACTTTCCAGATTCTCAAAGCCTTGAAATAAGTCACCAGGCAAGTACTCAAGTTCAGTTTTTCGGAAAATAAATCTCTTGAAATTTTTGTATTCTTCTAAATCAGCTTTGCTAATACTCTTTAAATTTGACTCGTGGATGTCCAAAAATATTAAATTTGGGAATGATTTTTTGAGCCCTTGTGGGATTTTTGATATTATGCAAATACTAAATGCAATAGCAGTGACATTTTGGTTGACCTTTCCAGGTTCGTGACTCCCTTTGAATGTTAAGACTTTGTCATCAGGAATTGTATTGCTTTTGACTTCACACATGTAGTAACTCTCACCGGTGTCGTAGTCGACACTTCTAAATCTGCAGGGCACTTCCATAGTTTATTACACAATTTTCTAATTAGTGGAAGAAAAATTTTTTTATTGTTCTATTGGTGAATAGATCTTAAAAGTAACTAACAAGTTTCGTATAAAAGTGTAGTGCCTTATATAATTCAAAATATTGATGAGTAAACCTTTTTATTTCCTACAAACTGTATCAAAATATCAATCAAGACTGAAAGTGCTTTGATAAATTTATTATTATATGCGTTATCAGTTTCTTTTTACGATAAGATAAGGAGTTAAAAGTTTCTATTTTTTTTAAGACAATCATTGATTGTATTCATAGCGGTGAAATGACATCAGTGGCCTAAATGGTAGAGCGTTGGCCTTACGTGCCAAAGGTCCTGGGTACAATCCCAGGCAATGTCTAATTTTCATAGCTCTTTTTCCATTTCACCATTCTGGTTACGAAGCTCGGTTCGTGTGTTGGGTGCACTTTTGAGGTCTTTGGTACATATTGTGTCTCCATTGCTAGGTATACAAGGATATACTAGTATTTGGATGATTTCTTAGCAGCATCTTACAGGGTACAGGGTACATCAGGTCTTATGACGTGCTCGTGTCCTTGCAATATGCAGAGCTTGCAAATGGTTCGGATCCCACTATAAACTGTAGATCTAAAGGGTGTGGTACAATAGATTTCTATAATCGCAGTGCCTCCAGCTCATAAGGCAGGGCCCTTCACGCATTATTATTATTTATTATTATCATTGATTGTGATGGCACATAAGCTAAAATATGTCAAAAATGATGAAATCGGATTTTGGATTATGCAATTTTTGAGATCGTTGGATCAGGATTGATTCTGAAAGACTTTGGAATCATCAAATACCTTGGTTTACTACTTAAATATAAACATTATGAGTGAAACAATACTTAGTTCGTTGAAACTGGATTTTTTTGACCAATTATGTTGCGAAAACCCAAGAAAAAATGTTATGTAGAAAATCTTGAATAATCTATGCAAGACATACAGACAAAATTAACAAAAATAAACCTGAATCTAAAAAAACTGAAGAAAAACTCAAATTTAAATTACATTAAAAATCATCATCATGATGTTAATAATCCATAAACAGCAGCTTATTCATTAACTGATTGAAATTGTTAGACGTAAATTGGATGATGGGTTACTGTACAGTGGGAAAGAGACGGAAAATGTTTTTTTGGGAAAAATTATTTTTAATACAATCATAAAAAAAAATTGCTGAAGTTTCAATTTTAAATGTCTTAATTTAACTTTCGATTTTTTTTTTGTTGTGTTTTTTGTTTTGGGAACTTTTACTTCTATTGTTCTTAAATTGTTCTGTTTATGGATGGTTGTTGTGAAGTTTGTTGATGGTTTGGTGAAAATATTTAATAGATTTTATTCAAATTTTGAATTTAATTTTGTTTTTGTGAATTTAAATTAAATTTGTGATAAAATTCAAATAAATTTATCTTTTTTGATCAAAATTTTGAGGTTATGTCACCAAATTTTAAGGTTATTTGTTAAATTTTGAGGTTAAGTTCCAAAATTTTAGGTCATGTAATCAAAATTTGAGGTTATGTCACCAAATTTTAAGGTTATGTGACAAAGCCCAATGAAATGTTACTAAAATTGAGGTTATATGCAAAATCCAAAATCAATTCACAACAAATTCTCCATAAAAAGTGACCAATTCACTCTCATTTTCAAATATTATTTCGCAATTCTTCTCATTTCAAAAAAATTCCTTTCATTTCCAAAAACAGACAAAAAAATCAGCATAGAAAATTATTACATTTCAGTTCGATTTCATAACATCCACAAAAGTCAGCTCACTTCTTACTTAATGAGCTCGATTTTCACTAAATCCACTTAATCATAGCTTTCTGTTCAATATGCGTACATGAAAATTACAAGTATCAAGTCAATTTAACATTAAATGAAATTTCTTCATAGCTTCTATAGTTGTGCGCTGGGTCTTGTTGTATGATTTTCAATGTTAAAGACATGAATGGAATATTTTAACCGTGAATGAATTTGTTAAGAGTGCAGAGGAAGAGAAAGAGAAAATGACAAAACTATGGAACATAACCTCAAAAATTAGTACCTTAACCTCAAATTTTGGTCACATATCCTGAAAATGAACCACATAACCTTAAAAATAATCTTAAAAACCTGAAATTTCTGCCAAAAACACCACAAGATCCTCAATATTACATTCATAGTACATGCATACTCACATTTCTATAAATGATGAATTGAATTTTAATTCAAAATCGATCAAATCGATCAGCATTTTTTCTTCTTTCTTATATTTTAAACATTTTTTCTTCTTCTTTCACTTTCACTTGAAGTGGAATTGAAATAAAAATTTTTATAAGCATATGCTGTCAATGAGTTACAATTGGCTTTATTGGTCAATTATGGATGAGATCAATGGGATTTTGATATTTTTGGATGTACTTAAGGGAACTTTTAAGTAGAGTGTGAGAAATTAATTCGATGAATATGGAAATGAGGAATTTTTGGACTTGAATTTGTGCGGAATTGAAAGTATTTGTTGAGTGGATTTAAATTTGGAAGTGAAAATATTGTTTTGGGTTTGGACAGAGCTGTATACAAAGTTTATATTTTCAAATTAATCTTTGAACACAAAATGCTCAACAGAAGCCAAAGAACCAATAAGAATTTAAAATTCTTCTTTACCGTCTGTAAATATTGACATTATAGAGTTAAATTTGAACAAGCAGAAAGAAATGGAAGCTCATTGTTTGATGATGAAATGGTGGACGAACAATGAACTTTACTCACCAGCCGCTTGATTGTGTCAATATGCTGTATGTTTTGAGGTTGCAGCACTTACTTACTGTTACTAGACGTTCTGAATAATATTGCTTGTAGCTTTGCATGCAGTTTGGTATTTTATGCTGTTTGGATTGGTTGCTACAGAGTACAATTCAATCAAGGGCCGGTTGCTCGGTATCAGGGGCGTATCCAGAAAATTTAGGTGAGGTTTTGGGGGTTTTCTCTTAAAAAACCTAGCAAATTGAAAAATATTTCGCAAAGAGGAAGGTTTTGACCCCCAAAACCCCTCCCTGAATTATTCCTGCTCGGTATACTCTAGGGTATACACTACCCTAGTGGTATGACCTAGGTTACCTCTAAGTGTATACTGAGCAACCGGCACGAGAGTAGTGCTTGCAGTATGTCCTTCAATACAATATTATTGAAACATTTTCGAAAACTCTTGTTGACCAACAAGTGAACTAAAAAAACCTTCACAAAAAACATCTTCAAAAATTGTGAAACAACTTCGAGAACCTCTTAAACATTTTTTTTGTTTGCTCTGTCAATCACAAAATACAAAAAAAAATATTTATGAAGAAGACCCAAATAGCCAATGACTTAAGAGTCAGTGGAAAGATCAACAAACAAGCATATTGATGCATATCGAAACTTCATATTTCTGTATGTAAAAAGAAATGAAAATAAAAACGTTCTTGAAATTTGATTCAATGCTAATAAAACATCTTCAAGTCAATCTTGTGTAAGCATTAAGATATGAAAGATAAATATTGAGATGATAAATGTGACGACAGGGATTATGGATTGGGATTTTGTAGCTTAGTGATAAGGTCAAGAGTGTATTTTAGGCTAAATAGTCTGAAATATAATAAAAAAATTGAAAATGTTTAGAATTTTTAAAATTTTGAATTTAAATCTAGGCTCGGTTTCTGGAGAATGCACATGGACATACCCTATAACACTAGGTTGCTTACAATTGCAAATTAAAGTCTTTCATTACGAAGTTCACCCTCAATTGTCTAAATTAAGTTCAAATTTTTCAATAGAAATTATCAATTTTCAATAAAAATCACTTTCATACTGAAAAAACTAGCACCATAAAAGGATTAATCTTCACATCTCGGTCTCTTCTCATAAATGTTTAATGTAAACACACTCAAATCTAAGAAATGAGACTGAATGTCAATTTGCAGATTGTGAATAAATAAACAAATGTATGAGAAATGTGACAAGAAAAGGGTCAAGTTGACTTCTTCGTGTTCTTAATTTTGTTTCTGATATTTTTGCTATGTAAACATTGAGATGTGAAAGGGATCGAATGGAAGAAAAAGTCAGCATGTGAGAAATTATATTGAGTGACTAAGAAAATATTTTTAAAGAAATTCAACCCTTTTCGTGTGAATTTTTTTTCTTTGAGAAGGTTAATGTTGCTGAATGTTGCTTATAATGATGGATTATTGGTACTCGATGGTCATTCACTTCGCTCGAAATACTAAAAACTATTCTGGTATGGGACCGGTGTAGTACCTT
The DNA here is from genome assembly GCA_963573255.1 of Chironomus tentans. Classification (NCBI taxonomy): domain Eukaryota; kingdom Metazoa; phylum Arthropoda; class Insecta; order Diptera; family Chironomidae; genus Chironomus; species Chironomus tentans. The sequence continues at coordinate 2,843,210 of OY754305.1, forward strand.
CCTTTAGATTAGTAATATTTTTTATGAGATGACCTACTTATATTTTATCACAACAACATATAACATTTGTGCCAGTGACTAAAAGTCGCATAGATGTATAAAATTAAAGGATTTTTTTATGTTTATTAATAAAATTTCACAAAATTGTTGATTTCTTGAAGCACAAAATTTTATGTTTTATTCTCTCCTTGAACAACTGGGGATGGTTTTGTAAGGCTACCCAGAGTATCCTACTCAGGTAAATTGGGTATACCCTAGAACACCCAACCTACCAAACTCCCACCCCTTGCCTAGGGTACTCTAGTAGGAAAAACAGTTAATCTAGGGTTGAGGACTTAGAGTAGCCCTAGCAACTGACCTCTAAAAACTATTTATCATTCTCATTCTAAACCTGTATTGAATGTCACTAAAAATCCCTTACAATTCCATCTCTTAAGATCAAATACCTAAAAAAATACATTTTAAAAATCCCAAATAGAAAAAGTTCAATAAAAGAATAAAAAAAGCAAACAACTCAATTTTCTTTGTTCTTAAGTGCGTTGTTATTGATAAATGGACATGCATTGTGCTTGTTGTAGATAAGAGAGAATGGAGAATAAGTAAGATGGAATCTTATAGTTTAAAATGGGTAATGCAAGTTTTGAGTAATGTTAAGCGTAAAATTGGATATGATTGATTATTTTTTGGAATTTACTTCCGTTTGGATGAAAATGTTGAAGATAATTTTGGAATTTTTGGGGAATGATTTGAATTTTGCAGTTTTTTTTGGTCGAGTATCAAATTTAAAAACCTTTTGGGTTTCAAGAATTTAAGGACGTTCAAAATATGTCACTTGCAAATGATTTTGATCAAAATATTGAAAATTCTGGTCCATTTTTTTAGGTTATTGTAAACGCAAGAACACAAATTCTCAAAATTTATAATCAAATCACCCCGTATCCAACAATTTACCCAAAATTACACAAGTCAACCTCCATAACAAATCCATTGTCTATTTCCAATCCTACATCCTAGAATATGTGTCAATTCCATCAAATTTTGCAACAAAAAAGACATAATCATCTTTTTTGTAATCCCCAAAGTCACACACATGAGAAAGTAAAATAAATCGATTATGAGTCTTAAAAGAATCAATTTGATGGACAGACATGGAAGGAGACACATGAAAAAAAAATTATTTTGTATCTTAAAAAGGATCTGAGAAGAAATAGACATAAAAGACGATCATGGGTGCATGAACTCAAAGTACCATAAAAAATGTGATAAAAGAAATTTTTGAAAGGATTTTTTTTTCGAATGGTTTTCTTCCTTTTTGGGGAAGGTGTTGTGGATTTTTGAGGAATATGTAGACATAATGATCAGTTTGGTAAATGTAAGTCATCGCTTTAAAATATTAACTCACTTTAAAGTTGCCACTAAAAATTATTCAAATTTAAGTCATAGTTTTAAAGCATTGACTCAAATTCAAGTCGTTGCTTTTAAAACATGATTTAATTTTAAGTCGTCGCTTTAAAGCATTGACTCAAATTTAAGTCGTTGCTTCAAAACTTTGATTAACTTTTAAGTCATCATTTTAAAACATTGATTCAGTTTTAAGTCGTTGCTTTAAAGTTTTTACTCATATTTAAGTCGTCGATGGACCTATTCAATGTTGATAATTTGACAAGTTAAAGTTAAAAATGCGCCTAATCCCCAACAAACCCAAAAATCCCCTTACTTATTTTCTCAAGCATGCCTTAGCTTCCTTTTTCAGTGTCTCAAATTCCTTCTCTATGATTTTCATTCAATGATATTTTACAATATTTTCATCTACCTGCACAAATTGATGCTCATAATGCATTCTCTTTATGATTCTATTTTGTGTGACGTGAAAAGGGATTTTTTTTAAAATTTTTGAAAAATGTGTAAATGCATTTTTACGTGCTTCACATTTTTTTGTACCAATTTTTATGTTATTCAATAAAAATAAAATACAAAATTTTAGTATGAATGAATGGAATTGTAATGTGCATGGAGGATATAATGGAATAAGAATGAGAGGATGCACTTAATTCCATTCACAAGACTATGAAAATTGAAATTTATTCAAGTGAAGTAAATTTTGTTGTCTGCCGTGAACGATTCAGTAGGAATATTGATAATACGGGTTATATGGGTGCATGGTATGGTGATTAGAATTACTTTAGGAATTTATAATTCTTTTAATTTAATTTTCATTTTTATTGTTGTGGTTGGGAATGGAAATGAGTTACTTAAACCATGGGAAAAATTACAGAATATCTTGGAGATCATTAGACACAAATTTAGCTTGATTAGTGCATTGGCTTAAGATCAATTCAGAAAAATAATAATTTCACTTTTTGAAGGAATAAGTTCAGTTTAAGAAGGGATAAGGTCAGTTTAAGGAGGAATAAGGTCAGTTTAAGAAGGAATAAGGTCAGTTTAAGGAGGGATACGATCAGTTCAGAAAAAATAATAATTTCACTTTTTGAAGGAATAAGTTCAGTTTAAGAAGGGATAAGGTCAGTTTAAGGAGGAATAAGGTCAGTTTAAGAAGGAATAAGGTCAGTTTAAGGAGGAATAGGGTCAATTAAAGAAGGGATATGATCAGTTCAGAAAAAAAATAATTTCTTTTTTTGAAGGAATAAGTTCAGTTTAAGAAGGGATAAGATCAGTTTAAGGGCGAATAAAATCTATTCAGTTAGGGATATGGTCAGTTTAGAAATCAATAAAGTTCATTTACGAAGGGATAAGACCAGTTTAAGTATGACAAGATTAGTTCAGGAAGGAATAGGGTCAGTTAAAGAATGAATAATGACAGTTTAAGAAGGGACATGGTCAGTTTAAGAAAGGACAAGGTCAGTTAAAGAAGGAACAAGTTCAGTTAAGGAAGGAACAAGTTCAGTTAAGGAAGGAATAAGTTCAGTTTAAGTAAGAATAATATCAGTTTAAGAAGGTCAGTTAAAATAAGAATAAGGTCAGTTTAAGAAGGGATAAGGTCAGTTAAAGAAGGGATACGATCAGTTCAAATAAATAACTAATTAAATAAACACCAAATCATAATCTCATCCGAAGGGCACCAAAAATATCTTTCAACTAATTTTCCGTGCATGAATAAATTTCGCTCATGCGGAAGAAATTAATCCATTGATACCGAAAATATATATTTTACGATCTTGACATTATTCAGCTTCTGTTTCGACTTCTTACCATTCACTGAGCTCAATTGATCTCACTTTTCATGCTGCAAATAAAATATTTCACCGCAAAAATTTTCATAAAATATTTTTTTAGCTACGCACAGCTTGAAACGAGCAAGAAATTAATAATTTTTTCGGATAAATTATTTTACACAGTTTGCGGTGCAGAAATTCTGCAATAAATCGTATTAATTCACCTTGGTATTAGATAGTTTATTATTTGGTAATAAAAAGTGTTCACTAATGAAGTAACAATGACTGCAAAATATTGAAAATGCGGTCGATAATGAGCCCGTTTGAGGTGTTAATGAATATATTGTCGATCAATGAAGTGCAAGCGTCAAAGAGGTCAATGAGTTTTGGCAGATAATTAATGTTGAAATTGAATATTTGACTTCCTATGAATACTTCAATTATTTTTTAGTATTTTTTTAAATTTCAAACGGCTCTTTGAAATTCAAAATATAACGGTTTTTAGAAATTCATATTTTAACGGGTTTTAGAAATTCAAATTTTTAACGACTTTTTAAAATTCAAATTTTTAACGACTTTTTAAAATTCAAATTTTCAACGGCTTTTTAAAATTCAAATTTTTAATGGCTTTTTAAAATTCAAATTTTTAACGACTTTTTAAAATTCAATTTTCTAAAGCTCACTTAAAATGTTCATTGTTGAGTCTGAGAAAACTAATTGAGATGCTTCATTACAAATCAATCAAAATAAATTTTAATGAATTCATCAAAATCTTGTTGACTCTCAAGACTCAAAAAAAGTTACTCAAATTGTAATTTTTTTGCCTCTTCCTCATTTCAATTCAGTTAATTCAAATTCAATTAAAAAGTTTCATATTTCAATTGATGGACTTTGAGTTTCAATTCTTGAATGATTTTTTTGATGGAATTCAAAAAGTTTTGCAATTGAGAATGAAAAATTAATAATTTTTTCAAACTTCATTCATTGAATTCAAATAAAATATTTTTGTGAATCGAATTGATTGTATTTTTTTATGTGAAACTTAAACTTTGTTGTGAAATATTATTTTTGATTCAATATTTCAATTTGGAAATGTTTCATTAGACCCTGGGTTACCCTGGGGGTATATCCTAGGCTATACCCCCAGGGTAACCCTTTCTGCAAAAGTTGAAATTTGTCATGTAATTGAAATTTTTACTTCATTTAAATCGCACTAGCAAGATGTTGTAAGCACGCTCAGCCTTGAGAAAGTCTATAAAAAAAGTCTAAATAATGCTCAGCCTTAAGATTGTTATGTATGAAAATCGATCAGCTTTAAAAATGTACAGCTTCAATAATGTTCAGCTTCAAAACGCTCAGCTTCTAGAATGTTCAGCTGCAAGTACGCTCAGCTTCAAAAACGCTCAGCTTCAATAACACTTAGCTTCAAGAACGCCCAGCTTCAATAACACTCAGCTTCAAGAACGCCCAGCTTCAATAACACTCAGCTTCAAGAACGCTCAGCTTCAAGAACGCCCAGCTTCAAGAATGCTCAGCTTCAAAAACGCCCAGCTTCAAGAACATTCGACATGGACAAAGTTAAGCTTCATCGTTTGCCAGAATTTGCAGAATGGCTTATCAAGTCTTTCTTATCAATTATGTTTCCTGTATTTTCAACCTTTTTGTTTTTAAACTTATTGAAGTTATGCAGATAATAATCAGTTTCGTACTTCCGATACAGTCGTAGACGTTTTTGAATTTTTGTTGTATTTTTTAACATCAAAAGCGTTACCTAAAATAAAGACTGTGGTACTATAATTCATACAAGGCTAATTTCTAGATAGACTAATCGCTTCAAATTCCACAAAAAAAGTCTCACCTTATTCCCCATTTTTTCGTCATCATGTCACTGCTTCATCCATAAATGCAGTCATCTAGTTGCCTAAATAAATGACTAGTCACATTAGAATATAAACAAAAATTATTCTTATGGCACAAGCAACAGCAGCAGCAGTTAATGATATGTGAAAGACAATCAAACTCCCTTCACTCCTGGTTAAAATACACATAAAGCAAAGAATAATCTGAGATTTTGATGTAAAGTCACGTACGTGTAATAAATTCCTCTCTTGCATCGGCCGGGCACTTTTTCCTGTCCTGTACGTCTGTGTATGTTCCCATTTAATTCTTTTGTGAGCTGGTTATTTGAGGTTAGAGTAGGGATGAGCTTGCAGATTGGGTTTTTGGACAAATACTGGTTAATATCGCTTATTTGGAATATAGCTCAGCTGGAAGAACGCTCAGCTGGTAAGACGCTCAGCTAGAAGAAACGTTTAGCTGGAAGAAACGCTCAGCTGGTAAGACTCTCAGCTTGAAGGAACGCTCAGATGGAAGAACCCTCAGCTGGTAAGACGCTCAGCTGGTAAGACGCTCAGCTGGAAGAACGCTCAGCAGGAGCAAAATAACGCTCAGCTGTAAGGACACTCAGCTTGAAGGAATGCTCAGCTGTAGATGAAATAAGTAAAACATCTGAAATGCGCCTCATTCATCCTCCCAACATAACAATCCCAACTCATTCCAATTCAATGTTTAAAAAAACAATTTTTAAAATGCTTAATGCGTTATCAGTCGGAAAGCAGCACACAGAAAGAGAGTCGAAAAGAAGTTAAAAATGTTTTGTTGACTTTTGTGTTCGTTATGTCTCGAAAATTGGTTAAAAGTAGCTGACATCACGTACGAAATATGTTCATTGTTCTGCTTATTGTGTCTTTCCTTTCTGTGTGCATTTTTGTGTGTACTTTTTTTCTTGAAGGAAGTTGGGGATTGGAGTTTTGTGTGCAGGAAATGTAGTATTTCTCCCCTATTTTAATTGTTTTGATATTATGATTGGGGGTTTGTTTTTGAAGTTTCTGTTAGGGGAGATTTTGGAGCAATTCTTAGTGATTTATGGAACTTAAGAGATCTTATCAACACTAGGAATTCGTGTCTTATTAAATGTTTAAAAAACGATACATTAATCTGTTTGATTTTTTCAAACTAAGCTTTAATTCAGATGGACACCATTCAATCTAAGCTTTTGTCAAGCTGAACGTCATTGAATCTGAGCTTTTATCAAGCTGAGCTTCACTCAAGCTAAACAATTTTCAAGCTGAACGTGAGTCAAGTTGAAAGTCAGTAATGCTGAACGTTAGTCAAGCTGAGCGTTAGTCGAGCTGAGCGTTATTCAAGCTAAATATCCATCAATCTGAGCGTCTGTTTACCTAAACGTTAGTCAAGCTGAGCTTTAGTCAGGGTGAACGTTACTTAAGCTGAGCGTTATTCAAGATAAATATCCGTCAAGCTGAGCGTCTGTCTACCTAAAAGCGAGCGTTGTACTAGCATAGATTCTCTCGAACATATCAGTAAAGCTGAGCGACAAATCAGTTAGGTTGAATTTTCATCCAAGTTAACCATCAAACTATAATTCATAAATCACCTAAAAATGCCTCAATCAATATCTAATTCAGACTTCTCAGACATTTAAATTAACGAAAATTAATATTCAGTATCAATAACCGTAAATAAATTCCGACCTTGCCGTAAAAACGTTTTCGTTATTGCGTCATTTTAGTCAATCTTCGTTTTTAATTGTTTTCATTTCAGCTCAACAAACAAGCAAATTTTAACACTTTTAATTTTATTTGACATGGAAATATTTTTGCTAATTAAAAGCCTTCTTCATATTTATTGGAATTTTATTTACTAAAAATATTTTTGTGATCTCCAAAAAGTCGTCAAGCTTGACATTTCTCGTCTTTTTTCTGTGGCATGAGAAAAAATTATCATAACAATATTAATAATAATTTAATTCCTATTCACTCGGAACTCCTCTTACTAATTCTATTTTATTTATGGTCGTCAGTTTTTTTGTGTGCTTGATGCTGCCTCGATGTCAATTTTTTATTCAAATCTGCATAAATCTCTTTCTTGACGTGATCATCCTTTTTGATTTGTTTATGTGAGGCTGAACGTTTGGCTGGAAAAGAAGAAGATTTAGTCTCAGTTGAGAGAGAATTGAGAATTCAATTGTGAAGAAATTAGACAAGTAAGGAAATTTTTGGGATTAGGAGTAAAGAGCGCTTTTTGAAAGTTGATCGTTTCTATTCTAAAGCTGAGCTTCAATTCCAAAGCTGAGCATTTTTGCTCCAAAATTAATTGTTTTTCCCAAAGCTGAGCGTTTTTGTATCAAGGCTGAGCGTTCTTTTTCCAAACTGAGCGTTTTTATTCTAAAGCTGAGCATTTTTGTTTCAAAGCTGAGCATTTTTGTTTCAAAGCTGAGCGTTTTTATTTTAAAGCTGAGCGCTTTTCTGAAGCTGAGCATCATTTAATCTCAATTTCAGCCAATGAGTCAAAGTTTACTCCAAAATTAACTCCTAAGATTCAAAAGTTACCCAAAAATAGACTTCAATTGAGGAATAAAATCAATAACGGAGAAAAGACGTAAATAAACTCGATAATCATGAGTAAGGTGTCACCCGAACCATTCCCATTTAATCAAAAGCCCATTTAAATGAATTTTAAATCATTTTCATAGTTGAAGAAGACGAACAAATGATGAGATTATAGCTTGAAATATTGAATTTTGAAGATACAAAAAAATTGTGTGTCTCATCGTATAATTTTTATCTTCAACGTGTGTCGAGGCCACCCAAAGATGGTCAATGCGATGGACAGATTTCTTCTTATTATTATTCAAAAAAAATCTTTTATTTATTTTTACATATTTTTTTTCTGTAAAAGAGGAAAGAAAAAAAGCAAAAAAAAAATGTTTCGATGATCGTCTTCGATTTATTTTTATGTCAATGGAAATAAGAGGACAAAAGAAGAAGAAATCGTGGACGAGGAAAGACAGAAATGCTCAAATTTTTTTGGAGACATTGAAATATTTTCTCTTAATTGTTTTTGAGGCTTGGATGAGTTGATTGTGTGTTTGACTGACTGTCCATATTAGGCTTATTTTTAAATTAATCGATGTCCATCTTTAATCCTGAATAAGGTTTAACTAGGGCTGGAACTATATTTAACTGTGCATCATTTTCTTGTGAATAAAAAGTGGCTAAGCGTCACTTTAATTGAGCGTAACCTCAGCTGAGCGTCACTGAAGCTGAGCGTCACTGAAGCTGAGCGTCACTGAAGCTGAACGTTACTGAAGCTGAGCGTCACTGAAGCTGAGCGTAACTGAAGCTGAGCGTAACTGAAGCTGAGCGTCACTGAAGCTGAGCGTCACTGAAGCTGAGCGTCAATTCGGCTGAGCGTCATTAAAGTTGAACGTCACTAAAGCTGAGCTTCACTAAAATAGCTATTTTTTATGTCAAATGCGCTCCATAATTACATTTCAATCAGATTTCTAAAATACTAGATCGAATATAAAAAATTATTATCTTGTTAATTTTATTTTCAAACTTTTCTTCTTCCAGGACATTAAACTAAATAAACGAGGTGAAATTTGAGTCAAAAAATTACCAAAAAAATGTGTGAATAAAATTTAGAAACAACAAATTTTATTTCAGATCACAACAAAATTAAAATAAATTTTTATATTCAGAAACAAGACAAAAAAATTATTTTTATTGCAAAAGAGATTTTCATCTTCATGGGCGATCGAAAATTGACATTTTTTATGATACCTGTTTTGTATAATTTTGATAATGAATAAATATGAAGATGCGTTAAAACAGAAGCAGCATTGTGGCTGTTTTATGACATTTTGCTTTCGGATTAAATTGAATTTTGGGAGGTGTCGTATGGCTTTTATTGATAATTAAAATTATTTAGATATTAAATTTTGTGAGAATTTTTTAATAGTGTAAAATTTGAATTGTAAATAAATTCATAAAAATTCAATGAAAATTCAAGAAAGTTTCAATTTCAGAATGATTAAGAAATTTAAAATTTCAAAATACGTTAAAAATTCAAAATTTCAAAATACGTTAAAATTTCAAAATTCGTTAAAAATTCAAAATGTTAAAATACGTTAAAATTTCAAAATATATTCAAAATTAAAAGTTTTCAAAATTCTTTAAAAATTCAAAATTTTAAAACACGTTAAAAATTCAAAATTTAAAAATTCGTTTAAAATTCAAAATTTCAAAATACGTTAAAATTTCAAAATATGTTCAAAATTAAAAGTATTCAAAATTCGTTAAAAATTCAAAATTTTCAAAATTCATTACAAATTCAAAATTCGTTAAAAATCAAATTTTTAAAATACAATCTTTAATTTTGATTTTTAAACTAATTATACAAATAACAATTTTCACAAAAATCATTTTCCGGATAGCCATATCTCAATTAAAAGAAAAAATCTTCACAAATTACAGCATAATTCATCAACCTACTTCTCAAGTCTCTCTCTCTTAATTTTCCATACGTAACCACATCTTCCGCATTTTTACTTTTCATTCTTCACTTTTTGTTTCGCTTCATCATCATCAGCAATTCCATTGCGCAAAAAACGACTCGTAAGAATATCCATAACAAGATTCAAAGAAAACAATGCAAAATTGTTGAATGTTTTCACTTCCAGTAATGTTCACATCTGCATTCACCGGCTTTTCTACTTCCAGTGATGCTCAATGCTTGATGTTTTTACAAAATGTTTTAAAATTCTACAAAATGCTTCAACGTTTCCATGTACATTAAAATTCGTTGCGATAGCAATGATCGTTGTTAAATCGAGACTAACAAACATGAGGAAGGTGGAACTGAAGCGTGAATTGAACAAAAAAAATGAAAATGATGATGAACAAGGTAATAAAATGGAAAATAAGAAGAATAAGAAGAAGAAAAAAAAGTGTTTAATAGAATAAATGAGGAAGTTAAATATCTGAATTGGGCATGATTTGAAGATTATGAGATGAAGAATAGACTTGTTCTTGGAAATTGGGTATTGTGAGGGGTGTTTGGGATTGAATTTTGAATATTTTGAGCTTATTAAATGGCTTTTGAGTTTTTGGAATATTAATTGGGTTGAGCTTGATGAAATTCAATGGAAAAGTAATTTTTAAAAAATTCGTGCGTCATTTTTTGTGAAAACAGTAATGTTTTCCCCAAATCTGACGCACGGCTAATTTTCTCACCCATTTTGACAATTTTGGTTAGCAAACTAAACACAAAAGTGCAAAATGGAATATTTTTTGGTAAAACACGGTAAAATAGGCTCTGTGTCTTAACACTTGGGTGCTCAGGGCTTTTTTCCCAGGCACCATTACACATAAGCAAAAAATCCAATACAAAGGGTCGTAAGTATTTCTTCAAAGGGTTGTCAAATTTAATATGATTGTAAAATGAAGCGTAATAAGAGTCGAATTGTGAAAAATGAGCCTCATTTGTTTATAACTGGGTAAAGAGGAACTTCTCTTGACTAAATTTGTTAGCAATTAGCACGTTCCTAACCTAAAAAGCTACTCACTGATGTCCAGCTAAACAAACACTGCAAAACTAATAGAAAATATCCCAAAATTAGCACAAAATTATTTGCACATCAAATTAATGTCACTTCTAGCTCTCACATCATCAGTTAATCATCAAGCACCTCGCTAACTAATTTCTCGTCACCATAATCTCATTTTTCATCACAACCGTGTGTCATCGTCGCGAAATGACAGTAGCACTGACAATTGAGGATGGAATCAACAGTGAGTAAACAGCGGCAAAATTCCAAAAGAAATGTTAACAAGTTGAAATGGCAAATGAATTCATTAATTAGTACAGAAATTGCGGATTTTTAGAGAAGAAAAATATGAAAATAATGTAAATGTTAATAGAGTCGGGTAGAAAAGTTAATTGACCGTAACACAAATACATCTGTAATGTCTGCTGGGTTTTGATGAACTTTTGGATCATTTATAGCTGGTTTGTTAGTTTGCTTGCAAGTTAATGGGCCGATGAGCTGACGGACTGAAGAACTGATGAATGACTGGCTTGCAGACTGACTGTTTGAGCAACAAGAAGCCAAAAACAAACTTGACATCCTGGCACCCATCAAAAATCATCTCCAAAACCAGAAGCACAACCAAAAAAATCATGAATTTTAATTGCACAGCGTCCTATCATCACAACCCATTTACAGCAAAATTTATTGCCAATCTTCTTCATTGTTTGTTATCGAACATTCAAAATTACGTCGTTTAATATTTTTTGTTGTCTTCTTTTTCGATCAGTCTTTTGATGATGAGGTTCACATGATGCAACACCACTACTATTGTAACGGACTTTTTTTCTGGTGTGTTGTGGCACACTTGCTGTTTTGAGTCTTTTATTTTGTTATTGCTGAGTTTGCTTTGTGGTTGGTTTTCGTTGTTTTTGTTGATTGCATTGTATTGAGGTTTGTGAGATATTTTTGGATGGGAATGTGAGGGAAGCATTGGGAGGTATTGCATGTGCAATATGAATTTTTGAATCAAAAATGTTATTTTTTGAATTTTTATAAATATGAATTTTTATTTTATTTTTAATTATTTTTAATTTTTTCAAATTTTAATTTTTAAATTTTTATGTTTTTTATTTAATTTTTTACTATTTTTAATTTTTTAAATTTTTATTTTTTTTATTTAATTTTTTATTATTTTGAATTTTCTAAATTTTTATGTTTTTTAATTAATTTTTTACTATTTTAAATTATTTAAATTTTTATCTTTTTTATTTAATTTTTTTACAAATTAGAATTTTTTAAATTTTTATGTTTTGTATTTAATTTTTTACTATTTTAAATTATTTAAATTTTTATCTTTTTTATTTAATTTTTTTACAAATTTGAATTTTTTAAATTTTTATGTTTTTTATTTAATTTTTTACTATTTTAAATTATTTAAATTTTTATATTTTTTATTTAATTTTTTAAATTTTTATGTTTTTTATTTAATTTTTTATTATTTTGAATTTTTTAAATTTTTGGTTTTTAGAGTTTGTGGACTTTTCTGTAACGGACCCCAAAAATGTAACAAATTTTGCATGAAAATTGAAATAAGACTTGATTTGGACACTGAGAGTAGCTCAAGTTAAGATTTTTGACAGTTCGCTCCACAATTATGCAGAACTTCTTCAATTCCATGCCAATCCATTCATTCAGCTCCAATGTTTCACAACAAAATCCCAATTTAAAGTCAAAAAACATTCAAATCAACATCAACTCAATGTTTTCTATTGCTTCTCCCTCAATTCCACTCGCTCCTTTCATGCACAACTCAACTTCAGTCTAACCAAATCCATCGTCACAAGCAGACGTGCGATAAAACTTTATTCATTAAACTCGAAGTACAAAAAGTATTTCTCACACCTTTTCAAACACAGAAACAATACAAAAGTAAAAAAATTCATAGTTTTTGTGTTTTTTATTCTGCCACATCGGTCGTTTGGTGTTTATGGATTTTAATAGTGAAAAATATATTAGAAAAAAAACATAAACAAAGATTAAATGTCAAGTTAAAATTTCTATTGGCAGAGGAGAGGCTGAAGTGAACTTTAGATAATTTTTTAAATTATTATTGAAGGTGTAAAAGGTTGAAATAAATTTAAAAAAATTGTTTTGACATTTTTTAAGTGAAATTAATATAAAATATTGAATATTTTGCAAGAATTTGAATTAAAAAGTGAAAAATTGTTCGAAAAAAATTCAAAATAATTTTAAAAAACCAAAAAATAAAATCATCTCTTAATTAACACAAAAGCACCCAAATAAATGTCAAAAAGAACAAGACCATTAAGCTTCCATGCAATTCCAATAAATCTCAGCGCAGCAAATTAGCAAAACATAAAAAATCGACTTAAAAATCAAAAGAAAAACCGCAAAATCGTTAAAACAAAAAAAATAAAACCAGAAGCAAAAATTGCGCAAGAAAGAACTGAAAGAAGCAGAATCGAAAGCGAATAAAAAAATCGAAACGATTAAAAAAACAGCACAGAAAAGAAAAGAATTGCCGCATATAGGAACTGAGAAAATAGTAATAAGTAAGCGAGCAACGGCACTGAAAGTAATTTAGACAGTCAATCGATATTTCACCTGTTTTACGCTTCATCAAGCCTTAGTTGCTGACTTTGTGGGGACGGAAAATAAATAATTGTGGATTTATACTGTGATTGTGAAATTTTTTTTTGAAAGAAATTTGTTGAAAGTTGAAAGAAAAAAGTTGCAAAAAAATTTAAAAAATTGTCAAAAAAATATAAAAAATTACAAACAAATTTAAAAAAATTTAAAAATAAAAAACATTAAATTAAAAAGTAAAAAATTCTACAAAAAGCAATAAAACTGGAATAAAATTGAAAAAAGTTTGAAAATTAAAAATTAAAAAAATCTGCAAAATTAAACAAAATAAGGAAAAGTGAAAAATATTCAAAAAAGACACAAAAAACCTAAAAATTCAAACAAAAAAGATTAAAATTTAAAAATAATAAATTTCAAATCAACATCAACAGCCAACCTTATCACACATCAACCCCCATTTTACAGAGTTCAAGACACATAATTCAATAACTTCGGATAGTATTTATTGAAGTAGACATAATAAGACTCAGTTTAACACAATCTGTCAAATTGAAGAGGATATTGATAAAAAAGTTTTGATTAATTGAAGAAAAATTTGAATATTTACGGAAGTGTGAAGTTGAAAAATTTGTGAAAAAATTCCACAAAATAAAAAATTTCTTAAAAAAGGAAAAATTTCAACAAAACATCAAAAAATTTCAAAACAACTAAATAAATTGAAAAAGTTTTTGACTGACTGGAAAATTTGATAAAGAATTTTAAGGCAAAAACATTCAAATTGGAATTTAACAGGCTGGAAAATTAGAAAATCAACAAGAATAAAAATTATTTTTGAACATTCTGAAGCTGAAGATTCAACAACTTTTATCAAAATTTGAGAAATTCTGACGAAATTAAATAAATAATTTTAATTCTACAGAAATTTTAAAAAATTATTAAAATTTTCAAATTCAACTAAATTGAAAGAATTCAGTCAAAATTACAAAAGCAAAAATTCAGAAAATTATTTTAAAAAATCAAATATCAAACAAACTTTATCGAAAATTCAGCAAAGTTTGCAAAACCCAGACACAAAGCTTCTGAAAAATCATCAATTCTGCCGTCACATCATCATCAAATCAAAAGTTAAACACCCGGCAAAATTACAAGCCCCAAAATTACTAATTTGAACAGTTCAACTCGAATTTTGACCTCCAAACTAAACCAAAATTGCTTCATTAATTAGTTTGTTGACTTTGAAGCCGCTTTAGTTGTGGAACGATTGCCAAGGCAGCGAGACAAGAAGAATCAACAACAACAAAAAAATTGTGGATTTATAAAGTGAAAAGAAGTTTAATTAAATTAAAATCTAATTGAAAATTGTGAAAGAAGATTCAAAAGATAATCAAAAAAGTGAGCAGAATTGGCAGAGAAAATTGTGAAAATTAAGAGAGAAAAAAGCCGACAAGAAAAACAAACAACAGTTTTGTGTCGAATTTGTGGACTGAAAATTCAATTTTTTTAAAAATAAATAAGATACAAAATTCTTAAACTAAATTGACAAAATAAAAATTGCAAAAAAAATAAAATTTCACCGAAAACAGCAAACTTTTACCCATTATCCGTAACCATGACACCGCATCGCACACAACAAACATAATCAATATTGTTTCCACATTTCATAGTGCGACAAAAATAATTTTCTTTTAAATTCACCTGTGCATATCGAAAAGAAATAAAATAAAATAAATTAGAAAACATAAAAAAATTTGTGAAAGCATGAAAATGTCAAATCTTGTGAAACTTTTGTGTCTGATGCTCTGCATCGTGTGTGCACAATCGGTTATTGTGCGTAATGGAGTTTATGATAATCTTGTGGTTGAGATACAGAAGGATGTTAGCGATGAAGATTGCAGCAAGTTTCTGGCGACACTTGAGGTGAGTTTTTGGCACTTTTTATATTTTTTGGGGTAATTTGGGTACAGTGGGTTAAGTTAGAGACTCGAATGATGTAACTGGATGTATAAAATGTTTATTGGACTTTAGGTACTCTAATTTAGGTCCAAAAGACTAAATTTGGGTCCATAAGCCTCAAGTGTAGTTCAGAAGTCTCAATATGGATCCAAGTGACTCAATTTAGGTACAAACGACTCAATTTGGACCTAAATAGTTCGATTTAGGTCTAGAATATTCAGTTCAGGATAAGAAAGTTAGAATTTGTACAGAAGCAGTCAACTGAATGGTTCAATGAGTAAAATTGACTGAAATTTACGTCAACAACTCAAAAATCAATTAAATCCAACAAAAAATTCTTCAATTTTATTCCCTAAATTAAGCAACAATCATTAAAATAATCCAAACACGAGAAGAAAAAAATCTTCAAAAAGATTCTTGAAATTCGATCCCAAAAGATCCAAGCTGTCTTATTTTTATTGAACCTCTCACTTCGCTTCAATTTTATTGCCTATTTTCAGTCTTCTTCCTCTTCATTCCTCTCAGCGTGTCGCGTTTTAATTTCTTTCTTTTCTTTTAACTTGTTTAGAATTTATTACTCGAGCTCCTCGATATCAATAGAATTAAATAAAAATACTCAAAACATTTAATAAAAACATAAAAAATATTTTTTTTATTTTAAATTGAGAATTTTTTTGAAGGTTCAATAAAATATTTATTTTTTTGTGAAGGGAATTTTCATTATTGAGTTGATAAAATGTTTGAAAGAAATTCTACATCGACCTTAGTTCACATGTAAATCAAGAAATAATCAAAATTATTCATGAAAAAAAAATTGAGTCATAAAAATCTGGAAGGTTGTTTTGGTTCCTCAAAAAAAGCTTTTTTTATAGATTATCAACTTTCTTTTGTTCTAAAGTGAGAATTTTCAACTTTTTATTGACTTTACGACTGTGATTTGAATTGAATTTAGAGATTTTTTGTCGTTTGCAGTCTGTTGCACTGTTTTCTGATTAATTCCAATTTTTTGAGGTATTCCGTTCAAAAGTTAGACATATTTTAAAATTTAAATCAAAATCTGTCAAAAAAATTGCAATAAAAAGTCTCGAATATTAACTTTGTATGTTTAGTCCGCAAATTAAGTAAAAAAGAAGAAAAAATTCTAAACTTTATTCACCAAAATATTAAAAAAATATCCCTGACCCTCCAAAACTTAAATTGACCGACAAAAAATCCCACTAAAATTTCTCACAAAAAGACAATAAAATTCTTTCCTTTTCTTATTCCTGATGTGATAATTACACTTATTTTTGTTTGTGTCCCTAGAACCTCGGACTTATTTATTGACTTTCTCGCTTTTGTTTTGCCCACAAAATTTATGTTACATAATTCAAGTGTTTATGTGAAAAAAATTTGATTTTAATAAAGAAATCATAAAAAAATATTGAGAAATATTTTGTGAGATTCTCGTAAGATGATTTTATTGGTGTTGTTGGGAATTTGAGGTGTTAAGTAATAAGTGATAATTGGAGTAATTGAATGGGAAGATTCTGATGTTGTTGAAGACATTTTATTAAGGAAGAATTGGAATTTATTGAATTTAAAATTTAAATTTTTTAATTAAAAGAATGAAAAATTAAAAACTTTATTTGTTTAAACTAATAATAAAATTTGTTTTGAAATTCAAAAAAACTAAAATGGTAAATATAAAATTTAAGGACTTTAAAAAATCAAAAAATAAATTTGAAATTTTTTTTTAAATAATAATATTTTATTTCTGTATATTAAGTATGTACAAATTCATGTTCTTGAGGTTGGTTTTTAAGGTGGTTTTTAAAAAAATAAATTTGAAAAATTAGTTTAAAAATTATTTCTTAAAACTAAAAATAAATGAGTTTTTAGATTTAAAAAACTAAGAGAATGTAAATAAAATTATATTTTTTTAAAAAGTCAAAATCTAAATTTAAAAAATTAATTAATAACGCTTAACTTAAAACAATATATATTTTTTAAACTTTTTTTGATTTAGGTTAAATTGTTCAATTTGTTTCAAATTTTTAAATTTAAAAAATAAAATCTATTTTAACAATTAAATTTGTTTAAAAAATAAAATCTATTTTAAAAATTAAATTTGTTTAAAAAAATAAAATCTATTTTTAAAATTAAATTTGTTTAAAAAAATAAAATCTATTTTAAAAATTAAATTTGTTTAAAAAAATAAAATCTATTTTAAAAATTAAATTTGTTTAAAAAAATAAAATCTATTTTAAAAATTAAAATTTGTTTAAAAAAATAAAATCTATTTTAAAAATTAAATTTGTTTAAAAAAATATTTAAAAAATTTTAAAATTTTGTTTAAAACAAATATTTTTAAACTTCTTCAATTAATTAATCTATTAATAAATCATCTAAAACTACAAAACAAAACAATTTTTTCCCTATTTCGTTTTCAATTTCAATTTTACTTTTCAATTTCCTCCACAAACACAACTAACAAAAAAAATTCCACATTTCTTCTCAGAAAATTATTTAATTAATTAGAATCACGTTTTTCTATTTTTTCATCTTCACTCAACTTATCATTGTTTATATTTACTCGATGCGCAGCTCTTTGTTACAATCAACAAAATCAAAAAACTTTTCCAGAAGGGAGAAAAAAAATTCTCAAACGCATTATTTTGTGTATTTTTTCATCACTTTTGTTTTTGTTTTTCACATTTCATCGAGATTAATTCTGATATAAATCAAAATAGTGACTGCTTACATGCTATTGAGACTAATTAGAAATAAAGTATGTAGTTGGATGAGGGGGGTTCGAGTGATGACTGGATTTGGATGTAATGAAGTGTTTTTCAGATGCTTTTGAAATTTTGAGATGAAAAATGGGAAAAATTAAAAAAAAAATTTGAGGTTAAAAAATAAAAATTTGTTAATTTTCATTTTAAATTTTATTTTTGTGTTTTTGATAATTTTTTTTACAAAATTCTAAAAATTCATCAAAAAATATTCTCCATATTAACTCAGATCAAGCCCAAAGACACTCAGCATGCCGATTTTATTTCCACACTTAATTTCTCTCAAAAATATTCTCGAATTTCTTCTCAATTCAAATTTTATGTAAATTAACACAAAATAATTAAAAAACACAAAAATTAATTAAGCAATTTTTTCTCCACTTTCGGCTTGTTAACTTGATGAATAATCAGCGTCGATGATGATTGTAAATTGATCTTTGAAGTCACAGATTTTTCTAAGATTTCTGATAACTCAATTAAAATTTTTTTTTTAAATTCTATCTTGTTGTCTATGAAAATTATTATCGTCATATAATCAATGATGGCTTAGCGATGATATCAATAAATATTTTGGAAGTTGGAAGGCTGAAGAGAAAATAATATCTTGATCAGAATTTTATAAATAAAAATTGAAAATGAAGACAAAGAAGAAATGGATGTGAGAATATGGCAAAGACGAATGGGATGTTATTGAGATATGGGAAATGTGACTAGCTTTTGAAAATAGAATTTAATTTTTTAAACTTTGGAAAAAATTCAGTAAATTTTCGGATATTATAATTTTTTTATTGTTAAAAGTCTAGTTTTTTAAAGTTTTAATTTTTAAAATTTAAGATATTTAATATTTAAAATTTTTAAAATTTAAATTTTTTATATTTTTTAATTTTAAGAATTTAAAATATTTAACTTTTTTAGTTTTTAAATTTTTATATTTTTTAATTTTTGATATTTAAAAAAATTTATATTTTTAATTGTTAAAATTTTAAATAAAATATACATTATTTTTTAATTTTTAAAATTTTGAGTTCTTTATTTTTAAAACTCTAGTTTTTTAAAGTTCAAATTCTTGAAATTTAACATATTTAATATTTTTAATTTTTAAAATTTAAGATATTCAACTTTTTTAATTTTTAAAATTTTGACTTCTTTATTTTTAAAACTCTAGTTTTTTAAAGTTCAAATTCTTAAAATTTAACATATTTAATATTTTTAATTTTTAAAATTTAAATTTTTTATATTTTTTTATTTTAAGAATTTAAGATATTTAACTTTTTTATATTTAAAATTTAAATTTTTTATTTTTTAGTTCTTAAAATTTAAAATATATATAATTTTGAAAATCTTGAATTCTTTTATTTTAAGAATTATGAATTTTTTAATTTTAAAATTTAAAATATTCATATTTTGAATTCCTAAAATTTAAAATATATATATTTTTTCAATTTTTAAAATGTTGAATTCTGTAATTTTAAGAATTATGAATTCCTTAATTTTTAAAAATTAAATGTTTTATATTTTTTAATTTTAATTTATTTTTAAAATCTTGAATTCTTTAATTTTAAGAATTGTGAATTTTTTAACTTTTAAAAATTTTAAATTTTTTTAAAATTAATTTTATGTTGTGCCCTTCTATACAAAACTATTCATATCGAGCATCCACAGAATAGAACTCTCTTAATTGTGTCGTCTCGATGTGTCAATGATTTTTCTAAAATCAATAAAATTGTAAAATTTATTTTCCCTCACAACTCATAACGATTAATAAAGCAACAACAAGAACAACGAAGTAAAAAGAGTCCCAAAAACAAAACGTTGAAATTCTCCGTGTTTGTTTTATTTTCCCTCATATAAAATTCTCGTAATGTTATCAGGTTACACCAATATGGTATTGAACAAGTTTCTGTTGTCTTTTTTACAATTCTTAAATAAGAAATAAAATAAAAAAGAAATTAAAATGAAAGACACAAAAAAGGAAGAGAAAATAATGAGAATAATGAAGAAGACAACTCAATTTTCCCATATTCTGGCATGGATGCGGGCATATCCACCATGTGAGTTCCTATCTTCTTCATTTTGTGACAATTGTGCTTTAAAATTTTGTAATTGACACTTTTAAAATTTTTATGAAATTGAAAATTCATCAAAAATTGCCAAACACTCGACAAAAATCTTTAAAATTCCATTAAACCTCAACCTTTTCATTAAAAACCCAAAAAATAATTGCCACATCTTCCTCAATCAGTTTTTTTGCTCAATTCCATTTACGCAAATATTTTTTTGCCAATTCAAGCACAAATAATTCAACAAAAAGCTTTTAATTCTCTGTGTACGATGACAATAAGTAAATGACAAAAAAGTCATTTAATTATTATGTAAATATTTTCAGTTTTGTGAATTCTCATTCATTCGTCATTATTTTGTGGCGTGCACAATCGCGTAAGCATACATGGATAGATGGATGGATGATTGTCGTGATGAGATCGTATTGTGGAGTGTTTGCAGGGGTCGACAGGGTTGGTGATATTTTTTATGACTTCAAAAATTGTTTTTATAAAAATTGCACACTAAAAATTGAAAATTTAAAAAATTTAAAATTTAAAAGAATATTGAAAATTTAAAAAAATATTGAAAATTTAAAGAAATATTGAATATTTAAAAAATATTAAAAATTTAGAAAATATTGAAAATTTAAAAAATATTGAAAATTTAAAAGAATATTGAAAATTTAAAAAAATATTAAAAATTTAAAAAAAATATTGAAAGTTTAAAAAATATTGAAAATTTAAAAAAATATTGAAAATGTAAAAAAAATGATTTTTTTTAAAAATCAAAGTTTTATGATCATTGCACTAAAAAATCAAAAATTTAAGAAAACTTAAAATATAAAAATTTAAGGTTATAGTTTTCAAACCACCAACCCTGCAGCTCACACATAAACGCCATATCAACATTACATGACAACGCAAAGCCTGACTTCAGCAAAAAAAAATTAAATTCTAGCACAAAAATATTTTAAAAAGAATTCATTTTCGTGGTATTGAATGTCAAGAATGTCATTACAATTCATGAAGTTGATAAACACATTTAACATTGTTGTATTGTTTGTTTGGATATGAAAGGAAATAGAACACGAAACGTTGTGAATTCTTTAGAACTGTTCGATAATAGTTTATGATTCTAGCTTTACATCGGAGGTCGTTTGACTTACTTTTTGATGTTTAGTCAGCAAAAAGATGTAAAATGCTATTAAATATTCTTGATTTTTGATTATTAAAATTTCAAATTTTCAATTTTATCAGCCGTATCCCCAAAAACATTAATCCGACCTAATACATCATTTAAAATTCTCCACGGATTCAATTTCACCTCAAAAAATCCCAATTTGACATGAAAACATTTTCCATTAATTCAATATCTCAATTTTCAATCACCAGCAATTTCCCATCGACAAAAAAATCACAATTCAAATGCAAATTCTCATCATCCGTAATCATTTTTATATAATTATTTATTTCAATGCCATATTCATTTGATTTTTATGCCCTTCATTCATTCTCATCATCATCGCTGCTGCTCGATTCCTCGTCTTCGTTTTATTCTATACAATATTTTTTGTGTTCAATTTTTCATGTGAATGCAAATGCAGAACTTTATTGGAATTTTAATATTCATGTAAATTGCATCATCGCTCATTATTTTGCATGTTACTACTTGCTGGCTTTTGCATGGCATCATGCAATCTTCTGAGTCTTTATGTTTATGTTTATGAGCTGAGATATTGGATAAGCAGTTGGGTATGCGGATTGTCTGGAAGGGGGAAAGATTTTGAAATATTTCTGGATTATTGAAAAAATGTCAAAATATTTAATTTTTGTTACATTTTTTAGTAAAAATATTAGAATAATTCAGATTATGAACAAGATATCGACCTCTAGTCTTCTTCATTAAATGCTTGCCACTTTTTTCTATAAAAATAACCAACACTAAGTTTCCAAACTTTCCTCAGTTTCGGAAAAATCGAGAAAAACTTTTCGAGGTGAAGGAAATTTTTTGTCAAGGAATTTCAATTTTTTCAACTTTTTCTAACAATTTAGCCACCTTTGATAAGTAAACATATTTAAATATATAGTTCTATTATATATAGACAACTTCCTCCAAAAAATGCGCCTTATGCTCGACCAAGCCATGCCTTCCCTACTTGTTGTTCCAAACATCACAAAAATACTGAAAAAATGCATTTTCAATAAATTCTCCTTCGTAATTATGAATCTTGTTTCATTTTCAATCCACAACAAACAAGTCAGCATAAAAAGCAAGAGAAACTAGACAGTTTCATGCCTAACATTATGGAAACTTGTGAAGCCACTTTTGCTCCTTCTCGATGAGCTTAAAATGCACTGGAACATGAGATTTTTTTGTAGCGCTGTGATGATGATGATGATGCTTTCTGCATGCAGTGCCTGCGGTTGTCATGACTTTTTTTGGAATTGCAGATCGCGTTTTTTTGTGAAATTGATGTGAAGATGAACTGAAAAATTGGTTCAAAGTTTCAATATTTGCTAAAATTATATCAAAAAGTTCAACAAACTCAACAGAAGAGTCAAAAATTCCTAAAATTGATACTATTTCCATAACGTACCCACTAAAAACAATCAAACATCGCCGACACAGCATCTGCTGTTTTAATTACAGTCATTTTTACAAATAAGGCTAAAATTTTATGTTAATATTCGGTAAGGTACAAATTATGAATAAATATATCAATTTTTTAAGGAATATTTTAAAGATAGAAATGTAGATGGGGCATTATGAGGCTGATTTGAGAAGATAAATACTAATTAGATGTTGCTATATTTGAGATTTTATTGTTTTGTAGATTATAGTCTGGTTTATTTCTTTTGTATGGGTTTTTGGCGGAATATGGAAGTAGATTTATAAAATGGGAATTGAAAAGAACTTGCAGACATAAAATAAAACAATAAAAATAAAGTTAATTAAAATAATACAATTCTTAAAAATTTGAATTTTTTGAAATATTTTAAAAATTTGAATTTTTTAAATTTTTTAAATTTTTTAAAAATTTGAATTTTTTGGAATTTTTTAAAACTTTGAATTTTTTGAAATTTTTTAAAAATTTGAGTTTTTTGGAATTTTTTAAAAATTTGAGTTTTTTGGAATTTTTTAAAAATTTGAGTTTTTTTTGGAATTTTTTAAAAATTTGAATTTTTTGGAATTTTTTTAAAAATGTGAATTTTTTTTAAAAAAATTTAAAAGTTTGAATTTTTTGGAATTTTTTAAAAATTTGAATTTTTTGGAATTTTTTGAAAATTTGAATTTTTTTAAATTTTTTAAAAATTTGAATTTTTTTAAGTTTTTTTAAAAATTTGAATTTTTTAAATTTTTTAAAAATTTGAATTTTTTTAAATTTTTTAAAAGTTTGAATTTTTTTAAATTTTTTAAAAATTTGAATTTTTTTAAATTTTTTAAAAATTTGAATTTTTTTAATTTTTTTAAAAAATTTGATATTTTTTTATTCTTAACTTAAATTTTTTTCAAATTGAAAAAAAAATTATTTCAAAATTTCAAAAACTGCTTAATTCATTAAAACAAATTAATTTTTTGATTGTTGCAAAAAGTTTGATTTTTTAGAAATTATTGTGAATTTTTTATTTTTTTAATTTGTAAAGTAATTTTGGAAAATTGTTTTAAGCTTGAAAAAAAAACATCAAAATTCAGAATTCTGCAAAAACATTTTTTTATGACTCATTAAGCTCCAAAAACAGTTCAGTTACATGCAAAATATTTCACTTGTTTCCTGTTCTGTTAAACTACATCCAATTAAAATTATTTAAACTTTTTCATGTTTTGCATACTTAACCTTTCATGTCGCGCGATGTCTTTTAATTATTACAATTTTAAAAAAACATTTGTTTTTAAATTCCATCCAGTGCTGTGCTGATTATGCATATTAAATTGTCATACAATAACCATTCATTAATTTCCATCTTTAAAAAATTCAAATTTCCACGAATTTTAAATCTTTAATGAAAACATTAAAAGCGATTATGGGAGACATTAAAACAGGTCTGAAACAAATTTTCATAATTTTTGTGTCTCTTTTAGTCCGATTATTTATAGCTGATATCTTTTGGCCATCATAATCATCATAATGTATCTCATGTTGCTGTCTGTATACGTGCGTGTGTCCATCCTCTTCTTCTTAGCTTGACCATTTCTTTATTGTGATATCATAATAATGTCACGCTAATCAGCTTGATATCAAATATCTTACAGTGTCGTTTTAATGGATTCTTTGGTTAGTTTTTGGACAGTTAAGCTCTTTTGTGTTACTTTTGGAGATAAATTGGAGATTCTTGATCATTTTTTAAGAGTAGCAGATGTTAGATGGGATAAAATGAGGATAGGAAAGAACAGAATTTAATATATAAGGGGAAAGTAAATTATAGTTTTTAAAACTATAAAATTGAAAGAAATAAGAAAATTTGAATTTTTGAAAAAACAACAGTAAAAATTTATAAAAAATTTAACTTTTATTATTTTTGATGTTTGATAATAATTTGATTTTTTTTAAAAAAATATTAATATTTACAAATTTTTAAAAATACCTTTAACTTTTTGAGTTTTTTTGAATTTTTTGACTTTTTTTAGAATTTTTTTTAAATACTTTGAATATTTTGAACTTTTTTTAAATATTTTGAATTTTTTGAATTTTAGTTTTCAAAACTATAAAACTAAGAAAAAAGAAATTTTGAATTTTTGAAAAAACAAGAGTAAAAATATATAAAAAATAATATAATAATAATAATTTGATAATAATTTGAAGTTTTTTTAAAAAAATATTAATATTTACAACTTTTTAAAAGTTCCTTTAACTTTTTGAGTTTTTTTTTTGATTTTTTTTTGAATTTCTTGACTTATTTAATTTAAATTTTTTAGAATTTTTTTAAATACTTTGAATATTTTGAATTTTTTTTAAATATTTTGATTTTTTTTAAATATTTTGAATTTTTTAAATATTTTGAAATTTTTAAATTTTTTTTGAATTTAAATTTAGAAAAAAAAATCAAAATTCAAATTTATTTTTTTGAAACAAAAATAACATTACATTTTTTTAAAATTTAACATTTTTGAATTTTTTTGTTCAAAAATTCTACTTGCTTGCTCTCAAAAATGTCACATTTTTAAATCCACTGTCCCAACTCTCCACAAATAGTAAGAAACTAATAACTGTGATACAAATTTGATAGGATAAATAAGAGATTAAATAAAAAGAAATAATAAAACACACAGAGCGACAACGGAGACAATAACAGCAGAAACCAGCAGCAACAACAGCGAAGTCAAGATTAGAATAATAACAGAAAAGAAAAGACAAA
Organism: Chironomus tentans; assembly: GCA_963573255.1. Taxonomy (NCBI): domain Eukaryota; kingdom Metazoa; phylum Arthropoda; class Insecta; order Diptera; family Chironomidae; genus Chironomus; species Chironomus tentans. The sequence continues at coordinate 2,868,507 of OY754305.1, forward strand.
AAAAAGTTAATAAAATTCAATCTCCTAAAGTCACACATAAGCCAACTCAAAAATTTTGTTAATAAAATACAAAAAATGTATTCAGAATTTAAAATAAAAGAAATTCTATGACGGACTTAAGAATTATTGAAATTTAAGAATTATAAAAATAAAAAAAATTATTCACCAGCGACGACTTTTTCTTATTAATATTCTCTCATAAATCTTGTTCTTAGACATAAAATAAAAATATTTATTTAATGCATACAAAAATGGTAAAAATTAATCCCTTGGTGGACATTCGATAGACAGGTTTCTGTCTTCGTTGATAAAAATACAAAATAATAAGCAAAAGATCTAAAATTCGAGGTTTTAATTATTTTAGTTGTGGTTGTCAAAACTTGACGGTAACCTAAATTTTTATATTCACAATGACTTCAAATCTCAATCAGCTTCGATCCACAAAATCATGCAACCTCAAATTTCACAAAACAAAACATTTTAGAAAAAAAAGTCAATAATTTCCATTGTTAAATCAACAAAATAAATAAAAACTCAAAACAACAATGAAGATGGCACGGCATGGCATTCTATTTCGATTAAACTAAAAGTTTTGCTAATAAATTTTTCTAGTTTCACTCGCAAATCCTCAAAAGTTCACTGTCTTCACATAAAAAGTACGATACAACATCGTTGCATGGTTTTGCAGTTAGTTAGGTTTATTGGATGGGGAGAAGAAGACATGGAGGAGGTGGAAGAGAAAGAAGTGCAAAAAGTTGTAATTTGATTTTAAAATGCAAAAGAAGAGGAGAGAAAAATTGTTAGAAGGCATAAAATCTAGTAAATGTAATGTAAAGTCGAGTTGTTCCCTTGGGATTGCTTTGTTGGGAATTTAAATTTTGAAATTTTTAAAATTTTGATTTTTTTTAAATTTTGAAATTTTTTAAAATTTTGATTTTTTTAAATTTTGAAATTTTTTAAAATTTTGAAATTTTTAAATTACTAAAATTTTTAAATTTTTGATTTTTTTTTTAAATTTTGCAATACTGAATTTTTTTTAAAACTTTTTAAAATTTTGAAATTTTTTATAATTTTTAAATTTTTGATTTTTTTAAATTTTGAATTTTTATTTAAAATTTTCAATTTTTATTTAAAATTTTCAATTTTTATTTAAAATTTTCAATTTTTATTTAAAATTTTCAATTTTTATTTAAAATTTTCAATTTTTATTTAAAATTTTCAATTTTTATTTAAAATTTTCAATTTTTATTTAAAATTTTCAATTTTTATTTAAAATTTTCAATTTTTATTTAAAATTTTCAATTTTTATTTAAAATAAATTTTCAATTTTTATTTAAAATTTTCAATTTTTATTTAAAATTTTCAATTTTTATTTAAAATTTTCAATTTTTATTTAAAATTTTCAATTTTTATTTAAAATTTTCAATTTTTATTTAAAATTTTCAATTTTTATTTAAAATTTTCAATTTTTATTTAAAATTTTCAATTTTTATTTAAAATTTTCAATTTTTATTTAAAATTTTCAATTTTTATTTAAGTTTTTAAATTTTTATTTAAAATTTTCAATTTTTATTTAAAATTTTCAATTTTTATTTAAAATTTTCAATTTTTAATTTAAAATTTTCAATTTTTATTTAAAGTTTTCAATTTTCATTTAAAATTTACAATTTTTATTTAAAATTTTCAATTTTTATTTAAAATTTTCAATTTTTATTTAAAATTTTCAATTTTTATTTAAAATTTTCAATTCTTATTTAAAATTTTCAATTTTTATTTAAAATTTTCAATTCTTATTTAAAATTTTCAATTTTTATTTAACTTTTTTAGTTTTTAAAATTTCAAGATTAAAAAGATCTAAATCTTCACAAGGAACAACCATACTTAATACTTAAATCATGGATTATGTTCCATTCACTTCTTCTCTGTCTCTTTTTCCTTCATTCTTTTCTTTGCATGTCTACCTCATCCATTGCATGTGCAATATGACTTTTTCAGTTTCTGCTTACTCGATAATTTTCTTCTTTATGCTTTCTAGGTATAAATTTTGAATTATTTCTTATAATTTTTTTATTGAACTAATGATAGTAATAATGAAAATTGCAGCGACAAGGCCAATTGTTATTATTATTTTATGGTGAAATTGAATTTGAAAAGATTGAAATAATAGTTTTTAGAATTTTATTAAATAATTTTTATGTTGTGAAATCTAAAAGTGATATTATCAATTATTTGGTTCATACTTTAATCAAATTGAGTCCTAAATGTTTATTTTTATGAAATTTTTGCAAATATAACCTAAAAATTAAAATTTTCCCGCCAAAACCTTAACCAATACCCACCAGACTCCAAACAGTTCATGTCTGTAGCTTCAAGTTTTTTACATTTCATTCTTTAACTTCTTCGTGTTCATCTCAAGCCTCTCCGTGTCTCACTTTTTCTATGCCAATTTGTGCATGCAATTCCACCTACCATATTTTAACTCGTCTCTCCATCTCTCTCACCAAGACGACCTCCTTCTTTGTAGCAAAATTTTAATACATATTTTCTCGCTTTGCTAAAATCAAATAAAGCGTAAAAATGGGAATTTTTTTTTTTGCACCTCGTACGTGACTGTTTTATGCATGAGAAGTGCAACAGCACGAAATAAATAACCGAGCGTCTTTTGTACATTATTGAAATGAGAATGAATAAAAAAAAAGTATTTTTTGAGAATATTTTTGCATGTTTGTTGTTTTTTATGCATTAATGATGACGGAGATGTGCATTTATGGTCCTTGAGCATGAAGAACATGAGATGGTGAAGAATTGGGAATGAGAATAGAATTGAATGAGATTTTAGAAGAATGAAAATGAGGAAAAGAAGACAGAAAGAGTGGAAGTGGATTGTATGGAAATTTAGATGAAAAGGTTTTAGTTGAATTAGAAAATGAATCAAGAATGAAGAAACTAAGAATAATTCAGATTTTATATCAAGAAACTGCATCTAGAATGCTTTAGCTAATCTTTTTCGCCGTTTTAGGATTTTTTCTTAAAACCCCCCAGAAAATTGAAGAAAAATTCCCTCGAAAGGGCTGCTTTTACCCAAAAAATAAACCCCTGGATATGCTCTAGACGACATACCGACAAAAATTTCAAAAGACATACTGACAGAGATTCAGATAGATGGTTATGACTCACAAGACCACCAGAAAATGGATTCAAGCTGAATTTGGTCATTACTTTGAGTCATAGAGTCATGAGTTGAATGTGACTGTGTGTTAGGCAGGTCCAATCTTTTTTTAAAAGAAATTAGAAACATTTCTAGTTTTTGATCAATTTAGGTTACGTTTAAGCTAAAAATGCCTAAATTTGGACATATCCGTGTCTAAATACTGATCAAAAACCCAATCAGTTGGTCATTATGTTGCTTGTGCGCTATATTTTGGGAAAACTGTAATGTGTTCCCCTAAATATTGCACATGTCTTCCTTTTACTGAAACAAATGATTTTTAGTGTCAAAATTAATATAAGCTGTTCTATAATCCCAAAAATATGTAACTTTCCCATAAAAATTTCAATCATACCGAAAAAAAGTCAAAAAAGTATGGAAAAATGTGAATTTTTAATTCTAATCTTATTTTGAGCTCAACATGACGTAGCTTTAGTTTTGCTATTTTCTAACCCATGTCCATCACATGTGACTGAATATCCTCACAGTATGTAGAGAGGATTATAACTCATTTGAGCATTTTTGAAGTGTTTTTTGGATTATTTGCCAGGCAACATTATTTTGCAATATTTTTTAGGTCTAAAAATAAAAGCCTGCAAAAATATTCATGAATGACCAAAAATGTCAATGAAACGAAAAATTCCATTTAAATTTCCTCATGTTCCCTAAATATTCATGATTTATGGCATGCGCTGTGTCATTTTTATGATCTTTTTACAAATTGTCATGTTCTATGTTCAGTTACAGTACAGGACATAACAATTAACAAAAAAAGCAATAAAACAATAAAAATTTCTATTCCCAAAGGACACAATTTGAATATTTAATTGTGAGAATATTTTTGGTTGTCAAGTGTGGGAAAGCAATTGTCGGTTCTTATGAAAAATTCTTGGAAATTTTTTTTTATATTCAGTCCTGAAGCTCCAAAAAGATGCAATTTTATCGATCACTCAAAAATATATTTTTTTGTTCACCTAAAATTATCAAACATGTCAAAAAATTCAACATTCTTTAAAAATGTCACAAAAAAATCCGATTTTCATTATTTCAAATCTAAATCTATATTGAACTTGCACAAGAATTCAATTCCAAACAAAGAAAAAATAAAAAAATCCTCGATAAATCCCCTTAAACATGTTTTGTTGCACATAATCCCTTAGACAACAATAATAATCATCTTATTGGACATGTTTCGTTCCTAACAATAGGCAGTTGTTGCTCTTGCACCATAAAAATGTCGTATTTTTAAAAATACATGAAAGAAATTTTAAGAAATGTGAAACTTAAAGGAATTAAAAGATCAGAATCATGAAAAAAGGTTAAAGAAAAATTCTCGCAATCTTTCGCAATCTCATTCGATTTATCTCTGCCTTTTTCGAGTGAATTGCAGTGCTTGTTATATGTTGAGGAGTTTTGTGCATACAATAAGTTCATTGTTGTCTCTGATGGAACATAAGAATTTCAGTTTTATCGTCACATTTTGGATATTTGAAGGAGTTTTGTTACAAAAGAGACGATTTTTTTTGGAACGAATGAAGATCAAGGTTCAGATTGTATGAAAAGGGTTCAATATTAAGGTTAAGAGAATGCTTTTTATGGAAGAAGATGAGAAATGAAACTTATGTAGAAACATAACCTCAAATTTTTTAAAATTCATAAATTTAAACAGAAAATTACCAAAACTTTTAAATTCTAACCTCAAAATTACCAACATTTACAAGCATAACCTCAAAATTGTCAAATCTTTCAAACCTAACCTCAAAATTGTCATTTTTAGCAAACATAACCTTAAAATTAGTAAAACTTGTAAACCTAACCTCAAAATTGTCAAAATTTTCAAATCTAACCTCAAAAAAGTCAAAATTGGAAACTTAACCTCAAAATTGCCGAAATTTGCAAGCATAACCTCAACATTTTCTATATAACCTCAAGCATTAACAAACAAAGAAAAACTAATTTTCTGATTCATTTTAAGCCGATCAATTTTTTATACCCTTTTCACTTATCATCAGCAATAAATAGCAAATCGTCTGCCTGCCTTTTAAATCACATCTCATTCCATAATCGCTTCTTCAGCTCTTTTCTGTCCATTTACATTTTTTTCCGTCGATCTTAAAATCATCATCAGTTAATGACTCTTTTTTCTTTAGCCAAAAATCGCCACTAAATCATTTCATGCAGAATAAATTTAAATCTTTAAGCAGATTTTATTGACGATGATGACGAAACAGACACATATCATGTCATGGAATTCGTTTTCTTTGTGAATCTCGCGAGAGGAACGTAAAAAAAGCGGATTAAAAAGACTTTTCTGACAAAGCAAAAAAAGATCAAAATCGACAGTCAGAAGCCGAATGGAAAAAGAAGTTCTGCAGTCGTCACGACTTTCTGTGGATTGTCTGACTAAATACTTAGAATTGACGACAATAAGAATTTTCGTTAAGAAGATTTTCTTGAAAATTTAAAGACTTTTTTTTAAGAGGAATCATTTTTGTAATTTTGAATGTTAATGCGACTTATTGGTGACCTCAGATGTTTGTGCGGGGGTATTGTGCTTGAGATGTCTGGAAAATATGAGCATTGGGTCTGTTTTGGAGTCGAATAACCTGTGAATACTTAAAGTCTTGAGTGGTTCTTTAGTTGGTTTCTTTAATTATCTTTTGGGTTCATTAATTGGTGCATTAAGGTTAGAATTTCAAAATATTTCAAAATCTCCTGAAATCTCCTCCAAAATCCAAATCCCTGCAATCAAAATTCCCTTTTTCTTCAAGATTTCAACTCAATGCACATAAAATTGCGACAACACAATGCAATTGTTTGCAGAAAAAAGACGAGATTTTTGAGATTTAAATTTTGAATGGATGAATTTAAGACGAGATTTATTTTATGGAGACAGCTTTTGTTTGTTGTGAATGAAATGCAATAAATTTTACAATTTTGAAGCAGAATTGCTTTTGTGTGATTGGAGTTGTTTGTTGTTAAATCGTAAAATTTTGTGATTAAATTTTTGATTTAGTTTGAAAATTTGTGCAATTTTGAGGTTATGTTTATGAATTTTAAGAAATTTTAGGTTAGAAATGGAATTTTTTTAAATTTTGAGGTTAGAATTGCAATTTTGTAAATTTTAAGGTTAAGTTTGCAAAACTGTAAAATTTTTCCCTATTTTGAGGTTATGTTTATGAATTTTAACAAATTTGAGGTTAGAATTGGAATTTTTTAAACTTTGAGGTTAGAATTGCAATTTTGTAGGTTAATTTTGCAAATTTGTAAACTTTTCCCTATTTTGAGGTTAAGTTAACACTAAAATGCCTCAAAACCTTCTCAATTCCACAAAATTCTGTAATTTTTCCATCAATTTCTAATTCCATTCCAAACACTAAATCACTTAGAATTTACATCCATTTATAAATAATCCTCTCACACATTAAAAAAATTAGCAAAACAAATTTAAATTCTATTTTATAGAATCAAGCAATTTTCTCCTCGATCGATCGAGACACGAAGACAATCTCATTTTTATTATCAGACTTAAAAAGAATTTCCATTAAAAATCATAAAAAAATATTCTCTAAGTAGTTTTGGGCTGCGATAAACATAAATAAATAATAATAATAAATGAGAATTAAGAAATTAATCTGATTGATGAAATAAAATGTGAAATTTCTTACGGCTTGTATGAATTTATGTTGTTGTAAAATGGAATCAAAATAAGACGGTTTATTCTATGTTATTTGATTCTTAAGGAATTAAGGAAATGGGATTGAATTGGAGCTCGTAAAATTAGATTTAAAGGTGGAGAATTTTAGGAGATTAAATTGTGTAAAAATGTAGAAATGGGGATAATTATGATGATTGGATGATCATTTTAGATAATTATGGAATAACTAAGGACGGAATAATTTTAAAATTGACTAATTTTGCAAACCTAACCTCAAAATTTCAAAAATCTGAAAACAACCTCAAAGTTGATAAAAATTTGTAAAAACTAACCTCAAAATGTACCAAAAACCCTTCCAAATGCAAGCACAACCTCCTACCAGGGGCGTATTCAAGAAGGGGTTTTGGGGGTCAAAACCCCTACCCTTTTTGGGAAATTTTTTCAATTTGCTAGGGTTTTTTAAGAAAAAAAGCCAAAACCCCCCCTAAATTTTGTCGTCCATACAAAAAAAATTCAAAACCCCTCCCTCAAAAAATATCTGGATACGCCCCTGCCTCCTACATGTTAAAACTTATTCACCATAATATCCAAAAATTCCAAGAAGAACATTTTAACGCAATATGATCATATTCACTTTAATCTGTTCTTCTTTCAGAAATGCATGTGCTTGCCTGCTTCTGTTATTCAAATCATCCATAAATGCACATGTCATATTCACATGTCTTCCTTCTTTTCTTTATGCTATGTTTTCTGCCTACTTAGGTCTTTTTTGCTGCTTATCGCTTCTTTTTCTCCTTATGCATTATGATCTCATGTTGCATAAATATTAAAACAACATTTATCGCATAAAAATGATCAGCTTACAATGATGACAAAAAGTGCAATGAGAGGAAATCGAAGAACATAATGACACATTAGAGTGCTTATTCAACGGTAAAGTGCATCGCTTTTGTGTAATTTGTTGCATTTTGGATTTCTGTTACACAATTTGATGAGTTTTTTAGTGTGGGAAAGTTGGCTGGTTGGTTGGCAGGTATTTTATTGAATTTTTACTGCATCGAATTGTAAAGATAAGAATTTTTGAACAATTTATGAATATATTGAGGTTATGTTTGCAAATTTTGGTGATTTTGAGGTTATGTTTTTAAATTTTGGAGAATTTTGAGGTTATGTTTGTAATTTTTGGTAACTTTTGAGGTTATGTTTGTAAATTTTGGTGATTTTGAGGTTAGGTGTGCAAATTTTGATCATTTTGAGGTTAAGTTTGCAAGTTTTGGTAACTTTTGAGGTTATGTTTGCAAATTTTGGTGATTTTGAGGTTAGGTGTGCAAATTTTGATAATTTTGAGGTTAGGTTTGCAAGTTTTGGAAAATTTTGAGGTTATGTTTGTAATTTTTGGTGATTTTGAGGTTAGATTTGCAAATTTTGATAATTTTGAGGTTAGGTTTGCTACAATATAACCTATTTAATAGAAATTTTCATCAAATCAGCCCCAATTACCTTGCTTAATAACCCTACAGCTCGAATTACTGACAACTCCACTCAAGAATTTCAAGAATAATATTATTTGCACAAAAAATCATCAGACCGTTTTTCCTCATTCTTGAGTAATCCAATAAATCACAGTCACATGTGCAGACACAAAAAACAACTCATTTTATTCATTAAAAAAATATTTCTTCTTAATTCATTTCCAAAAATAATCTCCAAACAGCAAAAAAGTCGGCATTCACCAAAAAAACTGAAAATTTCTCATTAAAAAAATAGGAAAAAAGATGCTTGAGTGTAGACACATGTGTGTAAATGAAGGTCTGTCTAAGGCGACAAATATTTAAGTTTTTAGTTCCTTATTGAAATTTTTTTCATTCATTTTTCCATCAACATATGTGAACTAATTTTGTAACTGAAAAACGGACCTCATTGGGGGTAAAAATGCATAATTTTACAAATCTACCAGCTTAGACTGCCACACATATCACAATCCTCCAGTAACTCAATACACCCAGCATAAAAAATCCTAACAACCGTTTAAAAAAATCTTAATGAGCTCAATCGAGAAGAAAAACGAAAAAAGGACACAAAATGTGTAAAATTTTGAGAGAAAAAACATCTTTTGTATTTTTTACGGTGCCTGTCTCTTAAACACTTCCTCAATCTTCTCGAATTTCATATTTACATTTTTTATATTCTTCAATATTTCATAGAATATTATTTAATACAGTTTTTTGTTACATGTGAACACATTGTGGAGTGTTTTTTGATGACAAACATTTTGTGAGGTTGTGTGAGAAAAAAATTGTTTAAATTTTAGAGATGTTTGTGACAATATTGACGTTTTGGTGGTCAATATCTCAATTTTCTATTTAAATTTCAATTAAAAAAATTAGAAAATTTACAAAAAAGATCGTGCGTCATATTTTGAGGAAGACATTACTGTCTTCCCAAAATATGATGCATGTCAATTTTAAAAATTACTTTTTCTCAATTTTTAGTCAAAAATATACAAATTTGGTCAAAAGTTTTATATGAGTCATATTTTAGGCAGACAGTAAAGTGTCTCCAAAAATATAACGCACAAAAATATTTAATTTCATCATTTATTCCCAAAAATCTGCACAATTCATTTCACAAATCCAATAAATCAATTTTTTCCATCTTTGAATTTTCTTGTTCTTACAAATAAGAAGCAGACAATAACGAAACAGACCCAAAAAGTCGTTCCTAGAAGAACGATTAATTAGGACAACAAATAACAGCTGCTTCTGTTCTGTCTTCGAGTTTCAATATCTTCTTGCTGAATATTTTTTATCTCATTAATTTTTTCGCGAAGTATTTTCTTTTTGTCAGCAGATGTTGCTGATTTTTTGGGGATTTTTATTAGTTTTTATCGTTTTTGATACAATTTTTTGTCCTATATTTTGTGACATGTGGATGAATTATTGCCGGAATATGTTGACTTGGACTCAAAATTGTTTATATTTTTATTATTTAGTTGATAAAAATTCAAAAATAAAAATTTGTGCATCATATTCAGGAGGAAACATTACTGTTTACCCCAAATATGATGCACGTCATTTTTTCTTACTAAATATTGATATTTTCATAATAATATTCTAAAATTTGTTTAAAAATCGAAATATGCGCCATATTCAGAGTAAACAGTAATGTTTCTCCCAAATTATGACGCACAACTTCCATTATTTTAATATTTTCTTAACGTTTGCAAAACATTTTGCATCTCCCACATCAAAAACACATTCAAAACTCTCCATCCGACACTAAATTATTCCCCACTGAACTTCACATCACACAGAAACCATTTGACATACTGCACAGTCTCTAAAAATACATAAAAAATTCCTCATCAAAATCCAGACTTTTTAGCAAACAAAACATCAGAATATTCATTACAATTCATACAAAGACAACACATAAAAGCATGTGACAGATTGTTCAACTTCCTTTACGCAAAAATAGAATGTCACTGACTGGAGATGGCCATTTCCTCTCTGGATGAGAAATTTGAGAACTTTTTTCTTCATTTCAATTTTTTTTTTGATTTCCATGTCGAGGCTTCCAATATGTTCATGAAATGATATTAATATTCAGCAGTATGGCTTCTGTGACAATTTTTTAATATTTGCAAAATGTTGTAAGGAACTGAACGGTGGAAAAGGGTCTCAGATGTCTCTATTTTGTGTCATAATTCTTGCGGTTTTTGTAAATCAATGAATTATTAATAAGAAAATGTTCAAGTTTGAACACTTTGTGATGTTATTGAGTTTCAAGTGGCATGTGCCGTGTGGCTTTTGGGGATGAGAATCTAAATTAAAATTTTTAATTAAATTTTTAAGGTATTGCTTTTAATATTGAAGAGTTTACTAAGGATATTCCTATGAATTGCCATATGGAGGTTTGGTAAGATGGGATCAAGGGTGAGAAACTGTTTAGCTGACTTTTGGTCATTTTGATCAATTTTGCTCCCTTGGGTGGGGTGTCTTTGGGTTGAGAGACTCTAAGTTATAGATTCAGGTTAGCTTCTATCAATTTAGGAATAATAGTATACCCTTCTCTTGAAAAGAGACCCCCTAACTTTCTAACAGTAAGAAACTTCTTAGAAACGCCAAAAAATAAGCACTCATGTGGTTTCAGTTAACGAGCTTTTGATATTAAATTGAAGTCTCAAATTAGCAATAAACGCTCATTACAGAATGAAAAAGTAGAGACGGAAGTTTTACATTACTTAATACACAAGCTTAACATACAATGTTAGCAAAAAAAGTCTTCAATTTAATTAAAAGAGGCATCAAGTGAGTAAGTGGATAAATGATAATGTTTTTGTTGTAACGGCCAGTGACTTGAATATCAACTCATGAGTGGCTTCAGTTAGAATTGTAAACGAAACAGCATAGGGTAATCCGATAATTCTTATTAGAATATTTGCTTTGCGGACTTCTTTTAATTAATTTTGTGCTTCTTTTTTGCTTATAAAAATCGATGAAGATTCGAGAATTTTTGGATGTTTACGGTTATTTGGAGGCACTCAGTGCATTTAACCACAACTTTTTGTAGACTCAGATGTCATTTCAAGCATGAATTCTGAATTTTCAAGTTTGATCACAAAATTATGCCAAAATGTGTGCTTAATGGCTCAAAAATTACCACCTTGCGGTGTTAAATGAGCTTGTCAGTTGGCAAATGTCTTTTATTTCAGTTCAATGGCCAGAATATGAACCCAGCTGTATCGGCAATTTATCAATAATTTGTTTTAAAACTAGATTTTGAATTTAAATTTTTTCCTGAAATTTATGTTTTTATTTCTTTTGAAATTTTTATTTTTTAGTTTTTTTATAAATTTTTTAACAATTCAAATTTTAAAAATTGAATAAAAAACCTATAAAATATTTCACATTCTTAAAATTATCCATAGTTCATTTATAATATAAAATAGATAATTTTAATGCCTTTTGATGAAACTTCTTCATCTTTATTTTCCTCTTTCCATTTCATTCTAAATTCCTTTTAATGTGTCATGACATAAAAGAGTCGAGAAAGAAAAAAAAATATATAAAAAATTGGATGACTTTTTGACAAATGCGTTTTTTTTAAATGTGTTCACTGAATTTGTTAAACTGCTGTTTTATATTTTACAGTTGTTGCTTCTTATTCTTAAAACTTTTTAATGTTCTCAGCGAGCCGGGTGAGGCTTTTCTGATTGTGAAAACAGAAATTAAAAGGAATTTTATTAAGTCGAGGAAGTAAAGATTAAAAACTTTTTATTACATTTGAGAATGTGTCAATCAAAATGCAGTTTTATGGGTGAAAAAATTGCATCATTTTTAGTAGGATTGATGAAATTTTTGGGATTCACGGTGGATAATTGAGTAGATTTTTGAGATTTTCTTGGTTTTACTGTCATTTGAGACTAGCTGTAAAGTGGATTTAACATTTTATTACCCAAAATCTACTAAAAATTGCAAAATTCTTTTAAAAATCTTAAAAATTCTATAATTTAAATTCAACAAAAAAAGTCATCCATAAGCACTCATCCTTAAAAAAACCATCCAACAAGACAAAACTGCTCCTTCCGCATAATTTAAATGCAACATGATGAATAATTGCCTTGTGTTCCTTAAAAATATTCAGTTTCGTTTCATAAGAATATAAAATTCAACTTAATCCATCTTTTTTTATTTTATTCTTATCTGATTTTAATCTTCTGCATAATTTATAAGTAGCAAGTTGTAGTTGAACATGCTTAGATCCCTTATCCGTTTTTGGAAAGGCATTTGTCTTGTTGTTGAGGGGGATTCTTGAGATTTTGATGGAAATTTTGGAATTCTAACCTTAAAATTGTCAATTTTAAGAATTCTAACCTCAAAATTATTAACTTTTTAGACTTTTAAACTCAAAATTGTCAATTTTTAAAATTCTAACCTAGAAATTTCAAATTTTAAAATTCTAACCTAGAAACTTCAAATTTTAAAATTCTAACCTAGAAAATTCAAATTTTAAAATTCTAACCTAGAAATTTCAAATTTTAAAATTCTAACCTAGAAAATTCAAATTTTTAGAATTTTAACCTCAAAATTGTCAATTTTTTAGAATTTTAACCTCAAAATTGTCAATTTGTAGAATTCAAACCTCAAAATTATCAATTTTTAAAATTCTAACCTAGAAATTTCAAATTTTTAGAATTTTAACCTAAAAGTTGTCAATTTGTAGAATTTTAACCTCAAAATTGTCAATTTTTAAAATTCTAACCTAGAAATTTCAAATTTTTAGAATTTTAACCTAAAAGTTGTCAATTTGTAGAATTTTAGCCTCAAAAATATCCACAAAATTCCACAAAAATCCCCTCACCATCATCCAACTAACCTAAATTCCCCCTTAATGTCCATCAATTTGTCTTTAAATTTCTCTTCTCCTCTTTTTTTGTTCATATAAAAAATTCATCAATCTAATTTCTGATATCTCATTTTATCCAATCTGCTACTGTTGCTGGATCTGCTGCCTGTTTAAATTAATTTCCAATTTCGTCTTAAATGTCTCTCGATTTATTTTATTCTCTTCGTAATCCTCAATGGACCATTAAGTCGAAAATAATTAAACATGTTCAACAGCTTCATTTCTTGCCATTTGCTTCCTATCGTCATTTATCTCGTGTCTTTTTTTGTTACTGGAGGTATTTAAATTGTAATGTTGTTGTTGTTGCTTGATGATTGAGTTCTTATTTTGGTGAAATTTATGTTGTGCTGGATAAAATATTTTAAAGTTGTTGGTATTAAGTGGTATCAAGGGAATATGGCTTTATTTTGGGAATTTATGACTAGGTTTAGTGACTATATGTTGAGTAAAACTGCTTTAAGTGAAACTAAATTTTAAAAAATAAATTTCTAGCTGCAATTCACCCCAAACATCCATAAATTCTTATCTTAATTCAGCCTCTTTAAAAAAAATATTCTTCATTCCCTTTTTATCATCTCAAGTGGATTCATATTAACTTAATTGAAATGAAAACTTTTTAAAGAGAATGCACTTGAAAAAATATGAAAGAAAATTTCTCTTTTATGTTTGTGATGAAATTTTGAGCTCATTTGTAGCTGTTGAATCTTATCATTTGGAATTGCAGCTTGTTTGGGATAAATGGGAAATGTTTTGTGGAAGCGTGCTTGAGATTGCAACTAAAGTGGTGGTTTGTTATGATTAATGTTGAAAATTGTTGGTATTTTGAGGAAAAATGTGTTTTATTTGCGGTTGGCTTCAGAAAAACTATTCGAAAACCTAAAAATTCGAAGAAAAAACTCAAAGTCATATTCAGGGAGAAACATTACTGTTTTCCCAAAATATAGCGCACGGCAATTTTTTCTGATATTTTCACACTTTTCTGATTTTTTTTATTTTTCCATATCTTTTGGGCTCATTTTGCATAACATTCTGAGAGAAACATTAAAGTTTTCCTTGAATATGGCGCACGGAACTAAATTTTTCAATCAAATTCAATCAATATGACATTTTTGACAGTGCCAGGGACATGTCAGATGCTAAATACATGAGATTAGATCAGTCATTCATGCATAATTCTCCATTTATCCACCGACATTACATAACAACCTAATTAACGTCACAAAACCTCATCACAAGCTGCTCATCATCAAAAAATCTTGATCATCACCAAACCCTCCTCGATCATCACAAATCTCTCAAAAATTATGAAAATTCACTTCATCAACATTCAAAATTTATTACAACGAGATTTGTTAAATCTCAGAGCAAGTGTCGAGCATAAAACATTCCATAATTTAGTGGCAAAACAGCGAAAAAAAACTCGATCATCATAAACAGTTGGTGGCAGTTGGTGCGAGAGCCATTAAAACATAATTAATTTCAATTAGTAAAATTTAATCTCTCTTTTGAAAATAGAATTGATAATTAAATTAAGAAGTGAATAATTTTGGACCCAGTGGATAGGGTGAGAGTGGAATTAATCTGTTAAAAAATGAGTGTAATTAATTAACATGAACATTTTTATTCAGAATTTTTGAATTGTCTTTTTATTCATTTGTTCGGTTTAAGTGACTCGGCTACTTGTCTTGCTTGTTGAATCGTGGAAATAAAGCCATGGGAGAGAATTTTTTTGTATTTGATGAACATTGGGGGATAAATGGTTGCAGGTGAATAAATTGATAGATTAAGGTTAGAAAATAATTTGAATAAATTTTAGATTTTTTATTTTAAGTTATTTTTTGGTTCAGACAATTTTTAAATTGAATTAAAAATATTAATTTTTTACATTTTTTTAACAATTTTAGTATTTTTTTTATTTTTTTTAAATTTTTTTTAAATTTTTTTTAAAATATGAATTATTAAAATTTTTTTAAAATTTGAATTATTAAAATTTTTTTAAAATTTGAATTATTAACATTTTTTTAAAATTTGAATTATTAAAATTTTTTTAAAATTTGAATTATTAAAATTTTTTTATTTTTTTTAAGATTTTTAATATTTTTATTTTTATTTTTTAATTTTGAGTTTTCTAATTTTTAAAATCCATTTTAGAAAAATTATTTGAAGTAAAATTGAACTTAAATTCCACAAAAATCACAAAAATTCCGCTTCACTACCAAAAAATCTCGTCAATCTCATAATTTTTAATTAAAATCTTCTTATATTTCTTCTTCCTCAATCTCATGTCCCCTCCAATCCAGCCTCACATCTCTATCACATCATCAGAGAAAACTAAAGAAAATTAAGAAATTAATTCATCACTAATTGAATTAACGATGACTTAAAATTGATAATAATTTAAATGCGATTTGAGCCATCAAGCTCAATTTGTATATTTTTTTCTTCATTTTCTGTCTAAAAATCCAATACGCGGCGCACACAAATTGTGTATAATTGGAATGTTTTGTGCATTCTCCCTCCTCGAATCGTATGTGTAGGAATAACAGCAGCTACTGAAATGTGCATTTGACTGTGTCTTTTGAGCCTCTTAATCCGGAGTGTACGGGAAACAATCAAATTGTTTTGTTCTTTTTCGATTAAATTTATGGCTTTTATTGCTTTTTAATCTTCCCGCTTTTTGTTGTTAGATTGCGAGGAGGAAAAATTGAAAATTATCTTTTTGTGGGATTTACTTTGAGGATTTTTGGCATTTTTGAGGAAGATTTGTGAGAATTGTTTTGTATTTTTGGGAGAATTTTGTGAATACTCTATAAAATTTGGGTATGAACCAATTATATACTCGAAAATAGCTGAAAAAGAAAAATTTGATCAACGTGCGCCATTTTTGAGAGAGACTTTAAACTATTTCCCTGAATATGACGCACGGCAACTAAAATTCTTCAATTTTTAATACTAATCAAATGAATCAACCTTCAATTTACCATTTTGACTCATAAAAACCCCCAAAGCCAACCTCCATCAACTCATCAACTATAAGATAATTCAATTTATTCCGAACAGCTCCAATAATCTCATGAATTTTACAGCTTATCTGATCGAAGAAATTAAAACCGCGCCTTACTGTTTTGGATGATGATTATTTTAAAGTATGCAAATAAAAATTAGCATATCAAATATTCAGTAACAAGCTGCATTCATTTTTCTCATTTAATCGCATGTCTTACAAATGATCCAAATGAAATTTAAATCCGTAGGTGTTCATGTTAATTATTTTGCTGTAGATTTTAATGAGGATGTAAAAATGTCTTCACTGAGCGGTCATCAATGCTGTTCTTGTGAGAATAATAAAGAAATTCTTAATTTTAATAGCTTTTAACCTTAAAATCCATATAAACTGACATTTCTAGGAAGAAATTCCGTTAAAAGGAATTGAGAATTAAAATTCCACAGCAAAGCCGCATCATCGCCCATCCCTTAAGAAATATTTCATAAATGAAATTAAAAATTCTTCTTATCTCAATCTTAAGATCTCTTTTTACAGGCATACGATGTGCCTAAGTAAACAACACAAAGAAATAAAAAAGAAACAAACAATTATGTGTGCATTAAAATATGCTGATTAGCGTCCTTACAAATAGAATAAGGGGAGAAAGAATGACATACACAAAGCAGGTGCAGTCACTTAAGCCACTTTTTGTACATCTTTTGACATCTAAAACCCTCGACGATCGTCACATGACTCACTTATTTTTATTGTTCATGTTCACGTATGGAATAGGAGTCGTTGTCACTTAATAATTGTAATTAAGAGAGGTTGGGAATTAAATTGAATGAGAAAGGTTTGAATTTAATGAAGTGAAATTGAGGTTATGTTGGGATCGGAAATTTATGAGGAATTTTAAATTATATTCATGTTCTTTGGAAGAAAGGTGCAAGGACTGGATGATTTTTAGATTTTTAAAGATGAACACCATATTTTTAATAATCGTGCATTATATTTTTGTAGAAAGTTTAAATTCTTTTTGAAATATTCAGTTTAAATCAATTTTGATTGAAATTTCAGAAAAAAAATTTTTAGACTTCAAAAATTTTGAAATTCCGTGCGTTATATTCTGAGAAACAGTTTACTGTCTTCCCAAATATGACGCACGTTTGACATTTTTTAAGATTTTGGAGAGATTTTGTGACAATTTAATTTAATTCAAACGTTTTTCGAAAATTATTTTCTGTGCATCATATTTGGGAAGACAGTAAACTATTTCCCAAAATCTGACGCACGTTTGGCTTATTTTGTAACTTTTTGAACTCTTATCAAATCCTGAACACTTTTGAATGCTAAAATACATTAATTTAACAAAACATCCAACAATATTTCCATTAAATCAACTAAATTCCTCATTCACAGCTTCCCACAAAGCAATTTCACAATCAATCCAAATTAAACACCATATTTTCTTGAAAACATAAACACATACCGTAAACCACAACATCCATATCATTAACTATTTCACCTTTATATTAATTTTTCATCACACATTAAAGAAATCTCGATCAAAAAAGAATTTTATTCGATCAAACAGAAACAGCAGTTGAGATCAATTTCACTAAATTCCTATGATCACTTTTAATCACACAATGAAAGGCGCAAGAAGAAGAATGAATAAATAAATGAAAAATGAATTTAAATTCAAAAATTGCTATATTCAAAAATATGAAAAAAAGTCTCGCCTTTATTCTCGTTTCTCCACATTTCGCAGCATTAACTAAGTGACTATTAATATAATTTCTTTTTGAAAAATTGAATTGAATATTAAATCATACCTAGGCTAGTGAGTGAGTGGCTAAGAGGTTGAGTAATGATAATAGAAAATTACTCTCTTTTTTCGGTATTTAAGAGCCGCATAATCGATGTGGTGTGGCGCAACCTCAATTAGTAATTGAACTGGCATTTCGGTTTCAATTTCTGTGTCATTTTGATGATTGAATGGCATAGAAGGGATCTGATGGCAGTTGATTGCTGTGCAAGAAGAAGAAAGCGGCTGATGAGATTTTGAAAATGGATTTTAGTTGATTTGATGTATGATCTTGTAGATTGGGTTGATTTTGGTAATTTTTATTGATTGTATCTTTGATTTTGATCTCTATAGTGACTAAATTAGTTATTTGTATCTGTTTTAGAAGCCACTTGTCCTAATTGAACACAAATTGTGATAAAATCTCGTGCGCTATATTTAGGGAAATAGTTTACTGTCTTCCCAAATATGACGCATGGATCAAACTTTTTACAAATTACGCAACTTCATGAAATTATGTAAAAGTTCAAAGCATGCGTCATATTTGGAGAGACATTAAACTGTTTCCTTAAATATGACGCACGAGAAATTTTTTCTCAAAAATTCAAACCAATTCGAGTTAAATCAAGTAAATGTCAACCAAATCCACACAACAGTCACTTACATCACCTCGAACTTCCACACGAATCTCTCTCAGTCAATAAAATATTCCCATAACTCAACATTTTAATACAAAAATTTCCCTTTTGTCCCATAATTCAATCTCTTATATATATTTCATCTCATTCATCCACTTTCTCATCTTTTCATATTCTAATGTGATCCCAAAAAAAGATCAGTTTAGATATAAAAAGCCACAATTGGATCTCATCTCATTTAGCCTCTAAAAATGGTCAATTTTTTTGTATTCAAACGATTTGTGTGTCTCTATTGTGATAATTTTTATTGATGTCGCGTGTGGGTGACGAAAAGAAATTTATTGATGGAACCGATAGACACAATTCTTATCTATTTTTTGTAAATTGAATATCGCTTTCTGATGACTTTAAATTGGATGTTGATGCTTAATTTGGATGGATTTATTCTTATAGTTGAGGTTTAATGGAGCTTTTGGACATATTTTGGGTAATATTGAAAGATATTTGTGTAAATTTGAAGTCTTTGAGTTTCTTTTGGGTAGACTGAGAGAAAATTTATTAATATTGATAAAAAATTGGATAAAAATGAAAAGAATTTTTGGAATTTGTCGGAGAGGAAGTTGAAAATATGCAAATTTGAACATTCGCAAAATGCTTTTTATGAGTTTTTAAAGGCTATGAATTTTTTTAATATTGTTTGGATGAGATTTCGGTTTGAGTTTGTGATAAAAATATGAATTTTTAATATTTTGTTTGATTTTTGTGATACTCGTGCGTCAGGTTCAGGGAAATAGTTTAAAGTCTCTCCAAATATGACGCACGTCTTGAATTTTTATCAAATTTCTATTAAAAAAATTGCTGAAAGTGCTCTGATTTGCAAAAATATGATTCGTGCGTCATATTTGAGGAAGACAGTAAACTCTTTCCCAGAATATGACACACAAAAATAATTTTTCTTGCAAATTTCGAAGCAGTTCAAGTCAAATGAGCCAAAATTCACTTCAAAAGTACATTGCATACATCCCATAACCTCAAAATTGAATTTACCGACCATAAGTTCCCACAAAAAAATATTTCATAAATCCCCGCAGACACAAGAAGCACAACATAAAAGGCCTCTCAATTCACTCATCCAAAACGTCCAACAAAACGAATTTCAAAGCTATCGACACTTAAGAAAAAAAGTTGAATGAGTAAGAAATTTATTATCTCGTCGTATTTTGCGGTCATTCAACATAAATTTTTATGGCTCATTATAGCTGCTTGTTGACTTATTTTCTTCCCAGTTCTTCTTCGTCCCCAACAGCCAAACATGGCTCAATAATCCGATGAGACTTGAATTCAAGTCGATAAATGCTAAATGGGTTTCATCAATTTCTTTCTGTTTTGTGGTATCTTCTTCGCGACCCACTTTCCAGCATTACAGCCAGCACTCCAGCATGACTTCGACGATAACAACAAAAAAAAGACCTTTTATTTTCATTCAATTGCTTTCCCATAAACTTCTTCACATCTTCTTTGCCATTTCTTTTAAATAAAAGACTTTCTTTTACTTATTGAGTCTCGGTATCATCTTCAAGTCAAGTCAAATAAATATAAATAAATTCTGTGTGATAATGAAGAAATTGAATGAAAAAAAAAGTTTATTCAATTTTCTCTTTTGCTTTCGTGGACCATTCATTGTCGATCTTTCTTCTTTCACTGCCTTGTTGATGTGATTTATGCTGAAAATATTTTTTCGATATCTATTGTGTTAATCTTTCGTACAAATATAAAACTTTGCAAATTAATTCGCTTTATTTTGAAAGTTTTGAATCTTTTTGACATTAATTAGTAATTATTTAGTCATGAATTAGATGAATAGATTTGAGAAATATGGAAATATATTGATAAATGTGGTTTGAAAGAGGATTTTGTGGGGTATTGGAGGTGTCTTTGTGATGGAATATGGCATGAAAGTTGCAATGAATTAGGAAAAGTTGCAAAACAAAAAGTTTGAGAAAGTTCATTTTTGTGCGTCATATTCGGGGAAGACTTTAAACTGTTTCCTGGAATATGACGCACGTTTTGAATTTTATTTGCAAATTTTGAGCTCACTTGGACTGATTTGAGGTTCCACAACTTTGAGGATGCACAACTTTGAGGTTAGAATTAAGTTTTAAGGTTAAGATTAACAAATTTGAGGTTAAGATCAATAAATTTTAGGTTATGATTAACATTTGAGGTTAAAGTTATCAATTTTGGTGTTAAAATTCAAATTTGAGGTTAGAATCAATAAATTTGAGGTTAGAATCACAATTTTTTCAATTTATGAGCAAAATATGAGACAAATTATTTAAAAATTAATTTAACATCATTCAAATGAACAATTATTTAATTGATTCAGCAAAAAATCCCAAAATGACCCCTCACAACAATCATATCTCGAAAATTTCATCTCCATAATCCAATTCATTTAATTCTCTTTCACAATTTAGCATAAAAAGTAGCAATAATTTGAATAATTCATCCATCAATTGATTCACATTCTTCGATTCGATAAAAAAAAAAGCCAGCATGAAAGGCCTTTCAACTTCCTCATTTCCTTCAATTCATTTACAGAAAAAAATTGAATATTTTTGTTATTTAAATTTTTCTTCTTCCAACTAATTCATAAAAATTAATTTTTTCGCTCATTTAAATTCAAATTTTTGTTTATTTTTTGCTTTCAATTTATCAAAAAGAAAGTCAAATGCGAGGAACTTCTTAAGCAGCGATTAAAAGCTAACATAATAGTCGTTACAACAACAAAAATATGCGCGGATTTTTTTAAAAAGTCGGCTATTGAATAAATTAAACAAAAATATAATTTTTGCCAATATTTTTTTAAACATTTTTAATGATTGTTGTTGTAATGGGAACAGTGAATGGATTTGGAATTGGAGATTGTTGTTGCTGCTTTATGGTTGAGTTGGTCTAATTGCTTGGATCATTTGTTGAGCAAATATTATGAGAATATTTGACAATAATTGAAGTTGAATTTGAAAAACCACAATTTTATAATTTTCTGCCCAAAAAGTCAACATTTTCCACAATTTCCCACCAAAAAACCCATTTTTCCCGCCAATGAGTCACTAAATTCTCACAAAATCCTAATCCAAGCATTTTCCCTCCAAAAAGTCACTCCATTCCCATCAAATCCTAACCTTTAAATCCAAAGACATCCATCAATGATATCTTAAACACAAAATGCCAAAAAAGCATCTTTCACTATCTCACAACCTCTTTATGTTTATGTTCCTCATAAGAATCTCACATATTACGAACAGAGAAACAAGAAATAATCTTCAATCAACCCATTTTCTTGCCTCTATCATCTCCTTCACGTTCATCATCTTCAACTCATTTCCAATGATCAATTGCGATGCTCCCAGCAGCATACTTCTCAGTGATCATGAGGTTTTTGAAGTTTATTTTGTTTTTGTTTGAGTTTTTTTGATTGAATGATATTTGAGATTAAATTTTGCTTGGTTTTTGGAAGTTTAGGGCGCATTTTCTTAGTGTTGTGATTATTTTTAGGTTATGAGATAAATTTTGAGGTTGGAATTCAGAATTTTGAGGTTAGAATTTAGAACTTTGAGGTTATGAGACAAACTTTTAGGTTATTAGTCAAATTTTGAGGTTAGAATTCAAAATTTTGAAGTTAAAATTCAGAATTTTGAGGTTAAGAGACAAACTTTGAGGTTAGAATTTAGAGTTTTGAGGTTAGAATTCAGGATTTTGATGTTAGAATTCACAATTTAGACAAAATGATGCTCAACTCATAAATGTTCCTCAACAATTCCAAAAAAGTCAAACTAGTCATATCTATAACTGCACAAATACTCAGCATTATTATGCAAAACAACTTTTCCTTCTCTCATTTCAAAAATTTCTTCTTTTCCTCCCAAAAATGTCAATTTATCATGAATCTTAAATTAAAAATTCTGAAAGGAGCTCTTCTGACATTTATGCTTATTTTTGCACACACATGCTCGTTATCATGCATCGTCATCGCATCATCACCATCACATGTTGGCCATGTTACAATGGAAATTATTCTTACAAAATGAACAGTTACACGTCGAGTCATAAAAAATATATTTATTATATTGTGTATTTCGTGAATATTAACGTTTATTCTTTTCTTTTTATTTCAATTTCAGGTTTGTATCGAGAATGAATGTCTTTCGTTTATGGCAATGAATACTACTTATGGAACTGAATCAAGAGAGAAAACAAAGTACAAAGAATTTCCATTTTTTGTGGGTTTGTATAAAGCAAAAAAATAATGTTGTTGTACAGAATGTAATGAAGACATACTGGCCTATAAAAAATTAAGAAAAATTAGAAACGATGACTTGGCAAGGTTTTCAAGGTCTGACAAATCTGACAAAAAACATATTTTAATTCTAGTGATAGACACGATGAAATGTGGTTATTGAATGGGAATCAGAGGTAATTTAATGTAGAGATGTTTGTCATCTGGTGTGTGGCAGATTTTTTTCGTACAGATTTGGTATGATTGGGATGTTGAGCAGATAATTATGGGGTTATGGGAAGATTTGGACTTAATTGGGTAGATTAGGAAAAAATTTCGACTATTTTTGAAAGATTGAGTTAGGTTTTTAAAAATGGATAATCAGATGTTTTTCTTAACAATCTGACGCTCAGCTGAACTGACGTTCAGCCTTAATGATGCTCAGCCGTACTGTTTAGCTCTACTGATTGTCAGCTTTTACTGACGCTCAGCTTTACTAACGCTCAGCTTTACTGACGCTCAGCTTTACTGACGCTCAGCTTTACTGACGATCAGCTTTACTGACGCTCAGCATTACTGATGCTCAGCATTACTGATGCTCAGCTTTACTAACGCTCAGCTTTACTGACGCTCAGCTTTACTGACGCTCAGCTTTACTGACGATCAGCTTTACGGACGCTCAGCATTACTGATGCTCAGCATTACTGATTCTCATCTTTACTGATGCTCAGCTTTACTGATGCTCAGATTTACTGACGTTCTGTTGTGCTGACGCTCAGCCGTGTTGACACTCAGCAGAGCTGATACTCAGCCGTGCCTACACCTAGCTATAACAAAACTTCATTCAACTCATACTCAATTAAATTAAAACACAACTAAGGTTCCTCAACTATAAACAATCACAAATTCTAAGATCATAACCTCTAAACCATCTCCCTAAAGTCACGTCCCCAACTTTCCAAAACAATCAACCACAGCAACAGCGACAAAAACCAGCATAGCTGCAATTTCTTTTACACTTTCCTCAGCACATCGTCTCATTTCTCTCGTTAAGCCATAATCGAATGCACGCTGAGGTCAGCGACATATTTCAACGTAGATGTACTTTTACAGTGAATTACACTCCGACAATGTATGAAGCTATTGCAATTTTAATACCCAACTTATGGTCTTTTTCTTGTCAGCAATTTTAACGTACGTGATTCTCTGATTTGCGCATTAAATGTGGGGATACAAGAAGAAGTACTTCCAGCAAACAATTGACAATTTGATGTTCCAATGCCATTAAGGTGCAGAAAAGGGCAATATCTTGTAGATGCTGTGCTGTATTGTACTTTGATGGCCTCATTTGTAGCTAACAAAGGGAGGAAGAAGAAGACGATGAGGAACAGAAGAGATGTAAATGAAAGAAAGAGCGCGAAGAATTGTGAATTGAGTATTGTTGGATGTAGCGTGGTTTTCGTGGGGGTGGAAATAATTTTGGAACCAAAATTTAAGCAATTTGACATACAATGACAGGAAATTTTCAAGATATGTTAGAAATTTTAGCACAATTTCTTGAAAAACGCGCTCAAAAAAATCTTCTTCTGAGAAAAGCGCGCTCAAAAAATTTCATTTTTCATTCAAACATCTTCTAAAGTTCACCAAACGATTAAATTATTATAGCACAAAATACAGCAAGATCTTAAACCTCTTCTAAATAACTATTTTTCCATTTATTTTGTAATTTACAATCAAATTGCAGTAGCTTGATTGACTTAAAAGGGCAATTGTAAGGAAATTATGATAATTCATAAAAGACGGGTGAAGGGAATGAGACATTTGGCATCTGTAGATGTGATTGAGGTCGATGAAACTAAAGAAATTTTTTACTGCGAATCAATAGAATGTGTTAATTATGAGGAATGGTGTGCGTTTTTGAGATTATTGAATTATTTCTTTTGTTTCCTTTTTTGTGTGTGATTGTCATTCTTTAATAAGATGGAATGGCAAAGAAAGTGAATAAAATTAAAGGTTGGATAATTGGTATGTTTGGATTTGATTTTTGAAAATTGAACTAGATTCGGATGCTCAAATATGGATATCATTGATTGTTATGACTGGGTTGTGATTTAAACCATAACAAGCTGGATAAATTGGAATTGTGAAGACATAACCTCAAATTTCAGGAACATAACCTCAAATTTTGAATTCTAACCTAAAATTCAGGATCATAACCTCAAAAAATCTTAAAATAACGATTAAAATATAAAAATATCAATTCATTTAGTCAAAAGACATTAAACACATTTATCCGTGACTTTTGTTCATGTAATATGTTAAAATCCCATTACAAAGTAAATTCCCAACAGCATTTAAAATTCATTCAACTTTTTCTTCTTACTATATTCCATCTTCTAAATGATTGATCATCAATTTCTCATTTCTTTTACTCTATGAGCGCACATACGAACGTATCATACACAAGTCATAAGTGAAGAACAAAAGGCCAAAGAGTGTACAAGAAACTATCGTGCATGTGATCGATGGCAATAACAGAAAATTATGATAAAAATCAATCTCATTGAAGATTGATGGATCATTTCAGTTGTTTTTTGTTTTTTCGGATATTTTTAGATGTTGAAGGCACTTAAATGCTTGTATTGTTTCACAAATGGACATTTCTCACTGCTTATGGAGATGAAAAGAAAGTAAATGAGGCTGAAGGGGTTCAAAAGTGTCATTTTTAATAAAATTGATGGCCAATCATTTGATTTAATGACGGTCTTGACATTGAATTAGTTGAGTTTGTGACTTGGATAGAAATAATTGGAGAAAAGTTTTGTAAAAGTTTATTAAATTGTTGTTGGGATAGAGATTTTGAGGTTATGTTCCTTATTTTGAGGTTATGATCCTTACTTTAAGGTTAGAATTCGAATTTTGAGGTTAAGTTCCTGAATTTAAGGTTAGAATTCGAATTTTGAGGTTAAGTTCCTGAATTTGAGGTTATTTTTTTAAATTTGAGGTTAAGTTTCTGAATTTGAGGTTAGTTTTCTAAATTTTGAGGTTAAACTCCTAAATTTAAGGTTAGAATTTGAATTTTGAGGTTATGTTCCTTACTTTGAGGTTATGTCCTGTATTTTGAGATTATATTCCTGAATTTAAGGTTAGAATTCGAATTTTGAGGTTAAGTTCCTGAATTTAAGGTTAGAATTCGAATTTTTAGGTTATGATGTTAAATTTGGAGGTTATGTTCAAGAACCTGAACAACTCATCACCAATTACTCCAAACAATTCTTTATCTCTCTCAAAAAAATCAAAAAAAAAACTTTCAGGTCACCAAATGTTAACTACAAAAATTACTATAAAAGCTCATGAACTCCAAACCAATCATAAACAAATAGAAAGGGTCATAAAGTACAAATATACACATGTGAATTGACATAGATCATAAGCTACACAGCACATTTAGGTTGTTTCTAATACTTTAAGCTGTTATTTTGATTGATGATTTTCAAATTGTTTCTGAAGTGAAAAGAATTTAGAAAATTGTAAATTGAACATTTTTTTCTATGCGTGCATTTAAATCTTTCGTGTGATTTACGTTCATGTGCCATAAAAACAGTCTAGGTTAGTTTTTCAAATTCTACACTAGATTCAGCATAAATTAAGAATTAAAAAATTTATTACACAACTTTTTAAAGCGACACAAAAATTTTGCTCGCATTCTGCAACTGAAAAAAACTTTTGATCGACCTTTAAATGTCTATAGTTTAGTATTTAATTTCTATTTTCAAAGCCTTCAATTAAACCGCAAAAGCCAGCATCACTTGGCGCAAAAAATTCAGTTACGAAATTGACTGTGGAAGCTCGATTGAAATTCAACATAAAATCATGCAAGTTTATAATAATTTACGTTTGATTTATGCTCGAAAAAGCCACATTCGGCATTGCATATGAGAAGCTACGAGCTTGTTGGGTTAGCGGTATTTTTGGAGGGAAAATGAAAGGTTTTGGAATGGCTGACAGTCCAGAGTTGTAAATTTATTAGTAGGGGTAGGTTTCTAGGGATACCAAGGGTACCATACCCAATCCTACCCCGGTTAGGTAAGGTATACCATATTGTACCCTACCCTAGGGTAGGATAGGTGGGTTTTCGGTATTTTTCCAAAAAAATTGCTTAAAATTTGATTAATAATCTTGAAAATTTTGAATTTTTTTCAAAAATCTCTAAACTTCTTCAGAATGCGTCTTCAATTCCAACATCAATCCAACTCCCAAATCATTCCTCTTAAATTCTCATTCATCGCAACCAATGCTCATTTAAGGTTAAGACAAATAGACATACAGCACCATATGGTTGCCTTTTTTCTTACATACATCCATGTTCATTCGGAATAGCTTGTAATGTTGCTTTGCACCAAGCACAGAGAGATTATTTTTATAAAAACTTAACCATATTAAATCGACATGAATATGTACATACATAGACTATTTGAGTGCACATGGAAAGTTGGAAATAATGACGATTGAATCTTGAAATGTGTCACATACATATCGTTCTCTCGGTACTTTTAAGGCGGCATACACTCACGTCTTCATCTTCTTGGGAAATTTACGTTTATAAAAAGTAAAACAACAAAATTAAAAACAAGACATGAGAGGAAGAAGAAAATAAGTAAAGTAAATATGGTGCAATGCATTGTGACTGTGATGAGATTGTGGGGTTTCTGGGGGATATCAGTTGGTCAATGTACCTCTTTTCATAATTTTTTAAAAACATTTTTCATAGTTTCGTGCCCCCTTTTCATAGTTTTATGCCCCTTTTATAGTTTTTTACCCCTTTTCATAGTTTTTACCCCTTATTTCATAGTTTTGCACCTTTTTTGAAGTTTTGTAAACCTTTTTCATAGTTTCGTACCCCTTCTCCATAGTTTTGTCTCATATTTCATAGTTCTGTACCCCTTTTTCATAATTTCATACCCCTTCTCCAAAGTTTTGTCTCCCTTTTTCATAGTTTTGTTCCCCTTTTCATTGTTTAGTTGACTTTTATATAGTTTTGTACCCCTTTTCATTGTTTAGTTGACTTTTTCATAGTTTTGTCTCATATTTCATAGTTCTGTACCCCTTTTTCATAATTTCATACCCCTTCTCCAAAGTTTTGTCTCCCTTTTTCATAGTTTTGTTCCCCTTTTCATTGTTTAGTTGACTTTTTCATAGTTTTGTTCCCCCCTTTTTCGTAGTTTTGTACCTTATTCATAGCTTTGTACCCCGGTAATAAGAGTTACTCATCAAAACTAAGACAAAGTCATAAATTCAAAGCCTTACATCATTTATTTATTTTCCTCATCCATTTCTCTCGACAATTTATTCCATTCAAGCTTCATTAATTGCTTGTTCGAGAAGCGCTCACACACAGAGCACTAAAATTATACCATCCAGCTCATCTCATCAGAAGAAGAAAAAATATTTAAACATTATATTATTGTTGCCTTTTTCCCGTCTTCTATTTTTTTTCTTAGTTTAGTTGCGACACATACATGACATGCCAAACAACGCCGTGTCTTAGACTTTATGAATGATGACAATTGTGCCTGTTGTGGAATTTCTGTTGAAATTTTATTATTTTTTCTCGCTCTTTATCTTCATTTGTATTTCTTGTTCATGTTTGCATAACAAACAGAAAAAAATAGCTAAGAAAATTAAACAGACACACATCTTACGACAGTTTTGTGTAAGCATCGCTCAAAATGATGATGACAAATAAAGAATGAGAATTAGGAAGAAGACAAAATTGTTTTTGTGACAATTTGATTGTTCTGTTTCGGCATTTAAGGTGTTTAAGATTGAGGTGGGGTTGGTGGATTGGGATTGTCTTGGAATTACGATTTTTGTTGGATTTTTGATTTCTGATAATAGATTAAGGTCAAAGCTCGCAAAAGGGGTACAAAACTATCAAAATTGGTACAAAGCTATCCAAAAGGGGTACAAAAATATGCAAAATGGTACAAATTTATGAAAATGGGGTACGAAACTACAAAAAGGGGTATGAAACTATGAAAAAACGATAAAACTATACAATGAGGATTTGAAACTAT
Organism: Chironomus tentans; assembly: GCA_963573255.1. Taxonomy (NCBI): domain Eukaryota; kingdom Metazoa; phylum Arthropoda; class Insecta; order Diptera; family Chironomidae; genus Chironomus; species Chironomus tentans. Next base: position 2,897,568 of record OY754305.1, read on the forward strand.
GAAATTCGGTAGAATACAATGAAAAAGGGGTACAAAACTATGAAAAAGTGTTCAAAACTGCTTGATACTTTGATTAAGTAACAAAAAAAGTTTAAAAAATGTCATAATTCATGCCAAATACCTTTTGAATAACTCAATCAACTTCCTTTGTTTCATTAATGTCCATCAAATTTTACATAATTAAACATCAATATATTTGGCATTCAGCTAATCTTTGCTCAATGTCGACTCTTTTATCTTCCCAAAAAAACTATCTTTTGTCAAAATTCTTCATCTTTATTGACACAAAACGCTCCCTTATGTTCATTCACATCACTCGAAAATGTCTTCATAAGACACAATAAAGACCAAATAGACATATTTGACTACAAACAGCACAGCAGACACATTAGACATGCATTCATGGAAACATCAAACATCACTCATTCATAATTTCTTTCAGTAATAAAAGGAAAATGTGTTTATGTGAATTTGTTAAACATTTGCAACCAACAAAAACACGAGCGAGAGAAAATGAAGAAGAAAGGAAGATGTTTTCGCTATAAAAATGCCATAAAAAGTCAAATGATGAACAAGATGTTTTGCTTTTGTTATTCGCAAAAAAGCTATGATGATAATAATTGAGAAAAATGAAATGTTGAATGAAGAAATGTGAAATGAATGTTGAAAAAGTAAGTGAATGGAATTAGTGAGGTTAGATAGCGATTGGTGATCTGATAGATTTTTATATATTTTGATAGCTTTATACCTCTTTTTGATAGTTTAGTACCCCTTTTGATAGCTTCATACCCCTTTTTGATAGTTTCCTACCCCTTTTTCCAATCAATCATCCAAAATTCCCCATAAATTCCATAAAACCAAAACCACAGGTCATCAACTATGCAAATCTCATAACCTGTGAATCACTCCGTAATTGAAATTTCGTAACCAATCCGAAAAAAAACTTCATTTTTTTGATCAAACATAAAATGATAAATATGAACATGATTTTTACTTCAATATTTTTTCTTCTCCGATTTTGTAAGAGCATCAATAATGGGAGAATTTTTTGTTCAATTTTTTTTATTATTACTTAACAACAGCATGCACCTCTTTTTTCATGTTATTTAATAGATTTTCTTTTCGGTTAATAAAAAAGTCTTTTTAATTGGTACAAAAGTGTGTAACTTAGCTGCTTTGACGGTGAATGAAAAGGTTATGCTATTCATTTGGGAACGATAAAAAGCTGTGAACTGAGAAGAAAATTCAATTAACTTTGAAATTAAGAAGAAAAAGTTGGAGTCTGATGCAAAAAAAAGTATTCACAGGTCAATGAATGAACTGTTTGAAGCTAATGTATGGAGTCAGGTGGATTAAACGGACGGGTTCTTGAGTAAATAAGCTTATTAGTTAATGAGATCAATGTTTAATTGAATTGAGTATTCGACCGTTGTGGTTTAATCTAGATTGTTGCAAAAAAGAATTCAATACAGCAAAATTAATTCAAAATGAACAAAATTTACGAACTTTTGAGATTATATTTCAAGTTTTTCTACAAAAAGGGGTATGCAACTTCCAATGGAGTAAAAATTTCAAAAAGGGGTACACAACTATTACTAAAAGGGGTTCACAACTATCATTAGAAGGGGCACAGAACTATCATCAAAAGGGGGTACACAACTATTACATAAAGGGTTCACAACTATTATTAAGAGGGTTATACAACTATTATTAAAAGAGGTACACAACTATCAATAAGAAGGGTTCAAAACTATCATTAAAATAGGCAAACAACTACCATTAAGAGGGTCACAAAAAGGTGTACACACCATTTATAAACCTCCCTATTCATAGAAACAAATTTGAAATTCAATGAGTAAATAAATCAAAATAATAAAAACCAACAATACAGAAAAACGGTAATGTAGCACAAAAGAGCTTAAAACAGCTGAGCAGAGAGAGATCTTAACGTCTGCGTAGGTGACTGACTCGAACAGATTATGGAAATAGCAACAATAACTAAAAATATATATTTTTCTCCCATAAATTCATAAAGTAAAGTACAAAAATATGAAAATGAGCGCGTGGTAAAATGATTTAAAAAAACATTGAAGTGAAATTTTTTTCTTATATCCATCGCATAACGCGATTTATTGGATTATTGATGATGATTCATGTGGAGATGAGTGAAGAGATTAGAAAATGCTAATTTGAATTGAATGCATCATGCGCTGAGGGAATTTTTCATAATTTTTTTCAGCATAGAGAAATTTGTTGAAAATTTTTCATTTTTTTGATTAATTGATCGATTTGCGATGAAAAATTTTGCAGTGCGAAGTTGAAAAATTGGAATTTTTTAGTGAAAGGGGAACTAAGATATCTAAGATTGGAGGTGAATCGTCGGTTAATTTTGTGGGTGAGGTCGAGGGCTTTATGTTGAGTAAATGATAGATAAGAGCATGCATTTAGTGATGAGATATTAAGCATCTTAATGCAAGGTTAGTGAGTTATGGGATGGTAAGAGAAATTTTGTGGTCAGACTGCAGTTTATGACCTCTGATGATGGCTTGGGCTAGGCTGATTGATTTCCGCATTTTCTATTTATGAGTTTGGGTAAGTTTGTCTGTTGATGGTTTGATCAGATGGAGTTTTCTAGGTTAGATGATAATTAGTTAAAGGATGTTGGTATATTTTGATACTAGGAGTCGGTTGTTGACTTTTGTTTAGGGAATCCCTCTACAAAATCACCAAAAGAGCTCTAAAGGGGTACTTCAATGTTACGTCCTTCAAAATTTACATGGAACTAGCTTTAAGCTACCCAGAATGACACAAAGAGTTAAATAAGGGAAAAAATGTAGCACCAGACCGACGTAGAATATCGAATTTAAACTTACTGTGCGCCATATTCGTGAAAAAACTTCATTTTGTCAACTTTGAAGAAGATTTTATTGCCTAAATTCCATTTTCTGATCCTAAATAAGTTGATTTTTAATCATAATTACATCAAAATCATTAAGAAAGCTGAAAAATTAATTCGTGCGCCATATTTGGGGAAGACAGTAATGTTTCCCCCAAAATATGACTCAATATATTTTTCCACTAAATTTACATTAATATTGCATAATTATTATCCAAACCTCATTAAAATCTACAATTCCTTCAATCCTCATCACAACTTCCAACAAACATTCAAAAAACGCTTACAAACCTAAACTCAATTCCCTCAAAATCAACATTGACACTCACAACGAAACTCTCAATAAAAACAAGTCTCAACTTAAGACACTTCAATAACCTCTTCAAATGTGGGTGCGATTGCAATTTAACGCCTTAAAAATCTTCAAGTACAGCTTCTTCCGCTCCTCTTTTGTACCATTTATTTGTGCCATAAAAAATTGTTGACTGTTTCGATCTCATGTGTCAAAAAAATGATTGTAACACAAAAATTATGCAACAAATGTGAGAATTTCAATGTAATAATTTTTTGTGAAGAGCTCTTTTGACATTTAAGAGACAAAAGTAACAATTTAAAGCTGAATTGTTTGATTTGAGGATTATTTTGTGTGCGATTGATGTAATCTGAATATTCATTAACAGAATTGAAATAGTGACATAAGAAAAAGTTAATAGCTGATTTTAGAGTCAATTGACATTTGCATAAGTTCAATAAAATTATTAAAATTATCTAGATGAGGTTAAATTTGCAGGAATTAAGTAAAGTTGAATGAAATGTCAATGCTGAGTGGAAATTGGATGTAAATTTTACATTTATGGCTGAATAGGATAGAAATTTAATACGTGCGCTATATTTTAGGGTAAACTTTACTGTCTACCCCAGAAAAATACTAAAAATTCTATGAAAAGGTCTTTAAAAGAACCAATCCCTCAATTACATTTCCACAACCTAATCTCACCCATTTTCTTCATCAATCTCATCAATAAATACCATTTGATCCACAACAAAAGAGTAACTAAAGCCACACATTTATTAAATTTGCAATTACTTTTTTCATTTCATCGACAATCCCGTAAAGGCTTCTTCTCGCAGTTATTTTCCATTGTTGTAATAAAATTCCAACAATCATCGTGATCATCACCTTTCAAAGACGTTATTCATAGACGTCTGTTGCCATATAAAGTGCGTAGCGAAAAGAAAGACCTGAAAAGAAGAAGAAAAGCGCAGTAAAAATGTGAAATATGGAATTTTGAGACCTAGATTTCAGTTTTTTTGATGTTGAGGGATTTTAGTTTGACCTTAAAGAGGAATTTGAGGTGCATTTTGGGGAAGACATTACTGTTTACCCTAGAATAAGATACACGAGACAGACTAATGTTTCTAGTACTTTGAAAAACTGTAATAAAAAATTCTATTATTTTTGTAAATCTATTTCAATATTCTAATAATTCAAAATCTTGTCAAGTAATCTAGTGCTTTATGAAATCTAGTACAAAATTCTAGTACTTCAATTAATCTATTACAGTTTTTTAGAAAATTATGAAATCTAGTATTTTATAGAGGCTAATATTAAAAAATCTAGTACTTTAGTGATTCGATGATTCTAGTACTTCAGTAATTTTAGTAGAACAATCTAGTACTTCTCGGAATTTTTACAATATTCTAGTACCACAATAATTTTAGTACAATATTCTAGTACTTCAATAATTTTAGTACAATATTCTATTACTTCAGTAATTTTAGTACAATATTCTAGTACTTCAATAATTTTAGTACAATATTCTATTACTTCAGTAATTTTAATACAATATTCTAGTACTACATTATTTTTAAAATTCACTTCCTCATTTTTACACCACTTCATACTTCCCCAAAAATCGTGCATATTCATCACAATTAATTTTACTTTCAAATATTCATTTTTTGCATCACTTCATCACTCATCATCGAATTCCAACATTTTCATAATTTTTTTCACATAACAATAAGTTGCTAATTTTGGCAGTTGATGAAAGTAAAATTATATTTCGTGTGTTTTTCTTCTTAATTTTTTGAGTTCATTGGATTTGATTTAAAAGCCGGAAGATTTTTATTGATGAGCTTTGATGAAGTTTGATGAGATTGTGCAGGATTTTTACATAATTTTGTGAAATTGGAGGATAAAATTCAGTTATTGCTGAATTTAAGGTCATCAGTGCCAATTCCTAGCCTATATTGTACCTAAAAACAATTTTACTCACAAAATTCAAAAAAAAAGTATCACTTCAGTCATCACATCACCTAGCAACCAAGCCAATACAGCACAACCATATTTATTTCTCTGAATATTTACAATCATATTGTTGACTCATCAGAAATTCAATTCAATTGTTGATTCACACTCGTAAGGCATAAGTGAGAATGTGAATATCATCAACAATAATAATAATGACGATGTGTTATGCAAATTCGAGAGATTTTTTTCGCACTGTTTATTTATTGACTTAAATTGTGAAAATTCATCGGAATTTCTTCTTTGTTGCTTGCAAAGATTTATTGGATTTTTATTTTCTCGTGAAATTTCTCACTCATGTGTGAGGTGACAAAGTTTAAAAAAAGCTTGGATATTTTGCTGTTTGTGATTGTATGGGGATTTAAGGAGGTTAAGTGTGATTTTCTTGGAATTATTTGTGAATTTTAAGAGGCTTTGGAGGAAATGAAAGTTGAATTGAGTCACGGATTGAACTTTATGGGGATTTAAATGGAATTTAGTTTCATAATTTTGTTAAATATTGAAAATTATTATTGCAGTAGTTTCTTTATGTACTAGAATTCTAGTACTTCATCCAATCTAGTACTTCACTATATTTAATAGTAGCATTTTGTACTAAAATTCAAAAAGAACTAGTATTGAAGTCTAAATTTAATGATGTATTAAATTTATGAACTAAATATAGCAACAAACTAGAATTTTGTACTAGATTTCAAAAAGTGCTAGAATTCTGTACTAAATACAAAAATGTACTAGAATTTTGTACTAAAATTCAAAAAGTACTAGAATTGAAATTAAAATTTAATGATGTACTAAATTTATGGACTAAGTATAATAACGTACTAGAGTTTTGTACTAGATTGTATGAAGTACTAGAATTTTGTACTAGATTTCAAAATGTACTAGAATTTTGTACTCGATTTCAAAAAGTGCTAGAATTCTGTACTAAATTTAAAAATGTACTAGAATTTTGTACTATATTTAATAAAGGATTAAAATATTAAACTTAATAAAACTGCTAGAAAATTAGACTAGATTATCTAAAACTGCTGTCAATACTTCAACTAAATTGGCAATCATTCTTGCATTACAAAAAAATTCTAAAAATTACTGTAAAATTATCACCAATTCTATTAACCATCAAGCCACAATTCTAAAAAATTTACAGTTAATTTTCGACATCAAAAGCGACTCATCAAAAACCACAAAATTATAACCACAGAGCTAGAAAAATTCTCTTATTTAATTTTTAAATGCCCAAAGGAAAAATATTTTCAATTAAAAAACTCGTCTAAAAACATCAAAAATTTAAATGCACAGAATAATTTTTTCGTTATTTAATATCAAAAAAATGTTTATAAATGTTACAAAAGTATAAGGGACAAGGTAAACGAGCGTAGTTCCGGCTTCCCAATACCTCTTTGCCGTTTGGCACTGCACATACGCATCAATTCCCTGTTCTTTTTTCTACTCATATTCCGGTTTGATGTACGGCGGTGTCCAAAACACCTGTGACTGAATTCAACTGACTGTTATTTATTTTTTTACTGTGTTGTTCTGCCTGTTTGTTGTTGCTATTGTTACACTATTCGTTCCCTATTCGTTTCCACTAAACTGCACTTAATTTTTTGCTATTTAATATAAAAATAAAATTCTACGCACTGCACACATTAAATGTTGTGTATGCGTCTGTGTGATTTATCATTTTTTGATTTATGCTACTCACTTGCTGCTGGTTTTCGAGAGTTCTAATTGTTATCATGAATGGTTGGAGCTTCATAATTGTGGAGATTTTGTCTGATTTATTTGTTTGTAAGCAGTTAGACTTTTTTGCCCTGTATAACTCCAAATTTTAGGAATATAACCTCAAATTTAACAAAATAACCTCAAAATTCTAGAAAATAACCTCTATTTACCAAGTTCTAACCTCAAAACTCAGGAATATAACCTCAAAATTTAGGAATATAACCTCAAGTCCAGCAAAATAACCTCAAAATTCAGAAACCTAACTCAATTTGATGATTCTAACCTCAAAATTTAAAAAATTCTCAATATTTACAATCAATTCTTCACAATTTTCCCTCCTAAAGTTAATAACTCAACTACTGCAGGTTGCTTTCAGTCAATTATATCTATTATGAGCAGCTACTCGATACTTATCGATGCGTATATGAAAAAATTAGAAAATAACAAATTACATAACAGACAAATCGTTTTGAAATTGAAGCAAATTATTCACCTTTTTTGGGGAGAAAAACGAAAACATTAAAGGCAATTTTGTGTTACTAAAAGAGAATTTTTGTTTTTTGTTGTAATTCGAACATGATCATGCTGAGAATCTGTGTGGAGTGAGAAGAGATTTGTAGACGTAAAGTACGAGAAATTAAAAGAGAAGAGATGAAAGACTTATGGTGGAATTAATCGTGTAGACATGCTAAGAATTTTGAGGTTAGAACACTCGAGTTTGTGGAAAAGAGATGAATTTTGAGGTTATGTTGACAAAATTTAAGGTTTTGATCCAAATTTTGAAGTTAGGACTGAAATTTTGAGATCATATTCCTCAATTTTGTGGTTATGATCCAAATTTTGAGGTTAACTTTCAAATTTTGAGGTTAATTTCCTGGGTTTTGAGGTTAAGTATGAAATTTGGAGATTATGTTCTTGAACTTTGAGATTAAGTCTGAATTTTTGACATCAACTTCAGAATTTTGATGTTATGATCTTGAAAACTGAAGTTAGGTTAGCAATTTTGAGGTTATGTGCTCGAATTTTAAGGTTTAGTATGAAATTTGGAGATTATATTCTTGAACTTTGAAATTATGTTCCAAAAATTGAGGTTAGATTTCAAATTTTGAGGTTTTATTCTTGAAAAGGTTAGCAATTTTGAGGTTATGTTCCTAAACTCCATAGTTTCCCTCCCTAAACGCACAACATCAACATTCACTCTCCACACACATTTTCTATCTCTATTCTCAATCTCCATACTCACATTATAGCCCTTATAATATGTATTAATGTTATAAATTACACTTACAATACGCATGTAAGTACATAAAAACTAAAAATTGATATATCGGTGAATTAAATGCACCAATGATTCGAAGAAAACGAGAAGGAGAGAAAAAAGGGAATAAAAATTGGGTTAAATGATGATTTAATGGAAATAAAGACAGGAAGCGGACGATTAGGACTGAATGGAATATGAAAGAATGAAAGAAAGTGAAGTAAAAGATGCGTTGAAATGGAAATTGAATAAAAAATTTGTTAAAAAGAAGTTTAAGAATGAGAATTAAAAATTGATTTTAAATTGAATTAGAAATGATTTTGAATTTTTTCTTATTTTTCTAAAAGAATCTTATTTTGTTGTTCAATAATCAACGAATTTTGAGGTTATGTTGCAGAAATTTTAAGTTTTGTTACAAATTTTGAGGTTATGTTCCAAAATTTTCAGGTTATGTTGCAGAAATTTTAAGTTTTGTTACAAATTTTGAGGTTTTGTTCTCGAATTTTGCAATTTAAATGCAAATTTGTCGATAATGTTCTATATTTTTAGGTTATGTTTCACATTTTTAGATTATTTTTCAAAAGCAATTCAGTTCCATAAGAAGTAGAAAATTTTATAACTCAAAAATCAAATTTTACAAAAATAATTAATATCAATTTCTATATCTACTTCCAGAATACCCTAAAGACATCATCTCAGTACCTCCACCAATCCCTCGACGGTCGAATCTACTTCTCATCCTTTGAGATCATTATCCCATCAACCTGGTCTTACAATTGCCTCACCAACTCCTCAACCGTAACAAGCTATAATGGCGCATCAACGGATGTTCAAATCACAAAATCAAGTCCAATCTTTGGCGATTATTTATGGACGCAACAGTCAGGTGGATGCGGTGAGCGTGGCGATCAAATCTACGTCAGTGAGCGTTCAATTCGTGATGATTTCGAGAACATTGAGAAGAAATTTGTCAACGAGTTTATGAAGTATCGTTACGGAGTCTTTGACAAGAACGGTTTCGATGGCGATGCAATCTATCCAAAATGTAGCGCAAGCGGCAATCCAATGTGCACTGATGCTTTAGCACTCGATAGTCATTCGCATAATAAATACATGCCAACGAAACAGAACCAACTTTGCGACCGGATGAGTCCAATGGATGTGATTTTACGGAATGTTGATTTCAACGGAACGCAACGCAATCAAAATTTTACTGCACCGACCTTTAATTACGTCCGAAAGATGAGCACGCGCTATATGTTGCTACTTGACGACCATGCTGACATTTCCATTCGTGATTCTTATGGATTTTTACGTGATTCGATCAGGAAATGGCTGGATAAGGATCTCATTCATCATGGAACGGAAGTAGGAATCATCAAGTTGAACTCAAACAGCTCAAATGACCCAATCAAGTCTGTTTCTGGAAGTGATGATCGTGAGGAAATTATGTCAAATTTACCATTCAGTGTCACAAATCGTGGTGGATATGGAAAGTGCAATGTCTATCCAGCAATCATGAAGAGTGTCAATATCATGCAGGATCGATCGAATGTCTTTGGTGATGCCATTAGTTCCATCATCCTTATCGGACCAGGAATGTATAATTGTAGTGAGGAAATCATGACTGAAATGATTGAGAAATGTAAATCAGCAAATATTAATATTGTGACTATTAATTATCCAAATATTGGAATTAACCGAGTTCCAATGGACGAATTGGCAATCAAGACTGACGGTGAAGCTTTTACAGTTCTCGAAAAGAAGAAGAATGAAGATAAAAGTTCACTTGCAACATTCTTTGAGCTTACTAATGTCTTCATGTACATCAGTTCTAAATTCCATCATGGCGATGCTTCTGAACTTCCAGTAGAAATTTACCGAAAGGAACTGATTGATTCCAATACATCTGGTGACTCCACAAAGTCACGAACATATACAGACAGCTTCAATGTTGATGACACAACTAGAAATATCAACTTCTTTGTCTACAATTATGATCGTAAAGAACTTGGATCAGTTATTGAGGATATCAGCCTCACATCACCAAGTCAAGTCACATTCTCAAGAATTTCGGAACTACGATCAGATTATCATCAATTGACACTTGTTGGAAATCTCAGTGGTATTGGATCATGGCATTATAATATTAAGAGATTCTATGGCAATCAACAGCCACATTTTGTTCAAGTCCTCGCATATCCTAAAATTGACACAAACACGTTCATCACTGCTTGTGCATGGATCCATAGGCCATCAACAGGTGCACCAAATATCATTTATGCTGAAGTTATGCAAGGAAGTTTGCCAATCCTCGATGCCTTAGTTGAAGTTGTTGTAAGACTGCCAAGTGGACGTGATGAGAGAATTCAATTATTTGATAGTGGAAATAGTGATCCTGACGTCACTAAGGGCGATGGTGTCTACTCGAGATATTATACAGTTGATGAACCTGGAATGTATAGATTCACTATTAAAATTACTGACAATGGAAATACTGCTTATAGTCAGATTGATCGTGGTAAGTTTTTGAATATTTTTAAGGCTGAGCGTCAAATTTTGAACTCTAGAGCTGAGCGTCAATTTTTTAACTCTAAAGCTGAACGTCAAATTTTGAACTCTGAAGCTGAGCGTCAATTTTTGAACTCTAAAGCTGAGCGTCAACTTTTGAACTCTGAAGCTGAGCGTCAACTTTTGAACTCTGAAGCTGAGCGTCAATTTTTAAACTCTAAAATTAACCACATTCAAAATCAATCTAATCCTCAATTTTCAATTCCAGATCCTTCAAAACAAATTCACTGCTGCGGAAGTGCCATAACAACTCAATCAAAGCAACCAGTCACACCATTTACACGTTATATCGTCCCCATCACACTTTTCATCAGCGCTGAAGAAATTGAGCTTGAAAAGTCAAAAATTCCATTCATCGGACGCATTGGTGATCTTCATGTCGTTCCACAAACAACAAATGGAAGTGAAAAAGTCACATTGGAATGGACTGGACCAGATACTGGATCTGAGAATTCACAAATTTCATATGAGATTCGTTACACGTTCAATTTGAAGGATATTGTTGATAACTTTGATGTCATTGGAACTGTTTTGCATTTGGGTGAGACAATTCCACATTCAATTGGACAAGGTGCATCAGTGACATTGAATTTAGCCAACGAACATGGACTTATTGGAGTTCCATTCTACATTGCAATCAGAACAATCAATGAGGAAGTCTCAACAGGTCCAATCTCAAATGTCGTTCGAGTCTTTGTTCCAAAACGTCGTCCAACAGCATCACCAAGCTACACACACATTGACAATGACATGTACGAGTCAGATCCATCAATGGAACCAGTCGATGATGATGAAACTGTTGGAATATTTAAAAATTCAAGATTAGCTGGAATTCCATGGCAAATTCTGATTCCAGTCATCATCTGTTGCATCATTGTCTTCATTATTATCACAATTTACTGCTGGTGCTGCGTGTTCCGTAAGAGAAGTTACTCAGATGCCAAGAAAAAGCCAACAAAATCACCATCAAAGCCATCAATTTCAGTCATTACACCAACAACTCCATCATATCAGCCACAACCTGTCCAACAGAACCAATATCACATGGATCCAGTCGCTAATGGAAATTCACACAGCTATCTTGTTGATGTACCAGATCACCATACAATTGGACTTCCAATGATCGATGATGATATGATGAAGCCTGATTTTAGTGATCATGATAAAATGTTGATTGAGGAGATGAAGCAACAACAAAGATTCCAACAACAAGCCTTACTTGAAGCTTACGGCGATCAACAAATTTTATCATCAACTTTAACTAGAAATGGACAATATTTATCACCTTATGAGTCATGGTCAGCATCAACACTCCTCGCAGAACACGAAGTCCGTCAATCTCCATTAGATCATGAAGGTTCAATCATGTATGTCGATGCCAATGGTGAGATGGTGCCGCCAATTCCACCACATCCATACAATGTAAATAATGGTGGAACTTATGGATATGTAGATCAGAATCGTGCACCACCACCGACATATACGAGCGTCTATCGTCCACTTGTACGTGGTGTGCCTGGACAAGGATCGATGCAATCGGTCGTAAGCAGTGCAATGATGAGTAATGGTGATCCTAAAAAAATTAGAAATGTTACTATGGTGTAAAAAATTTTAATTTCTGAGAATGTTTATTTTGTAATGTGGAGGTGAGGGAATGTGGACTTGTGGTACGAGTCTGTGAACCTCATTGGCTGCCAGTTTAGATTTTTATATGAAAATATTCTTTGATCTCACGAATTTTTATTAATGAATATTTTTAAAAAATTGACTTAGTTGAAAAGAATTGAAAAGCTTGGAAATTTTTTGGATTTTTGAGGTTAGGAGAAATTTTGTCATCTTGGGTCGAGCTAAGTTTGGTTCTCTCAGATTGAGCTTAATTTGGTCCTCTTGGGTCGAAATTAATTTGGTCCTCTCGGATCAAGTTAAGTTTGGTTCTTTCGGGTCGAGCTAAGTTTGGTCCTCTTGGGTCGAGCTAAGTTAGATCCTCTCGGGTCGAGTCAAGTTAGATCTTTTCGAGTCGAGCTAAGTTTGGTCCTCTCAGGTTAAAAAATCCTCAAATCAAAGACATAACCTCAAAAATCACAAAAAATTCAGCCTAAAAAATTAAAAGCACAAAAAAGAACCTAGAAAAAAATTATTTTTAAAAATTATAAGCCATAAAATTCATTATTTTGTTTAACAAAAAAACTTTTTGCACCATAGGGCATTTTATAGAATTTTTTTATGAAAAATATTTTCATCTTCCAATAATTTTTAAAAATTCAAAGAGAAAAAAATATTAATTATAACTTCATATTGCCATTTAACAATTAAGGGATTTTAATATAATCTTTTGTGTTAGAAATGAATATGAAAAAATCAATAAAATGAATATTTAAATTTTGAAATGTACAGAATGATTTCTTATATCCAGAAATGTACTAATTTAAATTGACGAATGATGCAATTAAAAATAGAATTTTTTAAATTGTGGTCTGCTTGAAAAAAAATCATAAAAAAATTAAAAAGAAAAATTGAAGTCGTCGTGATAAAATTAATTAATTATCATGGATTGAATCCTTCAATATTCCAAAGAATGCAATTGACTTGAAAATATTTTTTGGAAAATTTTTAAAATCAATTGCAGAAAAATTAATAAAAAAAATATTAACGAATAAAAACGAAAAATAATTAAGTAGTGTAAATAAATTTTTATATTAATGAATTTAAAAATTTAAAATAATTTTAAGATTAAATTTAATTTTGTAAACTTTATTTTATGGTGCATAAAATTTTGATTTTCAATTTTAACAAATTATCATTAAATTTAAAATTTATCTTAATTTTGTGACACAATAGCATTGTTAAACGTTCCAAAAAATTTAAAATATTCAAAAGAATTTAGAAATTGAAAATAATTTTAAAAAAAATAAAATTTAATTAAATTTAATTAAATATTTTATTTTAAATTAAATATTAATTTTTTAAAATTATTTTTGTTTTTAAAAATATTATTGTGTCAAAATTTTAAGTAAAAATTAGCGGCAAATTAACATTTTTTAAAATAAGTTTAAATAATATTTTAAGACAAGTAACTAAAATAAATTTTAAAAAAATTCAGTGATTAAAAATTTAAGGTTTTGTGATTTAAGAAATTTTTTGAAATTTAAGATAAAATTTTACAAAATTCCTTGAGTAATAAAATCTTAAATTAAACACCCTGAAAGCAATTAAAAATTCAATTTTTCCATATTAATTATGGACGTTTCAGAAAATTTTAATACAATATCTGTAAATTTATTATAAAAATATCTTTTTATTGAACATATTTTTGTACAAAAATTTTGACATAAAAATTATTCATCAAATAAAAAATTGTAAAAATTAAAAAAAAAACTATGATTTATTTTTTCATTACATTTTTTGGATTCAATCTTAATTCTATTTCAGTTTCAAAATATATAAATAAAAGCTTTTTTGTGTAAAAAATTCGTTGAAGATATTTTAAAAATTTTAAGCTTTTCGCTGAATTGAAATTCAAATTTTTGTGAGCCGTTACATCAAGTCAAGATATTTTTTTATTTTTAAAAATTTTTTTAAAATATTAAAAATTGTTTTATCTAAATTTTGCTTAACTATTTATTTAGATGATCAGATTGATAAGTGGTTCAAGAAGCAAAAGTTAAATTGTTATACCCTCTGAGTTTTAGATGGTATAACAATTTGACTTTTTCTTCTTGAACCACTCTGCTGAATAATCATATAACTAAGCCCCTTAAAATTATGCAAACTTAAAACGATTAAAATCGTAAATAGATATATTTCATTTTGTGGACAAAAAATAAATAAATATTTTAGTGGTTTCTACAGTAAATCAATTGACACAATTAATTTTACTTGTTAAATAAGTGATTAAACTGCAAGTTGGAGATAAATTCAAGTGAAATCATTAAGTGATAAAACCTAAAATTAAAAAAGATTGTGAAGAAAGTCAATAAATTGAATTTAAATGGACAAATATTAGAAAAGATAGCAAAAAGAGAAGAAAAAAAACATTAATGTTGTGAAATTCTTTTTGATAACAATGATGACATCATCTACATATATCAAACGAGAGTATAAAATTCTTATAGTGAAAATGTTGTAAGCATTTTGAGCGTACGAAGAGAAAAAGTTATTTTAATTAACGAGGAAGTCAGTGAAGAAGATTTTAACATAAAGATTTGTAAAAAACAATCAATGTTCTAGTGATAATTTCCTTACATTTACATTTGAGTGATTTTAGATAAATGAATGATTTAACTACAAGTTAAATTTTACATTTAAAAACAACAAAATTTATGAAACTAAAAAAAGGATTAAAATGTAAAAATGGTGACAATCTTTTTAAAAAATTAATTCTAAGCTCGCAAAAAAAATCATGCTAATATAAAAAACTTAAATTACCAAACATAAAAAAGATAAAAAAGTAAATATTTTATTAATATTGTGAAATTCTTTTTCATAACAATGATGACATCATCTACATCAAATGAAAGTATGTCGGCATCTTCTGACGAAAGTATGACATCCGACAGTGAAAATGATATAAGTATTTTTGTTCGTATGAAAAAACGTAGCTTTTTGAAACAATTCAAAAATGATAAAATTATTTTCATTAATGAAGAAGTCAGTGAAGAAGAATTTAATGAAAAACAACCTAGTTTGACCGATCTACGTAAAAATTTTAAAACAATCAAGATCCCAGTCATAATTTCTCTACGATCAAATATTAAGGTCAAAATATTTTTTCGGAGCAAATTTAACGCCAAATTCAGAATTCTAAGTTATATCGACGATGACAAGAAGATAACATCCAAATTCTGCAATAAGTTTTTAACTACAAAACTTGAAAATAATTACTCCGGTAAGTTGGTTTTGCACAAAATGTTATACTAATAATTACAAGGTTCGTTAAATGGTCGAGGTATTGATTTTATCGATTGACCGACGATCAGGTCGAAAATGATCGCGATTAAATCAAAGAATAATTGACCAAATTAGTTTCGATCACATCATAATTAAAAATGTTGATCGAATGATCGTCGTTTATTGAAAAAAAAAATTAATTTTTGCCAACATCTGTCCATTTATATATCCAACTATTCGTCGTTTGAGTCAAAATTAATGTCAATTTTACAATATTACATATCGTATTTATCTTTTTTACAGGAATCCTACAAAGATGCGAGAAAAAGAACGAACTCAGCATTTACGATATCGGAGATTATAATGGCCGTAATTTACTTTTAAATGCAGCTGTAAACCTTGAAACTGACGTGGTTGGAAAGCTTTTAAAATTCAATTTTGATGTAAATTATGAGGACGATGATCAATTTACTGCGATTGAGATAGCATGGGACAGATTTAAAGAAACAGAAGATTCAAATATTAGGAAAAAATGCAGTGAAGTGATGACGACGTTGATGAAATACAATTCAATGTTTCCTAGAGATATATCAACTCGTAGATCTGGAATCATCACAAAATTTCAGCCTGAAATTGCACTTCTAGAAATGAAGAATTTTCTCAAGACAAATGAGGATTTACATCGCATCGCATCCAGTGAAGATGAAGATAAGACCACATTAATAGCAAATCTTAAAGAAGGCCTTGAGGGTCTTGATCGTTTACGTCATATTTACAATCGAAACAATATATCACTTTTGATGGTCGCTCTCGAATCAGACAACATCGAAATTTGCGAGGAACTGATTGAACAAGGAATCCACATTGGACCTCATGAGGATCAAGCTTACGAAAAAGTTTGTAGAGAGAAAAGAATGAAGAATGAAAAGGAAGATCTGCATAAATTAGAAAAGCAAATGAAAAAGTACACCACATGCTACACCTTACCTCACATTCAGATTCTTATGTCGAAATCTAACATTGGAGATAATGATCCATTTGCAAGAAAACGTTGGAAGTGCATCCAAAAAGCTTACGAAGACATTGATAAGAATAAATATTGTTCAATAATCCTTCAAGTCGCTGCGCATTGGAAAGAATTGAATATTTTATTTGACTTTGTCAACGAGACAGTTACTTACCTTAACCCAACTATTGTGATTGAATCTGCTGGTTGTATTGATTACTCAGGAAGAATTACAATTGGAGCGAAATATTTAAGCGATGAAAATCTGGATGAAGCTAAAAGAAATGAAGTTTTAGGAGCAATGATCCACGAACTATGCCATGCTGCTGTGATGGTTACTTATAGGAATCAATTTCTACCATTTAAAATTGGAGATTCAATTCAAAAAGACAAATTTGAAGAGAGTGAAAAAGAGTGCGAAAGAAATCAATCAATAGACCCCATTGTAGGAATTGTATTCGCAAAAAAAGCAGGAAATTATGTTTATCCACTGGATCATCGACTTTTTGAATTGATTGTTAGACCAGCACATATCTGGATGCATCATTTGAAGAATCCAACACAAATTGATTCATGTGAAGCAAAATTCAAGCAACTTTTTAATTACTTTAAAAACTATGTTGTAAAGGATATGAAAAATTTCGTAGAACTTGTATCAAAATTACAAGACAAAAACATTGACATCAAATTTCGCGAACTTACGGAGCCAATGAAAGCAAGAATTGCTAATACTGAATTAGAATTTAATGGAACTAAAAATTCTATCCATGGAATAATTAACAATAAAATTAAAGAATATGAAATATTGGAAAGTCTTCCATCAAGGCAAATCAAGGACTGGATACTCCACAACAACCCAATTCAGTTCGAGCACAAACAGAAAAAAGAAACGAAGATCGCAATAATTGACAGAGAACTGATTCCTCACAGTTACAACCAAGAAGTTTATGATCCTGAAAATTTTGATGAAATGCCGACTCCTTTTATTCTTGCTGATGAACCTGGATCAGGTAAAACTGAAACTTTAAAGCTGATGGCGATGAAATTTAAGAAAAAATATAAAAATATTTGGACATCTTTTATTAGTCTCAAAACGGACGAATCAAAAGTAAGAAAAATAAATAATGAGAATGCTGATACAATTTTAGTAGAAATATTAAAACTAAAGCCAATAATTGAAGCAAAGATATTTCAAAGTTTATTTAGCAAAGGTCGCGTTCTATTGTTATTTGATGGATACGATGAGGTATGTGCAGGACCAAGTGAGTTCCCAGTCAAAATTTTCAAATCTTTGCAAGCAAAAGGAAACACAATTTCAATCTCAACACGTCCACATTATAAAAAAAGTTTAAAAGAGAAGTTAAAAATAGAAACATTCAAGTTCGAACCGCTTAGTTTAGAACACAAAGTAGAAATTATCAAAAGTGTTCATTCAACTATTGACGATGTTAATAAAAAACCAATTGATGAAGTTCTGCAAGAAATAACAATACTTTTAGATATTATTAAGAAAAGTAAAGACGGATGGTATGAACAAGAATTTAATAATCCTCTGTTGATAAGTATTCTAGCGGAGCTTTGTACGTCCAAACAAGTTATCATGAAAGCAGAAGATTTAAATATTTACAACATTTTTGAACAAATGTCTTTGATGCTTGAAAAAAGAGTTGAGAAAAAAGTAGAAATTTCTGAGCGTAGTTTAATTATACTTAATATGACGAATCGTGAAGTACATCAAGTCCTAGCACTAAAATCAACTTATCCTTATGAGTTGATTAAAAATTTAAAAATAATGAAAAGATGGAAACATTTTAGACATGAATGGTCAGTTGACAGAATTCAACGTTTTGGTCTTGTTGCTTTAAACAAAGAATTTGAAAAAGATCCAAATCGTGAATATATTAATTTTATTCATAAAAGGTATGAAGAATTTTTCCTTGCTTCGTATTTTATAAATTTCATAACTGATCCAGTTGGTTTTGAGGAAGAAGAGTTTCAAGAGTTTCTTAAGTTGATATTGTATGATAAATCTAATGGTTTTTATGGTCTTTTTGAACGAGATGATACGTTAATTATTAGCAAAGTAGAACATGAAAAAAATAAGAAAAAGAAATTTTTAAAAATCTCAGTTGTAAGGAATCGATTAAAAAAAGAAGCAAACAGATTAAAGGAAGAAATTATAAACCGCAGACCTATTTTTTACAAATTACAAGAAGATTATAAAAAGGAGTTTTATTTTGATCCATTAAGAGGATTAGAATTCATTTTGCTATTTTTATCTGATGAAATTCCATTTTTAAAAGAATTTTGGAATGTAGAACGAAAATATGAAGAAAACGATATGTTAAATTATATGCTTAAAAATTTTTTTAATTTCTCAGGTATAGTAAAAACTTTACGTTTATCTTTTGGACCTAACTGGGACGAACAGTTTGAATTCGGGGAGAAAAAAATTTATTTCACTAAATATTTAGAAGATGAAACTTTTCAAACTGAAGTTGAAAAACAAGAAAAACTTGGCATAGTAAAAATGGTGGAAATTGCTGAAAATTTTTTGAACAGAGAAGAGAGAATATCTTTTTACTCAGCACATTTTAAGGAAGTTCATGATTTACACAAAGAAATAACCAAAAAAATTTTCCAAAAAATAATTGAAAATTCAATTGACGAATCATATTTCAAAAAAATCTTTGGTCTGTTTTTCTTTAAAGACACTGAATTGTATACAAATACTATTGGTAAACCTATAATATCATTAACAAAAAATATAGAGCATTTGCTCCTTATTAAGAAAGAAATTGAAGATAAACTGAATTCTCCTTTCTTAGACAATAAAAGTAGTTTATTTCGTGTCTATAATATTCTAGTATTAAAAACTCTCCAGATATTTCACAGCGTAAACATAGGAATTGCAGAATACGTTCAAGAATTTTTTAACATTCGTTTGACATGCGAGGATCAAAAACTTGATTTTGAAAATTATTTTCAATCAAATGTAATTGGTATAAAAAAATTTCAAGAAATATCAGATGATGCATTGATAGTTTTACAAAAATTCATTAAAGAAGCTCACGCTTTGTATGGTTTTGATTTATCTAATTACCTCTTTCATAAATATGACGACATTGACGTCTTATTTTCTGATGAATATAAATTCAAACGTTTTTGCAATTTTTTGTCTGATTTCGAGTCAAAAATTCAAGAAAATATCCTTCAAAAATATTTATCTTCATTCCTGCAATCGCAATCAGATGATTTTATGTTAAAAAATATAAATATAAATATTAAATTTGTTTTTAAAATTATAAACCGAATAAAATTATTAAAGGAATCAAGCAGCAATTCAAATGATATTGATTCATTTTACCATAAAATACAAGAATACTTGATTACTGACAAAAGGCATAATCTTGTAGCTAATATTACAGACGAGGACTATGAAGAGGCCATAAACTTGATAAATTTAGTATTCCAAAATAATCTTGACATGTTTAGAAAGTTTTTAACTGAGTGTTGTTATTATTATTTTATTATTATTGAAGATAAAGAAAAATTAAATAATTTCAAAAAAATCGTTAATAATTATTCAATAAATTTAACTGAATCCAATGAAATGGAACAAATTTTAAAAGTTCTTACTAACACAAATGGTTTTATTAGATCTAAATGTATTAAAGAAAATTTTGTAGTAACTGTAAATAATTATGGTGAACACGATGCTGAAATATACCAAAAGATTCAAAATATATTAAAATTTTATGATATACTTAAAGCATTGCTTTCAAATAAATTTTCCCGATTTTATCCCGATCTCGTTAAATTTACAAGAAATGTATTTAATGTATCTGAATTATTAGTGATTGACCAAAATACATTGTATATTTTGTGTAATATGTTTAACGACAAATCTAATATTGACATAATCGGGGATTTTTTGGATGATATTTGTGATAATTATGAAGCATCTCAAAAATTGAAAAGAACTATTTTTATGCCTGAAATCCCTAAATTTAGTATTGATAAACAAAATTTGCTCGAAGATGTTCTCTATGCTCTTTCAAAATTTGACTTGAATTTTGAAAACTTTGATAAAATTCGTCTAACAAATAAACTTAAAGGGATATTTAGTTGTGTAACATATGATAACTTTGAAACTTTTAAAGAAATTATGCAAAAATTCTTTCCAGATAAAGAAAGGAGACATTCAATTGACTATAGTAATTTTTTTATGAGCACACCAAATTTCAATTTTTCTAATGAATATTCATCACTCTACTATTTTACAAAAATCGATTTAGTTGAATCTTTTTTAAAGTCGTTTTTAAAAGACGATGAAACTTTGATAAATAAGACCATGGAAAAAATACTGATTTACAAGATTCAGGAATGTACATATTATTGTGATACTTCTCTAAATGAAGCTCACGAAATAAAAGTTTGTGAAGATCATAACCCACTTATTGGAGTATTTTTCAGAAATAATTTTTCTTTAATTGAAATTTTAACAAAAGTTTATACAAATTATCCTAATACCTGGAAATGGGTCCAAAAATTGTTTCTTAAATTTTTTCCGTTTGAATCGCTCAGACATATGGACGAAAAATGTTGTAATAAACTCAATAGTTTTTTGAAAATTATTTTTGAAGATAACAGAAGAGCTTTAAGAAAACATTTTCGAGATAAATATGACGAAGAAATTTTGAATAATCTTGAAAATATAGAATATAGAAATTTTATTGAAACTCATGAAATTAATTTTAATGATGACGATGATGATGTTGATGCTGATGATTATGAGGATGAGGATGCAAATTTTAAAAAATCATCGATTGATTTATTCAATAAATGGACAACCGATAATTTTGCTTCTGAGCAACAGAACTCTAGGATAGGATAAATAATAAAAAGTTTTCAATTTTTTACACGTTTGCACCTCTTTAAACCAACAATTTTGTAACATAACTGCATTTATCGTTGTCATTGAATTCGAGTATAGCGTTTGATAAATCAATATTGTAATCATATCTTCTTTTTTTTTGGAAAAAATGAGCATTGACCAAACAGATCCATTTTTGTTATAATTTATAAATATAATGTATATTTTTTGAATAAAATGAAAACATTATAATTTTTTGTATTAATTTGTAGAGTAAAATTCGAGAATTTAAATAAAAAACAACATTTACTTTTTATCAAATCGTCACATGTATTAATGAAGTTTCACTCTCCAATATTTACACTCCTACCGAATATCCACCTGAGTCAACACAGCATGGCTGTTTCATATTCTCACAAAACACGCCACAAAAAAGTCGCTCAATTTCCAGAAACTCTCAGTGTGACGGAAAACATTCAGAATGAAGCTAATTATTTTCATTTTACTGCTTACAATTGCTGTGACTCGTGCAAGGCGTTACCTTAAATGTGGTCCTGTGGATGCAAAATGTCTGCCTGCAAATAGTGACGGATCATGTCCACAAATACCATTTTGTCCAACTGGATTGAAGCGGAAATTAACAACAAAAGGTTGCTGCTGTGTACTGAGGGACTCGTTTAAGGATAAAAAAGGTTTTTATGACAAAGTTTAAATTTATTTTTAACGGAAATTTAAATTTTGAATTTATTTTAGTCATTCCTGAAACAATTTCACTCGAAAAAGTCAAAATTTTATCAAAAACTCTCAAAAATCTTCAAAACTTCTACGATGAAATTACAGACGTGATGGATGCTGAGTCACAAGAAACAGAACAGAAACAGCTGCTGATAAAGAAATTCTCAAAAAGCATCAGTGACGAAATGAAGGAAGCAATAAAAGACCTTGCGGCACTCATCGATGTTGACTCTGAAATTATTTTCAAATGCATTTTTGATGACGTCAAAGTTTTTGAAAATAATAAAATTAATTTAATTATTGAGGAAGCAAATGAGATTTATGAGAAAGGAAATGACTTCATGGAGAGAATTTCGATGATTCTGGAGAGGAGGAAGTAATTGTGAGGGGGACTTTGGGGGTTGAGATTTTTGTAGATAATTTTGTAATTTTATTGTAAAAATAAATGGTCTAAATTTTTTGATTGAAAAAATTAATTATTAAAAAAAGTGTTAACCATTTCTAATTTATCATGAAACAAAAATTTTACACAATTTGTTTAACTTTATAGTTAGGCTGACCATCTGCTTAATTTTTCAGAGGACTGTCCTCTATTTTTTAATATTTCAAAAATAAAAAAGATTTGTAATGATCTAATTCGTCCAGAAAAAGAATAAAACTAGTCGACATGGGGGATGTCCTCTATTCTTCTTGAAAATGTCTGGTAACCCTATTTATAGTTCACTTTCTGAATTGATGCTGATCTGATGCTAAGAACAATTTTTACTATTTATCTGCTTATCAAATCTAAATTTCGTCATTTATTTTTATCATAACATCCGAATGCCGATCATGATTCCCATCTCATACATTAATACATTTGATAAATTGACAGCGGAAATATTCAAATTATTATTGGAAAAACTATTTGGAAGCTGAAAAGTTAATTGATGATACATAGAAAGTATTATGTGAATAATGATGATTAGTCATAATAAATTTATTTATGATATTTTTGAAATAATTGCGTAATTTACTATTAGTTTTTTGAAATGTTCTGGGGTAAGTATAGGGGCATACCCTAGAATAATTTTAAAATTCACTCAATATAAACATTTCCAAAGCCCATTTTACATTCATGCGTTTCCGCTCCTTCAGAATTGAAAATTCCATCAATAATCAAACGCCAACGTCCCATGTAGTGATTTGGAAGTAATGCCAAGGTTGCTTTGGGAAACTCAATCGGAACCATATCGAGGATGTAAACATGCTAAAACGAAAAATTTTAATCTCAAATTATAAATTTTAATTCAAATAAAATTACATCCTTAGGAATTGGACATCCTTTAAAATCCTTTGTGGCATAATACCAAGGTTGAACTGGATTGTGCATTTCCTTACAATAATCTGCAATGTCCTGGACATAAGCCTGAGGCAACCACTGTCCACGTTCATAATGTTCAGTGTGCAAATGTAAGTGCCAAGAGTCTGACATTTCTCTAAGAAATTTGACCGATCCATTCAAAAATGTGTGCGTGTCATTTTCAGGAATTATTTGGAGATTTGAATAGTCAAACAAGTTGTCTTCCTGACCTGCTTTAGCGCATTCTTTTATTTCTGTTGGAAAAATACAATAATTTGAATTTAGTTTTGAAGGATTAGATTTTTTTAAATTTCAGGAGAGTGCTAGTCATTTTTAAGGGTACAGAATTAATAAAAGTGATCAAAAATTATCAAAATTGATCAAAATTGATCAAAAATGATCAAAATTTATCAATTCCGCATCCAGGGTCACTTGGTCATCCAAAAATCATCAATTACCTTCATCAACAATAATGTAAGTTCTTGCATTAATAACAATTACACAATTCAATAAGATGAAAAATTTATAAAAAACATCCATTTTTAAAAATTCACTTTTTATTCAATTTGACTTGATTTGTTGAAATTTGATGCTTAATTGAAAGTTGCAATAACTTTCATTAAGCTTTTATTTGCAATAATATCAGGCTTTTACATCGATCATTATCGAGTTGATCAAGATTTAAAACACAAGTTAAATAATTGTAAATTACCTAATTATTAGCAGAGTTGCTAAGCAGGTGAGTCTGAGTATCCTTGGCACAAAGATGCACTCAGAAAATTTTAAAATCTTCAATTTTTAACCCCTCTTTGGAGTCCGCTGGGTACTCCCCTGTTTCGACAATTCTTTATGGATGTTAGCATGATCACAGGCAAAATCAATGGTATTGGTGGCCGTTCTCAACTTAGTTACTGGCATACTTAGCTGTAGCGTATCCAGCCAAAGCACTGCGACTCCAATCGAACCGGAATATATTGTACCATTATCATTGATATCAACCCTGATAGCAGTGATAAATATGTTAACTGTCTACGTAGTACATTAATTGGCAATTTACAGCAGAGACCTAATTAATTACTCAATTTTGGTTCAGTAATTGATAATCAATTGCGTAAACAGCTTCATCAGTGAAATTTGATGAACACTGCAATTAAAAAATGTAATTTTATTCGAAAAATTTTCTAGAACTTTTGGTTAGTGCAAAATCTAACAGTTCAGTCGTTATTTTGAAAATTCACAAAAATATTCACTTATTCAAAAATAACTTTTTATTCCATTCCTTCCAAAAAAAAATCTGAAATCATAACTTCCACATTGGTCAGCAAATCGAAAAAGGTAAATTAAAAAAGCTAATATAAAAAAATTAAAATCTTGAAATTCAGAAAAGAAAATTTAAAAAATTAAATTATTAACTTTTTGTAATCTCATTTTTCCCACATTTAAAGCTCGAAATGTTTCTTTACTACAAATATGGAACAATTTATCGTCAAGTTCTGAAATTTTCGCCTTTCAATTACTGCAATTTAGTGACTTTGATAAAGGACAATATTTTTGTGAAGCAAATCTTTCTTGAAATGGTCGATTGTAGTACTTTTAGAACAATGATTCAGTAAATTACAATAAAATACTAAATTTTCTATCTTAATTGCTGACTATTATTAAATAAAAATTTTTTTACTCACTCCAATTATTTTCGAATGTCAATATTTCTGGAAAAAAATGGTTGCTGGTACAAAAAGGTCGCAATCGGAGACATCAATATGAAAAATCTAAAAATTCTAGTAACATTATCAACAACTTTGTTCTTGTGTTCCTTAATAAGAACTAAAAAGACCTTAAAGTCGATTGAAGAATTTAAATTTACCTTATTTATATGTCAAAGTTCAATTTTTGGGAGACGCCTGAAGTAAATTATTTCAAGTAAACATATTTAAGTGTATTGCAATTATTTTTTAATCTGAACGAAAATTATCCAAACTTGCACAAAAATTGCTCGAATTTTAATTTCACAGATAGCTCTCAACTCGACATGTTAACAATAAAAATATTAAAAATTCTGATAATTTCAGTAACAATTTTGTTTCATGTTTCTGATTTAGAAAGTAAAAGAACGGTCAGACCAACGCAAGAATTTAAATTTCTTAATTGTAAATGTTTAATCGAGCCTTGGTATATTGAAGAATATTTGCACAAAAATTGGACTTGCTACGCAAAAAACTGGAGTCGAGATTTTTCGACTTTAAATGCTGAGTTTACCATGTTTAAACCACTTCGAACAATATTTGTAAGTTTTTAATTTTAATTGACATTTTTTCACAGAAAATAATTATTTTCAGATCGAATGCATATTTTTCTACAAATATGGAACAATTTACCGTCCAGTATTAAAATTTCCGATGTTTGATTACTGTAATATAGTGAAACTGATGAAGCAGAATATATTTGCAAAGCAAGTATTCTTAATTATTCAAGCAGCTGCACCTGAAATTATCCATGAATGTCCATTTCATGTAAGTTTACTTTTACTGGATATTTAAGTTTAAGTTTATTAAGCCAATCATCACAATACAACATTAAGTAATTTAAAAGTAAATATAAGATTATACAGTTTGTATGATATTGATCGAATAATTTGTTATCCGATACAGAAAATAACGAATTTTGAAGATTTGAATTTTAACGGTTATTTGGATGGTTGACTTTAGGGTAATCCTAGGGCCTTAGGATACCCCTAGGGTATGTTAGAGTACCCTAGGAAAACCGAGGCCACCCTACCTATCCTACCCTCTCCTACTAGGATGCCATAGGATACCCTAGGTGTAGGGTGGGGTAGGGTAGGTATGGTACCCCGTGTAGCCTTTGAAACCGGCACTGAATATAGAATTTAAATGTCTTTTTGACTGCATCTGTCTGTATTTTCATTCACTTTGTACAAATAATGTTTAAATTTGACTTTATTTATTCCAGAATCTTAAAATCAGCAATGTAACACTTCCTATACAGTCATTTCTATCAGAATTTGCCTCTGGAGAGTACAAGCTCACGATCAATATGTATTTAAAAGAAAATGGACCAATTGCTGGTAACTGTACATTAATGGGAGCTTATCGAGGAAATTTTAAAGACTCATTTGGTTGAAATTATGAATTATTTTTAGGGTGGCCATCTGCGTGGTTTTTCAATGAACAGTACTGTATTTTTCAACATTATTCTGTATAAATTTGGAAATTTCGTTTCAGAGGCCGGGTGCTCGGTATAACCTAGGGTATAGAATAGGATACCCACAGAGGTATGGCCAAAGGTATACCGAGCCACCGAATAAATTAGAAATATTGAAGAATTTTATGTGAAATTTAAAAATTAATTTTTTCATATGGTTAAACTAAGGGCTAGTAGCTTTGGCATTGCCGAGCAACCGACCCCAGTAATATTTCTGTTAATTTTCAAATTTTCATTTACGTCTAGTATTTTTGTATTTTTGAGAAAATCTATCAAATGTCCTGTATTTTCATAAAATTTAGCTGGTCATCCTAACTATTTTAAAAAGCATGTAAAATAATAAATTTATATTTTAAAAGAAATAATTTTACATTACAAATAAAAAAATACCACAAGCATTAACTTTGACCTATTCCATAATTTTAACTGTTTTTGACTATTTCGCTAACAAAAATTCAAGGTCGTCTTTATTTCACCATCAATATTAAAATCAGCTGTTTGCTGAGATTGCTTTTACCTCTTTTCCGTACCACATTGTCCAAAACTCATCTTTTTCTCTCTCATTCTCTCTCAACATCTCCAAAAATACAATTTTCGGTCTACTGTTAATCTCAAAAGTCAGTCACAAAACTCATCTAGTCGCACAAAGATGCAAATTAAAATAAATCGTCGATTTTTTATTTTATTTTTGTTTCTCTTCTTCATTTATCTAATTTACATAATAGTCTTTGGCATTGCTAATAGTCCGTTTAATAATTTTACTGATTCCAAGCAATCGAGTGTAGAATCTTATCGTGACTGGAATGACTATAAATTTTTGGCATATGAAGAGACAAGAAGCGGTCCTGGTGAACGCGGTGATGCTGTCATTCTGACAGATCCCGAAGAAATAAAATTAAATCAAGAGTCAATCGAGAGAACTGGTTTTAGTGTACTTGTGTCTAACAAAATATCCGTCAATCGAACAATTCCAAAATTTGTCCATCCAGATTGTTTATATAAAAAATATTTTGCTGACCTTCCAAAAACTTCGGTCATAATAATCTTTTATAATGAAGTGTTGAGTGTTTTGTTGAGGACTGTGCATAGTATTTATAATAGAACACCGAAAGAGTTGCTGCATGAGATAATATTGGTGAACGATGACAGTACGGAGGAAGAGCTTGGTGAGAAGCTTAAAAACTATTTGGATGAGAATTTTCCTACGAATTTGGTGAGTTTAAAAAGAGACTGTTGTTGTGGGTGTCACTTAATTTGAATATTGTTGAAGCTGAGCGTGATTTAAGCTGCACGTAATTCAAGCTGTGGTTAAGCTGAGCAACACTAAAGCTGAGCGTTACTCAGGCTGAGCGTCACTTATGTTAAACATTGTTGAAGCTGAGTGTGATTTAAGCTGCAGATAATTCAAACTGAGCGGCACTTAAGCTGAGCGTCACTCAGGCTGTGCGTCACTTGTGTTAAATATTGTTCAAGCTGAGCATGACTAAAGCTTAATTCAGTTCATGCTGAAACTTAATTCTTGGAAATTGTAATTTAAACTGATCGTAACTAAAGCTGAGCTTAGTGAGTACAGCTTCAGCTGAATGTAGTTAAGGCTGAGCGTGAAACCATCTGAATGTAGCTGCAGCTAGGTTCAAAGCAAAATGAGTATAGTTGAAGCTGAGCGTGATTAAGGTTGAGAATAATACAAGTTAAAGCTGAGCGTAGTTCAAACTTGTTTTTTGTTAAAGCTGAGCTTAAGTAGAACGTTATTAAATGTTAGTGTGGCTTCAGCATGACCTATTTAAAACTGCTTTATCTTGTTGAAGTTCAAGCTGAGCGTGAAATTGAACTTGAAAACAATTGATTATAATCCAAACCAAATATTACTAAATCTAACAAAATTCAAATTATTCTAGATAAAAATCAAAAAGCTCCCAACCAGAAATGGCTTAATCGTAGCAAGAATGGAAGGAGCACGAGAAGCAACAGGAGAAGTTCTCGTCTTTTTCGACTCCCACGTGGAAGTTCAGAACAATTGGTTACCACCGTTGCTTCAGCCGATCGCAGAAAATAGAAAATTAGCAACAATGCCAATTCCAGATTACTTTGACTGTCGAACTTTTGAGCATTATCCAGGTCAAGGAGAGAATCATGGCTTTAGAGGAGTCATTGACTGGCATTTGAATTATTATGAATTACCAAAACTGAAAGATGATCTTGAAAATCCAATAAGACCATTTCCAACACCAATCATGCTTGGATGTGGATTTGCAATAGACAGGAAGTTCTTTGTTGAGGAACTTGGAGGATATGATGAAGAAATGAAAATTTGGAATGGTGAAAATTATGAATTAAGCTTCAAGCTTTGGATGTGTCGAGACGGTCTGTTCACAGTTCCATGTTCAAGAATTTCACACTCATTTCGAGACATTAATCCATCAAGGAAGAATCAGGAAGATTTTGTGGCTAGAAACTTTAAAAGACTCGCGGAAGTCTGGCTGGGTGAGTTTAAGACATTATTGTACCAACGTGAACCAAATCGATATAACAATCTTGACCCTGGTGACTTGACAAAACCGAAACAAATCCGTGAAAAATTAGGTTGCAAGTCTTACCGCTGGTTCCTCAAGAACATCGCACCAGACATGGTTGCAGCATATCCACCAATTAATTATGATCAAGTTTTTGCAAGCGGTGCTATTCAAAGTGTCGCAAATCCAAGAATGTGCCTTGACAACCTTGGTAAACTCTTTGATGAGAGAATTGGAACTTACGAGTGTGCGAATGATCTCAAGGAACCTGGAAGCAATCAGAATTTTAGGTACACATTTTTCAAGGATTTAAGACTGAATATTGATCAACATAACTACTGCTTGGATGCTTACAACTTGAATATGTATGAATGTAATGAGCTTAAAAGTGGGAATCAGGTGTGGATTTATAAGAAGGTTAGTAAAATTTTTGTGTTTTTAAACTGAACATTGGTTAAGGTTAAAGATTTGTTAAAGCTGAGCTTTAGCTAAAGCTGAATATTAACTGAAACTAGTAAAAGTTGAACGTAATTGAACTTTCAATTTAAACAAAGTTTTGTAATTGGTTGATCATTGTTTAAAGCTGAGCATTAGCCGAAGCTGAAAGTTAACTGAAGCTGAACGTTAGTTGAAACTGAATATTTGTTAAAGCTGAGCGTTATCTGATGCTGAGCGTTAGTTAAAACTTAGTATGAGCCAAAGCTAAAAATTTACTAAAGCTGAGCTTTAGTTGAAGATGAGCCTTTATTAAAGCAAATCATTTGCTAAAGCTAAGTGTTAACTTAAACGGAAATTGACCGTTAACTGAAGCTGAACTTTTGTTAAAGCTGAGCATTATTTGAACCTGACGCTTAGCTTTAATTAGAGCTGAATGTTAAATTGAGCTGATTATTAGTCAATGTAGAATTTAAGCAGAATCTAAGTGTTAACTGAAGCTGAGCGCCATTTAAAGTTGAATCTCAATTTTAGTTAAACTTTAACATTTAATGTAGCTTAAAATATTTTACATTAATATTTAATAAAACAATTACCCTAGGAAACCCAAGAATTGTTAATAAAACCTGATGATCGACCAGATGTCTCAAACTGCATCACAATAGACCTTCATAATTCAACAGTTAATCTTAAAGAGTGCAATGGAGACATGAACCAGAAATGGATATTCGGCTACATCAATCACACAACTTATGAGAAATTTGATGAAATTTTTGGATACAAGGGGATTATTACAGCGGATAATTTGTAGAATTAACAGATTCTGTAACCAAAAAAAAACATAAAAATATTTTTAAAAAAATTTAACAATTTTTTTTATTTGAGTTTTAATTTAAAAACTAAAAGTTCCTATTTATCTTCAACCTCATGCAATCTTTTCCTTAGTTTTTTCTTCAGCTCACTAAGGAACACGACATCTCTGTACCGACTTTCAGAATCATTCTTCATAAATCTCAAGACTGTCCCAAGTGCATCCAAAGCTTGCTTGCATGTGACATCATTTTCAGTTTCTTCATATAAAATATTATCTTCGGATATTTCCCGCTCAAATTGGACTTCCTCATCATGTGTATTTGACAGCAGAACGACTTCCTCATCATCATGCAGGATGTCATCATCGGATATTAAAGTTCCAGCTGTTGATTGCTGTAATTCAGCTGTTGTAATTATTTCAATTGTTTGTGGAATTTCCTCAGAAAAACTCTCAAAAACTTTGACACTTTCTTGATCATCCTTGCTGACTGTGATGATTGACTCGTCTGTATTCTGTCCATAAAATGCATTACAATCTTTTTTAGGTTCCGCTTCATCACAATTGAGCCAATATTCCAGTCTATCCCTTGAATATCCATTCATCTCACATTCTGGAATCTTTTTAATCAAATCCATAAAATTTTCAGCTGTTGGAACTGTAGACTCAAAGGATTGATGTCCATCAGGCAGTGGAAAGATCTTTGAGAAGCATCGCTGGACATTTTCAGGTGTTATTGCATTCCAGCTGTCAGCTATGAGCCTGATTGCATCTTTTATTGATAATTGCTTATGAAAATCATTGATGGATAAATTTTTATTAATTAATTCAATAAGCAGCTCATATCTATAGTGTAGCTTCATGTCTCTAATGAGTCCTTGTTCCATTGGCTGCACAAGTGCCTTAACTTTTGGTGGGAAATATTGAACGAAGAAGAAATTATCCTCAGACCTGAGATGCTGATCATTGGGATGTGATGGATTTCTATCAATCAACAAGATTGCTGTCTCAGGAAGTCCAATAGATCTAAGATGCTCCCTAACAGAAGGTACAAACTGTGAATGGAACCAATTCTTAAAAATCTCATTATCCATCCAGGCAGTTTCTTGTGAATAATAGCTGACTGGCATCATTTTAATCTCATGGGATGTGAAAGTCCTTGACTTTTTGCCCCTGCCAATACAGACCAAAGGTAATTTATGACTTCCAGTTGCATTTGAGCAGGACATGACTGTCATCCTCTCTCGATAAGCTCTGACACTAGCTTTAACTTCATTTAAGTCACTTTCTGGATTTGGAAGCATTTTCCAGAACAAATCTGTCTCATCAGCATTGTAGACTTGTTCCAATGATAAATTATACCACTGTGCTAGTGACTCTAGTTCCGATTTGAATGGTCCAACTGCATTCTCATCACTTTCGGTCTTTACTTCCCTCAATCCACAAAGTTTGATTCCATTTCTGACTTTGAATCTGTCAAGCCAACCGTTACTGGCACTAAAATTGTCTGTGTATCCTAGTTCCTTGTGATATTCTTGTGCCTTTTGTGCAATCATTGGACCAGACACAAAGCTACCACGCTCACGGATCTCATTGTACCATTCAAGCAGCTTATTCTCTAATTCTTTATGGACTGTTCTCCTTAATGTTCTTCGTCTCTTAAGATTCTCAGTTTTGTCAGCATTCATGGACATGAACTTGAAAAATTTGTACTTCCGTTTGAGAATGTCACAGATTGTTGTACGGCCGACGTTGAATTCTTGTGCTAGTGACCGTTGAGTCTCGCCTTTCTCATGTCTATTGATGATCTCGATTTTCTTCTCGATTGTCAGACTGACGCGCTTTTTTGCACTTTTTGGTTCGAGTTTTACAATCTCGAGTTCCTCGTGGATTTCACTTTGGTCGTCGACGAGATGCTCTTCCTTTAAATTGTCATCAGATGTTTCCATTGGGATATGGATGAGAACTTCGGAGATTTGTTGATGATTTTGGTCATCAACTTGTGATGATTCTTCCATTTTTCTGTGGTTTTTCGGAATTTAAATTATCTAAAATTATGAAATATTTGAGGATTATTTTGTGGCTCTGAAGTGATTCTGTGGATGATTAAGTTGCGCTAAAATTGAATTACTTTTCTCTACCTCAAGTACGTTAAACAAATCTCAACAAAAACTTTTAATGCAGAAATTAAATTGTAAACAAAAACATAGCAACATGTTGCTTAATTTTAAAATTGAGCAAAAAAATTTGAATTTTGAAAAGCCGTTAAGGTAAGTTTTTTAAAGACTGATCCTTTCTGAAGATCATTTAATTTTTGAATAGTGGTTCTCAAGAATTTTGATAATTTAGTAAGAATTTTCGACAATGTTGATCAAAAGTCCCTTTCTGATGGAAAATTCATATCAGTTATCCATAATTTATGCTCAAAAATCAGTTCAGTAAACAAGGCCTATACTTAAAGCCCTGCCATTAAGCTCTGTCGATTTCCTGGTTCAATTAATTTCCAGTACTTGCCATTTATGCAATAAACAAAATATCAAGCAGTATTCTGTCTAAAATGAACTGACTGAGCATATTCACCTGTAATCTCCGACCTAGGATTACTTTAAAGAGCTTGTTTTGTGAATGCTAAGGATATTTATACCACATGTTACACTTTATGGAACAAGAGTAGGTAAATTGTGTAGTAAGGATTGAAATCACATTTTTGTGCAACTTTAGGTAACCTACCTTTACATTATCCTGTTTTTGGTACTTTTTGGTCTTATTCAGGATTATTTAGATAGAAATGTCTCATTTTTTGAGAGATCAATTTAGTGATTCACTGTCTTGACACATCTACAAGCAATAAAACCACAAACATAAACAAATTCTAAGCCTATTTGATTCAACAACCTCCTCACATTGCTACATAATTATGCTGAGCTACCAAAAAATTTAACTACGCACAATATTGATCAGTCACCTTCATTCCACCAGAAAGTCAACATGTCTCACATTAAAAGTGATCAAAAGCAGAAATTTAAGAGATTCTGTGGACATTGCCGTAATCATGGATTTAAATTTGAAATTCGTGGACATAAAATGAACTGCAGATATAAATTTTGTGTCTGTGAAAAGTGTAAAATTCAGGAATATGCAAATTTGTTGTCAGTTGGTGAAAGGAAGTGCCAAAGAGGACATGAAAGGTCCAAGAATGTGCAAATGATTCCAAAAACTGATCATTTTAGTGGAAATTGTGAAATAACTGAGAAGATCTCAAATGATGGTCAACCTAGTGGCAGTTTAGGAAGTCAAATGGACAGCAAGGACAAAAATGTTTATGAATTTTGTGATGATGATAAAGAATTCGGAGAAAAGTTGCCGCCCTTTGAGTCACTTAAAAAATCTAATTCTTCTGAAAATGGAAGAAATGATGAGAAAATTGAGGATTTGTCGAGTTTCTGTGGGAACTTTGGTAAATTTTTGAATAATTTTTAAAATAAAAAAAAATTTAAATTTAAATTAATAAAAAATAATAAAAATTTAAATTACATAAAGAATAATAAAGTTTTAAATTATTTAAAAAATAATCAAAATTTTAAATTATTTAAAAAATAATAAAAATTTAAATTATCTAAAAAAATAATTAAAATTTTAATTCGATAAATTTCAATAGAAAATAATTTAAATTTAATTTATTTTGAATTCTTAAAATTAACTAAAAATTTTTTTGAATATTTTTTGATTAAATTTTACAAGAATTGTGTAAAATTAAATCAAAAATTGTCATTTTTCAACTCAATTGTTAGTCAATGACCTCATTTTTATCTGAGATTTATAAACACCGAATATTTTATTGTTGAATTTTGATTATTTTTCTAAGAAATCTGAGAATCAAGACTTAATACTTCTTCTTTCTTATAGCAGACGATTGGACGTTGTGTGACTTCTCACTTTCAATGGGTAATGAGCTCATTTAAAAATCTGTATATTATGGAATTTAAATTTAGGATATTTTTGGATTTTCTTAATTTTTAAGAATTTTATTTTTAAATCATTTAAGAAATATATTTTTTTAAAAATACTAAGTTTTCTTAAATACTGAAAATTAGGAATTATTTAATTTTTTGTTTTCTATAATTAAATAAATTATTATTAAATTTTAAATAAAATTTATTTAGTTTTTAGAAAATTAATTTAATTTTTAAAAAAAAAATTCTTTTATTAAAAGTTTTATTTAATAAAATAAAAATTTAATTTAACTTAATTATAATTCCATTTATTTTTATAATAAAATTACAAAATTATCTCAAATTCAAACATCCAAAGCCCCCCTCACAAGTATCCTCCTGTCCAAAGTCATCGAAATCCTCTCCATGAAGTCATTTCCTTTCTCATAAATCTCATTTGCTTCCTCAATTATTAAATTAATTTTATCATTTTCAAAAACTTTGACGTCATCAAAAATGCATTTGAAAATAATTTCAGAGTCAACATCGATGAGTGCCGCAAGGTCTTTTATTGCTTCCTTCATTTCGTCACTGATGCTTTTTGAGAATTTCTTTATCAGCAGCTGTTTCTGTTCTGTTTCTTGTGACTCAGCATCCATCACGTCTGTAATTTTGTCGTAGAAATTTTGAAGATTTTTGAGAGTTTTTGATGAAATTTTGACTTTTTCGAGTAAAATTGTTTCCGGAATGACTAAAATAAATTCAAAATTTAAATTTCTGTTAATAGTTATTTCAAAATTTGCCATAAAAACCTTTTTTGTCCTTGAACGAGTCCCTCAGCACACAGCAGCAACCTTTTGTTGTCAATTTTCGTTTCAATCCAGTTGGACAAAATGGAATTTGTGGACATGATCCGTCACTTTTTGCAGGCAGACATTTTGCATCCACAGGACCACATTTAAGGTACCGCCTTGCACGAGTCACAGCAATTGTAAGCAGTAAAATGAAAATAATTAGCTTCATTCTGAATGTTTTCCGTCACACTGAGAGTTTCTGGAAATTGAGCGACTTTTTTGTGAGAATATGAAACAGACATGCTGTGTTGACTCAGGTGGATATTCGGTAGGATTGTAAATATTGATGAACAAAACATCATCAATACATGTGACGATTTTTATTAGATAGATAGATTTTAAAAATTTTAATATTAAATAAATTTAAGGTATAAAATGGACATTTTACAATATTTTTTAAAATCATGTTCTAGGCTACATGATTAAGCGTGCGTACTGAACTTTGGCAATTTTTTGTGGAGCCTTTTAAAAGTTTTTCTTAAAACTTCCACTTTGTAGATGATGGCAACTGAATTTGTCAATGTTTAATTTTATTTTAAATTTATAAGCTCATTCGAATTTCCTGATTAAATTAAAAATTTATTTGTAACGACTCAGGACATATTCGCAAGAAATATTATATTATGTGCCAATGGGCGACAACAGTTCTTATTCTTCGAAATCGAAACTTCGAAAATGTATTTTTTTTTTCAAAAAAATATGACCGTGAAAAATTTTCATAAGTAAATTTAACGATTTTTGAAAATTTAAAAATTTTTACGCTTCGAAATATTTCAGAAACTGTTTTGAATTTTTAAAAAATAACGGTTACTGCAACTGTTGTCATCCATTAGATTATGTGTTATTAAAAATTTTTTTTTTCACTAGTAAAATATTGTTCACATAAAAGAGTCGCTGACTCGAACATAATTTCTGGTTTTTATTTTACAAATATACACTTTTACAATTGGCCAAAAAATATCATAAATTGAATTTTCACGAATTAAGTTTTGTGGGCTTTAAATAACAAAATTTTAATGATGAAGAATTTTGTACAACTGCATAATTTTTTTTAAAAAAAGGACATTTCATAAAAATAATGTACATAATGAAAATTTAACCACTATTAACGTTTTGAACAGAATTTTTTTTTTAAATTAGAAATATATAATTTTATTAGCTTTGCAATGATAAGTGATTTAAATGGTCAATAGATTAGAAAATTTAAACTGTTTCGATTTTTTATGACAAAAATCTAGTAGAACTAATTTTTTTTAAACATTTTAAAGTTTTTAGCGCATTTTTGAAACTTGTTTTAAAAAGGTAGCTTAATAATGCACTTTGTCTGTTCGGTCGTTCGGTCGGAACACACTAAAAAATTTTGATCTAGACATCGTAGAGAGCTCTAGTTTTTTGCATTAGTTCCGTGCCATCGAGTTATTGGCCACCCGGACATTTAAAAATCTCAATAAGCAGTTAAGTGCCTCTGTGGAGTAATCGGCAAGGCGCTTGGCTCAAATTTGGTATGGTCTCGAAGGTCGTCGGTTCGAATCCGACCATTTCCAAATTTGTTCTTTTTCGGAAGTTTAGATACTTCGACTGCTTAATGTACGAGATCAAGACGAAATTGGAGCTCTGGGCAACGTTGGATTAAGGAACGGGTCAGGAACTTGAAATGTAGCATGATTAATTGGAACGAGAGCTACAAGATTCCCTTGTAAATGGAATATTGATAGAACGGACCTGAATAGTATCACGTTACGCCGATAGAAAAATTGAAACGAGAGCCTAAATTTATTCGAAATCTAGATATTGAAAATTTGTTTTCTTGATCCTACATCATGTTGAGTTCTTTAAGGTTCTTTGAACATTGTAACTCTTGAGATTATTCATTGTAGATCATCACAA
The DNA here is from genome assembly GCA_963573255.1 of Chironomus tentans. Lineage (NCBI taxonomy): Eukaryota > Metazoa > Arthropoda > Insecta > Diptera > Chironomidae > Chironomus > Chironomus tentans. Next base: position 2,934,826 of record OY754305.1, read on the forward strand.
TACTCTGTATATGTTAAAACTGATTGAATTATGAATAAAAATAATAATAATAATAATAATAATATCATAGTTAAATACTATAATTAATGATTTTTTGTTTCTATTAACAAAAATTACATACATAGTACGCATAATACGCGCGTATTATGTGCGCAAAATAAGTTTGAATGACAAAAAACCGTTAAATGACAAACCATTTTAAAATATGAAAATTCACCGCAAAATTGTTAATTATACTATAATTAATGATTTTCAAGTTAATTTACGCGGGAAATTTTCAAATATATTTTGATCGTCAGAAAATTTGAATGTCAAAAAATCGTTATCGTGCCGTCGAATTTATTTAAGTCACAAAATATTCATGATTGACTTATTTAATACGCAGTACTTTGCTAATCAACAACTGATCGCTAACACAAAAATGCGCTGAAGTCCCTCGATCTATAACACGAGGACTTTCTCTAAATTTTTTCAAAAAATTTCGTTTAAAAATTTTTGAACCAAATCATTATTTGATTCAGCATGTAATAATTCATCATAAGTAAAAAGTTTTTTTGTGAGTCTAACTAAATATTGGAATTTTTCATTCCTTGTGTCTGAAATTAAAGCTTCGAATATATCATTTAGTGATATTTTTTCTCGAAGATTTGAATATACTTCAATTTTGTCTTGTTCATTTAATTTATCGAAAATATCATAATGTTTATAATTTATTTCTATCAAATACTGCCTATCCCAAAAAAATTCATCAAGAACCATTAAAATTTGTTCCTTAATATTACACTCGAATACAAATGATTGATCTTTAATATAATTATTCACAATATATTTAAAAAATTTTAATTTTTCTACATCTTTTATCACTAAAATCCCAAAATAATAATGTTCAATTAAAAACCAACTGAATTTTTTTGGATTATTTTTAAAAACAAAATCTATGAAATTTATAACGAATTCCAAGTTTTCTTCTGTAATAAAAGCAAAGATATTGTTTTTAATATTTTGAGTTATCAAAATTTCTTGCATATTATCAAATAAACTGTCGATATTTTGAGAAATTTGATAAAATTCTTCTTTGGACGTTATTATTTCAACATATTCCTTTATAAATTTGAAATTTGGATTTCGATATTTTGCATTGATGAAACCAGTTTTTAAGACTGATAGTAAAATTTTTTTAACAATTTTAATTTGTAAATCAAGATTAAATTCTGATATAAAAGTGTTGATTCTATTTTGATCTCTATTTGTAAAATATTCTGTTACGATAAAATATTTAAAAATTAAATAATCACTTATATCAAAATCATACAATTCGTCAACTCCGTTTATAAAATTTTGTAACTGTTTCAAACCATCATCTGGAATTTCGTTCAATGCCTCAATTTCTAATATATTGGATCTAAAAAAATCTCCAAAATTAATATTCTGGTTTTCAAAATTTAATTTAATATTAAACACATCAGGAATATATTCAAAAGCAAATTCACCAATGTAGAGAAATTCTTTAAGAATTAGAAGAACTAAAGTATTATAAATATTAAACAAGTTTGATTTATTTTCTTCAGAACATGAATTTAAATATTCTTCAATTTTTTTCTTAATTAGTAAAGAGTTTTGTATGTAAGAACGATAGGAATCTTGTTGATTTCGTTTCTCATATTTCTCAACAGTAGAGTTTTCTTTTAAAAATAAATTGAAAAGAAGTGTAAAATGTTGTTCACTTATTGAATTTTCTACAATTTTTAAGAGAATTTTTGCTAAAATGTCCTTCCTTACTTTTCTTATTTCAAATTTATGTGCTAAATAGAAAGTTTTTCTGTCTTCAAAAGTAAAATTGCTTTCAACAATTTCTAAAAATTTCAAAATTCCTAAATTATTTTGTTTCTTTTCTTCTAATTCGAATTTGTCATCATTTAAAAATTCAACAAATGAGATCTTTTTAACTTCAAATTTCAAATGTTCGTCCCAGTTCTGACCAAAAGATATGTTCAACATTTGCATGATTTCAGATAAATCCGATTTAATTTTAAGCATTTCACTTAGTATGTCCTTCTCATTATATTTCGAGTTCCAGAAATTTTTTAAAAATTCCTTTTCACTGGAAAGGAAATCTAAAATAAACTTTAAAGAGCTTACAAGACTCTCTTTACGGGTTTCTAAAATTTCTTCTTTTAATTTATTTGCTTTAGATTCAAGTCTTTTTCTGGCAGTTTCATTCTTAACAATTGTATTTTTTTTATTTTTTTCGCTTTCTATTTTGCTTAAGATAAAGTTGTAATATTGATGATCAAAACTGGATGAATATGAGAATATTTTGAAAATATCGTTAATGGCGTCAAAATCAAAAGGATCCATAATTACAGAAATAAAATATCGAGCAACAAAAAATTCTTGATATCTGTTATGGACAAAATTGATATGTTCAGATTTTGGATTATTTTTAAATTCCTTGTCTAATATAACAAGGCCAAAACGTTGAATTATATCAACAGGCCAATCTTTTTTGTAATGCTCCCACTTTTTCATTATCTTTAAATTTTTAATATAATCATATGCAAAAGTTGACATTAAAGCTAGGACTTGATGAACATCACAGTTTGTAAACTTATCATGTATTAATGAACTATACTCACGACTGTGTACCTTTCCTTTAACTCTTTCTTCAAGCATTATTGCCATTTCTTCAAAAATGCTGTAAATATTCAAATTTGCAACAATTATTATTTTTTTATTATCCGTGAGAAGATTAGCTAATATGCTAATCAGCAGTGGATTGTTGAATTCTTGGACATCCCATATGTATTTCTTTTGCTCTATAATTTCTAAAAGTGTTTTTAATTTTCTCAGAACATTGTCAATTGGTATTTTCTTATCTTCCACAACAGATGAATGAACATATCTGATAATTTCTTCTTTTTGTTCCCAGTTTAGTGGTTTAAGCATAAATATTTCCATTTCAAACTGCCTTTTGAGAATATTTTTGTAATGTGGTCGAGTCGATATACAAACTTTATTTCCTTTTGCTTGTAATGTTTTGAAAACTTCCATTTTAAACTCACTAGAATCTTTACAAACTTCATCGTATCCATCAAGTAGCAAAACTACACGACCATTGTCCAGCAAATGATAGAAAACTTCGACCTCAATTTGCATTTCTAGTCCAAGAATTTCTCTTAATATGAATTTTGCATTGGCTTCATTGATTGCTCTGATCTTTGATTCATGATTTTTTAGACTGATGAAAGATGTCCAACAATTTAAATTCTTTGATTTGCATTTATGAGCCATAAGCTTGAAGAATTCCGTTTTGCCGGATCCAGGATCATCAGCAAGAATAAAAGGAGTCGGCATTTCATCAAAATTTTCAGGATCATAAGCTTCTTGGTTGTAACTATGAGGAATCATTTCTCTGTTAATTATTGCGATCTTCGTTTCTTTTTTCTGTTTCTGTTCGAACTGAATTGGGTTGTTGTGGAGTATCCAGTCCTTGATTTGCCTTGATGAAAGACCTTCCAATATTTTATGTTCTTTAATTTTATTGTTAATTATTCCATGGATAGAATTTTTAGTTCCATTAAATTCTAATTCAGTATTAGCAATTCTTGCTTTCATTGGATCAGTAAGCTCATCAAACTCGATTGGATCATCTTCGCTGAGCAGTTTTGGAAGGAATTTGAGATAGTGTTTCATTTCAGGTACAACATAATCATTCCAAAATTTATAAAGCAGTGGAAATGTTTTCTCACAATCTTTAATTTTTTCAGCATTATTCATGTGATGCATCCAAATGTGAGGTAGTCTTGTAATTAACTCGGGACACCGACCTTCTTCAGAATAACAATCTTCATTGAAAACCACTCCAATCAGTTCCGGTTCAACGTTTTGGTTCCTTTTGCATTCCTCCATTACTTCGTTTTCAAATTCATTCTTTCCTTTTGAATCGCCCATTTGAAAAGGATTAAAGTTGTTCATGTAGACAACAAGCATGTCTACGTGACAAAGCTCTTCAATTATCACACCAAGAACTTCATTTCTCATGTCTCCACCCAATAGTAAATTTTTTGCACCAATTGTGATCCTTCCAGAGCCATCACTGGTCCCTCTAGATTCAATTGTTGTTGTGGGATTGGCGTAGCATGCTGTGTCGTTGACAAAGTCAAATAAAATGTGTAATTCCTTCCTTGTAGCAGCAACTTGAAGGATTATTGAACATTCTTTATTCTCATCGATAGTTTCGTAAGCTTCTTTGAGGATTTTCCAATGGTCACCTGGATTATGATCATTGTAGTTGATTTTTGATCTAGCGAGTAGTATCTGAAGATAATATTTTGGGTAATCAAATGCATTAAATCTACTTTGCTTGTGGAATCTATTCAGTTCCCTTTCCTTTTTCCTGCTGCACGCTTCTGCAAATGAATTGATTTCGTGTTGACCAATAAAAATTCCAAGTTCTATTAACTTGTCTCGTAATATCACATTCTCAGATTCAAATGTGGTAAGCATTAATGATTCATTATTTTTGTTGTAAAATTTACGCATATGTTTGTGATTTTCTCTAATTTCGTTAATTTTTTCAATCAGTTCGTTGAATTTGTCCTCATTTTGATGCATTTGCTGTACAATAACATGAAGTTCAACATTACTATATAAGAACTCGTAAATTAATTTAGATTTTGAAGGCTCGAATTTCGTTTCAATTTTACATTTCCGATCTGATATTTTTCTTGGAAACATCGAGTTGGCACTTAACAGAGTTATCATAATCTTCTCACTAATTTCTCGCTGTTCATCACCAGAATCATTTTTTACAAAATTGTTCCATGCAATTTCGATAGCAATAAACTTGTCATCATCTTCATAATCAATATCAAAGTTTAATTCAAGAAATTTTTCAACAACATTTAAATCATTTTTCTCGCAAGCAATTAAAAGCAAATTTCGACCATCTTGGCTGCCAATGTCGTGAATGTCCAACTTATGTTTATTTTTGGAGGATTTTAGAATTCCAGAATTATTTTTTAAGATTTCTTGGACGAGAAAGCAGTGTAAGAAATTAGAAACCACTTTTTCGTTACAATCAGTAAAGTCTAGTTTTTCAAAAGCACTCGATTCGTGAATTCTCCAGAAGATTTTAACTCTCTGATCAATTAAATATTTGAAAAAAACAATAACTGGTGTTTTTACATCTTTTAAAATATCTTCAATTGATTTTACATTAATATTAACATTAAATGATTCATTTATCTCAATTTCGATTTTTAGAATTTGATGATCATCAGACTGTTCTTCATTAAATTTTGTTTCACCTAGTTTGATGTAAACTTGTCCTATAGAGTCACAATTAAAAATACAATTTTTTATGCTTGACATTTTTAAAGTTTTTTTTCACTTCACATTTTTTAATATATTTTAAACTAAGATAATCTTTTGAAGCACTATTTATTTCTTAAACGTTATTTTTTGTCTTATATTTTCCAACACTGCTCTTTTTTATTTTAGTTTTTATATTTTAAACAAGAATTTTTGTATTTTTTTAATTCTCACTAATTTTAAAAAATAAGGCTGACCGTCCCACAATTGTTTTACAATTTGATTCAAAAAGGCACTATGTTTTTCTAACTAATGTTATTTATTCACAAGAGCTGGATTATGACGTCATGTCTATTTACTTCACTGAAATTTACGAAACTCTTTTACTTATTGATCAAAACTTATTGTTTTATATTTAGGCTGACCATCTGCTTGATTTTTCAGAGGACAGTTCTCTATTTTTTCATTTTTCAAATATTTGTAATGTTCTAATTCGTCCAGAAAACGAATAAAACTAGTCGACATGGGCGATGTCCTCTATTTTTCTTGAAAATGTCTGGTAAACCTATTTATATTCCTTCTTTTAAGGATGACTAGTTTCATTTATTTGCTTTAATGAGTGTTTCTCATTAATCAGAATATTTAAATAAAATTTTTCGAACAATTTCACAAATTTTCGAAACTTTTATAATATTATGAATTTTTGTCTTTGGCACTAATTAATATTGTTTTATTTTGTGTTTGTCACATAGCAAAGTAAGTTGTGAATCATTTACAATGAAATAATTAAGTGAATAACTAATTGAGATATTATTTTTTCACAATTTTAAATTGATACACACTGATCTACGTTTTTGAACGTTTACGAAATTTGCATACTTTTAAGGGGATCGTGAAACACTCTGAACGCCCACAATACAGCATGAGCAATTTAGGGGCATGTCAAGGATTTTTTGCACCCTAAGCTGAATCAAAAATTTAATGTTCTCTTAAATAGGGGACGTCCATCAAAACCCTCTCGCCTGAGTCATAAAATTTTAGACCCCCTTCCCCTCTAAATGATGGACGTCATAATTAAATCACCATTTTTGATCATATATGGCGTGAACAACTGCATAGTATTTTCCACTCTGTTCTGTATTAGTTTGGACATTTTGCAAAAGATCAAAAACGTAGATAATGTATAAATATTTATTCCATGAAAATTTCAGTTATTTTTCAAATTTTCCTTTATGTCTTGTATTTTAATAAAAAATTAAATGAATAAGTCACATTTCTATAAACAATATTTTATTTTCAATTATTATTTTTTATTAATGAGAATTTTAATTTACTATTTATTTTTTTTAATAAATAAACTTAACTTATTCTAACTCTAATTACAAATAAATCGAAATAAATCAACCCAGTCCTTTTTATATCACACATACTGATTCCAGTTATCCTCCGGAGTCAAATTATTTGTCACTAATAAAAATATGTCAATAATCCACCAAAGCCCTAATCCACCAATCGACAACAGCTTCATTACTGCCACACCAGTTTGCCCCAAACAAAATCGATCCATTCCTAAAAATCCAAGTAAAATGCTGTACAGCAAGGTAGTCAAGAAGTAATGTCCACTTGGTCTGACACAAGGAAATCCATCGCGTTTGAATGTTCTCGGTCCAAAGCATTCGATTTCTCCTAGAACTGTGCATTCTCGCTTGCCTCGTTCGACTTCATGCCAATAAATTCCACCAAACTTTACACAACCGTGACCGGATTCCTCTTGAGCTGTTCTGTTGCCTTTGTGGTCTTTGAGTTCAGTGCAGTCGAGGAAGTCTAGTGGGAGCATGTTGCATCTGGAAGTTGAGATAGTTTTGTTGAATTTTTGCAGATTTTTCTAAATTACTATTCGTAATTTAAAATAATTTTAGAAAATGCAACAATTTCGATGACAATTTTTCAATTTTCATCGATTTGAATAATTTTTTTACAAATTTTCATTAAATTTTGATTTTTTAATCTTACCGAACCATAGCTCCAAGTGGATTGTATTCCCTCGGCTGCTCCTTGGAGTTGCCTTCCTTGTTGTATGTATTATGACCATTAATTGCTATTCCGGAGCTTGTAATTATTAAAAATTGCAAGAATATTTCCATTTTTTGACTTCTTTTGTGTCAATTTGTTTTTTCAATAATAAAAAGTTTGTAAACAAACGCGAAGTTGGCTGCGGTCGCAGAGTTTCTGAACCGGCTTTGAATTCGAAATTTGACTTGCCAACTCTGAAAATAACGGATTTTTTGGAATTTCTGTCTTCACATTGAATTTTGTTAGATTAATATTTTTGAATTAAAAATATTTAATCTATTTGAATTTCGACATTTTTTGATACATTTTAGTAAATAAAATTAAAATAAAACTATCGAAACATTAAAAAATCTTAATTTTTATAGTTAAGCTTAGAATAAACTTTCTAGAAATTGCTCAAATTAATAATGTTCAAAAAAATTAACTTTAAACTAATATAGTTAAAATTTTGATAGCTTTTTAAATTTGTAAACTTTAAGTTTATAAAAATTTCAAATTTAAAAATTTTAAATTAGTAAAATTTTAAATTAAAAAAATTTTAAATTTAAAAAAAAGTTAAATTTATAAAAAAAGTTAAATTTATAAAATTTTAAATCTGTGGAGTCTTAAATTTATGGATTTTTCACTTTTTCAAATTCTAAATTAATTAAATTTTAAATTGAATAAGTTTTAAATTAGTAAAAAAAATTAATTAAATTTTAATTAAATTAAATTTAGTTAAATTTTTTTGGATAAATAAAATTTTAAACTAATATAATTAAAATTTTGATAGCTTTTTAAATTTGTAAACTTTAAATTTATAAAAATTTCAAATTTAAAAATTTTAAGTTAGTAAAATTTTAAATTAAAAAAATTTTAAATTTAAAAAAAAGTTAAATTTATAAAAAAAGTTAAATTTATAAAATTTTAAATCTGTGGAGTCTTAAATTTATGGATTTTTCACTTTTTCAAATTCTAAATTAATTAAATTTTAAATTGAATAAATTTTAAATTAGTAAAAAAAATTAATTAAATTTTAATTAAATTAAATTTAGTTAAATTTTTTTTGGATAAATAAAATTTTAAGCTAATATAATTAAAATTTTGATAGCTTTTTAAATTTGTAAACTTTAAATTTATAAAAATTTTAAATTAATAAAATTTTAAATTTAAAAAATTTCAAATCTGTGGAATCTTAAATTTATGCAATTTTCAAATTTTCAAATTCTAAATTAATTAAATTTTAAATTGAATAAATTTTAAATCGGTAAAAATTTTAATTAACTTTTTTTGGATAAATAAAATTTCAGATTAATAAAAGTTTTAAACTAGTTAAATTTTAAAATATTTTAGAAATATAAAATTTTGAAATATTTTGAGTTTATAAAATTTTCAAGATATTTTGAAATAAAAAATTATTAAAAATTTTCATATTTCGAAAAAAGTTATTAAGAAAATGTTTTTAAATTTATTTTTATATTTCTTTATTTAATTTTTTTTAAGTTTACATATATTTAAATATTTTACAATTCATTTGTTCAATAATTTCCACATTTTAGTTATTTTTCAACTCGATTCAACTCCAATTTCCTTATTTTCCTCATGTTTTATCCACTTTAAATTATTCATCCATACAGTTTGACGACACAGTGGACAATCAATCTTTTCTCTCTCATCAACACACAGGAAGACCCACTTGAACAGGCACTTGACGCAAAACTCATGATTGCATTCAGTTTGAACCGATTTGGACATTTTATCCATGCAGACTGGGCAGTTTGGTTGTTTTTTCACTTGGTCCATTTTTTGTTGATATTTTTTTAAGATGATGTATTTTTTTATGGTGAAATTTGAATTATTAATTTTAAAAATTAATTATTTATTAAAATATCTCAAAAATATTTTTTGTTTTCACTGAAAATCTCAAGAATTTTTGATGTTTCAAATAATGAACGATGTTGATAACTAAAACTTAATCTGAGATTGGATCTTATAATTTACCAGGGGTTTATATACCAAAATATCTGGTAGCTGTCCTAGCCTTAAAGTTTGTGAAAGTCTAGAATAATTGAACGAAATTCGTTGAACTAGATTGTCGTTAAGATTATTCGAAAATGTAAAAAATTAAATTGTTTGGAATGTAAATAAGATTAGAAACTTTTCATAAATTCGCAAATTATTTCTTTAACTTTTATTGTGGAACATTTTAAAAATTATTTTTAAATTTAAAATTAAACGAAAATTTTTTGTTAAAATTTCACAAATTAAATCTTTTGAAAAAATTAAATTTTAAACATGAATTAATTTCATTTTTGAGTAGAAACAGATGAAGAGCATGTCAAAACCTCATAATTGACAGAAACTTGCTTTTTTCCTCTATAATCAGTGAACACCAAACCTTCACCAGCCTTGACAGCTCCGATGTAAATCTTGTCATCAAATTGAATTTTTCCAACCATAAATTCTCCATTTTCTTGATTTTTGATGGCATTCTCAATAGATTTGCCGCTTGATGATGAAATCCATTGGTAGTTGTCACCTTGGTTCTTCACTAAGTACTCAACTGAGGCTGATCTATCAAAATCTTCAGCACCAATATTGGAATTAAAGTAATAAAGACCAGCTTTGGATTTTGATGCAATTCGAATTCTTCCAATTGAATATTGAGAGTCTTTTGAAGTGATTGTACGTCCGATGAATGACTGGATGCTGCCTCGATAGTTGCCGACCAAGAATCCGTCTGTGGATGGTGCGGTGTCGAGTTTGTACGATTTCCAGGTTTGAGCTACAAAACAAATTATGTTTTTAGATAGAATTTTAAAAAATTGAAAATTTAAAACATTTATGAATTTTAAAAAAATTCTTAAAATTTAGTAATTTTTAAAAATTTAAAAAATTTAAAAATGTCTTAAAACTTAAAAAATTCTTAAAATTTAAAAAATTCTTAAAATTTAAAAAATTTTTAAAATTTAAAAAATTCTTATTATTTAAAAAATTCTTAAAATTTAAAAAATTCTTAAAATTTAAAAAATTCTTAAAATTTAAAAAATTCTTAAAATTTAAAAAATTCTTAAAATTTAAAAAATTCTTAAAATTTAAAAAATTCTTAAAATTTAAAAAATTCTTAAAATTTAAAAAATTCTTAAAATTTAAAAAATTCTTAAAATTTAAAAAATTCTAAAAATTCAAAAAATTTAAAAAATTCCTAAAATTTAATAAATTCTTAAAATTTAGTAATTTTTAAAAATTTAAAAAATTCTTAAAATTTAGTAATTTTTAAAAATTTAAAAAATTCTTAAAATTTAGTAATTTTTAAAAATTTAAAAAATTCTAAAAATTTAAAAAATTTAAAAAATTCTTAAAATTTAAAAAAATCCTGAAAATTCTTGATCTTTTTGAGATTTTAAGACGTCAAAAAATTTAAAAGAGAATTAAATATGATAAACTTCCACTAAATAACGATTCCAACTCACCACACTTATTCTTTGGCACTGGATCGCAAGCCAAAATCTGATACTGCACAACGACATGCTGATTTCCATTTTCATTAGGGAAGATAAGTCCACCAACTCCATCAGTCAATCCAATTATTGTCTTTCCATTAATTACAGCTTTTCCAATTGGGAATCTGAAAGGACCTGAATCTTGACTTACTGCGACAGAGTTCTTGATGAATTCGTTGCCGACAGCATCAACCCAATAATATTTGTATTTTGGATTGTCAACCAAATAGTAGCTGTAGTTCTTAGCGAAATCTTCATATAAATTATCAAGGTAGTAAGCACCGACTGGTGATTTTGTTTGGATTCTGCTTGGACGCCAGAATCTGCCAACCATTGTCATGCCAACGAATGCTGGATTGTTGTCTCCAAAAGGACCAGCGTTAAGGCCATCCTTGGCAGGATCAGCTGGATTGTTGAAGAACTTCCAGGTGTGCTTGCAACCAGAATCGTCAGATCGGTGAATTGTTGGAGGATAATTTTGACTGTTGTACTTTTGCTTGGTTGATGTTATTGCTGGAATTGAAAGTTTAGACTTTAGTAATTTAGTTTATTTATTCTGTTTTTAAATTCTGTCTAAATGTTAAAATTATTTAAAATAGTTGAAAAAAGGCGACTCAAATTTTTTAATTTTCTAACAAATTATCATTCATATTTTTACATTTTAATAATCAAACTAAATTTTAATTTTTTTAAATTTTTTTGAATCTTAATCTTTCCAAATTTTAATTTTTTTAAATTTTAATTTTCTTGAATTTTAACTTTTTATATTTTTTTTGAATTTTAATCTTTTTAAATTTTAGTTTTTTTAAATTTTAATTTTTTAAATTTAAATTTAAATTTGAATTTTAATTTTAATTTTTTAATTTTAAATTTGAATTTTAATTTTTTAATTTTAAATTTGAATTTTAATTTTTTTAAATTTAAATTTGAATTTTAATTTTTTAAATTTAAAATTGAATTTGAATTTTTTTAAATTTGAATTTTTTTAAACTTTAACCTTTTAAATTATAATTTTTAAAATTTAAATTTGAATTTTAATTTTTTAAAAATTTTAGTTTTTTATATTTAAAATTTAATTTCAATTTTTTTAAAATTTGAATTTTTTTAAATTTTTATTTTTTAAATTTTATTTTTTAAAAATCTGAGTTTTTGCAAAAAAAATTAATATTTACAATTTTTTTTAAGTTTTTAACTTTTTTTAAAAAAATTCAATTTTTTAATTTTTTTTGTTAAATTAAAAACTTTTACTCACGATTTTTGCTCCTGCAAGTCAATGTTTGGTACGTAATGTTCCTGATCTTCAACGAAGCCAATGCATCATCCCAGTAGAACAATCCACCCTTCATTGGTGGTGCCTGTGAGTATCTTGGAATAAAAACTCTAATTCCAATTTCATCACTTCCAATATCGATGACAAATTGCCTCTGACTCTTATCATCAGCATCAACCCAAGAATATTTACAGTCTGCATTCTTTGCCAAGTACCAGATTTGTTTAGGATTGTCATTGAATGACTGTTCACCACCCATTTGGGTATAGAAACCTGGTTTTCCATCAATTTTGATTCTTCCAAATGTTATTGTGTTCCTTATGATCCCACGACCGATAAATGCTTGGTCATCATGGTCGTAGATTCCTGACTTGATTCCATATTTATTTGGTTCATCGTCGAGATGATAAGGCTTCCAATTTACAGCTGAAAAACTAGTAATGAAGCGATCACGCTTCATGGGCATATTCACACCGTTTCAAGTTTTTTCATTCATAGCTTAGTATTATGTTACTAACAAGACTTACGAAAAATCGTAAAGTTTTAGCTTATTTAGTCAAAAATATCAAAATTAGAGAAAAAATGAGTTTGACGTAGCTTCTAGCCCCTCGAAATCCAAAATGGCGTCAGTTCCACATTCAGGCACAGCTAAGGAGCATACATACCAAGTTTCAGCTCATGTGGTGAAAGTTAAAGCAAAAATCAATTTTGCGTAGCTTCTAGCCCCTCGAAATCCAAAATGGCGTCGGTTCCATATTCAGGCACATCTAAGGAACCTACATACCAAATTTCAGCTCATTTGGTCAAAGTTAAAGCAAAAATCAATTTTGCGTAGCTTCTAGCCCCTCGAAATCCAAAATGACGTCAGTTCCACATTCAGGCACAGCTAAGAAGCCTACATACCAAATTTCAGCTCATTTGGTCAAAGTTAAAGCAAAAATCAATTTTGCGTAGCTTCTAGCCCCTCGAAATCCAAAATGGCGTCGGTTCCATATTCAGGCACAGCTAAGAAACCTACATACCAAATTTCAGCTCATTTGGCCAAAGTTAAAGCAAAAATTAATTTTGCGTAGCTTCTAGACCCTCGAAATTCAAAATGGCGTCAGTTCCACATTCAGGCACAGCTAAGGAGCATACATACCAAATTTCAGCTCATTTGGTCAAAGTTAAAGCAAAAATCAATTTTGCGTAGCTTCTAGCCCCTCGAAATCCAAAATGGCGTCGGTTCCATATTCAGGCACTGCTAAGGAACCTACATACCAAATTTCAGCTCATTTGGTCAAAGTTAAAGCAAAAATCAATTTTGCGTAGCTTCTAGCCCCTCGAAATCCAAAATGGCATCGGTTCCATATTAAGGCACAGCTAAGGAACCTACATACCAAATTTCAGCTCATTTGGTCAAAGTTAAAGCAAAAATCAATTTTGCGTAGCTTCTAGCCCCTCGAAATCCAAAATGGCGTCGGTTCCATATTCAGGCACAGCTAAGGAACCTACATACCAAATTTCAGCTCATTTGGTCAAAGTTAAAGCAAAAATCAATTTGGCGTAGCTTCTAGCCCCTCGAAATCCAAAATGGCGTCGGTTCCATATTAAGGCACAGCTAAGGAACATACATACCAAATTTCAGCTCATTTGGTCAAAGTTAAAGCAAAAATCAATTTGGCGTAGCTTCTAGCCCCTCGAAATCCAAAATGGCGTCGGTTCCATATTAAGGCACAGCTAAGAAACCTACATACCAAATTTCAGCTCATTTGGTCAAAGTTAAAGCAAAAATCAATTTTGCGTAGCTTCTAGCCCCTCGAAATCCAAAATGGCGTCGGTTCCATATTCAGGCACTGCTAAGGAACCTACATACCAAATTTCAGCTCATTTGGTCAAAGTTAAAGCAAAAATCAATTTTGCGTAGCTTCTAGCCCCTCGAAATCCAAAATGGCGTCGGTTCCATATTAAGGCACAGCTAAGGAACCTACATACCAAATTTCAGCTCATTTAGTCAAAACATTCCTTTTCTATGAAATAAATAAAATGTGTTTTGCAATAATCGGCTATAATTTGACCAAAAATCGCACCTTTTCGTTCCGTGTGCCTTACTGGATGCATCCCATGACTCCAAAAACTATACAGCTCTTGCCATACACATTATCTATCAGATGCAAAAAACCGGAAGCCTTAATATTGAGTTTGAATCGAGTTATCGCGGAAATTAACTTGCTAACTAACTTGCTAAATGACAGAAAGCGTTTTTTTGCAATTTCTCGGCACTGGAAGCACCAATCGAGATGCGGTTTTCACTGTTAAATTGGTAATTTTAGGCACAGACTTTCCATACTGAACACTATGGGTCGATTCCATAAGCCTGAAGCAGCAAGTCCAAAAAAGTAGTTTCACTGAAATACCAAAAACAATATATTCACACACAATTAAAATTGGTGTGAATATGATATATTTTTGTATAAATTGTGACGTCACGCAGGTGTTTTAGTTGAGAAAAACAAGAATGATGAAATAAGTGATAATTTATGGCAACTTACGGCATGGATATCTGTACTCGTCATTAGAGTCATCATCCTTGCGATAAACCTCATGGGATGACTCGTATGCTAAGGATGTTGAATAGTCTGGAATGAGATTGGAAGTTAATATGAGTAATTTAAAATATTCAAAAAGATACTTACAGCATAAAAATGCAACAATTAAAAATAAATCCTTAATATGCATGATAACTCAAAATTCACAATTATCAACAAAAAATGGAAATTTAAAAGCTTTAAATTTCAAAAAATTAAGTAATTGAAATTTTGCTATACAACTTTCTAGAATAATATCTCAATCACATTAATAGACACTTGTTACCAATTCAATATTCACTCAGATATTGATCACAATAACGATGAATTTGAATAAGAGCCTTAAAAACATTTGTTTAAATAAAAAAAAACCGTGTTTTAATGAGAAAAATAATAAAAATTTGTGAGAGAATTGACACACTCTTCATGAAATTAATATTTTAGCATTAAAGTTAGACCAAATTATTATTATTATTTAAAAAATTTTTTAAAGAAGTCCTCGTGTTATAGATCGAGGTTAAAGTGAAAGTACTGCGTATTAAATAATTCAATCATGAATATTTTGTGAGTTAAATAAATTCGACGGCTTGATAACGGTTTTTTTACATTCAAATTCTCTAACGATCAAAGAATATTTGAAAATTTCCCGCGTAAATATACTTGAAAATCATTAATTATAGTATAATTAACAATATGCACGGTGAATTTTCATATTTTAAAATGGTTTGTCATTTAACGGTTTTTTGAAATTCAAATTTTCTAACGGTCAAAATACATTTGAAATTATCCCACTTGAAGTTGGCTACATTGTATTGAAATCAAAAATTGGTTAATTATAGCATTTAGCGATGGTTTTGAGATTTTTAAATGACAATCGCCCACATAACTCGATGGCACTGAGCTAATGCAAAAAACTAGAGCTCTCTACGATGTCTGGTTAAAGAGATCCATAGCTAGGTTGTATATCTGCTTTACACAAATGTCCCAGGTCCCTCATTAGACCAAAATATTCAGATTTTACAAAAGGTTCATGACCTCATTTTAGGATGCTTTGTTTGTTTGTTTATTTAAAGCAAATCTCATTGAATATTCCTTGCAATTCATATTGTGTACATAATTTGACTCAATTCAAAAAATATGCAAAAAATTGATATTCCCTTTTTCATAGTCATGCTAAGGTTTGTTATAAGTAAAAAAAAGAACAGATAAAATCTATCTTGCTTTAAAAAGTTTGAAATTGGAACATGCTCTGTCAAAAGTTGACTTTACAGCTTATCAGTACCCAATTCAAGTCCAGGGTCAATTCTGTAATTAAACCCCAAAAAGGATCGAAAGGAAACAGCCGGAAAATAAGGTTAAGAAATATTTTAAAGTATTTATTATAACTGATTAAAAAATCGTCATTAATTCTTGCAATTAAGCATTTAAAATTATCGACTCAATTAAATAAATGACTCAGCAGAAACCAGTTTTCTAGATAAATCGTCAACCAATGAGATTTTCCGAAAATTACTAACGTTAGTAGACTAAAATTTTATCAGTAATATTACTTGATTAAGTCTGCTGACGCTAGTAAAAGGTATCAAAAGCTAATACTGCCATTAGTCGACGAATTTTGGTCAACTACTTGTTATTATATGTGAAATAAATACAAGCTTTATGTATCTTTGTGTAAAAAGCCGGCAAACTAACACTTTCATCCTCGAGTCCACGTGAAATACTCGTGAAAAACAATCAGCTGTTTATTTTGACTGTGTTTGTCAATATTTAGTTGTGATCGCGACTATTTTTGATTGTATTTTTATTAATTGTATTAGTGAGCAGAAAATAAATTGGAATTTAATATAAAAACAGGCACTCGACAGCAGTTCAATTAGTCAATTTACTTCAGTCGGTTCTATTTGATTTTTCATCTAGCTTTGTAAATTGTAAGTAGTTTTTTGCATTGCTGCAAGTGAGGAAAAATAAATATTTAATTAATCAGTTGAGATTCTTGATGATTTGAGTGAATATTTACGCAATTTAGTTATTTTTTTTTATTTAAAGTTTTTTCTCTTAGAATGCAATAAAATATTATTTCATAGTAATTAAATTATTTATTTTAAATTAATCAAAATAATTATTTCAAAATAATAAAAAGAGTCACTTCAAATCAGTAAAACTAAACCTAGTAACAAAAACCGTAAAAAGTTAGTTAATAACTAGCTGCGACTAACTTTCGGATAGTTTTTAACTAACTTTTAATGGTTTTGGTTTATAATTTTTTTAAAATATTCAAAATTAACAATAAATCTTTTAATAACAATTGTCATCAACAAATGAGGCTTTCAGACCACGATGGCTCATTCTCGTCTATAAATTCAAAATTGACAGTCTACATGTTGACTGCTCTTACAGAAAATTTATAAAAACTAATAATTTATTCAATTTTAATGACAGTAAACAATGGCACCATTACGTTGGGGAATCGCATCAGCCGGAAGAATTTCAAATGATTTTTGTGCAGCCTTGTCGGCTCTACCAGCTGAAAATCATAAAATTGTCGCTGTTGCTGCCAGAAGTCTTTCAGATGCTAAGAGTTTTGCTGAAAAGTTTGAAATTCCAAAGTTTTATGAAGGATATGAGAGTTTGGCAAAGGATGATGAGATTGGTTAGTGGATAACGTTGATGACTTGGTATTTGGGATGTAAATTTAGATTAATTGACGTGTTGGCTGACGATCTACTCGTTATTTTCACAGATTGTCTAGAACTTTTAAAAATGACTCGAAAAAATTCATATTTCCTACATTTGAGTCCATTTCTGTCAATCTTTAAATTCTCCCTTCATTAATGACAAATCAAATCTTTTTTTGCTCTCACAGACATCGTCTACATCGGCACAGTCAACAGCAATCATCTTGAAAATGGAATCTTAATGCTTAACGGTGGTAAGCACATTTTTTTTTAAAAAACCATTGACATTGAATGCAAAACAATCAAAAAAGCTTCTTGCCCATGCTAAAGAGAAGAACTTGCTGTGTGTTGAAGCCATTTGGTCGAGATTCTTTCCATCTTATCAGTATTTAAAGAAAAGAATTGATGATGGTGATCTTGGCGAGATTAAGGAAGTTGATGTGTCATTTGGGTTCAATTTGCAAGCTAGTGAGAGAGTTGTGTGAGTATTTGTTGGAATTAAATTAAACTGACCAAGTTCTAGGCTAATTAGTGTATAAATTTCAATCTAAATTACAGCACAAAGAACCTCGGTGGCGGAACCATCCTCGATCTTGGTGTCTACACAATCCAAGTCTCACTTTTTGCCTTCCAAGCTGAACCAACATCGATCAAAGCAACTGGAAAGCTCAACAAGGATGGAGTCGATGTTGAAACACAGTTTGAGTTGACATTCCCAAATGGAGGTATCTCAAAGATCCGAACAAGTTCTTTTAAGGAACTAGAAAATATTGCAACAATTATAGGAACTAAAGGGACAATGAGGGTAAATAACGACCACAAAATTTATAAAATCATCAAAATTAATTCAATTTAATTACAGCTCCACTTATTCTGGTGTCCAATCCGCGTCACTGACATCGACAAAGCCATCATTGAATTTCCACTTCCTCAGAATCGTCTTGGGGAGTTTAACTTCCACAACAGTGCTGGTTTGAGCTATGAAGCTGAAGCAATGAGGCAATTGATTAATGCTGGAAAGATTGAAAGTGATGCAATTCCACACAAGGAAAGCTTGACAATTGCTCGTATTCAGGATGAAGTCAGGAGACAAATTGGAGTTGTTTTTGAGCAAGATTAATTAGTTGGGTGTAGAATTAGGGGCTGGTTGCTTGGTATTACCTAGTTTATGGCTTGTGGAATACTCTAAGGGTAAGGACTGTAGCTAGGGGGTCTTTAGGTGCCCAGACATCCCATTCGAGATCAAAATTCAATATAAATTTGTATTCTTTTAATTTTTAAACCAAATTTTTTTATAAAAAAATATTAAAGAATTCTAAATCAATCTTAATGTTTATTTAAGTACGAAAATTTAAAAAAAAATTCAAGAATAGAAAACTAGTACCCTGGTTATGCCCCTGGGGCTGGTTGCTTGGAATACCCTATGATTACTGCTAGGGATAGTTGTTTTCCTAGGGTTTACTGAGCAACCAGTCCTAGGGTATAACTAATATAGAGTATATCGCAATCAGCTTCAGAAAAACTTGTTAAAAATTCTAAATAAAAGGAGAAAAATTTTTGTCAGAATACTGACCATCCTCAATTGTTTGCTCAATCTAGGCTATATTTTGTAGTACCTTAATCAACTATTTGTTATTTTGTCTAGAAAATTCGTGTTTAGAAGCCACTCTTTTGAAATTATCAAGGTCAAGTGTCTATATCAGCAGTAAGTTGATAACTCAATTTGATAAAGCACTTGAAAAAATTACGAAATCTTAAAACAAATAAGAAGTAAACAAAAAAGTCACGATGACTTACAAGATCGATGTTTTTAACACAATTACAGATTTTATTGATTTGTACATGTCAATTGCATGTAAGTTTATCAGTTAATTTTACAGTAAGACTCCGGTTTCTTATATATACACAAGTTTTAATATTGTATCTTATTTTTTGCTATACAATCAAAATCTAATATTTGATTGTGTTGCACTGACTTGATTCAGTTCCTTTTTTCTTAACTTCCAAATATTTCCTAATAAAACTACAAAAATAATACAAACAATGGCACCATTACGTTGGGGAATCGCATCAGCCGGAAGAATTTCGAATGACTTTTGTGCAGCCTTGTCGGCTCTGCCAGCTGAAGATCATAAAGTTGTCGCTGTTGCTGCCAGAAATCTTTCAGATGCTAAAAGTTTTGCTGAAAAGTTTGAAATTCCAAAGTTTTTTTTGAAGGATATGAGAGTTTGGCAAAGGATGATGAGATTGGTGAGTAAAAGTGTTAAATTCTTGTTGATTTGAAACTTACTAGGTTTCATTCCATATGAAAAAATTTAGTTTCTAAAAAAATAAAGTTTTATCGCAACAAACGACAACAGTGATTATTTATTGCAAAATCATCGAGTATTGTGCTTCAATCAGAAAATGCTTTAATGATGGATGGACTGACGGAATGTGATGTTGAAACAAGAAAGAAAAGTTTGACAATTGCTGATATTCAAGATGAAATTAGAAGGTAAGTTGGGGTTGTTTATGATGCTGACAAGTAAAATGTTTAAAAATTCAATAAAAATAAGCAAAATTTTATTTTCAAAAAATGCAAAATTTATTTAATTAATTTTCTTTGACTGTCTTTTAGAATATAAATTTAAATACACCAAGGTTTGTGGAGATATCCAATTGAATCCAAAAATGTAGAACTTATCAATCAGTTTTGGTCATTCGTGCTTATTTCGTAAGTTCCGCGTTATTAAAAATTGCTGATTTTTGTCTCACGGTTCAATTAATTTTCCATCATCAAGCTTTTAAACTTTTCTTCTAGTTTTTTCATTCCTTCTTCCATTTCCTTAAATCCTTCAATTATTTTTGCCACTTTATCTGGATTTGCTGCCCATTCATCTTTAAACTCAATTTTTGGATACTTTTTCTTGATTTCTTCGAAAGATTTTTGTTTTAACTCATTTTGATCATACTTGTTGCTCATGTTGAAGATATCCAAGGCATTTTCATCATTAATATAACCTAAAATTTTCCCAGCAGCATAATTTTTAAGTTCCTTGATTTGCAAGCGATTTGCAGCTACAAAAAGTTGCATAAAGTTCATCTCATTCCCATCTGGAAGTTCGTCAGTATAAAGAAATTTCAACATAATTTCAAACATATCCACTGGAATATCGTTTAACTTTAAATTTGCAGCTTCAGGATTATTTCGAAATATTTCAGCCAAAACTGGACTTCGTACAGCGAGTAACATTTTGTGGACAAGAAATTCTTGATCATCAATTAAAATTTTAAAATCTTTTGTATCGTCATCATCAATGAATGCTTGCACGTCACGAAAAAGTCCTTTTTGAGAAGAAAATTGAAGTTTTTTGAGGTAATTTTTAATAAACTGTGGATCGGAAGTGAAAAAGTTTTTAAAAAGTTCTTCTTTGACTTCTTCGAGACTGTGTTTTGAGTTATACTTGGGATAGATCGAATATAATTGATTAAAATTTGGATTGTTGTTAAACATTACTAATTTCAGATTGTTGTGTCCATCCAAGATATTTGGCTCAACAGCTTTAAGTATATTTCCGAAAAATGAAATCCATTCCAAGTTCTCAAATCCTTCAAACAAGTCACCAGGTAAGAATTCAAGTTTGTTGTTTTGAAATAAAAATCTTTTAATTTTCCTATACTCAGATAAATCTTCTTTGATTAAATTACTCAGTTTTGAGTTATTAACGTCGAGGAACTTTAAATTAGGAAAGATATGCGTCAATCCTTTTGGAACAGTCGTCACGGTGCAATTATTAAACCCTATGTATGTCACATCATCATTTGTTTTTCCATTTTTATGATCACCAATGAAGTTTAATTTAACATCTTTTGGAATGACTTGGTTACGAATAAAGCATTCGTAGTGATATTCATCATCTATCATTTCATTTTCCCCATACACACATTTAATATTCATTTTTGAAAGTATGCTAAACAGCAAAAACCAAAAAATAAAGTTAATTTTGTTCCAATTCAAAAACCTTTTGTAATTTTTTATATTTTCTTACCTGTTTTTTCGTTTACTGCTTGAAATTTGTATTAAGTATAGATCACTTTTGACAATTATTATTTTAAACTATACACTTAGCATTAAAAACTTAAATTTTAAGTGTTAAAATCAAAAAATAAGCTTGAAGCAACTAACAAACAAAAATTTTAAATCTAATGAGTCACAAGATTTTCATAATCACTGCTGTATGTGTCATTCATGTATTTATAGTGTAAATAATTTAATATGTGTTAGAATAAGTTTCAAATGTTTCCTCTGTTATGGCTCAATGTGTGAAACTTTGTTAAGAAATATAACATTTGTTATTTTTAAAAATATTTTTAACGACTTTCTTTTTTGAATACTGTTCTTATAGTTTTATTTTGACTTATTGGCCTCAGATCATAAAGGTAACATCCACATTATTTCAACATAATATATAAAATATGACTAAAATTGATCAAAAATCTTGAAAGTTTATCAAGTTGAAATTTAATAGACTTGAAAAATAACCAAAAATAAGAAGAAAAAAAGAAAAAATTATTTATTAAAAAGTATTTAAATTTTTTAACATTTTTAGCTTTCTTCCAATAAATTTTTAAATTTATCTCTAATTTCTTGAAGATCTGCTTCCATTTTTAAATATCCTTGAATGATTTTCTCAACCTTATCTGGATTATCAATCCATTCGTCCTTAAATTCTATTTCTGGATACTTTTTCTTGACTTCTTCGAAGGATTTTTGTCTTAATTCATTTTGTTCATACTTGCTGCTCATATTGAAGATGTCTAAAGCATTCTGTTCATTAACCTGACCTAAAATTCTTCCGGATGCATATTTTTTCAGTTCGTTGATTTGCAAGCGATTTGCAGCTACAAAAAGTTGCATAAAGTTCGTCTCATGTTCGAATGGAAGTTCGTCAGTGTAAAGAAATTTCAAAATTATCTTAAACATATCCACTGGAATGTCGACTAAGTTTAAATTTGCAGCTTCAGGATTATTTCGAAATATTTCAGCTAGAACTGGACTTCGAATAACGAGGAGCATTTTATGGACATGAAATTCTTGATCATCAATTTGAATCCTTAAGTCCTTGGCACTGTCATCGTGAATGTATGTTGTGAGGTCACGAACGAGTCCGTTTGGTGTTGAAAATTGAAGTTTATTTAGGTATTTTCTGATTGTTTGAGGATCAGAAGTGAAAAATGTTTTTAAAAGTTGATCTTTAATTTCATCGAGACTGGAATCTGCACCATGTGTTGGGTGTATTGAGTAACTGCAGTTAAATAGTGTAGTATGTAAAAAGCTTACAACTTGAAGATTATCCAATCCATCTAAAATGTTTGGCTCAACAACTTTTAATTTGCTTCCGAAAAATGAAATCCATTGAATGTTCTTAAAGCCCTCAAACAAGTCACCTGGTAAGAATTCGTGCTCATTTCCTTCACTGCAAAATCTCTCCAAATTTTTGTACTCAATCAAATCATCTTTGACAATTTTATCAATCTTTGAGTTGACAATAAAAAGAACTTTCATGCTTGGAAAAATTTGTGTCAGTCGTTTTGGGATTCTCGTCATTATGCAGTTCTCAAATTGAACGTAAGTCACATGATTGATGGATTTTTCCTCTTCGTATTCTCCATTTAATTTTAAAACAGAAGTTTCATCAATTATTTGGTTTTTAATGATGCATCGATAAAATGTATCACCAGTCACAGAGACGAAAGTTTTAAAGCAGGTTGTGTACTCCATTTGTTTTAAAGATTATCTATGCACTCGATATAAAAAAAATGACTCAACCGAAAATTATTATTTTAGACAGTCTTTTATTCACAGATATGAAATTCTTTTATATTTTATTGTTAATATTTTAACTTTTAACTAAATTTCAAATTTTAAATTAATTTTCATTATTTCTTTAATTTACGTACAAAATTTTATTTTTATTCTTCCTTTATGAAAAAATTGAGTCTAGTAAACTGTCTTTTGGATAAAACTTTACTGTTTCCTACAATGACATCCTGATAGAATATTTAGTTGGTTATCTAATTTTTTTTTGTTTTTATCTTGAACTTAGAGTAGGATATGTATGAATAATCTTCCTTAAAGGAGGTCAAGGTATTAATTGTGAGATAAGTTTATCACTAGAGAGTGTAAAGAGTATTAAAAGAGAGAGCATGAGTAACAAATTGAACCTTAGTGAGAATCATAACATCAGTAGTATGGAAGATTTTTAGTCAATAACATCGTTTTTCAAAACAAAGTGCTCTCAAAATTAGAATATTTTATTTAAAAAAAATTGAAAGTTTTTGTTTAAAAAATATTTAATTTTTATTTCAAAAAATTGTTTAATTTTTATTTTAAAAAATTATTTAATTATAATTTTAAAAAATTAGTTAATTTTTATTTTAAAAAATTATTCAATTTTTATTTTAAAAAATTATTCAATTTTTATAAAACAAGTTATTTATTTTTTATAAAAAAAATTAGTTTTTATTTTAAAAAATTATTTAATTTTTATTTTAAAAAATTATTTAGTTTTTACAAGAAAAAATATTTAAAAATTCAAAAAAGTATAAATTTGACCTAAAAAATAATGGAAATCAAAGCAGACACCCCAAACATCCCAGCCCTCAACATCACCGACTCCCTTTACCACAATTTCACATCATTTCCACATAAAACTGAGCTCTACACATGCACAATCATCGAAGTCAATGGCCAGCGACAAGAATTAAGCAAATACAACGTGCACCTTCCAGGCAACTCCAACAAAGATGTCAAAATAGTCCGTCTAATGAGAACCAAGAACTGCTCAAGAATTCCAAAAGGTTTGAAACAAATATTCCCTAAAATGGAAATTTTGATCATTAATGACTGCAAAATATCTAAAATTGATCGAGAAGACCTGAAAGGATTGGAAAATTTGAAGGAATTAATTGTTGAACATTCGCCGATTTATCATCTAAATTCTGATGTATTTAAGGACTTAAAGGAACTGGAAGTTGTCATGTTCCACAACACAAAACTAGCAACAATCGAACCAAACATTTTTGACAATTTAAAGTCATTAAAAGCAATTTATTTCATCCAAAATCCATCAATCAACGCAATCTACATAAAATCACTAGAATTGTCACTTCCTGAAAATTTTGGTCCACACACGAAAGCTCCATCGATTGAGGAATTCAAAAAAATCATCAAAGGCTGCTCACCATGCGACAGTGTCTGCACAGACCTCAAAAAACTCCTCGCAAATGAAGAATTTAAGGACTTTACAGTCACAATTAAGGAATCTTGTTATCACGGCATTGACTGCAATGAAAAGTGTTGCAATGAAGTCCTGACTGTCCACAAGTTCCTGCTTATTGCAAGATCTCCAATTTTAGCTAAAATGATTCACAAAAATCCAGACGCGAGGAACTTGAACTTGATTGACATTCCAAGATATGCATTTAAAAAAGTTGTGGATTATTTTTACAATGGAGTCATTCCAACGTCAAAATCTGATCCATATTTGAAGATGAAGGACCTTTTTGCTGTTGCTGATAAGCTTGGATTAAAGGAACTGCGACAAATAGCAAGAAATGAAATTTTAATGCAAGAAATCCACGACAAAAATGGAAATCAAGTTGCTGATGTTAAGGCTGTCAATTTAAAGATGTATGAAGGTGCAAGTTCCTCAGACACACCCAAAAAACAGAAGATTACATCCTTGATGTATGAGAATCAAATGACAAAAAGCCTCGACCATGCTTGCAGCTGTGGACGAACAGACATGATTGACATGATGGGATTGAGTCTGTGCTACATGAAGCAGGATCTAGCTGACAAATGCGTACATTTTCCAAGTAAAAGATTGCAGAATCAAGTGCTGTACAATAATCACAAGTTGACTACTCAAAAAATTGCTAAAAATTCACAGTTGGAACCTGAAAGTGATGGATTGGATATAACAGAAGATTACTTTGAGCTTGAAGGTTTTGTGAGTGTCGATTTAAACTGTAATTCTGATCAAACATCCAGCACATGTGACCTCAAACACAAAATTCCAAACCCATTGCCTGAGAATCTCAACTATAAAAGTGCAAATTATAAAGGATCGATGACAAGTCAGCAGATGAACAAGTCCGAGGATTTGAATGACAGCGAAGGAAGTGACTTTGTGAAGATTGAGCTTGAGGATCAATATGAGATTATTGGGGATTTTTATGATGAAGTTTGTACGGTTGATGATGCTTGTGGTCATTAAGAGCTATAAAGATGCATGTTTATTGCACCAAAAGTAATAAAAAAAAATTCTTGCATACCTAATAATAATTGTTAAAATTTCTTTCAATTAAGGCTTTTCTCATCTTGGTAATGTACTAGCATCAATTTTTACCTGAATTTCAATGAATTTTTTTATTAAATTACCTTTTTGGAATGCATTTTTTAATGATATTATTCAAAAACTAAACAAAAGTGAAAAATAAAATTTAGTCTAAATTAATTTGAATTTGTTATTTTTTCAAAAAAAAAATTGCAATTTTTAAGTATTTTCAGTCCAATCCATTGAAACTTCCATTTTATAAAACACATCATGCCGTGATACTTTACCCGAGAGCCACAACAAGCGTCACCGTCTATCAACAAAACGTCAAAGAGGCATGAAGGTGTCTTTTTGCACAGTGACTCTTGAATAATGCCAAAAAAATAGATTTTACACATTTTACGGCTCAGGTCAATAACTCATAGAAAATCCATGAATTTTGTCATGACTTACTCATGATTATTAAATGATAAATTATCACAAACTAAAGTTCATCATCAAATCATCACATTCTATCCTAATCATCTTTGCATGTTCATTCTGCATGACATAAAAAAATCAATCACTCTTTGAACAGGCACATGAGTCAATGACTAGACGGCATCCCTTTTGGGAACATCATTTGTATATCTGATAATTTTAATGATGTCATTTTCGGAATCACTAGAAAAAATAAACAAAAGCATATGATTATCACATGAAAACTTTGAACTCAGAGTGCTTTGATTAAAAAAATAATAATATTTCAATTTGTTGTAACGGTTTTTTAAAATTTGAAATTTTAATTTCACCTTCACCACATTGTTTTAACAATTTTCACCACAGAAACGTAAACAAAAATTTGTATTTGAAGATATTTAATGGAATTTTAGTCAGAATTAGTCAAAGATGTATCATTTAATTTCGGGTTTTTATGAAATGTTAACAAAGAAAGATGAATTCAATATTCTGATACTAGGATTAGATGATGCAGGTGAGGATATATCATAAATTGATGATTTTTGAAAACTAGAAACTACATTTGAAATCAAATCATTCTCACTGGATTTAACTGGATCTTTATATTTTAGGAAAATCAACATTTTTAGAAACAGCAAAGATGAAATTTACCAAAGGATACAAAGGAATGAACCTTAAATTTATCACAACCACAGTCGGTCTTAATATTGGAGAAATCAACATCAGTGGAGTTAAACTTAGTTTTTGGGATTTAGGTAAGAAGTTTTGGGTGACTTTCCTGTTTTGATGATGAAGATTTAGTTGGTTGTTGTATTAAATTTTACAATAATGTCATTGATTGGATGATCAAAGGATTAGAACTGTATTGAACCTGTAATTGTGTCAAAATGAATCAATACAATCAGTTTTGTGTTTTTTTAGGGACATGAAATGTTAATGATTCCTTATTTGGTATTATCCAGCAATATTTTTATTGATTGTTATTAAAAAGAGATCATGTCTAGTCCAAAATACTCTGTAAAAGGTGTATAATCAATTAAAATTTAAAATTTAGGATAGTATGTCCGAAAATTTCAGTTTTTGATATACATCAGTGGCATATCCAGGGAAGGGGGAAGTTGGGGGTTAAATGGGTCGACCCATTCATGGATGCGGAACTAATCAAACCACATTAAATCATTCTTGATCAGTTCCTCACCCTTGAACCTATCAAGATTTTTGTAAATTGTCTTTCATGTCTTTCTTTCGTTATGTAAACTCATTACTCATCAGTTATGTAAATGTCAGACCCCCCCCCCCTTCCACTTTTGTCACAAAATTTCCTTTGTTTGAACTATCACAAAATCTCAGACCCCCTTTCTCCCCTAAAAGCGTTACGTAATTAGTGAACGGCCCCTAAGACAACAGACTCTTTTCAAAATTAATGAAATACAAAGCAGAATTAACTAACATTTTATTTAATTTTTACCTTTCAGGTGGTCAAAAAGAGCTTCAATCACTTTGGGATAAGGTAAGCAAAAATTCACAAACCAAACCTTAATTTAAAAATCAATAAAATATATTTGCTTCATTTTTGCAAAATAAGCTAACCAATCCCATTATTTTAATTACCTTTTTAGTACTATGACGAGTCACACGGAGTAATTTATGTCATAGACAGCAATGACAGAGATCGAATGAATGAATCTAAAGAACTTTTTGATAAAATGATTAAGAATGAATATTTAAGTGGAGTTCCATTGTTGATCTTAGCAAATAAGCAAGACATAGTTGACTGCATGGGTGTTCGAGATATCAAGCCAGTTTTTCAGCAACATGGGCATTTAATAGGACGTAGAGACTGTCTGACTATTCCAACATCTGGATTGACTGGTGATGGTGTTGAGGAAGCAATTAAGTGGTTGACTGATGCGGTCAAAAGGAATGGAATTTTAAGACCACCAAAAAATCAAACGTGATTTAAAATCGAAAAAATAGAATTCTAAAAAAATTTTTTAAATTATTTAAATGATAAATTATTGAAATAAAAATAAGCCTTTTAAAATAAAAATTTTTTGATTTGATTTATTTAAATTTTAAAAAAATGTTAAGAATTTGAATTTTCAGAAACCATTTAGCATTTAAAAAAAACAATTTTAATAAAAAATTTAATTTAAAAAAATTCAATTTTTAAAAAAAAATCAATTTAAAAAATTCAATTTTTAAAAAATTTAATTTAAAAAATTCAATTTTTTAAAAAATCAATTTAAAAAAATCAATTTTTTAAAAAATCAATTTAAAAAATTCAATTTTTTAAAAAATCAATTTAAAAAATTCAATTTTTAAAAAAATCATTTTAAAGAATTCAATTTTTAAAAAATTTAATTTTTAAAATATTTAATTTAAAAAAATTCAATTTAAAAAATTCAGTTTTGAAAAAAACTCAATTTATAAAAAAATTCAGTTTTTAAAAAATTTAATTTAGAAAATTCAATTTTTAAAAAATTTAATTTAAAAAATTCAATTTTTAAAAAATTTATTTTAAAAAAATTCAATTTTAAAAAAAATTTAGTTTACATTGAAATATTTTAACTGGAAAACGATTTAAATTTTTTAAAAAATTATCAAAAAATTCGAATTCTTTATTTAAAGTGAAATTAATTTCCCATAAGCACCTTTATTCAAGTTCAAAACAAAACATTCACAACACTTAATTAAGATCGCATGCCTCCATGTGGTCCGCGACTAAACAAAAACAATCAATAAACGTTCAATTAAAATAAGCAATTAGAAGTGCGAGTAGTTAGAGGTCGACGCTATAGGAATCAGCCTAAAGCAGCTGACTTTAAATGAACAATTGCACACTTTTTCAATATCAAGTCAACTTGACTTTCTCGTTTGTTAAAAATTATTCAAAAAATTTACATTTGTGATTGCTCAAAGTTGCGTCAATTGTGATTTCCATTTAAAAAAATTTATTTATTGTTTTTATGGAAAAAAATCAAGTAATCTTTCAAGTTGAAGATGAAAAATGTGAAAAAGTGAGAATGTAAATAAAAAAAACTGTAGAAAAAAATATTCTCAGTCATATGGCAGGCGTGAGTAAGGAAGGAAAGTGGATCTCGAGTGTTTTTATAGACAAAAATAACAGTGATCAAAAAAAAAAATTTTTCGTGTAATTATTGAGCAGGTCAGTGAATTTTTATGTTGATAGTGGAATGTGAGATGTGTCAAGGTTGTTAGCGTGGTTTTTTGGTGTTTTAAGTAATTAGTTACAATGTGTTTAGTCATGCGTTGACTTTATCGGAACTTAGGGAATTTAGTTTGGTTAATTATGGCATTTATCATACTTATTTGTGACTCTAAATTGCAATATGAGCAACCACAGCTCCCCTAGCCTTCCGTTAGAATATTGATATGTACATTGAGGTCGATCAACATGCCGTAGGAAAAATATTGCTTTGTTTTATGATTATTAATTGTAATTCTTACTTGATGTATTACATTCCTTTATTATGAATGTCAGGAAATCGAAAACATTGTTTTGATGATTTTTGTGTTCAATTTGCCGGTGGAAAATCCAATGAATCAGCATAATATTGCTCTTTTCGTCTAAAGTTGCTTCAAATATTTTTGAAAAAATTGACTTTTGAACATTCACAAAGTCTCAGACCTCCTCCCCCTGAAATGTGTTATATAATAAGTAAACGGCCCCAAAATAGGACATATCCAACTTCCCAGTCACCCCCCTTGTTACATCAACCTTACCCCAAAATTGTCATCTTAACCCAAGAAACAATAAACCCTTGAAGAATGTCATCCAAGGAAATAACAGTTATTCATCTCTGTAGCGTCTAGTCATTGTTTGCGATGTTTAATTAAAGAATATTGATCCATATAGAAATAATGAGATGATAATGACACACATCAATATGACAATATTTCAAGGATGTTCATTGTTTACTTGGTAATGACTAAGTTCATTGTCATTTTAGTATGAATCATCTTCTAGGCAAGGTTCCTGGTTATTATCAAATTGATAAGGTGTGTACATTGAGGACTATTTATAAAATTTCAAAAATTCAAAAAATTTAAAAAAAATCAAAAATTTTAAAATTTTTAAAAAACTTAAAAATTTAAAATATTTAAAAAATTTAAAAAAAAATTAAAAAAATTTAAAAAAATTAAAAAATTTAAAAAAAATCATTTTTTATGAATTAATCAGCTCATTATACCTTAGACGTCAGGGGCGTACCCAGAAATTTTTTTAGGGGGGGTCCAAATTTTTTTTTGCTTTTGTACTCAAGTTATTGTACTTTTTGTTAATTCTAATGATACATGAATGATTAGCTAAGAAAGTAAAGCTTCGGAAAAGCGTCTGAAAATTTTTTTAAAGAAAAATTATTTTTCACAAAATTATTTTTTTCCGGACCCTCCCCTGGGTACGCCCATGCTAGACGTAATATTTAGTTTCCACAAAAATTCTCAATAAATCCCGAAAAAATCCATCAATCCTCAAAAAACCTTCCTTTATCACCCAACAATAATCTTTAATTACATCTTCAAAGTAAAAAAATCATCACGCGAAACTCATCAAATGAATTAAAATTATTTGCAGTTTACGTCGACTTTTATGGAAATTTTTTAATGATCACATTTTATTATTACTTCATTCGTGTGTCGATTTTTGAATACAACTGTTTACATATTTGGATTGTTATCAGCTATTGACACACAAAAAGCTATTTTAATACAAAAATTTAGTCAGTTAGAGGCACATAATTAGGTTGAAGGTGTAAGATTTTGAATTTGAATTAAATTAGTTGATTTTTTGAGGTAACTAAATTTTAAGAGGGTTCAAATGTTTTTATTTTAATAAATTTGATAATTTTTTTTAAAAATAATAAAAATATTGGCAAGTAAATTTCTTAAAATTATTGTTTTTAGTTTTTAACATAAAAGAATTCTTAAAAATTTTAGGATTCAAAAGAAAATCCAAATTTTCTTACAATTTAGTCCCCTAAATTCATAATTTTACATCACATACCCCCAACCATCCATCACTACACCTCAATTTAACCTATCACATTAGTCTATAAAAATACTAAATTTTAACGCCACTTAATTAAATTTATAAATATTCATTATCACGTACAGTCAGTTAATGAATTAATTCAACTTCAACGATTAACTCAGTGAAAAATTTAATTAGAAATTCAAAACACACTTTTTTTGAATTTCTTTTTGGACTTCTAAGTAACATAAAGTGAACATAAAAAAATTCCAAGAAAAAACTAAGCAAAAATAAAATAAAATCTAATGAACGTGAGGTGGGATTAAATTATTTTGGGGACAGTAATAAAGATTTGAATCAAATTTTTTAGGTTTATTGGGACTTGCTGACTAGATTTAATAATTATTCTAAACCACTTTTTAGATATTTTTAAATTTTGTTGTCAATTTAATGAATTTTTTATTAGTTTTGTTTCACTGAACTTTTTTTATTAATTTCATTTATTAATTTTTTTAAAAAATTTAGAATTAACTTTAAGTTTAAGTAATTTAGAAATTATTTTAAAATTAAATTTAAAAAAATCAATATTTTTAGTTCAAATTTTTAAATTAATACTAAAAAAGTTAAATAAATAATTTTAATTATTTTTTTTAATTTAAAAATTTTTTAGTTTTTTTAATTTAAATTTTTTTAATTTTTTTTTAAATTTAAAATTTTTTAGTTTTTTTTCTCTAAATTTAAATTTAATTCTAAATTTAATTTTTTAAAACTTTATAAAAGTTCATTTTTTTAAATTTAAATTTTTTAAAATTTAAAAAAAATATCTTTTTAAATTTTGTAAACTTTGTAGTTCCTTTTTTTAATTTAATTTTTTTTTAAATTTCAAATTTTTTAAAACTTTATAAAAGTTAACTTTTATTTGAAATTTCAAATTTTTAAAATTTAAGTTTTTTTTAAATTTTGTAGTTCCTTTTTGTAATTTAAAATTCTGTTTAAGATTTTAAAATTTAAAAAAAGCAATCATTTCGCATTTTTAAACATAATTTTTTGCCACACAAATCTTCTTGGCATCAAAATCATGTCCAAAAAATCTAAACAACAATAATAAATTTCAAGCACCAATCACGTTCCACCTGACGGTGACTAAAACGTGACGAATTAATCAATCAGTAAACAAAATTTATTGTTAGTCGATAGATGGTTAAATGTCCATATCCGATCAAGTGTCAGGCTTCTGTTTAGAAACTCAACACTCTTCAGTTTTAGTCCACAACTCATTCGTGGAAGGTTCGCATCTTTTTCAGTCCCGCAAATCTCAAATTCATTCATAAAAAAATCTCGGCACATGTGCGCAACAACAACAAAAAAAATATTCTTTTATGAATGAAAATTCTTCGAACGCACTTTTTTCTGTGAAGATTCTGTGTTGCTATGGTGACCTGTGTGTGAGTGTTAAGGAACGCACAAAAAAGAAAGATATTTTTGGATGTAACTCTGAATAGGAATATTTGGGTCAGTTGGAGTTAAGGAAGAAGGGATGAAGTACACAGAAAAATGTGATGCGGGAAGAAAAATGTTTTTTTCTGTGACATATTTTTAGTTAGAAAATTTGGGAAAAATTAAAATAAAATGAGATTTAGTTGGATTTTTAGATACTTAATTTAAAAAGTGAACAAAAAATAGAAATTTGTGTTTATTTTTGGTGCAATTTTTCAAATGTGCTGAAAAATTTATAAAAAAATTTATTGTTAGATGAAAATTTTTGTGAAATTCAAAACAGTTTTTAAAGAGAATTACGTAAAAGAAGTCAATTAATACAATTTTGTCGTATATTTCAATGACATTACATCAATAATTAAATAATATTAAAATCAAAGTTTTCAAAAATAAATTTTCCATAACTTTAAATACAAAAATACAACAATTATCCGTCAAAAGTGACTGAAACTTTAATTCCTGAAACTTTATGAAAGCATTAAAAATAGAAATAAAATAAATCTTAGTTTGCTTTGCAATATTTCATTCAATTGTCAATAATTAAATTGAAAAAAACGTATAAACAGAATTAAAAGTGCAATAAAATTGGAATAATTCAAGGATTTTATTAATTTTATGTAAGTAAATAAATACCAAATTTGAATTTTTTAAATCTAAAATTTAAATTTTTTAAATCTAAAATTTAAATTTTTTAAATCTAAAATTTAAATTTTTTAAATCTAAAATTTAAATTTTTTAAATCTAAAATTTGAATTTTTTAAATCTAAAATTTAAATTTTTTAAATCTAAAATTTGAATTTTTTAAATCTAAAATTTAAATTTTTTAAATCTAAAATTTAAATTTTTTAAATCTAAAATTTAAATTTTTTAAATCTAAAAGTTAAATTTTTTAAATCTAAAATAAAATTTTTTTAAATCTAAAATTTAAATTCTTTAGAAACAATTCTTATGTAAAATTATGTAGTATTATTATTAATAAGTTATTTCAAATTCCAATTGTTTTCTTTTTTTAAACTAGTAAATTGCAAATTTATGTCTGCAATCAATCTAATTTTTAAAAAAATCCAGAAAAGTGCCTACTCTGGATATGCCCCATGTAGTTCATTTTTATCTCTATTATACTTTCCTCATATTTACACCTCTGAACACTTCTAATATATAACATGACTTAAAATTAACGATAACATCTTAAGACAAATATCTTCAATAATTCAGTGTCAATTTCCTAACGATACCAAATTTATTATCATTAATTTTTCTCACCTACAATAATCCCCTGCGAATAATTAACCTAAATTTTGTCTGAAAATACAAATATTCATAGCTGATCTCCTACAAGCATGTTAAATCACAATTAATCTTTTCAAAATGTAAGATAAATCTTCACTAAGATAAATATTAGTGCAAATGAAAACTGAGAATTGAAATTTGTTTCCACTTTTTCTTTGAATAATTTGTATCATATAAAATTATTTCTGAAAAATGGATTTGAATGATGCTAACGGGTAAGCTTACCAGGGGCGTATCCAGCAGAGTTTAAGCACCCCCCTAAAAATTTTGAGCCTTGCTCTCGCTTCGGTTCACAACTTTTGAGAAAGGGGGTGCCAAGACCCTCCTGGATACGCTCCTGAAGCTTACTGTTAGGGGCTTATCTACCTAGTTGATTCAAGGTCCTGGTCTTGTACTCTTGGTAACCACTTAATAGTGGCATAGCTAGAATTTTTGAAGAAGATGGAGGGGAGTTGGTTAATTTTGAAAAAATCCTTGAAATAAATTAATTTATTTTCAAATCTTTTATTTACTGAGACATTAAGACATCAACATTAGTTATAAAAAATGATATAAGACGTAATATTATCTGGTTTAAAAAAATTTAAAATTTTGTATCGAATTTTGATCACAATGAGGGGTGCCCAGGCAACTAAGTATTCTTACCTAACAAAGACCCCACCATTTACACCACCTTTGGAACAAGTCGTTCAATTATAAAGAATTTGTTAAAGATTTTACAAAAACCTATTAGAAATGAATTTAAAATTGTCATTTATGGGGATTCCCATTCAATTTTCGTCAAAAAAATTCAAGACATCAATTTCATAAATTTATGAACCCCTCTAAATACATCAACATTTAAAAAAAAATCCATCATAAATTACCTCAAGTGTATATTCATCTAATCCATAAACTGCGTCTCACATCAATCTTGAGAAAAATACGACAAAAAAGAGATTTTTCCTTTTTCAATAAATTAAAACAGAAAAAAATTCTAAAAAAAATGCATTCACATGAAGTTAATTTAAAAATAACATAAAGCTGACATCAAGAAAATTTCTTTTACATTTTAATTCTGTTTACTTAATTCTCACAGAACATGAGCAAGAATAACAGAAAAGTCAACTTTGTTGTCTAAAATTAAACGAAACGCAGGAAAATGTTTACTTTTTTTTCCACTGCATTTGAAATTTTCTTCATTTATCTTCCACAGTGTCAGTCTCAGTCATACAGCAGGGTACATCGTCCCCACATTTTTATCTCATGCATGTCTGTATGCAGCATAGAAAAAAATTTCGTATTTTGATTACAAGAAAAAAAAAACATTTTTTCCCCTCCGTATTTTGATGTTCTGCTCAGCTGTTGCCATACTTTTGTGCGTATTATGTTCTGTGAATAGAAAATCAATTAAATCGTCTTTTTGATGATGATGATCATGACTTCTGGATGTAATTAATGACACACATAGCACATTACAAGAAAATGTTCAAAAGACGAGTAGAAAACATGATTAACACTTGTGATTAATGAAGGGATTGTGAATTAGTTGGAAAATTACTGAAAGTTTGAGGCTAAAGAGCATTTCTTAAACTCAAGTTTTAGTAACGCTCAGCTTCAAAATAATACTCAGCTTCAAGACGACGCTCAGCTTCAAAACGACACTCATCTTTAAAGTAACGCTCAGCTTCAAAGTAATGGCTCAGTATTAAAATAAAGCTTTTTTGTAAAGTAACGGCTCAGCCTTATAATAAAGCTCAGCTTTAAAGTAGTTAACTCAAACTTAAACTAACGCTCAGCTTTAAAGTAAGGTTCAGCTTTAAAGAAACGCTCAGCTTGAAAGCAACGCTCAGCTTTAAAAGTAACACTCAGCCTCGAAATTTAGCATTCTCTGCCTAAATGAAACGTTCAGCCTTAATACTTAGGTTCTGTTCCTAGGACAATCCGTACCCATCCAAAAACCCCTACCAACCAGCACTTTCTTTACAACTTCATGCACTTCAGAAGTGTCAAAAAATCAATCGAATTTAATGAGTGAATTCTTTGTTTACGAATTAACACGAGAAAAAGCAGAACGCGTTGTGTGATGTAAAACATACGAAGTATTAAAAAGTCATAAAGAAGACAAGAAAAGGCAAAAGAGAAAAATAATTTCACAGCTCAAGTCGGGCAATAAACACAAAATTTAGATGAAATTAAAGAGCACGAAAGAAAATAAAACGTTTTTGCGTGAAGATGATGATAGTTTTTATTGGAGTAGGATAAAAGGAGATGATGTTTTAGGTTTAGAAGCCGCGGATAATTTTGAGTGAGTGATAAGAAAGGAAATCTTAAGCCGCGGGTAATTCTAAGCCGCGGACAACTTTAGAAAGTTAAACCAAAAAGAACACCAAATGTTTAAATACAAAAAAGACAGAAATTTAAGCCGCGGTTAAAAAGTCAAAAATTTAAGCCGCGGATATCTAATGGAAATCTAACTATATTTTGTATTAAAATTGACTAAAATATTAATCTGACATTACTTAAAATCAAAACTATTGTTCAAGTTTTTAAGCAAGTCTATCCTCAATTTCAAACATGCGGCTTATGAAGTAAAATTTTAGCCGATTCATTTTATTATGCTACGTTATGATACTTTTGTTCATTAAATAGTGAAAATTTCAACTTTATGATCTGAAAAAGCAACGACAATATTACCATACCTGCGGCTTATGAAACTAAAACACATAAACCCCATCAAAACCATTAATTTTTAAGTTAATAAATATCAAAACTTTTAAAAAAAGAATCTTTTCATTATGAAAATAAATTTTCAATTCTTTATTTTCTGTATCTTGAGTGCTGATATCTCGACAACCATGACATACAATCGCTTAAAATGAATTTTCCCATGATTTTCCTTACAATTTTCAAGAGTTTTCTGTAGATTAATTCTCATGTTACATCCCTGCGTCATTAACTGAGTAAATAAAGAGATTTTTTTATTTTAGTGGAAATTAAAACGTATGAAG
Source organism: Chironomus tentans (assembly GCA_963573255.1). NCBI lineage: Eukaryota > Metazoa > Arthropoda > Insecta > Diptera > Chironomidae > Chironomus > Chironomus tentans. The sequence goes on from OY754305.1 coordinate 2,971,759, forward strand.
TTGGAGTTGGCGTTGGTTTTGAGGGCTAAAGGCGCATTTTATGGACTGTGGTCTTCCATAAATTGCGTAAATCAAGAATTCTGGTATTTTATGATTCGTAACCTCAAGACTATATTCTCAATATTCAAAATATTCAAAGATTCTACCAGAATGAAAATAATAATTACAAACTTTTGACACAAACTCCCAAAATGACACCCAAAAACCCCAAACACATCCGCTAAACATTTTTTTTCATTTTCTTCTATTTTTAATCTTTAATTTCTTTCTCATTTTCTTTTCATCAACAGAGAACAAATTCCAACTTAAATCTCAGTTGCCGGTAATGCTGCACTGCTGACGCATCTCCGCTTTATTTTCTCCACCGTAGTTAGACCAAAAAAATTAATTTACACAATTATGACTGATAAAAGTCTGATCGATCGTCTAAATTGGATAATCAAAGTTGCACCACAGGAGAGTGAGAAGAAGACACCAAAGTCTTGGGGTTGGGGAAGTGAACGGAAAAGTTTGACGACTGAAGAGAAACTTTATGCAATAAGTAATGGATTTGTGGCAAATGAGGAAGGATTTATGCCTAAAGAGAGGGAGCGGAGGAAGTGGAAAGAGATTATTAGGAAATGTTTGAAGAAATGTCCGTGGGGTGTGCCGTGGATGATGATTGTGTTTAGTGTTGTTCAGGTGAGTTAATTCTTGAAAACTTTGAGGTTATGTGACCAAAAATCTAAAAAATTCGTAGAAATTTTGAGGTTATGTGACTAAAATCTGAAAATTTTAAGGTTATGTTTCCAAAATCAAATTTTTTTTTAGAAATTTTGAGGTTATTTGACTAAAATCTCTAAAAATTCTAGGAAATTTTCAAAATTTCCTTCATAAAATAGGATCATAAATTCTGCACAAAGTGAAGCAACCTCAAAAAAATATTCCACATTTTCGCCCCCACCGAGTAAACATAAACACTTTATAAACAAATTTCAAAGATTAGAAACAGAAGAAGTTGCGAAAATTTGCTCAATAAACAAAAAGATTCTTATTAGTTTGCTTTTTTTCTCGTGAAATAATAAATGAGCTTTGAATTTCACCAGAAAAAAATTACGGCTGGATATTATGCTTATTGGAAACCTTGATTTTGAGTAAATATTATGTCAATGGTGTGGATATCCAGCAGACTTTTGGTGGAGCAATTATTCATATGTTGAAAATTGATTAATAAATAATCTGAATGTATTGTTGGTTAGGAAGGTTTTGGGGTTAAGTCACAAAATGATTCGAAATTTTGAGGTTTTGTCATAAAATTTGCCAAAATTTTGAGGTTTTGTCACAAAATTTTGGGTTATGCCATAAAAAATACCAAAAAAATATTAATTTCTGTTTTCATTTTTTCCAGCTTTTTTTCAACACATTCAACTCATCAGACAAAACATATCAACTCCTCGCCTTCTCATCAAACCACAAGTCTGAATTTTGGAGATTTTTTACATACTCACTTCTTCATGCTGGTACAGCTCATCTTATTATTAATATTGTCCTCCAACTCGTCATTTCACTGCCATTAGAGACTGAAACTGGACATTTTAGAACATTTTTTGTATATTTTGGAGGTGTCTTGAGTGGATCGTTAGCTGCGAGCCTTAATAATGATGGACTGTTGATGGTTGGTGCTAGTTCTGGGATTTATAGCTTACTGATGAGTCATTTGGCTCATGTTTATTTGGTAAGTGTATTTTTTTTAATTTTTTGGTAATTAGCCTCAACATTTTGAACGATTTTGAAACTAAACCACAAATTTGTGATAAATTTTGAACATAACCTCAATTTTTTTAAAATAATTTTGTAACTTAACCTAAAAATTTAGACCAATTTTGCGAAATTGCGACCTAACATCAATGTTTTTAATAATTTTATGACTTAACCTCAAATTTTGAATTTATTTTGCTCTAATCTCAATCATTAAAATTAAATTTTCATTTCAGAACTACCAAACCATCTCCCACCGATGCTATCGAATAATTTTCGTAGCCGTCCTCACGCTGAGCGACGTGATTCATTCACTAACTCACTGCCTACTAAATAATAATGAAGAACCAAAGATTCACATTGTAGCTCACATCTCAGGTGCCATTTGTGGAATTTTACTCGGATTTATATTTTATAAAAAATCAAAAACTGATGACGACGATGCCAAAGGTGCTGATTATTTTAAATGGATATCAATTGCATGTTACTTGACATTTATTTGCTTCGTGATTATTGTAAATGTTACTTAGGTAGATTAATCAATTTTATTGCAATAAAATGAACATTTTTTAAATTGAAAAAAAATTATTTTGTGTATTTTTCATCTTTGAAGCGAAAATTTGCATCACTGAAGCGAAAATTTGCATCACTGAAGCGAAAATTTGCATCTTTGAAGCGAAAATTTTAATAATCATCTGATATTTTGAACCAATTTTAATATTAATGGAATTACCACTAACAATTTTAACCCGATAGTGATTTGTCAATAAGATAAAAATAAATAGTTTAATTGTACAACAAACTACCAAAAAATTACAATATCAAGTTCAAGTTATTGATCCAACTCAGTTTGTGGTTTGAATTTAAAGCGTAGAGTCGATTTTTTACTGTAAAATGATATTCTTGAATTTATTTACAATTTTTTTACTAGTTACAATAATTTTTTACCTTATTGGCTATTTTTTGAAGAGACAAAAGCTTTACAAGCAAGCCGAAGCCATTCAAGGGCAAAAACTTTCAATATTTAAAGCTTTTCGATTATTTTTATTCTCAACTCCTAAAAATGTCATACAGAATGTTGAAAAGGTTCTCGAAAATGACTCAAAATTAATTAAAACTTGGTTTCTTGGATATTTTGTGATTTTGACTAAGGACGCTGAATTTATCAATAAAATCCTCAATTCACCACAAACTTATGATAAAGTTGGTGCTTTAAACAAAAAAGCTTTTTTAAGAAATGGTTTAATTAATTTAAATGGAGACGAACACAAAAGACACCGAAAAATCTTCAACAAAGCATTCACAACAAAAATGTTGCAGCTCCTTCCGGAAATTTTCGATGCTAAATCTAAAATAATTTTGGCAGAAATTAGTAAAAATGTTAATTGTGGAGAGTTTGATGTCGTTGACTATATTGGAGCTTATGCTTTGGATTCGTTCAGCCAGAGTAACTTAAATTATGATTACAGGCATCTTCAAAGTGAAATATTTGGGGTTTATAAGAGGTATGGTGATGTATAAAGCAACGATTTAATTAGAGACAAATTTTAAAGCGACGACTTAGCAAGACTCAATTTATGAAGCGACGACTTAACAAGAGACAAATTTTAAAGCGACGACTTAACAAGAGACAAATTTTAAAGCGACGACTTAACAAGACTCAAATTATAAAGCGACGACTTAACAAGAGTCAAATTTTAAAGCGATGACTTAACAAGAGACAAATTTAAAAGCGACGACTTAACAAGACTCAAATTATGAAGCAACGACTTAACAAGAGACAAATTTAAAAGCGACGACTTAACAAGACTCAAATTTTGAAGCGATGACTTAACAAGAGACAAATTTATGAAGCAACGACTTAACAAGACTCACATTATGAAGCGACGACTTAACAAGACTCAAATTATGAAGCGACGACTTAACAAGACTCAAATTATAAAGCGACGACTTAACAAGACTCAAATTATGAAGCAACGACTTAACTAATGTCAAATAATAAAGCGACGACTCAAAATTTATTTATTTTTTTCTCATTTTGAAGGTCTCTTGTGATTTACTCAATCATATTTCCAATCATATTTTCAATCATATTTTATCTAATTTTTGGAATAACCAGAAAAATTCTAAGCTTTACAAAAATTGGACATGAAATTGAAAAATGCTTCAAAATAATGCATAATTTCAAAAATGCAGTTATTAAAAATAATCCTGGAATAAATGAAAATTCAGTGATGAATCTCTTATTGAACCCCAAAAATGAATTCTCAGACACGGAAATATTTGATGAAATGTTTCTGATATCACTGGCTGTAAGTTTTGTTAGACAAACAACCAAATTTCAATTTTTAGAAAAATTATAAAAAATTTAAAAAAATTCAAGGCCTACGACACATCATCGAAAGTAATTTCAACAGTTTTAATGATGCTCGGTATTTACCAAAATATTCAACAAAAATTATTTGAGGAAATCAACGAAATTTGCAAAAATACCGAGAATTTAACATTTTCAATGGATTTTATCAACAAATTTCCATACCTGGATGCTGTCATAAAAGAGACAATGAGGCTTTTTCCAGTTGTACCGTTAATAATGCGACAAGCATCTGAAGACGTGGATATTGATGGATGCTTGATTCCCAAGGATACAGTCTTGATCATGTCTCTTGATGGAATGCACAAGGATGAACAATATTGGGGAGTGGATGCCCAGGAATTTTATCCTGAAAGATTCATGCAAGAATTGAGAAATTTACACGCATTTGCTCCGTTTGCTGGTAAGTTGAATGATAATTTTTAGTGTTAATGCACCTTAACCTCAAAACTTAATTGAGAAGGCACCTGAACCTTAAAACTCTAATGTTAAGGCACCTGAATATTAAAAAATTCGAATGTTAAGGTGCCTAAATCCCAAGAAATCTAATCTATTCAACTTTAATCTCACAACTCAATTGGGAAGGCACCTGAACTTTAAAACCGTAATTTTAATGCACCTGAACCTTAAAACTCTAATGTTAAGGAATCATTTGGTTCCAAAAAAATCTATTGTGAATGCACCAAAGCCTTATTAATATTTCTATTTCACAAAATTCTTTCAGATGGTCGACGAATTTGCTTAGGTAAATTTCTTTACTTTTATTTATTTTACAACAACTAAGCCTAACCTCAAAATTTCTTTCAGGTTACCGCTATGCTATGATATCAATGAAAATCTTTTTAATCAACTTCATTCGAAGCTTTCGTGTAGATTGTTCTTCAAATATTGATGAATTAGAATCTGAAATGACATTTACGCAAAGTTTTGTCAATGGATATAAGATTAGTATTCAAAAGAGATAAATTTTATATTTTTCAATCCAAATCACAATAAACTAAATACATTTTATATTTGTAATTTTTTTTGTTACTTTCTTGTTTTATTTTCAAATTTCTACAAAGCAAAATTTTATTTATTTATTAAAAAAAATTAAAATTTTAAATTAAATTGAACAAAAATTTAAAAATAATTTTCAAACTAATAATAATTCCGATCAGAATCAAATGAATGTCACAAAAATATTTAACAAAGAAATTAACATCTCGTCCTGGATACGATTGATACTCAAATGTCTCATTATGTTTCATGAAATACTCAATATTATCCACAGCAGTTTCAAGACTTGTTGACATTCGATCTGAAATAAATTCCCGAATTTTACGGACATTACCTTTATATTCATCCTTCATCAATTCATAAATTGCAGCCGTCAGTGACTTTTGTGTGAAATTAATTAAATCTAATCTAATTCCAATATTATGGCTGGACATCAGAAGTGCATTGAATGGCTGATCATAAAATAATGGAAATAAAATCATTGGAATTTCTCGATCAATTGCTTCCTCAATTGTCCTTAATCCACCGTGACTTATGAGCAGTTTGACATTTTTGTGTGCTAAAACATCGGCAAGTGGCAGCCATTCTTGAATCAATATATTTTGAGGGATATCCTGGTTCTGATAACTGTCAATATTAGTTTTCCACACGACATTGTATGGAAGCTCCTTAAATGTGTTCAAAAATCTATGAAATAATTCTTCAGGAAGTAAATTTGCTAACGATCCAAAGGACATGACAATGACCCCATTTGAAGATTTATCTAAAAATTTTGTAATTTCCAAACTTGGTTCCAGTTGTTTTGGTGGTTTTATGTGAATAAATCCAATGTGATGGTAAATTGGTACCTCTGGCATGAGATTCGATGTCCAGAAAGTTGTAAACGAGAAAATCATTTTCAGCCTTGATTCAATAGTCTCTAAAGGTGGTTTATAGTTGTTATTTGGAAATACAGACTCAATCATATGATTTAGGAATATGTTATATGAAGTTTTGAACGTTTGAATGAAGATTTTATTAAATGGATAAAACAGAGCAACTCTGTCAGCAAAGCTTAATTTTCCGTTAATTGCTGGATAAAATTGGAAATCAGGTGAATGATGAATAAGTTGGCCAAGCATTTTGTGCTGGTAAAGATTTAGTTCTGTTGTTGATGTATATATAATTGGACATTTATAAATCTCAGCAAGTATTGCGTGAACACAAATATTGCACTCTAAGTAGATCAAATCAAAACTTTTGTTTTTCAATAAATTTTGAAAGTTTTCATCCTTGAGGTGATTTTTTCGTGAATTATAAACATAAACATATCCATTTAGGAATGTTTCAACAGGATTTGTTTTGAGTTTTACCATTGTTGATTCTTCGATCTTAATCTTCTCATTTATGTGCAAAAATGTGAAGTTTTCATGCTTGAAATCGATTTTATTAGTTGATAAAACTGTGACTTTATGTCCATTTATCAAAAGTCCTTTAAGCACTTCCAATTGAACTGTTAAGTGGCTATGACTGAGCAATGATAAAACTGCTAAAATACTTGCAGCATTTGTGAGCTTAAACATCCACAAAAGGACCACAAAAAGATGGAACAAATACATTTGCTGGCAACAAATGGTTGTAACAAACTAACTTGAATTATCTGTAGCTGTAATGTACAGAGGAAGTTTTCTAAAATGAATATATATAAAAGTTTCATTCAAAACAGTTGTTTTATTTCTCATTTTGTTGTAAGTATTGTCTGAAAGCGTTTTGTGTTTCAATCAGCTTCACACTAGCTTTTTGACGTTCAATTACAATCACAATTTCATGTCCTACTATTGGAACTCAAATTTTGAAAATCCCTTCTCGAAAAATTCAGGCTACGCCGCTGTCTAGCGTACACCATCTACCCTACCTAGGATACCCTAGGTTGAGGATAAGGGTAGGGTAGGGTAGGAAGGATACCCCAGGGTAGTCTTAGAAACCAGCCCATGGGGGGATGGCAGGATGTCCTAGGGTACCTCTACCTATCCTAGGAGTAACCTACCTTCCCCTAGGGTACCATACCCTACCCAAGGGTACCCATACCCTAGGATAGCCCTAGAAATCGGCCCCAGAACCCTAGGGTATACTTTTGTGTGAAATTAATAAAATTCCTGATAGTTCCAATAGCTATTAATAGTTAGACTAGATATGAAATTGTGATTGCACCTGATCAGGTAATACTTAAAGAGAAATAAAACAACTGTTTTGAATGAAACTTTTATATATATTTATTCTAGAAAATTTGCTCTGTACATTACAGCTACAGTTAATTCAATTTAGTTTGTTACAAGCATTTGTTACCAGCAAATGTATTTATTCCATCTTTTGGTGGTCCTTTTGTGGACATTAAAGTTCACAAATGCTGCAAGTATTTTAGCAGTTTTATCAATTCTCGGTCATAGCCATGTAACAGTTCAAATGGAAGTGCTTAAAGGACTTTTGATAAATGGACATAAAGTCACAGTTTTATCAACTAATAAAATCGATTTCAAACATGAAAACTTCACATTTTTGCATATGGATGAGAAGATTAAGATCGAAGAATCAGCAATGGTAAAACTCAAAACAAATCCTGTTGAATCGTTCCTAAGTGGAATTAATTATGGTTATTATTCACGAAAAAATCACCTCAAGGATGAAAATTTTCAAAATTTATTGAAAAACAAAAGTTTTGATTTAATTTATTTAGAGTGTGTTTTATGTGTTCATGCAATACTCGCTGAGATTCATAAATGTCCGATAATTTTAACGTCATCAACAGAACTAAATCTTATCCAGCACAGAATGATTGGTCAGCATATTCATCATTCATCTGATATGTTGTCTTATCCTGCAATTAATGGCAAATTAAGCTTTGCTGACAGAGTTGCTCTGTTTTATCCATTTACTGAACTCTTCTTTAAAACGTTTAAAATTTCTACTGAAATAATCTTAAATCAATTGATTGAGTCTGTATTTCCAAATAACAACTATAACCCACCTTTAAGTACTTTGGAATCAAGGCTGAAAATGATATTCTCGTTTACAAATTTCTGGACATCCAATCTCATGCCAGAGGTACCAATTTACCATCACATTGGATTTATTCACATAAAACCACCAAAACAACTGGAACCAAGTTTGGAAATCGCAAGATTTTTAGATAAATCTTCAAATGGGGTCATTGTCATGTCCTTTGGATCGTTTGCAAATTTACTTCCTGAAGAATTATTTCATAGATTTTTGAACACATTTAAGGACCTTCCATACAATGTCGTGTGGAAAACTAATATTGACAGTTATCAGCACCAGGATATCCCTCAAAATATATTGATTCAAGAATGGCTGCCACTTGCCGATGTTTTAGCACACAAAAATGTCAAACTGCTCATAAGTCATGGCGGATTAAGGACAATTGAGGAAGCAATTGATCGAGAAATTCCAATGATTTTATTTCCATTATTTTATGATCAGCCATTCAATGCACTTCTGATGTCCAGTCATAATATTGGAATCAGATTAGATTTAATTAAATTCACACAAAAGTCACTGACGGCTGCAATTTATGAATTAATGAAGGATGAACATAAAGGGAATGTCCGTAAAATTCGGGAATTTATTTCAGATCGAATGTCAACAAGTCTTGAAACTGCTGTGGATAATATTGAGTATTTCATGAAACATAATGAGACTTTTGAGTATCAATCGTATCCAGGACGAGATGTTAATTTCTTTGTTAAATATTTTTGTGACATTCATTTAATTCTGATCGGAATTATTATTAGTTTGAAAATTATTTTTAAATTTTTGTTCAATTTAATTTAAAAATTTTATGCTTTTTTATTAAATGTCTTTAAAAAAGCGTATAAACTTTTTTTACAGCTGATCAAACATTGCGAGACAATTCTGTATTAAATATTGGAAGAAACACCTTCCTTTTTATTAAAATTGACAATTTGCTGAAAATTAAAAAGTTAATTAAAAAAAAATCTTTAAAATATTTAAACAAATTTTATTTTATTTTTGATAATATTTCTAACATTTTTTTGTTGTAAGCTAATTTTTCTATTGAATTTTTCATTCTACCAACAAAAATTATAATTCAAAATTTTTTAACCTCTAAATTTTTAACAATTGTGCAATAAATTGAAAATTTATTATTCAATATTCTAGTATCATTGAGCATTGCTCCTTTTAATAAAAACTAATATGAATATATAATGTTTTTAGAATTTACTATTTGAGGTGATTAACAATCTTTAATTAGAACTTGAGATTTTTAAAGTTAATGTTTGATATTAGAAAGTTCAGAAGTTTTCAATTACTTTTTAAACTAAAATTTAATTTAAAATTAAAAAAAAAATAAAATTTAGTTAAAATTATCAAATTCAAAACTAAATAAAATTTTGAAAAATTTTGAAATTATTTTAAAAAATTTAGAACTCTTCATGATTGACGAGTGAATTAAAAGTTTTAATAAATATTGCACAAAATTAAAATAATAGTAATTTAAGCACAAGAATAAATCAATTTTGAGTTTTAAACAAAAATATTAATTTGTCATAAAAATATTCTAGCTAATAAAATAATTTAATTTTTAAAAATATAAATTAAGAAATTATTTTAAAATTTCTTGTTTTTACGTTTTTTTATATTTAAATGTTGAGTAAGTCATTAATATTGACTACGAATGAAATATTTTTTTTAAATATTCGTTAAAAGTGGATCGTAAAAGTCAAACATAATTGATTTTAATATTTTGATTTATATATTTTATTTTATTAATTCGACAGCGTTCAAAACATTTGAAACATCCCGATGCTTACCAAAAATGTTTAAATCAAACTACTATCACATCTAAGATTGCTACATGAACTGATTGCCAAATTGGTATGAGGCTGAGGCCGTTGGATTAAGTAAACCATAACGTTGCTTCTGCTTGCGCTGTTCTGTCATCTGAAAATTAGAAAATATTTTTTTTTAAATATTTGTGAAAGCAAATAATCTTAAATTCAATTTAAAAAGTAATTTTGTAAAATTTCAAAAATAATTTTTTTAAATTTCAAAAATAATTTTTTTAAATTTCAAAAATAATTTTTAAATTTCAAAAATAATTTTTAAATTTCAAAGATAATTTTTAAATTTCAAAAATAATTTTTAAATTTCAAAAATAATTTTTTTAAATTTCAAAAATAATTTTTTTAAATTTCAAAAATAATTTTTTTAAATTTCAAAAATAATTTTTTTAAATTTCAAAAATAATTTTTTTAAATTTCAAAAAATAATTTTTTTAAAAATAAAAATCCATTCATTTTCCATTAAATTTTATTTACCTGATCCTTAAGCTCCATCAACTGCTTCGATAACTGTAACACTAAGTCCTGTGTCTTTTCAAGTTCTTTATTCAGGCTCTTTACATCAAGTTGATCACCTTCACCCTCAACTGTATCCAAAGATGTTGCGCGAAGTCTTGGGAACCTAAAAATCAATAAATTTATAAATTAAGCTCCAAAAACTCAATAAAAAATTTCTTTACCATTCCAAACACAATGACTTGATCATTCCATGGACATAACTTTCAGGCCCTGTGAATTCTGTTGGATCCTTGACTCTAATCAAGACCATGAAGAACAAATATTGCCACATGTTGTGTTCAACCTTGACATGCTCCTCAAAGCTCACAGTTCTGTTATCAAAAGCTGATCTGTTTAATCCACAAATGAAGCACGTGTTTTTCAGAATCAATTCCTTCTGCTGCTTTTCCGATCTCAAATCAGCAAATGTGTCAATAATAACACCAAAGATCAGGTTCAATACAATAATAATGACAATGAAGAAGAACAAAAGATCGTAAACAACACGAGCCATAAAAAGTGGTTCCTTGCTGGACGGAGCTCTCAAAATGTCACCAATTCCTCCTCCATTCCTTAAACCTTGGTTCATTGTTGTCACGATGCACATTAAGAGTGAGTCACATGCTCGTTCTTTAACTTCACCATCATTATCATCATCATTTTTGTCAGTGATTTCTTTGTGGTTCCTTTGTTCACAATAGTTTTGGTTGATTGCTGACATGAAGAATGAACGTGGATCAGATGATTCGAGATTGCAGTTTTCTGGAAAAATATTGGAAAAGTTTGAGGTTAGGTTTAGAATTCAATTTTTAGGTTAGGCTTAATATTCAATTTTGAGGTTATGTTTAGAATTCAATTTTGAGGTTAGGTTCATAATTCAATTTTGAGGTTAGGTTTAAATTCAATTTTGAGGTTAGGTTCAGAAATCAATTTTGAGGTTAGGTCTAAAATTCAATTTTGAGGTTAGCTTCAAAATTCAATTTTGAGGTTAGGTCTAAAATTCAATTTTGAGGTTAGGTTCAGAAATCAATTTAGAGGTTAGATTTAAAATTCAATCTTGAGGTTAGATTTAAAATTCAATTTTGAGGTTAGATTTAAAATTCAATTTTGAGGTTAGATTTAAAATTCAATTTTGAGGTTAGGTTCAGAAATCAATTTAGAGGTTAGATTTAAAATTCAATTTTGAGGTTAGATTTAAAATTCAATTTTGAGGTTAGGTCTAAAATTCAATTTTGAGGTTAGGTCTAAAATTCAATTTTGAGGTTAGGTCTAAAATTCAATTTTGAGGTTAGGTTCAGAAATCAATTAAGAGGTTAGACTTAAAATTCAATTTTGAGGTTAAATTATACTCACCAACTAAATCCTCATCAACTGGAACCAAGAAGTCATCCTTGAAGAAAATATAGCCAATAATTGAGAACATGTAGACCAAAATTATAGCCAAGACAGCAGTCAAGATGATAGACCTTCCGTTACGAGTTACAGACCGGATCACATTAAGTAAAGTTTCCTCTCGGTAGACGACATCGAATAGCTAAAATATCAAAAATACGTTAATTTTAACAATTAGTCTTAATTCTCTTGAACTTACCAGTAGCGAATAGAAGAACGGATGCAGAAACAATCCAAATACACAGAACATCATATACCCAAAGTGATACAGAAGCTCAGCATCTGTAATTATTTTTGTATATTTCTTCTCCAGTGTTCCATGATTGCCCATAATTGAAACAATATGAATGCCTTTCAAAATCACTGTCGATGTCCCAAGAATCCACAAAGTAGGCTCTGGTCCAATTGAAAATATAAGTCTACAAATTACAAATGCAGAAAGCACTCGAGTCGTCATTTGTGTCGGTCGAGTAATAACAAGTGCTATTGATATAAAGAATCCAATCCAGATGATTAATGAGACATGGAATTTTAGTTCTGGAAGATTATTTTCGTATGGATAGAAGAATGCGACAATGACATTGCTGAGAACAGCACAGTAGAATAGAATATTAGCCCAAAGTGACATGTATGATGACACCCAAAACAGAGCTGGTTGTCCTCGAAGTTTCTTTTGCCATTTCATCTCGTTGAACATTGATTCCGTTCGATCAAAGAAGTCAGCGACCTGGAAAATTGTAATTTGTATTTTGAGGTTAGGTTTTGAATTAAATTTGAGGTTAGGATTCTAGATAAAATCTACAAACCTTCGATCCCTGATCATCCAACTCAGCCGTGTTCAAAACTTTAACTTTCGTATCATTTGTCAAATATTCACAAATTTCAGGAATTGGAAACACAATCTGTTCCAAAGTCCTATCATTTCTAACAATTTCAATTTGTGCTGTGTGATTTGCATAGAAAACCAACGCCCGTTGTGATTTTTCATCGAAATTTGACGTATCAGATTGTCTTAAGTATTGTGCCAAGTCTTTATTATGTTGAGCAAGTTGATGACAGAGGATGTAAATATTATGTCCGACTTCTTTTGGTGAAACTGAGTCATCATCGTCACCATCACCTTCGTCGTCCTCTTCTTCCATTGCACCTTCTTGATGATAAGCACGACAAGCAACTTCAACAAGTTGACGAGGATTCATGTTGTAGAGAATACGTTCAGCATTTTCAGAGTCACCGCGTGATTCCATAATGGCTAGGAGGAGCTTTGAGGCATTGTTTTTGAGCTCGAGGACCTAAAATTGAGAAGGTTTTCAGTTAGTTCTGAATTTAATTTGTAGTAAAAGTACTCACCAAGTCCATCCGATTCTTCCCAAGAGGATTAATATCGTTCAATATCAAGGCTGTTACGATGTCAAGTCCATTAGACTCATGAGTGGCTATGCAATTTTGATTTATATGACAAGGTCCTTGGCAGTATTCAGTAAGAGTTTCTAAGGTTTGATTGATGAGTGACACGTTGTTCTCGTTGATATAGAGACCGAGAAGACCAAGACCACCTGTTGGAGAGATTTGTGTTAGTTAAGAGACTGTTGTAAGATTCAGCTCAGAAACGGATGCTTGAGGTAGTTTAACCTACTATATCATAAAGTGCCCTTGGATATTCACCTTCTCTATGGTATCATACCTGGTATACCAGTGAGGGTACTCCAGATACTAAAATTACTAGGGTACCCCTTCTACGGTAACCCAACTCACCCAGGATACCCTAAAATGTCAACAATCTTACCTGTCGTAGATCCACAAATGCAATCCAAAAACATCAATGTTTCTGACACTAAGTTGAAATTTGTCTTGTTGCTTTGATTTCTCAACAAATTCTGAAGATCTGGATTGTGGTTCTCACACAGCAGCTGTAGGAATCTCAAGATTGGTCTCATGACCAAAACCTTCGGTGACAATTTCTCCCTTTGATCTTTTTCCTTGTGCTTTTCAAGTTTTTCAGCTAAAATTTCTTCCAATGGATTGGTGCAGCTTGATGTGGAACTAGCGTAGTCATCAGGTGCGCCTGTGAATGTTCTTGCTGCTGCAAATGCTCGAGCTGTTGAGATTCCAGCATTATTAAGTTCATCTCTGAATTCTTCAGTAATGACAATTCCATTTGACCTGATTGGAGCTGTTCTTCGACTAATTCGGTCAATATCTCGTTGATATTCTCGATTCTCATTTGCTTTTGCAGCCAGATCTGTCGTGTTGACTGTGACTGTCGATTTAATCTCAACTTGCGCGTCCTTCATTTTGTCATAAAATACTTTAAAGAATGCTGGCGATGGATCGACTGTGTGAAATTTATTAAACATTCCACGTTGAATGACATTATTTCCACCTTCAAGCAATGCAATTCCAAGTTCCACAGCTTCCATAAAAATTGATGGACTATGAACAGATTTAATGACAAGTTCAACAACCAAGTCACTTGCACCTTCCTTATCCAACATATTTTGAACTTCATAAAGTGTCTTTCCAGCTCGACTAAGATATTTTGCACCAGGACCATGAGTAACTAAAACTGGAGCTCCTTTGGACTCTTCTAGTGTCTCTTTATGAACTTTTACAGACGATGCTTTTATTGCCACAATTGCTTTGATCTTCTTTGCTGGCTGCTTTGTTTGGGGTGTTTTAAATGCTTCAGAGCCAAAGAACCGTTCAAGTAAATTATGTCGCAGTCGATCTCCTTTTTCACCATATTCCATATCCAATGCCATCATCTCTCTTAGGGTTCTCAAAACTTCAACGCATAGCTTCTCTTCTTTTTCTTCTAACAGACGTTCAGCATGTTTAATGAGACGACGGATGAAGCCTCCAGATTCACAGCGCTTACGTGACTCTGATCCAAGGGGGAAAAGGAGCTCAGATCTGAAAATTTGGCAACATAGCATGAGAAAATTGGATTAAAATTGAACAAACTTGATGAAAATTTGGCAACATAGCATGAGAAAATTGAATCAAAATTGAACAAATTTTATGAAAATTTGGCAACAAAGCACGACAATTTGGAACAAAACTGTACAATTTTAATGAAAACTTGGCAACATAGCACAAAATTTAGATAAATGTTGAACAAATTTGATGAAAATTTGTCAACAAAGCACACAATTTGAAGTCAAATTAAACAGTTTGATAAAAAAATGATAATTTGACAACATAGCATGAGAAAATTGGATTAAAATTGAACAATTTTGATGAAAACTTGGCAACATAGCACAAAATTTAGATAAATGTTGAACAAATTTGATGAAAACAAAGCACACAATTTGAAGTCAAATTAAACAGTTTGATAAAAAAAATGATAATTCGACAACATAGCATAAGAAAATTGTATTGAAATTGAACAAATTTGATGAAAATTTGGCAACAAAGCACAAAATTTGGAGCCAAATTGAACAGTTTGATAAAAAAAAATATGAAAATTTGGCAACATAGCATCCAAACACTCACCTATATAAAATATCAACCAACAAACTCTGCTCAGCCTCAACCAGTGGCTTCAATTGATCTTCCAACAAGCTAACAATATCTTGCAGTCCCTCAATGATACTTCTATCCAATTTCGGTTGACTCTGTGAACGATCAAGCTTCTGTTGCTTTGAAGCCATCAACCATTTGCTGGTTTGCCTTGTTAATAATGCAGTTTTGCTGAACATATTAACAACAGCTCCTTCTAAGTCTGTTGGAATTGCAATTACGCGTGTTTTGGCAACTTCGATGAGAGTTTTTATGCAGCTTTCGACACTGAACTTTTGTGGTGCAGTTAGGAACTTCAGCTGTGACAGTTTGAAGACTTTTTGGAGTAGCTGAATGAAAATCAGCTGCCTTCTTTGCAGCGCTGTACTTTGATCACTAAATGGTGATGAAAAGAATGAAATAAGAATCGTCATCACTTCATTCAGCACATAATTCTCCATTTTTCCATTGGTAGGTCCAACATCAATAACTGTTTGAATGTCACTAAGGAATGAACGTTCAAAAATATTCCACATGTGATTTGAGCTGTAAATTTCCTTCATCTCAACTTCTGTATCGATGTAGCAGTGATTAACAAAGTCTATGTAGGCCTCTTTAACTTCTGGAATGCAATCAGGATGGGAAACAATGGAGACGATGTCATCAAGTGCGAGGAGGCTGTTGCATTTGATTTCTGTGTAGACATTCTTGCCTGTTGAGATTTAAATGCAGATAGAATATTATTATAATATTAATTTGATTGAAGAATATTAATTTGAGAATATTAAACGACTCTCAGCTTGCACGATTCACAATTTAAATGACGCCTAGCTTAAGTGAGTGACGCTCAGCTTGAGTGACGCTCAGCTTGAATAAAGTTTAATTTAAACGTTGCTAAGCTTGAACGACACCTAACTTAAGTAACGTTAAGCTTTAACAGTGCTCAGCCTGAACGACGCTCAGCTTGCATAACGTTCAGCTTGAACAACACTCAGCTTTAACAAACTTCAATTTGAACACAAATTAGCTAAAAAGCCACTCAGTCCTAGCAATACTCACCCATCGTGCAACACGCCAGCAACCTAACAAGTTCAATATGATAATTTAAAGGACTCGGATCTTCCATCGTTCCTTTCGTGTAGCTTCTCATCATTTCCATAAAGGTATTGAAACTTGCTTTGTCGTTGTAAAATATAAGAACATCCTCACCAGCATTGACCAGTTCCTGCATGACCATGTCTTGACATTTTCTGATAAATTGATTCTCAGCCCTAACGATGGTTTGAAGGAACTTCAAGTACTCAACATGCCGTCCGTGAATTTCAATGCAGTGCACAAAATGCTGAATGACTTTTTCGTTGACTTCATTGCATAGTGTCAAATTGTCTTTAAAAATTGCACAAACTGTCTCAGCATAAAGACTTCCAGGATTGAGGAATAAGTCGAGCTGTTTATGGAGCAGAACTTGATTATGTTGATTTCCCAGACAGAAGTTTTGAAGGAATTGATGAGCCAATTGCATCAATTTGTTCATCTTTATGTCATCTTTTTCATCATATGGAACTTGAAGAAGGTCAAGGACAATTGTGTGGACACCGACGTTCCTTAACAGCCGTTGTTCATGCTTTCTTGGCTTAATTATTCCACTAGAACTATTACTGATGCATAGCTTATTCATTCTGATTAAAATATCTTGAATTTTTTGATATTCTGACACTTGCTCGGTTGTTGACAGATTGACATCACCTTCAATAGTATCTTCAGCTCGTGCCTGCACTGCCTGATCATCTTCTGAATGAATTTTACTTTTATAAACCCAAAGTTCACTTTTCTCAACACATTGACGCAGGACATCAAGATCTGTCTTAATTTGCTTGTATGATTCGATGTCTTGGTCACTGACAAGGAGTTGAACTTGACGGAAGGCTTGCAATACTTCTTGACGTTGACTGAAGTGACGAAAGAGTAGATGAAGAGCTCCAGACACTAATGATGGATAATCGTGCATGATTAGATGAAGTAGGACTCGCAGGAATGTTCGACCACCTTGACCATCGAGATCTAAGTTTGCTGAAGTCTGTGGATGAAAAATTTTACCCTTAGCATGTATGCAACCAGTATATCACCTAACTTACCTTCTTATAATCAAATATTCCCTCAGCCTGAGACCCAATTGACTCCAAGTCAATATTCTTCTGTCTCATTGCCACTGTCTCAGCACTTATTGACTCTGACTCATCAAATTCCCTCTTAAAGATACTCAACAAGCAACTTATTCGATAGTCAAGTCTAACGTCGAGAATAAATTGTAAAATTTCGATAATTTTAAGCTTCGTGTCCATCACAAGTGGATATTCCTTCATTAATTGACTGACTGATTTGCTTCGTTGAATTGTTGGAATTGCTCTGTTAGACAATGGACTACCAAGTGTCAATTGAGTCATTACAGCTCCCATATCACCGATGCTCCTTAAGACACCACCTTCTGAGTCGATATCGACATTTTGGACATCAATGACAATGTCACCTTCAGATACACAGTCGAGGATTGAAAGGAGTGTTCGAGTCAGACGAAGTAAGTCACTGAAGCTGTAGAAGCCAAAGTAGATGAGATCGCGAGCAAGTTTGACGACCTCGAAGGTGAGTTTGTTTTGTTCCTGGAAATAATTGAATGATTGGTGAATATAAATTGGAAATTTTGAAGATTTTGAATTAAAATTGAAATAATTTTTATAAAATTAATTATTTTAATCAGGGTCTGGTTGCTTGGTATACCCTAGGGATACAGTATATTATCTTGATAGTATATCCAGTTCTCCCTTCCTTTCCCTTACCCAATCCAGCAGGACTTCCAGAATTTTGTTATAGAATTTAGTATATTTTAGAAACTTTCGTCAAAAACATCCTCATTTATTTAAATAGAATATATTTTGGCAATTTTCATTATTTTATTGATAAAATTTTTCAGACTATATTTTAAATACACTTAAGGGTCATTTTGTGGGTCATTCACATACGACGTTCATTTGATAATTCTTTTATTTCTGATATTTTCTTATTCTTAAAACAATTGTACATTCTAATTGACAAAAAGCCTCTCAAAAAATTATTCAAAAATTATTTTTCAAAAAGCTACAAAATCACACATCAGTATTATCAATCAATAAAACACCATCATAGCTCCTCGTCTGTCTCTTTTTCACATAAAGTGCAGCACCCATAATCATCGCAACAGCTCCAAACATAACGCAAATAGCGGTCGCCTTTCCATTTCCACTCGACTCACTCGTTGACTTTTCATTCGTTTTAATGTCAATCGATTGTTTTTGAATTTCTGAATTGTCTGTTGACTGTGCAGCATTTGAGTTGCTTGATAATGTTGTTTTTGGGTTTTTTGAATCGCTATTATTTGACTTTAGAGTATTTGAGGTCAATTCTGGGATGTTGGGGAATTTTGTGGATGAATTTAGAAGAATTGTTGATTTATTTTGGAGATTTGTTTGGTATTTGGATTGTTGGATCGATGTGGATGGTTGTGTTGTTGTTTTGTGGTCTGTTGGTGAGTTTGGTTGGTTATTTAGGCTCCTTGGTGTTGATTGAGGTGAATATAGTGAATTTCCAGTGATAATTTGATCATTTTGACTTGTTTTATTATTTAAATTTGAAGTTTGAGATTCATTAAGCAAATTTGAATGCTGCAGAGCAAGATTAACACTACTTGATATGTGACTGGAGATGATTGAATGAGGCACAGTATTATTAAGACTAGAATCAGACTCTGGAATACTTGATGGACTAGAATTTGCATTAGTCACTTTTGTTCTTGGATTCTGTGCATCACATTTGAGTTTTATGGCACCTAAGACCTCATTTACATTACTTTGATCCATATAAATTCCAGTTGTACAGAAATTTTCATTTAAATTGAGAATTTTCAACTCTTTTAATTCATGAAAAGCTCGTTGATCAATTTTTGATAATTTTTCATTCTTAAAAATTTGAATTTCCTTCAAACTCTGATTCCTCTCAAAGAAGTTTCTCCCAATTTCCTCTAAATCACTTCCAACAATCACCAGCTTCTCCAATTTCTCAAATCCATTCAAATTAATTCCGTTAATCGTACAATTTCTTATCAAAATTTCTCTGACGTTCACAAAAACTCCCCCAAAATTATTCAGTAAATCCCCAACATTCTTATCAGCAACAAAAATTCTAACAACGTCATCATTTCCTCTCAAATTCGCAAGAACTCCATTAACTGACACTTCTGCCTTCATCAAATCTGAGAATCCAACAACAACACATCCATAAACATTTGAAGATTTATTGGCTGTGAGATGAATTGAATCATCGACAGTGAATGTAGTAAAATTGCATTCGATCACGATGGCCTTGATGGTAGTCGCAAGTGCAATAAGTATTGCTGCGGAAAAGATTGTGTCGAGTGATCTGTGTGGGGATTTGTTGTAGTTGAAAAAAATATAGAAAAAATAATGTTTGGAATTTAGAAATATTATGGTGAAATTATTGTAGATTTATTGAGTGTATGGAATTTTTTTGAATGCAATGGAAAATATTTTTAGGTTAAGGTGGATTGGAATTATAGTTTTGGGATTCAGGCACCTTCACACTATGGTTTTGAGATTAAAGTGCCTTCGCATAAGATTTATTGGAATTTAGGCACCTTCACACTAGATTTTTGAAGATTCAGACTCCCTCACATTAAAGTTTCATGTTTAAGGCACCTTCACACTAGAGTGAGTGAGATTCAAGAGTCACAACATTATAGTTTGAGGTTAATGCGTAATCACGCTAGAATTTTATGAATCAGGTGCTTTCACACTATAGTTTTGATTTTCAGGCGCCTTCACACTAGAATACTTGAGATTCTGGTGCCTTAAAATAAGATTTTTGAGATTCAGGCAACTTCAAACTATACTTTTGGGATTCAGGCACCTTAACATTAGTTTTTATGGTTCAGATGTTTTCACACTAGTTTTTTTAAATTAAGGCGTCCTCACACTATAATTTTGAGGTTCAGGCATCTTCACACTAGAGCTTTGAGATTCAAATTTGTAACTTTTTTATAAATTCCAATAAAAACACACTCAATAAATCAACATAAATTTAAAATAATTTAATCACCTCATGTTTGAATACTTTAGTTAATGATTCACTCCAAATAATATTTTTTGATGCTTAATAAAAATGATTCACTTCCAAAATGAGCTTCCAAATTCCACAATTTTCGACGATGTTCTCCTATTTATGATTTATAGTCAACAATTCAATTACAGATTCTATCTCATAAATAAGCGTTTCTTCCTGCTTTTCAGTAAACTGCGATTATAATCCATAAAATTGCATCACTATCCACGTGGAATCACTAAACATCTCCAGTATTTTTTCAAGTATGTCTCAATATTACGTATTTTATATTCAGTAAGCTTGCACATGTAATTTTGCAGTTATAATCACTTCAAAATCTCATTAAAAATTCCTTTGTTAATTTAAAATTGAATATTTAATCACAAACAATTAAATTATAAATGACAAAATGAATTTAATTGCAGTCTTTATGAAAACATGCAATTTAAACAATTTACACTCTACGGCTTCTCGCACGCGACTGAGAAGATATTTTTCGAATTAGACACAAATAATGTTGAGTGAGTCATAAGTGAGCGGAATGGAGAAGATGAGAGGAACAAACAGGAATTATTTGCGAATTTCTTGAGAAAAATTGATAAGAGAAACATGATAATCTTCCTTAGGGGTCATTCATGAATTTTTGTGAAATTCAAAACCCGGCAAAATATGAAATATATTGCATGAATTTCACCATACTGGCTAATTAAATAAATGCTGTTAGGCAACTAGGTAGATGAAGATGGAAGATTTGGATTGAGGGGGGCAAGGGCGTAGCAAGAAAATTTTCAAGCTTGGGTTTTTTGAAATTTTACAGGAGAAAATCTATCAAATTAAGCTCGATAAAGGATCAGGATGATTTGTCATCCTATTATCACCCCTTCCTATCCAAAAAATACCAATAACAAAGCGGAACAAGTCATGCCTTTCAAGATCGAAAGACGATGATTAACCAATTCATATTAGCTTCTTTATTTTCTTCATAATCAACAAGTGAGTCATAAATATTTGCCGACAATATCAAATTAATTTTGTTTAAACAAAGTCCTAATATTCTGAAATTCTATCACACAATATTTACAAACAATAACTGTGACCATTTTGATGGTCGGGAAATTTGAAACTTTTCAAGTATATCAACAATTTTAATCGCTGATGATACAAGAAAAAAAAGCTGTTTTTGAGTAAATTAATGTTTGAGAGTCTCTGGAATTCCCACGTGGTTTCGTCATCAAAATAATGAGAATTGAGATAAAATTGAGAGAATTTTGTGAAGTCATAAACAAAATTTTTCAAATGAGAAAATTATTTTCAGATAGTGCGCGCATCATAAACATGAAATTAATTTTATAAAAAAATAAACGAATAATTATTTTCAGATAATGCGCGCACAATAAAGATGAAAATAATAGAATTGGAAAGCGAGCATCTAACTGCATTCATATAATGTGAACCTATGGAAATCAAATGATTTTCTAAAATTTTCTAAAAACTCCAAAAATGTACGTAAAATCATCTCATATCCCATTCAAAACAGTATAATCTACAGATTTGTCACACACGTTACCCACTAATCCCTGCCAATAATCCCCCAAATTAAAGTAAAGCTTCATAAACTAAAAAAAACTCACCTGATCACTAAACAGCCACATCTTATTAACAACATTGCACAAATAATTCTCAACAAATGCAATTGTTGTGTTGAACCTCGCCCTGACCTGTTCCTTATTGCTATCTGGACTCTTCTTAAAGTCATAATCATAAATCGACATCATTGCTGGAATTTCACTCCATAATCTTGCATATTTCACAGGAGTCACTGGCTCTTGTGGATCTCGATCAACATGAAGATTCTGCATCAGTCGACAGAATGATGCACGCAGTTCGTAAGGAACTGAATCGTCAGACATACAGCGGAGGATCAAGTCGATGTCTAAATGAGGTGATAAATTGTTCAATGCAAGATATTGACGATTTAGGCACATGTTGGAGAAGAGATTGAGTTGGTGACGATAATAATCCAAAAGTGCAACGTCTAATGTGATATTGAGTTTGGCACCGCGACCGATTTCCGAAAGAGATTTGAGTTTCTGGAAGTAAAAAAGGAAAGTTAGTGGAAATTTTGATATTTGGGGGTTTGTTGTTTTAAATTTGAAACGTTTGATCCAAAATTCTGAATTTTGGGGGTCTACTGTTTTAAATTTGGAGCTTTTGAACGTAAATTCCGAATTTAGGGAGTCTATTGTTTCAACATTGAGATTTTTGATTGTAAATTCTGAATTTTAACGGCCCAGTGTTTTAAATTTGAGACTTTTCATCCTAAATTTTGAATTTCGAGGGTCTATTGTTTTAAATCAAATACTTTTGGTTCAAAATTCTCAATCTTGGGGGTCTTTCTAATTTGAAATTTTTAATTAATCCAAAATATGGGGGTCTACTGTTTTAAATTTGAAACTTTGGATATTAAATTCTGAATTTTGGGGGTCCACTGTTTCAAAAAATTCTAAATTGAGTTCCCTTACCTTCCCAAAATTCCATGACAGCACAACTTCATTACTCTTCCTGTCATCATCAAAGTCATCATAATCCTCATCCTTCACAGCTTGCCAATAATCATCCGATGACATGATCTTCGTCTCAATCAAGATGTCAGCATTCTTAGCACTCAGCACAGATTTACAAATCAATTCTTGAGTGACTGCAATAGCTTTCTTATTACTAACACACAAATCACTTAAATAATCCAAAAATCGACTTTCCCAGCTGATCATGTTGCGTCTTACGAGACCAACGAAGGTTTCAATTTCAGCTGGTGTGATGTGCTTTTCGAGAAGTTTTCGATTGTTGTGTAAAAGTGCTGTAATTGTGTCTTCAGCTAAAATGTCATATCCAATTTGTTTCTGCATCAATCCAAAATGTTTGGCAATATATTCTTGATTTTTTCGATAATCTTGTTGACTCAGCCTCAAAATTCGATAACAAAGTCGAAAAATGTACTTAAATGGAGCATTTTTAGGGTCGCCAAGTTCATCGATTGATAAAAATGCTGGCTGGTCATTGCATGGATTGAATGGACCTTGCAGGATGTTGAATAATTGCTTGAGGATGTATTGTTCTCTCAAGAGCTTCTGTCGATCACGATTTGGATTCAAAATTGTCAAATCTAAAGCTTCATTCTTGTTCTGCTCATTTTCCATATCACCAATGAAGTAAACAATATCCTGCAGCAATGAAATCAATGACTTCCTCTCATTATGACTGATTGTTCCTTGCGAAAACTTTTGTGACATCATAATCAGCACCTTACAGGCATCATTCGCAAAATCTAAATCTCTGACTTCCACTGGACTCACAGGAATCACAGCAAATGCTTCTTTGTCTTCTTTTATTGCACTACAGCCAACTTTACTCATGACTGGCTTGTCTTCGTCGGCATCAATTGGAACACTTGTGGCATGAACCCATGTATTTGTGGTAAGGTGACGCATTCGAACGTAACTGCTTTGTGGCACAAGCGAGTCTGAACGGGTCATTGTCGTTGGATCAAGTTCAAAGACTGAGGCAATGTCGGTTGAGTATGGAACGGAGACGAGTCTAAAAATTGAGAATAAAGAGATTATTAGGTTAGGTTGCTTGAATTTAAGGTTAAACTCTTGAATTTTGAGGTTAATTTCTAAAATTTTGAGGATATGTTTAGAAATTTTGAGATTTTGTTCAAGAATTTTGAGGTTAGGTCTGAAATTTTCTTACCTATAAGAATCCTGATAGTTCCCGTCTAATTCCGCTGCTAAATAAAATCCAGTTGCTAAATGCTTGAATCTGTATAAACTGTTCCAATGCCCCGCTCCTGCTCTGCATGGATCCTAAAAATTAAGATTATAAATTTTACTAATCAGTTCCAAAAAAGCTCAATGAAAACTACTTACATGTTGAACAACTTCAATCTCCCACAGAGCCTTTGAACTTGTCGCAGCTGTTGCTGATGTTCGTCCTGTTGTACGCAAAAACACATGTTGCTGCTTTTTATATTCATCCATTGTCAAGAATTTCTCTTGTTCAGCGTGAAACAGTCGAACTACGTCTCCGCCTTTGAGAATGTCGTCAAGGTTTTCTCGATGCTCCATGAAGAGGGTGATCTGGGGATTTAAAAAATGAAATTGATTAGAGAAATTTGGCAACATAGCTAAAATTTTATTAACAATTTGGCAACATAGCTAAAATTTCATGGAAAATATGGCAACAAAGTTCAAATTTCATGGAAAATTTGGCAACATAGCACAAATTTCATGAAGTATTTGGCAACAGAGCTCAAAATTTCATGAACAATTGGCAACATAGCACAAATCTTTCAGAAAATTCAATAAAATACAAGTCCTTACCTTCCAGCTGGTACTTGAGTTCAGCACATTAACCTCCTTACAGCCAGGATTATCAGGCAGCTCATAATTACTAGCAACATGCAAATTCTGCTGATTAGCATTCACCGGC
Organism: Chironomus tentans; assembly: GCA_963573255.1. Classification (NCBI taxonomy): domain Eukaryota; kingdom Metazoa; phylum Arthropoda; class Insecta; order Diptera; family Chironomidae; genus Chironomus; species Chironomus tentans. Next base: position 2,996,755 of record OY754305.1, read on the forward strand.
TTCAAAATAACTTTATCACCAACCACAACATTATCACCAGTCGATCTAAGCTTGTAAAATGGCATGATGTAGAACCACGAGCCTTCATTTCCATTCGCATCAAGATAAACTCTCATCGCATTTTTCTCAAGCAGTGACGGAAGTCTCTTGTTGACAGTCAAGAATTTATTTGATTTTAAATGCAAAAGTTGAATGACTGAGCCATACTGAACAGTCGATCCCATCAATTTCTTATTCTCTGAATCATTTTGTTTCTTTTCAATCTCAGCCGCATGATGGAGACGTTTGAGCAGTGATGCATCAGTTGTTGCTGTTGTCGACTGCTTAGCCGTTTTCCAGAATTGTTTCTGGGCTGAGTAACGATTCATGGGACATATCTTGAGGAGGCAGTCACGGAATTTCTTGGGTGGTGTGTTGAGGTCACCCGCCTCAGGGCAGACGACTGTTCTGTCATCGACGAGGCTAAAATGAGAGGAAAATAAGGGAAGATTATTGAATGGTTTTGATGTTAGATAGAAAATGGTTGATATAGATTTAATAATAATTCAGAATTAAACACATTTTCAGCTGAATTTAGTCATCAAAATGAAACAAATCGTAAAATTGTTTATTGTGCAGGAAATGAGCAACTGACAGAAGAAATCATAGAGCATATCCATTTTTTGATTAACTCTGTGTGTTAATAATATAAACACTTAACTCTCGAGAATGGGGGTCTTGATTTACTCAGGCTGTACACCTTCAAATTGCTCAATGCACCATTCAAGGAGTTAAGCAAGTAAAAAATTAGAGAATAACCCCCAAGGGTACGGAACTGATTAAAATTGATCAAAAAATGATTAATCTGTTCCGCATCCTTGATAATCCCCAACAGTGCAAATATCTCAACAGGCGAAAGATAACTCATCGGCCCAGACAAAACTTTTGCTCATTATTTCCATTTGGTCCACAAATTTGTATGAAAATGTACAAAATAGATTAAAAAAATTATCCTGGTCGTTAAGTCATCTTCCCTCTGTCTTACAGTTAATTATTTTTCATAGAAAACTCATTCACTGTCTCAATAATCTCATTAATATTGTGACTCACTTGATTAAGCGCTGTTTACAAACAACAAAATGACTCAAGTACAACAATGTAAAGCTTAATAAACAATCACAAAATGAGAAAAGTTTGAAATTTAATAACTTGAATGAGCACAGATTGTAGAAATTGAGATTAATGGATGTTTGATACAGGGGCATAGCCATGAGTGGTACTGGTTGTTTGTAAATTCCGTCACGATTTTTTACCCTTGTCACAAATATTTCATAGAAAAATATTTATTGTGTTTGAACTGTCACCAATTCTTCAACATAGTGTCTTGCCTAAAGCGTGACGTAATTTGCGAACGACCATTAAGCAGGAGAAGATCAGAAATTTGGTAATTTTTCCTTGAAAAACCCTAGCAAATTAAAAGAAATTTCCAAAAAAAGAGGGGGGTTTGACCCCCCAAGCCCCTTTCTCGATACTTCTCTGCCCATGAGGGTATTTAGGGACCCCTTGCCAAAATAATTCTTAATTTTGTAGAAATTTTGAGGAAAAAAAACAAAAAATTTCTGATTTGAATTTTCATACAAAAAGTTCCACCTAGAAAAATGTCTAGCTCCGCCCCTGCCTAAGTGGAATTGTAAATGGAACTGTGACTTTTGAAAAGTCATGAAATTTCATATAAAAGAATGAGAATCTAATTTAAAAGGATGCAAAATCCCAACCATCAAGAAGCAAGAAATTTTTGATTTGGTCGTGGATGCCAAAAATTCGTTGCTTTCATTCTTTGGGGCATATTCAGAAGACAAGAGGTTTCTTGGATAAAACCAATTTTTCTCGTTTTGGGGATTTTTTTCCAATTCTTAACGTTTTTCAAGAAAAAAAAACCCAAAAACCCCATAAATTTTCCCATGCATACGAAAAAAGTATCAAAAAACACTCGAAAAATTTCTGGATACGCCCCTGCTTGCAACGGACTCACTTCCACTCCAAAAGTAGAAAATTTATCACAAAATACAAACTTTGTTGAAATTCTTGAAAATCTTATCAAAATTTTGATTATTCTTGACTATTTCCTTCATTGGATATGCCCCTACTTGCAACGGAACTAATGGATGGCTTCTACAGGTTCACTTCCTTTCCGAAAATCCAAAATTTATCACAAAATACAAACTTTGCTGAATTTCTTGAAAATTTGATCCAAATTTTGATTATTCTTGACTATTTCCTTCATTTGCTATGATATGATGATGTCCAGCTTCTGTTGATTCCAATGGACTTCCTCAAACCTTATTTTAATCTTTCCAATCACTGATTAATTAAAAACTGTTGAACAAAAACTCCGCGATAAACAAATGAAAATTTTTTTGCAATGGTAACTGTGATTAATTTTTGTTTATAAAATATTTTGAAAATTTTTATTGAGGATTGATTAATTGAAGTTTTGGTACAAAATTGACATGTTTAAGGAACAGCTGAATATTTTTAAGCCTTGTAACAATCCAAAAGCTTCCTTTCTGCATCAATTTATTCACAATTATCCAGCAGTTCATTGAAAAATTCAACTTTAATCCTTTTCTGGTATTTGAATCTCATCACACCCAAATAAGCACCAATCATGATCAAATAGACAGCTGTAGTAACCACAACAGTCCAAAAGATCATCCAGGCTGTATAATAAGTCGCTGGATGTCCATCAACTGAGCAATTTTCTTTAATCTTCTGAATTGTCTCATTAATTGACACTAATTGCTTTCTGATGCAGACATTTCCACTAACATCCAAATTTTCCAGCCTTAATCCACGGAATATTTGAGGATCAATCTGAGAAATGTCATTTGATGCCAAATTTAAGTCTGTCAACTTTGGGTTGAATTTAAATAAATCAGAATTAATTTTTTCGATTAAATTTCCATCAATTTGAAGCTTTTTGAGGTTTTCGAATGGCTTTAAGTCATCCAATTTGAGACTTTTAAGTCCACAACTTGTGATTCTGATGAATTCTAAATGTGGAAAGAAGCTTTCAAGTCCAAATGGCATAAATTCCATCAAATTCCTTCTCATGTCTCCTTTTCGACAATCAAAGACGATTCCTTTGACATCTAAATTCAACATTCCAGTACAATAAGCTCCAACAGTCTCCTGGACTTGAACATTTGGTTCTCGAATAGTCGGAATATTGGTGACAATGCAGACATAAGATTTTGAGAGTTCTTCCTGCTTTGAAATGTATTTATATTGATCAGTTGAGTTGTGTGACTCAGCTGTGTCACAGGCACCAAATACGCCACCTTCTTGGTATGATAAGGATGTCATGTACTTGCATTCGATGATAACTTTGTTTGCTGATGTGGATTTGATTGTGATGAATAATATTGTGAGGATTATTGACTTCATTTTTGGAGTCTTTAATGAGTTTGACTAAAAAATATTTGAAATATTGTCAATTTTGTGTGAATTTTTGTTTCAAATTTAGTTAATTTCGGTCAACTTTAGTCAAATTTATTCAGTTTTGGTCAAATTTGTTCAAATTCAGTCAATTTAGGTCAAATTTAGCCAATTTTAAGTCAAATTTGTTCAAATTAAGTCAATTTAGGTCAAATTTAGCCAATTTTAGGTCAAATTTAATCAATTTCAGTCAAACCTAGTCAATTTTGAATAACTTTAGTCAAATTTATTCAGTTTTGATCAAATTTGTCCGAATTCAGTCAAATTTAACTAATTTGGTCAAAATTAGTCAACAAATCAACAATTTCCACCCAAAAAGTCAACAAACTGACTCAATCCTTCCGTAAACACCCAACTTCAATGTATTATTCAGTCCATAATCTTATCTCAATTTAACTCACAATAAAAGTTGCAATTTTCTTATCAAAAATAATGCAGCTCACAAAATTTAGCTAAAACTGTTCTGTTCTATCCAAAGCTACAAACTAAAATGCCATCGATTCTTAATTTCAAGAAGAAGTAAAATAATGAAAAATATTTCTTATTTAATTTTCTGTTTAATGTATTTCGCTAGCCGGCGTTTTGTGTGTTTTTGACTTTGTTGTGGGATGTGAAGTTTCACATTTCTTTATTTATTTTAAAACAAACTTGTTGGAATTAGTCTATGGTTTGTGTTTGGCTAATAAGAGAAAAAGTCTGGGGAAATTTTTTTGGCAAATGGGTTCGTTCATAAGTATAGTCAGGGGGTCTACCCTAGGGCAGTGTTTCTCAAACTTTTTTGAGCCACGGCACACTTTGACTGTAGAAAATTTTTCGCGTCACACCAAATAAGGATATGCTCGAAATTATATTAAATTAGAATAAAATCGTAGCACTAGTCCAAAATACTAAAAACAAAGCTCTAGTTTTTGAGTTTCGAATGGTTCAATTGCGGTTTTTCAGTAATAATCTATAATTTTCTGGAAAAAACACATATTTATAGAATTTTTAAAATATTTTCGCGGCCCACCTGAGCATGTTCTACGGCACACTATTGTGCCGCGGCACACAGTTTGAGAACCACTGCCCTAGGGTATACACTACCCCAGAGGCTACCTCAGGAGTATACCCAAAGAAAGACACTAAGGTAACCCCATGCATGAATAGAGCAACCGGCCCCAGATGAGATAAAAAAATTTTAAGGTGCCTCTTTTAAGGTGGCTCATGGGACCAGCTGTAATAACTGTCAAATTCCAAACTCTTCAGAAATCAAATTTCTTAGTACACATCATTTATGAACACAGCCATTTCTGTTCATTTGCAATTCGAAATGATCAGCTGATTAAATTTGTATTGACATTTGATATGTCTCGATTGAATTCAGTTTCCTTTATGAAATGTAAGATGCTCAATGAGCTCCACAGATTCACATCGTAAATGGATATGAAGCAAATTTTCCTTTCGGGTTATTATTAAGGTTTCAAGAACTAGGCTATTTTGTTTAAAACGAATTTAAGAGCCAGGTTCCTTATAAAATGAAAATGCACTATGTCAGGGGCATATAAAGGATTTTTTTTGGGGGGGGGGGTGATTTCTGATCTTTTTTGGATACCTTTTCGTCATTATTTCTTTTTGAATATCTTTTTGAATGATGACCGTATTGGTTTTCAAAAAATATGAATCATCTCTCCTCCCGGATACGCCATTGCACTCTGCATCAAATTTTTTTGTTTCACTCACAAAAAATACAAAATTCAAACGGACAACTTTTTTTCTCTAAATTTTCCTCAAACGATTTTTTTCACACATGTGAGCAGTGCAAACATAACTCAGACAACTTTATTACGCAAATAGAAATAACAAAAAAAAAGTGATGAAAAAAATTGTTCAGTTCTGAAACAACAAAAAAAGCATCTTTCGTTTAATTTTTTTTCTGTATCATTGTGTTCATGTGTGAAACTTATATAATATTATTATTAACAATTCTCATTTTCATCTCGATTTGTAGACTCGAAAGTCAAGGTCAAGATTATGAAAATAATTAAACCCGATGTTGCTCATTTGTTCTGTAGATTTAAAACAGCTGGTGTGAATATTTGCTTTGTAAATTGGAATTTCGTGGAGTTTTATTGCGGCATGAATTTTAATGATAATAATAATTATTGGATCGAGAAAATTGTTAAAATCATATTTTAAAAAATTAACACTACAGCTTAAATTTTTGAATTTTTATATTTTTTTAAATTTCTAATAAATGTTAATTTTTTAATAAATTTTCAAATTTTTAAACATTTCAAATTTTTCATAAATTTTCAAATTTTTAATAAATTTTCAAATTTTTAATAAATTTTCAAATTTTTTATAAATTTTCAAATTTTAATAAATTTTCAAATTTTTAATAAATTTTCAAATTTTTAAACATTTCAAATTTTTAATAAATTTTCAAATTTTAATAAATTTTCAAATTTTAATAAATTTTCAAATTTTTTATAAATTTTCAAATTTTTAATAAATTTTTAAATTTTTAATAAATTTTCAAATTTTTTATAAATTTTCAAATTTTTTATAAATTTTCAAATTTTTAAATATTTCAAATTTTTAATAAATTTTCAAATTTTTAATAAATTTTCAAATTTTTAATAAATTTTCAAATTTTTAATAAATTTTCAAATTTTTAATACACTTTCAAATTTTAATAAATTTTCAAATTTTTAATAAATTTTCAAATTTTTTAATAAATTTTCAAATTTTTAATAAATTTTCAAATTTTTATAAAATTTTCAAATTTTTAATAAATTTTCAAATTTTCAAATTTTTAATACACTTTCAAATTTTTAAACATTTCAAAATTTTAACATATTTTCAAATTTTTAATAAATTTTCAAATTTTTAATAAATTTTCAAATTTTTTAATAAATTTTCAAATTTTTTATAAATTTTCAAATTTTTAATAAATTTTCAAATTTTTAATAAATTTCACACTTTCAAATATTTTAACATTTTTAATTAATTTTCACATTTTAAAATATTTAATTAATTTTCAAATTTTAAATAATTTAACTAAATTTCAAATAGGAACGCAAATTTTTTCATATTGTAATTATTTTTCAAAGTAAAAAAAACTTATAATTTTAAAACATTAATAAAGATAAAAATTCAAATTTCAAAATTTAGTTTTTGAAAAAAAATAGTTTTTTTTAAATTTTTGAAAACTAATTTTAAAATGAAAAAGTAATACAATTAAAAAATATTTAACTCAATCATAAACTTACCCTAAAGTCGACAGAAATCCAGAAACACTTCCTTCAGCGTAAAGCGAGACAATGTCACCGACATGCAGAAAACTTGTAATTCCAATTAAATTATCTCCCATTTTTACTGCTCAATTTTTAATATTTTTCCTAATTTTATTTATATTTTTTTCACTTTTATTTCAATCATCAATTTTTTATTGATTTCTATTTCTCTGAATTTTCCTCTTTCAAATTAATTTAATGATCATAAACACATTACACACAAAATATTTGTTCACATCACAATTTTTTTTTATTTTGGCTTATTGAAGCTTTTGATTGATTTATGGATGTCTGGAAAAAAATAATTAAAATAAGTTTTGGTTAAGAAAATTTGCAGCAAATTTTTTATGTTCGAAGGAAACGGATTTTCCGAGTTTAAATTTGTTTGAGAAAATATCGAGTGTTTGGCATTTTTCGGTGCTAATTATAAACCATTTGTGTTATGGCTTTTTAAATATTGTTCAATAAATATTTATATGTGTATATAAAAGATTTTTTGAGTTAAAAACTTGAGATTATTACTTTGCATGCTATTTTATAAGTTAAATGAACTCAAATTTGAACAGAGATCAATTTTAAAAAAATTAAAATACTAAATTATAGCATACAGTTTTTCAATTAAATGATATATTTTTTAAGAAAATAAAAAATCAAATTAAAAAAATATAATTTTTAAAAAATTTAAAAAAATATAATTTTTAAAAAATTTAAAAAAATATAATTTTTAAAAAAATTAAAAAAATACAATTTTTAAAAAATTTAAAAAAATATAATTTTTAAAAAATGTAAAAAATATAATTTTTAAAAAATGTAAAAAAATATAATTCTTACTAAGTTTAAAAAAAATATAATTTTTAAAAAATTTAAAAAAAATAAAATTTTTAAAAAATTTAAAAAAATATAATTTTTAAAAAATTTAAAAAAATATAATTTTTAACAAGTTTAAAAAAATATAATTTTTAAAAAATGTATTTTTTTAAAAATAAAATATATAAATTTTAAAAAAAATTAAAAAATTTAAAATACAAAAAAATTAAAAAATTTAAAATACAAAAAAATTAAAAAATTTAAAATACAAAAAAAAAATTAAAAAATTTAAAATACAAAAAAAAATTAAAAAATTAAAAATATAAAATAAATTAAAAATTTAAAAATATAAAATAAATTAAAAATTTAAATAATGGGTATTTATAAATGATTAAAAATTTTTAAAATAATTGCAATTTAAAACATTTTAAACTTCAAAATCAAAAACTAAATTTCAATTTAAAATCAAATAACTAAAAATGTCACTTGAATAATAATTTTCAATAATCAATGTCACAAGCCCTCAAAAAGTATAAAATTTTATAGAAAACTCCAAGGACATAAAAATCATCAATTTTACAACTAAATTGCATGTCATTGTTGAAGATGAAATAATAAAAATCTATCTTCATATTTATTCATTTTTTCAATATCACTTTCAATGTAGAATAAACAATAAAAATAAAAAAATTTATGTTCTCGATATTGATCACAATTTTTATGATAAAATGTCTGGATTTTGATTTATTGACAAAAAAATTTTGTCTGGTTCATTTTGTTTAAAATCATAATTTGAATATTTAAAAAATATTCAGTTTTTTAGAAAAAAATATTATTTTTTATTTTTATTTTTTTTAATTTTTATCGATTTTTTAATTTTTATTTATTTTTAATTTTTATTTATTTTTTAATTTTTATTTATTTTTTAATTTTTATTTATTTTTTAATTTTTATTTATTTTTTAATTTTTATTTATTTTTTAATTTTTATTTATTTTTTAATTTTTATTTTTTTTTTAATTTTTATTCATTTTTTAATTTTTATTCATTTTTTAATTTTTATTTATTTTTTAATTTTTATTCATTTTTTAATTTTTATTCATTTTTTTAATTTTTTTTGATTTTTTATTTTTTTTTTGATTTTTTAATTATTTTTATTTTTTGTTTTTTTTTCATTTTTATTAAAGTATTTTTATTTTTTTTACATTAACTTTTTTTATTAAATAAAATAAATTCAATTAGAAATAATAATAAACTTTAATTTATTCTACGTCATTAATGTTTTTTTCTTTTCTTTTTTCCTGATTACTCATACCGGTACCGAGCATAGACACACTTTGTATTATTTGTTACAGTTCAATATCTCTTAGCAAAATAATTAATATGATACAACAAACAGATCGTTAACATTTACGATCAGAAAAGTTGTTTAAATAAAATCGACCTCAAAATTAAATCACTGAGCGCGAGCGCAAGCACAAAGGCATCAATTAGTGGAAGGTTGCCTTTTATTGCTTCACATTCGATTATTTTGATTCCTTTTTTATCGTTTTCTTTTCTATGGTTATGGATATGGGCATGAAAGTTAGTTGAAAGGGACTTGCGATTGATGGAATTGATAAAAATTTATGGAAATTTTGTCAGAATTTAAATTTATTTTTGCAATATAAATGTTTTTAAATTAAGGTTTTTGAGCTAAAATTTATTAATTTTTATAGTTTAACAATTTTTTGTAATAGACTAAATTTTAAATTTAAAAAAACAAAAAATATTGAACTTCACTTTATACTTTTTGAAAATTCAAAATCAATATTAAATTACTAAAAATTTAAAAAAAGCAATTTAGACATTTTTAGTTATTTGATTTTAAATTAAATTGAAATTTAGTTTTTGATTTTGAAGTTTAAAATGTTTTAAATTGTAATTTTAATTATTTATAAATACCTATTATTTAAATTTTTAATTTATTTTATATTTTAAATTTTTTTATTTTTTTAAATTATATTTTTTTAAAAACTATATTTTTTTAATTTGATTTTTTATTTTCTTAAAAAATATATTGTTTAATTGAAATATTGTATGTTATAATTTAGTTTTTTAAAATAATTATTGAATTTAAAAAATAAATTCTTTTTAAGAATTTTTTATTTTCTAAATTATTTTATATCTTTTATTCCTTTATGTATGTATGTATGTATGTATTTATTGCCTTACTGGCTGTTCATTAATATAATAATACAATAATATAATTCTAAAATATGAAGTGTAGCACGCTCTAGGCTAATTAATTTACCGTTAATTGAGATTTTGAATATTAGATTTAGTCTACAAAAAACCGTTAAAATTTGAAAAAAAACTCTACGAAAATCACAGATAGGTTCAAAATTTGAACTTCAAAAAGTAAACAAAGTGTAAACAAAGATAAAAAGTAAATAATTGTGAAAGTGAGTGAAATTAAGTGAATTAAGTACTAATTTAATTTAAATTTTTTAATACAATATAATAGTTTAAAACATAAAATTTTGTATTTTAAATATAAAAAACATTTAAAAAAATTCAAATTTTTTTAACGGTTCAATTTTAATTTATTTTTTGATTTTGAAATAATTTTGACATTTGATTTTTATTTTTGGTTGTTTTTAATTTTTTTAAATTTTAAAAATTAATGTTGAAAATTCTAGTTGGGAGATTTTCTAATATTTAAATTTTTTTAGCCTAAGCTTTCTGACGAAATGTCTACAAGACCCCAAGAAACCTAATTTAGAGACTAAACGTATGTATAAATGGACATAATCATTGACGTATGTAAATGCAAATGTTTGATTTGAGCGCACAACAAGATAATCAATTTATGTTCGCAAAATGTTAATCTGCAAGTCATGAACACTTTCAGATTGATTGAAAAATTGCTTTTTCGGTTTCATTTGAGGTAAAAAGCTGGTTTATGAGCAAAATGTGTGGTCGCAAGGCACGTGGATGGTTGGTTGTTGAAAAACTTAATTGATTTATTTTTTAAATAGCAAAACTTAATATTTAATGAAAATTGTCATGAACTGAGAACTTTTAAGAAAAATTTGAGAAATTTCTAATTTAAAGTTTATACAGAAATGTTCAACATTCATGTCAGGAAGCTGAGAACCCCCACTGATGATCATTAAAATTCGCCCACAATCCCATTCATCACTCCAAGCACATAAAACATCATAAAAGGCACAAAATCAATTCATCGAATAACATTAAATTAATAAACTTAAACAAGTCTCAAAGCAAGTAAAAAAAGTTGAAGAATTAATTGGCACAATCAGTTTCGTTAATTGATGAGAAATGCTTCATGTGTTAATTGTTCCTCATTTTATTTTCATTTTATGATTCGTCGTTTTTTTGCCCTTCTTTTTTTGTGACTGTAGAAATTAATTAACGATGAGTTGATATTGAAGAGGAATTTATCAGTTTTTTGTTGTTAACTTTGACAACTTTGAAAAATTCAAGATTTAGTAAAAATTCTTCTTAAATTATTTTGAAAAGTAGCAATATACTTAAAAATATTGCTATAAAAAAGAGAACTAAAAGCTAATTGTTAAAATTATTTACAATTTCTAAAAACAAAAATTATTTAAAATTTTTAAAAACAGAAATTATTTAAAATTTTAAAAACAAAAATTATTTAAATTTTTTAAAAAAATTAAAATTGTTAAAAAACAAAAATTATTTAAAAAAATTAAAAACAAAAATTATTAAAAATTTTTAAAAACAAAAATTATTTAAAATTTTTAAAAATAAAAATTATTTAAAAATTTTAAAAACAAAAGTTTTTTAAATTTTTTAAAAAAATTAAAATTGTTAAAAAATTATTTAAAAAAATTAAAAACAAAAATTATTAAAAATTTTTAAAAACAAAAATTATTTAAAATTTCTGAAAACAAAAATTATTTAAAATTTTTAAAAACAAAAATTATTTAAAATTTTTAGAAACAAAAATTATTTAAAAATTTTAAAAACAAAAATTATTTACATTTTTTAAAAAATTTAAAATTGTTAAAAAACTAAAATTATTTAAAAAATTTAAAAACAAAAATTATTTAAAAATTTTAAAAACAAAAATTATTTAAAATTTTTAAAAAATTTAAAATTGTTAAAAAATTAAAATTATTCAAATTTTGTAGAACTACAATTATTTATTGTTTAAAAAAATTCAATTTCTAGTTCTAAAAAATTCAATTTTAATTTTGGAAAGCCAGACACTCAAATTACACTTTTAAATTCACATAAAAACTCAAAAAACTCATAAACAAGTCAAAACATTGCAAAGTGCATGAAAAAAATTCTGCATCAAATCTTTCATCACACTTGCACTTCTCATTGATCTTAATTGCTGATTGATCTTAATGATTTGTTGCAGAAATTAAACTGCACTTGATTGAGTCTTTTAATTGCTCAATAAAAATTGTTTTAATGTGAATTAATTATTAACTTTTTTAATTGATGTTTTAGGATTGAAATTATGAGAATTTTTGATGGCAAATTAAGTCAAGTTGATGATTTATTAAAAAAGAAATTTTAAATTTTATAAGTTTTAAAAATTTTAAATTTCAATTTAAATTTCAGTTTTTCAAGTTAAATCTTTAACTTTTTCACTTGATATTTTATTTCACAATTTTCATTTTTTTGTAGAAATTTTTCTGACTTTTCTGTTTAGTTCAATTCCAAGAAATTTAGCGTTTTTTCAAATAACCAAAAATTTATTTTCACAAATCTTTCAGCTTTTTCTCACAAATTTTCTATTTTAAATTTATTTCTTTTTAAACAATTTTTTTTGTTTTGTTTAATTTCTTTTATTCTTTTAACAACACACAATTTTTTTATAACTTTTTTCAATTAACAGTTTTTTTAGTTTTTGAGTAATTTTTTAAATATTAGTTTAATGGAGATATTTCATTAATTAATTCATAAAAATTGCATAGAAAAATTCAAGAATTTTTGTATTTTATTTTAATTTGAATAAATTTCAAAAATTATTAAATTGATCAACGCAATTTTTATAAAACATCCGAAAACTTAAATTCCAATTTTAAAAATTTCAATTAAAAAGTTTTAATTTTTTATTAAATTAAGTGATTTTTAAAAATTTTAATATTTAAAAAACTACACAAAATCACAACAACAAAAGTCCTTAGTCTCTACCTAACAAAATGACGTGATCCGCTTCAATTCTCAAGAAAATGTTCTGTTTTATATTTTTTATTTCAATTATTTTTTACTACATTTTTTCTACAAAATTACAACAAGAATAAAAATATTTCTTAGCTCCGCGGTATCGCGTTTTTGCACTGGATAATTTCAAACGATACTGAGATTGTCTTGGGAACTGAACAAGTGTAGAAATTGAGATTTTATAAGGAGCATAGATTGCTACTCAGTTGCTGAATTTGAGAGTAAAAAATATATTGAGAATGATGAAGAAAATTGAGTAAGAAAGTCGGCACGCGTTGAAATTTGTGGAACTAAAGTTGGATTTTCTTGGGTTTTTGTGAGATATTTTTAAGATTTATGACTAAAATTGAAGAAAATTTTAAGAAATTTGCCAAAAATTGAAGAAAATTTCAATAATTTTGCTAAAAATTGAAGAAAATTTCAAGAAATTTGCCAAAAATTGAAAAATATTTGTGCGTCATTTTCAGTAAACCAGTTTAAAGTCTCCCCAAAATATACCGCACATTAGAAAGAAATTCCAAATCGCCAACAAACTAACAATCAATTATCAAAAATTCAAATTTCTCCATCCACAGCTGCATGCACAACATCAAAACGCGCGACTCAAATAAGAATAATATAAACATAACGAAAATTTATACTCATAATGATAAGAACAGTCAATGGCATGGCATGTGCTGCTTTCTCAGTTTCATTAAACAAACAGCGGAATTTTAAATACAAGAAATGAGAGACAATGCAAAAACCACGTTGCACAGACACAAATGAAGAAAATAATCTCACAGGTTGCACATAATCGACACAAATACAGCAAAAGATTCTCTCAGTTTTTCGACACAAACACAAATTAACATGAGCTTTTAAGTTCTATGAGAGAGAAATAGCCCCAGAGAAGCTACTACCAGGTATAACTGACGTTGAACTGAGAAAATAGACATAAAAGTTTTGATGAATGAAACAAGAGAAAAGAATGCGATGCGGCAGTGCTTTGTAAATGGACAGAAAAGTGTATTTTTTTGGGTCAAATGATATCTTTGTGTGGTGTGGGAAATACAGCAGGTATTTTTGATGGAGTAATGTATTTTTTGGAGGTAATGGAAAAGGTAAATACAGTTTATGGAGGGGTACGGTGTGAAATTAATTGTGATATGTTGAATATATGGAAAAAAAATTTAACGTGCGTTATTTTTTATGGAACAGTTTAAAGTCTCTCCCCAATTACTCTATATTTAATGATACTAGTCGTCTATTAGTTTTCTAAATTTATTAGGTACCCACTTTTCTTGGTACCATTCTACTACCAACCTTACCATTCTACTAAGTACCCCCTTTCAACTAAAATTCCCCCCATTCTACTAAGTCCCTTCTTTTCTACTAAAATTCCCCCATTCTACTTAGTCCCCCCCATTCTACTTAGTCCCCCCCATTCTACTTAGTCCCCCCCATTCTACTAAGTCCCCCCTTTCAACTAAAATTTCCCCCATTCTACTTAGTCCCCTCTTTTCTGCTTAGATACCCACCATTCTACTAAGTCCCCCCTTTCATCTAAAATTCCCCCATTCTACTAAGTCCCCTCTTTTCTACTAAAATTCCCCCCATTCTACTTAGTCCCCCCCATTCTACTAAGTCCCCCCTTTCAACTAAAATTCCCCCATTCTACTTAGTCCCCCCCATTCTACTTAGTCTCCCCCATTCTACTAAGTCCCCCCTTTCTACTAAAATTCCCCCCATTCTTCTTAGTCCCCCCTTTCTTCTAAGTTTCCAACATTTGTTCTTCTGATAGGTAATCGGAGCTCTAGGTAGCTCTAACAACCACCAGAACATCTAGAATCTACCTTCAAAATCAAGACAACAATCCAAATTAAACCTTTCACACGAAAAACCCTCAAACTCAATTTCCATTTACCTTCCGTACCAACTGCAATTAAATTCAAATTTTCTTCATTATTTATGCACGAATCATACCCAAAAAAGATTCACTCGCCTTACGTGCGACTTTTCTCTGACGAAATTGCCACCCATATGATAATTTAATGGAATTTCCATCCATATGATTGTACAAATACAAAATAAATTTACATATTATTCTCAGCTCTCGGTTACTACAAAAATTGATATGCATACGATTTTTTTTATTCGTAACCGATGCCCATGCAAATATATTCTCATAAAAATTTAAAATTCATTATAATCAATTTAAGGCAGAATAGGGAGAAATGCAAATGTTTGAGGAAATTGATGAATTTGAATAAATATTACAAAAACGTGAGAATTATAATACGATCGAGTGATTAGTGCTAGGCGGAAGAGTAAGTGCATTCATCTCAGCTTGATTGACAGTCATGTGAAAAAATGAGACTTGTGAGGTTTGATTCTGAATTGATTTTTAATTCTTTTAGGTTAGCGGATTCAAATTGATTTAATTTAACTCATTCTGAGAGGATCTAACTCACTGCAGCCAAGGAGTACCTAGCACAGCTCGATCTAAGAGGATCTAACTTAAATTTACTCAAAAGGAAGCTTGATTTCCAATTCAGAACGACCCCAGATGGCATGCGGAATAGAAATGGCCAAACCTGAGGCCTCAGAACAGCATGAACGCAACTTTATGCCAAAATGACCAAATTTGGTACGAAGTAACGTTCATGCCATCTTGAAGCCACAAACTCATTCAACTTCTCTCAAACCCAAAATCTCAAATATCTTCACCAATTCACAAATTTTCCCACACGTCTGCTTACTTCCTTTCCATCGTCAATTGAATTAAATCGCTATTCCAATCGATGCGTCTATTCTTTCAACAAAATAGCATTTTACTACCCGATTAAATGTCATGCGAAAGCTTATCATCAATCGTCTCAATTCGACCTTAAATTGAATGGAATTGAAAAGGAAAAGTGTCACTTTCCTTCCTTTTTCTGTCGAGGCTATAATTCGACTCGTCGTTAGGCTGGCCATATTAGAGGACTTTCTTCTACTTTCGAACTTTGTCATCTGTTCTGTGCCTGTCTCTTTGACTCTGCCTGCTTTAAATCCTTAAAGTAATCTGGTCACCCAACTCATCATTATCAATATCAACACGGATGACAGATGAGTTGGACGACACTTTTTGCTGATAACGAAAAAAATGGGTTTAAAAATGATGACCACGCTGAATAATTGGGTTGATGTAAAGGAAAAATGAGGATTATCTGAGTTTATGATTCAATGATTGCTAAATGGAGTTGATTTTGAGTTGGGAATAAAAATGAGAGCAATTTTTATGCTTCAGTGATGCATAACTTATTGAATAAATAGAAAAATAATTAAGATGCGTCAGTTTTTGGGAAAACAGTAAAGTCTTCCCTAAAAATAGCGCACGTTACTAAAATTCCCAATTTTTGATAAATTCTACAAAAAATTGTCAAATCTTTAGCAACATCAAAATCCTCAATTTTCTAACCTCAAAAATTCTTCAAACCTCATTAGTACCCAATCTAAAATTCTCATTATCACAACCCTTTAAAAAGTCATTAAATATTAAACCATAATATTCTCGTCGTTAAAAAGTCATCTCATTCTTAGTCACATCTCTATCTGGACTAAAATTCTCATTTATTCATTGTAAGCACGATAATGTCTAATAAAGAAACGAATCCTTAGGCTAAATGGTCGCAAAGCCAACACCACAGTCATGAGAAAATGATTATGAACGTCATAAAAATAAATTTGCTGAGGGGTGATTGAAAAAGTCTGCAATATAATAATAAAAATGATCATTTTAATGCGAATCAAATTGAATTGCTATCAGCAACAGACGGTTTGGATTATTGAGTTGTGGTTGGTTTGTAATAAGTTAATTTTGAAATAAATTATTGACTGAGATGTCAAGGGACGAATTTTGTTTGAGATTCTTGAGCTTTTGCATTAACATGTCGATAAAAAATCAAATTTGGATTTCAATGAGCTAAATTTGGTCAAGCTGAGTTAAATCCTCAGCAGCGGTCAATTCTCAAACCTTATTCAATAACCTCAACTCAAGCCTTATTGAATTCCAATAAAGAAACTTTCCAAATAATCAAACTTTTTTTTTCTTAATAATCAAAACTTTTTCGTTCATAAAAACAAACAAAAAGTCGACAAGCAAAAGGAAAATGAAACTTTATCGACAGTTTAATCTCACAGACTGTGAGTCACACTAGCATGTATATCGATTGCACGCATGGCCCAAGGTGTTTATCTGCTACATAATTAAACAACTTTTCCAGTTCTTCTTGTTCTTACAACAAGAAAGTAGAATAAGTAAAAGAAGTCAATATATTTGCACTAAATTAAGAGGAATTCTTCTTTTTTTGATGAGAAATTTGAGGATGATTTTGTGACACAAGGATTAGTAAGGGGTTTGGATGGAGATTTGAGTTGACTGAGGAAAATGTAATGTTTTTATTCAAGAATATATTGAAATTATTAATCAAGTGGCTAAAATATTGATCCGTGCGTCATATTTTAGGAAGACAGTAAAGTTTTCCACCAAATATGTCAAAAATCAGTGGCATAGCAAGAAGGGCGGTCAAAGCGTTGCCAAATCACAAAATTTAGTTCACTTGCCATGATTTAGAGTTTGCAGGAAACCACTTTGAAGGCGCTTCCAAAAAAATGGATTCCTTACTCGCTACCGGACTCACAGATTTCAAAAAACTCTGCATAAAATTGAAGTTTTTACCATAATTTAGCCTAAAAATCCAAAAGCTCAGCAATAATCCTTCCAATCAACCCCAAAAATCCATCAATTCACATCAAATCAACATGATTAAAGCAATATAAGCCGACACCCATATAATTTCATTATAAGTCATCTAAAACTAATAATTTTGATAGCTGTACTTAATTAATACGAATTTTACGGCAAACAAAACATAATTAGTGATAAAAATTGTCAATAAAGTATTGTTGATGGCTTTTGTTATTTTTATTGTAAGTTAAATAACTCATTAGAGCGGAAAAAGTATATCAACACGAGTATAGAAAATAAATAACAATTTTTTTTCATAGAAATAAAAGCCGTTATGTAAAGAAATATTATCGAAAATAAGCAGTATAATTACGCGGAGTAATTAAATTGTTGCGGATGTTCTTGAGGGTGTAAAAGGTTGAAGAATCAACAGCGATGAAATTAATTGCCATAGTCACATGCTGAATCGTCAATTTTTCCTACTAATTGGATCAATTAATAGAGTTTTGTGGTGGGTTTGGTGTCTTGTTGGAAGTAAAGGTGCACAGCCAGGATATTTATCAAGAACAAAGAGGTTTGGGTACTAAAATATGACGCACGAATCATAATTTAGGCAAAATCAGTGGAAAACTTTACTGTCTTCTCAAAATATGACGCACGAATCATAATTTAGGCAAAATCAGTGGAAATCTTTACTGTCATCCCAAAATATGGCGCACGAATCATAATTTAGGCAAAATCAGTGGAAATCTTTACTGTCTTCCCAAAATATGGCGCACAAATCATAATTTAGGCAAAATCAGTGGAAATCTTTACTGTCATCCCAAAATATGGCGCACGAATCATAATTTAGGCAAAATCAGTGGAAATCTTTACTGTCATCCCAAAATATGGCGCACGAATCATAATTTAGGCAAAATCAGTGGAAAACTTTACTGTCTTCCCAAAATATGGCGCACAAATCATAATTTAGGCAAAATCAGTGGAAATCTTTACTGTCATCCCAAAATATGGCGCACGAATCATAATTTAGGCAAAATCAGTGGAAATCTTTACTGTCATCCCAAAATATGGCGCACGAATCATAATTTAGGCAAAATCAGTGGAAAACTTTACTGTCTTCCCAAAATATGGCGCACAAATCATAATTTAGGCAAAATCAGTGGAAAACTTTACTGTCTTCTCAAAATATGACGCACGAATCATAATTTAGGCAAAATCAGTGGAAATCTTTACTGTCATCCCAAAATATGGCGCACGAATCATAATTTAGGCAAAATCAGTGGAAATCTTTACTGTCTTCCCAAAATATGGCGCACGAATCATAATTTAGGCAAAATCAGTGGAAATCTTTACTGTCATCCCAAAATATGGCGCACGAATCATAATTTAGGCAAAATCAGTGGAAATCTTTACTGTCTTCCCAAAATATGGCGCACAAATCATAATTTAGGCAAAATCAGTGGAAATCTTTACTGTCATCCCAAAATATGGCGCACGAATCATAATTTAGGCAAAATCAGTGGAAATCTTTACTGTCATCCCAAAATATGGCGCACGAATCATAATTTAGGGAAAATCAGTGGAAAATTTTACTGCCTTCCCTAAATATGACGCACGAGCTAACAAAATTTTGAAATCTTTAACAAAATCAGACTCTTAAAGGTGGAAATTTCTCCACTTTTATGAGCAAACGTAACAAACCTTTTTTTACGATTCAAGAAGCTTTTCAAGATCATTCACTCGAAAGACATCGTTAAACAGATTGAATTTGTTCACGGAAATTGAATAATCTTTATGTATTTTTTTACATTACATAAAAAAAATTCTGTAAATCGATTCAAATTGTTTATAAACTGGAATTGAAAATTGAATTGAATTTTTCTCTTTTCATTCCAGACAAGAAAATTTTCGTTTCTTGATCAAAATATTTATTGTAATGTCTTTTTTAAATAAACATTCGAGAACCCTTTGAAGAAGAAGGAAAAATGTTTGGAATTGTAATGACCCAGATCACTGATCTTCTGGGTGCTATTTTTAAATTCTGATATTAAATATAGAATTTTTAGAAGCAGAAAATTTTTAGATGCCTTATTTCGTATTAAATAGTGCTACAGCCACTATCTGCTCACTTTTTTGCTCGACAGTCCCGTTTTTTTTAACAAAAAGTTCATAACCTGTATTTTAAGCAGTACTGAAAGTTGCCAAAATTGCACTGTAGATTTCAAGCTCTTATCAGAAAATTAGGAAAAAATAAAATTTTATGACATTATGAAAGATAAACATTTTTCACACTTGAGTGAGTTTATTGAATCAAGAAAATGAATGAAAATGAAATTTTCTCTTCCTTGAACTTTTTATCGATCCAATCATCTCGATTTTCCTTATTATATTTCATTTTAATGTTAAGTGACGCTTGAAAATGTTTATTTATCCGTAAGTGGCTTTAAGAAGAATGGAATGAAATTTTTATTTTTTTTATTGGTTGTTGTTGTTAGGGGTCATTCACTTATGACGTCCATCAAAAAATGGGATTTTTAGACCCTCACTCCCCCCCCTTGTCACAAAACTTTATTTCAAAAAATTTCTTTAATTTAAAGTGTCACAAAATCTCGGACCCCCCCACCCTCCCCCCTAAATCATGGACGTCATAAGTGAATGACCCCTTAGGTTGGAGGAATATTGAGTGAAATATTTGATTTTGATGATAATTTGTAATAAATTATAGAACAGAAATGTAAATAAATGGATATGATTATTGTTAAAATTCTGACTAAACAAACAAAATTTTTTTAATTCAATCTATAATTCAACAAATGTTTAGGCACAACCCTTGGGGTAGGGTACCTTAAGTGGTCTTAGAAACCGACCCCTGATTAGGAAAGCAAAACTAAGAAAATTACTGAATTGTTGTTTTTGGATTCAATTTAATTTAATGAACTCTTTAATTATACTATTTAAAAAATAATCAAATTTAATTCACCCACATAATATTGAATCATTCAGAAAATTGAGCTATAAATTCAGTTCTTTACAGAGAAATATTTGTTTTCTTAATAAAATTTTCATAAAAAATAATTTTACAAGTCAATGAGTCAAACAGTTTGTTGTTCACAATTTACACATGATTCGGTTTTGTTTACTAGAAATTGAGAGAGAGAAAAATTTAAACAAAATTTTTAATCAAAACAAATAAGTGAGTAATTAAAATTCTCTTTATAATATTTTATTTGATTTATTTTAATTTTTTCTTGAATTCTTCTGGAAGAAATTGGAAGCTTTTGAATAAAAAATGAAACTTTTGCATCAAAAATAACAATTTTTATATTTAAAACCAAAGATTGTCATTAAAAAACCAATTCTTTTGCAAAAAGTCCAAAGATTTTGTAAAATATCAAAATATTAATAAAAATATTGAAATTTTCACAAAAGAATGCTAAAATTTTAACAATTTTTTAGCCCTGGTCGGCGAAGGGGGCTTAAAATTTGGGTTTCATGAATTTTTTGCCTCCTCATTCATTTTTTGATTTTTACACGAAAATCCAAATCACAACAAAAATCAAGCCAACCAAATCTTCCAAAATACAATCAAATCTACAAAATTCAAACATTCCAAAAAAAAATACTTCAATTTCCATCACATCAACCAACTCAAACATCCTGCTTGACTTCTTCACACAGCAAACAACATAGTCAAATAATTGTAAGGAAATTAGGTGGATGATGAAAAGGAAGTTTGAATGACGGACATTTGAAAAGCCCATCGTGGGAATAATCGACTGTGAAAGTAGACACAGAAAATGTTTTTCGTTTATGGTCTTTTTTTGTAGTGCTACCGACAACATTTTGAGGATGATGAGTGGGATTAAGTTGAGTGGTTTTTATTGTTATTTGAAGTTTTGGTAATTTTGTAAAAATTTGTGAAATGAGAAGGAAAATTAGAAAAAATATTATTGAGGGCATATTCAGGGCATGTTTGTGGGTCTTTTTGGAAAACACAACTTAATTTTTCCATCCATGCAAAAGAACACAGTTCGGAGTCAATAAAACTCAAAGTTTTTCCCACGCTGAACAAATCCTTTTTTAATTTTTAACACAAAACAGCTTGTTCAATGCTGTTTGACAACGGTTCAGAAATAAATAAAAAGAAGACTTTGGAAGGACAGCAACTGAAAGTTTACAATCATGTCCTTTTTAAATCCAACCCACCTGAGATTGAGTCTTGTTCAGTAACATTTTAAGTGGATTTGATACTGGATTTGGTCAGTTATATTCTTTTATAAAGCTGTTGTCTAGTTTGGGTAGGGAAAAGAAAAAAAAATATTTTTTGATCTTATTCATGAAGTTTTTGAGAATTAAGTCTGACATGTTTATAAGTAGGCTGACCATCTGCTTGGTTTTTCAGAGGACTGTCCTCTATTTTTGAAATTTGTCCTCTGTCCTCTGAAAGGTTCAATGTGTCCTCTATTTTGATTGAAATGTCCTCTATTTCTATAATTTGGTCGCTTTACACTAGATAAGATAGACTGAAGCTCCGACGCAAAAAAAAACGTCGACACGAAAATTTGTACCCAAAAAGTGAAAATTGGGTTAGTCACTATATTTATAAGTTAGCCATTTTTTTGTAACTTTCCAGAATTATCCTTTTTTGAAGTTGTCTCGAATTGTTGTTTTTATTCAAGAAAATTTTCAATAATTTTCACATTTTTCTTTACAAAATTTATAAAATTGACCCACAATTTCATGAAATTTTAGATGACTAACCTACATATTTATTACTGTTTTGAACAATTTGAATTTAATTTTTCTCAAATTTTTGAAATCTCAATTTTTTAATTTTCTTGGAATTTCAATTTTAATCATTAAAAATTAAAATTTTTTATGTAATATTTTTTTTTTTTTACTTCTTCCACAATTCCAAATTAATTATTCAGACACATAAAAGTGAAAATTGGATCACTTTTTTCTTTTCCCAATTCCGAGAGTAAACAAAAAAGGTTTCTCAAGTCTCAGACTTCTTCTCAGAAAATTATTCACCGCAAAAACCTCAAAAATTTTCTTCTGTGTCAGATTATGAACTCAGTTGAGATGTTTACAAAAACATTTGCGTGAAATTTTTATTAAATAAAATTCGATAAAGCCACAAAATGTTGAAATGGATTCTCTGGTGTGCATGAAGGCATGAGGATTGGTTTGAGTGAGCTTTATTTTGAAGAAGTGTGGTTGGGCAGATTGTAGATGTCCCATGTCCACCTCTTCCATTACCCCCTATCCTATTGTCACCCTGTCTTCCTGTTTTTCTGTCCCTCATGTTCTCCCTGTCCCCCGTGTACCTCTGTTCCCTTGTGTTTACTTCTTGCACCATCCTTCCTCCTCTTCCGAATCAAAATTACCAACTTTTATCTCCTTTTATCCAAAATCTCATAAAAAAGAGCTCAAAAATTCTACTTTTTCTAAATAAAGCTTCTAAATTTAATTCCATAAATCCTCAGTATTTTACACAACACAGCACATCAAAAAATAAAATCAAAATCCTCCACATACGAAGTACAGAGCATAAAATTGCCATCAAAGCAGCTCAAGTAAAGCTAATGTCAGCATGGAAACTGAAATTTGATATGTTTTTCATTTCTGCGTGCCGATAAGATTGAAAGGATAAACATAGAACAAAAAGCATTACTGTGGGGAAAAGTGTCATAAAAGTAAGCACGCAATGAAACTTGAGAACGTTTACGAATGGTTCTGTTTTCTTAGATTGTGAATAACTTTATTGACTGAAGGTTTCTGGGGTTAAGTAGTTTGTGCTAGGAATAATAATAACAATAATAACTTTTGTTGTTTGTGGCGCTTTCTAATATGAAAATGTTATTTTATTAGTCAACTCACACCATTAGTGATATGACTAATGAATTTGAGATTGAAATATCAAAATCAAGTCAAACTTCTATACTTTAATATTCATTTAATATTCATTTAACTTTTCAGCTTTTTTTTAAAAAAAAAAATGTTAAAATTTTGGTTTATATATTTAAATTATTGAGTGGTTCAAAAGTGATTCAAATTTAAAAAAAATCAATTTTAAAAAAAAAATAATTCAATTTTCAATTTTTATTTAAATATCCTGCATTTTTCAATTTTTTCTCCAACCAAAGCATTAATTAAGAACCCAGCACAATGAAAAATTGCATCAATAAATTGAGAATAATCGCACACAGCAGCATGAAGCAGAAAATCCCTGAGGTGAAGTGTCTGTGCATGTTAATGAGCTTGTTAGACAGCTCATAAATGATTCATTCAAACTCATATGGCAAGATGCTCTTCATTCTGTAAAATCCTCTTTAAAATTTATCTTTTATAATTTTTTATAAAGAACTTTATTGTGTGTTATTTCCCCTCGTGGCATGAGGCACTTTGCAAAAGATATACAAATAATAATTGAAGAAAAAAATGAAAAACTGGGGCAATGAAAAAGCTCGATAAGAAGATTTGCATCAATGAATAAAAAAATTTACAAAAATAAATTATGTTATTTTACGACTCAGAACAAATGAAAGGAAAATAAGTTTCAATTAAAATGAATATTCAGGAAAATAATTAAGACATGAATATGGATGACTGACGAGATTTCAATTTACTGTGTTGATCACAAATGATGACAAACTTCTTTTAAGGAGAAATGGTGGAAGGGACATGGAAGCCAAGTAGGTCTGGAGCTGGACTCCTTTCAAGGACTAACCTAGGGTACCATACCCCACCTTAAGGTACCCTTACACTAAGGTAGGTGAGTGTAGGGGTACTCTAGGATATACATACCTAGGGTAGGGTAAGGTAGTCCCGGGTAGCACTAGAAGAGAGCCATATTTTGTCAATTTTTATGCGATGCATCATAGAGCTCCAATTTTGTCTTTATATGCTACATTAGAGAATTTAAGTATCTAAACCAATAAAAAAAGAACAATTTTGATGATGGTAGGAATTAAACAGATGACTTTTGAGTTACAACATCAAATTAAAGTTAAAGGACTAGACAATTAATCCACAAAGGAAAATAGCTCCGTCGGGGGCGTAGCCAGAAATTTTTCAAGGGGGGATTTTCAAATTTTTTAGATTTTTTTGTGTTAAAAAAATTTGGAACAGAAAATTTTTTGAATTTTTTTCCTCAAAAACCCTAGGAAATTGAAGAATTTTTTGGCGAGGAGGGGATTTGTCCCCAATCCCCCCCCCCTCTGGCTAAGCGCCTGAACCCCGTGTAAAACTGGTAGTGAGGTCGAAAAATACAAATTTTTCATAAACCTCATTTAATATTATCCTTTGAAAAAAATTAAGAAGTTCAACGATGAAAATGAGCTTAAAACCCTCAACGAAGACTTTTCTTTCTCTTCCTTTTTTATCGTAAAAATTTATTCATCTCCATGAATATTTTTTGGTTCTTTTTCTTCACTTTTTGACATTTATTCTGTCATTTTTTGTATCCACTTTGAATATTTTTCATTATTTTTTTTAGAAAGCTTTTCTTAAAATTTATGTCAATATTTAATGATATTATTTGCATTGAGTCAGTCCATCAAGAGTAAATTGAGTAGAAATTTCTGTATTTTATGCTTTTAAATTAATGCTTGCGAATGTTTTGCTCTTTAATGAAGTAAAAAGCATCTAAGATAAGCTAGCGAATCTCGAAGCTCTGAAAATTTCACTGACATTTTATTTGAAGAAGAAATGGTTAAAAATTTCAAAATAGGCAAAAGTACGCATCAATCTAGAAAACTTTTTAAAACTAAATAAATTTCAATTAAATCCATTTAAATTTCCGTTTCTAATTTGGTCACATTTGCCATTTCACCACCATTTAATTTCCCATTTATTTTAAATTCCCACACATATTAGTCTCCAACCTGTTACATTTCCTGAACAACGTTAGAAAAAATATTTTACTGTCACGAGAACTTTATAATTTTAAAATTTATGTTAATGCTTAAATTCTTGTTCAATGAGCTTTTAAAATTCAATGTTCGTGACTGAAAGTAAAAGTTTGCCTTTGTAATTTATAATGAAGGGTTTGTGAATTATGAGATTAGAAAAAGACCATAAATTGTAAAAAGGACATTATATATGAGGGTGTTTGCTGTTGCTGAAAATGGGATGATAGAGAAGTAATATTAAAAAGGAAGAAGAAATGACATTTGAAACTTAGTCAAAAGAATTTATAGCAGCATATTTTGGAGGGTTGAGCATTTTTCTAATCAGAAATGGGACGGGAATTTTTATCTCAAAAAATCATTCAAAACTGAAAAAAATGCAAAAATACTGCTAATCTGACAACATTTTTTTCCAAATTGAAATAAAAAATTTCTTATCATCTTAAAATTTCAATCAATTTGTCAAATTATATTTTTTTTAAATTCTGTAAATGTTAAGCCTCAAAATAAAAAAAAATATTTACAAACTGCTCATCAAAATTGCCAACATGACCCCACAAATTCACCATGTCACTCAAAAAATACAAAACCTTTCAATTTGCTACTCAATAACCTCCTTATTCCCCCCATCTCAATTACCATGTAATCCTCAAGCATCTTCAAATCAATAAACAAAATAAAATTGTACAAAAATAAATTAATTTATAAAAAGATTACAACTTCAACAAGCTTTTCTTGGATCATGACGGAAAAAAATACACAAAAAACAGAAGGAAGTGAAAAAAAGACATAAAAAATCTGTTTCAACATTCAGCACGAGACACAGATACAATTTTTATGTGAGTTGTCGTATCACAGCCATAAAAATTGTCTTTTTCTTATTTAATGTAATTTTCCATTTATTGTTCACGTATTTGATTAGAATCTTTAATCAACGGATTCATAATGTGAAAGAAAATTCACTTAAATTAAGGAAGATGATTGTCATGAAAATTTAAAATCCGCAGTAATTATGGTTTGGGGTTCATGATTGAGATATTTGAGGATGTGCTTTTCATGATTCTAGTTTTTATTGGATGGAGTTTGTAGAATGTTAGAAAAATTATAGCTTTATTCTGGGGCTGGTATCTACGGTTTCCTGGGGTACCTACCCTAGCCTTGGGTAGGTAGGGTATACCTAAGGATACCCCCAGAGGTAGGATAGGTGGTGTACCCTAGGGTACTAAGGGAAGGGGTAGGATAGGTGAAGCACCATATGCAGCCTTAGAAACTTCCCCCTAACAAAGTTCCTTATGAATAGGCTTAGGGTTCGTTCGTAAATTACGTCACGCTAAAAAACGACCTTTTAGACCCCCCTCCCCCCTTGTCACAAATTTTCCAAAGAAAAAAAAAATCTTTTGTATGGATTGTCACAAATTCTTTGATCCCCCCTAAAAGCATGACGTAATTTGCGAACGACCCCTTACCAGACATTTTCAAGAAAAATAGAGGACATCGACATGGGGGACTAATTTTATTCGTTTTATGGATGAATTAGAACATTTCAAATCTTTTTTATTTTTGAAAAATGACAAAAAATAGAGGACTGTCCTCTGAAAAGCCAAACAGATGGTCAGCTTACTTATGAACAAACAATTTAGACAAAATAATCCAAAAACAATCTTTAAAAAATTCCAAATAAATTCACCAAAAAATCAAGAATTTCATCCCAAATCCCACATAAAAATCAACAAAACTCATCCAATGACCATGAACTAAAGACATTCAACCTTGAACATTTGTTCTGCCTTGCAAAATCCATTTACTCTGTCAGCTCAAATTAATCATATGGAAAATAACGAAGCACAAAAAATGGCAGTACATAGATACAGCAATTGAGCACATGTGAGGAACATCAAGGGAATAAAGAAGCGCTAATTAGATTCTAATGACGGAGTTCAAAGATCAAATGAATAAAATGAGTGTATTACTTTATAGCAGTGATGCCCAATCTGTCGTGAAAATAACACGAATTTGAAATGGTTTACCATCGAGGTGTGCCGTGGCTTGAAAAAGGTTGGACAACACTGCTTTATAGTGATGGTGCTTGGATGTGCGAGGGTTGTTAGTTAGGGCAATTCTACTCCTTAAGTTGTTTGGTTATAAGTGGGATCAAAGGCAATGTCACTTCTTGTTGTTTGAGTCTCAGGCAGGGGCATAATAGTTTTGAGCTACATACATTGAATGAATTATTAAACCCTGACTTATAAAAATTTGCTTAAATCTGCAGATTTGTCTTGAATCTGTGGCTAATCTAACATCTGGAACTAAATGTAAACTTGGTTAAGTCTGTGATTCATTTTGTGTCAGATTAAGTCTCATTAAAGTCACATCACAGATATTTTCCCTTGGTTGTGCTTAGTTTGTTATTAGTTCCAGAAATTTGGAAGTAAAATTTATTTTCAAAAGTTTTAAGCAATTTAAACTTCACAAACATTGGAACGCCACCCAGACTATGAGTTTTATGTACTAAACCTTCAGTTAAGTCCTCGTAAAAGCTATTCTTACAAAAAACACTCAACTTACATGGAAGAATCACAACTAAATGGAATAAAACAACCGCAAAAGTGCGGTAAACATCCAAGCACGGACATTCATTCATTCTATGTAAAACTAGAATAGTTTTCAGTCAAACATGACCAATAAAAAATTCATTAAAATTAAAATTTGAGGCTTTAAATTGAAAACTTGGTCAATAGATGAACAGCACTTGTTAAAATGGACAAAATAATCCAAATTGACAGACAAATGACACAAATTATATTACTATATCAATTCAACTTTGTATCGGCTTATTCATTATCTTTCTGTGTCTATTCTAATAAAATTCCCCCAAGACTATACAAGCACAATAAGTAACTCATACGGAATCGCTGATTCTAATTTAATTGTGACTTAATAGCAATGACAATTGTGCATTTAATTGAATATCAATAATATCAATGACTTATGCTTGAGAATAAATAAATAAATATGGAATTGATTGTGAAGGTCGACGATGGAAAGGAGAACAATTTTTTTGTGAAGATTTGATGATGTTTACAATTAAGATGATAAATTGTTGCATAAATTTAGAGAAATTGGAGATTTTATGGACGATTTATCTTTGAAATTGCGTGAATTTCTCAATGTCAAATGCCTCATGATTCTTTTGGATTGCTTGCCGTTGTTCTAATCTATTTAGACACTTAGGAACGTTAAAGTAATAATAGCGAGCAATTTGTAATAGTCAAAGAATGTTATTAATGGTTATATGTTTTTAAGGCAATAACATTTAAGGAATGGAGATCTAAAGCTGTGAAATTGAAAGCTTAAAGTAAACATAATTTAAATTTAGATTTTTTTAATTTAATAATTTTTTAAGTTCAAAATTCAAAAAATGTATAAATAAACAGAGGGTCTTTGTTCCTGAATGAAAAGAACTGGATTCAATTTTGTACCTCTCGACTAGTATTCATGTCAAGCGTATTAAAAATAATACAACATTTTTAGATGTCTAGTTTATAAGAAAATTCATTTTAAACCTGAATTGTAAACAAAAAGTCAATCAATGTTGTGTTCATGTTCATCTGAAACATCAATATTCAAGTTGTCAGAAAATACAATTTTAAATCAAAGTCAAAAAGTCGACAAATTTTATAAAAATTAAATTCAAATCCTTTTAGGGGTCATTCACTTATGACGTCCATGATTTAGGGGGAAGGGGGATCTGAGATTTTGTGACACTTTATATTAAAGAAATTTTGAATTTAAAATTTGTGACAAGGGGTCGTTCGCAAATTACGTCACGCTTTTAGGGGGAGGGGGGGTATAAGAATTTGTGACAGTCCAAATACAATTTTTTTCTTTCTTTGGAAAATTTGTGACAAGGGGGGGAGGGGGGTTTGAAAAAGTCGTTTTTTTTGCGTGACGTAATTTGCGAACGACCCCTAAGGGTTTGTGAGACTAAAAATCCCATTTTTTGATGGACCTCTTAAGTGAATGACCCCTTAATGCTCAGAGCCAAAAAAAAGTGTTTCAAATGTTAGATTTAATGATTCATAAGTTTTTCAACATGTTTAATGGAATGCCATGGAGCCCCATCACACTATGCACACACCAAGCACGTAGCTAGGGGGGATTTGGGAGACAAATCCCATCCCCTTCTCCAAAATGTCTTCTATTTCCTAGAGTTTTTGAGGGAGAAAATTGAAAAAAATACCCTCGGAAAAACTAACTCTAACGACCAAAAAAAGGGCATTAAAAGTCAATTTCGAGCAAATTAGTATACATTTTCCAGTTTTGAGATTACAAATCCCCCTCAAAAAATTCCTGGATACGCCCCTGATCACATTGATATGATAGCACTGACTACAGTGAATTCTAAAAATCAATATTTTCTAATAAGTTTTAGAAAATCCAAAACATTTTTTATAATTTTTTCAAATTATCTCCGATCAAAATTCCGCGAATCTACTCAATTTTAATTGCTTTTAATTGGATTTCGTAATTGCTGTAAATTTTTTCTTCCCATACATAGACATGCATACATACGGCTCATAAATTAATATTCCAACAAATCAAGATAGCACAATTCAGTAGCAAAACATAATTTTTATTCACAGACAATAATTTTTTTTTCATCTTTATATTAATTTATTGAATAACACATATAGAGTGACACACAATCACAAAAATAATGATAACAGTCGACGTTTTTTGTTATCTCAAACTAATAATTTTTCTATAAAATTTCATATTTTTTTTCTTATTTGCATCTGCTGAGCTCAATTTTCACCACAATGAATTTTTTATTATTTATTTTATTTTTTTTTCTATTGCCAACACTTCGATATATCTCTTTCATAAACAGTTCCACTTACGGAATTTTTTTTGTGCTTCTCCACACACGAAAAAAATGAGAAACTTTTAATTTTTTTAACTTTATTTCATGTAATTTTAATTTATTTCGATTTTTGCATTTTAGATTTTTATCACAAAATATTTAAATTATTTTCGACACTTTAATGAACAAATTTATCACAAATTTATTGAGATTTTCACGATTTTTGAACCGAAAAATGTTTTAACAAAAAAAAAGTTAATAAAATGAGCAAAAAATCTTTTTTTTATTCGAGAGTGAGTGAAGAAAATTCGGAACGTGATGTTGCGTTTTCAACGAACGGAGGAGCACTGAGCTGGAATTTTTTTGTGTGGAGACGATTTTGTGTACTTACGGGGGGATTTTGGAGAGGAAATGAGAGAATTGGGAGAGAATCTTGAGGGGCGCGTGGCTTGGTTTGGTTTTTGAATTGTGCAACTTAATTTGTGATTAATTTTGAGACTATTTTAAGCAAAATTTATTAAATTGAATTTAAGAATTCATAAAAATTAATTTTTTTAGGTTTTAGATTGATTTTCCATGCAACCGCCCGGCTTTTTGAGCTTTTGATTGAAAGCTTGACTGCAGTGTCGACAATTTGAATTCTGGCGGGAAAAAACGTTGAACAAAAGCTTTTGCAAATTTAAAATTATCTGATTTAAAATTTCAATTTTTTATTTAAAAATTCAATTTTTTATTTGAAAATTCAATTTTTTATTTAAAAATTCAATTTTTTATTTAAAAATTCAATTTTTTATTCCAAAATTCAATTTTTTATTTAAAAATTCAATTTTTTATTCAAAAATTCAATTTTTAGCGCATTTTTGAAACTTGTTTTAAAAAGGTAGCTTAATAATGCACTTTGTTCGGCTGTTCGGCTGTTCGGCTGTTCGGCTGTGAATCGAGATAGAAGCAACCAGACATCGTAGAGAGTTCTAGTTTTTTGCATTAGCTCAGTGCCATCGAGTTATTGGCGTATCGATTAGTTTGAAAGCTCAAAACCATCTCTAAATACTATAATTAATGATTTTTTGTTTTCAATACAATAGAGCCAACTTCAAGTGGGATAATTTCAAATATATTTTGACCGTTAGAAAATTTGAATGCCAAAAAACCGTTAAATCACAAACCGTTTTGTTATATGAAAATTCACCGCAAAACTTGTTAATTATACTATAATTAATGATTTTCAAGTGTATTTACGCGGGAAATTTTCAAATATATTTCGACCGTTAGAAAATTTGAATTTCAAAAAACCGTTAAATGACAAACCATTTTATTATACGAAAATTCAACGCAAAATTGCTAATTATACTATAATTAATGATTTTCAAGTGCATTTACGCGGGATATTTTCAAATATATTTTGACCGTTAGAAAATTTGAATGCCAAAAAACCGTTATCGAGCCGTCGAATTTATTTAAGTCACAAAATATTCATGATTGACTTATTTAATACGAAGTACTTTGCTAATCAAATACTGATCGCTAACACAAAAATGCGCTGAAGTCCCTCGATATATAACACGAGGACTTTCTTTAAATTTTTTATTTAAAAATTCAATTTTTTATTTAAAAATTCAATTTTTTATTCAAAAATTCAATTTTTTATTTAAAAATTCAATTTTTTATTTAAAAATTCAATTTTTTATTTAAAAATTCAATTTTTTATTTAAAAATTCAATTTTTTATTTAAAAATTCAATTTTTTATTTAAAAATTCAATTTTTTATTTAAAAATTCAATTTTTTATTTAAAAATTCAATTTTTTATTTAAAAAGTCAACTTTTTATTCAAAAATTCAATTTTTTATTTAAAAAGTCAACTTTTTATTCAAAAATTCAATTTTTTATTTAAAAAGTCAACTTTTTGTTTAAAAATTCAATTTTTTTATTTATAAATTCAACTTTTTATTTAAAAATTCTTTTTCATAACAATCAGAACCAAAAGTTCATTACAGAAACTCCTCAAAAATTCAACATCTAAACCTAATCATTCTTATAAACAGGATGAATCACAATTGAAGCTCCAACACATCCAAGATTATCAGAAATGTAATCCTGGAAGTTGCTCTCAATTGTCCACATGTGTCGTCGATATCCAGGCATAACCTGAGTTGCTAATCGACAGTCACTGCCTCGTTGAACTTCAATAAAGTTTGATGCTTTAAAGCATGTCTCAGCATCCCACATGTAAATATCAGATTGACCCTTGTACCTCATGAACACTCCAGATTTATTGTCAGTTCCAAGCAGAACAATTTGAAGTCCATGTGGCTTTGGTCCGATGTCAACAACGGCACTGGAACCAACGCCTTTTCGCAGATGTTCTGTCTTGATTGAGAAGAGTCGAGTGGATTTAAGGAATGTGAAGTAAAGGTACTTCCCACATGACTTTTGAACTAAGAGGATGTAAAGGACATCAGAACCTCCATGAACTCCAGCACAAGCACTTGGTAGGACAACTCTGAATGATCGGTTGTTACTGACATCCCAAACTAGGATTGCACGACTTCCTGCATCAGCAATGTAGCTGGAAGATCAAAAAATATTTAAATTGGAATCTGACTGAACATAACCTCAAAAAAATACTTACATAAATGCATTTCCAGCCTCATCATACTCAACAACCAAATGCTGCAACCTCGAACTAGCCACAATGACGCTACTCAAGTCAATACTCTGTACAACACGTCCAGTTCTGACATTAATTCCAACAACTTTTGGTGGGCATCTTCTGACTGGTTGATCCAAAGTATGAACAAGTCCAACATCCAAAACCCATAAAATGTCATTTCCATCCAAGAAAATGTCAACAGCAGATTGCAGTGCCTGACAATTACCCTCCTCCTGTAAACTCCAGCATGGATATGGTGTAACTGATGTCTGACACTGTCCACGTCGCATTGAAATCTTTCCAAGTGTAAATGGAACGCCTGGCTTGAGTCGTGGAAGTGTCACGAAAGCTTCATCTCGATGGATTTGAGATCTTGTCATGATGACATTTTTGGGTGTGTAGCGACCTGATTGGACGTAAATGTTCTTTGTTGACTGACATGGCCACACGAGACTTGATCCACTGAGTTGGAATGTTAAGTCATTGAGGAGCTGTGTTGATAAACTGCTTGTCGCGTCCAAAAGTGGAACGGATGAGAAAATTAGAAGAAATTTTACTATTTGCGCCAGCATGACTTGCAAGTGCACAAATGAATTGCATTTTGGTTCTGTTGCTTAATTTTATATCAAAAATTGGCTTATTTTGCAAAAATAAAAATTGAAGGTAAATTTTTGGGTGACGACATTTTTTGTTATTGTAAATAAAAGTTAAGACATGAGATATGTGTGAGAAAAAAATCAAGTTCATTGACAAGGTGAGAAAAGAATATTTTTAGTCGCATGCTAAACAGAATGTTTTGGGTAGAAAATGTGAGAAAATTTTAAATAAATTTTAATTTTTAAGCTTTTTGGGTAATTTTTTCTAGTTTTAGTCCCAAAAGCATCAAATTCTTGATATTTTTTTTGAAAAATACCTGGTCAGTCTAGCTATTGGATATCTGAATGATCACTTAAGAAACTTTATTTCTTATTCTAATCTTGACTGGATAATTTTGTTCATAAATGACGTCTGGAAAAAACGAAAGTTTAAGACCCACTCAGCCAGGGGCGTAGCTTTTTTTGCTCAATTTTTTATTTTTAAAAAAGTCATTACATTGTTATACTGCAGTGACTTTTTCAAAAATAAAAAATTGGGTACCCCTTTAAAATGAAACTTTTTATGCTTCTTCAAACATTAAGATTGATTTTTCGAGTAGTTTTTAGCATTTTTTGTAGACAATTTAATTTATTGATTTAAAATATTAAAAAATTTATATTGAACTTTGATCTTGAAGGGGGGGGAGGTGCCCGGGAACCTATGAACCCTGTTCTCACCTCTCTGTCACAAAATTTTCATACTGGAAGTGTCGCACAGCTATATTGTCGTCGTTTATGAACGATCTTCAGCATGTTCGAATAATGTTCTTGTTTTTATCTTTTAGATTCATCCAATGCGTGTAGATTACTTCCAGGTAGTCTCATTTTAAAGTAAATTTAGACGCGTTTTTTACATGCCTTGCAGTGGGACAAGGGCGTATTCAGGGGGGCCAAACCCCTTTTTTGGATGTGTGTGACATTGGCCACATTTGTAACATTTTACGATGAAATTTTAGAATCATTGAGAAATGCATTTATTGAGTTGTTGATTCTTGCTCTTGGAAAGAATATCCAAAACATTTCCAAAATAGAAATGAGTGTCAATTTTTCAGTTGTGCGTCTAAAAGAGATCAAAATAATATAAATGTTTAGCACCATGTACCACTCAGAGAGTGAATTCTCATAAGAGAAACAGAGAAATTATTTTTTTTTATCTCATTTGATCTCTCATTTAACATTTATTGCCGACCATCAAGACTTTTTGCATCACACTCAGATTAATTTAGTCCTCTTTTACTCTTTTTGGTGGAAAAACGTTAAATAATAAATGTTCGTAGTCTAAAATGTAAAATCGACAAAAGACTCTCAAGTTCTAATATTACTTAAAGTCTATTAGGTTCGTCATGGACAATTCGGGACATCTGAATGGAACTGATGCAATTGGTAAGTACAGTGAAAATATTAACTTAAATATGGAGGTTCATAGCTTAGTTAGAGTTGGTCAGAACAGTGACACAGTGATGTACCAAATTAAATTTTTTTAACATGCACAGAACTACGGATTTTATTGCTTTCTTTTTGATGATTCGTATTGAGGGTCATTTAAGTATTACGTCACTCAAGAAGGAAATAAAAGGTCATAGCCGGATCAGTGGCTTCGATGGTCTACGCCAAGATATTCATTTCAATGGTGTATCCAGCAATGTTACGAGAGATAAAATTGTCAAAATTGAAGTATGAAAAAAATTTGGAGGTGGGTTCACGGTGGGGGGTATGTTTGGTTGTTTCTCAAAAATTCAAGAATATTGATGAATTTTCCGGTGAGAGGGAGCAACAAGCCCCAAACTTTGCAATTAAATGTGCACCTGCTTCATTCTTACCATAAGATACAATATTAAGAACACAAATCTGGTCTATCAACTAGATTCCGCTATATTTTCTTCTCTATAAACCTGTTGTGTCATAAACATCGAATTTCATCATCAAAAATATTTTAAATAACCGCGACCTTTCCAAGATAATTATTCAGTAAAAATAATAAAAAAATATTTCCAAAAAGAAAAATATTCATAGAAACTTGATTCTTCTGAGATGATCATTAAATAAATATAAATCCTTAATGATTCTGTTTTCGTTTCCAAGAAGTCAAATAAAATTTTTGATTTTTTTCCAGTGGAAGTTTGAATAAATAAGAATGTTTGTTGTGCTTTTTTGGAAGGTCAGTGAGCTTTTTAAAAATTCTATGCATACATGTGTGTATCCGAAGGGTGATTTAGTTATATCATATACAATATAACTCTAAATTATTCTAAGTAACTGGCTAATTTATTGTTTTAGTAGGTAAACACACTAGTTAGACCCCTAGAACTTCAAAATATGCCACTAAATTAAATTGTTCCGTTTTCAAAATAAACATGGAGCTGGGGCTGGTTGCTTGGTATATTCTAGAGTATACCCTATGCCATACCCTTTGGGTTACCAGACCCTGGTGTCCCTCTGCTTACTACACCACTAGACCATACTCTTGACTATTGTCTGACGTCAAATGTTCTTTAAATAATTTAATTTTTAATTTATTTATATTTTTTAGATCACATTGAACTCACAGATATCACCATCAAAGATGACACAATCGATGAAGAATCGTCATTCATCATTGAAAAAGAGAAGGATGGGAATTTTAGAAAATTGACAATCAGCAATTGCGATGGCTTAGAAAGTGCTCTTAGTTTCATAAAATCATCAGAATTAGGAGAAGAACTGCAACATGTCGAAAGCATTTTTCATGTCCAATTCATAATTAATGAGCATTTTAGGGAACTGTCTCAATTGGAATTAGAAGAACTCAGCCAAATATGCACAGATATTTCAATTCTAATAACATTTGAGTCAGAAAATAGCAATAAATTCTGTATTTTATGGTCTTTAATGGAAATGGGGCATTTGCTAAAGCTGAATCCACACAAGGAAAGTTTTTCGAGAAGTGACAAAAATTTCTTTAAATTTATCAACAAATTTTTGGTGGATTCCTTAAAAACTGAACATTTGGGTGAGTATGAACAACTTGTATAAGCCTTGGTTAAGTTACTTGACAATAAAAAAGTAGGAAAATGATTATTTTGACAATTTTTTCCAGATTTAGGTAAATTTATAAAAAAAAATTTTGGCAAAATTTGCATGGTCGATCGATTCTAATGAATGGTTATGGATATTCCCTTCGGTCAGTTTCCAGAGCTATCCGGGGTACCCATACCCTATCTAGGTTAGATAGAGTCTATCTTAAAGTACCTCTACCTACCCTATAAATACTGGGGTATTTATGGTTGGTGGGAGAGGTGAGGTACGTGGGGTAGGTAGGGTTGGTGGGATAGCAAAGGTAGGTGGGGTAGGTAGTGTAGATGGGGTAACCTAGGCAGTTTAATTGTGGTATCCTAGGTTGAGGGAAGGGGTAGGTTAGGTAAGGTTACCTTCCAGGTGAAGCCCTATAAACCGACCCCTGATCTACACTAACCTACAGTCTGTTTTACAAAAGCTTTCTTAATATTAATCTTTTACTTAAGTATACTTCCTAAGACTAACCTCATAATTCCAATATATTACAATTTTAGGATTAATCAGCACACATTCAAGGAGCTCTGATGCAAGCAACATTGATGTTCAATCTCTAGCAGATTCTAGTGACCGCAACTTGTATGTCATCGCGAGTGATCAGAAAAATAAGGATATTCAAAAATATATTGCTCAGAATTTTTCAAATCTTAATGTTAACACCAAAAATAGTTTTAAGAGGAAACTTTGTATAATTTTAATTACTTTATGTTGTCTGTTTGCTGTATTTCTTGGGATTGTTTCCCTGTTAGGATATTTGTTATATGATCCAGTATATAGTTTTGATTCATTATCCAATCGACAACAAGAGCGAGTTAAGAATAGTTTTGTCAATTACAATGGTGTTGAGGTTAGGTTGCGAGAATTATTTCCTGAAAATAATGAAGTTTATGATTTTTTGTACTCAGATCAAATCAAACAGATTTTTAAGGGACCAATTTTGAATTTTACCACAGAGCTTGAAAATTTGAATAAGTTTACAACATTTGATTGGAATAATTTAAACAAAAATTTACAAGTTAAATTTTTAAAATCAAATTCGAGTTTTCAAGGTGAACAAATAACAATGAACGATTTGTATGAAGTTCATAAAGATGCTTTCGACAGTTTAAGTTCAGATCAAATTAAGAATATTTTGAATGACAGGTCTGTTAAGATTGGGTCAGATATTAATTATAATGGAAACTTTTACATTTCCAGAGATTTTATTGATGACGATATCTATGCAATTTTTTACAAATTTAAATTGAATGAGAAAAAACACGACGAGGTTAATTTTCAAAATTTTTATGATAATTTTACTTCACTTGATGATTATAACCTCAAAATAAGAGAAATTAAATCAAATCTGAATTTTCATGAGCAATTTTACTCAAATTTTGACTCGTTCTTTGCAAACCTTTTGAATTTTAATTTTTTTAAATTCAACGAAACTCAAATTATCGACAAAACTGAACAATCTCGAATTTTCATTCTTTCTGGTGAGGCTGGGGTCGGTAAGACATCAGCACTAGAGCAAATTGCACTAATATACAAGAAAAAATATCCATTAAAATGGATTTCAGTTATTGATTTATCAGAATATAAAGAATTGTTTAACAAATCCACAAATATAAGCAACATCCAGTCAACTTTAGAGAACATTTTAAATTTGTCATCAAAGAATGAATTTGAGAGGAAAATATTTGAAAATTCATACAAATCTAATGAAGTTGTGTTGATTTGGGATAAATTTGATGAGATTTTAGGTGAAAATAGTCAGAAAATTTTGATTGAATTCATGAAGAATATTTACAAAAATACTAATAATATTCAATTGGTCGGAACTAGATCATCATCAAGTAAATTATTGACAGATTCTTTCAACACCTCAGCTCATTCAATAGTTCCATTCGATGAACTCAAAGTTATACAATTTCTAAATCAATATTTTATATTTGATCATTCTTATGATAAAGATAAAGCATCTGAGTTACATCTAATTATTGATTCAATTCTGGACATCATCCGAAATCTCTCAGACAACATGAAAATCCAATCTGATCTGTCATATCCATACTTTCTTGAAACTATAGCTGATTTATCAGTAACAAGCCCATCAATATTCGAATCTAAAAATTATTTTGAGATCTATTCAAAAACAATTAATGACAAAGTCTTAAAATGGATATACAAAAATGATTATGTTCAATTTTATTCTGACGAGGTTTTTGATGCACAATTGCGTTATATTTTCCAAAAATTTGCACTAAAAGACAAAATTCCATCAATTTCAAATCCACTTACTCAACTTTATGTCAAAAAACTAAAAGTAATGAGCCGGAACGAATCGAACCTGATTTCAATCGAAGAATATACAAAAATGGGAATTTTAAACAT
Source organism: Chironomus tentans (assembly GCA_963573255.1). Lineage (NCBI taxonomy): Eukaryota > Metazoa > Arthropoda > Insecta > Diptera > Chironomidae > Chironomus > Chironomus tentans. Next base: position 3,035,728 of record OY754305.1, read on the forward strand.
TAAAGATAAAAATAATTTCAAATTTGTTCATAAAACATTTGCTGATTTTTTTGTTGCTCAATTTATTGTTGAAAACATGAAATATTCTAATGATGTCGATTCTAGTGAGTTAATTTTAATCATTCAATTATTATTGGATATTCTGAATTCTAAACCAGAAAACAATCGATTAACATTCAAATTTTTGGAGTCATATTTCAAATCAAATGATGATTTAAAACAATATAAATCAGTTTTTAAGGTTATTAAAGAAAAGTTTAGCAGAATTTTGTTTAATGCTCTTAAAAATGGAGATTTGAGATCTTTTGAACTGTTGATGTCATTTTTGAAGATCAATAACGACACTTTGTTTAACATGCTTCAAGTTAATCAAAATGAAACCCTTTATACTGCATCATTTAATCCTGTGTACTTTACTGATGTTAATGGAGTTAAATTTAATCGATCGGAACTAAAAAATATTGTTAAACAGTCAATTGACTTGAATGTTGATGATTTTGAGAGGTTATTGAGAGGAAAAGATCAAAAGGGAGTTATTTTGTATGGATTGTATTATTTTAGGGAAAATTATGGAGTAACTTTAGATTATGATGATTATGGTCTCGACTGGGTGAATGACTTTGAGTCAAGACGTGAAGATTTAATTAATTTGTTGAATTCTAGCAACATAACCTCAAATTCTAGCAACATAACCTCAAATTCTAGCAATATAACCTCAAATTCTAGTAACATAACCTCAAATTCAAGCAATATAACCTCAAATTCAGGCAACCTAACCTCAAATTTCGGCAATATAACCTCAAATTCTAGTAACATAACCTCAAATTCAGGCAACATAACCTCAAATTCAGGCAACATAACCTCAAATTTTGTTGAGAGAACCCTAAAATCAAAGAGAGCTATAATCTCAAATTCAAGCAACCTAACCTCAAATTCCGGCAACATAACCTCAAATTATGGTAACATAACCTCAAATTCAAGAAATATAACCTCAAATTCTAGCAACCTAACCTCAAATTCAGGCCACATTACCTCAATTTCAAAACATAACCTCAAACTTTTAATCCCAACTTCAAATTCAAGCAACCTAACCTCAAATTCAAGCAACATAACCTCAAAGATCTCAAATTTAACCTCAAATTCTGAAAGTTATTCCAACCTAGCCTCATCACAAGTAGCTACAAGAACAATAAGATTAGACCCACAGTCATTATTACAGCTAGTTCTATCCAACCTCACAGAATCAGAACAAAAGCAGCTATTCTTATCTGAATCATCTCCAATAATTGACGAGCAAATAATTTTGAGAAAATATTTCTGGGAAAAAGCTGAAGAAGTTTTAACAAAAGATGAATTAAAAACTCTAGCAGTCAACATTTTAAATAGAATTCAAACATTTTCAAATCTTAAAGGTGAAAATTTTTCGAATTTACTTCATAAATTAAACGAGTATCTGAGTGATATAGAAATTATTGAGGTTATATCAAGTGACAATATTTTACATCGATCTGTTACAAATTCAAGAATTATTAAAGATTTATGGGAATTTTTTGTAAATAGAGCAAATGAGGAGCGACAGGAAAAAATACTATCAGAAACTGTAACTGGTGAATGCTTTGGGGATCATGTGATTGGCCAAAGATGCTACGACACCCCACCATTGAATATGTTTTACATTGCTTTAATATTTGGTGAGGATGAAAATATTTATAAATATGTTGAAAATATTTACAACTCATCTAATGCAGTCATGACTATTTTAAATTCTAATAGTGTCCTTCCATATTCAGTTATGCTTTGCAACAGATTTAAATTTGATAGTTTCTTATCTTTTGTCAAAACTAATTTCTCGGATTCACCTAAAGGTAGGAGAAAAATATTGTCATTTTTTTATACCAAAATAGATGAAACAAATTTTAGTCTTGAACAATATTTTGACCAAATTATTAATCAAATTAAAGATAATTTAAGGTCTGTGAAATTCAGGAGTTTTTTTAATGAAACAACTGGATTTTTTTACAATGGTTAATATAAAACTAAAAGCAGTAATAGAAATAAATATTTTACACAAATAATTAACTTTTAATAATATTATTTCAAATAAGTAACAGGGTTCGATTGCTCGGCATACTCTGGGGTATACCCTCGTCATATAAAAGATAATAGCTAGGGTATAACCCTAGATCAAACTTTATTTAGATAAGGATCATTATAAGGATATTGTTAAATTACTAAATTTATGAAAGATTTAAAAAAAGGATAAAGTAAGAGAATAATAAGAGATTGAAAAAAAGACGATCCGCAATTTTGGACAGTGGCGTAACAAGGGGGGGCAACCGAGGTATTGGCCCCGGGCGCAGACTAAAAAACTCAAAAAATCCCATACAAAGGGGCGCAAAAAATTTTTTTTAAAAGGGCGACATTTTTTAAGGGTGCGCAAAAGTCCTAATTTGGCCCCGGGCGACGAACACCCTTGTTACGCCACTGATTTTGGATTCCACCTACATTGAAGAGGTTATCTAAAACTGTTCACAACACTACAGACAGTTTCTAGAGCTACCCTGAGCTAGCTGGGGGGAGGGGGTTCCTACCCTAGGGATAATGGTGTGCCGTAGCTCAAAAAGGTTTGGACAATGCTGCTGTAATGTAGAACATAGTTTGTTTCGATAGTTGTTGAAAATGTCTTTATTTCATCAATAAATTATACAATTTTTACAAAATAAAAGCAAAAAAAAAACTAAATTAAATCGTGTAAAATATTTTTTTTTTAATTTTACTCTAGCGGCAATTTGACTTCTGATCAACCAAAAATGGTAAGGAAATTTACGATTTGCGCTCAAAGGCGTGCAGTTAGGGGTCGTTCGCAAATTACGTCAAGCTAAAAACCGACTTTTTCGACCCCCCTCCCCCCCTTATCATAAATTTTCCAAAGAAAAAAAAATCTTTTGTATGGACAAATTCTTTGACCCCCCCCCCTAAAACCGTGACGTAATTTGCGAACGACCCCTTAAGGAATTTTTATAACCATTTTTTCCTCACAACTTTCTTTATGATTCGTTCCAAATTACCGCTTGGATATACTCCATAAATATTAACCCAATCGGATTGAAAATAATTTAGGTTTATCGTTTGACATTTCAACTCTCTTCCTGAAAATTTTCCAGTTATTCATCGCCTTTTTGCTCATCTCAACAGAAACTCGCTTTTTGATGTGAGCCAAAAGTCCATCTAATTGATTTAAATCAGGAATAACTTCTATAAAATAATCTGCAATTTTTTCACAAAAATCTTCATCTGAATATTGAAGAATGTATGAAAAAAAGTCACTTTCTTTTGTAATAAATTCATGAATTTTTAAAAAATCAGAATAAATTTCCTGAATCAAATCAAGTTGATGATTTTTGTCAGTTCCTGTTGCTAGCAGTGCTCTGTGGAAGATTCTCATTTCAGTTCCGTCATAATATTGATTTATGTTTGAGGTTTTTGGGTCATAAAAATGGAAAAATTCTCCATTGTCTCGCATTTCTAGAATTTCTATTTGATGTTGATTGTTGGTGTTATTATAGTAAAATTCCCAGAGGGGGTTAAATAGAGAATAACTGCGGGCTGCTTTGTGAAGGATGAAATTGTCTTTGAAAATGTTGTGTATTGTCATTTTTGGGTCCATTGGGGGTCCAATGGAGGTCCTTTTGGATTGTGACAAGTTTGAAGCATTTACTTGTGTCAATTCTGTATCTTCTTGTTTCCTAGGTACCTCAGTTGGATATGCAACTGACGACACCTGACCCTCAACCTCTAAAGACACCAACAACTTAATTTTATTTACATAAAAATCAATAAATTCAATTTGAGTTGAGAGGAATCTGTTTGAATCAGTTTCTAAGAGACTTGCTAGATTTTGACCTATCAAGACCTCATTATCTAAGCCCACATCCCCACATACCTTCCACATAACATCATAATAAGTCAAATTCACAAAACCAAAATTCAAATAAATTTTTGGATTCAATAAAACTTTACAAAGTTGAATTTTTTCATCGTTATTAAGAAATTTCAAGGTTATGTTCGCGATATTCCAGAAGGAAATTTCATTGAATGCCGTTAAATTCAGGTTTTCATCATTTTTGAGGTTATGTTTGTCAACAAAGTGGTTCTTGATAAAAATTCCGAGTAATTTTATTCCTTTTTGATCTTTTCCATTTTTAAATCCGGAAAAATTGTTAAAACAATTGTGATTAAATTTTATATCCCATGGGTTAACGTGAATCCCGCCATAAATTGGGTTGAACATTGAGGTATAAAATGTCTCATTTTTATCAACTTTAATCAAACTTCTCAAAATATCACAATTTTGACCGAAAAAGTTGATCAAAAAGTCAAAAATTTCAGGATATTCGGTATTTAAAAGATTTATTAAAAAATTCTTAAATTTGCCTTTCAAAGAATCAGAAATTGATGAACATTTGAGATTTTTATCCAAAATTTGTGATTTTCTATTAATTTTGAGAAAATCTTTCATAAAGTCAAGAATTCCATTATGAAAATATCCATATGATCTGATAACATAAAATAGCAATTCAAGTCTTAATTCAGCTTCAGAATCTTCAAAAGAATAAGAATCATAAACATTTTCAATCAAATATTGAGCAACATAGAATTCTGAGAAGCTTTTATGAGAAAATTCATAAATATTGTTACTTTTGTTGAGTAAAATTCCATTTCCAAAATCGATTAAATTTTGATCAATTATCTTAAAAATTTCAAATTTATGAAGTTTTAGAAAGATTGTGGAATTTGTTGGTAAAAGTTCATCCTTTAGTGCCTGTTTCTGATAAGTTATTTTGTTATTTCTCAAAAAATTCTCATAAATTTCATACAAATTTCTAGAATTTAAGGAACGACCCTTTGTGAATATTCCTAACAAAAATGGCGAATTAAATTCCCTGTTCGAGGTGTCAAACTTTGCTTTTGATTTTAATCTAGTCATCAATTTTTTGGCATTCATCACTAATTCTTCCAGGTTTTCAGGTTTGGTGCCTTTTGAAGTGATAGCTTTTCTTAAGAATTCGTCTTGTTCTGCTTCATTACATGGAACTAAATGGAATGAAATCGGAATGGAATTGATTTTAAGGTTATCTTTCAATTGTTTGGGATCTTCTGAGTCAATCTGGCTGTTTTCGTTTGAATTTTCAATTAGTTTTGTGATTTTTGAACCTAATTCTGTTAAATTGTCATTTATAGTGTCATTCGAGATTGCTAATTTATCCCTCAATCCCAACATATCATTAATTGTACCCATCCAATCCTCCAAAGCACCACCCTTCAAACTATCAACCAACTCATCTTTATACAACGGACTAGTCCCAATAAATTGAACATTTTCAGTATTTACATGAATAAACCTTAACACATTTAATATAAAGCTCTTGAACTTTGTGACCTCATCAAAACCATCCCAAATAAACACAATTTCATCCATCTTAAAAGACTCAAGAAAGACATTCCTGCCAAATTCATTTTCATTTTTTAGATTGACAGTTTCGTTCATTAACTTCCAAAAATTTGTGAAATTTCCACTTTCGTTGTAGGTTTTTGTGTGTTCCTTGAGGTCAACAAAGCAAACCCATCTGTCTGGAAAAGTCCGCTTAATTTCTAACGCGAGATGTTGCAGTGTGACTGTTTTTCCTTCCCCTGGCTCGGATGATAGAATAAGGACTTTGTTATTTGTAGTTAAGTTAACTAATTCTTGAGTATTTAGGATGTTGTTCTTCTGAGTTGATTGATGCTGTTCCTGAGGTGACCTAACTTTTCTCTGAATGGGTTCAATTCTATTTTTAGGGGTGACTTCTTGTTGTTTCTTCAATATTTGATCTTTACGTGGCTGTATTTTAGCTTCAGGATTTAGATCTGACATGATGGATATCTGGAGATGACCTCCTGATGATATTTCGTCATCCATAGGTTCCAAATTGTTGTCCTGTGTTTCCTCAGTAGCTGATAAAGTATTTTCCCAATATGACAGTGATTTCTCACTGTATGTTGAAGATCCATGCTTTATCCATGAAGTATTGTTCCGAGATGACATCACTTTTCTCTGAAAAGATGCAATTTCCATCTGAGGTGTCCGAAATGATGTATTTTGAAGAATATATCGTTCATCCTTCATTACCCTCGTTTTTGTAGTCACAAATCTACTCTGGACTGATCTTTTATGTTTCTGAGATTGTACTTCAGACATCTGACTGTCATTTAAAGTAGATTCAAGACTCAAACCATCTTCAAGCATATACATTCGATCAACATAGAATTTTGTATTATTTTTGATTTCTTCGCCGACTTTAAGAGGTTTTTTATCAAACACATCATTAATTTGTTGATAACTCAAGTTCTTGAAGATATTATTGTTAGAATTGTAGAATTTTTCAAACTTTATGTCCATTGCTTGTAAAGAGAATGTTGAATTTAAGAAAATACCCCTCAGTTCCTCTGGCAAGTCATCCCATTTACTGAATATAGTAGTATTAACTTTACTGAATGTTGGATCAGATATGTTAAGGATCTTGCCACTTAAAAATTTATCAACATGATCCTTAGTCAAGTCAGAATAGAATTTATGATCAATCGGAAATAAATCCTTTAACAAAACAGTATTATTCTTAAAATTGACACTAGAATTCCTAACCATATCTTTTTCTTCCGCGCTTAAGTTTTCAAATTTAAACATTTTGTCAGCATATTTATGCTGAACTATAACATAAGCCAAAGCAGACATAGATATGACCACAATAAGGAAGGACAAAGCAATTGTCAAATAATATTTCTTTTTTAAATTTAAAATTTTCTTGTCTTTTTCCTTAACTTTCCTTTCGTCCCTAGTTTCAATCTCTGGAATCGCATCTGTCATCTCAGGAACCACCTTCTTCTCATAATGATCATAAAGTTCTGGGAAATGTTGCCTGGTTTCTTGAATCTTCTCAGGTTGGTCGTGATACAAAGTCAGCATGTGAGGAACTCGAACAATTAATTCAGCATGAAACATGTCAGGTGGGTATAGCTCATAAACTGTGTCCACAACTTCTTCTTTGCCGCTATTCTGTTGACATTTTCGAGAAATATCCTCAAATTCCTGCATAGATTGATGATCGTTGATCTTATAAGGAATTGCACCATTGCCATAAACTAAATGCATTGCATAGTGACAAAACTCATGTGCTAATGTAGCATAAGCTTCCTTTTCCGTTGCTTTACTCAACAATTGTTTGGCACCGATGTAAATTCTTCCTGATAAGTAGAACAATCCTTGCGTATTGGAACTGACTGTCGGATCAGCAACATTTACAGAATCTCGATTAAAGTCGTAAATAATTTTGAAATTTTTTGATGCAGCAACGATGAGCAAAATTATTCTTGTGAATGCAATTTGGTTAAGGAATTTGTAGGCTTTCATGACTAGATCAAGCTTGTCTTGTACATTTGGAACGTCGTGACTGACGAAAGAATTTAACCTTAAAATGTTCAAATGCTTCTCAGGAAGGTCCTTTTTATGTTCGAAATGGATTTCTCTTAATGTTCTTTTGTCAGCGTACTCAAAATCCTCAGTGATGTCCTCAAAATTCTCGTGGGGTGCTAAGAAAATTTTACGATCCAGCAGCAATTTGTAACTTTCATTACATTTGTTTACGATCGCAGTTTTCGAAACTGATTCATTTTTAGAATTGTAAAAATATTGAATTGTTGGATTATCGTCCAGAATTTCCTCAACTTTGTCTTCATTGTTAGCTATCACTGCTTCATGTAACTTAATACACATCTTGTAGAACCTTTGTAACTCCCTAGAACAATGGCTTATCTCAAATGACTCAGGGTAAGTCAAATTAGCTTGAATCAGAACCGAAAGGACATTCGAATGTCGACCATTCCAAGCCAATGTTTGTGCATTGATGTTTTGCTGAGGTAGTGCTGTGTCCATGCCTAAATTCAACAAGCTTTCAACAATTTCAGCTTCTCCGATTTCAGCAGCAAGGAGCAGTAAATTGTGGTTTCTAGAATCAGCCAGGAAGAATAGCTCAAACTTGCTCATTTCTGGTGTGTTTGAGTAATCTTTGTGGATTCCTAAAATGTTTAAAAAAAATAAATAAATTTATTTAAAATTTGTGGACTTTTACATTTCACGGAAGTAAAATGGCAAGAACTATTATCATTATAAATTGTTCCTTAATTTTTTAATGCTAGGGGTACCCCTAGGTCATCGTAATGATATCCTTAGTTCATCCTAGGGTAACCCTTAAGGTAGGATAGATGGGGTACTCCTATTATGTTACTCTAGGGCAAGGACACCCTATAGCATATCCCCTCATATACTGCCCTAGGGTATACCAAGCAACCGAGCTTAGGAATTCACAAAATCAGAGACAAGACTTCCTCAGAAGTCAAAAAATTAAAATTCAAAAATTTGGTATTATTCTTCGAGGTTTCAACATAATAATTGACATCAACTTACCCAAATGTCCAGTTTTCAATGACGTAGCCAAAAAATCAGCAATAAATTTGTAAATTTTCTTGTCATTTTTCGAAGTATTTTCACAGTACGGCTTGAGTGTCAAGAAATGCTGAATTTGTCTTGATTTCCAAAAAATGAAGAACTTTTCATTGTCCGACGATTCGAGAAACACAACAAGAGATTTTTTGCTGAATATGCTACTCAAGTTATCAATGTGTTGTTGACTAATGTCTTCAAATCCATGTTCAATTTTAAACCGGATGTGTAAAATACTTTCTACGTTCTCTTGCTCTCCTCGGATGATTGGAGATACCATAAATTTTAAAGCTGCATTTAGGTCCTTACAGTTGCTGATCGTCAACTTTCTGATGTCATTTTCCTTCTCTTTGTCGATTACTAAACCTGATTTCTTTTGTTTTTGTTGTAAATTGAACGATGATGTTGATGTTTGATTGGAATTGATTGAGATTAGTTTTGATGGTAGAAAACGTGGGAGCTCTAAAAATATTGTTGGATCATTAAATTTATTTTTTGCACATTAATGATTTTTAATTGTAATAAAAAATTTTATAGCAAAATATATAAAAATACTAATATAAAATTTAATATTTATGGTATAACAATAATGATAATAAATAAATATTAATAATTATAAAGTAATTAATAATCAATATTATAATTTAAATTATTATAAATGATAAATATTATAAATGATAATTATAATAAATAATTATAAAAATATTATAATAAATTTAGTTGAATGAAATCCAATGTTTTAACTGTATTGTAATATTTTTCAACATTTTTTTAAATTCTCAGGATATAGTTAAACTAGTCAGTCGTTGCATTTAATTATAAAAAAATCAGAATTTGGATTTACTTGATTAATTTTAATTAATTAAATTAAATAATTTATAAAAAACATATAATAATATATATGTTATTATATATTATAATTTATTATTATAATAACATATAATAATTAATAAACATATGAATTTTTAAAAAAACAAATGAGAAAATATCAATTTTCTAAGTAAAAATAAAGCCTATATATAATTTTAAATATTATTATATACGACAAAAAATATATAAATTAAAATATTATTTACAAAAATGATCTTTTGTTGTATTACTAAAAGCTTTTAAACTTGTAGATGCAAAAGCTTATTTTCCAATCAGAAGATGTTGAATTTTAATTGGCATTAATCGAAAATATTAATATATTTAATAAAATATATACTTTAAATTTTATTTTAAAAAATAAATGAGAATACTTTGAATATTTTTTCTAACATTTTATGAAAATCGCTATTATTAAATAACTCAAGACGAAATGTCATCAATAAATTCAAAATTTAATTAAAACTAAAACTCACGCCTTAAAAATTCTGCATTAAATTCTCCAGCACTGTTTTTCTTTAAATTTAATAACTTTGATGCAACGTCAGCATTTATTTGATCTTTATCCATGTTTGGGGCTCATGACCGACACAATCAACAGTTTTTATATCACTGTTTTTGATATTTTTTTGATATTTTGGAGTTCTCATTTCACAAAACGAAGAGATGACTAAAATTATGTGAACATCAAAATATTCAAGAGCATTTAATCGAAAATGAAGAATTTTATTGTTTATCTGGTTCTCTGAGAGAATTTTTCTCGTCTTCACTGATTATAAAATTTTTTTCCTCTAATTTTCTCTTCGAATATTTTAGTTAATATTAATTAATTTTTGTTTGTTAAGTTGACGAACAATTAAATTCGATCACAAATTATTAATTAAAATTAACCCTTAATTTAACAAAAAAGTATTTTTTCAAAAATAATATTTTAACGTTATAGAAGATAACATGTTATTTCTCCAAGAGAAAGTGTCCTTGAAAAATGACCTACTTAATGGGGTCGTTCGTAAATTACGTCACGCTTTTAGGGGGTATATGAATTTGTGACAGTCCAAACACAATTTTTTTCTTTCTTTGGAAAATTTGTGACAAGGGGGGAGGGGGGGTTGAAAAAGTCGTTTTTTTGCGTGACGTAATTTGCGAACGACCCCTAACCTGTCTGTATGATGATCATGAATAAGGTTAGAAACACCTTTGTATAATTCCATTTGTATTAAATAAAACAAATTGATTGTATTTTTTACTCAAAGGTTGTTAAGGGATCATTCACTTATGACGTCCAAAATTTAGGGGGGAGGGGGGGTTTGAGATTTTGTGACACCTTTATACAAAAGAAACTTTTGGATGAAAATTTTGTGACAAGGGGGGAGGGGGGGTCTAGAAATCCAATTTTTTGATGGACGTCATAAGTGAATGACCCCTAACGTTAAGCTTAAATTTGTAAAAACAATAATTTGCTAATGGAACTTCCTTTTTTCAACATAAAAAATTTCCGACTACGTTCCTGTATTTAACTTTACAAGTTTAAAAAAAATTACTTAAATTCAACTTTATAATTTATATTTGATTCTAAACTTTCAGAGCATTGTATTGTAAAATGAAACTTTTGATATTTTATATGATAATTTGTTTAATAAACGTAAACGGAAAGTAAGTCGAAAGTTAAAAGTTGAGCTGTATTAAAAAATAATTAATTTTTTTAATTTTTTATAAAAAAATAACTTTTTATAAAAAATAATTTCTAATAATTCAATTTTAAAAAAATTTATTAAAAAATGAAAAAAAAAAACATTTTAAAATAATTTAATAAAAATATTAAAAAAAATTAAAAAATCAATTTTTTAAAAAAATTAAAAAATCAATTTTTTAAAAAAATTAAAAAATCAATTTTTTAAAAAAATTAAAAAATCAATTTTTTAAAAAAATTAAAAAATCAATTTTTTAAAAAAATTAAAAAATCAATTTTTTAAAAAAATTAAAAAATCAATTTTTTAAAAAAAATTAAAAAAACAATTTTTTAAAAAAATTAAAAAAACATTTTTTTAAAAAAATTAAAAAAACAATTTTTAATAGTTCAAAAAAGTTGATTTTAATAATTTAGCGAATTTGTTAATTTTTCTCTACAAAATATATTTCAGAGGTGGTGGTGGTGGCGGTCGAGGTTCCTCAGGTTCATCCCGTGGATCTGGCTCATCTTCATCTGGTTCTTCGGGTTCCAGCAAACGCAATTCAAATTCAGGACGAGCAATTCCGATCGTAATTGGTGGTTATCATTCAAGTTCAAGTCATTCAACAGGTCTTGATCCAAATAATGATCCTTTATATTTAAACAATAAAACTTTTTATATTTTTCATCTTCGAAAGCAACTTGATGAGGAATTAAAATTTATATTTAAGCGCTTTTTAATGAAGAAAATAAAAATGATCGCATCTGACATTGAATCGAGTTCAAATTCGAGTGATGTTTAGAAAATAGTATTGATTTTTTTCATTAAATTTTAATTCTAAATTGAAGTTTTAAGTAAACGAAAATAAAATATACAAAAAACAGTAAAAATAATGTGTTTTTCATTGTTTAGTAAAAAATTGAATGTTTTAACATTTCCTGTAAAATGTTTTGACATTTTAATGAAACTCAAATAGAGTTTAATCTAATTTACTAAGTATCAGGAGACAACTAGAGACTCAGACCTGGAAAATGAACAAAATTACGTGTTTTGTCTTATTTTACATATTTTCAGCTGCATTGTAAGTTGAACTTAATTAAAAAACGGTTTTAATATTTAAATTTCACAATTTTAGAGCCATGAACTTCGGCAGACCTCCATCATCATCAAGTTCCAGTCAATCTTCAAGTCAAAATGGCCAAAGCTCAAGCAGTAGCAGCAGCAGTAGCTCAAATTCAGGTGGTGCAATCAAGTTTAGCTCCAGTTCTAGCAGTAGCTCATCAAACAATGGAAATAACCAAGGTTCTGCTAAATCTAGTGGTAATAGTGGAAGTTTATACTTTTCAGGGGCTTCAAATCCACCATCGGGTGCTAAAAATGCACCTGCAACTTATGCAACCACGACATCAAATAAGAAACCTGCTGGAAAGGCTGGAGATGTAAATTTATCGCAATTTGCTTTTTGAAGAATAATAAAATGAAATATAATGATTTTTTTTGCTATTTTAACTAATTTGGTGCACCAGTGGTACAATAAAGTGGTATATCGTACCGGTAAAATATCAACTACATGTCTAATCTTAAACTATCAAAAGACTTTTTTTGTTCAAAAAGTAATCAATTCCAAGGTTTATTAACTAAAATTTTTAAACAGCCCTACTAGTAGTCCATACTAATCCATGTTCTTTAATGCCGGAAACACATTATCTAAATACCATTGAAAGTTTTTACATTTCAGTTCCTTCTTTAGCTTCAATCTCTCCTGAATGTCACCAAATCTCCTCCTTTTTGGCTTAACATGCTTGTAATACTTCCTCTTGTACCTCCCCAACCAAATTTCAGCAATTCGATTCATATTCCATCGATATCCACCTTTACCTTTAGACCTGTGTTTATATTTATGTTCTCTGAACATGTGAGCCACAAGTGAACAAGGAACAAGTTCCACTTGTCCACCACACATCCAAGCACGAAGGGCAAGCTCAAAGTCTTCACCACCCCAAATGTCAAAGTCAACATCCAAGTATCCAATTTTCTCGAAAAATTTCCTTCCAATCGCAAGTAAAGCAAAAATGACAATTGGTGTTGGTTTTGGGTCATAAATTGGAATTGACTTGTTGCCTTCAAAAATACTATTTGGAATCCATTTAAATTCCATCCGCCAATTCATGCCCATCGTCATTCCAGCAGTACTGCTGAAGTCCACAGCTAAATTGATCCTATTTATGTCTGTAATGTTTGGTGACACGACGAGATCCATATTGTCCACAAATCTATCAAGAATTGGTTCCAACCATCCATCAACAACCTCAACATGACTATCAGCGAAAATTATAACAGGCGCGACTGCATTTCTGGCACCAAAGACACGATTTGCTACAATTCCAAGTCTCTTGTATGTTCGGATGACTTTAACAGTCACTGGAAGTGATTTTGTGTAATTTTTGAGGTTATCTTGCAGGTAATCGTAGGTCGAGTAATCATCGACTAAAATTATTTCTTCAATCAGATGCAACGGTGACTTCCTGATGATAGAATGGACAGTTCTCATCAACAAGCTCCATTCGTCATTATAAAATGGAATAATTATTGAAACTTTTGAAAATTTGTCAGTTCTGTAAGTTCGATTCTTACAAATTTCATCGCGAACATCCGGTAAGTGTCTATTGAGGCTGACTAGTGAGGATGCAAAGGCATTAAAGCCATATTTTTTGTATAATTCTTCAATTTTATTGATAATGGGTTGGGGAACTGGTCTGTGGAATAGAACTGGTTTGTTGTTCTCGCCTGGTGTTATTAAGTTTAGTTCCTTGATGTAATTCTTTGCTTCGTCAGTCAGACCATCGGGTAGGATGACTTCTAGTGGAAGTTGAGTGAAGTTTTGGATTATTTTTTGGTCATATTTGAGGACCTCTGACTTTTGAGCTTGAAATTTATTGATAATTTCGAGATTTTTGTGGATCTTATGTTGGTTTATTGTAGTGCTGGTTGATATCATAAAGTAAGCACAACCAACAATCCAAATGAACACACAAATTGCTGAATATTTCAATAATGAGCGAATTGTTAAGAAATTATAATTTAAGAATCTGATATTTTCATGAAGCTTCATTGTTACGCTCCAACTTGATGATTAATTTAATATTCCAGCTGATTTTGAGGTTAGACTTCAATTCTGGGTACTTTGGTGTACCTTCTCAACAATATTATTTTTTAAAAAATTATTTTAATTTCATTAACCGCAATTTTGTTGAAAAAACTTGAATCTATAAAATTATACTCGACATCTTTTTCACTTCAAAATGTATTTTTGGAACATTTTGCACGTTTTTGAAGCACGATGGGGATTTTAAAAGCTGAAAAATAAGTAAAAATTTGTGAAAAATTATTGACAAACCTGTGAAAATCTCACCAAAAATATGCAAATTATGTTCCACAAATCCAATTTTGCATCCAATTTTCTATTATTTCAACTGATACTCCTTTATCTACTGTAATACTGAATAGTGAACCTCACACTTGATAATGACACTGTCAAAGTCTAGACAGTAAATAATTTTACAAGTGAGACAAACGAAGGTGTCATGAAGTCGTGACGGAACAATTTGCAATAAAGAAAGAAATTGTCAAATTAATTATTTTAAAACAAATGTTTGAATGACTTAACCCAGTGGGGAAGCTTTTTTAGTGTTGTTAGTAAGTTTACTTTCGATACATAAATAGGGTGAGCAGACATTTTTCGCAAATAAACAGGGCATGTTCAATTTTCTAATGTATGGACACTTCTGAACCATTTAAGCTGGTTTTATTTCAAAAACTATTTATATCATGTTAGTTATTTTTAAAAAAATTCAAAAAGTTTGACCCTTCTACACCACGCCCCCCCCCCTTCGAGCCAAAAAATCATTTTTTAACAAATAATATTAAAAACAAATCTAAAAATTAGAAATATTTAATAAACAAATATATTTAAAAAAAGGTTATTTTATTAATAAAGGAATTATTTTTAGTAACATATAAAACTTGAAAAACTATAACAAAAAAATCATAAAAGGCATAAATTTGACTAAATCGTCATCAATTGCTTGATCTCTTCATCAAACTTCTTCTGAGCTTCCTCTCTTTTTTTAAACGTTGCAATTATTTTGACCAGCTTCTCTGGATTGTCGATCAATTCTTCATTAAAACTGATATTTTTGTATTTTTTCTTAACTTCTTGGAATGCTTTTTGTTTTAGGTCATCAAGTCCAAAAGTGACACTAAGGCGTAAAATTTCCAATGCATTTTCAGAGTCTACTTGACCAATGATCTTAGTTGCTGCATGTTCCACCAACTTTGTTATCTTCAGCTTCCCAGCAGCAGCAAAGAGCTGCAAGAAGTTTGTAGTATTGTCGCATGGAAGCTCATCAGTGTAGAGAAATTTCAAAATTATCTCAAAAATTTCCACAGAAATGTCGACCAAATTCAAATTTTCAACTTCTGGATTATTTTTCAGAATTTCAGCCAGAGTTGGACTTCGAGCTGCAAGCAGGAATTTGTGGACTGGGAATTCTTGGTCTTCGATGATGATTCTTATGTCTTTTGTGGTCTCATCTTGTATTAATGTATTGAGGTCGGTTAAGAGTCCTGTTTGTAGGCCAGATGTGCTGATTGTTGCAATATTCTTATTTTCCAAATTTGACTTAATTTTTTTCAAATCCTGATTTTCCTTCTTAAGATTTTTGTTGATATTTTGTAGTTGCTGAAGTTGATTATTTAAATCTGCTTGCACAATTTTTGATTGTTTTTGAATATCTTCGTATTTAACATTGAAACTTTTAAAACGCTGGCTTTCTTCCTTCAAGATTGCTTCGGATTTTTCAAGCTGTTGAATTTGTTTGACCAATTTTGACTGCGATTCCTTCAAAGTTTGATGCTCTTTATCAGTTTTTGCTTTGTCTGCCTTCACTTTTTCAACTTCTTGCTTCAAATTTTTCTCAATTTTTTTCAAATTTTCTTCAGAAGTTTTAAAGCCCTGGATTTGACGCTGAAAATTGTTGTTGGATTGTTTTAGTTCTGCATTTTCCTTTTTTATTGTCCCAGTTGCGCTCTTTAACTGCTGAATTTGTTGGTTTAATGCAATTTCTGTTGTTTTTAGGTGTTTGACTTGCTGACCTTGTTCATTTATTGAATTGCGAAGCTGTTCGTTTTTTTCTTGTATTTCTAGTTTTGCTAACTCAAGTTCCGCAATTTGACGTTGAAAATTATTGTTCGATTGTTTTAGCTGGATGTTATCCTTATTTAATGTTCCATTGGATGTTTTCAACTGCTTGACTTGATTGTTGAATGCTTTTTCGGAATTTTCAAATCGTTGAATTTTTAATTCTAGTTCCGCTTTGGAATCTGTCAATAGCTGATTATCCTCTTTTAATTCTATCTCGGAATATCTTAAATCATCTAATTGTCCATATCTTTCAAATAATTCATCATAAAGGGATTCCTTGAGCTCTTCAAGTGTTACATTAGGTTTGTTTTCGGGGTAAATTGAATAACAAATTGAATGATGATAACTTTTACGAAAATTAACACATTTTAAATTGTAAAGTCCATCCAAAATATTAGGTTCGATGAAATCTAAAAAGATTCCTGCGATCCAAATCATTTCTATATCATAAATACATCTAAACAAGTTACAAGGCAAATATTCAATTAAACAATCTGTGCAGACAAACTCCTTTAAATCATTATATAAAAGTAATTCATTGTTTGTGATGTGCCTAATATCAGAGCCAGAGATCCATAAAGCATTTAATTTTGGAAACAAATCCTTCAATCCACTTGGAACTCGAGTTAAATTGCAGTTAATAAATTTAACTTTTTCAACTTCGACATTACTATATCCATTTAAGTGATCACTATTTTTCAGTTTTGGGATGTGATTATTAATTATTTGTTGATCCTCAATTAAACATGTGTATGAATTTTGTTCACCTCTTGATTCAGTAAATTCAAATCTACATTCAATTGCTCCTTTTCTGTAAATAAAAATAAACGGTTTTAATAGTCTTATAAATAATTTTTTACAAATTTTAATTTTACACTCACTCTGACCACCCAAAAAGAAACATTTTTTAATAAAATTATTTTCAAATTTATAAACAAACAATACAAAAATCAGCTGTTTTTTGTTATTAAATATTTAATAGGAATCCAACGTCTGTGATAGTAAAATAGTTCCAGTAAGTTTATATTTAAGGAAGACGTTAAGAAAATATGTCAATCACAGAAATCTGAATTTTTTGGGATTTTAGCAAAGTTTTCTATATTTTGACCCAAAAATGCCCAAAATAAGGTAATTTTTGTCTGAAATTAGCTTAATTTGGTTAAGTTTAAGGAATGTCCTCTATTTTTCTCAAAAATTTCTGGCCACCCTACAAATAAGTTAAATATTTGAATTAATTTTTGTAATCAAATTAAATTATGATTGTTTTAAAACTTTTTAAAATTTGACTTTTATTTGGATAGAAAAATTAAAAAAACTACGAAAAAAAATAATAGTTTCTTTATTTAATTGATGTCACTTCCTTAAATTCTTGGTCAAATTTCTTTAGAGCTTCCTCTTTTTTCTTCAGCATTGTCACAACTTTTATCAATTTCTCAGGATTTTCGAGCCATTCATCTTCAAATTTAGTGTCACTAAATTTTTTCTTTAGCAACTTGAAAGCCTTAAGCTTCAGATCATGAAGTTTAAAAATTGCACTTACTCGGAGGATTTCGAGAGCATTTTCAGAGTTTACTTGATTAATAATCTTCGGAGCTGCATATTTTACCAACTTTTCAATCTTAAGCTTCCCAGCAGCAGCAAAAAGCTGCAAGAAGTTTGTCTCATCCTCAATTGGAAGTTCATCAGTGTAGAGAAATTTCAAAATTATCTCAAAAATTTCCACAGAAATGTCGACCAAATTTAAATTTTCAACTTCTGGATTGTTTTTTAGAATTTCAGCCAGGGTTGGACTACGAGCTGCGAGCAGGAATTTGTGGACTTGGAATTTGTGGTCGTCGATGATGATTTTGATGTCCTTTGAGGATTCGTTAAGGATTTCAGATTTAAATGTTTGTAATTGCTGTTTTTCGGATTTTAAGAGTTTATTGTTGCTTTTAAGCTGGCTAATTTGTGAGTTTAGTGATGTTTGGGAGGTTTTTAGCTGTTGAACCTGCTGGTCTGAGGTAATCTTGGAGGTTTTGAGGTGTGAAATCTCAGCTTTTAGATTGGCTTCTGATGATTTCAACTGTTGAAGATTTTGAGTAAGTTTTGTCTGCAATTCTTTTGATTTTTGGGCTTCTAAGTTGGATTTTGTGATTTCTAATTTCAATTGTTCAACTTTTTGTTTTAGAATTTCTGCGGAATTGGCAATTTGATTAATTTCTACCTCAAGGATCTCCTCAGAGGATTTAGAATTTTGGACTTCTCGACGGAAATTTTCAACCGAATTTTTAAGTTGTCCATTTTCTTTCTTTAAAGTTCCATTTGAGCTTCTTAGTTGATTGATTTGTCCTTTTAAGGCAATTTCAGAGGATACAAAACGTTGAATTTGATGATCTGACTTGTTTTTTGATTTGATTAATTGTTGATTTTCCTTTTTAAGTTCTGATTCAGTTGATTTGAGCTGTTTGACTTCGGTTTCTAATTTTTTTGTACTTTTTTCAATTTTTTGGATATGCTGCTCAGCGACAATATCAAAAACTTTCAAATGATTATTTTCTTGGCTCAGACTTTCGTTGTATGTTTCCAAATCCTGATTTTTTTGCTTCAAGATTTCAATTAAATTTTTCAAAATTTTCAAAGATTCAAATCTTGTAAATAATTTTCCATCAAGATTTTTTTTAATTTCCATCAAATTCTCATCCAAATTGTTGACTGACTTTCTCATTATGTAATCTTGTCCGTCCCAAAATTCAACCAAATTTAACTTTTCAAGTCCATTTAAAATTGTCGGCTCAATAAATTCAAATTTATTATTTTCCCTGAAGATAATTTGCTCTAAATTGTCAAAGTTCTTAAAAATATCACCTGGAAGATATTCGAGTTCGTTATTGATGCTCACGAATCCTTGTAAATGCTGATACTTTGATAAATCACTGCTGTTAATCTTCCTCATCCTTGAGTTTGCTATGTGCAGGATTTTAAAATTTGGAAAAATTTCTTTTAAATTTCCAGGAATTTTCTTCAAATTGCAACTACTAAATTGAATCTGAATGACATCATTGTTAGTTTTCTGGCCACTGTGATGTCCAACAAATTTAAGATTATAATTTTCATCGATGTTCTTATTTTCAATGCAGCACGTGTAATGTGCTTGATTTTGGGCTAAAAATGATGTTTTGAATGTGGAATCGATGTTTTTACTGTGAATTAAAATTGTTAAAATTATTTATCATTTAAAATTGAAATTAATAGACTCAGCTTACTTTGGTTTTGACCATTCAAATAAAAACATATTTTAAAAAAATAGAAAAAATGTAAAAATCAGCTGATGTTTGTTATCAAACATTCCAGTCAACTAAAACAGCTGATCAAGCACTTGATCACGTGTTTGAATTTAGAAAATACGTTAATATTTTTACCAATTTTCAAAAATTGTCAAAGGTTCAACATTTATCGATTTTTTAAATTTTTGGGCTAACTTTTTTAAAAGTTTGTGCCTTTTGAAATTTAAAAAATATAGAAAATTGAAAAAAATATTTTAATTATTGTTATGATAATTATAGGTTGCATTTTAAGGGGCCGTTCATAAATGACGTACTTAAAAACGAGATTCTTAGACCCCATCCCCCATCTGTCACAAAATTTTCAGAGCTCGAAGTCTGAAGTCTTCGAGTCGACTTCGAGCTCTGTATGGAAGTGTCCAGGGGCGTAGCCTGGATTTTTGAAGGGGGAAGGGTATTATTTTTGAAAAAGTCATAGTAATACGTCACCTTTGTTTTTATATTCATCAATTTTTGTAAAAAAAATTAAATTTTCGATTTAAGATAAATTTAAAATTTGTATTGAATTTTCATCTCGAGGGGGGGTGGGCGGGCACTTAAAAACCATCCCTTAGTGTCACACAGCATCAGACTCCTAGTTAGATTTTTTCTGTAAATAAGATTATAAAATAAAAGTTATCTATTTTCAATAAGTTTTATTAAAAAATTTAATAAAAAATCATATTTTTTACAAATTTTTCGACAAGACTTTTAAAAAAATTAAAAAGAAGTAATTAATAATTTTAAAATGAATAAAAATTTAAATGATTGTGAAGATTTTTACTTAATTGCTGTCACTTCCTTGAATTCCTCGTCAAATTTCTTCAGAATTTCCTCCTTTTTCTTCAGCATTGTCACAACCTTTATCAACTTTTCAGGATTTTCGAGCCATTCTTCCTCAAATTTAATGTCACTAAATTTTTTCTTCAATAATTCAAAAGCTTTAAGCTTCAGATCAGGCAGTTTGAAACTTGCACTTACTCGGAGGATTTCTAGAGCATTTTCAGAGTTTACTTGCTCAATGACCTTTGCAGCTGCATGTTCCACTAATTTTGTGATCCTTAATTTCCCAGCAGCAGCAAAAAGATGCAAAAAATTAGTCTCATCCTCAACTGGAAGTTCATCAGTGTAGAGAAATTTCAAAATTATCTCAAAAATTTCCACAGAAATGTCGACCAAATTTAAATTTTCAACTTCTGGATTGTTTTTTAGAATTTCAGCCAGAGTTGGACTTCGAGCTGCAAGCAGGAATTTGTGGACTGGGAATTCTTGTCCTTCGATGATAATCTTGAAGTCCTTGGTGGTTTCATTTCGTGTGAAGGATGTCAAGTCGTACGCCAATGTTGCTTTCATTTTTTCTAATTCCTGGTTTTTTTCTGTCAAATTTTTTTCGATGGTTTTTAGTTGTTCGATTTGAAGGTTTTGTTGTTTTTCAAAATTGATGGATTCTCGAAGTTGGTTTTGAATCTTGGATTTGCTGTTTTTTAATTCGTCGTTTTCCGATTTTAGTTTTGATTCTGATTTTTTCAGCTGTTGAACTTGCTGTGACAATTTTGTTTGGGGTTCCTTTAACTTTTGAATCTCTCTGTCGGATTTGACTTTATTTTCTTTCAATTCCTGAATTTCTTGCTTGATTCTGTCCCCATGAATCTTCAGTTGCTGATTTTCAGTTCGTAAATTTTTTATTTTAGTATCCAAGGATGTTATGTTTTGCTGTAGGAGATTGTTGATATGCTTCTGTTGTCCAATGTCCTTGACATAATTGTCGTTGGAAATTTTCAGTTCCTGAACTTTATGATTTAAATATTCTTCAGATTCTTGGAGTTGTTTTAGTTGATTTTTGAGTTTCACCTCAGAAGCTTCAAGTTCTTTAACAAGTTTCTTTAACAATGCTTTATTTTGCAATAAAATGTCCTTTTCCTGCTTTATTCCCTCAGATATTTTTAAATCCAGCGCTGATTTGTAATTTTTAAACAGTTTTTCCAATAAATCAGTTTTAATGCTTTGAAGTGTCGCATTTGGGTTGTATTGTGGATAAATTGAATAGCATTTGAAATAATTTGAAAATTCGACATGGTTTAAAAAACAAAGTCGATCTAGAATGTTTGGTTCGATGAACTTTAGATCATGTCCACCAATAACAATAAATTCGATGTACCTAACATCTTGAAACAAATCACCCGGTAAATATTCAACAGGACAGTCTGTACAGACAAACTCCTTTAAACCTTTATACTCTTCAAAATCAGTTCGACTTATGGTTTTAATATTTGATTTTTCGATTCTCAAAGCTATCAAATTTGGGAATAAGTTCTTCAATCCTTTTGGCACTTCAGTTAATCCACAATTTTCAAAATAAACCTTTTTTACTGTGTTGTTGTTTTGGAAATGAATGTGTCCTGTTGAATCTAATTGATCGATGTGATTAGTGATGTCTGGTTGGTTTCTAATGAAGCATGTGTATGACATGTTATCGTGTTTGGAAGCAGAGCATCCATAATGACATTTAATTCCCTTTTTTCTGAAAAATAAATATAAAATATTTTTTTTCATTTAAAAAGCTTTTTTTGCTTATATTGGAATAATTGAATTCTTATTAAATTCTAAGAAATATTTAATAAAATTTTATGAATTTAGTTAGCTTATTTATTTGTTAATACTTACTCTTGTTTTGACCGATCGAACAAAAACATATTTTCAGTTTTAATGTTTAATTTACAGCAATAATAGCAAATAATCAGCTGTATTTGTTGTCGTGTATTCCAGTTCACTCTGACGACTGGAAATAAGGAATGATCGCTGATTTGAATTTTTAAAAAACGCTACGATCATCACAAGTGATCAAGTCTAATTTTTATGTATTTTTCCAGAGATCTTTTCGTCGTCTGTTTTACACTATTTTGAACTTCCTGAAAAACTGGGACCAGATATTCAGACCCCTTAAAATTTATTTTATTAATTTTTTTATTAAAAGTCCTTTCTGTCTAAAGTATGAACCCAGCCACTCTCGGGTTAATGTCACGTAACATCCGAATGTCCCCTTAAAATGATTATTAACACTTATTTAAACTTACTCTTGTTTTGAGCTAGTTTTGAAAAGAAACATTTTGAATAATTTTTGTTTACAACACTTTGCAAAAAATCAGCTGTTTTTTGTTGTCATTTATTCCGGTCAATTTTTGCATTTTGGTGAAAAAATTACCATGGTGTTTGAAATATAATAAAACGTTTTTGTCATTAACAACGTTAAAAGAAAATTGAAACAAAGAATTATAAGATTCTACAGATAGAGAAGTGGATTGCAAATGGGACATATAAAGTGTACAAAATAGGTAGGCTAACCATCTGCTTGGTTTTTCAGAAGGCAGTGTCCTCTGCTTTCCACATTTTCTAAAAGATAACTCTAATTTTGCCCTTTTTCTCACAAAAAACGATTAATATATGTTCGACATAAAAATGTCCAAAATGTATAAAAGAAGATGACAAGGTACAGGTTAGTAAGGGGTCGTTCATAAATGACGTCCATCAAAAAATGGAATTTTTAGACCCCCTCCCCTTTGTCACAAAATTTTCATACAAAAAAATTTCTTTTGTATGAAGGTGTTACAAAATCTCAGACCCCCCTTCCCCCTAAATTGTGGACGTCATATATGAATGACCCCTAATGAATTGATTGAATAAAAGTTGTTCACAAAAATTTCCACAAAAAAACATTTTATTATATTTAATTAAAAAAAGTTTTTTGAGAAATATTTTAACAAATTTTTAAAACATTATTATAATATAGAGGTAAATAAATTGAATGACTAAGGATAACAACTAAATTGTCTATTTACCAACCCGTCCTAAAAATGCACCGATTACAAAGGAACAAAAAGAGAAAACCTTCAGGTGGATCTAGCAAATTGTATGATTAAGGAATAAGATTCAATAAATGCAGGCTTTAAGATTTAAATCCACAAGTTCAAGCAGCGCTTGCTATCCTTAAAATTCATGAAATATTATAAAAGTGTTCAAAAATAAATTAAATCAATTAAAACTACGCTTACGAAAAAATTTATTCGATCTCAAGAATTCTAAAATGTTCAATTAATTAATAATGTTAATAAAAGAGTCTAAATCAATAAAATGCTTATTTAAGAGACGATATGCCGAAGAGCGTATCAGAAATCAACTAAAAAATGTAGAAAGTCCTCGTGTTATACATCGAGTGAATTAAGCGCATTTTCCTGCACAGATCAGTAAATAAATCCATAATTCAGAATGCAAAAATAACTGCCCACTTAATTTATTTCCCCAAATGAATTGAAAACATAGCATAAATGCTTGAAATATATTAAAGTTGTAGCTGAAAAAAATTCCGGAAACTATTTCAAAACATTTGTATGGTTTTAGTACAAATTAAATCTGTCACTTATACTTCACAAGTAATGACAGCAACATTTGTATGGTTCTACATACATTTACATTTCGAGAAAATAAAATTTATGAAAAAATGTACTTTTTTGCTGTTTTATGACTCAAAAAAATTTAATTATGCATTAATAAATCATAAAATATCATAAAACATCAAAAAAGTGTAAAAAAGGATCAAAAAAGTATAAAAAAAAGTTGCCCGCGGAGAGGATCGAACCCACGACTTGAAGGGTTTTTTAATATAAGTCTTCTTTTTCCCACGTTTTTAATCATCGCGCCCAACTTTGACTAATCCAACGTCAGTGATTTTTTACACCAAAAACAGAAAAGTTAATTTAATTAAGTTTTGGTGGGGAGTTTTAAAAAACTAAATACGTTGCGCACCCTTACGAAATAGCAGCTATTTAATGCAAAAAACCCGATGTCTCTACGTGCTTCCTCTGCCGAGTTTTTGAGGAGCCAGCCAGCGGGCCAGCCAAAGTGGACCTTTAAGCGCATTACTTTCTAAGGAAAATGCGCTAAAAATGACCTTTTAATCCCAAAATATAATTCGTTGCAAAAATTTTCATTAAATCCAAACTTATTGCCAGCATATCAGACTATATTCCATAAAATTCTCACTCAAATCTATTTGTTGATATTCCATTGATCCAATTTACATATTTAGTCACATCCGTAAATACAGAATAAGTATCAACATCGCATCCGTAACGTCCACCAATAATTGATGATGAGACAATTCCACGAAGATAGTAAACACTTCCATCAGTAACGATCAATCCACTTCCACTATCCCCACGGCAGACACCAACACCATTTCCAGTTCCTCCACAAAATGTTCGTTTACTTGAGATTTTCAAAAGACTGTAATTATGAAGGAAGCAATCTTCATTGCTGTGAATTGGTGTCTCGAGCATTTTTGAAATATTTTCATGGATCTTTGTTTCATCCTCACTTTTTCCGTATCCAACAACAAATCCAGTTGTTACAGTTGTAATTTGAATGCTTCCAAAACAAATTGGCTGAATAAATTCATTAAAAGCCACACCTCGGTCCAAAACCAGCACAGTAATGTCAGCATCAAAAGATTCAATTTATATATTCCAATCTGGATGAATATTGACTTTTTGGATAGCATACGACACTCTCCCAACTTCAATGGTTTTATTCAGATTATGAGCACCAAGTAGAACTAAAAAATCACCAGCTGATTTTGGTTTGACTTCATGTTTGTTAACTTCCACGCAAAAGCGTGTAAGTTATTAGTTTCGTCAAAAACACACTTTTTTTATTACGGTATTAAGACTTCTTATTAAAAAAATTCTAATGATGCCAAAAGTTGTATATCACGAGGCTGCATTTTTCTGTATATAAATTTTTTACACTAAGCATCATCTAAGGGTCCAAAACCTCGAAAAACGTGTTTTTTAGGGTCCACAAATTTGGTAATCAGGGTCACAGCCGAGCCATGTGCATATGGAAATTTGGTTTTTTTGCCATTTGGTCACACATATCAAGCGACCAGGGGAATGGAAAGTCATTTTAGGAAATTTTGAAATTTTCAGTGATTTTAAGGCTGTCAAAGTTGAAAAACCTAGGAAAAATGATACTTTTCTTTAAACGCCTGACGACCCAGGGTTTTTTTCAAACTGGATATAACTTTGTATCTTATCCTATAGTACTCTTCATAACGTTTACAAAAATACCCCACATGACTATGTTTGGACTTAATCTTGAGATTCTACAGCACTTTGAAAATCGAAAAAAATGGATTTTTTTTAAAAAAAAAATTGAATTATTTTAAAGGCTCTAGATGATTACTGGACTTGTATAGAGGCTGTGGATGATTACTGGATCTTATATAGAGGCTTTGAATGATTCCTGGATCTTATATAGAGGCTGTGGATGAATACTGGATCTTATATAGAAGCTGTGGATGATTACTGGATCTTATATAGAGGCTGTGGATGAATACTGGATCTTATATAGAAGCTGTGGATGATTACTGGATCTTATATAGAGGCTTTGAATGATTACTGGATCTTATATAGAGGCTCTGGATGAATACTGGATCTTATATAGAGGCTCTAGATGATTACTGGATCTTATATAGAGGCTTTGAATGATTATTGGATCTTATATAGAGGCTTTGAATGATTATTGGATCTTATATAGAGGCTCTGGATGATTACTGGATCTTATATAGAAGCTGTGGATGATTACTGGATCTTATATAGAGGCTGTGGATGAATACTGGATCTTATATAGAAGCTGTGGATGATTACTGGATCTTATATAGAGGCTTTGAATGATTACTGGATCTTATATAGATGCTCTGGATGATTACTGGATCTTATATAGAGGCTCTAGATGATTACTGGATCTTATATAGAGGCTTTGAATGATTATTGGATCTTATATAGAGGCTTTGAATGATTATTGGATCTTATATAGAGGCTCTGAATGATTACTGGATCTTTTTTTATTAGACATGGATGTTTACTGGATCTTACATATACGGAAATAGATTACTGGATCTTACATATACGGAAATAGTATCATTATCTTAAAAATTAATAGTCGTTTGAGTTAACCAGAAATGTTAATTTTAACCAAATATGTTGTAAACGCTATTTCTATGAGGATAAGTTTGCAGTCGCGCAAACGAAACTCACGGATTATTATATACTTATAGATATACGTAAGATATAAATAGTTGAATTTACTTTAATGCGGTATTAATGCTTCTATTTTAAAAAAAAATCTAATGATGCCAAAGTCGTGTATCGCAAGTCTGCATTTTTCTGTTTATAAATTTTTTGGATTAAGTATCATCTAAGGGTTCAAAACTTCAAAAAACGAGTATTTTGGGGGTCCAAAATTTTTTTCGCGGCCTCGTTACCTCGGCCGCATACTTTTACTACTTATTGATAATAATTAGTTTGGACGAAAATCGGATTAGGTTGAACAAATATTTACATCCTGAATGGAGTGAAGAATGTGGATGTAAAAAAAAACTTTATGGTATAATACTAGATATTGTTAAAACTAAAAGATCTATAAGGGTAAATCCACGAAAGATTTTTTGCACTAGATTTACTTTTTCATAAAATTCTTCAAAACTATTTGATATTTACATTCGTTTTGTTATTTGATGTATAAAATAAGTCAGCAGCTATCATTCTGTACTTAATTTAGTTAAAATGAAGCTTTAATTAAAGAATTATTGAAGTTTTAAATTATTTTTTCTAACTAAATATGATATTATCATATTTAATCTAAATCAAGACAGTGTTAATTGTAATATTTGTTTATACTCAAATCTAACATAAGAGAGCGTGGAAGTTTCTGGCGTGATCTGTACGTCGTGATTTTTTGCATGCAATGTGAGGCTATAAAGAGTAAAAATAAAATGTTACTTTATGCTGGATGTTTTTTAGCAAAATATTTTACCAGTTATGACTTTTCTACTCGAGATAATGGTTCCGCCACAGAAAAAGTCTCCGTTTGATGAAACAAGAGCTGCAATCCTATAAATTAAAAAAAAATTATTATTATTGAT
Source organism: Chironomus tentans (assembly GCA_963573255.1). Classification (NCBI taxonomy): domain Eukaryota; kingdom Metazoa; phylum Arthropoda; class Insecta; order Diptera; family Chironomidae; genus Chironomus; species Chironomus tentans. The sequence continues at coordinate 3,063,284 of OY754305.1, forward strand.
TTGTATTAAATACATTGAGACAGATCCAGGACCATGTTCTTCAGTTATACAACCTAAAGTTGTATTTCAAAAGGGTAGGGTGTACTTTTTAAGTCATACTATCATATGTGTCCATTCTCGAACATACAGAAGTATGTATTCTACTTCCAGTGATTACTCATGATTATGATCAATTAGATCACTCTTATATTATTGACTTTTCACTTTTAGTGGCTGATTGTTTGGTACTCCTGAAGCATATCCTACCTAAAAATATCCTAGGTGTATTGCTTAGGGTAAAACCTAGGAAAGGTACCTTAAGGTAACTCTAATCACACCCTAGAGTTTAACGAGCCCTCTTAATATTGATAACATGCTCGTTAGTAATATAACTGTACAGAATATGCTCTCTGTATGTTAGAGTGATGGAATCTTCATTTAATATGTTTCATGGAAAAGGACCCAAAGTCATGCTAAGAGTTTTCATCGACCAACAATAACTACATTCTGTTGATTTTTACAGAAGTGTTATATAATCGTACTTTTGGGTCGTGAAACAATTTCAGACTATAAAATGCTCTAGCATAGCTATGGATCGAATAAACTATTTAAAGGTTCATTTAAACATTACATAAAGTTTCAAAAATGGAAAAGGTTCATCTCATTTTAAATTAATACCCTAAAAACATAGTTCGAGATCTTTCCACATCATCTTACCAGGGAAAGCTTCCACGTTTGATATGAATACCTCCAATAATATTTCCTTGTCCAGCTGTTGTCTTTCCACAAGAACTAGACACAACTTGATTAGAAAATTGTGGTTTATTTGTATGTTGAATCTGTCTAGGTTGATAATTATTGAAGCATCTCCTCAAATTTTGTTTCATTTCTTGTCTATTTGTTAGCAATGATTGACTGCAGATGATACTTGTCATGTTGACGACCTTAACGACATTGTCGATAAACTTTTCATCAATTGAATTTATTTTATTTTCTTGAAGTCGAATATTAATTAAATTATTGTAAAAACCAAAGGAATCTGAGTGGATTGTTGTCAGTTTGTTGCTGCTTATGTCTAAATTCATCAAGTTAGTCAATGGATTGAAGACGTCAGCTGGCAGGTCAGAGATGTCATTTCCATGTAGATTCAGAATTTTCAAATTTTGTAGGTTGTTGAAACTGCCAGGATATAAGTTTATAATTTTATTTCCATAAAGCCACAGTTTCTCTAAAGTTGGTAGGGATGAGAATGAATTTGATGGAACCGAGGTGATTTCATTCCTGCTTAAGCTCAGCCACCTTAAATTTGACAATTTTTCAAACCATTTTGGATTAATTTCTGGCAATTTATTGCTTGTCAAATATAAATCCTGAAGCTTGACAAGATTTTTGAAGATTCCACCAGGCAGAAAGCCAATCTGATTCCCATGCAGATCCACTTGCTCGAGTTCCTTTTGATTCACAAAAAAATTCTCATTCAGTGTCGTCAATTGATTGTTTTTGAACCAAAATCGAGTCAATTTTGAATTTTTGGGACATTAAGTTTTGAGGAATTTCACAAATGTTTCTGCTGTCAATCCACAAAGTCACCAAATTTTTACAATTTTGCAGTGAATTTCCGTCAATTACTTCAACTCTTGCATTTTTAATTGCAAGGTAAAAACATTAAAAAAAATAATGATAACATAATGTTCGACATGTCGAATGTCAATTGATTTGTGGTTGCGTCAAGATCTTTTTATGTTTAGCTGATCAGCTTTGAAAATCTGTGAAAATAATTCTAAAAACACAAAGTATATTGAAAATTAAAATTTAAAAAAAGTATTTTGTAATTATTTTTTTATTTTTTTTTCATTTACAAATTTTAAGAAAATTGAGTCTTTAGTAAAATAACTTATTATCATATTCACACCAATTTTAATTGTGAATATATTGTTTTTGGTATTTCAGTGAAACTACTTTTTTTGGACTTGCTGCTTCAGGCTTACGGAATTGACCCATAGTGTTCAGTATGTAAAGTCTGTGCCTAAATTTACCAATTTAATAGTGAAAACCGCATCTCGATTGGTGCTTCCAGTGCCGAGAAATCGCAAAAAAAACACTTTCTGTTCTTTAGCAAGTTAGTTAGTTAGTTAATTTCCGCGATAACTCAATTCAAACTCAATATTAAGACTTCCCGTTTTTTGCATCTGATAGATATTGTGTATGGCAAGAGCTGTATGGTTTTTGGAGTCATGAGATGCAGCCAGTAAGGCACAGTGGACAAAAAGGTGCGTTTCTGAGTTAAAATTATAACCGATTATTGCAAAACACATTTTATTTTTTGCATAGAAAAGGAATATTTTGACTAAATGAGCTGAAATTTGGTATGGAGGTTCCTTAGCTATGCATGAATATGGAACCAACGCCATTTTGGATTTCGAGGGGGTAAAAGCTACGCCAAACTCATTTTTGCTCTAATTTTGACCAAATGAGCTGAAATTTTTATAGGTTCTTTAAGCGTGGTTGGGGTTTCAACGTAATTTTTTTTATTCAGCCTTACTCTTAAATCATGGTGCAATGTTCTGAAAGGTTGTTTTAGTAACATAATACTAAGCTTTGAATGATAAAAAAATTGAAACGGTGTGAATATTGCCATGAATCGTGATCGCTTCATTACTAGTTTTTGAAGTCAAAAAGATAAAAATCAAAATAAATCAGATAAAATTATAAACATTTTTGGTCGAAAAAAAATATTCTGAGTAGTCCTTGGCTACCTGACAAGTCACTAGACCAGCCATAACTCAGCAAACGATTGTCAAGATGAAAACATTTTTTCAGATTTTGATTTATCAGACAAGTTTACTGTAGAAAAATGATAAAAAGTATTAAAATTAATTTTTTTTTTGAGAAATGGCGAAAAAAAATCTTTTAATTGAACCTTGGCTACCTGACAGGTCATTTGACCAGCCACAACTCATCGACCGATGATTGGATTGAAAAGTTTTTTGCATATTTGAATTAGTCAGACAAAGTAGATATGTTTTGATATAAATTTTATTACAAATGGACAATTATAACAAAAGTCGATTTTTTTGGTCCACAGGCAGAACCTTGACAAGCCATAACTCAACAAGGGATGATCAGTTCCAAAAACTGTTCATGTGTCGAAGATTGTCGCAAAAGTGTCGATAAACAGGAAAAATTTCAGTTCGAAATTCGAACTTGGACCGGCGTACTTCACACAGGCGACTTGAACCCATGTTTTCAAATTTCTTGCCCGAAAGATCGTTTATTTCTTTGATATTTTCAAAATTTCTGAAACACGCAGGACAATTTTGAATAAATACAGGACAACGGACATTTCGCGAAAATACAGGACTGTCCGTTGAAAAAAAAACACGCAAATTGTCACCCTAGTTATATTCAATATTTCCATGATTTTATTTCCAACACGGCTGTTTTTTGCCTCAATTTCTTCTTACCGCATTTCATTCTTTATCTTTCTGTTGGGCTTCAGTTATGTACACAGGCAAGAACGTTATAAATAAAAATATTTAAATTACTTGGAAAGGTGATGCGACCATATCCACACCAGATCATAGTCTTTTGGAAAAGTTTCCTGATAAAATATTGTCCGTTAACTTTAGTTATGAAAATAAACTCGCTGTGTGATACTTCCATACAAAAGAAAAATTTTTGTATGAAAATATTCTGACAGAGGGGGAGGGGGTCTAAAATGTATTTTTTTTGTATGACGTCATTTGCGAACAGCCCCTAACGGATTTTTTTTAAAAAACACTCACAATATAACTTCTTATTTTTTCCGCGAGAAAATGATAATGTATGTTATGTGTGATCAGTTTTGTTTTATTTGTGTTGGAATTTGACAAATACTATCAAGAATTTTTGGTGATTTATAAAAATATCTTTTAATTCGAAAAGATCAACTTAGTTAGTTGTAATAGTTTCAAAAACTATATGTGAGTGAAGTTAAAGTGAATAAAAATCTTGTTAACATAAAATCAACATAAAATTTCGTGAATTTCTTCAATATTTGCCGGTTTAAAGATTGAGGCTGAACTGGCCCTGCAAAAATTGTGCGTATATATATATTTTTCTCTTTTTATAACATGTGACTAATCAATGATTGAGATTATAAATAAAATACAAAAACAATCTAATTTTTTGTAGACTGAAACAACCGCTGAGCAATGTCTGACGTTATTCGTGATCTAAATCTACAAAATCTACTCAATAATAATAATTCGATTAAAATTGACGACAAATTCGTTATAAAAATAACAAAAGGAAGCAAAAATGTCAACAAGGAAGTTAAAGATTCCTGCAAAGTTCTTCATTTCTCATCTGAGTGGAATTTTGAGGAAGTTTTAGCAACAATTGATGGATTGGACCCTAAAGAATATCCACAACTGTTCATTTTCATCATTGATACCACAAATCTTGGATTTACTGCAAATAATGAAGAACAATCATTAACAAAATTGACAAAATTACAGGAAAAATTGCTCCAATTTGGAAAAAGTCGTCCAATAATCATCCAACTGACATCACAGGAGGAGAATGTAACGAAAATTTACTACAAAGAGGAAACTTTAATCCAACTCAACGCCATCGACCAACAGCAAGACGAATCTGAAGACTCGGGAACATTTTCATCATTTTTATGCTCTTTTTTGAATGGAAAGTTAAATAATTCTGAGATTGATATCCTTAATGCTGTACGAGAGTTTAAAAATTCTTCACTAATTCTGAGATTCTTGCAAACATTACAACTTAGTGACGGATTTTTTGGAAGCTTAGTTATGGATATGGCAAGAGAAAGTTCAAAAGCTGAATTAGTAGCAGCTCTGGATTCACCATTTGACAGTAACGGAAGAATGTTAAGCATCAGAGCACAAAAGTACATCTCTGTTGTATTCGGAGATGATGATCTGGAAAATGATGACTCAGTTCTGCTTAAAGCTGTAGAAAATGAGAACACGGAAGTCACCGACTATTTGATAACTTATTGGACTCATCTGATCAAACAGCTTCCATTTGAGCATCAAGTTCAAATCTCAACAGCTGCATTTGAAACCAATCAACTTGATGTTCTCTGTGACTTGCTGGACATTGCGGACTATCCATTTCCTAAAGATTTTAAACTCGATTCTGTTAAACATACACGATTGAGTAAAATAGCAACAGAGAGAATTGCCTTCAAAGCAGCAATTGAATCAGAAGATTTCGAAAAAATCAATGAATTTATCGACATGAACCCTAACCTTAAATTGGTCTACAATCCATCCAACAACTCAGCATTGACCGAAGCAGTAAACTTAAAAAAGTTTGGAGTTTTTTACTATCTAAAGTCACTCAATTTTCAAGGAGAAGAGTGCGATGACATTTTGAAGAAGCTCAGCAAGGAAGAGAAGGAACAAGCTGTAAAACTTGCAATTGAACAAAAGAAGAAAAATGTCAACAAGTCAGAGGATGTTGCCCCTAAGACAGTGATGTTGTTGTCCATGAGATCATCGATTCATAATAGTCGAACTAAAAAGATACAGGCGTCAAAATATCGAGAACAAATCATAAAATGGTTCGCAGACATCCACAAAGTTGCACCAGAATTGATCGACGTTGCTGCATCTTGTGATTATTTGAAAATTATCTTCGATTTTGAAAGTGATTCGGTATGTTTTTGGCTTACTTATATTAAATTATTAAATAAAATTTAAACTTGTGTCACTTTTAGGTTGAAAATATGAGCTTGACAGGATCAAATGCAGCTGGTTCTATGTATCCTATATCCAAGTGGATCTTCGTCGGTGCTAAGTTGTCAGACGGAAATGGCAAAGTAACCAAACAACGTGAACAGAAGATTAAAGGAGTTTTGGCTCACGAATTGTGTCATTATGTCATGCAAATTGTTTATGAGAATGAAGAGAATCCTTACTACAAGTACAGAGAGGATATGAAGGAATTGTTTGAGGAAATTGTCAATATAATCGATAAATGGTCATCAGAGGATTCAGCAGGTCCAGATGATGAGTGCAACGGAATTATTTCATCAGTCTTTAAACTATATCCAAGCAAGGACTTCCATCCAGAATTGATCGTCAGAGTTGTCCAAATTTTAGCAGAATATGATGACAATGAGGATAAATTGAAGCATCTTGAAGAAAAATATAAAGTCTTCTTTGACTTTTGGCATGGTCAAGTTATACCTGAACTACAGAAATATCTCCAAAGGAATCAAGAAGTCACAAGATTAAATCTAACTTTCGAACTACTTCCAAGCATTAAAAATCTTAAATATGAGCTTCGTAATGTGAATGAAGTAGAAAAACTTTCTTGTAACAAGTTGGTCGTAGTGCAGACGAATGTACAAAAGCTACTGTTCATCAACATCCGTGAATATCTTCAACAAAAGTCTGGAAACTTCTTTGACGCACAAAATATTTTCATCAAACCTAAAAAGCTCAAATATCAGCAACTTTTGGATGATTTTAATCAAATATGTTCTGATAATAAGGAACTGAGCATCTTTGTAGACTGTTCGAAGGATATCCCGAATAATTTGGGAAATATTTTCGTCAACAAGGAACTGAACTTCATCTTTATGGTGTCAAATGAGGTTCAATGTGATAAACTTAATAAAATCATCAACGAACAGCAAATGGAAAATGTCCAGAAGTTGGAAATAAATTACAAATGGAGTGACTTGACAGAAGAGAGCCAAAAGTTAATGCTGAACACTAAAATTAATTTTCAAAATAATTCACAAATAACATTGAACGATTTGATCAAAATTGATTCAAAATCATGCGAAGCAACAAGTGAAGATGCCAAGGAAGACATGAATGATGTGGTTGATGATCAGCTTTTGAATTTGATCCTGAAAAATCAGGAAATTTCAATCAATTCAAGAAAAAAAGAAGAAGATTCTGAAAAAAAATTTCAATTGCTGTTTAAAACAAGAAGTTTTGTTAAAAAGACCAGAGTAGCTGATAAGGAAAGTAAACTTGAAACTGAAAATGAAAGCAATAATCCTTCGGATGATTCTTCGGATGAGAAAGATGGAGTAGCATATGAAAGGCAAAGAGTTTCTAAAAAAAAGAAAGCAAAGACACCTGAAAAGAATTTTATAAAAATAGATGAACAAATAATTCCAGAAGTTAAACTCCTCTCAGAAGTCAAAAACAAGCAGTACGTCCTTATCTCAGACCAGGCAGGAAATGGTAAAAGTTGGGCGATGAAAAACTTCGAAAAAATTCTCCGAGAACAGAATCCAACAAGTTGGGTGACTTATGTGGACTTGAAGCAGTTTATTGACGAGTTTAAGGCACAAAAATGTGAGCCTGAATTTTCAACATTTATGATTAAGAATATTTTAAAGTCAAAGAAGAACTTTGAGGTGCAAATCTTCCAAAAACTTTACAAAAATGGCAAAGTTTTCATCCTTTTTGATGGATTTGATGAAATTGCTCCAAATTATGCTGAATTTGTCTCAAAATTGGCTCAGAAATTCCAACAAAATGGCGGCAATCAGCTGTGGATTGCAACTCGAGATTATTTTGAGGTTGACTTGCAGGAAAAGTTAAAGCTTGATGTTGCTTATAGACTTGATGAGATGACATGGGAAGGTATTGACTTGATAGCCAGAAGTTGGGTGTTGATAGATCTAAAGATGGACAACAATGAACCAAAATCAAAAGAAGACTTCGACAAATGCATCAAGATGTCACCAAAATTCAAAAGTTATCAACAAAAAGCACGTCAAATTATTGAAAAAGCATCAATTTCAAGAAATAATTCAGTCGGTCTTCCTCAGTTGTTTAAAATGATTGCTGATGGATTCAAAGATGCCAACAATATCGATGACTTACAAGGATCTAAAATCTACGTTAAATTCATTAAAATAATCTATAAACGATGGTCAGAACAGAAAGGTGAAATAAGAAATGAAGCAAGCATCGAAAGTCAAGATTATGAGCTTAATTTTAACAAATTTCATCAATTTCATGCAATTTTGGGTTTATTTCCAAAATTGGCTGCAATTTTATTTCCCGGTTATGACGGCAGTGAATGGCCAAAAGAGGAAATCATCGCTTGTGGAATTTTGAGCTTAAAAAATGGAAAAATTTATTTTATTCACGAGACTTTTCGAGAATATTTTGTTGCTGATGCCATCGTGAAAGCTTTGAGTAAAAAGTTTGTTAAGAAAGAAGTTTCAAAAATTTTAGATGAAATTCTGACTGTTGATAAATTTAAAATCATTCGAATCTTTATTTTTCACAGTCTTAATGAAAAATCTATGCTGGAAAAAGTAAAACCAGAAATGAAAAAAATTGTTTATTGCGGAAGAAGTTTTGGACTATTTTTTACTGAAAATCTTGAGATTCTTGCTGATTTTGGAATCGATGTTCTTAAAAATGGAAACTACGAAGAAGTTAAAGCAGTTTTAGATAAAAATGCTGAGTCTTTTGCTAGCAACACAAAAAGTACAAAAATGTTTTTAAAATTTCAAGAATTTTTCATTAATTTTCTAAAAGTTGACGATTTAAAGAATTTAATACTAAAAGGAAAAATCTTCAAAGGAATCTTCGAATCAAGTCTTAAGATTGAAATTTTTGAGGATTTTGTGATAAAAATTGAAGCAAAAATTGATCGAGAATTTGTCCGCAGTGGATTGATGCTGATGAGCAGTGATTGGAAAGAAAACATTTTTTACTACTTGACTCAATCCTCAAACTTAACTGCTCATAAAGTCAATAAATTCTTGGAAATCATGGAAAAATTCTTCACGGTCATTGAAATAATTGAATTAATGAGCAGTTGCAGCATATATGAACGAAATATTTTACAAGTTTGTGTTTGGCCAAAAATAAATGAACAAAATCTAAAAATCTTGTGGAAGGAAATAGAAAAATATTTTGCAGATAAAAGAACTACACAAAGTTTTAAAGAATTTGTTAAGCAACGTAACAAGCATAATCGAAATATTCTTCATTCTGCTGCTGAGTGGTGTAACAATATTGATGTTCATGAGATTTTAAGGGAACTTTTGCTTAAAACATTTGAAAATAGAGACGAATTGAAAGATTTTATTCTGCAAAAGGATAGAGATGATATCAACTTTGTTCATGAACTTGTGAGAAAAAATAAAAAACCAGAAATAATTGAGTTGACATTCAAAATTCTGAAAGAAAACTTCAGCAATGCTCAATTCCAAGAAATTTTAACATCAAAAGGATATTCGAGATGGAATTTGCTACAATATGCTGCATATTGGTCAAAAGTCGTAGAAATTCATCATTTTTTGTGGAAACTTTTCAAAGATTTTTGTGAAACTGATAAAAAGTTTCTGGAAATGGTCAAAGAAGTTGATGAATATGGACAAAATATTCTTCATATTGCTGCAGAACGTTCATCAAGTAAAGTTTTTGAGTTTTTAATTCAAGAATTAGAAAAAATTGCATCACGAGATGAAATCAGAGAAATGTTAAGGAATTTAAATTCGGATGATCGAAATTTGTTGCAGAACGCAGCATTTCAGAACGACTATTCAGGACTTCATATAACTTTATGGAAAACTTTTCGAAAATATTTTGAAAATGCTGAAATTTTGGAGTTCATAAAACATGTTGATAAATATGAAAAAAATCTTCTTTTTTATGCTGTTCGATTGAATACAGTTGAAATTGTGGAACTAACATGGAATCAAATTAAGCGTTTTCTGAACCACGACGAGCAAATCGAATATTTAAAAATAAAACAAAAAGATGGCAAAAATTTAATTCAAGTGTCTCTCGAAAATGATGATCATAAACAAAAAGTTACAATTTGGGTTAAAAATCAAATGAAATACTATAAAATAAATATTTATCTCTTACTTATCACGTAAAACACTTTGGATGCGAAAAAAGAGTAATAATTAATCATTTATCGTGTTACCAAAAAAGCCTACAAATCATTATGCCATTAAATTGATATGGATGATCCATGTTTATGAAAGATATATTAAAATTTTGTACTTTATGTAAATCCAATTTCTTTTTTTAAAAAATATTAATAAATAAAGTCGAAATGGCGCTAAAATGTTAAAAAAATTAATTAATTAAAAAACTAAATCATTTGCATATTTTTTACTAAATTAAGTAAAATAAAATTTGAAAATTAAAATTAAATTTTCTTTCATATTTTTCATATTCACAACAATTTTAATTGTGTGTATTTCAGTGTAACTACTTTTTTGGACTTGCTGCTTCAAACTTACGGAATTGACCCATAGTGTTCAGTATGGAAAGTCTGTGCCTAAAATTACCAATTTAATAGTGAAAACCGCATCTCGATTGGTGCTTCCAGTGCCAAGAAATCGCAAAAAAATACTTTCTGTCCTTTTGCAAGTTAGTTAGTTAGTTAATTTCCGCGATAACTCAATTCAAACTCAATATTAAGACTTCTGGTTTTTTGTATCTGATAGATATCGGGTATCTCAAGAGCTGTGTGGTTTTTGGAGTCATGACATGCATCCAGTAAGGGCAAAAGGTCATTTTTGGCCAAATTATAGCCGATTATTGCAAAACAAATTTTATTTTTTACATAGAAAAGGAATATTTTGACTAAATGAGCTGAAATTTGGTATGCAGGTTCTTTAGGTGTGCCTGAATATGGAACCGAAGTCATTTTGGAATTCGAGGGGCTAGAAGCTACGCCCAACTCATTTTTGCTCTAGTTTTGACCAAATGAACTGATATTTGGTATGTAGGTTCCTTAGCTGTGCCTGAATATGGAACCGACGCCATTTTGGATTTCGAGGGGCTAGAAGCTACGCCAAATTCATTTTTGCTCTTATTTTGACTAAATGAGCTGAAATTTGGTATGTAGGTTCCTTAGGTGTGCCTGAATATGGAACCGAAGTCATTTTGGATTTCGAGGGGCTAGAAGCTACGCCAAATTGATTTTTGCTTTAATTTTGACCAAATAAGCTGAAAATTGGTATGTAGGTTCCTTAGGTGTGCCTGAATATGGAACCGAAGTCATTTTGGATTTCGAGGGGCTAGAAGCTACGCCCAACTCATTTTTGCTCTAATTTTGACTAAATAAGCTGAAATTTGGTATGTAGGTTCCTTAGGTGTGCCTGAATATGGAACCGAGGCCATGTTGGATTTCGAGGGGCTAGAAGCTACGCCAAACTCATTTTTGCTCTAATTTTGACTAAATGAGCTGAAATTTGGTATGTAGGTTCCTTAGGTTTGTCTGAATATGGAACCGAAGTCATTTTGGATTTCGAGGGGCTAGAAGCTACGCCCAACTCATTTTTGCTCTAGTTTTGACCAAATGAACTGAAATTTGGTATGTAGGTTCCTTAGGTGTGCCTGGATATGGAACCGACGCCATTTTGGATTTCGAGGGGCTAGAAGCTACGCCAAATTCATTTTTGCTCTAATTTTGACTAAATGAGCTGAAATTTGGTATGTAGGTTCCTTAGGTGTATCTGAATATGGAACCGAGGCCATTTTGGATTTCGAGGGGCATGAAGCTACGCCAAATTCATTTTTGCTCTAATTTTGACTAAATGAGCTGAAATTTGTTACGTAGGTTCCTTAGGTGTGCCTGAATATGGAACCGAAGTCATTTTGGATTTCGAGGGGCTAGAAGCTACGCCCAACTCATTTTTGCTCTAACTTTGACCAAATGAGCTGCGTTCGTTTTTTGTGCGTTAGTTTTCTTTTTCGTTACTTTTTTGTACGTTAATTTTCGGTGCGCAGTAGTTTAAGAAAATGCACTTCCACTTGATATTGATTATCTGGTATAGATAGGAACGGGACAATTATATAAATTTCGTAAAAAATAAGGAAAAATTTTAAAATTAATGGAAATTTTCGTGAAATAAATCCGGTAAGTAGAACAAAATTTTAAAAAGTTTCGGAAACAGCTTAAAAAGTTTGAGACAATTCCGGAAAATAGCTAGCCTAAATATAGAATTATTAATAATTTTAATTAATTTTCCTTGAATCAATTTAAGGTATTTAACCTCAAAATTATAATAAAAAATTATACATAAATGTTCTATTTTTTGACTTCAAATACATATTCTGTATTCAAAATCGACTTGTTGATATTCCATTGATCCATTCGATGTATTTAGTTACGTCAGTAAAAATAGAATAAGCATCAACATCACATCCATAACGTCCACCAATAATTGATGATGAGACAATTCCTCGAAGATAATAAACAGTTCCATCAGTCACAATCAATCCACTTCCACTATCCCCACGGCAGACACCAACACCAGTTCCAGTTCCTCCACAGAATGTTCGTCTGCTCGATAGCTTTGTCAAGATATAATATTTCAAGAAGCAGTCTTCATTGCTGTGAATTGGTGTCTCCAACATTTTTGAAATATTTTCATGGATCTTTGTTTCATCCTTACTTCTTCCAAATCCAACAACAATACCGGATTTTATGGCTGCAACATTTGAATTTGGCATACAAATTGGTTGAATGAATTTGTTGAACGTGACTTCACTTTCAAGAACCAGCACAGTAATATCAGCATCAAAAGCTTCTTTTAATGTGTTCCAATCAGGATGAACATTGACCGTATCGACAGCATGTATTATTCGTCCAACTTCGAATGCTTTATTGTAATGGATAGAATTGGATTGAATGTAGAGTCAATTTTTAGGATGACTGAGAATTTTGGGTTATTCTTACCTGTTAACACTTTCCGTCTTGATATGAGAGTTCCACCACAGAAGAATTGACCAGCTGGTGTAACCAATGCTGCGATCCTAGTGAAATTTATTGGTTATTAACATCTAGATTAATTCTACTTCCACTCATTCACATTAGTTAATTATTCAGCACACTTTAGCAGATCATGTAATACTAGGGCTGGCTAACCCGATTGACACACAGTAAAATCTTAACCAAGTGACCAGCATACTAAGAACCAAGTGGCAGCCGCTTGGCTAAGATTTCACTGTGTGTCGATCAAGTAATAGGTCCACCCTACCCCCAAGTCCTTTGGATAGAAAAAAATCAGTTATTTTTTTGTGATTTTAATTTGAAATTTCAGCGACCATTCCAAAGTCAATGAGTACTAAAACTTATTATCAGCATGAAGGTTAATTCAAAAAATTTGGATAATGTTATTAATAATTTATTGTTACTTAGTGATTTAACGAGAAACAGTTGCAGAGTAAAAGTAAATTTTCCTGTTCATTCTGTATTTTTCTTACGGACATATTTATGTAACGTAGTCTAAAATTCATATTTTAGTACAAAAATAAGTATTTAACGTTAGTCCAGAGGACTTGGCCCTACCCATTTCTTTAACCTAGGGTAGCCTAGAACATCCTAGTAGGAGGGAACCCAAGGTTAAGGTACTCCCAAGTAGATTTAGAAACCTAACTCTGAATCTTCTTAACTAACAGCTTTAACTTACCAAGGAAAACTACCACGCGATATTCGGGATCCACCGATGATGTCTCCTTGTCCTGTTGATGGCTTACCGCAAAAATTCTGGTTAAGTGTTGAAAATTGATTGAGAAATTGAGACGGATGAGTGATTTGTGGTCGTGGTTGAGGCTGGCGATGATGTTGATAATTTTCGAAGCACTTTTTAAGGTTTGCTTTTTTTTCACTTATGATTCCTGTGTTCAACTGACTGCAAACATTATTTCTCATATCAATAATTGAAGCTGCTGTGTTGTCAATGAATCTCGGATCAATCGAGTTGATATTGTTATTTCCGAGAAAAACGTCTGACAACCGATTATGAACAGCAAATGAATTTGAGTGAATTGTTGTCAGTTTGTTGTTATACAAACTCAGTTGTTGTAAATTTTTTAATGTGGAGAAGACACCAACTGGTAGATCAGAAATTTCATTGCTGTACAAACTCAATATTTGTAAATTCTGAAGGCCATCAAAGCTGGCTGAATTTAAAGATTTAATTTTGTTTTCATAAAGAAACATTATTTCCAAATTTCTTAGTGATGCAAAACATTTTGATGGAATTTCTGATATTTGATTTCCATTCAATCCTAATCGTCTTAGATTGTACAAATTCTTAAACCATTCTGGATTAATTGACTGGAGCTTGTTGTTGAATAACTGCAACACTTCAAGCCTCACAAGTGGACGAAAAATGTTGCTTGGGAGGAAATTTATTTGATTTTCTTCTAATTCCAAACTTTCAAGTTCCCTTTGATTCAGGAATAAATTTTCAGGCATCGTTGTCAGTTGGTTTTTCCTTATCCACAATAAAGTCAACTTTGGATTTCTAATTAGCAAATTTTGTTTAAGTTCTCGAATTCTGTCTCCAAATAGCAACAAATGATTCAAATTTTGACAATTTTGCAGCGAATCTTCATCAATTGATTCCAATTCTGCTTCATTTACCCTAATTACTTCAAGATTTGGAAACTTTCGACAGAAAATTGATGAAAATGTTCTCAGTTTCTGGTCCTTATAAGTGGCAATCCATTTCACATCAGCATCACTGCGTCTAGTTCCATGTTGTCCATCAATTCTTGTGAGTTTTTCATAATAATATGCTCGTCTGGTGTCCAAGTCACATTTATAGTAAGAAACATTTGTTGTTTTATATCCAGTAATCCAGTGATAATCATATTTGTAGTCACATTTTGCAACTTGTCCTTCAGCTTGATTAATCAGCCAAAAAATGAAACAGAAAAGCACAAAATTTTCAAATTTTTCTTTCATTTTGGGAAACAATAAAACAGTTTTTATTATTTTACATCAAAACAACTCATTCAATTTTGTTTTATTATTTATAATCCTCTCCGATCACACAATAACAAATGTCATTCAATGTTCTGTTAAATCTGTTCTGTTTAACTTTTCTTTCACTCTTAAACTTTGTTAATCAAAAACTAAAAGACAAATTACAATTAAAAGTATTTTAATTTCATAATAAGAAACAAAAAATTGTAACCTTCACGATCGACACAGAACTCAAAATGAGAAAAAATTAAAAGAACAAAACTTGATTTTTAGGTAAATCTCAGACATAATAATAATAGACATGAATTTCAGTGGTCATAAATCTTCTAATAACGAAGGCGAAAATACAAATTAATTTACATAAAAGTCATCAGCTGTATCAAGTTAAAGGTTTATGCAAATTAGTTTGTGTTTTTACATTATAAATTATTTACATTTTTATAAAATAGGCCCTCCTTAGAAATTGGAATTAATTCTCAGGAAATATTAAAGTTTGGCACAAAAAAAAAGTTATTTAAAATTGCATGAACTACCTTTTTTGCATTTCCTAAGTTTTATTCCAATGGGCGACAACAGTTCTTATTCTTCGAAATCGAAACCTCGAAAATGTAAATTTTTTCAAAAAAAATATGACCGTTACAATTTTCTTATATAATTTTAACGGTTTTTGAAAATTCAAAAATTTTTACACTTCAAATATTTTTGAAATAGCTTTGAATTTCCAAAAAAATAACGGTTACTACTACTGTTGTCATACATTGGGTTTTATTCAATAAAAATCTTGAACATATCAACATTCTAGTTTAAATAACGAAAATATCCATAGTGTCAATCTACTTTCAATCAATCCATGTTCTTTAAAGCAGGAAACACATTATCCAAATACCATTGAAAGTTTTTACATTTCAGTTCCTTCTTTAGCTTCAATCTCTCCTGAATGTCACCAAATCTCCTCCTTTTTGGCTTAACATGCTTGTAGTACTTCCTCTTGTACCTCCCCATCCAAATCTCAGCAATTCGATTCATATTCCATCGATATCCACCTTTACCTTTTGACCTGTGTTTATATTTATGTTCTCTGAACATATGAGCCACAAGTGAACAAGGAACAAGTTCCACTCGTCCACCACACATCCAAGCACGAAGGGCAAGCTCAAAGTCCTCACCACCCCAAATGTCAAAGTCAACATCCAAGTATCCAATTTTCTCGAAAAATTTCCTTCCAATCGCAAGTAAAGCAAAAATGACAATTGGTGTTGGTTTTGGGTCATAAATTGGAATTGACTTGTTGCCTTCAAAAATACTATTTGGAATCCATTTAAATTCCATCCGCCAATTCATCCCCATCGTCATTCCAGCAGTACTGCTGAAGTCCACAGCTAAATTTATCCGATTTATGTCTGTAATGTTTGGTGACACGACGAGATCCATATTGTCAACAAATCTATCAAGAATTGGTTCCAACCATCCATCAACAACTTCAACATGACTGTCAGCAAAAATCAAAACTGGTGCGACTGCATTTCTGGCACCAAAAACACGATTAGACACAATTCCAAGTCTTTTGTATGTTCGGATGACTTTAACAGTTACTGGAAGTGATTTTGTGTAATTTTTGAGGTTATCTTGCAGGAATTCATAGGTTGAATAGTCATCGACTAAAATTATTTCTTCAATCAGATGCAACGGTGACTTCCTGATGATAGAATGGACAGTTCTCATCAACAAGCTCCATTCGTCATTATAAAATGGAATAATTATTGAAACTTTTGAGAATTTGTCAGTTCTGTAAGTTCGATTCTTACAAATTTCATCGCGAACATCCGGTAAGTGTCTATTGAGGCTGACTAGTGAGGATGCAAAGGCATTAAAGCCATACTTTTTGTATAATTCTTCAATTTTATTGATAATGGGTTGAGGAACTGGTCTGTGGAATAGAACTGGTTTGTTGTTCTCGCCTGGTGTTATTAAGTTTAGTTCCTTGATGTAATTCTTTGCTTCGTCAGTCAGACCATCGGATAGGATGACTTCTAATGGAAGTTGAGTGAAGTTTTGGATTATCTTTTGGTCAATTTTGAGAATCTCAGACTTTTGAGTTTGAAATTTATTGATAGTTTGTGGATTTGTGTGGATCTCATGTTGGTTTATTGTAGTGCTGGTTGATGTCATAAAGTAAGCACAACCAACAATCCAAATGAACACACAAATTGCGGAATATTTCAATAATGAGCGAATTGTTAAGAAATTATAATTTAAGAATCTGATATTTTCATGAAGCTTCATTGTTACGCTTAAGTTTGATGACTAATTTAATATTCCAGTTGATTTTGAGGTTAGACTTCACTTCTGGGTACTTTTGGTGTACCTTTTCAACAATATTATTTTTAAAAAATTATTTTAATTTCATTAACCGCAATTTTGTAGCTTTGACTGAAAACTTGAATCTATAAAACTATACTCGACATCTTTTTCACTTCAAAATGTATTTTTGGAACATTTTGCACGTTTTTGAAGCACGATGGGAATTTTAAAAGCTGAAAAATAAGTAAAAATTTGTGAAAAATTATTGACAAACCTGTGAAAATCTCACCAAAAATATGCAAATTATGTTCCACAAATCAGGAACTACTACAATAAAGCCACGAATCTTCTCAGCACTCAAAGTATTGCATACGATTTTCTATTATTTCAACGGATATTACTTTAGCTACTGTAATACTGAATAGTGAACCTCACACTTGATAATGACACTGTCAAAGTCTAGACAGTAAATAAGTTTCCATGCGAGACAAACGAAGGTGTCATGAAGTCGTGACGGAACAATTTGCAATAAAGAATGAAATTGTCAAATTAATTATTTTAAAACAAATGTTTGAATGACTTAACCCAGTGGGGAAGCTTTTTGGTGTTGATTGGAATTTTTTGGATGATTAAAGAAATTCCAGGCACCTAGCCTGAATACCTCCCTAAAAAGCAAAAGTTCATACAAATTTTTAATTTTTTTTGAAACAAAAAAATTATTTTTTACAAAAAATATTAAAAACTAATCGTAAAATTATTCATATTTAATAAACAAATATATTTTAAAAAGATGCTATTTTATTAATCATGTAATGATTTGTGATAAAAAAAATTTAATATAAAAAAATCATAAAAGGCATAAATTTGACTAAATCGTCATCAACTGCTTGATCTCTTCATCAAACTTCTTCTGAGCTTCCTCTTTTGTCTTTAGCATTGTCACAACTTTTATCAATTTCTCAGGATTTTCGAGCCATTCATCCTCAAATTTAGTTTCATTAAACTTTTTCTTCAGCAACTTGAAAGCTTTAATCTTCAAATCATGCAATTTGAAACTTGCACTTACGCGGAGGATTTCCAATGCATTTTCACCGTCAATTTGATCTAAAATATTTGTTGCTGCATATTTAACTAATTTCTCAATCTTCAGCTTCCCAGCAGCAGCAAAAAGATGCAAAAAATTAGTCTCATCGTCGACTGGAAGTTCATCAGTGTAGAGAAATTTCAAAATTATCTCAAAAATTTCCACAGAAATGTCGACCAAATTTAAATTTTCAACTTCTGGATTATTTTTGAGAATTTCAGCCAGGGTTGGACTACGAGCTGCGAGCAGGAATTTGTGGACTTGGAATTTGTGGTCGTCGATGATGATTTTGATGTCCTTTGAGGATTCGTTAAGGATTTCAGATTTAAATGTTTGTAATTGCTGTTTTTCGGATTTTAAGAGTTTATTGTTGCTTTTAAGCTGGCTAATTTGTGAGTTTAGTGATGTTTGGGAGGTTTTGAGCTGTTGAACCTGCTGGTCTGAGGTAATTTTGGCATTTTTGAGGTGTGAAATCTCAGCTTTTAGATTGACTTCTGATGATTTCAACTGTTGAAGATTTTGAGTAAGTTTTGTCTGTAATTCTTTTGATTTTTGGGCTTCCAAGTTGGATCTTGTGATTTCTAATTTTAATTGTTCGACTTTTTGTTCCAGAATTTCTGCGGAATTGGCAATTTGATTAATTTCTGCCTCAAGTATCTCCTCAGAAGATTTAGAATTTTGGACTTCTCGACGGAAATTTTCAATAGAATTTTTAAGTTGTCCATTTTCTTTCTTTAAAGTTCCATTTGAGCTTCTTAGTTGATTGATTTGTCCTTTTAAGGCAATTTCAGAGGATACAAAACGTTGAATTTGATGATCTGACTTGTTTTTTGATTTGATTAATTGCTGATTTTCCTTTTTAAGTTCTGATTCAGTTGATTTGAGCTGTTTGACTTCGGTTTCTAATTTTTTTGTACTTTTTTCAATTTTTTGGATATGTTGCTCAGCGACAATATCAAAAACTTTCAAATGATTATTTTCTTGGCTCAGACTTTCGTTGTATGTTTCCAAATCCTGATTTTTTTGCTTCAAGATTTCAATTAAATTTTTCAAAATTTTCAAAGATTCAAATCTTGTAAATAATTTTCCATCAAGATTTTTTTTAATTTCCATCAAATTCTCATCCAAATTGTTGACTGACTTTCTCATTATGTAATCTTGTCCGTCCCAAAATTCAACCAAATTTAACTTTTCAAGTCCATTTAAAATTGTCGGCTCAATAAATTCAAATTTATTATTTTCCCTGAAGATAATTTGCTCTAAATTGTCAAAGTTCTTAAAAATATTACCTGGAAGATATTCGAGTTCATTATTGATGCTCACAAATCCTTGCAAATGTTGATATTTTGATAAATCACTGCTGTTAATTTTCCTCATCCTTGAGTTTGCTATGTGCAGGATTTTAAAATTTGGAAACATTTCTTTTAAATTTCCAGGAATTTTCTTCAAATTGCAACTATTAAATTGAATCTGAATGACGTCATTGTTAGTTTTCTGGCTACTGTGATGCCCAACAAATTTAAGATTATAATTTTCATCGATGTTCTTATTTTCAATGCAGCATGTGTAATGTGCTTGATTTTGGGCTAAAAAGGATGTTTTGAATGTGCAATCGATGTTTTTACTGTGAATTAAAATTGTTAAAATTATTTATCATTTAAAATTGAAATTAATAGACTCAGCTTACTTTGGTTTTGACCATTCAAATAAAAACATATTTTAAAAAAATAGAAAAAATGTAAAAATCAGCTGATGTTTGTTATCAAACATTCCAGTCAACTAAAACAGCTGATCAAGCACTTGATCATGTGTTTGAATTTAGAAAATACGTTAATATTTTTACCAATTTTCAAAATTTGTCAAAGGTTCAATATTTATCGATTTTTTTAATTTTTGGGCTAACTTTTTTAAAAGTTTGTGCCTTTTGAATTTTTGTTTACAACACTTTGCGAAAAAACAGCTGATTGTTGTTGCCAAATATTCCAGTCAGTTTTTGAATTTAGGTGAAAAAATTACAATGGTGTTTGAATTTTAATTAAACGTTTTTGTCATTAGCATTCAAACCCGACCGGCATTTTGATTAAGGAATAAAAGAGTTTTTTTTAAAAAAAATTAGTATCAAAGGTTGTTGGATCAAAACCCCTCCCTTCCTTAAAGTTTTTTTAAATTTAGAATAAAATCGTCAACCAGTTTTCCGTTTATTCATTTTTTTAACCATTAATCACTAAGCTGCTTCGCTTTCAAGCCAGCTAAGCTCACCAAGCTTTAAAAAATAAATTTTTTTTTAGTTTTTATTCTCAAAAACAAGAATCTTAAATCTAATTTCAGTGATAAAAAATTAACAAAACAATTAAACTTCCAATATTAAATATTTAATAAAATATGCTTTAAAACAAATTTTTCAAATTATATTATTTTTAATGGAATGCTAAACAACTCGAGATTCTTCTCAACTTCTAAGCGGGAGATTATATTTCTAATTCCTCTTCAAAATCCTTCAAAGCTTCCTCTTTCTTCTTGAATTTATTGATTATGTTGATCACTTTTTCAGGGGTTTTCATCCATTCATCTTTGAACTTGATACTTTTGTACTTTTTCTTGATTTCTCGAAATGATTTTTGCTTAAGGCCTATTAAACCGAAACTTGCACTTATAGTAAAGATTGTCAAAGCATTTTCTGGATTAATTTGATCTAAAATATTTGTTGCTGCATATTTGACCAACTTTTCAATCTTTAGCTTCCCAGCAGCAGCAAAAAGCTGCAAAAAGTTCGTCCCATCCTCAACTGGAAGTTCATCAGTGTAGAGAAATTTCAAAATTATCTCAAAAATTTCCACAGAAATGTCGACCAAATTTAAATTTTCAACTTCTGGATTATTTTTTAGAATTTCAGCCAGAGTTGGACTTCGAGCTGCGAGCAAGAATTTGTGGACTTGGAATTCTTGTCCTTCGATGATGATCTTGAAGTCATTGGTGGTCTCGTCTTGAATGAAGGCATTGATGTCGGTTGTTAAGGATGATTTAGATTCATCATTGAACTTTGTGTCGATTAATGATTTGATTTCAAGCATCTTAATCTTTTCTTTTAATGAGTCAATCATTTCATCGGCACTGTTTTGTTGACAGGCTTCTCTTTCACGCAGGACATCTACTTGGTTCTTATAGTCCTCAACGAGTGCCTTCAGTTCCACATTTTCTCTCTTAAAATTTCTTTCTGAAGCTCTTAAATTTTGAAGAATTTTGAATCTTGCGAAAAATTTCTCATAAATGTCTTTTTTGACTTCATCCAGAGTTGCGTTTGGCTCATAAACTTGATGAAATGAATAACACAGGTTATAATTTGGGTTATTTTGGAAGTTGACATGTTTTAATTTCGTAAGTCCATCAAGAATGTTTGGTTCGACGACTTTCAACATGTTTCCATAAAAAGTAATCCATTCTAAATTCTCAAAACCCTCAAATAAGTCACCAGGCAGGAATTCAATTTCATTCTCTTGACAAATAAATGTTTTAATATTTTTATACTCCACCAAGTCATGTTTGCTGATTTTTTTCAATTTTGAGCTCATAATGCAAAGATTTGTTAAATTCTGGAAGATGTTTGAGAGTCCTTGAGGAACTTTTGTGATTGTACAGTTATAAAATTGAACACGAGAGACATCCCTGTTATTATTTTTAATAATATGTTTTCCTGCTAATTCCAAGTCACGATTTTCAGGTGTCTGTTTGCTTTCGATAAAACAACTGTAAACAACTTCATCGTGTTTTAATTTTGCATTAACAAATTCGCATTGAATCACCATTTTGGTTATAATATATTTTAGATATATTTATGGAGTGTAATTTAACACTTAGTCTTTCCAGTCATTTCCAATGTTTAAAAAAAACTTCGTGCCAAAATTGACATTTGAATTTAAGTAAACCGTTAGCATTATTTGCAGTGATTGTTAATCAAAATTGAAATCTCAAAAATGGAAAATGTATACTAAGTTGCTCCAAATTGACTTTTCATGACCTGTTTTTCGCACATTAAGTTAGTTAGATAGTTAGATAGTTTTTAACAGCTTAACATTTTAATGTATTGGACATCAAAAAATTATGTAACATAAAATTATTTCAAATGCTCTTTATTAAAAAATATGCTCTTTATTATTGCGACCCGTCCAACACTATACCCAGTAACTAAAAACCATTAAAAGTTAGTTAAAAGCAATACGAAAGTTAATCGTAGCTAGTTTTTAGCTAATTTTTTAAACGGTTTTTGTTACTAGGGTGAGTAAGTGATGGTAAGTAACATTAATAATAATCCCAATGAATGTGCTTAGAACCGATTAGTTGATATTCCATTGATCCATTCTACATATTTAGTCACATCAGTAAATACAGCATAATTGTCAACATCACATCCGTAACGTCCACCAATAATTGATGATGAGACAATTCCACGAAGATAATAAGCACTTCCATCACTAACGATCAATCCACTTCCACTGTCACCACGGCAGACTCCAACTCCAGTTCCAGTTCCTCCGCAGAATGTTCGTCTACTTGAGAGCTTTGCCAAAATATAATTTTGAAGGAAGCAATGCTCGTTTGTGTGAATTGGAGTCTTGAGCATTTTTGAAATATTTTCATGAATTTTTGTTTCATCCTCACTTTTTCCAAATCCAACAACAATCCCAGTTTTTATGGTCTCGACATTTGAATTTGGCTTACAAATCTGCTGAATGTACTTGGTAAACGTAACCTCACTTTCGAGAACCAATACAGCAATGTCAGCATCGAATGCCTCTGTTAAAGTATTCCAATCGGGATGAATGTTGACTGTCTCGACAGCATGTATTACTCGTCCAACTTCAAAAGCTTTGTTGAGGTCATGAACTCCAAGTAGAACTAGAATTTCTCCAGCTGATGTTGCTTTACTTGCGTGCTTGTCTTGGATGCAATGTGCAGCTGAATTTGTGGAAGTAAGGATTGGATTTGAAGTCAATTTTAGGATGTTTGAGAATTTTGGGTCATTCTTACCTGTAAGTACTTTTCGTTTTGATATAAGCGTTCCACCACAGAAGAATTTACCAGCAGGTGTGGCCAATGCTGCGATCCTAAAGAAATTTTTTGATTTTTAAAAGTTAAATTAATTATATTTACATTCATTCGATTCAATCCTGGGGCTGGTTCCTAGGTCTACAAGAGGTACCCCACCCTACGTACCCAGGAGGGTCTGGATCCCCTCCAAAACATTTTGAACCATGCTCTCGCTGCACGGTGCTGCGGTTAATTCCCTTAGGTGGGATAGGTTGTGTATCCATGGAAATCCTAGTAGGAGGGGACCCAAGGTTAAAGTACCCCCGTATAGACCTAGAAACCGACCCCTGAACCATTTTAAATAAGTAAAAATTACCAAGGAAAACTTCCACGCGAGATTTGGGATCCACCGATGATGTCTCCATGTCCTGTTGATGGCTTGCCACAAATATTTTGATTTGATATTGGAAATAAATTGTGAATTGGAAAAACAGGATGACTGACATGTGATTGAGGCTGACGACGAGGTTGGTAATTGTCGAAGCACTTTTTAAGGTTTGGTTTTATTTCACTTCTGGTTTTTGTGTCTATCTGACTGCAAATATTGTTAGTCATGTTGAGAATCGAAACATCTGTGTTGTCAATTAATTTTTCATCAATTGCGTTGATTATGTTCCCTAACAGACATTGAGCACGTTGAGAACACAATCATTTTTTTAAAAAACACGTACTCATTTAACGTGCTCAGCGGTCCCGGTACTTTACCCTTAACGCATGTTCAAGAAAGTACATTGCAAAATACTCATATGAGTATACTTAAAGGAACGTGCTCAACAAACACATTAATTAAGCATGCTCAGAGCACACTCAAAGAACGTCAAAGAAAATATGCTCAATAGAGCACGTTAAGAGCACGCTTAGATTTTTGCTAAGTATGCTCAGTGAGCACATTATGAACACATTATAAAATGTGCAGATAATACGCATGCGTATATAAATAAGCACACTCTGAGCATGCTCAAAGAACGTGCTCACTGAGCATGTTTAAATAATACAAAATTTAAAAAATTAATTAAGTTAACCACAATTTTTTTAGTTGACCAGAGAACTTTACGAGAATTTTTACCACGTTTTTTTAAAAGTTTTATTAGTAGTTTATTTAATTGAAAAATTTTGATACTTAGACATTTTTCCAGTCACCCATCTTTGTTTGAAATTCCTCCTTGCGTTGCTTAACTTTCGAGATCTCGCATTTTTCCTTGAAGTCACCATCTGTAAATATATAATAATAAAAATATGGCAAAAGACATATTTAAATTATTATATCTTTAAACATGCTAATTTCAAGGAATAACGGTTCTACACGGGTTCTACAACATTTAGGACACAACTTACAATTCATTAGTTAACTTAATTAACTTTTTTTCCTTAAAAATATCTGAGCATGTTCAGTATGGTGTGCTCAGAATGTACTCAAGAGCATGCTCAGGAATGTGCTCAGGTGAGCACGTTCTAATTTAATGTGTTAAATATCTGAGTATGCTCAGAATGTGCTCACGAGCATGCTCAGGAATGTGCTCAGGTGAGCACGTTCTAATTTAATGCGCGATATCTTATTGTTTGTGCTCAGATTGTGCTCAAGATCTTGCTCTAGAATGTGCTCAGCTGAGCATATCATAATTTTTTCACGTGAGCACGTTCAGCAAAAAAACAAAATGTACTTAGAGTATGTTCTCAGACATTACTAACTGAGCATGTTCAATTGAGTTCATGAAATTTTTTTAATGAAATTTTTAATCATACTTAGATCATGTTCTCAGACTGTACTTACTGAATATGTTCTATTGAGTTCATAAATTTTCTTAAAATAAAATTGTTGATCATACTTAGAGCATGTTCTTAGACTGTACTCACTGAGTATGCTCTATTGAGTTCATGAATTTTTTTTAATGAAATTTTTAATCATACTTAGAACATGTTTTCAGACTGTACTCACTGAGTATGCTCTATTGAGTTCATGAATTTTTTTTAATGAAATTTTTAATCATACTTAGAACATGTTTTCAGACTGTACTCACTGAGTATGCTCTATTGAGTTCATGAAATTTTTTTAATGAAATTTTTAATCATACTTAGAACATGTTTTCAGACTGTACTCACTGAGTATGCTCTATTGAGTTCATGAAATTTTTTTAATGAAATTTTTAATCATACTTAGAACATGTTTTCAGACTGTACTCACTGAGTATGCTCTATTGAGTTCATGAAATTTTTTTAATGAAATTTTTAATCATACTTAGAACATGTTTTCAGACTGTACTCACTGAGTATGCTCTATTGAGTTCATGAAATTTTTTTAATGAAATTTTTAATCATACTTAGAGCATGTTCTTAGACTGTACTCACTGAGTATGCTCTATTGAGTTCATGAAATTTTTTTAATGAAATTTTTAATCATACTTAGAACATGTTTTCAGACTGTACTCACTGAGTATGCTCTATTGAGTTCATGAAATTTTTTTAATGAAATTTTTAATCATACTTAGAACATGTTCTCAGACTGTACTCACTGAGTATGCTCTATTGAGTTCATGAAATTTTTTTAATGAAATTTTTAATCATACTTAGAACATGTTCTCAGACTGTACTCACTGAGTATGCTCTATTGAGTTCATGAAATTTTTTTAATGAAATTTTTAATCATACTTAGAACATGTTCTCAGACTGTACTCACTAAGTATGTTCAATTGAGTTCTTGAAATTTTTTAAAGTAGAATTTTTGATCATACTCAGAGCATGTTCTCAGCTTGTGGTCAATGAGTATGCTTAAATGAGTATATAATTTTTTATCAGATCTAGAAAATACTTACGTTCAGAGCACATTCAGAGTTAATGGTTAATTAATATAATTAAGCGAGCATAATAAAATTCATGTCAAAAATTACGTAAGCATATAAAAAGCACGGTAGTAAGTATGTTTGTTTGAACATTTGCAAATAAGTCCTTAGTGAGTACATGCTCACTATTGTGCTCATGAAAGGTGAGCATATTGATGTCTGTTAGGGGTTGTTTTCGAGATAAACATGTGTCAGCTGATTGTGAACACCGAAGGAATCTGAGTGAATTGTTGTCAATTTATTTCGATCCAAACCAACATCTTGTATATTATTTAATTGAGCAAAGACACCAACTGGAAGATCGGAAATTTCATTGATGTGCAGGCTCAATATTTGTAAATTCTGAAGACCATCAAAGCTGTCTGAATTTAAAACTTTAATTCTGTTTTCATAAAGCCACAATTTTTGCAAATTTCTAAGTGATGTGAAGCACTTTGATGGAATTTCTGATATTTGATTCCAATCAAGACGTAACCACTTTAATTTCTGTAGATTCACAAACCATTCTGGATTGACTGACTGAAGCTTGTTGTTGCTCAAAAATAACACTTCAAGCTTCACAAGTGGATGGAAAATGTTGCCTGGTAGAGAATTTATTTGATTTTCATTTAAATCCAATTCCTCAAGCTCCTTTTGATTCACAAATAAATTTTCAGGCAGTGATGTCAGTTGATTGTTATTAATCCACAATTCAGTCAACTTTGAGTTTCTAATTAGCAAATATTCTGGAAGTTCACGAATTCTGTTTCCAGATAACAACAAATGATCCAAATTTTGGCAATTTGACAGCGAATTTTCATCAATGGATTCCAGTTCTGCATCTCTAATATCAATAATTTCAAGATTTTGAAATATTTGACAAAAAATTGATGAAAATACTTTCAATTTGTGTTCCTCATTGTTCTTAATATACTTTACATCAGCATCACTGTGTCCAGTTACATGATGTCCATAAATTCTTGTGAGTCTTGCATTATAATTTGCTTGTCTGGTACTCAATTCACATTTATAATAAGAAGCATTTGTAGTTTTATATCCGGTAGTCCAGTGATATTGATGTTTGTAATCACATTTTGCAGCTTGTCCTTCAACTTGGTTAGTCAACAAAAAGATCGAACCAAAAAGTACAAAATGCAATTTTTTGATTTTCATTTAGAAAAAAATATTTTCTTTGATTTTTAAAAATAAAATTGTTGAATTTTAAACAGTTTTTTTTATTAATCCAATGAGTGAAATTTAATTTTTGATGCACTAAGGATGTTTTTTAATATTTTACATCAAATTTTTCACTTATTTAAATAACTTTTATTACAATAACAAATGTCATTCAAAGTTCTGTTAAATCAATTTATTTTCTCTAATTTCTGGTACAGTTCTTGAGTTTTTAGTTCACTTTTCTTACATTCTTATACTTTTTTAATCACAAACTAAATAAATTTCACAAAAATAACAATTTAAAGTATTTTAATCTTTAAAAACAGTAGCAAAATAAAAACTGCAGTCTGAACGATTGCACACAAAACTCAAACTGAGAAAGAAATGAAAAGATAAAGCCAGATTTTTTTGGCAAAACTCATAAAAAATAAAATAGAAATAAAGAAGATGAAAGAGAAGAGAAATTTGCATCAACAATAACAAGTTCAAGGTTTTACGCAAATAAATTTTAATTGTGACATAACAAACTGATTAATGTCAATGCATTTTAAATTTTTTTATAGAAATTATCTGCAAAAAAGTATAATTGCTTGATAAAAACCTAATATTCAGATAATTCAAAAATAATTTATTTAGTTTTTCACATTACTATTTTTAGTTATATTTTAAATCAATGAAAAAATTAAGGTTAATTTTATTTTTTAAATTTTTTCTCTATTTTGTTTTTAAATTTTTATTGAATTTTAAATCCCAAGAATCGTTAATCTTTGTATAAACGGGAAAATTTAATGGGGTTTTGGGATTTTCTACTCAAAAAACCCTTGCAAATTGAAAAAAAAATCAAAAAGTGTTTGACGCCCAAAATCCCCTCTCTAAATACGTCCCTGGGTTCAATTGACCAAAAAATGATAATTTGGAATAGGTTAAAAATTCAAGAAAATTAATTCTAATATTTTAATGAAATTTACGTCTTTTTTTGCGATTTTATTCAGATTTGTTCAAAAATGATAAAGTTGAACATTAAAAATTGGTCTTGTCATCAAAACTCTTCTTTTCTAGCCTGTCATTACAACCTTTTTAAATTCTTCCTCAATTTTCTGCATGGCTTCTTTCTTCTTGTCGTATGCTTCAATCACTTTTGATAATTTTGAATGATCATCCATCCATTCATCCTTAAAGCCAATTTCTGGATATATTTCTTTTATTAAATTAAAAGCTTTATGCTTTAATTTATTGTGCTCATATTTAGCTGCAATCTTGAGGGCATCAAATGCATTTTTCTCATTGACATCAGTGATAATCTTCACAGCAGCAAAATTTTTCAGTTTTTCAATCTTCAATTTCCCAGCAGCAGCAAAAAGCTGCAAAAAGTTTGTTCCATCCTCAACTGGAAGTTCATCAGTGTAGAGAAATTTCAACATTATCTCAAAAATTTCCACAGAAATGTCGACCAAATTTAAATTTTCAACTTCTGGATTATTTTTGAGAATTTCAGCCAGAGTTGGACTTCGAGCTGCAAGCAGGAATTTGTGGACTGGGAATTCTTGACCTTCGATGATGATCTTGAAGTCTTTTGTAGACTCATCTTGGATGAAGTCTGTTAAGTCATTGAAAATTCCTCTTTGTAGCTTTAATTTCTGATTTTCTGCTTTTAGTTCCTCATTTTCCTTTTTTAATGTTGGATGTATTTTAATCAAAAGTTCCTTGTTAATAGCTTCAACTGATGCATTAATTGAATGGTATTGAGGATAAACTGAGTAGCGCATGTTAAAGTTAGGATTGTCCGAAAAATCAACATATTTTAATTTCATTAAACCATCCAACAAACCAGGCTCAATAACTTTCAATTTATTTTTAGAAAATGCAATCCAGTTTAGGTTTTCGAATCCAGCAAATAAATTTTCCGGCAAATATTCAGTTTCATTGTCGTAGCAAATAAACCTTTCAATATTTTTGTACTCCATCAAATCACTTCTGTTAATATCTTTTAATCCACATTGTTGAATGCTCAGACTTCTCATGTTTGGAAAAATCTTTGTTAATCCTTGTGGAACTCTGGTTAAGGTACAATTCTCGAATTTTACATGAGCTATGTCACGATTTCCTCTTCCATTCAGATGGTGTCCTTGAGGTATTAGTTGCACATCATGTGGTATATTCTGGTTCATTATTCGACAACGAAATAACAATTCTCCATGTGCAAATCTAAAAACGTCAAAGGTGCATTGAACTTTATAGCCATCTGAAAATAATATAAAACCATTTTTAAAAAATCACAATAAATTTTGTGTTATTTAAAATTTTATTATTTTACCCATTATTATTTAGTTTTTGTATTAATTGAATAACAATTTGAATTTTTACTTAAACCAATAATTAATCCGCTCTATCACGATGATCAATGGATCAATAAGAACTACTCCAAATTCACCAATTATTTCTGACTCCCAGAATGACTCACAATTCTCAATAACTACAAAGTTTACTTTGTTTTGGTTTCAAATTACAGAAGGTTTTTGAATTTTTGATTTCTGTTGCAACTATTCTGGTGATTAGTTATTATTTCTAGGGTGACCAGATTTTTTTCGCAAAAAACCGGGACATTTTCGTAAAAAATCGGGACATTTTTGTTTCACTAATGCAGGGGCACTTATGCACCATCAAAGCCACTTATTATTGCAAAATCAATCAAATTACGTTGTTTAATTGTAAAAAAGTACCGAAAAAGAATGAAAAATTTACAAAAAAAAATTCCTTCCCTGGATTCGAACCCTTGCCTTCAAAAAGATTTTTTTTCACACCGAAAAATTCAGTAACTAAAACTAGCATAAATAAAGCTTTTTGAATGAAAATAATAGTTTTTTAAATTCTTTATCAAAGAATTACACAAATTTAATGTTTTACATTCAAAATTTAGCTTTGTCTTTTCAAAAATATTATTAGTTTGTTTCCGGTTCTGAGCTTCCTGAAAAACCGGGACATCTTGAGGCTTTGACGGGACACAGCAGCTCAGAAAAAAAGTACAGCAGTGTCCCGGCAAAAATACAGCAAATGGTCACAAATGGTTTTGGTAACTTAGAAAAAATTGAAAAAGTATATTTTTTTAAAAAATAAATTTTATATATAGTTTTTTTTAAATTTTTTTAAAATAATTTTTTAAATTCAAAATGATTAAAAAATATCCAAATTAATGTTGCAGCAAGAAAAAGTGTGCAGAAGAGGTAGAATTTTTTACAAGGCATCAAAATCTCTTGCTACATCACTGAATAAAATGTGTAAAAATATTAAAACTAGAGTTGCCATCAAAATTTTATTAAAATCCAGGACATGAAGAAAAATTTGAAAATTAACGAAATTTTTCGAATAAAAATCAGAGATATAGAACTAAATTTTAGCATTTTTCCGTGATAATCCCAGAAAATAACGATCAGAGACTTTGAAATTATTAAAAGGTTATATAATTATATAAAAATTGAAGAAAAAAAAATTAAATGCTTGCTGGGTTAATCAAAATAAACCTCAAAGACACTACCCAACCACAAAGACATGGTTCACACTGTCCTTTTGTTTAGTTGTTTTCAACTTCCTCCAATTCCATGGTTAATGAAGCTTTAAATTCATTCTCAACCTTCTCCAACGTCTCCTTTTTGTCATCAATCAGTTTAATAATTTTGAAAACTTTATTTGAATCCCCAAAAATTTCACCTTTAACTTCTGGATACATTCTTTTCATCTGGGCAACAGCTTTGTTTTTAATATCGAGATTCTCATTTTTGTGACCAATTTTGTAAGCTTCCAAAACATTTTCACTGTTAATCATCGCAAGTCCTTTTTGTAAAGCGAAATCCTTTAGTTTTTGGATCTTCAGCTTTTCAGCAGCAGCATAAAGATGCAAAAAGTTCGTCCCATCGTTACCTGGAAGTTCATCAGTGTAGAGAAATTTAAGAATTTTCTCAAAAATTTCCACAGTGATTTCAGGCAAATTTAAATTTTCAGGGTTGTTTTTCAACTTTTCAGCCAGAGTTGGACTTCGAGCTGCAAGCAGGAATTTGTGGACTGAAAATTCTTGGCCTTCGATGATGATCTTGATGTCCTTGGTGGATTCGTCTTCAATATAATCATTGAAGTCATCAATCAAGTCTGCTTGAAATGCTGCTGATTCTTTCATTTTATAATTTTCTGATCTATATTCTTCATTGCTTTTCATTAAATAATCCACTTGATAATCTAAACTATTGTTTTTTCGTTGCAATTCCTTATTTTCTTCCTCAACTTCCTTCAAAGATTCTTTCAATTGTTGAACTGTTTGTCTCAGATTCCTCTCAGCATTTCTGGACTGTTGAATTTGTTTGTTCAGTTTTACCTCATTGTCTCTGAGCTGTTGACACAATGTCTGGTCTAATTTGATCTGCTTGACTTGTTGATCCAAAATTGCTCTAAAATCCTTCAGCTGTTGAACTTCCTGCATCAGACCCTCCTTGGGTTTGTCAGTGTCCTTCGTAATGTTGAATCTTGCATTGAATTTATCAAAAAGTTCATTTTTGACTTCAGCCAGAGTTGCGTTTGGTTTGTATACTTGATATATTGAGTAGCATTTTGTGTATTTAGGGTTGTTGCTGAAGTCAACAAGTTTTAAATTTTGTAGACCATCCAAAATGTTCGGTTCGATGAAAGTCAAATTATTCGATGGAAAATAAATGCAGTTTAATTTTTTGAGGCCCACAAACAAGTCGCCAGGCAAATATTCCAGTTCATTTTGTGCACATGTGATCATCTCTAGATTAACAAACTCAGCCAAATCATTTCGGTTAATTGTTTTTAATTTTGAGTTGTAAATGTTTATAACTTTTAAGTTTGGAAAAATTTGGTTCATGCCTTGTGGAAATTTAATGATTTTACAGTTTTTAAACTGGATTGCATTAACATTCTTAGCTCTCTTTCCATTCACATGCTCTCCTGATATTTCTACAGATTTACTTTCCGGTGTATTTTGGCCTTCAATTTGACATTCGTAAAAGGTTTCACCGTGACTGTATTTATTAATGCTGTAATCGCAGTAAAGAACCATTTTTCTACGGAAAATAATTATAAATTTAATTTAATTTTGATCTAATTTTTTAATTAAGGATTTTATGAAAATTTAATTAATTTAAGAATTTTTTTAAACTTTTTGTGTTTTAAAAAATGCAAAAATTCTTAACTAACTCACAATTTATTGTATTTTCAAATTATATTTCTTTAAAAGAACAAGCGAAAATAATTGTATTTTTATTTCAAAAAATGCCGAAAATCAGCTGTTTTTTACTATCAATCATTCCAGTCAATTCCAATTCCATTCATAGTCAAATATTTAATTGAATTAAAGATGACCGTTAAAGTTATTTGCATGTGAACAATTTTTTTGTTCTCTGAAAAAAATCTCTAAAATGATGTGAATGACCATAGTGTAGATATTTGAGATTTAATTGTTCTAAACCATCACAATAAGATGTCAAATATCTATACTATCGTCTAATAAATAATAATAATAATGAGTAAGAGGGCAACTCGACATCGATCGATCCAAAATCTATTGTATCGTTTCCTGTAAATGTATTTTTAAAAAGAGTTATTTGCTACAGCATATTGGAATTTTTAATGAAATTAAATAAAATTTAATACATGGTCAAGTTGATGACTAAACCAGCCTCAGAATCTAAAATGCTTCCTTCTGTGTTCTGCTAGTGTTTTACATTCGCAAAGTATCAAGTAAAGATGCATCGAAGTTTTTGTTTTGTCCTTCCATGATCAACATAAAGCATCCTTACTAGCCCCAATATCAAAATTACATTTGTTGAGTCGACACTGTCCTGTAAGGGTGCGGGTGCATATTAAGATCTTTATGACTTGTCTAAGAAGATTAAAGAATTCCATTCATGACCAACTGAAAGTACAAAATTATCGGTCAGGTCTTCTCCACTTTTCCTTTCTATGTCATTGCAGATGACATTTGCTAACAACTTTGAATATTTTCTGGAAAAATACAGATTTTTTTTTGATATTTTTGACTCTAATAATTAGAGGAAATTTAAATGCATTTCCCAAAGTTGTTATAGAGAATTGTTCTCTAAAAAAATACACAAAAGACAAATTAATGATTTACTTATTTGACAACAGCAAAGTTGATGTATTTTAACCTGTTATATTTTTTGGATATTACAAAATATTGGAAATAAAAAAAGTTAAAATACTTTTTCTTAAATGCTCTTTATTCTAAAAAAATATAAAAAAAATTCGTTAATTAGTAAAGTCCTTCACCTTAATTATTGTGACCCATCCTCTATGATTAATAAGTACTTTGTTATTTTTATACCATCACCAAAGTTGTTAGTAAGTTAGTTATGATAATACAATTTATTATCCTGATTACTCTTCAGCATTAAAAATCTGTTATTGTGTTTAAAATTGAAGAAAACTTTCCAGCGAAAGGCTACGCGCATGGTAAGTTTGTTATGATAATAAAACCCATTTTCCTGATTTCCCTTTAATATCCATAAATTTATGCATTATTATAAAATATCAGTAAATATATTTAGAATCTACTTGTAGATATTCCATTGATCCAGTCGATGTATTTAGTCACGTCAGTGAATACAGCATAATTGTCAACATCACATCCGTAACGTCTTTCAATCAACGATGATGAGACAATTCCACGAAGATAGTAAGCACTTCCATCACTAACGATCAATCCACTTCCACTGTCACCTTTACAGACACCAACACCAGTTCCAGTTCCTCCACAGAATGTTCGTTTACTTGATAGCGTTGCCAAGAGATAATTTTGAAGGAAGCAATGCTCGTTTGTATGAATTGGTGTTTGGAGCATTTTGGGAATATTTTCATGAATTTTCGTTTCATCTTCACTTTTTCCAAACCCAACAACAAGACCAGTTGTTGATTCTATAATATTTGAGTCGGAAGTTGGCATACAAATCGGTTGAATAAGTTTATTGAATATGACTTCATTGTCGAGCACTAAAACAGCAATATCATAATCGTAAGGTGTACTTAATGTGTTCCAATCAATATGCACGTTGATTGTTTCCACAGCATATACTACTCTTCCAACTTCGAAGGTTTTATTGAGGTCGTGAACGCCAAGTAGAACTATAATTTCACCCGTGGTTGTTTTAACAGCTACGTGCTTGTCTTGGATGCAATGTGCAGCTGAATTTGAAGGAAAAAGGGTTGAATTTCAATAATTACAATTTTGGATTCATTCTTACCTGTTAATACTTTCCGACTTGATATAAGCGTACCACCGCAGAAGAATTGACCAGCTGGTGTGATCAGTGCTGCAATCCTGGAAATTAAAGAGTCATTGTAATCCAAAACAAAAAAAAAGTAAGTAGTGGAAAAGCAGCTGTGGCGTAGTGGTTAGCGTGTTGGCCTCCTACACCAGCGATCCCGGGTTCGGTTCCAGGGAATGTCTAGTCAGATTTGGGTGCTTTTTCACTGTTCTAGCCACATTACTCGGTTTGTGTGATGTCTGCACACAAATTGTGGTTAGGTACATTGTATTGATATACACTGGGTCATGCAATGTGCAGAGTTATGAAACAATTTGCCAAAGTAGGTTGTTTCAAAAAGCAAAACAAATTCTGTTCTTTATGAATAAAAATCACATATATTGTAAATTAGTGCATAAAATAAGTTGTAATAGCTCCGGCTAGATCTCTTAATTCAAGCGAAATCGATGTATACATCAAAAATAAAAAAAACATAAATAACGTCAACCGACATTTAAAAAAAAATAAAAAAATGTAATCCAAAACCTTTTAAATTACTAATTAATTATATTATATGCAAATTTTGAAGCTCTGCCCAGTCTAAATGAAAGACGAAATTGAGCTCATATCTCAACAGTGGTTGTAATAATAATTTTTATTTAAATTGTTCCCGTCGTGCTTGATTTAAGTCTATTTTAGTAAATTTTAAGGTTATGTAAAGCTTACCAAGGAAAACTTCCACGCGAGATGTGGGATCCACCAATTATGTTTCCTTCTCCGGTTGATGACTTGCCACAAATAGTCTGGTTTGGTGTTGAAAATGGAGACCAAGGATGAGTAACTTGCAGTTGAGGCTGATAACGAGGTTTATAATTGTCGAAGCACTTTTTCAGGTTTGGTTTTATTTCACTTTTGGATTCTGTGTTCAACTGACTGCAAATGTTGTTTGTCATGTTGAGAGTTGAAACTGCTGTGTTGTCGATGAATTTCGGATCAATTGCGTTGATTTTGTTGTTTTCGAGGTAAACTATTGTCAACTTATTGTGAAAACCGAAGGAATCTGAGTGGATTGTTGTCAAACTGTTGTTGTCCAAACCCAATGTTTTTAAACTTTCTAATGGAGTGAAAACACCAACTGGCAGGTCAGAAATTTCATTGATGTGCAGGGTCAATATTTGCAAATTCTGAAGACCATCAAAATTGTCGGAATTTAAAGTTTTTATTTGATTTTTATTGAGCCACAATTCTTCCAAGTTTCTAAGTGATGCAAAACATTCTTTTGGAATTTCCTGAATTTGATTTTCATAAAGTCGTAGCTCCTTCAAATTCTGCAAATTCTCAAACCATTCTGGATTTAAAGACTCGAGCTTGTTGCCGTTCAAATATAATATTTGCAGATTATGAAAACCTACGAAACTGTCTGAATTTATAGCTTGTATTTTGTTTGCTTGAAGAAACAGTTTTTCCAAATTTCTAAGCGATGCAAAACGTTTTGGTGGAATTTCTGATATTTGATTGTCATCAAGGCGTAACTCTTTCAAATTCTGCAAATTTACAAACCATTTTGAATTTATTGATTCGAGTTCATTGCTGTGCAAACTTAATATTTGCAAATTATGAAGGCCATC
This sequence comes from Chironomus tentans, assembly GCA_963573255.1. Classification (NCBI taxonomy): domain Eukaryota; kingdom Metazoa; phylum Arthropoda; class Insecta; order Diptera; family Chironomidae; genus Chironomus; species Chironomus tentans. The sequence goes on from OY754305.1 coordinate 3,099,369, forward strand.
GAAGCTGTCTGAATTTAAGGTTTTAATTCTATTTACTTTAAGCCACAATTTTTCCAAATTTCTAAGTGTTACGAAACTTTTTGATGGAATTTCTGATATTTGATTGTCATCAAGGCGTAACTCTTTCAAATTCTGCAAATTTACAAACCATTTTGAATTTATTGATTCGAGTTTGTTGTTGTGCAAATCTAACGATTCAAGCTTTACAAGAGAATGAAAAATGTTGCTCGGCAGGAAATTTACTTGATTATCATACAAATCCAATTGTTCAAGTTTATTTTGATTAAGGAAGAAATTTTCAGGCAGCGTTGTTAGTGGATTGTTCCAAATCCAAAAATAAGTCAACTTTGAATTTCTAATAAGCAAATTTTCCGAAAGTTCTCGAATTTTGTTTCCAAATAAAAACAATTTATCCAAATTTTTACAATTTGACAGCGAATCTTCATCGATTGATTCCAGTTCTGCATCATGGATCTTTATTACTTCAAGATTTGGAAACTTTTCACAGAAAATTGATGAAAATCTTTTCAGTTTGTTGTCTTTATAGTTTTGAATCAATTTCACATCAGCATCGGTGTGTCCAGTTTCATGTTGATAATCAATTCGAGTGAGTTTTTCGTTATAATTTGCTTCTCTGGTGTCCAATAAACAAGTATAGTAAGAAGCATTTGTTGGTTTGTATCCAGTAGTCCATAAAAAATAATCAGAAGCGAAATCACATTTTGCAGTTTGTCCTTCAGTTTGGTTAATCAGCCAAAAAATTGTACAAAAAATCACAAATTGGAAAACTTTTTCTTTCATTTAGAAAGCAAAAAAACAGTATTTTGTTTTTATATTTTTTTAATTTGTGGAACTAAAATCAACGAATTTTTTAATTATTTTCACACATCAAATTTTTAACATATTTAAATATAATTTATTAAAATTTTAATCCTCTGGGATCACACAAATAACAAATTTTATTTTAGAATTTTTTTTTATCTTTTTTGTCGTTATAGTTTTTGAGTCTTTAGTCCACTATTTCTGCACTTTTAAACCTTGTTGGTAAAAAAATAAAAAAAATTCACAACAATTATAATTTAAAGTATTTTAATTTTCACAAAAACAACAGCGAAATAAAAATTGCAGTCTTAACGATCGACACACAAAACACAAACTGAGAAAATAATTGAAAATAATAAAACTTGATTTTTGGGCAAATCTCATACAAAATAATATGCGACTTGATCTTCTTTGCCATTAAAATAATTTTATTGGCCATAAATATTCAAATGAAGTTGAGGAAGGAAAAGAAATTTGCATCAACAATAACAAGTTCAAGGTTTTATGCAAATAAATTTAATTAATGTCGATGCATTTGGATTTTTTTAAATCATCTGCAAAAAATCTTTTATTTATTACGTGCTTCTATGAATTGAAAATATGGTCAACAGCTCTCTCAGTTCTCCTTTTAGAATTCAATTCAATATTAACCAAGTTACAGTTTGATGTATTTTTCCGAGACAATGCTGTACTTTTTCTTGGAGCTGCTGTATCCCGTCAAAGATACAAAATGTCCTAGTTTTTCTTACTTCTACCCACCCTAATAATTAAGTTACTAATTTAATGATTAATAAACTTTTTTTTATTAAAATAACTAATTAAATAAAAAATTAAAATGTATAAAATTATAATAAATTGACAGAATATTTACAAAGGGTTATCATGGCATCGACATGCATAAATTATGTTGATGCCTTGATAGACAATCAACATTTACCAAGGATCTATAATTAGAGTGACCAGATATTTTTTGAAAACCTAGAGGACAAAAAATTTTCTATCCAAATTTTCACTTTTTCAGTACCATTTGTGTGTCGACGTTCTTTTTTTGGTTCGGCACTTGGAGCCCATCTTATCTAGTGTAAAGCGACAAAATTGTGGAAATAGAGGACATTTTAACCAAAATAGAGGACAATTTATGAAAATAGAGGACAAAGAGGTAATCTAGAGTATACTTACCTACGGAGAAATCGGAACGAGAGCTACAAGATTACCTTATGACTGGAATATTGATAGAACGGACCTGAAAAGTATCACGTTGTGCCTATGGAAAATTGAAACGAGAGCCTAAATTCATACAGAACCTTTATTTGAAAATTTGTATTCTTGATCCTACATATGTTATATTGAAGAACTGTAATCGAATTATTGTAATAGATCTTAAGCGACCGGTATGGTCATCAAGTAAATACAATACAATACTAGGGGTAGAGTAGGGTAGGATACCCCGGGTATCCCCAAGGCATAATATAGATACAAGCAATTCCTATTTTATTTTTTAATCTAAATAAATGTATTTTATTGAGCTATTATTTGCATAAATAATAAACTAAGTGCAATTGTCCATATGAAAGTAGATTTCATTTTAAAAATTATATTTGCATTTAGTTATATTTTAACAGTACAATATTATAGAAGTAAATAAATATTTCCTAAAATCCAAATCAATAAAAATCTGTGAAAATTATGAAAAATTTAAAAATTCTCAACTTAGAACTCCGTCCACTCCAACTCTTTGGCTTACAATATTTCTCATTAAATTCCATCAATCAATTTGCATCAAATCAAGGAACATACGATAAAAAATTTCTAATTTTATTCATCCTGGCTTTACCATTATATTCAGTAATTTCAAGCTATTATTACATTTATGCCTTCATTCACTTCGAGGATGTCACATCAACCCACAATGTCCTTCAATATGAGTTCAAAATCGTGACTTATTTTGGTCGGGTTCTAATAATTGCCGTTTCAATCCTCGAACCATTTTTGAAGACCAAAAAAGTTAAGAAAATTTGGACAAAAGGATGGAAAGTTGGGAAGCTTTTTAGACGTGAATTAGGGGTCAATTTAAAAGGGATTTATTGGAAATTGAAGGCTGTAATCAGACGGAGATTGATCCTAATTTTCATCGGATTAACAATTGTCGAGATTTTTCCAAAAATTTTCTCCAATTTCACACCCAATGCAGCAGTTATGTGCGTCACAAAACTCACAGGATCCATAATCATCAGCCTTGTCATTTTCAAGCATTGCTTTTACGTTGACTTCATCAATATCCACATAACCACCATCACTGACATCATCAATCAAAATTTCAACACCAAAAAATCTTCAATAAATCAAAAAAGTGAAATAATCCATAAAATCCACATTTTACGGCAGTGCTACACAGAAATAATCAAAATGGAAAAGCTCGCGAATGAGTCAGTCTCACTGCAACTGCCAATTACAGTTTCAATTGTCATAATGTGTTTAATTCGACGTGTTTATCGATTCTATTCATTATTTACTGGACAGTTGCATGTCAGTGCTTTTATTAGCACGATTATGAACAACACGTGTGAGGAACTTGCTTATATTTATTCATTGTGTGCTTGCTGTGATAGAACGGAGGTTGTTGTGAGTATTTACATGAGTTTTTGAATTTAGATTCAGGGGCGTATTCAGGGGTTTTTGGAATTCTAACCTACCCACCCTGTGAAAAAATTTCTTCATTTTGCTAGAGTTTTCAAAAATTTACAATACATCGCCCCCTCCTGGAAAAATTAACCTCTGACGACCACAAGAAAGTCATCAGTAGCCAATTTCGAGCAAAATAGTATAAATTTTCCAATTTTGAGATTTAACCCCTCACCTTCAAAAATTCCTGGATACGCCCCTGTTTAGAATTTCCAAAGTTAGGCTAGGGAATGTCAGAGGTTGGTGGTGTCTTTAAGAAAAGGGCCAAATAATTGTGTAAATATTTTTTTAATTTTTTTTGTAATTTTTCCAGATGAACAGCTTGAAAGAAGCTGTGAGAAAAATTGACTGTGAATATTATAACGTAGAGGAAATGAAGGCACTGAGCTTCTTTTCTGATCAAATTTTGATGCAACCAATTGGATTTTATGTGATGAGTACACATAAGTTGAATATTGAATATCTAGCACAGGTTCGTAATGAATAATTTTATGTTTTATGTGCTTTTTCTGTCAAAAATAGCACAATTTCGTATCTGCCTGTCTTCGCAAATTTTAATCTCGATTACACACCATATGTTGTCGATTCTTCCAATACAAGAGTATTTTTTGACCAATTGGTCACATATAAAAATCGGAGACTTTCTATTTTGTGAGACTGTGGATTTAATTTTAACCAAAAGTGAATCTGTCAAGTTATCATTTTGAATAGGAATGATTAAGAAAATTTATTAAAACATTATCGAATAGAATACAAAATATAATAATCATTTGTTCTTTTATGGCGCTTATGACGCCTTCTACAGATCCATATTTAGTGAACTCTCAAATTCTTCCTCAATTTTCCTCATCGCTTCCTCTTTCTTCTTGAATATTTCAATGATTTTCATCACTTTTTCTGGATCAACTGCCCACTCGTCCTTGAAATTGATTTTTGGATATTTTTCTTTGATTTTGTCATATGATTTTTGTCTCATGTCAGTATTATCGTACTTGAATCCTAGTTTGAAAATGTCAACAGCGGTGTCCTCGTTAATTTGCTCAATGACTTTATTTCCTGCATAATTCATTAATTTCTCAATCTTCAGCTTCCCAGCAGCAGCAAAAAGATGCAAGAAGTTTGTTCCATCATCAGCTGGAAGTTGATCAGTGTAGAAAAATTTTAAAATTATCTCAAAAATTTCCACAGAAATGTCGACCAAATTTAAATTTTCAACTTCTGGATTATTTTTTAGAATTTCAGCCAGAGTTGGACTTCGAGCTGCGAGCAGGAATTTATGAACTGGGAATTCGTGGTCATCAATCTGGATCTGAAAGTCCTTCGTTGCTTCATCTTTGATGAAGGCTTTGATGTCTGTTGTAAGACCAATTTGTTTGTTTAAACTGGATTTTAAGTTTTCAATTTCTTTATTCAAGAAAATAATTTTTGTATTTGATATCAGCAGCTGGCCTGTCAGATTTGCCTCAGTTTCGTTCATTTTTTTATTTTGTTGAATTAATTTGTTGTTATCTTGGTCAAGGTGTTGGACTTTCTGCTGTAAAAATCGCTCAGATTTTTTCAAGTTGTCCACAAGTTGAAATCTTGCATAAAATTTAGCAAGAAGATCAGCTTTGAGTTCCTGAAGGTTAGCATTCGGCTTGTAGACTGGATAAATTGAGTAACATTTGTTATAGTTTGAATTTCCTAGAAAATTGACATTCTTGAGTTTGTTAAGTCCATCCAAAATATTCGGTTCGATGAGCCTTAAGTTATTTTTCTCAAAATCAACATACTCCAAGTTCCTAAACCCCTCAAATAAGTCACCGGGCAGATAATCAAGCTCATTATCTTCAATAATAATTTTCTCTAAATTTTTATATTCTGCCAAGTCAAATTTACTGATTTTCTTAAGCTTTGAATCGTATATCTCGAGGCATTTTAAATTTGGAAAAATATTTGTGAGTCCTTGTGGAATTTTGACAACTGTGCAGTTTAAAAATTGGACATAAGTCACGTCATTGTTTCCTTTTCCATTTAAATGCTTTCCAGTCAATTCTAATTCCCGATTTTCTGGAGTTTGTTTTCGTTCAACGAAACATCCGTAAAAGCACTCGTCATTATTTAATGTAATATCTTCAAAGTCGCAGCTGATTCCCATTATTTCACTTAAAATTTAATTTTTAATTTTTTTTTGTTTTGAAATCTGAATGTTGATCAAAAATCAGCTGATTGTTTGTTATGTTTTGGAATAGTTTCATAAATCGTAAGAAAAAGACCAAAATTCAAATTTTAGAAAGTCGTTACACCTTATAGCAAAGATCAATTATATCGGCTTTAAAGTAACTTACTAAACCTTAGTTGTTACCTGTAACTGGCTCTATCATTGACTATCGTCTGCGGCAGTTATATTCTAGAATTTCGAGCCACACGACACATTCATTTGAAAAATATAAACATTATGTTGCTAAAATCTGCCACTTTATTTCCATTAATGTGTCAAAATAATTGCTGAAGGTAGAACCTATGTAGACCCTAGGTTTGTTCAAAAGTCAATCCCCAGAATTAAAGAAAATAGAATCTAAATAATTAATAGTTGACATCGAGCCCAGTGATAGCTAAATATGTAAATATTTCTGAGAATACCCTTCGGTTCAAACACCCTTAACTCTTAAATCAAAAATAAATTTATATTATTTTGAAAAAATTATTATAAATTCTGAAATTCACTTATTAACACTTAAGAGATGTCAAATTAAAAACGGTAAAAATTAATTATTATAAAATTTTATTTTTAAAAAAAAAATCGAATACAAAATAATTATACAAAAGACACCAAGAATTGATAGATAAGCTTTCCTCAAGCTTCTTCACTATCTTCAAATTCTTTGATTACAGATTTCTTAAATTCTTCTTCAATTTTTCTCATTACTTGTTCCTTTTTCTTGTACATGTCAATTATTTTGGACACCTTTTCTGGGTCAACTGCCCATTCATCCTTCAAGTCAACTTTGCTGTAAACTTTCTTAACTTCCTTAAATGCTTGCTGGCTTAGTTCGCCTTCTTCATACTTGTGGCTTAGTTTATAAACTTCAAGTGCATTATCCTGATCCATAATGTCAATCAGTTTTATTGCAGCGAATTTTTTCAGTTCCTGAATCTTCAATTTCCCAGCAGCAGCAAAAAGATGCAAGAAGTTCGTCCCATCGTCGCCTGGAAGTTCATCAGTGTAGAGAAATTTCAAAATTATCTCAAAAATTTCCACAGAAATGTCGACTAAATTTAAATTTTCAACTTCAGGATTATTTTTTAAAATTTCAGCCAGAGTTGGACTTCGAGCTGCAAGCAGGAATTTGTGGACTTGGAATTCTTTATCTTCGATTTGGATCTGAAAGTCCTTTGTGTTGTCTTCATTAATGAAGGCCTTTATATCGATAGTTAAGAATGATTGTGTGTCAAATTTTGCTTTTAAGTTTTCATTTTCTTGAGTCAAGAAAATATTTTTTGTATTTGAAATCAGTAGTTGGCCCGTCAAGTCCGCCTCAGTTGCGTTCATTTTTTTATTTTGTTGAACTAACTTATTATTTTCTGTGGTAAGTTGTTGGACTTTCTGTTGTAAATGATACTCGGATTTTTTTAAATTGTCTAAAAATTTAAATCTTCCATAAAATTGATCATAAAGATGAGCTTTGAGTTCTTGAAGATTTGAATCAGGGTCGTAGTCTGGATAAATTGAGTAGCATTTGTTGAAGTTTGGATTTTCAGCAAAACCGACATGCTTGAGCTTATTAAGTCCATCTAGAATGTTTGGTTCGATAATTTCCAAGTTATTTCCCTCAAAATCAATGTACTCCAAGTTTCTGAACCCCTCAAATAAGTCACCAGGCAGGTATTCGAGCTCATTATATTCGCAAAGAAATTTCTCCAAGTTTTGATATTCGGCTAAGTCACTTTTGCTAATTTTCTTAAGCTTTGAATTGTCTATATCGAGAATTTTTAAATTTGGAAATATATTTTTGAGTCCTTGGGGAATTTTGACAATTGTACATCCCCTAAATTTAACATTAATCACGTCATTGTTTCCTTTTCCATTCTTATGTTTACCACTAAGTTCTATATCACGGTTTTCTGGTGTTTGTTTCCCTTGAATGACACATCCGTAAGAACTCTCACCATGTTGAAATGTTAATTCTATAAAGTCGCAGCTTATGCCCATTATTTTGTGTTTTAATTGTTCAAAAATGTAATTTTTAATAGTTAGATGCTTTCAAATCTGAATGTTGATCAAAAATCAGCTGATTGTTTGTTGTGTTTTGGAATAGTTTCATAAGGGGTCATTTACTTATGACGTCCATCAAAAAATGGGATTTTTAGACTCCCTTGTCACAAAATTTTAATTCAAAAGAAAAATTTCTTTAATTAAAAGTGTCACAAAATGTCAGACCCCCTCCCCCCTAAATCATGGACGTCATAAGTGAATGACCCATAAATCATGAGAAAAATACCAAGATTCAAAATTTAAAAAGTCGTTGCTCTTAAGATCACAGGTCAATTAAATAAGTCTTATAGCAACATACCAAACTGAAAATTTACATCAATTATGATCCATGATATCCCTGGCTTATTATTTTGCCATGATCCTTTGCTTTATCTCCATAAATATGTCAAATTTCTGATGAATCTGAAGGATCATAGATAAAATCTGTATGGTTTTGAGAAAAACACAACAAATTCTGAATAGAATATAATTTTTATAAAATTTTATTCATTAAAAAAGTTTCATAAACGAGGTAGCAAAAAACGAAAAAACGGCCGTTGACCTTCTCACAACTTAAGCGTCTTCACTATCTTCTAGTTCCTTGATTACAGATTTCTTAAATTCTTCTTCAATTTTACTCATTGCTTGTTCCTTTTTCTTGTACATGTCAATTATTTTTGACACCTTTTCTGGTTCAACTGCCAACTCATCCTTCAAATTAACTTTGTTGTAAATCTTCTTGATTTCTTCAAATGCTTTCAATCTCAATTCGTCGTCCTCATATTTGTAGCTTAGTTTGAAAATTTCAATCGCATTTTCACCATCAAAATTATTCATCAGATTCATTTTTGCAAAAGTTTTGAGTTTCTTGATCTGAAGCTTCCCAGCAGCAGCAAAAAGCTGCAAAAAGTTTGTTCCATCATCAGCTGGAAGTTCATCAAAGTAGAGAAATTTCAAAATTATCTCAAAAATTTCCACAGAAATGTCGACCAAATTTAAATTTTCAACTTCTGGATTATTTTTGAGAATTTCAGCCAAAGTTGGACTTCGAGCTGCGAGCAGGAATTTGTGGACTGGGAATTCATGGTCATCGATCTGGATACGGAAGTCCTTTTTGGTCTCGTCTTGGATGAAGGTTTTGAGGTCAAGTAATAAATTTTCACCAAAATCTTCAAAATTTCTAACCTTTTGTCTCAAACTTGTCTCAGTTCTCTTCATGACTTGAATATTATGAGCATAAGTTTCCTGAAGATATACATGCTGTTGCTCCCAAATCTTGTTTCTCATGTCATTTGTGCTGCACAGATTGACGTATTTCTTGATGTCATTGATTGATGGCTTATTTTTTTGGAAGAATGTTTTGATAACTTGAGGTTCAAGGGAGAAGAACTGAGTAAATAAATAATTTTTTAGATTGTCAAGAGATGTGTTGTTTGTACTATTGTCATATTTTGGATTGCCACGAATTTCCACATATTTTAACTTTTCAAGTCCATCCAAAATATTGGGTTCAATGACTTTCAAGTTGTTTTTATAAAATTCAATTCTTTCAAGATTCTTTAGTCCATCAAACAGATCACCAGGTAAGAATTCGAGTTGATTTTCAAGGCAATCAATTTTCTCCAATTTCTTATAGTCAGCCAAGTCATTTTTGCTCAAAATCATCAGTTTCGACTTTTTAATTTCCAGAATTTTTAAATTAGGAAAAAATTTAAAGAATTCCTTCGAAAATGTAGCCATGGTGCAGTTGGTGATCTGTAGAAGTGTCACATCGTTGTTGGTTTCTTCAGGTCCATGTTGTCCGATTAGTTGGAGCTCCTTATTGCCAGGAATCTGATGATTCTCAATAAAACAGCCGTAAAGTTTGTCGCTGTATTTAAATGTGCACTGGATCTCCATTTTAATTGAATATTCTGTGGATAAAATAATTTTTTGATAATTAGGAAAAATGAATAATTATGTTTTTGTGGCATTATTTAAACTTTAAGATGGCTTTTCCTCTTGAGGGATAAATAAATAATTAATAATAGTAATAATGTTAATTAATTAAATCAGTACATAGCAATGACTTATTAGACATTTCCAAAACATCAAACAAATTCATCCATTTTTAGGTAAAAGTACCAAATTTTGAATATTTTCAAGCCTGAAAATGCAGGACATTAGTCTAGGTCACCAAAAAAGTCAGTGAACCATCCATTAAAAAGCAAAGGAAATGGTTAGTCAACTAAATTACAGATTGTAATTACAGTAATCATCAAATTGAATATTCAGTAATCTTAATCAAAATAAAACGGACTACTTTGTATAAACCCCAATATTAGCTTTATTATCAAAGATAAAGTAAAAATCAATACATACTCTCAATATTTTGAACGATAAGATAAGAAGTTCAATCACTTTTCAAAATAAATTAAAACAAGCTTAATCAAGGATCAGCTGATCTTTGTTGTTAAACATTTAAACGTGTTTCAGAAAGTTTTTGAAGAAAACGAAGATCATGATTTGAATTTTTTAGAAACCGTTAAGAAAATTTTAATATTTTTGAAAGTTAATGTTTTTTAAAAGTCTAGTTTACATATTTTTATTAAAAATTGCAATAAAAACAATTAACAATTAAATTCATTTCTATTTGTTCATAAACATCAAATAATTTAATTTTTACATATTTGTAAAATTAAAATCATTATGAAATTCTGTAAAATTAATTTTTTTATGATTTCTTCTTGCAAATTTTCTTTTAAATGTAATTCACTATGATTAATTTTAAAATCTAAATTATTGAAATTTTTCTTACATTTATCTTCAAATTCTTTCAACTTTTGATTTTTCAATTTCAAATTTTTATCTGATTTTCTTAAAATTGATGGAAATTTCTCATTTAATTCAATTTTCACATCCTCCAAACTAGCATTTGCATTATAAACTTGATAAATTGAGTAACATTTATTATAATTTGGATTTTTGCTAAAATTCACATGATTTAACTTCTCAAGTCTATCCAAAATATCTGGTTCTATAAGTTTTAAATTATTTCCCCAAAAACTGATAAATTCTAAATTTTCAAGTCCTTCGAATAAGTCACCAGGAAGGAACTCCAACTCATTTCTTGTGCAAATAAATTTCGTTAAATTTTTATACTCAATTAAATCATTTTTTGATATTTCACTTAATTTTGAGTTGCAAATCTCTATGATTGTCAAATTTGGGAATATTTTTGTTAATCCTTGAGGAACTTTTGTGATTGTGCAGTTGTCAAATTGAATGCTGATTACGTCATTGTTGGTTTTCCCAGTCAAATGTTGACCGATAAAATTGATTTGTCGATTTTCGGTGACTACTTGTTCTTTAATCCAACATCCATAAGGTTGTTTGCCATGTCTGTATGCGAATTCTATGAATTTACATGGGATGTCCATTTTTTGTTGACAAAGATGATAAAAACTTGGTTCTTATATTATTGATGATCTGAAATTTTGTTATATTATTCAAAGTACTATTCTTAATGTAAAATGGCGTAAAAAATACGAAAAATAGCAGCAACAGACCAACATTTGGTCGGATTCAATGAAATTAGGTTTCATTTCAGCTTCATGCTGCTATTTTTCGTCGGTTTTCTACGACATATGCCATTCGGCTATGAATTAATGCACTGGAAAATCAGAGTAGTAAGTTACATGAGATTAGAGTTAAATTCTTGGAAATAAATTCAAAATTTACGCCAATTATAAAAATTTCAGGACAATTGACTCCAAAAGTTGTGACTTTTGCTACCCTACGCTTGATCCATCATTGCTCAAATCTAATTTGGATAAATTTCTCACCCATGTGCCCCAATAGATCCTCAAAATTTTATTAAATTCAGTGATTTTTCAACACAAAACGCAACAAAGGTCTTTTTACTTTCAAAACCTGTAAGCTAATGACCTGCCTGAACATGATAAGAGCTTCACTTTTCAAGTACCTTTTACAAATTTTAATTGGATTAAGTTAATCTTATTGTATTTGTCAAGATAATTTGATTTGATTTGTAGGTGCAATGTGCATTTTTTGACTACTTTGTTGTTTGGTTGCTTACTTTGTTCGAGGCTTAAGATACTTCCATATTTCTTGAGTACTAGATTGATAATCTTTGTTCTTCTGAATGATAAAAGATCACTGTATGTGTCTTTATCTTCGAGTTATGGATGAAGAAGCTATTTGTTTATTTTAGGATAAATTAAGGCTTGTTTTCCAACTATGCATATTCATTTGACCATAAAGAATACGTGTGAGGAATTAAAAATCGAGTTACATGACTAGAATAGTTAAAAAGTGTGCGAAACAGATTAAGGGTCATTCATATATGACGTCCACAATTTAGGGGGAGGGGGGGTCTGAGATTTTGTGACACCTTCATACTAAAGAAATTTTTTTGTTTGAAAATTTTGTGACAAGGGGGGGGGTCTAAAAATCCCATTTTTTGATGGACGTCATTTATGAACAAACCCTTAGACATTCTCATTTTTAGGTCAAATTTGTGATAAAAGTGTATCTAATCTCTGATTTTATCTGATTTGGAATAGAAATCAATCTATTCTAGTTATCTGAGCTCTTAGATATCATAAAATTTCCTGGATTGATCTAAAATCTGTCAAAATGTCTTTCATTTAAGACATTAATGATAGCTTTTGATCCTTAGATTTAAGAATTACTGTTAATAACACAAAAACATTAATACTAAGCTTATGAATTCCATAAGTTCATTAAATCCAATTTTTATTTACAGATTTGCACTGGAATCTTCTCATATGTTGTGATTTTACTGCAATTTGAACGGTCGGAATCTTAAAAACTCCACAAAGATGACAAATCACATCCAACTCCCACCCAAATCAAAAAAAAAACTTTGTATTACACACAAAATTACCAATTGACTCACCTGAATCACACTCATTGGCTCATCATCGATATTCTTCAATTCCATTTGACTCATTATAAAATTAATCTCAATTTAAATATATTCTCAATTTCTCTTTTTCCTTCTTTTTATTTATTTTGCGAGTATTTTTTTCTACTCATTCATTCAGATTTAATCGAGTAAGCTTTGCGATTAGTTGTGGAAATAAAATAAATAAAGATTTTTTTAAGATGAAATTCTTTGTGATTTTATTGTGTTTTGATATTTTTTGGGTTGTCAGTTGTGCGCCAATTAATTCTTTTACTAAGAAAAGCTTGAGGAATAATGGAATTGATGACTTTAATGCAGACAAATTGGTGAGTAGAATAAAATATTTTATTTTGCATAGAAATAAGAAGCTGATAAGGAATTTATGAACCAATTGTGAGAGGTTGGGGGGTCAGTTTGGGTAGGTTGACCCTGATTTGTTAAAATTTGTAGGATTTTTGGGGGATAATTTTGAATTTTTGTTAAAAATTTAACATTTTCTCTCAAAATTTGATCAAATTTTTGACTCAATGCAAACCCAAGTTCACAAAAATTCCAAATAAATACGCTTTATCCCTCCCAACAACCGAAATTACTCCCCAACTTCCCTATACATCTACTTTACTACGATCTCCTTATCGCAATTTATTTTACTTCCCCCCAATCACAATACACTCATTTATTATCATTGCACTTGACTTTCTTGCTTTTGTTTTCCTGTTGCATCACAATTCACAAATGAAAACAATAACAGATCGCATTTATGCAAACATACGGATATCTCGACAATCCAGCTGACATGAGTGAAGGTCTCGTTGCTGAGTCACTGTATGCTGAGAATGCGATTGTTGATGGAATCAAGAATGTTCAGAGATTTGGTGGGTTAAATCCAAGTGGTGTGATGGACGATGAGACGATGAAGCTATTGAGTGCACCAAGATGTGGAGTTAAGGATGTGCTGAGCTCTAAGGAAAGGAGGAAGAGATATGTGATTGGGGCAAAGAATTGGGAGAAGCGAAAGATCACTTACTTGTAAGTAGACATGATTGAGGGACAGACTAGACACAGACTAGACACAGACTAGACACAGACTAGACACAGACTAGACACAGACTAGACACAGACTAGACACAGACTAGACACAGACTAGACACAGACTAGACACAGACTAGACACAGACTAGACACAGACTAGACACAGACTAGACACAGACTAGACACAGACTAGACACAGACTAGACACAGACTAGACACAGACTAGACACAGACTAGACACAGACTAGACACAGACTAGACACAGACTAGACACAGACTAGACACAGACTAGACACAGACTAGACACAGACTAGACACAGACTAGACACAGACTAGACACAGACCAAACGGATAGTCGAATTGACTTTACTAACCTCTTATTCCCTTCCGATTCATTCACAGCCTAGCAAACTACAGCCCAAAAGTGAACCAAACTGAGATGGAACAAGCAGTCGAAAAAGCCTTTGAAGCTTGGTCACTTTACAGTCGTCTAGTCTTCAAAAGAGTCAATGAAACCTCAGCAGACATTATTATAGCCTTCGGTAGCCACTATCATGGTGACAGATATCCATTCGATGGACCTGGAAACATCTTAGCTCATGCTTTCTATCCATATGAGGAGAATGCTTATGGCGGTGACATTCATTTTGATAATGACGAGAATTGGAAGAAAGGATCTCAAACTATGAATGAAGGAGTTGATTTTATGACTGTTGCTGTTCATGAGCTTGGACATAGTTTGGGATTGGCTCACAGTCCGGTTTATAATGCTGTCATGTTTCCTTATTATAAGGGTGCATCAACACCTCAGTTGGATTATGATGATATATTGGGATTGTATCAGTTGTATAGTGAGTTGATAATTTGAGAAACAAGTATGCAATCACATTCTAAAATGGTTTATTGGTAAAATGGTAAAGTGCTTGGTATACTCTAGGATATACACTATGTCTAGGGTTACCCTAGAGGACACCATAGTGTATAACTTAGTAGTATACCTGGGAAGTGTATACCCAAGAGCATACCCTAGGGAACCGACCTTAGGATTGGAATTAACATCTAATTCACCCAAGAAGCAAGTTTCGAACCTTAATATCAAATACCTAACCTCAAAATCTTGTAAATTTTTACTTTCAGTCCAAAGAACCTTAATAGACAATACAGACGAATCAGACAAGATAACAACTAGCCAACCAGAAGTAGAAAAGCAAACTCACAGCTCAGTCGAAACAGAACCAACAACAACTGTACCTAAATTATCTCCAACAACTGAGCATGTCCCATCAAGTGAAGAAACTGCAGTGTCTGAAGATGATTCAAAGAGTGATGAGGTAAATTAAGAACTTTTTATTATTTTTTACCCTAAAAAGCTACAAGATTCAATGTTTCCAGACTCAAACACCAGATGAAGTGCCAGACTTCTGTGAAGGTGACTATGACTCTATGGGAATAATCAGCAATCAGCTTTACATCATCAAATCAAACTATGTGTGGAAACTTGACTCAAACTTCAAAATGTTTGATAATTTTCCTCAAAAACTGAACAAAGTTTTCCCAAATTTGCCAAAAAGGTTTAAAAAAATTGATGCTTTTTATGAAAATGATGAGAATAATGAGATTGTGATGTTTTCTGGGAATGAGTATATAACTTATGACCCTAGGGGACCGATATTTATGGCTTATAATTTGTCGAGGTTTACTAATGATCCGGATATTGAAAGGATTGATGCTGCTATGGTTTGGGGTGAGAATTTCAATGTTTGATTATTTTGTTTATTTTATTTAATTTTTACATTATTTATTTTTTAATTTTAATTTTTATTTTTAATTTTTATTTTTTTTTTAATTTTTATTTTTTTTAATTTTTATTTTTTTTTAATTTTTATTTTTTTTAATTTTTATTTTTTTTAATTTTTATTTTTTTTAATTTTTATTTTTTTAAAAAATTTCTCATTTTTTAATTTCCGTTCCTTTTTCAACAGCAAAGAACAAGAAAACCTACTTATTCTCAGAAAATAGATTCTATCGCTTCTCAGAATATCTCAAAATGGACCCATTTTACCCTCGAGTCATGAAAAGATGGAATGGAGTTCCAAAGAATCTCAAAGGTGCAATTTCATTCAGACCAAGTGGACCGACTTTGTTTTTCAAAGATAACGAATTTATGTTTTATGATGACAAAAATGTAAAACCAGAAGAAGGAAATAGTAAGAAGATTGTGGAGTTGTTTGAGTATTGTAATTGATGCATTTAAATAAAATAAAGCACTACTTTAATATTTATAGGATTTTAATTTCGGAATAGCTTATGTCTGGAATTATTTTTCAAAAAATTAGTAAAAATTTTATAATAAAAATATTATGTAAAAAATCTTTAAAACATTAGCTTTTGAAAATATTACAATAATTTTAAGTTTTTTATTTGTTTTTTATTTATAGTGCAAAATTAAATCTTTTAATTTTATATTCCATCAAATCATTTTTGGATATTTTTTTGAGTTAAAAATTGTGAACTTTCTTAAACATGGAAAAATCTGTAACTTTTGTGACTGTTCAATTTTCATATTCTTCAATTCACGATCCTCTGGAATTTGTTAGTTTCGAATCCAACAACCATGAACTTTTTCACCATTTATGTATTACGTAAAAAAATTACGTCCTTTAAAAGGAAATTTTTGAATCTACATAGAATCTCCATTTTTTAATAATTTAAAAAATGACAGTATATTAAAATTTGAAATTAATTACTTTGAAAATTAAAATTCATTTTTAAGCAATAAATACTAAATTGCATATAAATAGACTAAAATTTAATTTTCAATATTTTACCTTTGACATAAAGCCTGGTGACGCTCAGCCTAATAACGCTCAGCCTGGTGACGTTCAGCCTGATGACGCTCAGCCTGATGACGCTCAGCCTAGTAACGCTCAGCCTGGTGACGTTCAGCCTGGTGACGTTCAGCCTAGTGACGTTCAGCCTAGTGACGCTCAGCCTAGTAACGCTCAGCCTAGTGACGTTCAGCCTAGTAACGCTCAGCCTGATGACGTTCAGCCTAGTGATGCTCAGCCTGATGACGCTCAGCATCAACTCAACCAAAACCTCACCTTCTAGCCTGTGGTGTCCTATCTCACCTTCTAACCAATTACTGACTTGCGTCAATGTCAATCCAGTCTTTCTTGACAAAATTTTCTTCTCATCTGGTGTTGGGTATTGGTTCCTCTCGTAGCAATCCTTCAACGCATTTCGACTTTTTTACTTTGAAACAGTAGACATTTTCATCACCATCCCAGATTTTTGTTGGCAGTGAAAAAGTAATCTAAGCAATCGGAGGTAAAGCTCAACTCTCCTGTGACCTATGTAAGAAAAAATAGTTAGAAGATTATATATTACTAATACTAGATTATCTATAAACACTCATCTGAAATTTTGTAATATTTGTTAATACTGTAATCTAAAATGAAACGCTGTCTGACTGGAAATTTATGGCTTGATCAGTGAGTCGTGATTTTTCTTTATTTAAATTGCTTTTAAAATTTACAAAAGGCAACCAATCATTAAATAATTGATCATTATTTAATTGTTATAAAATCTTGAAGATGTTGAAATGGAATTAATCCAGTCAGTATAATGCAGAACATCAGTAAAGACCGAATAAGTATTGACATCACATTCATTAGTTCCAGTAAACAACGATGACGACACAATTCCACGAAGATAAAAAGTATTGCCATAAGTCACAAATAATCCACTTCCACTATCACCTCTGCATACTCCGAGTCCTCTGCCTTGTCCACCACAGAATGTCCTTCGGCTGGAAATCTTTGTCAGGTAAATATTCTTAAGGAAGCATTGATCATTTTTGTGCAACGGGAAGTTCAAGATTTTTGGAATATTTTCATGAATCTTGGTCGGATCTTCACTTTTTCCATATCCAACAACCACACCAGAATTGAGGGTTGTAACAAATGAGCTCGAATCAATCAAGCAAATCGGTTGGACGTACTTAGTGAATGTGACCTTCTCCTCAAGCACCAAAACAGCAATGTCAGCATCAAATGCTTCAGTTTTTGGATTCCAGTCAGGATGTAAGATTATACTTTGAACAGCATTTGGTGATCTTCCGATTTCAAAGCGATCATTCAAGTTATGAACACCAATAAGGACCACCATGTCACGTGGAAGGAGTGCTCTGGGGCTGGATTTACCTTGGATACAATGAGCAGCTGAAAGAGTTAAGTGAGGATTAATGTAACAATGGAATTCAAAAGGAGGGTTAGTAGCTCACCTGTTAAAACCTTTTGATTTGATATTAGAGTTCCACCACAGAAAAATGTTCCGTCTGATGTGACCAAAGCAACAATCCTGAAGAATACAGTTAAATAAATAGCTCGATCAACAATAGTGAATGGGATGATGGATTGAGATACCTTGAGGCCGGTATTTAGGTATCCCTTAGGTTATTTAGGTTTATCTTAAGGTACCCTACTCATTCTACCCCCATTCCTATTCCTAGGGTACACTTGAAACCCCACCTACTCTAGGGTATCTAAGTAGGAAGGGGTAGGGTAAATAGGGTATCCAAGGGTAACCAGGTTTATCCATAAAGTATTCTAAGGCACCCATGGTTATCCTAGGACATCTCTTTCTCCTCCTACTAGGGATATGGTCCCCAAGCAGCTCATAAACCGCTCACTAGGCATTAAAACCCCTTTCTACTCTATCAAATATTAATAAACCAAGCTTAACCAACTTAACATAAACAATAGGCTCATAGTAAGGGTACAAGATGCCCTGAGTAAATGTCCCACTTTCCCCACCCTAATTAACTTAAACAATAGATAATAAAAACTCACCATGGAAAAGCACCACGAGAAATCTGAGTCCCACCAATAATATTTCCATGTCCAGTAACCTGTCGTCCACAAGTGCTTGACTGTGCCAATCGTGGCTGATAATTCTCAATACATCGCCCCAAATACTGCTTCATCCTGTCGCGGCTTGTAATCTCATCCTGATAGCAGAAGTTATCCAGCATGTTAAGGTATGAGACTGCTGTATTGTCAAGGAATTTAGAATCAATTCCACTGATTTTATTGTTTGCAAAATAGACAGTCTTCAGCTGAGCATGAACAGCGAATGAATCTGAGTGGATGGTCGTTAATCTGTTGTTGTTGAGCCACAGTTCTTCAAGACTTGAAAGTGGCGCGAAGATTTTTCCAGGCAGGTCAAAAATCTCATTATTACCCAAGACGAGTCTTTTGAGGCTTTGTAGACCAACGAACGAGTCAGGACGGACATTTTTGATGATGTTGTTTTGTAGCAGCAAGCTTTGAAGACGTGCTAAAGGTTTGAAGACATTTGATGGGATGTCGGATATTTGATTGGAGTCGAGGCTTAATTCCTGAAGGATTTTAAGGTTTGTGAACCAATTTGGATTGATGGCTTGAAGTCTGTTGTTGCCTAAGTCCAAATATTGAAGCTTGACGAGGTAATAGAAGACATAATTAGGCAAGAAGTAAAGCTGATTATTTCCAAGGTACAATCCCTTCAGTTCCGTCTGAGTGTTGAGCAATTTTTCAGGTAAAGTCGTAAGTTGATTAAAATTCAGCCACAAATTTGTCAATTTTGAGTAAATTGTCAGCAAACTTTCGGGTAGTTTTTGAATTTTGTTGACTCGAAGATGCAAAAGCTTCAAACTTGAGCAAGTCTGGAATGCATTCTCATCAATAACCTCAGTTTCTGTGTAGGAAATGTCCATAACCTCAAAATTTTGAAACTTTTGACAAAAAGCAGCTGATATAGCCTTAAGTTTGAGCGGATAATGAGCTTGGATGATTTTTACTTCCTTGTCTGTCCTTAAATTTTGATGATAGCCACGAATTTCCGATGGATTTTCATAGCCGCCAAAATTTGTGGTTGATATGTTGCAGATATAGCTTGGGACTTGTGGATTCTTGCGGATGAATGTGTAGAATCCACCATCATCTTCATAGTTGCAGGTGACGGATTCGACGAGGATTTGAGGGTTGAAGGTGGTGATGATGATGATTATTGAGAGAATTTTGAGATTTATGGTCATTTTTTGGGGGATTTGTGAGGTCGAATCTGTGTGAATTAATGAAATAATTATGAATCAGATGAGAATATCAGCTGATGTTGCCATGAAATATGATATTATATTTTCTTAAATTCAATATAAATTATATAATTTTTTTTAGAATATTAAGGGCCGTTTATAAATGACGACACACAAAAATCAGATTTTTGAACCCCCTTTCCTCCTTTGCACGCGCGTAGTCCTCTCGACGAGAAAATTTCTTCAAATTGGCCTAGAGTTTTAAAATTGTATACATGTTCTTGGGGAATTCCCGAAATATAGGTGCTAATAAACTTTGGTATTTTATGGAAAAAATTATGCAGACTTGTGATATTTTGTTTTTTGGGGTTTTGAACGTTTTGGCATAGAATTAATTTGAATATTTTGAACTTTTGCATTAGTAACACTAACTTTTAATAGAAAATTGAACCTTTTAATAGATAAATTTGAGAAATGTTCTTAAAAATTAGACAATGTAATATTTTATTATTTTTATATAATTTAGAGATGCCTAAGAAATTTTTTTTAATATTTTCTAAAATTTATGTTTTCAAATTTTGTTATAATTTGACCAATTTTTAATCATAAAATAAGTTTTAATTAGAAAGTTAATTTTTTTAATAAATAAATTGGCAAAAATTTCTAAAAATTAGTAAATTTAATTTTTTAATGCTTTTAAACAAATTTTAAATTTAATTTTTTAATTACTTACTTACTTTAAATTTAATTTTTTAATTAATTAGTCTAATTTTCAATTTTCAAAATAAGTCTTAATTAGCAAATTTAATTTATTAATAGTTAAATTTAACAAAAGTCCTTGAAAATCATACAATTTAATTCTTTTAAATAACTTTTTAAATAAAAAATATACTCACAAAGTTTTTAACAATTTTTGAAAACTTTTATTTAAATTTTAAAAAATTTCACATTAAATATATATTTTTTTCATTTAATTCTTCAAATAATTCACAATGAAATAACAAAATATCCACAATAATCAACGGGAATCTTCAACTTAAGCCTTTATTCTTCACGAGTCTTTTCTCAACTGAGATGAGAAAGAGCAAGGAACCGGAATTCTTGGAGAAGATTTTGAGAAAAAAATGTTAATTTCTTGGTCATATGACCGAATTTCAATATAAATATGCTTGACGATTTTGTTTTTGTATTTACATGTGGATAAATAAGAATATAAAGATGGTTGTGTCGGAACTGACCTACGATAACAACATCATCTTCGAATATAATCTGAAATATTTTTAAAAAAATAAATAATAACAAATAATTTTTCTTTTTTAAAAAATTTCACTCAATTTTTTATTTCCTTTTATTTTTCAATTTTTTTCTTCAACTTTTTCCTCTTTTTTCTATTCACAAAAATTTTTAAAAAAATTCTTCAAAATATTTTTATTTTCCTTTGTACAAAAATTTTTAAAATTGAAAACTGATTTTTTAAAAATAATTATTTTTTCAGCAATACACAATGGTAACCTCTCGAGACATTTTTCTTAGGCTACCGCATCTTAAATTCTAGTGGACATAATATATTTAGCATTTAAATTCTACATTTTATTTTTTGGCTTAAATGGTTCGATTTAAAATTAAATATTTCTGATTTTTTGAATTTGAGTTGAATTTAATTGTTTAAATTGATGGTTTGGAGTGAATTTGAATTTAACTTGCAAGTTGATGATCAAGTCAACTTGCAAATTGATGCTCAAGTTAACTTGCAACTTGATTATTGTTTTACTTTTCAATTTCAATTTTGTTTCTTCAAGTTTTATAATTTTCAAGTTGTCTGTTCCATTTTCAATTTCACTGCTTGATTTGAGTATTTTTTTAACATTCTTTTTTTAAGATATAAAAATTTCAAATTTATGTCAATAATTTACAATTTTTTTCGATAATTTTCATTTAATATTAAAAAGTCATTGGATTTTGTTTGTCGCCTAAATTTTAATCCAGTCATGATTTAAAAAAAATTAAAAACATTTTATAAAAATTTGATAAAATCACAATTTTAAAATATAGAATTAGAATAATTTTAACAAAATTTTAGAAAAATATAATTGACAATTTAGGAGTCACGACCTGAATTTTTTACAATAATTTTGATTATGTGCTCAAAATAATAACAAATTGTTTAATTAAAAATTAATTTAGGTGACATTTTTGTCTATTTTTTGAAAATAAAAGTGTTATTTTCAAATTAGTTTTTTACGTTTGGCAAGGAATAATATTTTTTGAACATTTCTTTCGTTCAATTCAATTTACTTAATTTTGTTTAATTTTCATAAATAATTTAACATTCTAATTACAAAAATATGATAATAATTTCAGTTTTTTTTCTTTCATTATAAAAATCTAATTACTTCGTTTACAGAAATCAGTCACCAGTCGTTTAGAAAACATTTCATTTTAATTCTTTTTTTTGCCTAACTAAATATAAAAATGAGTTTTTTTAACTTAATTTTTTGCTGTTAAAATTTTATATTTTGAAATTTTAGATGCTTTTTAAAAGAGTTACTGATTATTTGGAATATCTTTATTGAATTTTTTTTAATTTTATTAAATATTGAAAATAAAATTTTTAAAATTTACTTTAATTTGTTGAAATTAATTTTAAAAATTTAAATTGAGAAAGTTAATTTTAAAAAATCAATTAAGGTCAGGTTTAAATTTCAAAATTTCAAAAAATTTAAACGTTTCAAAAATTAGACAAAAATTTATTTTTTTTAATAAAAAGGTAAATTAAAATTCAAATTTATTTTAAAAAAATCATTTTTAAAAGTCAAAGTATTCCAAATAATCAGTAACCAATTAAGTATTTTTAAAATTTCATTTCAATATTTACAAAAAAAAAATCTCTTAAAATCTCATATCTTATTTTTTATATAAAAAACTATTTTTAAATTAATTTCTTTTCAATTTTTTCTTCATTTTTAGTTTTCAATCCCTGAGCAATATCAATAATAATTTCCTAAATAATAATAATAATAATCATACATATCTCTCAATAATTCAATAATCCCTCTCATCAACTGCAATTTATATTTATATCCTTTTTAACTTCCGCCTGTGGCTGTGTCTGTGTCTGCGTCGAATTTCCACCCGTCGTAAATTCCAACTTAATATTTGCCGTCGCAGTGACTTTGGTATTTTGTTGTGATCCATTATGATGAGTCTCGACCGTCACCTCAGGCTGTACAATTATGCTCTTAAATGCCTGCTGTGCTGCTGCCGTTGCTGCATCAATCGTTATGTTACCGAGATTATCCTCTTTTGTATTATTGTGGACGCGAGGAATCGAAAAGTTCTTTGACTTGTGTGACACATTTCCATCACTGATGTAGCCTGATGCATTTGAGATTGAGGATGCTGATGATTGCCATGATGGTTCTTCTGTGATTGTCGTTAGTGATGGCTCGTTGTTTAAGTTTGTGTTCTTCACGTGGCAGTGATGTGACTTCTTCCTGCATGTCCTTTTGTTGTGTAATGTGATTGCCTTATTCGACTTACTGTTGACAGACTTCAATTGTGGTGATGGTGTTGAGATTCTGTTCTGATGTTGATATGGAATCAATTCTGGTTTCATTCCAAACAACAGCAACAACATTGGATAATGGAACAAGCTGTTAACAGCACACAAGATCCAGAATGTGATGAGTAAGTAGAAGAAGTGCTTGACGATGAACTCAAATGGTGAGAAGTAGAGGATGAGGAGGATTAAGATGGATGTTGTGATGCCGTGGAGGATGTATGGGATTGTGTGCTCTAAGGCTAGTCGAAGACGTCGTTCGCGGTTGCCGATCGATGTCAAGAAGCCCTAAAATTGGATAGAAAAGATGTCTTTATTAATAAATTTTGAAAAGTTTATGTTTTTGTACCCTTTGAACCAAATAACCTCAAAATTTTTGAGATTAAACCTTAAATTTATAAAACATAACCTCAAAATTGGAGACATAACCTAAATTTTTAAGACATAACCTCAAATTTTGAGACGTAACCTAATTTTTTGGGACCTAGCCTCAAATTTTTGAAACAAAACTTCAAATTTGTGAGACATAAGCCCTAAATTAATAAAATAACCTCAAATTTTGAGATTTAACCTAAAATTTGTGGAATATACTCTAAAATTTTAGAACATAACCTCAAGATTGGAGACATAACCTAAATTTTTAAGACATAACCTCAAAATTTGGGATATAACCTCAAAAACTTCAGCAAGTCCTCATAATCCGAACCATTTACCCCACATAACCTCAAAATAATCCCCAAAATAAACAAAAATTACTCACCAAAGTAATATTAGCAGTGAAGCAGATACTCAATCCAATACTAGCAATCAACACGACAGCAGCAATGGCCGACAACTTGACATGCAATACCAACATAGCTCCAAATAGTTGTGCAAATACAAAAATGGCATTAAGTACAACGAGAACAGCAGCAGACATTGATTGCAAGTAAATCAACGACAATATAAATGTAACAATGATCGATCCAGCCAATGCAATTGCAATAAGAATATGAAGATTAAAGTACTGAGCCCAATAAAGGAATGGAATGCCTGAAGGGTAGTTTGGCAAGCCACGAGCATTAAATTTCGTACACAGCTCCCTGATCTCCTCAATCACATTCTTGATGTCTTTTGTCGTGTACAGTCCATGAAGGTAGAATGGCAATTGAGTATATGAAAGTGGTGCACTTTTTGGAATTTCCATGTGCTTGTCTTTTGGCGAATGAATCCACATGCGTGGTGATGGACGTAGATTACTTTGTGATGCTCCATATGCTGCATCATTCCATGCCCAGGCTGATAAATAATTGTAAAATGCTTTCGGATTGATGATTCCTTCAGCATTGACTAATCTGTTGTGTGTAATGAGTGACTTGTCAATTGGATTATCAACATGACCAGTTTGTGCGAGCAGCTTGAATGCCAAGATTCCGTCAGCTGATGCATTTGCGTACCATCGTTCCTTACTGATTGCTCCATTTCTGTAGTCACGGTCGAAGGCAAATTGAAGACTTTTAAGCCAGTCGCGGAATTGGTTGAGCCAGAAGTCTGGAAGTCCACCATTGTCATTTTTGATGATGTATGGAACTCGAATGAATGCTTCGTGATATTCTCTGAGTGTCTTTTGGTTCTGTGGATACTCAAAGTTCCCTTGAGTCACAGCATAAATGTTGTAAAATCCAAATAAGTTGCTCTGTGCTGATATAAAGTTGTGTTCGGTCGTGTTCTTTGGAATCAAGTCAGTCAATTCAAAACCATCTTGAAGTTTCACTGTCGCATATGCTGAACATCCAAAAAGTGCTAAAATCGTCAATATTCCCAGTGCCTTCATCTTTCCATTAAGGATTACATCAATATACAATTTTGTTGTCAATTTCTGGCACTTTTTAGGTTTATTAAGCAACGAGTCGTTATGTTCATTACTTTTAAAGTTCAGTTGCTCCATCGGACGTGGCGGAGTGAAAGTTGGCAGACAGCAAAAGATGTCCATATGTGACGACCTCCTTCGTCTCAAATCAAGTGTAATGAATGCAGGAAAGACGAATAAAATTGCAATTAAATTAACCGTAATTAAAATTGTTGCTTGTAATGCAAATGCTCTAAGAATTGGAATGGGCAACAGTGCAGCACCCAAAAAAGCACTTGCTGTCGATGCTCCATTAAACAGCACACTCAATCCATATTTCTTCATTATCTGTGCCGTATGCATTTGCTCATTACTATTCCTCCTCGAGTCATATCCATGTGTTAAGATGAAAATTTGGTCAACGGCCAGTCCCAAAGCAATTAAAGGCACAACTTGTGTTGTTGACACGTTAAATGGAATGCCAAGGAGCGAACATACACCAAGACCGGCTGCTGTTGATGCACAGAGAAGTAAAATGCCAAACATTCCAACTCCTGATTGTCCATTGACGGGATCACCAAAACGGTATAGCACCAAACCTGTGTAGACGATGATGATAAGGACACAAATGGAAAGGTGAATGAAATCTGGTTTTGAATGTGATCGGAGGCTGTTGTTGAGGGTTGTGGAACTGAATGCATGGAAGTCGTAGGCTGCGTACGTTGTGTTGCCTTCTTCGCGCATTAACTTGCGGACCTGGATAGATATAAGGGTAAATATGGTTAAAATATTGTTAGAAAATGCAGGAAAAAATTCAAATTTTGAAAAAAAAAAAGTTTAAGAATTCAATTTTTGAAAAGCGTTAAAAATTCAAATATCAGTAAACCACTGAAAAATTCAAATTTCAAAAAACCGTTAAAATTCAAATTTCAAAAAAAAAACGTTAAATTCAAATCTCAGAAAACCGTTAAAAAATTTCAAATATCAAAGAAGCCTTTTTAAAAAGTTCAAATTTAAAAAAAAACCTTTAAAACCGTACCTCGTTAGAGAACTTCTCCTGCCATGCATTTAACACCTCCTTTGCTTTCTTCAAGCTCCATCCAGCATAATGAGTCTTGTAGTTATCATTCCAGTGATCATACAGCTCCTGTTCACTCATCAATTGAATTACAGTCTGCAGTGCCTTTGCCTTCCTGATATGATTCGTCGCATTCTTCTCAGCACCACCAACAATCAGCTCCTCTGGCCAGTGCATGAAATTCATAGCATATCCATAACATCCACCACTAAGAGCAGCTCCAATGTCTGGTACTTGTCTTGTCTTCTTGTTTGGTGCTGAGTCAGGACATTGTGGATCGTATGGATTAAGGCATGGCTTGCGGATGTAACCTGTTGTGATACCTGCTTGTTTCATGTATTGTTCGACTTTTGCTATCATTCCTTGGTCAGATTTTGAGGACTTTTCTTCGGTATTGAAGGACTTGCTGGCTTCTTCGAGGAGTTTTGCTGGGTCAAGGGATTGCCAACTGATGATGCCGAACTTGTTGTTGAGGATTCTGTGAGAAAAAAATAAAATTTTAATTAATTGTGAATTTTTGGAAATTTTGAAAATATTGCTCAGTTTTTGTTGACTAAAATTTTGAAAAAATAAAAAGATTGCTTTGTTTTTTGTTTGAATGTTCAAAAATTAAATAAAATAATTCTTAAAAAATTAAAATAAATCACTCTAAATTCCTCTGATTTCTCCACTAAACCCAAATAAAGCCACAACAATAAAAAAATATGTTAAAATTCCAAGTACACTTGAATAATTTTTAAGATAAGAAAAGGAACACCACGCAAGTGGGAACACCCAGACCAGAGCACACACATGACATAACATTCAAAACTTATACGACAAAGATTGTCTTTTTTAAAAAAAACTTATAAATAAATTTATGGAACCACTCAATTTTGAATGTCGATGCTCATGTAAATTTTTTCATTCATTCACATTACATGTGAGAAATTGTTGTGTCTTATCACATTCACATATATTTTAATTCTCTCATTTCTTTCTTTCTTTTACTTTTTTTTGGGATGAACAAAGACAAAAAATTGTGACAATGTTGTTGATGCAAGTAAGGAATTATGGTTGGTTGAGTGGTTCATGGCGCATTTTTGGTAGCATTTGCTTCATTATTGTTAAAATTGATTCAAATTTAATGAATTTTGGAACAATCAGAATTTTTGGTGTAAAATCAGTATTTTAAAGGGAAAATTGGTAATTTGGCAGGTCTCCTATCTGAATCCCATTCAATGCTACCTAAAATGGAGCACCATAGCCAATACAGCAATTCTAACCTCAAAATGACGAAACTGCACTACAAAATTTCTCCAATTCCCTCTAAAAAACAACCAAAATTTCCATAAAAGCCCATCAAGATCATCTTCAACAAAATGTTATGTAAAAAATGTCAATTTTATTCCATTTCTTTTTCATCTTAAAAACTTAGATGGAATTGAGTTGTTTAGAATCTGTTATGGGTGGTATATGATTGGCTTTATTGCCCTTTTATGTTTTTTATTTTTTTTCGAATATCTAAAGAATGAACAATTCATGTTTGTGTGGCACTCGTATTTTGTGTGATTTTAGAAATTCCTCAGGTTGTTTACACTTTATGGACTTATTTTGGTTGAGCTTAAGAGAAGGTCACATTTTTGGGATTGTTTTGGGTGGAATTGAATTAGAATTTTGAGGTTAAGTTGAGAAAATTAGTAAAATTTTGAGGTTAAGTTGAGAAAATTAGTAAAATTTTTGAGGTTAAGATGAGAAAAATAGTAAAATTTTGAGGTTAAGTTGAAAAAAATTGTAAATTTTGAGGTTATGTTGATAAAGTTGAAAATTTTGAGGTTATGTTGAGAAAAATTGTAAAATTTTGAGGTTATGTTGAGAAAAATTGTAAAATTTTGAGGTTATGTTGAGAAAATTGAAATTTTGAGGTTAAGTTGAGAAAATTTGAGGTTAAATCTCAAATTCTGCCGCAATCTCAATCTTTCATCCACAAAACCTTCCATTTTTCCTAACACAACATCTCCATTGTTTTCTAAAATTCACTTCTTATTCTTCTTATTCTCCTCATCACATGTTTACATGAGATGAGATCTAAACAACTTTTTTTTCTTCATCTTCTTCTTCTATTTCTCATTTTATTTGAGACCTCCAATAGTGAACCGCACGCATTTTAAATTAGTTTCCATGCATTTACATTAACTTTTAACCAATACACAGAGACGCGTAGATATGCGCACATA
This sequence comes from Chironomus tentans, assembly GCA_963573255.1. NCBI lineage: Eukaryota > Metazoa > Arthropoda > Insecta > Diptera > Chironomidae > Chironomus > Chironomus tentans. The sequence continues at coordinate 3,127,825 of OY754305.1, forward strand.
TGGAGATCATTTACGACCATTTGAAGTGATTTTTCTTATTCAAAATGAAATAAAATATTTTTTTTTCAATTCTCTGAGGTAAAATGAGATGACGATGACCATAAATTGAGACATTTTTCTTTAAAAATAGCTTTTAGAAATGAGACAAAACATGATTTTTAATCGTGAAATTAAAAGATATCGAGAATGTAAGTTTAATCTTAAATCTTAATGTATTCAATTTCGGGTAAATTTTATGTCGCTTTATGTTGGGTATTAGATGGATTATGTTGGGAATGGAAGTAGATTTATGGGAGGTTTTATGGAGATAATTGGAGTTTTTTGAATTTTTAGATGGATTTTTGAATTTATTGGGGCTATATACAAGTCACAACCAATTAAGAAACAGTTGAAGTCAGAAACCAAGGTCGGAGTACTGTTCAGATAATATTGTTTGTACGGATTATCCATAATCAGTTTATTTGACCAATAGGACGGATAAGCGTTCAGATTAGTGTTCGAATTACCCAAATATCTCACTTACAGTCACATAGCAAGCTAATTATACCGATAACCCAAATTCTATCCATATCAACCCAGCAAATTCAATCCATATCAACAAAACTGAGCAGAAACAAATAAAAACCAAAATAATGTCAACTTACGGTATATGTGGCTCACGATCAGGTCCAAGAAGCTTACTTCCCTCCCAAAAGCAATCCAATGGCGTTATAATTGCACACGGTATCACAATTTCAAGTATTTGCTCCATAAAATGCTCATCAAATCGCGGACTCGATGGTAATTGACAGAGATCTTTGAGTGTCCACGTCACTTCACCAATAAAAACATCCACGGAGAGTGCCTGCTTGACAACTTTCAAGTGCGCCAGAAGTGCTTGATCGTACAATATCGTCGAGTCTTCATCCTTTAGTGTTTGTATTAGAAGTTGATTATTTATTGATGTGTCTATGTAGCCGAGATATTTCTCTGTGTATGCGAGTTCCTGCTCAAGACTTCCGCCCACTTCCAGCCATAATTGATTTACGTTTGAGTGAATGATGACGGATTTTAGGCCGACACAAAATGTACCGAGTATTAGGGCGGCCATAAAGATTATTATCCCCGCATGCTTGTCGATACTCCGACCAATTTTGAAGAAATGTGATTGGAATAGGTGACGGAGGTAGATGCTTGTACGACGGCCATCAGCTTTGCCCTGGAAGAATGTGAAAAAATTGGGAATTTAGTAATTTTGGTAAATTAAATGTTAGATTATATTATTTTTATCTTTTTGCGAGATATTTTGTTTATTTTTTAAACTTAAACTCAAATTTTTTAATAGTTATGAATTCTAACCTCAAAATTTTTAATAATCATGAATTTTAACCTCAAATTTTTTAAAAATCATGAATTCTAACCTCAAAATTTTTAATAATCATGAATTCTAACCTCAAAATTTATAAAAAGTATTGAAATTTAAACTCAAATTCATGAAAGTTAATTCCAACCTCAAAATTCAAGGAAATTTTGAAACTCAAACTTAAAATAAGTAAAATCTGAAACCGTAGTCTCAAAATTCATGGTAAAAAAATTAAAAAGAATCACATCAAATACTTCTCAAACACACTTTTCAGAAAATACACATCGGATGTAGTAAAAAAACTCCAACAACAACAAAAAACACATTAACATGCATCACAAAAAGCGGAAGTTGGATGTAACGATAGGCAAAACTTGAAAGAATTTCAACGCAATTTGAGTGCCTGTCGAGTGGCTCATTTCAAAGACGAACAAAAAAATGTGATGACGGAGCACAAAATGCATTTTTCATGTCTATGATACAATTTTTTTCTTATTTTAATTATGTTGATGATGAGAGTGCAGTTGTTGTGGATTTATCAATGGAAGATCGTGACAAAATGAGGATGTGTGGGAATGTTTGTGGAAAGAAAAAGGATTGAAGATTTTAAGGTTATGTTGATGATAATTTTGAGGTTAGAATTCAAAATTTTCAGAATTTTTAAGATATGGTCCAATTTTTTTCTTGAATTTTTAAGAATTTTGAGGTTAGGTATCAAAATTTCAATCATTTTGAGGTTAGGTATCAAAATTTCAATCATTTTGAGGTTAGGTATCAAAATTTCAATCATTTTGAGGTTAGGTATCAAAATTTCAATCATTTTGAGGTTAGGTATCAAAATTTTCAGAATTTTTAGGTTATGTTTCAATTTTTTTCATGAATTTTTAGGTTTTGGTTCAACTTTTAAGAATTTTGAGGTTAGAATTTGTTATGATTCTAAATTTTTGCTATTTTTAAGGTTAATTGAATTGTTGATAGTCTTCCATTTCCAAGTGCATACCTCACACAAATCTACAACAATTTTGCCCAAAACTATAAATTAACGCATCAAACAATTCCAATAATTGACAATTTCATCATAAAAAATCCCAAAAACTGCCGTAAAATTTTTGATCCACAAAAGGCATAACGAATAGACAATCAACAAGAACAAAAGCAATGAGCCGACAAGAAGAAGACAAAATTTCTTCCTTATTTTATTTTACCTACATCAGAAATCATCATCTTGTCTACTTCTTCATTACTGTCGGCATTTTTCACACGAAACTTTTTTTCCATCTTTTTTCTTCATTTCTTAATAATGGAAATAATAAGACCATCCAAAACAATTCAACACAAGAAATTTTAGTCGATTTTAATGATTCGATCCATTTCTCCTTTCTTGTCTCTCACAAACTGCTTTTTTAGATGATGATGTCTTAATTTCATTGAAATAGTTTTTGGAAATTTAATAATGGGTTTGAATTAGGCCTACAGTGAGGCGGCTATTGTGATAGTTTTGTCAGAATTTTAAGGCAGTTTTGCTATTTTTCAATACTTTTAGTTTTTAAGTTATAAAAGAAAAAATTTATAATTTTTTTAAAAATCAAAAAATGAACAATAAATGGGATTTTAAAATTGAGAAACTAAAATAATTTGAAAAATTAAAAAAAAGTTGAAAAGTTAAAAAAAATTAAAAAGTTAAAAAAAATAAAAAAAAATTAAAAAGTTAAAAAATTTAAAAAAAAATTGAAAAATAAAAAAAAGTGAAAAATTTATAAAAAAATTGAAAAATTTATAAAAAATTGAAAAAATTTATAAAAAATTGAAAAATTGATAAAAAAATTGAAAAATTGATAAAAAATTGAAAACTTTATAAAAAATTGAAAAATTTATAAAAAATTGAAAAATTGATAAAAAATTGAAAAATTTATAAAGAAAATTGAAAAATTTTTAAAAAAAATTGAAAAATTTATAAAAAAATTGAAAAATTTATAAAAAATTGAAAAAATTTATAAAAAATTGAAAAAATTTATAAAAAATTGAAAACTTTATAAAAAATTGAAAAATTTATAAAAAATTGAAAAATTGATAAAAAATTGAAAAATTTATAAAAAAAATTGAAAAATTTATAAAAAAAATTGAAAAATTTATAAAAAAAATTGAAAAATTTATAAAAAATTGAAAAATTTATAAAAATGAAAATTTAAAAAATAAATAAAAAAATTAAACACAAAACAGTTTGAAATGGTTTTAAATAACTTAATAAAATTAAAAAAAAACATGAGACTTCCAAAAACATCTCAGTTCGAACCAAAAACGACATTTATGATGATTAGTCTCAATCTTCAGTCCCAAAATCGTCTTTATTTTTTCCTCATCGATTCCAAACGATTAACTGATTTTTCTATCTATTAATGGGCAATTTCTGAATGAATTTTAATGATTTTTATGGGCGATCTTTGATTGCTTTTGATTTTAAAATTTATCTTTCGACTCCATCTAATCTTACGATTGATCTTTTTTCGTCTCTATTTGGACATAGATTTTTATTGTCGATAATCAAAATAATTCGTTTCGATTTTAGTATGGAAATTTTGGGATTGGGCTTAGATCAGTGTTGTCCAACCTTTTTTGAGCCGCGGCACACCTTGATGGTAAACCATGACCAAAACCGCACACAGCGTGCGGTTCGTGTTATTTTCAAAAAATTTTGACGGCACATCAGTGTGCCGTGGCACGCAGGTTGGACAACACTGGCTTAGATGGTCCAGATTTCTGAGAATTTAGAATTCTTAATGATTTTGTTTTAATATTTCATGCATTTCTGTTATTTATTTTTAAAAAATATTTCAATTTTGTTTTTTTTAAAAAAAAATTGTAATTTTTTTTTAATTTTTTAAATCTTTTTTAATTTTTTTTTAATTTTTTAATTCTTAAAATTTATTATTTTCTATTTTTTAAATTTCAATTTTGAATATATATTCATACTCAAAATTGAAATTTAATTATTTAATAACATATAATTTTTCATATTCAAAATTGAAATTTAAAAAATTGAAAATGATAAATTTTAAAAATTAAAAAAAAAATTAAATTATAAAATGATAAATTAAAAAAAATTAAATTTAAAAGTAATAACAATCCTCAACCAAATAATTCACACCAATTATTCCCAATAATTAATGACTTTTGAACAAATCCAATGTCAAAAATAATCCCCAACAAAAAATCATTATCAAAATCCTCTTAAAATTTCAACTGTCACAAATTATTTTGCTTCTATTCAATTCCATATTTTCTACAAATTGAAAAGAAAAGGAACTAGAAAATTTGAAAAAACATACAAAAATCTTATTACAATAGCCATGAAACTTGACTAAAGTAAATTGAATCAATCCATATGAAAATGCAATAACTCCATAAATTACATTTAAATAATTTTCTCGAGAATTACGTTATAAACTACAACAAATTTGGTATCATTCAAAGCTTAGATAAGAAGCTAGCTACTAATGCTAAAATTTTTGGATTTGGACTTAAGCGGTTCCTCACAGAACACCTTAAATGTCGAAAAAATGGGGTATTTTCAAATGAAAATTTTGTGTGTCCACTATGCACAAATTTTTTGTTTCTCTGTTGTATTATGTAGTACTAAGTAAGAACTAAAACCCGCCACCTCAAACAATAAATTTGAATGAGACACGGCCGAGATATGAATTTTTGAAGTTTCTGATTTTTGCAAAATTTTGTATTATATTTTTCATAAAAATTCACAAAAATAGCTATAATTTCAATAAAACTGGATATTTTCTGAAAATTTAAACGGATAATTAATGATTAGTTCAGCTGCTATCTATTTTGGAACTTTTGGAAATATTTGCAGTACAAGAATATTCTAATTTCTATGCAAATGTACAAAAAGTCAACTTTTCAGTAAAACTCAAAGAAGAAATTTAGCCTTATATGACAAAAGTACTGAAACTCTATAATGCCTCTCAGAATTGATAGAACTGGTGGTAATATTTCCATATCCGTTTAAATTATCGAAAAATATTAAGTTTTAGTGAAATTATAGCTATTTTTGTAATTTTTTATGAAAAAATATTCAAAATTTTGCAAAAATCGGAAACTTCAAAAATTCATATCTCGAATATGCCTCATCCAAAATTATTGTTTGAGGTGGCGGGTTTTAGTCCTTACTTAGTACTGCATAATACATTAGAGAAATAAAAAATTTGTACATAGTGGACACACAAAATTTTCATTTGAAAATACCCCATTTTTTCGACCTTTGAGGTATTCTGTGAGGAACCGCTTAAGTCCAAATCCAAAAATTTTGGCTCTAGTAGCTAGCCCCTTATCTAACCTTTCAAATGATACCACATATGTTATGGTTCATAACGTAGTTCTCGAGAAAAGTATTTAAATGTAATTTATGGAGTTATTGCATTTTCATATGGATTGATTCAATTCAAAAGAATAAAAATTTTGATCCTTTTTTCTCTTTTGTTGCATTTTAAAAAATCTTCAATTTTTATGTAATTTTAGAAAAGAATTTTTTATTACGTATTTTTTTTGAAATTTAAGAATTTTTTGTAATGGATATTACAGTCAGTGCTATACCTTTTTCATTATTGCCATTCACTTGACGTTTTGAAAGACAAGAAAAGTAGAATTTTTGGGTTCATTGTTTGATGTAATAAGCTTAACCTTCAGGAGACTTCTTAATTTTGGGTATTGAAGAAATTTATTGTGTTATTTTGGGATTGAGATTTTTTGAGGAAAATTGTATGAGAATTGAATGTAGGAGTATATGATTGAACACCTGAAAAGGAGGATGATGTGCTTATTATGTTGTGTTTTGGAATATTTTTTAAAACTTTTGAGGAAAAATATTTTCAAGTTCGCTCAAGTTTTGACCAATTTTGCTCAGACTTCCTCAAAAATGGTCAAATTTGAGAAATTTTTGCTCCATTTTGATCAACTTTTGACAATTTTGGTCAAAAATGAACAAAATTTTCTCAATTTTGGATAATTTTGCACAATTTTAGTCAAGTTTTACTCAATTTTTTTCAGTTTTGCTCAATTTAAGATAATTTTAGCTCAGTTCTGGTCAAAATTTCCTTACTTTTGCTTAATTTTGCTCAAATTTTCTCAATTATGGTCAATTTGGACAATTTTTGTTCAGTCTTGCAAAAATTTGGTCAAATTTGAAGAAATTTTGCTAAATTTTGTTCAATTTTGGTCAAAATTTCCTTATTTTTGCTCAGATTTTCTTAGTTATGGATAATTTTGGCAATTTAGTCTTTTTGCAGTTTTACTTAAATTTGGTCAAATTTGAAGAAATTTTGATCAGTTTTGTTCAATTTTTGGAAAAATTTTCAAAATTTTGGATGATTTTAGCTCAGTTTTAGTCAAAATTTGCTAAATTTTACAATTTATTTAACTTTTTGTTCAAATTTGATCAGTGTTGCTCTAAATTTAACCAAATCGTGTCACAATTTGTGCACTTTTTGCCAGACTCTGCAATTTTATACATAAATATCCATCACAAATGCACTTCATTTCACACAATGCACCCCAAAAACCGCAACCAATCCTCTCAAATTTCCACACTTCAATCCTCTTTCCATTCAATTTACCTCTCAAATTGAATTAAAAACCCATAAAACCGCAAGAGTGTTAAAAACAGCTTTTTTCATCATTTTATGCACATTTACACTTCTTTCTGTTGTCTTTCTTAGTTTTATGATGCCGCAAATTTCCTGTTTCCGCTCAATTTAATGCTCGAGCATGTGAATATGTAAATAAATAGAAATGTATTGTCAAAGTGAAAGGAACAACAAAAGTGTAAAGAAAGGAAAGGAAAAAAGTGATTTTTTTATTGGCGACAATAAAAAGAGTTGATGAATGAATGCCATTGCTGGTGTAATTAAGGAAATTTACGTAATAAAAATTGAAGAAAAAATAAAAACAATAATTATATTGTGGTGCAGTAAGTGAATTGAGAAGGAAGATGAGTGCAATGTCCTGGGTCTGGGGGGTATTTACAAAAAGTAAGGAAGGCTCAGGGTTTTATGGGCACTTTTGTGTAAGGCTTAAAACTTGTTAGACCTGTTTGACAACATTTCAATCTTAATTTGTAGAAATTTGAGAAAAAATAGCAAAAAAATCTTAAATCCTCAAAAAAATCATCAAGTTTGACTCTCCAGCTAACCAGCTGCCATAAATTCAACAAACATCCTCAACAACCCAAGCAATCTTCCATCCACAACCATCACAAATCACACAATTAATTGCTCAACCAAATCTGCAAACCCAATGAACTGTAAAAAGCCTCAAAAGCCATTAAAATAATTCCTTCAAATTAAAAAAGAATTAAATTCGGTAGCTGCACCGAGCAGCAAACAATAAAAGTATCAAATTATCGTCCATAAATGAACGAGGAGTAGCATCAACAGCATGTGCAAAATGTAAACAAAAAGGCGATCTTTTACGCGACGAAATGTCATTCAAACTTTTTCTTTCTTCTTCTTTTTTGCTTCTCTCAAAATAAATAAAATATAAATTTTGTTGTGTTTACAAAAGAGAAACTTTAGACGACGAGCTACTGTGCTTTACGTATGACTAGAGTGACATGAAATTATTGTGGATTAATAAGAAGAAAATTTGTTGAGTTTCGCGCTCAATGCTTTGGCTACTGAATTTATTTTGAATATTTTGTGACGATTTTTGCATCTTTTTTTTGTGTCTGCTTGATTTGTTGTCTCTTTCTAGTCATGGTGGAATGGTTTTTACTTTTTGAGTGGATAAAGAGAGTGAGATTGGTGCTGGAGAGTCTGAATTGAATGAATTTGGATCTTTGGAGATGTTTCGAGAGAATTGTTGATATTCGGAATGTTCTTTGGAATTCTTGATGGTTTGAGATGAGATTTTTGTTTAAAATTTAATTTAAGTAACTTAAAAAATAGTTTTGAATTTTAAAAATTAAAATGAATTTTAAAAATTGATTTTTTTTGAAAATTAAAATAAATTTTAAAAAATGGATTTTAAAAAAAGAAAGAATTTTAAAAAATAAAATAAATTTAAAAAAAGAATTTAAAAAAAAAGAATTTTAAAAAATAAAATGAATTTTAAAAACTAAAATGAATTTTAAAAAATAAAATGAATTTTTAAAAACAAAATGAATTTTAAAAAATAAAATGAATTTAAAAAAAACAAAATTAATTTTAAAAATTAATTTGAATTTTAAAAATTAATTTGAATTTTAAGAAATAAAATGAATTTTAAAAAATAAAATGAACTTTAAAAAATAAAATGAATTTTAAAAAATAAAATGAATTAAAAAAAAGAATTTTAAAAAATAAAATGAATTTAAAAAAAAACAGAATTAATTTTAAAAATTAATTTGAATTTTAAAAATTAATTTGAATTTTAAAAATTAATTTGAATTTTAAAAATTAATTTGAATTTTAAGAAATAAAATGAATTTTAAAAAATAAAATGAATTTTAAAAAATAAAATGAATTTTAAAAAATAAAATGAATTTTAAAAAATAAAATGAATTAAAAAAAAGAATTTTAAAAAATAAAATGAATTTAAAAAAAACAAAATTAATTTTAAAAATTAATTTGAATTTTAAAAATTAATTTGAATTTTAAAAATTAATTTGAATTTTAAAAATTAATTTGAATTTTAAAAATTAATTTGAATTTTAAAAATTAATTTGAATTTTAAAAATTAGTTTGAATTTTAAAAATTAATTTGAATTTTAAAAATTAATTTGAATTTTAAAAATTAATTTAAATTTTAAAAATTAATTTGAATTTTAAAAATTAATTTGAATTTTAAAAATTAATTTGAATTTTAAAAATTAATTTGAATTTTAAAAAATAAAACAAATTTTAAAAATTAATTTGAATTATGATATTTTTGAAACTAAAACACATTTTTAACAATTATTCCTAGAATCAGTCAACAATTTCCACACAAACCTCACCCAACCGATCATATTCAAGAGAATTTCAACTTCGCTCTCCCAAAACAATCGCCAACTATTTTTTTAAACTTCATTCTCTCTCATTTTTCAAATGCACATAATCTTTTCATAAAAAAGTCAGAGAGTTTCAAATAATAACTTTAAATATTTAACAATGCCTGATCAACCAGAGCTTAACAAGAAAAGAAAAAAAAATATCGAATGAGTGGCAAGCAGGAATGCAGATAAATATTTGTCGAATGGATTTTTTAAGTTACGACAAAAAAAGTTAAAAATGATAAATAATACAAAAAAATATAATAATTTGTATTCAAGTTCAACGAGTTGTAAATTGAATTTCTGTTATTTGTAATGAATTGAATGGATTTGAATGACCTACAAGGGATAAGACGTTGAGTGAGAAATGACGTTGAATAGAAAGAGAAAATATGAATTAAAAAGTCAAGGAAAGTTTGAGATTTATGAAATGTTATTAGAAATGTGAAGGATTTTGTAGCTGAATTGTGATAGTTTGGGTAGAAAAATGGTCATTTTTGAATTAATTTCAGAAAATAACCTTAAAGTTTATCAGCATAACCTCAAACTTTTATTTATAACCTCAAAATTTGCAACATAACCTCAAAATTCTCAACCTAGCCATAAAATTTGTCAACATAACCTCAAAATATCCCAAAATCTTCCACCAGACACCAATCCATGCAGACTCATCTCATCTCATTAATATCCTTCCCTTAACTTTGTGCATCGTTTAATATTTTGAACCCAAAAACACAACAAAACATATTTCTCTTCTGTCTGCACTTTACAATGCACATTTTTCATACAAATTTATGCCAAAAAAAGCAGTCTTTTTTTGTGTTGATCGACTTTATTTTTCACTGAAAAAACATCTGTCGGTTTTTATCTTCTTTTGCAGCTTTTCTTTTCCTTTAATTTTTGGACCTTTTTTTTGTGCATTTGAAAGAGGAAAAAATAATATTTTCGATTTAGAGGATTTTTTTTGGATGGCTTAGAGAAATAAAACATTAATCATTTGTATGAAGAATATTATTATTGACTTTTTTGGGGTTTTTTGATTAAGACTTTTCGAGGGAATACTGTTGGTGCCACCTGTAAGATGTTTGATTGGCTATTTTTTCACTTTTTAATATGAGTTTTTTGGCTATGTTGAGAATTTTAAGGTTATTTTGCCAATATTTGGAGTTTTGGATCATTTTGATGAATTTTGAGGTTATGTTGACCAAATGTAAATTAAGTTCATTTGATTCACACTTATAACACCAAATCACCTCACTTTATACTACTCAACCAACAAAACAGCTAATAATTTCCCTTTTAACATTCCACATTGTCTACCATTCCTGCCCACCCGTCCATTGTCTCCCCCTCACAGTCTCACAACCGTCTTTTCATCTTAAAAATGACTATCAATAAAAATATAAATGAGTCTCATTAGCACAATAGACTAAACATCATTAAAACATTTTCATTTTCTCTTCTGTGTTTTGACCACCACAGCAGCACGGCAGCAGCAATTTTATTTGCATATAGCAATTGGAGCGCTACAAAATGTGTATAATGTCTTAATTCTCCGTCGTTTCTTCCTCCAATTTCTCAATCTACACGTCTCTCTATGTAAGATGATTGTACCGTAGTGCCTTAATGTTGTGCAGTCGGTCATTTTGAGACCCCGCAAGGCAAACAGCAACAACAATAGAGCCGGAATGAATGATCACGGTGGCGGCAGTGAGGTATAGTGAAATAATAAAGACGAGAGAGAAGAAAAAGTTAATGAAGATATTTTATTTTCGAAAAAATATTAAAAAAACTGCGGTCGGTCGGATTTTGTGTGTATGTGCTGCATACTTCAAACTTTAAAGTCAGAGCCGAAATTAGAGAAATGAATGTAGACAGCCGCATCGGATGAGAATTAATGATGATGATTGAGATATCTATAGAAATATCGGAAGGTAATTAAGATGATTATGTTGAGGAAGATTGTGGAGATAATTTGATAGATTTTTTTTGGCAAAATTGAGGCAATTTTCGGAAGCAAATAGAGACAATTGAGAATGATTGCTTTTGAAATGTTGTTTGATCGTGAAAAATGATTGATGTTGAGATCATCCTAACCTATAAGTTGGTTCCTTAACTCAAAATTTTGATATTATAACCTCAAAAATGCTTCATAACCTCAAAATTTGGCAACATAACCTCAAAGTTCTTTTATTTTACCCTCAAAATTGCATCATAACCTCAAAATTTAGCAAATTAACCTCAAACTATTCACAATCAACCCAACAATCCCCAATCCGCTCCCACAATCATCAAAACAATTCCACATTTTACCGCTCACTTTTGCCACGATATGGAATCTCACAACTATTTTCATCTTATTCCGACAATCTATCAATTCTGTTGTTAAACTCATTTTTTATATCCAATAATGTTTCCTCATGTTAGTCTTGCGTGCCTGTTTGCTCGCCTCACTTGGCCTATGTCTTCATTTGGAGCTTTCTGTGTGCTATTCGAAGGCAAACTCCAAAAATGGAAAAATTGTATAAAAACAACATTTCTTAATAGAGAAATTACAGCAAAATGAAGAGATTTTCTCAATTTCTTCATTTTTCATGAGCTGCTTGTGCCTTTTTATGTTGTTGGTGTTTTCTTTGAGATGAGATTTTGGTTGGCAAAATGTTGGGAATTTCTGGAAGATTCTCGAGCTAAAGGAACTAAATAGATAATTTTGAGGTTAGGACTAGGACAGTTTTGAGGTTAAGGAACAATTTTGAGGTTAGGATTCAGAAAACTTTGAGGTTAGGACTTAAACTTAAATATAAATTTGAGGTTAAGTCAGAGTCACCCCACATCGCCCATCTCTACTCACAACTTCTTATTCATTTCGCTTCACTCTTTCTTTTTTTTTCTTTTCAATGATTTTTTTTACTCTGTTTTGCCTGCTGACTAACTAACAACTTTATGCTTGCGCTATGTAATATGCTGTACGTCGAGGAGAGAAAAAATTATGATGATGAAGAAGAAGAAGTTGAAAAAGATATAACGAAGATTGAGACATTAAAGCGGAATTGAATACTACAGTGTGTGGTATGAAATAACAGAAAAAAGCAACAACAATAAGAACGGTGATATTAGAGGTAGATATGGGCAGGTGGATGGGGTTTTTGAATGGTTTGGTGATGTGGTTCGAGGGTTTTGTTTAGTTTTGATACAAAAAATATTATTTTAGATTCAAATGATGTTTCTAGCTTGAAATTCGTATAAAAAACTTGATATTTTGTTCAAAATACCCAAAAACCTAAAGACAACAGCTTGATCTAACATAACCTCAAAAAATCTCCAAAACCCAACCAAAAACCATACTAAAAAATAAAATTAATTAAAAATTAACTTCTTTCCACTTTTGCCCACCTTTGACAGAAGATATTTCATATTTAAAACGATCATACAAAGTGATACAACTTAATCAGATTTTAAGCAATATTTCTTTGTGAATAATGATGAAGATGTGATTCTTTTAGTGGAATTTCTTTCAAGAAATATTTTTTTTTCTTCGGGCATTTCTGTGTCATATATTAAGTATGCGTGTAAGAAGACAGTTTACTGGGATAAAATGTATTGAGAAGAGATTGCTGATGGTTTCTGGGATGTTCTCGGATATTCTGGGGGTTTAGGGGTAGCGATGAAGCAAAGAGAGGTGGTACTGGGGTCATATTGTGTAACTTGATAGCTGTCCCTGCTTCTGAGCATTTTAATTAAAAACCAGAAATTTTTGAGCTAAAAATCATCAATTTAATTGAAATTTTAAACATTTTCAAAATGGCGGAAATTATCTTCACTTCGAAAAGTATTTTCGTTTTTTTAAGCACTTAAATTCGGTTTAGATTCAAACTTTTGAGATCATTTCATAGAAAAATGTGGCAACGATTAAATTGCATCAAAATTTTATTATAAATTGTCGAAATTCCTTAATTTTTTAAAATAATTTCAATTTCTAGGTTACCAAGATGCACAATTTTTTGGTTACCAAGATGACAAAATTATTATATTTCTGAACAGATTTAAATTTTTTGTTACCAAGATGACAGAATTTTCTGATCTCTGAGATGACTTAATTTTTCCTGTTCAAAAGAATTCCCGATACGTCACGCCTTGAATATTAATCAATTCAGCTCAAAATCTTGGCATAAGACCCAAGCCAATAATTCATTCCACACAAAAATGCAAATCTTCGTCTACAAATCACCAATTTCTACCCAATTACTATTCATATCCACAACCGCACTTAAAATCATCAATGAAAATGCACCGCAAGCTTCATTTTTTATGCAACATAATTTGAATTCCGTGCATACAATCATGCGTGCATTTATTATTACTTAATATTTACATTACACCTGCAATTTCATCTTCTTTAATTACTTCATACACAACTGCAAAGTCCTCATAATGTTGATTACATCAGAAACAATAATAAAATTGTCATTGTCACGAGATGCACCGTGGATCAAATAAAAATATCACAAATACATCAACAACTTCATTCAAATTTAATGGAAGTTTTTTTTTACTTTTTTGAAAATTGTGCCACACACATTTGATAATAATAGCATATATTTCACAAATACATTCAAATTTAGTCTCACTAATACAACCATCATCTCTTCCCGTTCGTTGGAAATTGGATCTACCGCACACACAAGTCGAGTTGGGTCTCGATTTCTTCTATGTATCCATTCTTCATCCGCATCGCATCATAAACTTCTTCTCTCGCTCTATACGATTCTGAGTTTTTTTTTGAAGAAAGAAGAAGAAAAAGAAGAAGAAATTGACGAGTTGAGGAGGCATTGGATTCTCGATGCGGATAACGGAAGTGCACTTTGCATTTTTTTGTTGTTGAAGGTTGTGAAATGCTTAATTGGGGATTATTGATGGGATGTGAAGATAAGCAGAAGGATGAGATTTAAATTGGGTTACTTCCTGTTTCTTAGGCTTGTAAATTCACTGAAAATATCAATTTTAACTGAGATGATCGAATCTTTCCGAGATGAATGAGTTTTACTCAGATGATTGAGTTTTATTTAGATGAGTGAACTTTACTGAGATGATCGAGTTTTTCTGAGATAATCAAACTTTACTGAGATGAACAAACTTTACCGAGATGATTGAGTTTTACTGAGATGATCGAATTTGACTGAGATGATCGAATTTGACTGAGATGGTCGAATTTGACTGAGATGATCGAATTTGACTGAGATGATCGAGTTTTTCTGAGATAATCAAACTTTACTGAGATGACCGAATTTTACTTAAATGATCAAATTTTATCGAAAAAATCCAAACTTAACTCAAACCTCAACTAACCTCAAAATATCCATTAAACATCAAAATTCAAACTTAAAGTTAAGAAATCTTCAAAAACTCATTCAAAATACCCCAAAATGTTCAAAAACCACTTGTTACCCAAAAAAAACCAGCTAAATATTTTCGTAGTAAAAATAAAAACAGCAATAATAACAAGAAGAAGACAAGCAGTTCCCTTCTTTGAATCATCTCCATACACACAATTTTTTTTCTTCATACTTGTTGCTGATCATCATCGTCATCGTCATCGGATTCTTATACACATATTTTTTAGTTCAGGTAGAAGATTTTTTCATGAACAACAAAAAAAAATGTGCTCGGGCATTCGAGAAGAGGAAAAAAAGAGAGAATCCAAAGGGAGCCCTTTTTATGGCCAGCACAGCAGGTCAATTTTTATTTTTATTATTTTATGCCTTCTTCAATGATGATGACTTTATTTTCCACATCTTCTCTTTATGCTGCTTCTCGTCCAAAAACATTTTCAATATTTTTATTTTATTTCTTCATTTGTTCACTCTTGTATAATAACTTTATTTATGCAGGCCTTCCCTGCTGGTAGTTGTGAAAGGGTGTTTGCAGTTGTGTTGGTGGAGATGCATCTCTTCTGTTACTCTTTTTTTTCATCTTCTTTTGGATTATTTATGATGCATACATGCATTTTTGTCATTTTCGAATAAACAAATTTTTGGAATGCATTTTTAGAAGGTTTTTTTATGAGGTTCTGAGGAAGTATGGTTGAAGGTTGATGGTTTTGGTACATTGGAGGTTAGGATGACTACCGAGATGACCAAATAAACATCAATGGGATGACTAAATGAACTTTACTGAGATAATTTATTAAGCCTTACTGAGATGACTTAATTAACATTACCGAGATGAATAAATTAAGACTACCGAGAGGATTAAATGAACATTTCCGAGAGGACTAAATGAACATTACCTAGATGACCTAATTATGATTAACCTGTCAAAAATACCGAGATGACCTAGAAGACCTCCAAATAATATAGAAGTGGCGTCATCTCGGTATTTTTTGAGGTCATCTGGGTTATTCTAGCATCATAATCCATTCAAAAAAGCAACCAAAATTGTCTAACATCAACCATTTGAAAGCTTTAACTGTATTTCAAAGCTACAATTAGGCTCTGATTTGAAGTACCTCCCTAATCACAACCAAAATCAACCTCACATCACCTAAATCCATCACAAAAAATAGAACAACCTCAATTATCTCCATATATTCACCTCCATTCCCACCATAAAAATTATCTCAATTTGTTCCAAAAATATCCAAAAATCATATTTTCATTTATTCAAATCCACAAAACCTCACCCATTTACAGTCAATACCTCAAAAGTCACCAAATACAGCACATATTACATTACGTTTAATCTACAGGAAGCAACACCTCATCAGCTCATCTCACAAATCAGTCAAAATGACGTTAAAATCGTAGGCGAATAAAAAGTCCTCGCCTCATATTCAGTTTCAATATCTCAGCTATAATCCCATAAGCACAACACGAGGAATTAGTTGGATTTATGATGCGATTAGATTTCAAATTTAAAATGTCACATAGATCACATTGGAATAAATTGAATAAGACGAGGAATTTATTTAAGGCTCAGGTGGAGATGAATGGAGAGCTTTTTGGAGTTGAATTGAGATATGTGCGCGTACAATTGGGTTTGGTTATGTGGTTGAGGGATCATAATGTTGGATAAAGTCATAATATTTTAGATAAATGAAAGAGAAACTCGTGTGCTTGAGGTTGAGATGAAAATGTGAGTATTTTTGAGGTCAGATTGGGTTTTGGATGGTAAGTTGTAATTCTGTGAGGACTTTGACTGACTTGACTGGCTGGTAGACCAAATAAGGTCCTCTAAAAGTCAGATTGTACTAAAGTTGTATTAAAATTATACTCAATTTCTGTTCTATAATTGAATTAGTTTGGAAAATTTTGATACTAAGTTCAAAAGGTTATTTAGTACTAAACATCAAGGGACTTTTAGTACTAAGTACCTTGGTACTTTTAGTACTAAGTACCTTGGTAATTTTAGTACTAAGTACCTTGGTACTTTTAGTACTAAGTATTTTGGTACTTTTAGTACTAAGGTCATATTTTTAGAACTAAAGCCAAATTTTTTAGAACTAAAGTCACATTTTTTTAGAACTAAAGTTACATTTTTTAGAACTAAAGTTACACTTTTTAGAACTAAAGCCATAACTTTTAGAACTAATGACTACATAACCTTTAGTACTAAACATTCCAAAACCTTAATTTATAAAATTTTACACGAATATTAAATAAAAATATCAATCTAGACAAAATGCGCCTTATACAACAACAAACCCATCAACCAGTGCCTTTCAAACTTCCCAATTTTCAAATAGAAATGAAAAAAAAACATTGAATCGGATTTCAGCTTTGCCCATCCCAGAAAAAAAATCTTAGTTTTTATACTTTTATTTATTTCAACATCTTTTTAATTCAAAAAATACTTTTTTCTATTTTTCTGAGTCCTCAAGAAATGAATAAAGAAATGAGAAACAAAAATTATGAAATAAAAAAGTGAGAGAATTTGACACGTCTAAAAATGTTTTATGATGTCTTAAAAATTTATTTTGTCACATTTTTAACGTTACTTCTTGTAAATTTAATGCTTGTTGCTTTTTTGTAGTGGGAATTATTTATGATTCTTTTTTTTCGACTACTCTTTTGGCTTCTGGGGGGTCGAGGATGGTTGTTTGTGAGAAACTTAGGAATTTTTTAGCAATTGTTAAGGAAGATTTGCCCAAAAGTGATCAAATATGATCAGAGGTGTCCTAAAATGAACAAAAATAATCAAATACGATAAAACGATGACCAAAAAGGATCAAAGGATATTTGCTCAGGTCCAAACTCTTGGATATCCCATGTTTATTGAGAAAAACTGCGAAAATTTGATGTAAATTGTTAAAAAATCATTTCCGAGATGACCAAATTTTTTTGCTCCACCTCGAAAAGTTTTTGTGGGTTTTCTAAGCCTCTAAAGAAGCAATTGATTTAATATTTTCTGCAATCGATAGAAAAAGGTGGCAAGAGTTGGACTAGGTAAGAACTTTTACTAGAAAGCTAGCATAAGAACCAGGGGCGTAGCCAGGATTTTTGAAGGGGGTGCCCAATTTTTTTTTAAATTTTTATACTGTTTTACACATTAAGATTGAATCTGCAAGTAGTCTTCAACATTTTTTGTAAAAAAAATAATTTTTGGGTTTAAAAATAAATCAAAATTTAAAAATTTGTATGGAATTTTTATCTTGAAGGAGGGGGGGGGGGGGGGGGTGCCTAAGGACCACCCCCTGGCTACGCCCCTGATAGGAACCCGTCAAGCATGACAAAGTATGCAAAATGTTTGACATTTTGGATTTTTTGAGACATTTTTTTGGAAATTAAAATTAAGTGTTGATTATAAAGGTTTAGAAGAACACTCAATCTCGTCAAGTTGTCTTTGCAAATAAAAATTGGCCATGGAACCCATAAATTGATATATTCCAGGTTAGTAAAATAAATATTGATGCAGTATTGTATAATCACTCAATCCCACCACAACATGTCACCTAAATCAAGCCAAAATGAGCTTCAAAATAATCAAAAACTGCACCCAATCCTCACACCCTCAACCATTAATCCACAATCAAGATTTACCCAATTTAAAAAAAATCTCAATAAATCCACCATCAAAACAAAAAATATTCATTCATCTCCTCACATTACATCAGCATCATTCACAAAACAAAACACAAACAAACACAAAAAAAAAAATAAAGTCAACAAAAATTCACGGAGGTAAACAGAGAAGAAAAAAATCCAACTGTACACATTATAAAATTGACATCAAATTCTCATCAACATTCATAAAAAAATATTTTATTTATGCATTTTGAATAAGTCTTTTTTTTGCGCGCCCAACCTCGATTTTTTTAAGTATTTTCATCATTTTTTTTTTTTGCTGAATGAAAGTCGATTCAAAAAGGAAGAAAAAAATCGAAATAAATTTATGGAGATCATAAAAAAGCGATGGACAAGGTAAAAATGATGATTTTAATGTCTCAATCGGCAGAGAGAATAAAAATTATTTGCCGCTCTCTTAAACAACTCCAATCTCGAAAAAATGAAATAATTTTCTAATTAAAAAAATCTTCAGAAGCGATCTGCATGATGATTATTATATAGTATTTTGCCCCAGACATTATCTATACGTTGAGTGTGTGTCTACGTGTGTGTAACAACAAAAAAATATATATAAACGCACAAATGAAGATTGTCGGCGTCGGCAGCAGCCTGAAGAGCATCAAACATCAATTTGCGATGCGATCGTTAATATCTTAATTATACTTTTACAATTTTTTTTTGCCTTCATGTTAGCTGGGCTTTTGTGGATGTGAGTTGGTAAATGATGGGGGTTTGGGATGTGGTCTTAGCTATAAGACTGAAATGATTGGTGTTCAGATGGTTGCGATTGGGTTATGTGGTGTAATTGGAGATGTATTAACTGAATGTTGGTCAATTTTGTCAAATTTCTCAAGTAAACTCTTAAGAACATCTATTGGATTGATTGGTTTGTGGGTAAAGAGATACCAGGTGTCAGTTTCTAGGGCTACCTGGGGTACCCTACCCAAATGACCCCAAGTGAAGGTAGGGACCCCAAGTGAGGGTGTGGTACCCTCGGAGACCCTAAAAACTGTGTAGATTGGGGTAACATACGGTATACTCTACCTACCTTCAATAGGGTAGGGTACCCTGGGTAGCACTAGAAATTAGGTAGGTAAGGGTAGGTTACCTAGGGTATGACCTACCTTTGGTAGGGTAGGGTACGCCGGGTAGTACTAGAATCTATTCCCTGGTTGTTTATGGAGACTAAATTACACTGGAATTCAAGAATTGAAAGACAGTTTGATCTGAATGAACTAACATTAGGTGGTAATTGGGGCTCAAATGATCATAGGTATAAAATTTAGAATTATACAATTATTCCAATTTTTTGATGGAAGCCTGAACCTTGACGTTGTCTAATTCAGGTTGAAGGTCACTTCAGCATCCAGTGAAAATAAAAGAGATGTTGGTTTCTAAAAAGTATGAGCATTTGTTGCCTAAAATGTGTAGTTTAAGATCAATTTTGATTAAAATACTTCAATATTCAAATTTAACATTCCATTCTATCAGACTTTGGCACACATTTGCTCATTAACTGTATCTGACGTAAAAAAGTACTCAAAATTCTTCTCAAATCAGCTTAGTTCTCAATAATTCCAACCAAATTCAGCAACTATAACTCACAATCTGAATTATGTCTTCTACCAAGTAGCCACAACCACCACACAGCTGCATCAACAATCCCCTAGTTTCCCTTCATCTCATTCTCAACTCCCATTTAATCAAACCCACTCCGCTCATTAATTATCTCAATTTAAATTAAATTAAACCAAATTAATTACAGCCTCAAATGCGCCATTAAAACATCCACAATCAATTTTTTCTGTGTCTGTTGTTTGTGGATTTTTTTAGAAAGCAATTTTCGGATCATTAAAATTTAAACGCACACAAATTTGATTTGATTTTTTTTAAGTTTGTTTCGGAATGAAAAGTAGAAAAAAATTGGAGCTAAAAAGGCAAAAAAATAAAGTCAGTCAAAAGGAAGGGGAAATTATTGCGTCATTAAAACAAATTGTGGCTGGCGCTTAAATTCTCCGGCATTAAGTTGATATCCTCTCTCTTTCTCTCTCTCTCACTCACTCGCTGCCTTATTTTTAATAATGAATATTTTTTTTGTTTTTATTATTTTACCACACAACAGCTACGACCGACGACGACTATACGAGTTCTGATGCTGATTGCGGAAACTTTTTTTTCTCTTCTCTTCTCGACATTCGATTGAAACGGCTCATGGGTGGTCCAACTGAACGAACGCTGAAGTCTTTTTTTTCTTACTTTTTAGTATGTTTTTTTTTCATTTCTTGTGAGTTGTTTGTACGATTTTTGCATGTTTGCTGTCTGTCAAAAAATATATACGTCGAATTTTTTGGGTCTTTTTGTGGAACGGAGATTTTTTGGGGGTGTGGTGGGGTTAAAACCGTGAAAAGAGGGGACATGTGGTGCTAACTGATATAATTTGAATATGTTTTGCTGATTTGTTTGGTAATTTTTTAGTTTTGACATTTTTTAAGGCTTTTGAAGAGATTTAGTAAATTTTTGGAGACTATGATCCTTATTTTATTCAAATTTTGAGGTAATAATCTCAATTTTATCCAGTTTTGAAGTTAGAATCTCAATATTTCCAAATTTTTAGGTTATAATCTCAATTTGCATAAATTTTGAGGTTAGAATCTCAATTTTATCAAATTTTGCGGTTAGAATCTCATTTTAATAAAATTTTGAGGTTAGAATCTCAATTTTATCAAATTTTGAGGTTAGATTCTCAATTTGCATAAATTTTGAGGTTAGAATCTCAATGTAAGAAAATTTTGAGGTTATAATCTAAATTTTATAAAACTTTGAGGTTAGAATCTCAATTTTATAAAATTTTGAGGTTAGAATCTCAATATTTCCAAATTTTTAGGTTATAATCTCAATTTTATCAAATTTTGAGGTTAGAATCTCAATTTAAGAAAATTTTGAGATTAGAATCTCAATTTGCATAAATTTTGAGGTTAGAATCTCAATTTGCATAAATTTTGAGGTTAGAATCTCAATTTTATCAAATTTTGAGGTTAAAATTACAACATCCTCTCATTAAAAATCCAATTAACATTTCAGTACCAATTTCCAATTAAAATGCATTTCTCTACACATATTTTAATAATTTTTATGAATTCATTCCAATCAACAATAAATTAGTGAGCAAAAAAGTCTGCTTGCAAGAAAAAAACAGCTAATGCGACTTTTAAGTGCCTCTAAATTGTAATTAATGAACATAAAATGCAGATTATGACTTTAATATTGACAATAAAATATTATCGGAATTATTAAAAACCTAAATTATGACATTCAGGAGGTATGCAGAGGTAGAAAATCTCAGAATTCATCAAAAATTAACAAATTCATAAAAATAACTATATTTTATGTTCCCATAAATCTCCAACAGCTCAAGCCATCAAAACAAAATTTTTTCCTCGTCTCGAGAACAAAAGAAAGGAACAAAAATTGTTTCTTGTCTATAAACATCATAAAATGGAAACTAAAATGACTGTTTGGCAATCTCAGTCCTTCCAGAAAGTCATAAATCACATGAATGTCGACATGAAGGGATTCTTGGAGTGAATTATTGGAAAAAAGTCATCAATGGTGTCCTTCAAAGTGGGTAATTGGTTTAAGGATGAAATGTGTGTCATATGGTGTGTGACATGGACGTGAAGATGCATAAAATTTTCGGTTTTGTGTGCGTTTAAAATTTGTTTGAAATGAGCTTAATGGAAGTTGGAGTTTCTGAGGAATTTAAGACAATTCTAACCTCAAAATTTAATAAAATTGAGATTCTAACCTCAAAATTTTCTAAAATTGAGATTCTAACCTAAAAATTTAATAAAATTGAGATTCTAACCACAAAATCTTCTAAAATTGAAATTCTAACCTCAAAATTGTCTAAAATTGAGATTCTAACCTCAAAATTTTCTTAAATTGAGATTCTAACCTCAAAATTTTCTAAAATTGATATTCTAACCTTAAAAATGTAGAAAAATTCAGATTCTTACCTCAAAAAAAATTAAACTAACGCTTTTTTACATAAAATATCTCGCAAATTTAAAAAATCTAATAATAAAATTTAAACTTTAAAAACTCACCTTCTCAATTTGATCCAGCGCCAGTGCAGCATCGAACCAACTTGTCCTTATGTATAAGTCTGAATATAATTTTTCATCTTCTACCGAAGCTTCCGGATGAGGCTCCGGTACTCTTGGTGTTGGGTCATTAATTGGTAAACCCATTTTATAATTCACTAAATTCTATTTTTTAAAATCTTTTTAGATGCAAAAACTAAATTTAATAATTTTTTGTCGATTTTTTAAAAAAATATTTTTCACTTTGAACTTTGTAGTTTTAATTTGAATAATAATGATGAGTTGTGTGTTGATGAACTTTTGTGATGAAATTATCCATTTATGATGAATATTTGACAGCGAATTCTTTACATTTTTGTTAGCAAAAGGGTCTGAAATGAGAGGAAAAGAAGTAGAATTTAGTAATAATTTATTAAAATTTTAAGAATTTTTTGTGCAATTTTTAAGTTTGTTAATTTGGTTAAGAAGGAACTTTTATGAAATAAAGGGGGTTTCAAAAAAAATCCTAAAATGGTTTTATGGAGTCTATGGGGATTCTTGAGGGTATATAATGGGTTTAGAGGATCATAATGTATCTAAGGTAATTCAAAAAGATTCAAAAGGGTTTAAAGGAGATTAAAAGGTATCTTGGAGAGTACTATGGGGGTTTAGATGGTCGTAGGGGGTCGCAAAAGGTCGCAAAGGATCCCTAAGGGTCTCATGGGGTCCTAGAGGGTCTTACAAGTTTTATAAGGGGTTCTTAAGGGTATATAATGGGTTTAGAGGATCATAATGTATCTAAAGTAATTCAAAAAGATTCAAAAGGGTTTAAAGGGGGCTAGAAGGTGTCTTGGAGAGTACTATGGGGGTTTAGATGGTCGTAGGGGTTGTAGGGGGACGTAGGAGGTCGTAGGGGGTCGTAGGAGATCGTAGAAGGTCGTATAGGATCCCTAAGGGTCTCATGGGGTCCTAGAGGGTCTTACAAGTTTTATAAGGGATTCTTGAGGGTCTTAAGCAACCTTGTAAGGTCCAAGGATTCAAGGGAGAGTCTAAAAGTGCCCTGAGGTATCCAAAAGGGTCAATGATAACCTTAAATGGCAAAAATTACATTTTTGGAGGTAATTTTTTCATAAACACGAACCATATTGAGTAAAAATGTTCAATTTATACCTAAAATTCCATTAAATACTTCAAAAAAACCATAAAAACACCAAAAACCCTTCCAAAAACTCCCGAAGGCCACTCAAGCTTTACAGCCCATCCCAGAAATTTCCTGAAAATTCTTTCAACTTCTACGCACTTTTTCAGCAGTAAACAAAATTCCTCCACAGAAAGAAAACGACAAGAAAAAAAATTTCTTCGAACCGAAAAAAAAGAAAAAAAATTCTTGAAAAAAAGTCTTCAGATCGACCGAAGGAAGGCAAAAACAGAGAGTAAAAGAGAAAAAAAAACACAACATTGAAACAGCCGTTCAAGAAATTGAATCGGTTACGGTCACTGGCACTGGTTTTCTTCTCGAGATCTTTTCTTTCTGCCTCGTTTTCGTTTCTTTTTTTCTTTTACTTCTTCTGACTCGCTTTAATGTCTTAATTTTTTTCTTCTCTTCTCTTCTCAATTTTTATATTTTCTTGTTGGATGCTGATGATGATGTTGTTGCTTCTGCCTCTTCTATTACTACATCGATCGAACATTTTCATTTTGGATATAGTTATTATTATTATTATTTGGGTTTTGTTTTGATGACTAAATTAACTTTTCGAGAAGAATTTTTGATTGGATTTTTTTTTGTTTAATTTTTGGGATTTGGAACGGTTTTTGTGGTTTTTCAAAGGAAATTTTGATGTTTTTGACTCACTTTTAGAATATAAAGGTTTAAAATTATAAGAAAATCATTTCAAAATACACTTGACCTAATTAAATTAAATTTAAAAAATTAAATTTACAATTTTAGAAATACTAACTAATTTCAAAAAGTTAAATTAACTAATTTAAAAAAGTTAAACTAACTAATTTAAAAAAGTTAAACTAACTAATTTAAAAAAGTTAAACTAACTAATTTAAAAAAATTAAATTAACTAATTTAAAAAAGTTAAATTAACTAATTTAAAAAAGTTAAACTAACTAATTTAAAAAAGTTAAACTAACTAATTTAAAGAAGTTAAACTAACTAATTTAAAAAAGTTAAACTAACTAATTTAAAAAAATTAAATTAACTAATTTAAAAAAATTAAATTAACTAATTTAAAGAAGTTAAACTAACTAATTTAAAAAAGTTAAATTAACTAATTTAAAAAAATTAAATTAACTAATTTAAAAAAGTTAAATTAACTAATTAAAAAAAGTTAAACTAACTAATTTAAAAAAGTTAAACTAACTAATTTTAAAAAATTAAATTAACTAATTTAAAGAAGTTAAACTAACTAATTTAAAAAAATTAAATTAACTAATTTAAAAAAGTTAAATTAACTAATTTAAAGAAGTTAAACTAACTAATTTAAAAAAGTTAAATTAACTAATTTAAAAAAGTTAAATTAGTTACACTAAATTTTTTTTAAATATTTAATTTTAGGTATTTTAAAAATTATTTGTAAATAAATTTTTATATGTTTTGAGTGTTTATTATTTAAAATAAATTCAAATCTAAATTTTTAAATTTTGTCTTTTCACTGAAAAATGAATATATTTAATATTTTTAAAAATTGATTTTTTAAATTGCTTTATTTTGTAAATTGTAAATTATTTTATTTATTTATAGTAATAAACATGAACACAAAAATTTAAAATATAATTCAAATATTGACAAAAATTTACTTACATTCCTAATTATATCCTTTTTATTTCAGTCTGTTTCTTTCTCCTAGTTTAGTTAATTATTTCACTTCAAATTAATTTTTTAATTTTATTTTCAATAAAAGTAGTAATTTTTATTTTTTCAAATTTTTAAAATTTTTTTAAATATTTTTTAAAATTATTTAAAAATTGTTCTTGAAGGTTATTTATTTATAAGTTTTTAACATTTGTTTTCCTTCTCTCTTTTTCTAAAATATTCTTTTCAACTTCCTTCTCGAACTATTTGCTCATTTATTATGCTAGAAATTCATTCACGACATGAAATTCTTTTCGCATTCCATTCGAATTTTTTTCTACTTTTTCACTATTTTTGTAGAATTTTTTTAAATAAATTTTTTAAATAAAATTTTAATTCAATTAATTTTTATTTTTTAAAAATATTAATCCAAGTTTTTATTT
Source organism: Chironomus tentans (assembly GCA_963573255.1). Lineage (NCBI taxonomy): Eukaryota > Metazoa > Arthropoda > Insecta > Diptera > Chironomidae > Chironomus > Chironomus tentans. The sequence continues at coordinate 3,153,577 of OY754305.1, forward strand.
AAAATTTCACTTCGACAGTCTCCAAAAAAATCTCAACAATAAAAAAAACTTTTCATTTCGTTTTCAAAACACGAGAAAAAAATGTCTCAATACACAAAAAAAAAAGTCGACGGAGAACAAAAAATTATTTTTCTCTCCCAACAATATTTTATTTTATATTTCACTGATGTTTAAATTTTTATAAAATTTCCACACTTTTCCGTCAAATTTTCTAAATCTTTATCCACAAATGTTTAATATAAAAATTTCACTTCAACTTAAACGAATTTTTATTTAAAATTTTCCACAAATTTCCGCTTAAATTTCACAAATAAATTCCATAATTGAGAATTTTTGTGCTCATTTTTTTCTTCATCACTCGCGCAGCGCGTTTGTTATATCATTTATGTGTCTGAATTGTTTGAATGTCTCACATAAAATGAAACTCGCACTCGATCGGTTCGTGCTGCTCTAAAATATTTCTTGACGAAAAGATTCTCTCAGATTTGTGTTTTACTCTCGCTGGATCTTTCTCTCGGATTTCCATTCACAAATTGGCCGTCTCTCAAATGATCGTGTGCGGCCTGACTCAGTTGAAATGGTGTGGATGATGATTGAGGAGATTTGGGTGAAGTTTTTGAGAATTTTTGATTTTTTGAGGATTTTTTAATTTTGTACTAGATTTTTGATTTTTTGTACTAGATTTTTGATTTTTTGTACTAGATTTTTTGTTGAATTACCAGAATTATAGGTAAATGTCCTAGATTTTTTTGACTAAAGTACTAGATTTTGTAGAAAATGTCCTAAATTTTTGACTTAAGTACTAGATTTTTTAGCAAATATTCTAGATTTTTGACTAAAGTACTAGATTCTTAGCAAAAGTCCTAGATTTTTTGACTAAAGTACTAGATTTTGTTGAAAATGTCCTAAAATTCTTGACTAAGAGACTAGATTTTCTAGTAAATGTACTAGATTTTTTGGCTAAAGTACTAGATTTTGTAGAAAATGTCCTAGATTCTTGACTAAAGTACTATTCTTCCTAGCAAATGTCCTAGATTTTTGACTTAAGTACTAGATTCTTGGCAAAAGTCCTAGATTTTTTGACTAAAGTACTAGATTTTGTAGAAAATGTCCTAGATTTTTGACTTAAGTACTAAATTTTAATGTAGGTACTAGATTCTTAAAACAATCTCCAAACATTGACATATAAAGTACCAGATTCTTAGCAAATTGTAACAGATTTTTCATAATTACAAAACAATTATTTTTTTTTTAATTTTCAAAGAAACAATCAATTCTCATAGAAACTCCATCTCACACCCGATCGGTTCAAATTGCTCACAATCTCAACAATCTCTTCTCACCAATTCCATTTCTCTCCCACTCACCAAAACAAATCCTCTCGCACATCCATTCACAAAATAGAAATCCTCTCAAATGATCGTGTGCGGCCTGATCTTTTCTCTCTTTCTATCTTTCTCTCTCCTCTTCTTCTTTTCTGTCTTCATACACATAGTTTTTTTTTATTCAGGCACAGTGAGCATATATCGACTCCGTCCCGCGCCTTTACACAAGAAATGAAAAAAGGAAGAAGAAAACAGACGACAAAAAAAGAGAAAGAAGGAAAAAAAATTTACGATATTTTTACGATAAATTTTTGTTTTCTTTCGCTTTACTTTGTTGGAATTGCTGCCGATGCTGTTGTTGTCTATGCGACTCGATGAAAATTTGCTGTTGATAAATTGAGACTTTTACTTGTGTTGATTGAACTGTGGACATTAATTTTTTTATTGCTGATATATGCGCGAGGTTTACTGATGGTTTAATGTGGGGAGATACTTATTATGACATTCGGCTGAGGCACGAGTCATGGTTGTGGATGGGATTGTTGGTTGGGAGATTAATTATTTGGATATTTTTGAACTGATTGGTTTAATTCTGTTTAATCTTCAAATAAACGTAACATAACCTACAAAATTATCAAAATAACCTCAAAATAATCAACAAATGCTCAAAACATAAATCATAACCTCAAATTATCCAACACAACCTCAAAATATTCAACATAACCTCAAAATTATCCAAAATTACCTCAAAATAATCAACATAATCTCAAATTATTCAACATAACCTCAAAATTATCCAAAATTACCTCAAAATAATCAACATAATCTCAAATTATCAACATAACCTCAAAATAATCAACTTAACCTCAAATTATTCAACATAACCTTAAAACCATCCAAAATTACCTCAAAATAATCAACTTAACCTCAAATTATCAAACATAACCTCAAATTATCCAACATAACCTCAAAATATTCAAACATAACCTCAAAATAATTCAAAATATCCTCAAATTTTCAACCATAGTTCCTCTTATACCCAAGTAGGAAATTCAAAACATTTTTTTAACCAGTTAAAATTCTTAGAAAATTCCACATCACACCGCCAAGCACCCCAAAAATGCCTCACAATGCCAAGCTTAATATTTCATCTAAAAATATTTCATTTTCACTTTTTGTTGCTTCTAAACAAATGTTTCTAAAAAAATTAAAAGCTTTTTAAATATTTTTTTCTCTCGTTTTCATTTCATTAATTAAAACCTCGACATATTAATCATATAGCCCGCAAGCTGTCACGAAATATTTTCATAATTTTTTTTCTCTCTTCTTAATGTTCACTTCCATTAAATTTTTTTTGAGTGAGTTTTGGTAATTTTGTGACTTTTTATTGTTAGATTTTTAGTTTGGTGTTTTTGAGTTCATTTCAAAATTGTACTAGATTTTCTCAAAATTGTACTAGATTTACACACATTTGGTCTAGATTTTGTCAAATGTGGACAAGATTTCTTCAAAATTGGACTAGATTTTGTCAAAATTGGACTAGATTTTGTCAAAATTGGACTAGATTTTGTCAAAATTGGACTAGATTTTGTCAAAATTGGACTAGATTTTGTCAAAATTGGACTAGATTTACACAAATTAGTTCCAGATTTTGTCAAATTTGGACTAGATTTTGTCAAAATTGGACTAGATTTACACAAATTAGTTCCAGATTTTGTCAAATTTGGACTAGATTTCTTCAAAATTGGACTAGATTATCTCAAAATTGGACTAGATTATCTCAAAATTGGACTAGATTTTGTCAAAATTGGACTAGATTTTTTCACATTTGAACTAGATTTTATCAAAATTGTACTAGATTTACACAAATTAGTTCCAGATTTTTGTCAAATTTGGACTAGATTTCTTCAAAATTGGACTAGATTTTCTCAAAATTGTACTAGAATTTTATTTTTAGTTTTCTTCAAAAATTGTACTAGAATTTTATTTTTAGTTTTCTTCAAAATCTTTCATAACAAGCCTTAATTTTAGTGCCCATAAACATATTAATTAGGATTAATAAATAATTCTCCTCGGTTCATCCAAAAAAAAAGGATCCTAAATCTCCCTCAAACAAACATCATACCCCATAAAAAATGACTCAAAATCAATCATCACGTGAGAATTGAAACCTCATCTTAATGTTCATTTGATAATCAAAAGGATTTCTCTTCTTTTTCTTCAATTTTGGGGGTCTTTAATACTTAATTTTTTATTTTCATTTTTCAGGTAATAATAAATGAGAAAATAATGAAATACAATGTAAAAGGTAATCAAACTTACCTTCGCATTTCATTTTAAAATTATTTTTTTTATTGAAAAGAGTTATAAAAATTATTTTTTTTATACTCGTAAATATAATGATGATGGTTTTTGGTGATTGAGAGTTGAAAGTGCGTAAGTCCATTTTTGGGGGTTTTGTGGATAGTTTTTGGTACTTTTTTGGAATTTTTGGGACGGTTTTCAGAATTCTGAGTCAACTTTTTCAATTTTTGATGCAATTTTCAAGTTTTTAAATCGTATTTTCAGATCTTTAGATTTTTGAGTCAATTTTTAAATTTTTAAATAAATTTTTTGGTTTGTGATTCAATTTTTAGATTCTTGATTCAATTTTCAGATTTTTGTATTAATTTTCAATTTTGTGAGTCAATTTTAAGAATTTTAAATTAATTTTCATAATTTTTGATTCAGTTTTTAGATTTCTGAGTCAACTTTTAGATTTTTGACTCAATTTTTGAATTTCTAAGTCAATTTTTGGACATTTTGAGTCAAATCAGCTAAATGAACCCCGTCAAACCCCCAAAATCCTCATCAATTCCCGAAACAACTTCATTCCCATACGAATAAAATCCCAAAAAATAACAAAAACAAAAAAATTAATAAATAAGAAGTAAGAGCAACAAATAATTTTAATGTGGAAGAGAAGGGAACAACAGCAACAAGACGAAGAAGAAAACAACAACAAAAACTACAGAAAAGAAGTGCTCAGGAGACCACCCACGTTGAATGTGTGTTTGCGTACACTCCGCATTTATTTTTTATTATTTTTATACTCTGTTTCTCTTCTTACTTACTGACTGCTTCTCTGTTGTTGTTACTGTCTCTTTTTTTTGAGATTTTCAGTTTGGATGAATGTGATGAGGTAATTTGAAGATGTAAGTATGAAGGTTTTTGGTGATTCTATCAATATTCTATGTATGATAGATAAAAACATGCTCTCTGCACTCAGTTTTTAAAATTATACTCAAATTGACTAAGGAAGATTTCTTGTTGGTCTGCTTAATGGAATGGGCAAGCTCATAGGGATCATTCGCTTATTTCGTCACGCTTTAGGGGCGATAGAGTGCTTGAGGAATTTGTGACAGTCCAAACATAATCCAGGAGGTAGGACGTGGTCAAAAAAGTCGTTTTTTGCGCTACCTAATTTACAAACGACCACTTAGTATGTTATACGTAAGGCTCTTGATTGTGTTTCCAGCCACACTTTAGGTTTCAGACCTATTTCTTGGTCCAACGTTGCCTAGAGCTACAATTGTTAAAGTAATATCAGACATTAATTAGTTTAAGCATCTAAATGGCATCAGAATGGCAGGATTTAAACCGAAGGCATTTGAAATAACTCAAAAAAATGCTTTTCCAATTACTCCACAGAGAATACAAAGTTACACAAAACAACATCAGTTTTATATTTACGAACAAATATTTGATCAAAAAATATAAGAAATGCAAGCAGTATGCCACATTCAGAAACCATTTCTGTTCAAACTGCTGATCAGTACCAAATTTAATTAGCTATAAACTAACCAAGGAGTAGAGGTGTTGTTCTCGGTACATACTTATCCCTCTAGGGGAAAATCAGGTTTATACCTTAGGGTAGGTGTATACCCCTAGTGGTTTGCCAAAAATACGCCCCAGAATTTTTGAAGAAAAATTAAGATTGAAGGATTTGAAATAAAAATATTAAAAATCATAGAAACTTATTTTGGTTTATTTTAAATTGGAAAAGAGATTATTTCGAATACTTTCATCCATTCTTTGGCATCTAGTCTAACTTATAGAAATGTCTCAAAATTAGTCAGTTGAACTTCTCCTGTAAGAATAGAAACGAGATTTGGCAAAATGACCTTCAAATTACCAAAACAATTAATGTAATTTTTTGAAAATTAATTTCATTTATTAAATTTGAAAAATATCACTTTATTTAATATTAATGTAAGTTTATTCAGCAACTTGACTAACTTGATCCTTGTGGTGCTTCTTTTGATGATATTTAACTTCAATATTCCTTGCGAATTTCTTGTTACAAAGCTTGCACTCATATTTTTTATCATGAGTATTTTTGTGTTGAATGAGATCCTCGATAAATTTAAAGCCCTTTTTACAAATTTTACACATATGTTTTTTATCATGATTTTCGTTGTGTTTTCTTCTGTTGTGGTTATAAAAGTTTTTTTGATTATTGAAACTTTTGTTACAGATTTTACACTGGAACTTTCCAAAATGATTTAATTTTTTGTGCCTGTCCAATGATTCTTCACAAAGGAATTTTAATCCACAAGAGTTGCACTTCGGGAGGAAGATTTGTGGTTCGTCTGATTCCAATTTTGAGTTATCTGTTGGAACTTCATTTGATGACTTTCGTTTTCTGGATTTTAAATTTTTATCGTCGTTTTTGTCACAAGCCTTGAAATAATTTTGAATGTCCTTTTCTGGCAGCATATTGACCTTCAAAATTTAACTTTGTAGCTTTTTAAAAACACTTTTCACTGATTTTCTTAATTTTAACCAAAAATATTAAATGACTTTTCAATAGGCTGATGAATTAGTTGTGCAAATTTTTCAAACTTTTATGTTGATTTTATAAAAAAAATTATGATACCAAAAAGATTAACCAAACATAAATTATCAGGTAAAAAGTTGTTTGTTTATTTAACTTTACACAACGATGTACCAACAATATTGTGACTCGATCTCATTTCATCCGCAAAAGGTTTCGAAAAAAATTCTTTTGAATTTATTTTGACAGTTGAGATTGTAAAAATGTTCATTCACAAATTTTCCATTTTCAACAACAATAATATAAAACTTTTATAGTAAACTTTGAACTAACATTTTTGTTGACATTTGGCTTTTGCACTAAATTTTCAATTTTCTTCAGTTTTAACAATTAAAATCAACTTCAAAATACTTTTAAGGCATAATTAATTAAATAATATTTATCAATTTAATGCTCCATAAAGCTTAGTCAAAGAAATATTTCTTTTACTTTTTTAACGGAAAAATATTTTTTGGAATTATTCAAATTTTCATGTAACGGTCAAAATTCAATATGATGCAGCCAGGGAGTGGTCCTCCTCTCGAGATCAAAATTCAATGATTTTTAAACTTTTTATTCTAAAATGCAAACAAAATGCATTTTTTTACAAAAAATGTTGAAAATCAATATTAATGCTAAAAAATATAAAAGGTTATATTACAGTAGTTTTTTTTTTCAAAATAAAAAATTTGGGCACCCCTCCTCAGAAATTCTGTCTACGCCCCTGGACGCAGCCATGTTTTAAAAATAAATACGAATATTTAAACTCTAAATTATCAACATTAAAATAAACGTCAATACAATTATTAAAATCTCTTGACCATCTTCAACATTGTTGTGCTCATTTTCTACAAAAATAAAAGTTCTCTTCTAATTAAACTTTTCTCACAAGAGAGCTTGCTCACTTAAAAATTGCAATTTTCCTTATCATTTGTTCAGTTTCAAGCGACCACGTCAATTGAACAAATTCTAATTAGTTTTAATTGTTTCTTTGTGTTTTTGATTTTAATTTTACAACAATTTATGATTTAGAACATTTAAAGTGGATAAATAAAATTAAAATAAAAGAAAATTGACATTTTAATGAGTTTTTGAAGTTCATTAATGAAACTCTTAATTGCGTAACATTTAAATAAGAAAAAATAATTGATTGTGATTCATATGTTGTGCAGATTAAAATAATAAATAAGCACTTTGTAAATATAATTTAAATTAACATTTGAAAATTATTTACTAATGCGACTAAAATTGTTAGTTTCATGCAAAAAATAAAGTAATCAAATATGAATGCAATTTTGAGATTTTGCTTCATTTTTTGGCTCATTAATCAAGCTGAAGGACAGACTGCAAAATGTGATTACAAACATCATTATTACTGGACTAAAGGATATAAAACCACAAATGCTTCTTATTATAAATGTGATTTGAGCACCAAACAAGCAAATTATGATGAAAAACTCACAAGAATTGATGGACAACATGGAACTGGACTCAGTGATGCTGATGTGAAATATATTAACAAATATTTGGACGACAAACTGAGAACATTTTCATCAATTTTCTGTCAAAAGTTTCCAAATCTTGAAGTAATTAGGATATACGATGCAGAACTGGAATCAATTGATGAAGATTCGCTGGCAAATTGTCAGAATTTGGATAGATTGTTCTTATATGGAAACAAAATTCGAGAACTTCCAGAAAATTTGCTAATTGAAAATCCAAAGTTGACTTTATTGTGGATAAGAGACAATCAACTAACAATGCTGTCTGAAAATTTCTTCCTTAATCAAAATAAACTTGAATTATTGGAGTCTCAACGAAATCAAATAAATTTCCTGCCTGGCAACATTTTTCGTCCACTTGTGAAGCTTGAGAAATTAAACTTGTCGAGAAACAAACTCGAGTCATTAAATCCAGAATGGTTTGTGAATTTGCAAAATTTGAAGGGGTTAGCCCTTGATGGAAATCAAATTTCAGAAATTCCATCAAAGTGCTTCACATCACTTAGAAATTTGGAAAAAATGTGGCTTTATAAAAACAGAATTAAAACTTTAAATTCAGACAGCTTCGATGGCCTTCAAAATTTGCAAAAATTGAATTTGGGCAGCAATGAAATTTCTGACCTGCCAGTTGGTGTTTTTGCTTCATTAAAAAGTTTACAACAATTGAGTTTGACAAACAACAAATTGACAGCAATCCACTCAGATTCCTTCAGTGTTCACAATAATTTGAAATTAGTTTGGCTCGAAAACAACAAAATCAATGCGATTGATGAAAAATTCATCGACAATACAGCAGTTAAAATTCTCAACATGACAAATAATATTTGTAGTCAGTTACTCACAGGAACCAGAAGTGAAATAAAACCAAATCTGAAAAAGTGCTTCGACAATTATCAACCTCGTCCAACGCAAGCCAACAGTTGTGGAAAAGTACTCAAAGCACATGGTATGATTATTGGAGGAACTGAAGTCAAACGCGGCATGTTTCCATGGTAAGGTATAATAATGATACTTAAAATAATACGAAATTAAGTTTATTTTTTTTGCAGGATTGCAGCTTTAATTGCTTCAAATGACAAATATTTTTGCGGTGGAACTCTGGTATCAAATAGGAAGGTTGTCACAGGTAAGACTATGAAGGATATTAACCATTATATACTCATTCTTATTTTACTTTCCAGCTGCTCATTGCATGGTGTTCCTAGCTCGAGACATTACAGTTCTTCTTGGAGTTCATGACTTGAGCATACGACACGAAGCTGGCCGATTTAATTATGCTGTTCAGAATATTCACAAACATTCCGATTGGAATCCAAATACAGAAACATATGATGCTGATATTGCTGTTTTAGTCTTGGAAACAGAAGTTACATTCAGCAGGCATATCCAGCCGATCTGTCTCATGGATTCAAGCTCAAGTTTAGCTACAAGAACTGAAGGTGTCGTTGTCGGATATGGAAAGGATGAAAATCCAAATACATTAAATTTAAACATTCCAAAATCCATCAACTTACCAATCCATCAAAATGAAGACTGCTTCCTCAAAAACTACGAACTAGCTAGATTATCAAGCAAACGAACATTCTGTGGTGGATCTGGAAATGGAACTGGCGTCTGCAAAGGTGACAGTGGAAGTGGATTGGTCGTGACTGACGGAAGTGCTTACTATCTTCGTGGAATTGTCTCTGCATCACTCGTCAATATGACTTATGAATGCGATGTCGACACTTACTCGATTTTTACAAATGTTTTGAAATTTACTGACTGGATTAATTCAGTTTCGGTTGATCCAAGTTACTAAAAATATTATTGTGAACTTTCCTCAATTTTAACATGGCTGATTTAGAATGGCACTTTCTTACCTTAGGTGGCCATTTTTTTCTAAATTTGCGCATTTTCATTCTAAATATTTTTCAATTTATTACAACTTTTTTTCTGATTTTCGATATTTTTCGATTCAATTTTTCAATCAAAAAACTCATAAGGCCTTAACGCTTTATTATTAAAGTAAAGTTTTGGATTAAAATTGTCAATTCTTCTCTGAAATTTAATTTGTAAAGAAATCTTAAATAAAATTCGTAATAAAAAAAGTTGTTTTCTTTTAATCAATTTAAAGTTTTATTTAAATTTAGTCATAAAAATTTATTTTCCAATTTGACTAACTTGATCCTTGTGGTGCTTCATTTGATGATATTTAAGTTCAATATTCCGTGCAAATTTCTTCTTGCAAAGCTTGCACCCATATTTCTTATTGTGAACATTTTGGTGCAAAGTTAAATTTTTCCGGTTTTTGAGTTGCTTGTTGCAGACCTTACATTCAAATATATTCAACTGTTTTTGATCATTATCGTGCGTCATTAAATGCAGCTTTAGTTTAAATTTTCTTTTGAAAATCTTTTCACACAATTTACATTTGTACTCGACTTTTGGATGGACATAATAGTTGTGACTGGTAAATGAACTTCTGTCTCGAAATGATTTTGAACACAAATCACAATTTAGATTTGGAATAGTTGAGATTTTTTTAACCTTTTTTGCTTTAATTTTAGAATGGATATTAAGATGTTTTTTTAAATTTCGAATAGTTTTGAAGGCGAATGAACAAATTTCACATTTGTATCTTCGGACTGAACAATGAACATCCATAATGTGTTTGAAGATGTTTTCCTTGTTTCTAAAATATTTTCCATCAATATCACACTGATATTGGCCAATCTGTCCTCGTGTCGTGATCCCATAATGAGTTGATCTCTTGTGTCTGTCCAAAGATTCTTCACAAAGGAATTTTAATCCGCAAATGTTGCATTTTGGGAGAAACATTTGTGGTTCGTCTAATTTCATCTTTTTGGGATGAATTTTACTTGATCTGAATTTTGTTAAATTATCTTCTGCAGAACAATATGTTTCAAATATTTAAACTGAATCTGAATGTTGATGACTTTCCTGATTAACTGATAAGTTGGATGTGCTGAAGTTAACAACGATAGAACTATTTTATATTAAAAATTTTCGAAATAAACTTAAACTTTATCAGGTAAAAAAGTTTTTTCTGCGATTCTCCAATATTTTGTGGCATAATCTCAGTTTAGGAGCAAAAAGTGTCAAAATACACAAAAAATTCTTAAATTGAAAATTTTTACCTAAAATTTCATGTTTTGTTAAAATGAAGAAATTTGCTTATTAAAGTTAAAAAAGCTTTAATTTGATTTTGCATAACTTTTTCACTACACTCATAGAAATAATCTAAAAACATTTTTTTGATTTTACTCTTAATAATAATATTTAGATTCTAATAACATTTAAAAAAATAAATATTTTGAAAAAAAATTGCTCGTAGTGAGAATCGAACCTATGACCTCTGGGTTAGTACTTCAGTGCTTTAACGACTACGCCACCGAACACATGGCCATTTTTCAGTATATAAGAAAAAAATTAAAAATCAGTTTTTTAAAATTTAAAAACAAAATTTTAGATTTTAAAAATAGTTTTTAAAATTGTTTTTAAAAACATTTTAAAAGCAGATTTTTAGAATTATTTTTATGAGTGTAAAGATAATTTATTTTCCTGTTAAACATTTTAGGTGATAATTTAAATTAAAAAATTATTTTGTCAATAATTATTCTTTTTATGACAACTTGAACTACTTTCTATCTTTTTGGATAATTATCGATAAGTTATCGATAACTTTTATTGAATTTTCTACAGCTTGAACCTCGACGTCCTGGTTAAATGCTAGATTTTCTTTCTCCACCTTGGTTACAACACTTCACATAATACATTAATAATTAGTTCAATCCAGGGTCGTAACCAGGGGGGGGGGGGGTCCGATGGGGTCAATAGCAACAAAAGTATAATAACTTGAGTATAAAAACAAAAAAAAATTTTGGACCCCCTAAAAAATTTCTGGGTACGCCCAGATTCATATTAAGTTCAATCTTATTAAAAATATTATATTTTATGATCTTTTACATGTTTTCTAACATGACGCCTTAAATTAAATTTTGCTTTATATTTAATATCACAATAATCACATTGAAATTTCTCTTTTGGATGGGAGTAATAATTGTGACTGTAAAATGAACTTTTGTCCTTAAATGTCTTCGAGCACAATTTACATTCAAATGATATTTTTTGATGAACTGCACTACGCTGAATGTATTGCTTTTGAACTTTCGCTCTTCGCTTTTTGTTGCTGTCTGAATGAATTTTTTCATGTCTTGTTAAGTGGGCTTTAGTTGTGTAAGTAAACGGACAAAGTTGACATTTAAAATTTCTGTCGGTGACATGAACATCTCCAGATTGATAGCCTTGTTGTGTTCTGCATAAATTATTAGAATTTTTATGTCTGTCTAATGATTCTTCACAAAGGAATTTTAATCCACAATAATTGCATTTTGGGAGGAATAGTTTTGGCTCGTCTGACTCTAATTTTGAATTATCAGCTGGAACTTCAGGAGATGAGCTTCGTTTGCTGAATTTGAGTTTTTCATCTTGATTGGTTTTGTTGCAAGGCTTGAATTAAGTTTGAATGTCCTCTTTTGATGGCATATCTCTTAGTTTTGACGCAGCTAATTTTTTTGAATTATTTTATAAAAAAATAATTTTATTTTCAAATTTTTTAAATTGAATTTATTTTGAATTTGTTTTAAATTTTTTTTAAATTTTTCTTTTAGATTGATTTATAAACTTTTATTCAAAATTATTTTCAATTTTTATTTAAAATTATTTTAAATTTTTATGTAAAATTATTTTCAATTTTTATTTAGAATTATTTTAATTTTCTATTTAAAATAATTTTAATTTTCTATTTAAAATAATTTTAATTTTCTATTTAAAATAATTTTAAATTTTTATTTAAAATAACTTTAAATTTTTATTTAAAATAATTTTAAATTTTTATTTTTAAATAATTTTAAATTTTTATTTTAAAATATTTTAAATTTTTATTTAAAATTATTTTAAATTTTTATTTAAAACTATTTTAAATTTTTATTTAAAATAATTTTAAATTTTTATTAAATTTAATTTAAATTTTCTATTTAAAATTATTTTAAATTTTTATTTAAAATAAATTCAAAATTTTTATTTTTCTGTATTTAAATATATATATTATATTGAATTTATTTTAAAATTTAAAGCAAAATTGATTTTCAGATACCTTATTTATTGAAATATTGGGTTGAATATAAACAGCAAAACAACAATGACTCTCGTTATTATATAAAAATGTCACAAATAATGAGAATCAGAAAACATTTTAAATATTTTACAACTTACTAGAATCTCTGTTTATTAATAATTTCTATAAACAACAAAAAATCAATCAAAACAAACAAAAGTTTTACAATTTTAAAAAAAAAATCTTTTTAAAAAATTAATTTAATTCACATTTAATATTAAATGAGGCAATAATAAATAAATATTTCATTAATCACATTTTCTTCCCCGTTTTTTAATTTTCTATTTCTTGAATATATTTATTCAATTTATTTTTATGAGCCTTGAAATGAATTTTTAGGTTGCCTTTTTGATTAAATTTCTTCCCACAAAGTTTGCAGCTGAAGCTGAGTGGATTTTCATGGAACTCCTTGACATGTCTTGACACTTGATATTGATCAGCAAAAGCTCTTCCACACAATTTACATTCAAACTTTTTATTGTGAATATTTTCATGTTTTTGGAGGGAAAAAATTGTTTTGAATTTTTTTGAACATATTTTGCATTTAAAGTTTTTGGATTCAGGCAAATTAGACAATTTTTTATCAATTTTAGTCAATCCTTTGGTCAGATGAGCTTCAATATGATATTTTATATTTTTCTTTGTCTTAAAAATCTTTCCACAATAATCACACTCGAATGTGGTTTTTGGATGGACAACATATTTGTGAGCATACAATTTTTGCCTGGTTTTGAAGACTTTTGGACATCCGTGACATTTGAATGGCTCATCTGGTTTGTCTGTTTGATGTGAATTTGATTGAATTTTGAGAAAATTTGGGGAATTTTTTACTTTTAATTTTTCGTGAATTTTTAATTTTTTTTTGGTTATTTTTGAATTTTCTGAATTTTTTTGGGTAATTTTTGAATTTTCTGAATTATTTTTGGTAATTTTTGAATTTTCTGAATTTTCGTCAACATTTTTTGAATTTTCTGAATTCTTTTTGGTAACTTTTGATTTTTGTTCGACATTTTTTGAATTTTCTCTACAAATTTCAGAATTTTCTGTCAGAATTTTCAAACTTTGATTACAAATTTCAGTCAAATTTCCATGAATTTTCTCATGAGTCTTCAAATGTCCTTTAATATTGAATCTCTTGCCACATATCCTACATCCATAACTTCTTGGATTTTCATGAATTTCTTTTTGATGTCTAGTTAACAATATTAAAATTCCAAATTTTTTATGACATATTTTACATTCGAACTTCTTGTTGTGGATGAATTGATGAGCTTTCAATCTTTTTAAACTTTTGTACCTAGCTGGACAGACTTCACATTTGAACCTCTTTTCTGATTGATTTTTATAAAATTCTTTAACTTTTAATCCATTTTTGGTATTCAAATGTGCATTTATGTGATATTTTATGCTCATTTTTGTTTTTAATGATTTTCCACACAAGTCACATTCGAGTAATATTTTTGGATGTGCTATATGTTTATGCTGATACAAGCCTTGCCTATTGTTAAATGATTTTGGACATTGGTCACATTTGAAGTTCCTTTCTTGAAATTTATTGATTTTTTCCTCATTTTCTGGTTGATTAATATTCAAAAATATTTCCGAATCAGTTTTGTGACTCGAATCACGAATTTTAAGAATATTTTTACTAAATCTTAGAATATGAGCATTAATATGATATTTTATACTCTTTTTACTTTTTAAAAAAATTCCACACAAGTCGCATTGAAATAAATCCTTTGGATGACAAAATTGTAAGTGATAATTTAGTTTTTGGCTGCTTTCAAATGATTTTGGACATAATTTACATTCCAAAATTCCCTTTTCTTGTTCTTTCTTGCATATTTTTTTAGAACTTTTTGAAATTTTTAATATAAATGTGGTGCTTTTAGGAGCTTTTCTGGTTGAAAACTTTTCTGTTGGATGGACAATATTCACGTGACTATACATTAAGTAGAATTTTCTTTTGACATTGCAGTATTTACATTTTACTGCAGGTAGATGGGTCAATATGTGAGTATTTAAAGATCGCTTGGATTCAAATTCTTTACCGTCAAAGTCACAAATGAATTTTTTGCTATTTTTGACAATAATTTTGATTTTTTGATCACATTGTTGACTGGATTTTGTCAAATTTTTTCCACTTTTATTTGGAATTTTTCTTTCTGTATGTTTGACTTTTTTGTGATTTTCCAAAGATTCTTCACACAGGAATTTTAAACCACATATTTTGCATTCCGGGAGGAACATTTGTGACTCATTTGAATTTTCTGATGATGACAAAATTTCAATTGAATCTGAATTTTCTAAACCATTGCAATGGTTTACTTCGTCGGTTTTTGTGTTGTGAAATGGTTTAAAGTAGAATTTTATGTCCTTTTTTGTTGGCATACCTTACTTTTTTGCACAAAACAATTAATTCAAATTTGATATTTTTTGCAGAACTTGAATGAACTTTTTGTATAGTTTAACAAATAATGATTGCAAAATAATGTTTAAATGTGTCTGGATATAAAACACAATATCAAACATTTCTGAGATTTAACAAAAACTTATTTTTTAAACTTATTTTAAACTACCAGAAAAAAATTGTCAACAATTATTTAAATGCACATTATATTGCAAGTTGCATTAACGATGTTTTTGAATTTAAACTGCAATTTTTGAAACACGTAAACAAATCATAAACTATTGATTAGATAAGAAAATACACTTGTTGGTATTTGGTTATTGATAATAATTAATTTTTATCATTGATACTGCTTATATTGCATCAATAGCATTACTAAAGTAGAATATAAAGTAATATTAACAATTAGTTGATGTAAAAAATTCAAATAAACATTAAATTTGTGTATTTTAAGAAAATAAATACTAAATATTTTTAAAAAAAATATTTTCACATCACTTGTTGATATTTTACATATTTAATCGCACAAGCATCAAGCTACAGACATCAAAATGCAACTTAAATGTAGTTTCGAGTACATAACATCAAAACCAGGTGACATATTTTACGGATGTGTGATTGAAAACCAGAAAATTCCCGAAGAACCACACCCAACATTTATTGGACAGCATAAACATGGAAAAATTAATGACGACGTCCAATATGTAAAATTCAAGAGCTGCTCAATCACAAAAGTCCCACAAGGTCTCTCAAAAGTATTCAAAAATTTCGTTTATTTAAACATTTTCGAGTCAAAATTGCAAAAAATCTTAAAAAATGATTTAATTGAGTACAAAAATTTGAAAAGATTTCTTTGTGAAAGTAACGAATTGGAATTCTTGCCGGGAGATTTATTTGAAGGATTTGAAAATTTGGAATGGATTGGATTTTGGGGAAACAGGTTGAAAATTATCGAACCAAATATTTTGGATGGACTCAAAAATCTAAAACTTGTAAACTTTTCAAAAAATGCAAATTATAACAAATTATTTGCCATCTATCCGGTTTACAAATCAACTTCATCACTTGAAGACATTCGAGATCAACTTTATGAAAAGTTTTTCTGTGTCGACCGTCAAAGTGCAACAAACTTTATTGCTAGTGTTCGTCAACAAACTCAAAATTCAACACAATCTGAGGCACTTTTGACAAAAACTCAAACCAGCTCAGACATTACCAGCAAAGCCAACATCAATGTTCATTCAGCTATTCTAACCGACCTCAACAACTTCATTCAAGATGAATCAACCAAGGACTTCCGCATCCAAATCGACGACCAAGAATTTCCAGTTCACAAGTTCTTGCTCGCAGCTCGAAGTCCAACTCTGGCTGAAATTCTCAAAAATAATCCAGAAGTTGAAAATTTAAATTTGGTCGACATTTCTGTGGAAATTTTTGAGATAATTTTGAAATTTCTCTACACTGATGAACTTCCAGGTGACGATGGAACGAACTTCTTGCATCTTTTTGCTGCTGCTGGGAAGCTGAAGATCGAGAAACTGAAGAATTATGCAGGAAGTAAAGTAATTGAACAAGTTAATGATGAAAATGCAGATGACATTTTCAGACTTGGCTTCAAATACGAAAATACTGAGATGAAGCAAAAGTCGTTTGAAGAAATTAAAAGAAAATATCCTGTGATCAATTTCAAGGATGAGTGGGCCAATCATCCTGAAAAGATTTTGAAAATGATTGAATTATTCAATAGAAAAGCTGAAGCGATGAGAAAAATTGAAGAAGAATTTGCAGCATCAGTTATAAATGAATTAAATTAAATTAAAGATTCAAGATTCAGATATCTTGCGATCTCAAAGATCCAGGGCCTAGAGCGTGTCATGAATGGAAGTTCGGGATACAAATTTAAATATGAATGTGAACTTCCCATTTTATATGATTTTTTTCTAGTTTTTGCAAAATAAGCAATTTTTAACTTTTCTGTAATTAAAAACATGATAAAGTCTTTTAAAAATCCAAGCAGATGTCCATCTTATGTATGAACGACTTTATTACTCAGATTATATTTAATAGGTCACATTTTATATTTAGAACATAAACAAACAACTTCAAATTAGCCATAATCTTCACATTCAGCAATAAATCTTATCAAAATTGTGCATTGCCAGCACAAAAACACTCGAAATAGCTGCTCAATTCTTATCATTTCTCTCATTGATTCGGAAGGTTGAAACAATAATAAGTAGACGTGTTTTTGCATTGAGTTCTGTGTTTGCTTGAAAATTATAAATATTTTTGTTTATTAAATTTGAAAGTTATTAAAAATTGAAAAAAATCTATTCAATAAAAAATTTATTTAAAAAAATTAAATTATAAAAAAATTCAATTTTAAATCAACCATTTTTTAAAAAAGTTTTCTATTTAAAAAAATTTCAATTAATAAATATTATTCTTAAAAATCATTATTTTTAATAAATAATTTTTAAATTATATTTAAATATATCAATTTAATAAAAAAATTATTTTTTTAAAAAAATAATTCAATTTATTGAAAAAGTTTTTTTTAAATAATTCAATTTAACTTAAAAACTATTTTTTTAAAATATTTAATTTAATTAAAAAAATATATTTTTAAAAAAATTTCAATTTAATAAAAAAACTAAGAACAACAAAAATGGAAATAATTTGTGAATTAACAGAATTTACATTCTCGCATGGTGAAAAATCTTACGGATGTTGGATTAGGAACCAGATAATTCCAGCAGACCAGGAACTTCAAATATCCACAAACCATGAGAATGAAAAATCCAGCAATGACGTCATGCATGTCAAATTTGATAAATGTTTAATTACAAAAGTTCCACAAGGACTCACAAAAATCTTCCCTAACCTCAAAATTTTGGATATTTATGACTCAAATTTGAAGACAATCAACAAGGATGACTTGGTTGAGTATAAAAATATAGAAAAAATTTTGTGTGAGAGGAACGACATTGAATTTCTGCCTGGTGACTTGTTTGATTATTTTAAAAATTTAAATTGGATTGATTTTTATGGAAATCAATTAAAAGTCATTGAACCAAATATTTTAGACAATCTGGATGAAATTAAGCATGCGATATTCAGTGGAAATCCAAATTATGACAAATGTTACTCAATTCATCCAATTTACAATCCAAATTCGACCCTCGAGAAAGTCAAATATCAAATTTTTGAAAAGTTTTTCTCATCTAACCCTCAAAAAGTTAAAGAATTTCTCGCAAAATTTGACAATCCGAGTGAAATGTTGAAAATTTACGATGCAAGAGCCAGAACTGTCGTGGCTAAGTCCAACATGATAGACCTAAAATTTAATTTGTTGGAAGAAAAATTGGAAAAACTATCGCAAGATTTGGAAAATGAGAAAATGAAAAAATTGGACATGGCTAAGAATTTCCAAGAACAAATCGACTATTTAGCCTTGAAACTTCAATCAGGAATTTTTGTCGACATCAAAACATATATTCAAGATGAATCTACAAAGGACTTCAAGATTATCATCGAAGGTCATGAATTCCCAGTCCACAAGTTCCTGCTCGCAGTTCGAAGTCCAACTCTGGCTGAAATGATCAAAAATAATCCTGAAGTTGAAAATTTAAGTTTGGTCGACATTTCTGTGGAAATTTTTGAGATAATTTTGAAATTTCTCTACACTGATGAACTTCCAGGCGACGATGGGACGAACTTTTTACAACTTTTTGCTGCTGCTGGGAAGCTGAAGATTCAGGAATTGAAAAACTTTGCAGCAAGTAAAGCTATTAAGCAAGTTAGTGATGAAAATGCACTAGAAATTCTCTGCGAATCAAATAAATATAACCATGATGAGTTGAGACAAAAAGCTTTCCAAGAAATCAAGAAAAAGTACCCCAGAATGCAGTTCAAGGATAAATGGATGAAGCAACCAGAAAAGCTACAGAAAATTATTGAAGTGATGCACAAAAAAGGAGAAGCTATGAAGGAAATTGAAACTGTTTTTCATCATGTGGTTAAAAAATAGTTAAAATTTGTAAATAATTTTTGGTTAAAATAAAAATGTTTAAATAAAATTTGGCCTTAAAATTCCCACAGCTGATAAAAAATGTTTTATTTTGTAAAATTAATGACTATGGAACATTAATCATCATGCCTAGTTTATGTCATAATGTCGGAGATAAACAAAATTCTATTTTGACTCATTTACTCTTAAATCTCAAAAACTATCAGTCGATTTTATTACTATCATAATTTGAAATAAATACTCTACATTTTTGTAAATTTCACTACTCAATTTAAGGTATGATATTATTTCCTGTTGAAGTTCTTATTTTTAAAAGCAAATTAAATTATTTTGTAATTCAACAAACCACTAGATTCCCAAAAAATGGCGGTTCTATGTGAATTTACAAAGATTTCATTACCACATGGCGAACAATTTGATTCTGTTGAGATAAAAAACCAAATCATCCCAGCAAACAGGGAACCAAAACTCATCGAAAGCTTCCAGAATGTAAAAATAAACAACAACATCATCGCTGTCAAATTCAGCAACTGCATAATCACCAAAGTCCCACAAGGACTTACAAAAATATTCCCAAACCTGAAGATTCTCATCATTAATAATTCAAAATTGAAGCAAATCTCAAAAAGTGACTTAATTGAGTACAAAAATTTGGAGAAATTTATTTGTGAGGAAAATGAGATTGAATTCCTGCCTGGAGACTTGTTTGAGGGATTTGAGAAATTAGAATTTATTTCTTTCTCAATGAACAAGTTGAAGGACATTGAACCAAATATCCTGGATATATTGACGAACCTCAAGCATGTAAATTTAAAAAATAATCCAAATTTCAACAAATATTACTCAATTTATCCAGTTTACAATCCAAATGCGACGCTAGATGATGTAAAGAATCAAATATTCGAAAAATACTACTCAAATATTGAGAATGTCAGGAATATGATGAAAAAGTATGAACAAGAAATCCAGAACCTAAAGAAACCTGATGAAAATTCAACCCAACATGAAGAGTCCTCAGATCAATCAACAGTCACAGACTTAGACTACTCCAAACTCATCCACAGACTACAAACAGGAATCTTTGGTGACCTAGAGGCATACATCCTTAACGAATCCACCAAAGACTTCCTCATCCAAATCGACGATCGTGTATTCCCAGTCCACAAATTCCTGCTCGCAGCTCGAAGTCCAACTCTGGCTGAAATTCTGAGAAACAATCCAGAAGTTGAAAATTTAAATTTGGTCGACATTTCTGTGGAAATTTTTGAAATAATTTTGAAATTTCTCTACACTGATGAACTTCCAGTTGACAACGGGACAAAGTTTATGCATCTTTTTGTTGCTGCTGGGAAGCTTGAGATCGAGGAACTGAAGAATTATGCAGGAAATAAAGTAATTGAGCAAATTGATGATGAAAATGCTTTGGAAATTCTAAATTTGAGCAATAGGTATAAAATATTTGAATTAAGAGAAAAAGCATTTGAAGAAATCAAGAAAAAGTATCCAAATATTGAAATGAATGACGATTGGGCTAAAGATCCTGAAAAATTGGCTAGAATTATTCAAAATTACAAGATGAAGGAAGAAGCAAAGCGAAAGTACGAAGAAGAAATACGAAAACTTGATGAACAATTTCAGAATACGATGATAAATTGACTAAATGAGTCAAGATGATTAATTTTTTTGTACAATATATTTTAAAAAAAATGAATAATTTATAGAAGACATAGATAGGGTTACCAGACATTTTCAAGAAAAATAGAGGACACCCCCATGTCGACTAGTTTTATTCGTTTTCTGGACAAATTAGAACATTACAAATCTTATTTATTTTTGAAAAATGAAAAAAAATAGAGGACAGTCCTCTGAAAAACCAAGCAGATGGTCAGCCTAGACATAGAGGATGATTTGTGGTCTTCTGCCTTGTAATTTTCTATGTGGTTTCATTTATGTCATCATCACAATATGCTTATTACAAATAAATTAAACAAGATAAACTAAAATTATTACTAATAAAGTGACATATTATTTTGTGGTTTCTAAATCATATGTTTATTTGAACTAAGTGATTGTGCGACATATTTTTCAGTCTCTGGCTAAATAATAATCTATTTAATTCAATTTTTACTGAGGATTTAAAAAGGTAAGCTTGATACACTGTTTGAAGCTTTAATTAATAGAAATTAGAATCAGAGCTTTAAGTCGACTTGGATTTTACACTTAAAAGACAAATCAAATTAAATTGAGTCATCCCAACTTCATAAAAAAATTCATTTCAACTTCCAGCTCTATTTAAATAATTCCTTTTATTTTTAACCAGAAATGGCAATCCTATGCGAATTTGCAAGCTTCCTTCTACAACACAATGAAGAGATTTACGGCTGTGAGATCAAAAATCAAATAATATTCGAAAACAAAGAACTAAAACTACGAGCAAAGGTTCTTAACGGCAGAACCAATAATGACGTCCTTGCTGTCAAGTTTGAAAGTTGCATGATCACAAAAATCCCACAAGGACTCACGACTTACTTTATTAATCTGAAGGTTTTGAACATTAATGACTCAAAAATTAAGAAAATCACAAAAAATGACTTGGCTGAATATAAAAATTTGGAAAAATTCATCTGCACGGATAACGAAGTTGAATATTTGCCGTTTGACTTGTTTGAGGACCTCAAAAATTTGGAGTTCATCGACTTTAGTGGAAATAAGTTGAAAGTCATCGAACCGAATATTTTTGATGGACTTGACAAGCTTAATCATATCAATCTCCGACGTAATCCAAACTACAGCAAATGCTACTCAATCTACCCAGCATATGTTCCCAATGCGTCACTCAATGATGTCAAGTCTCAACTTTATGATAAGTTTTTGTTGAATTCTCAACATTTGAAGACGTTGGTCAGCAAATTCCAGCAAAAAATCTTGGAAATTAAGTCATTTGAGGAGAACCAAAGGTCAACAACTTCAGTATTCAAAACCAACCAGGAGCTTAAGGTTCTAACTGGAAAGTTGAAGTTGGAAAATGAACAACTTAAAGATTCTAAGGCAAAATTAAAAACCGACTTTGAGTATGAAAAGCTCAAAAATGCCAAATTGCTGTTGAGCTTCCAAAAAGGTATTTTTGGTGACCTTTCAAACTTCATTAAAGATGAAACCACCAAGGACTTCATGATCCAAATTGACGACCGAGAATTCCCAGTCCACAAATTCCTGCTCTCAGCTCGAAGTCCAACTCTGGCTGAAATTCTAAAAAACAATCCTGAAGTTGAAAATTTAAATTTGGTCGACATTTCTGTGGAAATTTTTGAGATAATTTTGAAATTTTTCTACACTGATGAACTTCCAGGCGTGGATGGGACGAACTTCCTGCACCTTTTTGCTGCTGCTGGGAAATTAAAGATTGAGGAATTGATGAATTATGCAGCAAAAATGATTGTTGATAAAGTTGATGAGGATAATGCATTCGAGGTATTCAAATTGGGGTACAAGTATGATCATGCTGGATTGAGGGAAAGAGCTTTTGATGAAATCAAGAAAAAGTATCCAAAAATTGAGTTTAAAGATGAATGGTCGATTGATTTGGACAAATTGGCGATGATTATTGATGGATTTAGAAGAAAAGAGGAAGAAATTTTGAAGTTGGAAGAAGAAATTCAGAGAATTAAGGATGAATTTAGTTATTTGACTATGGATTGAGGGGGATTTGAGTTATTATTAATCAACATAAAATATATATTTAAAATTCAAGTCATTCTTAAAAACATACATATTGGATACCCAAAAAATATTAATTTTGACATTTAAATAAAATATTATTAAAAATTTGTAAAAAACCAAAAATATTAATAAATATCCAAAACTAAAATTATTGAACATTAATTCTATTAAATTTTCAAACTTTAATTCCAAATCAAACCCTTATGCCCCTCCTCTTACATCCCCAAGGTCCAGGGGCGTATTCAGTGGTTGATCCCCCCCCCCCTTTTTGGAAAAATTTCTTCAAACGCCCCTGTCAAGGTCATAAATCATCAAAATGAAACATCACACCAGCAAAAACCTTAAACAATGTTAATTAAAGATGCAAGACATCAATGTGATGAAAAAAAACCATTTCACATGACTAAAAGGACCATTCATAAATGATGTTACAGAAAAAATTATTATTTTTAGTTCCCCTCCCCCCCCTCTCTGTTACAAAACCTTTACACCAAAAGTGATATTTTTTCATAAAAACTCTTGACCCCCTTTAAATATTAGACGTCATTTATGAACGACCCCCAAAAGAAACTGGAACTTTTGTTGATTTTGTCTCAATTCACACATTTTTATTTTATTTTTCTCTTTGGATTGAGTCATTTTGCTCGCAGCTGATCTTCTGCATGTTTTGGAATGTTTACAGAGTAAATTATCGTTCATTAATATTGATTTTCTCTTAAAATTGAGACTTTTTTGTGCTGGTTTGCTCAGTTTGTGGATGAAGTGTTGATGTGGATGGAGTGAAAAAATTGATTAGTTGGAAATTTTTGAGGTAAGAATTTGGTGAAATTGATGAATTTTTTTTACAAAATTATTAAGTTGGCTCTTATTAATGAAGTAACTAATGGTCTGTTTGTTTAATGAGTCAATTGTCTGTCAGTCCGTCTGTCCATCAGTTCACAGCTTCTCAATTGTTGAACTATTTAAAAAATAAATCAACTTTCCTCTAATTTCAGCCCATACCCCCTTCAAAATTCAATCATGGACCTCCGTTGTAGATTCATCGACTTCACATTCGCCCATGGTGAAAAGTTTTACGGCTGTAAAGTTGAAAATCAACAAATCCACGACCAACAATGCCTGAGATTCATCGGAAAACATGAAAAAGGAAAGACTGATGATGATGTCCTGTATGTCATGTTTTCTAATTGCACCATCACCAGAATTCCACAAGGAATAACAAAACAGTTTTGGAATATGAAAATTTTGGACATCGATTGCTCAAAATTGAGGAAAATTTACAAAAGTGATCTAGTTGGATACAAAACTTTGGAAAAATTCATATGCTTCAAAAATGAGCTGGAATTCTTGCCTGAAAATTTGTTCGAGGATTTCAAAAATTTGGAATTTGTTGACTTTTGTGGAAATAAGTTGGGAGTAATCGAACCGAATATTTTGGATGGGCTTAAAAAATTGAAAAATGTCAATTTTAGTAAAAATCTAAATTATGACAAATTCTACTCAATTTATCCAATTTACAACACAAAACCAACCCTGGATGAAGTCAAATGTCAACTTGTTGAGAAGTTTTTCACATTCGACTCCAAAATTATTGAAAATTACCTCAAAAAACAACAAAATCCAGTTCAAATGTTGAAAATATTCAGCAGCAGAACCACAAGTTCATCAGTCAAGTCAACAATTTTAGAATTCAGACTCAACTTCCTAGAAGAAAAGCTCGAAAATTTATCAGAAAATTTAGAAAATGAAAAACTACAAAAATTGGAAATTACAAAAAATTTCCAGCAACGAATCGACAGTTTGACATCCCAAGTGACCACTGGTATCCTTGGTGACCTCAAAAGATTCCTACAAAATGAAAGCATCAAGGATTTTACAGTCAAAGTTGAAGACCAAGAATTCCCAGTCCACAAATTCCTGCTCGCTGCTCGAAGTCCAACTCTGGCTGAAATTTTATACAAAAATCCTGAAGCTGAGAATTTGAAGCTTTTGGACGTGTCTGCAAAGATTTTTGATATAATTTTGAAATTTCTCTACACTGATGAACTTCCAGGTGAGGATGGGACGAACTTTTTGCACCTTTTTGTTGCTGCTGGGAGACTAAAAATTGAGGAACTTAAAAAATATGCAGCAACTAAGCTTGTTGATCAAATGGATGGAAATAATGCACTAGAAATATTTAAGCTTAGCTCAAAACATGAAAATAAAGAGCTAAGAATCAAATCTTTTGAGGAACTCAAGAAAAAATACTCAAAAATAGAATTTAAGGACGATTGGATTGAAAATTCAACAAAAGTTGTGAAAATGATTGAAAGATTTGAAAGAAAAGAAGAAGCGCTGAGGAAAATTGATATTGAGTTTGAGGATTTGGAGACAAAATCTTGATAAATCATGAAATTATTAATGAATTTTAGTCAATGTTTGATTGCTTTTGTAGATTATAAGTGCACTTTATTTCAATTAAATCGTCATGTATGTCTGTTTTTGAATTCTAACGATAAACGTGACTTGTACACGTTAGTATCCTAAAATAAACATTAATGTACTTTTTTTTTCTAATCATTTATTGTAATTTTTTAAACAAACTTTAAAATAAAAAAAAATAATTTATTGTAATTTTTTAAACAAAGTTCTTTTAAACTTATTCTAAATGCAATAAAAGAAAACTTCACTTTTTCCCAAATAAAAACGTTGTGCCTTTTTTAATTATATTTTTTTCCATACTTTATTTATTAATTTTTTTTAAATTCATTTTTTATTTTTAAATTAAAATTTTAATTAAAATCATAAAAACATTTTCCAACGAAAGTTCATCTAAAGGATTTTAATTATGAGTTTTTAAAATTAATTGTATGCAATTAATTATCAGTGAATTAATTAATATAATTAATTTAAGTCAACATTTGCATTAAAATTGTAAGTTTTTAACATTTTTTTAAATTTTAAAGTTATACTTTTAAGAAAGTTTAGTGATTCATTTTAGTTAGCAAATTAATTTTTTTTAGTTATTGAATTATTTTTGCTATTATGTATTTTTTTTTTAAATTAAATCTTAAATTAAGTGATTTAATTAAAGTTCTCAATGAAACAGTTTTTAGAATGAAACAAAAAAATTTGTCAAGAATGAATGAAAAAATAATCTTTTTGTGGTTAAATTTGCATAACTCCGTTAAGCATTTCTCTAATTTCCGTAAATTCTGATGGGATCTTTTAGGACTTAATTCAGTGAATTGATTTTATCTTGTATAAATTAAGTTATCAAAAAGATTTAGAGTCGTTGATTTCAAATTTATTTCTAAAATCATTTTTGGTCATTTTGGGTCGAGCAAAATTTGGTCTTCTTGGGTCGAGCAAAATTTGGTCATCTCAGATCAAGCTAATGTTCGGTTATCTCAGGTCGAGCAAAAATTTGGTCATCTTGGGTCGAGCAAAAATTTGGTCTTCTTGGGTCGAGCAAAAATTTGGTCATCTTGGGTCGAGCAAAAATTTGGTCATCTTGGGTCGAGCAAAATTTGGTCTTCTTGGGTCGAGCAAAAATTTGGTCATCTCAGGTCGAGCAAAAGTTTGATATTCAAAGGTTGACTACATCAACATTCTTAAATGACGTCATTTCATCTCCACAATAATATCTCAATGATTTTGATTCTACAAATCACAAAATTCTCGCGACAATAATTTAGTCATTAAGTCACCCACAAAGCAGTCCAAAATCTATGAAGCTTATCGCAGTTCCAATTTCACTAAGCTTTAAATGGAAAGAAATTCCTATCAACGCATAGTCAAAGCATTTAAGCTCATCGTTTCCAACAGTCCATCAAGCCACACCATTTTTTAGACTGGAGGTCATAAATATCCATAGAATGTATTTTTGAGTATCCACGCCTTTATTCGTTTCCAATTCCAGGTATAAGAATCTCAAATGGACACGAAATGTCTTCTTTTTGTGCTCGATCAGAGAAGAAAAAAAAATTATTGTTAAAATGTAATAAAAATTGATGAAGATCTCAAAAAAATTGAAGACTTTTTTTTATTTTCTTCCATTTCTTCTTCTTCTCGTTCAGTTCTTTTAATTCTGATTTATTGTTGAGATTTTTTTTTTGGAAGTTTTCTTGAATGTCGAGAATGAAAAGAAGAAGAAAATGAAATAATTTTAGATGATCTTATAAAAAGAGACATTAGATGATGATGAGGAATTGATTTTACGCTCATTTTGTGATGGTTTTGAATGGAAATTAAAGTTTTTTTTGGAGATGGGCATGTGAGATTGATTGTTAGTGATCGAACAAAGAGGTCAGGAATCAAGGTTAACCTGAGATGACCAAATTCAGCTCGACCTGAGAGGACCAGATTCAGCTCGACCTGAGGTGATCAAATTTACCTCAATCTGAGATGATCAAATTAAGCTTGACCTGAGATGATCAAATTTAGCTTGACCTGAGATGATCCAATTTAGTTCAATCTAAGATGACCAAATACAGCTCGACCTGAGATGATCAAATTAAGCTCAATCTGAGATGATCAAATTAAGCTCGACCTGAGATGACCAAATTTAGCTCGACCTGAGATGATCAAATTTAGCTCGACCTGAGATGACCAAATGAAAAATTCAGTTTGACCCAAGATGACTAATTTTTTGCTCAAATTCAGCTCTCTACTGCAAATTCATCATTGAACTCTCATTAATTTATGTCAAAAGTAAAACGACTTCAACAAGACTCATTCAATTAATCACAAAAATATAGCAAAAAAATCTTTTTATTAAAATTAAAAATCCAAACCAAATCCTACACACAAGAAATGTGTTCACCTTTGCATATCGCAGCTGTCACTGCCGTTAATTCATTTCATCTAATCTCATTTTCGTTTCGACGAGTGAAGAAGCAGAAGCAGCCAAAGACATAATTTTTTAATTTCACTTTTCATATTTTTTGTTGCCATTTTCATCGCCATCAAAAATAAATTTATTCAAGAAACAAAACGAAAAAAATAGTCGTCTCATTTCGCATCATCGCGTAAAATGTCATTAAAATTTAGGTGAACCATCTGGCAAATGTGTCGCACAGAAGACGTTTCTTGTTGTTATTCTTGACTTCTTCACGTTTTTTCTCGCTCTGTGTCGTAGGAAAGTAAACAATGTGTGAAATTTAATTATAATTTTTCATCCACACATTCGTGCAGTTCTGTTCTGACTCTCTGCCTCGATGTGGTTGTGTGCTGTCGTTTATTATATTCTGCTCTCATCTGATCTAACGCAACATTTTATTTATTTGACTGTTTTATTTTTTGGAGGGCATATTTTGAGGGTTTTCGAATCAGTTTGGTTAAAATACTCATTTTAAAAAAATCAAACATTTTACTGAGATGACTGAATTTTTTACCTAGATGATCAATCCTTTTCCGAGACGATAGAGTTTTTTTACCGAGAGGATCAAACTTATTTTCGAGATGACTGAATTTTTTACCTAGATGATCAATCCTTTTTCGAGACGATAGAGTTTTTTACCGAGAGGATCAATTCTAAGTTCAAGATGAGCGAATATTTTTACCAAGAAGACCAAACTTCTGGCTTATCCAGATAGAATTTTTCTACCCAAGTGGATTAATTGTTTAAACCAACTTTCCAGATCCATACCCAACCAATCCCAAAAGTATCCATCACCAGTCCTCTTTTAAAATTGGAACTGCGCCCCCAAAAAATCACTCATCATCATCAACTTCCACTTCCACAATTCTTCTTTTATGATTCTGATCGAGTTTTTTTACGATTTCATTTAATATAATATATTTTTTCGGGAATCTCTCTTTCTATCTTTGCGCGCACATATGTGTCTCATTGTGGGTGGTCTCGAGAGCTCTACGAGCTCTTTTTCTTCTTCTTCGTTTTTTCTTACTTCTCATTTCATTTCAATTTTTTATTTTATCTCAATCTCTCATGCCTTATGTCTCTTATAATATATATTAATGAGTATGGGAAGCTGCTTGAGTGTTGATTGAGGTTAGAGCGCATGTATTGATGTTATTTGTGAAAATATGACTCAGCTCGACCCGAGGGGGTCAAATTCAGCTCGACCCAAGAGGATCTAACTCAGCTCGACCCAATATTATGTAACTTTAGCTTGACCAAAGAAGATCCAACTTTAGCTCAACCCAAGATGACCAAATTCAGCTCGACCCAAGATGACCAAATTCAGCTCGACCCAAGATGACCAAATTTATCTAAAAAAACGAAATTCTCACAAACTTGACAAAGTGCCCCATCCTAATACATTCCTAAACTCCAGCTTAATCCATACGAATCATGTGTCTCTATGTATGTACATCTGTGTCTCTTTACAATCCCGGGTCATCATAATTCTCAATTCAATTTTTTACCATGTTCTTCTCCGTACTGGGAAGAAAAGACGTTTAAATTAAAAAAGATTGAGGAACAACAATGAAGTTGAATTGATGGACATGATGAACATACAAAATGCAATAAAGAAGTTCTTTTGTGACGTCATTTAATTGACTCGTTTCTGGTGAATTGAATGAGATTCTTTCCTGTTAATTGTAGCAATCTTTTTTTGGGATACAATTTCTTAAATTAATGGTTGTAAAATGTCAATGCTCAAGAGCTACGTGTAAACTGTCCCACAGATGTTTGGATATTTTTGCAATTTGATAGATGAGGATGATTTGTTGAATGATGAATGTGAATGTTTTGTTTTATGTAGGTGATTCTGAATTATTGGATAGACTTGATCTTTAAAAAAAAATTACAATTTTGTTTTTCATTCAAAAAAATAATTTTGAATTTTTGAAATTTAATCTTTTTGGAATAAAATATATTTTGGTCATCTCAGATTAAAGTGAGATTCTTATAAAAGTTGGGTCTTCTCAGATATAGTTGAATTTGATCCTCTTGGAAAAGCAAAATTTGATCATCTCAGGTCAAAATTTGATCATCTCAGGTCAAAATTTGATCATCTCAGGTCAAAATTTGATCATCTCAGGTCAAAATTTGATCATCTCAGGTCAAAATTTGATCATCTCAGATCAAAATTCTATACCCTTGGGTTGAAATTTAGTCTTCTCGGTTCCTTTAAAATTCCATCTTCTAGGAAAAAATTAAGTTAGATCCTCCTGGGATGAGCAAAATTTGATCACTTTTGGTCGAATGATGGTTAGTCCTCTCAGGTTGAATCAAATTATACCCCTTCAAATCCAAAATATCTCAAATCATCCAACAAATCTACAAAAATCTCTCTTTCCATTCGCTACACACAAATTCACAGTCAATTTAGAAATTTATTTGACTCAATCAATCTTCCAATCCATTTCCCATTCAATAATTTTTATTTTATTCATATGTGACTGAAAAATATAATTTCACATCAGAGACATCTGCTTTAATGACTTTTTATATTTTTTTTATTTTTATCTCATTTCTCTTCCTTTTTGATTTGCATTTCATTCCCATTCAAATTTGCTAATTTAAGGAAATTTTCGCTCGCTTTTAGTGGTCGTTAAAAATGATCCGACAAAACCCACGGGCGTTAATTGAAACGTCACTTTTATCTACTTTTACTCTCCATTTACTATTTTTGCATATTTTAGCATTTCTATATTGCTTCATTCGGATAAACTTTGTGTATGAGTAGCGGTTTCTGGTTCATTGATGTTTACTATGAGAATTAGTTATTTGATTTCTAAAATTTGGAAGTTTTGTGCTCGATTCCAAATGATTAATGTTGAATTTATCTGAGGAGATTCAATTTTCCTCGACCCAAGATGACTAAATTTCGCAATTCATAAAAAGGTCAAACTTCGTTCAACCTACGAAGACCTAACTTTCCAAGAGTACCAAATTTAGCTCAATCTGAGAGGATAGAATTTTGCTCGACCTGAGCAGATCGAATTTTGCTCGATCTGAGCAGATAGAATTTAGCTCGACCCAAGAGGATAGAATTTAGCTCGACCTGAGATGACCAAATTTTGATAAATTTTTTTCAAACAGCAAACTTTTTTTAAAAAAAACTTTCCAAACCAAATCAAAAAAATATAAAAAAAGCACATTCAAAACCTAACAATCTCACATCATAGATCAGTAGCAACAATAAACCAATTCAAATTCGTATGAAAATAAGAGGAAAGAAATCTGCAATAAAATTAAAACCGACGTAAACAAAAGTCACTGGCAACCACCAAGCCAGCCAGCAAGCGAGAAGTAAAAATAATAAAATAAAAAAAAATTTACGTAAGTGAGCCATACAAATCAGCAACAACAACAACAGCAACAAAAAAGAAATAAAAAAAATTGAAGAAATAAGACAGAAGGTAATGGCAGTAACAACCGAAATGAGCGACCGATATACTCTGGTCGGGGAGGACCACACACGTCGTCAGTATGAAGCTCAGGCCACACACATACTGGAATTATACAATTCATATCCGAATCTCTCTCACTCACTCACTTTTTCTCTCTCCATCTCTGTCTCTCGCCTCAATATGATCATTTGACTTCTTCTGTGTGCAAAAGTGTGTGATTATCGACTGCTGTCTTCATTTGTTTGTTGATTTTCTCTTCTTTCCTTTAATTTGTTCAAAAAACATTTTTTTTGTTTGCTGCCATTTTTTGCCCTTCTTCTGTGCTGCATTTCGTTATGAATTATTGCAATTCTTGTGTTTTTTCGGAGATGATTGAATAATGCTGGAAAAAATGAGAGAGAATTTTTGATTTCGTTCTGGTGAATAACTTGGAATGAGGATTCGAGATTTGTTGCTGTAAAAAATTAAAATATTAAATGATGAAAAGAATTTTTTTGAGATTTTTCTTTTTTGACTTCTTCGTGGAAGGAATAAATTAAGAGAAATATTTTTGAGGCAAAAATTTGGGTCTGAATGTGTTTCAAGGTTGAATTGATAATTTATCTTAATTGTTTTCTGTGAGATGGAATTAATGTTGAAGGATTTTGTTGGATCTGAGATGACTGAATTTATTTGCTCAGTCTGAGATGACTGAATTTATTTGCTGAAAAATGATCAAATTTATTTGCTCAATCTGAGATGGCTGAATATATTTTCTGAAAAATCTAAGATGACGCAATTTATTTGCTGACAAATCTGAGATGACAGAATTAATCTTCTCAGTCTGAGATGACCAAATTCGTTTGCTCAATTTCGAATTTATTTGTTTAATCTGAGATGACCCAATTTATTTCTTGAAAAATGAACAAATTTATTTTCTAAATCTGAGATGACTGAATTTATTTGCTCAGTCTGAAATGGCAAAATTTGTTTGTTTAATCTGAGATGACAAAAATTATTTGCTGAAAAATCTGAGATGACAGAATTTTTATTTTATTCCGAGATGACATAATTTTATTAAACAATATAAATAATATTATAAAAAGTTCAATTACTATTAACAACAGTTGGCTAACGAAGAATTTTATACTTCTAAAAAATCACTAAATTATTTAAAATAAAATAAATTTCATGTAATTTGAGAACTCCAATAAAATTTGCAAAGCTTCTTTTTTCTTAGCATTTTTACGCACCATTAAAGATTTAATCAAAAAAGATATTAACTGTGTACGTGCGGTCATTCGACTAAAAATTTCAGCAAATTTGTTTATCACCCACTAAGTAACTGCAATATGTGGTTTAGAGTTTGATTTTTATTTGACAATGTGGCACTCGAGGATGGTTAGATTATTAATTTTATGGTAGAATAAAAATTATTGGATTGTGAATGAATTTTAAATTTTTTTGACAAATCTTTAAGAAACTAAAATTTGGTTTACAATAAAAATAGTAATTTTAAATTGATTTTGTTAATATTGTTGCTCTATGCCTCCAAAAAACCCAAAAAATAATCAATCCATCTGCAAATCAATCTCAAAAAATTATTTCAATTTTATTTCTTCATTTTTGCCTCGTCGTTCGTTCCTTAATTCCATCAAACCATTCCACAGACAAGAGCATCAAAAAAACAGTAGCCAAGTCTCTTATTTTTCCTTTCTTTCTTCATTTAACATTTTAATAATTTTTTTTCCATTCTGTTGTGTTTAAAGCCTTTTATAACATGTTATATGATTTTTTTTCGGAGCATTTTAAGACCACACACACACTGTTCATTAAAAAAAGATTATGTTGAGTCAAAGTCAAATCGAATTAAGTCAACCAAGTGATAAAAAAAATTGGAAAGAGTGAGTGAGTTGGAGAGATTTGAGTTATTTTTTGACCTAATCGGCTGGACGTGATGTTCTGACATATTTATTATGGAGAAAATAATCTAAAATAAAAATGTGTATATTAAAAAAGTCACATACTGTGCGCTGTGCCTTTCCATATGCTTGATAAATTCATTTTAATTTTTTTTTTTGTTGGAAAGGGTAAAAAATATTTTGTGAGAACTTTTTTATGTTTGTTTGGATTTATTGTTGTTGAATAGAAAATTAATTAATGAGAATTTTTAAAAATTATTTTAAATTGTATTTTTGGGAATTATTTTGTGGATCCTTACATTTCCGATGGTCAGAACCATTCTAGTGTCTAGTGTCTAGTGTCTAGTCTCTAGTCTCTAGTCTCTAGTCTCTAGTCTCTAGTCTCTAGTCTCTAGTCTCTAGTCTCTAGTCTCTAGTCTCTAGTCTCTAGTCTCTAGTCTCTAGTCTCTAGTCTCTAGTCTCTAGTCTCTAGTCTCTAGTCTCTAGTCTCTAGTCTCTAGTCTCTAGTCTCTAGTCTCTAGTCTCTAGTCTCTAGTCTCTAGTCTCTAGTCTCTAGTCTCTAGTCTCTAGTCTCTAGTCTCTAGTCTCTAGTCTCTAGTCTCTAGTCTCTAGTCTCTAGTCTCTAGTCTCTAGTCTCTAGTCTCTAGTCTCTAGTCTCTAGTCTCTAGTCTCTAGTCTCTAGTCTCTAGTCTCTAGTCTCTAGTCTCTAGTCTCTAGTCTCTAGTCTCTAGTCTCTAGTCTCTAGTCTCTAGTCTCTAGTCTCTAGTCTCTAGTCTCTAGTCTCTAGTCTCTAGTCTCTAGTCTCTAGTCTCTAGTCTCTAGTCTCTAGTCTCTAGTCTCTAGTCTCTAGTCTCTAGTCTCTAGTCTCTAGTCTCTAGTCTCTAGTCTCTAGTCTCTAGTCTCTAGTCTCTAGTCTCTAGTCTCTAGTCTCTAGTCTCTAGTCTCTAGTCTCTAGTCTCTAGTCTCTAGTCTCTAGTCTCTAGTCTCTAGTCTCTAGTCTCTAGTCTCTAGTCTCTAGTCTCTAGTCTCTAGTCTCTAGTCTCTAGTCTCTAGTCTCTAGTCTCTAGTCTCTAGTCTCTAGTCTCTAGTCTCTAGTCTCTAGTCTCTAGTCTCTAGTCTCTAGTCTCTAGTCTCTAGTCTCTAGTCTCTAGTCTCTAGTCTCTAGTCTCTAGTCTCTAGTCTCTAGTCTCTAGTCTCTAGTCTCTAGTCTCTAGTCTCTAGTCTCTAGTCTCTAGTCTCTAGTCTCTAGTCTCTAGTCTCTAGTCTCTAGTCTCTAGTCTCTAGTCTCTAGTCTCTAGTCTCTAGTCTCTAGTCTCTAGTCTCTAGTCTCTAGTCTCTAGTCTCTAGTCTCTAGTCTCTAGTCTCTAGTCTCTAGTCTCTAGTCTCTAGTCTCTAGTCTCTAGTCTCTAGTCTCTAGTCTCTAGTCTCTAGTCTCTAGTCTCTAGTCTCTAGTCTCTAGTCTCTAGTCTCTAGTCTCTAGTCTCTAGTCTCTAGTCTCTAGTCTCTAGTCTCTAGTCTCTAGTCTCTAGTCTCTAGTCTCTAGTCTCTAGTCTCTAGTCTCTAGTCTCTAGTCTCTAGTCTCTAGTCTCTAGTCTCTAGTCTCTAGTCTCTAGTCTCTAGTCTCTAGTCTCTAGTCTCTAGTCTCTAGTCTCTAGTCTCTAGTCTCTAGTCTCTAGTCTCTAGTCTCTAGTCTCTAGTCTCTAGTATCTATTCAAAATCTACTAAATTATTAAAATCAGACCTTAAAAAATCAGAAAATCAGAGCAACAAATAAAACACAAAAATGGAAATCAAAACGGCAACAATTTAAATCACAAACACAAAAAAAAGTCTCCTGCGAGATTCCTTTGATGTTTCGCCGCCAATAAACAGCCATTGATGCGTATTTTTTTATCCATCTTTAGTTGCCACTTTTGATATTCATTTCTGCTACTGGCTGTTGGTTTATAATTTTCAAGTTTTTTACGGATGACTGAAAATGGATCCCATAAGAGGACCCAAAAAATAAGAATTTCTTAAAATGAAGGAGCAAAAACGATTGCGGAATGTGATGTGATGATGAAGATCAGGATTTGGGTTTTGGGATAGAAAATTCCTAGAAATTCAGGTGATTTTTATTACAAAAGTGAGAATTGAAATAGAAATAGGGGAATTTATGATTTTTTACGCTTAATTGGAAGAGTTTTTGAGGTAGAAGAAATTGGTTGTTGGGAATTTGTTTTAATTTTTAATTAGAACTAGAGTTAATGAGGGGAACTATATTCAGTACAATTAGAGATAAAAATAAATAAATTGCTTCATGAAGCGTCGCTTTAATTATGAGTCGTCGCTTTAAAGCTTTGATTTTATTTTGAATCATCGCTTTAAAGCATTGATTTAATTTTGAGCCCTCGCTTCAAATTTTCCTCAATTTTGAGTCGTCGCTTTAAGTTTTGTCTTAATTTTAAGTCGTTGCTTCAAAGCATAACTTTAATTTTGAGTCATTGCTTTAAAGATTTTATTTTGCATCATAGGTTTAAAGCAATGATTTAATTTTGAGTCCTCGCTTTAAATTTTTCTCAATTTTGAGTCCTCGCTTTAAGTTTTACCTTAATTTTGAGTCGCCACTTTAAAGCATCACTTTAATTTTGAGTCATTGCTCTAAAGTTTGACCTTTATTTCAAATCATTGCTGCGAATCATTTCCTTTGTTCTAAATAAATCAACCAAAACATAATCTAATATATTACATCACAAAATTCTTCCAGACAGGTATCAAGATGAGCCAGAAATCCTCAATAATTTACAATAAATTCAACAATATTGTCTTCATCCACAATTCCTTTGTTTCATCATTATTTTTTTCCTACCTCAATCCTCTCGCTTCATCCACTCAATTTTCATTTACCCATTCACTTATCTCATCGACGCTAAATGACCAGCTAATTGATGTAAGACGATGCCAAAGAAGATCGGAAGCGGCACTTTTGAGTTTTGTGTTATTTTCTTCTCATTTTATATTATTTGTTTTAAACAAAAGATTTATATATTTTTTTTCAGTAGCTTCATAGCTACTTTATTCTCAATTGAACGTGACCATTGAGATTTGTGATGCTGTCTGTAATGTGAGATGCTTGTGAAGGCGATAAAAATAATTTGTTGATGCTCTCTGCGCTGCTACTGCTCTTTGATGTTTGCATTTACACGTGATTTTGTTTTATTTTTTATGGACGGTCGGAACTGCTTTTAAGGGTTCAAATTTTTTGTTTGTTTTAAGAAACTTTGTTCTGTTTGGTAATTTGGAACTTCCGTGATATTATTTTTGTCTAGTTTTGGGGAATAACATGATTTTAAGATACAGCAACATAATAAGAATTGTTTTATTTGAAAAATAGTTAAATAACCTTAAACATGACTGTATGGTGTCAGAATTCAACAAGAAATGGAATTTTTGACATAACCTAAAAATTTCTACCAAAAATCAATAACTCATTTTTCTAATTTAATTTCAATATTAAAGAAATAATCCCCAATAATTCAAATCACATCCAACAAATTCCCACCAAACCAAAACTGACATGTCACTTTCCCATGAAATTTCTATTTATTTTTCAAATGTCTTAAATGAACAAATTAATGCCTAACTAACTTCATCCATTGTTCAATAGAAAATCAACACCTAACATTAAGGAACAAAAGATTAAACCGAACATGAAGAAAAAAAAGATGCAAAATTAACTCACAAATAGACTTTTTTGTGATAATTTTCATCTAATTATGGAACAAATCTTTTTTTGTGATTTTAAAACTGTTGAGAATTTCTTTTTTTGATTGTTGGATTTTTATAATGAAGATTGTCGACGAAGAAGGAAAACACATGAAATTTTCATATATTCCAATTCACAATTTAATTTATTCAATGATTGCTTGTTGTGTTTCGGTGGTTTGGAATTTAAACTATAACAAAAAACTTAATTAATTCGATATCTGGATTTAAATGAATAAAAATACTCACGAAATTAGATGCACGTCCAGTCTTCGTGACGTTTGAGAAAAAAGAACGAATTGAAGTAAATTTGCCCACACGATTGCAATGCGGCGAATTGAGACAAATTCAAAACCGATTTGATTTGAACTAAAAATTTACGTTACAATAAACCGATTCATTTTAAATCTCCAGATACCGTTACAATGTTAATAATTCATAATTTAGTTAATTAATGTATGTTGAGAACAATAAAAGATTGCAATTTATTGACTCATGAGTGAATTTAATATCCAATAATGAAAAGTAAAAAAGAAAGAAAGAAATAATTCAAGTAACAGAAATTAATTTCATATTAAAAGCTGTCGTATTCAACGACATTCTCGGGGGCGGCAGGAAAGTGACGATATCTGAGCGTCATACAGTACCACATCAAATGTAAGTGTCGATTCATAGATCCCTTCACTGGCAGCGCCATTCTAACTGTAATTAAATATTAAGAAAACGAATTAAGTTTGATGCTCTTTATGTACGAGTGTCGTATATGTATAGAATAACTCAATGAACTTTTTGCAAATTCAATAAGTGATGTGATTTACATAGTCATAGGTCTTAGGACTCTTTGTGCTGCTCTTTCTTACGGATTGAACCGTTGGGCATTATTATATCAGCAACTTGACCGTTGCCATCTTTAGCATAATAAGATTTAAATATCCTATCACGTTCCCATGCTTGTCTTGTGTAATTGGTGCTGTTGTGTGAGACTTTGCTGTCTTCACTTGCTTGTTGAAATGCTTGAACTGGCTTAATAGCCAAAGATGCGTTAGTATTTTCCGTCTTTTCTTGAAACGGACCTGCAGAGTCTGTATCTTTATATGACTTCAATGTATCTTTTACACAGATATTTGGGATTGTCAGCATTTTATATTCGATTGGATGTACTCTAACATAGGTACAGTAATTGCAAACGGATTTAAATTCCTTAAATGCTGCTTGAGCACGAGGTAGTAAATGTGTGTTCAGCACACTTTTCCTTCGCATGAGGGGTACAAATGCATGAGCATTTGACCTTTGTGCAGGTATGTCACGTTCAGGTGCAGGACGGACATACTTTTCATTGTTATTTGATTCCAATTGATGATTATTTACCGTGAATGGTACGTCGAAGCATTCAGGTGCTCCTCCAAATATAGTAAAACCTAATTTACTTTTAATTGCAACTGGTTTGTTGCTTCCGTCTTGAATGACGGGTTCTGTAGCTTCAATCATATGAGCATGACGTGAGCCAATAAGCATAGTTGGAATGGCGTTCTTATACGATTCAAATGGGACTTCTCTTAGATGAGGAAATTTGCTTTTCAAGCGGTCAACATTTAATGAACGTGGTGGCAACATTAAATTGTTGATTGCATAACATTCGTCTAAAATTAAACGTTCACTATTTGCAAGAATTCCGGAGATTTCTAGCTTTACTTTAAGAGCTTCTGTACTCTTAACAATTGAGTCAGTCCATTGGAGATTAATAATGCAAGGTTCTCCAACTATTTCCAAATCATCAATGAGTTCTCGTTTCACTAAAGTGATTTCAGATGCAGAATCACCAATAGCAAAACCAACGGCTTTTTTCATTTGACCATGAAATGCTGTACGAAATAGCTTTACGGTTCTTTGTGAACCTTCGTCGATTTGACGAGCATGCGAAGCGACCGTTGTCACCACATATGGGCGATTAATCTCATCCCCAGTAATGTCTGGGTAATTTAAAGTAAATGCAACAGGCGTGGCTACATGATAGCCTTGTACAACAGGAGCTTGTGCTGCTGGCTGTTGAACTGTAATAGGAGCTACTATTGGCGCGGCTTCTGGTTGATTATTATTGTCGTTGTCATTTTGTGACTGTTGAGCTATTTGATCATCTAATCTAACAGAATTATTATTTGTATTCGTTCTGTATTGATGATTTTTGTAATTCTTATCGAATGATGGACGATTACTGTAATTACGATGTAACGTGACATGATGCTTGCCAGTGCACCTAATATTTGCGTCGAACTTGTAACCGCAACATTGCTTTATTTCACAATCTTTTGCAGAATGTGAAGTTGTAATTAAACAATTCGTGCATAAGCCCTTTTCACGAGCTTTATGGAACCTTTCATCCACTTTCATAGCACGATAGGAACTACATTCAACACTATAATGATCTTCGTTGCAACATATTTCGCATTTCTTTGGAATTAAACGAACTTTTTCTAGATCGTATCCAATAAATTTAGCTGTCTCTTTATCTCTGATTTCAAATTTGTATCCATCAGAGCTGCCATATGAATATGACTGTGTCGATGGACTTGAGCTCATCGACATTACTTGAAAACCTTTTGACTTATTGTCTTTGTTATCGGGTTTTGAGAATGAACCCAGTGGAAGAGTTTTTGCTATATAGTTTAGGAAATCAAATTGAACATCTAAACGTTCCATTCGAGTGGTAGCGTTAGGAAACTTATCATAGAAATATTTATAATAAGCCTCTTGATGATATGACTCAAGCTGATTATGAATTTTTGATGCCAAATAAGTGTCTGTAATAACTAAGCCAGCATATGAACATGCGGCCATGTAACTTGCTATATATGTAGTGACTTC
Organism: Chironomus tentans; assembly: GCA_963573255.1. NCBI lineage: Eukaryota > Metazoa > Arthropoda > Insecta > Diptera > Chironomidae > Chironomus > Chironomus tentans. The sequence goes on from OY754305.1 coordinate 3,193,412, forward strand.
AACGCAGGATGCATGCGTTAAAGGTTTAGACAATTTAGCATTTAACAGCTTTGATTTTGCTGCTTCTACAACAATATTTGCATTGCCGTAACTATCTTTCAAATATTTCATCGTTTGTTCTGGTTTAACTAAATCCAGAATGCCATCAACACGCTCTAAAGCTTGTCCTGTTAAGGCTTTACGAATTATACGTCTCATCATTGCCTCATCATATCGACCTTCTTGCCAAGTTCTTTCGACTGCTCTTTGAAAAGCTAGCCATTTTTCAGGATTACCATCGAATAATTCAATTTTGGGAAGACTTTTACGTATTTCCCCTAAAGAAAGCAAAGTTACTTGATTTGAGATACCAGTAAGACAATCTGTAATATTATTCACGTTAGACTCATTCCCAACTGAATTTCCAGCAATATTACTAGGTCTCAGATGATTGGTAAGCCCAGGATCAGTTCTGATGTTTTGACCAATATCATTAAAGAATATTTGACCCATTTCCCTGCTTCTACCAAGCTCTTCATCAACTCTCGTTGCAGCATAATTAGCATCAATGATTGCATTTGTGTAAGAGAATAGACAATTCGAGGGATTTGGCATATTTGGTGGAACTTGTGGTCGGGATGTAGGCAAATTAGTGCTTGAAGCACTTGGATTAAGACCAGTGGAACTAAACATTGGTTGAGGTACTGGATTTTCATACATTGTTCGTTGCAAATTCTCATTTTCATTTGCAATGACAGTATATCGAGCTTGAAGCTCTTTAAACTTTCGTAACAATTCGTCATGTGAAATTGTTTCTACATCTGAATGTGTATCATCGGCAACTTCATATACTGAGTTATCGATCTCCTTGTGTACAGTTTGTGATTTTTCAGCTGCTTTTTTCGGCACTGTCCCTGTGACAACTGCTTGTTTGGCATTACTAAATTCTAGAATTCTGTCTTTAAATGACTTAATATGCTTGTCATCAAAAACTACTGATTGTGCTGCAGAATTCATGGGAATAGATTGACATACATGACACAACCAGGGAAGTTGTTCCTCAGTTATGCTTGAGAAATTAAATTCTGTACAGCGAACGTGGAAAAGTCTATCACAAGCGATGCATAAAACGTAAGTCTGTAAATCTGACTTATTACGTTCATCATTTGTTGCATTGAACCACTGACATTTGTTATCAGTAGCACATTTAATGCCTTCTCTTACTTGAGAAGCTTTGAGCATATAATTAGCTATCTTAGAGCTTTCAGGATTAATTTTCCTATATGCTTGTTTCGCATTTTTGTTCTTAGCAAAGAACTCCGCTAAACTACCACAAATTTTAACGCCTTCCATACTGATAGACTGACTAATGTGGATTTAATTGAATGTAAAAGTGGGACTTTACTGACGTTACTGGACTAGTTCGAGACAATCTAATCAAATTCTCTAAACTAAACGTACGTACGCGATGATTTAATAAAGTTACGAATCTAATAAATGCTTTAGATTTAAATTGAAAGTTTAAACGATTTGAATGCGTTTCTAATAACGACTTGAATGCACCTTAGGTATGGCGACTTTGAATATCGAATAAATTAAGCAAAATTAAATCCAAAGATTAATTGACTCTAAAATAAATGCGCGTTTGCCCTTGAAACTAGGAAGTTTCTATTACTTGCAGCTATGACTGTGTTTTACCTTTTAAATTAAGGATTTGAATGATTGAAATGTCTTTATCGTAGACTAAATCAATTGTTATGCCTTTAAATTGAGGACTTGACTAATCAATGACTCATTAATTGAGTGACTATGTGAATTGCCCTTTAATTTAGGGACTTATGAATGTCAAATAAGTAGTTTATGTGTTAGCAAGTGTTTACTGGATGTTTGACTCTAACATCCAGCAAAGAATGGTTAATTTTGAGAAAAATTGCTAATTGCGTGGATAAATCCACTCCTTCCACGACCTGCGTTGCGTAGGTCAAGCAGAAGTTGTGCGTGAGTGTCGCTCTTTGCCTGTCGAGCTCCTCCACTCTAACTCACGACTGTTAATGTGTTAATTATGAGTCAGGTTAGAAAATTTAATTAATTTTCTTAAATTTACACAATTAATATGCTGCTTTCACGCACCGTTGAATCTGTTGATCCCGTTTGATGCAAATCCAGCACTCAAAGCTTCCGGATGTTGGTGAAAGTCACAGGTTATAAAAAACACGAGGCAGTAATTTTGTTGAGGAATTTTCAGCTAATTCCAATCCTGTCAGTTTTTCCGTCCAAATACTCACTGATTCCTGTTCAGTTCCTTACAGTGTTGCTGTATTTGCCAATGAACTTCCTTCCAGCACGCGGTTTGAAGCTAATTTCTTTAAATAATGTCGACGAAGAAGGAAAACACATGAAATTTTCATATATTCCAATTCACAATTTAATTTATTCAATGATTGCTTGTTGTGTTTCGGTGGTTTGGAATTTAAACTATAACAAAAAACTTAATTAATTCGATATCTGGATTTAAATGAATAAAAATACTCACGAAATTAGATGCACGTCCAGTCTTCGTGACGTTTGAGAAAAAAGAACGAATTGAAGTAAATTTGCCCACACGATTGCAATGCGGCGAATTGAGACAAATTCAAAACCGATTTGATTTGAACTAAAAATTTACGTTACAATAAACCGATTCATTTTAAATCTCCAGATACCGTTACAATGTTAATAATTCATAATTTAGTTAATTAATGTATGTTGAGAACAATAAAAGATTGCAATTTATTGACTCATGAGTGAATTTAATATCCAATAATGAAAAGTAAAAAAGAAAGAAAGAAATAATTCAAGTAACAGAAATTAATTTCATATTAAAAGCTGTCGTATTCAACGACAGAAGATGTTGAGGAAGAAAAATGTTTTTTTGTGGTTAGGGTTAGACACTGGATTTTATTGGACTTTGAGATTCCTTAAATTTTGAGATTAGGTTTTCTAAATTTTGAAGTAATTTTTTAAATTTTGAGGTTATGTTTTCCAAATTTTGAGGTTAGATTTCTTAAATTTTGATATTATGTTCCTTAAATTTTGAGGTTAGGTTTCTAATATTTGAGGTTAGGTTCCATGAATGTTGTTTTTGGTTCCTAAATTTTAAGGTTAGTTTCTAAATTTTGAGGTTAAATTTCCTGAATTTTGAGGTTAAGTTCCATAAATATTGAGGTTATGGTTCTCAAATTTGGAAGTTATGTGCCTTAAAATTTTGAGGTTATGTTTAATAAAATTTGAGATTAAATTCTCTAAACTTTAAAGTTACGTTCCTTAATTTTTAGGTTATGTTTCTTAAATTTTGAGGTTATGATCCACAAAACTAAGCAAACTAAAATTACAATCCAAAAATTCACAAAGATTCCCAACCTTAACATTTCATCTACAAAAATTCATCCATAAAATCGCAATCAACCGGAACAAATTTTCGCATTTTGTGCTTCCAATTTTTCTTTCCTTTAAAATTGCCGACTTCTTCATCTTCTTCCATTCACCTGATGATCATGACGATTGTAGAAAATGATGATGATGATTCGTCACACATGTATTAAAATGGTGCAAAAAAAGAGAGATTGAAAAGAAGAAAGGCGATGAGATGAAAAGAGAGACGAGTGAAGGTGCTGATGAAAGGTTCATTAATTGCCATTACCTACCATGAAATGACATAATACAAGGGTAGATGAAAGGTTGAAAGAAGAAGATGCAAAAAGATGTTATTGAGACATTATTTGTTGCACTTCATGCACTGGACAAATGCTTTGTAATTAATTCTGGAGACATCAAAGGGAAAATGCCGACTGAAGTGAGTTTTTGTGATGGAAGGAAATTTTTTATGATGATTGAAGTTAAGACAGTTAATAGTAGCATGAGAAGATAAGTGAAATTTTACAATTTTGAGGGTTTGCAAACGTTTTTTCAGAATTTTAAGGTTATGATCAGAATTTATGAGGTTATGTTAAGAATTTTTAGATTATGTTTGAAATTTTTGAGGTTATATTCAGAAGCTTTTAGGTTATGTTAAAAATTAACTTCCACGCAAAAGCGTGTAAGTTATTAGTTAATTACGGTATTAAGACTTCTTTTTAAAAAATTTCTAATGATGCCAAAAGGTGTGTATCGCGAGGCTGTATATAAATTTTTGGAATTAAACATCATAACATCATAAATAATAAACATCATAACCTAAGGGTCCAAAACCTCGAAAAATATGTTTTTAGGTCCACAAATTTGGTAATCAGTTCACAGCCGAGCTATGTGTATATAAGAATTCGTTTTTTTGCTACTTGGTCACACATGTCAAGCAATTTGGGGGATCGAAGCAAACTTTTTGATATATCCACAACTTTAGTGATTTTGAGGCTGTCAAAGTTGAAACACCTAGGAAAAATGAACATTTTCTTAGACAAGTGACGCACAGCCTATTAACGCTCAGCCTGGTGACGCTCAGCCTGGTAACGTTCAGTTTGGTGACGCTCAGCCTAGTGACGCTCAGCCTAGTGACGCTCAGCCGTAGTAACGCTTAGACTAGTGACGCTCAGCCTGGTGACGCTCAGCCTGATGACGCTCAGCCTGGTAACGCTCAGCCGAGTGAGGATCAGCTCAACTCAATGTCAATCCAGTCTTTCCCTTGTATATTTTGAGGTTATATTCAGAATCATTATATTCAGAATTTTTGAGGTTATATTTGAAATTTTTGAGGATTGTTAAACGTTGTAGAACTTGAAGTTTTATCCAATAAATTTGAGCTAATATACAAACTTTTGACGTTTTGCATAACTTTTTTTTCCAGAATTGTAAGCTTAAGTTTAAACTTTTTTGAAACACATAATTAAATTTCATTATTATGTCTTATCGATCAATCATGATCCATCAACTTCAAATGGAAAATGGAACACACGTACAGCTTTCAAGATAAAGTTTGTGTCCTTACTATTTTCAATAATCTTGACTAATAATTGACTTGACTGTTCAACAAGCTGACTTGACTCAATACATTGCACTTGAAAATTAATGTTTCATTTTCCATCTACTGAAAATATTTGGTTTTTTAAACTCAAACTGAGAATTTTCAAGCATTTATTCTCAACTTCAACTCAAACATCATTCTTTCTACTACAATTCACTAAACTCTTTTGAACCTCACCAACAAATTCTTCACGATTCAAATAATTTTTCTTCAACAAAATATTAACGCAGACATTTTCCTGTAAGTCCAAATACTTAAGCTTCTTAATCTTTGAGAAATCCACAAGAACTTCACTCAACTGATTCCGATTAAAGTTCACAGCTTCCAGTTCCTTCAAATTTTCGTTCAACAATTCCTCATCAATCCTCTCGAGACGGTTTCTATCAGCCGTAAACCAACTGAGCTTTTCAAGCGGCTGCAACAATTTTCCAGGCAATTCCAATATTTTATTGTCGCTAAGTGACAGAAAAACGACACTTTCGAGATCATAAAAGACATTCCAAGGCACAACTTCAATCTCATTGTGATCGAGCCTCAAATCAGTCAAGTCAGTCATTCCAACAAAATTCTTCCTGTCAATGACTCGCAGGTGTGAATGCATGACCTCAAAATTCGTCAGCTTTGGAAAATGGTTTGAGATGTAATAAGGAAGGTAGATTGTAAAGCATTTGTAGATGTAAAGTTCGGATACGTCTTGGTTTTGGAATGAGTTTTGATGTTCACCAGTGACTGTAGTTTTTAGCGGTGGGTTGTACTTTATTGTGAGGTTGCGGATGAGACAGGTGTATTGGCTTAAAATAAGAAATGATGAAATCAGGTATGTTTTTTATTATTTTGTCGGATTTTGACTAGATATTGTTCATAGGAACTAGACCTGGTTGCTCGGTATGATCCAGGTTATACCTTAGTGTAACCTAAAGGAAATCTTTGATCAAAATCCTTAAGGTAGCTACAGGGTATAGTCCTTAGCCAATTTCTAGAGCTACTTGGGGTACCTTACCCTACTCTAGCCTACAATACCCCAACCAGGTTGGTCCTAGGGAATACCTTACCACATACCCTGCCCCTATGTTATTTCTAGGATTCCCTTGAATACTCTGCAGAAGGGAAAGTGAGGTGCAATAGTCTAGGAAGACGTTGACTAATTAAGATAGCTTTAAAAACTGACTTCTTGTTTAACGGCCTTAAGTCCTAAATAACAATCGAACTTTGGTGCTAAAAGTAAAAACTGCGCATCAATATAGACACTTACGAATACTCCTTAATAAATTTACAGTCTAACAAAGTCAGATCGTCCACAAACTTCTGTTTGCTTTTTATTAAGATAATCCAAAGCAATATGAGAATTGTTGTGATTGTCAGATAGACAAATCTTACTGGTCGCATCCCTTCCAGAATATTTCAAATGAACAAATCTAGATTTAAGTGAAATTCTTGTAAAATTTCTTTAAAAATTTGAATTTCTTTAAAATACAGCTCTAAATTTCACAACAATCTAAAACAAACTAAAGCGAAAGTGTTTCTAATTCAAACACACAAACGTCTGGAAATTTTGTATTACAATTTGTTTTCATGTATTAAGCTGACTTTATCAGCATGTACTACAACAGATCTACAAATTAGAATACAATTTTACTTTATTATTATTATTATTTATTTATGATTGTGAATTTGTGATACACCTGTTGCTTGTATTTTATTGGAATATATATATTAATTAGTTTTTAAATTGTTACATTATCAAGAAATTACATTATCAAGAAAATTTCCTAAAGGGGCCGGTTTCTAGGGCTACCCGGGATACTTTTCCATACCCTATGGTATACTTTAAGAAACCCTAGTTTATCCACCCACCTTGCGCTAGGATACCTAAAGTGACGGGTAGGTATAGAATAGGATCCTACACCTCTATCTACACTACCCTAGGATACCTCAGGGTTCCCCCAACTACCCTACCATGAGGTACGCTAGGTGGATGCTAGGGGTTTTCCCCTGAATATTTACCAACAAATAACTTAAATGTTTCTATAGATTCCAAAATTTGACACACAATGAAAGATTTTTTTTCATATTAATTTAACAATCATCACAACTCGCTGTTTTTTGTTTTTTTATGATGTTGCTTCTAATTCACAAAATCCAGTTTTTTATACAGTTTCTTCTCAGTTCTTATTTTGTGTGCCATTCTATAAGACCACATTTTTTTAATAGAGTGGCATTTATTAAATTTGTATAGAAACAGTGAATCTTAAGCATTAAATATTTAATTATATTGACTATAATTTTTCTAAATTTCTCACTATAATATTTATATTATTACAATAGTTTATAAAAAGTGATTGTTAAGCAGAAAGAAATATAAATTCAGACAAAGGTGTAGAAAATATCAAAAACAGAAGAAAAAAATTTTGAAGGTCAAAAGATGATGCAAATTAGCATATTCGTGGTTATTTGCGTAGTTTTGATGTCAAATTATCAAATAAATGCACAAACTGCACGATGTGACTACAGCTATAAAATGTATGACTATTCCGAGACAAACATTTCATATTACTCTTGTGTCTTAAGCACCGAACAGGCAAACTTTAGTACAAAATTAACATCAATTAGCGGACAACATGGATTTGGGAAAGACGATGATGACGTCAATTACCTTGTTAACTACATTAACAACAAGATAAAAATATTTTCATCAGTTTTCTGTCGAAAGTTCCCAAATCTTGAAGCAATTTTATTTGGAAACACCGGAATTGAGTCAATTGATGCTGATGCATTCACAAATTGCAGAAATTTGATTTATTTGCAATTATATGGTAATCAAATTCCCTCACTTCCTAGTTACGTCTTTACACCTCTCAAAAAACTTCAATGGCTGCTTTTCACCAGCAACCATCTCAAGTCAATCAATCCAGACAGTTTCGCAAATTTACCTAATTTAAGTTGGTTGAAACTGAATGGAAATGAAATCACTGAGATCCCTCCAAAAGCTTTTGCAACACTAAAAAAATTAGATTCCCTGCATCTCGTTACAAACAAAATCAACAAATTATATTCAGACAGCTTTGAGGGTCTCGACAGCTTATACACATTGATGCTGCATATAAATGAGATTCCTGACCTTCCAGTTGGTGTTTTTGTGCCATTGACTGTCTTATATGAACTAGTATTGAGGAACAACAAATTGACAACGATTCATTCAGATTCCTTCGGAAATCATCCTAAATTAGAAGACATTTACCTCTCGAGTAATCCAATAACATCAATTGATGAGAAAATCCTCAACAAGACAAATCTCTCGTATATAAACTTGGTGAATGATATTTGCTATAATGGAAAAATTGAAACTAGAGATGAAATTAAGACGAAATTGAGGAAATGTTTTGATAATTACAAACCAAGGTATCAACCTCCAAGTCAATCTTCGACAACAGTTTCATGTGGTAAATCAATGTCAGGACAAGGCAATGTCATTGGTGGAAAATATGCTAATCGTGGTGACTATCCATGGTAAGTTTTGTTTTTCTACAATTTTCTAAATGAAAAGGAAGCTGATCTGTCTGTGTGTCTTTCTGCCTTTTAAAACCATAAAGCTCTTTTCCCAGAACTAACTTGAATTGGGTAGTATTTATCTTAACCCGTTGATACCCTAAATTATTAAGAGATCTTGAAGTAGGCCCTACCTTGGGATAACCCTTGGAATTACGAGATATATTCCTTGTACTACCAAGTGTATCAAAAAAATATAGTACAAAGACTGTTCTATAGTAGTAACCAGAAATTTTTCGTAGAAAATTTAGATTTAAACATTAATTTTCAGGATTGCTGCTTTAGTTGGATCTACAGGCGGATATTTCTGTGGTGGAACGCTTGTTACAAATCGAAAGATCATTACTGGTAAAGATAATTTTCAACATTTTACTCCCAACCTGAATTAAAACTCTATCTTATATCCAATTAACAGCCGCACACTGCATGCAAGAAAAGGGAATCCAAAACCAATTATTACCAAGCATGTTTGTTGCTCTGCTCGGTGTTTACAACCTTAATAATTCAATTGAGATCGGAAGAACACCTTATGCCATCCAGAGTGTCAATATCCATCCAGAATGGAGCAGTCATTCAGAGAATTTTGATGCAGACATTGCAGTTTTGGTGCTGGAAACGGAAGTGACTTATAACAAATACATTCTGCCATCTTGTGTTACATTTTCAGGCTCAAATGCAGCAACAATTACTAAAGGCATTGTTGTTGGATTTGGACAAAGTGAGGACACGACTAAAGTTCATGAAACCATCCCAAAAGTCCTGGAGATGCCAATTCACTCAAATGACGACTGCTTCTTTAAGTTTAACGCACTTTTGAAACTTTCCAGCAAACGAACATTCTGTGGAGGAACTGGTACGGGGATTGGTGTCTGCCGTGGTGACAGTGGTGGTGGATTATTCGTGTATGAAAATGGCGCTTTCTCTCTTCGTGGAATTATCTCATCGTCATTGATTGGTGGACCATATGGATGTGATGTTGATGTCTATTCTGTATTTACTGATGTGACTAAATATGTCGATTGGATCAATAAGGTGTCACTGAGTAGGTTCGACTAAACTGCTTTATTATGGGTTTGGTTCGTATTACCGACCGAAATTTACGAATAATTTTTTTAAGCTGAGTTTTCAGCAGATTTTTTTTAATTCGCTCATAATTTCGATTGGTCTAAATATTATTTATATGCAAATAAAGTTAACAATGAGATTTTTTTTAAAAAATTTATTTATTTTTATTTTTTTTAAAATTTATTCACAGATTTTCTAAATATTTAAATCTTAATTATTTATTTACAAACTTCTATTCAAGGTCATTTGTCACCTTTTGTCTTTTGAATTCTTCTTACTTTCAGCTACATCTTCTTAGACTTCTTTGACTAAATTCTCAATATTTGTGGCGTAATTGTCGATCATCTTTCTGAGGTTGCTGTCGATCATTCTCTCACTTTTCTGTACTTTGTTCTTTTTAATCTTCATTTTCATGCTCGATTTTTCAACTTTATTAGCTGGAAGATCTTCCAATGGCTTGACGAGCTCTGGAACTTTGTAGAGCTCTTCAATTTTTGGATATGAAATTGGGGGAAGATCTAAAGACTGTACGAGCTCTGGAACTTTGTAAAATTCCTCAATTTTTGGATATAAAATTGAGAGAAGATCTTCTAAAGGTTGGACAAGCTCTGGAACTTTGTAGAATTCTTCAATTTTTCCAAACAATAATTCTGTTTCGATGTCTTTGAATCGTTTTGATTCTGCTTGAGTTGGTGAAGTCTCATTTTGCGGCAATTTGACTTGATTGCACTTTTTAATTGACGATTTGATAGATTTCATGTTCATGAGTCGTCTTTGAAATGCATTTGGCTGAACTGGTTCCTTCTTTTGAATTGTTGGCTTCTTAAATGCTTCTTTGAGTCGATCGATACTTCCTTGTTGCTGTGTTGGAACTGATGATGTTCCAAATGCTTTTGGATTTTGTCTGTTGAATTTGAAGCTTTCAGGTTTTGTGACTGAGAATTTTTGTTCGGTTCTGTGACTTTCTGGCATGTTTTCCAACTTTCTTTTTGGAAGTCTATTTTGAGTGGTTTTGTTTGAAACTGGTTGTGGTATTTTGAATACCTCCTGGATGCTGACTGTTGGTTTTGGTTGGATGACTTGTTGAGGCTTGTTTACAAATTTCTGAGATATTTGTAAGTGGATGGTTGATTCTTGGAAGCTTCCAAAGAGTCTCATCAGTTTTTCGTCTAAAACTTTGTCAGCTTCACTGCTGCTTGCTTCTATTCTTCTAGGTAAACCGAAGAGTGGAAGCTTCGAGCTTTCAGAATTAGCTGACTGTTTTGTCTGTTCTTGTTTTGAAGTACAGCTGTTGTTTCTTGGTTTTTTGGGGTCGATGACTAAGTCGTCTTCACGCTTTCTCTTGTTGATATTTTTCTTATCGTCTGTCTTTAATTTTTCTTCTGTTGTTGAGCTTTTTGATGATTTACTGACTATTTTTGGATTTTCAACAATGTTGTTGTTTGAGTCCCTTTGGATTCTCTTTGTCATTTTTTGTGTGTTGTCACCGAAAAGCTCTTTGTAGAATTTGTCTGTGTTTGAAATTTTCGACATTTTAATTTTGAGTATTTTTGATATTTTCTAGTTGTTGTTGAGTATTTTTGATATTTTCTAGTTGTTGTTGAGTATTTTTGATATTTTCTAGTTGTTGTTGAGTATTTTTGATATTTTCTAGTTGTTGTTGAGTATTTTTGATATTTTCTAGTTGTTGTTGAGTATTTTTGATATTTTCTAGTTGTTGTTGAGTATTTTTGATATTTTCTAGTTGTTGTTGAGTATTTTTGATATTTTCTAGTTGTCTTCGGTGTTGCTCTCTTGAAGTTGTGATTTGATTTGATGACTTCTCAGAAAATGTGCATCCTTTTATATCCAAATTTGAGATTATTTACCTGAAAGTTTTGAAACTTTGGTACAATTCGGTCTATTTGGAAAACAAACCAATCCTGAGATTGATGATGGATTTAATAATATTTGAAGTTATTGTTTTTTTATTATTGATATTCTCACATTTTTATCAACATTAGAAAATCTTTCGATTAACCAATTATGGTTTATAGCTTATGAATGGTTGAAATTTTAAAGACAAAAAGTATCGTGGTAAAAAGTTTTTGAATTCCTGAATTAACTAAACTGTAAATTCATTTCTAAATTTTCTCAAAAATTCAGGACATAAAGAAAAATTCATTCGGTCCTGAAAGTAGTTTTTAGTAAAGTTAGTAAGTGGTGCATTTTAATGCAATAATCAATTTATTATAATATTGAATATAGTCAGTTATATAAGTGATAAGTTTATCATCTTCATTATTTGGAGGACCGAATGAATATATGATATTATCACTTATTCTGTATTTACTGATGAGAATAAATATGTTGAGTAGATCAATTGATGCCATTTAGTGTCCTTGTTCCTTCATTTTTATATATAACTGTTTGGGATGATTCAAATAAAATTTCTACTAAATAATCAATATTAAATTAATCAAAAAATTCAAATTTTTTGACGAATCAATAAAAATAACATCTTTTAAGGTCATTTCATAAAACATGTTTTTTATTAATTCTTTTAAAGACCAACACATCAAGATTGCTTAAGTTTCCTTAAACGAGACAGCTTTTTTGACTGGTTCCCTCTTGTAAATCACAGTTTCCTGATTTTCTGAAACATTTATGTACAAAGCATATGCACAGATGTAAAAATACAGCAAAAATCCAACAATGATGAACAGCAACGGCACCAAGATGCCAACAGCAGCGATAAATAATATTTCGAAGATTCCAAAAATTAAGTATGGCGTCATTATTTTGGCATTGTGCTGGGGAGGAAAGAAAAGTTGTGTTAAATAATTGCAGAATGAATAAAACTGGATAAAAAATTTGCACAATTTCCCCGAGATTTTGGTAAAAATCATCCAAATTTGAATCCTAATTAGTTAAAAATTGCTTTAAAAAATAAGAAGAATTTCTTAACTTACCGTCAGTGTACCGTGAATAAAATGGAAGCAGATGTTCCCAATAAACATACACATGCCAAGGAACAAGAAGCAGATAACTACATAAATTTGAAAATTTACAATAATTTGTAAGAAAATAAGAATTAAAAATTCAACAATTTAACTCACTTTTAAAGGTTATCAAATCCACTTCCAGAAAAATAGTTTTATGTCCAAGTAGAAGTACAATCATCAATACTGCCATTGACAGACATGTAAGCAGCTGAGTCCATGCGAAGATTAGATTTCCTTTTGTTAAATCATAACAGAAACAGAATTTTCCGAAGAGTTCTTTCAACATTTTGCTGTTGTAAGGCTTATGTCTGTAAGAATAGAGAAAATTGTTGATTTTTTATGATGAGTAAGTAGGATGATGTTGTGGATAAATATACAAATAAATGCTATGGAGTTAGTTTTGTACTTGAGATCTGAATTACCATTACTATCACATATTAAACCACATTTGGATGTATTTATGAAGTTTTATTTTGATCGTAACATTGACAAAGGTTTGAAAGCTTAGAATTGATCTAAAAAAAATCCCAAAACTAAGGCGAAGAACCAAGATATCTCTAAAATATCAAAGAATCCCTTAAAAGTTGGCTGTCCATCGAGTTTTTTCAGAATAGTGGGACATATGAGTTTAAGAATCAGGACACCGTGAAACTGACCCACCAAATAGCAGATGGACAGCCCTACGTAGAGGTCACTTATAGATAACATTGAAAGGGTTTTTAATCTGAAGCTGCGTCACCTTTCAAACAAAAATTATTTTCTGTTCTAAAAATTTAATTTAGGTTCAAAAAATTCAAATTATTGGGTATTTTTCTATGTATTTTTTTTATTAATTTCAGAATTCGATTAAATTTCTAATTGATTTTTTTTATCAACTGAATTTTTCTCAATAATCATCCATTCTGCGATACATTCTTGTGGATAAATCACTTCATCCTCTTTATGACCTTAACATGAACATTGCGTATTAATCATGACCTTCTGAAATTTGTTTATTCACTGTGAGGTACGTCATGCTTGCTAATTTGCTTCGTTAACATGATTAAGTACAGCTGCCCTTACCAGTATGGTCAACAATTTCACTTCTAATTATTGAAATATCTTTAAATTTACTAAAATATTCAAGATAAAACAATCGAGCACCAACACTTTACCACGAATGAAAAAAGAATAACAAAAAATATTCATTCAGTTACAAGCTTTGGTGCCGGCAAGTCTAAAAAATAAATAAAACTAAAAGAAATGGCATGCGCATACATTTGATGAAAGAATAGAAGATTCTAGAAGAAAAATTGTCTGTTAATGTTACACATAGCTGGTTAACAAAGGGTGAGGATGGGAGATGGGGTTCAAAAAATGTTCGTGTTTATAAAAATTCAACTGATTTTTTCATGTTCTTACAATTACTTAATTTTATTTACGTATTTTGGTTTATTATAAGTATAAAGATTTTTAGAAAATTGATTTTTTAGATTTAGTCACAAAATTTTAATTCAAAATGTGTCATTTAGATTCAAATCCCCACTTAATCTTGAACATCATAAGGGCATGATTTTCAAGGCTCAGACACTCAATAGAAAATTTAAAAAAATTTAAATTTTAAATCTTTTTAAAATTTTGAATTTTTTTAAGTTTTTGAAAACTGAAAATTTTTGTACAATTTTTATAATTTTACAATTTTGTACAATTTTGTACAATTCTTCTTTTTTTAATTTTAAAAATTCTAAAACTTTGAATTTTTTTAACAATTTTAAAAATTTTACAATTCTAAAAATTTTATAATTTTACAAAATTTACTATTTTAAAAACTTTTTCAATTTTTGAATTTGTTATTAAAAAAACTCAATTTTTACAACTTTAAAAATTTCACAATTTTGTACAATTTTTATAATTTTACACTTTTTTCAATTTTTAAAATTTTTCACTTTTTTAAATTTTAAAAGTTTTACAATTTTCTACAATTTTGATTTTTTTTAAATAATTTTACAATTCTAAAAATTTACAATTTTAAAAAATTTACCATTTTAAAAAAATTTACAACTTTAAATTTGCTAAAAAACTCATTTTTTACAACTTTAAAATTTTTTACAATTTTGTACAATTTTTCAAATTTTTCACTTCTTTTAATTTTAAAAATTCTAAAACTTTGAATTTTTTAAAAAATTTACAATTCTAAAAATTTTATAATTTTACAAAATTTACTATTTTAAAAACTTTTTCAGTTTTTGAATTTGTTAAAAAAACTCATTTTTTATAACTTTAAAAATTTCACAATTTTGTACAATTTAAAAAATTTCACTATTCTTTCAATTTTAATATTTTTGCAACTATACAAATTTTAAAATTTATTCACAACCCTTACAATTTTTTGATGAGTGTCTGAGCCATAATTACCCTTAAAAGCAATCAAGTTAAATAAGATTATTAAGAGCAAATTGGAAAAGCAGCAAATTCTGTGATGCCACAATGATTGTCACGATTTCTTGCTATCTTCATGTATCCATTGATACCCCAAGTTTTTCCATAAGTATTCTTCACTATCCAGTAATCTTCATTGGTGGCTTTGACCGTTCCATAACCTAAAAATATATCATAATAATAATAATGCGTGAAGGGCCCAGCTTAAAGCTGGAGGCACTGCGATTATAGAAATCTATTGTACCACACCCTTTAGACCTACAGTTTATAGTGGAATCCGAACCACTTGCAAGCTCTGCACATTGCAAGGACACGAGTACGTCATAAGACCTGATGTACCCTGCAATGTACCTAGTTACAATTCGTGTGCGTAAGATGCTGCTAAGAAATCATCCAAATACTAGTATATCCTTGTATACCTAGCAATGGAGACACATTATGTACCAAAGACCTCAAAACTGCACCCAACACACGAACCGAGCTTCATAACTAGAACGGTGAAATGGAAAAAGAGCCACGAAAATTAGACTTGACCTGGGATTGAACCCAGGACCTTTGGCACGTAAGGCCAACGCTCTACCATTTAGGCCACTGATGCCATTTCACCAAAAATATATCATTATCATAATATTATTGTAAAAGTTAATAACAATTTTGTTTGTTTTCAAATCTGGATAAATTGACATTAAGTTAAGATAACTTCGAAAAACAGACTTTGTCTTTAAGTCAGCTCCCAAAAAAAATCCAAAAAATTTGCCCTCAATCATAAAATTTTAAAAGTTTTACTCACCAACCAACAGCAAAGCATGATTAACATGATCAGTGCAGTCAGGGTCATAGTAAACTCCAGACTTGTAAGTCTGAAAAGTCTTCAAACTAGCATCAATAGCAACAGCAATAGGTCCATGTTCAATCAGCATTTCCAGCAGCAAATCTTCATCACCAGGATCCAAAAGTTCATGATCAACAACTTCAATGTCTGGTGAGACATATTTGCATTTATAAGTGTCATTTCCTTTGTACGGATATCTTGAACTTAGTGAAATTCCGCCATTATTCTGTACAAATTGGAATGCATTTGCCATATTTCCACCATCACATCCATCATTGTCTTTGTTTCTATTGCAGTCGATCAATTGCTGTTCTGATAATTTGACAATTTCACCTGTTTTGATGAACCAAGCAGCTTCAATGGCTGCGGCAGCTGAGAAACTCCAACAAGATCCACAAACTCCTTGATTCAAAACTTTTGTGTCAAATCCTTCAGTAATGTAGTTGAGAAGGTCATCTGAAGAGTGGATTGATAAATATTTTTCAACTGATTTGAGTTTGTCTTCTAAGAGTTCATTTTTGTAGTCGTCGTCTGAATGTATTGGAAGGATAGGCTTGTTGCCTTCGTCTGGATATTCTTCGTATTCGAGATTGTCTTCGTAATCTTCTGTAGCAACTTGTTTTTCTGCAATAATCTCCTCTTCTGGACCAAATTCCTCTTCTGGACCAAATTCCTCTTCTGGACCAAATTCCTCTTCTGGACCAAATTCCTCTTCTGGACCAAATTCCTCTTCTGGATCAATATATTCATCTACTTCTGGATCTGTTTGACCGTTTGTAAATCCAAACAATTTTTGAACCAAAGAATCATCTGTTTTTAACACAGGAGCTTTCCTATTTTTCTTATTGCTTGATCTAACAGGTACATTAGCTTCCTCCTCTTCAAATCCCTCTGCATCTTCATTTCCCGCCAATTCCTGACTCACAATTTTCACCTTTTTCTTTCTCCTATTTCTCTTTATTTCAGGCATGTGGAACCTGTTGATATATTTGTTAATGTCGTCTGTAGACATGTCTGAATACTCACAAACTGCACGACGATATGACACCAGACCTGACTTAAATTTTTCATTGTGTTCGTCCACATCACGCTGATTTGTGAGGAAATTTAAGAGTGCAATGTTTTCAAGTTCAAGGGTGGCGTAAACTTTGTTGAACAGGGATTTGAATGACTTGAAGTTGAGGATTTCATTGAGGGTGAATTCAGCAAGGTCGTTGACTAGGCCAGTTGCTGATTTTACTACTGGCTAAAAATGTGAAAGAATTTAGATTTTTTTTAAAAAATTTGTAACTTTTAAAAATTTTAGGTTATTAAAATTATTAAATAAATTTTAAAAATATAAAAAATAAAAAAATTATGAAAAATAAAAAAATTATGAAAAATAAAAAAATTATGAAAAATAAAAAAATTATGAAAAATAAAAAAATTATGAAAAATAAAAAAATTATGAAAAATAAAAAAATTATGAAAAATAAAAAAATCATAAAAAATAAAAAAATTATGAAAAATAAAAAAAATATGAAAAATTAAAAAGATATGAAAAATAAAAAAATTATGAAAAATTATATTAAAAAAATTATATAAAAAAATTATGTAAAAAAAATAAAATTTTAAAAACAAAAAAAGGTAAAAAATAAAAAATTGTAAAAAATAAATAAATGAAAAAATAAAAATTGTGAAAGATATAAAATGTTAAATACTGAAAAGTTGAAAACTCAGTAAATCAGTAAAAAACAATTAAAAAATAAAACAAATTTTTAATTTAAAGCAGGATTTAAAGTTAATTTTTAAATTTGCAAACGTTTAAAATTTAATACTTAATTTAAAAGATATTAAAAATTCAAAAAAGTACTCAAAAAATTTAATTACATTAATATTTAAAAAAGTTAAATTATCAAAATTTAAATTTAATTGAACAGTCGAATATTTATTTTTTAATTTTGTTAAACTTTCCAAAATAATTTAGCAATTTAAAATTAAAATTTTTTTCGTTTCACTTAACCTTCAAATTAATTATTGGAATGTTCAGCAATCCATTTGTATTTTGAAGCTCCACAAAAAGCAGAATCAAAATAAACAAGAAAATTTTTCCTCTCATTTTCTCACTTCGGCTGCACTTTTATGACTGAAACTATAAATATTGTCCCACCTTCGAGAACCTTTTTTTAGAAGAATAGATTTTAAGTCATTAATTTTTAATGAGAACGTGACGAAAATATTAAGAAAGTGCACGTGTCATTTGTTCAAATAACCACGATTTTATGTTCGCTGAATCAAAAAGGGAAAATTTGCTGGCCTTTGTTTGTTTTATTGGATTAGCTCACTTTTTGCAAGGGGTGAGCACTTAAAAGTTTTAATTTTAACATTAAAAAATTTAATTATAAATTTAGAAAATATAATGCAATAAAAAGAAAAATATTTCTTTAAAAAAATAAAACTTTAAATCAAAAACGATTTATTTAAAAAAGAAAAATTGAAAAAAATTAAAAAAAATTAAAATTGTTTCAAATGATAACAAAATTAAAAAACTAAAAATTTTTAAGCTATAAATAAATTAAAATAAAAAAGTAAAAAATGCCTTTAATAATAAAAAAATTGAAAAAAGTATTAAAAAATTAAAAATCTAAAAAAAGTTTAAAAAATTAAAAATCTAAAAAAGTTTAAAAAATTAAATAAAGTTAAAAAAAATTAAAATTGTTTCAAATAATAACAAAATTAAAAAATTAAATTTTTAGATAAATTTTTTTTAAAGTTATAAAAAAATTAAAATAAAAAAGTCAAAAAAAATTGGAAAAAGTTTTAAAAAATTAAAAAAACTGAAAAATCAACTTCACGATTTAAGTTTTCCCATTCTAAAAGTAGTTAAGCTCTGTAGCTTTCGCAACCATTCCCATAAGTGACTCCAAAATTTCCTCAGCATTTGGTATGATCTGTTCAGGTGGCAATACAAATCGACTTCCAGTATTTGCGTGTCTCATTTCATAAGTATAAGCTAGTGATGTATTATAAACTCCATAAACATGATCTGGAGTTGTTCCTGATGCAACATACAAAATTTCCACTGTATTTCCAAAGACATAGTCAGTTCCATGACGAGCTGTGAGCGAGTTGATGGCAGCTTCAGCGATTTTGAACTTAAATTCAATAAAAATTAGCTTTAATTTCTAAATAATTAAAAATAAAATCTTACCATGTCATCGGTGTTTGGAGCTCTTGGTCTTATGTCACCCCAAGGATACAAAAGTGCCTGAGTTGCTGAATGGAATGACAAGAAAATTTTAACTTTTTCATAAATTGTGGCATAAAAGTCAATCAGAGCTCTCGTTTCTGGCTCTGAAAATGCGCTAGCTCCGCCATATGTGTCAGTACATGGTACAGCAGAGGCACCGCCATCTGAAAGTTCAAATTATTAATTAAGAATTGTACAGAATTAATAAAAATTGTAAACTTACTCATCCAGTTGAAGCCAAAGTTACGGTTAGGGTCAGCTCCGTAGCACAAAATGGAACCATAAGTTGAGCGCGTTTTTCTCCATAAGCGGTCAATATTGTAGGCATATTCATAACCTAGAAAATAAAATAAAGTTATGGAAAAAGTTAAAAGTTAAAAAATGTTAAAAGTTATTAAAATATGAATTTAAAAAAATTAAGTATTAAAAAATGGTTTTACTCAAGTTTTAAGCAATTTTAATTTTAAAAGAATACAAATAAAAATTAAAAAATATTAAAGTTTGATAAAAATTGTCATTTTCTACTCATAAATTAGTAAATTTGGAAATGTTAACTTCTTAAAAATTTAAAAAAATGAAACTTATTAAAAATTAAGAACAAATTAACTCTAATTGAATTTTAAAAAATTTCTTTTCATTTAAAAATGAAAAAATCTTATAAAAACTTATAAAAAAAATTTCAGAAAAGTTGAAATTGAAAAAATATAATATTAATAAATGTTAAAATTTATAAAAATATTAAGAATTTATGAAAATAGTTAAAAGTTTTAAAATTTTAAAAAAACGTTCAAAATCAAAATAATTTAAAAAAATGATGAAAGTAAAATAGAAATAAAGTTGAAAATTTTCAAAATAAAATAATAAATAAAAAATATGTTAAAGGTTTTAAAAATATTGAATATTTTAACATTTTAATTTTATAACAAACTTACCATCAGCATTCAACACAGGAATAATATACCAAGTGATTCCGTCAACAAAACTTCTTACTGTCTCATTTGATGACCTCAAAAACTGATCAATCAACCAAACAGAAGTAGCTGACGTAATCCATTCCCTCGCATGAATATTTGACTCAATAAAAATGACAGGATTGTCAATATTTTTAGTGATTCTGATTCCTTTAATTGGACGTCCTTCAAAAGTGTTTCCGATTGTGAAGATTTGTGATGTTTGAGGGAATTCAGACTGGATTTGGTTTAAGAATTCAAGAATTTGGTCGTAGGTGTTGTAGCGGTCGAAGGCGAATGATTCATCTTTCGAGCGTTTGGCTGGACGTTCTGCGCTGAACCAGCTGTAAAAAATTGATGGATTTTAGGAAAAAAGTCATGAAAATTTTGACAAAATTCTTTGATTTTGACTCTCAATCTTACTTCAAGCTGATTCAAGGTCAACCCCATCCCAGATAAACACACACTCACCTGTCAAGGTCATCAGTCAATATTTCATATTTAATTCCATTTTCTTCAGCAATTTCAACGAAATCATTAAACATTTGTGGATGAATGATGAGCTCAGTCTTCATATTTATTTGTACAGGTGACTCCCAATATTTATACTAAATAAAATCAATGAAATCATCTACAATAAAATTAAGATTACTTTTCTCACCCCAGTCATCATCTCCATTCTCTGAGCAGTCTTCAATTGATCTTCAGTTTCGATGTTGATTTCCACAACTTTGTAGTTTTTATAGCTGATTGGGTCACTTGCCCAGATTATTGGACATACCAACAAAACTAAGAACACTAACTTCATTTTTTCTAGAATATTATTTAACAAATCAATCTGAATTGTACCAAACAATCCGAAAGCTAAATTAAGACTGTCTAATAAAGTTTTAATCTCAAAAATCCAGTAAGTCATTTAATAGACTTACAAATAGATAAGATAAAAGAATTTAATTAGCTTTTTATTACTGTAGTAATTGACACTTGAAAGATTATGAAATATTAAGTGGATCTTGTGTCCCAACTGGGACATGGCAAGCTATTGTTTACGATTTATGATGAATGTTTGAAAATTGATAGAAATTGAGGGACATCAATTTTGTGATTGACCCAGGAGGAAAACACAGTCCTGGCGAAAATTATCTTTAATTTGTTAAGGTTTCTTGATAAAAAAATCCTAAAATCTTTTGACGTTTATATCGTGCTCGCTGCCATCGGCGTACCAACTCTGATTTGCACTAATATAGGATAGGGTAGGTGAGGTTCCTCTGTACCCCAAGGATGACCTTATGGTACCCCACCTACTTGGTATTAAATGTATTGAAAAACTAAAAAGCAAAATTTTTTTATTTTTGTTTTATATTTTTATAATTCTTTTTTATAATTTTTTTTAAAAATGTTATTTATAATTATGTTTTATTTTTTTAAAATGCAAAATTTTTATTTTTGCTTTTCTTTTTTAAAAAAAAACATAATTTAAATTACTTGATCTACCTCAACAAAGTGAGAAATTTGCTCAATTTGATTTAAAAATTAAAAATTCTCTTCAGTGATATTAAATCTCACAAGAGATGTTCCTTATCTTAATAATTGGGTTTTTTTTTCTTATTTATTCAGTTTCGAGAGACTTCAGTCGAACAAACTGAAAAGTTAAATTTTCTGGATTTAGTTTAGTTTTAAAAATAATTTTGTAATTCAATAGATTTAAAAAGTGGATTAATAAGTGAATACTTGTTGTGCTCAGCATTTTCATGTTTTCTTGGATTATTGACTAAAAAATTGTGGTTACGTGAAATTTTAGTGCAAAAAGAAGGAATAAAATTATTGATAAGGCTCGAAAAAACCAGATTTATTTAGAATAAAGAGCATTGTGAGTATAATGTTTAATTCTGATTAAAAATTATTATTTACTAATACGGACTCCATCATACCCTGAGATCCCCCGAGCAAAAAATGTTGAAATTAAACATGATTTTCTATTCCAAACTTATTCGATTCTACTTTTTGCTTATTATGTTGGAAGTCATAAGTGAATGGATCCAAGTGAAAAAGAATTTTTCTACATGATGGTTCATTTTTTCTGGGACTGTTTCATATTTTCAAACGCTGTTCAAATTATTTTTAAATTTTCAATTTCGTCATATTGAATCATTGGATAGGATTTTGGGCGGAATGAGGATTAGACAGACAAATAGATGGGAAAACATATAGAGCTTCAATATTTGAAAACTATGCTATTAAATAAAATATTTCAAGTCATTAAGCTCTAACGTGGTCTAAAATTTTTGATTTTGACCAGTGAAATGAAAACCCTTGCTACGTCAAATTATGGTTCCATTTTATTATGGATTTAAATCAGTGGTGCTCAAACTAGGCTTTTCCACATAAATTTTAAGTTCAAAATTGTTTACTTCACTAAAAAAATTAGTTACACTATTAGAAAATAAAGTATTTTTTAGCGCATTTTTGAAACTTGTTTCGAAAAGGTAGCTTAATAATGCACTTTGTTCGGTCGGTCGGAACACACGAAAAACTTTTTAACTAAATATCGTAGAGTTCTAGTTTTTTGCAATAGCTCCGTGCCATCGAGTTATTGACATATCGAATAGTTAGAAAGCTCAAAACCATCGCTAAATATAATAATTAATGAATTTTTGTTTTAAATACGGTCACTATGGGAAAAAATTGAAAAAAAGCGGCCATTCACTTTGATTTTGTCAATGTTTCTAATATTCATTCCAAAGTAATTTTTTCTTGTAGAGGACATAAAAGTAGACTTGGATGCCAAATTTCAGGTCATTTGGTGTGGCTTTCGCAATTCTAGGGCTGTTTGAAGTTGAAAAGGGATGAAAAATCTGATTTTTTCATGCCACATTCAAGCTGGGAAATCTCTGCGATGGTAAAAGATATTGAAAAACGGTTTTCAGTTCGTAATAGTGGTATATAAAAGCTTTATTTTGGCATACCACAAAGTTTATAACTTTATGGTTTTGGTACCGCCATGGTAGGCAATTTATGAAAATCATAGGAAAAATATCTTCAAACATGCCGCAACTATCTTAGATGGCCAATTTCCCTGAATTTTTTTACATCATCTTGTAGCCCTTGACTTTTAGTATTTAAAAATATGTAAATATTAGACAAAACGCTACTGCATGAGAAAGTTATGGCCATTTTAGTGAGTCGATCCATATTTAGCCAAAAACTTACTTTTTGCAGAAAAAAATGAGATTTATGAAAATTAATATGGTTTTTGAGGTTTTTTGATTATTTATGCTGTTTTAAGACAAATTGTGAAGAAATTTTATCAAAAAGTTCAAAATTTACCGAGATATGGGGTACATGTGCTCTCTGACGACTTGACCCTTTTTCACGACACTCAAACAGCTGTAACTTTTACAAGGTGTAATATTTTTTGATTCTGTTTTCTGTTTGTTATAGCTTGTACTAGTATCTTTCTAACAATATATAATACTTGATAGTTTAGTATGTTCTTGGTCATGAATACGGTCTTTGTTTGTGACCGACCCCAAACTAGTGAAAATCTAAAAATGTCATTTCTTGATATACTATTTAAAATCATATTTAGACATTTTATTTAGACTTTTTATGTTTATTTATGACAATTATGACCATTTAAACTCAAATTTTGTGTTTTGGAGTTTCTTTGCTACCTGTGGACAGTCTCTTGGAAGCCTCCTAAGAAGTAACCTAGTAGCCTCTATGTGGTCAACAAATCTTGCAAACTAAATTATTTTAAAGACTTTTTTTGATTAATCTATAATATTTCTGCACGTTTTAGGCAAAATCCATTTATTTTAGATACATTGCACTGAAAAATTGGGATTTTTGGTAATTTTGTTTGAGATTGGCTTGCGTCGGTTACATTCAATGCACTACCATGGCAGCAAGGACTATGATATATCCAAGTATTGTACATTTTTATAAAGGTAATAATATCAGCTAGCAAATACAGAAAAAAGAGTTAAAAAATATTGTTTCTATAAAAAGTTATGACTGTTCAAATAGTCTCAAAAGGTACCAAGTCGGTAACCAGCATAGGTAATTTTGAAAATTTTGATGATATTTCAGCAGTATTTGGAACAAAATGGAATTAAAAGTCATACAGAAACTTAAAAAAATGTATAAGAAATCAAATTAGGCATGAAATTTCCAACATTGCGTTTTCACCTATGCTGGTTACCGACTTGGTACCTTTTGAGACTATTTGAACAGTCATAACTTTTTATATGAACAATATTTTTTGACTCTGTTTTCTGTATTTGCTAGCTGATATTATTACCTTTATAAAAATGTACAATACTTGGATATATCATAGTCCTTGCTGCCATGGTAGTGCATTGAATGTAACCGACGCAAGCCAATCTCAAACAAAATTACCAAAAATCCCAATTTTTCAGTGCAATGTATCTAAAATAAATGGATTTTGCCTAAAACGTGCAGAAATATTATAGATTAATCAAAAAAAGTCTTTAAAATAATTTAGTTTGCAAGATTTGTTGACCACATAGAGGCTACTAGGTTACTTCTTAGGAGGCTTCCAAGAGACTGTCCACAGGTAGCAAAGAAACTCCAAAACACAAAATTTGAGTTTAAATGGTCATAATTGTCATAAATAAACATAAAAAGTCTAAATAAAATGTCTAAATATGATTTTAAATAGTATATCAAGAAATGACATTTTTAGATTTTCACTAGTTTGGGGTCGGTCACAAACAAAGACCGTATTCATGACCAAGAACATACTAAACTATCAAGTATTATATATTGTTAGAAAGATACTAGTACAAGCTATAACAAACAGAAAACAGAATCAAAAAATATTACACCTTGTAAAAGTTACAGCTGTTTGAGTGTCGTGAAAAAGGGTCAAGTCGTAAGAGAGCACATGTACCCCATATCTCGGTAAATTTTGAACTTTTTGATAAAATTTCTTCACAATTTGTCTTAAAACAGCATAAATAATCAAAAAACCTCAAAAACCATATTAATTTTCATAAATCTCATTTTTTTCTGCAAAAAGTAAGTTTTTGGCTAAATATGGATCGACTCACTAAAATGGCCATAACTTTCTCATGCAGTAGCGTTTTGTCTAATATTTACATATTTTTAAATACTAAAAGTCAAGGGCTACAAGATGATGTAAAAAAATTCAGGGAAATTGGCCATCTAAGATAGTTGCGGCATGTTTGAAGATATTTTTCCTATGATTTTCATACATTGCCTACCATGGCGGTACCAAAACCATAAAGTTATAAACTTTGTGGTATGCCAAAATAAAGCTTTTATATACCACTATTACGAACTGAAAACCGTTTTTCAATATCTTTTACCATCGCAGAGATTTCCCAGCTTGAATGTGGCATGAAAAAATCAGATTTTTCATCCCTTTTCAACTTCAAACAGCCCTAGAATTGCGAAAGCCACACCAAATGACCTGAAATTTGGCATCCAAGTCTACTTTTATGTCCTCTACAAGAAAAAATTACTTTGGAATGAATATTCGAAACATTGACAAAATCAAAGTGAATGGCCGCTTTTTTTCAATTTTTTCCCATAGTGACGGTGTAACCTGTCAAAATTTTGTTTTCCCTTTATAATTTCAACATTACCTCTATAATTTCAAATATATTTTGACCGTTAGAAAATTTGAATTTCAAAAAACCGTTAAAGAACAAACCATTTTAATATATGAAAATTCTCCGCAAAATTGTTAATTATTAATAATTAACTATAATAATTATACTATAATTATTGATTTTCAAGTGAGAAAAAAAAATTTTCAAGTCCATTTACGCGGGAAATTTTCAAATTTATTTTGATCGTTAGAAAATTTAAATTTCAAAAAACTGTTATCGAGCCGTTATTTATTTAAGTCACAAAATATTCATGATTGACTTATTTAATACGAAGTACTTTGCTAATCAAATACTGATCGCTAACACAAAAATGCGTTGAAGTCCCTCGATCTATAACACGAGGACTTTCGTAAATTTTTTTTAAAAAAAATTTAACAATATTACATTTTTTTGCTATATTCAAAATAGAGCCAAAAATGAATGCTCCTTTGAAAATTTGTTTCATACTTTGGCTGATTAACCAAGTTGAAGGACAAACTGCAAGATGTGATTACAGTTATGAACACTCCTTAACTCGTGGATATGAAAACACAAAAAATTTTTATTATTCTTGTGACTTGGACACTAGACAAGCAAATTATGATGAAAAACTCACAAGAGTTGAAGGACGACATGGAACTGGACTCACTGATGCTGATGTGAAATGGATTGCCACTTATAAGGACCAGAAACTGAAAACATTTTCATCAATTTTCTGTCAAAAGTTTCCAAATCTTGAAGTGATTGGGATAAATGATGCAGAACTGGAATCAATTGATGAATATTCGCTGATAAATTGCAAAAATTTGGATTACTTGTGGTTATCTGGAAACAAAATTCGAGAGCTTCCTGAAAAATTATTTTTAAATCAAAAGGAACTTGAAAGTTTGAATTTGAGTAACAATCAAATTAATTTTCTGCCTGACAGCATTTTTCGTCCACTTTTGGAGCTTGAACTTCTATATTTGAGTAACAATAGACTACAATCAATCAATCCAGAATGGTTTGTGAACTTGCAGAATTTGTGGAAGCTAAGCTTGGAAAGAAATCAAATTTCGGAAATTTCATCAAAATGTTTTACATCGCTAAAAAACCTGATGATATTAGAGTTAAATCAAAACACAATTCAAATTATAAATCCAGACAGCTTTGATGGTCTTCAAAAATTAGAAAAATTAAACATGAACAGAAATCAAATTTCTGAATTACCAGTCGGAGTTTTTTCTCAATTAGAAGGTTTGCAAGGGTTATTTTTGGGTGTAAACAAGTTGACAGCAATTTACTCAGATTCCTTCGGTGTTCACAATAAGTTGAGAAGACTTGATCTTCATAACAACAATATCAAAGCAATTGATGAAAAATTCATTGACAACACAGCAATTTCAACTCTCAACATGAACAACAATAACATTTGCAGTCAATCTGCTTCCTGGAGTAAAGCAGAAATCAAGAAAAATTTAAGGAACTGCTTTGCAAATTTTCAACCACGTTCTGCTCAAGTTCAAATTTCAAGTTCTTGTGGACAATCAATTTTGCCTCAAGGAAATATCATTGGTGGAACACAAATCAAACGTGGCTCATATCCATGGTAAGCTCCAATTCTAATTACAATATTCACAATTTACTTATCATCAATTCACAGGATTGCAGCTCTTCTGAGACCAGACGGAAAATTCTTTTGTGGTGGAACTCTCGTGTCGGATCGCAAAGTTGTCACAGGTATGGAATGACTTTTTTTCTCTAAACTCGGCTAATGTCGGCTAAAAAGATAATTGTTCACTTGTAATGGAATTTCAAACAAAAATTATTAAATATTTTTTCCTAGCCGCTCGGGTTCGAACCCCAAAATATTTTTGGATTCTTTTTTTATAAATTTAAATTCAAATTATTTAAGATAATGTTTTTTTTCCTTACTTAAAAATAACTAAATCTTTTACAATAAATGCTTTTATAATTACTGAATAATTATATATATATAATTATTATATAATAATTATATAATTATACAATTAAGTGCTATTAAATTGGCAATATTTTATTAAAATCTTAATATTTTAGTAAAAGCATTTATAGATATTATTTTTAGCTTTTAGTTAAACAATATCATTTATAAACATTAACAAGGAAAAAATAGACAATATTTTAAACAATTTGAATTTAAGTTTGTAAAAAAAGAATCCACTTTGGGATTTGAACCTGAGCGGCTAGAAAAAAAACTTAATTATTTTTGTATGAAATTCCATTATACTTCACAAGTGAAAAATTCTCCCGGCTTCGCCTTCTGATTTTTATAATAACCTAAAATTTATTTTCTACATATTATTGACTTACTATTCTATTATTTTAAGTCGCTCATTGCATTAAACCCAAAGGACATACAATTCCACTTTTGTCAAATCAACTCAGTGTCCTGCTTGGTTTCTTCAACTTGGACATTTCATTTGAAATAGGAAGAGTTAGTGTAAAGGTTCACTCAATTCATATTCATCCTGATTGGAACTCATTAACATACTCACACGATGCTGACATTGCTGTATTGATGTTAAAAAATCAAGTTCAATTTAATCCACATATTCAGCCAATCTGCATGACATCCACAGACTCAAGGATTGCAGCATCAACTGAAGGTATTGTTGTCGGAAATGGAAAAGGTGGTCAACACAATGAGTATGAAAGTATCCCGAAATTCCTCAAAATGCCAATCCAAACTGATGAAGTTTGCATGGAGAAAGACTCATTTTTCAAAACTCTTTCAAGTGGACGAACATTTTGTGCTGGAAGTGCCGATGGATCTGGAGTATGCACAGGTGACAGTGGAAGTGGATTTATTGTCAAAATTGGAACTGCTTATTACCTTCGTGGAATTGTTTCAACTTCACTCGGTGATCCAATGTTGGGTTGTGATGTCAATTCCTTTGCTGTCTTCACAGATGCTGTTAAGTTTGTCAATTGGATTAATGGAATACCAATTATTGTTTAAGATCGGTATATTTTTTCAAATAAGTAAATTCAACGTTTTTTTAGAATTTACAAAAAATGATCACTCAAAAATTGCGAATTAATTTCCACGAAAAACCAAAAAAAATATGATTTTTTTTAGAAAAATTCTATCTTGAGTGTTAAGATTTCAACTTTTGATTCAAAATTTCGAAAAAAAAATTCCATTTTATATAGGTTTCAATTAAATATGCTTTTATAATAGAGGAGCATATTTTATTAATATTTTACAAGTTAACAAAATTTGTATGGTTCTAATATAAATTTCATATATTGATTATTCGAGAAAATAAAATTTACGAAAAAAAATGTACTTTTTTGCTGTATTATGACTCAAAAAAATATAATTATGTATCAATAAATCATAAGACATCAAAAAAGAATCAAAAAAGTGTGAAAAAAAGTTGCTCAGAGCGGGGCTCGAACCAGTGACCTGAGGATTGTAAGAAAAGTCTTCTTTTTAAAAATTTGACTAATCCAATGTCAATGATGTTTTACCACAAATTATCAATTTTTTAATAAATTTTTAGCTTCATTTTTTCTTATATGATTCTTGATGTGTTTCTTCAAACTATCTTTGGTTTTTGAGAAGATCCCACACAAATCACATTGAACCAGCTCCTTTGGATGAACGGATTTAATATGCTGCCTTAAAATTTGATTATCTCTGCATAAAGTTAAACAAATTTGACATTTTAGTGGATTCTTCATTGCAGCGATCCTGTTGTCTTTATAGACATGTGATTGTTGATGTCTTTTGATAGTAGTAAGATTATCCGCACTAAATTCACATCTTTGACATTTGAACATCTTTGGACGATTCTTGTCGTGCCTTTTTTGATGGAGGTATAATGAATAATTTGTATTAAATTTCTTGCCACAAATTTCACATCCAAAGCTCAATGGATTATCATGATAATCTCTTGTATGCTTCCGTAAATTTGTTGCCCATTGAAATTGCTTGCTGCAAATTTTACATTCGAACTTCTTGTCGTGTGACTTTTTATGAGCATTTAAATAAGCCGACGACTTGAAACTTTTGGAACAAATATTACATTGATAATTTTCTGTTGTTGAATGAGTGATGCTTAAGTGACCTGGCATGTTTATTGGCTTAACGAGCTTATTGCAAATTTCACACCTAACTGTAGAATAATGAATTTTCATATGACCACGAAGTAGTCCCTTTGATTCAAAAGTTTTCCCATCAAAATCACACACAAAATACATAATTTTTCCATCAGAATGTTTCAGTTCCATGTGCTGCTCGAACCGCTTCTTCATGAACAGTTTTAAGCCACAAATTTTACATTCGTGAAGTTCTGACTTCAATTTCTCTCCATGGACAGCAATCATGTGTCTACTGAGGTATGTGTACTGGCAGATTCTGTTACAGAACTTACAATTTACATCTCTTTTTCCTTTCTTTTTTGTAGCTGGTGATTTTGGATTGATTTTGGGGTCTAGGATGATGTCGAAGTGCTTTTCAGTCTCATGTTTGATGTTTTCTGATATTTTGGATTCATTTTCTTGAATTTCTTTGTTGATTGAATTAGAAACTTGGCCTTTTTTGTTAATGTCTCTTAAAACCACTCGACAGTTGCGAATATTGAAAGAATTTTGATCCTCGGTCGAGAGATTTTCAACATTTTTGTAACTTTCCTGCTTTATTTCTGGTTTTTCTTTATTTAAACCAATTTGAATACTTGAACTTGGTTGTGTTTTGAAGAAATCTGAAATTTTTCTCGACATTATTTAAACTTTTCTTAGTTTTTCAAAGAATTCTCGTGTTTTTACTTTGTCTTCTGATTTTTAGGCTATTTTGGTAAATATTCTTTATTTCTAAGTCACAAAGCTCCTAAAATTGGATGATTGACATTAAAAATAAAATACTTTCATCAAAATTAAATAATATGCACTATTTTTCAATAAAATATGTGAACAAATTACTCATTTAAATAAAATAAAAAAACCAACTGACTGTATAAGTTTATTGGCAATTATTATGATAACCAATTGTTAACTGGTGCTGTTTTTAAAATAAATAGACAATTTATGATAAATTTGCTCATAAACTTTTTTGAAAGAATAAAAAAGTTTCTTAAAAATCAATTTATTTTTTTGAGATTTAACATTCAAAAGTTAATTTTGTTTGTTTAAAATTGTCTTTTGCAATAGTTTTTATATAAGTCTGCTCGAAACAGGTAGATTTGACAAAGGGGTCATTCACTTATGACGTCCATGATTTAGGGGGGAGGGGGGGGTCTGAGATTTTGTGACACTTTATATTAAAGAAATTTTTTTGAGTTTAAAATTTGTGACAAGGGGGGGGGAGGGGGGTATAAAAATCCTATTTTTTGATGGACGTCATAAGTGAATGACCCCAAAGTAGAAAAAAAATAAAATTATCATATAAAAATAATTTTACAATGACAATTGATTGAGAATTTATTCATATTTTAAAATATTAAGATTCTCAAATATCAAAAAACTATTAAGTATATTGCATAACAGTAGCATAGCCAGGGGAGTGATTAGATTTCCAATCATACTTTTAAAAAATGTTATTTAAAAATAAATCACATTGATATAAAAGTTTTTAATGTATGCGTCGCTTGTGATCAGTCAAAGCCTTCCTGTTCCTGCATAATTTAGAACAAATATCACATTTTCAAAATAAATTCAATAAAAAAAAATGAGAGCTATTTTTAAAAGCTTTTTAATACATTAATGATAATATTGTTAACTGAATTCATATTTTTAATTTTTCAAAGCTTTTCAAAGTTTAAAAAATAATTTTTAATTTCCTGATCTACCTCAACGTGTCCTCCGCACAGAAAAACTTGTGTAAATATAAACATTCTCTTCACTGAGATTAATTCTCACAAGAGAGGTTCCTCACCTAAAAATTGGGTTTTTTCCTCATAATTATTCAGTTTCGAGAGATCACGTCAGTCGAATAAACCCAAAAGTTGAATCTTTCTTGGGTTTATTTTAGTTTTTTAAACACTTTTGTGATTTAATAGCCAAAAACAAAGGATTAACAAGTGAAAGCTAGTAGAATTGTTGGAACATTCCATGTTTACTTTAATTATTGCTTAAAAACTTGTGAGTAAGTGAATTTCAAGTGAGAAAAAGAAAAAAGTGGCGATAATACTTTGGATGCTGTGTGGAAAAAACCAGTTTTATTTGGATTACTGAGCTGATTGTGAGTTTATAAATTTATTTTCAAAATTATTATGAGAAATTACAGACATTAATTTAATAATACGCTGCAGATGGTCAGCTGCTTTTTCAGGGGACTGTCAAATATCCTCTATTTTTTGACCCAAAAATACCCAAAAGGTACCTTTTGCACAAAATTTCTGGTCACCTTATTTAATAATTAATTTATTAATTTTTTTAAAAACTTTTTGGGATTACAGTATGAGTAAAAGATTTAATAACACTACATTTAAATTTAAATTTATTTTTAATAGCGAATACCATTAAGAAATTTAAACTGATAAAGCCTTTATATGAAAATTATTAACACATAAAAATAAATATATGTATTGAGGGCCCTGAAATGACTTGGATCCTGCTGGATCTTTATATTATTGACTCGTATAAATAGAAGGATTAGCATTGCGTTGCATTCTGAGGGTCGCATATTCATTCTAAACATCATTGGGGTCGTTCACGAATAGGGGGGATCACTACCTACCCTACACCTACCTACCACCTAGAGTACACCCAGGGTAGGATAGATGGAGCGGCATCTTAGAGGTACCCTTAGGTATCCTAAGGAGAATTCACCTATCCTACCCTATGACACCCTAGTGTATCCCTCCTAATCATGGGGTGGAGGGTAGGTAGGGATAGCATACCCCTAGGGTATACACTAGGGTACCATAAGAATTGTACATATTTACTTCAATATTTATTCTTTATAGTGTAACCCCAATTGTATAGCAAACTTGAAAGACCACTAAAGTTATTCTAAACTCATCAATCTCACTATTCATTACAGATACTTGTTTGTTATTCCCTAAAACAAAACAAGATTAAAAATGAATGTATTTTTGAAAATTTGCTTCATATTTATGCTGATTTATGAAACCGAAGGACAGACTGCAGAATGTAATTATGGTGTTAAAAGGAATGATTATCAATGTAGCTTGGACACCAGACATACAAGTTATAATGAGAAGCTCACAAGGATTGATGGACAACATGGAGCTGGACGCAGTGATTCTGATGTGAAAAGGATTGAGAACTTACAGGACCACAAACTGAAAACATTTTCATCAATTTTCTGTAAAAAGTTTACAAATCTTGAAATAATTAGGATAAATGATGCAGAACTGGAATCAATTGATCAAGATTCTCTGATAAATTGTAAAAATTTGGAAAAATTATACTTAACTGGAAATAAGATTCGAGAACTTCCGGAAAATTTGCTGATTGGAAACTCAAAGTTGACTTTATTGTGGGCTTATGATAATCAACTGACCACCCTGCCTGAAAATCTATTTCAGAATCAAAAGGAAATTGATGATTTGATCTTCAATAATAATCAAATAAATTTTCTGCCAAGCAAGATTTTCCATCCACTTTCGAAGCTTAAAAAGTTACTTTTTTATAACAACAAGCTCCAGTCAATTAATCCAGAATGGTTTGTGAATTTGCAGTATTTAAACTGGCTTGGAATTTATGAAAATCCAATATCAGAAATTCCATCAAAATGCTTTGCACCGCTAAGAAATTTGGAAATATTGTTTCTTGATGGAAACAAAATTAAAACCTTAAATTCAGACAGCTTTGATGGTCTTCAAAATTTACACTTATTGAGATTGGGTAGCAATGAAATTACTGATCTGCCAGTTGGTGTCTTTGCTCCATTAAAGAATTTACAAGACTTGAGTTTGTATAAGAATAAATTAACAACAATCCACTCAGATTCCTTCGGTGTCCACAATAAGTTGACAAGACTTGATCTTCATAACAACAAAATCAACGCGATTGATGAAAAATTCATCGACAACACAGCAGTTTCAACTCTCAACATGAACAACAATAACACTTGCAGTCAATCTTTATCCCAAAGTAGAGAAGAAGTCAAGAATAATTTGAGGATCTGCTTTGCCAGATATCAACCACGTTCTGTTCAAATTCCAACTCCCAGCTCTTGTGGACGATCTCTTTTGCCTCAAGGAAATATCATCGGTGGAACTCAAATCAAACCCAACTCATACCCATGGTAAGCTCCAATTCTGATCCTAATAATTCCAGTTCTAATATTAAGAAATCAATTCACAGGATTGCAGCACTTATGAGACCAAATGGTCAATTCTTCTGTGGTGGAACTCTCATATCGAATCGTAAAATCCTAACAGGTATGGACATAGTTCCTTAAATTATTTATAATTAAATCTAATGTCAATTTTTTTAGCCGCACATTGCATCCAAGAGAAAAGAAAATACACGCCGTTATTGCCACGCTCAGTCATCGTTCTACTTGGATTTCATGATCTCAGTAACTCAATTGAAATCGGACGAGTTCCTTATGCAGTTCAGAAAATCCACATTCATCCTGATTGGAATCCATACACAACTTCTTATGATGCTGACATTGCTGTATTGATGCTGTATCGAGAAGTCCAGTTTAATGAACAAATTCAGCCAATCTGCATGACATCAACAGACCCAAGGATTGCTGCATCAACTGAAGGTATTGTTGTCGGAAATGGAAAAGGAGGTCAAGACAATGAGTACGAAACTATCCCAAAAATCCTTAAAATGCCAATCCAAACTGACCAACATTGCACGGATAAGGATTATACATTCCGAGATCTTTTAACAGGCCGAACATTTTGTGCTGGAAGTGGAACTGGTCAAGGAGTATGCACAGGTGACAGCGGAAGTGGATTTGTTGTACAAATTGGAAGAACCTTTTATCTTCGTGGAATTGTGTCAGCTTCACTTGCTGATTCTATTTTAGGATGCGATGTCGATTCCTATTCTGTCTTTACTGATGCTTTAAAGTACATAAACTGGATTAACAGACTATCGATAGTTCCTATCATTGAAGACCGAATCATATTTTCATCATAATTTGTTCCTATTTACGATTCCTACTGTCTGTCTGTCCTTTATTTTTATAAATTTTCAATTTTATGACTCCTTAAAGATTCTAATTCAAATGAATTTAAGAAGTAAGTGTCATGTTGGACTGTGTTTTCCAGTTGACATGATTTAATGCATCTTGGGGCCGGTTGATTGGTACACTTTAGGGTATGCTACCTATAATGAAAAATATTTTAATTTTATTAACTATGAAGGTTTTTTATAGGGTTCGTCCACATGCACATACATACATGCGCATGCATGTAAAAATACCTGCATATATGCGCATGCATGCGCATGGAATTTTTTTTTAAAAAATGTACTTTTTGCATATTTTATTTCTTTTATCATTTTTAACACAATTTTAATTAAAATTTTCAAAAACTTGGAATTAAAAAAGGCTAAAAATTTGTAAAAAGTGCTTAAAAGCACACGTTTTTACACGAAAATCACTCAAATTTGATTTTTATTCACAACTTTTTTATTAAAATAGTTAAATATGTTTTAATGATGGTTTTCATTAAATTTTGGTTAAAATTTGATTAGTTTTTTTTAAAAAGTAAAATTTCCATGCGCACATATGCGCATGCATGCGCATATGTGCGCATATTTTCACATGTGCATGTGATTTTGGCGAACCCTAGTTTTTTATGCCTTTTTAAACACCCCAGTAACCAAAATTTTTGATAGCTTGCTATAAACTAGCTAAAATATAGCTGGATATTTTTCAGCTAGCTAAAAGCAAGCTTATAGCAAGCTATCAAAAATTTTGGTTACTGGGGACATTTTAAGTACTAACTTCTTAGGCTTTTTTCCTTTAGAAAGAAAATAAACTCAAAAAATTCATAACAAAATATCAAATATTTCTATTAAATTTTATTTTTCTAATTTTTTTTGAATTTTTCAATTTATTATATTTTGTCATTAAAATTGTAAAAAAAATTGATGAATAAAATGCAAATTTATTTTAAAATTTTATATAAAATTTACTAAAATAATAATATATTGAATAATTCGCTTATGATCAGCCTGCTCCTGCATAATTTTAAACAAATATCTCAGTTCTAAGGATGAATCAATTCATAGGTAAATGTAATTTTGTTAATCAATTTTGAGATGCTTTAAATGATTTAAATTGCATTTTATATTGTTCAACGTTAAAAACATTATTTTAGTTTCTTGATCTTCCTCAACATAGAGAGACACTTGTTCAATGTTATCCCTAAAAATAACAATTCTCTTCACTGAGATATATTCTCTCAAGAGAGCTTCCTCACCTAAAAGTTGAGATTTTCTTATCATTTTTCAGTTTTAAGAGACCACTTCGGTTGATTAATTTGTTTTCTAGATTTATTTTAGTTTTTTAATCGATTTTGTGATTTAATATCCGAAATAGTGGATTAAAAAGTGAAAACTCTATTAGGCTTTTACAGCTATTCATATCATCTTGGATTATTGCCTAAAAACTTGAGACTAAGTTAAATTAAAGTAAGAAAATAAAAATAAATAAAAGTTTAGATAAGGATGTGCATTCATTTTGGGAAAAGAAAGTTGTCACACATACAAAAATATTTATTAAAAATATGCAGGGGCGTATTCAGGGAGGGGTTTTGGGGGTCAAAACCCCTACCCTTTTTGGGAATTTTTTTCAATTTGCTAGGGTTTTTTAATAAAAAAATCCCAAAACCCCCCATAAATTTTCAGTTCCATACAAAAATATTTCAACCCCCCCCCCCTTTCTAAAATGCTTTTAGAAATTACTTAAAAAATATGTTTAGAATTTAAAAAAATTGAAAAATTATGATTTTATTTCATATATTTTGGGGGCTGATTAGTTAGAATACTGGGCTACTAACCAAGAAGTCACTGGTTCAATCCACAGTCCAAGCAATTTCTTTCAAAATACTTTTGATTCTAAATGGTTAAGAAAATTATAAAAGTTAAAAAAATAATTATAAACTTTAAAAGATTTATTAATATTGCAGTTTAAAAATTGTTTTTAAATATTTCCATAAAAAATTAAAAAAGTTTTGAAAATTTTTAACATAAGTTGACCCATGGTCGGCAAACAGACGAAAAGTCAGTTAAATTGTGAAAAAATTTGAATTTGAATTTTTTATAAAAAAAATTCATTATTTTAAAATTTGTTTTTTGTGCTATTTTAACTAAAACCTTATCTAAAATATAAAATGTGGCATTTATTGCATCTTCTTTTTCATTATCAATATTTTCACATTTAAAATATTAGCATTTGAAATTTTCTGTCAGTTTTTAAAGTTTAGCCAATACACATTTTTTCTACGCCATGTTTGTTTACAATTTGCAAAAAAATTAGTTTTTGATGAAAATGTCAAATTGCATCAAACTTGTTTAGTTTAGAAAGTACAGATACAATTTAAATAGAGGAAACTATAGCAATCTTATGATTAAGCTAACAATTTCACAAGATTTACAAGGATTTATATGAAAAAAGCAAGGCCCAGGGACTCCGTGCACTTTGTCTTTTTTAACTCGATTTTTAATATACTTTACGCAGTTTTACTCAAAATCTCCTAAACTCATCTCACAATTGATCACAATTTAGCACCCTGAGCAAATCAACTACTTTCAAACTACACTTTATTCACTTATAGTACTTTTCTTCTGCACTTTTTATTATTTTACTTCACTAAACTATACTTTACTATACTTCACTTTAATTTGCAACACTTTTTTGTTTTTTACTATACATTACTATACTTCACTACACTTCACTATACTTTACTACACTTTTACATTTATTTCTACATATTACTTTACTTTTTTATTTTTTACTAAACTTTACTACACTTTAGTCTATTTCTATTAATTTTTTATATTTTAGTTCAATTTTTTAAATAAAATATTTTTGGATTAAAAATTCATATGTTTTTCAGTTTTCTGCATTTTTACCTGTGAAATTTTTTTAAAAATAATTCATTGTACGCCTTCAATGGCTAGTTTCCTTAAAACATCTATTCATCTTGAAAATCCTAAACTCTCCCATTTAAGTTTTTTTTGACATAAAAATAGTTAAATATTAAAGAAAAACACGAAAACCAGTAAATTAAATTGTGTAAGAGTTATAAAAACACTACCATAATGATTATACTTCATGATCATCTAAATTGACATGCATACCTTCAATATTTCGCAAAAAGAGAAATAAAAGACAATGCCGTCGTCTAGGAGAACATAGATTTATAGATGCTCCACAACTTTAATTAAGTTAACTTAAAAATATTTTTTATGTCTTTCTTATTTGAATGTTTCCATCTAAAAATGGGAAAACAGCAATTTTGACATTTTTAATCATATTTCTGATCCTTTAAAATTTGGTAAAGCTGAGGAGGATATACCGAAAGTTCAGGATCGTGTACAGAAATTTTCGAGGGAGTGGCTTTGAAACTTTTTTGTATGGACGGGAAAATTTAGGGGGGCGGTGTTGATTTTTTTTTCTAAAAAATCCCTAGCAAATTAAAAAAATCTAAAAAGGGAGGGTTTTTGACTCCAAAAACCCCTCCCTGTATACGCCCCCTAAATTACTTAAAAATAATTAAAACTGGTTTTGTTCAGCCTAAACCATTTTTAAATCAGTTTTATGGAATTAGGTGCAAAAATCAAACCAAAATTAGTCCTAAAACGCATTTTCATTTACATGACTAATTATGTAAATAAACTAGATACCTAATTAAATTTTTTATCCGAAAACCGTTGTGTTTGTGAAAAAGTAAAAAGCAGGGGGAAGATAACGCCAAAATCCAAAACATTGCAGCTTCGTGTCTAGGAAAAATATATATTTCTGACCACCTTTGAGGGACGCTACTAAGACACAGTGTCACTTTTTCAAAAGAATTTAAGTTTTGAATAGTAAGACACAAGTAAGACCTTTCTAATGATAAGTTAGAATATAACTTAATTATTAAGAAATAACTTAATTATTTATCAAAGTTTAAAGGATCAGAAATATGATTAAAAATGTCAAAATTGCTTTATTCCATTTCTAAAATTGAAAACTCAATGACGTAATTAAAATAATATTTTAAAAAGATTTGATATTAAGAAGATTGGAGTGAAGCTCAATCCACTATTTGTAATACAATTCAATCAAAAATAGAAGGAAAAAAAAGAATACTATTTATTAAAATATTATAAGGTATATGAGGGCACATGCAGTGGAGAATTTAGATTTTAACAAAAGGCAGGGGGAAGACTACTTGGTGGAAAGCACTAAGAATCAAATTTTTGGTGCTAACATGTATAAAACCTTAATACAAGAACTACTGACCCTTTTTCCGCCAGAAAATATGTACAAATTTGGATTTATAGCTCAAAAAGTGCGTGGAGGAAAATTTTTTTTGGCGGAAAATGATTTCTTCCACCAAGTAGTGTTCCCTCTGACAAAAGGTCAACACAAAGTGTGTGTCTAAAGTTTAGATATTAACAATAAAATTATTTTTTGGTTATTTTAATAAATTTTTAAGTTGCTACACTTGTCTCTACTTTTGCTGCATTTACTATACTTTTGCTACACTTGCTATACTATCACTACACTCTCACTACACTCACTATACTTTTCGTCACTTGACTAAATTTTACTACACTTTACTACACTCTGCTTTACTTTTCTTAACTTCACTATAATTTACTATACACAACTGCACTTTATTCTTAAAAGCTACATTTTACTTATTATATTGTATACTATACAGTACATTGCTGACTCACAAGTATACTTTTTTGGGAGTCCCGAGGCCTTGGAAAAAAGAGCCAAAATATTTTTGGTTTACAAACATTTTGTAACGGCTTATGTTCTAAAAATAAGATCCATTTGCCGATTATGGAGGTTGACATAATTTACGCAAAGTCATGAAAGTTTTCAAATTAAATTTTTAGCGCATTTTTGAAACTTGTTTTAAAAAGGTAGCTTAGTAATACACTTTGTTCGGTCGGTCGGTCGTTCGGCTGGCTGTGAATCGAGATAGAGGCAACCAGACATCGCAGAGAGCTCTGGTTTTTTGCATTAGCTCAGTGCCACCGAGTTATTGGCGTATCGATTAGTTTGAAAGCTCAAAACCATCTCTTAATACTATAATTAATGATTTTCATGTGCATTTATGCGGGAAATTTTCAAATATATTTTGACCGTTAGAAAATTTGAGTGCCTAAAACCGTTATCGAGCCGTCGAATTTATTTAAGTCACAAAATATTCATGATTGACTTATTTAATACGCAGTACTTTGCTAATCAAAAACTGATCGCTAACACAAAAATGCGCTGAAGTCCCTCGATCTATAACACGAGGACTTACTTTAAATTTTTTTAGTTTATCTTTAATTAATAAGTTCAACCAAAGCTTGATGTCATTTAGATTTCGTTCTGTTAATCAGTTTTTCGGATATACTGTGTACCCCAGTTACCATCATTAATAAGGTTAGGATATATCCGAGAAACAAGTTCGTGTTTTTGTTACGCTTCATATTAAAATTTTCAAACAAAATTGGTTTCAGAGAGGGAAGAAGTGTCAGAAATAGTCAAATTGTTAAATTACAAATAAAAAGGAGATCAAAAATGAACGCATTTTTAAAATTATGCTTGATATTTTGGCTGATTATCCAAACTGAATCACAAATTGCAAGTTGTGATTACAAATATGATTATCATTCGATTACTGGATTTAAAAGCACAAATACTTCTTACTATAAATGTGACTTGGATACAAGTCAATCGAATTATGATGAAGAACTTATTAGAATTGATGGACAACATGTAGCTGGACACAGTCATGCTGATGTGAAATGGATTCAAAACTACGAAGACCAAAGGTTAAAAACATTTTCATTAATTTTCTGCCAAAAGTTTCCAAATCTGGAAGTTATTCAAGTGAGTGATGCAGAATTAAAATCAATTGATGATGATTTGCTGTCAAGTTGTAAAAATTTGGATCAATTGCTGCTATTTGGAAATAAAATTCGAGAACTTCCAGAATATTTGCTAATTAGAAATTCAAAGTTGACTAAATTTAGGTTCTTTGACAACCAATTAACAACACTGCCTGAAAATTTATTTTTAAATCAAAAAAATCTTAAAGATTTATTTCTCAGTGAAAATAAAATAAATTTTTTACCAAGCCACATTTTTCGTCCACTTGTGAATCTTGAAATCTTATATATGCAAAACAATAACCTCAAGTCAATCAATCCAGAATGGTTTTCGAGTTTGCAGAAGTTAAAGTGGTTGAGCTTTGAAAGGAACCGAATATCAGAAATTTCATCAAATTGTTTTGCATCACTAAGAAGCTTAGAACGATTGTGGCTTTATAAAAACAGAATTCGAACTTTAAATTCCAACAGCTTTGATAAAGTTCTAAATTTAAGAAAATTGGACTTGCGCAGCAATGAAATTTCTGATCTCCCAGTTGGTGTTTTCACTCCATTGAAGAATTTACAGGAACTGTACTTATTTGACAACTGGTTGACAATAATCCACTCAGATTCCTTCGGTGTTCATAATCAGCTGACAACAGTTTATCTCGGACACAACAAAATCAACGCAATTGATGAGAAATTCATCGACAACACAGCAATTTCATTTCTTCGTATGGACAGTAACATTTGCAGTCAATCTAAATCCTTCAATAGAGCTGAAATAAATAATAATTTGAGGAACTGCTTTGACAATTATGAACCACGTCCAGTCTTAATTTTAAACTCTTGTGGACGGTCAATCATTCCTCAAGGAACTATTTTTGGTGGAGATCAAATTAAACAATCCTCATATCCATGGTAAGTTCCAATTTTA
Source organism: Chironomus tentans (assembly GCA_963573255.1). Classification (NCBI taxonomy): domain Eukaryota; kingdom Metazoa; phylum Arthropoda; class Insecta; order Diptera; family Chironomidae; genus Chironomus; species Chironomus tentans. Next base: position 3,234,975 of record OY754305.1, read on the forward strand.
ATTTCAATACTCACAATTTGTTCATCATCAATTCACAGGATTGCAGCACTTATGAGACCAAATGGTCAATTCTTCTGTGGTGGAACTCTCGTATCGAATCGCAAGGTTGTCACAGGTAAGAATACAAAAAGATGCTTACTTAAGTCTAATTTTCCTTTTATTTTTAAGCTGCTCATTGCATGAAGCCCAAAGGACACACAATCCCACTTGCATCAAATCAACTCAATGTCATCCTTGGCTATTTCAACTTGGATATCCAATCGGAAACAGGAAGAGTTAATCTATCGGTTCACTCAATACACATTCATCCGGATTGGAACACTCGAACACAATCATATGATGCTGATGTTGCAGTTGTGCTGTTAAAGAATCAAGTTGAATTCAGTCCGCAGATTCAACCAATCTGTATGACATTAGAAGACTTAGAAATTGATTCAGTGAGCGAAGGTATTGTGGTTGGAAATGGAAAAAGTGGTCAATACAATAAGTATGAAAATATCCCAAAAATACTCAAAATGCCAATCCAGGAAGACGAAATTTGCATGGAGAAAGATTCATTTTTTAAATTCCTATCAAGTGGCCGAACATTCTGTGCTGGAAGTGCCGATGGAACTGGTGTATGTTCTGGTGATAGTGGAAGTGGATTTATTGTCAAAATTGGAACTGCTTATTACCTTCGTGGAATTGTTTCTGTTTCACTCGGTGATCCAATGTTGGGCTGTGATGTCAAGTCGTTTGCTGTCTTTAGTAATGCCTTGAAGTTTGTCAATTGGATTAATAGAGTACCAATTATTGATGAAGATCGATATATATTCTCAGATAAATGAATACATAATTCATTCAAAATTTTTTTAAAACATTACAAAATTTGAAAAAATATTAAATTTTGTAAAAAAAGTTATTTTTTAACACAAAATTGTGAAATTTTTAATAAAATTAATATAAAAACTAAAAATAATTAAAAATTTGTTAAAAAATTATTCGAAATGAGCTAATAATTGCTAAAAAAAATTAGAAATTGTTTGAAAATTAAAAATTGTTTAAAAAGGTTGCAAAAAATATAGAAACTTCAAAAAATAGAAAATGAAAAAGGAAGATTTTGCATACATAAAAAATCCCACATCAAGAACCGACTGAAACCTCTAAAATGCAATCGATGTATTATTCAACTGACCGACAGCAATGCTTTACAAGTCACAAAAATTCACACGAACTTCAAGACAACAGAATCGCTCAAATGAAAAATCCAAAATGTAAAATTTGTTTTAAATATCTTGATAATAAAATGTCATTGTTGAATCATGTTAGGGACGTTCATTTAAAACCCACACTACAATGTGACTTGTGTGGTTAACATGTCAGAGCAAAAAGATCATTTAAGCACCATTTGAAAGCAGTTCATAAGAAAATGTAAGAAATAAATTTAATAAATTCAAATGCTCATTTTAAATTGTCCAAAGTTCAAAAAATAATTTAAATTTCTTGATCTACCTCAATTTGAGTGAGAAGATTGCTCTATTATATAAATGAATTCTCTTCAGTGAAGATTTACTTTAATTCTCACAAGAGAGCTTTCTCACCTAAAATTTAAGATTTTCTTATCATTTATGCAGTTTCGTGAGGCAACTTTAGTCAAACAAACAACTTTCTTCTATTTTCTGGATTTTTTTTTTAGTTTTTCAAACATATTTGTGATTTAATAGCCAAAATAGTGGACTAATAAGTGAAGATCAACTGTTTAAACTTTTTATATTTATATATGTGCATTATTGACTAATTAATTAAAGTTACGTAAAATTTGAGTGAGAAAAGAAGAAATAAAAGTGTTGATAAGACTTGAGTTGATGGTGTCTGGAAAAAAGAAGATTTATTTGGATTGCTGAGCTGATTTGTGAGTATTTCCCTCAATTAATTCTTATTTAAAAAAATCCCCGACGGAATTGCTTGTTCTATTTACATTTCATATTTAAAACCAGCCATAAATTTTAATCTAATCGTCTCGTATGGTTCATAAATGAGGTGAGAAATGAAATTAACAGGGGCGTACCTAAGGTTCCAAGCGCCCTGCGCAATAATTAAAAAAAGTTTAAAAAAAGCGCCATTCTTAAACAAATTTTAATTTTTTTATGAAATCAAAATTAATCACGAAAAAATTCATGTTTTTGGTTGAGTTTTAATAAATTTTGCCATGCCACAAGGGGAAACTTTCCACTTTTCCCACTGTATGGCGCCCCCAAATTCCTGCGCCCTGCATAAAATGAGACTGCCCTTGCTACGCCCCTGAAAATTAAAAATAAATGACTAAAAAATTAGAATCTGGTAATTTAAAATAAAGTTATAAAGCAAAACGAGTAGGTTTTAAATAAATTTAATTTTCATACTCAAAAGTAAAAAAGAATCAAACTTTAAGACAGCAAAAAGTGCGTTTCAAAACAGAAACTTATTAATAAAAAAAAATTATTTTTTCATAAAGTTTATGAAGTTTATTTAAATTGTTCCCTACTCAGAGATTTTTAGGATTGTCCGGGATTAATCCTGACTTGGATTTTAATAACATTATTTAACCATTTTTAGTGCATAGGGAAAAGACACTTTGGTCCGCGTTTTGTCCGTCCGTCCGTCTGTCTCGTAACTCCTTCTCCAGTTTAAGCTTTTTGGATGCGGGTTTTTGCTTAAAATGTGTGGGCTAGGTCAGAGACCAGCACGACAAGAGATTGCTTACGGTTTTCGTTCGTATTTTATACGTAGCCCTTATAAACTTGACTTTTCTTCCAATCCTCCGGTCACGGGTTCAAGCCCCACTCCGAGCAACTTTTTTTTGTACTTTTTACACCTTTTTATATTTTTTTTTTTGATATTTTATGATGTGTTTTTATAAAAAAAATTCCATTTTCAATTTTTTCCTCACATTTTTTAAACTTTTCACTAAGGTAAATTAAGTAAAACTTACGTTGTGTAAAAATACGTACGTAAAATTACATAAAATGTAAATTTATCTTAGGGGTCGTTCGTAAATTACGTCACGCTAAAAAACGACTTTTTAGAACCCCCCTCCCCCCCCTTGTCACAAATTTTCCAAAGAAAAACAAATATTTTGTATGGACTGTCACAAATTCTTTGACCCCCCCTCCCCCCTAAAAGCGTGACGTAATTTACGAACGACCCCTTACGTAAACCTTGCTTGGTATGAATTGAAGAGGGAGGAGGGGAGTTGAACGAGGGGGTCTATAGGAAGGTGGGGCGGGGGGGTAAAACGGGGGTAATTTTTTCAAATATTTTTTTGACCGTTGTTCTTAAAAAATTTATGTTTATTTTATTTTATTTTAATTATTTTTGACTAATTTGTTGCATCAGCTTTTGGTGCGTCAGTTTTCTGTGTGCAGTAGTTCAGGAAAATGCACTTCCGTCCCGCAGCTCGTGGACGCGTTACTAGTTTATGTGAAAATTCATTTATAAAATATCTCAAAATATTGAATGGCTATTTACAGACACACCTTAGCTTACTAATTATGTTATGGGGAGCAGAAATGAATGTCATTTTGAAGTTATGTTTCATGTTTTGGTTGATCTATGAAACCGAAGGACAAACCGCGAGATGTGATTACAAATATGATTATTACTGGTCTTTAGGTTATAAAATCACAAATACTTCTTATTATAAATGTAATTTGGATACCAGACAAGCAAATTATGTTGAAAAACTTACAAGAATTGATGGTCAACATGGAGCTGGACACAGTCATGCTGATGTGAAATGGATTCAAAACTACGAAGACCAAAAACTGAAAACATTTTCATCAATTTTCTGCCAAAAGTTTCCAAATCTTAAAGTAATTCAGATAAGTGATGTAGAACTGAAATCAATTGATGAATATTCGCTGTTAAATTGCAAAAATTTGGATAAATTTTTGTTATTTGGAAATAAAATTGAAGAAATTCCTGAAAATTTGCTGATTCGAAATTCAAAGTTGACTTATTTTTGTATTGAAAACAACAAACTGACAACCCTGCCTGAAAATTTATTTTTAAACCAAAATAGACTCGAAGAATTGGATTTGTATGAGAATCAAATTGACTTTCTGCCTAGCAACATCTTTCATCCACTTGTAAAGCTTGAATTGCTATATTTGGACAACAACAAGCTCCAGTCAATAAATCCAGAATGGTTTGTGAATTTGCAGAATTTGAAGTGGCTTCAAATTTATGGCAATCAAATATCAGAAATTCCATCAAAATGTTTTGCACCGCTAAGAAATTTAGAATCATTAGATTTTAATGAAAACAAAATTAAAACCTTAAATTCAGACAGCTTTTATGGTCTTCAGAATCTGCAAATATTGAGATTGGGTAGAAATGACATTTCTGATCTTCCAGTTGGTGTCTTTGCTCCATTAAAAAGCTTACAAATACTAAGTCTGCATAACAACAAATTGACAATAATTCACTCAGATTCCTTCGGTATCCACAATCAGTTAACAGATGTTTATCTCCAAAACAACAAAATCAAATCAATTGATGAAAAATTCATTGACAACACAACAGTTTCACATCTTCGTATGGAATACAACATTTGCAGTCAATCTGCATTCTTGTATGCACCACAATCCAAGAATAATTTAAGAAACTGCTTTGCCAATTATCAACCACGTCCAGTCCAAATTCAAACTCCAAGTTCTTGTGGAAGATCAATCATGCCTCAAGGAAATATCATCGGTGGAGTTAAAATCAAACGCGGCTCATATCCATGGTAAATTCTAACTCTAATCCATATGATTCCAATTCTTAAATTCCCATTCTCACTTTTTAGGATTGCAGCACTTCTGGGAAAAAATGAAAAATTATTCTGTGGTGGAACGCTCGTGTCGAATCGCAAAGTTATCACAGGTATGGATACAGACCCTTAAAGCTGCTCATAAATTAATCTTTATAATAATTGTTTAGCCGCACATTGTATCCAGGACAAAGGACTGACTCAGCCATTATTGCCACGCTCAGTCATCGTTCTTCTTGGATTTCATGATCTGAGCAACCCGTTTGAAATCGGCCAAACTAAATATGCAGTTCAAGGCATCCACATTCATCCTGATTGGAGCTCTTACACAACTTCTTATGACGCTGACATTGCTGTATTGATGCTGTATCGAGATGTCCAGTTTAATGAGCATATTCAACCAATCTGCATGACATCCACAGACCCAAGGATTGCTAAATCGACTGAAGGTGCTGTTGTCGGAAATGGAAAAGGAGGTGAACACAATGAGTACGAAAATATCCCAAAAATCCTTAAAATGCCAATCCAAACTGTCCAACACTGCACGGATAAGGATTATAAATTTCGAGATCTTTTAACTGGCCGAACATTCTGTGCTGGAAGTGGAACTGGTGAAGGAGTGTGCTCAGGTGACAGCGGAAGTGGATTTGTTGTAAAAATTGGAAGAACTTTTTATCTTCGTGGAATTGTATCAGCTTCACTTGCTGATACTATTTTAGGATGCGATGTCAATTCCTATTCGGTTTTCACAAATGTGTTGAAGTTTACAAGCTGGATTAACCGATTAACGACAGTTCTTGTCTTTAACGACCAAATCATATTTCCATCTTAATTGGTTTCTATTGACTGTTTGTTTGATTGTCAGTTGCTTCTTTAACCCTTCTCAATTTTGGGAACTTTTTTCAAATTTCGATTTAAAAAGAACCCCCCCCCCCCTAAATTTTCCCATTCATTCAAAAAAATTTCATCAATTTGGACCAGGGGCGTATCCAGAAATATTTCGAGAGGAGATTTTTGGGGCTTTTTCTCAAAAATCCTAAAAATTGAAGCAAAAATTGCGTTGAGAGTGAAATTTGTCCCCCAATCCCCCTAGCTACGCGCTTGCTCCATACTAAATTGAATCCTATTTGGTTTATTGATACATAAATTAGAATTAATGTCAAGGAACTTTTTGGTTTTTTTAATCTCAATATCGAAAGCGCACTTTAATTGGACATAAATAATACTGTTTGGTAGCATTTTTATTTTTTTACTTTTCCTTTAATTTTTTAAAGTCATAACAAATTAACACATATTTTTATTCAACATTTGCATTTAATTTGAATTTTATAACAATTTTTTGATTTTTAATTTTTAAAATTTATTTTTTTCAATAATTTTGTAAAAAAATTTAATCAATAAAATTCATTTTTTAATATTTCTTTATTATTAACTTTTTGGTCTTTAATTTTAAAAACCTATTAAAATTTTAATCAATAAAATTCAATTTTTTTTTATTTTTTGATTATTTTTTTATTATCTTCAACTAAGAAATCATGAACATTTTCAGTCTTGCCAGGAGCTGTGCAATTTTAAACCACTTAGAACTTTCTTTCATATGCATTGGAAAAATTTGAAAAAATTAACAAAAATATTATGTTGACATTCATGAGGAATTTTTATGAAATTTTCTTCTTTTTTACTAAATGAATTTCGAAAAAAAAATAATTTTATTTTTTTAATCTATTAACTCACAAGGCTTAATAGAGTTTTCGGGGTTGATGCCCAATAATTGCAAATAATTTTTCAAAAATTACCAAAAAAATATTTATTTAATTCTCAATTTCCAACAAAACCGACAAAAACAGTGCAAAATTGTCAAAACTATTTCTTGCTTTGACCGTGAATCTAATGATGCCTAGCGGAAATAAAAAGAACATTTTGTCATTCATTGAAAAGTCCTTCAACTCCATCCGACCAACAAATGGACAAGAATAATTTTTAGGCACAATTCCTTTAAACACTTCGAGTAGCCTTTTGGCTACTGGATTTGGTGATTTGCTTTTTCGGGACATTTTGCACATGTCGAGTTCTGGCATTTTGAATAGCATTTTCGGTTGACTGTTTTCCATTTTGTAAAGGCTGAATTGTTTCTGTAAAAAATTGTGTTTATTAAAATTTGGACAAAAACAGATAAAAATCAGGCAGAAACAAAAATAAATAGTCAGAAATAGATAGAAACAGCCAAAAAACAGACAGAAACAGACAGAAACAGACAGAAACAGACAGAAACAGACAGAAACAGACAGAATCAGACAGAATCAGACATAAACAGACAGAAACAGATAGAAACAGCCAAAAAACAGACAGAAACAGACAGAAACAGACAGAAACAGACAGAAACAGACAGAAACAGACAGAAACAGACAGAAACAGACAGAAACAGACAGAAAAAGACAGAAACAGACAGAAAAAGACAGAAACAGACAGAAAAAGACAGAAAAAGACAGAAACAGACAGAAACAGATAAAAACAGCCAAAAAACAGACAGAAACAGACAGAAAAAGACAGAAACAGACAGAAACAGACAGAAACAGACAGAAACAGACAGAAACAGACAGAAACAGACAGAAACAGACAGAAACAGACATAAACAGACAGAAACAGACATAAACAGACAGAAGCAGACAGAAACAGACAGAAACAGACAGAAACAGACAGAAACAGACAGAAACAGACAGAAACAGACAAAAAACTATTTAATTACATAATCCTCACGAGCTGACCGTTTCGTTCCATAATTCAGAACCATGTTGAACTTATTGTCCTTCAAGTAACATTCCTCGATGACAATTGTCTCTCCAGATGACGAGCAGTTTTCAATTTTTAAAAATTTTCTCCCATATCCATTTGTAAAAATTATAAAATTAATAATTATTAGGAATTTTTTTAACAACATTGTAATTTGATCTAGTTTCTGATGATGATTGAGAGATTTTGTGGTGTTTAGATTTATTTAAAAATCACACAATTACAAAAATTACTGAATAATTATTACGATTTTTTTAGAGATAAGAAATTAGAGCAATAAAATTCTAATTTTTGTTAAATGAATTTTAAATACTATAATCGAGGTAAAATCAGAGGCGTAGTGAAAAAATGTTGAAGAGTTTTTTAAATAATTTGAAATTTAAACCTTAATTTTTTTATATTTTACCTCAAAAACGTTAGCAATTTTTAGTATCTTAAAAAAATTATTTTTTTTTTAAATTGAGATGTTTTTAAATAACTAAAATGTTAAATTTTTTTAAATAATTAAAAACAGTTAAAAATTTTGAAATTTTTTAAAGAATATAAGGGCGATTCTACGAATTAATTTTTCTACAAATTAATCTCCAAATTGATTTTTCTCTCTTTCTGTTGCATCATTTATGATAAACTATATCTTAAATGGTAGATTTCAATGAAATCTACACATTAGCCTCACTTAAATGTATCAGAAGTTGTTAATTAAAGATTTATTTACATTCTACGAAGAATTACTCTGTTTCACAAGATTTTTTTTCCCTAAATCTCCAAAATGTTTTCATTAATTTCTTTTATTCGGTAACGATTCCATTCAAAGAAAGTATACAGTATGATAGTTTGAGATATAAGCTTCAATCATTGTGAAAATTGTATTTGTAGCAGCCTTAATTAAGCTACAATTTTGATTCTACGAAAAAATTCACAAGTGAAACAGAGTAATTTGGAGAGAATTCCAAAATAAATTACCAAATATTAAAACTTAAATTCATTATAAATTGAGCTAGAATTAAATAATTTTAATGTGCATTTCAGCATAATTCATAATTATCATTGAACTATAGGATTTACACATTAGATTTTAAGAAAATATAGGGAAATGCTAATAAAAATATTTTGAGAAATTTTGATCATTGACACGGATTATTTCGATGAAACTTATTCGTAGAATCGCCCATAAATTGTTTAAAAAAATTAGAAATTTTTGAATACTTAAAAATTGTTAAAAAATTTCGGAATTTTTAAAAATTAAAAAATTGTTGAAAAATTTAGATTTTTTTTTAAAAAATAGAAAAATTGTTAAAAAATTTATAAATTGTTAGAAAATTTAGAAATTGTTAAAAAATTGATTTTTAAAACAACTTGGAAACTTTTAAAAAACTAGAAAATTAAAAAATAGTTGAATTTTTTAAATAGTTTTAAATTTTAAAAAAGTTTTTTTCAAAAATAGAATGCTAAAATATTAAAAGTCTTTAGAAAATATTGAAAAATTAAATGAATTAAAATGAATACCCTGGCTACACACCTGGGTACAATAGATTTCAAAACGAGCAGAATTTATCTTTTATTTATATTATTATGATCAGAGTCATTTTGATATATTAGATTATTTAGATATTTTACATCCAACAGCAAGCTAAGAATCATCCACCTGAAACAACACAGAAACATACAGAAGCATGTCATCAATTGCAGTCGTTCCAAAGCACGTGTATCGAATGATTCCTTGCGGTAACATGAACAAACTTTTGTCATACAATGAAAAGTTCATGAGTGTTAAATTGCCAACGAAAGGACATTCACGAACATTGTCATAAAATTGTTTCATTATTATTGCAATAGTTTGTAATACAGGATTAAGACGATTCCTTTTTGACACAAATTGACATGCGTCGACTTTTGGCGTTCGAAGTAAACGTTTAGGAATGTTTTTCTCTAATTTATAGAGACTTATCTGAAACTATATGATTTAACATAAAATTAGATAATTTTAATAAAATGGACTTAAATTATAATACATTAGAAACATTCGATCCTTTAAAGATGTTAAGAGAAAAGTTAAATCGATTATCCTTAAACTGACACTCTTGAATAAATGAAGTCTTTCCAGAAGTTGTGCAATTTTCAATTTTCAAGAATCTTCGATTATAACAGATAACAAATGGTGACATTAATAAAATATAAAAAAATAATTTTTGGATCATTTTTGTTAAATCTTTATCACGAATATGAAATTTATGTTATAAAAGATCTTTTGATAATTTTTTTTAGCTATTAAAACATTTTTCAAAATTGCAAAAACAAAATAATTATTTTAATTGCGTTCAAAATTGTACCTAAGATAATTGCTAAATAAAATCGATGTATACATCAAAAATCAAAAAAACATAAATAAAGTCAACCGACATTTTTTTTTAATAAAAAGTACACATTTTCTACTTTTGAGATTTCAAACATCCTTCCTCAAAAAACTCCAGGATACGCTCCTGTTGGTAGCCAAAGAGGTGACCCCCCCTAGAGGAAAATTGGACTAAGCTGCAAAATTATATATTTAATAAATTTACAAAATTAATTTTATTATTTTTAATTGAACATTTTATTTCATACTTTAATTTTTTTTTATTTTTAAATTAGAAAAATTATTTTTTTTTTACAAAAATTGGGTACCTTGCCCCATCAAAAATCTTGACTACGTCTCCATGTATGCTTGAATTTGATATGTAAAAAAAAGAATTATTAAAAATTTTATTAATAAATAATTGAAATATTGATCATTTTTTTGTTTATAAAAAATTGATATTTTTATTCAAAATAAAAATTTATTCTTGACATAATTAAGGTGCTATAATTAGTAAAAATGCAAAAAAAAAACAAAAGATTTAACATAAATATTTTAAGGAAATATTTTGAATATTATGAACGGGTCCGTTTGGATGTCGCAAAAGTGTTAAAGTCAGAGGGTCTGGACACCTGCTCAAGATTAAAATTATATGAGAAAAGGTCCTAAACCCCACCTGACTACGCTCCAGACCAGCTAATAATCATCCGCCTGCAACAGCACAGAGAGATTCAAAAGCATGTCATCAGCTTCAGTCGTTCCAATATAAAATAGCATACGTTAGACACATTAGATCCTTTCAAGATGTTAAGAGAAAAGTTAAATCGACTGTCCTTGAACTGACACTCTTCAACAGTTGACGTCTTTCCAGAAGTTGTACAATTTTCAATTTTCAAGAATCTTCGATTGTAACGTGTGACACGAGTAAAATGTAAATTAAAATTCGCAATAATTTTTGGATCATTTTTATTGAACTTTTACCACGAAAATAAATATTGAATTAAAAATACCTTTGCATTTATAACTTTTCAGCTATTGTGGGAAATATGTTATTAAAATTGTAAACTGAAGCATGTTTTTAATTGCAGATTTTTTTTATTTTTAAAATTGTCAAATAATTGTGCATTAAAATCAGCAATTATAATTGTGAACTGAAATTTAAATAAAATTTTAATGAAACAAAAAAATTAAACAGAATTTTCAAAAAAATTAATTTTCAATTTGAAATAAAACAGAAAAATACAAAAACAAATCATCAATGTCAGTAGTTCCATGGCAAGTGTATCGAGTGATTCCTTGCGGTAACAAGAACAAGCTTTTGTCGTACAAAGAAAAATTCTTAATTTCCAGTCGACCTACATATGGACATTCCTTGACAACATCGTAGAATTGCTTCATGACTCGAGCAAAAACATTTAAGACAGGATTCAGTCGGTTCCGTTTAGATAAAAATTGGCAAGTGTCGACTTTTGGTAATTTTAATGTTTGCTTAACGACGTTGTTTTCGAGCCTGTAGAGAGCTAACTGGAACTGTTGAAAAATAATTAAATATTAAAGATTTTAAAGTTTTCTAAAAAATTATTAGTCATTTTGCATTTTATATTCTTTTTTAAATTATTTAAGTTTTTTATTTTTAATAAAAATCTAATAATTAATAAATTTTCAAAAAATTCTATTTTTTAAAATTTCTAGTTTTCTTAAAAAATTAAATTATTTTACAAATTTTTAAATTTTTAAAAAAATTTAATTTAAAAAAAAAAATAAAAATTAAAAACTTGGTAGTTTTTTAATGATAAAAAATATTTAAATAAATTTTACATGAGACACCAAAGATCCATTCCAAATCCTGAACGCAAAATTCATTTTATTGTCCTTAATTTCACATTCTTCAATTGCTGATGTTTTTCCTGAAGTTGTGCAATTTTCAATTTTTAAAAACTTTCTAAAATATCCATGAATTGAATTTATTACACATAAAATTATCAAAATTGTTACAAAAATTGTGAACTTCATTGCGACTTTAAAATCAAACAAATTTGAAATAACAATAAAAAAATAAAAATTGTTAGACAAAAATTCAAAAACGTACGTTTAATTCTATAAACTAACTGCGACATAATAACTTTCTTCCTGGTTTATTAAAATAAAATTATAAACTAAAAGTAAAAATTTATTCTAATCTAAATTGCTTTTCTACTTCAATCAAATTTAATATAAAATTTTAATAATGTTGAAAAATGTAATTATAATGACGGCTCCTTTAGCCATGATTTTTCTACCACTTGAGTTCATGTTAAAGCAGCTCTTCAAATTATTTCTCATGTCTTCCTTTGTAAATTCTGAAGACCATCAAAGCTGTCTGGATTTAAGGTTTTTATTCTATTATCATAAAGCCACCATTTTTTCAAATTTTTGAGAGATGTGAAACATTTTGATGGACATTAAGCTGAGCGTTATAAGGCTGAGCGTCACCAGGCTGAATGTCATCAGGCTGAACGTCACCAGGCTGAGCGTTACTAGGCTGAGCGTTACTAGGCTGAACGTCACTAGGCTGAACGTTACTAGTCTGAGCGTCACTAGGCTGAGCGTTACTAGGCTGAGCGTCACTAGGCTGAGCGTCACCAGGCTGAACGTCACCAGGCTGAGCGATACTAGACTGAACGTCACCAGGCTGAGCGATACTAGGCTGAACGTCACCAGGCTGAACGTCACCAGGCTGAGCGATACTAGGCTGAACGTCACCAGGCTGAACGTCACCAGGCTGAACGTCACTAAGCTGAACGTCACCAGGCTGAACGTCACCAGGCTGAACGTCACTAGGCTGAACGTTACTAGTCTGAGCGTTACTAGTCTGAGCGTCACTAGGCTGAGCGTTACTAGGCTGAACGTCACCAGGCTGAGCGTCACTAGGCTGAACGTCACCTGGCTGAACGTCACTAGGCTGAACGTCACCAGGCTGAACGTCACCAGGCTGAACGTTACTAGGCTGAACGTCACCAGGCTGAACGTCACTAAGCTGAACGTCACCAGGCTGAACGTCACCAGGCTGAACGTCACTAGGCTGAACGTCACCAGGCTGAGCGTCACTAGGCTGAACGTCACCAGGCTGAACGTCACTAGGCTGAACGTCACCAGGCTGAGCGTCACTAGGCTGAACGTCACCTGGCTGAACGTCACTAGGCTGAACGTCACCAGGCTGAACGTCACCAGGCTGAGCGTCACTAGGCTGAGTGTCACTAGGCTGAGCGTTATAAGGCTGAGCGTCACCAGGCTGAACGCCACCAGGCTGAGCGTCACCAGGCTGAGCGTCACTAGGCTGAGCGTCACCAGGCTGAGCGTCACTAGGCTGAGCGTCATCAGGCTGAACGTCACTAGGCTGAACGTCACCAGGCTGAGCGTTACTAGGCTGAGCGTCATCAGGCTGAACGTCACCAGGCTGAACGTCGCCAGGCTGAGCGTCACTAGGCTGAGCGTCATCAGGCTGAACGTCACAAGGCTGAACGTCACCAGGCTGAGCGTTACTAGGCTGAACGTCTCAAGGCTGAGCGTTACTAGGCTGTGCGTCACTTGTCTAAGAAAATGTTTATTTTTCCTAGGGTTTTCAACTTTGACAGCCTCAAAGTCATTAAAGTTGTAGACATATCAAAAAGTTACCTTAAATTTTTTAAAAAGAATTCTTAAGACCGTAATTAAAAAAAGTGTGTTTTGACGACACGCTTTTGCGTGGAAGTTAATTTATTTCCGATTATTAAATTTAATTATTACAGTAAATATAGTACGAATAGAAACAATCACAATGAATGAAAATAATCGAAAATTTGAGGTCATTTTAAAATAACTTTAAAAATACATAATTATGTTATTAATTTTCTATTTCAAACAGAACAGAGACATAAACAAGAAGTTTATCAATATTTGTAGTTCCATGCACTGTAAATCGCATAATTCCTTGCGGTAAAATGAACAAATTTTTGTCAGTCAATGAAAAGTCTTTAAGCTCCAACCTTCCAACAAACGGGCACTTTACACTGGTCACAAACATTTTGCTAAATAAATCAATTAAAACCTTCACGATCGGATTTAGTTTTGTCTTTTTTGACAGAAAACTGCAGAAGTCAATTTTTGGAATCTTTAACACTTGCTTCGTGACATCACCTTCAATTTTAAACAGGGTGAACTGGTACTGGAAAAAATATATTTTTAGGTTAGGTTTTAAATAAATTTAGGTTTTTTGAGGTTATATTTGATAAATTTTTAGGTTATGTTGTGAAAATATTTTGAGGTTATGTTTTAAAATTTTGAGTTTATATTTGACATATTTTGAGGTTAGGTTTGGCTTAGTTTGAGGTTATGTCAAATAAATTCAAACTTTTTCAAATAACTTTGAAATCTTACAATAGCAACATTTGTTCCATTAACAAAGCGAAACACAAAATTGAATTTGTTGTCCTTCAAGTAGCATTCTTCAACGATTGTATGTTTCCCAGATGACGTGCAGTTTTCAATTTTCAAGAACCTTCTGCTGTACGCTTCTGCTTCAGAAATTATTAAAAAAATAAAAAATACTTCAAACATTAAAATTTTCTGCTTCATTCTAAATCAAACTTTATTACAGCAATGAGAATTTAGAAATATTTTGAAAAATTCAAAAATTATTTACATAATAATTGCTAAGCAATTTTTTACGCCGAGTTTCTCAATTTATTCAAGATTATAATTGAGAAAATTTTTGCTCTAAAAATAAATAATTTTTGTCTTAGCGGAAATAAAAAATTGTTAACTAATTTTTAGAATAATCAAAAAAATTGATATATTTTCAAATGGTTTATTTTTAATTTCAAGCAGAACGGAAATCCAAAGAATATTTGAATTAGTTTTGTTTCGCAAATTTTAAATTAATTTTCAATTTCAAACAACACAGACACAAATACCAAAAATTTATCAATTTTGGTGCTTCCATGCACAGTAAACCGAATAAGTCCTTGCGGTAAAATAAACAAATTTTTATCAGTCAATGAAAAGTCCTTAAGCTCCAACCTTCCAACAAAAGGACATGTTATACTCTTGTCAAACATTGTGGCCATGATTCCAAAAATAACCTTCACAATTGGATTCAGTTTTGATTTTTTAGACAGAAAAATGCAAAAGTCAATTTTTGGCATCCTTAAAATTGGCTTGGCGATGTCATTGTCGATCCTGAAGAGACTGAATTGAAACTAAAAAAATAATTTTTTGAGGTTATGTTTTGAAAAATTGATGAGTAATGTTGAAGATTAGTCAGAAAATTTAGGCTTATTTTGAGTAAACTTTGAGGTTAGATTAAAAAAAATTAAGGTTAAATGCAGGGGGAATTCAACCTAACGGAAGGGATAAATTTACGGAAAAAATGGACAAATTTATGGAAAAAAATGGAAAAAATGGATAAAAATATTTTTCCCGGCCGTTGGGTTGTATTCCTCCTGGCGCTGGTTAAATGACGATACTTTCAGGTTCAAAATATAAATTGTGAGGTTAAGTTTTAAAAGATTTCAAGATTAAGTTTAAAAAATTATTATCTTACATTAGCAACATTCGTTCCATTGACATATCGAAACACAATATTAAATTTATTATCCCTTATTACACATTCCTCGATTATTGCGTGAATTCCAGACGTTGTGCAATTTTCAATTTTCAAAAACTTTCTGCTGTACGCTTCTGTCTCAAAATAAATAAGAAAAAATATAAAAAAGTAAATCAATAAAAAATTTTGCTTCATTTTAAAACAAACTTTGTTAAAGCAATGAAAATATAGAAATTGTTTAGCAAATGTCAATTTTTTAGTTTTGCAACTTATTCGCAAATTAAGATCAAAAAGCGGAAATAAAAAGCAATTAAATAAATTTTAGAATGATTGTAAAAATTGCCAAAAATTTGGTTGAACTCAATTTTTTAATTTTTAATTTCAAGCAAAACAGCAAAAGTTTCATGATGTTCAATATTTGTGAGTAGCAAGGAAGGTGTTTGTTTTTGTGCATATTTAACCAGAAATACGTTATTGACAACCAGCTATGAGCATCAATTCAATTCTTGATACATTTTGTGACAGATGAGTTAAACATAGTTCATCAAAACGTCGTTGATCAACTTTCAGTAACGCCATCTATTGCTGAGAACCTCAACCGAAAAAAGTGTTTGAATCATATTGAGATTTTCGCATCACAATCAGCTGATGTTTTGTTTTCATTTCTCGATCTCAGTTGTTTAAAGTTTCCACTTAGAAAATGTAAACGATTTGAATAATTTTTTAAATTAAATCTCATTCTAAATAGTTTCTAGAATTTAATATGAGATTTTTAATATAATATCAAATAAAGCTAAATTGTGTAATCAGTAAACCAGTGAATATTGCTAAGATAACAACAGAATTATCAGAAAAACAACAAAATATGCCAAAACGCCGACGAACAGCAAGTCTGCAAAACCAAAATCACCTTCCAGACGACGTCAGGATAAAGATTGAAAAGGACTGTGAGGATGAAGAATCGCTTGTCATTCAGAACTTCCAATTAACATCAAGTTTCGATGAAGCAAGCAAAATCAAGAAAGAAACTGAGATTAATTATGAATTTATTGTTGAGGATAAGGATGAGTCAAATGAGAAGATACAGCAAGATGCTGAGGATGGTCCAACATCGGACGATGAAGTTGAGTCCAGCTCTGGAAATGAGGAAGATTTAAATCAAAAATTTACGAATAAACCTCACGTAAATGAAGTTCATGTAAAATTGGAACCTGAAGAGTATTTCGAGTCAACAGCAAGTCACACCTTGGATAACCAACAGAACAATGAAGAACTGCTCAACTCACAAGACATAAAAGAAGAATTCATGATAATCAAGGAAGAAATACAAGATTTTGGAGTTGATTTGGTTAAAATTGAAGTTAAAATCACAAAAGTTGACATGGAAATAGCCGAACCTTATGCAAAGAAGCTTAAACTTGACCAGCAGAACGCTACAAGCAGAAATTCAACAAGAGGAAGGAGGTCTGTTCCAAAAGTTACCGAAAAAACTACAAAATCTACAAGTTCTGATAAAACTGCTGCAAAGGAGGATGAAGGTAGAAAAAAATCATTAAAAAATGCCAAAATTTTATCAAAAAGTAAAAAAACTGAGGACATTGAGACAACGTCAAAGAATTTTAACTCTGATCAAGATAATGAATCACACTTTGATGATGGTAATGATGTAATATCAACAGCAAGTCATGACTCAGACTCGAATTCATCAAAATCGTCAAACAACAGGATAAAAACCTCAGAATTATCAACAAAATCGAGAAAAGCTGCTCCCAGAAATGACTCGAAAAATTCAAAAAATATTCAAAATTTGTCAAATTCCTCATCAAAGTTAAAATCATTTCCAAATTCGACTTCAAAGAATAAAAACGTTGACAATTCTGGTTCAAGTTTTACAGAAAGCAGTAAAAGTGATCCAAAATCCACTAAAAACTCAAAAATTGCCAACGATTTAGAACAAAAAGGTGAAAAGTATTTCAAAATTTTTGATCAGTCCAAGCCGCAAAGTCAAAAAAGTAGCACTAAAACATCAGATCCACAAAACTCAAAACAAAAGTCCAAGGATCCAAGTGAATCATCAAAAGATCCAACTAAGTCTTCAAAAGATTCAAACAAGTCATCAAAAATTCCAAGTAAATCATCAAAAAATTCATCAGAATCTGTATCTTCAGCAACAAAACCTGGTCCATCCAAGAAACCAAACAGAAAGTCACGCAGTTCATTGATTAAAGATTCCAATTTTGTCGATAAAATTCCTGAAGACACAAATCTTCAAGACACAAAAGTCAACCTCAAACACTCCTCGAATTCTGACAGAAAATCTGTATTTATTGACAACAACGAAGCCAATTCTATCTTATGCTCAAGATTAAGCATTGAGGATACCAAAGATCCAAGATTAGCTGAACTTTTCAATGATTTCTCAGTTAAAAATGAACAAGGAACAGAATTAACCTCAAAAGCGTCTCAAATAAATCCAGAAAATTCTCAAATTGACTCCAAAAATGCAGACATCATGAAATTACATCAAATGCACTTAGATGCATTGGGTATTGGTGATATTAATGCTGGTTCCCTCAATTTACCATCAACATCCAAAAGACAGCCAAAATTGCCATCAAAATCCACCCCAAGAAAGGAATTCCAATGCAAATTATGTCCAAAGTCATTCGACAAAAAATTGAGTCTCAAAAACCATCAAGCAGCTCACGTTGCATATGACTATCCATGCAAAAAATGTGGAATGGAATTCAAAACTTTAAGAGCTCTCAAGAATCATGAATGCCCAATTTGTACAATTTGTGGTAAAAAGTTCAAGAACAAACCAAAATTAATCAGACATGTCACTTATGTCCACTCAGAAAAATCAAGTTTGAAACTATTTTCATGTGATTTATGTGGAAAGGCACTAAAATATAAAATATCAATTGAAAGACACATGATTGAGCATTTGGAAGTGACGAAAAATTTAAAATTCAAATGTGAGATCTGCAACAAGAATTTTAAGAAGCGGATGGGACTGCAGAACCACCAGATCCTTCATGTCTTTGCGACACTTTCATGCAAAAAATGTGGAGTGAGTTTTAAGAAGCAGAAGCCATTCGATCAGCACAAGTGCCTGTCCTGTACTCACTGCCCAAAGATATTCTCATCAAAAACAAAACTTAATGATCACATCAGGAACATCCATACTGATGAGTCAGAACTGAACCTTTTTATGTGTGATTTCTGTGGTAAAACCTTCAAGTATCGTCCTTCAATCGTCAGACATGTCCTGGATCATCGCGAGGAAGCCAAATACAAATGTGAAGTTTGTGGTAAGAAATGGAAGTCAGATATTGCTTTAAAGGATCATATCCGGATGTGTCATGCAGCTGAGCTTATAACCTGTAAGATTTGCTTCAAACAGATGAAACCACAGTGTATTTATCAGCACATGAAGTATGTCCACACATCAGTCAGGGATTTTAAATGTAAAATTTGTGATGCTGATTTTAAAACGAAAGAAAAGCTGAAAAGACATTTGGACACGCACAACAGGAAGTTCAACTGTGACCAGTGCACCAGAAAATTCTCATCACAATACGAACTGACTGAACATCTCAAATGGCATGAAGATCCAGAAGTTTTCAAATGCAGCATCTGTAAAAAATCATTTTCAACTCGAACAAGCTTGACGACTCATGCTAAGCTTCATAAAGGCATTGTGAGGAACTTGCAGTGTCCACATTGTCCATTCACAACTCACCGAAAAGAAAGCATCAAGTATCACCTGACGACACACGAAAAACGCGATAAAAAATTAGAAATGAAGAAAAGTTGGCTGAAATGTGAGAAATGTGGAGCACTGTTGAAGAACAAGGCATCACTTTGGGGTCATCACCGTAAAGTTCATCCTACTGAGAGATTTACATGTGATCATTGTGGAGTTGTTGTTAAGACGAAGCACAGCTTGAAGCATCACATTGAGGTCAAACACATGGGACAGTAAAGAGATTTGATATTATTTTGATTTGTATTATTGACAAAAATTGTTGAATAAAAATTTGAGAAAAACGTTAATGATTTGTTTCTATTTTTCAAATTTATCTATTTTTCCAGGAAGCTATAAAGGACTGGTTCATATAATAAATTTAATAAGGTATTCGGTATAAAACTGGTCTACAGCTGATTTGTATGGCTGGAACAGTAAAAAGTAAACCTTCTTCATGGTTTATTGAAAGAATGTCCTCTATTTTTGGAATTTGTCCGTCCGTCGGTTCCATATTCAGGCACACCTAAGGAACCTACATACCAAATTTCAGCTCATTTGGTCAAAATTAGAGCAAAAATGATTTGGGCGTAGTTTCTAGCCCCTCGAAATCCAAATTGGCGTCGGTTTCATATTCAGGCACACCTAAGGAACTTACATACCAAATTTCAGCTCATTCGGTCAAAATTAGAGCAAAAATGAGTTGGGCGTAGTTTCTAGCCCCTCGAAATCCAAAATGGCCTCGGTTCCATATTCAGGCACACCTAAGGAACCTACATACCAAATTTCAGCTAATTTGGTCAAAGTTAAAGCAAAAATCAATTTGGCGTAGCTTCTAGCCCCTCGAAATCCAAATTGGCGTCGGTTCCATATTCAGGCACAGCAAAGGCACAGCAAAGGAACCTACATACCAAATTTTAGCTCATTTTGTCAAAATATTCCTTATCTATGAAAAAAAAATATTGTGTTTTGCAATAATCGGCTATAATTTGGTCAAAAATGACCTTTTGCCCTTACTGGATGCATCTCATGACTCCAAAAACTATACAGCTCTTGCCACACGCAATATCTATCAGATGCAAAAAACGGGAAGTCTTAATATTAAGCATGAATCGAGTTATCGCGTTATTCACTATTAAATTGGTAATTTTAGGCGTAAACTTTCCATACTGAACACTATGACCCATAGACTCTATGGGTCGATTCCGTAAGCCTGAAGCAGCAAGTCCAAAAAAGTAGTTCCACTGAAATACACACAATTAAAATTGTTGTGAATATGAAAAATATGAAAGAAAATTTAATTTTAATTTTCAAATTTTGTTTTACTTAATTTAGTAAAGAATATGCAAATGATTTAGTTTTTTAATTAATTAATTTTTTTAACATTTTAGCGCCATTTCGACTTTATTTATTAATATTTTTTAAAAAAAGAAATTGGATTTACATAAAGTTCAAAATTTCAATATATCTTTCATAAACATGGATCATCCATATCAATTTAATGGCATAATGATTTGTAGGCTTTTTTTAAATTAATTAAATGATTATTTATTACTCTTTTTTCGCATACAAAGTGTTTCACGTGATAAATAAGAGATAATTATGTGTGAATAAAAGTAATTCTAAATATTTATTTTATAGTTTTTCATTTGACTTTTAACCCATCTGGTAACTTTCTCTTGATATAAATCATTTCTTAGAGACACTTTAATTAATTTTTTGCCATCTTTTTGTTTTATTTTTAAATATTCAATTTGCTCGTCGTGGTTCAGAAAACTCTTAATTTTATTCCATGTTAGTTCCACAATTTCAACGTTCTTATATTTAACAGCATGAAAAATAAGATTTTTTCCATATTTATCAACATGTTTTATGAACTGCAAAATTTCTGCTTTTTTAAAATATTTTCGAAAAGTTTTCCATAAAGTTTCATGAAGTTCTGAAGAGTTCTTCCACCGCGATGCGACCTTCAACAAATTTTGATCATCCGAATTCAAATTCCTTAACATTTCTCTGATTTCATCTCGTGATGCAATTTTTTCTAATTCTTGAATTATAAACTCAAAAACTTCACTTGATGAATGTTCTGCAGCAATATAAAGAATATTTCGTCCATATTTATCAACTTCTTTGACCATTTCCAGAAACTTTTTATCAGTTTCACAAAAATCTTTGAAAAGTTTCCACAAAAAATGATGAATTTCTACGACTATTGAATTAAATGCAGCAGATTGTAGCAAATTCATTCTCGAATATTCTCTTGATGTTAAAATTTCTTGGAATTGAGCATCGCTGAAGTTTTCTTTCAGAATTTTGAATGTCAACTTAATTATTTCTGGTTTTTTATTTTGACTCACAAGATGATGAACAAAGTTGGAATACGGTCTACCCTTTTGCAGAATAAAATCTTTCAATTCGTCTCTATTTTGAAATGTTTTAAGCAAAAGGTCCCATAAAGTCTCATGAACATCAATATTGTTACAACTCGCAGCATAATCAAGAATATTATTTTGATTAAACCTGTCACGTTGATTAACAAGTTCTTTAAAACTTTGTGTAGTTCCTTTATCTGCAAAATATTTTTCTATTTCTCTCAACAAGATTTTGAGTTTTTCATTGTTTCTTTCTCGAACACAAACATGTAAAATATTTTGTCCAACCTGGTAGCAATAGCTCATTAATTTAAATATTTCAGTGACTGTTAAGAATTTTTCCATGAGTTCCAAGAATTTCTTGACTTTATGAGCATTTAAGTTTGAGGAGCTGGTCAAGGTGTAAAAAATGTTTCCTTTCCAAATATCACTGCTCATCAGCATCAATCCATTTCGGACAAATTCTCGATCAGTTTTTACTTCAATTTTTATTACAAAATCCTCAAAAATTTCAATCTCAAGACTTGATTTGATGATTCCTTGGAAGATTGTTCCTTTTATTATTAAATTCTCTAAGTCGTCAACTTTTAGAAAATTAATGAAAAATTCTTGAAATTTTAAAAACAATTTTGTACTTTCTGTGTTGTTAGCAAAAGACTCAGCATTTTTATCCAAGACTGCTTTAACTTTTTCGTAGTTTCCATTTTTAAGAACTTCGATTGCAAAATCAGCAAGAATCTCAAGATTTTCAGTAAAAAATAGTCCAAAATTTTCTCCACAATAAACAAACTTTTCCATTTCTGGTTTTAATTTTCCCAACATATTTTTTTCATTAAGACTGTGAAAAATAAAGATTCGAATGATTTTAAATTTGTTAACAGTCAGAATTTCATCTAAAATTTTTGAAATTTCTTTTTCAACTTTCTTTGCAGTCAAAGCTTTCACGATGGCATCAGCGACAAAATATTCTCGGAATGTCTCGTGAATAAAATAAATTCTTCCATTTTTTAAGCTCAAAATTCCACAAGCGATGATTTCCTCTTTTTGCCATTCACTGCCGTCATAATTGGGAAATAAAATCTTTGCCAGTTCTGGAAACAAACTCAAAATTGCATGAAATTGATGAAATTTGTTAAAATTAAGCTCATAATCTTGACTTTCGATGCTTGCTTCATTTCTTATTTCACCTTTCTGTTCTGACCATCGTTTATAGATTAATTTAATGAATTTGACGTAGATTTTAGATCCCTGTAAGTCATCGATATCGTTGGCATCTTTGAATCCATCAGCAATCATTTTGAACAACTGAGGAAGACCGACTGAATTATTTCTCCAAATTAAAGCTTTTCTAATAATTTGACGTGCTTTTTGTTGATAATTTTCATATTTTGGAGACTTTTTGATAAATTTGCCGAAGTCTTCTTTTGATTTTGGTTCATTGTTGTCCATCTTTAGATCCATTAACACCCAACTTCTGGCTATCAAGTCAATACCTTCCTCCTCTGTCATCTCATCAAGTCTGTAAGCAACATCAAGATTTAACTTTTCCTTCAAATCAACCTCAAAATAATCTCGAGTTGCAATCCACAGCTGATTGCCGCCATTTTGTTGGAAGTTCTGAGCCAATTTTGAGACAAATTCAGCATAATTTGGAGCAATTTCATCAAATCCATCAAAAAGGATGAAAACTTTACCATTTTTGTAAAGTTTTTGGAAGATTTTGGCCTCAAATTTCAGTTTTAGTTTTAAAATATTCTCAACCATAAATGTTGAAAATTCAGGCTCACCTTTTTGTGCCTTAAACTCGTCAATAAACTGCTTCAAGTCCACATAAGTCACCCAACTTGTTGGATTCTGTTCTCGGAGAATTTTTTCAAAGTTTTTCATCGCCCAACTTTTACCATTTCCTGCCTGGTCTGAGATAAGGACGTACTGCTTGCTTTTGACTTCTGAGAGGAGTTTAACTTCTGGAATTTTTCGTTCCTCTATTTTTATAAAATTCTTTTTAGTCGTCTTTTTAACAAAACTTCTTGTTTTAAACAGCAATTGAAATTTTTTTTCAGAATCTTCTTCTATTTTTCTTGAATTGATTGAAATTTCCTGATTTTCCAGGATCAAATTCAAAAGCTGATCATCAACCACATCATTCGTGTCTTCCTTGGCATCTTCACTTGTTGCTTCGCATGCTTTTGGATCAATTTTGATCAAATCGTTCAATGGTATTTGCGAATTATTTTGGAAATTAATTCTTGTGTTCAGCATTAACTTTTGGCTTTCTTCTGTCAAGTCACCCCATTTGTAATTTATTTCCAACTTCTGGACATTTTCCGTTTTCTGTTCGTTGATGATTTTATTAAGTTTATCATGTTGAACCTTATTTGACACCATAAAGATGAAGTTCAGTTCCTTGTTGACGAAAATATTTCCCAAATTATTCGGGATATCCTTCGAACAGTCAACAAAGATGCTCAGTTCCTTATTATCAGAACATATTTGATTAAAATCATCCAAAAGTTGCTGATATTTGAGCTTTTTAGGTTTGATGAAAATATTTTGTGAGTCAAATAAGTTTCCAGACTTTTGTTGAAGATATTCACGGATGTTGATGAACAGCAGCTTCGGTACATTCGTCTGCACTACGACCAACTTGTTACTAGAAATTTTTTCAATTTTATTCACATTACGAAGCTGATATTTAAGATTTTTAATGCTTGGAAGTAGTTCAAAAGATCCATTTAATCTTATAACTTCTTGATTCCTTTGGAGATATTTCTGTAGTTCAGGAATAACTTGACCTAGCCAAAAGTCAAAGAGGATTTCATATTTTTGTTGGAGGTGTCCCAAATGTGCCTCATTATCATCATATTCTGCTAAAATTTGGACAACTCTGACGATCAATTCTGGATGGAAGTCCTTGCTTAGATATAGTTTAAAGACTGATGAAATAATTCCGTTGCACTCATCATCTTGACCTATTGAATCTTCTGATGACCATTTATCAATTATTTTGACAATTTCCTCAAACAATTCCTTCATATTCGCTCTGTACTTGTAGTAAGGATTCTCTTGATTCTCATAAACAAGTCGCATGACATAATGACACAATTCGTGAGCTAAAACTCCTTTGATCTTCTGTTCACGAGGTTTAGTTTGATTCCCATTCTTATCTGACAATTTAGCACCAATGAAGATCCACTTGGATATTGGATACATGGAACCAGCAGCATTTGGTCCAGCTAAGCTTGCATTTTCCACCTAAAAAGACATTTAAAAGAAAATAAAAAAGTTTTGGTAGACTATTCAGCGCATGACTCACCGTATCATTTTCGAAATCAAAGATAATTTTCAATCTTGGACATGAAGCTACAACATTGAGGAATTCTTGACCATTTTTAATGCTGTTGATGTCCTCGTACCACTTTCTGATCTTCTTTCGGTATTCTCTTTCTTGTTCCTTACTAATCCTTTTATTATGAATTAATGATCTGTTACAAAGTGAATTTACAGACATTTGGTCATCCAAAAGTCCTTTGCTGACATTATTCTTCCTCTCTTGGACTGCATACTTGCTGGCTTCTTTGTCAAATTTATCAAGTTTTTCATTTGGATTTGTTGTGCTGAATTCACGCAGTTTAAGATGATTAAATACATTTAATTTCTTTGATTTCGCAGCCAGCTTTAATGCAGAATTGTTGTTGGTATTGTAGACAACTTTCAAGCCTGCATTATTATCCAAATATTTGGTAATATCGTCAAAATTTTCCATTTTTATTGCAGCTTCAAGCTCTGATCTTTCTTTTACAATTGCTTTAAGTCTTTCATGCTCGATTGATGCTGGATTAAAGTTCTTAGGAAATGGATAGTCAGCAATATTGAGCAGGTCACAAAGACAATCCAGTTGGTTTGTTTCAAATGCAGCTGTAGAAATTCTAACTTGATGGTCGAACGGAAGTTGTTGGATCAAATGAGTGCATTCAAAGATCACATAGTCAATCAGTTCTGCTTTTTCGTTTTCCAAAGCTGTAAGAAGCACTGATGTCCACGAATGATTGTCTGTTGATGATGATGATGCAGAATTTGAAATTGATAGTTGATCTTGTGACAGACTGTCTTGAAATACGTTAGATAAATAGTACTGCGCTTTAGAATCTAAAACCTTTCCATCACTTTCAAATGGAGCATCCAAAACTACCAAAAATTCACTTAATGTTGAATTTTTTGCGGAAAATAAAATTAATTTTTTGACGAATTCCTCGCTTAAGTTTAAGGTATTTAACAATCTCAAAATAAGTGACGAATTTGGGATGGTACGAAGCAATTTAGGAACTTGGTGTTCAATATTACTAAATTTTCCATCTAAAAAGAAGCACAAAAATGATGGAAAATTTATTATTTCCTCAAAAATATAACCTTGCTGATCAATGGCAATAAACTGTGCTGCAATTTCATCTTTGTAGTAAATTTTCGTTACATTTTCCTCCTGTGATGTCAGTTGGATGATCATTGGACGTTTCATTTCCTGTAATTTTGCCCATTTTGTTGATGATTGTTCTTGATTATTTGCAGTAAATCCAAGATTTGTGGCCTCAATGATGAAGATGAACAGTTGTGGATATTCTTTGTGGTCCAATCCATCAATTGTCGCTAAAACTTCCTCAAAAGTCCACTCGGATGAGAAATGAAGAACTTTACAGGAATCTTTAACTTCCTTGTTGACATTTTTGGTTCCTTTTGTTAATTTAAGCACAAATTTTTCATCAATTTTGATGCCTTGGTGCTCAGCCAAGATGTTCCATGGTGGATGTTGAATATTTTCACTTTCTTTAGCCTTGTCGGACATCATAAAATATCAGCTTTAATTGCTTGAACTGCTGTAATATTCACTGTCTATTCACTGACTTAAATATGTCAACTAAATATCTACCAAAAGTCAAGGAAAGGAAGGATGTAATTGAATATTAATAATAAAAACTGGTCAGATTGAGGTGTGGATGTGTAATAATTACTCACAGTTCTTTAAATCACTTAAATAAATCAAAACTAGATCCAAAAACTTAATTTTTCTAGCAATTTTATTTTTACTTTTTTAACAAAATATAAATTTTCGTAGAGCTTTGTCAACTTAATGGAAAAAAATAATTTTATATCAATTTTATTTCATGTTATCGGTTAAAAATTTATAAGATAAGCGTTATCAGCACTAAACTCAGCTGACGTGAACGAAGATAATTTTTTAGTCACATTTTTATCATAATTTTTTAAGACTTATTTGCAGTAGCATAACTAAGGTATTAAAATGTGATTTTTTGGGGATTAAAATTTCGTCAAAAGCAATAAAAATAGTTTATAAAAAATGCGAAAAAAATTAAATTTCTTAAAATTTTATTTATTTCAATGATAAATAACGAATTGTAAAATAATATTAATGAATTCAATATTTAAATAAAAATTTGGTTTTATAGTAAAAAATTAACATGAAAAATTGTTAAATCACCCTAGGATATCCAGGAGCCCCCCTTCGGAAATCCAAAGATTATATAAAGAAGAATTCAAAATTTTTAAAGCGCCCGACCGTGCTTATTAAAAGGAAAAAAATCTGATCTCCAATATTTCTGACAAGAAATTTTTTTAAAAAAAAACAATTTGATGATCAAAAACTAATTTTATTATAAATCAGTTAAAAAATCACAAATGGGAAAACAAAAGAAATTCGATAAACAAGAATATTAACTTTTATTTTTTTACTAAATAATTAATTTTTATTTCTTTATATTAAGTATGTGAAAATTAACAAAAATTTAAAAATTTTTAAAAAAATTTAAAACCCATACCCCTAACCTAGGATAACCCTTGGGGTAAGTGGGGGTCACCCTATGTATAACTCATGTATATCCAAGATAACAACCTCAGGGTATCCTAGGTTATCCTTGGCATACGGTATGGTAGGTATATACACAGTGTAAGCAATAGTATTCCAATTAACTCTACAAACCTGCCCAGGGATCTTTTTGAAAAATTTCGTTCCTATTTTTTTATCGCATTTTTGAAATTTGTTTTGAAAAGGTAGCTTAATAATGCACTTTGTTCGGCTGTTCGTTCGGCTGTGTCTCGAGATAGAAGCAACCAGTCATCGTAGAGAGCTTCAGTTTTTTGCATTAGCTCACTTACATCGAGTTATTGGCGTATCGAATAGTTTAAAATCTCAATACCATCGTTGTCGCGAACTGATCACGACAGAAATTAATGAATTAATTTTAACGTACATAAAATATTTAAATTGTAACGGTTTTCTGGAATTCAAATTAACTGAACGATGTAAAGTCACGTTCACAAAGAGTTTTTACTGAACGTTCTTTTCCGTACATTTTTGTGAGCGTGCAAGAAGACAAATTTTTGAAAATCCTAAATTTAATTAGGTTTATTGAGGGAAATAAAGCTAAAGTTATATAATTAAGAGAACTCGCCGTGTTTCACTCATAATTCGCTGATTTTTAGGGTTTAAAAATCTTTAGTTCGCCACAATCGTTTAATACTATAATTAATGTTTTTTTTTGTTTTTAATATGGTGTAACCTGTCAAAATTTTATTTTACCTCTATAATTTCAAATTTTTTTAGCCGTTATAAAATTTGAATTTCAAAAAACCGTTAAATCACAAATTTTTTTAATATATGAAAATTTACCACAAAAATTGTTAATTATACTATAATTAATCATTTTCAGTACAATTTGAATACGAGGGAAAATTTCAAATATATTTTGACATATATTTTAGAAAATTTGAATTTCAAAAAACCGTTAAATGACAAACCAATTTAATATATGAAATTTCACCGCAAAAGTAGTTAATTATGCTATAATTATTTATCATTTTAAAGGTATTACAATAAGCTATCAAATAATGAAAACAAATTTAAAAAATATTTATTAGAAAAAATGTTATAGTGTTTTAAGTGAGTCGAAAAAGGAGCTGCTCGATAACCAGCATAGGGTATCAAAAATCAGTCTGTTTTAAAAAATTTCTTCAAAAATCGATCAAAAATGAATTATTATTGCCAAAGTACATTAAATAAATTAATTTGGACATGTTTTGCGAAAAAAGTGAGAATTTTGAGTAAAATTTTAGAATTAAATATTTGAGATTTTCGGATTTTTACCAAAGTTTGACTGGCAATAACTTCCAAACCTGCAGTCCGATTATCAAGATTGACCCCATTTTGGAAAGCTGGGACTCTCTGCTTTTAGAAAACGTTAACAGAGTGCCTAACATATTTGAAAAAAAAAATTCTGTGGCATTCACAACATTTTTAGAGTGGTTTTTCGCCAAAATTTCATACATATCTCAACATAACTCTACAAAGGCACAATAAATTTTACATATCAATATACTAAATTAAAGGTATTTGCATTTCCTTTTAGGAACCGAAAACTGTTTTTCAATTGATTGAGTAGTTTTTGAGAAAATTCAGGTCAAGTGAGGTTCAAAAAAATTCTGAAAATTCACCTACTTCTACTTTGAGGAACTGCCATTTGGCACCAGATGAACCAAAAAGTCTGAAACAATTGCACTTTTTTTTCGATTTTAGACCAGTGTGGCACCGTGAATTCAGACAAATTTTTTTGACGCGTAGTGCATTTTATTTTAAAAGTGCATTACTCCACCATGCATCAACTCAAGCTGAATTGTCAACAAAAGGAAAAATAAATTGCTAAGTAAATCCCCTAAGTCCTTTGGCAAAAACGTGAACACTACTAGAAAGAAGGAGATGCAGGGTTGCTACTTAATCGTAAGCTCCCATCCAGTACCTCTTACTTCTGATACAATTTTTATCAATGCCTTCTAAAACAAAATCAATTTAATTTAACGGAAACCCAATTTTTAATCATCAATTGCAACTTTTTACCTTCGCATCATTCTTCTGGATCTGTTTTTAGTTTTTTTTGTAATTATTTGTTTTTGTTTTGATTTTTCCTACCTGTTAACACACAAAAATATGTAAACATTGTGAAATCTTTGCTGTGATCATTTAACTTGAATTGTTTGTTATTTTTGACTTAGTATTGGATTTGTGATTGAATAAATCAAAGTAATCTTGAAAAAAGTTGAAAAAACACATCAAAGTAACCTTTGAAATTTCAATTTTAACAAAAACAATGGAAAAATTACCGCTGGAAATTTTACTCCAAATTTTTTCGCACTGTCAAGCAGCTGATCTCCTTCGACTGACTGAAACTTGTTTCTATTACAAAAAAATCATCAACGAAACAAAGGAATTGTCACAAAAGTTCACAATTTACTTCCGTTATCGAGAAGATTTCTTCAAAAGTACTCAAAACCGAAAATATCGCAGATTAATTGTCGATAATTTCATTGAAAAGATTCACATCGGTGCATTAAGTTCTGTTGGATGTGACATTGAGCATTTGGAGATCAGAAGATGGAATTGGAATCTACCAGCAAAATTATTCTTGTTTATCCTCAAAAAGTGTCCAAATCTGAAGTTCATCAAGTTTAAAGCAATCTTATTCCATTATCATTTGGATTTTACCGAAAGTATTCAATTCAAGAACTTGCTGGACCTGGAAGTCATCGAAAGTGACTCAAGGATCTTCAAAATCTTTCAACATTCAAAAGTTCATCGACTTGTCTATGATTATGTTCCAACTGGAGGTAATTTACCAATTCCAGACATGATCAAGTTCCTACAAGTTCAGGATCAGCTTGAAGATTTGACTTTGAGTGGATTTATGGCATTTTTCAATGCTGGAATTGGGAGAATTATTTTTGATGATTCAGCGTTATCAGAAGTGCAATTTAGACTTAAAAAGTTGACGATTAAAAATTCTCCAATTTTCGAGACCATCCACTTCCGCAGGTTCATTGATATTCACGTCCAAAGCTTGAAATTCCTGGAAATTGATGGAACTGAATTTTGGGACTTTTCTGACTCTATCAACCGCTGTAAGAACCTAAAGGAACTGAGGATTGGTAAGAAAAGTCGACAAGTCACACTCGACAGTCTACAACCTGTTCCAAGTGTCAAAATATTGAGGATCGAAGGTCCAGTCGATAAAAATTTCCTCACAAATTTCCCAAACTTGAAAATTCTCGAAGCTTCAAGTCTCAAGACTGAAAAGGATAAATTTGATGAAGAATTAGCATGCAATAAAATTGAGGAACTGACGATCATCAAGTCATGGCTTGGAGGGTTCTTCAAATTCCCAAATTTAAGAAAATTGAGGTTAAAGAATATTCGAGTCATGGATTATAAAATATTTGATGTTAACTCTGGAATTGAGGAGCTGATTATTGAAAATTGTGAAAATTTAGTAATTAATGAAGCTGAGGTTCATGGAAGGCTGACTAAATTGAGGAACTTTAAAAGGATTTGATGTAAAATTGTTGATATTTAAATAAAAATTGACCATTAAAATTAAAACATTAAATTTAGTTAATTAATTTTAATTTTTTTTAAATTATTGAATTTAAAATTTTTAAATTTTTGTGCCTTTCTAAATTCATTATGTTTTAATTTTTACTTTTTTGATATTTGTTGATTTGTGGATATTTAAATAAAAATTGACCATTAAAATTAAAACATTTAATTTAGTTAATTAATTTTAATTTTTTTTTAAATTATTGAATTTAAAAATTTTAAATTTTTGTGCCTTTCTAAATTCATTATGTTTTAATTTTTACTTTTTTGATATTTGTTGATTTGTGGATATTTAAATAAAAATTGACCATTAAAAATAAAATATTTAATTTAAATATATTATTTCAGGTAAATTTAGTTCAAATTCAGCTTAACTCATAAACTAGTAGAACTTTTCCAAGGATATAGCCCATTTAAGACCTCCTTTACACATGGCATTGGGTCCAAATGTGATTCAATTACCACTTTTGAATTACGTTTTGATTAATTCGCATTGATATCAGCACAATTCTAGCTTTACGGAAAAGAAGCTTCTGTTGAACAAAATTTACCAAAAAAAATTGTTGAAAAAATTCTTAAAGTAATCTAAAATAAATGATAATTTTCCAAAAACATAAGCAAATTGTCGAAAGTTTTCCAAATAAAACATTTAAAAAATTGAAACTTTATGACAATCATCAGGTAGATGGGGTGCTAGAAAATAGTAATTTTTGTTAATTTTTTAATAGTAGTAAACTCACGATTTTATCTAGATTTTTGAATAATTTTTTATTTTTTAAGACATTTATCAGATCTTAGTAACCTTTAAATATCAAATTAACAAAAAATAATTAATTTACAATAAAAAAACTCACAAAAGTTTTCAACGCAATTAAAAAATCTCAAAACACCTCAAATGTTTCCAAACAACATCAGAGCATCGGGGATGCGAAACTACATAGAGCGGCCATCAAACAGAAGGAACCATACAATCATTCAAAATAAATCTTCGGCTCAAGCAGCGAAATTATTAAAATTAAATTAAATTTCGCTAAATTTTAATCGAAATTTTGTGTCGAAAACATCAATGTGACATCAGTGACTGTAAAATTGTTAAAATTCAGTCAAAAGTCAAGCGAAAAAGTGATGAAAAGTGAAAAAATAAGAAAAAAGTCTCGAAAAAGTTGAAAAAAGTGCACAAAAATTAAGAAAAAAGTGAAAAAATCCAAAAATCTATCAAATTAAAAGAAGTTTAAGTAAAATTCCTGCAAATTTCAGTGAGAAATTGCATCAAAAAGATCAAAAGCAAAAAAAAAGTTTCAAATAGATTGGCCGCGGCCGCGTTCAAAAGAGTGTGAATTTAGTGTTAGTAAAAACGGCCTCAGCGGCTGCAACTCGTTCATATACAAAAAAGAAACATGTTAAAGTGGAAGAAAGTAACAAACACGACCGGGCCTCAACCGCGGCCGCGTCATGGCCATAGGGCTGTTGCGATACGAGAATTAATGGTCGTTTTTGGCGGTGGTAATGAAGGAATTGTCGATGAGCTTCACGTCTATAATACTTGTAAGTTTCTGTCAGAATTTTCAAATTTTTAACATTTTTTTCCGGTTGTTTCCAAAATTTTTCCGTTGATTCAAAAATGATCACTTTTTTGAGATTTGCAATTTATGTTTGGCTGCATGTGTGTTTGTGAATTGAGGACGCCAGTGGCCCGGCTGTGTTACGGCCACATGCATCGACCCGGTCACCCGTTGTTGTTGTTTCACACTGATGGAATTTTTTCGCTTTTTTTCTTGCCTTCTTTTTCTATCTTTTCTGTTTTCGTTTCCTTCTGCTTGCTTTTTTTTTTGTTGACGGTCTGAAATTCTTCTTTGAGGCTCTTTCTTGTGCCTGATTTTTACATTTGTGTTGATGCTATGCTTCTTGTGCGTGTGTTGAGTTTATTTTCTATTAGACTTGCACATAGTTTTTTTTATAATTTATACTTTATTATGGTTAAATAATGTAAAAGAGGCTTGTGCCTTGAGCGTTGGTTGGGGCGAAACATTTGCATTATTTAATTGAACAAAATATGATGTAAAGTTGTTATTTTATTGGTACTGTTGGGTGTCAAGCTGTTTATGGGATTTGTTGTGTTTTGTTAGGAATTTAGATTGTTGTGTTGAGGTAAATGGAACTGTAATGATTTTAAAATATGAATAGATTCATGACAGAATCCATTTGGATGCTTCTTGGAATCTTCAAACAAACAGAATTGTCTCAAATGCTAGTTTTGAAGAATATTTCTTTCATATTTCTAAATACAATAACATTTTTTCAAATTTTGTAATTTTAAATTTTTTCAAATTTTTAGAATTGATTAATTTTTTGTAAATTTTTTTAAAAATTTATAGGAATTATAGTTTTATTTAAAAATTTTTTTAAATATTTTAAAAACAAATTTCTGAAAATACAGAATTTAAAATTTTTAAAATATAGAATTTTAAATTTTTAAAATACAAACTTTTAAGTTTTTAAAATACACAATTTTAAGTTTAAAAAACAAAATTCTAAAAATAAAGAATATTAAAGTTTTAATATACAGAATTTTAAATTTTTTATTATACTTTTATTTTTTAAAATATAAAAATACTTATTTTTTGAATTAACAAACACAAACTTTCAAAAATATTTAAAAACAAAATTATTAATTTTTAAAATCCAAGATAGGATTAAAAATTCCATATATTAAGAATATTTCTATCCCCATTAGTGAAAGAGTTGTATCAAAAATTGTAGTTAATCCTCTGGATTTAACAAAGAAGCTAAATAATAAATACTTCTAAAAAACTTACCAGAATCCAATCTACATAGAATTTTCATACCTATCCTGCATTACTATAAACCAAAATCAGAAATATTGCAACCCCCAAAATATTTAAGATATTTACAAAACACTGAAGTGGATAATCCGAAATCGAGGATAATCCACTTTAGTGAAACAGGCCGTTTAACTTTCAAAATGCCAAATTTATAATATTTTAAATTTTTGAAATGCAAAAGTTTTAATTTTTTGTATACAAAATTTTATTTTTAAAAAAATTTTTTCGATTCAGTTTATATTTCTCAGCAATTACTTAAATTTGGTTTAATTTTTTTAAAAAGTTTAATATTTTTTCTTTTAATTATCAAAGTATAAATATTGTAACAAATTTTAAATATGGTTTCTAAATTTTCAAAATAAAATTTTTATATTTTTTTAAATTATTCAATTTACAAATTTTAAATGCCTTTCTAAATTCATTATTTTTTAATTTTTACTTTTTAAAATTAGTTTTTTTGAACTTTCACTTTTTTAAATTCAATTTTCTGTTTATTTGCCTTGTTTCTTTTTCTATATTTTTCTTATTTGTAAATTCAACCTTGAGATAATTACTCAATATATACTAATTAGGACTAATTCATGCAAGCTTTATATCATTCTAATTTTCATCATATCAGTTTCCTCATTTGTTTGCCAGATAAAAATTTTGTATTACTTTTCTCATACAAACATTCGTTCATAAATGTCAAAGTAGGCCTTGAAATTTCTTTTTACATTTTTTTCTCAAATTCATGCTGACTCTGCTTTTTATTTTCAACCAACGCAAAAAAATTTTGTTTTTTTTTATTTTTTCGTAAGTGAAAAATGCAACATTTTAGTCGAGTGATAAATTTTTGATCACAAATATTTCGCATATGGTGATTTTTTGCTGTTAGAAAGTGCGCTAGAGTGTGTGCTTAGATAAATGTGTGATTGACCTTGAAAATGAAGCATTTATTGAGATTTTCTTTAAAATTTTGATCAATTTTTGAACATATTTAATATTATTGAATAATTAATATCAATTACATTTTTTATTTATTTCATTTTAACAGTCACAAACCAGTGGTATGTCCCAGCAACAAAAGGCGATGTCCCACCAGGATGTGCTGCCTATGGCTTTGTAGTTGATGGAACTAAAATTTTAATTTTTGGAGGAATGGTTGAATATGGAAAATATTCGAATGATCTTTTTGAACTTCAGGTAAGAATTTTTTCCAAATTTATTTTTTTAATCCTTTTTTCACGTTTTATTATTTTTTGCATAAAAAACATAACTTTTTTAATATTCAATATTTTCTAAATTGTTCCAGTTTCTTAAATTTTGAATTATTATAATTTTTGTATTTTTATAAATTTTGAATTCTTATAAATTTTGAATTTTTGTAAATTTTGAATTTTTATTAATTTTGAATTTTTATAAATTTTTATAAATTTTGAATTTTTATAAATTTTTATAAATTTTGAATTTTTATAAATTTTGAATTTTTATAAATTTTGAATTTTTATAAATTTTGAATTTTCATAAATTTTGAATTTTTATAAATTTTGAATTTTTATAATTTTGAATTTTCATAAATTTTGAATTTTTATAAATTTTGAATTTTTATAAATTTTGAATTTTTATAAATTTTGAATTTTTATAAATTTTGTGTTTTTATAAATTTTGAATTTTCATAAATTTTGAATTTTTTTTAAATTTTGAATTTTTATTAATTTTGAATTTTCATAAATTTTGAATTTTTATAAATTTTGAATTTTTTTAAAAAAATGTCAAAGTTTTTAAATTTTCTCAAACAAATTAAAATATAAAAACATATAAAAATATTTCAATTTTACTTTTATCTCAAATTTTCCAGGCAACAAAATGGGAATGGAAGAAGATCCACCCAACACCACCATTCTCAGGTGAAGCTCCATGCCCACGTCTTGGTCATAGTTTTACTCTCGTCGGCGATCGAGTCTTCCTCTTTGCTGGTCTAGCCAACGAATCAGACGATCCAAAACACAACATTCCCAAATACCTCAATGACCTCTACATTTTAAATACTAAAAATGGAAATTATAGCTGGGAGATTCCAATCACATATGGGGAATGTCCACCACCACGAGAATCACACACGGCTGTTGCATGGCATGATAAAACGACTGGTAGACATTACCTTGTCATTTATGGTGGAATGAGTGGATGTAGATTGGGTGATTTGTGGATTTTGGATATTGAGACGTTGTCGTGGAGCCGTCCGAAGTGCAGTGGAGCTCCACCGTTGCCAAGGTAAGAATTTTTGGTGATTCTAAGTCCATCAGAATCGTAAAATTGATATGTTTTGTCTAACTCAGGTCTCTGCATTCAGCAACACTAATCGGTGACAAAATGTACTGCTTTGGTGGCTGGGTTCCACTAATTGTTGACAACTTTACATGCGAGAAGGAATGGCAGTGCACGAATACACTAGCAGTGCTTGATTTAAAATCAATGTCATGGGAAAATGTTGATATTAATATTGAACCAGCACCAGGTGCTGAAATTGAAGATATTCCACGAGCTAGAGCTGGACATTGTGCTGTTGGAATTCATGGACGACTATATGTGTGGAGTGGACGTGACGGATATCGAAAGGCATGGAATAATCAGGTTAGACTGCGACAAAAATGCTCTGAAAAAATTAACGGCTTTTTAAAATTTGAATTTTCTGTGTCTCTCATTTTAGGTCCGGGTGAGCGAACTTTCTTCGCAAATAAGCTGAAAAAGTTTTAAATTTTCACGAAAAAATAACACAGAAAGTTTAAAATTTCAGATGGTCTTATATTTGCTTAGTATATTCAAAATCTAAATTTACACTCAGAGAAATTTTTTGGAAGAAAAAAAAATAGAATTTTTTATTGCCAGTCCACAAAAAGTTTCTGACAGTGTAAAATATCGGCAGTACCCACTAATTCGTATGTTCTGAATTCTAATTTTAGGTCTGTTGCAAGGATTTATGGTACTTGGAAGTAGGACCACCCCCTCAAGCTCAACGCGTTCAACTTATCCGTGCCAGCACATCAGCCCTCGAACTCTCATGGACATCAATTCCAAATGCTCAATATTATATCCTGGAAGTTCAGAAGCTTCCACCAGTCGTGGTTAATGAGAAGCCAGCGATAGCAATGAAGGAAGAAAATGAGACAAAACCACCGACACCAATTGCTGTCGCACCAACACAACCGAAAATTATTTATCAGCCATCACAGACGGGCGATAAGAAGCCAATGATTATTTTACAGCCGAAGAAATCCATTCAACTTCCAACAGTCCGTGCTCCATCAGTCTTTAAAGTTATGCCTTCAGGAAGTGCCACAACAACTAATGTCTCATCAGCTCCAATTAAGGTCGTTCAAAAGCCAACAATCATGTCGACAGCACCAACAGGAACAAATGTCATCCGACCTGCCTTCTCTGGAAATGTCATCAAGTTAATGCCAGGAGCTATTTTGAGTGGAAATAAGATCATCATGAAGCCAGCAACTAGCGGTATGGGACTCACAAAACCAGTAACATCACAACAGATCATCGTCCAGAGACCAGGAGGAATTAACTTCACAACAACAAATGCATCTACTGGATTTAAACTGAATACAGTTCAAGCACCAAGAATTGTTATGCCTGCAAATTCAGGACCACGACCTATCACAATTGGAGGTAGAACAGTGACTCTACAGCTGGCACCAGGACAGAAGAAAGTGACACTCGTTAATGCAGCACAAGGTTCACAACCGAAAATTATCATGATGCCAGCAACATCCACAAATGCAGCAGTCCTACAGCAGCAGCAACAACAACAACAGCAACAAAATATGGAACAACTAGATGGATGCTTCAATATTGAGCAACTTGATGGTGCTGTTGACAATGACGATGATATTGAGAGTCAGATTAGTACTGTAAAGATTGAGAAGCATGGAGATGGTGAGGATGTAAAGGTAACGACGAGTGGAGCTGGAGATAAGCTTGAGGAAAATGAGGCAGCAGCGATATTGAGTACAATTAGTGAAGTTAGTCATCTATCATCACACACGATAAACACACACATTGGAATGCATGATGAAAAGTTAGTAAAAATTTTATTTAAATTATTTTTTTTTGAAACATTGATATAAAAATTTTAAATTGGGGATTTGGTCATCTCAGGTTGAGCTGAGTTTGATCCTCTCAGGTCGAGCTAAATTTGATCTTCTCAGGTCGAGCTGAATTTGGTCATCTCAGGTTGAGCTGAATTTGGTCATCTCAGATTGAGCTGAATTTGGTCATCTCAGATTGAGCTTAATTTGGTCATCTCAGGTCGAGCTGAATTTGATCATCTCAGGTCGAGCTAAATTTGATCTTCTCAGGTCGAGCTGAATTTGGTCATCTCAGGTTGAGCTGAATTTGGTCATCTCAGATTGAGCTGAATTTGGTCATCTCAGATTGAGTTGAATTTGATCATCTCAGGTCGAGCTAAATTTGATCATCTCAGATTGAGCTTAATTTGGTCATCTCAGGTCGAGCTGAATTTGATCATTTCAGGTTGAGCTGAATTTGATCATCTCAGGTTGAGCTGAGTTTGATCATCTCAGGTTGAGCTGAATTTGGTAATCTCAGATTGAGTTTAATTTGGTCATCTCAGGTCAAGCTTAATTTGGTCATCTCAGGTCGAGCTAAATTTGATCATCTCAGGTTGAGCTGAATTTGGTCATCTCAGATTGAGTTTAATTTGATCATCTCAGGTTGAGCTAAATTTGATCATCTCAGTTCGAGCAAAGTTTGAAACAATCTGCATCAATTTCTAACTCCAACTTTTATCTCTCCAAATTTCAGAGCCCTTCGGAACTCCCTCAACGAGAACCTCCTAGCATCACCAATCATCTCCCACTCCTCAACAGACTATAACGGTGCCACAGACAGTTATGGACGTCAATCACTAGATGCTCTAGCGGCGGCAGCACTTCAAGCATCAAACAGTAAGGCAGTAGCCAACCTCTCACAACTTAACGACACAAAACCGAAAGAACTTTTAGGAGATGATGGTGAAAAGTGGATGGTTGTTGGAATTTTCAAAACATTGACACAAAATGTGACAAATTATGTTGATTACCAGTGGCAGAATGCAGCAGAGAAGTTGACGAGTGAAAGTATACCGGATTTGAGTTTACTGGAGAAGGTTCAGTTGGAACAAGGACGAGCTTATAGATTCAGGATCGCAGGTGTTAATGCTTGCGGTGTTGGAAAGTTTAGTGAGGTAAGAAAATGGCGCAATAATTTTCAAATCGAATCAAAAATTAATTTTAAATCACCTTTAGGTCACAACATTCAAAACCTGCCTGCCAGGATTCCCCGGTGCACCCTCAGGCATCAAAATCACAAAATCACAAGAAGGTGCTCATCTCAGTTGGGAACCTCCATCACAATCACAAGGAGAAATCACAGAATATTCAGTCTATCTTGCCGTCAAGGATCCAAATCCATCAAAAGCTACACAGCTTGCATTTACACGTGTCTATGTTGGTAAAGAGAATCAGTGTGACGTTGGAAATGACATGATCAAGACAGCGCATCTTGATACGACAAGTAAACCTGCCATAATCTTCAGAATTGCTTGCAGAAATGAGAAAGGATATGGACCAGCTACGCAAGTTAAATGGCTGCAGGGTAAGTTGATTTGAATGATTGGGGTTTAAGTCATTTGGATTTTGAGATGTTAAGTGAAAGTTAGATCTCAGGTCGAGCTAAAGTTAGATTTTCTCAGGTCGAGCTAAAGTTAGATCATCTCAGGTCGAGCTAAAGTTAGATCATCTCAGGTCGAGCTAAAGTTAGATCATCTCAGGTCGAGCTAAAGTTAGATCATCTCAGGTCGAGCTAAAGTTAGATCATCTCAGGTCGAGCTAAAGTTAGATCATCTCAGGTCGAGCTAAAGTTAGATCATCTCAGGTCGAGCTAAAGTTAGATCATATCAGGTCGAGCTAAAGTTAGATCATCTCAGGTCGAGCCTAAGTTAGATCATCTCAGATCGAGCTAAAGTTAGATCATCTCAGGTCGAGCTAAAGTTAGATCATCTCAGGTCGAGCTGAATTTGGTCATCTCGGTTCAGATAAAACTAATTAAATAATCAAAAACCTAATTGTTCCCCTTTTAATACATTACAGATCCATCAGCAAAGGCAGCACCCACAACTGGACCCGGAATCAAACGAACAACAATGGTGACAGCTCAACAGCAACAGAAGCGCTTCCGAACACAGTAAAAAGTTGATAATAACCAATTTAATTTATATTAACAAAAAGGTTTTATGTTTGTAAAAAATTAATTTAGTTTGTAAGTTAAATTAATTAAGATTATTAGTAATAAAAAAAGAATTAAAGAAGCTTCAGTTATTAAAGTAGAAGCAAAAATCATAAAGAAAAATTTAAGACACTGTAAAAATAATTATCATAAGATTTATAGTAAGAATTATTGAAGATGCAAGAAAATCCTCAAAAAATTAAACTAGAAAAATAATATTTTTATAAGAAAAACATAAAAAAATGTTTCACATCACATAGAAAATTTGAAATTTAAGTTTAAATTTTAAATAAATTTCGTTTGATATTAAATAAAAAATTTGAATTTGAAAATGCTTTAATTAAACAACAAAAAATTAAAAATTTTATTAATAGTTTTTAAAATTAATTATAAAGAATTTTCAGAATGAGTTTGTTGCTTACTAAAAAAATTATTTAATTTTTTAAAAAATGTTTTGGATTTAAAATGATTTTTGATATCAAAAAAAGTTTAAATAACCTCAAAAAATTTAAAGTGTCTAAATTTAACTTAAATGAAGCAATTTATGGTAAAATTGATTAAAAATGAAATAATTTAATGATCCTAAATGACTCATCTGAGAAAATCAGGCATTTAAACCGTCGCCACACTGGATCTGTATAGAACTAATGCTAAGATCAGAATCGTGCCTGATTTATCTCAAGATGTGCCTTTGGATCTGCTGGATAAATTATTGGAAGCTGATTTAAACTAAGAACCAGAAATGGCAAGATCAGCAAACAAACTCCTAAAATTCGACTCCAAACCTGTCTAAAACCAGCAAAATTAATCAAACTGTAAAAAATTTAAAAGAAGGAAAAAAAATCAAGTAAAAAATAAAAAATGAAACTGTAAATAAATGATAAAATCTTTAATCATAAACAATCGATTTTTTTTTATTTATACAGTCAGCCTTCCATAAACTCTGAACTTACTTTCTTCCCTGTATTTTTTCAGAGTATTCGACAAGATAGGAGTTATAGGTGCAGATTTAGTGGTCCACATGGAACCATTATTGTATAGTATTTCACAAAAGTGAGAGGTATCCAGGGTGGGGAGTTTTAGTGTCAAAACCCTCCACAATTTTTTGAAAAACAAGGTCATGATTTGAAAAACCCTCCCAAAAGCATCCTAGAAACACCCCTTCCCCACTTTTTCACAAATTTTCCATGAAAAAGGTTCTATGTCTATGTTTGTACTGTAACAAAATAAGACCAGTGGCGCATCCAGGATTTTTTAGGGGGGGGAGGTTAATTCTCCAAATTGCAAAATCATCTTTTTTGGGGGTTTGTCAGAGGTTTTTGCAAATTTAAGAATTTTTCAAGAGGGGGGGGGGGTGACTCTCTGTCTCAGACCCCCTCTCCCCTAAGCGTTACGTAAAAAGTGAACCAATAAGCCCCTAAGTTGACTAATAAAACTCCCATTTTGAATATTTTCCTAAAAAGTAGCGAAAAAATAATCAAAATCGGTTTAAAACTCAGACAAATGCAGCATTTTCAAATAAACATAAAAAGCTATATCCCAAAGTAACAGTCAGTTTTAAGGTTTTGTAGGTTCATTCTTAGCTTTAGACATGTTATGATATATGCCAAAATGTTGCTTGGGTTGGAAAGTAATATGAAAGTGTAGTTTTACTTTGTTAGTTATCATATGATATGATTCATATCCATGTGAAGAGTAAGTCGGTAAATATTGTATTCGTATTATCTTTGAAATTCTATTCTCTTGGCGTTAGTTGAATTTTGATCATATGAAAGAGTTAATGCGACAATTACTGACATACCAGGGGCCTCCGAAAAAAAATTTACGAGGGGGGGGGGGATTTTCAAATTTTTGGTACAAAAAAATTTAAGTGAGAATTTTTTTTTGAATTTTTTGCTTCAAAAACTCAAGAGAATTGAAGATAATTTTCCATTAAGGGAGGGGGGGGGGTTTGTCCCCCTGGCTGCGCGCCTGCGACACACTTACGATATCTATAAGAACAGAGATTTCTTTTATGGTGTTTCATATATTCTACATTAATTCCTTTTGTCATCTCTATAAAGTTATGAAACTCATCATAACCATTCATTAATATATTCTAAAAAATCATGCAGACTACACTAAACATGTCACAAAATTGCAAGCCATAAAAAATTAATTCTTAAACTTATCTGAATAGGAAATTCTTAATATTTAATAGCTTTACGATCAAATTTCAGTTCTTATTGCTAAACTGAGTTCTGTTTATAACTCGTATAAGAATTTTCTCTCACATAAATATCGCACGGAAAGGAAACAAAACAGCAAAAATGGAGAGAATAACATACATGCGATCTTTAGCTCATTTGTGTAAAAGAGATTTCTCATTTTTATTGTGACATATTCTCAATTAGTTTCGTCTCAAGTGTTGAAGTAGAAAGAAGTGTTGTTGTGAAAGTTAAGTAAGTAAAGAAATTTTAAGTAAAAAACTAATTTTTAAATTTTAATAAATATTAAAATAAATAAAAAAATGTTCAAAACTAAAACACATGAATAGCTTAAAAGCTGTCTACTTGTGCAGTTTAATGTAAAAAAAAGTATGTTAAATAGATAAAATGGATAATTTTTAATTCAAAGTTGAAGTAATTAATAATAAATTACACAAAATATTTAATTATTATACCCCCTCACTTCCTTGCAAGCACATAGCCATTGGGGATGTGTACCAGGTACCTTCAAGTTGCTAAATTTTTCAACAAAACAATTTTAAAATTCTAATATTTCTGACAATGCCGCTGTTTATTTATTAAAATCGTCCATGAATATAAATTTATCTTCACAGAATTTCAATTTTATCTTCTCCCTATAAATCGTTGAGTGATAAGTGTGCACATATTTAAAAGAATATAAAATTTTTCTTCATAAAATATTTAAAATATTTTTCAATTTTCTCGCGAAACTGTGAGAAATAACGTTTAATTGTAATTTAGATTCTTTCAATTATTAAATCTTAATGTTAGCTTTAGGGCTTGGACCCTATACCCTAGGGGTATACCCAAGGGTTGTTGCAAGGGTATACCTAAAAAAATATTTTTCTTTGCTCTGAATTCTAAGTATAATACAACAATTGATATATCCTATTGCAGTGTTGTTCAAACTGTGTACCGTAGCTGGGAACATGCTCAGGTGTGCCGTGAAAAAGAATGTTGAATTTCCACAAATAGAAGGATTTTGAGGACTTTAATTGAAACGTCCAAAACTTAATATCTAAAGCTTTATTTCCGACGAATGCCAGGGTTTTATTTTAATTCAATATAATTTTAAGCATGCATATTTTTTTGGTGCGTCGTAAAATATTTTTCAGTCATAGTGTTCCATTGTTCGAGAAAGCATACTCCTATGGTATGTCCGAGAATCTGGGCTCAGGTATAAATTTTTTTAAGTGGTTGAAGAAAAATATTATGTAACAAATAATAAAGCATGTGTTTAACATATGTTTGTAAATCATTAATGCCTATTGGATTGTAAATAAAATACTGCAATATTACATCCTTTAAAATGTTCAAGATAAGTGTGGGGTCGTTCGCAAATTACGTCACGCAAAAAAATATTTCGTATGGGGGTCAAAAATATCGTTTTCTTGCTTAACGTAAATTACGAACGACCACTAGGTTTTCCAAAAAGGAGTATTATTGAGTGTGAAACAAATAAAGTTCAATTTTTTTGTGTTACTAGGGGTCGTTCGTAAATTACGTCACACTTTTACAGGGGGGGTCAAAGAATTTGTGACAGTCCATACAAAAGATTTTTTTTTCTTTGAAAAATTTGTGACAAGGGGGGGAGGGGGGGTCAAAAAAGTCGTTTTTTAGCGTGACGTAATTTACGAACGACCCCTTATGGGTGAAAATGTTACTTTAGGAATCTCCTGAACGATAAAGAGTTGTGACGTCGTTCCTATACCAAAGGTTTAGGCTTTAATTGCTGAAAATTATCTTTAAACTCTTTTGGGTTTAAATCTACACTAGTGAATCCTACAAAACTAAAACAATATTTTTTAAATTTGTGTTATTATTCCAACCTTAAGTTTCAATCATTTTATCATTACAGTTTCCAATAATCCTTAAAATGGAACGCAAACCTCTCGAAGAGGCATATCGAAAAATTGCCGAGCTTGAAAAGTCCAACAGAAGTATACAGTATCAATTTGAAGAAATGTTCAAGGAATCAGCTCAAAAAAGTTCAGAAATTACCGAATTAAAAGTTAAAATCAGA
Organism: Chironomus tentans; assembly: GCA_963573255.1. Taxonomy (NCBI): domain Eukaryota; kingdom Metazoa; phylum Arthropoda; class Insecta; order Diptera; family Chironomidae; genus Chironomus; species Chironomus tentans. The sequence goes on from OY754305.1 coordinate 3,279,360, forward strand.
GCCTTTGAGAGCGAAATGAATGAAATTAAACGTGAACGACGAGAAAAGAACAGAAAAGAGATGGCAAATTTAAATCAAAGTGATGACATCATTGCTGTTGAGAGTGATGTTGAGGAAGAAGAGGATAATGGAGAAGTTTCAAACCTCTTTGAACTTCCAATTCAAAAAAGTTCTATTTATGAAGAAGAGCAAGGCCCTCCATTCAACTGCAATCTTTGTGGTAAGACATACATTCAACAGAAGCGGCTAGAAACACACATGAAGGATCATCAAAATGTTTCTAAAACAAAAACAACAAGAAAGCGAAAATCAACCCAACGAAAGTCAAAAACAGACAAGGATGGAAATTTCGTCTGTAATGTAAAGGATTGTGGATATACAACAGCATTCTATGCAGTCCTAATGAGACATCAGAAAGCACACACATCTAAAATGCATTTTTGTGAATTCTACATGTGTTACTATAAGACACCTTATGAAAAACGTTATACCAATCATTTGTACATCAAACATGGAGCATCAAAGTATAAAATCGAAAATCCTCAAAATGAGGACAACAATCAGCCAAAAGCCAGAATTATTTCAGATGAGATTCTGAACATGGAAATTTAATTTTCAAATGAAAGATTCTTTCAAAATTGACAAAAATCATTTAAAATTAAAAACCATTTTAAAATTTTCTAATTCATAAAATTCATTTAAAAATTATTTGAAAATTGACAAAAATCATTTAAAATTTAAAACAAGTTTTACATTTGAATTTAAAATAAAATTTTCTAATTTAAAATTTAAAACAAGTTTTAATATTCATTCAAAATTAAAGTTTAAATTAAAATTAAACTTCAAAATTAAGGTCTAAATTTCATTAAATTTAAAAAAAAACAAGTATTGAATTTCGTAGTTCACAAAATTCATTTAAATACTAAAAAATATTTATTTTACTTTTTATTTTTTTATTCTTTATTAATAAGTTCTTAAAATTTCTCCTCTAACCTTTTTTTAAAATTCAAATTTTGCATCGTATTTAAAAAAAATTTGAAGGTACAAAAATTTTAAATATTAAGAAATTTAAAAAAGCATATTAAAATTTCGAAATTTTTTAACTTTTTTAAAGAAATTCTTAAGTAAGATTAAATCAAAAATTATAAATGCATTTCTTCGATTAGATTTTAAGAAAAAAATATAATTTTTATATCAAATAAATACAAATTAGTGAAAAAATTTTGACTCAAATTAATTTTTATTTCTATCAATTTTGCCGTATTATTTTGGAAAAAGTACAAAGTAAGTTTAAAAAACCAATCAAATGGTCAATCTTAATGTGAGTCACGCTACAAATTTTTGATATTTTTCACAAATTCTTCAAATCCCCCAAAAAATGTGACTTAGTTTGCAAACGACCCCAAACATTATAAAGACACAGAATTTAATATATTCAAAAAATTATTATTTTTCACTTAATAGTCTAATAAGTCAAACTATTGAAAACTCCATCAATTAATCAACCTATGCTGAATTTTGACCCCTCAAAATTCTTTACAAATTGACAGTCAAAAACATGAGCAATTTCTCATAAATGAAAAATTAAAGGAACCTCCTCCAAGGCATCTTACACATTAATGTCCCAACTCCAATTATATTTTCAATCAACATCCTTATTTTAAACTTTAATAATTCTGCAGTAAATCCAATAGCTGAAATTCCGCAAGCAACAAGCCACAACACAAATCCAAAACTTAAATCATCAAAGGTCAAAATTCGTGGATGTTTTTCAGCAACAAGCTCAAATTTGTGATCAATTATCCACGAATGAAACTCAATTAAATGTTGAATAATTCCAGATGGATTTAATTTCTCAAGGACCTTATTCAGTGACTCGTACAGAATGCTGTTCCTGGTTATTCCAAAATTCATAGAATCGTCCAATAATTTAAAGTTCTTGAGTATTATTGCTGATCCACCACACATTACATTCGTGTATCCTAAAATTGATTTGGGCATGAAGAATCCAAGTTTAGCTCCTGAATCTTCGTAGTGTTTGCAATAATACTTAAGGACTGTCTGTTGCTTGTCTACATGGAGAATTGACCTGAAAAGAATTCAAATTTCTTGTTAGAGAATTTTTTTGAATATACTTTAACAAAAACTTTGTTTTTAGTGGGCGTGAAAAAACATATTAAATTAATCTATTAAAAATGGGATCAAAACCACCAAAAATGTTACAAATTTGAAAAACAATTGGAATATTTTGACTATTTAAAAAGGTTTGTCACTATCTAAACTATCTATTCTTTTACTTGTCATACCCTAGAGTATTCTTGGTGGAGGGAAGGGGTATGATAAGTAGGGGCACCAGAGGGTATAGTCTACCCACCTGGGGTACCATACCCTACACTAGGGGTACCATAAAGTCACTCTAAAGTTACTCAAGGGTAAACTTAGGTATCCATCTAGGTTATCCTAGAATACCAGGGACGTATTCAGGGATGATTACTTGGGGTCAAACCCCCTATCCTTTTTGGGAAATTTTTTCAATTTGGTAGGGTTTTTTGAGAAAAAGTACTGAAACTTCCCCTAAATTTTCTGGTTCATACAAAAAATTCAAACACATAATCGATGTGGATACACCTTTGAGCATATGCAAAGGCTTATTCAGGAGGGGGGAGGGTCAAACCCCCCCCCCTTTTTTTGGAAAAATTTCTTCAATTTGCAAGGGTTTTTTTTAAAAAAATCCTAAAACCCCTACATAAATTAACTTCCACGCTATAGCGTGTAAGTTATTGGTTTCTACAATGGCCCGATTTTCACGTTTTTTCAATTTTTTGAGAAAACTAAGCATTATTAGACCCAACAACTAGCATACCAAATGTAGGTATTGGAATTATCTATCAACTGGTATATTCACTTTTTTTGTCAGTTCCGCTGTGCCTGCTCTAGGTCCAAAAAACACGTGTCAAAATGTACTACAAATTTTGTCCATTGGGTTACCGGGTCAGGAACCATATATTTTGATGCGGTTTTTGATGCCAATCTATCAGGCAAATAGTGAACCCTTGGGGAAAGCTATGCGCTTTGCGTGATTTTGAGGATAAGTGAGGCTTTAGCCTCAAAACCTGAAAGTGTCCGAAAACCACGTGGTTTTTTCAATTTTTTGGGAACAGTAAGCATTATTAGCCCAATCATTGTAGTTTTTATTATTGGTATTGGAATTATCTATCGACTGGTACATATACTTTTTCGGTCAGTTCCGCTGTGCCTGCTCTAGGTCCAAAACCACGTGTCATTTTTCACGTTTTTCATTTTTTGGAGAAAACTAAGCATTATTAGCCCCAATAACCAAGGTAATAAATGTAGGTATTAAAATTATCTATCGACTGGTATATATACTTTTTTGGTCAGTTCCGCTGTGCCTGCTCTAGGTCCAAAACCACGTGTCATTTTTCACGTTTTTCATTTTTTTGAGAAAACTAAGCATTATTAGCACCAACAATCAGCATATCAAATGTAGGTATTAAAATTATCTATCGACTGGTATATATACTTTTTTGGTCAGTTCCGCTGTGCCTGCTCTAGGTCCAAAACCACGAGTCATTTTTCACGTTTTTCATTTTTTTGAGAAAACTAAGCATTATTAGCCCCAATAACCAAGGTAATAAATGTAGGTATTAAAATTATCTATCGACTGGTATATATACTTTTTTGGTCAGTTCCGCTGTGCCTGCTCTAGGTCCAAAACCACGTGTCATTTTTCACGTTTTTCATTTTTTTGAGAAAACTAAGCATTATTATCCCCAATAACCAAGGTAATAAATGTAGGTATTAAAATTATCTATCGACTGGTATATATACTTTTTTGGTCAGTTCCGCTGTGCCTGCTCTAGGTCCAAAACCACGTGTCATTTTTCATGTTTTCTCAATTTTTTGAGACAACTAAGCATTATTAGCCCCAACAACCAAGGTAATAAATGTAGGTATTGAAATTATCTATCGACTGGTATATATACTTTTTTGGTCAGTTCCTCTATGCCTGCTCTAGGTCCAAAACCACGTGTCATTTTTCACGTTTTTCATTTTTTTGAGAAAACTAAGCATTATTAGCCCCAACAACCAAGGTAATAAATGTAGGTATTAAAATTTCCTATTGACTGGTATATATACTTTTTTGGTCAGTTCCGCTGTGCCTGCTTTAGGTCCAAAACACGAGTCATTTTATATGGTTTTCAATTTTTTGAGAAAACTAAGCATTATTAGCCCCAACAATCTAGGTTTTAGTTGTTGATATTAAAATTTCCTATTGACTGGTATATATATACTTTTTTGGTCAGTTCCGCTGTGCCTGCTTGGGTCCAAAACACGTGCCATTTTAACTTCCTTCTTTTTTGAGTCAACGAAAGCATTAATCAATACGTTTTTGCTCTCATATGACAGATACTGTAAATGGCTATTACCTGAGATATGTTTGGTTCCAGCCAGTTCCGTTGCGTTGGAACTAGACACAAAAAAACCGTCAAAAACCAAAAATTTGTATGAAAAATTTCTATGCGATGACTTTTATACAGTTTCTTCTATTTGATACGATAAATCATACCCAATCGTACCTAAAAACTAAAAGTTGCTACATAACATACGAACTTTACGTTCGTTTAGTGACCGAAAAATGCAAAAAAACATGGTTTTTTATGACAGTTACGTCATTTTTGATTACTCACTGTAATTAACATTTCAAGCATTAGAATAGGATTATAATGAAAGATCAACATCTACATTTAATATCCGCTATGTTGGTCCTTTTAGAGCCTTCTGTAAATAGTTACAGCATGAAGAAGATTGTTATAAAAGTTATAACGTAAAATTAAGTAACGTGAATTTTACTTAAAAATATTGTTTGAATGAATATAGACCAACTAGATCTCATTTTATTGGAAATAGAGGGTCTAAAATATTGCTGGATCTTATTTTTATTAGGCATAGAGGATTTAGATTTTCTTGATAGTTACTGGATCTCATTTTTATTGGAGACAGGATCTGGATCTAATTTTTATTGGACACGCAGACTGTAGATGTTTACTGGATCTCATTTTTACTGGACATAGAGACTGTAGATGACTAACTGGATCTCATTTTATTAGAGATAGAGGATCTGGATCTTATTTTTATTGGGCATAGAGGCTGTAGATGTTTACTGGATCTTGTTTAATTAGACATAGAAGCTATGGACATTTAATTCACACACCTTTTGGAGGGAAAATTTCAAACATATATTGACCGTTATAAGGTTTAAATTCTAAAGAGAGCGAGCTTGAGCTATGCTCGACTCTACTGTGATCCATGTAAAAACTGTAATTCTAAACAAGTCGAGCGAGCGTAGCTCAAGCTCGACTCTACTCTGATCCATGTAAAAACTGTGATTCTAAACAAGTCGAGCGAGCGTAGCTCAAGCTCGACTCTACTGTGATCTATGTAAAACTGTGATTCTAAACAAGTCGAGCGAGCGTAGCTCAAGCTCGACTCTACTGTGATCTATGTAAAAACTGTGATTCTAAACAAGTCGAGCGAGCGTAGCTCAAGCTCGACTCTACTGTGATCTATGTAAAAACTGTGATTCTAAACAAGTCGAGCGAGCGTAGCTCAAGCTCGACTCTACTCTGATCCATGTAAAAACTGTGATTCTAAACAAGTCGAGCGAGCGTAGCTCAAGCTCGACTCTACTCTGATCCATGTAAAAACTGTGATTCTAAACAAGTCGAGCGAGCGTAGCTCAAGCACGACTCTACTGTGATCTATGTAAAAACTGTGATTCTAAGCAAGTCGAGCGAGCGTAGCTCAAGCTCGACTCTACTGTGATCCATGTAAAAACTGTGATTCTAAACAAGTCGAGCGAGCGTAGCTCAAGCTCGACTCTACTGTGATCTATGTAAAAACTGTGATTCTAAACAAGTCGAGCGAGCGTAGCTCAAGCTCGACTCTACTGTGATCCATGTAAAAACTGTGATTCTAAGCAAGTCGAGCGAGCGTAGCTCAAGCTCGACTCTACTGTGATCCATGTAAAAACTGTGATTCTAAACAAGTCGAGCGAGCGTAGCTCAAGCTCGACTCTACTGTGATCTATGTAAAAACTGTGATTCTAAACAAGTCGAGCGAGCGTAGCTCAAGCTCAACTCTACTGTGATCCATGTAAAAACTGTAATTCTAAACAAGTCGAGCGAGCGTAGCTCAAGCTCGACTCTACTCTGATCCATGTAAAAACTGTGATTCTAAACAAGTCGAGCGAGCGTAGCTCAAGCTCGACTCTACTGTGATCCATGTAAGTAATAAATAGTTCGAACGTAGTTCGAACTAGGTTGAGCGAAGCTCACAAATTTTTACGTCCTGAACGTAGCGAAGCGGAGTGAAGGCGTGAAAATTTTCCCAAGCCGTACGTACTGTATGGATATACGAGAAAAAACACGCTGTATATAGAAAGCCACGAACTTCCATGTTTTTTACACGCTTTATATTGATTCACTCTGTCTATTTGTTAGTTGGTTTGTCATGATCAAATCTTGCAATTGATTTTTTGACCACTTCTACTGCTCCAATCGATTAATTTTTTGATTCTTTTTTACACTTTTTTGATATTTTATGATGTTTCATGATTTAAATATGCTTAATTATATTTTTTTATGTCATAAAACAGCAAAAAAGAGTATATAGCAATAATCTTTCACTATACATATATATTCGAATATTTGTCACTAATAGATGTAGTTGTAAAACTGTTTGGATAAAATTGGTGTATAAATACAGCTATTGTGACTCGTTATATAGGTTTATATTGGTGAATGTATTTTTAGGGAGAAAAATCTTTACGACTGTGAGTAATGAAAATACTTAGCTTGGAAAAAGGAGTTAAATTGTGAAAGTAAATAGCCAATTTTTTTTAGTCCTTGTAAAAAAATAAAGTTTGTATTCCAGTTGTGATGAGAGTCTGAATTTTTTTGGTATTTTACATTTCATGAACATTAATATCAAATATTGTAACAATGAACAATATATAACAAAGCTGTGTAAATGATATAATTGTTGTTGATCACCAAGTACAAGTAAAAGGTTGAAAAAGCATGACTCATGGAATTGTCATGGTGGCGGAGCTCGAATGTAAAAGTTCGAACGTAGTTCGAACTAAGTTGAGCGTAGCTCACAAATTTTTACATCCTGAACGTAGCGTAGCGAGTGAAGGTGTGAAAATTTTTCCAAAGTTGTTAGAAGACTGTGGATATGTGAGAAAGGGTTGGTGATTTGAGTAACTGTTGAACCCAATTTCTACAATTTTAGCAACACAAATATTCAATCGTAGTAGTCAAAGTTTTCTTAAAATAATTTAGTACAAATTCATATCTTAAACAATTAACACGTATTCATTCTTTTGTCGTCAATAAAATACAGTCCACTCTAAACCAAAACCATCGCATTTATTATTGTTGTACGCAACAAATTGGCCCTTCGGGCCGGATTTATATTTAAGTGGATATAACCTGATCATCAAGTCAAGAAAAATCACGTTAAGAAATTTTCAATGACTGATTAAAAAATTTGTATTGAAGTGAAGCTGAAGAGAAGAACAAGCAATTATCAAGTCAAGATGTCGATGAAAGGAATTGAAGACAAAAAGGCATTATAGAAGATTTTGAAAACATCAGAAGTACATAGGAAACATTGAAAGAAGAAAACGTTGACTACTACGATTGAATATTTGTGTTGCTCAAACTGTAGAAATTACGTTCAATAGTAATAATAGTTCGAGCGGAGCTCGAAGAAAAAAGTTTGAACGTAGTTCAAACTAGGTTGAGCGTAGCTCACAAATTTTTACGTCCTGAACGTAGCGTAGCGAGTGAAGGCGTGAAAATTTTCCAAAGTTGTTAGAAGACTGTGGATATGTGAGAAAAATTTGAGTTAACCCTTGTGACATAAACAGTCGAACGAGCGGAGCGAGATTCGACAACCCCTGTGATCTATAAACAGTCGAACGAGCGGAGCGAGATTCGACAACCCCTGTGATCTATAAACAGTCGAACGAGCGGAGCGAGATTCGACAACCCCTGTGATCTATAAACAGTCGAACGAGCGGAGCGAGATTCGACAACCCCTGTAATCTATAAACAGTCGAACGAGCGGAGCGAGATTCGACAACCCCTGTGATCTATAAACAGTCGAACGAGCGGAGCGAGATTCGACAACCCCTGTGATCTATAAACAGTCGAACGAGCGGAGCGAGATTCGACAACCCCTGTGATCTATAAACAGTCGAACGAGCGGAGCGAGATTCGACAACCCCTGTGATCTATAAACAGTCGAACGAGCGGAGCAAGATTCGACAACCCTTGTGATCTATAAACAGTCGAACGAGCGGAGCGAGATTCGACAACCCCTGTGATCTATAAACAGTCGAACGAGCGGAGCGAGATTCGACAACCCCTGTAATCTATAAACTGTCTGTTAAAATCTTAGAGGTTCGAGCGCAGCTCGAACAAAAATAGTTCGAACGTAGTTCGAACTAGGTTGAGCGAAGCTCACAAATTTTTACGTCCTGAACGTAGCGAAGCGGAGTGAAGGCGTGAAAATTTTCCAAGCCCTATGTACTAAATGGATATACGAGAAAAAACACGCTGTACATAGAAAGCCACGAACTTCCACGCTTTACTTATGTTAGATTAGAGAACTTACTTAAACACGCTGTACATAGAAAGCCTCGAACTTCCATGTTTTACTTATGTTAGATTTCAGAATTTTCTAAAATCAGAAATGTAAAAAAAATTTTTTTCAAGAAATACAGAGATCGAAAAATTAATGACTATAAATGCGTGGAGCGTAAGTAAAATTTAATTTCGAATTGCTTTCGAACGCTCCACGCATTTATAGTCATTAATTTTTCGATCTCTGTATTTCTTGAAAAAAAATTTTTTTACATTTCTGATTTTAGAAAATTCTGAAATCTAACATAAGTAAAACATGGAAGTTCGAGGCTTTCTATGTACAGCGTGTTTAAGTAAGTTCTCTAATCTAACATAAGTAAAGCGTGGAAGTTCGTGGCTTTCTATGTACAGCGTGTTTTTTTTCCGTCCATACAAAAAAATTTCAACCCCCCCCCCCTTCTAAAAAAACTTTCTGGATACGCCCCTGAGTATATGCTAGGGTACCCATATCAAGGTACCCCAGGTTGCACTTCAAACTACTAAAATTGAACATACTTGTTTCTTCCTGACATAACGCGATGTGTCAGCAGATAAAACATCCGTGGTTCCAGATATGATATAATATTATAGTTTCTGGCAAATAATTCATCCAAATCTCTCGGCGGGGCCTTTCTCATCTCATCTGTGATAAATTCAAACAACTTATTTTGATAGCATGTCCTGAAGATTAAGCACAAGAAGATGAACAGGATTAAAATAATCCTTTGCAGCACTTTTCGTGGTGGCTTCTTGACAGTATTTCCAAAAATCACTTGAACGACATTCAGAGGTGACACACGATTATTGTGAAGACGAAAAATTTTCCTGAATATTTCCGTCAAGAAAATCAACAAAAATGAAACTAAAAAAGCAATTAGCATCAAAATCCAAGTCGTAACGTCAAACGGAAGCAAGAGTTTCTCATAATTTGTGTAAAATTCACTCGGTGTTGTGACCATTACATATTCAAATGGAAATATTGGCATCACCATGTGCATGTCCTTGTCTTCTGTCATGAATGGAACTCTCCAAATTCTCACATACACTTCGGATATGTTTTTGGATGATGATGGCAGAAATTCATATTTTGCGGTGAAATTTGCAGCTTTTGCCATGAGTTCGAACATTTCGTAAGTTAATCCACGAAGTTTTGGGTTTACTGTTTTGATTAAGTTCCTTCTGAGTTCATGACAAAGCTTGTCATTTTTAGTCTTTAAGCAGTTGAACATCTGAAAATTTAGGTCCTTAATGTTCAATGCAACTCCATAATGTTCAAGAATTGTCAGTGCACATCCGTAAAAGTTTGTAAATTTCAAATGGTTTTTCAATTTCCACATCCATTTTTGTGATTTTTTATTGAAAATGTTGAGCGTCGTAGGCATAATTTGGTTGCATTTTCCGTCCGCAAAGTGATTGATTGTGAAAAGTTGAAGGAACTTTGGGTGATTTACGATGAAATATTGAAATGAAATAATCTTTGGGATGTCATTAAAAAGATGAGCTAATTTTGTTGGAACTTTCTTCACTGGTTTCTCGATGTAAAATAATATTTTGAGCTGTTTGGGGTACGAGTTGACAAAATGTGCACGTTTGCTAAAATTTAGCATATTTTTAGAGTTTTTGACAAAAATTATGACTGAATCATTGAGCTTGTGGTTCCAATTGTCAATATTTCTCACATTTCGGATATTAATTGTGAAGCTTTTACGATTTTTCATCAAAATTCCATTTACGACGTCATTAATATGACTGCTGGATTCTCCGTAAATTAGAATGTCAAATTTTATCAAGTTTTTGACAAAATATTCATCACAAATTGACCAAATTGCTGTTGATATTGAACTTGTTGGACTTATACCGCTAAATAAAGTTAAATTGATTGAAAAAATCAAACTTAAAATATCAAAAAATATTAAAAACTTCAGAATGTTCATTTTTCTACGTTTTTAAAAATAAAATCTGGAATTTAAGGAATTTTTGTTTGGAATTTTGTTTTATTATTTCCTATTTTTTCTTTTTGGAACATTTGACATTGAGATTTTATCATTTAACATGTGTTTTATTTGTTATTATTAACAGGCAATTATTAGTTTATATTTAGACAACTTAATAATGTTATTGTTAGGAAATAAAAATAAATATTTCGTTTAAAATTTTAAATTCATTTTAAATTTTTAATTCGTTTTAAATTTTAAATTTATTTTAAATTTTTAATTAATTTTAAACTTTAAATTTATTTTAAATTTTAAATTTATTTTAAATTTTAAATTCATTTCAAATTTTTAATTCGTTTTAAATTTTAAATTCATTTCAAATTTTTAATTCGTTTTAAATTTTAAATTTATTTTAAATTTTTAATTCACAACTTTAAATTTATTTTAAATTTTCAATTCATTTTTAAATTTTAAATTTACTTTAAATTTTTAATTCACAACTTTAAATTTATTTTAAATTTTTAATTCATTTTTAAATTTTACATTCATTTTAAATTTTAATTCCTATTCAAAATTCCGTCAATTTCGTCTGATTCTTTGACAAACTACAAAGCTTTACTTTCCATGCAACATTAAATTGAATTTTTCTTCAAGTTTCTTCATTTCATCCTGCATTTTTTCATATGCTTCAATAATTTCTCTTATCTTGTTAAAATTATTCATCCATTCATCTTTAAACTCAATTTTCGGGTATTTTTTCTTGACTTCACAAAAAGCCTTCCTTGTCAGTCCTTCATGTTCATATTTATTTCCCAATTTTAAAGCATGCAATGCAGTTCCTGAGTTTGTCATCTTAATTATCTTCTTAGATGCAAAATTCATCATTTCCTCAATCTCTGCTCAAAAAGATGCAAAAAGTTCGTCCCATCATCACCTGGAAGTTCATCAGTATAGAGAAATTTCAAAATTATCTCAAAAATTTCCACAGAAATGTCGACAAAAATTTGCGAACTCCCCCCTCGGAAAAATTAACCTCTGACAATTAAAAACAAAAAAGGTCATCAAAAGCCAAATTCGAGCAAGATAGTATAAATTTTGCAATTTTGAGATTTACCAACCCCCCCCCCCCCCCCCTAAAAAATTCCTAGATACGCCCCTGTGTTGAATCATGACATTTTTGTAAGGCTAATATTGGTATTCCAAAACAAAAAATATTGAGGGGTATTGACAACTAATCAATTACCCCTTGGATATGTTTCTGCCTCTATCTCATCGTTAACTACCTTTAAGAGACCATTATAATGATTTTTTGAAACAAACCTTTAAATCAGTTGAAAAATAGCAAAAAAAACATTTAATTTAAAAAAACAATCTAAAAAATTTAAATAATTTATTTCTCAATTTTATATACAAATTTCATTTCATGCTTCTTTACATGATGCTGTAGATTTGTCTCGATTTTAAACTGTGCATGACAAGTCGGACACTCAAAGGTCTTCTTTAATTCATGATTATTTTTAATGTGAGAATTTAAAAGATTTTGTTTAACTTCAATTTTACAAATTTCACAAATTACTGTTTTTTCGTGCGTTGTTTTGTGTTGCTGGAGAATTTTCTTGTCACTGAATCGTTTGCTGCAAATTGGACACATGTGCGGTGCTGTCTTTTCGTATTCTTTTGGAAATATCACAGTTTTCTTGCATGATCGAGCTTCTTCAACATCCTCGTCATTATTTTCTGTCTTAATTTCATGATTTGTTGGAATTTGAAGCTCAAAATCTTCTTCAGGTTCTTGTTTGATTGTGAAATTTTGGAGATTTGATGTGAAAATTGACGTGCTGGATTCATCGACTGGTTCATCTTTGATTTTTATATCCAAGTTTTGATAATTTAAATACTTTTTGTCATTTTTTGACATATTTTAGAGATTAAATTAATTTTAAACTAGATAATTTTGATTTAATATTTTTTTTATTTTTTATACAGTGACAATGACTCAGTCAACTGTCCATAGTTCCTAGAAAACTTAAAAAACTTTTTATTTTCTTGTTTAACAGAATAAAAACAAAAACAAATGAAAGTTTTGTACCCTGAATGAGGTTCAAATTTGAGTGTGTTGGTGAGTTGTTGACATGATGTGTGTTTACATACCGGCAAAATAATTGAACTTTAAGTTGATTTTGTGGGAAAATTTAAAAAAAATTATTTATTAATGATTTTTTTTTATTTTCTAATTTTTTAAACTGAATTCTTATTGGTTTAAGATTAAGATTGAATTTTTATATTTGATTAAACTTTAATTATTAAATGCTGTATGAATTTATTAGCTTTTGTTACAAATATGAAAAAAAAATTATTAAATTAAATGTAAATTCAAAGTTTGTTTAAAAAAATTCAAATATTTCAAAAAATGTACATAAAAGCAACATTTAAATGGATTATCAATATTAAATTGATTTAAAAATGCTCTCATAATTATTAACCCCAAGAAAGGTCTGTTTTTTTCAAACTCTTAGATTGTATATCCTCTGCCCGTACCAAAAGTTCTGATTCATTAAAATATAATCAATAATTTTTTTAAAAGATTTTCTCGATTGGAATTGAATACAAAAGAACTATATCTTGTGAAATCTACAACATGCAATTATTAAATTAATAAACTTCCAAGGCTTTTCTCCATTTCCTCAAATTTCTTAATAATTCCAACTAGTTTTTCAACCTTTTCGCTGTCGTCAATTATTTCGTTGCTTAACATCATTTTGGGATAGTTTCTTTTAATTTCTTCGAATGCTTTCAGTTTTAATTCATCGTGTTCATATTTGTTGCTCAAATTCAGAATTTCCAAAGCATTCTCAGCGTTGATCAGCTTCAAATTTTTTTCTGCAGCAAATTCCTTCAGTTCCTCAATCTTTAATTTCCCAGCAGCAGCAAAAAGATGCAAAAAGTTCGTCCCATCATCGCCTGGAAGTTCATCAGTGTAGAGAAATTTCAAAATTATCTCAAAAATTTCCACAGAAATGTCGACCAAATTTAAATTTTCAACTTCAGGATTATTTTTTAGAATTTCAGCCAGAGTTGGACTTCGAGCTGCGAGCAGGAACTTGTGGACTGGAAATTCATGGTCGTCGATTTGGATCTGGAAATCCTTTGTTGTTTCGTCTTGAATGAAGTTTTTGATGTCTGAGCAGAATTTTTGGATATTTTGTTTTTCTTTTTCATCTTCAAGTTCCTCCTCAAGGTCAGAATACTTTTGAGCTAAATCAAAATATGTTTGTTGGTTTTGCAATTTTTCTTGATCCAACTTAATTTGTTGTGCTTTTAAGGCTTGAATTTCTTGATTTAAATTTTCCTGTTGCACTACCAAATTTTGATTCATATTTTCCAAAGCTTGATTTTCTTCAGCAAGTCGGTTGTTTTCCAGTTCAAGTTCTTGACATTTTTGAGAAATTTTCTCATTCTCAAGAGTCAAATTTGTGTTCAGTTCTTTTACTGTTTTAGATTTAGTAAGCAACTTTGTAATAAAATTCCTTAAAATTTGAACATCACTTTTCATAAATTTAACGAATAAAGCAGAATTAATTAGTGATAAATTGTTATTCGAATTAAGTGTATATGTTTGATCATTAACTTGTATTTCTTTTAAAAATTGACCAAAATTGACTTTGCTCAAACTCACAAGTCCATCCAGAATATTTGGCTCAACAGTTTTGAAATTGCTTCCATTAAAATTAATAATCTCTAAATTTTCGAAACCCTCAAATAAATCACCGGGCAGAAATTCAATATTTATGTTACAGATATTAATTTCTTTTAAATTTTTATACTCCATCAAGTCACTTTTTGATATATTTTTCAGATTACCTTGGGATCCAAAGATTTGTAATATCTCCAAATTAGGAAATTGTTTTGTAAGTCCTTGTGGAACTTTTGTGATATTACAGCAGTAAAAATAAATGTGTATCACATCATTATCAGTTTTGCCTTCCTTGTGGTTTCCAATAAATTTTATCTCAACATTTTCAGGAATTTGATGATTTGCTACATAACAGCGGTAGTTGCTTTCGACTGTTTCATAAGAACATGGAATTTCCATTTCAGAAATCTAAGTAAATATTTTTGATAATCGTTTTTGTTTTCAAAATATTGATTAAATCTGTAAAAAAATGAAGAAAAGAGTTTAAATTTTTTATTAATTTTTACAATCTAATTAAAATCATCCTTTTACGACAGGAGAAATAAAATAAAAGAAGTGAGTGAAAGCAGGTAGGACATGATAGAGACGTGAGAGAATAGCAAGCTTTGATTCTGTATCAGAAGAGGAGTGAGTGATTAAGATATTTTTGGTTCATAGAAATATGAGTCACCATTCACAATATAAATATCAATTGATTAGCAATTTTTAAAAATCACTAAGATAATCAATTTTGACTCTGAATTATATTTTCTTACCTTTATCACCTCCTGTTGCTTTCTATTGCTTAGCTAAGATCGATTAGTTAATAAAGTATTTTTTCAAACTTCAGTTGTTTATTTTAGAATCAAATCAGACAAATACAATTAAGAAACTTTAAAGTTCAATTTTTAAACGTGTTGGTGACTTGTTGATTATTTAAATTTTCTGTCGCGGGAAACTTTTTTGAAATATTTTTTAAACCGTCATTCAGCTTTGGCTGATCGTTGAACGAAAATTTTGAATTTTAAATTATAAAAATGATAATTAAGAAGTGTTTCAATGGCTCGACTCATCCTGCTGAAAGCACTGCGACTCCATATTTTTGGATGATAGTTAAAATCTTATTTTCTTCAAAATCATAATCAATAAAAAAAATTTATCTGCAAAGACCTCACCTTAAATCCTATGAACCATAGCTATCCTTAACCAAACACCCATCCCTAGCGGCAACTTGGAACGAATTTTGAAGGAATTTGTGAAAATTTGCGATTTCCGCCCAAAAGCGTGTAGTTGAGGAATTTTTCCGGACACTTTTCCTCACAAATTCCTGCAAAATTCGTTCCAAATTGCCGCTAGGGATAGAAATGAATATTAGAATTTGCATGGTTTTGAGGATAATCAAATATAAAATGTTTGAATTAAATATTAAATATTTGATTTTGTATGAAAATTAAATATTCGACTATTTGATTTTCCTCAAAACAATACAAATTCTAATATTCAATTAAAAAATTTAAAAAAACAAAACTATTAATTTTTTTCAATGCATTTATTGTACAGATAGTAATATTGGATATTAATGGTCACATAAGTATCATCTACAACACAAAAAAGTTACTAAATTTTATACTTTAGCGGAATAGAAATCATTTTAAAGTTCAATTCATTAAAACCTCACAAATTGAATTGTTCTACCGAAAACCTTACAAATTCTACATTAACTTTTGTAAGTTTTTCCAGCACGTCAATCAATTTGTGAGTAATTTTAATAAATAACTTTCAAATTTCTATTTTTAAGCCTTTTTTAAAAACAATAACAAAAAAAAAGATAAAAATATATTTTAACGTGCTAATTGAATAATTAAAGATGCACACATTTCAAAGAACTCCATCGTATGATGTCCAGAGATTTGTGGTGGTGTAATAATTTGCTGCTGTCCAGCTATTGGAGGTGTCAAGCTTATCATATCATCACTTTGCTCAACTTCATCGTTTGTAAGGCTCTTGAAGTCCACAAGGTATGACTTTGGGTCGACCTAAAATTATGGAATTTTGATGGTAATTATGAATAAATTTGAATAAAAATTGTGGGTCATAGGATTGACCGAGATTATGGCTGGATTTTATTCATTTCGACCATAATTTTTGTTTTCATCAAAATTTTGATCGACTTTTTTATATTTCGACCACTTTTTTGTTCATACAAAAAAAATATTTTTAAAAAATAATTTGAAAAAATTCGACCAAAAAAGGTCGATCAGAAAAAAGTCGATCATAAATTTTTTTTATTTTGGTCGACTTTTTGACCAATTTTTTTTGTTCATGTAAAAAAACATTTTTAAAAAATCGTTCAAAAGAATTCGACCAAAAAAAGTCGGTCAGAAAAAAGTCGACCAAAAAAGTTGACCAATTTTTTTATATTTCGACCACTTTTTTGTTCATAGGAAAAAAATCATTTTAAAAAAATAATTCAAAAAGTCTGCCAAAAAACCCAATTTAAATAAACTTACTTGATACAGTTGCAATGACATTTTAACATAACGTTGATCCTTATTCATCTTACGGACTCTTACATGATATGGATTAATAACCTTCCATTCATAATCTAGTGCCTTCATTGCTCGATATACTTCCAACATAATATCATTCGGCTTACTCTGTGATCGAATCCCTAAATGCCATTTTGCACGCTTAACTGGAGTTCCTCGATACTTTTCTTGTGAAACAACACGATCAGCTGCAACTGTACTTCCTTCTGTTGGATAGCTTGATGCATGGTTGCTTAATGTTCGTTCACGTAATGGCGCAATTCGTTCTGGATGTGGTTTTGATGGATCGCTGTTTTGATGATGGACTGGCTGTGGAACAACGATCGGTTGTGGTGGAGGCGATGATGCGACATAAAAATCCTTAATTTCTGCTTTTGCAGCTTCATCCATTCGACGATTATCGATGATTAAGTGATAAGCAATAGCTAATTGATCATGTGGATCACCAGATAATAATGCATTATGAACTTCCATTTCCTTAACACCAAACTTCTCACAGACTTCTGAAATTGCTCCTGTGTCTATTAGTGATGAATCTTGCTCAACTGGCGATGGAAACAGATAAGCAGGCAAATCTTTTTGGAACCATTCATGCTTCTTTATTTCTTCGACTGTTGCTCGCTTTAGTGGATCGACTTGTAACATTTGACATAATAATGACACAACTTGCTTGTTTAAATATTCTGGAATTGGGAAGATTCCACTTTTGATCTTACGGAAGAGGCTGAAATAGATACATGAAGGTGATGAGACAGTCATGATTGGATATTAATGTAAACTTACGTTGGAACATGCTCGTCATCAAAGGGTAATGATCCACAAAGTAAAGCATATAAAATAACACCGCAGGACCAGATATCAACCTAAAATGATAAAAATTGGTCATTAATCATTGGAAAAATCATTTGGAAAAAAAAAATAAATCACACATACCTCGGGTCCAGCATAAAGTTTCCCAGAGATGACCTCTGGAGCTGCATAATTTGGAGATCCACATGATGTTCGTCTAAAATATTCAGTTAGAATTGATAAAATAATAATCTATGTCAAATATGTTTGTATACTCACAAAAATTCACCGTCCAACTGTTTAAACATAACAAAAAAATGTAAATTAGTAAACATACGTGCTCAAAAGTGAAAACAATTAAGCTCACCATCATGTTACTAAGTCCAAAATCGGCAATCTTGACATGCATGTTATGATCAAGTAAAAGATTCTCAGGCTTCAAATCGCGATGCACAATCATGTGACGATGACAATAATCAACACCGGAAATAATTTGTTGAAAAAACTTTCGAGCTTCAGATTCTTGTAATTTGCCTTGCTTCACAATATAATCAAATAATTCACCGCCACTAACAAATTCCATAATCATGAAGATATCCGTCGGTGTTGATATCACTTGATACAGCTTAATAATATGCGGATGTCTGAATAATTTGAGATTTTGAATCTCACGACGAATTTTACCAACCACATCCAGACTCTTAATCTTTTGACGATTTAAGATTTTAATTGCAACTTTATGCTTAGTCACAATATGCTCGCCGATCTTTACTTTCCCAAACGTTCCATCTTGTTGATTAAATTAATTAATTTTAATAAAAAAAATATCAATTTTTATCTACGTCGTAATAATGAAAATTTTCACAAAATACTCACTTCCAAGTGTTCTGCCTAGCGTATAGTGCCCAATTTTAATTAACGGGGTGATCGTGCTCTCAGACATGTTTGTTGAAGGAAGCTTTATTTAAGGTTTAATGATTAAATCAGGAAGTTAAATTTCTTTTTTTTTGAATGTCATATGAAAAAAACAGACAAAGCGATTTTTATTATTTTTGTAATTTCACATTTATGCTGTTAGCTGATTATTTTTAATAATGACTTGATTGCACACTTGAAAAATGATTTTTTTTGACAATTTTAAGGTTTATTAATTAATTTATTTTGTTCAATGACTTTTTTCACTTTTTATCTTTTCAATATTTTTATTAATTTGGGGTCCTCGGTTTGAAAAATTTGCTTTGTTTTGCAAAAAAATATTTTTTTGGTAATTTTTTCATGGATGCACTTGAAAATTTGTAAACAATTGTAGATGCGGCTTAAAAGATTAAAGTCATAAATAAATTTATCGTTTTTTATTGATTGATAATTTTTAAGATATAATAAATTTTTTACAATTTAATTAAAATTGATAATTAAGTTTATTTTCATTCAATTTAAACATTTTAGACAATAATTATAATAAATTTGATAATTTTCACATTAAATCTTCAATTCCTCTTTGAATTTCTTCCATTTTCTTTAAAAATGCAATCAATTTTTCAACTTTTTCAGCATCATCGATCAGTTCGTCCTTGAACTTGGTTCCTGGATACTTTTTCTTAATAATTTCGAATGCTCTTTGCTTCAGCTCGTTGTGGTCATATTTACAGGCAGATTTGAAGATTTCAAGCACATTTTCGGTATCAACTTTGTCAATCAACTTCTCAGCAGCAAAATTCTTAAGTTCCTCAATTTTCAGCTTCCCAGCAGCAGCAAAAAGTTGCAAGTGGTTTATCCCAATGCCACCTGGAAGTTCATCATCCAGAGAGTAGTCGATAGAACTTAATTTTTCAATTGCAGCGTTGTTTTGTAAAACTTCTGCTAGAAATGGATTTTGAGCTTCGAACACGAATTTGAGAGCTCGAAATTCAAGATCCTCACTTTGGATCTGAACGTCAGATTGCTGGTTTTTGGTATTTTCTTTAGTTTTACAAACCAAATATTTAATCACTCTGTTGAAAGCTGGCTGATAATTTCTGATGAATTCAAACAGAAGATGTGCATTTAATTCAACCAAGTTGTATGCTTTAAATTCAAAATTAGAGAGCTCAAATTTCACATCCAAACTAAGAAGTTTTAATTTATCAAGTCCATGCGCTATAGTTGGCTCAACTGTTTTCAAGTTCTCACGAAAAATAATTTTCTCCAAATTTCCAAATCCTTCAAATAAATCACCAGGCAAAAATTCAATTTTGTTAGCAGCAAAGCCAAATTCTTTAAAATTTTTGTACTCAATCAGATCATTTTTGGTAATATTTTGCAGACCACGAGTTCCATTCACATATAAAATCTCCAAATTAGGGAATTGTTTTGTAAGTCCTTGTGGAATTTTTGTCATCTTACAGCAGAAGAAATTAATGCATTTCACGTCATCGTCAGTTTTACCTTCTTTGTGGCTTCCAACAAATTTTGTCTCAACATTTTCAGGAATTTGTTTGTGACTTACAAAGTAGTTGTAGATACCTTCGCCTGCAAAAACTCACAGCCAACTTCCATTTTATTCGATACTCATAAATTGCGTCTCAAATAATTTTGATTAGCTCAGTTGATTTTAATTCTGTTGAAATAATTTAAAAAAAATGTTTAAAAATTTTTATGTTGTTGAAATATGAGTCGCATGTAAAGAATATCAACAGTTATGAATCATTTTTATAATACTGACTTTAATAATTAACAATAATTTTAATATCACATCTTATGCCTTTACCTTTTTCAATTGCTGTTGATATCCTTTGCTTAGTTTTAAAACTGATAATCGAGAAATAATACTCAAAACTTTGGTTATTTATTTATTTTAGAATCAAATCAGACAAATACAATGAAGAAACTTTACAGTTCAATTTTAGAATGTGTTGGTGACTTGTTGATCATTTGAATTTTTTTAATCGCGGGAAACTTTTTAGGGGTCGTTTGCAAATTACGTCACGCTAAAAAACGACTTTTTCGACCCCCCCCCCCTTGTCACAAATTTTCCAAAAAAAGAAAAATCTTTTGTATGGACTGTCACAAATTCTTTGACCCCCCCTCCCCCCTAAAAGCGTGACGTAATTTGCGAATGACCCATTAGCGCATTTTTGAAACTTGTTTCGAAAATGTAGCTTAATAATGCACTTTGTTCGGCTGGCTCCAATGAAAAACTTTTTAACTAGACATCGTAGAGAATTATGGCCCCCCGGATAGTTAAAAATCTCAAAATCACCGATAAATACTATAATTAATGATTTTTTGTTTCTATGAACAAAAATACTTACATAATGCGCATTATGCGTGCGTATTATGCGCACGCATAATGCGCATTATGTACGTAAAATAAATTTGAAATTTTTGGCCGTTATTTTACATCAATATTTTAACTTGTCGTCTAACGAAATGAACTGAAATTTCGTATGAAGGTTTCCTGTTGTGTCTAAATATGGAACTGACGCCATCTTGAATTTCAACGGGTACACAACTTCACAAAACTTTTTGTGATTATAACTTTGCTTATTTTAACGTATGATGTAACTGCATTCTTGAAGCCTGATATGCTTCAATACTTGTCTTTGTTGACTTATTTGATACACAGGACTTCGCTAATCAAATACTGATCGCTAACACAAAAATGCGCTGAAGTCCCTCGATCTGTAACACGAGGACTTTCGTAAATTTTTTAAATATTTTTCAAACTGTCATTCAGCTTCGGTTCATGATTTTAGCCGACAGTTGGAATATTTTTTTAATCCTCGCGTTTTCCTTAGTTTCAAATAATCGCACAAAGGCTTTATTTAATGCATAAAAACTTCAATAATGTTTTTATTTTCTAATTTGTTTTTTACAAATTAATTTGCATAATTGACCATTTTTTGTGCAGAAAAAATGTGAATTTATTTTTTCTATTAAAAATTAGAGAAAATTTTAAAAAATTAAAATAAATATAAAAATGAAAAAGTCATTTAAAAAGTTAGTTAAGCAATAAATTTAAAAAAAATTTTAAAAAATTAAAATAATTTTAACTTTTTTAAATTTTTAAAACTAATTTTTTTCTCTTTTGAAATTTCAATCTGAGTTGCTTATTCTCATCTCTCGCTCTCTCAAATATTGGTATTATATGAATTATGAATAACAAGCAGCATCACAGGAGGAACAGAAAGTCACACTTGATAACAGCTGACATTGATGTTATTTTTAAATAATTTAATGAGCATTTCATACGAATTTTGATATGGATTAATTAAGACTGGCTGACCATCTGACTTTTTGATTGGGAATTTTTTGTATATGGACAGAGTATGATTTATTTAGATATTTCAGATGATGGTTAATGGGCTAATATTTTGAGGGGACATTTTGGGGTTACTTTGTAGATTAACTGTATAAAAATTAAAATTTAAAAATAATAAAAATTCTAAGTTTGTTTTGCTTCCAATTTTATTTATTTATTTAAAAATTATACATAAAAGATTAAAATTTTATAAAAGTTACAAAAATTGAGTACAAAAGTTATAAAAAATGTTAAATTTTAGTTTACATAAAATTCATAATTTTCAGATTATTCAATTATTTTATTTATTTTTTGGTTAATTAAATCAAGTTTTTTAATAAAAATATGAAAATTTTAATTTTTTGACCATTTCTCTTCAAATTTTTCCGTTCACAACAACAAAATCATCCAACATCCTCTAAACCTTTCCAATATTTTCAATAAATTTTGCCAATTTTTCCTCCAAAAGTTCCTCAATCCTATCCATAAGACGATCCTCAATACCCTTAACCTTCGAGTCAATTGACAATAATATTTTTAACCGAGTCGTTTCAAGATCCTTCTCAATTTTTCCCAATTTTTTGGCGTTTTTGTTTTCAAATTCTTTGAACCGTTCCTCAAACTGCGACCCATGTGACGACAAAGACTGTTCCTCAGAATTGCTATTCTTGCTACCCTTAAGGTCATCTAACTGAATTTTAATCTCATTTTGAGTGCTTTTAAACTTATTTAATGTTGCTTTAATATCCTTTTGATCTGACTTAATGCCACTTAGGGAAGCTTCGATGTCACTGATCGATCCCTTCATGTCGTCTTGAGATGTCATGGTAAAGTCCTTGAGGGTAGTAAGCTTAGATCCGAGGTCCTTTATGTCAATAGACAGGTCAGTTTGGGCAGTTTTAACGTCTTCAAGATCAGCTTTCATGTCATTTCGTGATGCCTGAATCATGTCCAGGACATCACTGTGGTTGCTAAGATTTGAGCATATTTTGGCAACAGAACCTTCGTTGGTTGACATAACCTCACTTATTAGGATCTTTTGGGATGTTTTTAGGTCATTTAAATTTTTGGTAATTTTTGTGTCAACTTCGGTGATTGTGGATTTGAGGATGTTCTGGATTTCATTAATTTTGGGTACGAGGTTGGCAATGGATGTCTTTTGGTCAGTTATTGATGTCTTTATGTCATTTTGGATAGTCTTAATGTCAGTGTCGAGGTTCTTTTGGGAATTTTTGATGTCAATTTGTCCACTTTTAAGGAGGGTTAGGTCACCTTTTAGGTCATTTTGTCCGTTTTTTGTGTCATTTTGGAGAGCATTGACACCATTTTGTGCTGTCCACAAGTCATTGCTAATGTTCGAGTAAGTCTCAGTAAGGCATTGCAAATTTTGGGTCAAATTTCCTAATTTATTGTCTAAAAGTGAAATTTGATCGAATTGGCAGCAATTTGAGGAATTTTGGGGAACTTTTGTGTCGGGAGAAATTTCAAGTTTTGGGCTTGTGCTTTTAGTCTCAATTTTGAGGTCCTTAAGAGCTTCAAATTTATAATTTAAGGGACGAAAGTTGGAAAATTTTGAGGAATTTAAAGTTTTTCCAAAAGTTAGCAATTTTTCGTTGAAATTCTCGGAATTTAAAGTTTTTGAATCTTTTTCGAGATTTTCAAGTTTTTCCTTGAGTGAGGAAAATTCGGAATTTATGCACTGAGATTTGGCAGTTTGGGTGACAGTTTTGACTTCTGATATTGAATTGCGAGCATATTTGTTAATGCAAGTGTTTGAGGTTAAGTAAAGAATTCTTAATTTACTTAAATGATCAAAGACTTTCGGTTCAATGTGGACAATTTTGTTGCTGTAAAAATAAATAAATTCTAAATCAGGATTAAAATCAAACAAACCCTCTTCGAGAACTTCAAGTGAATTATAATGCAAATGAATCTCAACTAATTTCGAAAACGGCTTTAAATCTTCTTGGTGAATTTCTTTTAGTTTACAATCATAAATTTGAATCCCTTTAATATACATAAAAAATGTTTCTAAACCACGCGGAAAATAATTAATGGTTTTGGAACTAACATAAAAGCTATCAACATCAGAATTTGTCTTCCCACTTTGATGATTTCCAGAAATTGAAGTTATCGTCGCTGATTCTCGAGTTGTTATTCTCGGATCCTTATTGACTGAACAGTAATATGAATTTTTTAAAATGATCCAATCATCAGTGTTATAGCTGCATTCAATGCTTGTCGATGTTGATAATTTCAAATAAACTCCAACAACACAAAACATCAACCTGAAAGAAATAATCAGCAAATATTTTAAGTTCAAACCTTTAAAAACTAAAAACCCAAAAAATTACTTAAAAATTAATATTTTTAACTTGCTAACATTTAATATTTTTATTTCAATACTTTGATTATTATTTAATTTAATTTGTATTATGAGATAATTAAAAATTTATTAATTTAGACATTTTTAGAAAACAACAATTAAAAATAAATATTTTTCAAATTTGATCATATTTTAGGTACAAACTTTCTCATTTTTGATATTTCGAGCTTAAAAGTAGAAAAAAATCTAAAACCATTAAAAAAATTAAAATACAAAAAATATTTAAAGATTAAAATATTTTAATTTATTAGTATTAATATTTTTTGTTTTGATAGTTTGCTATAATTATTATTTAATTCAATTTGTATTATGAGTTAACTAAAAATTAGTTGATCTAATTTAGATTGTCAATTTTTTCTTCAAAATTAACAGGATAGTCAGCCTACATGCTGAATCTTCAAGAAACTAACTAGATGATTATTTATTTACTGATAATCACAATCTTAATTAATTCCAATGAAAATTAAAAGTCCACAATTTGTTATTAATTTTGTGTAATTAATTCAATACTTACAGAATGATTTTAGCCATTTTTGATGCTGTTTATTTTCACTTTTTTGTATTATTTAACTTTTAGTAAACTTGCAGAATTTTAATTTTATTCGGGTTATTCCCTAAATGTTAACACAATTTTAAATATGATAACAGAAAATCAGCTTCAATATAAACTTTAGACCACTTAAATGAACAGTCGATCGCAGAATGAACTCAGAGAAAAAAATAGAGATTTTTATTAAAAATTTTGATTCATTGGATTGAGCAAATTTGGGAGAAAATTTGTAAATAAGTGCGGCAAAAATTTAAAATTTATTTAATATTTTTTTTAACAATATATAAAAAAAATTTTTTTTAAAAAAATTTAAATTTGATTCCCAAAACCTCTTTGATGATCACATCATGTCTTCTAAACTTTTTTCCATCTCTTCCATTTTCTTCAAATATGCAATCAGCTTGTCAACTTTTTCAGCATCGTCGATCCATTCGTCCTTAAATTTACTTCCTGGATACTTTTCTTTTATCAATTTGAAAGCTTTTTGCTTCAGATCCTTTTGGTCATATTTACAGGCGATTTTGAAGATTTCAAGTGCATTTTCAGCATCAATCGTGTCAGTTATCCTCTCAGCTGCAAAATTCTTCAGTTTCTGAATTTTCAATTTCCCAGCAGCAGCAAAAAGATGTAAAAAGTTCGTCTCATCGTCACCTGGAAGTTCATCAGTGTAGAGAAATTTCAAAATTATCTCAAAAATTTCCACAGAAATGTCGACCAAATTTAAATTTTCAACTTCTGGATTATTTTTTAGAATTTCAGCCAAAGTTGGACTTCGAGCTGCGAGCAGGAACTTGTGGACTGGGAATTCATGGTCGTCAATTTGGATGCGGAAGTCCTTGGTGGTTTCGTCTTGAATGAAGGCTTTGATGTCGTTGTAGAATGCATTTTGTGGATTTAAGGGTGCTGAATCTGCCATTTTTAAAATATTTTGATCATTTTGAAGCAAATTTCCAGTTAATTTTCTGCTTTGCTCTAATTTCATCTGCAATTTACGAACAAAATTTTTAATAACAATGTCTTTATGTTTAAAAAACTTAACAAAAAGTCCAGATTTAATTAGATCCAAAGTTGCATTTACACCGGAAAATATCAAATTTGAGTCAAAACATCCATATTTCTCATCTCCATTTAAATCAACATATTTAAGTTTATCAAGTCCATCAAGGATGTTTGGTTCTACAATCGTCAGCTTGTTACCGCTAAAAAATATTTTCTCCAGATTTTTGCAATCTTCAAACAAGTCGCCAGGCAGGAATTCAATCTGATTATTGATAAAATAAAATTCCGTGAAATTTTTGTATTCGTTCAAGTCAGCCTTTGCCAGACTTTTCAGGTTTGAGTGATAATTTGCAAACTTATTCAGGTTTGGGAATGATTTTGTTAGATTTTGTGGAACTTTTGTAAATTTGCAATTGTTGAATAAAATTTCTTTAACATCATTGTGTGTTCTTCCATTGTAATGAGTCCCAATGAAGTTCAGCTTCTTATTTTCAGGGATTTCTTTATCAAACACGACACAACGATAGCTAGTTCCTGTATCAAATTCACACTTGATATTCATTCTTATTTGTTTTTTGAATCCTTCTGGATATATATAAGAAAAAGCCATAAATGAACAAATATTTCACTATAATTAGATGTGTTTACTATTTTTGACGCAAAATCCAATTCGTAAATTTAGTAATTTTACAGGAAGAACAGAAATAAACAAAAATAACAAAACATAAACAAAAACTTTTCAAAATACTAAGTTCAATTACATTTGTATGTGTGAGCAGCTGATCATTCAAGAGCATTTTTTTAAACTTTGAATTTTAACGCGGGAGATATTTTGAATTCGTAACGAAAATAAAACAATTTTATTAAATTAATTGACATAATTTTCAATTTTCTTGTGTGGGTTGAAAAATCAAAATAATTTTTACATTTATTTTAGAAGAAATGAGAAAATAATCTTCAAAAGGAGTTTTGGTATCCATAAGGAGCGTATTTAGGGAGGGCTTTTGGGGATCAAAACTTTTGGGAATTTTTTGCAATTTGCTAGGGTTTAAAAAAACCCAAGACATCCCTAAACTTTTCCATCCATACAAAAAAATTCAAACCAACCCCCTCTCCCTAAATTAGGGCCAGCGAATCGATGAATCTAACTGAGGGCACTGCGAATCCAATTGAAACGGAGTCCATTGAACCATTTCCTGTGAATAAACTTAAGCAGAAGTTAAGAAGAAGCAGATATTCATAACTAACTTGGAGAGCAAAAGGAGAAAGCATCAGGCAATCTTGAAACCAAGTTTGATAGAAGTTCTAACAAATGACTAGAATAGTGGCATAAGGAGCCAGTCATAAATGACGTCATGCAAAAAACGAGACTTTTAGACCCCCTTCCCCCTCTGTCATAAGATTTTCATCCAAAAAAATACTCTTAATATATGAAGATGTCACAAAACTCCAGATCCCCTCCCAACTAAATTTTGGACGTATCCAGGAGCATATTAATGATTTTTTGGGAGCAATTTTCCGACTCATAACTTTTTTACTATTTATTTTCAAATCATGACTATATTCAGCTATTTTTTATTGGTTTTTCAAAAAATGGAGAAGAGTTGACCCCCAAAACCCCCTAGATGCACCCCTACCCCTAACCAGGAGCGTATCCAGAAATTTTTTGAGGGAGGGGTTTTGAAATATTTTTGTATGGAACTGAAAATTTAGGGAGGGTTTTGGAATTTTTTTATTAAAAACCCTAGCAAATTGAAAAAAATTTCCCAAAAAGGGTAGGGGTTTTGACCCCCAAAACCCCTCCCTGAATACGCCCCTGCCCCTAACCACAAATTAAATATTTGCCAAATTTTCAAATAAAAGCAGAACTTTTTTAAAAAAAATCCCAAAAATTGTTTACTTTATTATTTTTAATTTTTATTAATACAAAAAATTCATTAATGTTGAGATTAAATATAATTAATAATTAATAAAAAGTTAATATAAAAAAATTTAAAAAAAAAATATATAATGTTGTAAAAATGAGTAAATATTTATCTGTTAATTAATTAATTCCAAATCAGAGCTCAAAATTTAGTCTAATCGACTGCAATGATGTTGACCTCATTCTCACTCCTAAAACTTATGCAAAGTTTTCAATACTTTTTTCAGCTTCTTCAATTTTCTTCAAAAACTCAATAAACTTTTCTACTTTTTCACGATCGCTTATCAACTCGTCCTTAAACTTACTTTCTGGATATTTTTTCTTGATTTCTTGGAATGCTTTTTGCATTAATCCATCATGTTCATACTTGTTACTTAAACTTAGAACTTCCAGTGCATTTTCTGATCCAACAATATTGATAACTTTTTTCGCAGCATATTCCTTCAGTTCCTTAATCTTTAATCGTCCAGCAGCTGAAAAAAGTTGCAAAAAGTCCGTCCCTTTGTCACCTGGAAGTTCATCAGTGTAGAGAAATTTCAAAATTATCTCAAAAATTTCCACAGAAATGTCGACCAAATTTAAATTTTCAACATCCGAATTTTTACGTAAAACTTCAGCCAGAGTTGGACTTCGAGCGGCGAGTAAAATTTTATGAACAGCAAAATCTTGATCAGAGATTTGAACGCGGAAGTCCTTGAAGATTTCATCCTTTTGGATAAATGACTTGATGCTGGTGCCAAATTGTTCATCAGTTCCATCGTTAATCAACTTTTCCTTCCTGAATGCTTCAAATTCTTTTTCGACTGTTTCACACAATTTTTTAACATCTTGACTGCATTGATTTGATTCCTCAAGTTCTACTCTTAAGTCCTGCATGTCCTGCTTCAGAATCTCTTCAGTTACTGTCAAGCGTTGAACTTCAGCTTTCAAATCTTCAACTTCTTTCAACAAATTCTCTTTTTCTTCATTTAAAACTCCATTTTGATCGGTTAGTGCTTTGTTGGCTTGCTCAACTTTTTGACATTCCTCAGCAAGTTCATCAATTTCATGGTCGTCAATCTGCTTGATCGTCTGGATCTTTATTTGCAAATTTATTATGAAATCCTTAACAACTTGCTCGTCATTTTCCATTAAATTATTTAAAGTTGCAAGTTTCATTTCCTTCAGCTTTGGATTCCAATTGGATGCAGCAGCTGGCAACTCAAATGATCCATACTCAGTGTCTCCGTTCAAATTTACACTTTTTAACTTTGTCAATCCATCCAAGATGTTTGGTTCCACGAGTGTCAATTTATTTCCGCCAAATGAAATTTTCTCCAATTCTTTAAAATCTTCAAATAAATCACCGGGCAGGAAGTCGATTTGGTTGTTGCTAAAGTCAAATTCCTTGAAATTTTTGTACTTCGTCAAGTCAGATTTTGTCAAGCTTTTCAAATTCGTGTTGATGATTGACAAAGAATTTAGATTTGGGAACTTTCGAATGAGTCCTTGTGGAACTTTTTTGATGTAACATTCGTCAAATTTAATGCCAGTCACATCGTCGTCAGTTTTTGCATCCTTGTGGTCACCAGAAAATTTAAATTGAACATCATCGGAGATTTGACAGTTTTTGACAATGCAGACGTAATTTTCAGTTGAATCGAATTCACAGTGAACTTCCATTTTTGGGTTTTTAAGCTTCGGAATATTTTTTAAATTTTTTAATGAATTTTTTTACTTTTTTTGGTAGATTGCTGAATGTGATGAAAGTTATTGCTAAAATAAAAAACAATAAAATTAAATTAAATGTTAAAAAATTGTAAAGTTAAAAAAATTGTAAAGTTCAAAAATTTAAAAGTTAAACAAAATTGTAAAGTTAAACCAAATTTTGAAGTTAAACCAAATTTTAAAGTTAAAAAATTTAAAAGTTGAAATAAATTGTAAAGTTAAACAAAATTGTAAAGTTAAAAAAAATTGAAAAGTTAAAATAAATTGTAAAGTTAATCTTTTTTTAAGTTTAGATTTAATTTTTTTAGGAAATTATCAAATTTTACTAGAAAGTAAACAAGGCTTAAAAACTCAGAATTAATTTTAAAAAATCATGAAACATGTTTTAAAAATCGAAATGGTCAAAAGTCACCCTTAATGAATCCCTTAATTAAATTTTATTAATTTAAAATTTCCTAGTCTTGTTTCTGAATTATTTTTAATCAAAAATATTTTTTTTTAAAAAAAATAAATTTTAAAATGAATTTAAAAAGAACAATTTTTATCTTTACCTGAATTTATTTTAAATTATTTTTTTTATAATATTCTGGTAATTGAACTCAACACTCTCTGATTAAGAATAATCTAACACAACTTTTAATTATTTCTGTTGAATGTTTTGAAAAACATTTGAAAGTTTGGAAACTTTTGCTTAGCTTGGTAAAGTTCTGATTTAATAATAATAATAATAATAATCCTTTATTTACAATATGAGAATCATGGCGGAACAAAAGAATTTAAACATTGATGTTAACCTAGTCGGTTTTAAATCAAATATGATAATGACAAAAAAGTGACAGTTATAGCATGCGGTCAATTGAAATCAAATTTTATACAAAAAGAGTCTGATTTAATAAGATTTTCAAATAGAAGATTGACGGAATATTTGATTAGCAACTATAAAGATTTTTGAGAAAAAGTTTCAAAATGATAGAAAATTGATAAATTAGAAAAGTCAACAAACAGCCAGAAAATTAATATTTTTTCTATGATAGCATTTTTTGTTTTTGTATTCTGAATCATTCTTGGGCTTGATAAACTTTATGTCCCTTGGGTTTAGGTATAGGGTAGTGTAATGTTTAAGGTATTATTATTATTAACCAGCCTTTGATCTCATCCCTAGTTCCTAGCACCCTCTTTTAATTGCCACTTTATTATTTAGGGTCTGACTGAGACACATGTCATAAAAATCGAACGAATCATTTAAAAACTTTTTCATAACTTTATCAAATTTCACCAATTAATACAAAATTAACAAAAAAATATTTCAACACAACTAATAATAAACATAATTATCCATTCTGAATGCACAAAGAAGATGAAAAGAATTAGTCATATCGATACAGGAAGAGGGAATGATTCACAAAATATAACATGTTGATGACCAATATTTTAGTAAATTATTTTCACTATTTAAATATTGTTCCTTTAAACTTACCAATAATTCACAATTAAATTAATTTTTGATAGTCTAATATCCCACTTTGAGGTTTGAATTATATTTATAATTTTGTGATGACTTCTGCTAAATAACACACAAAAAAACGAAAAAGTTTGCTTAAGAACTGAAGAACAATTGTTAATGTATTTGTGATTTTGAATTTTGAACTTCAATTATCTCGCGGGAAATTTTTTAAACTAAAAAACCGTTTATTAAAGTTTTATTGGAAATTAGTTAGGAAATATTTTTTTTGCAAAATTAAGATTGAAAATTAAATAAAATTTTTGAATTTGAATCTTAAAAATTGTAAAAAAAAAATTCAAAAAATTTAAAATAAGCAATTTTTGAATTTGAATCTTAAAAAATGTTCAAAAAATTCAAAAAATTTAAAATAAGCAATTTTTGAATTTGAATCTTAAAAAATGTTAAAAAAATTCAAAAAATTTAAAATAAGCAATTTTTGAATTTGAATCTTAATTAAAATACCCTTGAAAATGAATATCAACTTTCAAAATATATCAAAGATTGACAATCCACTCAATTGTGGAATAATCAACACTTAGGTCAGCTAAAAGTGCCTTTGAAAATAGAAACTTAACAACCAAAAATAATATGAGCCTTGAACCAAAAAAGAGCATAATTTTGTAAAAATAAATTTTATTTTATTTCGTTTTAATCAAAATTTAAACATTTTTCATCACCATCTTAAATTCATTTTCCATTTGCTTCATTTTCGTAAAAAATTCAATGATTTTCTCAATTTTGTCACCGTCGCTGATCCAAGCATCCTCAAACTCAATATTCGGATATTTTCTCTTAATTTCTTCAAACGCTTTTTGCCTCAATTCATCGTGTTCATATTTGTTGCTTAAATTCAGAATTTCTAATGCATTTTCAGCATTAACCAGCTCAATAACCTTAATTGCAGCATAATTCTTCAGTTTCTCAATCTTCAACCTCCCAGCAGCAGCAAAAAGGTGCAAAAAGTTCATCCCACCATCACCTGGAAGTTCATCAGTGTAGAGAAATTTCAAAATTATCCCAAAAATTTCCACAGAAATGTCGACCAAATTTAAATTTTCAACTTCTGGATTGTTTTTTAGAATTTCAGCCAGAGTTGGACTTCGAGCTGCGAGCAGGAATTTGTGGATTTGGAATTCGTGGTCATCAATTTGAATGTGGAAGTCTTTTTTGGTTTCATCATTGATGAGGGTTTTGAGGTCTTTGAAGAGGTTGCATTGAGGGTTTTGATAATTTTTGAGCTTTTCTTGTTCCAATTCTGATTGAAGTTTTGCATTTGATTCTTTGATTGATATATTTTGTTGTTCTAGATCTTCATTTAAATCTTTTAATTGTTGAACTTGCATTTCCAATTTTGCTTCAGAATTCTTCAAGTTTCTCGAATATTCTATATAATTCTCCATCAGTTTTCTTTTGATTTCTACAAAACATGAACTGTCTTCATATTCAGCTGAATAGCGAAAATTTAAGTTTGGTTTATTTTCAAGATTTACGAAAGTCAGCTTTTCAAGTCCATCAAAAATATTTGGTTCAACAACTTTTATGTTGTTTGCATAGAAACTAATCCAATCCAAATTTTTAATGTCCTCAAACAAATCACCAGGCAGGAATTCAATTTCATTCTTTGAGCAACTAAAACGCTCTAAATTTTTGTACTCAACGAAGTCATTTTTACAGATTTTCTTTAATTGTCCTCCACTAATCCACAACATTTTCATATTTGGGAAGATTTTTCTTAATCCTTGTGGAACTGTGTTGATTTTACAATGTTGAAACTCAACATAAATCACGTCCTCACTTGTCCTTCCGTAATTATGACGTCCAATAAAATTAAATTCTTGATTTCCTTCCGGAATTTGTTGATTTTTAATTGTGCAGCTGTAAAATCTTTTCTCATCACTAAATGTTGTGTATTTGAATGTACATGGAATCTCCATTGTTTATGTCTGATGAAATCTTGTAACTATTCTTAAATTTATGATTTTTTAGAATCTTTTAATATTTGCAAACTTTTCTAATTCTTTTTGTTTTTTTATAATTTAATAAAGATTTGAAAGTCAAAAACTGTTTATTTTTAATGCAAATTTCTTTCAAAAAATGTGTTAATTACAGAAACTCTTGAAGCCGGCTTTGTAAAACAAGACAACCTTGTCAGCTGATTGTTGCTCAGTTTTTGTTTACATTTGAATGTTTATGTATTATTTTAAACATTGTCATTAATGCCGTTATATAATAAAATACAGAAAAAAAGGTGTTATTGTAGATATGGCATGTTTGTGGTTCAGGAAGGGAACCAATGGCCATGGGGATATCCAAAAGGGTCTAGACCTCCATTCTCCAAACTTTCTGCTGTTATCGTGACTGTCTTGAGCAGGATGTTCATCGACTTTTGACAGAAAAGAGGAACATGTCCCGATTTCAATCCTAAAAAAGCGGGACAGGCTGAAATTTACAAGGCTCAGACCAAGGGGTTGGCACTCCCAAGAAAACACTCAAAAAGGAAAATTGTAATTAATTACAATTTTGGTTGAGTGTCTGAGCCTTGGAAATTTACAGTATTAGTAACAATTTTTGGCAACTTTTAGTACTGCCTAAAAACAGGAACCGTCTCGCCAAAAAGTAAGCAGATAGACAGCCTATTTTTGAAAGTTCCTACAAACTCAGAAATTCAATTTTCGGCAATTAATAAAAATATAAAAAATTATTATGAAAATTTTTAATAAAGTTTATTTATTCAATTGAAAAAAAAGTTAAAAAAACATTTTTTAATTTTTAAATTAAACCTTCAATTTCCTTTTCAGCGTCTTCCATTTTCTTCAGAAATCTGATCAGCTTCTCAACTTTTTCAGCATCGTCGATCCATTCATCATTAAATTTACTTTTTGGATAGTTTCTCTTAATTTCTTCAAATGCTCTTTGCTTCAGTTCCTTGTGTTCGTATTTAGAGCCAATTTTGAAAATTTCAAGTGCATTTTCAACACTTAGTGTGTCAATTAACTTCTTAGATGCAAAATTCATCAATTTCTGAATCTTCAGTTTCCCAGCAGCAGCAAAAAGTTGCATAAAGTTCGTCCCATCATCGCCTGGAAGTTCATCAGTGTAGAGAAATTTCAAAATTATCTCAAAAATTTCCACAGAAATGTCGACCAAATTTAAATTTTCAACTTCAGGATTATTTTTGAGAATTTCAGCCAGAGTTGGACTTCGAGCCGCGAGCAGGAACTTGTGGACTGGGAATTCATGGTCTTCGATTTGGATCTGGAAGTCTTTTGTGGTTTCATCTTGAATAAATGCTTTGAGGTCAGCTGTTAAGGATGATTGTTTTTCAGATTCAATTTTCATATTTTTATTCTCCAAACTCAAATTCTCAACAAGAACTTTTAAATCTTGACATTCCTTTTCTTGGTCGTTGAGTGTCTTTTGTAAGAGTTCAAGACGCATTTCATTAGCTTTGTTTTGATTGTTTGATTGCTCATATAAGATTGTAAGCATTTTCGGACTGAGAGGCTGTTTCATCCATTTTTCAATGCTGATAGTTTCAAACTTGTCGTTCAGCAGTTGTTTAACGACCTTTGGGTTTGTTTGTCTTCTTTTATTCGAAATCGATAATTTACCAAAATCAACGTAGCTAAGGCTCGGAAGTCCATCCAAAATGCATGGCTCAACAAACTTTAGATTACTTTCCAAGATTGAAATTTTCGTCAAACTTTTAAATCCTTCAAATAAATCACCAGGTAAAAATTCAATCTTGTTGTCTTTCAAATGAAATTCTTCGAGGTCTTTGTACTCAATCAAATCATTTTTTGTTAAATTTTTTAGCGTTGTGCTTGAGATCTCCATCTCAACTAAATTTTTAAATGCTCTGGTGAGTCCAAGAGGAATTTTGGTCATGTCGCACATTGAAAATACAATTTTTGTTATATCATCACAATATATTTTATATTCGCGATCATGATCGAATTTCAAATCCTTATTTGATGGAATAAAATCAGATTCAACACAACAGGTGTCTCCATCATATTCGCATTCAACCTCCATTTTTAATCACACTTTGTAATGTTTTTTAAACAAAATTATGAAAAATTATTTACTTCTTGTCTTGTCGAATTATTTAAACAAACTGAAGCAAAGTTTTAAAATCATTGCAATAAGTATGCATATATGTGTGACTTATGTTGCTTAGAATTATTTTGCTCAACATTATAGGGTGCAGATTTAAATTTATCCAGTAATTTTTTTTCAAGTTCTTTAAAACAGAAAACAAAAATTTAATTACATTTTAAATTAATTTTATTTCATTTTATTCAAAAATTCTAAAAGTCTACATTAAGTGCAATTGTTTATTTGTTTGGAAAGTCACGATTCTGTGTAATATATTCAGGATAAACAATCTGTCCCGTTGCTGTAAAGAATGTCTGTGCCGGAGCTTGTGTAGAAGGTGGAACAGCCGACGACAACAATCGTCTATGAAGTGCAAAATCTTGTTGCGGTGCTGGAATTTTCTCAATCGAAATTGAGTTGGTTTTAGGTTGTTGAGATGACGGTGGTTGCTGCTGCTTCACTAACTGTGGTGTTGGATCATTGTGAGGAATTAAAATTGGATGAGATGGAACTGCTTGTTGAATATATCCTCGGTTCGGAACATTGCTCATTGGCCATCCTTGGTGCGTTTGTGATTGAGCATATTTTGCTGGATTGTACCATAAACGATTGCCAGTTATTCCGGATTCTGTTTCTAAAAAGAGAGAAATTTGAAGATATTGATTAATAATATTGTGACTTGTGTTCTACTGGATCTTGTTTTGTGAACCTAGAAGTGAACTGGATCCAACTGGATCTTCATTTTGGACTTGCATCCTACTAAATATTGTATTTTAAGTCCCAAACAGACTTGATTCCCACATGATTTTTTACATTTTTGGCTTAAATGTGATCTGAATCCAACTAAATCTTTCAGTTTTGGCTTGGGGACTTAGTCTATTATTTTATATCAAGAATTGACCTGAGTCTTACTGGATCTTGTTTTGTGAACTTAGAAACAAACTAGATCCTACTGGATCTTTCATTATGGACTTGGTAGACTTGAATTTTACTAAATATTGCATTTTAGGTCCAGAATTGATCTGGTTCTTATATTTTAAGCCCAAATGTGATATGAATTCTATTAGATCTTACATTTTTGTCTCATAAGTGACCTAGAGCCAGTTTCAAAGACTCTTCAAGATACCTTACCCAATCCTACCTAGGAATTGTAGGTTATGCTCTATAGTATCCCACCTACCCTACCCCATGAGCTAATTTCTCGAATATACCCTAGCTATTGTCTTTAGTATGGCACCGAGAATCTAAACCCTAGGTACCCTACCTATAGGAACCCCTTGAATAGCCAAGATAAAACCTAATTAGATATACTTACTTGGTGGCAAATATCGTTGAGTTTGTCCACCGTGCTTATAATAATCAGCTTGATTAACTGGAGAATGTGGACGTTTAACGCCACTTTTGTCGTTGCTGTAAGGCTGATAAGCAAGTCCAACGTCATTCCTGACGTTTACAATTTCTCTGAAAAATTAAAATTTGTTTTAATTTTATTGTTTGTTTTTTAAAAATTGATGTCAAACTCACGATTCCTTTCGTAGCTTCTCCATTTCAACTTCCTTAGTGATTAATGCCTTTAATTGCAAGAAAAGTTGATGCTTTTTATTCTTCAACTGAATCATTTGCTCTTCAACCTGCTGTATTTCTTCCTGGGTCTTTCCCAGTGTTTTTATATTATCTTGTTTCTTGCGGGCTTCTCGCTCGTTCCTTAATTGCTCCTCTTTTGCTGTTTCCAGTTCCCGTTGCTTCTTTCTTTCCCGTTCTCTCATTATGTGTCTAAAAAATACAAAATTTTGATAAATTTATTTGAATTTATGACAAATATAAAATTCTTACCTTTTTAATGAAATCCACAACTTATCTTCTGTTTCTTCCTTCTTGGCATCTTCCCTTTTTGCAATATTATACTTTTTTGCACTCATTTTAATAGAGTTTGCACCTTAATTTTAAAATATTATTTTCCAACTAAATCAATATAAACAGAATGAAGAAGTAAGGTAAGCTAAAGTTGGTTTGTTCTTTAAGAGCGCATTTAATATGAAGATTATTATTAAAATTTGAAATTATTAGATTTTTTGTCACTTGGATAGTCTGTCTGGATTAGTTAACAAATTGAAACACTAAGCTTGCATTTTAATTAATTTAAATAATGTTCTTGATATAAACAGACAATCTGTCGTGAACAATAAACATTAAAGTTTTAAAAATGTGATAATGTGTCAGTTTACCGGGAATTTTTGAATATTCTGCCCGGTATTTTAACGGTTTTTTAATTCTTTTTATAATTTTACAAATATTTTAAAAAATTTAAATGAATTAATTAATAATTTTAACATTAAATCAAAGTCATGTAATTTGGAATTGTTTCATAAATTTAATAATTTTGCGCTAAAACAAAAAATAAAAAAAAAATAACAATTTTTATTCAAATACTAGATTCAATTACATTAGTATTTGTGAGCTGCTGATCATTTGAGAATAATTTTTTTAAATTTTTCGCGGGAAAACTTTTGAATTACTTCTTTCATTAAATTAAATTTTATTATTTTAATTAAAATAGTTAGAATTGATTTTATTAATTAAACTGGTGAAAAAAAGAATTTTACCCAATGTCTCATCACAAGCGGAAATCGAACATTGAAACTCTCGATTGCCGGTCAATATTTTATTAAATTTGATAGATTTTGAATTAAAAAAATTATTTACTTACTTTTTAAGAATCACAGCTCAGTCTGTAAAAAATTTGTTTTAAATTGAATTCTAAGTTAGAAAACAAAAACAAAAAAAATTATTTATTGAAATATTTTTATTAATTTTCATTAAAAACCATAACAGAGGTAAAATTGATTTTTCATATTTTAAAAAAATTAGAATTATTCCATTAGTTTCTTAAATATTGCTTCCTTCTCTTCCATTTCTTTGAAAAAATTGATCATCTTTTCAATCTTCTCAGTTTCGTTGATCCATTCGTCCTTATACTCAATTTTAGGATACTTTTCCTTAATCTGCTTGAATGCTTTTTGTCTCATTAAATTGTCATCATATTTATTGCCCAATTTGAGAGCATCAAGCATATTATTAATGTCAATTAGATCGTAAATCTTCTCAGCTGCAAAATTTTTCAGTTCTTCAATCTTAAGTTTCCCAGCAGCAGCAAAAAGCTGCAAAAAGTTGGTCGCATCATCACCTGGAAGTTCATCAGTGTAGAGAAATTTCAAAATTATCTCAAAAATTTCCACAGAAATGTCGACCAAATTTAAATTTTCAACTTCAGGATTGTTTTTTAGAATTTCAGCCAGAGTTGGACTTCGAGCTGCAAGCAGGAATTTGTGGACTGGGAAGTCTCGGTTGTCAATTTGAATGCAGAAGTCCCTCGTGGTCTCGTCTTGAATGAAGGTGTTGATGTCCGTATATAAACCTTTATTTATCAATCCTTTCTCCTTCTCATGTTCAACTTTTAAGTTTCCAATCTGCATCACCAAATTATCGCTCAATATTTTCAAATGTTCACACTCTTCAGCTTTATTATTGAATGAAATTTGCAGGTTTCTTTCATTGGTTAAATGCTGATCACTCATTATTTTATAAAAATGCCTCAACATTCCCGTGCTTAGTGGATGTTTCATCCATTCTTCAACAGGTTGAGCAGTGATCTTTTCATTAAGGACTTTTTTGATAAGATATGGACTTAATTGCACTGTAATATTTGGGTTTGGATTGTAATCTCGTCCAAAATCAGCATGCGTAAGATTATACAGTCCATCCAAGATTGTTGGTTCGATGAATTTCAAGTTATTTTCCGTAAATAAAATTGTTTGCAAATATTTAAATCCTTCAAATAAGTCGCCGGGTAGAAATTCAATTTTATTATTTTTAGAATGGAATTCTTTGAGGTCCTTGTATTCAGTCAAGTCATGTTTCGTCAATGTTTTTAAAGTTGTATTTCGTAATTCCATTTTAGAGAGATTTTTGAAAGATTTTTTGAGTCCTTGAGGAATTTTGATCATATCGCAATTTGAAAAAACTATTTTAGTTACATTTTCATTGTAGTGAGCACCTAATTGATAAGAACATGTTGAATATTGAGTATTTTGAACTTTTCCAAATTTTAAGTCAGCATCCGGTGGAATATTTTGAGAATAAACAGTACAAGTGTAATCGTTTAACTCACGAACATACGAACAGTTAACTTGCATTGTAGAATTAAATTTTAATTATTTATTAAAATTAAAAAATTATTTTATTGTTGACTTCAGAAAATATCAAAACAAACTGAATCATCATTCAAACACTAAGTCGAATATCATGTATATATATTTGTTTTGTTGCTCAGTGTGAATTTGCACTAAAAAAGCTCAGAAATTGAAAATATTCTATGAAAACCATTAAATGTGGACATTTAGTCGCAATGTACTTTTTAAGAAAATTTGTTAAAAATGTGGTTAATGTCTTCAGTATGGTGTAGATTATTATACTAATGTAGTTAATTTTCTATGTTCATGCTTATAATTTACCATTTATTTAAAGTTAAAAATTAAAACAGACGAAAGAATCAAAATTTGAATTTTTTATTATACCAAAAATTCTAAAACTCTTAATTTAAAATATTATTTTCAGACAACCGACATCCCATTTCGAAAAAATTCGACAATTATTTCGAAAACATTCGACAATTATTTTGAAAAAATTTGACATTTATTACGAAAATTCAAATTAAATTTGACCGTTAAAAACAATGTAAACAAACAAAATTTTGGAAGCAAAAAATTGCTATTTTCGTTAGTTTTAATCATAATGTTTCTGAATAATCATAATCTTTAACATTTTCTTGGCCATTTAATCAGTTTGCTACATTAAAATGAGTAAAAATAAGCAGTTTATCATTAAAAATTAAATTCATGAAAAATTTCACTAACACATTCACATTGTTTGTTTACATTCGTTGTGAAAATTTGTTTGGCATAATTTTGTGCATTTGATTAGTTAACTCGAGTCCAAAACATACAGCAATTGTTAAGAATGTTTCATTTTATGTAACAAAACAGTTAAATGCTTAATTTATATTAAAATAAGCAAAAATAATATTTTTCTGTTAACGGTCAAAAAATATTCAAAAAATTTGAAATTTTCTGTAACTGACGTTTTTTGCCATGTCGGTAGTCTGATTATTTTATTTCTAATTTTAAATTTTTTTTAATAATTATTTTTTATTCTGTATATTAAGTTTGTACAAAAATTTTTTTAAATACATCCAGAACCAGACTTTAAGTCAACCTTTAAAAAAATTTAAATTGAATTTAATTTTTTAATTTTAAATTTACTTTTAAAATCTTATTCAATTCCAAATTATATTTATTAATTCCAATAATATCATTTAAAAAATTCATCAACAAAAATTCTTAAAGATTTTAATCAATTTGTATCTTCAAAATTGTTTCTCATCAGAAAAAATGCTAAAAAAATTTATAAAATTTATCCTTTCAGACACAATTAAACATTTTTCATTACTTTTTTAAATTCACTTTCCATTTGCTTCATTTTCATGAAAAATTCAATAATTTTCTCAATTTTATATCCATCGTAGATCCAAGCATCCTCAAATTCAATATTTGAATAGTTTTTCTTAATTTCTTCAAATGCTTTTTGCCTCAATTCTTCGTGCTCATATTTGTTGCCTAAATTGAGAATTTCTAATGCATTTTCAGCATTAATCATCTCAATAATCTTAATAGCAGCAAAATTCTTCAGTTCCTCAATCTTTAACCTTCCAGCAGCAGCAAAAAGATGCAAAAAGTTGGTTCCATCGTCACCTGGAAGTTCATCAGTGTAGAGAAATTTCAAAATTATTTCAAAAATTTCCACAGAAATGTCGACCAAATTTAAATTTTCAACTTCTGGATTGTTTTTTAGAATTTCAGCCAGAGTTGGACTTCGAGCTGCGAGCAGGAATTTATGGACTGGAAAGTCTTGTCCTTCGATTTGGATGCGGAAGTCCTTGAAGATGTCGTCATGAATCAGGAAATTTTTGATGTTGTTTGTGAATTTATTCTTGGATTTTTGTTGTTTAAGCTCGAAGCTTAAAAGTTGAATCCTTTGGGTCAATTTTGTGTTTGAGCTTTGAAGAATTTGCAGCTTTTGGTTTGAATTTTTGCCATCAATCCTCAAATTGTGATTCTCATTGATGAGTTCGCTGACTAAATTTTGGGTTGCTTGATGATTTTCCTGAAATTTTTGCAGATCCTTTGCTAAATTTTCATTTTCATCCTTCAATGACTTGACGCTCAGCCTCTGCTTTAGTAAATATTCAGACACGACTGCGCTGCTGTTTTGACTGAATTTTTTACGCAGTTCACTTTTGATTTGGTTCAGTTCTGGATCCCAATTTGGTGCTGTAATCGTTGAACTCATGAATCCGTACTTTGTGTCGCCCCTCAAGTCAATTGTCTTTAATTTGTCAAGGTCATCAATTATGTTTGGCTCAACAATCGACAATTTATTTCCATAAAATGAAATATACTCCAAATTTTGGAAGTCATCAAATAAATCGTCAGGCAAAAAGTCAATTTTGTTGTTGGAAAAGTCAATAAAATTAAAACTTTTGTACTCAGCCAAGTCAGCTTTTGTCAATTTTCTCATTTTTGAGCCTGTTAATGTCAACGACTTCAGGTTTTTGAATATTTTTGTGAGTCCTTGTGGAACTTTTGTGACTGCACAGTCTTTAAAATTAATTTCAGTTACATCATCGTTAGATTTACCGACTCGATGATTACCGATGAATTTTAATTCTGTATTTTCGAGGATTTGTTGAGATAGGATAGAGCATCTGTAGCCAATGTGGATGTTGAATTCACAGCCGACTTCCATTGTTGATTCTGTAATGGATATTGTTTGATTTTGGAGTGTTTAAGGCAGTGGTCCTCTTTAAATTGTTCCTTAAATTGATTACTTTTGAGCAACGTTTTTTTAAGCAGATACAATTAATTATTTAATCAATTTAACTTACAATCTGAAATCACAATTTCACCTTTCTCACAGAAGCTTCAAATATCAACTGAATCATTTAGCAAAACAAAAGATAAAATTTATCAAATTAGATTAAAATGGACTTAATTGATATTTTTTAATCAATGATAAGATTAAGAACAGATAAAATTTGATGATGCAGCATGATACGTAAAAATGACTCGCAGACATAAAATTTCTCTGGATTTAATGTCAACAAATTATGACTCAAGTAAATGTACTCTTGAAAAATATAAAATAAAGATCAGATTACAAAAATTGTTTATTTTTAACTAATAAATTGCTACTTTGTTAGAAAATGCAGACATAACATTGAACTGAAACTTTATAAGACATTTGGTCGATCAATAAAAGAAAATACATTTCATTATGCATAAAACTGAGATTTAAAAATAAAGGAAGAAAGAAAAATGAAATCCGGTGTAGAAAAATAGTAATATAGATTTTATTGTTGTGATTTAAGTTTGTTATTACAGTATTTGTATTTTTAACACCAACCAATTACCCGAGCGGCATTTAAGTTGAAGGCAGCGTGACGTCAGTCTGGTGTCGCCTCCAGATGTCGATTTATCCGCTTGCATGGCTGCCTTCTCATTGCCATATCCGTATCGTCACCGTCAAGGCACCGTAGCGGCAATGGCAATGAGAAGGCAGCCAAGCAAGCGGATAAATCGACATCTGGAGGCGACACCAGACTGACGTCACGCTGCCTTCAACTAAAATGCCGCTCGGGTTATTGTTTTAATTTTGATTTGATATGAAAATTGAGAATTATTGAGAATTAAGTTGAATAGTGGATAAAAAATTGAAAGAAAGATAGAACAAAAATAGAATTTTAAAGTTAAATAATGCAATAAAATATGAAAATTATTATTTTTTAATTTTTGTAACTTTTTTGGCAATTGGAGTTCATTAAAAAATTTTCGAACCTCTCCAACCAAATCCACTACTCTTACATCATAAAATGTTCAAGTCTTTTTTCAGCTTCTTCCATATTCTTGAAAAACTTGACTAATTTTTCAATTTTATCGCCGTCTGCAATCCACTCATCCTTAATGTCAACCTTTGGATATTTTGCTTTTATTTCGTTGAATGCTTTTATTTTGAGTTCATCATGCTCATATTTGGTGCTAATATTGAAAATCTCCAGAACATTTTCAGCATCCATCATATTAAGCAGTTTCGATGCTGCATATTCTTTCAATTCCTGAATCTTCAATTTCCCAGCAGCAGCAAAAAGCTGCAAAAAGTTCGTCCCATCGTCACCTGGAAGTTCATCAGTGTAGAGAAATTTCAAAATTTTCTCAAAAATTTCCACAGAAATGTCGACCAAATTTAAATTTTCAACTTCTGGATTATTT
The DNA here is from genome assembly GCA_963573255.1 of Chironomus tentans. Taxonomy (NCBI): domain Eukaryota; kingdom Metazoa; phylum Arthropoda; class Insecta; order Diptera; family Chironomidae; genus Chironomus; species Chironomus tentans. Next base: position 3,322,844 of record OY754305.1, read on the forward strand.
TTGAGAATTTCAGCCAAAGTTGGACTTCGAGCTGCAAGCAGGAACTTGTGGACTGGGAATTCACGATTTTCGATTTGGATGCGGAAGTCTTTCTTGGTTTCGTCTTGAATGAAGGTTTTGAGGTCTTTGAAGAGGCTGAATTGTGGATTTTGATCATGTTTGAGCTTTTCTTGTTCCAATTCTGTTTGCAGTGTAGCATTAGATTCTTTGATTGTTATATTCTTCTGTTCAGTTTCTCTCAATTCTAATTCCAATTTTTCAATTTGTTGAGTTAAATTTTCATTTAATTTCTCAGAAATTTCCAGCTTTTTGTTGAGTTCTCCATTTTCCTTAGTCAGTTCAAGATTTGTTTTCTTTGATATTTGGAAATTTGATTGAAGGTTTAAAATATATTCAGATCCACTCTGGATGTTGCTGCAAAATTTTTCTATTAAATTCTTCTTTATTTCCATCATTTCTCGATCAAAATGTCTGACTGCAAAATTTACATTGAAGGATCCATATCCAGATAAGGAAACGCATTTTAGTTTGTCAAGTCCATCAAGTATGTTTGGCTCAACAACACTCAGCTTGTTATCGTCAAAAATAATTGTTTCCAAATTTTTAAATCCTTCGAATAAGTCACCGGGTAGAAAATCAATTTCGTTGGAGCTTAAGTCGATCTTATTGAATGTTTTATATTCAGTAAGATCATTTTTGGTTATGCTTTTCAGTTTCGAATTTTTGATAGTTAATGAATCTAAATTTGGAAATCTTTTTCCTAATCCTCGTGGAACTTCCTCAAGATCACAATCAATTAAGTGCATTTCTCTCACATAATTGTCTCTATTGTTTCCATTTCTATCGTAATTCCAGCAAGTTAATTTTATATCAATATTTTTGGGAATTCGACAAGAACGTATCCAACATTGAGTAGAAAACACTTCAAATTCACAATTGACTTCCATTTTTAACACAAAACAATATTTTTTAAATTAAAAGCTTTTTTAATTAAAAATTATTTTAAATAAATTTGAAATTAACTCTCTGATCTCCGTCAGCTTACTGATCATAAAACATAGCAAACACTTTTCATTTACTCTAAAAATTCAATTTCGATAATTTTTTGTATGTATGCGTGAGTGTTTTTTTTGCTCAGTTTGATTTTTCAAAAAAAAGGAGAAACTTTTTTCAACGGTTTTTCTAACTAAGCTGAACCTTGAAATCATATGTTTTGAAAATAATACAAGTTAAATGTCAACAATCCATGACTCAGGAAAATGTGCTGACATAAATAATAAAATTTTAGATCAAATTTCAATAATTGTTTATTTTAAACTCAAAGATCGTTTTCACTGCTTATCTTGTTGAATTGCTACATGTGCAGTATTTTTTGTATTTTTAAACACACCATCTATAAGTTTAAATTCTTATGTGTAAAATCTAAGTTGATAAAATTCATATTTGACCTCTGTTCTAGTTAGTGAAGTTGCTTTAGTAAAAACAGTAAATTATGAAAGCAGAAAAAATAATTTCGTAGAGAATTATTGAATATATTGAAAAAATTCGAAAAATTGTTAGAATATTTAATTAGCTTTTAAAAACCTAAATAAGGATTGTTTTTTAAAAGAGAATTTTGAACCTGTTCTAAAAAAGTTTGCAAATATAATTTTGAATTTAGATTTTTTTGAAAAGCAACAAAATAATTTTAAGAAAATTATTTCCTAAATATTTTTGGTTTTTATTATTCGTTTCATTGAAAATTTGTTTTTAAAAAAATAAAATTAAAAATTATTCCATCAAATGCTTGAAAAATGCTTCCTTTTCCTCCATTTCTTTGAAAAATTTTATCATCTTTTCAACTTTCTCAATGTCGTTGACCCACTCGTCTTTGAATTCAATTTTCGGGTAATTATCCTTAATTTTGCTGAATGATTTCTCTCTCATTAAATTGTCATCATATTTATTCCCCAAATTTAGGGCGTCGAGCATATTTTTCATATCAATTAGATCATAAATCTTCTCAGCAGCGAATTTCTTCAGTTCCTGGATCTTCAATTTCCCAGCAGCAGCAAAAAGCTGCAAAAAGTTCGTCCCATCGTCGCCTGGAAGTTCATCAGTGTAGAGAAATTTCAAAATTATCTCAAAAATTTCCACAGAAATGTCGACCAAATTTAAGTTTTCAACTTCTGGATTATTTTTGAGAATTTCAGCCAGAGTTGGACTTCGAGCTGCGAGCAGGAATTTGTGGACTGGGAAGTCTTGTCCTTCAATTTGGATGCAGAAATCCTTCGTGGTTTCGTCATGAATGAAGGTGTTGAGGTCTGTATATAAACCTTTGTTGTTCTTTACTTTCTCCTTTTCATGTTCAACTTTTAAGTTTTCAATCTGCAACGTCAAATTATCACACTTTGTTTTGTAAAAATGCTTCATCATTCCCATACTTAATGGCTGATTCATCCATTCCTCAACATGTTGAATAGCGAATTTCTCGTTAAGCAATTCTTTGACAAGAATTGGATCCGATAGCACTATATTGGGGTCAGTTCTGTAATTTGGTCCAAAATCAGCGTACTTGAGGTTGTCCAGTCCATCCAAAATTGTTTGTTCAATGAAATTCAAGTTGTTATCCACGAATGAAATTGTTTCCAAATTATTAAATCCTTCAAATAAATCACCAGGCAGAAATTCAATTTTATTGTTTTTAGAATGGAATTCTTTGAGGTACTTGTACTCAATCAAGTCATGTTTCGTCAATGCTTTTAATGTTGTATTTTGTAATTGCATTTTATTTAAATTTGGGAAAGTTCTTTTGAGTCCTTGAGGAATTTTGATCATATTGCAATTTACAAAAATTATTTTGGTTACACAGCTGTTATAGCCACTACCATAACCATTGCAGTTTTGGAAATTTAAGTCAACATCTGCTTGAATCTGCTGAGAATTTATAGTACAAGTGCTATAATGATCCGTAAGCGAAAAATTAATATTCATGGCAGAATAATATTATTTTTATTTAATAAAGTTGAAAAATTATTTTCGTCTTGTTCCCAGAAAATATCAAAACAAACTGAATCATCATTCAAACACTAAAGAACACAAGTGTATTGTTGCTCAGTTGTATTTGTATAGAGTTTTGCTAATTTAAGCTTCCTACTTATGTGTTAGTTTCTGAATGTTGAAGATTACTTATGACCTCTGTCAGAGTACTGGGTAAGAAATATAACAAACAAGCTGATGTAAGCGCTAAAGCCTTTTTTGCTCAGTTTTAGATTGTTTTGTTTTTTAAAAATTAGGAAGAAACTTTTTTTAACGGTTTTTCGGTTTGACCAGAAAAAGTTGAAGTCATTTGTATTGAAAAAATTATGAAAAATTGGGAAAAGTATAGCATTTGCCCGAAAAACCACAGTCTTGGGGACACAAGATTCAATAAATCTTAACCAAGAAGATAGAAAATAACACAAAAAGTTCGCTCAGTTGCAATGATAAAAATTTAATTAAAAGTTGTCTATGGGGCACTATTATCACTTGTTATCATGTCAGTAAACGATGACTCTGGCAAATATGCTTGCATAAAAGATAAAATTAAGATGATATTTCAATAACTGTTTATATAAGAGGTACAACCTGGAACAAAATATAACTTTGAATTTAGAAATAAAAAATAAAACTAAAAAAATAATATTTATCATATTCCCTCCAATTTTAATTGTGTTTGAATTTATTAATGATTTTTGTTTGTTATTACATTTTATATTAAAAATCATAACTGAAAGAAAATTTATTTTCCTTTAATTTAATTTCAAAATTATTCCATTAACTGTTTTAAAATTGCTTCCTTTTCTTCCATTTCTTTAAAGAATTTGATCATCTTTTCAACCTTTTCATTATCGTTGATCCATTCGTCTTTATACTCAATAATAGGATATTTTTCCTTAACCTTGCTGAATGCTTTTTGTCTCATTAAATTGTCGTCATACTTGTTGCCCAATTTAAGAGCATCAAGCATATTTTTTGTGTCGATTAGATCATAAATCTTCTCAGCAGCAAATTTCTTCAGTTCTTCGATCTTCAATTTTCCAGCAGCAGCAAAAAGCTGCAAAAAGTTCGTCCCATCATCGCCTGGAAGTTCATCAGTGTAGAGAAATTTCAAAATTATTTCAAAAATTTCCACAGAAATGTCGACCAAATTTAAATTTTCAACTTCTGGATTGTTTTTGAGAATTTCAGCCAGAGTTGGACTTCGAGCTGCGAGCAGGAACTTGTGGACTGGGAATTCTTGTTCCTCGATAATAATCTTAAAGTCCTTGGTGGTTTCATCTTGAATGAATATGTTGATGTCTTTATTTAAACTTTTATTGAACAATTCTTTCTCTTTCTCATGTTCAACTTTTAAGTTTTCAATCTGTAACGTCAAATTTTGGCATTCTTCACCTCTATTATCGTATAAAACTTGTAATTCGTTGTAAAAATTCCTTATCATTCGTGCACTTAGTTGATGTTTTATCCATTCTTCAACAGGTTGAGTAGTGATCATGTCTTTAAGCAGATCTTTGACAAGAATTGGATCCGATAGCACTATGTTGGGGTCAGTTCTGTAATTTGGTCCAAAGTCAACGTACTTGAGGTTGTCCAGTCCATCCAAAATGGTTGGTTCGATGAAATTTAGGTTGTTCTCCTCAAATGCAATTCGTTCCAAATTATTAAACCCTTCAAATAAGTCAGCGGGTAGAAATTCAGTTTTAGTGTTGACAAAACGAAATTCCGTAAAATTTTTGTATTCCGCCAAGTCATGTTTCGTTAATGTTTCCAATGTTGTATTTTGTAACTCAATTTTCATCAAACTTTGGAAAGTGTTTTTGAGTCCTTTGGGAATTTTTATCATTTCACAATTTACAAAAATTATTTTAGTTGCTTGATGATTATAACCACCACCATAACCACTAGTGTCTTGGAAATATAGGTCAACATCTGGTTGAATCTTTTGAGAAATCAATGTACAGGTGCTAAAATTATCCGCAAGTGAATAGAAAATATTCATGGCTGAATTTAATTAAATCAAAACTTTTTTTCGTTTTGTCACTAGAAAATATCAAAACAAACTGAATCATCATTCAAACACTAACGAACACAAGACTGTAATGTTGCTCAGTGTGAGTTTGCATTTGTGTTGAGTGTTGCTTAAAAAAATAGTTATGAAAAAAATCATATAAAAGATGCAATAGCTTTTTATACATACATTAAAAATTAAAAATCGTAAATAAAGTCAACCAACATTTTTTTAAAACAAAACTTAAAAATTATCATTTAAATTAAACTAAATTAAAAAGGAAGAAATTTATTTTACAAAAATTATAAAGCTATATAATATTATTTTTTACATTTCATCTAAAATCGTTTTAATTTTTAAAATCATCCTTGAATCCAATTTAGCTTTATTAATTTCAATAAAATCACTCAAAAATTTACCAACCAACATCCAAGATTTAAATTTTTTTGCTTCAATCAAAAGTTTCCAATTTTCTTCAAAATTGTAGTTTGAATTTTCATTTTTGAGTAAATTTTCAATAAAATATTGAGCAACGAAATAAGCAGCATAGCTGTTATGAATAAATTTTGTCTCGTTTTCAGAATTTTTGTAGATTATTTCATAATTTTCTAGAATATCTGTGGATTCTGTTAAATTGAGGGATGCAATTATTTTTTGAGGATAAAGATAATTTAAAGCTGCATATTGATGAGCTTTTAGGATCCTTTGTGGTGAGCTTATAGCTTCCTCAATGTCATTGAATTTTTGTGATTTTAATGATTTTTCAAAATTTCTATTCATAATTAATTTTGTGTAAATTTGGTAAAAATTAGAAATATTCTCATGACTCTCAAAAATCTCAGCAATTTCATGAATCATTTTTGGATTTCCAACCTTTCCAATTTTTTCTGAAAATTCTAAAATTTCAGCCTCGTGATTTTCATCAAAAAATTCCAAAAATTTTTCCCTGTCTGACTTGGAAAATTCAGAAAGTTTGAAGACTTTTGGGTTTTTGAGGTTATTTTTAAGGATTCTTAGGTTGCTTGGTCTTGTTGATATCCAAATTGTGACTGAATGATGCTCACAAAATTGGAAAATTTGAATAAAATTTTCCTTTGATTTTTCATCAATTTTGTCAAACTCATCAAATAAAAGGACAACTCTTTGTTCATAGAATAAATGATTAAACATCAAAGCATCAAGTTCACCCAATTTAAGGACATTTTCAGTTAAAAATACTAAAATATCTTCAGATGAAAAATTAGAATTTAAATCAATTTCTGATAAATTTACATAAGCAACCCACAAAGTTGGTGAAATTTCTCGAATTTTTGATGACATTTCTTTTAGGGTTGTTGATTTTCCGGAACCTGGTGGGTTGGTCAGGATAAATGTTGTTGAATTTCTTGGGGCTTTGAAGGTTGCAGTAGATTTTTGTGGTGTTGTGGAGTTTGAAGGGGTTTTGGATGCATTTAGTGAGTGATTTGAGGTGGTTTGGGGTTCTATGATGACATTTTGGAGGAAAGATGATTTTTTGAGACATTTTGATATTTTGAGCATTTTTATGGAACTTGTTGACTTCTTGGAAAGGTTTGTATATTTTTTGCAGATATTGTTAACAGGTTTTTGGGTATTTGGTGACATTTTGTAAGGGTTTGTTGATATTTTGAGCTTGGAAGAGGATTTGGATACTAAAGCTGATTTTTGGGAATTTTCTTCGATATTTTTGTGAGTTTTATTAAAAAAAATTTGAGGAATTTTCATCGAATTTTGTGAATTTTTGAAGTTTTTCTCAATTTGATGCTGATTTTCATCAATTTTTGCTTTTTTCAAACCTTTCAGTTTCTTTGACGATTCTCGAATTTTTCCCAATTTTTTCGGCCAAACCCCATCATCATCCTCACCCTCTTCATCCTTATGTTCCTCAACTTCTTCCTCTTCTAGCTCAAAAACATCAATAACCACCCTATTCAACCCCCACTCCATCCCATCCTCATCAATCAACCTTCTTTCAACTAAAAAATCCTCATTTTCAGGCACAGAATCTGTTGCAAAGCTGTAGACATCTTGATTGTAGATTTTCTCCATAGAAAATTGATTTAGAATGCTTTTGTTGCTTCCAATGATTTGACTTAGTTCCATTTCATCATTTTGGAAGTAGAAGGAGTAGGTTGATAAGTAATCCTGACCTTTTGGACACATATCATCCCAAAGTACCGAAAATCCTTTTATTTCCATTTTGTCTTCATAATTTTCAAAATCATCCAGATTTACATTATCAGCAACAAAAATAACATGCTTAAATGAATATCCATTAACAGTGTTCACAAAGCCTGGCAGGAACTCAATCTCATCACAGTCAACGACAAGAATAACATCAGAATTGAGATTTGAAATGTCGTTGATGAATTTATGGAAGTTGTCAAGATTCATAGAAGAAAGTTTAAGGAAAACTGCCATCTGTCTGTTGTGGTTGACCTTCTTGAGGATGAATTTGAGGATCGCTTTTGGGAAGTTTGTAAAAATGACATGTTGACTTTGGTTTGATGAGAATTCGAAGCCTAGGTTGAGTAAGAAGTTGTCTTGGGACTGATTCAGCGTGGAAGTTGAGGGGACTTGATGGTTTTGAGGATCAGTTTCATATTCTGAAGAGATTGTTGATCTCCTTTGGATTTTGTGGTGAATTTTTTGATGACTTTCAGCTAGTTTTGGGTCATTTAAGCTTGGTTCCTTCAAGATTTTGACATTCTTAACTTTTTGGATGCTTTTGGGATTTTTGAAGCTATTTGTTCCTTGTTTGACCTCAACCTCCTCTTTGACTTCCTTAATGTGAGCTTGGTTAAAGCTTTTGACCATGTTGCTTACTCTTGGTTGACTTTTCTTCAACTTTTTGTTATTTTTGGATTCTTTGTGACCTTTAACTTCAACTACATAATCCAGATTACCCAATTTTCTTAACAAATCTTCATCATTCATCCTCAAATTTCCCTTATTGAATCTTCTTTGGTCAATAATTTTCCTTATCTTGAAGTAATTTGAATCATTTTCGTCTTCATAATCATCATCATAGTTGGAGTTGTCTGGTGCTTCAAATTCTCCTAATTCAAGATAGTCTTCATCGTTTGTTGGAAATTTAGCTGTGGTTGTCGTTTCTATGAATGTTTTGATGTTGTTGTCTTGCGTGTCTTCATTTTTTACTGAATTGAGATGTTCTGGAATTGAATTTGCGTTTGGATTTGATAATTGGAGTTTGGCTAGGTTGGTGGTTGGTATTGTTTGATTAGTATTCTTATGATTTGTTGCTCCTGGATTGTGAATGTCATTTTCGTTGTGTTCTGAATATTCTGTGTTGTCATCAACTTCAAAGTAATCTTCAGTTTCTTGACTGTTTTCGCCAAATTCAACATTCTCACCACTTTGTTGAGTTTTATTTGCATTATTCAAAGAACTTTCACCAATCTCACCACTTTTACTATTGTTGGTATTCTCACCATTTTCACCAATTTCACCATATTCACCAATTTCACCATTTTCACCAATTTCACCATTTTCACCATGTTGACCAATCTCACCACTTTCTTGAGTCTGATTTGCATTATTTAAAGAATTTTCACCATTTTCTCCTTTAATAACCTCATTATTATGTTGATCATCCAAAGACCTCGTAGTGCTGATCTCATTTACATGCTCGTTATCTTCATCTTGAACATCAGCGCTTACTTCAGCTCCATTTGTCATTTGCTCATTGTCTTTATCTTCACTCTTCGAACAGTCAGATTCTGCATCTTTAACAATGATTTCTATCTGGAACTCCTCAATTTGTCTAGAAACATCAAGCCATTGGTTGACCTCTCTAACCTTCTCCCTATCACTCATTGTTGCTGTCATGTCTTTGATGTCTTGAAGAATTTTTCCATAGTAATATTCAAATAATTCGGAAAATTTTGCTTTAATTTGGTTAAGTTTAATTGGTTGATTCTTTCTTATTAACAAAGTGTCTGGAACTCTTGCGATTAATTCAATTTGAAACTCATCAGGGTTGGAATCATCTGGATATGCAAGATGTGGTTCTGTACTCTCAAATTTCTTACACTTCTCTGTGAAATTCCTGAATAAATTTTTGGTCTCCAAATCATCTTCTAAATATGGATATGCGTCATTGTCATAGACCATAAACATCGCATAGTGCATCAACTCATGTGAAAGTGTCCCCAAAGCATAATTCCTGTCATCTTCATCCCGGCTCGAAAACTCATTGGCTGCGATCACAACATAGTCGTATTGACGTTGAGCTAGTCCAACAGCTGTACTTCCAGGCTCAAATTCATCAACTACTGCGTAATCAAAGTCAAAAATTATCACCAAGTCATCAGATTTAGAGCATATTTCGAGAATTTCTGGTGTTGTTTCATTGACATCGATGAAGGCTCGACGGATCTCTGAGATAATTTGATCTTTTGTGTAAGAAGATTGATCAAAGTTAAATTTTGATTTTTGGACTAGTTTTTCGATGTAGTTCTCTTCCTCTGTGGCTACTGGGGTTAGAAATTTGTAGTTGGAATGGCGGATTAGAGATTTTTCTGAGTCGTTGAGTTCGTTGATCTGTTAGTGGATTCAAGAATAGAATTAGTTAATTATATTAAAAGTACAAGATTAAAGAGAATAATGTACTAGATTATATCAATTGGTACTAGATTATGGTAGCTTGAGTACAAATATACTGGATTTTCCTTTTAAGTACTAGATTTTTTTCGAAAGATGACCTAGATTATAATTCAATGTACTATATTTCAATAAAAAGTACTAGATTAGCACCAGAATTATTAAAAAGTAACAAAATAAATTTCGAATCAAAAATTGGAATGGAATGACTTTAAGCGTACCAGATTATAAAAAGCACCAGATTTGAATGCAAATGTACTAGATTTTTCTATAGTGTACCAAATTTTGCTTTAGTTTTGGGGGTCAAACTCTCCCCTTTTTTGAATTTTTTTCAATCTGCTAGGGTTCTTTAAGGAAAAATCCCAAATTATTTCTTAATTTTCTCGTCCGTACAATAAAAATTTAAACCCCCCTCGAAAAATTTCTGGATAATCCCCTGACTAGAACTGGCAAGAAGTGTACATGATTACATCGGCAAGTACTAGATTATAGCTAAATTATATCAAAAAAATGCACTAACCTTCTTATATTTCTCCACAACTTCCTCCAAGCTACTCATCATTATCCCATGACCCTTAAGTATTGCATAAATCTCAAGCTGATCATTCTCAAATGCAACCTTCAATGCTGATTTATTCTCTTCGTCTCTTGCGAATTTGATGTCTTTATTCTCCTTAAGGAACTCACTAACAGCATTGATGTCACCATTTTTGATATCCACATGGAACTTTTTGATGTTTTCTTTGTGTTTCTCTAGTTTTTGAACAAAACGATTTTTCATTGGAAACATTCTTGAATTTTCCTTGTCAGTTGTAAAATTCACTGGATATGGACAGTCAGCACGGATCAAAAACTCAAAAACTTTAAATTGTTTCTGCAAAAACGCGAGAGTCGTCAGCCCTTCAAGCTCCATCGTCACAGAATTCTGTTCCATAAACTCATCGACTGTCGCATTTTCATTCATACTGATGACGTCAGATGTTTTTATTTTCAATGAATTGATGAATTTCTCATGCAATAAAATGCTAATGTATTCCGGAATGTTTGTAAAATTAAAGTCTGTTGGTGTAATTAAAAGTGCTCGGAAGCAGTCGATGTCACAATGGAAATTCCTCAATTGTTTTCCATTTGGAATTTCCAGGTTAAATAAATATGATTTTAAATTGAGAAGTTGGAGTGTTCGTAGGCAGATGGGACAGTTGTTGGTGAGTGATTCTGTGATTTTGTCGTTATAGTCGATGATTGATGTGAAGGTGAGCTGGCTGTCGAGGGAGGCTATGAAATTTGCGACGGAAAATTTGCTGGAATTGGAGTTTTTCAGGTGAATCAGATGGGAATTTTCTAGAAGGTATGTTGAGTATTGTGGGGACTTTTGTGGAGGAGATGACTTGGATTTTCCTGAATTTTCCATTGTTGAATTGGAGTTTTGATCAGATTGATTGGAATTTTTGGTCAAATTTTGGTCTCTTGACTCACTTTTGACTCTTGACTCACCTTCATAGATCAAAATCAGGATGCTTCGATGAAAATTGTCGAAATTTTGCTCAATTCTCCGAACTTCCACGCTGGAAAAATGCTCAAATTCTTTACTTGCCTTCAAATTTGAGGTTATGTCCAAGAGTTCATCATCTTCTTCAGGATTTGATGGTTTAATATTTTTTAATGTTGAATTTTGGAATTTTCGTCCATTTTCCAAATTTTCTCCAATTTTCAATTTGAATTGACCTTGATTTGATGAATTTTTCTGATTTTTTGAATTTTCCAAACCATATTGATGCCTCAATTGCCCATAATTCTTCCATGTCCTTCCTTTATGTCCTTCATCTTCCTTCTCCACCTCAAAAGTCACCAAAAAAGCCGACGGAAAAACTTCAAAAATCTTTGTAAAATTTTCATTTACCAAAACTTCTCTCGGATCACAATTTTTAAATGCAAATATTTTGGAATTTTTCAAAGCCTTCTTAAATTTTAAATTACAATCAACAAAAACTGTTGAATTTGGAGAATTTTCAATGCTGTCTGCGATTTTTTCTGCAAAGTTTTTGAGATTTAATTGCGGAGAAAATTGGGATGATTTGATGAAGTCTAAAATGTCTGGTGTTTTTGATGAATTAATTGAGAATTTGTTCATCAAGTCTGTGAAGAATGATGGAAGGTCTTGAGGGTTTGATGAGTTTGTTGATGAATTTGTTGAAGTGAATGTTGAACTAGCTGGTAAATATGATGAAAATCCATGGCTGATGCTGATGCTGAGTAGCAGAAGAGTTGATAATGCAAATATTTTATGCATTTCTAAATTTATTATTTGTAAAAGTTTCCAGGATTTTAAGATTGTTTTTAGTTTTTAACTTTCACTTTTTCTCACATTCCTTTAAAAATTTGTTTATTTCTTAAAATTTTATTTTATTTTTTTAAAAAAATTTTTATTTTATTCTTAAATTAGCAATTTTTGCAAACAAAATTAATTTTCAAAATTATATTTTATTTATTTTTTTAAAATTTTAGTTTATTTATTTATTTTTAAATTTTTTTATTTTATTTTTAAATTAGCAATTTTTGAAAAAAATTTATTTTTTTAAATTTATTTAAACTTTTTTCAATGGTATTAGCTCATCTTTTATATTTAATCATTCACTTTTTTAAATATTGTTAAACAATTTTTGCCTTTTCTAAAAATTTAAATTACTTTTGAAAATATGTTGTTCACTTTTTGTCACTCAAAAATTTTTTTGAATTTTTTTCTATTTTTTTAAAATAAATTTAAGATAATTTTGGAATTTAACTTTATTTTTTAATTTTTCTTCTTAGTTTTTAAATTTTTCTGTCTTTTGAAAATTAAAATGTAGTTTTTTGGTGAGTTTATTTATTTTTGCTAAATTGATTTTTTAATTTCACTTTTCCTCACATATCGTTTTCTATAAATATTTTAAAATTTCAAAATTTTTGTTTTAAATTTTTTAACTTTAAAATTCATTTCAAATTAGATTTTTATGATTTAGTTTGTTATACAATTTTTGAATTTTTAAAAAGCTTATTATCTTTTATTTACCAACACTTCTAATTTATTAACTTTTTTAATTTTTTTAATTATTTAACTTTTTAACTTTTTAATATTTTAACTTTTTTAACTTTTTTAATTTAAACTTTTTATCTGTTTCTTGTAAATTTTAATTTTTTTAAAATGAAACTATTTTACTTTAATTGCATATTGAAATAAATTAACAATCTTTTTTTTGTTAAATTTCAGTTAAGATGAGGTAACACTTCATCTTTCTTCAACTTCCACTAATAATCTAATGTAAATTCACATCGATCGTCTCAAATGATCAATAAAATTTTCTAAACACAACTGCATCTTATTTACATTAAACTTGACAATGCAGCATGCTCATGAGCTGTCTATCAAAAATAATTTCTTATTAATCGACGTCTTTTCATGCTAATGAGGAAGTTCCCAATGAAATATCAATGACGAATTTGTTTTTGTTTTTATTTTCATCACTTTTAGACATTTTCGTTCACAATTAATGAAATTTTTCTTGATAATGAAAATTATTTAAGTTTGAATTATACTTTTATTTGTGTAATTATTTGAAGGTTAATTTAATGACGACGAAGTATTTTTAAAACATTAAAATTTTAACAATTTTTAAAAATTCAAAGCCTAAAATTTATCTGAAATCAACAAATTTAATCTATTTTTTAAATAATAATACACATTTTCTAAATTCAATTATTTATTTTAATTTAAAAAAATTTAACAAAAATATTTAAATATTATTAATTTTTTAAATAAATTTAAAATTAATGCAGTCTATCTTATAAATTGTGAATTTTATATAAAATTAATTTTTCTATTAAATTAACATTTTATTTTAGGTTGTCTATGCCTATGAAATATACGGGATTGTTCACAGGGGGAATTTTGGGTCAAATACCTCTTTTTAGAATTTTTTTCAATTTGCTAAGGTTTGTTAAACATCAATTACTTAATTATTAACGAACCTAATTTTTTTTGTATGATTCTTACATTCTATAAGGGGTCGTTCGCAAATTACGTCATGCAAAAAACGACTTTTTCGATCCTCTCCCCTCCTTGTTACAAATTTTCCAAAGAAAAAATAATTTTATGTTTAAACTGTCACAAATTCTTCTACAACCCCCCCCCCCCCCCACTAAAGCGTGACATAATTTCCGAACGACCCCTAACTTACTTACTAAAATTCAATAAATTAAGAAAATATTTGGATCAATTTTTTGTAGCATGCAACTCTCTAAATTCAAGTCTTTTCTTCAACTTGCTGACTTTTAACCTCAAATTCAATTTTATCAAACCTAACCTCAAAAGTCAGCATCCATCAACAGCCAAGGGTACTGAACTGAGCAAAAATAATCAAAAATTCATTTAATCAGTTCCGCATCCTTGTCAACAATCTAATTTACTGAATTATAAAGTGATTTGTCGAGCCCTGATAAGAATAAACCCCACCCAGAATATAAGCATAAGATCCACGATGTCTGACTCGATATTCACCACTCGGTGCTGATTCTGGAATCTCCCACAAAAATTCAATTTCACTTCGACCCAAAATCATCGAAATTCTCGTCCATTTGAATTTTGTCTCCCAATTTGCATCTGTAGCGACAACCTTCCACTCATTGTTGACGATTCTTTCGACATAGAAGTAGCTTGCATCCGTCATTAAATTATTTCGTGGATTTCCAGCTACAAATGAGACAATTAGAAGTTCACCGCGTCTGTAGAACTTTCTAGGTTGATTTACGACATAACCAAATCCACTTCCGATCGCATGCCCATCGTAGTAAACTTTTGTGACCAAAGAAATTTGTTTTGAGTCTTGATTCATTGGCATTGGACCTGGATCGACTGCATTGCCACGCATCATTGCGTCGAGAAGCTTCACAAATCTGTTGATGTAGATTGTTAATGTATGTGGACCAAAAATGGTCGATGCTCCTTCATATCTTTGGATTTCATACTCTTCAGGTGTTGTGATGTAACTTGTGTAAATATTCGACAATCCACAAAGAATCGACTGGAACTCATTGTTCCTACTTTTAGCAAAAAGTTGAATTTCACTTCTCAATCGTCGTCCAGCCATTGTTGAAAATTCACCTGGAAGTCCAAACATCAACAAGTCACCGATTGCAAAGAGTTGAAGAGGCACAACTGTTGGTTGCCAGTGATATGGATAGACAGCACGTCCAGTTGCTAGGAGAATTGGTTTAGCTCCATGACAAGCTTTATCCCATGGAGTTGGTTCTGCGATGAAGTCACGAACTGTGTTCCAGAAGTCATTGTCACTGATTGTTCCTTGTTGGAAGTCAAATGCGCCTGGTCCGTCTGAAAATGAAGCAATTAATTTTTTTTATCAATTTATCCATTTTTAGTCATAAAATTCAAAATGGAGGATATTAAAATTCAAAATGGAGGATATTAAAATTCAAAATGGAGTATATTAAAATTCAAAATGGCGAATATTAAGTTTCAAAATGGAGTATATTAAAATTCAAAATGAAGAATTTTAATATTCCAAGTAATAGACTTATAAACTCAAAATGACTGACTAATAAATAATAAGTTAAAAACCAACCTGTAGTTCCAGCAGCAAACGAGTACCCCATGGCAGGAAAGCATCCAGTATAATTTTCAGCTCTTTTAAATTTTGGATTGAAATAAACACCAGCTTGCTTAGGCATGTCCACAAATTGATGAATAAATCCAATTGGTCCTGTAATTTCACGACCAACTCTAGTCGAGAGGAGTTTTGAAGCACCACGGTAGATTCTGGTGCCTATAATTTTTGTACTTTCCATCATGTCACGTCCGGGACCAGATGCAAAGCAAATGTCTTTGTTAGGGCAAGCTGATGTGAGTGGGTCACATGGAAGGCCGGAAATCTGTGAATTGAAGTTGGAAGTTTATTTTTTTTAAATCATTTTGAAGTTTTTAAGTTCTTACCGAGCACTTTGGTCCCATAATGTTTGGTGATACATCTCCTAAATTAGCTGAACAAAAAGCTCCAACGAAGCTTCCTTTTCCCACCATACTGTCCTTGTTGTACTCTTGTTCCAGTAATATTGAAGCATATCCAACATTATCTGATGAAACGAACTTGTTGGTGTTGTTCATTGATGTTGGATGGACTGGAATTGATCATTAAAGTTACAAACCTCTAAACTATTAAGTTCCTTACCTGCGAACCAATTAAAAGCCCCCAACACATTCTTATCCTGCTTATCCATAAACCTCAATTGAATCAATTTCTTATCAGTATTATCCTTGTACTGAGCTCGTTCCTGTTCTGGATTATTATTATATGACATTGGCGATCGATTGATGTTTGCATCATAAATTTCCGTTTCTGATAAGAAAATTCGACCTTCCTTCATGTTATTGTGTGCATTGATGATTGATTGAGTGATTCCTCTGACTAAGGCATAAAATGTTTCCGGCACGAAGCCTAGAGCTGTCAAGTCGTAGAGGACAAACATGTGGAAGCCAGCGGGGCCACTGTGGGTGTCTGTGAAGGGAAATGAATGTTATTTTGTAAATAGATTGTGTAAAGTTTTGTGTTTTTGAGTCTATTTGACACTTTAGAACTAAAAGTATACTCACGAGTTCCAGAAATCATGACATTGTCATAACGATAAGTAGTTCCAAATTTCTTCTGCAATTCACGAATGACGTTGCGTTTAACAGCATGACTGATCATTCCAGCATCAACACTAACAAATACAATACGATTCTGTCTCTCATCCTCAACGATGAATGTTCTGGCATACAGACGAGTGTGAATTCCGTGACCGCGTTGATTGAGTTGAGCATATCCCATCTGTAAATTAAATAAATCCTTTTTAAGATGTCAAAAAATACATATCAACTTACAAAGGCAATTTCCACACTTGGACCAGTCACATCTGCTCGACCGAGTCCAATTTGATACGATGAAGCTGCTCCAATGCAGAACAATGTCAAGAGGAAGACACAAGCAGTGTTCATGATGAATTTTGAATTCCTTTTCTTTTTAGTCTGTAAATAAAAATAATAATAAAAATTAGTAAACTTTTTGATTAAATTTTTAAAAATAAGTTACAACAAAGTTTGTTAAATTTTTTTAAAATATTTTAAATTTAATCGTTTTAGAATATAAATTTTTTATATTTTTAGAAAAATATTTTCACAACTTTACAGTCAACAGCATAGAAACAGTCTAGTTGACAATTTCAGAAAGTTGCAAAATTTACACTCAATTAATTTTGCAGCAACAGTTAATTTTTGATCATTATATGCTGGCTGTTTTTCAGTCATTAATTGGATGTTTTGATGCAACATGTGCAGCAATTAGCGATCATAAATAAACATGTCAATAAGATTGTCAAAATCAGATAAAGCAGCTGATGACAATTAATAATGCAATGACTCATCATTTGGGTCTTTTGGGTAGTAATAAGACTAAATGATGCAGTAATGTGAACCCAAGAAATCGACCCTAGGAGTAGCTTTAAGGTACAACGAGTAACAGACACCAGGAAAAGTCTGGTCGGTCTGAAGAAATATGAAAGTACTGGAAAATAACAAGACCCCAATAGTTCGTGTCAAAAAAACATCATAATTGCATGTTTTTGATAATAAATTATTCAATTTTCTAGAATTTAGGTCAAAAACTATCTCAAAAACTAATTAAATAAAATCAACAATATTCGTTTCATAAAAGTTGAATATGAAGCTTGAATTACGAAAATATTTAGAAAATTCTACAATTCATGGGCTTTCTTACATTTCAAATAGAAATGTTTTTGTTGAGAAGTAAAATTTGAATATTTTTATCCATTTTCGTACAATTTTTAAATAAAATAATTTTTTCAGAATTTTCTGGATCTTTTCTCTAATCATTTCCGTCATTTGCACTTCAGTTTTGATCGTTCAACTTGTGATAAAAATTAACAATGTTCCTATTTTAGTTTATCTGTCGGATCAGTCTGTTCCTGTGTCTAAGGTTCGGTAAAAAATTTAAATTTAAATTTGAAAATTATTTTTATAAATATTTCAGATTAACTTTCCATCAGTTACTGTGTGTCCTGAGTTTAAAACAAATTTGTTACATTACAAAATCAAAAAGGATCCAAAGCGATTGACATTAACAGAAGTATACGCTTACTATGAAAAACACACACTAAGAAAGATTGCGTATGAAAATGAGGAATATTTGGATGATACTCAGGACGAGAGAAGATTTGGAAATATTTTTTATGAACAGTTCTTGGATAAAATTGAAAATTTGAGCATTAAACCTGAAGAATTAGGATCAAAACTGTAAGTTTATTCGTAAATTTACTTCATTTTTATTAAACATTTCCATTTTTCAGCCTCAAACGCCTTCAAGTTGTCGATTTGATCAAAAATCTTGGAACATTCCAGAAAATAAATTACTCAATCCCAACTGATGACTTTCTTGACGTAATCAATGAGTTTAGTAAGGAATTTGATGATTTTCTGTCAATCGTGTTCTACTGGATTGGAACTTATCAGAATCGGATGTCAGAGATCATCACACCGTGGGGTTTATGTTTCACACACAACATAGCATTCAGTCATGATTTACTGAACCAAAATTCAACATCCAGTGACTTTTATTACGAAAATACTCTACGATTGATTCAGAAAACAAATCCAAATCAACCGATTGAAGATTTACCAAAAAGGATTTCGACAGCAAATGCTGGTTTGTGGGTTGGTTTTTACAAATTGAATCAAGCGGTTGACTTGCGTGTTGATGGATACACTAGCTTATTTCATGATCCTTTTGAGCTGCCATCGAAAAGATCCAAGGTTATTGAAACAAATCTCAAAGTTCAAACTAAAATTTTGATTGAACCACAAATGAATTCGATTGACGAGTCATTAATTGGATATGAACCTGCTGAGTGAGTTGGCATCAAAATACAATTAATTTTCAAAATTGTCAAAGCTCGAAATTCTAACCTCAAAAATTCAAAATTTTCAATTTCATAACCAAAGTGCTGCTAATCTAACCTAAAAAATACTTTTTTTTGAATTTCTAACCTCAAAATTGTTAATTTTTTAAATCTTAATCTCTAAATTGTAAAACTTTTAAATCCTAACCTAAAAATTGTCATTTTTTAAATTATAACCTCAAAATTGGAAGTTAAAATGTCAAAATTTCTTTTTTTAAAAAATTTTAACCTCAAAATATTCAAATTCTAACCTAAGAATTAATATTTTGAGAACCTAACCTCAAAATTTATTATTTTTTTAATCTAACCTCAAAATCTAACCTAAATAATCTGAAAATTTAACCTCAAAACTGCAAATTTATTAAATCTAACCTAAAAACCATCTAAAATCCTCAATTACAGACGCAACTGCTACCTGGAAAACGAGAAAATCTTGAAATTCTTCAAAGTCTACACGAAAAACAACTGCGAGAATGAATGTCTGACTGATTTCATGATCAGTCGTTGTGGCTGCACTGAATTCTTCATGATTCGAAATTCTTCAACTCGAATTTGTTCAGCAAATGAGAAAGATTGCTATAAGAAAGCTGAAGAGGATTTTGAGGAAGAGAAAAGTGCTTGTGAATGTTACGATCCATGTGATTATGTCAAATATAATTATGAGTATCACGAACACGGTCCAGTACAGTAAGAAACGATCAAATTTTTTTATTAACAAAAAGAATAATTTCCAATGTATAAATTTCAGTACAAGAAGCTTCAAGACTATCGAAACAAGTGGTTTTTGGTTTCAATACAAAAAGGATGTGTTTATTAGACTAGTCCGCAAGAAGCAGTTCAATGAGCTCGATTTTCTGTCATTTGTTGGTGGAATTTTGGGGCTTTTTGCTGGATTTTCAGCACTTTCCTTTATTGAGCTTGTTTATTGGTTCACAATTCGAGTTATTGTCATGAATTGGAAAACAACAAATTCAAAAGTTCATCCATTAAATAATTTTCAAGGATATAACTCAAGAATCAAACAAATCAAGGAGTTTGTCAAGACATACTTCAATGAATCATCAATTCATGGATTGAACTTTATTGTTGGTGTCTCTAGAGTTGGAAAGTAAGTGTCAATTTTATTGATATTGTCAACTGAAACTTAATCAACAAAAAATTACTTTTAGCATAATTTGGACCATCACTGTTTTATCTGCCATGACACTTTGTTTCCACCTAATCACAGATGTACAAGATAAAGTACCAGACTCTCTTGTTGTTGCATATGACGATGATTTTAAATCAATTCAGAATGTGAGCTCAAATTTAATTCTTAATTTCATCGCTTAAGCCTCTCTTAATTTTAGATTCCATTTCCTGCAATTACAATTGTGCCAGCTTATTCAATTCCATATCAAATGCTTTCTGGGGAATTTTACTTAAAAGCTATTAAACCTCGTTTTGGGCAAGAAGATTTGAGAAATGAAACAACCAGAGAAGCTTTCAAAAGGTAAATTTTATCTTTGTCTATTAAAAAAACAGGAGCTGGTTACTGAGGCTATTTGGGCAACCCTACTCCTCACTCCAAGTAGGTACGTTACAGGGGCGTACACAGAATTTTTTTAGGGGGGTCCAAAAATTTTTTTGTTCTTGAACTCAAGTTATTGTACTTTTTGTTAATTCTAATGGTACATGACATCTAATGATTAACTAAGAAAGTAGAGCTTCGGAAAAGTGTCGAAAAAAATTTTAAAAGAAATATTCATTTTAAAAAAAAATTCAAGGGGGGGGGGGGGTCTGGACCCCATCGGACCCCCCTGGATACTCCCATGGTATGTCATACCATAGGGTAACCCTATAACTACCCAGTATAACCAAGGGTACCTAGGGCACCTATCCTAATCTGTAGTAATCTAGGTTGAGAGAAGGGGTAGGGTAGGTAGGTGCATCCAAGAGAATCCTGAGTAGGAAAGGTTGGGTACATTAAGGTAGGGTTCATAGAATAAATTAAGATTTCCTCTAGAAACCAGCCTTAGGATTAGTTTGCAAGTAAACACATTTGATAAATGCCTGCCATATCTTGTTCTTTCAGAAATTTAACACAATATCATTTTTGCTACAACACTTATGACGTATATGGTAGTGGTTATAATTTCAGCTTAGTTCCATATTTAATTAGTGTTTTAAAAGATAATTCTAAACAAAATTGGTTCAGTGAACAATTTTCATCATTGAATGGCAAATATCAGCCAGAATTTGCAGAAATTCGAACATCCAGAGGCATGGGATTCACATTTAACATGATTGATGCTAATGAGATGTTCAACTTTGATCAGTGAGTATTTATTGATCCTGCTAGTATCCTTACTAACTTAGACATCCTTTAGGATCAGCTCAGACTTCAATTACACAACAAACATCACAACAAAACCAATGAATCTTATAAAAATCCAACCAGCAACTCCAATACCTTTAACATTTAACAGAAATGATAAAGTTTTGACAACAATTAAGTTGACGAAACCACAAGAATTGTTCTGGGAATGCAATAAACCAGCAATTCTTGTTCATTACTCTGAATATTTATCAACGTTCAGCTCTGAAAAACACTTTTTTACTTATAATCATGGAGCGAATGTTGAGATTGTTGTGACTCCAGAAATAACACAAACTGACGAAGAATTGAAGAAATTAAAGCCAGAAAATCGTAAATGTTACTTTAAGAATGAACATTCATTAAAATTCTTTAAGAAATATTCTCAAAAGAACTGCGAGGTTGAATGTCTTGCAAACATAACAATGGAACGATGCGGTTGTGTTGACATCACCCAACCATTCACAAATTCTAACGAAATTTGCCTTAAAATATCCTCAAAAGGTATCGATGATTGCTACGCTAAATTGCTTCAAGATCTGTATGAAGTAGAGGATTTTTCATTTATAAGGAACTGCTCATGTCTGCCACTGTGCAACTCAATCAGCTACAACATCAAATATTTCACAAAACATGAGTCAGGTGGGAATGAGACAACATTAAATGTGAGGATGAACATGGACGACATTGTTTTGTTCCGAAGATATCAGCAATTTACATTCTCGGATGTTGTTTCTTATGTTGGTGGACTTTTGGGGCTTTTTGCTGGCATTTCAATGCTTTCGATTGTTGAATTCTTCTACTTTTTTACTATTCGGTTGGGCGTTAATTTGTGGAGGAATTTGAGGGGTGCATAAAGTTTGCAGTCTGTTTTTATTTAATTTTTACCACATTTTTGATGTGTTCGTTTGACATTTAAATAAAAAATAGTTATTTTTCAAATAAATTGAGTTTTTTTTCATTAAAATGTTTACTATTCCAAGCTAATTTTACACAAACACCATGAAAGAAATAATAATCAATAAAGCATTAGAATTGAATGTTCAACGACGCTGCCAAATGCCGCAAAAATGAACCATGAACCTTACCTTCATTGAAGTATCCAACATCACTTGAAATATTTTTAAGCCATGAATCTATTGTTTTTACCAAAAAATCAGGTTTCATCTTCTCATTTTTTTTCTCAGTTTGAGTTTTATGTGTCGATCTTAAAGGTCGATGTTTTTAGTTTTTTCTGATTTTTAAACAAATTATTAAATTTTAAACAATTAATTTAAAAGTGAAGTAAAATTTGTAAAAAGATTAAGAAACATTAAGTGAAGTTTTGAGATAATAACTATTTAAAAAGATAAGGAATTTTTGTTAAAAATCATACTTTGTTAAAAATGAAAGGCAAAAATCTCGAATTTGTGCTTTTTTGTGCGATTTATTGGTGTATTAACCAAGCTGAAGGACAAACTGTAAAATGTGATTACAAATATCAATATTACTCTACAGGATCTAAACCCACAAACACTTCTTTTTATAAATGTGACTTGGACACAAGACAAGCAAATTATGATGAAATTATATTCAAAATTGATGGACAACATGGAACTGGACACAGTGATGCTGATGTGAACATTATTGGCAAATATTTGGACAACAAACTGAAAACATTTTCATCGATTTTCTGTGAAAAATTTCCAAATCTTGAAGTAATTCGTATAAGCGAAGCAGAACTGCAATCAATTGATGACAACTCACTGTTAAATTGCAAATATTTGGAAGAATTATTTTTATATGGAAATAAAATTCCAAAAATTCCAGAAAATTTGCTGATTGGAAATTCAAAGTTGACTTTATTACGGATTGATAACAACCAACTTACAACACTACCTGAAAATTTATTCCTGAATCAAAAGGAACTTAAAGAATTGTATTTGCATAAAAATCAAATAAATTTTCTGCCAAGCAACATTTTTCGTCCACTTGTGAAGCTTGAATTGTTATATTTGTACGACAACAAACTTCAGTCAATTAATCCAGAATGGTTTTTGAATTTGCAGAATTTAAAGCGACTAGGCTTGTATGAAAATCAAATTTCAGAAATTCCATCACAATGTTTTGCATCACTTAGAAATTTAGAAAAATTGTGGCTTCATGAAAACAGAATAAAAACTTTAAATTCTGACAGCTTCGATGGTCTTCACAATTTGCAAACAATGCAGTTACACAGCAATGAAATTTCTGATCTTCCTGTTGGTGTTTTTACTCAATTAAATAATATAAAAGAAATAGGTTTGGAACACAACAAGTTAACAACAATCCACTCAGATTCCTTCGGTATTCACCATCATCTGACAAAAGTCTGGCTCGAGCACAACAAAATCAATGCAATTGATGAAAAATTTATCGACAACACAGCAGTTTCAAATTTCAACATGACAAACAACATTTGCAGTCAGCTACACATGACCACCAGAAGTGAAATAAAACCAAACCTAAAAAAGTGCTTCGACAATTATCAACCTCGTCGTCAGCCTCAACCTCAATCACATGTCATTCGTCCTTCTTCTCCATTTCTCAATCAGTTTTCAACATCAAACCAGAATATTTGTGGCAAGTCATCAACAGGACAAGGAAACATAATTGGGGGATCTTTCATCTCGCGTGGAAGTTATCCTTGGTAAGTTTTACTTAGCCTTAAAGTCATCAGCTATAAATGTTCAGGATTACATGTACAACAACAGTAATGCTTAAATAACCTACAATTTTCTTTAGGATCGCAGCATTAGTCACACCAACTGGTCAATTTTTCTGTGGTGGAACGCTTGTATCAAATCGGAAAGTCCTAACAGGTAAGAAGAACCTTATACACTTAATTGTCCTAAAATTGACTCTAAATCCTATCTTTTTCCTCCAAATTCAGCTGCACATTGCATCCAAGACAAGCATTCAAGCAAGGCAACATCTGCCGGTGAATTTATCGTCCAACTTGGTGTTTATGACCTCAAAAAAACCTTAGAAGTTGGCAGGGTTCTTTATGCTGTCGAGTCAGTCAATGTTCATCCTGGCTGGAATACATTTACACAAGCATTTGATGCTGACATTGCTGTGCTGGTTCTCGAAAGTGAAGTCATATTTAACAAATACATTCAACCAATTTGTATGCCAAATTCAAATGTTGCAGCTATAAAAACTGGGATTGTTGTTGGATTTGGAAAAAGTGAAGATGAAACAAAAGTCCATGAAAATATCCCGAAAATGCTCGAGACACCAATTCACAGCAATGAAGATTGTTTCCTTCATAATTATCTTCTGGTTAAACTGTCAAGCAGACGAACATTTTGTGGAGGAACTGGAACTGGCATTGGTGTCTGCAGAGGTGATAGTGGAAGTGGATTGATTGTGAATGGTGGAAGTGCTTACTATCTTCGTGGAATTGTATCGTCATCATTAATTGGTGGACCTTATGGATGTGATCTTGATGTCTATTCTGTTTTTACTGATGTCACAATGTACATCGAATGGATCAATGGAATATCAACAAGCCGATTTTAACAAATGCAACTAAATAATGATTTATATTTAAATATTGGTGGAGGTTGTAGGGTTTATAGGACAACGGGTTGCATATATGCTCTCCTCAATGCATTTGGTTAATTTTTGGAGGATTTTAAGGGGTTTCACAATCTGCTTTTATTTAGTTCTTAACGCATTTTTTCAAAAAGAGTATTTTTTAAGGTGTGACTCTTTAAATAAGAAGTAGTAAATTTTTAAATATTTATTATCATGTTTACAAAAATATGAATCTTACACAAACAAGATGAAATAAATTAAAAACAAGA
Source organism: Chironomus tentans (assembly GCA_963573255.1). Classification (NCBI taxonomy): domain Eukaryota; kingdom Metazoa; phylum Arthropoda; class Insecta; order Diptera; family Chironomidae; genus Chironomus; species Chironomus tentans. The sequence continues at coordinate 3,347,700 of OY754305.1, forward strand.
AAGCATTAGTATTGAATGTTTTGCGATGTCCACATGCACAATTTAAATTTGTTTATGATCTTTAAACCTTATTCATTAAATAAATAGGGGGTCATTTGTAAATAACGTCACACAAAAAAATGGAAGTTTGATACAAAATTTTTCTTCAAAATATTTTTTTGTTTGGAAGTGTCAAACAGGGTCAGACCCCCATCTGCATCCCCTAATAATGGGACGTCATTTATGAACTAAGTTCTAGCATCATCTCTTGTTTATACTCAAAAGTCAAGTTTAATCTTCTCATTTCTTTCTCCGTTTTATTTTTGTGTGTCGTTCTTGAAGGTTGCGATTCTTTACTTGTTCTGATTTTTAAGAAAAATATTAAATTCGAAACAATAATTGTGGAATATTGCTTTTTAATTTTTTTTTAACAAAAAAGTGATTTAAATTCGGTAAAAAGCCAAAATCATTAATTTTATTTCCTAAATGGAAAGCAAAAATCTCCAATTTGTGATTATTTGTGCAATATTCTTGATCATTGGCCAAGTTGAAGCTCAATATGGCAGATGTGATTACAGCTATGACTATCACTGGTCTTATGGGTATAAAACTAGAAATGCTTCTTATTATAAATGTAACTTGGACACAGAACAAGCAAATTATGGCGAAAAACTCACAAGAATTGATGGACAACATGGAACTGGACTCAGTGATGCTGATGTGAAATATATTAACAAATATTTGGACGACAAATTGAACACATTTTCATCAATTTTCTGTCAAAAGTTCCCAAATATTGAAGTAATTCAGATAAATGATGCAGAACTGGAGTCAATTGATGAAGATTCGTTGTCTAATTGTCAAAATTTGGATAAATTTTTATTATTTGGAAATAAAATTGAAGAAATTCCTGAAAATTTGCTGATTAGAAACCCAAAGTTGACTATATTGTGGATTAACATCAATCAACTAACAACACTGCCTGAAAATTTATTTTTAAACCAAAATAAACTTGAAGAATTGGATTTGTATGAGAATCAAATTGATTTTCTGCCTAGCAACATTTTTCGTCCACTTGTGAAGCTTCAAGTTTTATATTTGAGCAACAACAAGCTCCAGTCAGTCAATCCAGAATGGTTTGTGAATTTGCAGAGTTTAAAGTGGCTGGGATTAAAAGGCAATCAAATTGTACAAATTCCATCAAAATGCTTTGCATCACTAAGAAGTTTGGAGGAATTGCATCTTTATGAGAACATGATTAAGGCTTTAAATCCAGACAGCTTTGATGGTCTTCATAATTTACAAATATTGAGCATGTACAGCAACGACATTTCTGATCTTCCAGTTGGTGTCTTTGCTCCATTAAATAGCTTACAAATACTAAGTCTGTATAGCAACAAATTGACAACAATCCACTCAGATTCCTTCGGTATCCACAATCAGTTAACAGATGTTTATCTCGAAAACAACAAAATCAACGCAATTGATGAAAAATTCATCGACAACACAGCAGTTTCAACTCTCAACATGAAAAGCAACATTTGCAGTCGGTCTGCTTACCAAAGTACTGCAGATATTAAGAATAACATGAAAAAATGCTTCGACAATTATCAACATCGTACAACGCAAGAGTTGACCTCTTGTGGCAAAGGAATTAAAGCAGTAGGCACAATTATTGGCGGAACTGAAGTTATGCGTGGCACATATCCATGGTAAGGCTGAAAATATTTATTTTTTGTGACATTAATTGAACGCTTAATTTAACAGGATTGCAGCTTTAATTAAGCCAAATGACAAATATTTTTGTGGTGGAACTCTGGTATCAAATAGGAAGGTTATCACGGGTGAGAATTTGAAGGATATAAAATACATCTGTACTCATTTTTATTTGCTTTTTTAGCTGCTCACTGCATGGTATTCCTAGCTCGAGACATCACTGTTCTTCTTGGCGTTCATGATCTGAGTATGCGACATGAAGCTGGCCGATTTCCTTATGCTGTTCAAAACATTCACAAGCATCCTGATTGGAACCCAAAAACCGACACATATGATGCTGATATTGCAGTTATGATCCTGGAAACTGAAGTTATATTCAGCAAGTATATCCAACCAATTTGTCTCGTGAACTCAAGATTAGCTGTTGCTAGATTAACTAAGGGAGTCGTAGTTGGATATGGAAAGGACGAGGATCCAATTAAAGATCATCTAAACATCCCAAAATCAATCAGTTTGCCAATCCACCAAAATGAATACTGCTTCCTCAAAAACTACATTTTAGCTCGATTCTCAAGTAGCCGAACATTCTGTGGTGGCTCTGGTAATGGAACTGGTGTCTGCAAAGGTGACAGTGGAAGTGGATTGGTTGTGACTGATGGAAGTGCTTACTATCTTCGTGGAATTGTCTCTGCATCTCTCAACAACTTAACATACGGATGCGATGTCGACACCTACTCGATTTTTACAAACGTTTTGCATTTTAGTGACTGGATTAATTCTGTTTTAATTGATCTAGTATTTTAAAATATTATTGAGGATATTAAGGGGTGGGGGGATGTGTTTTTAACCTCAGAGGGAACTTTCTTCAATCTTTTCATAGCTGATTTGAGAAGGGTTACCATAGCACCTCCTTAACTCCTTATTTACGTCTATAAATGACTAATAAATAGGCTGAACATTTGTTTGGTTTTTTTGAGGACAGTTCTCTATTTTTGTGACCGATAATGTCCAATTTTTGGGTACTTTTGGCAAAAAAGTTAGACAAAATTGATAAAAAAAATAAGAATTGTCCTCCTTTTTTAAAGAACATATGGTCAGTCTAATTATACACTGTAATTGTGAAAAACTTTTTCTAATCTTAACAAAATAAAGTTTATTCTTTTTATCAAAAATGTCGTATTTTTATTTTTACTTTTTATATTTTTTGTGCACTTAGTTTTGTAAAATGATAATTTTTAAAATTAAAATGCTTCAATTGGTAGGCTGCTGATCATCTGCTTGATTTTACAGAGGAATTACTAATTTAGTGATTCAATTCCAACAAAAAAAATCACAACTGGATCAGTGCTATCGAGTTATTGGCATATCGAATAGTTTACAACCTCAAAATCATCGATAAATACTAAAATTATTGATTTTTTTAAATATTTTATTACAATAATTTAGATTTCACATTAAAAAAATTTAAATTAAAAAAAATGGTTTGGGGTTAATTTGTGGTGGACTTTGAAGAAAAATGTTTTTGGTGCATGACAGTTTTTACATTTGCTGATACATTTTATATAGATTTGATATTAATCACACACGCAAGCTACAGTTGTACGCAAGCAACTCACTGCTAATATTAAACCTAATTTGGTTTGTAATAAAAATATTCGAATATTAAAAGTAAGAACAATGATTTTAGATGTGCAAAAATATTTAAAAATTTCAACAATTGATGGACTTTTTTATATTTCAAAGCAATCTCATATTGCTGAGAGGTATGTGAAGTTACGTCTCGCAAATAATCTACTTTTTTAAATAAACTTTTAACATTCCGCAATATCCAAATAATATCATAAAAAATATTTTAGAATTTTTTGGACAATTTCTTTCATCATTTCCGTCATTCTTACATCACTTTTGATTGGGAAAGTTGTAATAAAAGTTAATAAATTTCCAATTGTTGCTTATTTGTCTGATCAGGCAGTTCCATTATCCGAGGTGAGCTCTGCTATCTCTTTGGATCGAAATTTGAGATAATTTTGTAAGAAATATTTCAGATAAACTTTCCAGCTGTCACAGTGTGTCCTCAATTTCAACCATTTCTGGATAAAGACACACGAAAGTGGGAAGGAACTAACAAATATTATCGATTTGAGAAGCACACATTGAATAGATTTTATTATGAAGATGAAGAATATTTGAAGGAAACTGAAGATGAGAGGAAATTTGGGAATATTTCATATTTACAATTCCTGGACAAAATTGAGGTTGGAAGCATCAAACCAGAAGAATTGAGGACCAATCTGTAAGATTCTAATTAAATTAATTTTTCATAAATTCAATTTAAATTATTTTTCAGCCTTAAACGTCTTCAAGTCATCGACTTAATCACAAACCGTGGAATATTCCAAAAATTAAATTTTTCAATCCCAAATGACGACTTCCTTGACGTCATCAATGAATTTCCAAAAGCTTTCAAGTTTGGATTGTCGGTTGTGTTTTTCTGGATTGATCAATACCAATGGTACATGTCTGAAATCATCACTGAATGGGGTTTGTGCTTTACATTCAATATCGCATTTAGTCATGATTTATTGAACATCAACTCAACATCCAGTGACTTTCACTATCAATATCCACATAGGAAAATTTCTTATGTTCCTATTCAACGTCCACCACAAATCTTACCGAAACGAATTTCGACAGCTAAATCTGGTTTGTGGGTTGGATTTGAGAAAAATTTGTATAAAAATGAAGTAATTGAAAATGACTTTAATGGATATTTAGTTCTTTTACATGATCCTTTCGAATTGCCATCAAGAAAATCAAAAAATGTAAATTTTAATCTGAAACTACAAACTGAGATACTTGTTGATTCACTTATTAATACAATTGATGAGTCACTGGTTGAATATGAACCTAATGAGTGAGTTTATTAGCTATTTTATCAATTATTCATAAACTTAACCTCAAAATTTAAAATTTTCATTTTCTAACCTCTAAATTCAAAATTTTCACTTTCTAACCTCAAAATTCAAAATTTTCATTTTCTAACTTCAAAATTCAAAATTTTCATTTTCTAACCTCAAAATTCAAAATTTTCGTTTTCTAACCTCAAAACTGTAAATTTTTTAAATTCAAACCTAAAAATTTAACCTCAAAGCACCAATACTTTTGATTTGTAACCTAAAAACCTATTACAGATGCAACTGCTACCTGGAAAACGAGAAAATCCTGAAATTCTTCAAAGTCTACACGAAAAACAACTGCGAGAATGAATGTCTGACTGATTTCATGCTCAGTCGTTGTGGCTGCGTTGAATTCTTCATGATTCGAAATTCTTCAACTCGAATTTGTTCAGCAAATGAGCACAATTGCTATAAGAAGGCTGAAGAGGATTTTGAGGAACAGAAAAATGCTTGTGGATGTTTGTTGCCTTGTGATTATGTGAAATATAATTTTGAGATGAATGAGTATGGAATTGCAGAGTAAGCATTCATAATTTATTGGAAAATCTTTAACTAATTATTCATATTTCAGGAAAAAAGGACTTTTGGCTTATCTTGAGTTTGGTTTTCGATTACATTACAAAAATAGTGTTTTTAACCAGTTAATCCACAAGAAGCAGTTCAATAAGCTTGATTTTCTGTCATTTGTTGGTGGAATTTTGGGGCTTTTTGCTGGATTTTCAGCACTTTCATTCATTGAGCTCATTTATTGGTTCACAATTCGAGTTATTGTCAAAAATTGTAAAGTTAATATCACAAAAGTACATCCAGAGGTTGAAGATATACAAAATAAGTCAAAGAAAATAAAGATTAGAGACTCAATCATGTCATATTTCAATGAATCATCGGTTCATGGTTTTATTCACATTTTTGAATCTTCAAAAATTGGAAGGTTTGTATTTAGGCTTGTCATTTGGTGCGGAACTGATCATTTGATTTTGTATCCTTGGAATCTGGTGCACTGACTTTAAGTTTTCAATATTTCAGCATCTTCTGGACATTATTTATTTTATGTGCAATGACTTCCTGCCTTCACATGATTCTAAGTGCACGTGAGAAAGTCCCAGAGAGTCTAGTCATTGCCTATGCTTACAACTTTCAATTAATTGAAAATGTGAGTTATTTTAAAATATTTTCTGTAAGTGTTTAACAATCAATTATTTTCTAGATTCCATTTCCTGCTATAACTTTTATTCCGCCATATTCAATTCCTGATGAAATGATGACACCCTTGTGGGTTTATGTGGCGCATAGGTTGTATTATGGAGAAAAGATATCAGACATGTTTTTGAGAAACGAAACACTTAGGGAAGGATTTGAAAGGTTATTTTAATTCTATGATTAGATACTGAGCCAATGGGCGACAACAGTTCTTATTCTTCGAAATCGAAACTTCGAAAATGTAATTTTTTTCAAAAAAAAAAATATGACCGTTACAATTTTTCGTAAGTAAATTTAACGGTTTTTGAAAATTCAAAAAATTTTACACTTCGAATATTTTCGAAATAGCTTTGAATTTCTAAAAAAAATAACGGTTACTACTACTGTTGTCATCCATTGGGGTACTGAGTAAAAAAACCTGAGCTAGGTTGACTTTAAGAGCAGCCATAAGCACCAATCGGTAACTTTTGTCTGACCGGAGACAAATGTCACTAGGATGGCTATTTAGAGACATTTTTATGTTTTTGGTGCTTGCCTGAAGTGTTTAAACCTTCATAATGGCACCTATCATAGACAGTATCTGTACCAGACACTTAATCATATCTACCTAGCCATCAACTCAATAAAAATTAATTCTTTTATTTCTCAGAGACCTGACGTTATTTTTCTTTTGTACGGAAACTTACAATGGATACTTTTATGGACACGACTTCAGCTACATCCCTCACCTTTTTAGTGTACTTAAGGAGAATTCAAAAATTGATTGGTTCCGTGACCAATTTTCATCATTTAATGGCAAATATCAACCAGAATTTGCAGAAATTCGAACATCCAGAGGCATGGGATTCACATTTAACATGATTGATGCTGATGAGATGTTCAACTATGATCAGTGAGTATTTATTGATCCTACTAGTATCCTTACTAACTTAGACATCCTTCAGGATCAGCTCAGACTTCAATTACACAAAAAACATTACAACAAAGTCAAAAAATTACCCAACAATCCAAAAATACCCCCTAAAATTCAACCGAACTGACAACGTTTGGTTCTCATTGGAGCTAAGCAAAAATTTAGATGGATCCAAACCATGTCTGATGCCATCATTTTACATTCATGAGCCTGATTTTTTACCAACATTTAGCTCAAGAATTGAGTTGGCAAATTTTGATTATGGAACTGATGTTGATGTCATTGTGACACCAGAAATCATCAGAACTGAAGGACTCAAGCATCTTAAACCATCCGAACGTGAATGTTATTTTGAAGGAGAAAAAATATTAAAATTCTTCAAGAAATATTCTCAAAAGAACTGCGAAGTTGAATGTCTTGCAAACATAACCATGGAAAGATGTGGATGTGCTGACATTCAACAATCATTCAAAACTTCAACTGACATATGCCTTAACATAACAGATGGTATAAATTATTGCTTCAAGCATCTTAAACATAATCTTTTTGAATATGAAAATTTCTCAACTGAACAGAACTGCTCGTGCCTGCCATCCTGTAACTCTGTGTCATATAAAACTCAATATTTTACAAAACAATCTGTTGAAGGCGGCAAAGCTATGATAAATGTGAGAATGAACATGGACGACATTGTTTTGTACCGAAGATATCAGCAATTTACATTCTCGGATGTTGTTTCTTATGTCGGTGGACTTTTGGGACTTTTTGCTGGCATTTCAATGCTTTCGATTGTTGAATTTTTCTACTTTTTACCACGTTTTTCTTAACTTGCTTTCTTGTCTGTTTGATTGTCGAGGTCAAATTTTGTAATCGATTTTTCGACCACTTCCACTGCTCCAATCGAGCTGAAATTTTTCATGCATGCGTATTTTGGATGACAATGCAATCTTTTAATATTTTGGAATCACAAAAATACTTAATTATAGTATAATTTAATTTATGAATTTTTATATGAGAAAATAATCCAATATCAATGATGTCATTTTCTCATGGACATTCTTTGAGAACATTTGAATTTTCTGAAATGTCATGGGTTCAAATCTTACCAATGACAAAAAACTTTTTTGAATTTTTTTGATTCTTTTTTACACTTTTTTGATGCTTTACGATGTTTCATGATTTATTTATGCATAATTATATTTTTATAAGTCATAAAACAGCAAAAAAGTACAAAAAGAGTGAATTTTGATTTCTTGTATGAAATGTCGATATACTTCACAAGAGCAAAAATCTTTCTTCATATGTATATTTTGTCACTAAAATCTATAATCGTACAAGTGATTGGCTCGAAATAGTGTGTAAATACATGCAAATCGTTTCATAGGTTGATATCGCTGAATATATTTTGGGGACAAAACAGTGTATGGCTGTGAGAAACGAAATTTATTTGGTTTGGGTAGAGAGTGTGTGAAAATTTTGTTTTTGCTATGATTGAGAAATCAGTTATTCGTATTATGTGAGGTTGGAAGTAAAACAGCCAAAAATGTTCTATGGAAAAAAGTTTGTGCCTGAAATTCTACATCATATTCAAAAAACCGAATAGGAATTGGTTAAGGCATTCAAGAACAAGAAATACATTTTCTGTAAGCAAGCAAACAAACAAGTTAATGAACAAGAAATAGCCAAAACGAGACATCGTTGAGAGTTCTAGTTTTTTGCATTCGATCCGTGCCGCCCTACAGAAGAACTGATTAGATTTTGGACATGGTAGGAACAGCCGTTGCTTCTAAAAAAGCAAAAAACCTTCTTTTCCATACAAAATGTGAAATTTAAAGGTTGCTATGATTTTTGAAAATTTCGACTGTATATGAAAATTATGTAATGGAGTTCAAGAAGAATCCAAATTGGAAATGGGACTTGAAGGAATTTACTTAATTGAGCAAGTAGCTTATCCACATGACCCAAAAACTTGAAAATCCTCATATTAACACCGAGTGAAGCTCGGTCTATCCGTTGAACTTTTAGTTATAAATGTGATGTATTTTGACAAAATGAGCTGAAATTTGGAATGAGGGTTCCTTAGCTGTGCCTGAGTATGGAACTGATAAAACTTTTGTTTATGTTACGTAAAGATCTTACGTTACGTAAAATTACGTAAAGTGAATTTTACTTAAAAATATTGTTTGAATGAATATAGACCAACTGGATCTCATTTTATAGGACATAGAGGATCTAGATTACTGTATCTCATTTTTATTGGAGACAGGATCTGGTTCTAATTTTTATTGGACACGCAGGCTGTTTACTGGATCTCCGTATGAATTACGTATGAACTGTAATTCTAAACAAGTCGAGGGAGCGTAGCTCAAGCTCGACTCTACTGTGATCCATGTAAAAACTGTAATTCTTAACAAGTCGAGCGAGCGTAGCTCAATCTCGACTCTACTGTGATCCATGTAAAAACTGTAATTCTTAACAAGTCGAGCGAGCGTAGCTCAAGCTCGACTCTACTATGATCTATTTAAAAACTGTAATTCTTAACAAGTCGAGCGAGCGTAGCTCAAGCTCGACTCTACTATGATCCATGTAAAAACTGTAATTCTTAATAACAAGTCGAGCGAGCGTAGCTCAAGCTCGACTCTACTGTGATCTATTTAAAAACTGTAATTCTGAACAATTCGAGCGAGCGTAGCTCAAGCTCGATTCTACACTAATCTACGTATGAACTATAATTCTTAACAAGTCGAGCGAGCGTAGCTCAAGCTAAGTTGAGCGTAGCTCAAGCTAAGTTGAGCGTAGCTCACAAATTTTTACGTCCTGAACGTAGCGTAGCGAGTGAAGGCGTGAAAATTTTCCAAAGTCTTTAGAAGACTGCGGATATGTGAGAAAGTGTTAGTAATTTGAGTAATAATAGTTCGAGCGGAGCTCAAATATAAAAGTTCGAACGTAGTTCGAACTAAGTTGAGCGTAGCTCACAAATTTTTACGTCCTGAACGTAGCGTAGCGAGTGAAGGCGTGAAAATTTTCCATAGTCGTTAGAAGACTGCGGATATGTGAGAAAGTGTTAGTAATTTGAGTAATAATAGTTCGAGCGGAGCTCGAATATAAAAGTTCGAACGTAGTTCGAACTAAGTTGAGCGTAGCTCACAAATTTTTACGTCCTGAACGTAGCGTAGCGAGTGAAGGCGTGAAAATTTTCCATAGTCGTTAGAAGACTGCGGATATGTGAGAAAGTGTTAGTAATTTGAGTAATAATAGTTCGAGCGGAGCTCGAATATAAAAGTTCGAACGTAGTTCGAACTAAGTTGAGCGTAGCTCACAAATTTTTACGTCCTGAACGTAGCGTAGCGAGTGAAGGCGTGAAAATTTTCCAAAGTCCTTAGAAGACTGCGGATAAGTGAGAAAATTTTGAGTTAACCCCTGTGATCTATAACAGTCAGACGAACGAAGCAAAGCGAAGTGGAGTCTGATACTACTGTGATCTATAACTGTTGGACAAACGAAGCGGAGCGAAGTGGAGTCCAACACTACTGTGATCTATAACAGTTGGACGAACGAAGCGGAGCGAAGTGGAGTCCAACACTACTGTGATCTATAACAATTGGACGAACGAAGCGGAGCGAAGTGGAGTCCAACACTACTGTGATCTATAACAGTTGGACGAACGAAGCGGAGCGAAGTGGAGTCCAACACTACTGTGATCTATAACAGTTGGACGAACGAAGCGGAGCGAAGTGGAGTCCAACACTACTGTGATCTATAACAGTTGGACGAACGAAGCGGAGCGAAGTGGAGTCCAACACTACTGTGATCTATAACAGTTGGACGAACGAAGCGGAGCGAAGTGGAGTCCAACACTACTGTGATCTATAACAGTTGGACGAACGAAGCGGAGCGAAGTGGAGTCCAACACTACTGTGATCTATAACAGTTGGACGAACGAAGCGGAGCGAAGTGGAGTCCAACACTACTGTGATCTATAACAGTTGGACGAACGAAGCGGAGCGAAGTGGAGTCCAACACTACTGTGATCTATAACAGTTGGACGAACGAAGCGGAGCGAAGTGGAGTCCAACACTACTGTGATCTATAACAGTTGGACGAACGAAGCGGAGCGAAGTGGAGTCCAACACTACTGTGATCTATAAACTGTCAACTTATTATCAATCATATGAACAAATTAGTAAAATATTTGATTTTTAGTCTAAAAGTTATATTTATGGTATCTGAAAAATGTAGCAACAACTTTAATAGTGAGCTGTATTTCAACTTCATCAATTATTCAACAATAACTTCAAAGAATCTCAATGATTACTTTGATCATAAATAAATCTTAAGAAATGTTAGAATTTTATTCAACAGCATCATCGAAAGACTAAAAAGTAGAAAATAATTTACTATATAAAAATATTTTTTTAAAAAAAACCACGTTTTTCCCGTGGACTAAAAAGTAGAAAATAACTTTTATTTTGTATTGGTCAGAAATTAATTGTAAATTTTCAGATTTTATTTTAAAAATTTTATCCTCATCCATGAATTCATGATCGTCTATGAATTGCTAATAAGTACACTTCAAAATTATCGTATAGTTCGACTACTAAAAACGTGGGCGCATTTTATAAGAAGTTATCAATTTACTGTTTAGTATAGAAATTTCTTAAGTTACTTCTTATAAAATGCGCCCACGTTTTTAGTAGTCGAACTATACGATAATTTTGAAGTGTACTTATTAGCAATTCATAGACGATCATGAATTCATGGATGAGGATAAAATTTTTAAAATAAAATCTGAAAATTTACAATTAATTTCTGACCAATACAAAATAAAAGTTATTTTCTACTTTTTAGTCCACGGGAAAAACGTGGTTTTTTTTAAAAAAATATTTTTATATAGTAAATTATTTACTATTCGATTGGCGGTTAATTTGTGGAGGGTATTGAGGGGTGGAATGAGTAACAACAATCAACATGTCTCATATTAAATCAGATATTTTTATGTACAAACTTATTTTTTCAAAACACGTAAGGGAAAACTTATCTTGATGAAAACCGATGGTAATGAAAGATTAAAAAATGTTTAACGTTTTTAAAAATGCAAAACTAGATTAAATTTGAATGTTACAACAGTTAGTTCACTTATAAGAATTTATGAAGAAAATTTACAATATGAAGTTTGATGTGCAAAAATATTTGGAAATTTCTACAATTCATGGATTTTTTTATATTTCAAAGAAGTTTCATTTTGTTGAGAGGCGAGTGGTTGAATAAAATTACTATAAGAATATTAAAAAAAATTTAACTTTCTTTAATTTTTGGTTTTTTTTTAAATTTTGAAATTTTTTTTAATTTTTTAAAAATTTCAATTTTTTTTACAATTTTCAATTTTTTTAATTAATGAAATTATTTTTTAAAATTCTATAAAATTTTAAATTTGCTATTTTTAGGATTTTTTGGATATTCTCTCTGATTATTTCAATCATTTGCACTTCACTTTTAATTGCTGAGCTTGTCATTAATGCTCAAAACTATCCAATTGTCTCTTATTTGTCCGACAAAACAGTTGCAGTATCAGAGGCAAGTCATTAAAATAACCTTAAAATATGAATTAAAAAAATTAAAATAAAAATTCAGATAAACTTTCCAGCAGTAACGGTCTGCCCTCGACTAGTACCAAAAACCGATATGTGGAAACGACCTGGTGTTGGTCCCTCTGAACTTCGTTTTGAAAAGCACACACTTAAGCCATACTATTATGAATTCGAAGAATCAAATGTTGAACTTGCTGATGAAATCAAATTCCGGAGATTTAGTTACATTTATTGTTTGAAACAAATTGAAAATGGAACCGTCAACCCGAAGGATTTGGGTATTAAGATGTAAATTGAGACTAGACACTAGACACTAAAAAAACATATTTTACGATTTAATCAATAAACTGTTACTTTTCTAGCCTCAAACGTCTTCAGGTCATCGATTTAGTTACAAGACGTGGAACCTTTCAGAAAGTAAACCTTTCCATACCAACTGATGATTTTCTTGACGTCATTAACGAATTTGAAAAGGATTTTCTTGGTAGCTATTTTGCAATTATCTTCAAGTGGATTAAAGAGTATGAACAATATGTCTCGGAGATCATTACTCCATACGGGTTATGTTTTACATTTAACATTGCACCAAGTCATGATTTAATAGACACAAATATAACATCTGATGACTTTCATTATATTTACACACTCAAGAAGCCTCAGAGAGGAGAATGGGAACATTTACTTCCTCCAAATGAGCTAAGAAGAACTTCATCAGCACAATCTGGGTTATGGGTTGGATTTAATACTAAATACCTTACAGATTTGGAAGTTATTGATGATGGTAGTCTTGGAGGCTACAATGTTATAATTCATGATGCATTTGAGTTACCAACGGCGAGATCAAAAGTTATCAAACTTAACTTAGATTACGAAACTAGCATTTTACTGAATCCACAGCTGAATACGATTGATGAGTCACTTTATGATTATAAACCTGCTGAGTATGTCTTTAGATTATCTAAACTTGTCAATTCTAACATTAAAATCTGAAAAATTAAAATTCAAAATTTTGTAGTCCTAACCTCAAAATCTTAAACTCTAACCTCAAAAACCCAAAATTTTAAATTCTAATCTCAAAAATTCAACATTTTGTTATCCTAACCTAAAAACCTACAATATTCTCAATTACAGACGCAACTGCTACCTGGAAAACGAGAAAATCTTGAAATTCTTCAAAGTCTACACGAAGAACAACTGCGAGAATGAATGCCTGACTGATTTCATGCTCAATCGTTGTGGCTGCGTGGAATTCTTCATGATTCGAAATTCTTCAACTCGAATTTGTTCAGCAAATGAGAAAAATTGCTACAAGAAGGCTGAAGAGGATTTTGAGGAACAGAAAGGTGCTTGTGAGTGTTATGATCCATGTGAATTTGTAAAGTATGAATATGAAATCAACGAGTATGGAACTACTGAGTAAGTGTATTTTTAAAATTAACGACATTATTCAAAAATTTCTTTTCTGATTAGAGAAGAAACATTCTTAAAGGAACCGACAACTGGTGGTTACATCAAGTACAAGAATAACGTATTTAATCAGCTCGTTCGCAAAAAGCTATTTGATACACTTGATTTTCTGTCATTTGTTGGTGGAATTTTGGGTCTTTTTGCTGGATTTTCAGCACTTTCCTTCGTTGAGCTGATTTATTGGTTTACAATTCGAGCTGTAATTGGAAACTGCAAGAAAAGTGACACAAAAGTTTATCCAATTGATGTCATTGCTGCTAAAAAGAACTCGAAAATCGCAAGGGTTTTTGACTCGTTTCTATCTTATTTCAATGAGTCATCAATTCATGGGTTAAATGATGTCTTTGAATTCTCACGAATTGGAAGGTAAACACAGGGGCGTATTTAGGGGAGTGGGGGGGGTCAACTCTAACAACCAAAAAAAAAACAAAAAAAGGTCATGAAAAGTCAATTTGGAGCAACTTAGTATACATTTTCCACTTTTGAGATTTCAAACCCCCCCTCAAAAAATTCCTGGATATGCCCCTGGGTAAACAAAGGGACATAACAGTCATCGGACCGTCTGGTGTGTTGTATTCCTCCTGACGGAATGCTAAATGCTAAACTTTCAAACTATTTACTTTATTTATTAAAAGTGTTCTTTGGATATTTTTCATCATCACTACAATGATCTTTTGTTCCCACATGATATCAAGTGCTCGAGAAAAAGTTCCGGACAGTCGAGTCATTGCTTACGATGACAATCTTAAATTTGTAGATAAGGTAAGTTTTCTAAGCTTCCAAATATTCTAAAATTATTTTTTTATGTTATGTCAAAGTGGTTTTAACCTTTCAAAGGGGGTCCTAATATTTTTTTATTCAATTTTTACCCATTCAAGTTTCAATTTCGAGGGGATTCTGGACCTCTTTGGACCACTTGGATCCCTCTGGCTATGCCCATGTTGTGGTTTATAATAATAACTCCAAATTATTTCTAGATTCCGTTCCCCGCTGTCACAATAGTTCCACAGTTTTCACTCGATATTGAGTGGATTACGGGAGGCTTTTGGATTTTGGCATATTCACCTCCTTTGGGAGCAAGATTCTTAAACAATGAGACAACAAGAGAGCCATTTATAAGGTTAAGTTTCATATTTGACCATATTCGACTAACTTTAATTAATAACAAATATTTTATTTCCAGAAATTTAACAAAATATTTCTTTTGCAACGAAATGTATACTGGATATTATACAGACTACAAATTCAGCTACATCCCGCACCTTTTCAGTGTACTTAAGGAAAATTCAAAATTGACTTGGTTCCGTGAACAATATTCATCATTTAATGGCAAATATCAGCCAAAATTTGCAGAAATTCGAACATCCAGAGGCATGGGATTCACATTTAACATGATTGATGCTGATGAGATGTTCAACTTTGATCAGTGAGTATTTATTGGTCCTACTAGTATCCTTACTAACTTAGACATCCTTCAGGATCAACTCAGAGTTCAACTACACAAGAAATATCACAACAAAGTCAAAAAATAAAGGAAAAAAGCTAGTCAAATATCCAATTGAAGTTGATCCAAAAAACATGATTGAATTAACAATAAAAGTGACAGAAATTCCAGTTCGGTTTACATATTGCGTAAAGCAATCATTCATGATTCATCAGCCTGACGATCTACCAACATTTAGTTCAAGAAAAGAGTTTGCATCATTTGACTCTGGTACAAATATTGATGTCATAATCACCCCAGAAATTACCAAAACAGACAAAAGTTTGAGTAAATTGAATCCTTTAGAACGTGAATGTTATTTTGATGGAGAAAAAACATTGAAATTCTTCAAAAAATATTCACAACGGAACTGCGAGATTGAATGCTTAACAAACATAACAATGGAACGATGTGGATGTGTCGATATTGAAGAACCATTCAAAACTAAGAATGACATTTGTTTAAATATTACAAAAGGTTTAATGGACTATTGTTCAGAAAATCTACAGCACGAACTTTTGACTTTAGAATTGTTCTCAACTGAACGGATCTGCTCATGCTTGCCACTGTGCAATTCAATCAGCTACAACATCAAATATTATATGAAGCGTGAGTCAGGTGGGAATGAGACAACAATAAATGTGAGAATGAACATGGATGACATTGTTTTGTTCCGAAGATATCAGCAGTTTACATTCTCGGATGTTGTTTCTTATGTCGGTGGACTTTTGGGACTTTTTGCTGGCATTTCAATGCTTTCGATTGTTGAATTTTTCTACTTTTTTACTATTAGATTGGGGGTTAATTTGTGGAGGGTATTGAGGGGTGGAGAATAGAGCTTAGGTTCATAATTTATGCATTGATATTTAAACAAAATTGTAGAAAATATTTTAATTTGTTGATAAAATTCAAATACGATCATAATTATACAAAATAATGTTGACATGCAAATTTGAAAATATTTTTAGATAATGTTTTGCGTGTACTTACAATTTTTTAACCGGAAACGTTTTTTGTAATCAATTTGAGTTTCTGAAAATAAAAATAAAATAATATTTAATTTTATCTCTAAATATAATGAAGTTTGACGTGCAAAAATATTTAAATATTTCAACAATTGATGGACTTTTTTACATTTCGAAGAGGTTTCATCTAACTGAGAGGTATTTCTTTTCAAAATTTAATAAAAAGAGTCGTTTTCAGGTAGAATTTAATTAATTTCAAATATTTGACGAGATATAATCATCATTTTTGATAAATTTTAAATCAGCTTGTTCTATATTCAAACAAAATTCAATTTTAATATTTAAAAAAATATTTCAGAGTTTTTTGGACTACAGCCTTCTCATGTTCAGTCATTTGCACATTATTGTTAATTGGTCAAGTTGTGATCAAAGTTTTAAATTTTCCAGTTGTCACTTATTTATCTGATCAATCAGTTCCAGCATCTGAGGTAATGGTTCGAACCCCAAACAATCATATTCCTTGAGTCGGTTTCTAGGGCTACCCAGGGTACCCTAGGTAGAGTATACCCTGGTATGTGGGATAGGTGGAGTATCCTAGGTTACCCAAGGAGACTTCAATATATCCTACCTTATGATACCCATATGGTGCTCCTAGGATGCACTACCTACTACACCTAGGGTACTCTAGGGTAGGGTTGGTGGGATACCTGAGTAGGTCCTTCATTAGATAGTCCCGAAGTTTACTTCTTGATATTTTCTAGACTTTATTCATTGTAAATTTCAGATAAATTTTCCAGCAGTCACTGTTTGTCCCCAATTCCCACCAATCATCGCAAGAGACACCAAAAAAGGTGGAACTAACAAATATTATCGATTTGAAAAGCACACATTAAGAAGATTTTACTACGAATTTGAAGAATATTTACAAGAAACTGAAGACGAGAGGAAGTTTGGGAATATTTCATATTTACAATTCTTGGATGAAATTGAAGATGGAAGCATTAAACCTGAAAAATTGGGGATCAAACTGTAAGGCCTTTAAAAAATTTTAACTATTTTTTCTTGAATATTTGTAATTTTACATTCTGCAGCTTAAAACGCCTTCAAGTCATTGATTTAGTCACAAATCGAGGAACATTCCAAAAACTAAACTTTTCAGTTCCAGCAGATGACTTTCTTGACGTCATTAATGAATTTCCAAAAGAATTTGAAGAATTTTTCAGCCTCGTGTTCTTTTGGATCGATCAATATCAATTTTACATGTCAGAGATACTAACTCCATGGGGTTTATGTTTCACATTCAATATCGCTTATAGTCATGACCTTCTGAACCACAATGCAACATCCAGTGACTTTAGTTATCTAAATTCACAGAGAGAATTTAATGAATATTTAAATCAACGTCCAGCCAAAATTAAGCCAAGAAAAATTGCAACATCAAAAGCTGGTTTGTGGGTTGGATTCGGACCGAAGGCTTTTAGTAGAGATGTAATTAAAAATAGCTTCAATGGTTTCAAGGTTTTACTTCATGATCCTTTTGAATTGCCGACGAAAAGATCGAAAATCATGAATTTTAACCTCAATCTTCAAACTAGTGTCTTAATTGATCCAGAAATAAATTCAATTGATGAAGCACTTTTAGGATATCGACCTGAGGAGTGAGTTTGGTGATGCTTTATTCTTACCTTAATATTTTACAATTCTAACCTTAAAATTCTAAATTTTGGAATTCTAACCTTAAAATACTAAATTTTTGAATTCTAACCTTAAAATACTAAATTTTAAAATTCTAACCTCAAAATTCTAAATTTTGGAATGCTAACCTAAAAATACTAAATTTTGGAATTCTAGCCTCAAAGTTCAACAATTTCTTAATTTTAACCTTAAAAACGGAAATTCTAATCTCAAAATTCTCCAATTCTAACCTCAAAATACAAAATTTCATTATTCTAACCTCAGAAATCAAAATTTTCATTTTCTAACCTCAAAATTCAAAGTTTTCATTTTCTAACCTCAAAATTCAAAATTTTCTTTTACTAACCTCAAAATTCAAAATTTTCATTTTCTAACCTCAAAACTGTAAATTTTTTAAATTCAAACCTAAAAATTTAACCTCAAAACACCAAAACTTTTGATTTGTAACCTAAAATCCTCAATTACAGACGCAACTGCTACCTGGAAAACGAGAAAATCCTGAAATTCTTCAAAGTCTATACAAAGAACAACTGCAAAAATGAATGTCTGACTGATTTTATGCTCAGTCGTTGTGGCTGCATTGAATTCTTCATGATTCGAAATTCTTCAACTCGAATTTGTTCAGCAAGTGAGAACAATTGCTATAAGAAGGCTGAAGAGGATTTTGAGGAACAGAAGAGTGCTTGTAGATGTTTAGTGCCTTGTGAATATGCGAAGTATAATTTTGAGGTAAATCAGTATGGCACTGGAGAGTAAGTTTGAGAAAACAATCAGCTAAAACTATACTTAAGCGAAAAAATTTTAAATTTCAGAAAAACAGGTTTAACCGAATATATGGAATATGGATTCCGGATGCATTACAAAAACAGCATCTTTAATCAGCTAGTCCGCAAAAAGCAGTTCAATGAGCTTGATTTTCTGTCATTTGTTGGTGGAATTTTAGGGCTTTTTGCAGGATTTTCAGCACTTTCATTTGTCGAGCTCATTTATTGGTTTACAATTCGAGTTTTAATCAAAAATTGTAGATCAAGGCGTATTGTTCCTTATCCAGTTGAAGAAAATGTGCAAAATAATTCAAAAAAATTGAAAGATCGAGATTGTTTGACTTCATATTTCAATGAGTCATCAGTTCATGGATTGAATCATGTTTTTGAGGCATCCAAAGTTGGAAGGTTTGTATTTTAGGATGCAAAAAGACACTAGGGGTCTGTAGTTTGGTATATCCTAGGGTATACAATACACTACCCCAGAGGTATGGCCTGATGATTTTTGGTGATCCATCTTATAATCCTAGTTCACTAAAAGCTTCAAATGATTTTATTTTTCAACAAATATTTTCAGCATCTTTTGGATATTTTTCATATTGTGTGCAATGAGTTTGTGCCTTCATTTGATCTTAAGTGCACGCAAGAAGGTTCCAGACAGTCGAATCATTGCCTATGATGATAGTTTTAAAATAGTTGAGAATGTGAGAAGTTTTTAATTATTTGAAATGTTAGTTTATTGATTTAAATTCTTATAAATTTCTAGATTTCATTTCCTGCATTCACGATTGTTCCTTCTTATTCAGTGCCTTGGAGTATGAAGTCTGTCTCTTGGGTAATGACAGCTCATTTTCCTAAATATGGGGAAAAAATGTTGGAAAATGAAGCAACAAGAGAACTATTTAAAAAGTTGGTATTTTTTTAGGAAACAGAATTTATTTCGAAAGACCTCAGTAAATTGTAGAAAATTTCCGTCAAAGACACCCATAACATCCCTTAATTTCATCCCTGAATAATAAATCTTTCATTCAATTTCAGAACTCTAGCAATGTTCTTCTTCTGCGCTGACACCTACACAGGATATAGTTACAACTATACTTTTAGTTTTGTTCCATACATAATTCCTGTTTTAAAACATTATCCAAAAATTGATTGGTTCCGTGACCAATTTTCATCATTTAATGGCAAATATCAACCAGAATTTGCAGAAATTCGAACATCCAGAGGCATGGGATTCACATTTAACATGATTGATGCTGATGAGATGTTCAACTTTGATCGGTGAGTATTTATTGATCCTACTAGTATCCTTACTAACATAGACATCTTTCAGGATCAGCTCAGAGTTCAATTACACAAAAAACATCACAACAAAGTCAAAAAATTTGGAAAAGTCTCTCAAATATCCTTTGATATTTAATAGAACAGACCGTGCTCAGCTCACATTGAAGCTTAAAAACCCACAAAGAGTATTGTGGCCTTGTGTAATGCAGTCATTTCTAGTTCATGAGCCTGATTATATTCCAACATTCAACACAAGATATGATTTTGTGAATTTCGCTTATGGAACTACTGTTGATGTCATTGTGACTCCAGAAATAATAAGGACTGAAGGACTCAAGCACCTTAAACCATCCGAACGTGAATGTTATTTTGATGGAGAAAAAACATTAAAATTCTTCAAGAAATATTCTCAAAAAAACTGCGAAGTTGAATGTCTTGCAAACATAACCTTGGAACGATGTGGATGTGTCGATATTGAGCAGCCATTTGAGAACTTTTTGCAAGTCTGTTTAAATAAAACTAGATTTCACACTTACTGTTTTTACAGTTTACAACACAATCTTTACGAACAAGAAATCTTTTCACCCGAACAAAATTGTTCATGTCTGCCGCTCTGCAACTCAATTAGCTACAATATCAAATACTATACGAAGACAGATAAAAAGAATGACCAGGAAGCAACAATAAATGTGAGGATGAACATGGACGACATTGTTTTGTTCCGAAGATATCAGCAATTTACATTCTCGGATGTTGTTTCTTATGTCGGTGGACTTTTGGGACTTTTTGCTGGCATTTCAATGCTTTCGATTGTTGAATTCTTCTACTTTTTTACTATTCGATTGGGCGTTAATTTGTGGAGGATTTTGAGGGGTGGTGAAATGAGGAAGTAAAATCATAATAGCTTGTAATAAAAGGACACGTTAATTATTCACTGCAATATAAAATAAAAAAGTAAACACGAACATGATCAAAATAATGACAAGGAAATTTATGAAACAAGTTTTGTTGATTTTTTCCTCTGATTTAAATTAAATAAATGTTTTTCATTTTTTAAATTGCAAAATTTGAATTAGTTTCATTAATTGTTGAATAAAATGAAGTTTGGTGTGCAAAAATATTTAGAAATTTCCACAATTCATGGACTTGTCTACATTTCAAAGAAATTTCACATTGTCGAAAGGTAATTTCTCCTTCAAGCTAAGTTATGGGACCATTAATAAATGACGTCCTCCATAAATCCCACATTTTATGAACATAATTTAAAATTTGATTAAAAAATTATTTTTCAGAATTTTTTGGATCATTGCGTTGATCTTTTCAGTCTCATGCACTTCAATCTTAATCACTGAACTGGTTATTAAGGCTCAAAGTGTTCCCATTGTAACTTATCTGTCGGATCAAATGATTCCAGTTTCTGAGGTCAATTTAAATATATTTTTAAAACAAAAATTCAGAAAAATTAATTTTAAACATTTAGATCAACTTTCCAGCCATCACGGTTTGTCCACGACTAAAGCCAACTATGATTTTTTTACGTCGAATTGGTTTTGAATATCGATACGCTCGTTTTGAAAAGCACACATTGAGGACATATTATTATGAATCTGAAGAGTCCAACGATGAGTTCAAGGATGAAATAATCTTCAACACATTTAGTTATGTTGTTGCTTTAGAGGAGATTAAGAACGGAACTTTAGATCCGCGGAGATTAGGAATTAAACTGTAAGTATTTATTTCAATTTTTTTAAATTTCCTTTGACATAAATTTTAATATTTATTTATTTAAACTAACCAAAATAATTATTCAGTTTAAAACGTCTTCAAGTCATCGATTTAGTCTTAAAACGTGGAGCTTTTCAAAAAGTAAATCTCACAATTCCAACTGACGACTTTCTTGATGTTTTTAATGAATTTGATAAAGATTTTCTCATCGATTACTTTGCCATTGTGTTTAAATGGATATTTGAGTATCAACAATACGTGTCTGAAATATTAACATCTTTTGGTCTGTGTTTTACGTTTAATATTGCACCCAGTCAGGATGTGATGGACACTAATTTCACATCTGATGACTTTCATTATGTCTATGCACACAAAGAGATTCAAAAGGGTTTATGGAAGCATCAATTACCCCCAACAGATTTAAAACGAATCTCTACAAATAAGGCGGGATTGTGGATTGGATTTGAAACGAATCTTTTGCAATTTGAAAATATCATTGGTGATGATGGTCTAAGTGGATTTACTGTTATCTTTCATGATGCATTTGAACTGCCATCAGCAAGATCCAAAATTATTAAACTTAATATTGATTACGAAACGAGAATTATTCTTAATCCGCAGCTGAATTCTATTGATGAGTCACTTTATGATTATGAACCAGCTGAGTGAGTTGACGTTCAAGAAAATTCTAACCTTAAAATAATAAACTTTTGAATTCTATTCTCAAAATACTAAATATTTTACTTATAACCCCAATCCTAAATTTTTTTTTGAAATTCAACCAAAAAAATCTTAGTTTTGGAAAATCTAACCTCAAAATGTATAATTATATCAAATTCTAACTTTGAAATCTAAAAATTTTATTTTAAAATGTTAAAATTGAAAATTCTAATTCCAAACTTTTAAGTTATAAGCCCAGAGTTCAAAATATTTAAACTCCAACCTAAAAAATTAATGTTTTGAAAACATAACCTCAAAATTCTAAATTTTGGAATTCTAACCTTAAAATTCTAAATTTTGGAATTCTAACCTTAAAATACTAAATTTTGGAATTCTAGCCTTAAAATACTAAATTTTGGAATTCTAACCTTAAAATACTAAATTTTGGAATTCTAGCCTTAAAATACTAAATTTTGGAATTCTAACCTTAAAATACTAAATTTTGGAATTCTAGCCTCAAAATTCTAAATTTTGGAATTCTAACCTTAAAATACTAAATTTTGGAATTCTAGCCTTAAAATACTAAATTTTGGAATTCTAACCTTAAAATTCTAATTTTTGGAATTCTAACCTTAAAATACTAAATTTTGGAATTCTAGCTTCAAGGTTCAAAAATTTCTTAATTTTAACCTTAAAAACAGAAATTCTAACCTCAAAAACCTAATTTATCTAAAAATTTAAACTCAAAACTGCAGATTCATTAAATCTAACCTAAAAACCATCTAAAATCCTCAATTACAGACGCAACTGCTACCTTGAAAACGAGAAAGTCCTGAAATTCTTCAAAGTCTATACAAAGAACAACTGCGAGAATGAATGTCTGACTGATTTTATGATCAGTCGTTGTGGCTGCGTTGAATTCTTCATGATTCGAAATTCTTCAACTCGAATTTGTTCAGCAAGTGAGAACAATTGCTATAAGAAGGCTGAAGAGGATTTTGAGGAACAGAAGAGTGCTTGTAGATGTTTAGTGCCTTGTGAATATGCGAAGTATAATTTTGAGGTAAATCAGTATGGCACTGGAGAGTAAGTTTGAGAAAACAATCAGCTAAAACTATACTTAAGCGAAAAAATTTTAAATTTCAGAAAAACAGGTTTAACCGAATATATGGAATATGGATTCCGGATGCATTACAAAAACAGCATCTTTAATCAGCTAGTCCGCAAAAAGCAGTTCAATGAGCTTGATTTTCTGTCATTTGTTGGTGGAATTTTAGGGCTTTTTGCAGGATTTTCAGCACTTTCATTTGTCGAGCTCATTTATTGGTTTACAATTCGAGTTTTAATCAAAAATTGTAGATCAAGGCGTATTGTTCCTTATCCAGTTGAAGAAAATGTGCAAAATAATTCAAAAAAATTGAAAGATCGAGATTGTTTGACTTCATATTTCAATGAGTCATCAGTTCATGGATTGAATCATGTTTTTGAGGCATCCAAAGTTGGAAGGTTTGTATTTTAGGATGCAAAAAGACACTAGGGGTCTGTAGTTTGGTATATCCTAGGGTATACAATACACTACCCCAGAGGTATGGCCTGATGATTTTTGGTGATCCATCTTATAATCCTAGTTCACTAAAAGCTTCAAATGATTTTATTTTTCAACAAATATTTTCAGCATCTTTTGGATATTTTTCATATTGTGTGCAATGAGTTTGTGCCTTCATTTGATCTTAAGTGCACGCGAGAAGGTTCCAGACAGTCGAATCATTGCCTATGATGATAGTTTTAAAATAGTTGAGAATGTGAGAAGTTTTTAATTATTTGAAATGTTAGTTTATTGATTTAAATTCTTATAAATTTCTAGATTTCATTTCCTGCATTCACGATTGTTCCTTCTTATTCAGTGCCTTGGAGTATGAAGTCTGTCTCTTGGGTAATGACAGCTCATTTTCCTAAATATGGGGAAAAAATGTTGGAAAATGAAGCAACAAGAGAACTATTTAAAAAGTTGGTATTTTTTTAGGAAACAGAATTTATTTCGAAAGACCTCAGTAAATTGTAGAAAATTTCCGTCAAAGACACCCATAACATCCCTTAATTTCATCCCTGAATAATAAATCTTTCATTCAATTTCAGAACTCTAGCAATGTTCTTCTTCTGCGCTGACACCTACACAGGATATAGTTACAACTATACTTTTAGTTTTGTTCCATACATAATTCCTGTTTTAAAACATTATCCAAAAATTGATTGGTTCCGTGACCAATTTTCATCATTTAATGGCAAATATCAACCAGAATTTGCAGAAATTCGAACATCCAGAGGCATGGGATTCACATTTAACATGATTGATGCTGATGAGATGTTCAACTTTGATCGGTGAGTATTTATTGATCCTACTAGTATCCTTACTAACATAGACATCTTTCAGGATCAGCTCAGAGTTCAATTACACAAAAAACATCACAACAAAGTCAAAAAATTTGGAAAAGTCTCTCAAATATCCTTTGATATTTAATAGAACAGACCGTGCTCAGCTCACATTGAAGCTTAAAAACCCACAAAGAGTATTGTGGCCTTGTGTAATGCAGTCATTTCTAGTTCATGAGCCTGATTATATTCCAACATTCAACACAAGATATGATTTTGTGAATTTCGCTTATGGAACTACTGTTGATGTCATTGTGACTCCAGAAATAATAAGGACTGAAGGACTCAAGCACCTTAAACCATCCGAACGTGAATGTTATTTTGATGGAGAAAAAACATTAAAATTCTTCAAGAAATATTCTCAAAAAAACTGCGAAGTTGAATGTCTTGCAAACATAACCTTGGAACGATGTGGATGTGTCGATATTGAGCAGCCATTTGAGAACTTTTTGCAAGTCTGTTTAAATAAAACTAGATTTCACACTTACTGTTTTTACAGTTTACAACACAATCTTTACGAACAAGAAATCTTTTCACCCGAACAAAATTGTTCATGTCTGCCGCTCTGCAACTCAATTAGCTACAATATCAAATACTATACGAAGACAGATAAAAAGAATGACCAGGAAGCAACAATAAATGTGAGGATGAACATGGACGACATTGTTTTGTTCCGAAGATATCAGCAATTTACATTCTCGGATGTTGTTTCTTATGTCGGTGGACTTTTGGGACTTTTTGCTGGCATTTCAATGCTTTCGATTGTTGAATTCTTCTACTTTTTTACTATTCGATTGGGCGTTAATTTGTGGAGGATTTTGAGGGGTGGTGAAATGAGGAAGTAAAATCATAATAGCTTGTAATAAAAGGACACGTTAATTATTCACTGCAATATAAAATAAAAAAGTAAACACGAACATGATCAAAATAATGACAAGGAAATTTATGAAACAAGTTTTGTTGATTTTTTCCTCTGATTTAAATTAAATAAATGTTTTTCATTTTTTAAATTGCAAAATTTGAATTAGTTTCATTAATTGTTGAATAAAATGAAGTTTGGTGTGCAAAAATATTTAGAAATTTCCACAATTCATGGACTTGTCTACATTTCAAAGAAATTTCACATTGTCGAAAGGTAATTTCTCCTTCAAGCTAAGTTATGGGACCATTAATAAATGACGTCCTCCATAAATCCCACATTTTATGAACATAATTTAAAATTTGATTAAAAAATTATTTTTCAGAATTTTTTGGATCATTGCGTTGATCTTTTCAGTCTCATGCACTTCAATCTTAATCACTGAACTGGTTATTAAGGCTCAAAGTGTTCCCATTGTAACTTATCTGTCGGATCAAATGATTCCAGTTTCTGAGGTCAATTTAAATATATTTTTAAAACAAAAATTCAGAAAAATTAATTTTAAACATTTAGATCAACTTTCCAGCCATCACGGTTTGTCCACGACTAAAGCCAACTATGATTTTTTTACGTCGAATTGGTTTTGAATATCGATACGCTCGTTTTGAAAAGCACACATTGAGGACATATTATTATGAATCTGAAGAGTCCAACGATGAGTTCAAGGATGAAATAATCTTCAACACATTTAGTTATGTTGTTGCTTTAGAGGAGATTAAGAACGGAACTTTAGATCCGCGGAGATTAGGAATTAAACTGTAAGTATTTATTTCAATTTTTTTAAATTTCCTTTGACATAAATTTTAATATTTATTTATTTAAACTAACCAAAATAATTATTCAGTTTAAAACGTCTTCAAGTCATCGATTTAGTCTTAAAACGTGGAGCTTTTCAAAAAGTAAATCTCACAATTCCAACTGACGACTTTCTTGATGTTTTTAATGAATTTGATAAAGATTTTCTCATCGATTACTTTGCCATTGTGTTTAAATGGATATTTGAGTATCAACAATACGTGTCTGAAATATTAACATCTTTTGGTCTGTGTTTTACGTTTAATATTGCACCCAGTCAGGATGTGATGGACACTAATTTCACATCTGATGACTTTCATTATGTCTATGCACACAAAGAGATTCAAAAGGGTTTATGGAAGCATCAATTACCCCCAACAGATTTAAAACGAATCTCTACAAATAAGGCGGGATTGTGGATTGGATTTGAAACGAATCTTTTGCAATTTGAAAATATCATTGGTGATGATGGTCTAAGTGGATTTACTGTTATCTTTCATGATGCATTTGAACTGCCATCAGCAAGATCCAAAATTATTAAACTTAATATTGATTACGAAACGAGAATTATTCTTAATCCGCAGCTGAATTCTATTGATGAGTCACTTTATGATTATGAACCAGCTGAGTGAGTTGACGTTCAAGAAAATTCTAACCTTAAAATAATAAACTTTTGAATTCTATTCTCAAAATACTAAATATTTTACTTATAACCCCAATCCTAAATTTTTTTTTGAAATTCAACCAAAAAAATCTTAGTTTTGGAAAATCTAACCTCAAAATGTATAATTATATCAAATTCTAACTTTGAAATCTAAAAATTTTATTTTAAAATGTTAAAATTGAAAATTCTAATTCCAAACTTTTAAGTTATAAGCCCAGAGTTCAAAATATTTAAACTCCAACCTAAAAAATTAATGTTTTGAAAACATAACCTCAAAATTCTAAATTTTGGAATTCTAACCTTAAAATTCTAAATTTTGGAATTCTAACCTTAAAATACTAAATTTTGGAATTCTAGCCTTAAAATACTAAATTTTGGAATTCTAACCTTAAAATACTAAATTTTGGAATTCTAGCCTTAAAATACTAAATTTTGGAATTCTAACCTTAAAATACTAAATTTTGGAATTCTAGCCTCAAAATTCTAAATTTTGGAATTCTAACCTTAAAATACTAAATTTTGGAATTCTAGCCTTAAAATACTAAATTTTGGAATTCTAACCTTAAAATTCTAATTTTTGGAATTCTAACCTTAAAATACTAAATTTTGGAATTCTAGCTTCAAGGTTCAAAAATTTCTTAATTTTAACCTTAAAAACAGAAATTCTAACCTCAAAAACCTAATTTATCTAAAAATTTAAACTCAAAACTGCAGATTCATTAAATCTAACCTAAAAACCATCTAAAATCCTCAATTACAGACGCAACTGCTACCTTGAAAACGAGAAAGTCCTGAAATTCTTCAAAGTCTATACAAAGAACAACTGCGAGAATGAATGTCTGACTGATTTTATGATCAGTCGTTGTGGCTGCGTTGAATTCTTCATGATTCGAAATTCTTCAACTCGAATTTGTTCAGCAAGTGAGAACAATTGCTATAAGAAGGCTGAAGAGGATTTTGAGGAACAGAAGAGTGCTTGTAGATGTTTAGTGCCTTGTGAATATGCGAAGTATAATTTTGAGGTAAATCAGTATGGCACTGGAGAGTAAGTTTGAGAAAACAATCAGCTAAAACTATACTTAAGCGAAAAAATTTTAAATTTCAGAAAAACAGGTTTAACCGAATATATGGAATATGGATTCCGGATGCATTACAAAAACAGCATCTTTAATCAGCTAGTCCGCAAAAAGCAGTTCAATGAGCTTGATTTTCTGTCATTTGTTGGTGGAATTTTAGGGCTTTTTGCAGGATTTTCAGCACTTTCATTTGTCGAGCTCATTTATTGGTTTACAATTCGAGTTTTAATCAAAAATTGTAGATCAAGGCGTATTGTTCCTTATCCAGTTGAAGAAAATGTGCAAAATAATTCAAAAAAATTGAAAGATCGAGATTGTTTGACTTCATATTTCAATGAGTCATCAGTTCATGGATTGAATCATGTTTTTGAGGCATCCAAAGTTGGAAGGTTTGTATTTTAGGATGCAAAAAGACACTAGGGGTCTGTAGTTTGGTATATCCTAGGGTATACAATACACTACCCCAGAGGTATGGCCTGATGATTTTTGGTGATCCATCTTATAATCCTAGTTCACTAAAAGCTTCAAATGATTTTATTTTTCAACAAATATTTTCAGCATCTTTTGGATATTTTTCATATTGTGTGCAATGAGTTTGTGCCTTCATTTGATCTTAAGTGCACGCGAGAAGGTTCCAGACAGTCGAATCATTGCCTATGATGATAGTTTTAAAATAGTTGAGAATGTGAGAAGTTTTTAATTATTTGAAATGTTAGTTTATTGATTTAAATTCTTATAAATTTCTAGATTTCATTTCCTGCATTCACGATTGTTCCTTCTTATTCAGTGCCTTGGAGTATGAAGTCTGTCTCTTGGGTAATGACAGCTCATTTTCCTAAATATGGGGAAAAAATGTTGGAAAATGAAGCAACAAGAGAACTATTTAAAAAGTTGGTATTTTTTTAGGAAACAGAATTTATTTCGAAAGACCTCAGTAAATTGTAGAAAATTTCCGTCAAAGACACCCATAACATCCCTTAATTTCATCCCTGAATAATAAATCTTTCATTCAATTTCAGAACTCTAGCAATGTTCTTCTTCTGCGCTGACACCTACACAGGATATAGTTACAACTATACTTTTAGTTTTGTTCCATACATAATTCCTGTTTTAAAACATTATCCAAAAATTGATTGGTTCCGTGACCAATTTTCATCATTTAATGGCAAATATCAACCAGAATTTGCAGAAATTCGAACATCCAGAGGCATGGGATTCACATTTAACATGATTGATGCTGATGAGATGTTCAACTTTGATCGGTGAGTATTTATTGATCCTACTAGTATCCTTACTAACATAGACATCTTTCAGGATCAGCTCAGAGTTCAATTACACAAAAAACATCACAACAAAGTCAAAAAATTTGGAAAAGTCTCTCAAATATCCTTTGATATTTAATAGAACAGACCGTGCTCAGCTCACATTGAAGCTTAAAAACCCACAAAGAGTATTGTGGCCTTGTGTAATGCAGTCATTTCTAGTTCATGAGCCTGATTATATTCCAACATTCAACACAAGATATGATTTTGTGAATTTCGCTTATGGAACTACTGTTGATGTCATTGTGACTCCAGAAATAATAAGGACTGAAGGACTCAAGCACCTTAAACCATCCGAACGTGAATGTTATTTTGATGGAGAAAAAACATTAAAATTCTTCAAGAAATATTCTCAAAAAAACTGCGAAGTTGAATGTCTTGCAAACATAACCTTGGAACGATGTGGATGTGTCGATATTGAGCAGCCATTTGAGAACTTTTTGCAAGTCTGTTTAAATAAAACTAGATTTCACACTTACTGTTTTTACAGTTTACAACACAATCTTTACGAACAAGAAATCTTTTCACCCGAACAAAATTGTTCATGTCTGCCGCTCTGCAACTCAATTAGCTACAATATCAAATACTATACGAAGACAGATAAAAAGAATGACCAGGAAGCAACAATAAATGTGAGGATGAACATGGACGACATTGTTTTGTTCCGAAGATATCAGCAATTTACATTCTCGGATGTTGTTTCTTATGTCGGTGGACTTTTGGGACTTTTTGCTGGCATTTCAATGCTTTCGATTGTTGAATTCTTCTACTTTTTTACTATTCGATTGGGCGTTAATTTGTGGAGGATTTTGAGGGGTGGTGAAATGAGGAAGTAAAATCATAATAGCTTGTAATAAAAGGACACGTTAATTATTCACTGCAATATAAAATAAAAAAGTAAACACGAACATGATCAAAATAATGACAAGGAAATTTATGAAACAAGTTTTGTTGATTTTTTCCTCTGATTTAAATTAAATAAATGTTTTTCATTTTTTAAATTGCAAAATTTGAATTAGTTTCATTAATTGTTGAATAAAATGAAGTTTGGTGTGCAAAAATATTTAGAAATTTCCACAATTCATGGACTTGTCTACATTTCAAAGAAATTTCACATTGTCGAAAGGTAATTTCTCCTTCAAGCTAAGTTATGGGACCATTAATAAATGACGTCCTCCATAAATCCCACATTTTATGAACATAATTTAAAATTTGATTAAAAAATTATTTTTCAGAATTTTTTGGATCATTGCGTTGATCTTTTCAGTCTCATGCACTTCAATCTTAATCACTGAACTGGTTATTAAGGCTCAAAGTGTTCCCATTGTAACTTATCTGTCGGATCAAATGATTCCAGTTTCTGAGGTCAATTTAAATATATTTTTAAAACAAAAATTCAGAAAAATTAATTTTAAACATTTAGATCAACTTTCCAGCCATCACGGTTTGTCCACGACTAAAGCCAACTATGATTTTTTTACGTCGAATTGGTTTTGAATATCGATACGCTCGTTTTGAAAAGCACACATTGAGGACATATTATTATGAATCTGAAGAGTCCAACGATGAGTTCAAGGATGAAATAATCTTCAACACATTTAGTTATGTTGTTGCTTTAGAGGAGATTAAGAACGGAACTTTAGATCCGCGGAGATTAGGAATTAAACTGTAAGTATTTATTTCAATTTTTTTAAATTTCCTTTGACATAAATTTTAATATTTATTTATTTAAACTAACCAAAATAATTATTCAGTTTAAAACGTCTTCAAGTCATCGATTTAGTCTTAAAACGTGGAGCTTTTCAAAAAGTAAATCTCACAATTCCAACTGACGACTTTCTTGATGTTTTTAATGAATTTGATAAAGATTTTCTCATCGATTACTTTGCCATTGTGTTTAAATGGATATTTGAGTATCAACAATACGTGTCTGAAATATTAACATCTTTTGGTCTGTGTTTTACGTTTAATATTGCACCCAGTCAGGATGTGATGGACACTAATTTCACATCTGATGACTTTCATTATGTCTATGCACACAAAGAGATTCAAAAGGGTTTATGGAAGCATCAATTACCCCCAACAGATTTAAAACGAATCTCTACAAATAAGGCGGGATTGTGGATTGGATTTGAAACGAATCTTTTGCAATTTGAAAATATCATTGGTGATGATGGTCTAAGTGGATTTACTGTTATCTTTCATGATGCATTTGAACTGCCATCAGCAAGATCCAAAATTATTAAACTTAATATTGATTACGAAACGAGAATTATTCTTAATCCGCAGCTGAATTCTATTGATGAGTCACTTTATGACTATAAACCTGCTGAGTGAGTTGACATTAAAGAAAATTCTAACCTTAAAATAATAAACTTTTGAATTCTATTCTCAAAATACAAAATTTCATTATTCTAACCTAAAAACCTTCTAAAATCCTCAATTACAGACGCAACTGCTACTTGGAAAACGAGAAAGTCCTAAAATTCTTCAAAGTCTATACGAAAAACAACTGCGAGAATGAATGTCTGACTAATTTCATGATCAGTCGTTGTGGCTGCGTTGAATTCTTCATGATTCGAAATTCTTCAACTCGAATTTGTTCAGCAAATGAGCACAATTGCTACAAGAAGGCTGAAGAGGAGTTTGAAGAGCAGAAAAGTGCTTGTGGATGTTACGATCCATGTGATTTTGTAAAGTATGACTACGAAGTGAACACATTCGCATCTGCTGAGTGAGTTTCTATTTTTTAAATAAAATTCTTTATTCCTTTAATTCCAATTAATTTTTTTTTTCAGCAAAAACTCCCTTCCATCGTACAACAACATTGGAAGTCAGATAAGTTATAAAAATAACGTATTTAGTCAGTTAATCCGAAAACAGCAATTTGATACACTTGATTTTCTGTCATTTTTTGGTGGAATTTTGGGTCTTTTTGCTGGATTTTCAGCACTTTCGTTTGTTGAACTCATTTATTGGTTCACAATTCGTGTAATTATTGGAAATTGCAAAAGAGTCGACACATCAGTTTATCCAATAGATGAAACAGTTAAGAAGGAATCAAAGATTCTAAAGATTTTCGACTCATTTTTGTCTTATTTCAATGAGTCATCGATTCATGGGTTCAATGATGTTTTTGAATTCTCAAGAATCGGAAGGTAAGTGGTCATTTTTTGTCATTTTTGAATTTAAAGAAAACAAAATTGATTTTTTCAGCATAATTTGGATTTTTTTCATCATGCTTACTATGAACTTTTGTTTCTACATGATATCAAGTGTTGGAGAAAAGGTACCGGACAGTAGAATTGTTGCCTTTGATGACAACTTAAGATTCGATGAGGAAGTAAGCATTCATGATATTAAAATATTTACATGGGGTTTAAAATGAATCCTTAAGGTACTTGACACGTAGCTTTAGTATTCCAAGATATTTTAGAGCGATCTTGCTTCTTTGCTTAAGGGTTTTCAGAATTTTGGGAATTAACTTTCTCGGAATTAATCCTGAGTTTTCCTGTTTACAACCAATAATTTATTTTAGATACCATTTCCTGCTTTTACAATTGTTCCGGAATTTTCACTCTATTATAAATTGTTTTTCGAAGATGATTGGAAATTGCCATATGTTCCTCGCATTGCAGCTAAGTATTTGAACAATAAAACTACAAAAGAAACATTTATAAGGTAGGTAACCTCAATTTTAAGATTTACTCTACTGACTGACTATTTCTGCTTTAATTTACAGAAATGTGACGAAATTATTTTTTTGTAAAGAAATTTACACTGGACATTATTATGGTTATGAATTTAGCTACTTCCCTCGCTTTTTCAGTGTTCTTAAAGAACATTCACAATTGAATTGGTTCCGTGAACAATTCTCATCATTTAATGGCAAATATCAACCGGAATTTGCAGAAATTCGAACATCCAGAGGCATGGGATTCACATTTAACATGATTGATGCTGATGAGATGTTCAACTTTGATCAGTGAGTATATTTATTGATCCTACTAGTATCCTTACTAACATAGATATCCTTCAGGATCAACTCAGAGTTCAACTACACAAGAAATATCACAACAAAGTCAAAAAATATTAAAAATATCACTGGATATCCAGTAAAAGTCGAAAAAAGGAGTAACGAATTGTTC
This sequence comes from Chironomus tentans, assembly GCA_963573255.1. Classification (NCBI taxonomy): domain Eukaryota; kingdom Metazoa; phylum Arthropoda; class Insecta; order Diptera; family Chironomidae; genus Chironomus; species Chironomus tentans. The sequence continues at coordinate 3,381,450 of OY754305.1, forward strand.
TCAGTAAAGCTCGAAAAAATTCCAGGTCTGTTTATGGATTGCGTAAAGCAATCATTCATGATTCATCAGCCTGACGATCTACCAACATTTAGTTCAAGAAAAGAGTTTGCATCATTTGACTCTGGTACAAGTATTGATGTCATAATCACCCCAGAAATTACCAAAACAGACAAAAGTTTGAGTAAGTTGAATCCTTTAGAACGTGAATGTTATTTTGATGGAGAAAAAACATTGAAATTCTTCAAGAAATATTCACAAAGGAACTGCGAGATTGAATGCTTAACAAACATAACAATGGAACGATGTGGATGTGTTGACATTGAACAACCGTTTAAGAATGTTGATGACTTATGCGTGAACATCACCAAAAACTTGCTAAGTTATTGTCCAGAACAAGTTAGTCATGATCTTTTAAGCTTAGAATTATTTTCACCCGAAAAGAACTGCTCATGTCTGCCACTGTGCAATTCAATCAGCTACAACATCAAATATTATATGAAGCGTGAGTCAGGTGGGAATGAAACAACAATAAATGTGAGAATGAACATGGACGACATTGTTTTGTTCCGAAGATATCAGCAATTTACATTCTCGGATGTTGTTTCTTATGTCGGTGGACTTTTGGGGCTTTTTGCTGGCATTTCAATGCTTTCGATTGTTGAATTCTTCTACTTTTTTACTATTCGATTGGGGGTCAATTTGTGGAGGATTTTGAGGGGACATAATAATGTTTAGGTTGACTAGACGATGAGGTTTCCAAAATATTATTTAAGTGACTAAGTCAAGGTCATTTGACCACAATCAAATCAAATTGACCGCGAATCAGCAACTGTTTTTCGTAATTTTTGCAACTCTTTTTTTGTGTGCATGCAAATGTTAAAACGAAGTGTCGAACAATGAAGCAACAATAACCATCAGCATTTATTCAGCGTAGAGCTGTTTGGACATGTGTTTTGTACAATAGTTAATGCTAATTTTAAAATTTAGTCAATATTCATAATTTTATGATAAATAAGTAGTTTTTTTGTGTATAGATATTTTGGCATGTAAATTTGAATGTCTGTTTGATAAAAAACAAAATTAGGTGATTTATGAAGAGAAATTTTTCAAATATTGTCGCATTTAATAAAATCTTTGAAAAATAAATATGACGGTTTAAAATACAAAAGTAAAAAAAATAATTTAATAATTTCAAATTCACAATTTTCTAATTTTTCAAGCAATTTTTTTAAAAAATTTAAGCAAAATTTTTCCTTAAAACAATCAACCCGTATCACATTTTATTCAAAATGAATCACAAAAAATTTCACTTTTGTCAAACAAATTCTTCTTCGTAAACATTATTGCGTCATTAAGTCTGCAAATCATGCATGGAGAAATCAACAATCTTTATGTCTGTAAATTATATAAGAGTATTACACCTGCATCAGTGCATCACAGCCTTAACCGGCATCCAAAAACTCGTCACACAAGAAAGTTGAAACTTTGTTTAAAAAAGCTTTCATTTTTATTGTTTTTTGAGAGTTTTGGACTTGAACTTTAAATTGAAGTAATAAATTGTCGAATTAAAAAATCGCAGTTTTTTCACTTAATTAAACTTAAATTGAATGTTCTTCAAAATCGCAAATAATTTCAAGGGTGATTTTAACATCTTTATGGCTCTCATGGGTGACATCAAGGAGATTATGACCATAAACTCAGTCTTTATTGATATTTTACAACAAGTCAATAAACTTAACTTTGTGAATTATTGAATGAGATTTGGCTGGCGCTAAATTCTTCATTAACAGAGTTATTATTAAAGTAAGTGGATTTTGTGATATAATTGGTTATTTTTTAAGAGGATTGTTGAAGATTTTGAATTTTCACTCAATTTATTCACTTTCTTACTTAATTAAATTTGATAATTTTTGATTTTTTAAATATATTTGATTTTTTAAAAAAAAATAATTTTTTTAAATTTTTTTATTTCTTTTAATTTCTCCTTTTTTAAACAAAATTATACTTTTTACAAAACGTTTTACCTTTTTAATTTGTTTACTTTTTTAATTTTAATAAAAAAAATATTTTTTAATTTTTTTTAGTTTTTTAAATTTTTGTTTCAAAAAAATATATTTTTTAATCTTTGAGCTTTTAAAAACACTTTTATTATGATAATAATTATAAAAAATATTAATTTTTTCTTAACTTTTATAGAAAAGTTATTAAAATTGTTTATGAAATCCAATTTTTTGACGCTTTTAAATTTTCCTTAAATTTTATTATTTGTAATTTGTTTATTTATTTAAAAAAATTACGTTTTCAATGTAAATTCTCTATTTTTTTTAAAAAAAATAATATTGTAAACTGTTTTTTAAAATTTTATTTATAGACTTCGTTATTTTGCAATTCGAACTTAACCTCAAAATCCATCAAAATTCCTCTTTCCGCTCAATTACTTAACATATCCACTACTCAATTAGCCATAATCGACTCATTAAATCAATAATAAACAAATAAACTACTTAGAGTCATTTAAAATCTTTTAACAACTGATTACAAAATATTGACCCAAATGTCGACATTACTGCCTATTTGCAGTAGACATAAAATGACTAGACAACAAAAAGTGATAAATTGACAGCAATAATCTCACAAAGATAGTCGATAAGTGATTCAATGAGTCAAAGCCGCTCAGTGTGAGGCGCCACACTCAAAATTGAGAGAAAAAGAGAAAATTAAACTCAGAGAGAAATTTTTTCTAGTTCAAGTAAATCAACTTAAAAAGTCATTGAACGGCGAGTGCAGCAGTTAAGATTGAAAATTGAGTTGCATAAATTCGTATTGCAAAAAAAAATTGTGTAATGAAAAGAAAAATGCTGATTTTGTCATCAAAGTTTTTATTGGATTTTTAAATGGATTTTAATTTGAAATTTGTCATTTTTTTCATTAAATGAGTCAAATGACATTTTTTTGTATAAATTAAATGAAATATTTTCAAATTTTGCAACACTTATTAGCAAAAATATTACAGAAGCAAAATTAAAGTCACATCTGAGTTGCTTTATGGATGAAACAAATGCGAATATTGAATGCAAATTACCAATTCAACCTTGATGCAAACCACTAATTACTAAAAATTTAAAAAGAAATTAAATTACTGTAATTTGCAATCTTTTTTATTTGAAAATGCTGCAAACTTAATATTAATTTAGTGAAATCAATGATTACGCCAAACTTTGAATTAGTAAAAAAAATTCGAATGGGGTTTAAACTTTTTTTATGGGAGCAAAAATTTAGGCGTTTTTGGAATTTCAAAATCCAGAGCTCAAAGTTGATTCAAGTTTGTACGGAAAAGTCGAGTCGAATTCATGCAAAATTCTTGTCGACTGCAAAAAATCCTAGCAAATTGAATTTACTACAGGGGGGAGGGTCGACCCCAAACTCCCTTTCTTGGCTATCTATCCACCTTAAAGTCATAAATTGAATTATCTAAAAAATAATAATATTTTGGTTTTGTGATGTTTACAAGCGTAAAATGAGTAACAAAAGTGGAGAATTTGTCTCAGCGTCTTCGACTCTTTCCTTATTTAGGGGACGTTCACTTTAGGGGACGTGTTATAGATCGAGGGACTTCAGCGCATTTTTGTGTTAGCGATCAGTATTTGATTAGCAAAGTACTGCGTATTAAATAAATCAATCATGAAAATTTTGTGACTTAAATAAATTCGACGGCTCGATAACGGTTTTTTGAGATTCATATTTTCTAACGGTCAAAATTTATTTGAAATTATCCCACTTGAAGTTGGATCTATTGTATTGAAAACAAAAAATCATTAATTATAGTATTTAGCGATGGTTTTGAGCTTTCAAACTAATCGATACGCCAATATTTCGATGGCACTGAGCTAACGCAAATAACTAGAACTCTCGACGATGTCTAGATCAAAAGTTTTTGTTAGCACCCGAACAGCCGAACAGACAAAGTGCATTATTAAGCTACCTTTTCGAAACAAGTTTCAAAAATGCGCTAAATATTAGACTAATTTGCAGTTAAATTGCGTCATTTCTAATGTTTAAAAGAAAATAATCTACCTCAATATTCTCAAATTCTAAATTTAGAACATAAAACTGTAAATAATGTCAATATTCGTATAAATTATAAAACAGCAAGAATGCGAATATATTAAAATGAACAAATAAAATATTTGTGTGTAAAAATCAACAGAATCATTTCAAACATCTTCTTCTTCTTTTTTTCCAGCGAAAACGGCAGCAAAAAATGTTCTTCAGAATATCAAATATCTCTTTTTTAACCAGAGACACTCAACACATAGCATTGACGTAGGTCAGTGATTTTTTGGAAAGTATGTTTTTTTAAGTGGACGCAAAAATGTTTTTAAGACTCGGAAGATGTAGCAAAATGAGACTAGATACACAAATGAGGAGATTGTTGTGATTTTTATGGACTTTGGAGTTTCGGAGAAGATTTCTCGCTGAAATTTATAGCAAAACTTAAAATATAGGTTGCCTTGATCTTGAAGATGGCTTTGAAATTGCCTCCAAAATCAAAAAAAAAATTCTGCACATTTCTAGCCATGAATTTGAACGGAGAAATCAAATTTAAATAATTTTATTGCTTCACTAATTTTTTGATATTTTCAGCCTTAAATTCTCATGTATAAGAAGTTGCCATGTCATTATCATTCATTGTCATGGATGCGATGTGGACGTGAATATTCATGGTTTTTCTGGTGTTGATAATTAATTGGATTTTGATTTTTTTAATGTGCTTTTGATTAGAAAATGTGATTCTTGAAAAATTGAATATATTTAAAATCAAAAGAAATAAATAAAATTTATTAGGAATTTTTGAGAAAAGATAATCCAAGCAGTATTAAGTTTTCTGTTAAAAAAATAAAAATCCGTCTTCCAGGAGCTTAATTATAATTTTTTTCAAAAGGTAGATCTGAACTTACCCTAGAGATATACCAGAGAAACCGGACCTAGGGTGGATTTAGAATTCTTATACATTGTTTAATTTTTATATTATATTGTTTCCTATAAAACTTTTAATCTGAAAAAGGGGTCCGGACCCTCCTGAACCCCTTCCTGGCTACGTATTTCTGTATATGTTCCTTAGTATCACATGATTTTGTCAAGTTTATTTATAATTTTGAGACAAGATTTGACATTAAAAAACATTTATGATTAAAATATTTAAATTTAAATCAGATGTATCTTTTATTATTTAAGTTGATAGTTCTTAATAGGAATGAACAAAATTGTATTTTTAATAGATTTAATCCCTAGTTTGGTCTTAAATTTCACAGGAGACAGAAAACAAGTTTCATTTTTTAATTAAGATACAAGCTCTTTTTAATTGCAAGTCATGCTGCACGCCTTATCTTGTTAGAAGGCTAGATAAAACAGGAATGACAAACTATGTCCAAACTCTCATGTTGGGGATTTATTTTTGGACAATGATAACTTCAAGCTTCATATTTCAAAAGTTGTTGACATTTTATGTTGACATTTCAGGAAGGCTATGGATCACATTTGATCTGTATGACCAGCAAAGCAGCGGGGTAGCCAGAAATTTTTCTAGGGGGGATTTCGAAATTTTTTTGTACGGAAACAATTTGGAAAACCTAGTAAGGTGAAGAATTTTTTGGTTGTAGGGGAGGACAAGTCCCCCCCCCCCTTTCTGGATACATCAAAGTAATTAAGTAAGTTGACATTTTATCAATTCTGTTAAGCTCCAACTTAAGAAGCCATTAAAATTCCAAATCCAATTAATTTCATGTAAAATATTAACCGAGCAATCAAGAACCAACAATATTAATTTAACATCCGTGTTTACATTAATTTAAGTCACATGACAATGATTATCAAAAAGGTCTTGGTCATTTACATTTTCATTTGAAAAAAATCAAATTTTACAAGCATCATCGGATCTTGTTGTAATGTTTATACTTCCTTATTGACGATTTATGACCAATTTAAGATGCCTTGGTTTTGAGAATCCGAAAATTCTTGATTTTACGTGTAATAAATTAATTTTTTTCTGGTTTTGTGATACTTGAAAATTAGTTTTTGGATATCAAAAGGCATACATGTAAAAATCATGAATAAAATCTCGAAAACATGTAAATTCTTGTGAGATTTCACCTTAATCAACATATAGGATGGTCATTTATGACTAAATCTTCTAAAAATTAAATTATAAGACCCCAAAATACCTCTTTTGATGAATTTTCACATAAGATGGCTAATAAAATGCTATAGAGCCCCAGAACCTCATTCTTCCTAATTATTGTCACCTAAATCATGCAACCCAAAAAGATAACAAACATAAATAAATAACCAAACCCAAAAAGACCCACAAAAGTTACTCAAAACTCCAATTTTTCCACATTTCATCAATTTAACACCTCCAAAAAATGAAACACTTTCAAAAAAAGCAAAACTACTCAAATATTAATTTATTCCATCTCATTTTGGATTTGTCAAGTTCAAGAAGTAACACAGCGCGTGCCATGCTCAGCATTACTAATACCTCATAATACCTTTTATCGTGTAACAAAAAAAAAATGTAAAAAAGAAGAAAATAAATAAAAAAAATTAAATTTCATCGCTCCACATTTTAATGTCTGCATGCGATGTGATGGGAGAGAAATTATGTCATAATGAAAATAAAAGTTAATGTTGGGCATTAGTAACTGGATAAATTACAGTCGTCAAAATGTTTTGAGATGTTTTTTGGTGGTGCTGTGCGTTGCGAGAAATTGGATGATTTTTTTGTAGTTTGGATGGCTATTTGAGGAGGGTTTTTGGGGTGTGGATATGAGTTAATATTTAGGGTATAGCTGAAGGTACCCGTGGATTCAGTTTAAGGTATCTTTGGGTACATTTAAGTGATGATCTGAAGGATTGACCAATAATTGACTTTACAGTGGACCATCCTTAACATTTCGACTGAATTTTAATACTTCTTGTTCACAAAATCTCGCTAAGCCCCCAAAACTTGCCGAATATTCAACAATTTTTACAGACCCCATCTGGTCAGCTCTTTTGTGCTTCAACTGACCAGATTCTTTTTAAAAAATGGAGAACGTTTCTTAAATTCAACCAAATCCAGCCAGTTTTAGGTTGATAGGACCTAATTTTTTGCTGTTTTTGTACCTTTAAAAATAAAGGAAATTTGCTACAATTGACAAAAAATCGAACGCCCGGATATTATTCAATAAAATGTAAATATTGTGACTTTTTATGATTTTTATAATTTTTTGAAAATCAAAAATCGTAAAAAATCACTATTTATACTACTATTGATTTTTTAAAATTTTTAAAAATCGTAAATTTGTCTGAACCTTACAAAAAAAATCAGAAAACATAAAAAAAGAACATTCAGAATATTCAAATACCAATCAGATTGTCAGCCTCATCATTCTCTAACCTAAGAGAAATTGACTCAATTACCAAATCCAACATGACTAACGGTTAAATGATGATGTGAGTTTGGTGATAAAATTTAACATCACATCATATTTAAGGCGATACTTCAATTAATTTGCTCGTAAACTAAATGCATTTTGTTTTGTTTGTGTGTAGACGAGTGCAATAGACACAACTTAATTATCACGACTCAGACATTTGTTTAGCATGTTGGTCATTGTGTCGATTATGGCTTCAATTTTATTATGAATATTACTGTTGCGGTTTAAATGGGTTGTTGTAATCCAATGGGCGACAACAGTTCTTATTCTTCGAAATCGAAACTTCGAAAATGTAATTTTTTTCAAAAAAAATATGACCGTTACAAATTATTGTAAGTAAATTTAACGGTTCTTGAAAATTCAAAAAAATTTACACTTCGAATATTTTCGAAATAGCTTTGAATGTCTAAAAAAATAACGGTTACTACTACTGTTGTCATCCATTGGATTGTAATATGTGAATTTTTGATGACTATCTCTTGGGGATCCGAAGTAATTTATGGAGATAAAGGTATAAAAATTAGAATATCCAAAAATTAACTAAAATTCTCTTTGATTTTTGAGATATTAAATAAAATTGCATAATTATAAAATGAACAAGTAATGCAAATCCATTAATGTAATTAAAATAAAGTCAAAGTCACGTATTGTCGCAACTTATTCGCAAATGAACTTCAATATATGTACAGTCCAAATATGTTTGATTGTCTTTATTTGACGGTAATGTACAGTAATTAAACAATATTCGTTGATTTTCTGTGACCGTCTACACGTCTGCATTTAATGTTTAAGAAGAAGACTAAAAAGCTAGTAATTATAATAAGAATGAGTCTGAAATTTTGGTATTTAAATTAAATAGAATACAGGGCCTGGATTCTCAAGTAATTTGATCTACTTTCTGGATTTTTTTTAATATTTATAAATCTAGGGTAATAACACAAATCAATATGCTCCCAAATTAAATATCTCTGTGTGATAAAAGTCAATAAACTAAGATTACGAAACAAAAAATGTGTCCGATTTTATGCAAAAATTTTATAGTAAAAATGCAAATTTTCTAATTTATCGCCTAAAAACTCTCGTAAACGTGAAGACGTTCAGGTTTTTTATACATTGGTTGCAAAAAATATCTCATGAAGATTCCAAACACATTTTGAAGCCTTCTTATGAGCAGGAATGAATTTTTAAGCAGAATGATTGTTTTACATTGATAAACTGAAGGACTGTTGATAAGAAATTCAAATAATGTGCAAAATATGGATGGCATCCTCAAGGAGGTACAGATTTTTTTAAAGTATAGATTTAGAGCTTGCTATTTTCATCAATGTCAGCTGCATGCGACACCTAAGGATGATATTGGAACATAATTGATCAATGCCAAGGATTTTTTGATTTTCGAGGTTCAAGTTTTTAGCTGCACCCCTTTAGTATTTTTGGTATGACAGAAACCTCAACATTGGGTTCGAATCAGTGGCCCTGAACATTTTTCCTTATTCTGCCACTGCAGCAAACATTAAATGAAGCATCAGAAGCTAACCTACCACAAGTATCCCTTAGTAATTCCCAAATAAACTCATAATTCACATTACAATGATAAAAAGCTGACTTTTTACATCACATGTGCTATAATCAACTTTTATTTGCTTTTTTCTCTCTCATTTCTATTTAATATTTATGAGATTACATCCAATAATGTGAGCTAATGCATGACTGACCGCATGTAATGCTCGATGATCTTCTTTATCTCGTTTTAAATGAGATAATTTTTTGCTTTGATGAGATTATTGTTGTTGTTGTTTGTGGTTTGTAAGTGATTACTCATGTAACCCGGCGCCAACTTCGCTCATCAGGCTGTTAATGTGGCTGGATTTATTGAGTATTTTTTAAAAGATGATTTGAGGATCTTTGATTTATTTTTTAAATTATTTGATAGAAAAATTTCATTTAATTTTTTTTTCAATTTTCAGGATTTGTTGATAAATTCAGAATATTTATTTTTGCAAAACATAGAATTGTTAATGATCTTATAATGAATAACTTACCAACTGATTAATCCGGAATTGATATTTGATGATTTTTTCATAAATTTTGGTATTTATGATATTTATTAATGTCGCTTTAGAAATGCAATTCTGCAAATGCATAAAATCAAACAAAAAATTCAAATCACAGTGGAATTATTTTTGATTAATTCTGTTTATATTTTTTTAAACGTTAATTATTTTCAATTTTGAATAATAATTAATAAAAACTGGTTAATTTTGATGCCTATTTATTTTTTGTTCATAATATACTAATTTTTAAACTTAATTATTGAAATAAAAATTCAAAAACTATACTATAAATAACACAAGTCAAATAACAACTCATCACAAATTGACACCGTCAGTTGAGCATGAAATTATCAACAATAAAGTGAGAAAATTAAATGCGTCAATTTTAATTAATTTTTCTTTTCAATTACACAGCATTATTTTTTGCAAACTTGTTTTTTTTTTGTAATTAGTTGATTGAATTATTTGAAAGTTAATTTTTTAAACTTTTTTGATGATGGCTTATTTTTTTAAATATTCAAATTTTTTTTGTGAATAATTAGTTAATATTTTTCAACAATTGAAACAAAATTTCCAGATTTTATAAATCTAAGAACTTTTTAATTTGAATTTTCTCACATTTTAATGTTTAACTTATTTTTATGTTTTTTTATTAATTGTTGAATTTAATTTTTTAAATTTTTTATTTCTTTTTAAATTTTAAACTTGAATTTTGAACATTTTAAATTGAATTCTTTATTTTTTTAATTTTAAAGTTAAATTTTTAGTTAGTTTATGAACTTTTATCCTTTTAAATTGAATTCTTAATTTTTTTATTTAAACTTTTTCTATTTTTAATTCAAATTTTTCTTAAACTTATTAATTTTTTACTTTTATCATTTTAACTTTAGTTTGAATTTTTTGAATTTTAATTAGATTTTTTAATTTTTTGTAAATTTTAATAATTTTAATTTTCCAAGAATTTTGAACTTTTATTTTTGAAATGATTTTTATTTGATGATTTTTATTATTAAAATTTGTTTTTCTAAACTTTTTTTTAATTTTAAATCATTTTTAACACTTTAAGTTTTTTAAATGTGATTTTTGTATTTTTCACCAATAATTTTGCTCACTTTGTTAAGCAATTAATATACTTTTTGTATTTATTCAACTATATTTTTCCTTTCACTTAATCATTTTGACATTCAAACCTTTGCCAATTTTTAATTGACCCTTGAGGCAATTTTTTAAATAAGATATAACTTTTATGTTTCAATTTTCAATTATTTCGTCACAATTGCTCCAATTTCTTCTCACTAAATTAAACTATTTCCATATTCAGCACAACAAATCCCGTTAATTTATTCACTTCATGTCCTTATTAGATAAAAAACTGACTCATCCAAAATGTCCATAATAAAAAAATCACGTAAATATGACCCAATGAAAAAATTTCACTTTCTTTCGTTAGAAATGCAAAAAAAAAAATTTCTTCTTTTTTATTAAATTTTTATCATTTTTCTCTTTCTTCTGCAGAATTTTCTTACATTTCCTTTGTTTGCATTAAAAATTTAATTTTTTTACTCACTGCCGCAGTTTTATTTTGTTATTATTTAATCGACTGCAGTACGTGAGTGAATAACAAATGACGATAAACACACAAAAAACGATCGCGATGTCTGAGAAAATTAAGTGAACACATATGATCGCTTGACGAGCTGAACGTTAACTGAGAGTGAGAAAAAATTGCTGATTTTGATGAGCTGTAAATGAATTGGAAAAGAAATTGCCGGTTGGGATGAGTTGTTTGAGGTTATGTTCCGGCCAATAGATGGCGCTAGGGGATGGACATTATGATGATCTTAATGCTGAAGGTTTTTTCTGATCTGTTTGGTTAAAAATATATTTCTGGTGCCATAATCATTCAAATTAATATTCTTAGATTGAAATATGTTAAAATGTGTTTTTTTATTAAATCATAGAGAAATGGCATAAGAAAAACGTTAAATTAATGACAATCTGCAAAAAATTAAGCTAAATATTTGAAAAAAATAAAACATTTTTTTTTCAACTTTGAAATTTATTTTTATTTTGAAAAATATGGAAAATTAATTTTAAAAAATTATTTTTATTATTTAGATGCTGCTCATGTTGAATTTTTCCTTAAGTTTTCTTATTGCGTCTTCATTTTTCTTAAATTGTTCAATAATTGTCATCACAAATTCATAATTTGAAATCCAAGCGTCTTCAAAATCATATTTTGGATACATTTTCTTGATTTCATTGAATGATTTTAGTCTCAATTCATCATTTCCGTATTTGTTGCTCAAATTGAAGATTTCAGTTGCATTTTCCTCATCAATCTGGTCAACTAGCTTAGTTGCTCCATAATTCTTCAGTTCCTCAATCTTCAGTTTCCCAGCAGCAGCAAAAAGCTGCAAAAAGTTCGTCCCATCGTCACCTGGAAGTTCATCAGTGTAGAGAAATTTCAAAATTATCTCAAAAATTTCCACAGAAATGTCGACCAAATTTAAATTTTCAACTTCTGGATTATTTTTTAGAATTTCAGCCAGAGTTGGACTTCGAGCTGCGAGCAGGAATTTGTGGACTGGGAATTCGCTGTCGTCGATTTGGATTTGAAAATCCTTCGTGGTTTCATCTTGAGTGAAAGCTTTGAGGTCAACAAAAAATCCGTTTTGAGGGTTGAGGTTCAATTCAGAGTTTTTGAGCTTTTCTTGTTCCAGTTCGGTTTCTAATTTGAGCTTTGAATCTTTTAATTGCTGAATTTCTTGTCTTAAATTTTCTTCCGATTTTTTCAAATCCTTAAAAGGATATTTTTCAAACAGCTCGAATTTGACTTCTTCGAGAGTTGCATTTGAGCCATGCTTAGGATAAATTGAAAAGTATTTTCCATAGTTCAGGTTATCCTGAAAACTTACATGTTTCAAGTTGTTAAGTCCATCCAAAATGTTTGGTTCGATAGATTTTAATTTATTATTATAGAAACTAATAAACTCCAAATTTTTAAATCCTTCAAACAAATCACCAGGCAGAAACTCAATCTCGTTATTTCCACATCTAAACTTCTTTAAATTTTTGTACTCAATTAAATCGTCTTTGGCGATTTTCTTCAATTTCGATTTTTCGATGTTCAAAACTGTTAGATTTGGAAAGATTTTTGTTAGTCCTTGAGGGATTTTTGTGATTTTGCACCTCTCAAACTGAACACAGTGCACGTCCTCATTATGTGTCGTTCCAACTTGATACTGTCCAATAATTTTCACGTCCTGATTCTCCGGAATTTGTTGATCTTTAATTATGCAATTAAAAATATTTTCATCGAAGAATTTTATTGTTTCAAAACAACATTGGATCTCCATTTTTAGATTAATCTGTGATAATAAAATATTGATTATTAGTCTTTGATGTTAAACGAATGATTTTTGATTAACAAGATGCAAGCTAATCATTAACATTTTACAGTTAAATAAACGTTTTTTGAGAAACATTTGCAGTGTTTTCAGAATTCAGTTTCAAGATTGTTTATTAAATAAACTTTATTTTAACTACCAACAATTTTTAAATTTAATTTATTAAGCTTAACTTTATCGAAGTTTTATAGTTTTTTGTTTGATTATAAAAAGAAACATTAAATCGGTTAAACTTTTATCTTTAATTAATTAAAATGTTGATACTTTATAATTGTTACAGCTTTATAATTGTTGATATTTATCTTTTATGACTCACTTTTGTTTTTGTTTTTTCTTTTTTTGACTAACTTTTGCTCAAGTTTTAAATGCTAATACTTCAAAAAATAAAAAAAAATGTTTTATCAACTTTCCACTGTTATAAAAAAAATCTATTTATTGTAAACTTATTAACTTAAATAATTGAAAAAATATTAAAAATTCACAAGATTTAAAAGTTTGTTACTAAACTCAATCGTTGAATGTGTTTGTGTGGCTTTGCCGTTGACAATTTTTACATTTGAAAGGTTTTATTAAATACTAATGTTTTTTCTTCTTCTTCTTCTTATCTGTTCAAGCTTTATTTGCATTGAATACAAATTTTTATTTTTTATTCTTTTAGACTTATAATTCGGATAGCATTTTCTTATCTCATTGAATGTCTTCTGCCTTTGTTTCTTTTTTCTAAATATTTAATTTACTCAGAAATTATAATTACTCATCAAAGAGTTTATCGGTTTCTACTACGAACTTGAGCTCCCTTTTAGATATTTATTCACAGAATCATTGCTGCAATACATTACAAAACGGTGTGAATATAAAAATACTAAGAAAAATTCAGGCATAGTTTTTAAATTTTAAAATTCATTTTTATTCCATTTTTAGGTACCTTCTTAATTTAATGCAAACTAAATTTTAAATACTGTTTATGTTGAATTCTTCCTCAAGTTTTCGAATTGCTTCTTCATGTTTCTTAAATTGTTCAATAAGTTTCGTCATAAATTCAAAATTTGAAACCCAAGCATCTTTAAAGTCATATTTTGGGTACATTTTCTTGATTTCATTGAATGATTTTTGCCTCAATTCATCATTTCCGTATTTGTTGCTTAAATTAAAGACCTCCATTGCAATTTTTCGGTCTACTATGTTTATCAACTTTGATGCTGCATATACTTTCAGTTCCTCAATCTTCAGTTTCCCAGCAGCAGCAAAAAGATGCATGAAGTTCGTCCCATCGTCGCCTGGAAGTTCATCAGTGTAGAGAAATTTCAAAATTATCTCAAAAATTTCCACAGAAATGTCGACCAAATTTAAATTTTCAACTTCTGGATTGTTTTTTAGAATTTCAGCCAGAGTTGGACTTCGAGCTGCGAGCAGGAATTTGTGGACTGGGAATTCATGGTTGTCAATTTGAATTTGAAAATCTTTTGTTGTCTCATCTTGAGTGAAGTTTTTTAGGTCATTTAAGAATCCATTTTGATGTTTGCGTGTAAATTCAGAGTTTTTGAGCTTTTCTTTTTCCAATTCAGCTTCTAAAATCTGGTTCTTTTGCTTTAAACTCTCCTCAGATTCTTTTAAATCTTCCAAAAATTTGAACCTTGAAAAGAATTTTTCATAAAGTTCACTTTTAAGTTCATCTAAAGTTGACTTTGCATCATACGTTTGATATTCGGAGAAGTTTTTGGAATAATTTGTATTTCCATCAATAAAAACAAGTTTTAATTCTGTCAAACCATCAAAAATGTTTGGTTCTATGAATTTTAATTTGTTTTGTTGAAAAGTAACATAATTGAGATTTGTAAAACCTTCAAGCAAGTCGCCAGGAAGAAATTCAATTTCATTGCCAGTACAAACAAATTTCTCCAAATTTTTATATTCAATCAAATCATTTTTGCTTAGTTTCTTTAGTTTTGTACCGGTAACATCCAAATTCTTCAAATTAGGGAATATTTTCTTCAGTCCCTGAGGGATTCTGGTAATTGAGCATTTTTGAAACCAAACTTCTTGAACATCGATGTTGGTCTTTCCGTCCTGATGTTTACCAACAAACTTTAATTCCTGATCTTCCAATATTTGCTGATTCTTAACAACACAGCCATAGAATGATTCACCATGGCTATAGCTTAATGTTTGGAATACACAAGAAATGTTCATTCTATTTAGATTGTCTGTGATTTGTTTGATTCGACAAATAAAATAAAAAAATAAAGAAAAATATTAACTTGTTGTTAAAGCTTGTCTATGAATCATTAAAAAAATTAATTTTACCTTTTCAGATTGAATATTAAACTAATATTAATTACATTCAATTTATTAATAATCCAAAATTTAATTTCAAGATGCACAAAGATTAATAAACGAAAAATAATTTGTGATACTTATTTTAATTCAATTATGAAAAAAATTAATAATAGTAGAAATAATCTTTTGAAAAATGTATATTTGTGTTGTGTTTTCAGTTAAAAGGAATTTGAGAGGTTTTAAAATTACTTATGAACAACATGTTATCTATCTGGAATAAAAACAACAGCAAGCAGCAAAAATTTTAAAAATTGACATTTATTTTTAGTAGCTTTCAAATTCCATGAATTTTCTTAATTTCCACATCAAGTTCCTCAATCATATTAGCAAAGTCTTTATATCCAGACAGAGAAATTGCATCCTTCTTATTCAGAAACTTAAAGTCTGTATGTTCATCTGAAAGTGTTGGATTCTTCGTCGCATCCTTCAGCTGTGCAAGCCAATAGACAACAACTTTCGGCTTTCCTTTAACTTGATAATTTAAAGTTTTACTCAAATTTTTGTGGATTATTAAATCATCTTCAGAATATCCAGCTTCCTCACGAGTCTCACGCAATGCTGTCTCATAGTCAGATTCACCTGGATCAACCTGGAATTAATTGCATAATTAGAATATTAAATTATTTTAAGATTAAAATTCAACTTACATGTCCTTTTGGTGGTGTCCAGTGGAAACTGCCGTAACTAGCTTTCATCAGCAAATATTGGATTTCATCGGTCAATAATCGGTAGATTAAGAATCCAGCAGCTCTTGTTGGTGACATATTCTTTTGAATTTAATTAAATTTATTTACTTTTTTTTGTGATTTTGAGGAAAAAAAATTATTTTGTGATTTTTAGGCTCAAAATTTTAATTCATCCAATCTTGTGGAACACCTTTTGCTGGATTCTTTGTCAAATTGATAAAAATTTGAATTTTTAAGACCAAAAATTCACAAAAAACAATTGAATTTCAAAATTTTAAAATTAACAAAAATAACTAAAATTATTTAGAAACTTCAAAGCCTACTTTGTTATTTTTAAAGCAATTTTCTAATTGATTCTCAGTTATATCACCAAAAACTGATCCCATACCCCTTCCTTCCTCACCTTTTAACACAATTCCTTCCAGAAAATTCTCAAAATTAATCCAATTTGCAAAACTTTTCTTCTTCAATTCTCCTTTTCGTTTGTTTTTGTTTTTATTTTTTTTGATCTTCCGGTAAAGTTCAAAAAAATTTCAAAAGCATCGTACCCCCTTAAAGATTGACCTCATTTCAATCATATGTTTCTGAATTATTTGTAAACAAAACAAAAACCATATGAGTGAAAAAAACGAATATTTGAACACATTTTTAGTGGTTTTTGTGAGGATTTGTGAGATTTTTAGTGAAGTTTAGTAGATTGTGGTAAAAAATATAGTTAATTATGCAATATTTTGGTGAAGTTTCATTAACTTTTGTGTTAAATTGAAAAAAACAAGCTAAAAATATGATAAATTGAAGAAAAATGTGGAATTTCGAAATTTAACATAATTAACATAATTAAAATAAATAAAATAATTTAAAATTGAATGCTAATATTTTATGGAACAACAGTTAATAAAAATCAGTATCTCCAGCTCTTCTTAATACTGGAATTTACTATTTTTTATAAATATTGATTTTTCACAAATTAAAACATTTAAAATTCAAATAAAGTTAAAATTTTGATGAATATGAACAAATAATTCCAGTCAAGATAGTAAATCATAATACAACAGACCTAATTGCCTATAAAATAATTTAAAAAATCAAAACAATCAATAAATATTGCATAACAAACTAAAGACCATCTAAAATTCATCCAACAACACCCACAAACCATGGACTACACAACAGACCCCCTCAAAATAGAGCCAATAATTGAAGAGACCATCAGCATCATCAACTTCCCTCAACACTCTCCCCCAAGGTCACCAAATCCAACGCACACATCCTCAAAAAGACAACCAATCCAGCAACAAATCGATCCATCACCAATAGCAATCTTCAACTGCTCAATATGCACTCAAACATTCGAATTCAAGTCACAGCAAATAATCCACGAGATGAGTCACAAAGTCAAGTCAACATGTCAAGTCTGTTCGAAGAAAATCTACAAGGAGAACATGAAGGAACACTTGAAGATCCATTTGAGGAACAAAAGCTACATTTGTAATTTTTGTAATGAGAAATTTGCGACCAAGTTTCTGATTATGTTCCATTTGAGATCACAGCACATTAAGTCTAAGGCTTATTATTGTAATGATTGTGGACGTGGATTTAATGATAGTCGGCATTTTAAGAACCATTTAGTCACTCACATCGACAGTCAACCATTCAAGTGCGACTTATGTCCAAAAGGATACAAACGGAAGCAATTGTTGGAGTTCCATTTGATTGGTGCTCATCAGACTGAACGTAAATTGCAATGCACCATTTGTGACTTTAAAACATGTAATTTACAGGAGCTGAAAAAGCATCGGAATGTTCATTTAAAGAATTTTCAATGTGAAGTCTGTAAAAAGGAATTTAAGGAACGGAGGTACTTGACATTGCATCATGAAGCTGTTCATGTTAAAGTGAAGAATTATCAGTGTCTAATTTGTGAAAAGGACTTCTTTGCTGTTCAGTATGTGAAGAGGCATTTAAAGAGAGTTCATGATGGAGATTTGACTAAATTTAGGTATGTAGTTCTTGTAATATTATTGATAAAACTTAGGATGACCATCTATAAGGTATTTTAACAGATAGTCCTGCAGTTTTCAACACTGTTGTTGATGAATTTTGAAATTTTGTTCCAAGGGTCAATTGCTCGGTATACCATAGGGTTAACCCTATATGCATAGCCTAGGGTATACACTAGGGTTACTCTAGACCGTACTCCTGAGGTTACCCTAGTGTAACCCTAGAGGTAGTAGTGTATACTCTATTGTATATTGAGAGATTGGCCCCAGGTCCTGCATCATTTTCACGAAAATTTCGGTTAAATTTCAAATTAAATGGTCATTCTAGGTGTCCTTATCAAATAATCCCAATATATCCTCTCAGCCTTATGACAAACTTTCATATCCTTAACCACTTCTAATTCCAATACTTACAGATGTCTCGCACCAGTGAAAACGACACCTAAAAATGTTGCAGAGAATCGTGTTCCAGAACAAGTCATTGTAAGAAAGAACATGAAGCAGGCTGCTCCAAAAACAAAACGGAAACCTGTGGCGACTCAAAAAGCTCACGACGAAGACAGAATTGAATTATTAAATCGATCAGTTCTTGAAAATGAGGTTGAAAGCCAAATGAGTGAGGATCAAGTTCAGTTAAATCATCATCAAGTTGATCAAGACCACAATAATTCCAGTTCTGTTGGTCAGAATGGATCTACATATCTTACAGAAGCTGAAATCAAGTCTGAAGTAGACATCAAATCAGAAATTGACGATAGTTCAGATTTATTAATAGAAGTCAAGAGAGAGTTTGAAGATCCAAATGAAAACAGCCCATACAATGACCAATACCTTCAAGATCCATCTAATTATCCACAAACTCAATCAATCAAGCTTGAGAATCAAGAATTTAGCCAACAACAAGCCACACAATATAAAATAACTCCATACCAACCAAGAATGTCATTCTCAACGATCAGATACATGGAAAATCAGACCTTTACATGTCCAACTTGCTCCAACACCTTCCAAAACCGATCATCCTTACTTCTGCATGAACCAAAGTGTAAAATGAGAAATAAAGACGAAGACTACTTAGATTGTGAATTTTGTGATAAGAAGTTTAGTGATCAATTTACACTGGAAGTTCATGTCAATGTTCGTCATGTGAATGTTAAGGTTCACAAATGCAGGGAATGTGACTTTGAGACGACACAATATTTTGAATTCAGGAATCATAGGATGACTCACATGAACCTAATTAAATGTGAAAAATGTTCAAAGGAATTTCCAACTGAAAAATTGATGCTTGAGCATGCAAAGGATGCTCACATTGGTCCGAGTGAATTTAAATGTGGAACTTGTGCTGTTGGATTTAAGTCGAGTGTGTTTTTGCAGAGACATATAAAGACTGCTCATTGTAAGTAGATGGTTTGGGGTTGTTGACTTATATTTTTGCAGTTTGTGATTGATTTTGATAGAACTGAGCTCTGTCTACTTTTTGTTCTAGTTTTGTGGTCTAAAACATAGAATTTTAAACCAAAAAATCATTGAATCATGAGCTTGTGACCCATAACCAGCACAAAACTAATTAAAATAATTTTGAATTTTAAAATATTTTTTAAATTAAAATAATTTTGAGTTTTAAAATATTTTTTTAAATTAAAATAATTTTGAATTTTAAAATATTTTTTTAAATTAAAATAGTTTTGAGTTTTAAAATATTTTTTTAAATTAAAATAATTTTGAATTTTAAAATATTTTTTAAATTAAAATAATTTTGAGTTTGAAAATATTTTTTAAATTAAAATAATTTTGAGTTTTAAAATATTTTTTAAATTAAAATAATTTTTATTTTAGATTAATTTTCTTAGACTTAAAAAATTAAAAATAAAATATTTTTTTTTTAAATTAAGTTAATTTTTCAATTGAAATAACTTTATAAATTTAAATAATTTTTTAAACTAAAATAATTTTTTTAACTTAAAATATTTTTTAAAAGTAGAGTAATTTTTTGAAAATTAAAATTAAATTATTTTAAATTTAAATAAAATTATTTGCTAATTTTCTATTGTTTTTTATTCACAGCTGTTTCAAAATTCGACTGTAAATATTGCGATAAATCATTTGAAACTAGAAATGAACTAAATCAACACGTGGGAAGTTTATGGAAAATTAAAAAGTGTTCGAGTTTCATTAAATCTGAAGCAACTGGTGCAGAAAATTGAAATTTTAAATTGTTTTGTAATTTTTTTAGGGAATAAATTGAATAAAATTTTTAATTACTATTTAAATTTATTATTTTATTTCTAGTCTCTAGTGACTAGAGTTTAGTCATTAATATCAAAAACAAAACCTTTTGCTTCCCAACAAAGCATCCACGTGTAGTTCACAATGTCCACAACCAAATTGTCCTGCGCACTAACTTTGTTTGTCTGACGATAATAAATAATTAACAACATTTTCACATTTGTTGTGGTTTTCAAAAAAAAAACATCATGAAGGAATTAATCATCGCATTTGTATTTTTTCTTCTCATTGGAGTTGGATTTCATTTAATAATTTTGTACAGTTTGATGGAGTTGGCTAAAGAGTCGTCGTATCCACTAAGTGAAGAGAATTTGTGGTTAAAGAATGACAAGTTAAGGTGCAGTGGAAGTTCATGCACAGCAAATCCTTGGAAAATGATGTAAAATTTCATTTGAATTGAAAATTTATTTGTTTTAGTTGAACTACAAAATAATGTCAACTGATTTGCCAAAGAATCATCGACTGGATGTTTAAGAAAATTCTGATGTTTACATTCATGTGCCTTTCAAAACTGCAAATAATTGGAATTTAATTTTTTTATATGAAAATTCCGAAAATCTATCAAAATATCAAACATAATTTTATTTTCATTTAAAATTTGAATAAAATTCTGATTTAATTGTAAAAGTATTTTTTGTTTAATTTTTCTAAATAATTCTATGAGATTGTTTATCAATTAAAGAACAATTACAAATACAAAATATACCTGTAATTGTCAAAATCTCAGTGTCTTGCAAATCTCACAAACAAAGAAAATTTGGTATAAAACATTACACAATTTTAGATAATTCTCAGTACACTTGTTTACATTCATTGGAACACAATCAACAACAATAATACACATCAACAACAATAATACACATCAACAACAATAATACACATCAACAACAATAATACACATCAACAACAATAATACACATCAACAACAATAATACACATCAACAACAATAATACACATCAACAACAATAATACACATCAACAACAATAATACACATCAACAACAATAATACACATCAACAACAATACACAATGGAAATTAAATGTACTTTCTCGTGGGATGAAAGTAGTACCGGTCGCTGCGTAATATTTGACCAAGTTATTCCAGATGTTCAAGACCTGAAGTTTATTGGGGCCTACGATAAAGGCAAAACAAACATGGACATACACTACGTGTCCTTTTACGGTTGCACGTTCACGAAAGTTCCAAAAGGAATCACAAAAGCTTTTCCAAATTTGGAAATGTTGTGGACCGATAGGTCAAAAATAAAGACAATCTGCAAGGAAGACTTAGCTGAGTACAAGAACTTACAGAGATTTGTATGCAACAACAATGAAATTGAGTTCCTGCCTGGCGATTTATTTGAGAATTTTAAAAATTTGGACTATATTGATTTTTCGAATAACAAGTTGAAAGTTATTGAGCCAAATATTTTAGATGGACTTGACAAACTTGAAAATGTCAACTTTCGAGAAAATCCAAATTATGAATTGCATTTTTCAAAAGACACAAAACTAATCTTTCAAAAACCGACTGAAAAAAGTGTTGAAGAAGTCAAAATGAAGCTTTTTGAAAATTATCCAAAAAAGTTTGAACTTTATGAAAAATTGAAAAAATCTGAAGAAAAACTAAAGAATGAAAATCAACAACTGAAAGATTCAAAGCTGAATTTGGAAAATGAATTGAAACAAGAAAAGCTGAAAACCTCTAAGCTGACCGACAAGCTTCATACAGGATTTTACAATGACATCAAAATCTTCACTCAAGAAGAAACAACCAAAGACTTTAGCATCAAAATCAACGACCATGAATTCCCAGTCCACAAGTTCCTGCTCGCAGCTCGAAGTCCAACTCTGGCTGAAATTTTAAAAAATAATCCAGAAGTTGAAAATTTAAATTTGGTCGACATTTCTGTGGAAATTTTTGAGATAATTTTGAAATTTCTCTACACTGATGAACTTCCAGGCGATGATGGGACGAACTTTATGCATCTTTTTGCAGCTGCTGGGAAACTAAAGATCGAGAAATTGAAAGTATATGCAGCATCAAAGTTGATAAACATAGTAGACCGAAAAATTGCAATGGAGGTCTTTAATTTAAGCAACAAATACGGAAATGATGAATTGAGACAAAAATCATACAACGAAATCAAGAAAATGTACCCAAAATATGACTTTAAAGATGCTTGGGTTTCAAATTTTGAATTTGTGACGAAACTTATTGAACAATTTAAGAAACATGAAGAAGCAATTCGAAAACTTGAGGAAGAATTCAACATAAACAGTATTTAAAATTTAGTTTGCATTAAATTAAGAAGGTACCTAAAAATGGAATAAAAATGAATTTTAAAATTTAAAAACTATGCCTGAATTTTTCTTAGTATTTTTATATTCACACCGTTTTGTAATGTATTGCAGCAATGATTCTGTGAATAAATATCTAAAAGGGAGCTCAAGTTCGTAGTAGAAACCGATAAACTCTTTGATGAGTAATTATAATTTCTGAGTAAATTAAATATTTAGAAAAAAGAAACAAAGGCAGAAGACATTCAATGAGATAAGAAAATGCTATCCGAATTATAAGTCTAAAAGAATAAAAAATAAAAATTTGTATTCAATGCAAATAAAGCTTGAACAGATAAGAAGAAGAAGAAGAAAAAACATTAGTATTTAATAAAACCTTTCAAATGTAAAAATTGTCAACGGCAAAGCCACACAAACACATTCAACGATTGAGTTTAGTAACAAACTTTTAAATCTTGTGAATTTTTAATATTTTTTCAATTATTTAAGTTAATAAGTTTACAATAAATAGATTTTTTTTATAACAGTGGAAAGTTGATAAAACATTTTTTTTTATTTTTTGAAGTATTAGCATTTAAAACTTGAGCAAAAGTTAGTCAAAAAAAGAAAAAACAAAAACAAAAGTGAGTCATAAAAGATAAATATCAACAATTATAAAGCTGTAACAATTATAAAGTATCAACATTTTAATTAATTAAAGATAAAAGTTTAACCGATTTAATGTTTCTTTTTATAATCAAACAAAAAACTATAAAACTTCGATAAAGTTAAGCTTAATAAATTAAATTTAAAAATTGTTGGTAGTTAAAATAAAGTTTATTTAATAAACAATCTTGAAACTGAATTCTGAAAACACTGCAAATGTTTCTCAAAAAACGTTTATTTAACTGTAAAATGTTAATGATTAGCTTGCATCTTGTTAATCAAAAATCATTCGTTTAACATCAAAGACTAATAATCAATATTTTATTATCACAGATTAATCTAAAAATGGAGATCCAATGTTGTTTTGAAACAATAAAATTCTTCGATGAAAATATTTTTAATTGCATAATTAAAGATCAACAAATTCCGGAGAATCAGGACGTGAAAATTATTGGACAGTATCAAGTTGGAACGACACATAATGAGGACGTGCACTGTGTTCAGTTTGAGAGGTGCAAAATCACAAAAATCCCTCAAGGACTAACAAAAATCTTTCCAAATCTAACAGTTTTGAACATCGAAAAATCGAAATTGAAGAAAATCGCCAAAGACGATTTAATTGAGTACAAAAATTTAAAGAAGTTTAGATGTGGAAATAACGAGATTGAGTTTCTGCCTGGTGATTTGTTTGAAGGATTTGAAAATTTGGAGTTGATTAGTTTCTATAAAAATAAGTTAAAAGTTATCGAACCAAACATTTTGGATGGACTTAACAACTTGAAACATGTAAGTTTTCAGGATAACCTGAACTATGGAAAATACTTTTCAATGATTCCTGTGTACGGTTCAAACGCAACTCTCGAAGAAGTCAAATTCGAGCTGTTTGAAAAATATCCTTTTAAGGATTTGAAAAAATCTGAAGAAAATTTAAGGCAAGAAAATCAACAATTAAAAGATTCAAAGCTCAAATTAGAAACCGAACTGGAACAAGAAAAGCTCAAAAACTCTGAATTGAACCTCAACCCTCAAAACGGATTTTTTGTTGACCTCAAAGCTTTCACTCAAGATGAAACCACGAAGGATTTTCAAATCCAAATCGACGACAGCGAATTCCCAGTCCACAAATTCCTTCTTGCCGCTCGAAGTCCAACTCTGGCTGAAATTCTAAAAAATAATCCAGAAGTTGAAAATTTAAATTTGGTCGACATTTCTGTGGAAATTTTTGAGATAATTTTGAAATTTCTCTACACTGATGAACTTCCAGGCGACGATGGGACGAACTTTTTACATCTTTTTGCTGCTGCTGGGAAATTGAAGATTGAGGAACTGAAGAATTATGCAGCAACTAAGCTAGTTGACCAGATTGATGAGGAAAATGCAACTGAAATCTTCAATTTGAGCAACAAATACGGAAATGATGAATTGAGACTAAAATCATTCAATGAAATCAAGAAAATGTATCCAAAATATGATTTTGAAGACGCTTGGATCAGCGACGGTGACAAAATTGAGAAAATCATTGAATTTTTCACGAAAATGAAGCAAATGGAAAATGAATTTAAGAAGGTGATGAAAAATGTTTAAATTTTGATTAAAACGAAATAAAACTAAATTGACTTTCACAAAATTATGCTCTTTTTTGGTTTAAGACTCATATTATTTTTGGTTGTTAAGTTTCTATTTTCAAAGGCACTTTTCGCTGACTTAAGTGTTTGATTATTCCACAATTGAGTGGATTGTCAATTTTTGATATATTTTGGAAGTTGATATTCATTTTCAAGGGTATTTTAATTAAGATTCAAATTCAAAAATTGTTTAATTTGAATTTTTTTCAAATTTTTTGAATTTTTTTTACATTTTTTAAGATTCAAATTCAAAAATTGTTTATTTTAAATTTTTTTTGAATTTTTTTACATTTTTTAAGATTCAAATTCAAAAATTGCTTATTTTAAATTTTTTTTAAAAATTTTTTGAATTTTTTTACATTTTTTA
This sequence comes from Chironomus tentans, assembly GCA_963573255.1. Classification (NCBI taxonomy): domain Eukaryota; kingdom Metazoa; phylum Arthropoda; class Insecta; order Diptera; family Chironomidae; genus Chironomus; species Chironomus tentans. The sequence continues at coordinate 3,406,643 of OY754305.1, forward strand.
AGATTTAAGTTCAAAAATTGCTTATTTTAAATTTTTTTTTAAATTTTTTGAATTTTTTTACATTTTTTAAGATTCAAATTCAAAAATTTCATTTAATTTTCAGTCTTAATTTTGCAAAAAAAATATTTCCTAACTAATTTTCAATAAAACTTTAATAAACGGTTTTTTAGTTTAAAAAATTTCCCGCGAGATAATTGAAGTTCAAAATAAAAGATCACAAATACATTGACAATTGTTCTTCAGTTCTTAAGCAAACTTTTTCGTTTTTTTGTGTGTTATTTAGCAGAAGTCATCACAAAATTATAAATATAATTCAAACCTCAAAGTGGGATATTAGACTATCAGAAATTAATTTAATTGTGAATTATTGGTAAGTTTAAAGGAACAAAATTTAAATAGTGAAAATAATTTACTAAAATATTGGTCATCAACATGTTATATTTTGTGAATCATTCCCTCTTCCTGTATCGATATGACTAATTCTTTTCATCTTCTTTGTGTATTCAGAATGGATATTTATGTTTATTATTAGTTGTATTGAAATATTTTTTTGTTAATTTTGTATTAATTGGTGAAATTTGATAAAGTTATGAAAACGTTTTTAAATGATTTGCTCGATTTTTATGACATGTGTCTCAGTCAGACCCTAAATAAAAAAGTGGCAATTAAAAGAGGGCGCAAGGAACTAGGGATGAAATAAAAGGCTGGTTAATAATAATAATACCTTAAACATTACACTACCCTATACCTAAACCCAAGGAACATAAAGTTAATCAAGCCCAAGAATGATTCAGAATACAATAACAAAAAATGCTATCATAGAAAAAATATTAATTTTCTGGCTGTTTTTTGACTTTTCTAATTTATCAATTTTCTATCATTTTGAAACTTTTTCTCAAAAATCTTTATAGTTGCTAATCAAATATTCCGTTAATCTTCTATTTGAAAATCTTATTAAATCAGAACTTTACCAAGCTAAGAAAAAGTTTCAAAACTTTCAAATGTTTTTCAAAACATTCAACAGAAATAATTAAAAGTTGTGTTAGATTATTCTTAATCAGAGAGTGTTGAGTTCAATTACCATAATATTATTTAAAAAAAAAATAATTTAAAATAAATTCAGGTAAAGATAAAATTGTTCTTTTTAAATTTTGATTAAAAATAATTCAGAAACAAGACGAGGAAATTTTAAAATAATAAAATTTAATTCAGGGATTTATTAAGAGTGACTTTTGACCATTTAGATTTTTAAAACATGTTTCAAGATTTTTTAAAATTAATTCTGAGTTTTTAAGCCTTGTTTACTTTCTAGTAAAATTTGATAATTTCCTAAAAAAATAAATCTAAACTTAAAAAAAATTTAACTTTACAATTTATTTTAACTTTACAATTTATTTTAACTTTTCAATTTTTTTAACTTTATAATTTTTTTAACTTTTAAATTTTTTAACTTTACAATTTTTTTAACTTTTCAATTTTTTAACTTTACAATTTTTTAACATTTAATTTAATTTTATTGTTTTTTATTTTAGCAATAACTTTCATCACATTCAGCAATCTACCAAAAAAAGTAAAAAAATTCATAAAAAAAATTAAAAAATATTCCGAAGCTTAAAAACCCAAAAATGGAAGTTCACTGTGAATTCGATTCAACTGAAAATTACGTCTGCATTGTCAAAAACTGTCAAATCTCCGATGACGTTCAATTTAAATTTTCTGGTGACCACAAGGATGCAAAAACTGACGACGATGTGACTGGCATTAAATTTGACGAATGCTACATCAAGAAAGTTCCACAAGGACTCATTCGAAAGTTCCCAAATCTAAATTCTTTGTCAATCATCAACACGAATTTGAAAAGCTTGACAAAATCTGACTTGACGAAGTACAAAAATTTCAAGGAATTTGACTTTAGCAACAACCAAATCGACTTCCTGCCCGGCGATTTATTTGAAGATTTTAAAGAATTGGAGAAAATTTCATTTGGCGGAAATAAATTGACACTCGTGGAACCAAACATCTTGGATGGATTGACAAAGTTAAAAAGTGTAAATTTGAACGGAGACACTGAGTATGGATCATTTGAGTTGCCAGCTGCTGCATCCAATTGGAATCCAAAGCTGAAGGAAATGAAACTTGCAATTTTAAATAATTTAATGGAAAATGACGAGAAAGTTGTTAAGGATTTCATTATAAATTTGCAAATAAAGATCCAGACGATCAAGCAGATTGACGACCATGAAATTGATAAACTTGCTGAGGAATGTCAAAAAGTTGAGCAAGCCAACAAAGCTCTAACCGATCAAAATGGAGTTTTAAATGAAGAAAAAGAGAATTTGTTGAAAGAAGTTGAAGATTTGAAAGCTGAAGTTCAACGCTTGACAGTAACTGAAGAGATTCTGAAGCAGGACATGCAGGACTTAAGAGTAGAACTTGAGGAATCAAATCAATGCAGTCAAGATGTTAAAAAATTGTGTGAAACAGTCGAAAAAGAATTTGAAGCATTCAGGAAGGAAAAGTTGATTAACGATGGAACTGATGAACAATTTGGCACCAGCATCAAGTCATTTATCCAAAAGGATGAAATCTTCAAGGACTTCCGCGTTCAAATCTCTGATCAAGATTTTGCTGTTCATAAAATTTTGCTCGCCGCTCGAAGTTCAACTCTGGCTGAAGTTTTACGTAAAAATTCGGATGTTCAAAATTTAAATTTGGTCGACATTTCTGTGGAAATTTTTGAGATAATTCTTAAATTTCTGTACACTGATGAACTTCCAGGCGACAAAGGGACGGACTTTTTGCAACTTTTTTCAGCTGCTGGACGATTAAAGATTAAGGAACTGAAGGAATATGCTGCGAAAAAAGTTATCAATATTGTTGGATCAGAAAATGCACTGGAAGTTCTAAGTTTAAGCAACAAGTATGAACATGATGGGTTGATGCAAAAAGCATTCCAAGAAATCAAGAAAAAATATCCAGAAAGTAAGTTTAAGGACGAGTTGATAAGCGATCGTGAAAAAGTAGAAAAGTTTATTGAGTTTTTGAAGAAAATTGAAGAAGCTGAAAAAAGTATTGAAAACTTTGCATAAGTTTTAGGAGTGAGAATGAGGTCAACATCATTGCAGTCGATTAGACTAAATTTTGAGCTCTGATTTGGGATTAATTAATTAACAGATAAATATTTACTCATTTTTACAACATTATATATTTTTTTTAAATTTTTTTATATTAACTTTTTATTAATTATTAATTATATTTAATCTCAACATTAATGAATTTTTTGTATTAATAAAAATTAAAAATAATAAAGTAAACAATTTTTGGAATTTTTTTTAAAAAAGTTTTGCTTTTATTTGAAAATTTGGCAAATATTTAATTTGTGGTTAGGGGCAGGGGCGTATTCAGGGAGGGGTTTTGGGGGTCAAAACCCCTACCCTTTTTGGGAAATTTTTTTCAATTTGCTAGGGTTTTTAATAAAAAAATTCCAAAACCCTCCCTAAATTTTCAGTTCCATACAAAAATATTTCAAAACCCCTCCCTCAAAAAATTTCTGGATACGCTCCTGGTTAGGGGTAGCGGTGTATCTAAGGGGTTTTGGGGGTCAACCCTTCTCCATTTTTTGAAAAACCAATAAAAAATAGCTGAATAGCCATGATTTGAAAATAAATAGTAAAAAAGTTATGAGTCGGAAAATTGCTCCTAAAAAAATCATTAATATGCCCCTGGATACGTCCAACATTTAGGGGAGAGGGGATCTGGAGTTTTGTGACATCTTCATATATTAAGAGTATTTTTTGTATGATAATCTTGTGACAGAGGGGGGAAGGGGGTCTAAAAGTCTCGTTTTTTGCATGACGTCATTTATGACTGGCTCCTTATGCCACTATTCTAGTCATTTGTTAGAACTTCTATCAAATTTGGTTTCAAGATTGCCTGATGCTTTCTCCTTTTGCTCTCCAAGTTAGTTATGAACATCTGCTTCTTCTTAACTTCTGCTTAAGTTTATTCACAGGGAATGGTTCAATGGACTCCGTTTCAATTGGATTCGCAGTGCCCTCAGTTGGATTCATCGATTCGCTGGCCCTAATTTAGGGAGAGGGGGGTGGGTTGAATTTTTTTTGTATGGATGAAAAAGTTTAGGGATGTCTTGGGTTTTTTAAACCCTAGCAAATTGAAAAAAATTCCCAAAAGGGTGGTTGATCCCCAAAAGCCCTCCCTAAATACGCTTCTGATGGATACCAAAACTCCTTTTGAAGATTATTTTCTCATTTGTTCTAAAATAAATATAAAAATTATTTTGATTTTTCAACCCACACAAGAAAATTGAAAATTATGTCAGTTAATTTAATAAAATTGTTTCATTTTCGTTACGAATTCAAAATATCTCCCGCGTTAAAATTCAAAGTTCCAAAAAAATTACTCTTGAATGATCAGCTGCTCACACATACAAATGTAATTGAACTTAGTATTTTGATAAATTTTTGTTTATGTTTTGTTATTTTTGTTTATTTCTGTTCTTCCTGTAAAATTACTAAATTTACGAATTGGATTTTGCGTCAAAAATAGTAAACACATCTAATTATAGTGAAATATTTGTTCATTTATGGCTTTTTCTTATATATATCCAGAAGGATTCAAAAAACAAATAAGAATGAATATCGAGTGTGAATTTGATATAGGAACTAGCTATCGTTGTGTCGTGTTTGACAAAGAAATCCCTGAAAATAAGAAGCTGAACTTCATTGGGACTCATTACAATGGAAGGACACACAATGATGTTAAAGAAATTTTATTCAACAATTGCAAATTTACAAAAGTTCCACAAAATCTAACAAAATCATTCCCGAACCTGAATAAGTTTGCAAATTATCACTCAAACCTGAAAAGTCTGGCAAAGGCTGACTTGAAGGAATACAAAAATTTCACGGAATTTTATTTTATCAATAATCAGATTGAATTCCTGCCTGGCGACTTGTTTGAAGATTGCAAAAATTTGGAGAAAATCTTTTTTGGTGGTAACAAGTTGACGATTGTAGAACCAAACATCCTTGATGGACTTGATAAACTTAAATATGTTGATCTGAATGGAGATGAGAAATATGGATGTTTTGACTCAAATTTGATATTTTCCGGTGTAAATGCAACTTTGGATCTAATTAAATCTGGACTTTTTGTTAAGTTTTTTAAACATAAAGACATTGTTATTAAAAATTTTGTTCGTAAATTGCAGATGAAATTAGAGCAAAGCAGAAAATTAACTGAAAATTTGCTTCAAAATGATCAAAATATTTTAAAACTGGCAGATTCAGCACCCTTAAATCCACAAAACGCACTTTACAACGACATCAAAGCCTTCATTCAAGACGAAACAACAAAAGACTTCCAGATCCAAATCGAAGACCATGAATTCCCAGTCCACAAGTTCCTGCTCGCAGCTCGAAGTCCAACTCTGGCTGAAATTCTAAAAAATAATCCAGAAGTTGAAAATTTAAATTTGGTCGACATTTCTGTGGAAATTTTTGAGATAATTTTGAAATTTCTCTACACTGATGAACTTCCAGTTGAGGTTGGGACGAACTTTTTGCAGCTCTTTGCTGCTGCTGGGAAATTGAAAATTCAGAAACTGAAGAATTTTGCAGCTGAGCAGCTGACTAATTCAGTTGACACGGAAAATGCCCTTGAAATCTTCAAAATCGCCTGTAAATATGACAACAAGGAACTAAAGCAAAAAGCTTTTAAATTGTTAAAAGAAAAGTATCCAGGAAGTAAATTTAAGGACGAATGGATCGACGATGCTGAAAAAGTTGACAAGCTGATTGCATATTTGAAGAAAATGGAAGAGATGGAAAAAAGTTTAGAAGACATGATGTGAGCATCAAAGAGGTTTTGGGAATCAAATTTACTTTTGTTTTGCATTTTTGAAATGTTAAACATAATTTATAAAAAAATATAAAAACATAAAGCAATAAAATAAATTTTTAAGGTTTTATTCAAATATTCTAAATGTCTGGTCAATTTAAAAATCTTTCCGTTTACTCAAAAATAAAATCAATGTTTTTTTGAGCAGTCTTAAAAATTACAAAAATTTAATTGGATTTCAAATTTAATGAAATTGGATTTTTAGCCTTTCCTGCTTATTATCGGTTGACAAAAAAAAAGAATCAGTTTTTAGATCAACCAGCGCTAAATGACAGTTCAAAAAATATTTGAAAATAAGTTTCCCGCGAAAAAGAAGTTTGAATGTTGAACCTTCACCAACACATTTAAAAATTGAAATTAACTTTTTTCTTCTATATTCTCTATTATATTATAAGTTGAAGATTTTTGAACCAACAAAAGAGATAAAAAATTGTAAAATTCTTGATTTTTTTTTCAAATAAAATTTTTAATTAGGAAAAGAATTTTAGAAAGGTTTTCGAATAAAAATCAGATAAAAAAATATAAAAAAAATAAAATTAAAAATATAAAAATTTAGAAAACATTTAAAAATATGAAATTTTTTAAAATTTGAGAAACATAGACATTTCCAAAAATGTAGAAGATTAAAGTTCTTATAAAAATGTAAAATTAAAAAAAACAGTTTAAATATTTTTTTTGAAATTTTTTTTAATAAATATCTAAATTTGTTTATAAAGTTTAAAAGAATTATTAAATAATTTTGAAATTTTTTGCCGCACTTATTTACAAATTTTCTCTCAAATTTGCTCAATCCAATTAGTCAAAATGTTTAATAAAAATCTCTTTTTTTTCTCTGAGTTCATTCTGCGATCGACTGTTCATTTAAGTGGTCTAAAGTTTATATTGAAGCTGATTTTCTGTTATCATATTTAAAATTGTGTTAACATTTTGGGAATAACCCGAATAAAATTAAAATTCTGCAAGTTTACTAAAAGTTAAATAATACAAAAAAGTGAAAATAAACAACATCAAAAATGGCTAAAATCATTCTGTAAGTATTCAATTAATTACACAAAATTAATAACAAATTGTGGACTTTTAATTTTCATTGGAATTAATTAAGATTGTGATTATCAGTAAATAAATAATCATCCAGTTTGTTTCTTGAAGATTCAGCATGTAGGCTGACTATCTCGTTAATTTTATAGAACGATTGATTTTTTTATTGTAAATTCAACGGGAAAACTTAATTTTAAAATGCAAAGGGTTAAAAAAATTGTTAAAAAATTAGAAAAAATGTAAAAAGTAAAAATTATTATGAAATGTTGTTATTATTATTAAAATTATTTTTTATTTAAATTTTTTTTATATATTTTTTTCTACTTTTAAGCTAAATGTATTTAAAGTTAGAAAATGTTTACCTAAAATGGGACCAAATTTTTGAAGTATTAATTTCTAACTAGTTTTTTAATTAATTTTAAAATATTTATTTACAAACTATGTCGGTTTAGACAGTAAAAATTTACTTTTGAATTACTATTTGAATGAAATTTAATTAATTCATTTGAGATTTTAGCAAAAGAATGAAAATTTTATTTTTAATTTACAATTTGTTTAATATAATTTCTCGATTTTTAAATATTACATATTTTTCACTAATTTCACTCATGATCCTGTAAAAAAGTTTATTGGATTAGCTTTGGTATAATAAGTTCTACTTTTAGTAGATCAAAATATACAAATTGAAAATGTACGTTAAAATTCAAATTCTAGAAAACCATTATTTTTCAATTATTTTGAAGAAAAAATTGACAATCTAAATTAGATCAACTAATTTTTAGTTAGCTCATAATAAAAATTGAATTAAATAATAATTATAGCAAACTATTAAAACAAAAAATATTAATACTAATAAATTAAAATATTTTAATCTTTAAATATTTTCTGTATTTTAATTTTTTAATGGTTTTCGATTTTTTTCTACTTTTAAGCTCGAAATATCAAAAATGAGAAAGTTTGTACCTAAAATATGATCAAATTTGAAAAATATTTATTTTTAATTGTTGTTTTCTAAAAATGTCTAAATTAATAAATTTTTAGTTACATCAAAATACAAATTAAATTAAATAATAATCAAAGTATTGAAACAAAAATATTAAATGTTAGCAAATTAAAATATATTAATTTTTAAGTAATTTTTTGGGTTTTTAGTTTTTAAAAGTTTAAATTTAAAATATTTGCTGATTATTTCTTTCAGGTTGATGTTTTGTGTTGTTGGAGTTTATTTGAAATTGTCAACATCGACAAGCATTGAATGTAGCTATATCACTGCTAATTGGAGCATTTTACAAAATTCATATTACTGTTTAGTCAATCACAATCCAAGCATAACAACTCGAGAATCAGCGACGATAACTTCAATTTCTGGAAATCATCAAAGTGGGAAGACAAATTCTGATGTTAATGGCTTAAGTGTTGAATCCAAAACCATTAATTATTTTCCGCGTGGTTTGGAAACTTTTTTTAAGAATATTAAAGTGATTCAAATTTATAATAGTAAACTAAAAGAAATTCACCAAGAAGATTTAAAGCCGTTTTCGAAATTAGTTGAGATTCATTTGAATTATAATTCACTTGAAGTTCTCGAAGAAGGTTTGTTTGATTTTAATCCTGATTTAGAATATATTTATTTTTCCATCAACAAAATTGTCCACATTGAACCGAAAGTCTTTGATCATTTAAATAAATTAAGATATCTTTACTTAACCTCAAACACTTGCATTAACAAATATGCTGAAAATTCAATATCAGAAGTCAAAAATCTCATCCAAACTGCCAAATCTCAGTGCATAAATTCCGAATTTTCCTCACTCAAGGAAAAACTTGAAAATCTCGAAAAAGATTCAAAAACTTTAAATTCCGAGAATTTCAATGAAAAATTGTTAACTTTTGGAAAAACTTTAAATTCCTCAAAATTTTCCAACTTTCGTCCCTTAAATTATAAATTTGAAGCTCTTAAGGACCTCAAAATTGAGACTAAAAGCACAAGCCCAAAACTTGAAATTTCTCCCGACACAAAAGTTCCCCAAAATTCCTCAAATTGCTGCCAATTCGATCAAATTTCACTTTTAGACAATAAATTAGGAAATTTGACTCAAAATTTGCAATGCCTTACTGAGACTTACTCGAACATTAGCAATGACTTGTGGACAGCACAAAATGGTGTCAATGCTCTCCAAAATGACACAAAAAACGGACAAAATGACCTCAAAGGTGACCTAAGCCTCCTTAAAAGTGGACAAATTGACATCAAAAATTCCCAAAAGAACATCGACACTGGCATTAAGACTATCCAAAATGATCTAAGGACCTCCACAAATGACATAAAGACATCAATAGCTGATCAAAAGACATCCATTTCGAATCTCGTACCCCAAATTAGTGACGTCCAGAACATCCTCAAATCCACAATCACCGAAGTTGACACAAAAATTACCAAAAATTTAAATGACCTAAAATCATCCCAAAAGACCATAATAGGTGAGGTTATGTCAACCATCAAAGGTTCTATTGCCAAAATAAGCTCAAAAATTGACACAATTATGACGTCACAAGACGAAGCTAGGGAGTCTCAAGTCTATTTCAATATGACGATTAGTGACCTTAAGGATGGACAGAATGACATTAAGGTGACTCAAAATGACATAAAGCAAGCTCAAAATGACCTAAAAGTAGCCATAAAGACAGACCTAAGCCAAATAACCTCAAATCTTAGCAACCACAGTGATGTCCTGGGCATGATTCAGTCATCACAAAATGACACAAAAGTTGAACTTGACGACCTTAAAAAATCCCAAACAGACCTGTCTGCTGACATAAAGGACCTCAAGTCTACATTCCAAACATCCTTAAGTGACCTCGGATCTAAGCTTTCAACCCTCAAGGACTTTACTTTGACATCTCAGGATGACATAAAGGGATCGATTAGTGACATTGAGGGGACATTAAGTGACATGAAAACATCACAAAGTGACCTTAAAGCTATGTACAGCAACGTCAAAATGTCGATCAAAAAGCTTCAGAATTCACAAAATGAGGTAAAAATTTCTCTAAATGATCTTAAAGTTCAGGAAAATGACAATTCTGCGGAAAATCCGGCAAGCTTTAGTGGAAAATTTGAGGCGCTTGAAGTACGACTTACAGAATATGAAGACAGACATGCCAGAAAATTGAATAAAATTGAGAAGAATCTTGAAGTCACTCGGTCCAAAATATTATTGTCAATTGACTCAAAAGTTAAGGTTATTGAGGATCGACTTATGGATAAGATTGAGGAATTGTTGGAGGAAAAATTAACAAAATTTATTGAAAATTTCGGAAAGAATTAAAAAATGTTGGATAATTTTTTTGTTGTTGTAAACGGTTTATTAAAAACCAAAAATTAAATAAAATTATTGAGTAAACTAAAAATAACTGAAAGTTTAATGTATCAAAATTAATTTGTTAATTATTTGAATTTTACACTTTTTAAAACTTTTGTACTCAATTTTGTAATTTTTATAAAATTTTAATCTTTTATGTATAATTTTTTTAATAAATAGATAAATAAAATTGGAAGCAAAACTAACTTAGAATTTTTATTTTTTTTAAATTTTAATTTTTATACAGTTAATCCACAAAATAACCTCAAAATATTACAATATATCCCTTCATTACAGCAGCTCATTAATTAGGGGCGTTTAGTTTTAAAGGTCAACCTTTTTTGGAAAATTTATTCAATTTGCTAGAGTCTTTTGACAAAAAATTCCCAGTCATAAAGTCAGATGGTCAGCCAGTCTTAATTAATCCATATCAAAATTCGTATGAACTGCTCATGAAATTATTTAAAAATAACATCAATGTCAGCTGTTATCAAGTGTGACTTTCTGTTCCTCCTGTGATGCTGCTTGTTATTCATAATTCATATAATACCAATATTTGAGAGAGCGAGAGATGAGAATAAGCAACTCAGATTGAAATTTCAAAAGAGTAAAAAATTAGTTTTAAAAATTTAAAAAAGTTAAAATTATTTTAATTTTTTAAAATTTTTTTTAAATTTATTGCTTAATTAACTTTTTAAATGACTTTTTCATTTTTATATTTATTTTAGTTTTTTTAAATTTTCTCTAATTTTTAATAGAAAAAATAAATTCACATTTTTTACTCTGCACAAAAAATGGTCAATTATGCAAATTAATTTGTAAAAAACAAATTAAAAATAAAAACATTATTGAAAATTATATGAAGTTTTTATGCATTAAATAAAGCCATTGTGCGCTTGTTTGAAACAAAAGAAAACGCAAGGATTAAATTTTTTTTCCAAATGTCGGTTAAAATCATCAACAAAAGCTAAATGACAGTTTAAAAAATATTTGAAATAAGTTTCCCGCAAACGAGAAATTTGAATGTTCAACAAGTCACCAACACATTTAAAAATTGAAATTACTTTTTTTTCTATATTATTTGCTTGATTTGTTTTAAGAACTGAAGGTTTTGATGGAGATCATGACTACGGATATACTGATAAAGATGTGACAGAAATCTTTTTCTTCGGTTGTAAGTTCACAAAAGTTGCACGAGGACTTATAGATGATTTTCCTTATTTGGAGGTATTGAACATTTACAATTCTTGTTTGAAAAATATATCCAGAGATGACTTGATTGAATACAAACATTTAAATGAATTTAATTTTGTTAACAACAATATTGATTTTCTCTTGATTTGATACAAAAATAATGGACGAGAAAATTCAGGGGGGAGGGGTAAGGACTATTTTCTTAAAAAAATCATAGCAAATTGAAAATTTTTTTTATAAAAAGTGCAAAAAATTACCAAAGAGGGCGCCTTTGTTGGGAAATTTTTTCAATTTGCTAGGGTTTTTTAAAGAAAATAGTCCTTACTCATCCCTCTAAATTTTTCCATCCATAAAAAAAATTCAAACCCCCCTGACTTGAGAAGTCCATCCAGTCTTGAGATGCTGTCTCCTCAATGATTGAAACTGTAACTCATGTACAGGACATTAAATTAAAGCTAACAAAAGCAAAATGCTGAACATGTTGAGACATAAATTTGAGGAATCTATGTCGTCACGTAATTTTTTGTACCATTGATTTTCCTTTACACTAAACTCGTCGAGTCATAGCCGTAAAAGATGAAAATACTTTATTTAATTTCATAAAATGCAAATTTAACACGATAATATAATAAATACATGATTCGGGATAGTATAGATGACAGGGGCGTATCCATAAATGTTTTAATATTTAGAAGTAACATAATGATTATTTTAGGTGGGTTAGATATAATTTTGAAACCCAAAACACTTCCCTGGATACGCTCCTGGTCCAAACAAATAATTCATTCAAAGTCAACAAAAACACATTAATTTACACCTTCTTCTTCTCTCTGAAGACGGATGCCTTCTGATGAAAATTGCTTGCCCTCATTTCATCTTGTTTCTCCTTCAAATATGGCAGATCCTTTCTGTGGACATATGGCGTTGCTTCAAAAAATCTATTAGCTATGTCAATATGATACGTTGTGCCTGGTTCCAAAATGTAATCTGTCGTCACATTTTCAGTTCCATCAACAAAACCCAAACAGACCATTTTTCCAGATAGGAATCCATAGCATGCAGTCGTGACATTTCCAACATATTCTGAGTTTCTAAATATTGGCTCACTACCCCACGGCCATATGTCAGCCTCAACATCAAAATCATCCAGCATGAATAGAACCAACCTCTTTCTTAATCCATTTTCCTTTTGTTTTAAAAGTGCTTCTTTGCCCAAAAAGTCCTTTGAGAAGTCAACATAATGATCTAGTCCAGCTTCAAGTGGAGTTACATCCGATGTCAATTCATCGCCCATCAATGGAATAAACCTCTCGACTCTCATCGATCTTTGAGTTAATGTTCCAACATCTTTTAAACCGTAATCAATTCCAACTTTTGTTAATTCATCGTAGACATGTAGAGCATATTCTGATGGGATATAGAGGCAATAGCCGTTGGTATCACCAGTATGTGAATATTTCATGACCATAATGTCCGATGCAAATCCAATATTTATTTGCTTGTAACGGAAATGCTTCAATTTGATGTCTGAATTAGTCAGTTCTGAAATTAGTGAGTATGCTTTTGGACCAGTGACATTTAAAACTGTATAACTAGATGTGTGATCTGATAATTTGATTGTACGATTATTTTTAGGTAGATTGTCTGTCATCCATTCCAATATTTTCGTCTGTTGACTTGATGGTGAAATCATAAAGAAAGTTGTTGGAGTTTGTCTAACAATAATGCATTCCTATAAAAAGTTAAAATGTTAATAAATAGTAGTAAAGGTTCGGTTTCTCGGGTATACACTAGGCGTAGACCCCACCCTAGGGGTACATTTTGGGTATACCCTAGGGTCATACCTTAGGATATATCCTATGATGCATAAATTAATGTATTATACATATGGGGTATACCCATATGACCCCGGGGTATGGGGTATACCCTTGGGTACACCAAAAAATATTTTAACTTAATTTTGAGTTCTTATTATAATACAATAACTTATGTATCCTTGGGTATACCCTAGGGTATGGGGTTCATCATAATACTCGAAAAACCAGCCCCAGATGTCTTAAAATATTAAAAAATTAATTATATAGTCTTACATTTTCATATCCACCATTTTTGTTGAGCATTCCAGTTTTCATGCACGTCTCAATTTCAATATCTGCATTATTACAACATACATTCTGCAAATAATTGATGACATCTGTTTTGCTTGAAGAGCTAATTTTAATTTTTGAAAATGATGAGATGTCAATAATCCCAACTGTTTCGCGACATGCTGCATTTTCGTCAATCATAAAATTGAAATAAGGTGGCTTGAAGAACGTTGGACTAGGCATCGTTGGGAGAGGTTCGCCTCGCTTATATGTTGTATCGAAATACAAAGCACGCTCGTAAGCCATCTTAGTGCCGAAAACGCCACCTAAAAAAATTTAGATTTTTTTAATAAAAAATATTGAAATTTTGAATTTTAATGGTTTTTGCAAGTTTAAATGATAAAGTTTTAATTTTTGAAAATCTTTAAAATTAAATTATTTAAATTTAGATTATTTAAACTTATCCTTTAAAATTTAATTTTTAAAGTCTGTTATAATTTAAATTTTCACAAAAAAATCTAAGTTTAAATTTAAAAAAAGTTAAAAACCGTTAAAATTTAAATTTAATAATTTTAGTAATTATTTAATAATTTATTTAATAATTATTTAGTATTATTTAATATTAGTTATTTATTTAATAATTATTTAAATTACTTAACATTAAATTTTTAAAAACCGTTAAAATTTAAAATTAAAAAATTTAGATTAAAAATTTAAACTATTTAAATCTATTAAAATTTTTAAAATCCTTTAAAATTTAAATTTTTGAAGACTGTTATAATTTAAAACCCGTTAAAATTTAAATTTTTAAAAACCGTTACTTACCATTTTGTTCTAAAACAGTATAAAGTGGACTAGTCCTTAGTTTTCGTGCATACTGATATTCTGACTGATTAGGGTACTGAATCTGATAATGTTTTCCGACAATTTCTCTAACGCGTTGCTGCAAATAATTTCTATTATTGTGAAGTGCATGAAATCTTTGAATTGAGAATGGAAATAGATCAGTGGTTGGACGACCAGCAACAATCCATTCTGAGACATATTTTCCCATGCCTCCTGCACCTTGAAAAGTATTTCCATTTGTTCCTGCCAAGACAAAATATCTATCAACACCTGGGGCTTCTCCCATTATCCATCGAGAGTCTGGAGTAAATGTATTAGCACTAACTCTAACGGTCGGTGCATCTGAATCATTTAATACTGGATAACGATGTAAAAGTCTATCCCAAATCTTCTCCAAATGGACATGCTCATGACCTTGCAGATCTCTCATCCAATTTCGTGGCACATTCTTTTCAAATGCAGTACTTCCTTCACCTTCATACCAACCGATCAATAATTCGTCGTCGTGTTGTCGAGAATAATGAGAACTGTCGTAGTCTCTAATACATGGAAGATTGTAATTTTCAGGTATGCTTAGATTTCGAGTAGTGAGGTAGTAATGTTCTGCTGAGCAGGTCGGTATTCGAACAGTTTTGTCGCATTTAAAACCCAATTCTCTGCTCCACATGCCAGCTGCATTCACAAAATATTCACACTTTACGTTTCCCAAATCAGTCTCAACTCCAACGACACCATCCTTAGAGTCTGTTAAGACATATTGGACTTGACAATTTTCACGATATTGAACTCCACTTTTCGTAGCCACATCAATCAAAGCATCACATAGCTTCGAGGAATCGACATAGCAATCATCAGGAACATAAACACCACCCAATATGCCTTCTGTCGACATATATGGATGAAGATGTTGAATTTCATTCGGTTCCAAATATTCACATTCCAATCCTTCCACTTGACTGTACGACATTCTTCTTTTCAATGCTATTATTCTATCTAAAATGATTTAATGAATAAATTCTAAGAAGATTATTAATGAAAATTATCAAAATTACCTTGAGTCTGTGCTAGATTGATTGAGCCACATCTTTTGAGACCAAGATCATATCCCAATGCTTCTAGTTCTCTGTATGTCGTGAGACTCTCTTCGATGACCTTTCTCATTAAGAATGGCTTTAAAAGGCCAATTAATCCAGTTGAGAAATGTGATGTTCCTGATTTTATGTGATTTTGTTCCAAAACCAACACATCGGACCATCCTTGTTTCGTTAAATGATAAGCTACTGAGTTAGACAACGCTCCGGATCCTTAAAATACAGTAAATGATATAATCAGCCTCTTTTATTCATTTTAAATTGAATAAGTCAATGACTTTTTTATGGATTTATCACAGCAAGTCATATTCACATCTCAAAGACTTGACATAGATTTTAAAAATAAATACACGAGCTTAACGTGTGAATAAAAAAAAGAAAAATTATAAATTTACCTGCAATTACAATTCTGGCTGATTGTGGAAGATTTCCATGATGCTCATTGTAATAACGTTGGCAACTCAATAGAACAGAGCTATTTACTTTTCTTGGTGCTATTCTTAACATTATTATAATTGATTAAAATACTTTTGAAAAAATAAAATTTTCCATTAAAAATAAAAGAATCTTCTGCGAAAAAAGATGTAAACAACTTAAAGTCTCTCACTGAAATCAGCTGATGGTGGAATTTGAAAAATCCGTTAAAAAGTTTACTATCAAGAAGTCGTTCATAAATGACGTCCAAAAATAACGATTTCTTTTTTTTCAAATAAAAACAATCAAATTCTAAGAATTTCTATATTTTTAGACTTCTATAACTCTCTTGTGGCATCATTAAAATACAATATAGTCAAATAAACAATTTAATGTTTGATAAGTCAAAGAAACAAATAAACATTGCTTTTGAACCAATCATATAACATGTTATTGTTTTCAAATCAAGAAAAACCTTTCAAATGTTTCTTCTAATGAAGCATCACATCACTAACGCAAAAATATTAATTTATAGCTATCTTTTTGTGATTCATTTTACGGTTTTGCGAAATAAAAAAATTTTAATTCTTATTGTTAAAAATAATATTTTATTATAAAAAAATAATCAAAGTGAGTTAATAAACATTCAAAAGTCCAGACACCACTTGAAGCGCCACCAAAATAAGTGGTGTCAGGACACTGGGTGTAAAAATTGAAAAATGTTTATATGATTTAATAAATTTCATAAATATAAATACAATTTAAAGTAAACAAAAGCTAAGCTAATATTTTTTTTTGCAACATGTTTGCTTGGTTTTGATCAGAAGACTTATAAAAATAAATAACTTTACAAACTTTTAGAAAATTTTCTGTAATAACTGAATTTTAGATTATTCAAACTTTCAAATTATCACCTGATCCAAAACGTTACAAAAGTTTCCAAAAAAGGTTAAACTTATTAAAAAGTTCAAAATATTTGAAAATTAAATTTAGTCATAATAAAATTATTCAACATCAAAGACTACAAAAAAAATATTTTATTTTTGCAGACTAATATTTAACGACTCTTAAAATGGAGATCAAATGCAGTTTTGAAATAATTACTTATTTTGATGAACATTTTTTTGGCTGCGTAATTAAAAGTCAACAAATTCCAGAGAATCAGGAATTGAAACTTATTGGACAGTATAAAACTGGAAAGACAAATGAGGACGTGCACTGTGTTCAGTTTGAGAATTGCACAGTCACAAAAATTCCACAAGGACTTATAAAAATCTTTCCAAATTTAAAATTTTTGGATATTGATTCTTCAAAGTTGCAGAAAATCAGCAAAAATGATTTGATTGAGTATAAAAATTTAGCTTATTTAAATTTTGATAATAACGAGGTTGAATTCTTGCCGGGTGATTTATTTGAAGATTTTCCAAACTTGGTGATGATTAGCTTTGAGAAAAACAAGCTGAAAGTTATTGAGCCAAATATTTTGGATGGACTTGAAAAGTTAAAGTTTGCTGATTTTCGAGGTAACTTAAACTATGGAAAGTTCTATTCTATTGATCCTAAATGGGAAGCAAATGCAAGTCTTGAAGAAATCAAATGTGAACTGTTTGAAAACTATCCCAAAAAGTACGAATTTGTAAAAGATTTGAAGAATTCAAAGCTCATGCTGAAAGCTGAATTGGAAAAAGAAAAGATTAAAAACTCTGAATTGACTGATAAGCTTCAAGCTAGATTCTGCTCGGATATCAAAAACTTCATTCAAGACGAAACTACAAAAGACTTCAGCATCCAAATTGACGACCGTGAATTCCCAGTCCACAAGTTCCTGCTTGCAGCTCGAAGTCCAACTCTGGCTGAAATTCTAAAAAACAATCCAGAAGTTGAAAATTTAAATTTGGTCGACATTTCTGTGGAAATTTTTGAGATAATTTTGAAATTTCTCTACACTGATGAACTTCCAGGTGACGATGGGACGAACTTCCTGCATCTTTTTGCTGCTGCTGGGAAATTAAAGATCGATGAACTGAGAAATTTTGCAGCAAACAAGCTGAATGACCTGATTGATGAGAACAATGCCATCGAAGTTCTCAAATTGAGCAACAAATACGAACACTATGAAATAAGACAGACAGCATTCAACGAAATCAAGAAAATGTACCCAAAATATGACTTTAAAGACGACTGGGTTTCAAATTTTGAGTTTGTGATTAAAATTATTGAACATTTTAAGAAATGCGAAGAACAAATTCGAAAACTCGAAGAAGAATTCAACATGAACGGTCGTTAAAATTCTAAATGAAATTGGTAGTCAAATAGGAGGGTTAAAAAGCTTAAATGTCAAATTCGATAAATTTCATAATTTACTTGAGGATTTTTGCTTATTGAAAATCTATAACTCTTAACAATAAATGTTTAAAAATAATTGAACAGAAAAATTAGTACATTTATAATTTTTAAGTAGAATTTGATGAGGAAATAAAGAAAGTTTATGGATTTTTATAGTTTTTTTAAAAATTTATTACAAATAAAATACGAAATTTAAAATAAAAATGAAATGAAATTAAAGAAAAATATGAAATTTTATTTTGAACCTTTAATACATATAAAGTTTTTAGCGCATTTTTGAAACTTGTTTCAAAAAGGTAGCTTAATAATGCACTTTGTTCGGCTGTTCGGCTGGCTGTTCGGCTGTTTTAGATCTCTTTAACCAGACATCGTAGAGATCTCTAGTTTTTTGTATTAGCTCCGTGCCAAAGAGTTATGTGGGCCATTGTCATTTAAACATCTCAAAACCATCGCCAAATACTATAATTAATCAATTTTTGATTTCAATACAATAGAGCCAACTTCAAGTGGGATAATTTCAAATATATTTTGACCGTTAGAAAATTTGAAATTCAAAAAACCGTTATAAGTCAAACCATTCTATTATATGAAAATTCACCGCGCAAATTGTTAATTATACTATAATTAATGATTTTCAAGTGCATTTACGCGAGAAATTTTCAAATATATTTTGACCGTTAGAAAATTTGAATCTCAAAAAACCGTTATCGAGCCGTCGAATTTATTTAAGTCACAAAATATTCATGATTGACTAATTTAATACGAAGTACTTTGCTAATCAAATACTGATCGCTAACACAAAAATGCGCTGAAGTCCCTCGATCTATAACACGAGGACTTTCTTTAAATTTTTATAACAAAATAAACACAAGTTTGTTAAATAAAACCTCTCAAATGCAATAATAAACAACGACAAAGCACACAAACACATTCAAGTCTTGAGTTTAGTAAACAAACTTTTTAATCTTGTGAGTTTTTAATATTTTCACAAAAAATTTAGGATTTAAAGAATTACTTTCAAAAGTGCTGCAAAATAATATTCGAAAGTGAGTCGAAAAACACAACAATTTTATAACTGAGGAATAAAAAGTGAAATAATTTTGTTTGTAATCATTTTCTTACTTTACATTTTAATTAATTTAAAATGAAAGTTTAAACCGATTTAATGATTCATTTTTTAATCAAACAAAAAATTATAAAACTTCGATAAAGTTAAGCTTATTAAATTAGATTTAAAAATTGTTGAGAGTTAAAATAAAGTTTATTTAATAAACAATCTTGAAACTAAATTTTCAAAACACTGCAAATGTTTCTCAAAAAAAAAGTTTATTTAATTATAAATTGTTAATGATTAGCTTGCATCTTGTTAGTCAAAAATCATTCGTTTAACATCAAAGACTAATAATCAATATTTTATAATCACAGATTAACCTAAAAATGGAGATCCAATGTTGTTTTAAAACAGAGAAATATTTCGATGAACATATTTATAGTTGTTTAATTAAAAACCAACAAATTCCAAAAGATCAAGAATTAAAATTAATTGGACAGCATGAACGCGGAAAGACAAATAAGGTTGTGCTTAGTGTCCGATTTGATGATTGTACGGTCACAAAAATTCCACAAGGAATAACAAAAATCTTTCCAAACCTAATTTTTTTGCAGATTTGGAGCTCAAAGCTGATAAATATCTGCAAAAATGATTTAGTTGAGTACAAAAACTTAGAGAGATTTAGATGTGAATGGAACGTGGTTGAGTTTCTGCCTGGTAATTTGTTTGAAGGATTTGAAAAATTGGAATTTATTAGTTTTTATAAAAATAAGTTGAAAGTTATTGAGCCAAATATTTTGAATGGACTTGAAAAGTTGAAGTATGTGGATTTTGAAGATAATGCAAACTATAGAAAATGCTACTCATTTTATTCAACATACGATTCGAATGCAACTCTTGACGAAGTCAAATTGGAACTATTTAAAAAATATCCAAAAAAGTATGAACTTTTTAAAGATTTAAGAACAGAAAATCAACTGCTGAAAGAATCAAAACTGAAACTGGAAACAGAACTGGATCAAGAAAAACTCAAAAGCTCTGAATTGACTGACAAGAATCAAACAGGATTATTCGATAACCTCAAAAACTTCATCCAAGACGAAACCACCAAGGACTTCCGCATCCAAATCGACGACCATGAATTCCCAGTCCACAAATTCCTGCTCGCAGCTCGAAGTCCAACTCTGGCTGAAATTCTAAAAAACAATCCAGAAGTTGAAAATTTAAATTTGGTCGACATTTCTGTGGAAATTTTTGAGATAATTTTGAAATTTCTCTACACTGATGAACTTCCAGGTGACGATGGGACGAACTTTCTGCAACTCTTTGCTGCTGCTGGGAAACTGAAGATTGAGGAATTGAAGAATTTTGCAGCAACTAAGCTAGTTGATCATGTTGATGAGGAAAATGCGATTGAAGTCTTCAAATTGAGCAACAAATACGAACATGATGAATTAAGACAAAAATCATTCGACGAATTAAAAAAATGTTATTCAAATTATAAATTTAAGGACGAGTGGATAACAAAAGCTGAAGTTGTAATGAAGGCTATCGAACGGTTTAAGAAAGCTGAGGAAGAGATTCGTAAATTTAATTTGAGAAAAGTTCTAATTTTATCGAATAATATTTTTTTTAAAAAAACCATACAATTTTTTTGGAAACTATTTTTCTACAAAAGAGAATAAAAAATGAATATAAAGTTAAATGTTCATAATAATCATGTTTAAGAATGGAACTGCTCATTTTGACTAATTAATAAACCTGTAATTTGGAAGAAACATTCATCCTTTTGCTCATTTATCCAGTTTCAGCAAATCTAAGTTTGAAATTATTTTTAAGATTAATGTTTTTTAAGAACCCTGCATTGACCTTCACTTAATTTCATTACACAAAGGAAGAATAATGAACATGTGATGAAATTTGACACTCAAAGAATTTAAACATAAACAATATTTGAGCAATATGTGAAACACGTCATATCATTGAGGACATCATACATTCTTACTTCTATTTAATGGCTTTACAGTGAATTGATGAAAGTAAACAAAAGCAAACATTTTAAACAAATCACTTGGCAGTCAGTTGCTCTGTTTTTTTGATCAGTCGGTTTCTATCATTTCAGCAATCAAGAACATAATTCGACATTTATACAAAAATAATCAGTCGATCTAAAATATTACAAAGCATTCAACTGACCTTAAAATAATGGAGATTAACTGTAATTTTGGAATTGTTACATTTAATGATGAAAATCTTTTTACTTGTTCGATTAAAGATCAACAAATTCCAGAGAATCGTGAATTGAAACTTATTGGACAGTTGGAAGGTAGAAGGACAAATAAAGACGTCCTTTGTGTTGAGGTTGAGAATTGCACAGTCACAAAAATTCCACAAGGACTTACAAAAATATTTCCAAATTTGAAGATTTTACAGATTTTCAACTCAAAGTTAAAGGAAATTTGCAAGAATGATTTAGTTGAGTACAAGAATTTAAAGAGATTCCATTTTGATCAAAATGAGCTAAAATTCCTGCCTGGCAATTTGTTTGAAGGTTTCAAAAATTTGAAATTGATTAGTTTTTGGGGAAATGAGTTGAAAGTTATCGAACCAAACATTTTGGATGGACTTGATAAATTAAAATATGTAAATTTTGAAGGAAATCCAAACTACGAAAAATTCTATTCAACTTATCCTGATTGTGGCTCGAATGCAACTCTTGATGAAGTCAAATATGAATTGTTAAGCAAATATCCTGAATTTTTGAAGGATATGTTTAAAATATCTGCAGAAAATTTAATTGAAGAAATTCAACAATTAAAAGATTCGAAGCTGAAATTGGAAACGGAACTGGAGCAAGAGAAGGTTAAAAACTTTAAATTGATACGCAAACCTCAAAACGGATTCTTTAATGACCTGAAAACCTTTACCAAGGATGAAGCTTCAAAGGACTTCCAGATCCAAATTGAAGATCATTTTTTTCCTGTTCACAAGTTCCTGCTCGCAGCTCGAAGTCCAACTCTGGCTGAAATTCTGAGAAACAATCCAGAAGTTAAAATCTTAGATTTGGTCGACATTTCTGTGCAAATTTTTGAAATAATTTTGAAATTTCTCTACACTGATGAACTTCCAGGTGACGATGGGACAAACTTTATGCAGCTCTTTGCTTCTGCTGAGAAATTGGAAATTGCTGAACTGAAGAATTTTGCTGCATCCAAGATAATTGACATAATTGATCAAGACAACGCCCTTGAAATTTTCAAATTAAGCAACAAGTACGGACATGAAGAGCTAAGCAAAAAAGCATTCAACGAATTTAAGAAATGCTATCCGAGCTGCAAATTTAAGGACGAGTGGATCACAAATACTGAAATTGTTGTTAAAGTCATCGAACAACTCAAGCAAGCAGAAGAAGCGATTCGTAGATTGGAGGAAGAACTTGAAAATTAGATCAAGTCGCGAATGTCTCTTTGCCTCTATGACAATCAAAATATTAACTTTTATTCCTGATTTTTACTCAGCCAACCAATAAAATGTATTCAGTATTTTTTGCTAAAAATAACCAACTAGTATTGACCTTCATCCAATTTTTATTTTACACAGAAAGAATAATGACAATAAAGAACATATGATGCAACTTGATCCTCAAGAATATAAATGCAAACAAAATGTGAGCAACTTGTGAAGCACGTTTGAACAGGTTTGCTTCATTTCGATCAGTTTAGCTTCATTTTTTACTGATTTATTTTTCTTTTAACAAAAAATTAATTAATTCTCAAAATTGAGCATCAATTTCCGATTCAAAGGTAAATAAAACCATAAAATAAATCAAATTTATTCAAAAATAACAAAAATTCAATTAATTTTTGTAAATCAAATAATTTTTAGAATAAAACATTTAAAAAAACATGAAAATTCAAGTTGAATATCAGATGACAAGCTACCAAAGCCACACCCTTTACCACTGCTTAATTCCAAATTATCCCAATCAGGAGTATAAAAATGTTAAACTGCAAGGTCAGCATGTTGCTGGAAAGAACCGAAATGACGTTGTTGCTGTAAAATTCGAACATTCTCAATTACAAAAAATTCCACAAAATCTCACAAAATTATTTCCGAATTTGAAATATTTGATCGTATTAAATTCAGAATTGTGGGATTTAAAGAAGCAAGACTTGGCTGAGTACAAGGAACTGGAAGTAATTGACATCAGGCAGAGCATGTTGACATTTCTACCAGGTGACATATTTGATGGATTTAAGAATATCAAGTTCATTTATTTCATGGGCAAGGAATTGCGAATGGTCGAGCCAAACATCTTGGATGGATTGTTTAGTTTAGAACGAGCATATTTTGAATTTTATAACGGCGAAGAGATGTATCAAAAAGGTGCACAGAGCTACAAGGAGTTCAGAAAAGGTCTCTTGACCAGATTTTGTTTAGGTGGTGAAGGAATAATTGAAGATTACATCAAAAAGCTCGAACAAAATGACCGAAAATTCCGAAGAATTAAAGAAAATTTGAATGAAAAAGTTGAAAAATTGGAAATCTCTCAGAAAATATTGATCAAAAATAATCATGATTTGAGAGCAGAAGTCAAAATTGGAAGCATCAATAAGCTTACTATCTCAGCTTATACTTACTTGAACAATGATCTTGAACAGAAGCTTAAAGATGTCAATGCAAAATACAGTAAAGGAATCTTCGGTGACTTCAAAGCTTTCATACAGGACGAGACAACAAAAGACTTCAAGATCATCATCGAGGGTCGAGAATTCCTAGTCCACAAATTCCTGCTTGCTGCTCGAAGTCCAACTCTGGCTGAAATTCTGAGAAACAATCCAGAAGTTGAAAATTTAAATTTGGTCGACATTTCTGTGGAAATTTTTGAGATAATTTTGAAATTTCTCTACACTGATGAACTTCCAGGTGAGGATGGAACGAACTTTTTACATCTATTTGCTGCTGCTGGGAAACTGAAGATTGAGGAACTGAAGGAATTTGCAGCAACTAAGCTAGTTGACCATATTGATGAGGAAAATGTTCTTGAAATTCTCAAAATGAGCATCAAAAATGGAAAAGAGGAACTTAAAAAGAAGGCTTTTGATGAAATCAAGAAAAGATATCCAAAAATTGATTTTAAAGATGAATTGATGAATAATGCAGACAAAATTGAAGAGATCATCAAAGCTTTTGAAAATAAGACAGCAGAAATGCAAGCATTGGAGGAAAAATTTCAAAATTTATTGCATGGAAAGTAAATTTATTGGTTTAAGATTAAAAAAATATTAATTTAATTTAGTTTGCAAAATTTAAATCTTAAAACAATATTTGATTAAAATTTTGTTTAACATTTTAAATATTAATTAGATTCGAGAATTATAGCATATTTCCTTAAAGATTTGATTTTTTAAAATTTAAAAAAAGTCTTGTATTATTGAAAAATATTTGAATAAATAAAAATGTGTTCTAAAATTTTTAAATTTTAATTTGACGTCTTTATTTCAAACTAAATGCCATCTACCAACACATCTAATGTTTATTTACATAGCATTTACGATGTAATTTGACGCCAAAGTAATTTAAAGTAAACAAAAACTGAGCAACTTTACAAACTTTTTAGAACAAGCTCATTTTATTCCGATCAGTCGGTTTCTATTTTCAATTTAATCTAAAGGACTGCGATTTGAGTATTCAAAATAAATAAAATAAACAATAAAATCATCAAAACTTAATATTTGTTCGAGAGTTTCTACTAAAAAGTAAGTAAAATCTAAAAAAAATCCTAAATTCATCAAAATAAATAAAAGTTAAGCATTAACACTAAAAGTATCAAATTTCAGCATCAAAAAATGTCAATTAACGCAACCTACACAGAATCTTGCTACCAAAATAAATTGGAATACATTTGCAACATCCAAAATACGGATTTTGGACGAATAAACAATTTAAATTTAAATGCTCGACACATTAATGGAAAATCAAACGATGACGTCACAATGCTCTCATTTACGAACTGCAACTTCAACAAAATTCCTCAGTTTCTAGTTACATTTCCAAAGTTGAAAATTTTTGTAATTTCAAGGTCGAATTTGAAGAAGTTGACAATGGCTGATATGGATGCATACCGAAATATTGAAATAATTGACATATCCAAGACTGGATTGAGGTTTTTGCCTGGAAATTTGTTTACTGGTTTTGAAAAATTGAGGGAAATTTACTTTAATAATAATCAATTGGATATAATTGAACCAAATATTCTGGATGGACTTAATAATGTGAAAATTGCTGATTTTAATTTCAACTTTTACTACAATGAAGTTTACTTCAGTGCCGAAATGAGCTTAAAGGAGTTCCGAAAAATATTAATTCATAAGTTTCTTGGAGTAAATCCAGGTAAAGTTGTAAACTACATCGAGAATCTACAAAAAGACATCCAAGAATATAAAGAAGAAAATGAACATTTATCAGAAAAAGTCGACGATTTGGATGTGTGTCAACCATATGATTATGGATACATGAAATACTATAACGAACTTTGTGAACTTGCCGAGGAAAATGCGAGGCTTGGTGGAAAAATTTACGAATTGGAATCAAATCCCATAAAACCGATTCATGCTGATCTTAACGCCTTCATCCAAGACGAAACCACCAAGGACTTCAAGATCATTATCGACGACAGTGAATTTCCAGTTCACAAATTCCTGCTCGCAGCTCGAAGTCCAACTCTGGCTGAAATTCTAAAAAACAATCCAGAAGTTGAAAATTTAAATTTGGTCGACATTTCTGTGGAAATTTTTGAGATAATTTTGAAATTTCTCTACACTGATGAACTTCCAGGCGACGATGGGACGAACTTTATTAATCTTTTTGCTGCTGCTGGGAAATTGAAGATTCAAAAGATGGTTAATTATGCTGCTGATAAGATTTTAGAGATGCCTGTCTTAGTGAATCCGTTGGAAGTCCTGCTTTTGAGTAACAAATATGGGAAAGAAGACCTTAAACAAAAAGCTTTCAGAGAAGTCAAGAAAAAATATCCAAAAATGGAGTTGAAAGACGAATTGGCTAACGACTTGGATAAGATTACAGAATTTATAAAAATAATGAAGATAAAAGAAGAAGCAGATAAGAAAATGAAGGAATTGTTGAATAAGTAGATGAAATTACATGCTATGGATGCAACTTTAAAGGAGCTTCAACTCTATATACATAAATAATCTCTTCACTTAGGGTTGGCTCGCAAATTACGTCACACAAAAAATGACTTTTTTGACCCCCCCCCCCTCCTCTCTTGTAACAAAATTTGTATGAAGAAAAAAAAAATTGTTTGAACTGTCGCAAAATGTTCAACCCCCCTCCCCACCTAAAGCGTGACGTAATTTGCGAACGACCCCTTAGGGGTCATTCACTTATGACGTCCATGATTTAGGGGGGAGGGGGGGTCTGAGATTTTGTGACACTTTATATTAAAGAAATTTTTTTGAGTTTAAAATTTGTGACAAGGGGGGGGGGGAGGGGGGTATAAAAATCCTATTTTTTGATGGACGTCATAAGTGAATGACCCCTTAAATAAAATTATAATTTTTGCTTCTTTCTTTTTATAGTTTTAAGAATTGCGCGAGAGAGAAGAGAATTGAATGAAAAGAATCTAATGGTGCCATAGCTGTGACGTAACACATTTGTTGAGATTAACTGAAATAATTTACAAATAAAAATTCAAAACGTAGTTTTATTTGCATTAACCTTGAACTTGATACAGCTGATGACACTTATGGAAATTCCTTTTCTTTCTCATCTTCATTAGCATATGTATGGTAAACAAAAATGTTTTAAATGTCAAAACAGATGAAGTCGCTAATTATTTTTAAAAGATTGACCAAAAATCAAGTTTTTTCTTTTCATTTTTTTCTCAGTTTGTGTTTTGTGTGTCGATCTAAGTGGTTGCGTATTTTATGATGTGAATACCATTCAATATATATTGTTGAATCTTTATTAAAAATAATAAAAAAATAGTTTTTAATTTAATAACTTTGTAAAATCTAAATGATCAGCAAAATTCTCCACTTTGTGCTTTTTTGTGTGATTTATTGGTTTATTAACCAAGTTGAAGGGCAAACTGCAAAATGTGATTTCAGTTATAAATATCACTGGATAACTGGATATAAAATCACAAATGCTTCTTATTATAAATGTAATTTGGATACCAGACAAGCAAATTATGATGAAAAACTCACAAGAATTGATGGACAGCATGAAACTGAACACACTGATAAAAAAACTATTTGAACATCAAACTGAAAACATTTTCATCGTTTTTCTGTCAAAAGTTTCCGAATCTTAAAGTAATTTATCTGAGTGATGTAGAACTGAAATCAATTGATGAAGATTCGTTGATTAATTGTAAAAATTTAGAACAATTGTTGCTGTTTGGAAACCAAATTCGAGAACTTCCAAAAACAATACTGCTTAGAAATTCAAAGTTGACTTTATTGCGGGTTGATGATAACCAACTGACAACGCTACCTGAAAATTTCTTCGTGAATCAAAAGGAGCTTGAAATTTTGGATTTGACTAAAAATCAAATAAGTTTTCTGCAAAGCAACATTTTTCATCCACTTGTGAAGCTTGAAGTTTTAGATTTGAAAAATAACAAGCTTCAGTCAATAAATCCAGAATGGTTTGTGAATTTACAGAATTTGAAGTGGTTAAGTTTTAAAGAAAATCAAATTTATGAAATTCCATCAAAATGCTTTGCATCACTTAAACATTTAAAACATCTTTGGATTTATGAAAACAAAATAAAAACTTTAATTGCAGACAACTTCGATGGTCTTCACAATTTGCAAATATTGAATTTGGGCAGCAATGAAATTTCTGATCTGCCAGTTGGTGTTTTTGGTCAATTAAAGAATTTACAAGAATTGGCTTTGCATAGCAACATGTTGACAACAATCCACTCAGATTCCTTCAGTGTTCACAATAAGTTAACACGTGTGTTCCTCGAAAACAACAAAATCAACACAATTGATGAAAAATTCATCGACAACACAGCAGTTTCAACTCTCATCATGTCAAATAACATTTGCAGTCAGCTACTCACAGAAACTAGAAGTCAAATAAAACCAAACCTGAAAAAGTGTTTCGACAATTATCGACCTCGTCGTCAGTCTCAACCGCAAGTCACTCATCCTTTTGCTCCATTTCGCAACCAATTTTCAACATCAAACCAGAATATTTGCGGCAAGTCCTCAACCGGAGAAGGAAACATCATCGGTGGATCTTTCATCTCGCGTGGAAGTTTTCCTTGGTAAGTTTCAGTTTTATTAAATAATAAAGGTTCAAGCTAATTTTGAGACGAGCTTACCACCATGTGATTTTCTCCTAGGTTTAGGCAAATTAATTATTATTCTTAAATAAAACCAACATTTTTATTAGGATTGCAGCATTGGTCACACCAGCTGGTAAATTCTTCTGTGGTGGAACTCTTATATCAAGTCGGAAAGTCCTAACAGGTACATAAGAATAATCCCAAATTCTCAAACATCCTAAAATTAATTTCTAAATCTAAATTCAGCTGCACATTGCATCCAAGACAAGCATTCAAGCAAGGCAACAACAGCCGGTGAATTTATCGTCCAACTTGGTGTTCATGACCTCAACACAACCTTCGAAGTTGGCAGGGTTACTTATGCTGTCGAGACAGTTAACGTTCATCCAAATTGGAACACTTTAACTGCGGCATTTGACGCTGACATTGCTGTGCTGGTTCTCGAAAGTGAAGTCATGTTTAACAAATACATTCAACCGATTTGTATGCCAAATTCAAATGTTGCAGCTATAAAAAATGGGATTGTTGTTGGATTTGGAAAAAGTGAAGATGAAACAAAAATCCATGAAAATATCCCAAAAATGCTCAAAACACCAATTCACAGCAATGAAGACTGCTTTTTTGACTACCCAAGCTTAGTAACATTGTCAAGTAGACGAACATTTTGTGGAGGATCTGGAACTGGCATTGGAGTCTGCAAAGGTGATAGTGGAAGTGGATTAATTGTGACTGATGGAACTGCTCACTATCTTCGCGGAATTGTTTCGTCATCGTTGATTCGTGGACGTTATGGATGTGATGTTAATGTCTATGCTGTATTTACTGATGTGACTAAATATGTTGAGTGGATTAACAAAATATCAACAAGTCGATTCTAATTGCAATTCAGGAGCGTACCCAGTTGATGCCCTCAAAATAAAAATTGGAAAAAAATTGTAAATGTTTTTTATATATTTTTAAATCAGATAATATAACTTATTTAAAAAAAATGTCACAGAAAAAGTTTAAAAAAATATTACAAAAATTATATTTAAAGAACATTTTCCTGGTTATGCTAATGTCAACAATCACAGGTTTTTAAAAGTAATGCAGATATTAATGGATTTTATTAACATAACTAATTTACTAACAACTTTGGTGATGGTACAAAAATAACCAATGTCACTTACTAATTTACAGAACTCACAATTCTAAAGTTTTTATTATATTTTACTTAAAAATGTATAAATTTTTAATAATTTGTTAAATAAAGAGCATTTGAAAAAATTATCAACTTTTTCATTTTAATATATTTTGTGATATCAAAAAACATAAACGGTTAAAATAATTTAACTTTTGCGTTATAAAATAAATTGCATTGAGAAACTAGCCAGTAATCAATCTAATTAAATTTTTCTAAATTTATCAAAATATATTTATAGTAAAACAATTTTTAAATTGAAATTTTTTTATTTATTTTTTCATTAAAACTTTATTAATTAAACTTTTTTTATGACCAAAAATTGTTTTTACAAAAAAACTTAGAAAATTCAGGAAGAATTTTTGATTTTTTTAGTTATTAAACTTTTGATTTAAATTATTCAAAAATTTTAACTCTTTTTAAAAATTTTAGTGAAAATTAAAAGTGAGACGAGGAAATTATTTCTTTCATATGATTTATAAACATTAAACTTAGTTGATTTGCTCAAAATCATTTGGATTTTTTTATTTAATGTTTTTGATACAATTGATATAAAAATTATTAATTGATGTTTAATCAAGCTTTGAGAATTCACGCAAAATCGAAAAAATATTGAAAAACTAAATATTTTTTGTTTCTTCAAAAATAATTTTAAAAAATATTTTTAATTTTTGAAAAATTAATTTACTATATAAAAAGGTTTCTTTTAAAGTTACCTTTTTTAAAATAAAATTAAAACTTGAATTAAGAGTTTAGTTATTATTTAAAAAATTGAAATATAAAGAATTTTTTTTTGCTAATTTTATAAAATTAATTTTTAAATTTCTTAAGAATCCCAAACACTTGATCAAAATTCCAATTGAAAATTATTTTTAATTTCCTAAATTGCATCAAATTTTTCTATTATTTGAGACTTTTTTTTTATTTTTATTTCCTTAATTTTAAATTTTTTCATATACAAACAACATCAACAACAATTTTTCTTTTCATATCGTACAAATTTCTTCAATTTTTTATCTAATTCTTTTTTTAGAAAATGACAAAATTTGTTTTGTCCGCTTTATTTTTGAAATTTTTCACATTTTTTATTTTCAAAGATTTTCAATTTAAAAATTCAAACAAGTTTCGTGAAAAAGGAGCACATTTTAGATTAGAAATTTCAATTACGATAAATTCGTCACATTTATTGGATTTTTTATTCTGTTTGGAATTATTTGTAAAAATCTTGGGAAGAATTCAAAAGGTAAAGACAATTGGGGATCAACCGCAAGTTTCCTTTCCCTTGAATTTTAATCTGTTTACTATTTTCATGATTTATGAATTTTTTTAATACTTGTGCCATAAAATGTGGATCAGATTTTAACAGCGATAGGCACTTGGAAGTTTTTGTGTCGTGTTTGGTATTTTTTGGATGATCCAATGAGGATTTTTGTCGGATGTACCGTAATGGTTCAATGTTGATAGTAATTATGTGTTTAGACCATTCTAGGGCTACCCTTGGTACTCTTGGTTAAGAGAAGGGGTAGGTTAGATGAAGTTCTCCGAGAAGGCAGGGTATACCCTAGGCAAGGGTGCGGAGCTGATCAAAATGATCAAAAATGATCAAAAATTATCAAAAAAATGATCAAAAAATGATCAAAATGATCAAAAATGATCAAAATTGATCAAAATGATCAAAAATGATCAAAAATGATCAAAATTGATCAAAATGGATCAAAAGTCAGTTGATCAGTTATGCACCCTTGACCCTAGGGTACCCATATCTAACCAACCCCTTCCCTTAACCTAAGGTATTCTAGAATGAGGGGGTACGGTAGACATGGTGTACTAGGGTAGGATACCCAAGGTATCTTAGATGGAAAGAAGGACCCCCGTGTAGCCATGGGTTAAGACAGTGTATTCCAAACTGTGTGTCGCCAAATATTCTAGGTGTGTCGCCAGAAATAACCAGTTTTTATTGACTTGCTCTAAAAAAAGGTCATGAAACTCAATTTTTGAGAATTTTTTCATGAATTTGTAAAAAAAATTTTTTTTGACTCAAAAGTGTGTCGCCAACCAAAAAAGTTTGGAAGACACTGGGTTAAGTGAACCAAATGAACTCAATTTTTTATTGTTAATAATAATCATATATTTTTGATTGGTCTTGTGCGCATTCGGTTCAAGTTTGGAGGATTCAATAAGATTCATTTTTATTGTTTTTTCAGTTAGTTATTTTTAAGTTTCTATTTTCTCATTAAATACGAGTTAATTTCATCTATTTTGTGTATGAACTGTCTACCGCATAAATATTTTACCTACCGCCGAGGGAAATATTCTAATATTATTCATCAATTTATTTATAAAATCTTGTCTAGAGTCGCTAATGTGCCTATTTGAGCCCACTTAATGAGAATTTTTAACGTCAAATGAACGAATTTTTGTCAATTCTTAATAACTTTTGCTAACTACAGTTAAAAGATTCTATTTAACAATTGATCTAATTAATTTTATTATCCACCTTTTATTTTCCTTTTTTTCATTCCATTCTTTAAATTCTTTTACTTTTTCACCTTTTCAAGTTTTATTTAATTTTATAGTTTTAATTTTGTTTTCTTGGACGGAGTAAAATATTTTTTTTTATCAAATTGCATTACAAAATTTTTATTTGTTTAAGGAACGATTTTCTAATTTCTTAAAAATCAAGGGAAAGAGTTGGAAAATAATATAAAATGCATATTTTAAAAATTGAAAAATCATAAAACTGATTAACATTTGAACACAATTTAGTAAAGATAATTATTAGAAATTTAAAAAATAAGTAAATAACTGAAATTTGATCTTTTTAGAATTGTTAACAAAATTGTTAAATAAATTAGTTTGAATTTTAAATTATAAAAATTTTAAAAAAATTTAAAAATTATAAAATTTTTTAAAAAAATTTAAACAATAAGTTTAAAATTTAAAAAAAGGAATAAAGGTTTAATTATTAGAAATTTAAAAAATAAGAAAATAACTGAAATTTGATTTTTTGGAATTGTTAACAAAATTGTAAAATAAATTAATTTGAATTTTAAATTATGAAAATTTAAAAATTACAAAATTTTTTTAAAAAAATTAAACATTAATTTTAAAATTTAAAAAAATTAATTAAGAATCTTTAAAACATCAATTGTAATGTAAAAAGAATTTAATTTAAAAATATAAAAAAATTCAAATTAGGAAAAAACAATTTTTTTCAAAGAATATTTTCCAACAAGACCCCATTAATTTTATTTCTTAAAATCCGTTTTTAAATAATTTTCATAAATTTCATTTTAAAGAATTTTTTAAAAAATATAGACATAAATGGACATACAGAAATATTTTTTGATACTTTTTTTTAAATTTTTGTCGAATTTTTTTTTCATAACACGAATAGAATTTTAATATTTAAATTAAAAACATTTAAAATTAAATTTTCTATATATATTTAATATTTTTTTGGATCCACTTGATTTCAATGCAATTTGAGCTTTTGATTTTAAATTTATTCATTAATTAAGATTTTGAGGTTAAAATTAAATTAAAATAATTTTTAAACGTGAGGAAAAATTTTTATTATTTTAATAAAATTGACTATTTTTTTAAAATAAATTTTTCAACTGAAAATTAAAAAAAGATTAAATTAAAAATTGAAAATGAATTAAAATAAATAACAAATAATTTGAAATTTAAAAAAAAAGAATAAAAAATCCAAAAAAAAATCTTTTTTAAAAATGATGAAACAATTTTATTCAAAATAACAATTTTAACCTCAAAAATCTTATCTGTTAGAAAATTTTCCAATAAAAAATCTTTAAAGTCAACAAAATTAAAATTTCTTAAAAAGTTCTTTTTCTTATCTTTGATTTTTTCTTAGCTGAACATTAATAAATTTTTAACATTTTTAATAAAAAAAATTCTTCTATATTGTATTAAATATATATGTTTATGTTGTTATGTATTCATGTATGTGTTTGTGTATGTATAAATATTTAGCGAATAACAATCATTTTTTTCTCCTTAAAAATTGTTACAATTTTAATTAAATACATTTTTACCCATTTTTTATTATTTTTTCATGAAAGGTTTCGAAAATGAACATTCAACATTTAAGGAATTTCTTTTCACTTTTTTCTGTCTCAATTGGTTTTTAAAAAACATTTAAATATATAAAGTTTTTGTCGTACTAAGTTTCTATGTCGTATATGAGTTCTTTTACAAGGTTTTATGTTGTTTTGGGAAGATTTTTGGGAATTTTTTGAGAGTTAGCGTGGAAGTTTTACCCGAGCGGCATTTTTGTTGAAGGCAGCGTAACGTCAGTCTGGTGTCGCCTCCAGATGTCGATTTATCCGCCTGCATGGCTGCCTTCTCATTGCCATTGCCGTATCGTCACCGTCAAGGCACCTTGGTGGCAATGGCAATGAGAAGGCAGCCATGCAAGCGGATAAATCGACATCTGGAGGCGACACCAGACTGACGTCACGCTGCCTTCAACCAAAATGCCGCTCGGGTTAAGCTTTTAGTAATTAGAGAATGCTAATTATGTGGTGATGAGCTCGAGGTACTGGATTCTATTTAGTTTTGACTTGAAATTGAACCAGAATGCAGAAAATGAGTCTAGAGTCTAATTTTTGAGGTTATGTTTGCAACTTCAGGTCAGTTTTGATGATTTTTTTCTATTATTGACCAATTTTTTCTAAAAATAAATGAAATTTTCAGAAAAGGTTGACTTTGGGTACGAACAATGCAACTATGATGTACAATCATCCATAATAAACTTGTGGCTTGGACTAGAGACCATTAGGATGTGTATTAGAACTAGCCTGAATATCATATTTCAAAGAATATCTTTTAACACGTCGTTGGTGCCGTCTCCATTCCAGCATGGTACCAAATCGGTTTTAAATTCATGTCCACTCCAGTTTTAAATCACAACCTCAACCAAAAGACTACCTTTAAGTTTAATTCTTGGTTCAACAAACAGTAATCACAAAGTTACTAAATTGTGACATTTTCTGATGTAAAATCACCCAAAAAAATTCCAAAAAAGATTGTATCAACTTTTGTAATTCAATTTTAACTCCTAGGTTCTGAACTTCCACGCTAACTAACAAAAATTCCACAAGAGTCCATTTCATATTTTTTGTTTGATTACAAAACTTTTTATTTCAGTTGCCGAATAGAAAATCATTTATTTCTTCTATTTAGTTAATTATTTTTCTATATTTATTTATTTATTTATCTAATTAGAAAGTGTTAACCCTAGGTCTGTCTGTAAAGTTTCCTCTTTTCAGTTACGAAGTTTTTTTTCCTACTGTAGAAATTTATTTTGAGCTTATTAGTTAGAATTTTTATGTGTTTTGCTTTGAAGCATTCACAATTTAAGATATTTTTTGGAGAAAAAAAACTTCCACGCTGGCAAGAACTTCTACGAATTAAAGGGAGAAAATGAACTTGAAATGTTCAACATGATTGCGCATGTTTTTACGCGAAATAGTCAAAAAATGTTGAAAAAAAGTAGTTCACCCAATGGTTTGTCCTGAGCGGGAATCGAACCTTGCACCTCTTGATTGCCGGTCAAGTGCAAGAACTTCTACATTTGAAGTGATTTTAGACCGAAAGGACATTTGGTCTAAAATATTTATGATTTTTTTTTTGACATTTTTATTGCAGTTTTAACTCATTTTAGATTGATTGTACAAAAAATAACAGAAAAATAATAAAAATGTTAATTAATTAAATTTACTTAAATTCACCAGATTATTTTGAACCTAAATCCTCGACTTTTATTACATAAATCTACAAAGTCAATCCTGTAACCAGCGTGGAAGTTTTTTTATCCTGTAAACTTTTTTAGTTTCTATTTTTTTTAAAAAAAATCTTCATCCTAGCTCATAATTTTCTACATCTTGTATTATCTCGTCTCAACTAGTCACTAAATTTTACATATTTATGGTCAGTTAAATCAACTCTTTGAGTTTCTCATCAGTTTCTCGAGTATAAAATGTTAACAAATTTTTCCATTTTCTTTTCACTTTTTTTTGGTTTCTTCCTAATTTTTATTAAAAATAATTTTGAATTTAACAATTTTTTAAAGCGGGTAAAAATTAATTTTTTGATTTTTTTAAGGTTAAAAATTAATTAAATTGGAGGAAAATTTCAAAATTCAACCAACAAAATTCAAAATTATTTTCTAAAATTCAACTTAAAACCTAAAAAAATTCAATTTTTTTTCTAATTTTGATTATTTTTTTTAAAAATAATTAATTTGAGTCTTTTTCACTTTTAATAAATTCTATGCGTGGCAATTTACAACAATTCTTGAACTTCCACGCGACAAAATAAAATATTGGAAATTTATTGCAAAACTGAATTAAAAAATTTGATTTTTTTTAATTTCATTTAAAAAAGGCAGTTTTTTCTTGATTTTTTTGCCTATTTTTCATAATTTCATTTCTACAGATTCCTTAAATGCCATCAAAAATGAAGCAAAATCTGCTTACCAAAAAAAAGAATAAATAAAAAATTATTTACGAAGTCGCAAAGTAAATAAATCAAATGTTGGCAATTGAATCATGCTATAATTTATCTGAGCGATTTTGACGTGGTGGCGGTTTTGGATATTGCTGTTGATGTTGCTGTTTTGGTACAAACGGTTGTTCTTCACGTTGGAGAAGCTTATGGGCGGCAACGTCCATTTCTTCTTGCGTCATTTCAAGTGCTTCTTGCATTTCACGCGATGTGTAACGAACAAAATCTTCATCGCAGTATTTTCCGAGGCCTTGCTGGGCGAGAACCTGAAATTTGGAATTGTTTTTGTTAAAGTTTTGGTTTATGACTATTATTTCTATTTGAATTTAATATTAGAGCCTACGGATGAGGTTTTTTAATTATTTTTAATTTTTAACATCAAAAACATTTTCTCACCCGTCCAACTAAGCTCTCGGCTGATCCAACTACTTCGAACGATGGTCGTGCACCTTGTGGACTCGATGGTGTTGAATGGATGGCACGCTGATTAATACCGTTCCTTTCCATCACCGCTGTGAAAATAATTGCAAGTTTTTGAGTAAATGACAGTCAATAATCAAAAATTGAGGTTTACAGTAAGGATTTTATCACAAAATCAATCCAATCATAGCACATGCAGTTGTTCATAAACAGGAAGCTTATGTCAAGCACTATTCTACTAGTCAAGTTCAAATTTAACATGCATGCAATAATTATATTTTAAATTGCACCCAAGCGAATGTTCAAGCTGTCCTACAGGCATCCAATACTAAATTTAGTGTCAGCTTTAGTTTATAATACTTTTGGTACACATTACAGCATACACAGGACATTTATCAGTGATACAATTTCATCAAATTCTGGTACCGGTCTGTTCTTACTACAATTTTAATTTATTTATTATTTTTTACAACTTAAAAGTTATTTTAGTATTATTTTTGACATTGCATCAGTTTTATTTAATTTATAAAGGAAGACCAAAGGTCTATTGGGATGACACATGTCTTTGATAATATTCCATTGACCTAAGCATGACGATCACATGCTGCACATTGATTATTGTTTTTAAATTTTACGACCGAAAATACAACATCAATGAGGTAAATTATTTGGGGAGGATCATTATTTTGTGATTTTTTGCTTGAAAAATTTTTTGGATTTGATCTACGATTTATTGAAGTTATATGCTATGATTAAATTTGTTCAAGAATTAGTCATAGTTCGAAGCAGCTTTGTTGTTCTAACTGTCAAGTTGGTTGACTTTTGTGTCAAAATGGATAATTTTTAAGTCAAGTTGGATAATGTTCAAGTCAAGTTGATTCCTTTTAAAAAAGTCAAGTCAGTTAATTTTTTAAAAGTCAAGTTGTATAACTTTTTGGTTAATTCAGTTAATTTTCTAAAAGTCAAGTTGGATAATGTTCTAAAAGTCAAGTTGGATAATGTTCTAAAAGTCAAGTTGTAAAACTTTTTTGTTAATTATGATAATTTTCTAATAGTCAAGTTGGATAATTTCTTAGTCATGTTTGATAATGTACAAGTCAAGTTGATTCATTTGAAAAAAAGTCAAGTCAGTTAATTTTCTAGAAGTCATGTTGTAAAACTTTTTTGTTAATTAGGTTGATTGTCTAAAAGTCAAGTTGGATAATTTTTAAATAAAGTTGGATAATGTTCAAGTCAAGTTGATTCATTTTAAAAAAAGTCAAGTCAGTTAATTTTCTAAAAGTCAAGTTGTAAAACCTTTTTGTTATTTAGGTTAATTTTCTAAAAGTCAAGTTGGATAATTTTTAATTCAAGTTGGATAATGTTCAAGTCAAGTTGATTCATTTTAAAAAAGTCAAGTCAGTTAATTTTCTAAAAGTCAAGTTGCACAACTTTTTGGTTAATTCGGTTAATTTTTTAAAAGTCAAGTAGAATAATTCTTAATTCATATCTGATTTCAACTGGCTTTCAAGTCAAGTTCGAAAAAGTAATTCAAAAATTCGTCGAAATCACACCAAAAACCGTTTGTCATCCTCCGAGAAAATTCAAAAATTCAATAATTTAAGCAAAATCCAGAAGCTTCTTTATGATCCTTAGATTAAAAACACCAAAATGAGATTAAAAATGAATATCCCAAAAAAGTATTTTTTTACACAGCAAAAGAATGAATTATACAAAAATGGAAAGAAGTAGACAGCAAGTAAGAGAGAGAGATAGAGATATAAATAGAGAAAGAGAGACAGCAATAGATTTTTGACATGATATTATCGGATATCCACCATACAACAACATCGAGATTTTATTCCATCGAGATTTTTTTTGCAAAATTTTTTTCCACCTTTTCCATGAAACGACCGCGACCTCTTGTATCCAGATTCCTCCTCACTCCTCTCACTCCCACGCAGTGATAAAGTCGTTTCCAATGTGTCACGATCAGATCCAAACGTTGTTGGACTCGTGGTCTTTCCGCAACTCTCTTGACGAACATTTTGTGGCTTTATGTCAAATGACGAGACTGATGATGGTGGCGATGATAAATTTTTCATCTCAATTGTCTCTGAAATGAGACCAGCTGGTGCGATTGTCTTGTTATGTGCTAAATGAATTCCTGTCGCAACTCTGTGACTTATCGGTTGAGGCATTCCATCATCTGATGAGGACGGGTCAGAACGATTTTGATGCTGAATTCTCATCATTGCATTTGATGCAATTGCTTTTTGTTGCTGCATTCGTCGACGAAATTGAATTTGACGTTGCTGTGCTGTTGGTGGGGTGTGGTGGAGTTGACGGGTGTGAGTTGTTGATGGTGGTGATGATGCTGATGAGGCTGGATAAAAGTATTTGGTATTGGGTCAGTGAGATTTTTTAGTGATAAAATATTCTTTTTGTAGGATTTAAGGAAAAAATCAACAACATTTTTGCATCTTTGTTGCTGAATTCAGCAACATTTTTCTTCCTTTATGCTGAATTAAGCAACTTTTTTGCATCTTTGTAGCTGAATTCAGCAATATTTTTGCATCTATGCTGCTGAATTCAGCTACTTTTTGGATCTTTGTTGCTGAATTCAGCAACATTTTTGCATCTATGCTGCTGAATTCTCCTTTAAATCCCATAATATTCTTTTCATCACAAAAAAATCAATTCACCAGTTGTTGTTGTAGTAACCGAAGTCATATTCGATCCATCAGAGTCTACAGACGTGTCTTCAATCATCGATTGATATTGACTGTCTTTCCTGATCCTCATCCTCTTTTGACTAGTCAGTGATGCAGTGTCCAACGAACTTCCACGTCTTAACAAATTTTGTGATCCCATTGTAGTTTTTTGAATTAAATTCTCTAAATTTTGGTTCTTTTGACTATAACGACTGTAACGGAAGAGCAGAAGGCGTTGTCGATGCGGTGCCTTGTAACTTCCTACGGTTGATGAGTCAAAACTATAACTGGCAACTGATGATTGTGCTGAGAGTGATGGATGTGGTGATGAATCAAGTCTGGATTCCTCAATTTTGTCCTCTGGTTGAGGGTTTTCGTCGGCAATTTCAGATCTTAAAAATTTATTATTTTTGGGGTGTTTTAGTTTATTTTTGAGTATATTTGGGTTGTTTAAGTTGTTAGTATGTCATTAATTGATTGATTTTGTAGATTTTTTGGTTAATTTTATGGGTATTGATGTAAAACATTGCTTAGGTATTGTAATGAATTTTATATTATTGACTAAAATTTGCATCTTTGCTGCTAAATTCAACAGTATTTTGATGCATTTAATAATATTTTTTGTATTTTTTTTAAACTAATTTATTTGCTAGTTCCTCTGAGTGTATTTTCATTAAATTTGCTGAATAAAGGTTGGAGAAATTTATTATTGTTAAAATAAACTAATTAAAAAGCAAACCAAACAAACAGAAAAACTATTAAAACTCGCATCAAATAAAACCTCAAACAGACCAGAATTTTCATTACATTTTTAACTCAATTTCAGTTTTAAAATTCAGTGCAGAAAAAAAATTCTTTACCAAACAAGCGCATTAAATTCAGTTTTTTAATATCTAAAAAGCGATCAAACTTTCATTTTACGAATTTTTTTAATCATCATTTTGCATGTGAAAATTCCATATTCAGTCCCAATTGGTTTTTTTTTTTCAAATTTTCATAATTCAGTCAATTCGTTGGTGAAAAAAGTTTAATTAAAAAAGGTATTTTGGTGGTGCGGTGGATGAAAATAAAGAGGAAAATTGATGAGGAATGCAAAAGGAGTAGAATAATGAGGGAATTTAAAAGCAGATAGAAAATGCAGACGACTTTTTTCATATCAGATGAAAAGTGAAAATGAAAGCAGAAAAGAAAATGAAGCGCCAAAAATTTCTCACTAAAAATCCAATCAAAAATGATAGAAACTTAACATAAGTGATGAAGGTAAGCAGTAAAATTTTGTGTGTCTATGTGCGATCCTCTAAAATGACGAAAGCGGCTCTGATTCACTCGATAAAAACAAAAATGTCAACAAAAAACGTGAAAAAAGATGTTTGAGTTGCTATCTAGGAATTATTTGTAACTTAACCTCACTTTTTAGTGACCTAACCTCAAAATATTCAACATAACTCAATTTTTAGTGTCCTAACCTCAAAAATTTGAACATAACTCACTTTTTAGTTTCTTAACCTCAAAATTGTGAACATAACCCCACTTTTTAGTGAGCTATCCTCAATATATTCATCATAACCTCACTTTTTAGTGACCTAACCTCAAAGTAGTCAACATAACCCCACTGTTTAGTGAGCTAACCTTATTATATTGAAAATACCTCAAAATATACAACTTAACCTCACTTTTTAGTGATATAACCTCAATATTTAGAACATAACCTCACTTTTTAGTGACCTAACCTCAAAATAGTCAACATAACCTCATTTTTTAGTGACCTAACCTCAAAATAGTCAACATAACCTCACTTTTTAGTGACCCAACCTCAAAATAGTCAACATAACCTCACTTTTTAGTGATCTAACATAACCTCACTTTTGGTGACCTAACCTCAAAATTTTGAACATAACCTCACTTTTGGTGATTTAACCTCAAAATTTTGAACATAACTTCACTTTTTAGTGACCTAACCTCACTTTTAAGTGATTTACCTCACTTTCCAACCCTAGATAACAACTCTGACACAAAACAAAACAAAAAACTTCAAATCAACTCAAAAAAATGCACGAGAAAAACTCAAAAAATGTCTACGGAATGCATCAGCGTCTGCTTACCATTGGTAGGATGAAGAAATGAATCCCTTTTAATAAATTTTTTAGTGCTGCAACAAATAATAATGGCAGAGAATTGTTTGAGGGTTGGGATTGTTTTTTTTCGACAAAAAAATGCTGGGATTTTTTTTTAATTTTTGATCGCTAATAAATTTTTGTGCAGATTCTTTTTTCCTTGAATTTCGAACTTTAACAAATTTCGTGCGTTTTAATTTTTTTCATTTTTGGATGGGTTAAAAATTTTATGCTATTTTTTGTAATCCGTAAAATATCAAAAGTTTTGTGATTTAAAAAGTTAAAAAATTGTTTCGTTCAAAAAAATTTTCTATCTAAAATTAACTTTTCTTGCTAAAAAATTTGTTGGTTTAAAAATTATTTAAAATTAAAAATTTTTGGTTAAAATTTTCATTGAGATTGGCAGTTTGGTTGTGCTTTTTTTGGGTTTAGTGTCTAAATTTCAATTATTTTGAACATAACCTCACTTTTGTAAAACCTTACCTTAATTTTTGGTATTTTAACCTCAATTTTGGGATTCCAACTTCACTTTTTAGAGACCTAACCTCAATTTTGGGATTCTAACCTCACTTTTTAGAGACCTAACCTCAATTTTGGGATTCTAACCTCACTTTTTAGAGACCTAATCTCAATTTTGGGATTCTAACCTCACTTTTTAGAGACCTAACCTCAATTTTGGGAATCTAACCTCACTTTTTAGAGACTTAACCTCAATTTTGGGATTCTAACCTCACTTTTTAGAGACCTAACCTCAATTTTGGGATTCTAACCTCACTTTTTAGAGACCTAACCTCAATTTTGGGATTCTAACCTCACTTTTTAGACATCTAGCCTCAATTTTGGAACATAACCTCAATATTATGATTCTAACCTCAATTTTTTGGAATGTAACCTCAATTTTGAATTTTTAACCTCACTTTTTAGAGACCTAACCTAAATGTTGAAATCCTATATTCAGTTTATCACCTTTCCAATACCAATCCTCCTTCAACCCATCAAAAGCCTCCAGCCAACCACCATCTCAATAAGAACTTTTTTCAAAAATCAACTATTAAGTGTTTAATAAACTTCATCATATAAGTTATCAAAAAAAGGTTCAAAAACTCACTCATTTGGAGGCTGCAGCTGATTTGCACTTGAATTTTGATTTCCATTCAATAACAATGGTCTCAATGGAATATCATCATGTGCATCCAATTGCTGTACACCACGTTGCTGCATGATACTCTTTGTAATATTATTCAATCCATCCGTCAGTCGCTGTCCAGTATTATTATTCATTTTATTAAATTCATTGCCAAGAAAGTCGCCAGATATTGCGACAGTTGTTGATGTCATATTATGAGCAGCCGACGTTGCCAGACTTATTGTGTTATTGTTTATTGCATTGCTATTATTATTGTTATTGTTACTGTTGTTGCCATTATTGGCTGATTTTAACATTCGATTCCTCGAAAATGGCTTTTGTTTCCTCATCGAGGACCAGACACTGCCAAAAAGTGTGTGATTTCTGCGATGCATTGGCTCAGGATTGTCGTCACTAAGTTCATCGAGATTTCCAGAAATTGCTCGCTTCAGTTCAGGTCCAGCTTCATGCAAGGTCCTCAAACCAGCTTGTAAGGTCACTGTATTGCAGTCATTCAAGTCACCATCACGACTTTCTTGCTCCTTTCTTTTCTTAAATCGTCTAAAGTAATCTTGAATCAAGAATGTCGCGTAG
The DNA here is from genome assembly GCA_963573255.1 of Chironomus tentans. NCBI lineage: Eukaryota > Metazoa > Arthropoda > Insecta > Diptera > Chironomidae > Chironomus > Chironomus tentans. Next base: position 3,449,974 of record OY754305.1, read on the forward strand.
AATTTACCAACTGTAACTTCATCGTCATTTCCAGGAGGTGGTACTACCTGATCGAGTAATTTTGGACTCGTACGCTTCCAAATTTGTTTGATTGTCGCTCGCAGTTCTGCATTTGCATCGTCAATATTCCCCTCGGTTTTTATCTTTAGTGATGTCCGCACCACAGCAAACAGTGTTGCATTAAACAACACAGTTCCATCACTATTCAGTGGCATGTTCATAGACACGAGTCTTTTACAAGCTACTCGATGTGGACAAAGTTTACCAAAACCGAGGGGCGGTGAAATTTTACGAAGGAGTGTGACTACATCCAGATGCTTGATTCGACCTTTTGCATCTGGGTCGTACTCACTCCACAGACGGATGAACTCGTCGAGATGATGTGGACCGAGAATTGACCAATCTCGTGTAAGGTAGTCAAAGTTATCCATGATGACAGCAACGAACAAGTTGATGATCTGGAGAGGAAAATTGAAGGAAATTGTAATAGATTTGTGGAAAATTGAGGGATATTTTAGGAAAATTCAGGGATGTTTTAGGAAAATTGAGGGATATTTTAGGAAAATTGAGGGATATTTTAGGAAAATTGTAATAGATTTGTGGAAAATTGAGGGATATTTTGGAAAAATTCGGAAAGTTGTACAAAAATCATGAAAATACTCACCAAAAAGGAACAAAGAACATAAAACGAGATGAAATAAGGAAATGCAATGCTGGTTCCGCATGTTTTCCTCCTCATATCCGTTGGGTAAACCTGCAAAACAAAAACCAAAATCCAATCAAACTCCAATCCATCCACAAAATCCTCTAAAAGCATCCTTACACCCTTCAAAGTTTGACCCTCAAAGGCTGAGTCTGATGCCATATCACAGTAGGCATCAGCTCGATTTGAGCAGTCCAACATGATGTCCTGCCACGCTTCACCCGTTGCTGACCGAAACAACACCAGAACTGCTTGAGGAAACGTCTGGAAATTGTTGTTCCTTGTTATTGCTGATTCCTCATCGGCATTGTCGAGTGCGATTTTACCAAACATCTAGAAAAATGCGGAGAAAAAATGTTAAAAATGTGAAAAGTAATTAACATTGAGAATGAGTAATTTAATAGAATGTAATCGGAAGTGATGAATAGAAATGTTCGTTAAATGGCTCGTTAGACACGCGACCTTGTCATTAATATATTCAATTTCAGTTTTACATCATTTTACAGAAATATTTTTGTCGATTCTGTCATTTAGTGAACTTAAGTTGTGGAATTTAGAAGTGATGAAGAGAATTGAGGGAAAACTTTTGATTAAAATTTTCGTTTTTTGTGGAATTTTTATGATTTCGGTTACTCAGAAATTGTGCTCTGATGGACCGCCTACGACTAAGGTTGAAAATTGAAGTTATTAATAAAATAAAAGAATTATAAAAAGTTAATTTATAATTCTAAAAAACCTTAAATGTTAAAATAATTAAATTTTTTTGAAATTTTAAATTTCAGAATTTTTAATTTAAATTTTTTTGTCATTTAAGCATTTCAATTAATTTTATAATATTAAGTATTTTAATAATTTTAAAAAATAATAATTTTAAAAAATTTAATAATTTTAAAAAATTTAATAATTTTTATTAATTTAATAACTTTTATGAACTTAATATTTATATCGAGAATTTTGTATAAATTAATAATTTAAAAGCAGATTCTAAAATAGAAAATCATAACTTATTCTCATTTTCCTCCCCCAGGACGCCTACGACTGCTGCGTCTCCCTCCCAAACATCATTGACACTCATCTAAACGACTCTTGCATATCAAAATACGCCAGAAACACTCAAAGACAGCTTCAAGATCTCCAACCGGGTGAATCGCCAAAGGGAAATTGTGTCATGGAGTGCATAGCTAATCAAACGAAAATTTATAAAGGACACGGATTCTTTGATGCGATAACATTAAAGCGACTCTTTATGAATTCAGTCAGCGGTAATCGACAGTGGGGAGAGATTGTTGTGAAAGCTGTCGATTTGTGTGTAATGGAGAGTAAGTTTTGGGGCTGTTATTGTTATATTGTCAGTATTTTGATGTTAGGTCATGATTTGACCTCAAAAGGTTGAAAAATTCAATAATTTTCAAAAAATGCGCTTTAAAGCACATTTCACTAATAATTTTCTTACTTGAAAAATTCTTCAAAAATATTTTAAATAATTAATCAAAAGATATCTTTTTCAGCACGTGTCGTCTATCGAGACGCAAAACTCAACACTCCAAAGCCGGTGCCAACATTTAGTGGAGAAATAATTTGTCATCCAATTTCGGGGTACATTTTTGGGTGCCTTCAAACTGAGCTGTTTAGAAAATGCCCAAACATGACAGAATCGACAGAATGTGAAGCCTTACAACAATATGCTAATGAATGTCACATTGGTGTTAAATATTCTTAACATAATTGATTAATTTATATTGAATAATTTTAGTTTTGTAAATTTTTTATGGTAATTTTATGTTTTGAAATCTTTAGAAATATTTTGAAAGGTTAAATAGAAATTTTAAGAATTTGAAAAAAATTATAAAATTTATTTTTTGCAACAAAATTACTAAAATTAAGTTAAAATGACTAAAAAATTAAAAATCTTAAAACAAAAATAAAAAAATATTTAAAATTAAAAAATATAATTTTTAATTCAAAATGGTTTTTTTAAATTCAAATCTTATAAAAAATTAAATATTTTATAAAATTCTAAATGGTTTTTAAATTTCTTAAATTGAATAATTTAAATATAAAAGCTATTTTATTAAATTAATTTTTATTAAATATTAGTAAATTTTTTAAATTTAATAATTTAAATATAAAAGCTTTTTAAATTATCAAATTTAAAAAATATAGAAAGAAACATTTAGAATTTTTTAAGTCATTCAATTTGTTATAAAATTTGAATTTTAAAAAAACTATTTTAAATTAAAAACGATATTTTTTTAATTTTCTTTTTTAAGATTTTAATTTTTCAACTATTATATTTTAGCTCTAGTCATTTTGTTAATAATTTTAATATATTTAATTTTATAATAAGTTCAATATTTAAAAATTGAAATTAGAAATAGAATTTTCAATAGTATTAAATTTGAGGTATTTAAACTTGAATAATTTATAAATAATAATATTAAAAATTTAAAAATAAAGAAAATTAAAATTTTTTATATTTTAAATAAACATAATTTTGAAATCTATTAACATTTAAATCATTCTTTAATTTAATTTAATTAAAAAATTTAAACGTAATAAATGTTGAAAAAGTATTAAGAAAAATAATAAAATAAATATAATTGAAAACTTAATAATATTTTTTTAAAAAAATTAAAAAATAAATATAAATAAAAACTTAATAAAATTTTTAATAAAAATCAAATAATTTTAAAAATATTCATTATATAAGTTATAGAAATAATTAAAGAGTTTATATTTTTTATTATAAGTATAAGTTATTGTTCAATATTCACAGTGAGTGAGTCACAACTTTCCATAACAAAAATTCCAATTAAATCAAGAATTCACAACAAAAATGAATAAATAAATCAAAAAAATATGCTCACCTGCATGCCAATGACAGCATAAATAAAGAACAGCATAACAATCAGCAGTGCAACATATGGCAGTGCTTGAAAAGATTTAATAAATGTCCAAAGCAGTGTTCGAATGCCTTCACCTCTCGCCAACAATTTCACCAATCTCATGACACGAAACAGTCGGAAGAAATTGATGGAAATTATGCTACCTGATGCTGCTTTAACTGTACCAGCAGTTCCGGAGGCCAAAGCTGCAGCCGCTGCTGTCGTTGCTGCCGTGTCCTTTGCCATTGCGTTCATCTGATTAACCTCCGAATATACAATATCAATGAAGGATCCAAGGACGATGATAAAATCAAACACATTCCAAGCATCACCAAAGTAATTTTTAAATCGAAATGCTGCCAATTTAAACACAAATTCGAGTGCAAAAACAGCTGTAAATATCATGTTGAGAACGTCGAGTGCTTCTGTATATTCGCGCGGTTGTCGATAGAATTTCATTGCTAATGTTATCGTATTTATCATGATAAGGATGAATATTGCATATTCGAATGGCTGTGATGTAACGAACCACCATACTTTATACTGGATCCGATGCTTCGGGATGTATCTGTGAGAATGACAATGAGTGAAACGGAAACGAGATAGAGAATGAATGAGTCGAGGAATTGATGATAAGTTCATTTGACTATAACAAAAATGCAATTTTTATTGGAATGTGAGATGGAAAAAAAAGTTTATTTTTCTGCTGATGATGCTCATGCTTAATGGTGTGGGGGATTTAAAAAATTATTTTCATCAGACGAGGGGTGTACTTCCTTCAAAATGCATTGAAATGTGTTTAAAATGTCGGTTTTGGTTCAGATATGCAGTCATGAGATTAAAGTTAAGTATAAGGAATCCAGTTAACCTTATTTCAATCCAAGAAGTCTGACAAGAGTGCAGACACCCTGGTTTAGGTAATTCAAGGTCTAAACATCTTGATTAAAGCCTCAAAACCCTGATTTAGCAAAAGATGTCCTTATTTAGGACCTAAGAATCCTAATTTAAATGGAATAACCTAGTTTTAGACCAAAAACCATGATTTACGTTCAAAAATAATTCAAGAATCCCTGATTCAGGTTTAGAAACCTTGATATAGGCCGAAGAGTCCTAATTTAGATCCAAACACTTTAACATAAGATTATAAAATCTTATTAAGGTCAAGAAACCACGATTTAAGTAAACAAACCCCGAATAAGATGTATAAATATTGGTCTACGGCCTAAAAGTGCTGAATTTAGTCTTAAATTCAGGTTCAACAAGTCTAAGAACTATAATTTAGGTCAAAAATCTAGCTTTTATGTACAAAAGCCATAATTTTGATGTAAAAACATTGACTAAGATTCACTAAGCCAACCCAAGAACTATTTAGTACCAGCACATCAAATCTAACCTCAAATTTACAAACACTATCCCCCCCAGTGTCAAAAGTTTGTCTGCAGTTATTCTGTTCCGCAGCAGCAGATATTTAACATCACATTGTTATCCTTTATATTTCCTGCTCCATTCTCGTCTGATGGTAGATTTTATTAAAAGATTGAGAAGGAACTGGGTGATAATGTGCTGTAAATGTTACAGTTCTTCCTGTGTGTGAAGTTTTTCTTCATGTTGGCATGTTTTAGCATATTTTCATGACGATTATGAAGGGAAAATGCTTAAAGGCACGATTTTGGAAAGTTATTGATTGAAATGTTTTTCGTGAGCTTATGTAATTTTATCTCTGTCTGGATCTCTCTAGTGGATATAGCTGTGCTGAGATGTTATGGTGATTTTGTGTTAATAATTGAATTAAACTTGTTGAAATGTCAAAACACAAAATTCAAGGATTGCTTTAATTTGAATTTCAAATAATCGTTAAAATTTGAATTCTAAATGACCGTTAAAATTAAAACTATGGTTTTAATTCAAAATAACTGGTAACATTTGAATTCTAAATGACCGTTAACATTTAAATTCAACATGATCGTTAAAATTTAAATTCTAAATGACCGTTAAAATTTGAATTCCAAATAGCCGTTAAAATTTGAATTCCAAAAGTCCGTTAAAATTTGAATTCCAAAAGCACGTTAAAATTTGAATTCCAAATAGCCGTTATTATAATGTTAATGAAACTTACCTCCGTACAGGTTTCGCCTTCAGTGCAAATTCTATACAGTTTCTCTGATTCTTATCCAAATCACAGTTCTTGTACTCCTGTTCACCCTCATTTTGGAAAGTGACAATAACGAAACCAACGAATATGTTGACCATAAAGAATGCAATAATAATAATGTATACAATATAGTAAGCAGCAACAATAGGTCTAAAATTGTGTATTGGTCCATAATTTTCAGCATTAGAGTCAATTGACACGTAAAGTAAGTTAGGCCATCCCTCAAATGTCGAGACTGTAAACAGTGTCAACATGGCTTTGGCAACGTCATCAAAATGGAAGCGATTATTGTCCCACACACGATCTCGTATCTCAGGACTCTCAGAATCATCTCCAGATATCACTAAATATGTCCCATGACATTCCTCTTCGGTACGCTTTGAGCCGTCTGTGCAGCTGAAGAACTTTCCCTGCATTAAGATTGTTCAGGGTTTTTTTTGTGTATGTGTGTGAAAAGAAAAATGAGAAGAAAATTAGATTAAATATTTCAGGATGTCAACGTAAAAGAAATGAGAGAAAAAAAGTAAAGTTTTTGGCATTAATTTGACACAGGAAACTTTTTCTTGTGTCTCACTTTTAGCACACTTTTGTGGATGTTGAATGATTTGATTTGTTTGCTTTAATTAAGACTGACTGTTGGGTTACTTGAGGGCATTTTAAGATTTCAAGAAACCGTTAAAAATTCAAATTTTTAAAAACCGTTAAAAATTCAAATTTGTAAAGACCGTTAAAAATTCAAATTTTTAAAAACCGTTAAAAATTCAAATTTTTAAAAACCGTTAAAAATTCAAATTTTTAAAATCCGTTTAAAATTCAAATTTTTAAAAACCGTTAAAAATTCAAATTTTTAAAATCCGTTAAAAATTCAAATTTTTAAAATCCGTTAAAAATTCAAATTTTTAAAATCCGTTAAAAATTCAAAATTTATTAAATTTAGAATTTAAATCACAAGTTGCTTCCACAAAAATGCGCTTACTTCAAAAATCTCAAATGCCTTTTTAACTTTCCAATTTATCTCAGATGAATGAATGAAATAAATGAGAATGAGAATAAAAAAATGTGGAACCAAAAGTAAGAAAAAAAAGTATCCAAGATGAAGATGAAATTGATGCTGCTGAGTATGTGGGTGGAAAAGTTCCAAGAAAAAAGGAACGAATGATTCAAAAAGACGACAATATTGCGACAATAAGTGGGTAACAAATGCTTTATCATCACCTGAATTTTTAAAATTCTTATGTCATATTTGAAAACTTTTAAATTAAATTGCAAAAGTTTAAATTTTTGAATGTTAACAAAAAAAAAATGATGAAATTTACTGAGAAAATTGTATTATTTCTTGTTGAAGGAAGAATTATTTAATACACTTGAGGAAATTACATTTAAGCTGTGAATGACAGCAACAAGTTAACCGAATGGATTTCAGGAATGAAATTGAAGTTCTTGTGAGCACCCAAGTGGAATTATTATTGATATTAATGAACTATTTTGAACAATATATTTTAATTTTTTTTTTTTTTTTAAGTTCATTTATTTATATATAGCTTTGAGCTGTTTTATAAATTTACATACAATATATATTTTGCAGATATTACATTTTATTTCTTTACTTAATTAATTAATTAGCATCATTATAGATTTCAAAAAAGTGTTCCCTTAGGCGATTTTTTATGAGTCTCAGTGAGTGAAATTTTTTAATTTGTTTTAATTAATTTGTATGAATTATTCAACTGTGATGCAATGATTTATTTGTTTTGGAAGATATTGTAATGAATTTTTTCTTTTTTGAATTTTGAAAATCTAAAATCAAATAAATTTGTAATTTTAAGGTCAAAATCACTTGACTTGGGTTCAAAATCCCAAACATAAGTTCAAAATCCCTGACTTAGGTTCAATAAATTAAACCAGATTAAAACAAAAGACCAAAAAGTGGACAAAAATAAACAATATTTCAATTTCATTAATTGCAATGTTAAGTAAAAAAAGTCAAAGAAAATTAAAAATTTCAATCTCAAATGTTCAGGTTAAAAAGTAATTTTTTGGGTAAAAACAAACAAAAAATTTTGAAAATTAATAATTTTATTAATATTTAGGAAAAAAAAGTTGAGCCATTACCTTAAACAGCTGCACTCCAATAACAGCAAACATAAATTGTAGCAGATAAGTGACCAGCATTATGTTGCCAATGGTTTTAATTGCCACAATCACACACTTCACTACATACTAGTGATTTTTAATTTAAAAATTTTTAAATTTTTTTTAATGGTTTTGGGTGGGGATTTTAGGGGGTTGTTTGAGGATATCATTGGGGTTATTGTCAAAAATATTGGATAGGAAAATAGGGGAAAAAGTTAAAAAAATGTGATTTTTTTATGTTGGTTTTTAATTCGTTTGTGGTAGAAAGAAAAAAAGAGAAAAAAATTAGAAAAAAATTATTTTTAGTAAAAAACTCTTTTGTGGATGTAAAAAAAATTGTTTAATTCGATTATTTCAAACTTTTAGGATCTTTTCTGTTTAATTTCTCATAAAAAATTGTTTTGAACCAAAAAGGGAAAAAAGAAGAAAAAAATAGTCATGGGGTGGACACTTGGGATTTTGTAGAAAAAATTCATAATTTCATAAAATCATAAAAATAGTATTTTTTAAAAAATATTAAAAATTGTTAATTCAAAAAATTGTAAATTCAAAAAAGGTTTCAAAATTTTTAATACTTTTTGCAATAAATTCAATTTTTAATATTTTTAAAAATTAAAAAATAGAAATTTATCAAAATAATTATTTTTCAAAAATAAAAAAAATGTTAAATTAAAACCAGTTTTATTTCTTTTTTAACTTTTCAAAATAAATTTTTTTGAAATTTTAAAAATATTAATTTTTTTAAAACATTTAAGATATAAATTTTGTAATAAATTCAATTTTTAATATTTTCAAAAATTAAAAAAAAAATAGAAATTTATCAAAATAATTATTTTTCAAAAATAAAAAAATGTTAAATTAAAACCAGTTTTATTTCTTTTTAACTTTTCAAAATAAAATTTTTTGAAATTTTAAAAATATTAATTTTTTAAAAAAATTAAAATCTAAATTTTAAAAATTATTTTCAAAAATATTATATCTAATTTTGCAGAAATTTAAAAGATTCGAAAAATATTTTTAAAAATTAAAATAAAACAATAGGAAAAGTGTAATTTTTAAACCCAAAAGTGTCCTTCCCTTTAGAAAAAAGTGATTAAATTGAAAAAAGATTAAAGTTTAAATTCTAAAAAAGCAAAAATTTTGAAAAAATCAAGCAAAAAGCCTCAGTTCTGAAATGTACAAAACCTATCTAAATTAATTTCAATTTTAGTTGTAGCAATCTAGTCAACATCAACTAAAGTAGACAAAATTTAAACATCAAAAAGCAGAAACATGCAAGAATATGAAAACTAAACCGAATGTTGACACCAACAATCTTCCCAAGGATGCATTTTCAGTCGCAAGCTACACAAAAATATTTATTTTACAGTTTAAACATCGAAAGCTTCCAGCAACAACATTATTGGTTGTTTGTCTCACTGCACAAGATAAAATAACAAGCGAACGTGCAATTATAAAACTTTTAAGTGTCAGCTTTAAAATTCTTACATAAAAAATGTCATTTTATTGAAAAATATTGCATAATGCCCTACTCGTGGTTGTCGTTTCAGGATGAATGTAGATAAAAATGGAGAAATTGAGGTTGAATGTGAAAAAAACTACTAAGGGAACATTTACTTGTGATGTCCATCAATAAGGGGGAAGGGGGTATGAGATTTTGTGACAAGGGGGGTGGAGATTCTAAAAATCTCAATTTTTGAAGGACGTCATAAGTGAATGACCCCTAATAAGTGATCATAATGTTTGATTTGACTGGATTTTGAAACAACATCAAATGTATTGAAAATGTTGCATTTTCTTTCAAATTTTTCATATTTTTCAATTTTTCCTCAGGCGAAAAAGCCCACTGTCCTCATCATACCCTCTTAAGGAGTCGTTCGTAAATTACGTCACGCTAAAAACGCCTTTTTTGACCCCCCATTGGCAAAATTTTTCCAAATTTCGTATTTGAACTGTCAAAAATTCTTCAAATACACCTAAAGCGTGACGTAAATTTTGAAACGACCCCTAAGAATGTAATAATTACCAAAAACATTATAAATTCTTAAAATATCCAACTTTTTTCCTTAGAAATGAAAATTTTTATCTAAAAATAATTCACCAAACTTTTTTTCCGTACAAATCTGACACAGATGTCCAAACACAACTTTTTCCATCACTCAAAAAAAATTCCTCAACCCACACTCACTTACAAAAATTCCATTCAATATCCAACGTGAAAGAAAATTTCATTTACTTAACACAGAAAATAATTTTGTTGCTACATCATTTCATTTTCGTCCATAATGCAAACAGCAACGAAATGAGCTTTGGGAGCTTTTTTGATCAACATTGGTCGTCGGAAAATGTAAATAAAATTTTAGAAATGGGAATTTCGTGACAAATTTTACTTAGTTTTTATGTATGTTAAACTACATTGTTGCTTTGAGATGAAAATAATATTACAATAGGTGAGCAAATTTTGGGGGTTTGAAATTGACATGTGAGCATATTTAGGTGTCATATGAGGAAGACGTTTTTAATTAGTAAGCTGAAGGTAGCATTATGTTTATTTGGGACTGTTTTTGATACTATTTTTGGAGGAATAATTAAGTTGGTGAACATTTAGTTATAGGAGGTATCCACGAGAAACCAAAGCAGAGCTAAAAAAAGATTCGTGGTCAGGGGTGTATCCAGGATTTTTTAGGGGGTCATTCACTTATGACGTCCATCAAAAATTATGAAAAAAATTCTGGTTAAGCCTCTGACACTGTTTACAATCTACCAAGGATGTCTTAATGCTCCAATTTTATTCCATATGACACAAAAAACAGCAAGTTGCCTTGTTCACTCCAGAAACCTGTCATGCTGTGAACTTCTAAACCCCAACATCATCAGACCACCAAGCTCACAATTTTTCATAAAATTTAATTTTAAAACAATATTTCTTCTTGTTCAAGTGCAAAAAACTCTCGTCAAAATTACCCAACAATTGTAAAGTCACAAAAAAAAACCAATTTCAAAGTCAACTCATTTCAATTTTCCGCTTCTTTTGCATCCTTTTGTTTTCTCTATCGTACCACATTTTCATTACTTTCGCTTGTCTTCATGCCACCCATTTTTTTCCATTTTACAGAAAACAATGCAACTCACAGTCATATCGACACCCCGTTCACACACATATCGCACATCCACACAGGAAACAAAGTATTTTCTAACAATAGAAAAAAAGTTTTTTAAAATTAGAACACAAAAGAAGCTTTTGAAGCTTTAAATCGGTTGAATATCACAAATGTCATGAACATGAAAAGGATTTTTTGATGAATAATTGCTAAAGAACCGCAAACAATAAAAGGATTTAGATTCATTCTTGATTCTCGCTTTTGTTGCCTTTGTCAAAGCACAAAAAGAAGCTGTTTTGCTCCTAAACTCAATTTTAAAATATCTTGGGTTCTTTTTCTGTGTAAAAATATTCAATTGAAAAGAAAAGAAAATATTTTTTTGTAGGTTAAGATTAGCTTTTTTGTGGGATGTCTTGGGACATGAGATGCTTGACCAGAAATTGAGAATTGAATTATTTTACCTGATGAAACAGAAATTGGAAAGCAATTATAAGTAAAAATAGAATGTGGGTTATGTGGGTGTATCCAGGTAGGGTTAGGGGTCAACCTCCCCCAAATTTTGAAACACCAATACTAGTTTGAAATAAAAAGATCATTACTGGAAGAGATCTCCCAAAAGAGCATCCTAGATACGCCCCTGGTGAACATATTTCAAATTTATACTGCAACAAGGCTATTTGGTACTTTGAGCTAGATTTGGGGGGATGGCAAAATTTTTTTAGGGAAATGTTTTTCGTTCTTTTCTCGAAAAACACTATGAAATTACATATGAGTATGATTCAGGGGACAATTTATGATGGGAGGGAGATCTGAGGCTCACATAACCACTTTGAATAGTAATAAGGATCAAACTGACGAGATAGAGCCATGATGTTGGTCTATAAATGATATTATCTATCTATTTAATGAGTAGACGTATCAGAAGTACTGCACTTCCAACTGAGATCCGTTACATGGCTGCCATTTAATTGTTATTACCTTGTCATCACGATCAAGGTGTCTGTGGTTACATGACAATCTTATGAAGGATTCTAATCATTAACAGAGCAACATTCTGGTGCCACCTCGTAAATTTAAACTACATTGCACACATCATCATAACTAATCAAGAATAATAATATAAAAATAAGTATTTTATGAACAATTTTGTTTTACTTTCAACATTCACCATGAAAAAAATTAGACTACTACATTGTCAACCAAATTGTCTATTACATCCAACCCCAAACAATCCATAACGTAAAATAACTATTAGGAATAAAAAGAGTTTCAATTTTATGCTTCTCAAGACTCAAGACAAGATTTCCATTTTTTATTTTTTGGTGTCTTTTGTTACAGACTTTATTATTTGGGGTTGAACGTTGAATGGAAATTTAAAATGGGCATAAATTTTATGCTCAATTTGCTTCCTTTTTTCTATTGTTTTTGATGGTAATTGTGAGTCAGTCGAGTGATAGATCTTAAGATATTTTCTTTTGTCAGAAGTGTAGAAAAGGTGAAGAAAAGTTTTGTTTGTTTCAAATATTTGCTACATTTGAGAAAGTAAAGTTCTAAGAAGGTTGTGTCGTGGCTTTTGTGATCATAATAGACATGTGGATTAAATTATTTTTTGGGGTTGTGGTAGATGATGAATGAGTATTGTGATGGATGGGATAGATTAGGCAAGTTGTGGGCATTTTTTTTGTAGATTTTGTTGAATTTCTGGCAATGTTTTGTTTATATTGATGAAATTAAGGGGTTTTTGGTCAAAATTATGGTATTTTTAGCCAAAGTTATGTCAATTATCTGCCAAAATTCTGTCAATTTCGGCTGAAAATCTGGCAATTTGAAGTCAAAATTCTGTCAATTATCCGCCAAATTTCTGAAAATGGTCAATTGTCCGCTAAAATTCTGTTAACTATCTACCAAAATTCTAATAATATCAGCTGAATTTTAGGTAATTTTAAGTCAAAATTCTGTCATTTTTCTGCCAAATTTCTGTCAATTTCGGCTGAAAATCTGGCAATATGAAACCAAAACTCTGTCAATTATCCGCTAAAATTCTGTCAACTATCTACCAAAACTCTAATAATATCAGCTGAATTTTAGATAATTTTAGGTCAAAATTCTGTCATTTGTCTGCCAAATTTCTGTCAATTTCGGCTGAAAATCTGGCAATATGAAGTCAAAATTCTGTCAATTATCCGCTAAAATTCTGGAAATGGTCAATTGTTCGCTAAAAATCTAAAAATTATCCGTTAAATGTCTGACAATTTCGGCTAAAATTCTGTCATTGACTTTCAGTAGCAAAAATAAACTCAAGGCAATCAGAAAATCCACATCAAATGTTCTTTCACTAAATTTTTAATCTATTCTGTATTTTAATGTGCATTGTTCCCCTTTTTATTCATCCTTATTAATCCATAATAAGCTATACAATTTCTGCAACTCTTTACAAATTACCTGAAGCATTCTTCATCAACAATTCCCATTAAAAAAATGTCTGAAAACTACAGAATTAATTACGCTTCAGTTGTTCTTTTGTGTTGTTAAAGTTTTAACAAATTTTTTGTTTACATTTAATTTAATTTTTTTTCCATCGTCAGAAAATCTTCAAGTAAACCACATTAAACATTATTTTGTAATAATTCTTAGTTGTAGGAATCTGTAAGATTAGTTCCTCTTGTCTGTTTCAATTATCTATCTCTAGAATTGTTGCAAAAATCTATGAAAATGAAAAAGTTTTGAAAAGTTGAACTATTTGTAATCTGAAAGTTAAATAATTTATTAATCCTTTGCGAATCACCGCAAAAACATATCTGGATTTTAACATGAGAAGCTTTAACAACTTTTTCATTATTTTATTTACTTTTTGAGGGTTTTTCGAAGCACGGGTTGCTTTGTTGTGATTTTATTGTTTAGCTTTTTGTTGCTTGTTTATTTTGTAGCTTTAGGATGTTTTCTTGGGTAGGATGATATATTATTATGAATTATTCTCATTGTTTTCAAAATATATTTCATGAAACATTTAATATTCTGTTTTCATTTAAAGCTTTAAAGGGGGGGAAGCAGGGCTGATAATCAAAGGCACAAAGGCAATTTTCATTTTAGCTCTAGAGCTTTTATTTTGGGGTCTACCACCGATGTTCATATATCATCTATTTTGAACAGTTTTGAAGACTAATCTTCAAAATTTATATTAAAATATAGCCAGACGTCAAGACGAATCTTTTGGTAGACCCCAAAATATCAGCCCTGGGAGGAGTTCTTCCATACATAAGAAAGAAGATTGAATGGAAATCTTATGACAAAGAGGGGAGGGGGTCTAAAAAAAATCTTGCTTTTTGGGTAACTTCATTTATGAATCGCCCCAAATGAGATTACGTCACGCTTTTGGGAAAGGGTGGGTAGGTTTAAAAATTTGAGACATGTCAATCAAAAAAGTCACTTTTTGTGCATGACGTAATTTACGGACGATTCCTTAGTATTTGGATCAATTCTGCAGCTATAAGCCTAATCATCTGCCAACCTATTTCACCTTTCAAGTTAAAAATTAAGAACAATCAGGGGTATATCCAAGATTTCTAGGGAAGGGGGGGGGGGTCAGATTTTTCAAATAAATATTCGTCATGACCTTGTTTTGGATATCTATTCGACTTATGAATTATGATCCGTATGGGTTTTCAAAAAATAAGGGAAGATTTGACCACCAAATCCTCTTCTGGATACACTATTGAGACCAATACCACTCAAAAATCAATTTTAATTTAAAAAATAATTTCATGATCAGCAAAATCAAGCTGGATATCATTCAACCATCTTTTTTGCAATGAAGCATCCTCTGCTTGTCTTGTCTGTTATTCCTACACAACAGCACATCCCATATCATATCCACATGTGAAATGAATGAAAAAATCGTTCTCATGCACCCATGTAGAGTTGAAATATGGAGCAGAAGAAGAAAATGGGGAGAAAAAAGTTATTAGATTTATCAACAGTCACAGTGATTCACAGACTGAGCAAAATGTGCGGATGCAAATCAACTTAAATTTCCTCTTCCACAACCTATCCGTAATAGAAATAAAAAATTATATTTATGGGATATGTTTCTCATCCGTGTTGAATCAGATGTAGTTGATACTTTTGGGTATGGTAGAATGAAATATCGTGCTAGAAAGTATGAGAAATTGAACGGTGATTTATTTTTGTAGCTTTAGGAATGAGAATATTAATTTTGTTGTTTTTCAGATTATTTGGAATTTTTTGATTTTTTTCTGAAATTTTCTGCATTTTTGACCAAAACACTCGTCATAATTCTCAAAAAATGTTAAAATATTAATTATACAACCGAAAATTTTAAGAACTACCAATTTACACAAAAAAAACCTTTTTCTTCACAAAAAGTTCTGCCAAGTGTTACACGATACGTAAAATAATCACGACGCACAGATCACGCCATAAACTTCCACGCTGCCTCATATTAGATTACAGTATTAACAAATATTCCAAAATTTGAGATTGAGTTGTAGGCTGATTGTTACCAGGCTGAACGTCACTAGGCTGAGCGTCACTAGCTGAACGTCACCAGGCTGAGCGTCATCAGGCTGAACGTCATCAGGCTGAACGTTACTAGGCTGAACGTTACTCAGGCTAAGCGTTACTAGGCTGAACGTTACTAGGCTGAACGTTGCTAGGCTGAGCGTAAACAGGCTGAGCGTCACCAGGCTGAGCGTCAATAGGCTGACAGACGTTTGAAGAAAATGTTCATTTTTTCTAGGTGTTTCACATTTGACAGCCTCAAAGTCACGAAATTGGTGAATTTATCAAAAAGTTAACTTTGATCATCCTAATTGCTTGATATGTGTGACCAAATAGCAAATTTAAAACGAAATTTTTTTAAAAGAAGTCTTAATATCGTAATTAAAAAAGTGTGTTTTGACGAAACTAATAACTTGCACGCTTTTGTATGGAAGTTAATTCCTGAACCCCAAGGATATTTAACATAAAATTATAAAACACAATTCATTTACAACTTCAACCCATTGTCTAGAAAAATGAAGATTAATATTTAAAATCTTGTAAATTTATGCATAAAGTTTAGAATAAGAAAATTTAGAATGTCATGAATTTTAAATTTCAATTTTTTTTTCTTGAAAAACATTTTCATAATAAATGGGCGACATCAGTCACAAATGACGTCAGTTTTTTGAATTCATGACGTCAAGTGACTCTCTATAGGATGTTTGACTTTGAACAGCGTTTATTTGCTATCCTTTATTCTGTTCACAATTTTGTTATTGGCGGAAAATTTGTTATTTAGCAAGCTTGCCGACAAGAAAGCAGACCTGCAGCTAGATTGTGCTTTTTTGTAGATTTTTTTTTGTCAAATTTCAATATTTTCTTGTCGATTGAATTTTAAATGTGAACAAAGAAAATATTCAAATTTTGAAAGGTTTTTAGGTGCAGCATGATAAATAAAATGATTGTTTTACCCTCTCAAACCCAAAAGAATCATTCATAAGCTTCTAGAACCTTCTGCATCATAAATTCAAATGGATGTTCTAAAAGATAACTACCAATATAAAGCTTTAAGCAACCTTTTTTGATGATGAAATGGGTCAAAGAAATACAAAAGATGTAGAGACTGAACGATGATGTTTCATTGTTACAAATAAAAAGTTTCTTTTGAAGATTGTAGCTGGAAAATGTGGAAAGAGAGCTTTGATAGAATTTAGGTATCTGGCAGAGATTAGCCATAGAATAAAGTCGAACTTTTCTGACAAAAATCCAAAGTTTATCGAAAAAAGCCAGCTTTTAAGGTTAAATGTTGAAAATCTTTCCACAAAAATTATTTTAATTTAAACAAAAAACAGCTTCAATTCCATCCCTTTGAAAATCCCTTCCTTAGGGGTCATTCACTTATTACGTTACGCAAAAAAAACGAAATTTTAGACCCCCCTCCCCCCTTGTTACAAATTTTCCAAGAAAATTATTTTTCTTTATTTGACCTGTTACAAAAGCTTAGATCCCCCTCCCCTAAATCATGGACGTCATAAGTGAACGACCCCTTATCAAATTCAACCTATTTTCTTCATTTTTTCCATAAAACTATCCCAAAATCTTCCAAATAACTGCGCGATTACACCTTCTTATCTCCTTCAACCCAACATTCCTACCCAATTCTATAAAAATAAATGTTCTGCTCGTCTATGACCATTGTGTGTGCATACAGACGACTATGATGATGATATTTACAAATTGATATGCGAGATGGATACGAAAAAGGAATAGGAAATAAAAAAAGGAAAAGGAAAAAAAAATATTTAGGTTGAATGAGTTTCTGATATTTCTGTCATCCGAGAAAAAAAGAAGGAAGTACAAATGGTCATGATTTGGATGTTATGATTTTTTTTCTGAATGGACTGTAAAAACAGCAAAAAGGAAGAGAAATAAATTTTTTCTCAGTAAGTGTGGATGAGATTTATGAAATTATATATTTTTTTGCATTCTGATTTTTTGATAGTTAAATCAGGGTAATTAATGGATGTGATGTCTTGTCATTTCATGTTGGTATGTTACGTTGTGTGATGATTAATGAGATAGACGAGAAGATTGGATGAATATGAGAAGGACATGACATAACATGACCTTTTATTTGTGAATAACAATTTTTTTTTGTTGTTCTCATAGTACGGATGTGCTTGTTGTGAGAACAATGTTTTATGTTTTTTGTAATTTAATTATTAATGATTTAATATAATTATCATTGTCGAGTGGTAAGGTATGATGTGTTTACTACTATTACCCATGAAATGTAATTTAAACGATCAGTTATGAATTTTAAGGTCAGCGCCTGGTTTCTCGAGTGTATCCTAGGCAGGGCCATATCCAGGAATTTTTTGAAAGGGGGGGAGGGGGTTTGAAATCTCAAAGGTGGAAAATGTATACTAAGTTGCTCCAAATTGACTTTTCTTGACTTTTTTTACTTTTTTTGTTGTAAGAGTTGCCTTTTCCAAGGGGGAAGGGAGGGGGGGTTTCGCTCATTTTTCGGTGAAAACCCCTAGCAAATGAAGAGTTTTTTTAGGGGGGGGGAGGGGTTGCAGGGGCGTATCCAGAAATTTTTTGATGGATGGGTTTTAAATTTTTTTTGTATGAAGTAGAAAACTTAGAGGAGGTTATTGCATTTTTTTCTTGAAAACCCCTAGAAAAGGAAGGGGTGGGTTTGGGGTTCAACCCTGAATACGCCCCTGACCTAGGGTATATAAATTATTTCATCACACTTAGAATTCAAAGTTAAGCAAAAATATTTTTAAACCATAGCATATACCCCTTTAGGGTATGGTGCATATCCGAGAAAAAGGGCCTAGAATAGGTTAATTTCGACCAGAATGTGACTTGTTTCTCAATAACCCTTTCAGGCTAAACGCCTGCAAAGTATGACTCCTTACTCCAGAGGTGTAACTTGGTAATATTCGAAAGAAGAGTGATAATTATTTAGATTCTAAAAAAGCCTCTTAGGCTGGTTGTTCGGTACATCTTAGGGTACACCAAGGCTATTTTGTCAAGTTTAGAAAGGGTATACTCAAGAAACTGGCACCAAAAGTGATAATATGTAAGAGTGTGACTATGATTGACCTACAAACGAATTCAGTACGTAAACGAAAAATTATATAACATTTTATATTTATATAAATTTTCTGACTAGTTTTACATCATTTTTCAGTTAGAAACTCAATAAGTTATTTTTTTAGACCAGACTTTCCTTTATAAATTGAAATCCGATTTGTATCAAATTTTTAATGAACTTATTCACTTTGTGGGATTAAATTCTGATACTTTTATAAAATTCTAAAATCATCTATTATAAAATTCAGTATAATATCACAAAATTCAGTCTAATAAATCTCAACAAAGCAAAATATCATAAAAAAAAAGTTCACAATCTCATATCTATGAGTGCACTTAAAAAAGTTTCTCCTTTTATGCACTTGACTATTCACAACTTCATCTATCTAACAACAAAAATTTTCTATTTCTACAAACAAAGTAGCAACAACAAAGCTTTAAAACAAGGGAGAAAAAGCAACAAACCAGAGGCATTAAATGAAATTTCTATTGCAAAAGGAACAAGGGAATATCAAAAAATAATAGTCGATGTGGAAGAAGAAAAGCCTACAAGAAAATCTAATTAAAGTTAATTGATTTATTTTCAATAATAAAATTTTCCATCTAATAAAGTGAAAAGGGCGACTTTCTCGTGTGTCGTACTGTTTGTGGATGTATAAAGTCACAACTTGAGTGATAATAAAAAGTTTGAGCTGGGTATTGACCGATGCTGATATGAATTTTATGGAGAACAAATTCTTTTTGTAATTTTTATGGGACGTAAAATGGCATTGATTTGAAGCTTTTTAATTCAGGGTTGGAATTAGGGGGGGGGGGGGGTCTAATTGTGTAACAGGTGGGCAGCAGTGAGAGGAATTGGTTTGATTTAAGCATTTAAGGCGGAAAATAAGCGATCATGATAAAATTTTAAAATTTATACCTCAAAAAATATTTTTAATTTGGTGAATTTCTGGATTTAAAGTGCCTATAATTGAGGTATCCAGTTTCTTGGGGGGGGGGGGGGGGGTTAGAGTTTGATTTTTTTGTATAAGTGCCAAAATTTAAGGAGGTTTGTACTTTTTCTCCGAAAAACCTTAGCAAATTGAAGAAAATCTTCCATTAAGAGGAAGGGTTGACACTTAGGTGGTCCTTAGGTAACCGGGTACCCCTCCATCTCTAAATCAAAATTAAATACAAATTTTCAAATTTTTTTTTATTTTTAAAATCAAAAAATTATATGTTTTACAAAAAATGTTGAAGACTACTTTTAAAATCAATCTTGATGTGTAAAAAAGTATAAAAATTTAATAAAAAGGCTACATTTCTGTGATTTCTTTTAAACTAAAAATTGGGCAACCATCCCCTTCAAAATCCTGGCTACGCCCCTGCCTAAACCCCACTGTGCACACCCCCTGTTCTGTCCCCATATGATTCAAAACGGTGGTTTCTCCTCTAATATATAATTTAATTCAACAACTCTGTTTTCTTGACTTTTCTGTCTGCACTGAAGTCGTAAATTTGATTTAATCTTTTAAAAGACAATTTGAAAGGAGACTGTTTAAGGAGATTTTATTAGATTTTTGATTTTCTTTTTCAAATACATTTCTTATGAAAATAAAGTGGTTTTTTATTACTTTTCATTCTTGTAAAGAAGCTTAAAAATTTCTTATTTTTTTAGGAATTTTGGGAAGTTCAAATGGTTTTAGTAATTTTGCAATTTTTGAAGAATTTTTTTTCCTCAGCTAATAGACAACATGGCTGGGTCATTTGCTTAGGGGTCATTCACTTATGACGTCCATCAAAAAATGGGATTTTTACCCAAAAAAAATTCTTTAATATAAAGTGTCACAAAATCTCAGACCCCCCCCCCCTAAATCATGGACGTCATAAGTGAATGATCCCTTATGACTTCAATCAAAATCAAGATCCAAACAATATCTTATATTTTTTAATTTTTATAATTTTTTTTAAAAATAAAAATCATAATTATGAAATTTACGATTTTTCTTCACAAAAGTTGTTAAATTTGCAATTTTTAAGATAGTATTTGATATCTAATCAAAATTTATATTAATTTTTTTTGAAATATCCCTGTAAATATTGGACTTTTTTAATTAAATGACCCCCAAGTTGACTAACATAATTAAGTTCACATTATTTTAACAACAAAACTTTAAAAAAATTCAAATCTTTCACAAAATCAATGTTGAAAATTGCCAATAATTTCTTCTAATCCACTTATTTACAATTCAATCTAAAACAACCTTTCTCAATTCTCATTAAATTAATTGAAAACCATCTCAATCTTCACCATTAAGTCGTTTACAACATTAAATATTAAAATAGAGTCTGAATGAAATGTGATAGACAGATGATTTCAACTTTATAATAAACTTTTAGAGGCATAACCCATGTCCATTAGAAATTAAAGTAAATGATTAGCTTTAACCCAAAATGATTTTTTTTTAGATTTTCTTATTTGCTTTGGTTTTATACCTTTTGCAAGGGGTGGTGATCTTTCCAAGTAGAATTTAGACTGAAGAAAATGTTTTAAAAAAATCAAAAATAAAATTATTTAAAACTTTTAAATCATTCAATGAAGAAGACATAATTTCTAAGAGGTGAACCCCTAAGATGTCAAAGGGGGTCAAGATCCCCCTCAATTGTGAAATTTTATGTAAAAGGTTTGACTTTATTTGAAAAGTTGAAAATGTTTGAAAAAACTTGACCCCACTTGAGAGGTCAGACGTCACCTCTAATGATTTTTACTTTAATTTCCCATGTTAAGAAGTATTTGCTTCACAAGACCTTTCTTCTGGCTAAGTGACACCTGCTTCTATTAAGTAATAAATTACAAATTTGAAATCAAAAAGAACCCAAAATATCCAAAAGAATCCCACCCCATGCCTTCCTATTCCTTTTTAATTCATAAAAGTTTTTAATCATTTATTCACCGTAAAGAGATTAAAATAAGAAATAAACTTTTTTATTCTATGTAAATCCATTTAGGCAGTGTGGGAAAAAAAATTTATCTCAAAAGGATTTGAATTGAAAATGAAAAAATAACCCTCGAGACATTTTCTAAACTTTTTTCCTCATTTTCTTCTTGTTTCAAAGTCAATTAATTCAGGACATTTAAAGCTCATTCATTTCAACGCGTTTCACCAAAAAATGTTTGCTTCTTTTTTATTTGAAATTTATTTCTTATTTTGACTTGGCCCAAGGACATCCATAATGAGCTTTAAATACGTACAATACGTACAATACGTACAATTCGACTCGCCATAAGCAGAAATAATTACGGTGAAAATTTTAATTGATTCTCAGGGTAGAAAGAAGCACTTCTGTGGTTTGAGATTTTCAGGGTGGTATCCGGCCCCCTCGATCAAACGAAAGGGGGGGGTCAAGTTTTTAGTGTATTTTCAATTTTTATGAGTTGTCGAAATTTTATTTCAATGCATAAAATTCCCATAAAGTTGAAATTTCAACTTTGAGTGGGGTTCGAACCCCCTGACGACACCCCATAAGCACAGGGCAGGGGTGTATTTAAGGAGGGGTTTAGGGAGTCAAACCCCTCTTTTTGGAAAAAAATTCAATTTGCAAGAGTTTTTAAGAAAAAAATACCAAGCCCCCCTCCAAAATCCTGGCTACGTTCCTGCATAAGCACTTCCATTTACAAGAAGAAATAAGAAAGTCATTAATGATTTCAAATGGAAAATAAGAATCATATTGAAATGAATTAATTGGATTTAAATTGAATTTGTGGCAGAAAATGAGAATTTAAATTGTAAGACTAGAAGTAAATGTTGTAACAGACAGATGAATTGAGGTAATGCGCAAATTATTATGCATTGTAAGGGGTTTATTAATTTCAAATTGAGTGAGCTTTATTGCTCACTTGAGTGAGTTTTGAGGTTCATTAAATTGAGCATTTGAGGGGAATCTTGAAAAATAATACAATTTCAACATTTGTCAAACACCCAGCTCCAAAAAAAACAAAGTCTCGCAGCCATGATTTTCAAATGAACACAATGTCAATGTTTTTAAAAAATTTCCAATGGTGAAAATAATGAAAATAAAAAAATGAATGAAAAAATGTTCGTGAAATTGTTTTTTTCATTGTTGATTGTTCCTACCTTAAATAACTGAACTCCTATAACAGCAAACATAAATTGCAGTAAACATGTAACAAGTACGATATTTCCAATAGTTTTTACAGCCACAATTACACATTGTACTACATGCTATGTAACATTAAAATTTGAAATAATTCGAAATTTGCGTTTGAAATAATTCGAAAAAAATGAAATAAAATAAATAAAAAGAAATTAAAATTTTAAAAAAAGAAAATTAATAAATGAGAGTAAAATAAAATAAATTTTGGAAAAAAGATGCTTTAAGAAGTTTAAAAAAGTAATACTCGAAGGCATATCCAAGGGGTGTCATTTTTAAATTAAAAATTTATTTACATTTTCTTCAAGTTTTGGAAAAATAAATTTTTGACACCATTAGAAATTTTTTTTTTGAAAAAACTAAAAGGAATATAAATTTTTAACTTCTACATAAATCTAAATTTAATTCAATGCTAAAAGTTTGTTTGAATTCAATGTTTAAAGAATTATTAAGAAAACTATCTAAAAAGCTCTCATGTAAATACCTTTAATCCTTTGGCACGATTGATGGCACGAAGTGGACGTAAGACACGAAAAACACGAAGAATTTTCACAGCCGACATGGCTTCAGAGCTGATTTTTGAAAGAAAATTTGTAATATTGAGATTTTATCAAAATTCAGCTTTTATTCTTTTAATTAGTATTTAAGATATTTATAAAAATTTAAAATATATTATTTTAAATTTAAATATATTATTTTAAATTTAAATATATTATTTTAAATTTAAATATATTATTTTAAATTTAAATATATTATTTTAAATTTAAATATATTATTTTAAATTTAAATATATTATTTTAAATTTAAATATATTATTTTAAATTTAAATATATTATTTTAAATTTAAATATATTATTTAAAATATATTATTTTAAATTTAAATATATTATTTAAAATATATTATTTTAAATTTAAATATATTATTTAAAATATATTATTTTAAATTTAAATATATTATTTAAAATATATTATTTTAAATTTAAATATATTGTTTAAAATATAATATTTTAAATTTTATAATTTTTTTTAAAAAAATAATGTTTTTGAAAATCTGAATAAATTTTAAAAAAGCTTTTAAAAATTTTGGTGAATTTTCAAAAATTTAAAAAAAATTTAAAAAGTCAAAAATTTAAAATTGATTTAAAATATTTAAAAATTTGAAAAATTTAAACTAGTTGAAAAATTTAAAAAAAATTACAATTTCAAAAAAAAATTTAATTAATTTTTCAAAAAATTTTTAAATTTCTCAACAAAAGTTCTGAATTTTTGCAATACTTACTCGCCAACAAATGAAGACAATGAAACACAAACGACAAGCAAGTCGAGTAAATTGAACGCGGAACGACAAAAGGCTCCTTTATGTAGAATAAACCCGTATGAGACGAGCCTTAACAACAGCTCGATTGTGAACACTGTGGTGAAAAAGACATCAAATTTGTTTAGAATCTGTGAAAAAAAAGCAAAAGTTTAGCATTTTATTAGATTTTTTTTGCAATAATCAACAATAAGTTTTAGTCAGGTTTAGTTCATCAAACCAACTGCATGCTTTATTATAATATTATGGAGGGTTGAACTACATTGAACTCCGCCAGGGGATTGAAGATTAACATCCCTTCCCAATAAAGTCAAAAATTCAACCTCGAAAATAAGATCCTTACCAAATTTCGATCATCATTAGCATCCATTGGATTTTCAGCAGCCAACATAACGGACGACAACATGATGCACGCCAAGATGATATTTCCAAACTGTGCGTGATTGCAGAAACTGTGACAAAAAACTCGAAACCTATAAAATTGGATAAATTTTATCAATATGAATTTTCATTTGAAATTATTTTCTCATCAAAAAATTTTCCACAACTCAGCACACGGAAAAAATTTGTGTTTTTATCATCATTCGGATGTTCATTCATTAGAAAAAAAGAATATATAAAAGCATATGTGTTTGTATGTTTGTGCATGTGTAAAAGCTTTGATATTTATAAGCAAAACCATGTCGATGTGATGAGATAAAACTGAAAATTCAATTAAAACGCAATCAAATTACAGTAGTGATGGTTGGAAAGTGGGAATTGATTGGGTGGAATAGTGAATGGATGAAAAATAGTTGATTTTATATGAAGCTTATTGGAACTTGAAGCAATTAAAGCTTTTTTTTTTGCAGTAGATAAAATGACTGGAAATATGCATTGAATTTAAACTTTTAAATAAAAATTTGAATTTTTTAAAAAATCGTTAAAAATTTGAATTTTTGAAAACCGTTAAAAATTTGAATTTTTGAAAACAGTTAAAAATTTAAATTTTTGAAAACCGTTAAAAATTTGAATTTTTGAAAACCGTTAAAAATTTGAATTTTTGAAAACCGTTAAAAATTTGAATTTTTGATGACCGTTTAAAATTTGAATTTTTGAAAACCGTTAAAAAAATTTGAATTTTTGAAAACCGTTAAAAAAATTCAAAATTTTGAAAACCGTTAAAAATTTGAATTGTTGAAAACCGTTAAAAATTTGAATTTTTGAAAAACCTTTGAAAAATGGAATTCTGTATGGTGAAAGTCCAATTTCAATGACATCATTTGTTAACGACCCTCACAATTAACAGCAAAATACCATCCTAAACCACTCTCCAAATTGCCTTCGATATTTTTCCCTCCAAAATCATTAAAAGTCATTTCCACAATAATTTATCCGCAGCCCTATTCCATGTCACATAAAAATGCCACAGCCGTAATTTTCACTACAACAATGACTGTCTCGTTTATCCGAGCATATATCACACGTAACCTCACATTTTCTTCCCAGTTTTTTTTACTACTCATTCTCACTCCAAAGCCATTTTTCTATTTTTAATTACATTTCCCAAGCCATTCACAATCGTGTGTGATGCCAGTTACATTCCATAGACACAGTAATAATCAATAAAATTCATACGACAGTGCAGAGACAGACTAAAAGTAAGGAAAAAAAGTAATGTGGTGAAATAAGTAGAGGATGTAGCGATGAAAAGGGATTAAAAATAGAATGCAGGCTTAAGTATTATTGGATATTAAAAGAATGTAATTACTTTTATGCTTTTTGATCATGAAACTATCGATGGTCTCATAAATTCTGCAATTTTTTAGCTTTTTGTCGTATCAAAGCAGATGTTTTTGGTAATTTTGATACTAAAACCGTGTAAAATGCATGACTGTGAGCACCAAAATTACATACTGTACACGATTTTGAACTTAGTGATACCTTAACCGTACAAAATACACGACTATCGACCATTTAGTATGAAAAGCACAAAGAATATACAACTTTGAGATTTTTTAACCAAAATCGTATACAGAACACGACTATTGACACTTCAGTACCAAAATCGCATACAATACACGACTTTGAGCCCTTACAGTACCTCTTACATACCAAAACCCTAAAGTATATTCAATTAAACCAACAAGGAAGTCTGTTGAACAATCAAATTTTATCACCAAGTTATCCAAAGCGCATCATCTTAACATCCCAACTTCCGCAAATTTCTCGTTTATATAGAAAAAAAATCCCCATGTGCGATGGAACACAAAAATCCATTTACAATGGAATTGGAAGTCGATTAATGGTAGAATGTCATGCCAAAAACAAAATTTATGTGAATATATGCATTCACGTCGCGGAATTGAGCTTGATTTTATTTGAAATTTTCACGAGAAAATTTATTTTTCCAATTTATTTTTCCGTAGTCAATATGAAAAATTGCACGAAATGGAAAAAAATTATTTTTGTTTATTGAGAAAAATAAATAGTCAAATTGATTGAATTTGCGAGATGAATAAGACACTTGATTTGATAAATAGGTCGATTTTGAGTGCAAATTGTGTAAAGTAATCAAATTGATCAATTATGCAGTTGACTTTTAGTCAAAAGTCGTGGGTAGCTCACGACTTTTGTATATTTTTAATTACGGAAACCCCTGTGGTAACCTTTTAAGATTGGTGTCCATAATCGTACACAGAATACTACTTTGGTAGATTTTTAATGATTTGTGTCTAGAATGGTGTGCTGGACACTACTTTTGTAACTTTTTGAATGATTGACGTTTAAAGTCGTGTGCAGCGTACGACTTTAGTAACCTTTTTATAATTGGTGTCTATAATCGTGCGCTGTACACAACTTTGGTGATTTTTTGAAAATTGATGTCTAAAATCGTGTTCAAATCACGACTTTGGTGAATTTTTTTTCGGTGTGTGTTTTTTATCAATTCACGCCCCAAATGCAGCAAGCACATTAATATCAATCTTCAAATAACAAGTATCACTCCCAACCCCTCCTGCCGTTTGAAAAACATCTCATCCATCCACTTCACCGCTACAAAGTAAACGATAAACAATAATCACCTGACCTTTACTCACCTATCTAACATTCAACCTCCATAATGACTTAAGGGACCAAACTGTCACCTCAATAACGATAAAAATCTACAAAAACATGATTTACTTGATAAATGAATGGAAAAAAGTCTTTACAAGACTGACGGAGGTTGGAGAGGGAAGAAGAGCCAGAAAGTAAAAAACAAACGGTAGCAAACATGTATAAAAAATTATGGAAAACAAGAATCAAGCTATTGTGATAATTTCTCCCGTGAGAGACATCCAAAATTGATGCTGAACAGCATTTTCGGTAAATCATGACGATAAAAATGTAGATTTTAACTGTATTTATATTTGTGATTTGGTACTTATCAGGAATGCAATTTTTGGGGAGATTTTTATTGTTACTTGTGCCTAAAGTCGTACATTTTGTACCATTTTTGGTTATTTGTGTCTAAAGTCGTATATTCAGCACCACTTTTGATATATTGTATTTAGCACGACTTTTAATTATTTGGATCTAAAGTCGTACGATCTGTATTACTCTTGGTAACTTATGTCTAAAGTCATATATTATGCACCACTTTTGGAAATTTGTGTCTAAAGTCGTGTATTCAGCACCATTTTGGGTTACTTGGAACAAAAGTCGTGTATTCAGCACTTTTTTTGGTCACTTGACCCTAAACTCTACACCTATATCAGCTAGCTATGCCAAAAGTCGTGCATTCCACACCAATATCAACAAAAAATGCTTTCCATGTACCCAATTACCTAACAAAATCAATATTTTCACCCCAACTTCCAATGTTATTTTGTTGTCTGTTCTGTAAAGGTAGATAAATGTTTGTGGAGATGGAAAATATTTTCCAAAAAAATGCGAGATTGCAAAATAAACAAGATGAAAACATTTTGTAGCTGATGGAAATTTTATGTTTGTGAAAATGGGGAATTGATGTGATTTGATAATTTTATGGTTTATGTTCATGTTGAATTTAAAATGAGACATAATTTATAAGAAAGAAGAGGAATGAATTTAAATGTTTGTTTACGCTATGCAAATTTTTGGTGTTAATTGCCGTTTGAGATGTAATCTGATTCGGTTTGGTTTGGGGTTTTGGGGTGGAATTGACTTTAGTTTTGAGGAAGTTGTCGTGAAATCGTTGTTTGTATGCGACTTTTGGTGATATTTTGTTAGATATATTATAATAATGTATCACTTAAATCGTACATTGCACACGACTATTGTCACTATTGACCTTCTGTGCACCAAAGCCGTACGTTGTATACGACTATTATCAATATTTTTAATATTTGAACCAAAACCGTACATTGCACACTACTATTGTTACTATTGACTTCCTGTGCACCAAAACCGTACGTTGTATATTACTATTGTCAATATTTTTGACCATGTGAACCAAAACCGTACGCTGTACACGACTATTGTCACTACTGACCTCCTGTGTACCAAAACCGTACGTTGTACACGACTATTGTCATTATTTTGAGCAAAATCGTATGCTTTACATGACTTTTGTCAGTCAAAAATTTAAATTCTTATTCCAATTCCATCAAAAATCAGCAACTTCTTAATAATTCATAAATAACATTCAAAATCTCTTGAAAATCCTATCAAAATATCAATTTTCTCAACCCAACCACCCTCAAAAGCTCACAAAGCATTTAAGGTCCCATTCCACTCCCCCAATTCCTTCATTTCTCTTTTGTCATCAATTTATTCTATTATTAGATTTTAAAATAAACCTCAATAAAGACCACTGATTCATAAATAATATCCCCGACAGACAAATTTAATTCCCTTCACGTTCCACAACATTTTTTCATTTGTTGCTTCCCTCAATTTTTTCTCGTTGCAAAAGAGAACAGCAGTGACAGCATGATACTTAAGGATGAATTTTAAGGATATTCTAATGGGTTTTTCTGGGAAATTTTTGATGATTTTAGGTTTAAGAGCTGCATAAAGTGAACGATTTTAAGAGTTGGAGTCATCAAAAGGGGCAGTCCAGTGGTCCTTGAACTGTGTTCTATGAGGTCTTTGAAACTGGGTCATGAATTGGAAAGTCTTCAGCATAAAATGTGAATTTCCAGGCAGTACTCGAGTGAATAACCTCAAAATCAGCAACCACAACATCAACGTCAACTTAATTGACATACTTTTATTGATTTTAGCTTCAAACGTTTTTAGCCACAAGTGCAACACCACATTTTGCAATAAATTTCATCCTCTCAGCAGTACTTAACATTCCACATGTAGATTAATGTCACATAAACCACAAAGATGTCTCAATTCAATAAAAAAAGATCCACCTACTTGCTGTCAATTGACTAAAATTAATTTCCAACTATCATTTCGTCTTTCAATTAAACCCAATCAACCCAAAGTGGAGCAAACATCCACATTAACATTTAACGAACGTAAATTCCTGCTCTTAAAATGAAATTAAGTCTCAATTACAGAAATCAATTTTCCCTTAATTTTCTTATTCACTAAAAATCAATTTTTTCTTCTTCTTTATTCATTTCTCTTTTTTCAACATTGTTCATCTCAATTCGCATCTCAGTTCATTTCCCCATGTCATACCATCCACCATCCTCATCATCACTCATATCTCGTTTCATTTCTCTTTTACAATTTCATTCATGAGTGCTCTTAAGTTGAATAAAAGGGGAGTTGTGAAGTGAGTTTTATTAGAATTTGGTTATGGAAGCACTTTTAATTATTCAAAAACTTGAATTTTAACGTTTTTCAAAAACTTGAATTTTAACGTTTTTCAAAAATTTGAATTTTTTAACGGTTTTTAAAAATTTGAATTTTTTATCGATTTTCAAAAATTTGAATTTTTTAACGGTTTTCAAAAATTTGAATTTTTAACGGTTTTCAAAATTTGAAATTTTTAACGGTTTTCAAAAATTTGAAATTTTTAATTTTACAACACAATTTCCCAAAGACATTACCCAAACTGACAAGACATCATCAACAGCACATCCAATAAACAAGCTTCTCTGTACATTTTCCCACAAGTTAAGGAAGGAAGTGAAAAGAAAAAAATTGTGGAGAGCACAAAAAATGCCACAAATTATCGATCGAGACATGGAGCTTTATGTGGATGGATGGATAGATAAATGAATATAGTGTGAGCTGGAGACGTGTGGATGTAATCTATCCATCCACTTATTTTTTCGACACGATTGTATGTTGGATATGTTAAGCTCATTGTATGACGAAATAAAGTTGTTTAGATTGATTATGAATAGTTGACGAGTAAGCTTTGATGATGTTTTGTGGGTTTTCGAGGGATTTATGACGTATTTAGGGAATCGAGACGTGGATTGATTCGGTAACTGATATCATCTGAGACATGTGTCGCGTATTAGCAGATTGTAGTATGAATTTTGAGTATTAAGTTTATTTGTAACTTTATACTGATTGTTGTGGGATAAAAAAGCTTATATGAATATGCAAAGAAAACAAAATAATTTAAATTAATATTTAACAATCTGAAAAAATTTGAATTTTTAAAAGCCGTTAAAAATTTGAATTTCAAAAAGCCGTTAAAAATTTGAATTTCTAAAAGCCGTTAAAAATTTGAATTTTTAAAAGCCGTTAAAAATTTGAACTTTTAAAAGTCGTTAAAAATTTGAATTTTTAAAAGCCGTTAAAAATTTGAATGTTTAAAAGTCGTTAAAAATTTGAATTTCAAAAAATGGTCGAAGAACATGACCGTGAAGGTTGAACATCAAGACAAATCAATATCATTTTCCTTTTTGCTATATTCTTTAAGATACTTTCATTTATCAACCCTTAAAAGTCGATCGACAGCTCATAGTAAATAATGTTCTGATGATAGCAAAAATAAAAAATGAAAGGAAAAATGAGTTCAATAAGGGAACTAAATGTGTATTAGATTTCCATTCATTCATTCGTACTCGCTCAAATTGAAAATAAAAGCGTAAAGAGGAAAAACATTTTATTGCAATTCACAAAACAGAAAGAAATAAAAATGAACAGAAGGAATAATAAAAATAATAAAAAGTAAACAAAACAAAAATGTTGACTCTCGAAAAGCAACAATAAAACTACAGAAAAAAGGTGAGAAAAAGGAAGTAAAAATTTGTTTCGTTTTTATTTTTATTTTCATTGCGTGTCAATTTTTTTTAGGTAAAAGCGAATTTTTCTTTATTTTTTCGATGACGGGAACAGAAAAACCAAAGCAATAAAAATTTAGTGTGGTGCAAGTGGTTCATAAAAATAGAAATGAGGAGGATATAAAATTAGTGTGGTTGTGTATTGTTGTTGAGGAGTGGAAAGTTATAAAAAATTTAATGTTTAAAATGTAGTAAAATTATTAATTTAAACTTTTACAAAAGTTATTATAATAAGTTCAATAATTTAGTTAATAAATAATAATTTAAATTCAGGAAAGAAACTATTTTTATGAAATCTAGTTTTTTAATATAAAAAGTTAAAATTTTAAAAGTTAAAAACAAAAAAATTAAAAAATATTTATAAATAATAGGAAAAAAATTAAAAGTTTAACAAATAAAAATAAAGATTTTTAAAAAAGAAAAATTGTTATTTTTAATTTAACATTTTAAAGTTTTTTTTTAAAAATAAGATTCATTAAGTTTTGTAAAAAAAAGTGAAAAATTTCAAATTTTTTAAATTTTCAAGAATTTAAATTTATCAAATTTTAAATGAATTTTAAATTTTTAAATAAATTTTAAATTTTTAAATAAATTTTGAATTTTTAAATAAATTTTAAATTTTTAAATAAATTTTAAATTTTTAAATAAATATTAAATTTTTAAATAAATATTAAATTTTAAAACAAATTTGTAAAAATACGAAAAAAAAACTATTTTTAAAAACTATTTTAAATTTGTTTTTCAACAATTCTAAAAATTATCAATTTTAAATTTCCACTCCTTTTCAACTCTCAAAATTGAATTTTAACCTTTACTAAATACGAAAAATTAATGTCGAGCACAATAAACCTCAAAAGGCAGCAAACTTAATCAAAAAATTTTCCCATGATTACAACACATGATCCAAGTAAGCATATTACATTAATCCCGCATTAAAATCAGCTCAACTTTGAGATTTAAAATTAAATTATATTTTCCTTCTGTCATCATTAATTCTGGGAATTTAATACGCAAAATACTCAGCTCTGAAAAAAGTTATTAAATTGTAGCTTAGCAACAATTATACTAAAATGTATCTGTTTCAGGATGGAGTGCTTCATGAGAACGCTTTATGCTGCATAAAATGTTAATATTCAGCAGGCAGAAAACATATTTAATGAATGTCAAAATGAATTTAATTTTTCGGAGATGAAATCTAAATTATATTACATTTTTGTAGGTAGCTGCTGTTGCTTGTTTATCATGCGATTCGGTATATAATTTTAGGATTGTGTTGGAAAATATATGACGAATTTTATTCAGATCAATCCGAGATGACCAAATTTAACTTTACCCAAGATTACCAAATTTAACTCGACCCCAGATGGCTTAACTTAGACTTGATATTACCGAGATGATCGAATTTAACATCACCTAAGATGACCAAATTTAACTCTAATCGAGATGAGTAAATTTAGCTCGATCTGAGAGGACCAAATGTAGAACCGAGGTGAATGAATTTAACATCACCTGAGATGACCAAATTTAGCTCGATCTGAGATTACCGAATTTGTCTTGATCCGAGAGGACCAAATTTAGCTCGATCTGAGAGGACCAAATGTAGAACCGAGAAGAATGAATTTAACATCACCTGAGATGACCAAATTCAGCTCGATCTGAGATTACCGAATTTGTCTTGATCCGAGAGGACCAAATTTAGCTCGATCTGAGATGGCCAAATTAAGAACCGAGGTGACCGAGTTTTGCTTGACACGAGATGAACAAATTCACATTGATCTAAATTTACTAAATTAAATTCAAACCGAGATGACCGAATCTTTTTCAACCTAAAGAATTAAATTAGCTTAATCAGATAATCCAATTTTGAATATATTGAAATGATAAACTTTTGCACAAACTATGTTAATTCGAGAAATATTGTGGCTCAGTAAAGTTAATAAAAAACAAATTAGCACTTAATTCCAACAACCAATTCTCACTGAATAATAATAAATTAATGTAAAAGTTAATTAAATAGTTGAGTAAATTTCCCATAAAATCATAATCCACGTATGAAAATCTCACCCGAGCGAAGAATGTAAATTAAATAATATTTTTGCGCAGTTTTCAATTTGCAAGAATAAGAAAAATTTTAAACATATCACATGTAAACATCAAATGGCATTTGACTTGTTTATTTAACTACACAAAATGGAATAAAAATTCTTCCTCAAAAGCTCGTGACAAACAATTTTTTACTTTCGTGTTGGTTTATGCAAATTTCAAATAAATTTCCAATTAAATTTCGAGTTGCGCTTCTTCGTTTACATCAAATTAGGTTAATTAGATTAGTTTTGATGTTTGAAAATTTGTGACATAGTGTTGCTGTTGCCATAAAAGCAATAAAAACGTTTGAATTCATAGCCACAGACGAGCAAAAAGGAATGTTTAGTGTTACGATAAAAATGAATGTTTGATAATGAAAGGATAAAGTTTTTGAGGTTATTTATGGCTGTCAGTCACGGAATTTTGAACTTTTATTTTTCAACGATTAGATGGATAGGTGGGAAATTTTACTGAATATTGAATGAGTTTGCTGAGTTGAAAATTGGCTTTTATAATTGGATTTTTACTATTTTGAATTATTTATGGTTGATTTAAATTTGGGGTCGAATCACAGGTCGAACTAAGTTCAATCCTCTCTTATATACCCACCCATCGTCTACCCATCGAGCTCGAATGTATATTTGCAATTAACTTCAACCACAATCATCATTTTCCCAACAGCATCATTTCTCCCACATTCAATACGTTATATCTGTTTATTAATTTGCAATCAATCAAATCCGCGAGCATCAAGAGAAAATCTCTCCGGCATGTTTACCTTCGAAAACAACAGATTGAGCCATGGTCACTTCATCTACCGTACCCACATCAAATTATAATTTAAAAAAATTCATGTTCTCTGATGTTAATTCGCTACTCAATCATTAATGAATTAAATTAACCGCAAAAATTGTTTTCATTTTACGGCCGCAAAATTTGCATTTCCACAATTCTTGTTTTCATGCTGGCATTAATTTTTTATTAATATTTATGTGTTGGGTGTTCTTTTTGGTTAATGGAGCTCGAGTAGTGGATGGGGAGCTGTTATGGTTGGTAATTTGTCTGAACTAATGTAATTGTTGAGCCTTTTTGATATGTAATGATAAACTTTACCTAGATTTGTAGATAAAAACCTCAAAATAACCCCCAAATATACCGTAGTTTTCCTAAATATCCCTCAAAATGTTATTTAGTACTGAAATGTTCCTAAATTTCCTAAAATATCACTTAGTATTTCAAAATATCCCTATATATCCCTAAATATCTTAAAATATCCCTTTATGTCTATCAATAAATCAAGATGATCTGAATATCCAGCAATATTTCAGAATAACCCTTAATATCCCTAAATATCCCTAAATATCTTAAAATATCCCTTAATGTCTATCAATAAATCAAGATGATCTGAATATCCAGCAATATTTCAGAATATCCCTTAATATCCCTAAATATCCCTTCAACCCATAATAATTTTACTTCCATATCACTGAGGACAGTCAAAAAATTCTTGAATAATTTAACAAAATTTGAAGGCCATTAACAAAAATAAAAAATGAAATACGGAAATGGCTATATGACGAGGGACTAAAAGGAAGGGGAAAAATGCTAGCAGCTGTGCGCTCGGCATTAATTGCCACACACAACTTTTCTATGCCTTTATGCTTTCTAATCTAATTCTATTCTGTTCAAATCCAACAGGTGGCAAACGTGGACAAAAAAAAGCCCAAACAAAATGCTTAAATAATGGAAAAGATGCGTGATTATTTTTTTCTACTGTTTCTCTAGGCCATGATGTGGCGAGTGTGTGTCGTGACAAACAAGTGAGTGAGAAAAATAGAGACAAAAAAGCAAACAGGTGAAAAAAAATTTTTTTTGTGTGAATGAACACAAAAACAGGTCTTTTTCGGTTTCTATTCTAGTTGAAGAAAAATTATTTTTATGTCAAATGCATTTTTTGGGTATTTGTGATTTAGTTTTGGGAAGCTTTGTGTATTTTGTGTGAAATTCGTAGAAAAATTATTGATTAAAATACAATTTTGTGTGTTTAGTTTTTAAAAAAGTTCATAGATTTGAAGAAATTTCTATTCTAGAAAAAAAACTTACTTCTCACATTTAAACAACCTTTCAAGTGCAACAGACAAAAATAAAAAGTGATAAAATAAACAAAAAGGACGGTCAATGTGCTTTAAATCAATGAATGTGAAATTTATTTAGTTTGTGATGAATTTTTCAAAAGGCTTGACTTAATTTCAAGGTGAATGCTAGTCGGTGGGGATAAAATCGATGGTAAGTTCCCACAAATTATCCACTTAAAAAAGAAGTTCTTCATTGAATTCATTATTTATTCATATACATTACTTATGTTATATTTTATCACTTTATAGCCATAAAATAGCTAATATAGTTTCACCAGATCTACAAAAATAAACGATTTAGAGATTTATTTGCGGACTTATAATTTTCATCACGTGAAGCTATTGATTTGATCAAATTGATCACAGTAGCTCACACTTTATCATCAAGTAAATTTCAGGTTGTTAAATTTTTCTTTGATTTTGGTTCAGATCAAGATATTGAAACTAAAAACTATTCCTAAAACATTATAAAAATTCCACAACAGTTTCATAACTTATCCAAAAATCACGAATAAAAATATTTGGGAGGGGCTAACTTGGGCCTAGATTTGGATTCGAATCCAGCACCAGAACCACATGATGAATTTTTTTGCTCATTTTCGCGTTACTTAGGAATTCGAAGAGAGTCAACGACGTTACAATAGTTACGTAGGCTAGCTTGGAACTAGAGTTACTAGCTAAGACACCTTGATATAGTAAAAGAGGTAACAACAGACACTTATTCGTTTGCCTTAAGTAAAAAGTACAAAATCTGATGTAAAGATTCCAAAATTCAATTTAAATGGGTGTAAAATTTCATATAAGAGTGTATCGAGTGTTGTAGATTTGGGTTTATCATTGAATGACCCCCAGGATGTCAAAAACCAAGAATGTCTATTTTAAGGTATTATAACAATGCTTGTAAAGGCTTCATTCGGTTCAACATGACTTGGTTATCATGAGAAGGTTAACAGTGTGTATTTTGGAACAAGATGCAAGATTTTACTAAATTTAGATAATTGAAAAAGTATTTTGCTGAGAATAAGTGTTAACCTCCTTTAAACACTTCTAAAAGTAATCCATGTTCTGACTAAGAGTGGATAAAATATGACACATTTAATAAGAACAAGTGAACCCTCCCAAAATTTTTAAAATAATTTACCTTAAAATTCAAATTCAATCAAAAGTTCATCACAAACTAAATCACATTCATTGACATAAAGCACAAAACAAAGGACATGAAGACTACAAAAACTCGTTCACCTATTCTAATAGAAAGAAAACTAAACCAAAAATCCTTTTCGGTCTTTCCAAAAAAATATGTAAAAAAGTAACTCAAAAGTAATAAAAAAGTAATTGAGATTAATTTAAAATGAACTTAAAAGAGTGAAAAAAAACTTTCTTGTGTGGTTTTTAAATAAAAACTTTAAAAAAAAAGTTGAAGGAAGAAGAAAAAAACTTAAAAACCTGTTCGTCTGTGAGAAGACAAAAAACGACGATGCTGCCGGAATTGGAATAACTTTATTGACGGCATTCACATCAGACATTCGTCGTGGACGTGCTGTAACCTGTTCATCATCCTCATTCACTAAACCGTCAATATCTCCATCGTCTGGAATTAAATTTAACACAATTTTTTTTTGGAAATGGACGGAAAAAATGGCAGCAAAAAAAGATTTTTTGTTTCTGACTAAAAGAATTGAAGATGAAGCGATGGAACTACGACTAAGTCACTAGTTGATGATGATACTAGCACTAATGATTGAGCATCGAGAGCTTTCTCTAATTGACTACATAATGAGGGTAATGGAATGACTAAATGAACTAATTTATTTCTACAATCTATTTTTCTAACTCTTTTTTACTATAAGCAAATTTTTTTCCTATTTTTCTAATGTGAAATTCATTTAATGTAATTAATGAGTGTCATTAATTTTCGCTTTAACCCGAGTAGCATGTGATTTATGTGGTAATGCAGGATGGTTGATGTCTAAGAATTATGATGTGATTACGACATCAAATGTTGAAGGGTTTGGAGTAATGATCTGGGTGAAGTACTCCTTACCAGCTGTTTGCTTTGAGAAGATTCGACTCATTTTGGTAAAGATATGTGATCATTTTAGAATATGTTGATCAAATTTAGACAGAGAAATTGAATTTGTTCTGGATGGCACCAAATGGATGACCATCTTAGAGATGACTAAGAAGGAATTCTCAAAACATAAGCCTACCCAGAATGGGGGTCTGGATATTGAAACTTGGTATAAACAGAATCCATTTGAAAATCTAATAATTTCTTAAAATCAACTATGAACCAAACAAAAAAGTTGTTACAATCTTCTTGAAAAAGGAATTTAAAAACTCCAGACCCACCCTCTGGGTATCCCCTTCCCGTCGTGGAACGCTCATGGTGTGAATTAACATCAAGCACAAAGCAATGAGAATAAGAAATAAAAAGAATTTGACTACCCCGTAAAATTTTTCTGGATACGTTCCTGTCTCAAAATACCTTTTTTTGGTATCATACAAGTCAGGAGCGTAGCCAGAAATTTTTCAAGGAGGGGATTTTCAAATTTAAATTTTTCAAATTTGAATTTTTTCCCTGAAAAGCCCTGGCAAAATGAAGAACTTTTTGACCAAGTTGTCTCCCAAATCCCCCATTGGCTACGCATCTGATACAAGTTCCAGAATTATTTTTAGAAAATCCATACCAAAGGGCGTAGCAACAATTTTTTGAAGTAGAGAGTTTTAGAAATTTTTAAAATTTTTTCTCAAAAGCTCTAGCAAATTAAATAAATTATGCAGCAGAAACAGTCCAGACTACACGATTCGTAAGCTATCAAGCTACTCAGGTCGAAAGCACTTCCTTTATCCCTGCAATTCTGGTTTAATTTTTAAAGTGTAAAATAATTTTGGTGAATAAATAATTATCAAATTTCTGTGTAACTAAAGATAACGATCGAAAGCAGTAATAAAAAAGCTTAATATTATTTTAATTAAATAAAGATAATGCTTAAAATTAAATTAAATAATCATAAAAATTAATGGAAATTTTTTGAGCACCGCAATGTTGAAACACAAAGAAAAAGTAAGCAAAACTCAAGAGCAATCAACACAGAGTAAGAAAAACTTTAGCGTTTAAACACAAAAAATGAAATTTGGACCCAGACAACAAAGAATCTTTTAGGTATTGAATGTTTGAAAGGTTTGAGAGTGAAAATTAGATGAAAATTGACATTTTGAATCAGAGTTGACAGGACCCATTTTTGGGACCAATTTTACATCATTTTACAGACATTTTTTCTCCTTTGGTCAATGGTCAATCAAAAAACTACTCAAAATGTTTCAAATTAAAAAAAATCTAACTTTTTCACTTAATTTTTCAACCAGTCCCCCTCAAAATGAAATCAATTTTGAAAAAACCTTTTCACATCATCACCTTCAACAGCCAATAGATTGCCTGGGTCAAGGGTTGAAGCACGTTGAACATTTTTTTTCCCAAGTACATCAATAGATAGAAAATTAAATTTTGTGGAAAAATTAAGGATTCTTATTTTCCGTTCACGCAACCAGCAACAAAAAGAAATAAACTTTTTTTTATCATATTTCTCGAGTGTGTGTGTGTGTGTGTTTGAGTGTGAGTCAAGTCGGTCTAGAAAGGCAGCACAAAAGCTGATAAAAACTTACCTGTTTGTGTGCGAGAAAATGAAGAAAGCACTTCCTTTTGGTATCGGTTTCTTGCTTTTCTTCACACTTATTTCCGACATTCGGCGTGGTCGTGCGGTTATTGGCTCCATTTTATCATCGTCGTCGTCTTCATCCTCATCTTTTTTTTGTTGGTTTTACGTGTGAATATTTTTATGATTACCATAATTTTTAAGTTATTATTGTGTATTTTTTATGTTAGGTGATGCAAATGTGAATTATTTTAATAAAATTTAATATTTTTCATGTCCAGTGCAGTGGATATAAATCAAAAAAATCTTGGGGGTCTTGTTTTTGGCAAAATATTTTGAGTTTTTCATGCAAAATTAAATTTTTAATGGCGAAGAAAAAGTTTATGAGGTTATAAAGGATCTTTCATACCTTTTTATATTTTAATAATATTTTTTGGGTATTATTAAAAATATAAATCATCTCATTTTAAAAATATAAGAATTATTTAACCCTTTTAGTTTTTCTAAATTATAAATTTCTAAGAAACATTTTAAAAAAAAATTATTTAAAAATTATAATTTTTTTTAAAAGTTAAACAAAAACTTATATTTCAAAAGTTAAAACTTAACCCGAGATTTTAAATTAAAAAACTGAATTTTTAAATTTAAAATATAAAAAATTGAACTTTTAAATTTAAAAATAAAAAATTCAAAATTTTAAAAATTAAAATTCAAAATTTTAAAAATTAAAATTCAAAATTTTAAAAATTAAAATTCAAAATTTTAAAAATTAAAATTCAAAATTTTAAAAATTAAAATTCAAAATTTTAAAAATTAAAATTCAAAATTTTAAAAATTAAAATTCAAAATTTTAAAAATTAAAATTCAAAATTTTAAAAATTAAAATTCAAAATTTTAAAAACCAAAATTCAAAATTTTAAAAATTAAAATTCAAAAATTTAAAACTTAAAGTTCAAAATTTTAAAAATTAAAATTCAAAATTTTAAAAATTAAAATTCAAAATTTTAAAAATTAAAATTCAAAATTTTAAAAATTAAAATTCAAAATTTTAAAAATTAAAATTTTAGAAATTAAAATTCAAAATTTTAAAAGTTATTTAGTTACTATAAATATATTTTTTAATTTAAAAATTGAAAATTAAATTAAAAATTTAATAACAAAAGAAAACGATTTTTTAAAAAGAAATTATAAATAATTTAAGTTTCTATAAATTCAAAAAAGAGTTTCAAAAACAAATATTTCCAAAATAAAACATTTGAGAACCGTGAAAATTTGAAGTATATTTTTTTTTAAATTACATGTTTTGTAAATATTAAATGGAAATATTTTTTAAATATTAAATTTTTTATCAATATCAAATTTTAAAAAATTTAAAAACCAACCCCAAATCTTTTTCTTCGATCCATCAAAAACGAATCTCAAAAATCTCACAAAAGTCTATTCTAAGAGAAATTCTAAACACCTTCAAGAATTAAAGAACGAAAAACTCAAAAGGACAATTCAAGTACATCACAAAAGTTAAGTTTAGTGATGGCTACAAACTATAATTTCTGAATAATATTTTACCTAACCTCTAAATTTTTCTATTAACTTTTAAATGCAGATGATTTTTTATGAATAAATTTGAAATTTTGGACGGAATTTTACCTGCACTTTCCATGTTCTCGTATCCATCCTGAGGCATTCGAATTTTCGTTTCTGATTCCGTCTCTTCATCTCGATCGTACCTAAATTAAATATTCACAAATTTAAAATTCAAAAAGAATCCACAAAAAAATCTTCAAGCATCACTCACATATCCCCATCACGTTCTCCATCCATGTCCTCGTCCAACTCTAAATCATTGTCAATTGGCGTTGGACTGTGAGACTTTTTCTCTCCCTCTTCTTCCACACCTTCTTCTTCTTCCTCTTTCTCGACATTCGTTAGTGAATCAGCATCGGCTAAGTTATCGACAGCGATAGCCAAGAAAACGTTTAACAGGATGTAGTTACCGCAGATGAAGAGGATTATAAAGTAGATGCATGCTAGGATGCCGAAGGATTTAACACCGCCGTAGGCCTCTATACCATCGTACATTACTGCGTTCCAATCCTCACCCGTTAAGATCTGCGGACAGTTAGTTTTGATTAATTTTAATCCTTGGATTTAATTTTAAACCTTAGATTTAATTTTAATCCTAGGATTTAATTTTAATCCTTGGATTCAATTTTAATCCTTGGATTTAATTTTAAACCTTAGATTTAATTTTAATCCTTGGATTTATTTTTAATCCTTGGATTTAATTTTAATCCCTGGATTTAATTTTAATACAGGCGTTTGGACTTAAGCTTGAATTTCTTAAGATCTCACCTGAAACACAGTCAGCAGACTCTGCCAAAAGCTGTCAAAATTTGACCGTGGCTTATCCTCAGTGCTTATTTTCTTAACATTACCGAACTTTCCACCAAACACTTGCATACCAAGGAGTGAAAAAATCACAATGAACAAGAACAAAAGTAACAACAGCGAGAAAATTGACTGAATTGAATTTAAAAGTGATGCTACGAGATTCGACAGTGAACGCCAATACCTGTGGATGTGAAAGAGGATTTGTTTAGTGATCTGACATTCAATTGTCATCAATAACTTACTTTGTAACCTTAAAAACTCTCAGTAGACGAACACAACGCAACACAGAAACACCAAGTGGAGGCATAACTTCCGTATTTGTTAAAACCATTTCAGCTATGCTGCCGATGACAACGAAACAGTCAAATCGATTGAACAGTGACACGAAATATCCCTGAAATCCTAAACTGTACATTTTGACTAACATTTCCAGTGTGAAGAGAGCGACGAATATCCGATTGGTTATTTCTGGAAGTAAATTTTGACACCAAAATAAAACCAAATTCGAACCATAATTTTAAAAATGTGCTTACCTTGGAAGTGATCTAGCCATTCAGGTTGCTGATAGTACTCAGTAGCTAATACACAAGTATTTAGGAACACAAGGACGATAATCAGCCAATAAAAGGCCTGTGACTTTACAGCACGTCGACATCCTCTCCTAAGCCTCCTGTTTATCCTGTCCATGTCCTTTTTCTTCCTCGAGAACCACGACTCCTGGACCATTTCACTCTCATCTCCCATCTGATCAGTCGAGTCCATGTCATTTGTTATTTTACCCTTTCCATCTTGCATTGTGCTGCTTTCATTCTCTGGCTCAATATCCTCAGCTTGCGTGATCCAGTCGAGATAACCACGAAGATCTTCTTCTATTTGTTGCTTCTCACGGAGCTTTTGGAAGTCACCTCGATTCTTTGCTTTCGTTCTTTCTTTGGAAAACTCACTGGAATAAATTTGAGGAATTTTGGTTAGAATTATTCAGAGTGCTACGGATGTACCCTTGAAAAGAGTTTAGGATACACCCAAAGATACATTCCAGCATAAAACCCAAACCTACCCAGAAAGAACACCAAGAATCAAGTTCATGACGAAGAATGCACCAAGAATGACCATGGAAATAAAGTAAATCCACTGCCAGCTATTTCCCATGGCATCCTGAATGTGATAAAGCATATCAGTCCATCCTTCAAGTGTAACACACTGGAAGACCGTCAACATTGCAAGTCCAAAGTTATCGAAATTTGTGATTCCTTTATTAGGTCCATCCCAATAAAGACTACACACCATTGACTTTCCATCAACTGGATCAAGCGTACCGCAATCAAATCCATCCTCGCCGCATGGATTAGGATCATCCATCATCACATTTGTTCCATTTTGAAAGCACGTCCGATGAAGTTTACCGGAGAATAATTCTAATCCAATGATTGCATAAATGATAATTACAAAAAGGACGAGTAATGCGATGTGGAGTAAAGGCACCATGGCTCGCAAAATTGAATTCAAAACGACCTGAAGTGATGGTACGCCAGAAACGAGACGAAGTGGACGTAAAACACGAAAGGCACGTAGTGCTTTCACATCGAAATTACCTAGGATACTGGACAGCACTACTGATATCATACTGGAAGTAAGAATGATTAAGAACATGTCAAGCATTTGGAAACTTTGATATAAGTCTCCATCCAGGGGTCGGTTTCTAAGGCTACCCTAGGGTAGGGTAGAGAACCATAAGGTACCTCTACCTACCATAGGGTATCCTACCTACCCTAGAGTAGACCTAGAAACCAGCCCCAGATACTCACCCTATCACAACAATACTAAAATCGAGCAAATTCCATCCGTTCCTCAGATATGCCCCTTGATGCATGACTAATCCATACGCGATAATTTTCATGACACATTCTGCGGTAAAAATGACAAGAAAAATGCTCTCAATCCTCTCCAAGTAGCTATTAGTCAAATTGGAATCATTATTTGGGTAAGGTGTGAAGACGGCTAAGGCAATACAATTGGCAAAAATTGTTAACAAGATGAGATAATCGAATGGCTTCCATTCGACAATGTCAATGCACAACTTCCTAATTGGATTCTTGAGTGACAGACAGAACAGTGCCCGTACGGGTCGATCAGGTTGAGGCTTTCCACCACGTCGAACAGGTCGTTTTGGTGGTGCTGCTGGTGCTGCAGCTCCTGCTGCATTCTGTCCACCAGTTGTTGATCCTGGTGCACCATTTGCATTAATTACCGTTTGTGTATCATCTGTACTAAATTGAGGTTGTGGTTGAGTCTGTTGTGCTGGATAAATGACACCACCACTTGCATTTGTTGCCACTGCTGTTGTCATTGTTGCTGATAATGTCTTTTGCCATACATCCGTTAACGAAGGACGACGACGTCGGAAGAAGATTGACCGTTTATGATGATGATGACGTGTGAGTGGAAGTGACGATGTACGAACGGCTCCCGCGACTGGACTGCTCTCCTCGATCGGCTTTAAAAGTGTCTGTGGATTATCTTGTAATATTGATTGAGTTTCGGCTGTTGTTATAATAATATTATCGTTTGGCGCCAACGATGGCTTTTGGTCGTAAAATTGTTGATGGTCCCCTGGTGGGTGACATTTTCAGTTCCAATTTAATTTCGTATTGTTATTGTGTTGAGGGTTGAACAGTTGATGAAATGGAAAGAAAAAAGAAGAAATAAATTGAATTGATTAGTTCTGCACGACATTTGAAGTTATTATGGAATGTGTTTCATGATGTGTAGAAAAATCAATAACTTTTTTATATGTCACCAAAAAGGAATTAAAAATAATTACGGAATTGCTTTGAGAAATGAGAAAATGCCAAATAAAAACTGTAAACAAATTAATGTTGAAAAACACTGGCTACTATGATCAATTTTTAATTATCACTGGTTACTGTGATTGATAATTTAATTTGAACAACTTTGAATTTAAATTGATTTTCTTTAAATTCCAGATTCGAGATTTTATTCTGACTTGAATTGAATTGAATATATTTATTAGCCCTCACGGGTAGTTAAACTTCAAAATTAACATAGATAAATAGAATATAAAATAAAAACTCATTGAAAGAGAGAGGAAAAAAAATTAATTAGTACAGTTGTTGTGGCTTAAGTTATGATCACATTGGTTTCAACAAATGGGGTAGTTTGACACTTAAAACCTCTTGGATACGCCCCTAGCAGGACTTGCTTTCTCAGATATACCTCATACCCATATGGATATACCCAAGAAAGCGGACCCAGGGGTCATTGATCATACAGGGTTATGATTCCCCTTTGAATTGGATTTATATGAACATTTAATCTAACTATTTCTGTAACTAATTTTAAAGTT
The DNA here is from genome assembly GCA_963573255.1 of Chironomus tentans. NCBI lineage: Eukaryota > Metazoa > Arthropoda > Insecta > Diptera > Chironomidae > Chironomus > Chironomus tentans. Next base: position 3,494,853 of record OY754305.1, read on the forward strand.
TTAAAATAAAACATCTCTTCCAAAATATCATAAAATGTTTAAAGCATTTTAAATTCCTCAAAAATAATTCCTTTAAAAAATCTGACAAACTTTTCATCTTAAACGACACTAATAGCATCAACGGAACTAACAGCTTTAAAACAACAATAGCAGAAGAATCATGTAATAGGCTTAGAAAGAAAAAGAAGACAAAAAATAATTTTAGTCCCTAAAACTGCAGACGAGAACAGAACAGATGACTTTATGTATTTTTTAATAGCACAAAATGACTCTGCATCATTTTCATCATTTTCTCCCTTTTTTATAAAGAATTTTTAAGCACCAAAAAAACTCTGTTGTACTCAAAAAAATGTCATGAAAACAGCTCGGACATCAATTTGGAATCTGTCGAAACTTTTTCCTTCCAATTCAGTGCAAATTGTCATTAAGTTACTGTCAATGCTTGTAATTTTTTATGTCCTTATTTTGTTGAATGTAAATTGCATGTTCATAATTGGGGGTGTATGGATGTTACGTCTGCTTGACCTGTGTCCCATTTTTGGCGACAAAGAAGATCAATGAATAAGATTTGAACCCTTTTCAAAGTGTCACAAAGTTTTATGACCAACTGCTCTGCATGCTCAACTTTAAACCCTTGACATCACAACCAAATAACCCCAAATCGAAAAACTTTTTTTTTGTTCATGTTAACTCGATTTAGCCAATGACTTTCTGATGGAAATGGACATATCCGTTTGTTATTGGATATCAAAGTCATTATGACGTCGCATCGATTTACAATGCGGAAGTTGAAAAGTTGTTAAATTAATGACAAAATGAGTTTTTTAACTTTGTGATGCAATGAACATATTTTTTGATATTTTATATTTATTAGAAAATGAATAAAAACATATTTTTGAGTATTTTCGGTATTGAGCACATGTGGCGAAGAGATAAGATTGTGATTTTATATTTTCGTATCAATTGAGGGCTTGATGCTTTTGTTAAGATTGAAGATTGGAAATATTTTAAGTAGCGATACGCCCCAGTAAGCTGTAAATATTTACTTAATTATGTTTCTTATCTTCTTCACACATTCTTTTAAAAATTTTATTGAACTCTGAATGAAAAGGGTTTGATAGCTACGTTGGCCATCTGAATGAGGGTTTAGGACTATCCTCTGTTTCTAAGGTCCAAAAATATCTAAAATTAAGAACTTTTTACATAAAAATGGCAAAAATTTGTCAAAAGACACATCACCATGCACTGAGACGCCAATCAAACTGAAGTCTATTCCCAAATTGTACATGGAGTAAAAAAGGCAAAAGTGTAGTGCCAGGCAGGCTTGAATTTGGTACAAAAAGACACTAAATAAACCCAAAATTTAAACAAAAAAAATCAGAGGATCTAAAACGATAACTTTTGACTTTAAAAAATAATATATTTCAAATCACTTTTAAGCAAAAAAACCCTCAAGAATAAAGATACCAAAATTAGCTTCCAAAAAAATCAAAGTGTAACATTTATGATACAACAAACCTTAAACTTTATGCACAACATAATGAAAATTAATTTTTAATACTTTCTCCTTCTTTTTTCATTTTGCATTCTCGAAGCGGAACATGAGAATGATGCAGCAAAAAGTCTTCTTAAAACGAATCTGAACAATAAAATGTTTAAAATAAAACTGAAAAGAAGTCATGGAAAATTTTACATTTGGTGTCTTTTAGAGGACTTTGGAAAAAGAGCTTGCGGAGAATTTGAGATGGGAAGTTAATAATTTAGTGAATTGTATTATTTGTTTCTATTTTTCAAGAGTAAAGAAATTGGCTAGAATTAAAGACATATTCTGGGGGGGGGGGGGGGGGGGAGTTTGGAAGTGGGAGCTTAAAATCTCTCGTTCGAAAAAATATTCAAAGAAGGACAACATTTCAGATAAATAATAGTAAAATGAATCAAATTGAGCTACATACCCCCTCCCAGTAACAAATTTTGTGAGAAAATCGGAAAAATTTACTATGAAACCTTTTAATACTTTAGCCCCCTCCCTCCCCTTTGACCTTTACATACTACCCAAATGACTCCATACTTTCATATCCAAAATAGTAAATCAAACCTCAAATTTCAATAAAAAGAACAATTCTAGTGAGCACATTTAAGCAGTGCACTCAAATGACCATGAAATCATTACTCTATCCTTAACACAAATCAATTGCCCCATCATCTACTGCAATCTCATCCACCAGCATCAAAAGTTGCAAAGAATCAATAAAACAGCCTCCAAATGAATAAAAAAAATCTGCTGACTTATGAAATAAAAAAAGAACTGGGACATTTCAGTAATTGAGAATTATTTCTCAGTAACACAGATTCTCTAAATTTTAGGAAATTTGCCAAGGCAGATACTTTTGATATCCTTTGCCAAAGTTTTAGATCCTTGCAGATTTTCATAGATTTTCTATCAATTTGGAGATTCTTACTAAGCTACCATCATTTCCCAATAATCTGATCAATCGAAACTTTCATCCCAGCTCGAATATTGAAGACAAAGACCAGCCGAAAAAGATTAAGATAATAAATAGCTGCTTTTCTGAAAGCAATCCTCGTCCCATAGACACAAAAAAAATCCAATTAAGTTAAATGAAAAAAATTCAGACAACTCGGATAGAAATTTAATTTTCGGCGATGCTTCATAGATCATAAAAGCAAAAAAATGTGATGTCGTTAAATTTTTTTCCCTCTTATTAGGAGACATTAAGCCGCACATACAAGGCTGCACATACGTTTACAGCTCACTTGAGAGTAAAGGATGGAAAATAAAATATAAAGAAAATTGGGAAATGAATTTTTAAAGAAAATTTCAAAGCCTTTTGAACATTTCTTTTCGCTAATGTCTTGAGGCATTAGGCTAAAGAGTTTTGAATGGAGAGGAAATGGTTTCTGAATGGCTGGAGTTTAATGATGTTTAAGGATAATTGAAGGCATAAAATTTGGGATGAGGTGTTAGAATTATGCCTTTTTTATGATCATTACAAAATTAACGCTTGTCTATGAGGCGTCGCTTTGAGCTTTGTTTTGAAGCGTCGCTTTGAACTTTATCTATGTTTCTAAAGCGTTGATTTAAAATTGATTCTAAAGAATTGATACATTTTTTGAACCAATGGACCATGTTGCCTCCAAATCGTAGCTTTAAGATTGGCTCTGAAGCGTAAATTTACATTTAATACTAAAGCGTTGCTTTAAACTTGATTCTAAATCACTTAAAATTGATTTTAAAGCGTTGCTTCAAACTTGATTCTAACGCGTTGCTTTAAAATTGATTCTAAATCACTACTTTAAAAAAATGGATTTTTAAAGCGTTGCTTTAAAATTTATTTTTAATCACTGCTTTAAAATGGATTTAAAAGCGTTGCTTCAAACTTGATTTTTAAATAACTGCTTTAAGATGAATTTTAAAGCGTTGATTAAAACTTGATTCTAAAGCGTTGATTTAAACTTGATTCTAACGCGTTGCTTTAAAATTAACTGAATCTGAAGAGTAGCTCAAATGCGTCACTTTGAATTTTACTCTAAAGCGTCGCTTCAATCACAAGACTGTACTTTTTACTTCAGCTCCTTATCGCCTTTCTTTTATACCTTCAATTTGGATCCCATCCATTTAATCTCAGCTCATAAATCCCCAACACAATCCTCATTCATTCAATTCCTTAAAGACCAGTTTACTGCTTATTTCCATCGACAATAAAAAAGGGAAAGTAAATTACACGTGTCGTCATCATAATCAACAACATCATTCTCAGCCCGGAGAACCCCTTTGATGGTAAAGCATTTTTCTTTTATAAATTTTTAATGCGAAGTAAATGATAAGAAGTTTACATTAGCTTCATATTCAGCATGTTCAAACAACATAATGCCTTTTTATTTTCCCAACAAAATTCTTTCTTTGTGAGCTTGAGCTTTTCAGGAAAATTGTTTTTTTTTGACCCACAAAAATGGAACCTTTTGTTGAGTAATGAAGAAAATGAAGGATTGTTAGTGAAAGATGTACAGATGGGGTTTAAAAATTGATACATTTCAGAAATTTGATACCTTTGTGCTTATAATGGGCTTAGTTAGTTTTTGAAAAGAGGTAATTTTGTTGGAAATTTTTTATAGAAATTTAATGAATGAAAATGTGGCTTTTGTTGGTTGATATTAGAAATACACAATAAAATATTTTTGATGAGTTTTTGATCCACTTGAAGTTATTGATTAAATTTTTTAAAATAAGAATTATACGAAAAATATTTTTAAACCTTCTACTATCAACTTATCTTATCACTCACAAGTTGCGTTTGATAAAATTTGGTTTTATCAGTTTCTGACTCATTTTCAGTCGCTGTTTGCCAAAGAAAGGAGGCTAGTCTGTGGTATGTTGTTAAAATATTTAAAATAGTTAAAATATTTACTTCAAAAAAATAAATTTAATAAATTTAGATTGAAAAAAGTTAACATTTCCTCAAAATTTCTTGATTAAACGAGATTCCTCACTTCGAATAATGGAAATTCAATGTACATATGGCAAATATAAATTTTGTAACAGAGAATTTTACCGATGCTTAGTTAAAGCACAAAAAATCCCAGCCAATCAGGAATTAAAGTTTATTGGACAGCTTATTGATGGAACGACAAATATGGACGTGATTCATGTAGAGTTTAATCGCTGTACAGTCACGAAAGTTCCACAAGGACTCACAAAAATCTTTCCAAATTTAAAAATTTTGGAGATTTGGAATTAAAACTTGACAAAAATCTGCAAAAATGATTTGATGGAGTACAAAAATTTAAAGGAATTTAAGTGCAGCCTTAATGAAATTGAAATCCTTCCTAGTAGATTGTTTGAAGATTTTAAAAATTTGGAATGGATTAGTTTTTATAAAAATAAGTTGAAAGTTATTGTACCAAATATTTTTGATGGACTTAACAACTTGAAATATGTAGATTTTCAATATAATCCAAACTATGGAAAGTTCTATTCATTTTATACAGATAACAAGCAGAATGCAATTTTAAATGAATTTAAAGCTGAACTTCACTTAAAATACAAACAACATTCGGAATTTTATGCAGAATATCTCCAACAAGAAAATGAGCAGTTAATACTCAAGCTTCAGGCAGGTTTTTTTGGTGACCTTAAAGCTTGGACTGAGGATGAAACCACAAAAGATTTCAAGATTATCATAGACAGCCACAAATTTCCTGTTCATAAATTCCTTGTCGCAGCTCGAAGTCCAACTCTGGCTGAAATGCTCAAAAACAATCCAGAAGTTGAAAATTTAAATTTGGTCGACATTTCTGTGGAAATTTTTGAGATAATTTTGAAATTTCTCTACACTGATGAACTTCCAGGCGACGATGGGATGAACTTTATGCAACTTTTTGCTGCTGCTGGGAAATTGAAGATTCAGGAGTTGAAAGATTATGCAGCATTTAAGTTGATAGATCATTTAAATAAGGAAAATGCACTGGAAGTCTTCAAATTAAGCAGCAAATATGAACATGATGAATTAAAACAAAAAGCATTTAATATACTTAAAAAAAAGGTCCATTTTATGTACTTAGCGACCAATCCATAACCAATCCTGAAAATGTAGTGAAAATCATCGAAGAATTCAAGAAAGCCGAAGAAGCATTTTATAAATTGGAGAAAGAGTTTAATAATTAAGGCAGATTTTGGGGATAGGGTCACATTAGGATGTGTAAAATCAAGATTGTAGTTCAAAAAATAAAAATAAAATTGTTTGATTTTCATTTTTTAAACCAGCTCTTATTCATGTACCATTGGGGGTCATTTACTTTAATAAAATAAGTGAACGACACATTGTCACTTTATTCCCTTTGTATCTTATTTAAAATTAAACCTTTCAAGTGTTTTTCACCAATTTCCCACGAAAATTCCAGCTATTTACTCAATCGCATCTCAATTCTCATCTCAAAAATAATCGAAATCCAATTCTTTTATACATCGCAAAAATCCCACTTAACAAATTCCTTTTAAACTCTGAAAAATTCCTCATAACAAGTCACAACATCACATAACCGAAAGCGGAATAAAATTTTTCATTTCCTCTTTTTTTCATTTTCTATTTCAATATCCAGTGAGTACACAGAAGCTTCTGAGCTTCTTTAATTACCCTGAAGGGATCACGAGAGAAACTTAATGACAAAAAAAATGGAAACGAAATAGAAATGAATGAGCTTTAAAGGCAAAAGACTCTCTTTCGTGTTTCATATTGTTTTTGAGGGAGGAGGGGGAGTTTAGGATTGGGAAATTGTTATTGTTATTATTATTTTTATTTTCCATCATTTAGAAGCTTTCTGTTTTTGGGTCTCAAAGCTTTGCGAATCCTTTTTGTGTTTTGGAAGAAATTCTTTCTTCTTTGTCGGCTTTTATTATCTTGCTTTGTTTGTTTGACTGTATTTTGATGAAAATGAAGTCGGTATGGAAGCAAATAATTGTTGGATTTTTAGGGTCGTTTAGATTGCTGTGAAGCATACGGTTGTGTTTGTGTGGATGGAAAATTGAAAATTCTTTGGGAAATGTTGATGTTTTCTTTGGGGGGTTTTGATGAGTTTTACATGAAAATTCACTTTTTAACCAAAATATATCCAAATTTTTTTGTAAGAACTTTCAAAATGGTGTTTTGGTATTATTGATTAACATTCAGGGTCATATCCAGGGGGGTTTTGAGGGTCAACACTTCTACCCCTCTCCCTATTTTTTGAAAACCTCTACGGTCATGATTTTAAAAGATATCCAAAAAATTGTCATGACAATGAAAATGATCAATCCTGTTAACCTTCCAAGAAAATTGATTCCAAGTTGACGAAACTGATCTTAGTGATCAAAAGTAAACAAAAACATATCAAAAGTCATTCATTAGTTCCGCACCCTTGCAAGGCCCTGATTGATTCCAATTTTCCATCCTTTCGACCACAAAATCTCTTTTCTGACCCTAAACACCCCCAACATATCAGTTTAATATACAACTTTTCATGAAATTCCTCAACATTTTCCATTATTACAAAACAAAATGTTCTCAAATTCCATGTCACAAGCACAAATACCGCTCAATCATGTCAAATTCTACCCAAATAAATATTCCTAATAAATCTTAATTTAACTACAAAAAATACACAATTTTTCAAAACATTAATCGAGTTTCGTCAATAAAAGCTTCAAATATATAAACAAATTTAGTTGCATGAGTGTAAAAGCTCGTCTGGTTAACATTTAGAAGATATAATCGAGATTTTAGTGATTGATTATGATGGATTATGACGATTTACAACATTTTGCTGACATTGAATGTTTAATGATTTCTAGTTCAACAACAAATTTGTGGAGTAATTTGTTTGCGGAAGTTGTTTGTGAGATGGTTGTAATGTGGTTTTGAGGTTTCAGATTTTGTAAAATGAATAAAGAATTTAAAGTTTTATTATTTTTGAAATTTCTAAAATTCATTTAATTTAATATTTCATAATTTTTAAAATTAATTAAATTTTAAATTTCGTAACATTTAAAAGTTTTAAGCATTCATAATATTTAAATTTTAAATTCAATTTGGAAAACTTGAAAAAAAAATTTCAAAACATTTGCAAAATGCAAAATATTTTAAATTTTTAAAAATTAATAAAAAGAAAAATTTTAAAATTAACTTAATGTTTTTAAAAATTAATCATAAATTTCAAAATTTATTCGAAAAACTTAAAAATAATTATATAAACATTTTAAAAAATTTAAATAGCTATTTTAAAAAATTTAAAAGAATTTAAAAACAATTTGAAAGAATTTTTAAAATAATTAAATGAATAAAAAAAATTTAAAAAAAATTTTAAAAGATTAAAAAAACATAATTAATGGTTTAACCGATTTTAACAAAAATGTTTACCAAAATTTAAGTAGCAAAATTTATTCGAAAAACTTAAAAATAATTATATAAGCATTTTAAAAAGTTCAAAAAACTATTTTAAAAAATTTAAAAGAATTTAAAAACAATTTAAAAGAATTTAAAAAAATTTAAAAAATAAATATAATAAAAAAATTTAATTTTTTAAAAGAATTTAAAAAAATTTAAAAATTTTAAAAGATTAAAAAAACTTAATTAATGGTTTAATAAAATTTAAGTATTTAAACATTACTGAATGTAAACAATTCTACTGAACAAGAGCTAAAATAAAATCTCAAAAGAAAACTTTTATCTAATTTTGGGATTAAAATTCAACATCAAAACAAAAGTAATTTCCACCTTTTATAATCAAAAACCAGAACCAGAAAACAAGAAAAAGTCCACCGGAAAACAAGACAAAAAGATGATAACAAAAAAAAATTTCGATCCAAAATGAAAGGAAAAACTTTTCATATTGTTTTGTTCCATTTCGTTTACCATTTTTAGTGAAGTCTTTATCCATATTAATTGAGTCCCTCGTGACTGTCGTGTTGTCGCGCTGTATTTCCCGTCCTTTAATTTCTCGTTTCCTTTTTTTCTGTGCTTTTTATTTCTCACAACAACAAATATGGACTTTTTTACATACACAAACACATGTGCACAAATTTTACTTTATTTTTTGTGAGCAAAAATTCTCTCACGACTCTCACAGTCAGTCAGTCAGTCACTGGTAATATTTTCCTTTCTTCTTTATTCACAACAATAACAACAAAAACAACAATTTACTTTTTTTACTTCTTCTTCTTATTCGTTCAGTACTTTGGGATGGTTTGGCTCACGCTACTCGCGAGCAGCACGTAACTCTATTCTACTTTTTTTCATATACATTTTATATGTTAGGTGGATGCACTCATTTCTGAAGATTTTTATTGTATTTTATGAGCTTTAATTTATTAGTAATGAGAAGAGACAGGCACTTAAGGGTATTTTAAGAGACAAGCGAAGATAATGGAGGTTAAAGAGTGGTGTTCTTGAGAATTTCAATGACTTTTGGGTTCATGACAAGATCTGGACACCTTTATGAGATCGAGACTAGACTGAGACACCATTTTAATAATGAGACTAGTCAAGGACAGTAATTGAAGACTAAGACTAGTTCAGAACACTAATCTGGAGATAAAGACTTACTCAGGACACTAAGCTGAAGACTAAGACTAGTTCAGAACACTAAGCTAAGGACCAAGACTAACTTAGGACACTAACTGAGGACCAAGACTAGTTCAAAATACTAATTTGAAGACCAAGACTAGTTCAGAATACTAATTTGAAGACTAAGACTAGTTCAGAACAGTAAGTTGAAGACCAAGACTAGTTCAGAACAGTAAGTTGAAGATAAAAACCAGTTCAGGATGCTAACTAAGGACCAATACTAGTTCAGAATACTAATTTGAAGACTAAGACTAGTTCAGAACACTAATATGGAGATAAAGACATACTCAGGACACTAACTAAGGACCAAGATTAGTTCATGACTCCAATCTGAAGATAAAGGATAACTCAGGACACTAACTGAAGCCTAAGACTAACTTAAAGCACTAACTTGAAGACTAAGACTAGTTCAGAATACTAAGTTGAAGACCAAGACTAGTTCAGAACAGTAAGTTGAGGATAAAAACCAGTTCAGGATACTAACTGCAAATCATGACTAACTCAGGATAATAACTGGGGAGCAATACTAGTTCAAAACACTAAGTTGAAGACCAAGACTAGTTCAGGATACCAATTTGAAGATAAAGACTAGTTTAGGACACTAACTAAGGACCAAAACTAGTTGAGGACACCAATTTGTAGATAAAGACTTACAGAACACTAGCTAAGAATAAAACCTAATTCAAATCACTTTTTAACATTCCACCCAAAAAAAATACAATCTCAAAAAATCATCCAGAAGTTAGTTCACCCACCTAAAATATTTTATTTATTTTTTTACGATTATCTATGTGACTTCTGCTTTTTTTCCTTATTCTATATTCACTACTCTATGTTTATGTGCTGACTGTCTTCCTCTTTTTCTCATGACATGATTTTCTCTCGTTTTTTTTCAATTCATTTTGTATTTTTCATTTCCATTGTGGTTAACACAGCAGTAATAATGATGGTAATAATAATGATAATAATAATGGAAATAGATGGATGAAAAGTGAAGATGCCAAGTGGACACTTCATAATTGGATCGGGATATAATGTGGATGTGATGCACAATTTTTTATCTCTAGATGATAAGGAAGAAAAGTGAGGAATAAGAATCTGACTTTTTGTTATTCGCTCAACGTTGCTGTTGTCCTTGAGGGAGGAAGAGAAAAAAAAATGAAAAAATTCTCAGGTGATGAAGAAAATTTTCACATCTTTCTAGAACTTTTTTAATTTTCTTCTTCTACTTGTTCATTGTGATGATGATTTGGAATTATTTTTGTGCTATTCTTAGATAGACTTTTTTCTTTGTAAATTTTTGGTGAATTGTAAGTGGATCTGGAGTGGGATTGTAGGTTATTTTCGATGGTTTTTGTCAAATATTGGATTCATTTTGACCAAGCTTGAATTTTTTGAACAAATTTAGAACTTTTTGGAAGAATTTTTTTTTGTTTGGAAAAATTTGATTTTTTCGACCAAATTCTAATTTTTTTCGGTCAAGTTTGAATTTTTAGAAATTTTTAATGATTTTTTACTAAAATTGCTCAATATTACCAAACATAACCTCACAATCTCCACCCTCAAAACCCGCACTCCAGCTCTTCATCAACATCACAAATGACAAACTTTAGAATTATTTTTTCCTCCCCACTTAAGCCTCTCAAACTGAATTCCTTCATTCTTTTACAATGAAAAGCTCACAAGAGGAAATTTTTCTCATATTTTTTCATCCTCTATCGTTCTTTTGCACAATGATGTGTAAAGTGCTCGGATGCTGTTGACTTATTATTGTTATTGAGTGGAAGTTATGTCATGGATTAAAGTTTTTTAATTGTATGTGGATTTAAAGTTTCTTTTTATGCCTTTTATCTATGTGGATAGCATGAAGTGGTGGTTTTGGGAATTTTCAATTTTAAATGACAAATTTTTGTGATGCTTCTGGTTTCTTTGAGGAGATAGAAATCAGAATTTATTGAATTTGGAATTTATTAAATTTTAGTTTGAATAATTGGGTGTGTTGTTTAAAAACTGAAGAATTTTTGGAAGTTTGACATAAAATTGAGATAACTTTGTTGAAAATTACTAGATACTGACCGAAAAAACTGAAAACTTGCCAAAGTACAATTAGAAAATAAGAGAAAAGACGACCAAACATTACAAGAAATTAAAACTGGGCGAATTAAAATAAAACTGGCCGAATTAAACAGGCTGACATGTACTAAAAGCTAATCAAAATGACAGAATATTGTCCGAAAAATTAAAGATTGTCAGAAAATTAAAAAAATCTATCTAAAAAAACTGTCCAAAAAACAAAACCAGAGCAAAAATGACTGAAAACTGACCGAAAGCAATACAGCTACCATAAAAACAATTCCAGCGTGCAAATTCATGTAGAATTTTCACAACTCATCTTCATTCTATAAAGAAAGTTCCATAAAACTTCCAAACAATCAACACTTCCCAAAAGCTCATTATCTTCATCCAAAAAAGCTATTTATCTCCAAACGTAATGACATTTCTTCTAAATTATTAGCCATCTTTTCTAAAATTCTCGCAAGCACGTTCCAATGATGATGATGATTGATTTCTTACAATCTACTTGTAAATGAAAATAAAAAAAGAAAATGAAAAGCTTGTACTTTCTTTTCCTCCAAACGATTGTAAAATGAAAAAGGAAATACAGTAAATTATTGAGTGAACGTTTTTCTATGCTGTGTGAATTGAAAATATAGCTTGAGGTAAGAAGAACTTTTTGTATTACGAAAAAATAAAATTTGTAACATACTTTTATAGATGAAATGAGTTTGGTATGAAAGAGGAGGTTCGGGGGATTGATTCAAAATTTATGAGAATTTCTACTGTCGTGTAATCGAAATTGTAAATGGATTTTGCTCTATGCATGAGTTTTATTGTCGTTTGTTCATGAAATATGAGGAATAAGGGTTGGAAAATGTCATAAATAATGTAAAAGGTTGCATTTGAATTCTTGGAATGTCTGACGTTATTCATGAATGACCCCCAACTCATCTACATCAAAATTGGCCGAAATTAAGTAAATATTGCTTTAAATTAAGGAAAAATTGCAGAAATTTAGCCAAACTTGACAAATTCAGAACCAAAGAAGCAGCTCACAACCTTAATGCACCACAGTCCCTTCATCCTTCACCCCATCACCTCCACTTAGTTCAAATCCCCCACAAATCAAAGTCAGCAAATCCACAAAGTAAAGTTTCCAACATGAAACAGAAAACTTTTTGCAATTCCACATTTTCCTGCACTTTCCGACTTGCTTGATTCACTTGAGATTCCTTTATTTAATCTCAATCGAAACTAATTCAATTTACTCTAATGTTTCAGTTCGATTGCACTATTCAAAAGTTTTTTTCAACTTTACTTTGTGTTGTAAGAAAAAAAATTCAATGAATTTTTGCAACAAAAAAGCTTGTTCATCCTCACATGTCAGCAGAATATTTTTTTCTTGGCTATATTGAGAGAATTATTAGTGATTTATGTGATATTGATAGTCAACAGAATATTTTGTTCATCTTCTTTCTCTTCCGGCATTGCTTGCCTATTTTGAGCGCATTCTTATGAGGAATGTGACAGTTATCTGCTATTAGGATGACTATTTGATTATTGTTTGTTCTAGATAAGAATTTTCTGTTATTGTATTGATTTGTTTTTGGGGTTTTGTAGAAAGGGTAGTTTAAAGAGATTGGGAAGGAAATGGAATAAGGTTTTGTTGAAAAATTTGGACCACTTTGTTAATTTTGGATTATTTTCTGTCATTTTTTTCATTTTCGGCTAATTTTCTGACAGTTTTCTCAATTTCATCTAATTTTCTGTCCCTTTTTTCAACTTCGGCTAATTTTCTTCCACATGGCTATATTTCCTTTATGTTCTCGTTACATTTTCTTTTAAAAAATCATCAAATCTTAAATCTTTCATCAAAACTCTAACAAAACAACTTTTCTCTCATTTAAAAATAAATTTTCCAACTTCTCACATCAAAAGCTTCAACTTTTTTCCAAGTAAAATTCACACAACAACCACAAACTAATCCCATTTTCCGCCACAAAAATGCAACTCAACTTTAACCACAAAATTACAACAAGAAGGTATCATCAACATTACAAAGGATCTTCGAACTCCTTTTTCATAAAGTTCATTCAGAATAGTCAACGGAAAAAAAATTCATTCAATTTACTCAATATTTTTTCCCCTTTTATTTTCTCGCACAAAGAAGACACAGAGAGAAAAAAGTCCTCAAGAACAAAAAGAAGAAGAAGAAAAATTTCACAAAAGAGATAAGAGAAACAAAAAAATTGAGAAAAGAAGTTCATCGTGCATAAGAAGAAGGACACACGAAGGAACTGTGTCGCCTTTTAAATCCACTGATGCCACTTGTCACAAAAAAGTATCAAAATAATTTTTTTTTGCGTAATCATCGAAGCAATTTGCAATTTGTTTGTGAGGAGATGAAAAAAAAATCTCAGGAGATGATGGAGTGGGAATTTCGGGTATTGTGGAGTTTTTGGAGTACGAGAAGAAAGCAAGGATTTTCTCAGAAGATGTATGGGTAATAAAAACATATAATATATTATGTTCAAAGATTACAGAGGATGAATTAATGGGACACAAATAAAGCTTACAGTCCAAGGGTAGATGAACAATAAATATGAAGAAATAAGTACTACTTTAACCTTAAGCTATTAGAACTCTAAACTTCCAGATGCCATCAAATGGGACTCTTGAAGAAATTGTGATGAAAATTCGTGTTTTCTATCGTGTCACTTCTTGGCGCGATAGTTTCACTTTTTGTAAAAAAAATCCGAATCTTGCTTCTTGGTGGTTGGAAGGGGTCCGCCTTAATCTAAAATGTTGTGACCTTTTCTTAAACAGGACTAAACTTCACTAAGTCTGTCCTCTATGTCAATGAAATTTTTTAGTTTTAATTGAATTTTAGTGAATTTTAGTTGAGACAGGTTTCAACCCATCAAAATCAGAGTTATTTTTGTCAGTTTGTGAAAAATTCGTTAGACCTGATCATGGTCTCTACACCCTAGCAGACAAAGAGCATGCTCTCAAAGAGTATGCTCACTTAAATGTACTGACTGAGCTAACTCGTGAGCATACTCAGTTAGTACATTTTAGTGAGCATACTCATTGAGAGCATGCTCTTTGTATGTTAGGGACAAAAATATGAATTTACATCTAAATTATGACATACTGTATATTTTTGAAAGGATTCTACTTAAAGATGTAAGACTTATCTTCTAGATTAGTATCTTCTAAACATTTTTGTCAGGCGATACACTTTTGAGTCAAAAATTTTTTTTGGGACAAACCAAAAATTATTTTTGATACAAATTCACCCAAAAGTTACTTAAAAATTGAGTTATTTGACCTTTCTTAGATCAGATCTGAAAAAACTGGTCGTTTTTGAGAATATTTGATGTCTCGTGACTCACAATTTGGAATATACTATTCTAGACACCCCAGTATCCAAAATTTTTGATAGCTTGCTATAAACTAGCTAAAAGCTAACTGGATATTTTTTAGCTAGCTAAAAGCAAGCTTATAGCAAGCTATCAAAAATTTTGGTTACTGGGGACAATCATTTATGTTGTCCAGGGTTGACAACTTGGAGTTATTCAGGGTTGACCGAACCCTTTTTTTCAAAGAATATTATCTTTTCTAGAAGACCAGGCTTAAGCAGCAATAATTTTTTTCCAGGACTATCCCAATTTTTTTTGTTGTAAATTGTAGCATCATGTCTCTAATTTTTACCAAATTCACAAACCTAACTATTGAATTTTGAAGGTCATCTAGCACACCTAAAAGCTTGTGTTTCACGAAATATATTTTGAGCATCAATGCCTTACTTTTTCTAGTGTAAACCGGTTCTTATTGAAGCATTAGAAAGTATCCATGAGACTTGTTAATAGTGATAACAGTAGGTGTCTTAGATTTTAAAAAAATATAAGTTGATAAGAAGAAATTGATAAAATTTGTTAAAATTTGAGATAAGAAGAAGACAAAAGCGCATTTAATACACAGTTTTTAAAGTTCTTTGCCTTGAAATTTTAAAGATCAATTTTATTTAAAAAAATTGAATTCTTTAGAATAAATCTGATTTTTACTCTTAAAAAGTTAAAATTTAAATATTTATTTTTTAAGATTCTTTTACAAGACATTCACAGTATCCAGAAGACTGCATGACATTTTCCAAGATAACAATAAGAAAAGAATGTCAACTGAAGAAGCAAAAAAGAAAATAATGCATCTGAAAGTTGATCTCAGTGAGTTCAAAGGCATCTGATGGGAGCAGAAAAACAAGAAAATAAAGGAAACTATGAGGCGTATAGACAAGGGTGCTACAGAAGGGTCATGACACATAATTAACATATTTATATATTGATATGAGAAAATTGTTTGGTTGGGATTCAATTTAAGTGATTTTTGATCAAAATATTAAATTTCAGATTAAATAAAATTTCTATAAATTTAAGAAATAAACCAAATTGCCAAAAAATATAGACAATCCCGCCAAAATATCCACCAGATGTTGACTAAGCGAGCATAAATTCCACACAAGATCCACAAAAACAACAACAACATTTTTTTTCTTCAATGTCTTAATTATACAGCACTAGACACCAAGATAAATCCTCAATGTCTCAAACATGGTTGATGCTAAGAATGGAAAAATAATAAAAAATTTCGAGAGTTTTTCTCTCCAATGATGGAAATTTTTTCCTTTCCTCGCTTTTAGGAGTGGCAAATTGGCATAGAAATATTTTTTTTGCAATATTTTTTTCTTCCTATTTTCTTTATTTTTTGTTGTCGCTATGAAAAATTTTTACGCACTTTTTATAAATTTTTTTTGTTGCACAATTTTTTTTATTTTTCACTTATTTTGGGTATTTTTTAGGCACAAAAGGAGTTTTTAGGATTTTTCCGCTAATTTTTAATTTTAATTTTCACTTTATTTGAATTTAGAAAAGAATAAATAAACTAAAAATTATTTTTTGATAAATTTTTGTCGTCTTAAAAAGTCTTTGAATAATTGTTTTTATGTTATCCGACAATTTGGCGCTGTTAATGTCGCGACTAACTCTTATCGACTGAGGATATGAAAATTGGATGGAAAATTTGCTCATTTTTGCATCTCTAATTCTCATTTTTAGGATTAAATTTACTCTTTTTGGTGAGAATTGTCATTGTGGGCATGCGTGAGGACTTTTCTTGGTTGATTAATTCATAAATTAATGTTTTTGTGGATTTTTAACATTTTTACTTTCAAAAAATTCAAAAATTCATAAAAATTCTTAAATTTCAAAAAATTCTAACCTCAAAAAATATTAAAAATTTTAGAAAATCTCCCCAAAAACTTCTCGAACAAAGAAAATAAAAATGTCCAACAGGTGTCCTTGAGAGAGAAAGGAAAATAATTTTCTCAGAATTTTCCACGAGAGGATCTCTCAGCAAACACAGATTGAGATGAAAAGTCACAGATAAGGATTTTTTTCTTTTAAGACTTTTCACACACAAAAACAAAATTTGTTCTGTTTATCTTATCGAAATATTTATTTTCTTTTTGGATTTTCAGAGCATTTTCTCTTTATTCGAATTAGAAAAAAAGTAAACGAAAATTTTTTAAATCTTGACTTCCGCACTTTTGCGTGAAAAATTGAACCGAATGAAATTGATTTTGGGGTTGTTTGGTGTGTAAATTTGAATTTTGGTATTTTTTTCTTTTTATAAGAATCTATGAGTTGTCTAATGAGTAGGGTTACCAGATATTTTCAAGAAATATAGAGGACATCCCCCATGTCGACTAGTTTAATTCGATTTCTGGACGAATTAGAACGTTACAAATCTTTTTTATTTTTGAAAAATGAAAAAAATAGAGGACTGTCCTCTGAAAAACCAAGCAGATGGTCAGCTTACTAATGAGTAAATATTATGCGGAGAATTCCCAATCTACAGGCACCAATGGTGTCAGATGATCAAAATCAGGAAATTTTTGACAAACTGCAAGACTTGAATTTAAATCAAATCTAGGCTGACCATCTGCTTGGTTTTTCAGAGGACAGTCCTCTATTTTTTTAATTTTTCAAAAATAAAAAATATTTGTAATGTCCAGAAAACCAATAAAACTAGTCGACATGGGGGATGTCCTCTATTTTTCTTGAAAATGTCTGGTAACCCTAATCAAATCTTAACTTTTTTAGTTTGGGGAATTCCAAGTAATTTTTTTGAATGTTTAATAATTAGCAACTCTTTCTTAAGTAAACATTTATTTTACATGAAATTATCTGAGTCAGAAGTTTGACACAAATAAAAACTAGTCATTAACATGGAAACAAATTTAAATCTCATAAAAGGACAAACATTAAAAAATAATGATTATTCATAAACAAAATCGATTTGCTTAACTTGTAATTTTTTTATTTTACTTATTTCTGATTACTTTAAAATTGTTACTGTAAATATGACTGAAATCAAATGTTTGGTATTTCATCGCAAATTGATCTGTTTACAAATGTGACGCGATTATTTGCGTAGCGAATAAATAAAATACAAGAATGTTAAAATAATTTTCTCAGTTGTATTTCTGTTTTGGGCAGTTAAAGTTGTAATAATCACTAGATTCAAAATGTTAAACTTTTGTGTAATTTTAATAATAATTCTAATTGTGGTTAATTATTGTGAAACAATTGATATTCAAAATAAATATGCAGACATTTTTGAGAAGATTGTTCAAAATGAAACAAAAATTGAAAGTGATTGTTTAAAATATTTTTATAATAATTTTACAAATTATGAAAGTAAGATTAACATTTTGATTATTTAATTTAGTTTTAAATTACAGATAATAAAGTGAAAAATATTTAAAAAATTAAATTTGAAATTCATTTTTAAAAATTAATTAAAATTGTTTGAAAATTGTGAATAATTTAAATTAAATTTTTGTTTTATTAAAATTCGTTTTTTGATAATTTTTAATTATGTTAAATTTTTTTCAATTTAAAATTTTAACTTTTTGAAATAATAAATTTTTATTTGTATTTTAAAAAAATAAATATTAACTTTCAAATGAATAATTAAAAAGTAATCAGCAAAAAATCATAAAATATCACTAATATTTTTTTAGTATTTTCAGCATGGTCGAGCTTCAATTCAAGCCACAAATATGGAAATTCTCATGACTTTGGCAACTTTCTAGCCTGCAAGGATATCGACGTTCATAAATTATCAACACAATACTGTCTGGTTCAATATTTTAGTCCGGACATGAAAATTCCAGTTCCACCAAAAATTACGCCATACCAGAATATTTGGACAGACCTTGATGCGTCATTTTTAGGCGCAATTTGTCTTCCATCTTCATGTTCAGTTAGAGATGTTCAGGTGATGCTAAATTCAATATTTCGAGATCAAAATCTGACATTTGGGGATACAATGAATTGTAAAAAGGCGATCAACAAAAAATCTGAGGATGTGATTGAAGAATTGGAAATTCCGTTGCTAAATTGGTTGAATTTAAAGAGAGTTGTGTAAGTAAAAGGGGTTCTTAGGTGCCCTGGTATATCCCCTCCCCTTGAGTTCAAACATACAAATACCCCCTTTCAAAAATCCTGGATACGTCCTAGATTGTATCATCCGATAAAAGTTGTTCATAAATTACATCATGCAAAAAATTCCTTTATATGAAAACATCACACAGCGTCAGACTTCCTTCCTTCTTTAAAAATTATACGTCATTTAGGAATGAACCCTTAGGATATCCATAAATAAAATAAGTCTGAAGCATGAACAAGCTTTCTAAAATCAAACATTATGCAACTAATCTAAAAAATTCTCCACATTTTCAGGATATTCGCAGGAATCTTTTCAGTCACCCTCATTTTCTCACTCATGAAGATCGAAAAACTCAATTTAATCCACATCACCAAAGATTTGTTCAACTTCAATACCAAAGCCTCATCAACAGCTTATCTCAATGGATTCAAAGCTATTTGTACCTTATTAATTGTCCTTTATCACTGTTTGATCACACGAATAACATTTCCATTCAAAAGTGGAGAAAATCAACACGAAATCTTAACCGGAGCATTTTATCAACCCATCCTAGCTATTGGATCTCTTATGGAAATGTTCTTCATCATCGGTGGAATTTTAGCAGCAAAAAGTTTGAGTAAAGATTTTGACAAAGACAGCAATAAACTTAAATGGATTGTGAGGTTTTACATTAAAAAAATTGCTCGTATGGTTCCAGTTACAATGCTTATAGTAGCACTAACCCTTACATCAAATTCTGAGAACTTTGCGCCTTACAGTTTCGGAATTGAGAAAGCAAATTGCAAGAAATTTTGGTGGATGGCGCTGACTTACAACTTTGTGGATGTAACTAAAATTGTTAGTGGAATAAATTTTTCTAGGAGTCAGGTGCGTAGCCAGGGTGGATCCCTTTTGATGAAAAATTGACGGTTTTTATAAAAATGAAAATCTTCAAATAAAAATTTTTTTGGCTACGCTCCTTCGCAGAGCTGTTTGTTAGGTCTTGTCTAGGCATCAGCATTTTGACGAAATCCACAATTCTTAACCAGCAGCTCTAAACTCACTAAAAATAATATTTTTATAATAATTTTCAGTACGCTGGATACATCTGGTTTGTGTCAGTCTACCTCCAACTGATACTTGCCGCACCATTCGTATTTTGGTTGATTAAACTTGAAAATTTTGGAAATTTCTTCAAAATTTTCATTCTACATGCATCAACAGCTATTAGGTTCTATCATACATTTGACAGATTTTATGACATGTTTTTCTCTGACAAAGGATTTGAGTAAGTGATTTTGAACTGAGCACAATTTATTTGAAAGCTCGTGTATAAAAATTCTATAGTTAAGTTGGGCAATAGAGTATGAATGGGAATTGTTTAATTATATCATGTACAACAGGGGCATATCCAGGGGGGAGGGGTTCTCCTCTATTTTTTGAAAACCAATTCGGTTATGATTCGTAAAAATATCCAAAAAAAACAGGTCAAGACCAAAAGATATTCGAAAAATACCCTAGTGTATATCTTAGTGTATAGCCTATACCTATACCTAGGGATATGGGGCATACCCTAAGATATACTCGAGAAACTGGACCCTAGATACGCCCCTGCTGTACAGTAAATCATTAACTTTAAATTGTGGATCAACATTTTTTAATTTTAGTCATTTCTAGTAAAAATCATTAAACTTGATTACTTTCAGCAATTATCATGATGAAATATTCACAAAATACATTTCAACGTGCTACAGATTTCTTCCATTTTTTGGTGGAATGCTCTTGGATCAGTTTTTGATCAACGAATCAAAAAGCAAAAATTTGGTAAATATTTTTTAATGATTTTTAATTATTTAAATTTAATTGCATTTATTTTTGTAGATACCAGTGACTCCAGCATTTCTGCTGTTTTTCTTTACCTTGATTTCATTTTTTATATGTGGAAAATTACAAATTTCATTTTTAACCTCAGGTTTGGATATTATTACAGTTTACTGTTTGCTGATTCTTCTAAATTCTTGCCATCATTCGGATGGTAAAATCAAGAAATTCTTGTCAAGTAAATTTTGGACGCCAATCTCCAAAATGGGTCTCAGCATTTACCTCATTTCGGCTTATATTCAATTTGCAATTTATGAACGACAACTTGAACCACTTGAAATCAGAAACGAGTTTCATTTTGTGAGTATTTTAATTTATTATTATTAAATCAATAGGTTGACCATGTGTTGGTGGTCACAAGACTGTCTTCTATAAACTTTAATATTTTTTAGGCAAATTTTCTTTATTTTTATCAAAAAATGATCTCTTTCATTAAAAAAAATAATGGAAAATAATAATGGATTCTTTTTTTGAAAAGAATATCTAGTCAGCCTTTTAATAGCCACTTTCCAAGCCATTACAAAATTAAGATTCATAAAACAATATATTTCAAATTTTTTCAGATCCTGATGTTTTTTATGGACCTCCTGAAAATTACTATTCCAATATTACTGACATTTTTATTTGTGGAAGAGTCTTTTTCGAAATTTGGTGAATTTTTGGCAGGAAAAATTTAAAATTTGAACTCTTTTCTGTATTTTTAATAATAATTTTTAATAATAAAATGTAAAAACATTATTATCAATATTCATAAAGACTATTCATTTATTGCGTCCAATATTTAGGTAAGGGGGGAGGGGGGTCTTGAGTTGTGTGACATTTAAAACAAAACACTAAATTTAAAAAAAATAAATAAAAATTATAAAGAAATTGATTTAAAATAAAAGAAATTTCAACATCGACACACCAAAAAGCGTTGATCACGCGACCTTAAGATTCATCGTAAATTTATTTTCGCACAAATGAGTAAACCAGAGTAAAGAGAAAAAAATCTGAGAGGAAAATATTCTCAGAGAAAATGAAAAACTCGCTCATTAGGAAAATTTTCTCAATTTTCATTTTCTCTCTGTGATTCATAAAATATTCGTGCTGCATATTCGCCTCAACACAGCGACTGCCAGTGACGTGGAAATGTTTTGAATATGATAAATAGTTTCTGGCTGTTTTTGTTTAAAAAATATTTTATGGGAAATTTTTTTTATGTTCTTTTCACCGCAAAATCTTTCGTGAAAATTTATCGAATGAGAATAAATTTCGCAGCTGGAATTTCTTTCTGTTGTTTTTTTGGTGACTAAAAATAGATCGATGATGGAAAATTTGAGAATTTCGAAGTGAAAGGCTGGCTGCAAACACATGTCTGGTGTAATTATTGCTTTGTTTTCTCTCAGGCTGAAATTTTTATGATGATAAATGCCAGAATTTTTGTGAAAAATGATTGGATTTGAAAATAATATGAGCTATTGATGTCTTTATTTGATCTTTTAAAGACAATGAACCTGCAAAAAGTTTGAAGAATTATAGAAAATGTGTTTTAATCAACGCTGGTCTGGTTTTAAAGAACTCACTGAAATGGCACCCAAATTAGAGTAGCTGACACCCCTTTTACATTATTATTACTATTAATAATTAAATAACAAGAACAACTTCTTTATTGTGCATTAATTTAAAATTTCGTTTATATATATTTCGGTTGTAAATCATCAACCATCTTCAGAACTCTTTCAAAAAAAAAAAATTAAAATGTTTTCTTCAAATTCACCAGGTTTCTATGATTTTTTGGGTAGTTTTGGAAGAAAAATATTTTTCTGACCAAAACTACCCAAAAAACCTGGTGAATTTGAAGAAAACATTTTAAATTTTTTTTTGAAAGAGTTCTGAAGATGGTTGATGATTTACAACCGAAATATATATAAACGAAAGTTTAAATTAATACACAATAAAGAAGTTGTTCTTGTTATTTAATTATTGTTGATTGTGTCAAAAATGAACATTTTACATATTACTATTAATTATGACACCCACAAACCCCTTTCTCGAGCATATCTCAACTTTGCTAATACATTTCGACAGTATTTGAAAGCCTACAGCTATTTTGGTTTAAAATCATTACTATCTTCATTCATTGCCTGACTAAGTAGATGAATCACTACAATTAAGCTATTTATAAGTAAAAATTTTGCACAAATGAAATTGAAAAATTTAAAAAATCATCTTTAAAAAAAATTAAAAATCTAAGGGTATGATCGATTTTGTGACCATTTAAATTAAGAAATAAGAAAATAAGAAATTCGTTTGCATTAAAAAAATTAGAAAAAAGTCCTCTCGAATACTCTTTATACAAAATAAATGGAATCACAATAAAAAAATTTACGATCTAGTATCTAAGTATTTCAGGTGCAAAGAAACAACATTAAAAAACTATTTCAAAATTACAAAAGTTAAATCAAAAGTGTAAGATTTTGAATTTAAACCGGTCCCATTTTGATGTAATCATTATTTTTTATATTTATTATATTTATATTTACAGTCTTATATCTTTGCAGGTGCGTAGTCTGAGGGGTGGATTTGCTGTGGATTTGTTTTTGCAAAAATTCCCCAAAATCCCTGCGCTCAAAAATTTTGAAAATCTCTCCTCGTAAAATCTTACTAAAATAGAATTAAGCTTTTTGTATGCCAATATATTTGTATCAAATAGTTTATACTAAGATACAATAAATGAATCAAATTATTAAAAAAAAAAACAATTTACAAAATAATATTTTTTATCAAATTTATCATTAATTGAATTTAATTTTAATATCGTGAAACAATAAAAAATTTATTTGCATGGTTTAGATTCCTACCTGCTTAATTATTAAATTTATTCCTTAAGTCGCTGATTTTTTATTTTGTACGTAGATTTGATCAAATATTGATCATTAACTGCACATGTAAAAATAATTTTTCACTTTACTTTATATACTTTTTAAATTCTATTTATATTATTCTAAAATTTCATAACAAAATTTAAGTTGTATAATAATCAACAAAGTAACTTTTTATTTTATTTTTATATTTTTTGATTTATTTTGTTGCAAAGTTCATTTAAAAATTCTTATTTTATATTAAAAAAATTTCATCTCTTTACAAACTTTGTTCTTCATTAAAATTCACTGCAATATAGATTCAAAATTTTCTTCAAATTTCACCAAACAGGCACAAAATATACAAAAAAAAACAACAACAACAATAGCGACAATGTGATGATGAAGAAAAAATCGCCAGATCACAAATGAAAAATCTTTTTTCTTTCTTTTCCCATCACAAAAAAGAAAAGAAAAAAAAATTGAAAAAAGTCAGCCCGAGCGAATGTTGAGCACTTTTTTCTGGGGCGAAAAAAAATTTTCACAAAAAAATTTTCAATTAAAATTTTCAGCACGAATTTCCACAAATTTGTAAAGTTTTTTGTGAAATTTCAATTATATTTGAACTTGTTTACATTTTTTTGATATTTTTATCAACTTTTTTGCACTTTTAAAGCTGAAATTTTTTAATTAAGAAAATTTTATCCACTCCAACACTTTTTTTCTTCTCCCGAGGCACGCAAAAATTTTCTTCAACTGAATTTTTTTTATGGGATGTGAGAAAATTTATTCTCATTTGATCGTCTCGCGATCTTCTCTGAAAAAAGAATTCTCTGAGATTTTAACCTGAAAAGTGAGCAGTCAGCGTCATAGAAGAAAGAAACACGCGATCGTTCGGAAGAAAAACATGAAAAAAAAAGTTTTATTTTCAGGAAGAAAATGTGTTGTCGGGTGATTCATATGCCGATGAGGAGAGTGGATTTGAGAAGCAGTTAAGTCATGCATGATGAGTGTTTTTGGTTAGTCAAAATTGAGCCATTGACAAATGGATTTGGTATCATAAAAGTGTATGCAATAAAAAATTTAATATTCTTTTTCAAATGCTCTTTATTTATTTAGTAAATATAAAAAAAATAAATTTATGACTAAAGCCCACCAAAAAAAGTAAGTATTATCCATCCCATTAATTATTTTTGTACCATCACCAAAGTTGTTAGTAAATTAGTTATGATAAAAAAACCCATTTTCCTGATTAACATTAATAATCATTAATTACTTCGCTTGAATCGACTTGTTGATATTCCATTGATCCATTCGATGTATTTAGTCACATCAGTAAATACAGCATAGACATTAACATCACATCCATAACGTCCACGAATCATGACGAAACAATTCCACGAAGATAGTAAGCACTTCTATCATTGACTATCAATCCACTTCCACTGTCACCTCTGCAGACACCAATGCCAGTTCCAGATCCTCCACAAAATGTTCGTCTACTTGACAACGTTACTAAGCTTGGGTAGTCAAGAAAGCAGTCCTCATTGCTGTGAATTGGTGTCTCGAGCATTTTTGGGATATTTTCATGGATTTTTGTTTCATCTTCACTTTTTCCAAATCCAACAACAATCCCAGTTTTTATAGCTGCAACATTTGAATTTGGCATACAAATCGGCTGAATATATTTATTGAATATGACTTCACTTTCGAGAACCAGCACAGCAATATCAGCATCAAAAGCTTGTGTAAATGTGTTCCAATTTGGATGAACGTTGACTGTCTCAACAGCATAAATAACTCTGCCAACTTCTAACGTTTTTTTGAGGTCATGAACACCAACTTGGACGAGAAATTCACCTGCTGAGGTTGCTTTGCTTGCGTGCTTCTCTTGGATGCAATGTGCAGCTGAAATTGTAGGAAAATAAATTAATGTAAAATTGATATTATGGTTTGTTCCTACCAGTTAGGACTTTCCGACTTGATACAAGCGTTCCACCACAGAAGAATTTACCAGCTGGTGTGACCAATGCTGCAATCCTAATAAAAATGTTGGTTTTATTTAAGAATAATAATTAATTTGCCTAAACCTAGGAGAAAATCACATTTTGGTAAACTCGTCTCAAAATTAGCTTGAACCTTTATTATTTAATAAAACTGAAACTTACCAAGGAAAACTTCCACGCGAGATGAAAGATCCACCGATTATGTTTCCTTCTCCTGTTGAGGACTTGCCGCAAATATTCTGGTTTGATGTTGAAAACTGATTACGTGATGGAGAAGAAGGACGAATGACATGTGATTGAGGCTGACGACGAGGTTGATAATTGGTGAAACATTTTTTCAGGTTTGTTTTTATTTCACTTCTGGCGGTCATGTGTAGCTGACTGCAAATGTTGTTTGTCATATTGAGAGTTGAAACTGCTGTGTTGTCGATGAACTTTTCATCAATTGCGTTGATTTTGTTGTTTTCGAGGAACACACGTGTTAACTTATTGTGAACACCAAAGGAATCTGAGTGGATTGTTGTCAACATGTTGCTATGCAAAGCTAATTCTTGTAAATTCTTTAATTGACCAAAAACACCAACTGGCAGATCAGAAATTTGATTGATGTACAAACCTAATATTTGCAAGTTCTGAAGTCCATCAAAGTTGTCTGAATTTAAGGTTTTAATTCTGTTTTCATAAAGAAATAAATATTCCAAATTTATAAGTGATGCAAAGCATTTTGATGGAATTTCTGAAATTTGATTTCCACGCAAGCTGAACCACATCAAATTCTGCAAATTCAGAAACCATTCTGGATTGATTGACTGGAGCTTGTTGTTACCCAAATGTAGCACTTCAAGCTTCACAAGTGGATGAAAAATGTTGCTCGGCAGAAAATTTATTTGATTTCTACTCAATTCCAAACTTTTAAGTTCCCTTTGATTCTGGAATAAATTTTCAGGCAGTGTTGTCAGTTGATTATCATAAGCCCACAATAAAGTCAACTTTGAGTTTCTAATCAGCAAATATTCTGGAAGTTCTCGAATTTTGTTTCCAGATAACCACAAGTGATCCAAATTTTTGCAATTTATCAGCGAATCTTCATCAATTGATTTGAGTTCTGCAGTAATTATCTGAATTACTTCAAGATTTGGAAACTTTTGACAAAAAATTGATGAAAATGTTTTCAGTTTGTTGTACTTATATTTGTCAATCCATTTCACATCAGCATCAGTGTGTCCAGTTCCATGTTGTCCATCAATTCTTGTGAGTTTTTCATTATAATTTGCTTGTCTGGTGTCCAAACTACATTTATAATAAGAAGCATTTGTAGTTTTATATAAAGTAGTCCAGTGATATTCATATTTATAATCACATCTTGCAGTTTGTCCTTCAACTTGATTAATAAACCAATAAATCACACAAAAAAGCACAAATTGGCAATTTTTGCTTTTCATTTTTACTTTACAAAATTATTGAATTTAAAATTATTATTTATTGTTCCAATGAGTGAATTTAAATTATTATGCATGAAAAAATAAGCTTTTAATCAAAGCATATTTTTTATTATTTTCACATCAAATCTCTAATACCATTAAATTAGTTCTTTCTATTCATCTCCGATCACTCACACAATAACAAATGTAAAACAAAGTTAAGTTAAATCACTTTTTCTCTAATTTCTCAAATAGCTTTGTAAGTTTTATGTCTACTGTTTCTGCACTCCTGAACTTAATCAACCAAAAATATAAAAATTACAGCAATTGTAATTTAAGTTACTTTAATTTTTAAGAAAACAACAGCAAAGTAAAAATTGTGGTCTTTAAGATCGACACACAAAACACAAACTGAACTGAAAAATGAAAAGGTTAAACCTGATTTTTTGGGTAAATCTTACACAAAATAATATGCGACTTCATCTGCTTTGACATTTAAAACATTTTATTGGCCATAAATATTCTAATGAAGATGAGAAAGGAAATGAATTTGCATAAAAGTCTTCAGCAATATCACATTCAAGGCTAATGTGCGAATAAAATAATATCTGGGAATTTTATTTGTTAATTATTGCAGCTGTTTAGATACATATGCAAAAGTTTGACTGCAAATTTAATTTAAATTATTTTCATAACGTCAGGGGGAAAACCACTTGGTGGAAAAAAAGTCATTTTCCACCAAAAAAATTTTTTTCCACCAACCACATTTTATACAATAATTTTGAGTCCTTCCACCAAGTGGTTTTCCCCCTGCATAACGTTTAACAGTACTGAAAACAGAAATTATTTAATAAATTGGAAGGCACACAGCGTAAACAGATGAAAAATATTGGCACCAGACTAGCGTCAATCTAGCGTGAAGGTACACTCGAGGGATTCTTCAGGATACCTGAGATAACTTACATACTTATTCATTAGGAGCATCACAATAATAGCAATCATAGAAATATTCTTTATTGTTAATCAAACCTAATTAAGCAATAAAAAAAGTAGAACAAAATTATGAACTTATTAAAATAATTGCTTTTGAGTTCAAAAATATTTAATTTACCACTGGTCAGTGGCGTAGCCAGGGGAGGTGGATTGGTCCTAATAATATAATAATAATGCGTGAAGGGACCAGCTTAAAGCTGGAGGCACTGCGATTATAGAAATCTATTATACCACACCCTTTAGACCTACAGTTTATAGTGGAATCCGAACCACTTGTAAGCTCTGCACATTGCAAGGACACGAGTACGTCATAAGACCTGATGTACCCTGCAATGTACCTAGTTACAATTCGTGTGCGTAAGATGCTGCTAAGAAATCATCCAAATACTAGTATATCCTTGTATACCTAGCAATGGAGACACATTATGTACCAAAGACCTCAAAACTGCACCCAACACACGAACCGAGGATTGGTCCTAACTAAAAAATTATTTTAAATTGCTAGGTTTTTGAACTGAAAAAAAAAATTTCACCTCTACAAAAATTCGGAGTACCCCACTGCCAACTACCAAGAAATTTGCAAACTTAATTTTTTTAAAATAATATTCCAAAATATTTTGTAATTATGGAATTTAAAAAAATTGGTCAATTTTTTTAATCGTCGCTTTAGATTTTTTCAGACATTCATTTCTAACGAAGCTACACTCACCGAACAAGCACAAATGGAATTGTATCTAAAATCTTTTTTTATTTCATATTTAACTCTTGTCACAGCTACTTATGTAAGTGATTAAATTTTTTTTTTGAAAACGGAATAAGAGTTTAATTTTTTTATTTAAAAAAAATAAAAAAATAAATTTAAAGAAAATAATAATTTTTTAAAAAAATAAAAAGAAATTATTTTTTTTTTTTTAAAATTGGATTTTTTTAAAGAAAATTAATTCTTTAAAAAGGTTTAATTTTTTAAAAAGCGATCAATAAATTAATTTATTTTTTAAAAAAAAATTAAAAACAATAGTTTAAAAAAATTAAAAACAATAATCTAAAAAAATTAAAAATAATAATTTAAAAAAATTAAAAATAATAATTTAAAAAAATTAAAAATAATAATTTAAAAAAATTAAAAATAATAATTTAAAAAAATTAAAAATAATAATTAAAAAAATTAAAAATAATAATTTAAAAAAATTAAAAATAATAATTTAAAAAAATTAAAAATAATAATTTAAAAAAATTAAAAATAATAATTTAAAAAAATTAAAAATAATAATTTAAAAAAATTAAAAATAATAATTTAAAAAAATTAAAAATAATAATTAAAAAAATTAAAAATAATAATTTAAAAAAATTAAAAATAATAATTTAAAAAAATTAAAAATAATAATTTAAAAAAATTAAAAATAATAATTTAAAAAAGTAAAAAGATGGTCAACAATTTATTTTTGTTTAAAAAGTGAATAAATTTAATTTTTTAAAATTTATCAAGAAATACAAGATTAAAAGTTAATTCTTATTAATAAAATTAATATTGCCAGTACTGTCATTACCATTACAAATCCGAATGCACATCCAGTAACCAAACAATAAAAATTAAAAAATGTAGAACAAGTCCGATAGCTCGATACAATTCAATGCTAATTTTTGAAGGTGAAGTAACGAAAAGAGTGAATTCAGTGTTTGTACGTAACTTAAATTTGAAATTTAATCTCAAATATTTAAATTCTAAATTTTCAGCTCGATCTTCAATTATCGCATAAACCTCCAAACGCACGAAACTTCAATCAAATTTTTAGTTTCAAATCAATCAAATTATGTGAAGTTCTTGTCAACCCACTGCTCCATTTCAGCAACTTTTTCGTCGAATGTAAGAAAAAATATCCAAATATATGTCGTGAATGTCCAGTGCTGCCTGGTGTCGTTGCCATAAATTATACAGAAAGTCTTGCTGAAGGTGGCTGTCCAAATGTTACTAACAAGAACATGCCGTCACTAAAGAGTGGTGGATGGTTTCCAGATGGTGATTATAAGACGTCAATTAAGGTTCATTCGAATGAAGATCCAGAAGGGTTGAAGATTTTCTACTTCTTTAAAATTAAAAATGGAGATACAAAGTCTTTTTAAATCTGGGGTTGAATTTATCGGTGAATAATATTTTTTTGTGCACTTTTAGGGATTATTACTTGCTAAAATAAATAAGGGGCATGAAGCTAGGGTTTAGATAGCCTTTAAGGTTGTATCTTTATAAAAATAACTAAAATTTCTGAAAAAATAAATAAAAATCACCAAAAATTTTTTTCATTTTTAAATTTTATTGTTTTCAGCTTTTTAAATTAACATAAGAGCTCCCGTGTTCTCCAAATTCATCATCATCAGACACAACCCAATCAACCAACTGCATTAATGTCCAATAATGACAAACTTTTAAACATCCAGGATTTTTTTAAATGAGTATTTTTTCATTAATAAATGTTGTATATAGTTTCACTATTTTTTCTTCAACTTTCTTATTGAGTTTCGTTGAGTTAAATTTTTCTGCGTTTTCTAAACTTTTTTCATTTTTAAATATTTTTTTTCTTATTAAAAATTCTACAATAGTTTTTTTTTATTTTAAATTAAATTTTAAACTGTATAGTTTTCATTTTTTTCAGCACTTTGAGTTTGTTTTTAGTTTGAAAGGGGAGTTTTTTTGTTTTTGTGAAGATGAGGGAGGGGGAGAGACTAAGGAATATGTCAGATTAAAATTTGTTCAAATATTGTCTTCAAGTGTCAAGAATAAGCACTAAATTTGGATTTTTAAAGACAAAGGTTTCATATTTGTGTCTTGATTGAATTATTTGACTCATTTTTGGGACCTTTGGGTATAAGACCCAATTGGGTAGACCATTGGGTGGTCTAAGATTGATCCTTTAAAGCTGGATCCCCGAAAACCGGTTACAACGCAAATTATAATTTAAATATTGATTTTTGATCAAAATAACAAAGGAATCAAATTTTTCGTTACTAAACTAACCTAAAATCTTGAAAACTGATTTCAAAATTGAAGAAAAAAAAATTACAACCTCAAATTTCAAATAAAAATCCCAGTTACTTCAATCTTCACAAAAACTAAATAAAAAATGCTGAAAAACTTTTTTAATTCTCTTTTTTAATTTTCTATAAATTTCCTACGATTAGTTGGCACTTTAATGTTTTTTCCTCTTTTTTAATTCGTTAATTTCTTTTATAATTCATTTCAAATCTATATAAATGTCAAAAATACATTACAAATACATAACTTAATAAATGGGGAAAAAAGGATTTTTTGTGCAATTTTTTTGGATTTTTTTGTTTGTTTTTTAATATTTTTTCTACAAGGTTTCACTTTTTAATTTCTATATTTTGTGCTAACATTTAAATTGTCAATAAATAAGGAAGAACTTTTTTCAGCTATGCAAAAATATTTCTACAAAAAAACTGAATTTTAACTAAATTAACAAACAAAAATTTTTTAAAAGAAATTTTAGAATTTTTCTTAAAATTTTCCAAAATTTCTTTTCAATTTGACAAAAATAACCTTAACTTTAATCACGAGTTCTACACTGAGAGAAATTATTTATCACTCAGGAAAATAAAAAATTCGTCTAAAAAATTATAAAAAACAAAAATAAAGAAAGTAAAAATAAAATTTAAAGCACTATGAAGAGCTATCTAAATTATTATGGAAGTCATTTCTAGTTTTCACTTAATTTTAATTAATTATTATTTAACGATTTTTTAATAATTTTCAAAAAAAAATTTCGATGTTCATTTTCATATTTTGGCTCATAAACCGAGTAAAACCTCAAAAATTTTACATTTGAAAATTTTGAAACTTAAAAAAATTTTAATTTCAAAATTTAAAAATTTTTTGTTTCAAAATTTTAACTTTCACAATTTAAAATTTTTCAATGTCAAAACTTTAACTTTCACAATTTAAAGATTCTACTTTTCCAAATTTAAAAATTTAAAAATTCAAAATTTAAAAACTTTATTTTCACTTTCAAAATTTTAACTTTCATAATTTAAAGATTCTACTTTTTAAAATTTAAAAACTTAAAATTTTAAAATTTTAAATTTCAAAATTTAGAAACTTTATTTTCACTTTCAAAATTTTAAATTTAAAAATTTTCATTTTCAAAATTTTAAATTTAAAAATTTTTAATTTCAAAATTTTAAATTTAAAAATTTTCATTTTCAAAATTTTAATTTTCAAAATCGAAAGTTTTAAAATTTCAAATTTTTAAATTTCAAAATTTAAAAAAATTAAGTCTCAAAACTTAAAAAATTAAAAATTTTAAAACTTAACGTAAATTTAAGAATTTAAAAAATTTAAAAATTGAGGTTTTACTAATTCGTCTCATTCATTCGTTAATTAAATTAAACATTTTCTACATAATTAATTTTAATCGTTGTTGTTAATAATATTATTTATATTTTTAATAATCGTAATAATTTAATTATGTATATATCTGTATGTATGTATATATATTTTATAAAAATATATGCAAATATTGTATATCAACAGGTGAACTTTTCCTCACTTTTTTAATTTTTTATTCTTCTTATTCGCAATTTTTTATTAGTTTTTCTTCCTTATTTCTACATTTTAAGGAACAAATTAGAAGGAAAAGAAATGTTTTGGGGAAGTTAAAGGATAGAAATAGAGAGAGAGAGATAGAGATAGATTGAGTTCTACTAAATTTATTTCATTTTTTGCTATATCACGCTAGGTTTTTTAAAATTAAATGATTAAAGATTGAAAATTATTGAATTGATTTGAGAGAAGCAATAGACGAAAAATCGCAGAATTTTTAGCACCAATTTTTATGTTTGATTTTCTTGGACATTTTTTTTCAATTGAACATAAAATTTTAAACATTTAAGTGTTTTTAAAAAACTTCTGAGTTTTAGTATAAAAAATTAAAAATATTGAATTTTTCAATTAATTTGCAAAAAACGACCAGAATTTAAATTTTAAATATTTTAAAAAAGGAAAAAATTGTGAAAAATAAAATAAAATTTTGTGACTTTATTTCAACCAAAATAGTCAAAAAAAAGTTTAAATTGAGCATAATTGAATGTCATTTACGTATATATAGTTGATTTAGAATATTATAATAATTAATTAGTTTTTTATTGTTATTATTCTTCATTATATAAGTATATAACGGTTTTTTTGATTACATTTTAATCTCATCTCCCTGGTATTTATAGCGAAAAATTTCTTACTCCTTTTTTATTTTTATTAAATATTTTATTGTCTAACTGCTTTTTTATTTTCCTTTTAAATTTTTTATCAAACAGTTTTTTTTTATCATTTTGGGAGTTCAAAAATTATTTAGTTTTTCAAAGGCAATTTTTGGCTACAATTTTTTTTAAAAAGTTGTCAACTTTTCTTTCGCGCTTCTATAAATGTTAATTATTATGAGTTTAGTTTTGATTATTTTCATACAGTGGTTTTTTTGAGGAGCTTTTGTCATAATTTGAAGGAATTGGTGGACTGAATTCTGAAACTAACTGATTTTCCATTCCATTTGGTGGAAGAAAAGTCTTAGTATCCCTCGAAAACTCCGAGTTTTACCAAAATTTTCCAAGAAAATACTCACATTTGGGAAAAAATTCAATTTTTCGAAAAACAAAATTCAAAATATTCCAGAAAATTTGAATTTTTCAAAATTATTATTTTTTTATTTTAATTCTTGCTTACTGGATCTTACTGGATCTTACTGGATCTCGATTTTCCTCACACTCAATTCATGACTTCCATAACTAATACTTTTCAGCACTTCTACTCATTTTTATCGCCTCAAATTTTCATTCACATCTTTTTTTACAATTTTTTTAAATGATTATAAATTCATCTTTAACTTTACTCTGTTATTATTGTATGTATTGTAATGTTCATCTCTATATAAAGGATTAATATTTTTTTCTTCATTAATTTCTATCAAAGCTTTCAGTTCATTTTCAATGTTTCCTAAATGTTAATTATTTTCTACAATTAATTAAGAAAAAAATTGGTTTTTGAAACAAAATGACATTAAAAAGTTTTAACAAAAAAAATTAGCTTTTATGTAAATTTCTTCAATAAGAAATTTTGTCAAGTTTTTCGGCCTCGTGCCATATTTTAACAGTTTATTCTCATAATTCATAACATGTGTAAGTGTTTTAAAGCATTTTTAGTTTTGATTTGGAAGCTGGTGGGTCATTGTTTGGGATCTTAGTCATTTTAAATTGCTTATTCACGTTTTTTACAGTTTTATTTGACATTTAGCCCAGTTTCTCGAGTATACTCTAGGGCAGTGTTGCCCAACCTTTTTTGAGCCACGGCACACCTTGATGGTAAATCATGACCAAAACCGCACACAACGTGCGGTTCGTGTTATTTTAAAAAAAAGTTCTACGGCACACAGGTTGGACAACACTGCTCTTGGGTAGACCCTAGCATATACACCTAGGGTACTCTCTAAGGTATACCTCTAGGAAAGAAAGAGGGTACACTCCTTACTTTCTCAATTTTATTGATTATCCACAGCTTCCAAATTTCACGTCTTTCTGTTATTATTGCAGTATTTTCGTTGCTTACTTCATTTTTTTAATAATTACTTTTTTTTACATTCAAAAATGTATCCTCGAATTTTTTCAATATTTTTTTTTGAGTTAATTACTAAGGCACGTACCTTAGGCTTCAGTTCAAGTAAGTCAATTTTTCACATTTTTATCAACAACAGTTTTTTAATTTAATATTTTTTTCACATTAATTTAAGTGCCAAAATGACTTTGTCATTTTCATCTTTTTTCAATTGACATTTTTTTATTAGGTTTAGCGCATTTTTACAAAACAAATGCGTATTTCTTTTTTTCGCGAGTTTTAAAAAAATTATTTAAAGCACCTCGGGTTTTGGTGAAATAATTAAATTTCCATGCCTATCAATTTGATGGGTTTCATCACCATGACTAATCACATGATCGCTCGAGCACGTTATGGCGGCTGTTGAGGCTACAATTAGCCCGTGATCTAAATGTGTGGTTGCTGAATCAGATGCTGATGATGTTTGAAAAAATCTATCTAAAAAATAGTTTTTAGAAATTAGTTTTTTGGATGGAATTTTTTTGGGGTCTGTTCGTAAGTTTCGTCAATGTTTTAATGACATTACTTACGAACAAACCCCAAACTTTATTTTGTAACAAATCCTTTAAATTCCAACGTTACCTTCCTCCATGAGTATAACTGAATCAGGATTATTGTTGGACACCGGATGTGTCATCATATTGAAGTCCTCCTCCAGCAAGAATGGATTATTCCATCGAGTTCTAGGTGTTGTTCGCGGTGTTGTGACTGGTGATGAGTATAAGCTTAAATTCGTTGGGCTAATGACTCCAGACATCGTTGAGATTGATGATGGGTAACTGAAAAGCTAGAAATCAAATGTATATTAATTTTGAGTCAGGATCGAACCTTCATTAATGCTTGATGTCACTTAGATTCCCTCTCAACGGGAGATACTAAGGTAGAGACAATCAAACCACAACATACCTGCGTCTGTTGACTATGAAAATGATTAAACGCATAGTCTCGACTCGGTGCATATGGACTTGCAATTCGACTTAATCCCTTTCGTTCCATTTGTGCCTGTGGACTATCTGGTGGCGATTGATTGATGTCATTTTGCCCCACATGATCAGAATGATCTGGATGTGGTGATGACATTGAATTGGCAGGTGGAGTTGGCGGTGAATTAACCATTGTGAGATCACTGGATCGTATGATAGCGACAGGTCGAGCCATTGGTACGGGTAGTGGGAAGTCACGGATGTCTGTTTCTCCTTTTATTGATTCACCTGAAACATTTTGAAGGAAGTACATATCTTAAAAACAAAACTCAATCAAGTATTAGATAATATTTGTCGTTACTAACCTGAATACCCTGAAGTAACAGGAACAGCCATTGGCGGAAGGGGTCCAGTCACAGCAGGCATCGGAGGCGGTGGTAACATCGTGTTATATTGCGTATACTGTTGTGTCTTAGGACTGTGTCTATGTCCATTACTCTGCCCTGAATGCTCACTCTCTTGACACACAAAAGTCACAAAATCAGACAACGTGTCATGTCCATTTGATGGGCATTCTCCATATTTATTTCCTCCAGTTGCTGCACTCGCTGATGATCCTTCCGTCTCAACATTCTGATTCTCATGCTCAGATGCTGAGGGACTATGTTGAAAGAATACTGAAGTGGGACTGACAACCTGCTGCTGTTGATTTAAAAGGGCATTTTCGTGTCGAGAGACAAGTCGTGTAGCTGGATGTGTGGCATAGCGTTGAAGAGACAACTGATCGTGATTTGAATTTAATTGAGTTTCGTTGGGACGAAGGATCACCGAGAAGCCTGAATTTGTGTCAACTAAAATTAAAAAATTTGAGGTTAGAATATTGATTTTTGAGGTTGATTTTATGGATCTTACTATATCCACCAGTTATAGCTGATATCGCTGGTGTACTTCCTTGCAATGGACTCGAATAACTATTACAGTAATATGAATTAGAATTTTCTATTTTTATGCTTCCAGTATTCGGAATATTAGCACTTCCATTACTGCTATTACTCGTCGATGTCTGTAAAATATTCTGGTCACTCGTGTCCTGCAAAATTGATGCTGCAAATTTTATAAAAAATAGTTTCATTACAAATTTGATTTTCTCAGTTCTTTTCAACTCACCGCTACCTTTTGAGAGCTTCCATAATTCTTTTGACGAGAATACTCCCGTCGCCAGAATTATGTCATTGTAGACGACTCCATTGTATGGATTGTGAGCATAAACTTTGTGCTTTCGTTCCTCATCCTTTTTGTTATTGTTACTATTGCTATTTGGACTATTGTTATTGTTAATCGTATAACTACTGCAGCTTATGAAATCTAGAAGAAGAAGATTGGAAGTTATTTTGAGGTTATGTTGACAATTTTGAAGGTTAGGTCACAATTTAACAAAGTTGGTAGTACTCACCATGACTATTAATAAAATTAGCTAAATAAAGATCAAGTTCACGAACAGAAACATTAATGTGGTAGGGATTCACACATAGACCCGGCTGTGAACATTCAGGATTTTTCTCCAGCCGTTCACCATCCGTACTTTCCAGTGGTATTGCCTTAAATAAAATCACCATCACAAGATCCAATCTCCAAACCTAAAATGTTGAATTTAAATTTTTTTTGAGGTTATGTTAGGTATAAATTTTGAAATATTTACCTTATCAGCCTGCCGCAGACAGTCGATCCGCCTCATTTTGCCTTTTTGATCGGGATTTGATAGTACACATATTGACTGTCGCTTTCCAGTTATGCTTTGCACAAAATCTTCACGACATTCCTGTGTGATGTCTTTTCTAAGCTTTCCTAATAGTCTTGATGCCCATTTTTGCTTTACTTCTGGTTTTTCATTCTGTGGAGTGAGAAATTCTTGGATTAGGTCAAAAGAGCCTGTTTGAGCTTCAATATCCTTAAATATTGGTACCAAACCAGGGTCTTGACCAAAAACAGCTCAAAAGTAAAAAAAATGTCACATTTACCTGCAACTCATCCTTGCAATGCCTCTCCTCCTCCAATGACATTCTCTTCTCATGCTTCTTGTAGTATTTCCGCTTTGCTGCTTGCAAATTAAACCATGTGTATGAGAATGACTTGACGAATGGCAGGAGAGCCTCAATGAACGGATGAAACTCATCCTGTGAACGTGAGAAAATAAATATTTAGATTTTATTAGATTATTGATGGAAATATTGTTGCAAAATGTACGACAAAACTTGCAAAAATGACACATTGAGTCTACCACAGATAGTAAGAGGAGTTTGAAGAAGTTTGAAGATTTTTGATTGTTAAAAAAATTAATAATTTTCTTCAAAAGTCTTCAAAATAATTTATTTTAAATTTTTTGGTGAGATTTCTGAAGTTTTTTGAGCATTTTATATTAAATTGTAAGAAAATAAGGACAATGTCTGAGTATATTGACCTTATTATCTAACCAACAACTTTAAATCAATTCTGCTCAGAATTTTCAACTCGCCAATTAATAAACATCAAATTATTCTGAATTACACATGAAAATAAAAAAAAATGAAAGAACACACATTGAGGGTTTAAATATTGGATACAAATCTTATACACCAACCATCAAGTGACACAGATAGTTAAAGAATAAATTATAATTAAACATCGATTTTTTTGATAGAAAAGTGACCAGACTAGTCGTGGTCGTCTAGAAAGTTTTAATTCTAAAGTTTTAGTAAAATTAGAAATTTTTAAAAAAATACAACATTAACAAGCTTTGAACAAGGAAATAATATGTTTATTAATAAAGCATGCAAAACTTAGAAAAGTGGTTTAAAGATTAGTCAAACTAGCTCGTTGGCTAGCAAACTTAATCATAAACAGGGTTAAAGTTTTTCATTTATGTTGTACAAAATTCTTTCTAAAATTGAGTTTTTGGAATAATACTTCAATTTTCTTCATATGGCTGTGCCTGGTCATAGCCTTAATAAGGCTTACTATAATAATTAACTATAATCATGCATTTAATATTATTTTTTACATCTCAGGTACTTTGAATTAGCAGAAAACATTGAAGGGGTCATTCAAAAATTACGTCAAATGTTCATGAGTAAAAAGGGGGATTTCAAGAGCTTTGTGACACTTTGAGCCAAAAAAATTCTGAAAAACCATGTCTTCATTTCTGAGCAATACCTAAAATTAATTAAAAAGTCATCATCAAAAAAATTTAAAATTTCATACTAAAAATAATTTTAAAAGGATGCAAAAAATGTCTCAAAAAATTCAGACAAAATCTTCATGCAATATTAAACTTAGCTTCATCAAATAATTAATCAAAACCAAAATAAACAATAAAATTCAAGTTTATAATTCACAACTTCATTAAAATAAAATTTCAAAAAAATCAAATATTTCTCAAAAAGTTATTTATTCAATCACACGACCGTCAACTGCTTCTAGCTTCCGCAGTAATGATTAATTACATCGACAACATCATTCCGAAGAAAATAATTTTCAATGCAATTTTATTTTTAAGATGAATTTTTTTTCTTCTTCATTTGAGTTTGTTTGTGTGTAAGTGTGAATATAAAATATCAAAATATTTTCATTAATTTAATTGCGAGAAGGAAGAAGAAAGTTTAAACAGGTGTTGAGAATGAACATTTTTTTAATGCACGACGGAAAAAATTGCATGGCTGTTTACGTTTATCGCGGTCGTTGGAGGATCAGTGACTTTTTAAGTGGATGTTTTGGGGAATTATTTCAATTTTAATTGATGAGAAATATTTTTGGGCTCTTTCAACCATTTTTTTAGTTTTAAAATATTATTTTTATTACTATTCACTTATTATTATTAATATTTTAAACTTTCAATTTAACTTTTTTCCTGTTTTATTATTTTTATATTTTTTACTTTGCAAAATTCAATTTTTTAAATTTTAAAATCATTTAATTTTGAATTTAATTATTTTATTATATTTAAATATGTTTTAAACTTTAGTTTAAACTTAAAAAAACGTTTAAGAATTTTTAAATTTTTTTAAATCAAAATTTGAAATAAAATAAATAAATTTAAGTTTACTCAATGACTTTTTTTAAAAAAATTATTAATATTAAATATTTAAAAAATCATAAAATAAATTTTTTCATTTAAAAATCTCAAATTTAATAAAACCAAAACTCATCTCACAAGCATTTAATTTCCTATAAAACGCAATGTCGAACTGCACCCGATCTAATCTGTCAGTGTGCATCATTCATCATCAAGTCGACTCAAATCGTAAAAGTCAAACGATCTGTAAGAAGAAAATTGTCACTTTTTTCGCTTCCTCCTCGCTCAAAAAATATTCCGCTCAATTTTTCTCATTTTCAGAAAATTTTTCATGATTTAAGCGCGATTGTGAAAATAAAAATAGATCGTAAACATTACAGCAACACAGAATGAAGTTGATGAGGAAAATGCGAAGAAAATTTTCACACACAAGTAAATAAAAAAAAATTAAATTGAGATAAAAATCTTGAAGATCGCAGAAAAAGAGAGAAATATTTACAGATTTTTTACAGTGTTGGAGGAATTTTGAGATTGTATGAGGCTTAGTGTGATAAATTGAGAAGAGGCTTGAAAAATTGACGTCAAAAATTAAAAGATTTAGAAGAAATGGAGTGAATTTTTGTATATAAATCACAAAATTTCTACATTTTAACCATTCAGAAGTGGATTAAATGACATAACAAGGGGTTTAGGTTAGCACCCCCCTTGATGTACCCCTCAGTCATAGCATCTCCATATCCAATCCTTCCAGCACATATTTTCTATCTAACGAGCAATAATTGATCAATTTATAGCTCCTAAAAAGACACTAACTTAAAATAATGTGAAAAAATCTTGAAATTGCACGAAAGCACAAAAAAGGAGCAAAATGAATGAGAAACGGAAGACATTAGCCATTAGTAAAGTTTTATCAAATGTTACACATCATTAAACAATATGTGCAAGAAAATTGCATTTTTATCTCAAATGTAATAATAGCTAATGGATGTCTATTCAGCTTCTTTTTTTGCAGTTGCAGGTGTTCTGAGGTTAGGTTTCTTATTGAATGGGAATTTGTGGGGATCATTTGGATGTTTGGCAATGATCAAAATGGTCATTTGACTCCTGGTCCCATTTTTGAAAAAAAAAAACAAATTATATTTAAAATATAAAAATTGTAAAAAATCTAATTTTTAAGTAAATTTATTTTTATAACTTTATAAAAATTATAAAATTAATAATTATTTTAAAAAATTAATAATTAATACTAAATTAATAATTAATATTAAATTAATAATTAATATTAAATTAATATTAAATTAGTAATTAATATTAAATTAATAATTAATATTAAATTAATAATTAATATTAAATTAATAATTAATATTAAATTAATAATTAATATTAAATTAATAATTAATATTAAATTAATAATTAATATTAAATTAATAATTAATATTAAATTAATAATTAATATTAAATTAATAACTAATATTAAATTAATAATTAATAATAAATTAATATTTAATATTAAATTAATAATTTTTTAAATATTAAAGAATTGATACCTATTTAAAAAATTTAAAAAAAATTAATACTAATTTTTAATAAATTTAAGAATTTTTTAAAAAGAAATTTAAAAAAATAAAAAAAAATAAATTTTTATTAAAAATTAAAAAAATTATTATTTTAAAAAATCTCAATTTAAATTTCAAATCCTCAAACTTATAATAAAATTTAATCTTTTAATTCCACCTTCATAATCTCCTTTCACATGCTCACATTCACCTGCACCCATTTTTAATTTTTTCTTCCATTCATTTCTCTTCAAAATTTATGATTTTGTGCACACAATTGCACTTCTTTTACTTTTTACCGTTAATAAAATCGCATCACATAAGAATTTGAAATTAAAAGGCGAAATAAAAGTTCAGATTTTTTGCGATTATAAATTCATCAAGTGTCTCACATTGTAAGTGGACAAATGAAAGCAGAAAAAATAACAAAAAAAAATTGTGGACGAGTTTAGAATTTTTAACCATTTTTTCTTCTTGTTTTTTTATTCTGTTCTGTAATTTTTTTGTCATGTATATTGAGGGAGAAATAAAAAATTATTAAATTGGTGAGTTTTTGAAGATTATTTGGTATTTATAAAAATTTTAATTAATTTTAAATTTTAAAATTCAAATTTTTAAACATTTAACTTTTGAGTTTTAAATTTATAACTTTTATAATATATACTTTAATTATTTATTTTTTTAAATAAATGTTTTTTAAAAATTATAAAAAATTTATTGTTCCCAAAAATAGTTCCTAAAATTACCCCAAAGGATCCGCATCGTATTTCACCAATTTGTTTAAATTTAGTATTCAAAATGCAAATCGTTCAATTCACTTGAGTGCATTTATTTTTCTTGCATGTGAATTTTATTTTATTTGAAGAATTATGGTAATGTCTGTGGACAATGAGAACCGTTAGTCGGTCACTGATCTACATTCACAAATGCACTCGTATCTTGCATTGAATAATTTATTTCAATACTTTTTAGTTAATTATTTCTGTAACTGATCTTATTGGTTTTAATTTCAACTTGAAAATGTAAAAATGTTGTATTTTTTGTAGAAATAATGAAGGTTTTAAATTATGTAATTATTGATGTGTATCTTATCAGTTTTTATGGCGAGCAATCAAATTTGTTGATTCTAAAGACATTAAAAAAATGAAAAAATATTTCTAAATTGATTAAATGTACATTCAAAGTCAAAATGTTGTAAATTACAGATCTGTAGTGATTATAAAATAGTTTGATCAGAAACGGAGTCCGATGAAGATTTCTGGTTCGAATATTATCAGCCAAAGGAAAGTTCGCATTGGAAATATAATCACGGATAAAATTCCAATTTTTAGCTGGACTTTTTATACCTCTGCTATCTAAAAAGCATATAGCTGGACAATAAAGATAGTTTCAAATGTATCGAACTGTAATCTTATCACAAAGAATTTTTATAATATTCATTGCACTTTTATTGGTGTCTAATTTCAATTTATATTTCTTAACTCAATAGTTATTCATCAACATTGAGAGCTTGAGGTTCGACATTAAGCTATTGTCATTTATAAGAAAAGCAATCTTAAAAATTGACTTGATTTAAGGTAATTAAATAATTTTTAACTACAATCCCGAACAGCACACTGCAGATTTATTTCCACTTTGTGTAGGCATAGCTAGGATGACCATCTTATTTTCATAAAATTTGAAAATTAATAGAAATAATCCTAATAAATATTATAAATAATATTATAAATATTATATTAATAAAATAATCCATTCTAACAAAATTTCATAAATTATGCCCGGGTGGACACTTGACATCAATGTCAAGTGTACAACTAGACTTACGGTCGACTAATGACATTTTTTATGGAACGTTCCACAAAAAATGTCATTAGTCGACCGTAAGTCTAGTTGTACACTTGACATTGACATTGATGTCAAGTGTCCACCCGGGATATGAGATAATAATAATAATAATAATGCGTGAAGGGCCCAGCTTAAAACTGGAGGCACTGCGATTATAGAAAACTATTGTACCACACCCATATGAGATAATGTTTAATAAAAATACGGGTCTGTAGGTTGAAATCCACAAAGATGGTCACTCTAGGCATACGTTAAGCTTTTCAGGCTTGCACCTACTACAACCTTAAATTTATTAACTCATTATTAATTCTTATTTGCAGAACTTTCACCAATTACTCCAAAAAAAATGCAAATCGAATGCAAATTCATAGTTAGACGACATGCAGATGGAAAGTCATCCCACACCTGCTTTGTTGTTAATCAGACAATTCCTGAAAATTCAGAGCTTGAATTCTGTGGACAGCATGAATATAAAAAGAGAAATCAGCCAATTACTGAGGTTTTATTTGATAAATGTGAAATAACAAAAGTTCCACAAGGATTATCAAAAATATTTCCAAATATAACCAGTTTGAGTATTTGGTACTCGAATATGAGGAATGTCGACAAAAATGATTTAAAAGAGTACAGAAATTTGGAGAAAATTAGTTTCTGTAACAACGAAATTGAGTTCTTGACTGGAGATTTGTTTAAAGGATTTAAAAAGTTAGAAAACATCGCATTTAATGGAAATAAATTGAAGATCATCGAACCAACAATCTTGGATGAACTGGACAACCTAAAAGTTGTCAATTTTAGTGGAAACATCAATTACACAAAATTCTTCTCAGTCTATCCAAAATATCAACCAAATGCGACCCTCGAGGAAGTAAAAAATGAACTTTTTGAGAAATTTTACCAAAACTACCAAAGTGTCAAGAATTTGGTCAGAAACTTCCAAGATTGCATTCAAAAACTGAAAAATGTGAATAAAAAGTTGAAGATGGAAAATAAATTTTTGAATGCTGATAATGAAGCTTTGAATGAGACGAACCAGAAGCTAAGAAAGTATAACTTGCCATATTTTGATCAGAATCAAAATGTTGATTTGATAATCAACGCGAAACCAAATATAACCTCAAAAATTGACGACAACAAAATCACAAGCTTCCTCAAAACAGATCAAACCTTCAAAGACTTCAAAATCACAATCAACAACCATGAATTCGCGGTCCACAAGATCCTGCTTGCAGCACGAAGTCCAACTCTGGCTGAAATTCTCAAAAATAATCCAGAAGTTGAAAATTTAAATTTGGTCGACATTTCTGTGGAAATTTTTGAGATAATTTTGAAATTTCTCTACACTGATGAACTTCCAGTTGAGGATGGAACGAACTTCTTGCATCTTTTTGCTGCTGCTGGGCAACTTAAGATTGAAGAGTTGAAGGAATTTGCAGCTATGAAGTTAATTGGCCATATTGATGCTGAAAATTCACTTGAGGTACTTAATTTAAGTAATAAGTATGGTCATGAAGAGTTGAGACAAGCAGCTTTGGATGAGATGAAGAAAAAGTATCCAGAAGTTGGGATTATTGATGGATAAAAATATTGTGACGCAATTGGTTTGACACGTTATCATAAAAATTCCAATTTCTTTTCTTATGTTTGTATTA
The DNA here is from genome assembly GCA_963573255.1 of Chironomus tentans. NCBI lineage: Eukaryota > Metazoa > Arthropoda > Insecta > Diptera > Chironomidae > Chironomus > Chironomus tentans. The sequence goes on from OY754305.1 coordinate 3,539,335, forward strand.
TTATTTTATAAGTTCATTTGTTAATTGTGTAATAATAAAAGGGAGCTAATTTAGATAATTGGATGTAAAAATTCCCTAAAAAATCAGCATGGGATCATCAAGTATCTACTCGGTTAGTGTATCTGGTTAGATGCTCAGTGAGCATATGCTGCTTTGCTTGGGATTAATTCTGATTTTTATATGTCATTTTTTATATTTCATACTTAATACAATTCTGATGGATATTTTAAAAAATTTATACATGTTGTAAAAAAAATTTCTAACTCTTTCTCAATTTAATCATTATATTACATCTAAGCGACCTCCTATAAAATTGTTGATAAAAATTTAGCAATATTATGAAATAAAAATAAAAATGATGATTCTGAATTTTTTTTATCAATTACTGATAACATATCAGTGACGAAACTTGGTCACAGCTGAGAATCAGCTAAGAAGAAGACAATCAAAATAATACGAAGGGGTTGGTAACAGTTAGATCACTTTATTTAGGAACAGTGATTGTTTAATCAGGTGTTGACCAACAATTTTACAAATGATTTTTTTAAATCAGTTCCTCCTCCCTGTTTCGTAATCTAATCTCAGTTTCACATATGATAAAGCTTATAAATGCAATGCACAGTTTATTTTTCAGTCCATACTAAAACAATAATATTTACAGTGATTGTTTATTTTTTTGTGAGAAAATTGAGTTTTGTAAAATTGGAAAAATTAAAAGAAATTCATTTCTTAACACAATAATATTTAAAAGTGAAATGAATTCCTCCCAAACTATGTGCACCTACCCTGGCTTCAGACATCTTCCAAACAATGAAATATTATGTAAATATTCATACGAAAGATATCCCGACGGTAGACTAGTGTATGTCTGTAAAATTGATCAAAAAGTGATATCCTTAACTCCAACTCTAATCTTCAAAGGACAACATGAACCTTGCAGATCCAACAGTGACGTGAATGAAGTCAGATTTGTAAAGTGCATCATGCAGAACGTTCCACAAGGATTGACAAAAACTTTCCCAAATATGGTCGACTTGAGCATTTGGTGGTCAAATTTAAGTAAAATCACTAGAAATGACATGATTGAGTATAGAAACTTGGAAAGATTTGGATTTTGTGAGAATCAAACTGAATATTTGCCTGGTGACTTGTTTGAGGGATTTGAAAATTTAGAGGAAATTATTTTTAATGGAAATAAATTGAAGATCATCGAACCGAACATTTTAGATGGACTTGAAATGTAAAAGATTGTAAATTTCACTGGAAACTCAAATTATAGTAAATGCTTCTCAGTTTACCCTGAATATAATCCAAATGCTACTCTTGAGGAAGTCAAGTCTGAGCTTTTTGAGAAATTTTACTCAGACGTGCCACAAAATGTCAAAAATTACCTCAAAAATCTACAAAATAAAAAGCAAGAGTCGTCAATTGGAAAAATTCACGACGGCGTTTGTGGTGACCTCAAAAAATTTCTACAAGCCGACGAACATTTAAAGGACCTCAAAATAATTGTTGAAAATCGAGAATTTAAAGTTCCTTCTCTAGTGTCATAATCCTCGATGACATTCCTGTTGACATTTTCCAGAAGATTCTAAAATTTATTTACACAGACGAGCTTCCAGTAGACTTTGGAACAAGCTACAAGCAACTTTTTGCAGCATCTAGTCAGCTCAAGATTGAAAAATTGATTAAATTTGCAGCTGATAAAATATTAAACCAAATTTATCCAGACAATGCAATTGAAATATTCAATTTTGGAGTCAAATATGAGCATATTGAGATGCAGCAGAAGGCTTATTGTGAGGCTAAGAAGAAGTATGCATTTTTAGAGTTTAAGGATTCGTGGGGGAAAGTATTGACTTGGTGAATAAGTTTATTTAATTATCTGGTTTATTTGAGGAAATATGTTAAATTTGGAGATCAAAGGTGGTTGCACGTTGTATCTTGTAGGCGGAACTACCTAAGCTTTGTCGAAAAATAATATAAACCATACCCCTGAAGACATCTTTTGGTTAATACATATATGCTAGCATATACTCTAGCCTGGAGTCTCTAGGGTATGTCGAGCAGCCGACCTCTTAAAATGAAACCATATAGGATTGTTTACTTATCACGTTAAAACAGAACAGCGACTTTTTAGACCCCCCTCGTTACAAATTGTGAATTAAATAAAATTTCTTTAGTTGTGCCTGTTGCAAAATCTTAGATCCCCTCCCCTTAAAAGTGAATGTAATGAGTAAACGACCCCTATAGTCAGAAAGTAAAAAAATTGATATAATTACTCAACTTTTTGGGTATTGATCTATAAAATTTAAAATTTTAAGAAAAATTGGCTTAAATTGACTTTTGTGGGTAAAGAATTTTGGATCAGGATATCAACTGGATCTTGTAATGACATAATGTATTTAAAATTGATATTTTGTAATATTTTTAAATTAAATTTAACTAAAATAAATAAATTATTTTTTAATTTTTTTTAGAACTTTTAGATGCTAAACTCTCAACATAAAGACTTGAATTTGTAGAAAAACTCAACCAATTTTAGCAAAAAATCACTAAAAGTACTCAATAAAGCAGTAATTTGTAAAATTACAAAAACTGACACCAAACACCCAACAAAAAGTTACTTCATGCAAATTTGAATTAGTAAATTGGTTTCATATTATTATTTTAATTACACATTTGCTATTTTGGATCATTTAGTATCAATAAATAGGCGCGCACAATCATCGCTGTGTGTCTTATCATTGTTGGTGTCTAAGATTCGCCGCGCCATGTCAAAATTTTGCATTTTTTTTACTCAAAATTTACAACAAATTTTTTTTCTCATTTTTTTGTGTTAGTAAAAATTTGTGGATTTTTTTTGGATTTTATTCCACCTGTCCAGTTGATGTTGTTTGTAGATACGATGATACGTCTGTCTCGATCATGCAGTTGCGTATTGTGTCAGGTAGAAACATAAATAAACTTTTATTGCTGGGTTTTTGACGGTTTTTTGAGATTTTTTTGCGATGAAAAATTTGCAAAAAAATTTATTTTTTTGATGTTTTTAAATTAAGTTTTTTAATTTTGATTTCATTTCACATTTTTTAAATTTGTTTTACTGCACTTCACATTTTAATTTTGAAATTACTATTTTAAAGTTTTTAACAATCTATTTCAACTGAGTTTTTTAAAATGATTGTTATTTTGAATTTTTCATTTTTATTGATGCCGCTCGGCCTAGTTTGTGGTTTCAATCTGAAATGAGAAATTAAATTTAAAAAAATATTTTAGTGAAAATTGAAAAGATTTTTTTTTAAAAATATAGAGGTTTATACGGTTTGGAGACTCGTAGCGACCAACTGTATATTTAAGCTTTAAATGATAGAAAAATACGCAAATATCATTATTTTTGTTTTTACTCATTATTTAAGAAACCAATTCCTATATTATATATTAATTTAGAAATTTTTAGGAATATTATATCAAATATAGAAATTATTTAATTATTATTATAATATATTAAAGGTTTAAACCTTAATATTATTTTTTTGTTTTAGTAATTTTTTATTTAAAAAATAAAATTAATTTAAATAAAAATAATAAAATAAGTTTTATTTAAAAAATAAAATTAATTTAAATAAAAATAATAAAATAAGTTTTATTTAAAAAATAAAATTAATTTAAATAAAAATAATAAAATAAGTTTTATTTAAAAAATAAAATTAATTTAAATAAAAATAATAAAATAAGTTTTATTTAAAATATAAAATTAATTTAAATAATAATAATAAAATAAGTTTTAGTGTAGAAAGTGAATCGTATTTGTTGCCTACTCATTTATTTAATATAAATTATATTTGATACAGGTTTTTGATCCATATTAACAGCTTTACAAAATTTGAATTAATATTTGACAATCAGCTGATCTTCCCCTTGTTTTGTTTTTATTTTTTGTTGATTTATTTGAGATTTTATTTTTAATAAGTTTATAAATTAAAATTTGTTTAATATTTTAAAGATTTTTTTTAAATAGTTAAAAGAAGTTTAGGCTTTTTAGGTGCAAAATTAAGATCAAAAACTATTTATTGTACAATTTTGAGAATCTCATTTGTAAATATAAAAACTGTGAGTTAATAAAGATTTTGTAACAAACTTACACAACCCATAAGCAGATCAACTTGTTAAATTAAATTCAAATTCAATTTTTAAACGAATATTAAAGTTGATTTTAAATTATTTTCAACTTTCTCAATTTAAAATCAGTTTTAAATAATTAAATAAATTTTCTCAGAAAGCACAACATAAAATCAGGTCAATGGCCCTGTCGTGTACCTTCGAGGACCAATTGTACAGAGATGGCGCAATACTTTACGCCTGTAAAATAAAATATCAATCAGTGCCATCAAAAATCCTCAAAGTCCGCGGAAAACATCTGCCAGGAAAGACAAACGACGACGTTCAAGAAATTAGATTCGTAAAATGCAACATTCAAGTTGTTCCTGCAGGACTCACAAGGATCTTCCCAAATATGATCGATTTGAGTATTTGGAAGTCAAACTTAAAGTTTGTCTGTAACAAGGACTTGATTGAGTACCGAAACTTAAAGCAACTTTATCTCTACGACAACAAATTAGAATTTGTGCCTGGAAATTTATTCGATGGTTTCAGAGATTTAGAGGAAGTTGGACTTAATGACAACAAATTGGAGATGATTGAACCAACTTTGCTCTTCGGACTGGATAAGCTGAAAGTTATTGACATCAGTGACAATCCAAGATACAGAAAGAATTATTCAATATATAATGAACATGATCCGAATGCATCCCTTGAGGAGGTCAGAGCTGAGATTGCTCAAGTCTATGCTGAAAATGTTGAGGAACATTTAATATTGAGGAAGGAATTTGAAGAACAAATCGCAAAACGAGGGGATTTTGATGAGTTTTCAGATGAGTCAAGTGACAGTGATGAAGATGACGATGCACCAGACACAACCCTTAGAAATGATCAAAATCCAGATGAACATCAAAACATCCTCTTTAAGGACATCCAAAACTTCATTCAAACTGATACATTCAAGGACTTCCGTATCCAAATTGAAGACCAAGAATTCCCAGTCCACAAGTTCCTGCTCGCAGCTCGAAGTCCAACTCTGGCTGAAATTCTAAAAAATAATCCAGAAGTTGAAAATTTAAATTTGGTCGACATTTCTGTGGAAATTTTTGAGATAATTTTGAAATTTCTCTACACTGATGAACTTCCAGCTGATGATGGAACCAACTTTTTGCAGCTTTTTGCTGCTGCTGGGAAACTGAAGATTGAGGAACTGAAGAATTTTGCTGCTGTGAATATTATTGACAGCATTGAAGAAGAAAATGTGCTTGAAGTCCTGAATTTGAGCAACAAATACGAGCATGAAGAGCTGAGACAAAAATCATTCGAACAAATCAAGAAAAACTATCCAAAAATCATATTTAAGGATAAATGGGAGTCAGAGCCAGAAGTTATAACTAAAATAATTGAAGTTTTTAAGAAAAAGGAAGAAGCGATAAAGAAGCTTGAAGAAGAATTCGAGAATGTAAGAATGAGTCAGTAAAACTTATGAGAAAATTAAATTTACAAATAAATTTAAAATTATTACAAAACTTGATTAATTATGTTAAAAAGAAAGAAGAAATGATGCAAAAATTGGAAGCTGGATTTGAGGAAATATCCAAAAACTAACAAGATTTAGAGCAATTTATTTTTGTCATTTTTAAAATGTTTAAATAAATTAAAATAAATTTTATTTTTAAAAATATAAACTTTATTTAAAAAACTAAAATTTAAATTTTATTTAAATAATAAATTTTATTTAAATAATAAATTTTATTTAAAAAACTAAAACTTAAATTTTATTTAAATAATAAATTTTATTTAAATAATAAATTTTATTTAAAAAACTAAAATTTAAATTTTATTTAAATAATAAATTTTTTTAAAAATAAAATTGAATATTTTTAGTAAACTTTAGTCAATTTTTTCATCGTAATCTATGCAATATAAAAGCAAATAAAGAAAAGATGAAAAATTAGGCACAAAATGGCCTTTGACCCCCCTTCCCACACCCACTAGAACCCCCCCCCCCCCCCCAAAAACCACCATAAAATCCCATTCAACCTCATTGCACTAAATTGTGCATCAAACTTAAAAATGACACAAAAATCCGCGCTATTTACGTAATTCCTCTTTCTTCTCATCACATCGCGACACTCACATCATAAATTTCTTCATCTTCTTCATCCACATCACGTCAAGCTGACTTTATTTTTTGTATTTATTTTTTTTTCAGAAAAATTTTACAGCAAAAAAGAAAAACAAAAATAAAAAATTTTCCCTGTACACTTGTATCGGTGTGAAAAGCGTGAGAGAATTGAGCGTAGCTGAGAGGTGGAAATGATCAGCTTCACGACCAACACAATGAAAATGAGAAAAAAATTATTTAAAATTAGATTTTTTGTCATGTCAGCCAAACTTGCTCGACTTTCTTTTTCCTCATGATTTTACATCAGTTGATGGCTCTGCTTAGTGTGTTTTTCTCTTGGGATTAGATTTGTTGGATGATAATGAGGGGAATGAAGAATTTTTTTGGTAAAAAGTTGAAATAATTTATTCGAGAATTGACGGATTTGTTGACAAACACATTTTTGAATATTTTGACATTTAGTGAGCTTCAACTTTAGTTTTGTTACATTATTACATTATTAAGTTACATTATTAGTTACATTATTAAGATTATTTGAATAGGATTGCATTTAAAGGAGGGAGTTTGGGTGTCAAATCCTCCATTTTTCATAATTTTTCATGATTCAACTCTAGCTTATGCTTTCTTGTTATAAGAAATGAGTCTAAAATGTCTGAATTTTACTTTAAATCCTTAAAATTATGCAAAACCCCAAGGAAGTCCAAAATGCACAAAAATTGCTCATTATTAAAAAATATCATTAAAGTTAACATAAAGAAGCCAGAAAATCCTAATTTTTTCTATCATAATTAAATCTACAGGGGTTCAAGCTCATCATAATAAGTTTTGCTAACTTTTGACACATTTTATTGCGTGTTTCCTTTTGACAAACATGAAATGATTATATTTTTTCAACTATTTGAATTAACTGTTAAGAAATCAATCAAAATAAGTCACTTATTTCTTGTCAATCAACATCAAGGAGATTCTAGAAACATTTTGAATATATTACTAAACAGAGGCGTATCTAGATGGGTAGAATAGGGTGACGATCTAATTTTCATGACAAAATTTCCAAATTTATCGTCCTGTATTGTTAATAAGTACAGGACTGTCTGTTGTAAAGCCACGCGGATGGTCACCCTATGTATGGATGAAGGGTTAGTTGGGAGGTTGTTTGAGTATTTCCTCAAAATTTTCTATCGAATTTATCAATGCCGTTACAAATGTAAGGATACTAGGATACTATGATACATTCCCGAATGTCAAACGTAAAAAGATGGAAAAAATAGTGAAACCAGGTCGACGTGATACAGATTTAGGGGTCATTCGGATATTACGTATCACTTGGGGAGGAGGAAGGGGGTCAAAGTTTTGTTATGATTAATATTAATTTTTTTCCGATTTTCTCACAAAATTTGTTACGGGAAGGGGTCTAAAATGGCCATTTTTAGCGTTTCGTAATATTCGAATGACCCCTTGGTGAATTCCAGATTCACGTCAGCCTGGTGCCGATATTTTTCACATTTTACACATCTTGTGCCATTTAAGATTTGTTTTGTATATTTTGGATGCCCCTGGTAAGGTTTTTGGATCAAATCACAATATAATAGAATTTAATTGAAAAAGTTTACTCAATGGCATAGCAATGAGACTAAAGCCTCGAGCATCTTTTGTAAAAAAGCTTAAATTCACAATAAAAGTGAAAAATACTAAACATAGAGACGTAAATTCCATTTAAAAGGTCAACTAATTATATAATTAACCTCAAGCATTAAAAAGTTCACAAATTATTCCTGCGGCATTCATTAACTTCCAAATAATAGTATAACAAGGATACACCCATGTCCAATTAAAGGTAGCAAGTTTGAATGCACAGATTCTCAATATCCCCTTTTATAGATTGAATAAACAGATTGACAGAATATTCTTTAGAAAATCAGCTCAAATAATGGACAATGGAGAAAATAATCAAGGCGGTCCAAAAAATAACAACTTTAAATGCTAACCCGAGGGGCACGCTACAGCAAACCGTACTTTTTGCTGCCAAAACCACCGTCACGACGCCGTTAGGGCCATCATACGTCATTTTGACGTTTTGCCCTTATGACGTCAACATAGCGGTACCCTAACGACTACGTTGTGCCGCTCTGGTCAGATATCGTAAAATGTACAAAATGCCCACACCTCATCATATTTTATTGATATCATTTAATTATAATTTGAATAAAGAAACAAAAAATCATTTCACAATATTTTTAGCATTAATTCCTTCAATTTACTTGCATTTCCTCTTTCAAAACATCCGCAAAACAGTAAATCTTCCCCAACATCAAGCAACCCAGAAAACAGACACAAGAAAATCCCCGCTAGACATCAGACACATTAAACACGCCAGTGAGTGAGATTTTTTCATCCTCAGAACATCCCGAGGGTGGCTGTGCAGCACAAAAATGATTTTCAATCGTGTGCATTTTTCCAGGATGTAAATCAAACTGAAAATTCACCCAAAACCACCCCAAAAAAATAATTCTCTCAATTTTTTACTCTCAAATATTTTTACAATAAAAGCCATGTGAAAAAGCACAGCATTTAGTTCAGTCTTTCATACACAAACACAAACGAGGAACAACAACAAAGAAATGGAACTGCAAACTGCGAGATTTTTTCTGTGAATCTGTGCGAGAATTGCAGAAGAAATGAAAATACAAAAAAAATAGAAAAAAAATTGTCGCGACAGTTTGGTGCACAGCAGAAAAGCAGAGCAAAGTATTGAGATGTAAAAAAGAGGCAGAATTCTATTTAATGCGGGTGGGTGGCTGGTGGGGTTGGGGGGGATGTTTTGAAAGGATTTCTTTTGTGGATGCAAAATTATTGACTTTTTTTGTGCTCTGAATTTTGAAATATCGTAAAAAATTTATGAGACGGAAGTTTACTTGAAATTTATGTCAATATTCGATTTGCGTAATTGTTTGGAATTGGAGGAAATTTTTGTAAATCGAAATTATGCAAATCGAGGACCCCCAAGATATGTAGCTTCAATAGGATAGATCAGAATGATATCCTACAGATAAATGAATCAAGACAAAAGGGGTCGTTCGCAAATTACGTCATGCAAAAAACGACTTTTTTGACACCCACTCCCCTCCTCCCTGGTCACAAAATTTACAAAGAACAAATTCTTTAAACCTCCCTCCTCCTTGTAGCGTGACCCCAAGCGGCATTTTAGTTGAAGGCTGCGTGACGTCAGTATGGTGTCGCCTCCAGATGTCGATTTATCCGCTTGCATGGCTGCCTCCTCATTGCCATTGCCGCCAAGGTGCCTTGACGGTGACGATACGGTAATGGCAATGAGAAGGCAGCCATGCAAGCGGATAAATCGACATCTGGAGGCAACACCAGACTGACGTCACGCTGCCTTCAACTAAAATACCGCTCGGAGACGTAACTTGCGGACGACCCCAAATATAGTTAGGATTTTAAGGAGAAAAATGAAGGATTTAGAGTAAATTTTCGGTGTTTGAACAATTCATCTTAACCTTTTCTGTCCCTTACCCCCTTTAGCTATACTAAGACCTTAACATGGTTGACAAATGATTTACACAACGCGAAACATGTTGAATTAGGTAAAAATTCTAACACAGTATTTCCCAAAATCTACTACCACGCCTGATTCACTTAGACCAGTGCCTAATTTTTACACCGTGTGTCATTCGAGTTAAGTAACTTTAAACCACCAAATTTTATAATTGAACATAATTAATGGGATGATAGTAGAAGGTACTGAGATTAAATTTGATTAAATATTTTAATGTCGTGTGCAAGGGTACCAATACCCAGGGGGGGGGGGGGGGGTCTGGAGTTTTCAAATCAAGATTCAAGAAGATTGGATCAACTTTTTCAAAGTTTTGTTTGATGTGAGGTGTATCCATCTTGAAGATATCATTAGTTTTTTAAATGTGCTCCATTTATACTGAGTTTCAAAATCCGGACCCACCTCTGGGTACGCATACTGGTTACGTACATATTGATATTATTTTATGTATTTTTTGCTCTTCTTACTCTTGAAACTAGGATCAAGAACATCAATGGACAGTTTGCTTTGAGATTGATAGAATTCATCTAAATTAAGTCTATTCTCAAGAGGAAGAGAAATTAACTTTTTTGTCTGCAAATTTGTTTTTTGTACATTTTATCTGTTTTCATACAAATTTGCTGACATAACGAACCTAAAATTTGTTTGGGGTGTCTTAACCCTGTGGATTCCTTTTATTAACTTTCAATAACATGTATCTGGCAGGGGCGTAGCCAGAAGGGTCCCTCCCCCCCCCCAAAGTTTTGAACCGCAGCAAAAGTCAGTGGGTGTCTAGACCCTTCTGGCTACGCCCCTGGTATCTACTCATGAAAATTGTCCTGAATTTAACAAAAATGATCTTTTCTTACCATTTAACAACAGGATGTGAATTCTGCTAATTTTGCTTCATATTTTTTAATTTTTGTTCACAATTCTTGTATTTTTGGGTATTTTTTAAGCACTTTTGGATTTTTCACTGAATTAAATTTTAAAAAAATTCACTTTTGCTTCAATTTTTCATTTTTCAAAGCCTTCTTTTCCTTTTAATTTTTTGTTTTTGTCGTTGTTTACTGTGATTTATTTATTATTTTTGTGGATTATTTTTTTCAGTGAATTTTCTCTAAATTGAGAATATTTGTTCACAAATCTAAATTATCCACGTTTTTCTCACAAATTATTCACCACTTAGTCACTCAATTCCATCAATTCATATCGAAAAATAATTTTTTATTTACAAAAATTCAAAAAAATATTGGAAAAGCGTGGAAACTGAGGAGCACATCCAACAACAGCTGTCTGACTGTGAAAAATATAAACTAAAATTGACACACAAACGCACACAAATGTGAAACTCTTTTTTTATTTATTTCGAAAGAAAAACGAAGAATTTTTTAATTTTTTTTTTCTATGCACAACATTTAATTGAAATTTTATTTTTTTTTTGAGATTTTTTTTCTTCTCTTTTCTGTTTTGCTCGACTTTTTCTTCTGTGATTGATTTTCTCTCACTTTTCACTTTTTTTTACACGCTGTCAAAGATTTTTTTTGTTACACTTTTTTTCGGTATAAAAAGAAGATTTTATTTTATATGTTCTGTAATTAAAGTTTGAAATTATTTATTATTTATTTTTTTTTGTTAATTTTTGACACTTTTTGTGGACGAAATTTGTTGAAATTTTTTTTTAAAATTAATAATTAAATATTTTCTGTGAAAAAAGTCGCAGTTTTGAAGGGGTAGGAACCCTGGAAGGAGTCTAAAGCAGTGTTTCTCAAACTTTTGTACCAACCTAGTCAGAGAACTAGATTTTGAGAGATTCCTCTAAACCATAATTTAATATCTGGTATAAAAAACTCTTTTTGGATTAAAATATTTAGACTATGTCACTGATGACCCTCTTCTGTACCTCTCTTCAGGGGCGTATCCTGAAATTTTTCAAATGATGGGTTTTGAAATATTTTTGTATTTTTAGGGGGGTTTTGGGATTTTTTTATTAAAAAACCTTAGCAAATTGTAAAAATTTCCCAATAATAATAATAATATAAAAGGGTGTCAGCGACTCGATAAATCCAGCTGAGGTCACTGCGAAAACTATTGAACCAGAGTCTATTGTACTATTACTAGTAAAATTTCCCAAAAAGGGTTTTTGATGGAGGTTTTGACCCCCAAAACCCCTCCCTGAATATGCCCCTGCCTCTCTTGTTATCTGACAATGGTACTAACTTCGTTAGTTAGACAATCTAAACTACTATTATAATTTTAAATTCATTAATACAGAATTATTTGTTTAGATTCCCCAAATAGATAGAGGGGGTAGCTACGCGTCAGCACTCATGACTTGAAAACTCATCAGAAAATTGTATAATTTACATTATTTTTAAAAAAATTTCAACCAAAAAAATTGTGAAAAAATTGTTCAATTTTCTGAAGAGTGGCCTCAGAGTGGGATCTTTGGGCTCACCTAAGCCTAGGCTTTGTCTTTGTCTAAGCGTATTTATTATAGAAGCTAGTCTAGAAGTTAGGTTAGCTAGACGATTATGGTGGTACCTAGCAAGGATAAAGGCAATGAAGCTCTAGGCAGACACTTTTATTGTGTATTTAGGTTTTTAGAGGATATTTTGATATTTATCGGATCTACTGTAATAGATTGTTCCTTTTTATAGGTTTTTGATCGATAATCGTTACATTAAAGTTGGATCCCAGGGGTGGCGAACAGAGCTTTTACCGTTAAATTTAGAAGAATTTGAAATTATTTTGAAAATTCACTAAAACTAACATAAAATATTCGAATGTAAGCATTGAAATTTGACTTAATTTCATCTAATTTTGTGTACAGGATACAATAAGATGCTGAATGTAGTGTTAATGAGGATAAATAAATGCTTTAGACAAACTTTAAAGCATGAATTAATGGATTAATTCCAGGGGTGGCGAACGGTCCTTATCTTTCGATTTCGAATTTTCGAAAGGTACCTTATTGTACCTTATTTTTTTGTTTAAATTTTTTTTGTGAAAATATCATGTTTTCTACCCTAAATTTCATTTATAATTAGATAATCAATATCCATACATTCACAAAACATTTTCAAAACAGATTTGCATCAAAATTTAATTAAAATATTGCTCTAAAATAACGGTTTTTTTATTTTTTTTTTAAAAATCCCGCATTTTTTCATAAGAATTATTTTTTTAGAATTTTGAATTTTTCGGAAAATAACGGAACAGTTCTTGTTCGGCACCCCTGGGATTAATTGTAAATTTTTTCAAAAAATACAATTTTGTTTATCGAAGTTCAAAACTTTAAATTTAACGGTAAAATAATGTACCAAGTTCGAAAAATAAGAACCGTTTGCCACCCCTGGGTTGGATCCTCTTTAAATATTCACAACACATGCCTAGAATTATCTATAATTTGCACAAAATCTGACTAAATTGTTTTTAATCAAAGTCAATTATTTATTTTTATTAATTTTGAAATTTCAATTTAAATTTTAATTTTTCAATTTCAAGGAACTAAAATGCTCTCAAAATTGTGTAATAGAAATTTTTTTTTATAAATCTCTCTCTAAATTGTGCAAATAAAGCTAATCTTCGGCGACTGAGTGACTAGAGCAAATGTTCCTCAAATCCTTAGCCACTCAGACCTCAATTCTAAGTATAGCAAAGTGGCTAAGTACACCAAGTAGACCCAGGAGGGTCTGGACCCCCGCTGAAATAATTTTGGAGGGTGTCCTGGGTACGCCCATGAGTAGACCCTTATTTTCACGTTCACAACTTTAAAGCCTCTCAATTGTTCATTTATTTATTTTTAATTACACAAATAAAAAGTTTTTCCGATAATTTTCTCAATTTTTCTTCTCACAGCCTCAAAAAATTATTTTCTTTTTTCACAACTGACTCATCATCGTCATCTCTTTTTTACATTGACGGATCATTACTTCATCTATCTTTTTTTTTCACACACAACAAGAAGAAAAATGAGGAAAAAAATAAAAAATTTTCCCACGAAAGTTACGAAAATGAAAAGCAAAAGAAAAATTTTTTTTGTGCCTCAAATTTTATTTTTCACGAAAATAGAAAATTTTTATTTTTTTCAGAGAGTTTCTCTCAATTTTTTTTTTGTATTTTTTTTTTATTTTACTCGCAGACGGGAAAAAAAGTTGGGAATTTTCAGAAAAGAAAATTTTTTTTTCTTTTGTGTGAAAAATTATTATATAAAAAAAATTTTCATTTGCTGCGAAATTTTTCACAATTTTCACTTTCAACTTTTTTTTAAAAATTCACAAAAATTTCAATTTCGTCCACAAAAAGATTTTTTTTTTCTTTTGGAAATTAAATTAGAATTTAAAAGAATTTTCAGATTCCCGACACTTAGAGCTATACACACACAGCTGAGCAGTCTGAATGAAGCGAGAAAAGCGAATGAAAAAGGGAAAAATTATTCGAGACTCAAAATATTTTTATTTCTGCTGTTCGATTTTCTCTCGGAGAGGACGGCGAGTGCACTTACTGCACAACAACTGTATTTGTGGATATGAAATTCTTTTGCTTTGGTTTCATTCAGTTCGGCACTGGATTTACTCTCTTGATTTATTTTCTACTGTAAACTTGCCACATTGATTGAGAGAATTGAGATAGTTTTATGAGTCTCTGGCTTTTTTACATTGCGAATTTGAAGGATTTTTGTGATTCTCATTCTCTTTTTGATTCTACGACTGAATTTTGCTTATTTTTTGAATTTTCGTGTCATTTTGTCCAATTTTGCTATAACTGCTTTAATTGAAATTATAGCAGATGTTTACAATAATTATTGTAGAAATTTACAAGAATTATATCAAAAAACTACAATACAATAATTATAGCAAAAAGCTACAACACAATAATGGTAACAAAAATTTACAGTAAATATTACAGCAAAAAACTACAATAAAATAATTGTAGCAAAAAAAGCTACAATAAAATAATTATAGCAAAAAAGCTACAATACAATAATTGTAGCAAAAAAGCTACAACAAATAATCATAGCATAAAGCTACAATAAATATTATAGCAAATATTACAGCAAAAAAGCTACAATACAATAATTATAGCAAAAAAGCTACAATACAATAATTATAGCAAAAAAGCTACAATACAATAATTGTAGCAAAAAAGCTACAACAAATAATCATAGCATAAAGCTACAATAAATATTATAGCAAATATTACAGCAAAAAAGCTACAATACAATAATTATAGCAAAAAGCTACAATATAATAATTATAGCAAAAAAGCTACAGTAATAAAATTACAGCATATTTTTACAAAAATAAATTAAAATTCACAAAAATGCGCCTAGTCTTCAAAATTACTCAAAAAATTCCCATTCCTCAACTTTTTTTCATTATTTTCTTTTTCATTTACCAGAAAAAAAAATCTCATTTACGCGGGCGACTCAAATCCTTCTTCTTTACCCATTTTAAAATGCTCAAAGCCTCACTCGTTGTTGTTGTCTTCACGAGACAGTCGAGAGACGAGAAACAAATTCAATTCCTTTACACACATGCACGAGAAATGAGAAATGGGATGAGGAAGCGCACTTTAATGTCGCCAGTGTGCAGATGGAGGTGGTATGGATGGAAAATGGTGTGGGATAGTCGTCAGATGCACATGGGGGGAGAATGAGAGAATATTTTGAGAGAAGGCACGAGAGAGAATGCTGGATTTGGGATGTGAATGCTGACATTCATTTTTTGGGGAGCATGAGAATCACAGAAGGAAATAATTTTGGAGTCTTCAAAAATTGATTTTTTTTCTGCCTGCATTTGTTGTTGTTTTGATGTAAATGAGGACGACTTGTGGTGCAGTTTGAATTTAGTTAGTTTTGTAACGGATTTTAGTAGGTTGCTCTATAAATTTGCTATAATATTTATTGTAGCTTTTTGCTATGATTATCGTATTGTAGCTTTTTGCTGTAATTTTTATTGTAGTAATTTGCTATAATATTTATTGCAGTTTTCTGCAATAATTTTTATTGTAGCTTTTTGCTATAATATTTATTGTATAAATTTGCTATAATAATTATTGCAGTTTTCTGCTATAATTATTGTTGATTTCTGCTTTAATTTCTGGAAATGCCTGCTTTCTTCTATTTTGACTTCAAGATGCTTTTTCCTACAAAATAAGCATTCCATAATTTCCCAAATATTTCCAGCCCAGGATTAGATAAGCTCATTAACTCATAAATGGACATGCATACAAAAAACACACACAATAAAAAATTATGGTATAATTTTCTCATTTTATTTGTTAGACACAGCAGTAGACAAAAGGTTAAAAAGCACAGCAACAACAGCAATGGAGAGGAAGCGACACGACCGAGGTAAAAGATAAGAAAAAGTCAAATAAATCAACAAAGTACTTTATGAGATTAAATAGTTTTGCATTTTGTGAGAAAATTTCAAAAAGAAGAAATATTTTTTAATCCTGTAAGCATGGATGTGGATATGGACTTGGATGAGATAATTTACATTAAAATGTTGTTAAATTTGAATTTAGAAGTTGATTGCATTTAAAGTGGATTAGACATTTTTGGTCTTTTATATTTGTTAATCTTATTTTGTTGGGTTTTGGTATTTTGTGCAATAAAATTGATGGATATTTGTGGAATTTAGAGATATGATGTCTATGCTGAATATGTTTCACAGTAACAAAATGTTGCATAGTGAATGATGATCAGCATAGAAGATTAAGAAAAATTTGTGACTGTAAAATAATTATTGTAATTTTATAACAAATATTCTAGCAGATTTACTGAAAAATCTGAAAAATTAAAAATTAAATTAAAATCCTCCAAAAATTCCACTCAAAACTATGTTAAAGCATCCCCAAAACTCCTACAACAACACCAAAAAGTCCACAAAAATTTATGCTGAACCGCATCGAAGGATGAGAAGAAATTTCATTCAAAAAAGATTCTATGTATCCGTAAGGCATGCACAATAACAAAAAATAATATGAGATATGAAGGAAAAATTCATACTAAATGCATTTCTGGCGTCATCGTGACTTCACTGCCATTCTGTCGACAGTCTGGTGCATTTTTTTCTCACTTTTGTGGGAGCTTTTTTTGGTTGTTTGTTGTTTGCTGTAAAAAAATTGTTTTTATTGTTTGGTGATTTTCGGGGGTGTGGATGAATGATGGGTGTTAAGGTGGGGAGGAATTTGAAGCTAGTTTGAGTTAATAAACAAGAAAAAAATAATAAAATTTTCAACTTTTTTACCCAAGCACCATTTTTTGTTATTTTATTTTTCCTTTTTTGGTTACAATTTTAAATCTAATTATTTTATTAATTTTGATTAAAAAAATATTATTTTATATTTTTAAACACAGCTTACTGTGTGTTTCTATCTATTAAAAATCATATCTAATTAATTAACATTTCTTCAATTTGTCTATCAATTTCTTCCTTTCGTTTAATAGCTTCAATGAATTTATCAATTTTATCCATATCAACAGCAAATTCAGCTTTCAAATTAGCATTTGGATATTTCCTTTTAAACGCTTCAAATGCTCTAAATCTCATCTCGTCGTGATTGTATTTATTGCTTAATTTTAGAATATCTAAAGAATTTTCTTCGGTTATCATTTGGATGATTTTTACAGCTGCAAAATTCATCAGTTCCTTAATCTTCAGCTTCCCAGCAGCAGCAAAAAGATGCAAAAAGTTCGTCCCATCGTCGCCTGGAAGTTCATCAGTGTAGAGAAATTTCAAAATTATCTCAAAAATTTCCACAGAAATGTCGACCAAATTTAAATTTTCAACTTCTGGATTGTTTTTCAGAATTTCAGCCAGAGTTGGACTTCGAGCTGCAAGCAGAAATTTATGGACTGGGAATTCATGGTCACCAATTTGGATTTGAAAGTCCTTGGTGGTTTCGTCTTGAGTGAAAGCTTTGAGGTCATTGAGGAATCCAGCTTGTAGCTTGTTGGTTAACTCTGAGTTCTTGAGCTTTTCTTTTTCTAATTTAGCTTTCAGCGTGAGCTTTAAATTCTTCAAATCTTTTACAAATTCATATTTTTTGGGAGACTTTTCAATTAGTTCCAATTTGACTTCCTTAGGAGTTGCATTTGGATTACATTCCGAATAAACTGAGTAGCACTTTCCATAGTTTGGATTATTTCTGAAATCTACATGTTTTAACTTATAAAATCCATCCAGAATGTTCGGTTCAATAAAGTTCAACTTGTTTTTATAAAAACTAATAGATTCCAAATTTTCGAAACCTTCAAACAAATCGCCAGGCAGGAACTCAATCTCATTATTTCCAAATCTAAACTGTTTTAAGTTTTTGTACTCAACCAAATCATGTTTACAGATTTTCTCCAACTTTGAGCTCCAAATCTCTAAAATCTCTAACTTCGGAAATATTTTTGTGAGTCCTTGCGGAACTTTTGTGACTGTGCAATTCTCAAACTCAACATAAAGCACATCGTTATTTGTCTTTCCACTTTCATGCTGTCCGGTAAAATTCAATTCACGATTTTCAGGGATTTGTTTTTCATTAACTAAGCAGCGGTAAAATTCATCACTTTTACTAAAAGTACATTTAATCTCCATTATTTTGAACAAGCAAATTCTCCTTCTTTAAAAAAAATAATTGTTAGTCAAATTTTTAATAAAAATCTCAAGGCTTTCACACTCGGGATTAATCCCAAAAAAAATCCCAGCACTTCCTGACATACGACCTCAAAAATTCCAACGGATTCTTAAATTATACGATGAATTGGCCAGGGATTTCTTTGGGATTCCGAGATATCATGTGAAAAAGACCTAAAACAGTTTTTGGCGCCAAAATTTTTTTTTCGAGTGTTAACGCCTTGAAAAATCTCGTCATATAAGGAATTTTTTAAAAAAAAAAAAATAAGGAAACATGCGATTTTAGGTAAACTAATTATATTTTTTTAAACTGTACACAACATTTGTGCATTAGCTTGTTAATAATTAAAAAATTGTGTAAATTTGTATTTTTTTTTTGTTTTTTAAAAATAATTTAATGGTCATTCTGATTGTTAATGTTATCTCTTTAGCAAATTTTTTCAAACATTTTTCATAGAACATATTTGAGAAAGTGAGGAGGGGGGTCTAAAAAGTCAACTTTTTGCATTACGTAATAAGTAAATGGCAAAAAGTCAACCTTAAATATCTAAATAATTATAAAACGTACCACAGACTATTTTTTCACTTCTTTTCACTAGCAATCAGAAACTGTAAATGATTCAGAAATAATTTAATCACAAAAATTATCAAACGCCACTTTTAAACGATTAGATAAATAATGCCATTAATCAGCTTTCATTTTTCTGCAGGACTTAAAAATATATTTTTACAATTTTGTTTATTTTACGGTTCGGTGAAATGACATCAGTGGCCTAAATGGTAGAGCATTGGCCTTACGTGCCAAAAGTCCTAGGTTCAATCCCAGGTCATGTCCAATTTTCGAAGCTATTTTTCCATTTCATCGTTCTAGTTATGAATAGGCTGTCCATCAGTTTTTGGTCAAAACAGGACTTGTCCCAATTTCAACTTTGAGAAAGCGGGAAAAACCAAAATTTAAAGCTGTTTCGAAGAAAAAAAAGTTTAAAAAGCGAGACAATAAGGATTTTAGACGGGACATTTTTCAAAAAAGCGGGACTGTCCCGCTGAAAAGTGTGCAGATGGACAGCCTAGTTATGAAGCTCGGTTCGTGTGTTGAGTGTAGTTTTGAGGTCTTTGGTTGGTCTTTGGCACAAAATGTGTCTCCACTGCTAGTATCTGGATGATTTCTTTGCACACGAATTGTAACTAGGTACATTGCAGGGTTCATCAGGTCTGATGACTTACTTTTGTCCTTGTAGTGTGCAGAGCTTGCAAGTGGTTCGAATCCAACTATAAACTGTAGGTCTAAAGGGTGTGGTACAATAGATTTCTATAATCGCAGTGCCTCCAGCACATAAGGCTGGGCCCTTCACGCATTATTATTATTATTTTACGGTTAAATAAATTTAGGTAAATGAGGCTAAAAGATTTAATAAATTATGTCACCCAAAAAAAACGACATTTTCTACCCCCTCCTCCCCCTTGTCACAAATTTTCCAAAGAAAGAAAAATTTTGTATTTGGACTGTCACAAATTATTCTACTCCCCTCTCCCCTAAAGCGTGACGTAATTTGCGAACGACACCTTATGACGTAAGATTTTATGACACTTTAAATCACAAATAACATTATTTACTGGAATAATCTGATGCCTGTCAAGTGCTTTGTAAATAATAACTGTAAATGAGTCAGAAAATGGTTAATCAAAAATTTATCAAACACCACTCATGAGCGATAAGATAAGTTGTTATATTAATAAGCTTTTTAATTTTTTATTTGATTAGTTTAATTTATTACAGTAAAAAAATAAGATTATTCATGACCAATTTATATAAATGAAAAAATATTAATATGACCCTCCTCCTTTTTATTGACCATTTAACCCTTCTAATTGTAATTAATCTTTTTTAATAAAATGATATTATTTTGACACACTTATATAATAAATAAATAAAATATGACAATTAGTTCATCAATTTCTTAAATTCTTCTTCCATTTTTCTGTCAGCTTCTTCTCGTTGCTTGATTATTTCAATCGCTTTTTCCAATTTATCTGTGTCAGCTGCCCATTCATCCTTAAATTCAACATTTGGATACTTTTTCTTGATTTCTTTAAATGCTTCTTCGTGATCAATTTGATTCATCAGCTTAAATGCAGCATAATCCTTCAGTTCCTCAATCTTCAGTTTCCCAGCCGCAGCAAAAATTTGCAGAAAGTTCATCCCATCGTCACCTTGCGAAATTAACTTTTTTAAATTATTAACATAAAAAAATACCGGTGACTAAGTATATACAAGGGGAATATCAAATGTTCTTAATTTTAAAAAACACAGAATTTAAATTCTTTAAAGATGTTGTACCACGATTGTTTATGATTGATGTTTCGCACACAAAAGAAAGCTTAATACTTTTATTATTGTTTAAAATATTACTAAAAAAATTAAAAAATATTTTTTTAAAAATTTAAATCATCTTTTTATTAAAAACTTATATCAAATTATGGCATGTAAATCTAGAATTAATCTCAAAATATTAACAATCGAGGAAGCTAATTTGATTGAATGAGTAATTACTTGACAAGTATCTTAAATCAGTCTCAATTATTCATATTACATAGGCTATTTTGATATTCTTGGATTTATCAAGGACATAAGGATTCTATCATAGAGGCTTGATATGGTACAACAGATATTCTATGTTGTAATCAATTCTAAATCAGTCGCGTAGCCGTGTTGGGATTCAGAAGACAAAACACCCTTGATAGAAAGTCTTTGTTCAATTTGCTAGTTATTTTAATAAAAAATCACAAAGAAAAATGGTTATAATAAAAATACAAAGAATTTAAAAAAATATATTAATTCAAAAAATGAGATACTTCACCTCATTTATCACAAAATTTTAAATAAAAAAAATTACTTTTGTTTTAGTGTCGCCAAATGAAGCCACTTAGACTACTCCTAAATGTTGGACGCCAAAATTGAAATTCTTTTTTGTAAATTTTAGGATAAATTTGGAAAACTCTTGTCTTGGTAAAAAATATAAAATATCAAATATAACTTAAAAAATTAATAAATAAATCAATAAAATAATGTAAATTTAAAAAAAATAATCTCAATTAATTCATCTTTTTAAGAATCAGATTGAATATTTGCTTTGTTTAATCAAACATTCAAATTCCTCTTCAGCCTTCCTGATTGCGTCTTCCTTTGCTTTGAATGCTTGAATGATTCTCATCACTGTATCAACATCCATTGACCATTCGTCTTCAAATGTAATTTTTGGATATTTCTTCTTGACTTCTTCAAATGCTCTCTGCCTTAAATCATCACCTCCGTATGTGCTGCTCATCTTGAAAACATCCATGGCATTCTCCTCATTAACTTGGTTTATCAGCCTCATTCCAGCAAAGTCCTTCAGATCCTCAATCCTTAATTTTCCAGCAGCTGCAAAAAGCTGCATAAAGTTTATGCCCTTGTCACCTGGAAGTTCATCAGTGTAGAGAAATTTCAAAATTATCTCAAAAATTTCCTTAGAAATGTCGACCAAATTTAAATTTTCAACTTCTGGATTATTTTTGAGAATTTCAGCCAGAGTTGGACTTCGTCCAGCAATGAGGATCTTATGGACAGGGAATTCATGGTCTTCGATCACAATTTTCAGATCTTTGAAGTATTCGTCGACTTGCAGGATGTTCTTGAGGTCAGCAACAATATTTGTTGGGATTTTTAGTGGTGGCTTTTGCTTCTTCACGACAGGACTAGCAATTTTGATTCCTTCAAGTTTATTCTGCATGTTGAATATTTTTTGTACTTTTTCAGATCTGTCAACTTTGTGCTTCATTTCTCGAATCTCATTTTCCAACCTTTGTACTCGTTGGTTCAAAAAGTCATTTGAATTCTTCAAAATTTTATTTTCTTCCTCAATCTTGAGAATATTTTTATGATCTTTGTAGTAACGAACAAAAATTTCATCTTTGACATCCTCTAGAGTCCCATTTGACTGATGAGCATGTCTTGAGTGACATTTTTTATACCTGATGTTATCTCTAAAGTCAACATGTTCCAACTTGTCTAGTCCATCCAGAATATTCGGTTCGATGATCTTTGCTCTATTTCCATACATTCCAATTTCATTCAAATTTTCAAATCCTTCAAACAAGTCACCAGGAACGAATTCAATTTCACTATTGCAGAATCCAATTTTTTCCATCTTTTTGTACTCTGCGAGATCAGCTTTAGTCACAGTTTCCAGATTCGATCTCCAAATGCTCAAAATCTTTAAATTTGGAAAGATTTTTGTGAGTCCTTGTGGAACTTTTGTAATTTGACAGTCTTTAAATACGATTGCATTGACTTCCAAGTTAATTATTTCTTGATGGCCATGACATCTAATCAGCTTGAGTTCAGTATTATCCGGAATTTCTTGGTTTCTGACTACGCAGGTATAAAAGTTTTTGCCACTTAAAAATTTCTTATCTTCAAAAACACACTCGATTGTCATTGTTTTTAATGTCGTGTCACAAAATTATGATAATTATGTTGCAAATCTCGCAAAATAAACTTAAAATTTGACAAAATAATACTGAAATTACTCCAAAAAATGATTTTCTTTGTTAATTTTGTAAAGTAAATAAAGTTTTGTTCCTAACTGATAACCAAACAATAACAAGGGGATCACCAGTTGATCGATTGGAAGAAAATGATTTTGAATTTTAAAAAACCGTTAGGAAATGATCACAAACGATTTTTAATAGCGGTCAATAAAATGTTGATTGTTTTGGCGGGAAAGTTTCACTTTATAACAATTTAACGCATTAATGAATATTAAATTATTATTTTTTGAATAATTATTTAAAAATGTGATTTATTTATTATTTCTTAAATGCCATATTATACCCAAACTAGAGCAAAATCTCTCCAAGCATGAAGATTCAAACAAAATTCTTGCTTTTCATGATTAAATCTTGAAATTGTTCTTCAGCTTTTTTGATCATTTCCTCCTTCATTTTGTATCCTTCGATGATCTTAATCACTAGGTCGATGTTCTTTGCCCATTCGTCTTCAAATTCTACCTTAGAAAATTCTTTTTTGAGCACTTCAAAGGCCACTTGTCTTAAACCTTCATGTTCATATTTGTTGCTTATTTTGAGGATGTCCAAAGCATTTACATCATCAGTTAGATTCATCAGTTTACCTGCTGCATAATTCATCAATTCCTCGATCTTCAATTTCCCAGCAGCAGCAAAAAGATGCAAAAAGTTGGTTCCATCGTCGCCTGGAAGTTCATCAGTGTAGACAAATTTCAAAATTATCTCAAAAATTTCCACAGAAATGTCGACCAAATTTAAATTTTCAACTTCTGGATTGTTTTTTAGAATTTCAGCCAGAGTTGGACTTCGAGCTGAGATGAGAATCTTGTGGACTGGAAATTCGTGATCGTCGATTACAATTTTTAAGTCTTTGAAGGATTCGTCATCTTGGATGAATGTTTTGATGTCGAATTGCATGCCTTTATGTCCAGTTTGGATTAATTCTTTATTTTTGAGGTTTGAATTTTCCAAAATGAATTTAACATTTTTTAGATGTAAATCCTTGTTTTCTTCAATTAATTGCTGAATTTCTGTTTTCAGCTGCTTATTTTCTCTTTCAATTATTGACACATTTTTAATATTTTTGTGGTTCTTATAAAATTGGAGAATCAAATCATTTTTTACAGCTTCGAGTGATTCTGGTGAGTTTCTGAAACTTTGAATTGGACACTGTTTTCCTCCTAATTCGATATGATCAAGTTTATCAAGTCCATCAAGGATATTTGGTTCAATAAGCTTTATTTCCTTTCCATAAATTGACAATTCCAATAAATTTTCAAATCCTTCAAATAAATCACCACGCAAATATTCAGTTTTATTGTCACAAAATCCAATCCGTTCCAAATTTTTATACTCGATCAAATCATTTTTCTGAACATTTTTTAATGACGAATTCCAAATGCTTAAAATTTTCAGGTTTGGATAAGTTTTTGTGAGTCCTTGAGGAACTTTTGTTATACGACAATTATCAAAAACTATTGCAATCACATCTTCATTTGTATATTTGATGTCCAAGTCATTCAAATTATGACAGCCTTTTGGGCGTATCACAGCATTTCTAGGAATGAATTGATCTTTTATTTCACAACAATATGCTTTGCCACAATAAAAAGCATATTTTTCATCGAACGTGCACGGAATTTCCATATTTATAGCGATTATATTTTTAATTGTATCTCAACAATTATCAATTAATATTTATTTTATAATAGTGAATTTAAATATTTAATATCCAAACAATAATAAGGGGATGATCAACTAAGTTAATTAGGAAAGTATTTAAATTGAGATTGGTCGTTGGGAAATAACCGGTTGTGAATAATTTAAATATAATTAAAAAAATCAGACTAGTTTTAATAATTTTGGACAATTTTGTTAAACAAATTCTGTTTTTTGTTGCATAAATATTTTAATTTCAGAAAATATTTAAATATAAATACTAAATAATCTACAACAAATACTTAGAACTAAATTTTCAAAAAAAATATGTCATAATTTCGAACTATATCTGGGGCTGGTTTCTGGGGTACCCAACCTTAACTACAGCTAGAGCAACCAATGGTAGGAGAGGGATGGAATACCCGGTTAGACCTAGAAACCAGCTCCTGAATTCTCAAATTAATCAACAACTTCAGCAGTGAATGAAACATTTCCAAACTCCTTCAGTCCATTTCCACTAAATGCATTAAGCAAAAGTGAAAATTGAGCTTTTAAAACTGGTACAAAGAGCATCATTTTCGGATCACCATGTATACGATTAAGTTCAATACTCTTATTGATAGGACATGTTAAATACTCCTTAAAATATTTTCCAAATCCTTTCATGACAACCTTCCATCCAGGAGATTTTGGAATTTTTCCATTCTTTCCAAACAATGCACACCAGTTGAAGGACGCTATTGACTCTTTAAGAACCGTTTGCTTGTCTTTCTGTATTATGCTCATTTGGGTTTTCACCTAGAATTTAAATAAAATAATAATTCTGGTTGCGGTTTCTTGGGTTTAACATTGGGTACCCTTGGGTATACCATAAGATACATAAATTATTGTATTATACTTAGAATTCAATTTAATTAAAATATTTTTTGGTATACCTAGTATATACCCCGGGGTATAGTTGGGGTTATATACTCGATATACTTGAGAAACCAGGCCATGAATTAAAATTGGTGTGAATATGATAAAATCAAACAGTTTTCAATTACAAAATATATCAAATCTTTAGAACCTTACAATGAGTTTAGTGATTGGAGCTCTAACTTCAGCAATAAACGTAAAAAACATTTCATCAACCTCACATTTTGTGAATGCAACAATTAATTCGTTGTCTGTTTTACAGTAATCCATTGATATAAAGCGGTAACTTTTTGCACACTCTGTTGTCCATACTGTGCTGCAAAGTCCAAAAAATAAAGCAAATGAAATTTTCATGACTAAATCAAACAAGTCCAAAAGTTAAACAAATTAAATTTTTTATTATTATTTTTTAATTTTCTAACTTTTTTTGATTAAAAATATTTAATAAATGCGGAAGTTGAAAATTTATATAAATTTGAGTTCATTTATTTGAGTATTAAAATCATTTTTAGCAGAACTTTGAAGTGTTCAATTTGAATTGACGCTTAACAGATATTAAGATTTTATGAACAAATTCTTAAATTCCTCTTCAGCTTTCTTAATTGCTTCCTCTTTCATCTTAAAAGCTTCAATAATTTTGAACACTGTGTCGACATCTTCCGCCCATTCGTCCCTAAACTCAATTTTTGGATGACATTCTCTAACTTTGTCAAAGGCTCTTTGTCTCAATCCTTCATGATCGTATTTGTTGCTCAACTTTAGAATATCCAACGATTTCTCAGCATTAATGTGATCAATAATCTTGTTTGCTGCATAATTTTTGAGTTCTTGAATCTTCAGTTTCCCAGCAGCAGCAAAAAGATGTAGAAAGTTCGTCCCATTGTCGCCTGGAAGTTCATCAGTGTAGAGAAATTTCAAAATTATCTCAAAAATTTCCACAGAAATGTCGACCAAATTTAAATTTTCAACTTCTGGATTGATTTTTAGAATTTCAGCCAAAGTTGGACTTCGAGCTGCGAGCAGGAATTTATGGACTGGGAATTCTTGGTCATCAATTTGAATGAGGAAGTCCTTGAAGGCTTCGTCAGTTTTGAGGAAGTTTTTGATGTCAGATTGGGTGTCCTCTTTATAATTTTGAAATTTTTCATTGATTTTAAGATTTTCGTCTTGCAAGTTTTGACATTTTTCGTTCCAATCTTGAACCTCATTTTTAAGGTTGACAATATCTTCATTTAATGAATTAATTGTGTCCTTCAAACCTTGATTTTCATCCTCTAATTTAAGTAAATTTTCAATTTTTCCATGATTTTTGTAGAATTTTAAAAATAGCTCGTCCTTTACTTCCTCAAATGTTGCATTCGATTGACATCCTGACAGTAATGAATAACATTTTGTATATACTGGATTATTTTTGAAATTAATATTCTTCAACTTATCAAGTTTATCTAAAATGTTCGGCTCAATGAGCTCTATTTTATTTCCATTAAATGCAATTTCTTCTAAATTTGTGAATCCATCAAACAAGTCACCAGGCAAGAATTCAATTTCATTCTTGCAGAATCCAATCCTTTCAATATTTCGATATTCAGCCAAGTCATTTTTAGTCACAACTTTCAAATTTGATTCCCAAATGCTGAAGATTTTCATATTTGGAAAAATTCTGGTTAGTCCTTGTGGAACTTTTGTCATGCTGCATTCACTGAATATTACACCGACAACATGGGAATTATTCCTTACATCACCATTATAATCTAATTGGTGAGCTCCTTGTGGAATTTTTCTGACGTTCTCTGGAATATTTTGATTGTTAAATTCACAAACGTAGGCGACTTTACTGTCAAGAAATGTATAGTCTTTAAAAATACATGGAATCATCTGCATTTTTGTGTAAGGGATTTGCCTAAAAGAAAACGAATTACTTAATTTAAGGGAAGATTTAGGACATAGAAAGAAACTAAGGGTCTTCATATTATTTTTATTAATTGCATATTTTTTCGATAATTTTCTGAAATTATGTAAAGTTTTTTTTAAAAAAAAAAATGCAATCAGAAGATGTTTTTTGACCCTCAGAGCACAATGAAGGGGAACATCCATTCGAGACTCTATTAATTTTGTCAATTATTTCTTTTTAAAATCAACCTTAATGTTATTTCGGTCTCTTTAATTAATTGTTTCGATCTGTACTTTTAACTTCTATAATTTTTTAAATTTATTTTAAAAGTAACAATTCTTAAACTTGTTTAGCTAAAAAGCTTATAAAAATTTCCCTTAAAATATTGGAACTTAAATGAAAAATAATAAGGGGAATCGCAAGTTTGTCAAATCTTACAAATGTTTGAATCTGATGTGATCGTTATTGAATGGCTGAAAATTTCTGCAAACTTTTTTTTTTAGGAAATTAAACATTCATTGCATTTTCCATTCCAATTCGTTCAAAAAGCTAACTTGACTAACTTGACTTAAAAAAATCAGACGTTATGAATTGTTTTGTATATTTGATAAAATTTTGGTATTTTTGATTAATATTTAATATTTTCTTAGCCTTGGGCTGTTTAGCTAGTGTATCTCCCGAGCGGCATTTTAGTTGAAGGCAGCGTGACGTGAGTCTGGTGTCGCCTCCAGATGTCGATTTATCCGCTTGCATGGCTGCCTTCTCATTGCCATTACCGTATCGTCACCGTCACCTTGGCACCTTGGCGGCAATGGCAATGAGGAGGCAGCCAAGCAAGCGGATAAATCGACATCTGGAGGCGACATCAGACTGACGTCACGCTGCTTTCAACTAAAATGCCGCTCGGGTCTGCATACGTCAAACTGCTCAATTATTTTTGATTTATTTTCCATACGATTCCTTCATTGGTGATTTTACGTAGAAAACTGTACACAATCTCAATTGTGGCTTATCGGCAGGCTTTAAAAATGTTAGACAAACTTTAAAAAATCCTTCGGGATTCAAAAAACTCTTTCTGTTCTCACTATCGTCAATTGTTATGTTCTTAATGTCATTACTTCCGGAATATGGACATTGATGTATAAGATTTCCGATACTTTTTTCAATACTTGATATATAATTCTTAAAAGTCCGCTGTGCATCAAGATTTTCAAGAATTGAACAGATTTCAATAGTCGTGCTGAATATGTCACGATAAATATTTCCATATCTGAACATCATTGCAATTTTAAGGAAAATTGGTCTTTTTATTGGTTTATGTAAAGTATATCCAATGTTCAATGATGAAAAATTCCTAGAATATGCCTTAACACTGCAATTTCTTAAGTATCCAAAATTATCGGCATCAAAACTCTCACACACAACTGACTTGAATGTGGAACCGTATGGAGATTTTCTATCAAAGTCATTCCTTGGTGCACCTTGCAGGTACACGTATGATAAAGAAATTATTATTAAACTAAATTTAACAACCGTGTCCGACGAAATCATGATGCTGAATGATTTTTGTTTCGATAAAAGTTATAGTTGCTAGTGAATATTAATAATTTTTCGAAATATTCGAGATTTTAATTGAAGGAAGTTTATTTTTAAAAAATATTTAAAAGGTTAAACAGAAATTATTATAATTACACGCTTTTATTTGACTCACTCTGTCTCTATGTTTGTTTGACATGTTCAAATTTTGCAATCCATGATTCGAAAAGAAAATAATAGAAGTTTAAAATTAATTCTTATAATAAAATAATAAATTCTTATTTGCAGAATATGTGAAAAAATAATTTTGAAAATTGTTTAAATCTGTTTTATAAAATCTAAAAGTTTGCATTAATACAAAATGTATAAAAATTAAAAAAATTCTTAACTTTAAAAATTAAAATGAAATATAGAATTAAAAAAACTTTAAATTTTTTTGATTATAATAAATTTTAAAATATATACTCGGTTGCTTGTTAAGATTTTATGATCAAATTCTTAAATTCCTCTTCGACTTTTTTGATTGCTTCTTCTTTCATCTTAAAAGCTTCAATAATTTTGACAATTGTGTCAACATTCTTACATCATTCGTCTTTAAATTCTATTTTAGGGTTTTCTCTTTTAATTTTACCGTATGCGCAAAATCGTAGTTCATCATGTTCATATTTGATGCTGATTTTTAGGATGTCCAATGCATTTTCTTCCTCAATGTTATCAATAATCTTCTCAGCTGCATAATTTTTCAGTTCCTGAATCTGCAGCTTCCCAGCAGCAGCAAAAAGATGCAAAAAGTTCGTCCCATCATCACCTGGAAGTTCATCAGTGTAGAGAAATTTCAAAATTATCTCAAAAATTTCCACAGAAATGTCGACCAAATTTAAATTTTCAACTTCTGGATTGTTTTTTAGAATTTCAGCCAGAGTTGGACTTCGAGCCGCGAGCAGGAACTTGTGGACTGGAAACTCTCGGTCTTCTATTTGAATGCGGAAGTCCTTGAAAGCATCGTCAACTTGAAGGAAATATTTTATTTCAGTTTGAATAATTTGTGGACTATTTTGAAGACTTTTTTTGAGTTTCTGATTTTCAGTTTTTAAACTTAAATTTTGATCATTTAAGCTATTAACCTTATTTTTCAAATTCCTATTGTCATGATTTAGTAAAATATTTGCACCTTTTAAAGCCTTATTTTCTTCCTCTATTTTTTGAAAATTTTCAATCTTATTATTGTCTTTATAGAATCTTACAAAAAGTTCATCTTTCACTTCCTCTAATGTCGCATTCGGTTCTGTATGATATCCTGTGAATTCTGAGAAATACTTGGTGTAAGTTTGATTATCTATAAAACAAACATTTTTTAATTTATTGAGTCCATCTAAAATGTTCGGTTCGACGAGCTTTAATTTTTTTTCATTGAACGAAGCTTCCTCTAAATGCTTAAAACCCTCAAATAAATTCCCAGGCAAATACTCGATTTCATTATTACAGAATGAAATTCTTTCCAGATTTTTATACTCAGCCAAATCAGTTTTAGTCACGTTTTTTATATTTGAAGCTTCAATGCTCAAAATTTTCATGTTTGGGAAAATTTTTATGAGTCCTTGGGGAACTTTGGTGAATTTACATTCATAGAAAATTACACCAATAATATTGTTATTATTTCTATTACTGCCTTTTCGCTTGGGGTTGATTAGGTGAGATCCTTGTGGTATTATTTGAATGTTTTCAGGAATGAATTGGTTAGTGAATTCACAGGCATAAGCTATTTTGTCATTAAGATATGCATTCTGTCTAAAAACACACGGGATCTCCATAATTGCTTGTTTTATTATTTAGGATTATTATTTATCAAATTATGACTAAAAAAATTAAAAATAATAAATATTTTTTTTAAAAAAATGAAACTTCTCTGGATAAAGTTATAAGTTTTAAGAATTGATGATCAGGATAACATGATCTTTTATTTTTTTTTGTTTTGTAATTTTAATTACACGCGCTAATACTTTTTAGCTATAAGGTAGAAAATTTTCTCTCAATTATCAAAACTAAACTAAAAAATTAAGTAACAAACCGATAACTAATCTCAGAAAACAATGACTAATATAATATGGAATTAAAATAACATTAAGGGGAATTGCAAAATTATAAAAACAGCTGATAAATTTAAATCAATAACGATCGTTATGGAATGTTCAAATTTTGCAAACTTTTTTACTTTCATAATTTATAATGTTTAAATATTAGAAAAAATGGAATCGTTTAAGAACTTTAATATTAAATATGAAAATACTACTTTTAAAATTTCAGTTGGTGTTTAAATATTTCAATATTTGTTAAAAAATTTATAAATATCCTGAAAATTATGAATACAAACACAGTAAAATTTAATTTATTTTCATAATCATTAATGCATAACAAACGTGTGTTACTTTTTATTGAAATTTTTTTCACCTTTTTTAATTTCTTTTTTTGTTCACAACTTTTTTTATTTATTTACTTTTGTTTAATTTTTTTAAATTTAATGATAAATAACTTTTTTGTTTTAATTTACTTCATTTTTTATATACTTTTTATTTGATCTCTAAATGAGCTCGCATGCTCGTGCTTTACACTTTTTTTTATTCCTTTACTGTGTGTATTTTGTGAATTTTTATTCTTAAATAACTTTTTTTGTCTTTTTATGTCCAAAATTTTTTTATTTTACTTTTTCCGAAAGAGTTTTTTTGTTCGATTTTTGATAAATTTTTAGATTTTTTTTACTCGAAGGAGGCGAAGATTTTTTTAAAAATTAAATTAAATTGCAATTATTTGTCACAAAATGATGAATTTTATGAAGAATTCTTTACAATGAGATTTGATTTGAAATTGCTTTTGAAGCGATAATTTTGGAAAATGCAGTCAGAATGAAAATCCACCGATTTCTGACTTAAATATGAACTTAAAATTTTGATGAGATTTTTATTGAATTTTTTGGAAAGTTTTAGAAGATTTAGGAAAATTATGAAATTTGAAGTTTTTTATTTCATTCAACATTTTGAAAATAAAATTTTATCGATTTTTTAAAAATGACTTTCTTGATGTTTCAACGAATTCAAAAACTTCCACGCGCAAGCATGTTAGTCATAATCTCAATATTTGCGATTTAACGATAGTCGACAATAGCAGTTATGCGTCAATATAATATATTTCAATAATATTAATTTGTTTGTATATTAGAATAATTTTTTGTAGTTAAATATTTTTTAAAGCTTTTTTCGTCTTGAAAATATGTTGATTTTTTAAATATTATTTTTTAAGTTTTTTCATCCATTTTCAATCTACATTTTTTCATTCACAATGATATAATTTTCATGTTTTTTCGTACTCATTTGCCCTACTTTTAGTTTTATATTCACACAGTTTTCTCAAGCTGATTTGTAAAAAGGAATTAAAATTTTTGAAACTTAAATTGTTATATTTTGTATAAAATATTTAAAATTATTTATTTCTTTTTAATTTTTTAATAAATTGAAATCCTTTAAAAATGAACATAAACAAAAAATTATTTCGAAACCAAAAAATTACTAAAAAAGACAAAATTTAAAAAAAATTATATTTTAGAAATTTAAAATATAATAATTCTACATTTTGAAAAACATAAAAACCTCTTATTTATATACCATAAATTTTAAAAAATTAGAAATATTTAAATTTTTGAAAATCTTTTTAGTTTTGAAATTTAAAACATTTAAAATTTAAGAAAAATTGAAATTCTAAATTTGAAACATTGAAATTTCAATATTTTAATATGTTTAAGTTTTAAATATTCTAAAAAATTTAATTTTCAAAATTTTAATTTTAAATTTTTCAAAATTTCAATATTTTAAAGATTCTATATATTTTAAGTTTCAAAATTTTTAAGTTTCAAAATTTTTAAATTTCAAAATTTTTAAGTTTCAAAATTTTTAAATTTCAAAATTTTTAAGTCTCAAAATTTTTAAGTTTCAAACTTTTTAAACTTTTAAGTTTCGAAATTTTTAAATTTTTAAATTTCAAAATTTTTAAGTTTCAAAATTTTTAAATTTCAAAATTTTTAAGTTTTAAAATTTTTAAATTTCAAAATATATAAGTTTCAAAATGTTTAAATTTCAAAATTTCAAAAATTTTAAGTTTCAAAATTTTAAGCTTTTTTAAATAATCAAACTCATAAAAATGAAAATTTGAAAACTAAAATAAATAACATAACTTTTAATTAATTCAAAATTATTCAGAATTTTCTAACTTTATTTGTTTTACGTTCAGTTTATATTCCCATTCATAACCTACAATTTATTTATTTATTTCCATCTGTTAATATTTCATTTTTATCTTACGATTTTCAACAATTTTTGTTTTATTCATTCTTAGTTTAATAATAATAATAATAATTTGTCAATTAAATTTATCTGTTTATGTCTGTATTAGTGTAACTGTGTGTCTGTAGTTGTGAGCAGCTCTCATCAAAAAGCTCAAATTTGATAAATTTTTAATGTTTAAAGTTTCATTCGCTACCTTATAATTAATAATAATACAATATTTAGATTAGATTTTTCATTTGTTTTATAAAGGAAAACATTTGAGAGGAAAAATTAAAGGAAAAATGATGAAAAAATTACAAACAAACTTTTATTATTTTTGAACTTCCACGCGCAACATGGAATCAATATTTTTTTTTTCAATAATTAAGTATATATAGACTATATATATATATGAATTATTATCATTTTTTATGTAAATATATATATTTATAAATATTTTAGATTTTTTGTGTATGTATATAGCAATAGCAGTTACATGAGGACGTCTTAATGAGGGAAAAATTTAACACAAAAACGGATTTTATTCGAAATTGTTTTTAAAGAGAAAAATGTTAACAATTAGAAATGTTTCGACATTTAAGCGTGACGAGATTTGTGAAAATTAACAAAAATTTCTCATCGATATCCACAAGCAGGCACAGAAATCGCATCAAATTTTGTGCAGAATTTCAAAACAATATTTTTTCAACTTTTCAAGATGAGAAATTTTTGGAAGAATTTTCACTGATGAAATTTTTTTGAGGTTTGTCATCGAAATTGTGACTTAATAGAAATTTAGAAGACTTAGGAATGAAATTCAGTGGCAAAATGAGAAACAATTAAGACCTAACCTTAAAATTTTGATTCTAGTTTTATTCTAAAATTTAAAAAATATTAACCTCAAAAATTTTAAAATTTCAACATTGAAGTATTAAAAAATTAATTGAATATTTAATTTAAATCCTTTCTAAAACTTAAATATAAAAATTATCACTAAATTAAGCAGGGATGGCACCAAAAACAAACAATTCTTCTCAAAAATTCTGAAATAAAAATTAAATTTTAAAATTTAATATTATTTTTAAAAATCGCCCTAACTTGACACTTTAGAGTTAAAATTCAAAAAGTTAACCTAAAAAATACGAAATTCTTTTCAAAAAACTATCCAAAAACCAAGAAAACTTAACAAAAAAGACAATTTTGACTTCCAATTTCCTTGAATTTTTCAATACATTCCCCTAAAATATTTGATTCTACTACAAATAAATTCATCAAAATTATAAACATTTTTTTCTAAGATTCTTTTAGGTCCCATTATTGTTATTTTGTTTATTTTAATCCTTATTTATTATAGCTTAGCTCAGATATCACCAAGAGCTTTTTCATTCATCTGCAGATCTCAGCGCGGAAGTTTTTTAAAACTTTTTCATTCTTTTTGCAACATTTTTACTTTGCAAATTACTTCTTTTTCAACATATTCAAGGAAAATGAAAGACAAGTTGTCAATGATTAATGATGGGCATGATTGATGAACTTCCACGCGTGAAGCTAAATGCTTAAATATTAATGGTTTTTTAAGGTTGTATGAAGCGTAGATGGTTAAGTGATTGAGGATTAATTTGTATTATTTACAAGATGAATAAATTTTTGTGGAGATTTTTAAACACTTTTTTTTGTCGTATTAGTCAACAATGAGATGAGCATTTGGGAATTTTTAAATCTTTTTCAGGATAAATTAAAACATTTGTCGAAATTTATAGGTTTTTAAGAATGTTAGTAACTTGCAACTGAATGCTTTTGATTCATTGAACTTAATATATTATCAAAGTGAAATTAAATTACTTTTTCAATAAACATTCCTTATTTCAGCGTGGAAGTTTTTTAAAAATAATTATTAAATTTTTCCATTTTTGCAATAAATCAAAATTATTTGATTTTGATTTAAAATGTAATTATCAAAAAACTTCCACGCTGAACCAAGTAGTTCTATTCTATTTCATTAATTTGTGAAGATTGATTGATTTTTAAATTCTCATAACAGGTTTTTAAATATTTTTTCATTAAGTTTACTATTTCATTTTTGATTTGTTCAGTTTTGGGCAAAAGTTCATTTTTTTAAATATTTCTTTAAGCAGAAAAAACTTTTTTTTATGGAAAAATATTTTTTGTTCACACTTTTTTTGCTAAGAAGATTTTTTTTTATAATAAATTTTTTCGACAAGTTTAAATAGAGAAGAAAAAAATTAACATTTAGAGGAGCGGAAAAATGAGAATCAAAAATTGATTAAAACCAGCTGCCACCTAATTTGTTAAGTCCACCCATTCCAATTCCGCCAATTCCTTTTCCCAAAAGATTTCCGACCTTTCCTTTGACAGCGTTCGTTACACTGCCAATGTTAATATTGCCATCTTCATCACCAAGCTTTTCTAATACTGGTAAGTGCTTTGAGGACTTACTCGCTGCTACTGAAACTGCTCCGTCGTCATCATCACCGTCGGCAAATCTAAAATTAATTGATATTTTTAGAATTATTTTGAATTTGGTTAAATTTTTATGTTTTAAAGTTTCAATTTTGGGTTTTTGGATACGTTCTTTGAACATCTAGATTACCAAAAATGTAAAAAATTGTAAACCTTGACCTTTTTCCTTGGGTTGGTTTCTAAGGCTACCATCCTAGGGTACCCTGAGGTAGAGTGGTTGGGGTAGGAAAGGGTACCCCATGTAGCCTTAGAAATCGACCTCTAGGACCGGTAGCTTGGTGTACCCTAGAGTATGTTGGTTCTTAGATTAGCCTAGGCCATACTTCTAGGTTATACACCACAGTTACCCTGAGCAACCAGCCCCTAATTCATAACCAAAAATTAATAGAAAATACTCACTCATCTTCACCATCCTCGCTAGGCATGGTCAATGCACATGTAGCCTCTTCAGCCTGCATGCGCTGAGCAACTGTCTGATATGCCTTTGAATTTAGTTTGTCTTCCATCACACCTTGTAGCTCAAAATCGGAGTAAATTTTCTAAAAATTAAGAATTAAAAAATATAGAAAAATTAAGGTTTTTGTTAAATTTTGAAGGTCATATCACAAATCCCCGTCCCCATTCTTCATCCTATCCCCAAATTAATTTCCCCCAATAAAGATTCAATAATCAAAATTTTAATATTTTTAGGAATAACAACATTTTATTGAGTTTAATAAATTTTCAAAAATTTAACAACTTTTTTAACTAATTTTTTCTTATTTATTAACATTTGTTTTCATGAATTCTTCAAACTTTTCGAAAAGATCATTTTTGACTTCTTCGAGTGTTGCATTTGAATAATCTTTATAAACAGAATAACATTTATCATAATTAGGATTATCTCTGAAATTCACATAATTTAATCTGTCAAGTCCATCCAAAATATTCGGTTCAATAATTCTCAATTTATTATTACAAAATCCAATTTCTTCCAAATTTCTAAAATCCTCAAACAAATTTCCAGGCAAAAATTCAATTTCACTCCGTCCAATTGAGAATCGCTCTAAATTTTTATACTCAGCGATGTCATCTTTCGAAATTGATTGCAAATTTGTATGTAAAATGACAAAAGATTTTAAATTTGGGAAGATTTTCGAGAGTCCTTTTGGAAATTTCGTCATTTTACAGTTTAGAAACCAAACTCTAGCGACTGTGTTGTTGGACTTCCTGAAGTCATGTCGACCAACAAATTTTAAGTCAGCATTTGCAGGAATTGTTTGATCTTCAACGTAGCACGTGTAAAATGTTCTTGAATCGATTGTTATTGAGTTCTCGAATTGGCATTGAATCTCCATGATTATTATATTTTTGGAATATACTTGGTGAATTGTAAACCTGATTGAAAAATTGCTATTTTCACAAATTGAAGATTTTTAAAAATAAAAATTGATTTAATTTTTATATTTTTTAAGGCAAGCAATAAAACACGACTTTGAACTTCCTAACTATCAGCACGACTGAAAGAAAGAAACATAAGTTTAATGTTGACTATCTTATCAGATTTATTCATGATAAGATAACGTTGAGAAGGGAATGAACACTGTGTGAAGCTTTTATTTAAATTTAAATATGAAACTACGTTCGTCTATTATTAGGCTGACCATCTGCTTGGTTTTTCAGAGGACTGTCTTCTATTTTTTTTTTCATTTTTCAAAAATCAAAAAGATTTGTAATGTTCTTATTCGTCCAGAAATTGTCGACATGGGGGATGTACTCTATTTTTCTTGAAAATATCTGGTAACCCTATCTATTATTAACTTGTTTTTTATTTTTCATATTTTGGCGTACTGAAATGGTTTATTGATCAATTTCATTTATTTATTAAAATTTTTTTTGCATTTAGTATTTTTTTCTTCAAATTTTCATATAAACTGAATCAGTTTTAAGTCATAAGGAGGTTTCTAAGCCAGTTCGTAAGCCAATACATAAGAATTTCACAGGTAATATCATAATAGGGAGGGGAAAAGGAGGACAAATCACCATCTTAATGATATCTTTCTATCAATTTGTAATTTCTAGCAACGCTCACCCTAGTAACAAAAACCGTTAAAAAGTTAGTTAAAAACTAGCTTTAACTAACTTTCGGATAGCTTTTAACTAACTTTTAACGGTTTTGGTTACTGGGGTCAATTATTACAATTAAAACTTGAAAACGTTTTAAGTTGAAATTGCACTTAAGGACACTTCTAATGTGGACCAATAATTTTATATTAGAAAATGGATCACAGTTTCCTTTCCCGAGCTTTTATTCACGTAGCAATAAATCACACAGCTTCTTTAAAAAAAGATTTGCAACCCGAACAATACAAATATTTGGATTAATATTAGATGCCGTATGTAGATGCAGTAAATGCAATAATATTATAAATTTGATTTAGAGACAATAGAGAGAAATAATATAAACATTAATATTATTCCCATTAAAACTAACATTTTATTAAAGAAATTTAATTGATTTTTGATTTCCGAAATAACAGACATAATTATGAATAAAAACGAACAACTTGTTGCTTATTCATCACAATATTTTCACATTATTCACAATTATTGAGTCATAAATTTTTATCTATTTAATGTGATTATAAAGCTTGTAAATAGTTATAGCTTGATATCAAGTAAATTTTTATCAAAATGTAATTTTTTTACAAATAATGATAAGCAAAATGACTGATAAGAGTGGAATATTAAGCCGTAATAACTTTATAATGCAAATTTACTGTGAAAATGAATTTGATATTTACACTTAAAGCTGTAAATTGTTATAATCATCTGCTAGTTAGATTATAGCATCATTATTTGCAAACCTGAATTTTGCATGTAAAAATCACGTGGCTTTCAATGTTTTGTAAACAACAGTTCAACATCCAAAAAATCTCATTCAACATCTTCACTCTCAATTGGACGTGAATGATCAAAAACCTGTTTTTTGTGTTTTTCATCTTATTTTCTCATTCTCTCATTTTGTGACTCATCTCTTCTCATTCGTTGAAGAAGACTAAGACACATAAGACGTAAAAACTTGAGAATAAAATTGATTGGTTGTTGTTTTTTGTACAAATACAGCTTAAGATCACATAAAAATGTTGGGAAGTTTTTAACAAATCAGAAAAGAGTTAAAAATTCTCAAAATTGACTAGTTCAAAAGCCATCTGGTGCCGTATTAATTTACCGACCAACCCCCCTTCCCCCAAAATACATCTGATATCTCTAAAAACCCACAATATATAACCCTCAAATCCTCCATAATCCCAAACAAAGTACAGCAATAATTAACTCACCTTAACAATATGCGATAAACATAAACATTGAAAAACGTGCAATGAATGATCAAGACGCTCCGACAGCCAATTACATAATAATGTTATCGTCTTTGTATACCATTGCTCGAAGAAATTCAAAATCCACAAATCGTCGTTTATTTTGCTACGTATTAAGTCGATATTGTTGCGTGTAAAGTTTACATAGCTCTGACCGAGATCCTTTCCTGAGCCGGAAACATTCTGGAATGAATTATGTTATGTGAGGTTAGTTTGTGTTTTAAAGTTGGATTTTTTTGCAGTGAATTTGTATTTGTTTGGAACTTTAAGAAGATTATTTGAGCAAAAATCTGAGAAATATTGAAGTTAGGATGAAAAAATCTGAGAAACTTTGAGGTTAAGTCTCACAAATGTGCGAAATTTTGAGATTAGATTTCACAATTCTGAAAAATTTTGAGGTTAAGTCTCACAAATGTGCGAAATTTTGAGGTTAGATTTCACAATTCTGAAAAATTTGAGGTTATGTCCCAGAAATCTAAGAAATTTTGAGGTTAGGACTCAAAAATGTGAAAAATTTTGAGGTTAAGTCTCACAAATATAAGAAATTTTGAGGTTAGTTCTCACAATTCTGAGAAATTTTGAGGTTAAGTCTCACAAATGTGCGAAATTTTGAGGTTAGATTTCACAATTCCGAAAAATTTGAGGTTATG
The DNA here is from genome assembly GCA_963573255.1 of Chironomus tentans. NCBI lineage: Eukaryota > Metazoa > Arthropoda > Insecta > Diptera > Chironomidae > Chironomus > Chironomus tentans. Next base: position 3,579,123 of record OY754305.1, read on the forward strand.
TCCCAGAAATCTAAGAAATTTTGAGGTTAGGACTCAGAAATCTTTGAAATTTTGAGGTTATGTCTCAAAAATCTGAGAAGTTTTGAGGTTAAGTCTCACAAATTCATTCAAAAATCCAATAAATTCAAATTAAATCTTACCGTAAAACTCAACAGCGATCCAATCAAGCTACCCTCATCGTAGCGAGCTAATTTGCCTAAAACACCCTCCAAAACCGACACAAGCTTATTGATTAAACCTTGTGTCATTGATGCAAGTGCCTTATCGATTTGGTCATCGATCTTTGAATGGTATTGATGCTTGACGAAGGAAAGAATTAAGAAAGGTGGATAGAAGAAGAAGAAGAAGTGAAGAGTCGTGTATTTTTGTATTGTATTTGTTTCATGTTGTTGTTTTGTTATTGTTTTGCATAATAAATATAGCCGAGGAAATTTTTTTATGTTTTTCAGATAATTTTTTTGTGTTGTGAAAAAAATAAAAATATAAAAATCATGCAAGAAATTTCATAAATGAAATGAGGAAGATAAGAAGTTTTTTTTATTGATTCAGAGGAAGGAAGAACAAATAATCAAGATTAAATCATAAAATAGGAAGAAGTCAAGGAAAATCATAAAAAGAGCACAAATGGAAGAGAAATTTTGCTAGATTTAGAAAATTGTCTACTCTATATCGATACAAAGATGAATTTTTAATGGAGATTTTGTGAATCTTTTTTGAGGACGATTTGATGGAAATATTTGAATTTTTCATTGATTTCTAGACTTAAATATGTAAAGGCACGATTATTGATTAATAAAGTGGAAATTAATGTTAGTTTCATTATTTGGCTTAGCGTGTTTTTGCATAACATAAGACATTTTGCTTATTATTTTCTACTAGGATGATCAGATTGACTTGAATCTAAACCTTATCAATGCTTGCCACTTTTTTCTATCACAATAATGACAAGATTTTGTTTTAAAGTACAATTGAAAGATTTGCAAGGAGAAAAACTTTTCGAGGTGGAGGAAAAATTCAATTTTTTGATCTAGAGCTAAAGTCATTCATTTTATCTCAATTTTTCCTTTCTTTCATTACATTAAGTGGTTTTGTGACCCATATTTCGAACACAAAACCAAAGTTCCCACAAAATTAAAAGAGAATGTAGAAAAATGAGTTCAATCACCTTAAAAAGGATTCACAAAACCATCTAAAACTCTACGAATGATTTTCTAATTAAATCTCAACAACTTCAATCCCTAAAATCCTCATTATAACTCACCACATCAATCCCATCAACCGAGCACAACTTAAACGATTGATTTTTGGCATCGAGTATCACATTGACCATGGCACACATTTCTATACTTATAACATAATCCGTCGATATGAACGTTACAGATTTTTTGAGCCACTGTTGGAACGACTGTTCCGTTCTCTGAAGACATGACTCAATCATATCACAGGCCATGAGCTTCAGGCGCTGCTCGAGATGTTGACGAAATTCGGCATCAGGCCAGTGAAGATCACGGATGAATGATTGGAGGGCATCCAGTTTCCAGAAGAGATCTTCTGATGTTGCACAGCCATTTCTGTTTATTTTTTTTTCGGAAGTTTTTAAGAAGAGAAAGGAGGGAAGATTTGAAGAATGTGGAGGGGTTTGTGTTAAAGTGTAGAGTTGTCATAGGATTTGGAAGTTTGTAAGTGTGTTAGTGAGGCACAGAAAGGTTCAATTTTGGGTGTGTTTTGTGAATTTGCGGTAATTTTCAAACAAAATTATTCGAAATTAAAATAGTTTGAAATAAATAAAATTTTAATAAAAATTAACAAATTAAGAATTTAAAAAATAATTAAAAACAAAAAATATAAAAAATCAATTATTTTAAAAAATCAAAATAACATTTGTTAAAATATTTAAATTAGAAAAAAATTAAAAATCGTTAAAAAATTAAATAAAATTTGAAGAATTAATTTTTTTTAAATTGAAAATATTTAAAAAATATTGTAAAATTTGTTACAAATTTTTGAAGGTTAAACGTTTAAATTTTAAAAAATATAAATTTAATTTTTAAATTTTTTTTGGATTAAGAAAAAACATATTTTAGAATAAAACAGTTATAGATATCCAAATAAGATTCAAGAATAATAAACAGATTTTGACAGAAATTTTCCGAATGATTCCAAATATCCGCGCAAAAATTCATATAACATATCATTAAGGGATTCATAAGACAAGACAGAGAAAGAGAGATATATTTAATAAGTAAGAGAGAAAGAAACAGAAAGAGCGTTGAAAAGAAGATATAAATCAATTAATTATTCCATTTTCATTTTAATAAAAAAAACATTCACGTTTACATCACATTTAAATAGCGTAGCAATGAGCAGCATCAGCAATGGATATTAAATTTAGATCATATCAATTTTAATCGGGTAGGATGTAAATTAATTTATTAAATTACATTCAAGGGTGACATGAATTTTTTCAGAACAAAATTGAATTTAAATTTTTTTGGGGGGTTTTTGGAACATTTAGAGGGATTTTTTAATGACACAAAGAACACGAAAATGCATCATTTTTGGAATATTTAATTAGACATTCACGTTTGACATTGAGATAAAATGGAATATTAAGCATATATATGAGATTATGTCATGTAGGTTGATGAAGGACATTTCAGGAATTTAAATTAGCAAATTAAGAGATTTTTAGGTTATAAAAATTGAAAAAAGGCAAATTTTTAAAAAATTCAAATTAAATAATTTTGAATCAAAACAAATCATAAAACAGGAAGTGAGTGAGTGAGTGAGATGGATATAAATCGATAAATGGTAATATGGACACATGTAAAAGAGCATATGAATAATTTATACACAGAAAATATATATAATGTTCGATATTTATAGTATAATATATTTTTTGGATTAAATTCACCACCAAGTATAGGAAGAGAGAGAGATAGAGATTTACGGGAGCATAATTTATTCACACAAGTGAGTTCAGAGCACACACAGGATACAAAATATTTAGCAAAATAGAGAGAAAGAGAGAAAGTAGAAAAAGAGGCACAAAGTTAATAAACATCTATATGTCCTTGATAGTTTACCCTTTACTCTCCCACCTCTCCTTCTCGAAGCCCTTATGTATCGATTGTGCGATTGATGACTCCATAAGATCCACGTAACGCACCACGAGTGGAGCAAATATTGTTTGAAGTTGATGGTGAAATCGTCCGTTCTTGAGATTATCTGAAAGGATTTAATTATGGGATGGTTTAAGTTTTAAATGTTTTGTGGCACAAAATACCAAAATTTGAATGTTTTTTTTTATCAAAAGACCAAAATTTGAATGTTTTTTTACTCCAAACTCCAAAATTTGAATGTTTTGTGACTCAAACATCCAAAACTTGAATGTTTTGTAATCAAAAGACCAAAATTTGAATATTTTTGGACTCAAATTTCCAAAATTTGAATGTTTTTTGACTATATATTTTAAAATTCCAAAAATATAATGTTTTTTGACTCAAAAGACCCAAAATTTGAATGTTTTTTGACTCAAAACTTCAAAATTTGAATGTTTTTGTCTCAAAAATCCAAAATTTTAAAGCTTTGTGACTCAAACATCCAAAACTTGAATGTTTTGTAATCAAAAGACCAAAATTTGAATGTTTTTGGACTCAAATTTCCAAAATTTGAATGTTTTTTGACTAAAAATTCCAAAAATAGAATGTTTTTTGACTCAAAAGACCAAAATTTGAATGCTTTTGACTCAAAACCACAAAATTTGAATGTTTTTTGACTCAAAATTACTCTAAGACCAGTGTTTTGGCTCGAAATTAAAAAACTTGAATGTTTTTTTGTCAAAAAATTGATTATAATTTTAAAAACATTCACATTAAATAATTAAAAAAATCTTACCATCAGTTCGAAGATAATCATTGAGCACTTGAAAGAGTGGAAAAGAGTCCCAAGTGTCTGGTGGCTGCTCAGCCAAAACTCGCTCCATATCGCAAGCAAACATCGACCAGAACATCTCAGCATGTTCCACAAGTAAATCACTGAACCATGCGAATGCCTAAATATTCAAAATTCATTTCGGGTGTGGGTGCCAGGGAAGAAAAAATTGACAGGTTAGATTATGTGGGATGGAAAAAATTACAAAAGTTTTGTTATTAAAAAAACTAAAATTGAAAAAAATTCTTAGGAAAATAAAAATTCAAAACTAAGAAAAAGTTGAGAAGAAAGAGAGAAATTCAAAAGCGGCCTAGCCTAAAAAAGTGTCATTTTATCTGTGACAAAGAAAAAAAAAGATTTTAAATTAAACTTAGAACTAGCAGAAATGTTGAAAGTTTAAGAGAGAAATGAAAAAAATGTGAAAAATACTTAAAATATTGTGTTAAGATATGAGAAGTTGATGGAGCAGATTGAAAGGATTGCAAATTTATTTGAATATGTTCTAAATTTTTAAAGTTTTTTAAAGCTTGTTAGGTTTTTTAGGTTTTTTAAATTTTTTAAATTTTTTAAATTTTTTAAATTTTTTAAATTTTTTAAATTTTTTAAATTTTTTAAAATTTAAATTTTCTAAATTTTTTAAATCTTCTAAATTTTTAAAAGTTTAGAAGTTTAAATTTTTATTTTTTCTTCAAAAATTTTTAAATTTTTTTAAATTTTTATATTTTTAAATTTTTATTTTTTTAATAAAATTTCATTTACTGTTAAAATTTGTAAAGTATTTTTAAAAAGTAATAAAATCTAAATTTAATTTCAATTTTGTTTATAAATTTTTAAAAAAAAATATTCCAAATCTCAATAAATTCCTATCAATAACCCCAAAACTGACCGTGACCTTTGTCAAATAAATTTTTCATTCACAAAAAATTCCAAAATCCTTTCTTTCTCAATTTCCATTCATCTCACATCCGAAAATAAAAAAAAACAGAAACAAAACAAAAAAGGGGATTGAATTTTTTTTTTAAAATTTAGATTTTCATTTTCCATATGTTTGTGTTTGTGTATAAGTTCGACGTCATTTAAATCTCCTAGGATTATTTTTTTCATTCCTTTTTTGTCGCTTGACCTTGTCATTCTTTTTGTTTTAGTTTTTTCATCGCAATTTGACCCAATTTTTGTTTTTTTCATAATTCACATTTTTCTGATTAAAAATTCAAGCAAAATCTCGATTAAAGAATTTTCAAGTAAAGCTTCAGCAAGCACAAAAATTTCAGTTTTTTTGTCTGTCAACAAAACATTTTTCTTGATTTTTTTTTCAACAAAGAAAAAAAATTTAAAAAAAATAAAATAATGAATTTTTTGCAATACATTAAAAAATGAAAACATTGAAAAATACATCGACAGAGCACAAAAAAGGATTAAATTATTTTTCATAGTTTTTCATGCAATTATGCATGACATCAAGTTTGTACACAGTCATTGATATTTTATATTGCTTGCAAATGTGTGTGAGATAGAGAGATATATAAAGACAGAGACAGATATAGGATTTGACTTTCCAATTAACAAAAACATTTTACTGTGGTGAGGACAATAAAAAAATAACATTTAAAATAAAAGGAAATTGGTAGCTTAGAAAATTTAAGGTAATTAAAAATTCCAATGATGCACAGCAAAAGGTTGAAATTTAAAAGAGTTTAACAAAAAATAAGTTTCAAGATTTGAACTGCTTAGGATATAGTCAATAAGTTGTGTTCTATTTTTGCTAGACATATGGAAATTTAGAGGTCTGGGACCGGTTTCTAGGGCTACCCACCCCTAACTACAACATCCTAGGGTACACTAGAGTAGGGTACCCCTGGTAGCCCTAGGAACCGACCCCTGGTTTAAATTAAATTCAACATTCTGAGTTTATGTTGTTTTTAAAAAGATAAGTTCAATTATTTAAAATTCCTAAAATATTCTGAGTAAGGTAACTAAGGGAAAGTTCCTAGTGCTATGAGTAGGGTAATGGTTGGTACCAAACATGTGACCTGTTCTGCTGTGAAGATCAGCTAGGTCATGTCTATGTTAAAATTAGGAAAAATTTCCGTCCAATTTAATCAAAATATCAATAAATAAACAAAAATTAAATAAAATATAATTAAATAATTGTGAGTGTCTAAATGTCCACGTAAAGATTTTAGTAAATTTTTTTGTTGTTGTTTTGATTCTTTTGGTTTCATTGTTTTTGCTTGGATGTTAAGAAAGTTACACATTATTTTTTGTTATACATCAAACACAAAACATATACATTAATATATATATATAGATAGATAATAATATAGTCACATATTCATCATCATCAGTTGACTGATTGTAATTTATATCATTTTATACCAAATTTCATTCGGGAGGTAACAGAAAAAAATTGTTAAAATTAAAAAATAGAACAAAAAGAAATTAGATGGTTTATAATTTTAAAAATAATAATAGTAATAAAATAACAAATGAACACTTTAAAGCAAAATTAAATTATATTAAATAATTCCAGGCAATATAACAAGCAAGCATTCTTAACAAGGCTAGGTCTAAAAACTACAAAGATGTGCTTTATTAACATTTTTATTCTAGATTCTAAAAAGAATTACTCAAAATTATCATAAATTGATTTCTTATGCAACAGCAGGCGCGTAGCCAGGGGGGGATTGGGGGACAAATTACACCCCCCCCCCTCGCCAAAAAATTCTTCAATTTCCTAGTGTTTTTGAGGAAAAAAATTCAAAAAATTTTGTGTTCCAAATTTTTTCACACAAAAAAATCTGAAAAATTTGCAAATCCCCTCATTGAAAAATTTCTGGCTACGCCCCTGTGCAACAGTATTAATGAATTTCCCCAAAAATTTCCTTAACTTTGGTAACTTGAATGAAAATTTTCAAAAAATTTAATTAAAGTAATGAAAGAAATTATTTTCATTTTTCTTTTAGAAATTGAATTTTATGTTATAATGCAGTGTTGTGCTACCTTTTTTGAGCCACGGCACACCTTGATGGTAAACCATGACCAAAACCGCACACAGCGTGCGGTTCATGTAATTTTCAAAAAAATTCTACGGAACACCAGTGTACCGCAGCACACAGGTTGGGCAACACTGTAATAATGCAGTGTTTCTCGAAATATTTCAGCTTAAGGGCAGCTAATTGTCATTTTAAAGATCTCATGGTACACCAGCGTGTCACGACATACTTTTTGAGAACCATTGTTGTAAATTTTTTATTTTTATCTGCATTTTTATAACAATCCCTAACGTAAAAGCTATAATTAATAAATTTTTTATATTTTTCACTTTCTAAGTATTTTATTTACACAGAATATGCTGCAAAGCATTTCATGTGCAAAAAAGCATGCAATTTTAAAAACTTTCAATTTATCAACATTTGAAGTCCTCTTAAAAATTTAGTCTATTTGGTATTTATTCAAGCTCGTCATATACTTTCCAATAACATCAATTTTAAATTAAAATTAAAAAATTAAAATTTTTAAACTTTGCCAAAATGACTAAATTTCTTCAAATGTTGATAAAATTTTATGCAAAACTAATCAAACACACCAAAAACATTACAAAAATTGTGCACCAATATTAAGCAACTAACTAAACTACAAATTAAACAAAACAAAACTAAAAAAAATTAACTTTTAAAATAATTTTTGTCAGCCTAAATTATTTTGCATCCTATTAATCTGATTCATTTTGCTTTTGCTTAATTTTTTCAACAAAACTTTTTTCAATTAATTTTTTTGTTAGAAAAAAATACGTGCCGTTGGTTTAGGAGGCAAGTAGACGGCATGCGTTGGCATGCAATACCGATACGGAGCTGGCGGACTTGGGTCTTTCTTTTGTAGCGCAGCTTGACCACCTTTTGTATTTGGTGGACCGACTTCCTCGACTGGTTCTACTTCCACTGGCTTTGGTGCCTCTGGTTCGATTGCGCGCAACTTTAAACGAATATTTTTTAAGGTTGGAATTTTGTTTTAGTTTTGAACTTCCGGGTGGAAGTGTGGGGAGAGCTTTTTTGAACTGCGTGGAAGTTTTAGACTAAAAGCGTCTGAATTTCATCTAAATTTTGTCTTGTTTTCAGAATCATTTAGGTCATTGGTCATTTTATAAAACTTCCACGCGGAACATTGCTTTGGTCATAATTTTTCGCTTCTTCTTATTTTTCTAATAGAATTTTAAGTTTTGTAGGCTTATTATGAATTATTTTGTGACATCTGTTACAAAAATTGGAAAGTTTGGGCTGATTTTTGAACTTCCGTGCGGGAATTTGTCAATCATTATAATTTGTATTTAAAATTTGTTGAAAATTCAATTTAACTTTTTCATAATCTAAACTCAACAATTCTAACCTAAAACCAATCTAAACTTCCCCATATTTTTTCACGACGCACGGAAGTTAATCGGTTATTTTCCCATTTCATGGCTTTGTTACTCAAAATTTATTCATGAATTCGTATTGAACACAAAAAAAACAATTTTGGTGAATGACAAATGAAAATAAGAACAGATAAGAGAATGTAATTTGTGAATGTGATGATGACAACAATCACGCATTTAATATCAGCCACATTACACATGTCGATCCATTTATCGCTCATTTTTATGTGGAATTTTTAGATATAATGAGATGAGGGTTGAAATTGTGAGAGAATTTTTGAATGTTTTAACAAAACAATTTAGTAAAATTATTTGAAGATTTGCGAAAATTTGATAAAATAATAATTTAGAAAGTACAAAATTTTGTGCAATTTTCAAAATTCTTTAAAAACTTTAAATAAAAATTACTTTATTTATGTTGTTTTTTAAAGGAAAATTGTAAAAATGTTAAAATTTATTTAAAAAACAACATAATTCAATTTTTTAAAATTTAAAAACAATTAAAAATAAAAAAAATCCATTTTTACTTTTTTAAAATATTTTTAAAATTTCAAAATTATTTTCAAAATATTGTAAATTATAACACTATTAAAATGTTCAAAAAAATCTATTTTAAAAAGTTTTTTTTTAAAAAAGTTAATATTTTGATATAAATTCAAAGAAGGTTAAAAATAATTTATAATATAAAACGTCAAGACCAAAAATATTCCAACAACAACAACTTGAGACAGTTTGGCATATGGAAAATAATATGTGATGAAATGAATTGTCTCAAGTGGAATTTTTGAATAAATAAAAATAATTTTCATTTCTTTTCTTGCCAAGTATTTGAAACTTAATGTATGCACATCGCCTGACATGAACACGAAATGAAGTGCGAAGATATTCACAAAACTGTCTTTCACTCTTTTATTTTCTTATTTCGGATGTTCAATTTTTTATAGCTTCAGAATCTCTTTTAGGAGTCGAACGTTTGTAACACTTCGCATTTTTTAAGGCTTTTTTATTGATTTTTTTTGCAATTTTTTTATTTCAATTGTTTTCTGAGGTAAGGTTAGAAATATTGAAAATTTATTGAAGAAAAATTGATTAAAAATTTATGAATATTCTTTGGAATTTTAGCTATCATTGAAAAAACTTCTATTCTCATCAGACAATTAAGATTCACATAGAATCATCCATTATGAATTCTAGCTTTGCAGACTTTCTGTATTTTACATGAACTGAATAGTTTTTGTTCATGATTCCGTTAGAATTTGTAGAATGAGGTTATGTATGACTATTTAAGAAATTTGTTGTTCGAGAATTTATCATTGTTTACTAGTAAAAATTAAAATATAAGGATTAGAGGCATTTGTCAATGTGTCTGAACTTAGCAATTATAAATCTTCAACTAAGAAATTATAAACCTTTTTAAAAAAAATTAAAATTATTCATTTTTAAAAAATTTAAATGTTTTTAAATTTAAATTTAAATTTTTAAAAATATATAGTTCTAAATTTTTTAAAATTTGAAGTTTGAATTTTTTAATATTTAAAGCTTTGAATTTTTAAAACTAATTTTTTTAAAAAAAAAATTCAATTTTAAAATAATTTTCAGAAATTAATTATTAAATTATTTGTAATTATTTTAAAAAAATATTTTTTAAATTTATTTTAATAAAAAAGTTATTTTTTAAATTTATTTTAATAAAAAAATTATTTTTTAAATTTATTTTAATAAAAAAGTTATCTTTTAAATTTATTTTAAGAAAAAAATTAATTAAAAATCATTAATTTTTTTTAAAACTTTATTTTTTCAAATATTGTTTATTAAATTATTTGTAATTATTTTTTAAATTTAATAATTTTAATTTAATAATTTTTTAAATTTATTTTAATAAAAAAATTATTTTTTAAATTTATTTTAATAAAAAAATTAATTAAAAATCATTAATTTTTTTAAAAACTTCATTTTTTCAAATATTGTTTATTAAATTATTTGCAACTATTTTTAAAAAAATTATTTTTTAAATTTAATAAAAAAATTTATTAAAAATCATTAATTCTTTAAAACTTCATTTTTTCTGAATAAAACAGAAAATTTAATTTAAAATCCAGATTTTTCGAATATGTTCTTGAAAATATTTTATCCTTTCCAAAAGTTTATTTCAAAAGCTCTCTAGCTCACGTTTTCAACGACATAATCAACTTTTGCTTCTATTTCTTCATCCATTATCCTACACAATCTAGTCATACATAACAGAACATCATCATTCTATGGAATTTGTGTGAGAATAGTTTCATTGTTCATAAAAAATTGCATTCTTTTCCATCTATGCGGAGCTTTTTGCCGTTCTGAACGACAATGAAGCTGAAACTAGCAACTCAGTTCAATATCATGTGACGTTAAAGATTTTTCATGTTTTGAGTCTCTCTTGCGTCATTGTTTTAGGATGTAAATGGATATAATGCACTTCGTTAAATATGAGAAACAAACATTTTTGGGTATGCAGTGATGATACAGGAAGGAAGAATGAATAAAAGCAGAAAATTCATGATAAAAATGTGGCATTGAATTTTTTAAAACTTGGTTCAGCATTTCCTTGACAGCTGTGGCTAACTTTTTATCATTAAATTGGAATCTCATGCTTGTGTGGACTGGTAACTGAGCTTTTGAGCGACAAATGAACTGGAAGACCGAAAAACACATGAAATTAGGTTAAATCAGTGATGTCCAACCTTTTTTGAGCCACGGCACACCTTGATGGTAAACCATGACCAAAACCGCACACAGCGTGCGGTTCGTGTTATTTTCAAAAAATTTCTACGGGACACCAATGTGCCGCGGCACACAGGTTGGGAATCACTGGGTTAAATGAAGGATGAATTTTGCAGGAATAACAAATTCTTATTTGAGAGGACTTTAAAGTCATTTTGCTAATATTTAGGGTATCTTAGATTGCCTATTGTACTTAAATGATACATATCAGGGTACCCTTTGGTACCCCCTAACTATGGTCTATAGTAGGGTATGAATGAAACCAATCCCAGTACTAAGAACCTCAGGACTCAGTATGATCCAAAATAAACTCTTCAAATCTGAATATTCTACAAAAATTATTTACAAAAGAAGCTTTAATTTTCCTAAAAAAAACTTCATGTGTTCCTCGGTGACTTCCTCTAAACCGACAAATCGTATAATGTGTATGTAAATGAAACCGAATATACAGAAAGAAGGAAAAAGTCATGAATATGTAGGATGCAAGGACATACACACACATACAAACATACAAATGCACATAAATCATTAACATTTACACAGTAACATGCATGAAATGATGACAAGACATGAGATATACTCGCGCCTTGGATGATAATGATGTGAGTTTATACAAAAAATGTAAATTTTTTAATGAAAAATGTTTTTTTGAACTTTTTTTTTCGCAGATATGTTGAGAAAATATTATTTTTTGTTGTTGTCAAAATTATTTTTTATGTTTGTTTTTTGTCGAAATACACACAAAAAAGAAACTCAAGAAGAAGGAAGGAAAAAAGTTAGTGGTAAAAACACAGAGTTTTTTATATTTTTTTTCTGATACATCAATAAAGTTTCATTGACATTTTGGATGGGTTGGCTCACCTCTGCGTAGTGCTCTTCATTCTGTTGTAGGAGGTCGACACAAAGTTCTGCTAAGTGGATCAAGTCCTCGAGTTTCTTGGCTGGTGCGACCATCATCTCTCCTCGGAGATCCTCTGTGAATGACATGAAATGTCAATTTAAAACATTTTCAATTCTTCTCCACAAAACTCACCCTCAATTTTAGCCTCAGCTGACAATCTCGTGTAATTATCGAGTGCTGCATTCTCCAGGCTCTTCTTTATCGTTGAACGAACCTCTTCTGGTGGAACTGGTGTCACAATGTCCTTCATTAGAACACGCTCGAGTAGTGAAAGAGTTGCTTTCAATGAACCCTCAGGCCGTCCAAATGGAAAACAAAATCTATGGTGTAATTGAAAGTAGGAAGGATTAAGATGTTAGTAGGAGCTTTATTGACGCTTTCTTCCTTTCATTTTGACTCAGAACCTTATTTTCTCATCAGTTCAACTCCTTGAATCGACTACTCACCTAAAATTAGTTATTTGATATTCTAATAAGACACGTAAGCGCTCTTTAATATCTTGAAATTTCTCCTTCTCCTCATGCGTAATACTTCCAACACCATCAGGTCGATTTCCATGCACGTGACTAGCACAGAAGGCAAACGAATAATGAATGAGCGTTGGATCGATCATGAAATTCTTCTCGGCACGATCGAGAAGATCAGCAAGGTAACAAAGGTGTCGGTAGCATCCACGAACGCCATATCTGGCACAATATTCATCGAGAACAAAGACTTGTCCTGGACTGAACCATCCCATCGATGAAAATGGATCATTCAATCGATAATCTAACGTTAAATTTTGTAATAACTTAAAGAGATGCGCATGTTCAAATTGACATGGATCAGCACTTATGTAGTCCTCCATGCCATGTTTACGGGCCTTATCAGCATCGCCCTGTAGTTTCGATATGGATGAGTTCTGTCCTGAACTTATTGGTGGTGTTGGTTTATGGGATTGCCCCGTGGCACGATAAAGTGCCATCACCCACAAACTGCACTCGTTCTCATCGTCACTGGCGAATAATACGCTATCACCTTCACGTACAGCATTGAAGAAAAATCGACCACCTTCGAGATCCATTCCGACCATTAGAGCGGCTGGATTGAGTGGAAAATTGAGGATTATTATTTAAAATTAAGAATATTAAGACACACAACTCACCACTAGCTGCCTCAATATAATCAACGGTAAAATTATCCAATTGCATCATCTCCGCTGGCTCAGACTTTTTCTCTTTATAAGTGCACATTGCAAAAGTATATTGTGATACTTGAACTAACACAAAATAACGTTTCTTCCACTTCTTCCACACGCCCTTACCGATGCCATATAAATATCCACAATGTTTCATGTTAAGAGGCTTATCCATACGACATGCAATTTTTATTCTCAAATCTTGATCAGGAAGATTTTTGGGCACGGTAAGTCGATGCCATTCAGGTGCTTTCGAAGAGAGTGGTGTGGGCTTAAGTACGACACGTCCGAGCTCTTTGTCTTCTAATGCCAACATTGCTGGATTTTCTGTATACACTTTCACTTTGACGGATGGAAGGGGATGTGTTGTTGTGAAGTCACCTTGCGTGTCCCACCTGTGGATGGGAGGGGTTAAGTGGATTGTTTGAGGATAAATGGAAAAATTCAACTTACATCGGTTTGGATGCCTCAGCCTGATCCGTCTGCAACTTCTCACCACCCTCAACTTCCATCGTACAATAAACAATTCTATTCGGTGCCAACGACTTTAGTCCCTTCACCTCCATAACGACAATCTCAAGTTGAAACGTAAGAACAACATCCATCTTCGTCAGTTGCGTGTCGCTTCCATCGGCATCGCCTTCCATTTTTGCCAGCGAGCCCTGTGACCTGAGTATCATTTTTCTAGATTGTTGTATTGGTACAAATGTTACATCAACAGTCATGTATAATTTCTTTTAATTTTTAACATTTCTTTTCAGAACTGAATGTTTGTGTTTTTTGTTAGTTAGTGTAAATTATTTTAAGTTTATATTATAAATATATATATTAATTTGTTGTGAGTAAAGAGGAAGAGGAAGTTGTTGGTGTAAAGTTAGTGGAATATGTTAGGTAAAATAAAAATTAAAGCTTTTATAATTAAAACAGAAAAGTATTTAAAATATATATAGCGGAATTATGAATATATGAAATAAGATTTTTAACACAAAAAATATAAAAATAATAATAAAAACAATAATTTTTGTATATAAAAATTAAAAAAGTTTTAAAAATGTCTATTTTTTGAAATTCTATAAATTTAATTTTTTAGATTCAAACAATTTCAAAAATAAAATTTTGAAATAACATCAGTTTGAAATTTTTAAAAATAAAATTTAACACATTTAAAAAATATAAATTTAGAAAACTAAAATTAATTTTTTAAAAATTATATTAGTTCTTCAAAAATAATATTAATTTTCTAAAATTAAATAATTTTGTTGAAAATTATATTATTATTTTTAAATATTATTTTAATATTATATTATTATTTTAAATATAATATTATTATTTCACAATGCTCAAAAACAATTGAGAAGTAAATTAAAAATTGAATTTCAATTTTATTTTTAAATTTTTAAAATCAAAAAATTAATTTTTTAAAAAAATATAATATCTAAGTAATGGTAAAATATGAAATATTAAAAAAATAAAAAAATTCAATCTTAAAGACAACATGCGAGAAGTGTGCATTATATTTGCAAAGCAGAGCTTCCGTTTAAATTTTAAATAGAAAAATAAGAAAATGACTTTGAGACATTTCTGAAAAATGAGCATGAAAAGGTTCACTTATGTTGTTATGAAGCAAGTTAGTGTTGTTAGCGCGTTTTTTCACAAATAATTGCATAGAAAGTTTTAAAAACGATGAAAATTTCCAATAATAAGAAAAATATTTTAAAATTTTGAAACAAAAATAAGAAAAATTTTAAAGTCGAAAAAAAACTTTTTTCATGCAAATTTCCTTCTATGTTGCTTGTTCCACCTGACAATCCTCCTCAAGTTCCTGCATGATTAATTTTTCTCGTGTTACTTTAACAACAGCAATTTATGTCACTTAATCTTCCAGAGACATTTCACATTTACTTGAGGATTTAGAGTTAAGAGAGTAAGTAGAAGTAGAAGAAGAAGGGGGGTGAATTAAAGGGGAAAAATACACCAAGAAATGTTGTGAAAAAATATCAGGAATAAAAAAGTTTTTCGAAGAAAAAATCGCTTGAAACGCTTTGAGATTGTAAATTGAGATTTCGGTTTGAGATGATATCGATGTCAAGGGATGGCAAATTTTGATATTTCTGTTTGAATTTTTAAAAAGTAAAAATGCGCTTTAGACACACTTCAGTTGTGGATTTCTTACTTGACTAAAATTATCACTTTTAAAAATTACTTATAAATAAATAATTATTTCTATAAAATGGAGAATTTTTGTTTGAAAAATGCGCTTTAAGCACTTATCTCAAGTGTGTTTGTTACTTGTTTTATTCTTAACAGTAAATTTTTCTAATAATTCGAATTATAAAAAGCTTCTCAAATAAACAGACAAATCTGTAAGCATTATTACAAGTTTCCATCCCTTGATATCTCACATTACCAAACTTATTCACGATTAAGACGACAACAGCAGCACAAAAAAAGAGGGGAGCAAAATATTTCCTTCTCATGTGTCCTAAAACATCAAGAGAATGAACACTAAGAAGAATGAAGGAAATGAAGCAAAACTGAAATCTGATCTTACAATAAAGTAAAGAAATAAATCCACAAAAAAATAAATCAAAATAACAGAAAAAGGAAAAAGTTAGAGCAAGAAGAAGAAAATTGTGTGAGCTTAAAAGTTAAGGAAGTGAAAAAAGTGGAGTGGGGGAAAAATAGAAAGAGAGTTTAGATTGGGTGGGGGCGTCCTTGTGGGAATTTTGTCAGATTTTGTCTATTTTTTAATTTAATATTTTCTTATTAAATGCTGATAAAACAGAATTTTTTTTAAGAAAATCCGCCAAAATTCTGGTTGGATAAATTTTACTTTAAAAAATTCCGATAGAATTTTAGTCGAAAAGAGGTCAGTCAGAATTCTGGTTGTAAAAGTCCGCCACAAATCCGGTCAAACAATTTTCGTCAAAATTCTAGCCTAAAAAATCAATAAACATTTTAAGGAAAAAAAGTCCGCCAGAATTCTGGTTAGGAAAAGTCCGCCAAAGTTCTGGTCGCAAAAAATCCGCCTACATTCCAACCAAGCACATCCAGCAGAATTCAGGTCGAGAATATTCAACTAAAATTTAAGTAAAAGTCCGCCAGAATTCTTACTAAGTAAAAGTCCGCCAGAATTCTGGTCGAGAAAAGTCTGCTTAAATTTATTTTTAAAAAATTCCGACAATAGGTCCGCCAGAATTCTGGATTCAAGAATTGGATCGAAAAATTTCCGTCAGAAATCTTGCAAAAAAAGTCCGCCAGAATGCTGGTTGGAAAAAGTCCACCAGAATTCTGGTCGCAAAAAAATCCGCCTAAATTCCTAGCAAGAACATCCATCAGAATTCAGGTCGAGAATATTCAATTAAAATTTAAGTAAAAGTCCGCCAGAATTCTGACTAAGTGAAAGTCCGAAGGAATTCTCACTAATCAACTGCTGTTACTAAAATTCTAATCAAATTCATTTAAAATTCCCACAAGGAGCACAACAGTAAAGGACTTATATAAATATAAAGAAACATAGTGTAGATAGAAATAGGATCTGACACTTACCTGAACGAGCTTGAGCTTTTCATACTTTTCTTCCCCGAGCTGTTGCATGTTCGACGTCACACGATTTTTATTTATTTTTGTGTCCAACAGAAAATTTATTTTTTTTTGTGTGTAAGGATGGAAAAGATTTTTTGTGGTGTTCAAAATGGTTCAATGGAATCGAATTGATTTTTTTTATCATTTTTTGAGTGTGTTATTTGATTGATTGAATGTTGAGAAGAAAAAAGTAAAGAATAAATAAATCAATAGGAAAGAAAACAATTCAACGAGAAGAAAAGGAGTCAAGATGTGGACAGTTTTTTTGGATAAGGTTTGTTTAAAAGGTTAAGTTTTGGAGGTTAGGAAGGTAAGATTTGTAAATTTGGGTTTGTTTTTTTTGGATATTTAGGAAAATATTATTTAAAAATTGCTAAATATCTCAAAAGTTCTGCAATTTTGTTTCAGTTTGATTTAAGTTTTTCCTCAAATTGCTTTCAAAATTTACAATTTTTTATAAATTTATTTTGAAATATTTAAATACACCTAGTTGAGGAAATTATGGAAGAATATTTATTATTCTTTTGAAAATCTTGATAAATATTCAAAATTTTGAATTTATTTAAAAGTTTTAAATTTTCTTAATGGCTTTTTTTTTAAAAAAAATTAGTTTTCATTTTTAGTATGTTTTTAAAAGTTGAAAAGAAAATAAATTTTTAAAAAATGTGCAAGAATTTTTATAAAGGTGTGAGAAAAATTGATTTTTAAAAAATTAAATGCATTAAATTTTTGGTTTTAAGAACCAAATAAGATTGAAAAATGCAGAAAATTTGAAATATTTACTATTAAAATAAGTCGTCCTAAAAATCAGATTAATCCAGGATTTAACCAAATCATAATTTTTTTTGTGGAATTTTTAATAAAATTGAATTCAGATTTTTTATTCTAAAAAAGTTTTTTGAATCATGGAAAAAAAATTAAATTTTTTAAAAATTTAAATTTTTAATGGATCTTGAAAATTCAATAAAAATTTAAAAGGTTTTTGTAAAGTGCAAAATGAGATAAAAATTTATAAAATTTAAAGTTTAAATTTAAAAATTCCACGAAAACAAACTTTAAAATATTTAAAAAAGTTGGTTATATTTTTTTGTAATTTTTTGTTAACCTAACCCAGAGTGTCCACATCTTGGACGGAAAGAAATAAACAATAAAAACACAACAAAATCAATCAATTGAAAAAAGAGAGAAGAAAAAAATAGAATTTTGGCATCAAATTAAAGTCATGCAAAGGAAAATGAACTAAAATAGCAGGAAATATTTTAATCATTGGTTCAATTTTAGAATAATTTGTTTGGATTGAAAATTTAACATTTGACATGCTTAAGACATTTTTTTTGAATTTAGGAAATTGTTAAATCTGGTTGAGTTTTTTTAGAAGAACCAAAATTTTGGTTTTTGACCCAGTAGCTTTAAAAGCTACGATACTGAATTAAATAAAGCTCAAAATCCACATTTCAGAAAATAACAATAAAGCTGCATCAAAATGTCTATTTATGTATTCACGTTTATTTATTTTCATTACATTGACGTACAAAAAATGTCTCAGACAGTAAAAAATTTCTCGCACTTTGTGAAGTTTTTATGTGACAGAATTTCCATAAAACTTCGAAATGAAATTGAAAACGGAAATGAAGATGCAAAGAACATAATAAAATTCATAGAAAAGGATATAAAAAGTGTTGGCTGGAAATAAGAAGATAAGACAGGGGCAATGATTGGATTGCAATTTCTTTGAAATTATTCTTTTGAAATAAATTGTAAAAAAATGATAAAGAAATAAATTTTGTTGGTTTTTGAAAATTTAAATTTTTAACGGTTTTTAAAAATTTAAATTTTTAACGGTTTTTGAAAATTTAAATTTTTAACGGTTTTTGAAAATTTAAATTTTTAATGGTTTTTGAAAATTTAAATTTTTAATGGTTTTTGAAAATTCAAATTTTTACCGGTTTTCGAAAATTTAAATTTTTAACAGCTTTTGAAAATTTGAATTTTTAACGGCTTTTGAAAATTTAAATTTTTAACGGTTTTTGAAAATTTAAATTTTAAACGGTTTTTTAAAATTTAAATTAGATTATTTCTGAAAACTTGAATTTTTCCATTTTTTTCTTCAAAAATTGACATATTTAATGTTGTTTTAAAACATTTATATTAAAAATTTGTTTTTTTTCTTTTCTAATAGAAATTTTTCACATATAATCTCAAAAATCTTTCCAATTTTCTACTGTCAAACATTTCAAATCTTCAATTTCACCTTTAATCCCACACCGACCCATAAAACATCAACAAAAGCACTTTATTTTCGACAAAAACTCATAAAAAACTTCAACTTCATCACTCCATTTTCTTCGTATTTCAGCCAAATTTATCTTTTTTCCTTCTTTATTCGTCTTTATCATCCATTTTATATTTATTGCATTGAGTCTTATGATTAGAAAATAAAGAAAAAAGTCCAGCAATTTGCACGCATCGCAATTTTAATAAAGCAGTTTTCCTTTTCTTTTTTTTAGGGATTTTTTGGTTGTTAAAGATTTTTTTTGAAAGTGAATTTATTTCAATTTTGCTTTACATATTTTTTTTCTTTTTGTTTTGTATGATTATGATGGAAAAATTAGGATTAATTTTTCTCATGAGTGTTGTTAATATGAGTAAAGAAAATGAAGAGAAATTCAAATTTTCCTTTAAGTTAATGAAGAAAAGTTAATTTTGTTTACTGATGATTATTTTAAATTATTCAGAAGAACCGTTAAAAAATGTGAGTTCAAAAACTGTTGAAAATTTAAATTTTTAAAAACCGTTTAAAATTTGAATTTTTAGAAACCGTTAAAAATTTGAATTTTTAAAAACCGTTAAAAATTTGAATTTTTAAAAACCGTTAAAAATTTGAATTTTTAAAAACGGTTAAAAATTTGAAATTTTAAAAACCGTTAAAAATTTGAATTTTTAGAAACCGTTAAAAATTTGAATTTTTAAAAACCGTTAAAAATTTGAATTTTTAAAAACCGTTAAAAATTTGAATTTTTAAAAACGGTTAAAAATTTGAATTTTTAAAAACCGTTAAAAATTTGAATTTTTAAAAACCGCTAAAAATTTGAATTTTTTTAAAAACCGTTAAAAATTTGAATTTTTAAAAACCATTAAAAATTTGAATTTTTAAAAACCGTTAAAAATTTGAATTTTAAAAAACCATTAAAAATTTGAATTTTTAAAAACCGTTGAAAATTTGAATTTTAAAAAACCATTAAAAATTTGAATTTTTAAAAACAGTTAAAAATTTGAATTTTTAAAAACCGTTAAAAATTTGAATTTTAAAAAACCGTTAAAAATTTGAATTATTAAAAATCCTTAATAAAATCATATAAAATTTCCCCAAAATGGACAAAATATGTTGAAATCCAAAATTATTCATCAAAAGAACAATATCAACAAGAAAAAACAATTTTACTATTTATAAATACAAAATAGCAGCAGCCATGGCGAAAAGGAAGAAGGAAAAAGTAATAAAGAAACCAGACGACTCGCCTTGGGTTTGAATGAATGGAAAAATTATGGAAATTAAAAATAAAATTTTGTTGCGTAAAAAAATGTGAAGCAATAAAAAGCGCGAAAATGTGGATTGAATTAGCTTGAGTAAGCGTAGAAGTTGAGTGGATTATTTGGATTTGGATTTTACATGGAAAATCGTTTGCGGGTAAGGATTGAGTGAGCTTTGGTTTGATAATGGTTTTTGCGGATTATGAAGTGAAAATCATGTCCTGAATTTTCTGAGAATATTTTTTTTAATTTTTTTAAAAAAACCTTTTTTTCATAGTTTTCAAATTCAATCCAAAAAATGCAATTTAAAGTTTCTACAAAAAATAGCCAAAATTGCAAAAAATTCTTTTCTCTTTTTTCAGTCAAATTTTTTTTATATAAAATTAATAAAATTAGCAGAAGTTTGATGCAAGATAGCTGCATGGATTTAAAATAAGCAAGAATTTTCAAAATTCCAATAAAAATTTGCAAAAAGTTGAGAAAATCAATCAAAATTTTAGAAATTTTAAAAAGGGGAAGGCCATAAAAATGAGGATTTTTTTAAAAAAAGACAAATAAACTTCAAAATAATGAGAAAATCTTATAAAAAGGTTAAAAAAGGTAAATGTTAAAAGGTTCTCAATCTCTTCTGTATGAATAGCCTAATTCAATATTTTTTTATCTATCGAATTCCATAAATGCCAATAATCAACACAATTCATTTCTTCCAGTGTCAATTTCCTCACCTGTGATTGTACTTTCCAATTTTCTTTTTTATTCCGTACTTTGGATCGCCTTTCGACACTGGCAACGACTCGAGATTCGCCATTAGAAGATTTATGCTTGACTTTAGTTCCTCAATATACAGCGACTCCATCTCTTTGAGCACAAATTTTGGCATTAATTTACGATTGTGTTCCATTGCTTGAACTCGTTGCATTCGACCATCAAGTTCACGTCTGATTGCTGCTGCTTGCTCGTCAGCTGAGTCGAGCTGAATTTGAGGATCAAAAGTGGTGAAATTTTGGCGATTTTGGATATTTTTTCATCAACTTACCATCAATGCATTGAACAGAATTTGATGCTCAAACTTTTTAACACCAAGAATCTGTTGAAACATATCGAACAGCTGTTCCTTTGTTAAAATACTTTCACTGTTCAGTGGCTGCATCCTTGCTGGTCTTTTATGCTCGTCGTCACCTGATTTTATTTGAAATTTAATTTATTTATTGAAAAATTTTCAGAAAAACAAATGTTTACTATGATTAAAAATTTGTTTTAATCTTTTTTGGTTTTTTAATTCAGAATTGAACTAAAAACTGTCCAAATTCAGCCAGAATTTGATCAAAATAGAACAAATTCAGTCAACAATTGTTCAAACTTGCCCAAATTTAGCCATAAACTGAACAAAGCTTCTCTATTTCAGCTAAAAACTGAACAAAACAGTCTAAATTTAGCCAAAAATCAGAAACTGATCAAAATTGTCCAAATTCAGTCAGAACCTAAGCAAAAGAATCCAAGTTTAACCAGATACTGAACAAAATTGATCAAATTTAGCAAAATCTTGAACATACTTGTCAAAATTCAGCTAAAAATTAAACAAATTCAACCAGAAACTGAACAAAAACTAAAATATCTTTTTTCAGTCAACTATTTATCCAACAATACATTAACCCCACCCCATACCATCCATATAAATCCAAAAAAAGACACACAAAAAAGCTCAACTCACCAGTTCCCTTCAGAATACAATCAAATTTCGCCATCCACGACGTCAAGACAGTCTCCTTACTCAATCCATCAATTTCAGGCAGTGATCTCACTCGTTTCTCAATATTATTACGAAAAACCTCCCGAAAATCATGTTGAGTACATGCACCGCTGAGCACCATCTTTTGTACACGATCGGACTTGAGAAAGACATCATGATATGATTGAACGGCATTTTGGAATGCCTCATCAGCCATAATTTGTGTCTCGCCTTTCATAAATGCCAGAAATCGATTAACAATTGTGTCGAGATTTTGCTTTGTTACTTTAGGCTGACGCTTTGTCATGTCGTTCGGTTGCTTGCTGTTAAATGGATACGAGATGCAACGTGACACAAAGACATAAAGTTGAATGCGCTTCTTTCTCTCTTCCTCCTCAATCTTGTGTCGTTCAGCTAACTCGGCTGGATCCTGCTGTTCAGCTGGTAGTGATGGTGATGGGGACGTTGGACGTTGTAATTGATTGCTGCGTGTTGAGCCGGAATGTTGTGAGACTTCTGTCGTTGATGGTGATAATGTTCTGGTGGATTGTGATAGCAGCGGTGGATGTGGAGTGGAAATAGAGAAAAAAATTACAAGTTAGAAAGTCATTTTTGGGTTGAAGTGCATGAGGCGCATTTTCTGGTTTATTTATCAGGAAATTGAAATTTTTAGGATTTTTTTTGCAAACTTAATTATTATTAAGATTTAGTCAACCACAACCAATGTTACTCAGTTAGACTCTAGTCTGGTAGCTCTAGACCATAATTACTATAAAAAGTGATATAAATTAATCAAAAGCTTATTTTTCTTATAAAATAGCTTCTTTTATTTAAGCTTGTACACAATCTTGTGAATGCATTTGCTTCGTGCTCATGATTGCTTCATAAATCATACATAATTGTGTAGTTGGTTCATTGATCTCAAGATGATATTAAAGAAAAGGATAGAAAATTTTCTTTTAATTTAAAGATTCTTGTTTTATGAAGCATGACGGGAATGCTTGCACATTTTCTTGTAAAATGAGATTGAATTTCAAAGGAATCGTGAACTATTATGTAAAATCATTGGCGTAGCCAAGACGGGGAGGGGGTACAAGGATGTAGAAATATGAACTGAAAAGGAAACATTTGGAACACTTTCCTAAAAGAGACTTTTGGGGTACCATATCCTTCCCACCTACCCTACCCTAGGGTAGAATACCCCATGTAGCCCTAGAAACCGGTGTCTGGTTTTGCCCTCTCTCAAAACTTAACTATTTTTATGTTAAACTTAAGTTATTACCTTGGTGTTGAACTTGGCACATCCAAATTCCTCCCAGGGCCAGGCTGGTGAGGATGTCCTCTACCGCGTTCATTTGGCAATGGTACTGGATGCTCTCCATCCGATTCCTCTTCAGAGGAACTTGGATCGATCATTTTTTTGACTAATTTACTTCTTACACGAAACTACTTTTGATGTCTACACTTAAAATTCTAAAAATATTTTCAATCACTAAAATAACGGTCCTTTAATTTTCTTGTATTATTGCTTTATTTTTAATTCATCAATTCCACTCGAAATAAATAAATTTGGTGAATTTTTCCGACACTTTTTGGATAATTTTTTTTGTGTGTGTTAAATTCAAGGGAATGAAAAAAATCTTTTGTCTCTAATTTTCATTATTTTAATGCTGACTTTTTCATTACTTGAAGATAAGTTTTTCTAAATTTTGGGAGTTTCTGCTGCAAAAAATGAAATGAAATGGAAAAAAATTAATTTTTTTAGTTTAAGAAATAATGCTAAATTTTGTCAAAAAGCTCAAAATTTCCAGTTCAAATTTGCATACAGCTCAACAAGTGCACCCATCCTCAATGTTTTTGCAGTTACAAAACACTCAAAATTGAAAAACTTTTCACTCAACTATAGTTTTTCACATCATTCACACTCATTTTCACATCGTTAAAACAAAGTTTCAAACAAAATTCCTTTAAAATTTCAAAAATTACATTTTTGCGTGTTTTTATGTGATTGTATTGATGAAAAATTTAGTAGCAAAATAGTTCAGGAGGAAAAAGCGAATTTTCCATTTCCGTTTGTTGATTTTTTTTCTCGTTTCCTATTCATGAGGCTGTTTCTTGAGTTTGAACTTATATTTGTCGCATTTTGATACGCATTAAAATGAAAATAGAGAAAAATGTTTGGTAAAAAGTTCAATTGTGAATGTGAACTGCTTTCTTGCAATATTTTTGGATAGAAATCGTTAATTTCAAATTTAAACTACAATGTGAAGGCACCTAAACCTAAAGATCCTAGTTTGAAGGCGCCTGAACATTAAAACTCTATTGTGAAGGTACCTGAACCTTAAATGCTCTACTGTGAAGACAACTGTACCTAAAAACACTAGTTTGAAGGCGTCTGAACTTCAATACTCTATTGTGAAGGTACTTGAACCTTAAATGCTCTACTGTGAAGACAACTGTACCTAAAAACACTAGTTTGAAGGCGTCTGAACTTCAATACTCTATTGTGAAGGTACTTGAACCTTAAATGCTCTTCAGTGAAGACACCTGAACCTCAAAATTATAATATGAAGTCACGTTAACTTTAAAACTCTAGTGTGAAGGCACCTGAATGTACTAGAGTAGTCAGTCAACCTTTCCTACAATTCCACCAACAATTCCCCCTTAACCACAATTTTCCACTTTAAAAACCACTCGAAAATGAACATAACATGTTCCCAAGCGAGGAAAAGTTTCAATTTCAAGCACGATAAAAAAAATCAATTGCAACAATGTGCGACATTTTCTTCTTACACATTCAATTTTATGTCGTTGAAAAAAAACCTGAGCAAAATGCATTTT
Organism: Chironomus tentans; assembly: GCA_963573255.1. Classification (NCBI taxonomy): domain Eukaryota; kingdom Metazoa; phylum Arthropoda; class Insecta; order Diptera; family Chironomidae; genus Chironomus; species Chironomus tentans. The sequence continues at coordinate 3,603,991 of OY754305.1, forward strand.
TAATGTTTTTGTCATAAAAAAGAAATAACTGCGTGTGTGGCTGTGACATGCAACAAATTGACTCTTATGGGCGGTTGTTGTAAACTTAATTGCCATAAAAAATGAATGTTGGAAATGGAAAATAGAGGAAATTGTATGTAAGAATCGGAAGGGATAAACAGTAATCGAGTTTTGTTTAATGAACTGAAAATGTTGGTGGTGGGAATAAAGAGTTTATAGAGAATTTTGAACTAGCATAAGTTAGTAATGGGAATTTTTTTAAATTAGAAAGTTTTAATTGGATTTTTGGATTGTTTTCTCTCTAAATAATAAATGTTTTTTGAAGTTACTTGAGTTTGAAGGCAGTGTGAGGTCACCTGAACCTTAAAATTCTAGTGTGAAGGCACGTGAACCTCAAAAACTCTAGTGTGATGGCACCTGAACCTCAATACTCTAGTGTGATGGCACCTGAACCTCAATACTCTAGTGTGATGGCACCTGAACCTCAATACTCTAGTGTGATGGCACCTGAACTTCAATACTCTAGTGTGATGGCACCTGAACCTCAATACTCTAGTGTGAAGGCACCTGAACCTCAGAAACTCTAGTGTGAAGGCACCTGAACTTCAATACTCTAGTGTGAAGGCACCTGAACCTCAGTATTCTAGTGTGAAGGCACCTGAACCTCAAAAACTCTAGTGTGAATGCGGCTGAACCTCAGCAATTCTAGTAGAGACACCTGGACCTCAATACTCTAGTGTGAATGCGACTGAAGTAAAAAAAATTTCTAGTGTAAAGACACATGAATCAAAAAAACTTTAATCTGAATGCAACAAAACCTCAAAATTCAGAAACGAAGACCAAAACATCTGAAACTAACATCCTTTTCAAATAAACATCACATAATCCACTCACAATAGTCGTCATGCAACTCCATTAATACCATATAATCTTTTAATACACAAATAAATCCACCAAGTTAACAATACCAATCAAAAATAGCAACAAAAGTTCCAAAAAAAGCACATTATAAACTTTTTCTTCAATGTTGCGCTATTAATACCGTAAAGTATTTTTATCAGTTCAAGGTCTGCTACTGTTTCTAGCCTCGAGACAATGCCACATGATTTTTACTGCATATGTGAATGTGAGTACGCGCAAATGTATAAATAGGAGTATGAAGGTGTATGGGTGTTATGCTTATGCAGGTTTATTGAAGGAAGATGGGAAGTTTGAGGATGATTTGGGTTTGTAGGTCATTTGGGGAGGTTATTTGGAAGACCATCTTAATTAAATTCAACTTTGTAATTGATTTTCAATTATTTTTCATTCACAAATGCGCTCTGTACCCTAAAACACCCAAAATTTTTTAAACTTTCATTTGAAAATTTCCTTCGTCTAACAAAGCAAGCGAGCAGCCAGTAAAATAGTGGCAAAAATGTCATTGAAAGTAAAGAACCGGTGCGGTACATTTTTCCACATTCAACTCAACAAAATGCAGATAAATACATTCAAACACAACAGCACCAACACATTCAAACTCAATAGTAAGTTAATTTAAATGCTGTTGCTGTTCTTCAATCCACACAATTAACGAGCTGAAAATGCATATTAAATTAAAGCTCCAACTTCCGGCGGTTTAAAAAAAATTTAATTTTATGGGTTGGAAATTTTTCCATTTGAATTTTTGAAAATAATTTAATTGAGTGGGAAATTATTTGAGTGGATTAATGGAAATTTGTGTGTGTGGGGTGAGTCGGACTTGTGGATTCAGGGCAAGTGGTTTAATGAATTTACTATGGAAATAATTGAACAAATTGAGAGTGTTGGAGGATAATTTAATAAGTGGTTTGATTGGGTTTTAAAAGCTGAACGAACTTTGTGCTCAATTTGGATTATTATGTTCATTTTCGACATTAAGAAGTACTTTTATGGTAAAATGCTCTGTTACACATCATAAAACTCTTTTAGACATCAGGAGCTGGTTGATCGGTATATCTTAGGGTATAGACTACCCTAGGGATCATTTTTGAGGTATACACTAACCCAGGGGTCACCCTAGGAGTATTTTCTAGTGAATACTGAGCCACCAGCCCTAGAAAACCATTTTAAAGCCAATCAGCTAACACATCAACTACCCCCATTCCTGCAAGACACATCACCAACTTCTTGGATTCATTTTAAAGCATTATTATCGCGAATTTTGTCATCACAACATCCTCATAACCCAACTTGTCTCTCTTCCAAGCAATAATTTATGACTAGCATATTGTGTCAAATTTACTAGTCCATAACAGAAAGCCTCATTTCCATCACAATTCTCATCATCAGCTACAAAGAAAAAAATCTTTTTTCTAAAGAATAAAAAAACATTCTCTCGATTCAGACTTTATGTCTCCATTGCTAATTTCTAGTTATTCATATGTCAAAATAAATGTCGATGCGGATGATATTCAACACTTCTTCTTTAATTGTCCGTCTCAATTAGAGTTTGGGTTGTTAAGAGAAAATTGCTTTTGGCTTTTTATCGAGAGAAAATTTTGTTGTTTTGGGGTTATTAGTTTTATTTGGGTTTGAATTAATAAATTATTGGTTGGGAGAATTACTGTGAAATTTTCGATAATTATTTTCTGTATTTAGCAAATTGATTTTGAATGGTTATTAGTTTTGAGGGGGGTACATTTGGTATGAGATGTTGAGTGTTGGTATTAATGTGAAGAATTTTATATAATTCAAGAAATTTTCTTATTTATCTCATCAGAACTTCTTTGATTCATGTTATCATAAACTTTAATTAAGTAAAGTAAACAAGGGTTTAGTTACGTAATTTGATTAAAGAGAGGTTCTATGATTAGATTCAAATGGGTCTGAAACTACGCGTTTTGGTACAAGAGAGTCAAAAATTATGAAATTTGTTACAGAAAGGACTAAAACTACAAAATATAGAACAGAAGGGTGCTAAACTACATGACTTAGTACACAAGTGAGCTAGAACTACGTTACTTGATACAAAGATACCTGAAACTATATGATTTGTTACAAAAAGGGCCTTGAACTACGTGAATTGTTACCAAGGGGGCTAAAACTACTAGATATTGAACATAAAGGTGTGAATTTACACGATTTGGTTCAAAAGGGTCTGAAACTACGCAACATGGTGCAAAAGTGGCTGTAACTACGCGATTTAGAACCAAAGAGTCTGAAGCTATGCAATATTGAACAAAAGGGTCTGAAACTACGAGATTTATTACATAAGGGGCCTGAACCTATGTTATTTGTTATAGAGGGGTCTATAAGTAAATAATTTGGTTCAAGAGGGACCAATACTATAGAATTTTAAACGCTAGGGACCAAAACTACACAACTTTAATCTTTCTTATCCAATTTAATGTCAAATTGATGTCTAAATAATCAACAATATCACAAAATAAACATTTAATAGCCTCATCTTAAAATCCCACGTGAAATTTTATATCAAACCAATAAAAAGTTAAATCAAACCACAAAAAAGCTCATTTGATGGCTCATTTTCCTCGCAGTCTGCACACCAATAAGAATAAGAAAAGTTTTTTATTTCTGTGGTTTATTAAGAATGATTTTGTTAGGAAATTAAAGCAAATTTTCATAATATTTCATCCATCACACACATTTTATGTGCCACAGTTGACATGTTCAAGTGTAATTAAGTGAAAATGAAGAAACAAGAAGGAAAAAAATTCGCATCGTGGGGTGGACTTGCTCGCATTTCATTGATTCCCTTTTTGCTGTACGATAAATAATGAATAAGTTTGGGAAAATCTAAATGAACGATGAGTCATTGTTGATGAATGAAGGAAGTAAAAGTGAATGCAAATTGATCTCGAAATGCTCAATGCGATTTGGTTGAAATTTGAGATGAGTCTGTTTTATAGTTTGAAGCTTCTTTTATGTTTGTGGATTGAATTACATGTGATTCTGCAGTTGTGAGGTGTTTTGGAGGTTTGTTTCGTGAATCAGCAAAGTTTTTTGAAGTTTGATTAGATACAACAGATGTCTCGTCATGCTTTATGAATGACTGAATGGAACTTTTATAAATTTGAGCAAGCTTTTTTAACCAAATTTAAGAGGTAGATTAAACCTGGCAGGCAAAAGGTGTAAAAATGACCAAAAATTAGCCTTTGGTTATTTGGTACAGCTTAGGGTATACACCATACCCAAGGGGGGTATGCTAGGGTACATTTAAGGGTATACATAAAAAAATATTTTTAAAATTACAAGATTTGGTATAAAAGTAGTTGTAACTTTGAGTTTTAGAACAAAGGGGTCTAAAACTATGCAATTTGTTAAAAAGAGGCTAAAACTTTGTAATATTGAACCAAAATAATTGCTTGTTTTTATATTTTATACTTAAAATTTTAAAAATAAGAACGAAATCTGTAGAAAATCATGTGGAACATTGGCAACAAATAACTAAAACTCACATACATTTCAAAAAATATTTATGTCGTTGTTTTCAAGATTTTTGTTATTTTTCAACACTTTCGAGATAAATCACATCAAATTATCAGCAAAATCAGAATAAAAAAACTTTTCTAAAACTGGAAAACAAGAATTTTTTTTGATATTTTCGAAAACTTTTCCTTGCCAATTTTTCTTCAATTTTCTATCAAAAATTTCACAATTTTCATTAACTTTTGCAAAAATTCATCAAAATTCACTAAATTTTGTAATTTTTCAATTATTTTTATCTCAAAAAAGACACTTTTCACCACAAAAAGTGACCTCGATTCCCTTCCTACCCAAAAGCTCATCAAAAATTCCTCACAACAACACACTTCGTGACAAATACCTGATAACAATCAGCACAACACACGATCGAATGTAATTAATGCAATTAAATTTTTTTTACTCATTTGATGAAATTAAAAATCACGAAAAAGTTTTTTTCTTCTTCACAAAAAAATTTCTTTCCAGTTTTCGAATGGAAAATTTTCGACTGGAAAATGAAAATTTCTTTGTGGTTGTGTTGGTGAAAATTGGAAGCTCAGTCGATGAAATGTAAACAGAAATTCCAAAAAAGCGCGAAATTTTCTCAATACACGTGAGGATTTAAATAGTCAATGAGAATTTCCTTTTTGAGGACATGAAAAAAAATAAATAAATTTTAGTCACGTGGAATCATAAAAGATTATGGCCAATGCAGGAGTCGATTGTTGCATAAATATTCTCTCTGTGGAGGGATTAAGTTGACTGGAATGGGATTTTGCATAATTTTTAGGTCAAATTTTAATTTGATGGATTTTTTGTGGATGGTTGCAGTGAAAATTCAGGCGTTAGTGACAATCAGGACAGCTTTAAGGATTGAAACTGAATGTTTTCACCAAAATGAATGATTTTCGATTTTTTTCACCATTTTTTTATTATTTCTGTGACAAGAGCCTTAGGTGACCACGAGATGGATAGACAGACAGACATTATTGACTTTTCGATCAAAAAAATGCAAAAATAACCAGTAGAATTGATAAAATCAACCAAATCGTTTAGAAAGTCAAGAATAACTAATTTAGAAACAATATTTCACTAAATTCATAAATTCACAACGCCAATCATAATAAACCAATAAACAATTATGGCAAAAACATGAAATATTCCATCGATTTTTCTCAATCTTTCCTGAAGTGCATCACTTGAGCTAAATAATTTTTATGATCGATAAAATTCTGCACTGGCCTTGAAAAATTGTTTTAGCTCATCACGATATTCAGTGTCAATCGATTAATAGTGAGAAAAAAGGGACTTTTTTGATTCTTCAAATGAGATTAAGTTAAGTGAGTAATTATTCAAGGAAAAGGAAATAAGTTGAATAAGGGGTCATTCACTTATGACGTCCATTTTTTTAGGGGGGAGGGGGGGTCTGAGATTTTGTGACACTTTATATTAACGAAATTTCTTTGAATTTAAAATTTGTGACAGGGGGGGGGGGGGAAATCCCATTTTTTGATGGACGTCATAAGTGAATGACTCCTAATGTGAATGCTAGACCTTCGTGATAGGTTTATTGCATTTATTGGAGTGAATTAAGTTGAGTTTATGTCATAAAGATGGATTGAATTTTGAATTGACTGGAAGGATATTTTTCAGATATAAAGAAGATATTTCATATTTTTGAGATATTTTGTGTAACTTTTTGGTGGATTATACTAAATGTTGCTCATTTTTAGTCTTTATAAATTGAGAACAGTTCTTTGAAAACCTAAGCTTATCTTATGGAAAAAATAGAAATATAATTATACAAGAAAAATATAGTTTTTTTAAATTTCGAAAATATTTTGATGAATTTTAAAATATCAATTTAAATTTAATAAAATTTTTAAATGCCTCTTAACATTAAAAATAAAATAAATCAAAAAATAAATTTAAAGCAAAGTAAAACTGATTGCAACTTTTTATAGTTTCAAAAAAAATTAAAATAGCAAAATAATTACAAATTTTAAGATTTTTGCGACAGTGGCTTTAAATTCGAAACTCTAAAAAATTAGAGACATTTTTAGACAACGATTAAAATTTATCATTTTGAAAAAAAAATTATTTAATTTTAAATAATTTTTAATTTTAAATAATTTTTAATTTTAAATAATTTTTAATTTTAAATAATTTTTAATTTTAAATAATTTTTAATTTTAAATAATTTTTAATTTTAAATAATTTTTAATTTTAAATAATTTTTAATTTTAAATAATTTTTAATTTTAAATAATTTTTAATTTTAAATAATTTTCAATTTTAAATAATTTTTAATTTTAAATAATTTTTAATTTTAAATAATTTTTAATTTTAAATAATTTTTAATTTTAAATAGTTTTTAATTTTAAATAATTTTTAATTTTAAATAATTTTTAAAGTTATATTTTTTGAAATTTCGAAATACTTCGCAAACATTTTAAATAAATAAAAACTTAAAATTCGCTTACTTTTAAAATATTATAAAAAAATCCTTAAAACCATTAAAGTTTTGGGAATTTTGGACTAATTATAAATAAAAGCTCAATATTTCAGCATTATCAAGAAATCAACGCAAAATTTTATCTTATTTCAAATTTTTAATGATTTTTAGGATTTTACAATTGTCGTCAATTCTCGTTTTTAAAAGCAATTTTAAAATTTCTCTCAAATTTTTCCCTCCAAAAATTTCCTTCCATTCAAACTTTTTTTTGTTATTGTTTACATGAAAACCAAATCATCCCTCATTCCACAAACAATTCCGCTCCTGGAAAATTCTCAAAATTCCTCACATCCTCTCCGACTCTCACACAATGGAAAATGCTTTTCGAACACTGGAAATTTTCAACTTTTTTTTCTTCATGGAACTTTTTTTTCATGAAATTTTTTTTTCTTCAATTGCAAAAATTTTCTTTCACAAATTTCAGCAACTTTAGTTAAATTTTGAGATTTAAAAATCCTTACATTTTTCACTTTAGTCACTCACTTAACGAATTACGATAAAATTAAATGAAAAAAATGACACAAAAAATGCGAAAATGTAAAAATAAAAAATTTCTAAAAAGTTTTTTTTTCTTATCAATTTTTTTTCTTCTCCCTTCAACCGTGACTGAATGCGGACTTTATGCTTTTCAATCCAACTTACACGAAAGCGCTCCCGAGAAAGACTGAGTGTAAAAATGCGAGCGAGTTGGTATTTTATGAAAAGGAAATTGTGAAAATTTTTGAGCTTTTCTCACTTTTCTATCGATTTTCCTCTCAATTTTCTCTCATTTTCCCTTTTTGACATGCTTTTGTGGACGGGTTGTGTTGAGTGTATGAGAATGTTTTTTGATTGTGTTGGAAAATTGAGAAGAAAAGGGGAAAATTCTTTGATTTTAGAATTTTTTGATGATTTTTTTTAAATTTAATTTTAAAATTATTTTTACAATATTTATTTAATAATATTAAATTTCACAAAAATATTTTTATTATTTTATATTCAATTTTTGAACATTTAGATCCACAAAAATATTCACAGCACTCTAGTAACTGACAACATTCATCCCATATTGTAGCGCCATCTTTGTGTATCAATTTAAATTAAATATTTTAAAAAAAATTATTTTAACGGCTAATTTTTATCTTTTTTTGGTGGATGGAGCAAAAATAAAAATGATCTCAGATTTTTTTGGATAGACTTGACACAAGAGATGCTAATTTAATTGAAAACAAGTTTTTGTCTTCAGTCTTCATTTAGTCGTGGCACCAGATGTCGAAAATATTGTCAAATTTATAATATAAAATCAATTTTTTTGTGGAATTTGAAATTTAAGTTTAATAATTAAATTTGATTGATATTAAAAAAATTGAAAAGTTAAACATTGCACCATGTAAACACAAACTTGACTGTTTTTAAAGAAAAATATTTAAAAAAGCATGAAATTGTCAATTTTAATCATCTTTTTGTTCACATATGGACATAAATGCAGAGCACAGACTGCTCATTGTGATTTTAGTGAGAAAGAATTCGTCGTAACTGGAATCGCTTCTTCAAGTTCTTATTTTTATACATGTGAATTGAGCAGCCGGCATGCAATTAATGGTCAAATTCAAACGATTGAAGGAACTCATCGATCACCATTTTACGATAAATACGTCCGACTTTTGCACATTTTACCAGGGAACAAAATTGGAACATTTTCTTACATTTTATGCAGTAAATTTAAAAATCTCGAAGTGATTTGGTCAGAAAGTGAAGCCATAAGGACAATTGATCAATCAGCTTTTAGAAATTGTGAATCTTTGAAGTATTTGGAGATGAGTGGAAGTAACATTCAAGAAATTCCACCCGGAACATTTATATTCCAAGAAAAGCTTGCAGAATTGTCACTTCAGAAGAACAAAATTAAAGTTTTACATTCAGATAGTTTCGATCGACTTGAAAATGTGAAAACATTAAACCTGCAGTCTAATGAAATTACGGATCTTCCGGAAAATGTCTTTGCTCCATTAAAAAGGTTACAAACATTTAACTTAAATGACAACAAATTGACAACAATTCATGCTGACTCATTTGGTGCTCACAATAATTTTGACTCAGTTTTTCTACAAAGAAATCAAATAAACTCAATTGATCCGGAATTCATTGATAAAATACAAATTAATAAGCTCGAAACTCAGAGTAATATTTGCACAACATCAATAAATTATGGAATTTTTAAGGACGTCGGTAAACAAATCTTTAAAAAATGTTTTGATAATTACAAATCTCGAAATACAAATCGTAGACAATCCACATCAAACCCCAGCGTTATTAGCCTTAATATTCTTCCACCAAAATCATCTTCGTCGTCAAATCAAAATAATCAACCAATATCCCAAATTCAGCTTAACACTATTCTCCCACCAAGAGCACCTCTAGAATCGAATTCGAATCTCAGTCCAAATCAAAATCCGAATGTAGTTCTTAGTACAAGTAAACCTGCAACATCTTCATGTGGAAAACCAATTACTGGTCATGGTGACATCATTGGTGGGAAAAAGATCGTTCGTGGTAACTTTCCATGGTGAGTAGTATCAGCAGAATCTGGGGCTGCATGGTGCCTTACCCTAGGTAGTGCACCTCACATATCCTACCCCTTCCCTTCACCTATGGTTCATATGGTAGGGTAGATGGAATACCCTAGGTAGGGTAGGGTAACCTGGTAGGGTAGGATAACCTGAGTAGTGTAGATGGAATACCCCCTAGGGCATCTCTAGGTGGGATATACCCCCTAGTTGTATATCGAACAACCAGTCCCTTTCTTATTGATTAGCTGTGAACTGTAAAATAGTTGAACTGGTTTATATACCAGGTTATGATAGCTATTTATTTTATTGCACTCAAAATGATTTAAATTGTTAATAAATTCTGACTCCTCTAGGATTGCAGCACTTGTCTATTCAGATTCAGGTAAATTCTTTTGTGGTGGAAGTCTTGTAACAAATCGGAAGGTTGTAACAGGTGAGTACTCAATGAACTGTCCACTTACTTACCTCATTCAACTGTCATTCACAGCTGCTCATTGCATTCAAGAGAAACATTCCAGCAAGCCAACATTAGCGCGTGAATTTCTCGTGCTGCTCGGTGTTTATGATCTTGATAAACCGTTTGAAGCTGGGAGAACTTCTTATGCTGTCCAAAGTGTCAATCTTCATCCTGACTGGAATGTACATACTGAAGCATTTGATGCTGATATTGCAGTTCTAGTTTTGGATCAAGAAGTTTATTTCAATAATTACATTCAGCCAGTTTGTGTCATATTTCCCAATACAAACATAGCAGCTGTGACAAAAGCAGTTGTTGTTGGATATGGAAAAAGTGAGGATGGCACAAAAGTTCATGAAAATGTTCCAAAAATCCTAGACACTCCGATTCACACACATCAAGAATGTTTCGCACATAACGACGTCCTCAAAAGGATCTCAAGTGGACGAACTATTTGTGGTGGAACTGGAAATGGTGTTGGTGTATGCAATGGTGATAGCGGAAGTGGATTGTACGTAACTGATGGGAATTACTATTCTTTAAGAGGAATTGTGTCATCATCTGTGATTGGTGGGCAGTATGGATGTGATGTTGACACTTATGCTGTGTTTACTGATATTATAAAGTTCAATGATTGGATTAATGGAGTGAAAATAAGTCGATTTGTGTGAATAAAAGATAATTTTTTAAGAATTTTAAGACGAAGACCCTCCTAACAAAAATTTCAACTGATGTAAAAAGCTACGGTCTTGTGGGTATAATCCAGTATCACAGCCAGCCGTATGCCTATCTGGTATCAATTTTTACGTCGCGTGCCATTCGATTATGTCTTAAGACTTAATTTTTCCATAGAAATTATTACTTTTTGTATTTTTTCATTAAAAATAAATACTTAAAAAACACAAAAAATTAACGGCCACAAAAAATTCAAACCAATTTGCGCAAGAATTTTATTCAATCCATAATCGTCTCCACCACTGGCATTTGTTTACCAAAAAAATTTTCTCATTCATTGATTGAGTAGTGAAAAAATTAGAAATAAATTTATTAAACGATTTCGGTGACCAAAAAATAGTCTTTAGAATTAAAAGTTGAGCTCAGTTGAGCCCAAGGAGGCTAAAAATTTAGTGAAAAATAGAAAATTAGCGATTTTTTCATAGAAAGTTTAAAAGTCGATAGAAAAAAAACTATTTTCTGTGAATTTTGTTTGAAAAATTTCCGGTTAAATAGTTAAATTGTGAGAATATTGAAGATCTCAGCCACCTGGAATTAATCAAAATATTCAATTCAAAAATCTTCATCAAAAAATTGCCACGAAGAAAAAAAGTTCATTAATTGAATTAGAAGCCAGCATATCCATACGTAAGTATTGCCAAGCCGTCAAAGATTATCGTCATTTTATTGCACCCCGTCATGTGTTATTATTTCCTGAACTTTTATCAATCAACCGTTCGACATTAAATAAATCTTAATAAATTTTCAATGTCTGAGTGTGATAGCAGACGAGTAGCAATTGAATATGAAAAAATGTGTGATTTATTATAGACAAAAGTCGGTATAGATGTTATTTGATCGTGAGGGATTAAGACGCAGTTTTTAGATGATCTTTTGGGGTTGGTTTTTAGGGTATCCCTACCTGTCCTACCTATTCTTCCACCTAGGTTACCTCTAACTAGATAGTATCTAGTAGATATCCTTATAGGATATAGGATGGGTTGGAATGGGTATCCTTGGGGTTGGGTACCCAGGATGATTTTAAAAAGCTACCCCATATTTTACTTGCTTCAGACTAAACAAAAAATATAGAAACAGACAGGAACAGAGAGAAAGACAGACATAATAGAAAAACAATTATCTTTTCCCTCAAAAAATGTGTTAAAAAACTTGTGTGTGAAATTCTGCGACTTTACAAAAATTCTGCTGTTGAGTAGAAATTATGGGTTGACAATGTTGTTTTTGTAGTTTATTTTCTGCGAAACGTGAGACAAATGAGTCACAAAGCGGATATTTTGGGAGAATTTTATGAAAAATCTTTTTTTACGGTTAAAAATAAGTGGAAAAAATTTTCAATCATACAAACAAAAAAAAAGTGAGCTTGAAATTGTAATTTAAACCAGAACTTTATTTAATTGTTTAAAGTCACGAGAGTATAAGGCAGTGATCTTGATCTCTGTGTGTTTTTTCTCCTGTTACAGTTGATTTGCGTCATAGAAGTTATTCAATACTTTTTTGCCTTAGTTTTGTAATCTGTTGAGCTTATTTGACTTTGATATGATTTTTTTTTTGTAATATTTTGAGATTCTTGGGGTAGAAACAATTTTAGTGATGTTAGCAGGGGCGTAAGAAGAACAAATCATGACCTTGAACTGGTATTTGTTTTTCAAAAAAGGGGGGTTGCCCCCCTCTCCAACCTCCCCCCTATGGATACACCTCTGGTTGTTACCTAAATTTCTGCCGAAGGTCTGGGAATAAAACGAAAATATCAAACGCTCTAAACTTTTTCATTCAATCAACACTTTCCGTGCTTCCAAATTAATAGCCTTACAGGAGTACCTAATAATTATCACGATCATGACTTCCCTAATAAAATGAATAAAATTATAAGAAATTTCCCAAACAAACGATTTTTTTTATTTTTGAGGTCGTTTGTAAATTACGTCATGTGATAAAACTTCTTTTTTGACCCCCTCCCCACCTTGCTACAAAATGTGTTCTTAAGTTTGGACTGTCATAAATTCCCTCTTCCACAGAAGCTCATCCAGGGGGGTTTTGGGGGTCAGACTCACTTATTTTTGAAAAATTAATACGGTTGTGATTCGAAACCAACCATACTTAAGAAAAAATGCTAGATACGCTCCTGTTTTCCTCTAAAATGTGACGTAATTTGCAAATGACCCCTTTTTAAGTTGCACGTGTAGCTCAACCGACTGTATTTGCTCTAATTTTATTTTCTCACTCAATTTTGCATTCTTTTTTATAAACATAAATTAAATTATAAACAAGATGTATAGCAACTTTTTTATTCATCTTAAATGGAAGTTCATTGTTTTTTGGGGTAGGTCAGGGTGTTGTCAATTGTCTTAAACAAATTAATTGAACATGTTTATGACAAATTCATTGAAAATAATTGAATTGTTTTGTTGTTGAATTATTAGTTTGGGAATTTATTTAATTGTTTTGCATAAGTTGTTGAGGAATGTTTAAAGATTTGTTCTTAATGGATTTTCCTTGAAGTTTTTTAAGGAAACACACGAGGTTTCTTTGTTAAAATTAGATTATTCCCAGGAAATCTATAACTAAAGAATACAGAAGAGATAATTAAAATGGTAAAAAATTCAATATCAAACGGTTTAAGGTCTTAACCAAGTCACAATCTAATCTTCAACAATTTTTGCAAATAAATACTTTGAAAATTAATTAAAATAAATTTACAAAAATTTCAAAAAAAAAATCTCCATCAAATCAAAAAACATAATCAAGAACCCACCAAAACAGTTCTATTAATGACATAATTCCAAATGTTGATAGTCGAATTGCACAGTCATTAAGTGCTTCATTGCCAAAATGTTAAGAATATAAGGAACACCTGTGCCTATTTGTCATCGCAATTATTATCATTGGTATTTCTAATTTTCTTATCAGTAAAACTCGAAGAGAATTAGTTTACACAAAAAGTAATTGAAAAAGTAAAAAAAGACTATTTTTTGTGGACTTGAAGGTTAAGAAGCATATTTTTGGATCTGATCTAAATTTAGGAAACAATCAGGAAATAAATCTAGATTTAAACTTTTTCTCAGAAATAATTTAGTAGATATTGAATCGATAATCATAGATATAAACACGAAGGCTTTATTAACAGCTGTTTAAATATATATTAACACTCAAATGAGTGCTATAAAAATATGTTTTAAAAACACATTCAGTTTCAAGTCTAAAGTGGTTCGAATGTGTCCATTAAGAGGAGCTTGATTAGTTTTTAAATGGTTTTAAATGAGTTTTGAACGGAAAAACTTTATTTTGAAGTTGACATGGATAATGTTATTAAAGAAGAAATCTTTGTAAGAAAATTTGTGTCTTTACGTCAAAAATAATTTAAAAAAATATATCAAAATCTGATCAAATTCAGGTTTTATCAAAAATCCGCTAAAAGTCTGTCTAAAAAATATGTTAAAATTCTTCATTTGCTTAAAATCTGATCAAATTTTGGTGTTGACAAAAATCCGCTAGAATTTTTCATTTCCTATCGACAAAAATCCACCAAAGTTCTTAAAGTTCTGTTTTTGTCAAAAATCCGCCAAAATTGTTGATTTGTTTAAATTTTGATGAAATACTTTATTGGTACCGTCAAAGCTCCATCAATATTCTTAATTGGATCAAAATCTGATCAAATTTTGGTGTTGTCAAAAATCCGCTAGGATTCCGTCCTAAAATCCACTAGAATTTATCATTTTTTATCGACAAAAATCCACCAAAGTTCTGTTTTTGTCAAAAATCCGCTAGGATTCCGTTAAAAAATTCGCCAAGATTCTTGATTTGTTTAAATTTTGATGAAATTCTTTATTAGTACCGTCAAAGCTCCATCAATATTCTTAATTGAATCAAAATTCTAGTTTAATTAAAAATCCGCTAGAATTCCGTCAAATAAATCCGCTAGAATTCTTTAAATGTTTAAAATCTGATGAAATTCGTTCAGAATTTTTTCAAAAATCTAAAAGTTATTGTTTTGCATGATTTATTAACATTTTTACACCCAAAATGTCTCATTTCTATCCCAATTTTCAAAAATAACCAAAGTAAACTTTGCACACACATTGACATTGATACCGCAAAAAAGTAAATGAATCAGATACCAAAACGAAAAAAATCACTTGATAAGCATTTATATCGATAAGACGAACGAGAAACGAAGCCTAAAAAAGAGTCACACTATGACAGATAAAAATTCTATCGTCGAGCTCAGGTGTTTCTTTCCATGTCTGGAAGGTGCATACACAATTATTGTTAATAGTTATTAAGCTTTTAAACAATGCAGACGTTCGAAATTTATTCATTAATTAAAATTTATTCAAAAACTTTTAGAGATTATCTTCTTCATCCGCCACTGTCGCCCTCCAGGAGGTCCAAAATAGGTAAAAATGGGAGCGGAAGTGAACCGAAAAGTGAAAAGAAAGAGAAGAAAGTGAAAAAAGTTGAAATGAGCGAGTCGAGAATTAAAAAATTTCGTAAATTATTTGCACAGAAAATTGCCGACGATGAGAAATTGATTAATTATTTTAGTTGTGCATTGGTTGCTGACATTCTACTGCAGGGTCATCTCTATGTGTCTGAGAATTATTTCTCATTTTATTCGAATGTTTTTGGATATGTTACGAAGGTGAGTGATAAAAAGTCGGATGATATTTTTTTTTGGTCAAAATAAGTATTTTTGGGATACATTACTCATGGAAACATTTGTTGATATAAATGTCAAGATAAGAATTATGAGGAATTGTAAAAATCGTTTTAATTGTGCGATTTGTTTCTAAATAGATTATCTGAATTGTTTTATTAAATGGTCGTTATCAATAATAAAATTGCATGTAGATTGTCGCAGTGCTGTTGTCAATTCTCGAAATATTGGAGCTTAATTGGAATACTAGGTTAACTTCAATGGTTACTGATCGATCCTCGAACCAAAATTCAGGTTGAGGGTTATCATTTGGGTAAAAGTTCTCGAGTAGAGTCACGCTTTGTCTAATTTATGCACTGGAATATTTTATTAATTCATAAAAATTAAGTAAGGCAACTCAGATGCCAGTTTCTGGGATACACCCCAAGGTACAGTTAGCAACTAGTTGTTCAAAGTTTTCAAATTACTTCATTAAAAAAACTAAAATTTCTAATCACATTATAAAGACAAAGGTCAAACACCAGCACTATCTAATGACCTAGTAATCTCCTTGGTGTTCAAGATTTATTTCAATATACTTTTGTTCCCGCCTTCTTAATCACAGGCAGAGGGGCATTCTATCAGTACTGATATTTAAATTTCAATTAACTGTTTGTTTCTGATTTGAGTTGTTTTTGTTCAGATTTTGTTTACAAATATCAAATTTAATGTATTCAATTTTTCTCTTCTAAGTATTTTATAAATTTTTATTGAAAAACAAATCAATGTTTAATTGCAGTTAATGTTTAAAAATTACACATTTTTAATATTGTCAGGTGTTTCAAATGTTCACATACAAATTAAAAATATTCTTATCAAAATAATGAGACAAAAAATTACGATAAAATAAAAATAAATGTTTTTTGGTTGCATTGTTAAATGAGTTTGAACAATAATCCAAACTAAATTAAGTTTAGGCTGATATAAAAAATGCAGTCAAGTGATAAACCTTGGAGACCGTGTCATTACTTAATTACTGGTCTTTGGAGAAAAATATCGGTAAAATCTATGCTTAGCTTCCTCAAAACAACATTTTTACCAAAACTTGATCAATTTTTAACATTTTTGATATGTTTACTAACTGACATTCTTATCATCCACAGCTCGTCATCCCCATATCATCCGTATCACTCATTTCAAAAGAAAAGACTGCAAAAATGTTTCCAAATGCCATCGGCATTCAACTAAGCGATGCCAAGCATGTTTTTGGTTCATTTTTATCCCGTGAGACTGCCTATCAACTAATGTTAGGTATGACAAAGGTTGCTCTGGTGCCAGCACTAGAAAGTAACGAAAGTATCAATGAAAAGGAAGAAGATGAACCAGATGGACAGGGAATTGATGTTGAAATCACAGAATCATCAAAAGAGGACAGCAGTTCATTGTCGAGTGAAGGAACGACGCAATTTAAAATCCCAGAGACATTTGCGATGGCCAAGGAGGAAGTAGAAGAAATAAAGGAACAACCAGAACCACCATCACCACCTCCACCAACACCAAAAGTTCAAAAAGTTCATCACGTTGAACACAAACCAATGCCAAAAGTCGTCGAGTCATCAAATCATTCACTTGTTCTGTTCATCGGAATTGCACTGACTTTATTGCTTGCATTTTTTACCGCATTTTTACTCGTTCGAATTAATTCACTTGAGAATCGGCATTTAACCACAAGGGATTATAGTAAAATGACAATTGAAGAGGCTGAACAGATTCTAAACAGGAATTTAGTGACTGTGAGAAATGTGAGGCAGAAGCTTGAGGAGCTGAGCAGTCATCTGGAGACAAAGTTTAAGGAACAGTCGAGGGATGAGCTGTAATTTGGATGGGAGGATATTTTAAAAATGGGATTAAAAAGATTTATTTTTAAAAAATTGGATTTATATTTGTTATGAATTTTTAAATATTAATTTTTTTAATTTAAAATTCAAAATTGAATTTAAAATTCAAAATTGAATTTTTGTTTAATTTTTTAATTTTTTTGTATACTTTTAATTTACTTTTATTTAGTAAATTTTTAAATATTTAAATTTTTAAAATTTTTAGAAAAAATTAAACTTTTTATATTTTTTAAAAATTTTAGAAAAAATTAAACTTTTTATATTTTTTAAAATTTTTAGAAAAAATTAAACTTTTTATATTTTTTAAAATTTTTAGAAAAAATTTAACTTTTTATATTTTTTAAAATTTTTAGAAAAAATTAAAATTTTTAAAAATTTTATATTTTTTGAACATTTTTATACTTTTAAATAATTTTGATTATATTGTTTAAAAAAGTTGTTTTTTAATATTATAGTTAATTAAATTTGTACATGGCTAGTTTTCAAAAATTTGAATTTATTTTAAAAATCCCATTTTAAGAACTAAAATTCTTTTATGTTTTAAAAAACTATTTCTAAATGATTTAATTTAAATCCTCCCAGATTTTATCACTCATTACCTCAGTTTTTCTATAATTTATCCCCAGGATAATTAGTATATAGTTTTTAACTTATAATTTAATATTAATTTGTTAATTTATTAAAATAAATATAAAATTGTTTCTATAAGTTTATAATTTTGTGATCCCATGTCACTTTTTAATTTCAAATAAATTACCTATCAAGTGGGTCATAAATAAATAAGTTCCTCAACTCAAGATTAAGAATTATTTACCAAAAAATTAAAATTTGAACATCTGTTCTGTTTCACTAATAAAAATAATTTTGTTAGTTTTTGATTTAAAAAAAAATTAAATTTAAACTTAAAAGAAATTAAGTTAGTCAAAAAATCAAAATTGTTGAGTTTTCATTTTATAAGAATTTATTTTAAAATGCCAAATTAATTTTGAATGAGCTGAACTTTGCTAAATTAAAACAGGCAGCTTAACTTTTTTTTAAAAAAAATTATTGCAGCTAAGCATTTTCATAATCAATAAAAAAAAATCAGTCAATTTTTTGTCCAAAAGTTTGCCAAAAAATTCTCAAATTAAATTAATATCTTTAATTTAAAAAAATATTTTTCGAAGTCAAAATTGTTTAAATGTTGTAACTTCTATAAGAATTCATTAAATAAATTCATAAAAATAAAAATTATCAATAATCAATTTGGAATGAAAAAGATTTTTTATTTTATATTTTGGCTACTCTAGCAATAAGGAACCAAAATTTACTACATTTAAAAAATGTTGTCATTTTTTTAAATTATTCATTTTCTTCCACAAAAGTCAAATTTTGTTGAATTTTAAGGTTGCTAGAGTCAAACAAAAAGCTAATTCATACTTTTCATTTTACTTGTGTTAATCAAATCCAGGAAAAACTGAATAAATGAATAAAAAAATAATCGAGTAATGAAAATTAAAACAATTGTGTCGAAATTGTCTGTTCAAGCACACATGCTGATAATTCTTTTTATTAAAGATTCTATTTTTAAATTTTCAGACCATAAATCCTTAAAATGTTTAAATTTTAGCAGGTCTGCAGTTGTTGAGCTGAAATATGATGCAAATATAAATAGTAAGATAATAAATTATGTCACTGAAATTGAGTAAACGTGATAACATTTTTAAATAATGATTAAATTTTAATTACGCGTGGATTTCTATTTAAACCCCTGTTTTAAAAATGTAAGTTGCTTTAAAAAATATTTTTAAAAAATAAAATTTTTAAAACAAATACTTTTAAAATTTGTAGTTTTCAAAAATAAATACTTTTAAAATATTTTTAAAAATTAAAATTTTTAAAACAAATACTTTTAAAATTTGTAGTTTTTAAAAATAAATACTTTTAAAATTTAAAGTTTTTAGAAATAAATACTTTTAAAATTAATAATTAATAATAATTCAATTAAAACTTAAAGCTTTAAATATTTGTTAAGTCTTGTTTTATAATTTAATATTTTTAAAAATAAATACTTTTAAAATTTAAAATTTTTTTATAAAATTTAAAAATAAATATTTTGAAAATTTAAAGTTTTTAGAAATAAAATTTAAAAATATTTTTAAAAATAAAATTTTTAAAAATAAATACTTTTAAAATTTAAAGATTTTAAAAATAAATACTTTTAAAATTAATAATTAATAATAATTTAATTAAAACTTAAAGCTTCAAATATTTGTTAAGTTTTGTTTTGTAATTTAATATTTTTAAAAACAAATATTTTGAAAACTTAAAGTTTAGAAATAAATACTTTTAAAATTTAAAAATAAAATAAATACTTTTAAAATTTAAAATTTTTTTAAAATATTTAAAAATAAATATTTTGAAAATTTAAAGTTTTTAGAAATAAATACTTTTAAAATTTAAAAATATTTTTAAAAATAAAATTTTTAAAAATAAATACTTTTGAAATTTAAAACTTTTTTAAAAAATTTAAAAATAAATATTTCAAGAATTTAAAACTTTTAAAATTTAATTATAACTTCAAGCTTTTTAAAGTATTTAACTTTAAAAATAAATATTTGTTTTGTTTTATAATTTAATATATTGAAAAATATAAACCAAATTTTAATATTTTTTAGAGAGATTCAAGTTTAAAAATTGTTTTTAAATTTAAGATTTAAATAGTTTTTTTTAAATTCTTTTTTATAAGTGTAATTGCTTACTTACTTACTGTAACCATGTTCCTACGTGTATAAGTGTAAATAATGTTAAACAAGTATTTAAATTTTTTTCAGTTTTTTTATTATTTAAAAGAATTTACTCTCATATTCTTTTTAACATAAATTTTCTTCATTTCATTGTTTTTAAAACTATTTTCTAAAACCTCTTTTTTATTAATATTGAACAAATGTTGTACAAATGAAAAAGAAAAAATCGTTGAGAATTTAACAGAAAAGAAGAAGAAATTTGTTTAAAAATTGTTTAATGAACATTTTTGATGGGTGTATTTGTTTGGGTATCAATAAGTAGACCACATTGTACTATATTGACGGAACACTATGAGAATCCAGATGTCCTCCTCATGATGCCCAGACAGACACCATCAAAAAAACAATTTTTCATGACACAAAAATAAAATTTAAAAAAAAATCATCTCATCACTTCTCGTTCCTCAACTTTCACGAGTCCTCATCGACATGCTTAAAGCCTTGAGCCTTCAAGTCCTCTCGATTCTTTTCCAATTCCTCAATTTCCTTCTCAATCTCACACTTTCTCGTTATTTTCTCTAATTGATCCTTTTGTGGCTTTACAATTTCCCCACTCTTAATTTTCTCATCCAGCAGTTCCAGTTCCCTTAAACGTCGCCGCAATCTCTTCAGTCGCTTCGACAGCTCAACGACATCGTCGCGGATTTTTAGTGAACTCTGCATTGCTTCATTTAATTCATCAATTTTAGGCGCCTCTTCGACTTTTGTCATGACACGAACTGCTGGCTGTGGCTTTGTTGTGACTGTTGCTGGTTCTTTTTTGACTGATGCTGCAGTACTGCGTTGTGGCGGTGGCTGCTGATGGGATTTTGTTGATGTTGTTGTACTTTTTGATGTGTCTGGATGCCATCCCGGTGGAAATGGATTTGATTGTGCTACTCGCTTGCCCTTTGGCGTGTACAGTGGAACTTCCTCTACAAAAACAAATCAAAAAAATTATTATTGAAAAAAAAAGATATTTTTTATAATGAAAATTTACCTTGTGGAACGAAGCCAGGACGAACGCGACGTGCCTTACGCCATGAGCCGTCTGATCGTCGTGTAGCTGGAATTTCATATTGTTGAGTTGAGTTATCATTTTTCAGACTTTGCATGACTTTTTTGTGACTTTTTTTTTGAAATTTTTTTTCCTATAAAAAATGTTTTTTTCTTTCTTTGTTAGAATTCTCAACTGGAATTGGTTGTGGATGTGTATTCGGCACTATGTGTATTTTTTGGCGGGAAAATTTTAATTTTTGATGATTTTCTGTTGGTTTTGATTTCTTGATTATTTTTGATATATTTTTTAAACTTTGATTAAAATTTTAGATGACTTTGATGAATTTTGACTATTTTTTGGTATTTTTAATAATTTTTTGGTATTTTTAATAATTTTTTGGTATTTTTAATAATTTTTTGGTATTTTTAATAATTTGTAGCTTGACTATTAAGTTGTAAAATCGTTTTGATTGCTGATTGCAAAATTTTAATGATCTTATATACAAAAATTCAAATCTCAGTCAAAGTTATTGCAAATTTTTATTAATTAATAAACATTAATTATGAATTACCTGAAAATGTTTTCTAAATTTTCAAATAAAATTCAGGTAACGATTATTAATTATTTAAATGTAAATTGTACGAATGACCTGGGTTGATTTCAAAAATACCTGAATAATCAATAACTTTGTCAAAATCTAGATTTTCGCATCTATTTTCCAAAAGATTCTTTCATCGGTGACTTTGTGTAAAAAACAGCACAAAACTTAAAAACTGGTTTCTCAACTGACTTTTGAAATGTGATGCAGGCTCTATAGTATCCTTCGGGAAGCATAAAAATGTTTCTGTTATCAGTCTCATCCAATGTTATGTTAGTGATGTCATCTGCACCTGTGTATGGACATTTGTGAATATGATTGCCAAGAGACTTTTTCAATGGTGCTATGAGGTTCTGCAAGAGTGACTGTGATTCAATATTTTCAAAAAGAGAACATATTTCAATATTTAAATTGTAAATATCTCGGTAAATATTTCCATATCTGTACATCATGATGATTTTTGCATAAATTGGCTTATTCAAAGGTCGAGTCAACGTGTATCCCAAATTAAGGGCTACAAAATTTCTTGAGTAAGATTTGACACTGCAGTTCCTCATATATCCATAGCCATTGTTCTCAAATGTTTCACATTTAACTGATTTGAAAGTAGATCCATACGAAGATTTTTTATCAACTTCATTCCTTGGTGGTCCTTGGAGGTACACGCATGATAAAAAAGTTGTTAATAGAAAACGTAGAATGACTTTATTTAACGACATTATGATTTTTACTGAAGATTTTTTTGATATTTTTGGTAAATTTTATAACTGAAGTAATTATTTGACCGGAAATGAGTTTGTTTTTGGTAATTTTTAGAATTATAATTGCAATTTTTTTTTATTTTCTCCCAAACGAATCCTTTAGCGGTGATTTTGTGTAAAAAACTGGACATATCTTAGCGAATGGTTTATCTGCAGGCTTCAAAAATGTTACGCACACTTTGAAAAATCCTTCAGGATATAAAACGTTATTTCTGGTCTCAGTTTCGTCAATTGTGATGTTGTAGTAATCAGCAGAGCCTGATTTTGGGCATTTGTGTAAAAGATTTCCAAGAGACTTTTGAACGGTTGCTATTAATGTCTTAAATATACGTTGTGATTCAAGATTATCGAGAATCGAACAAATTTCAACGGTTGTTTTGAACACTTCACGATAAATATTTCCAAATCTATACATCAACATAATTTTGACAAATAATGGCCTGTCAAGTATTTTGTTTAATGTATATCCAAAATTCAGGGTTGTATAATTTCTAGAATAGGCCTTGATCGAGCAGTTTCTAAAGTATCCATAGCCAGTCACATTATAATTTTCACATACAACTGACTTGAATATGGAAACATAAGGAAATTTTTTGTCAAAATCATTTCTCGGTGGTTCTTGTGTCAATAGAAATGACAGAAAAATTATGACAAGCAAAATTTGAATGACTTTAATCCACAGTGCCATGAATGCTTTTGAAAAATTATTGAATTTTTTTCGTTTTATGAAATTGCGGATGTTTTTAAGTAATTTAAAAACTAAGCTTCAGAAATCTATTTAAACGATCAAATTTAGAAAATTATAATAATTTTTTTTTTCAAAATTGTATTTATATTTTTAAATATTTTGTTAATTTTTTAAAAGCTATTATTTTTTAAAAGCTATTATTTTTTAAAAACTATTATTTTTAAAAAACTATTATTTTAAAAAAAACATGTCAAATTTTTAAAATCGATTAATTTAAATTTTCAACTCCTTTTTCTTCTTTTTTATTTATCTATCAAGCTTCATATTAAATCTAAATTAAAACCTGAATAGGTTGGTGTTAGAAATACATATACTGTAATGACAAACTTAATTCACCACAATAAAGTCATCTATTATTATTTTCTTCTTTTTATTTATTTTTTGTTGTTTATTACAAAAATTGAGATTGAATTATTATTTTTTTAAATAATGAAATTTAGTAAAATTTTATGATTTACTTCTTGCCAGATTTTTTTATTCCAGTTACACCCATTGGTCCTTTTTGTAATGCCTTGGTTTTAGCTTCATCTAATTTCTTCTGTGCTTCCCTTTGCTGTTGTTTGAATTTAATATCCTCCTCATCCATCTCCTTTGAGTCTTTCTTAGCTTGTTTCAGCGGCTTTTTCTTTCCTCCTTCTCTTCCAGTCATTTTTATATTATTATCGTTGCTATTAATGTCGAATTTAATGCAGAAAAAATAAATTTAGTTTTTATGAAAAATACTGAATCAAAGTCACATTTGCTAAATTATCAACATTATTCAGAAACAACAAAATTTTCTTTATTTGTCTGTCTGTCAAATTCCATCAAAATCCAACTTTATTTACAATTCTATCTCAACTTGAGTCTGCTGAGGGGCTGCGCACTTCTCACAACAATCTCATTTGTTTTTAGTTTGTGGAAGAATTTTTTATGAGATTTTTATTAAAAATAGTTTAATCGTCTTATTTATAAGGATTTAAATTGGATAACTTTGACATTTATGTTGTGCAATTGAAAGTGAAGCAGTTGATTGTAAAGAAAGTGAAAGAATTGAGCTGCAAAATAGGATTTTAAGAAGAAATTTAAACTAAAACTTGAAGATTAAAAGTTAAAAAAATTGAATATTTAGTTTTTGGAAGCAGAAAGTAATCAAAAATTGCAAAAAATATTAAGCAACAAGCATTTTTCATTTAATGACAAAATTTTGTAAGGATTAAATTTAATCCAGTGAACTCTGAGAAGCAGACATCCACAAATATCGATCTACATCAGCCTTTTTGTAAACAAAGGTACGAATTTTTACATGATTTATTATTTTTAAATTCTTGGAGGGTTATTTTCTTTTTTTGGGCAATTTTCTCATCTTTTCAAAACAAAAAGTGTTCATATTTGATTAAAAAGTACTTTAAATATTTAAAATATTACCTTAAAAAACTGTTTTCAATGCCGTATCACTCTGTTTGCTCTAGCGCTATTAAAAATCATGACATATTCAAATAAATAGATTTTGCAGACCAAATCACGATGGTTCAAAACCTTTCCGCCCTCAAAACCCACCACAATTGTAATTTTATTAATAAACCTCAACATTTACTTTCAGAAAAATCAACAACAGACATGTCTAACGTTATCATCCAGAAAATTAATCTCTACGATCTTGAGATACAAGGAAATTCATCAAGTGACGAGGAAGAGGAAAATGTTGCAAAGAATCAACAAAAGCAGCCATCAATTGCTGCATTTTTAACCAAAAAATCTCCCAAACCACAAAATACAGAAAATGGAGCTGACAAGCTGGTCGAATGTGAAGTCAGTGGTGATTCTGGCTTAATATCAACTTCAGAAAAAGATAAAAGTCCAGAAATCAACTCAAATAGTAAAAAGTCGAATCAAAAAACAAAAGAATGTGAAAATTCATCAAAAATATCATCAACTTCCAGTCCAACCTCATCAAATGGACAAAAAACATCAACAAATTTCTCTCAATTAATCCAAAAAGATTCAAATCAAGCTAAACCTGATATTAACATTAATCAACAACATAAACCAACATCAGAGCACCAAAAGCCATCAGAGCTGCCATCAGAAATTGTAATAAAAGAAGAGCTCATAGAAATTGATGATAATCCAGTCATCCAACAAACCTGGCAAGATTTAAATCAACATTCATTCATTAAGCAGGAAAATGAGCTGATGGTTCCACCTGATAGCTTAGATGGTGAAAATATCATGGAGGATGAGATTGAGGAGCAAGATTTGAGGAATTTATTGTCACAAAATCAAGATCCAGAATGTTCGAATGCAGGTTTTAGTGATTCTCAATTAAAAACATCTCAAAATCTACAAGAAGTTGCTGAAGATTCACAATCATCTCTAGAACTATTCAAACCTAATGGAGATTTGGGAGTTTTAGATGAAAAATTTGGATTTTTCTACAAAGGAAGTGGAAATTCCCATAAAAATATTGAACAGCCTGATGATGACATCATGACCAGTCAAGACATTCCAGTTGACTTTGAGGATGACATGATGGACTTTGAAGGTAATCCTGCAAAAAGAATGAAGATTGATGACAAGATTGTTGTAAGAAGTGCCAATAAAATCCACACAAGCACAATCGTCAAGCTGTTGCCTAAAGGAATAACGGTCAAAAGAACAAGTGGCAGACAAGTTGCATGCAAGTCAACTAGCTCAGTAATAAGTTCATCTCCAGACAACCTAAATATGGCAGTAGATCCTGAAAACTCAAAAATTCCAAACACAAATGGAAAAGTGATTGCAAAAATTGGTGAAAATCTGACAAAAATTGGAGAAACTTTTGTAAAATTAGGCAAAAGTTTCGACACAAATTCTGAAAATTCAGGTCAAAATTCAACAGACAACCAAGATGAATTCATAGTAACAACAATTAAAGAAGAGCTATTTGATGATATCCAAATGGATGAAGGTTACACCCAAGAATTCATAGAAGAACCTGCAGAAAATGAACCTGAAAGACTTGCCACTAATTCAGAACTAGCAAAAAGCTTCACAAAAAATATTGGAATTGTCAACAAATTTGGTGAAATGACGAATCAAATCATCGGCAGAATTAATGCTAAAAGAGGTGATCAAGCAGCTCAATATCCAGTAAATATTCCAGCATCCAGTAAAACTTCACTAAAAATTGGAGTTAGTCCTAAAAAATTCGGTCTCGATCCTTCAAAAGTTGGTGGAAATTTCATAAAAGTTGGTCAAACTTTAAAAGGAAGTCCAAACAGTTCAAAAGTCATAATATCCACAAAAGTGATCCAAAATCCAGCAAGAGTTGGGCAAAACTCATCCACAACACCTCAAAGGTTATCAATGCCATCATCAAGCTACTTTATGCCTAGCAAGTTCCTCGACATGCAAATTAAGGAAGAAAAACTCGACGATGATGAAAATGGAACCACTTTAGATACATCACAAGACCCTGCCAACTTCTTAGAGACAAAAATTAAGGAAGAGGAACCAGATGAATATTTTTCAACAGCCTACAACCAAAACATAACCTCAAAACCATTAAACTCAACAGTCACAAGCACATCAGATACAATTGTATCCACAAAAGTTGTCACTTTACCAGCTTCCAACATGCTGAAAACACGAAAGATTATCGTTATTAAAAAACCAGTCACACCAAGGACTAAACCAGTATCAGGAAATACCATCCAAAGAGCCTTAAATTCTCAATTGAAGTTAACACCTGATGGACCAAGTTCATCTGGAAGCATAGCTGAAAACACGAGATACATCATCAAAACAGTCTCAATGCCAACCAAGACGATAAAGATAGAAAATAATCCAAAATCATCGCTACAAATTGCGAGCGTTTCAAGTGGACAGAACCAAGCCATAGCACAGCAGAAGTTCACAACAGTTTCATTCCCAAAATCCAATACAAAGATTGTCGTGAACCAGCCGGAAGCAATTTACAGATGTCATAAATGTCACTTACTATTCTCGTCGCACAGTGAATACACAGAGCATCTTCAAGAGCACAGAATTCCTCAAGGAATTGTATTTAATGAGAAACGAGTGATTAAGCTTGAGGAATTACAAAAAATGAATGCATTCCAATGTGCTCAATGTTCAGCAGGATTTCCAACTCTAGAAAAGCTTTCAGCTCACGAGAATCGTCATAAAACTGAATTTTCATGCAAATATTGTGGAAAGAAGTTCTTACAGATGTACAGGTACAAGGAGCACCTGGCACAGCATGAGAAGAAAAAGGAGAAATATTTGGAATGTGAACATTGTGACAAGAAATTCCTTAAACAAATACGACTTGATGAGCATGTGCTGTCTGCTCATTCTGTAAGAGATGCACACGAATGTCCATATTGTGATCATAAGTATCCAACAAGTTCAATGCTTTATGAGCATCAGAAGACAGCTCACACAAAAAAGACGGCAATGAAATGTGGTTTGTGTCAGTATGAAACTTATGTCAAGCAGAACTTCGAGAAACATGCAAGCATGCACATGCGATATGTCGAGAAATTAAATTCCAATCAATTCTTCAAATGCGATCAATGTCCACAGTCATTCAGGGAGAAAGGTGTGCTTGAGATGCACAAGCAGCATATGCACAGTTGATGAGGTTCCTTGAGGTTAGGATTTTTCAACTTGTTACTGTAAAATTAATTAAATATGAAAAATAAAATCAGTAAAAAACAAAAGTTTTTCTATTTTTTTTAAATTATCCAAAAATTATAATTTTAAAACTTTTAAAATATTATTTTCAAATTTTTAAAATATTATTTTCAATTTTCTAAAATAACATTTTCAAATTAAAAAAAATTATTTTCAAATTTTTTTAATATTCCAGAGTTTAATTAAATTTTAGTGGAATTTATTGTTTAAAAAATCTGATTAAATCATTAACCAATCTTAGTGTCAAGAAGTAAAAAATCTCAACAATCGAAAGCACTGAAATTCCAGCAAAAAGTCCCCAAATTCCACTCAAATAAGAGAAAAAGTCAACCAGTCGAAGCTGTTGTGATCGAATTATTGCATAATATTCACTATCTTTCCAGTTAATTGTTACAAATACATTTTCTTCATCAATTCCTTTCTTGAATCTACTTTGATAAATCGTGTATGAATATTTGACATAGCTGCATAGTGGAAGGCAGTTACAAACGTCATGGGATGTCAATAGATGGTCGTAAGTTGTCAAGTTCATCAGTTGCTTCATGTCATTGACACAGTAAAGCTGCCTGTAATAATCACAAACTAGCATTGTTGAGTTACGGATGTAATTGTAAGGAACACAGCCGCACTTGTCGTAAACTGGAAGAAACAACAAATTTGTAGGTTATTGTTGCATTTTTTACAGCAGCCCCTTCCCCCTCTACCTCAAAAAGTTTTTGTTGACCTTTTTCAAATTTTAAAAAAATATTTTAAAATTTCTAGTTTTTCATGTTCAAAAAATAAGTAACTCATAAAAATTATTGAAACCAAAATAAATTTTGATTAAAAAACCAATTTAGCAAAAACAAAATGGCGGACTTACCAACAAAAGAAGCACATTCAAGTTCACAATTTGTCTGTGTGTAAATTTTGAAATATTTTAGCTTCCGTTCATCATCAAAGTAACAATTTCTGACACCAAGTTCAATTCCTCTCAAATTTTCATCAAATTTAACAATTTCAGGTGTCACTAGAATGTCATAGGATGAAGCTCTGGTCGATGAAACCTGCTGGTGTCTGATTGGGAGCTCATTTGGTGGATGAATGATGATTGTTTCTCGTTCGAAGCATCTTTGGTCTCTGAAATGAAGAAAATGTTGTTAAAAAATTCCAACTTGGACCTTGTTTCTCTAGAGCAAATTTAAAAAATTTTCAATTGATCTTAAATACTCACAATGTTCGGTTAATGAACTCATACTTGACGTCAACTTCAAAATTAAATCCTTTTTTACCACCAGTTGATGTTTTCCATGGAAAGTTCAAAGACTTGGTAGTATTGTATGTATAATTAAAATCTCCGGATACCCTGGATGTTGAAAAAATTTAGTATTAATTTAAAACAAATCATTTCAATCGCGATAAATCTCATTTTTGCCGTCAGACAACCTAAATAGAGCAATCAAGACATTCTCACATCTCTGTGACGTTTTGACGTTAACATTTCGACACGTCGACATTGAGGTACCTAATGTGATGCTCAGGAACTCACCGATTCTCATTCAGCAGCTCAGAATGCTCAATCAAATTAAATGTGTATCCAAAAAGTGTCGATGTCAAAACCTCTGCAAATGGTGGTTCAACATTTCCATTCCAACTTGCATTTCTAGTCTCAAACCATTTAGGCTGTCGAACTGTGTAATATCTGATCACATTAACTATGTCTGATGGATTTTCAAATGCATTTGGGTATACCGGACCATAATCGTACTTTCTCAAATATCTAGAGCAAATCAGGTTCTGAAACTCGTAATGAAGTGTGTAAATGTATTCTTGACCAACAGAATCTACTCCAGGAATATTTTCTTTCCAATTTAGAAAGAGAAGTTCAAGGTCACGAACGATTGTGAATGCTGGAAATGGAATCTGAGAGGGAATTATATGAATTTCGTTTGTGGACAATTTTTGACTTACATCTTCAACACTTGTCGGTGTTCCTTCCATTTTCATAATTATTTTTGCTTCTTTGTAGGTTTTATAGACTTTTTGGGCAACCAGGTATGAAGAAGTCATCGACATGATGAATAAAATCAGCCAAATGACTCTAAAAGTATACTTGATCAAAGGTGCGGAATTGATCATTTCACTTTTGAACCACACCCTTGCATTTGACCAGTAAAAATATTAGTCAAAAAAAATTAATTACCTTTCAAACGGCCTTTTTCCATCACGTCCAATTTGACTAAAACTATGAATTGATGATCCTTCGAGCATCTTCATGAGAAACCTCATTAAGTTCCTTTTTTCTTTTGTAAGAATCTCATGATTTCTTTTAACAACAATTGGTCGAACCTTTCTTTTCTCTCTCATCTCAATCAATGGATAAATGAAGAAATAGTAAACAATCTCAACCCCAGAAAGCACTGAGAATCCAGCAAAAAGATTCAAAATTCCACCAATGAACGAAAAAAATTCAAGAGTTGTTTGACTTTTCTTTCTGACTAGTCCGAAAAATGTGTCTGATGCGAATTCAATTTGTGCTGCCATGCAGTCGTTGTTTCTTGTGCTGAAATTGAAATGTTTTGATTAAAAAGGATTAAAAAAGCTAAATACTTACTCCATCTCAAAATATTGCTCGACATTCTTAAGCTCTACTTCATATTTGACATAATTGCAAGGTTCAAGACATTTGCAGGACATTTTGGTTTCCTCAAATTCATCTTCGACATTTCTGAAGCATTTTTCGTCGGCAACTCCACAAACTCTCATTGTTGTGTTCCTGACCATGAAGAACTGGGCACAACTGCATGTTTTAATTGTTATTTTGGTCAAGCATTCATGTTCGCAGTTCACTTTCGTGTAGACTTTGAAGAATTCAAGTTTACGCTCATTTGGTAAGTAACAGTTTCGTCTGAAAAGAGATTTTGCAAATAAATCGTGATTTTTTTCTAGATTTTGTCAAAAAATCTTCAAAATCTTTGATCCTTACAATAATTGTTATCTATTTAATCACTTTGGTGTTCAAAATACTCACATTTCAATCTCAACATCGAGTAAAGAGTCATCAATTCTAATTATCTTCGGTACAATTGATAAAGTCACCATTTTATCTCTAATTAAATGAAACTCTGGAGCATCATTTGACAAAACTTCGAATGGATCATGAAACTTCAACGCAAGTCCATCCAAAACAGAAGGGATTAGTGAATTTTGAAAGAAATTGTAAGCTTTCTGTTGAGGAAAACAGTAATGAAAAGTCCAAAATTTTATGAATAATCCTTTTCCAGGACCTTGTGCTTTCACAGGTATTGAACGTGGAAATGGATATTTCCATGATTTTTCCGAAAATATAGTTTGACTTTTGTTGTGTGAAAATGTTGAGATGTTTCTGGAAAGGAAAATTAATGGTAAATTATTAAATTTGTTTTGACAGAGAGACAAATTCAACAAAATAGATGACAATCCTCAAAGAAAAGCAGATTTTTTTGAAAAATAATTCTTATCATTTAACTTTTTTCACAGTTTTCCGAAGCCCTAATTTATTGAATAATCTTTTACGTACCGCTATAATTAACAGCAAGTAAAAATTATGAGTATAAAATTTTAAAAAAAATTGGACCATGTTTAAAAAAATCTGGGTACAATTAGCGGATGGTCATCCTACTTATTCATTAATATGAGCAAGAAACTGACTACTAGACTCCAGGAAGCGGATTTTAGGACAGTTTGGAGTATTGAGATGAGCACTTAACTATCCTCATTTCAAAAGCATCAAAGGTTACCCTAGTGTTGCTGTTGGAATGAACCAGACAATATTTACCCTCGTCTACCTATCCAACCCTTAAATACCGACTTCAAACTTACCTTGAGTCCTCAAAAACCCTCCTAAACCTTGGAATATTGAAGCTATAACACGGTCCAATATTCGAAAACTCTTCAGTCGCCCAAATTTTGTAACGATCATACAGAACTCCATAAAAACTGTACGCATGTGTGCCTCTTTCGAAGAAAAATTTCCGTAGTAAATCCATCATTTGCATGAAATTATCAGTTGAAACATTCAATGTTGGAAAATTATCGGACATGAACCGATCGCGCGACAACAAACTGCCAATTTGCAGTAATTTTAATTTACCATCATTTAAAGCTTCAACTGCTGTTTTATTTTTTTCAAGCAATGATTTTGCTCCGTCGTAATACATGTGCGTTTGGCAAGGTGTTCTACCCAACACACCAAGACACATAGCCACAGCTGGAAAGTTGATGTCCTGGACTCGAATTGGATGTTGGTCTGTATAAATGACAATTGAGTTCTTTTGACCTTCAATTATTAGTTTGTGGATTAAAATTCCAGTCAAAATAAATGAAATGAGAATTGAAATGAGCCAAAAGATTTTCTCAATTTTATGCCGCGATGGCTGAACGATGTAAATGAATCCGTGAAGATTTGTGTGACTGCAAAAAGTTTCCAGAATTTTAAGCAACATTTTATTACGCCGACTTTTGATTCTCAAATGAAAAAACTTTACGTGATAATAATAAAATTTATTGCATGTTTAAAATTGTTTCTAATCTGATTTAGTTTAATCTCACTAGGGACGTAAATTTATAATTATGGACCTAGTCATCCTGTCTATTATTTCATGTGGATGCACATGCTCATGATTTTTATTCTCATTTACATTGGAAAATAAATAAAAACAATTTTTACAATTTTTTTTCCTTTTCAATTCTGGAATTTTTAATCTCAATTCAGTTGTGAGAGATCGCATCAATCAGGCAGACCTAAGATCAGTTAGTTCTTTCCAGCATTTAATCAGTTTTATTCTTTGTTCTTCAAATTTTCTTGAAGATTCTTATGGACAACTGTTATTGAGTTTTTGAAGTGATTTTTTTAAAATTAATTTAAGAAGACGAAAAATTAAAAATTATAAAAAAGGACAAAATAAGTGCAGTGAATTGACTTGAGTTTCCTTATCAGTGACGTAAGTTTTACAATAAATAATTTCATATTTTGTTGAATGCGACCAGTTTACTACATAACAAGGAATTCCCCACATTCAGTATTCAATAAAAGTAAATAAAAAACAATCGCGGAAAACTCGTGCACAAAAATCTGATATTTACTCTATTTTTAATTGAACTTGTTTAGTAAACAATGTTTACATAAAAGCTTTTCAATTTGAGGACCCTATTTTAATTATCAATAATATTGTAAAATCAATTATTTTGGAGCATTTTAACTCATTTTGGAACAGTGTTGTCCAAATTTTTTTGAGCCATGTGTTTTAATTTGATGTATTCATCTAGCCGTAGCTATTACCGTAGCCAAGGGGAAGACTCCTTGGTGGAAAAAAATTCCGCCATGTCTTGTAATAATAAATTTTCCGACATTCTTCCGAAGCTCTGATTCGTAGTTTAATCATTCGTTTAAATTTCTCAAAAAAATATGGCTATTGCTCTGAATGTTAATTAACCTAAAATTAATTTTTTAACTTTTTTTACATTTACTATTTATAAAGAGAAATGAGAGCAAAACGGAGTGCATTTTTGAAGTTTTGCTTCATTTTTTGGCTCATTAATCAAGCTGAAGGACAAACTGCAAGATGTGATTACCTTTATCAAAACTATGAGACGACTGGATACAAAGATACAAATGCTTCTTATTATAAATGTAATTTGGACACCAGACAAGCAAATTATAATGAAAAACTCACAACAATTGATGGACAAAGTGGAACTGGACATGCTGATGCTGATGTGAAAATGATTAGCAATAACAAGGACAACAAACTGAAAACATTTTCATCAATTTTCTGTCAAAAGTTTCCAAATCTTGAAGTAATTAGGATACCTGGTGCAGAACTGGAATCAATTGATGAAGATTCGTTGTCAAATTGTAAAAATCTGGATAAATTGGTTTTATATGGAAACAAAATTCGAGAACTTCCAGAAAATTTGCTGATTAGAAATTCAAAGTTGACTTATTTCCAGATTAATAACAATCAACTGACAACACTGCCTGAGAATTTATTCCTGAATCAAAAGGAACTTGAGGAATTGTATTTGCATAAAAATGAAATAAATTTCCTGCCAAGCAGCATTTTTGGTCCACTTGTGAAGCTGGAAGTTTTATATTTGTACGACAACAAGCTCCGGTCAGTCAATCCAGAATGGTTTGTGAATTTGCAGAATTTGAAGTGGTTAAGCTTGCGTGGAAATCAAATTTCAGAAATTCCATCAAAATGTTTTGCATCACTTAGAAATTTGGAAAGATTGTTTCTTCATGAAAACAGAATTAAATTTTTAAATTCAGACAGCTTTGATGGTCTTCAGAACTTGCAAATATTAGTTTTGCACAACAATGAAATTTCTGATCTGCCAGTTGGTGTTTTTGCTCCATTAAAGAGTTTAAAAGTATTGGGTTTGAATAACAACAAATTAACAACAATCCACTCAGATTCCTTCGGTATTCACACTAAGTTGACTGAAGTTTGGCTCGAAAACAACAAAATCAACGCAATTGATGAAAAATTCATCGACAACACAGTAGTTTCAACTCTCAACATGGCAAATAATATTTGTAGTCAATCTTTATCTCAAAATAATGCAGAAATTAAGATTAATTTAAGGAGCTGCTTTGCCAATTATCAACCACGTCCAGTCCAAGTTCCAAGCATGTGTGGACGTTCAGTAATGCCACAAGGAAATATTATCGGTGGAGCTCAAATCAGACGCAATTCATTTCCATGGTAAGTTCAAATTCTAATCCTTAACTCCAATATTTACAATTTGTTACCCTTGATTCACAGGATTGTAGCTCTTCTGAGACCAAACGGACAATTCTTCTGTGGTGGAACTGTCGTGTCAAATCGCAAAGTTGTCACAGGTATGAACACAAAATTCCTTAAAATTATTCATAAATTAATCCAAAAAATAAATTATTTTTAGCCGCCCATTGCATTCAGCAGAAAGGAGAATCTCAGAAATTATCACCAAGTGAAGTCATTGTTCTACTTGGATTTCAAAATTTGAGTAAATCAATTGAAATCGGTCGAGTTCCTTATGCAGTTCAGAGCATCAAAATTCATCCTGATTGGAATCCACACACAACTTCATATGATGCTGACATTGCTGTATTGATGCTTGATCAAGACGTTACATTCAACAAGTATATTCAGCCAATTTGCATGACATTTACAGACCCAAGGATTGCAGTCATAACCGAAGGCTATGTTGTTGGAAATGGAAAAGGAGGCGTAGCGAATGAGTATGAAATTATCCCAAAAATACTCAAAATGCCAATCCAAACTGACCGAGACTGCACAGCAAAGGACAGCACATTTAAGGATCTTTTAACTGGACGAACGTTCTGTGCTGGAAGTGGTACTGGTGAAGGAGTTTGCTCAGGTGACAGCGGAAGTGGATTTGTTGTTGAAATTGGAAATGTTTTTTATCTTCGCGGAATTGTGTCAGCTTCACTTGCTGATACTATTTTAGGATGTGATGTTAATACCTATTCGGTCTTCACAAATGCCTTGAAGTACACTTACTGGATCCAAAATTGAAAAATATATTTTGACTATGTAAGGAAAATACAATAGAGTAACATGCTCATGATTTTTACTCTCAATTAAATTGGAAAATAAATAACAATATTTTCTCATTTTTTTCTTATCAATTCTGGAGTTTTCATTGTCAATTCAGTTGTGAGAGATCGCATCAATCAGGCAGACCTAAGATCTGTGAGTTCCTTTCAGCATTCAATCATCTTTTAAATTCTTTGTTATTTAACTTTCTTGTGGATTTGTGGACAGTTGTGATTGAGTTTTTCAATTGAATTAACAAAAATAAAATAAAATTTCAAAAATTAAAAAAGACAAGATAAGTACAGTGAAGTGATAATTCTACGTACTTCCTTATCTGTGATGTAAGTTTAATAATGAACAATATATTATATTATTGAACTTCAATCAGTTTAATGAATAACAAGGAAATCTCGATGCACAGCTGATGAAACAATCAAAACATAAACAAATATTTTAAATATACGAATAGGGATTTCAAACCGAGGATACCGCACGATTTTCAATACAGCAGTTAAAAAACTGGTTAAAAAAATCCACTAGTAGTCCCTGCCAACTCTGTTCTGAATTATAATTAGTGAATCTTGGTTTAGTTCAATAGTGGGTTTCTTGGGTATATGACAATATATTTGCTGAGTATTTGGCTTAATCTTGGAAAGAGTACCGACCCTCCTGAAAATAAATATAATAACACATATCTTATCGTTCATTCCAGAAACACACAAATCTGCTTGACACTTAATTCGAAAGAAAAATGTAATCAGAGATGAATGCTGTTTTGAAATTTTGCTTAATAGTTTTCATAATTAAAGGAACTGAAGCCCAAATTGCAAGATGTTATTACAGATATCAATATCACTTTACGACTGGATATAAAACCACAAATGATTCATATTATAGTTGCTTATTGGACACAAGACAAGCAAATTACAACAGAAAACTAACAAGAATTGATGGACAACATGGAACTGGACACAGTGATGCTGACGTGAAATTTATTCACAATTTTTTCAGCAGATTGAAATCAATTTCATCAGTTTTCTGTCAAAAGTTTCCAAATCTCAAAGTAATAAAGATCCATGATGCAGAACTGGAATCAATTGATGAAGATTCGCTGTCAAATTGCACAAATTTGGATCGTTTGTTGTTACATGAAAACAAAATTCGAGAACTTCCAGAAAATTTGCTGATTAAAAATCCAAAGTTGACCTATTTATGGATTAATAACAATCAACTGACAACACTGCCTGAGAATTTCTTCTTTAATCAAAAAGATCTTGAGGATTTAAGCTTAAATGAAAATCAAATAAATTTTCTGCCAAGCAACATTTTCCGTCCACTTGTGAAGCTTGAAGTATTGTATTTGCATAGCAACAAGCTTCAGTCGATTAATCCAGAATGGTTTGTGAATTTGCAGAATTTAAAGTGGTTAGAATTCCATGGTAATCAAATATCGGAAATTCCATCAAAATGTTTTGCATCACTAAGAAATTTGGAAAAATTGTTTCTTTATGAAAACAGAATTAAAACTTTAAATTCAGACAACTTTGATGGTCTTTACAATTTGCAAAAATTGAGTTTGTACAGCAATGAAATTTCTGATCTGCCAGTTGGTGTTTTTGCTTCATTAAAAAGTTTACAACAATTGAGTTTGAGAATCAACAAATTGACAACAATCCACTCAGATTCCTTTGGTGTTCACAATTACTTGACAATCGTTTGGCTCCAAGACAACAAAATCAACGCAATTGATGAAAAATTCATCGACAACACAGCAGTTTCAACTCTCAACATGGCAAATAATATTTGTAGTCAATCATTATCTCAAAATAATGCAGAAATTAAGATTAATTTAAGGAGCTGCTTTGCCAATTATCAAGCACGTCCAGTCCAAGTTCCAAGCATGTGTGGACGTTCAGTAATGCCACAAGGAAATATTATCGGTGGAGCTCAAATCAGACGCAATTCATTTCCATGGTAAGTTCAAATTCTAATCCTTAACTCCAATATTTACAATTTATTCATTCTCAATTCACAGGATTGCAGCTCTTTTGAGACCAAACGGACAATTCTTTTGTGGTGGAACTGTCGTGTCAAATCGCAAAGTTGTCACAGGTATGGACACAAAATTCCTTAAAAATATTCATAAATTAATCCAAAAATTAAATTATTTTTAGCCGCTCATTGCATTCAGCAAAAAGGAGAATCTCAGAAATTATCACCAAGTGAAGTCATTGTTCTACTTGGATTTCATAATCTGAGTAAATCAATTGAAATCGGACGAGTTCATTATGCAGTTCAAAATATCAAAATTCATCCAGATTGGAATCCATACACAACTTCTTATGATGCTGACATTGCGGTATTGATGCTTGATCAAGACGTTACATTCAACAAGTATATTCAGCCAATTTGCATGACATTTACAGACCCAAGGATTGCAGTCATAACCGAAGGCTATGCTGTTGGAAATGGAAAAGGAGGTGAACACAATGAATATGAAATTATCCCAAAAATACTCAAAATGCCAATCCAAACTGACCGAGACTGCACAGCAAAGGACAGCACATTTAAGGATCTTTTAACTGGACGAACGTTCTGTGCTGGAAGTGGAACTGGTGAAGGAGTTTGCTCAGGTGACAGCGGAAGTGGATTTGTTGTTGAAATTGGAAATACTTTTTATCTACGTGGAATAGTGTCTGCTTCCATTGGTAATAATCCTACTTTAGGATGCGATGTTAATACCTATTCGGTCTTCACAAATGCCTTGAAGTACACTTACTGGATCCAAAATTGAAAAATATATTTTGACTATGTAAGGAAAGTAAAATTAGGGTTCGGAACTTGTATGCAATTATGCGCATACTGTATACAAGAATTCCATAAAAGTGCTAGAATTTTATTATAAAATAGAGTAACATGCTCATGATTTTTACTCTCATTTACATTGGAAAATAAATAAAAACAATTTTCTCATTTTTATTTTTTTTAATTCTTGAATTCTCATTCTCAATTCAGTTGTAATAGATCGCATGAATCAGACAGACCTAAGATCAGTTAGTTTTTAATCAGTTTTTAATTTCACTGGCCTTTTGTTTTCTCGTGAATTTGTGGACAGCTGTGC
Organism: Chironomus tentans; assembly: GCA_963573255.1. Lineage (NCBI taxonomy): Eukaryota > Metazoa > Arthropoda > Insecta > Diptera > Chironomidae > Chironomus > Chironomus tentans. The sequence goes on from OY754305.1 coordinate 3,642,440, forward strand.
TTGAGTTTTTTAAGTGGAGTTAATTGAATTAACAAAAAAAATTCCAAAAAAAATAATAAAAAGGACAAAATAAGTGCAGTGAAGACTCTACGTGCTTCCTTATCTGTGATGTAAGTTTAATAATAAACAATATATTATATTATTGAACTTCAATCAGTTTAATGAATAACAAGGAAATCTCAATGCACAGTTGATGAAACAATCAAAACATAAACAAATATTATAAACATATGATTATAGGGATTTCAAACCGAGGATACCGCACGATTTTCAATAAAGCAGTTGAAAAGTTCAGTAAAGCAGTTGGTTAAAAATCCACTCGTAGTCCCTGCCAACTTTGTTCTGAATTATAATTAGTGAATCTTGGTTTAGTTCAATAGTGGGTTTCTTGGGTATATGACAGTATATTTGCTGAGTATTTGGCTTAATCTTGGAAAGAGTACCGACCCTCCTGAAAATAAATATAATAACACATATCTTATCATTCATTCCAGAAACATACAAATCTGCTTGACATCTAATTCCAAAGAAAAATGTAATCAGAGATGAATGCTGTTTTGAAATTTTGCTTAATAGTTTTCATAATTAATGGAACTGAAACCCAAATTGCAAGATGTTATTACAGATATCAATATCACTTTACGACTGGATATAAAACCACAAATGATTCATATTATAGTTGCTTATTGGACACAAGACAAGCAAATTATAATGAAAAACTCACAACAATTGATGGACAACATGGAACTGGACACACAGATGCTGACGTGAAATTTATTCACAATTTTTTCAGCAAACTTAAATCAATTTCATCGATTTTCTGTCAAAAGTTTCCAAATCTTGAAGTTATGAAGATAATTAATGCAGAAATGAACTCAATTGATAAAGATTCGCTGGCAAATTGTAAAAATTTAAACCACTTGTTGCTATTTGGAAACAAAATTCGAGAACTTCCGGAAAATTTGCTGATTAAAAATCCAAAGCTGACTTATTTATGGATTAATAACAACCAACTGACAACACTGCCTGAGAATTTCTTCTTCAATCAAAAGGATCTTGAGGATTTAAGCTTAAATGAAAATCAAATAAATTTCCTTCCGAGCAGCATTTTTCATCCTCTTGTGAAGCTTGAAGTGCTACATTTGGGTAACAACAAGCTCCAGTCAATAAATCCAGAATGGTTTTCGAATTTACACAATTTAAAAGTACTAGGATTGAAAGGAAATCAAATTTCGGAAATTCCATCAAAATGTTTTGCATCACTTAAAAGTTTGGAAAAATTGTGGCTTAACAACAACAAATTGACAACAATCCACTCAGATTCCTTCAGTTTTCATCATCAGTTGATAGATGTTGATCTCCAAGACAACAAGATCAATGCAATTGATCCAAAATTCATCGACAACACAGCAGTTTCAACACTTAACATGACAAACAATATTTGTAGTCAATCATTATCTCAAAATAAAGCAGAAGTTAAGAATAATTTGAGGAACTGCTTTGCCAATCATCAATCGCGTTCAATTAATTTGGATAAATTCCAATTAATCCAAATTCCAAAGTCATGTGGACGGTCAGTTTTGCCTCAAGGTACTATAATTGGTGGAACTAAAATTAAACGCGGCTCATTTCCATGGTAAGTTCCAATTCTAGTCACTCAATTCCCAATAATATTCAATTGCCCATCCCTTATTCACAGGATTGCTGCTCTTCTTGGATCAAACGGACAATTCTTCTGTGGTGGAACTGTTGTGTCTAATCGCAAAGTCCTGACAGGTATAGACCCAAAATTCTATAAATTTATCCATAAATTAATCCAAAAAAAATATATTTTCCAGCTGCACATTGCATTCAGGATAAAGGACTATCCACTCCATTATTACCAGACACAGTCACTGTGCTTCTTGGATTTCATGATCTGAGTAATTCCAATGATGACGGCAAGACTTCTTATGCAGTTCAGAGTATCCAAATTCATCCTGATTGGAGTCCATACACAACTTCATATGATGCTGATGTTGCTGTATTGATGCTTGATCAAGACGTTACATTCAATGAACATATTCAACCAATCTGCATGATATCCACAGACTCGATTATTGAATCAATGACTGAAGGTTATGTTGTTGGGAATGGAAAAGGAGGTGAAGACAATGAGTATGAAAATATCCCAAAAATCCTCAAAATGCCAATTCAAACTGACCGAGACTGCACAGCAAAGGACAGCACATTTGCAACATTGTTAACAGGACGAACATTTTGTGCTGGAAGTGGAACTGGTCAAGGAGTATGCTCAGGTGACAGCGGAAGTGGATTTGTTGTTAAAATTGGAAATGCTTTTTATCTTCGTGGAATTGTGTCAGCTTCACTGGCTGAATCTATTTTAGGATGCGATGTTAATTCCTATTCGGTCTTCACAGATGCCTTAAAGTTTACATACTGGATTAATAGATTATCGACAGCTTATTGAATCATATTTTCATCTTGATTGTTTGAATATTTTTACTATTTGTTGATTTTTTTTCTAAAATTTAATTTTTTTTGATTAAATATATTTTCGACTTTGTAATGAATATGAAACAGCACATTTGATTTGAATAAAAATTCTAATTACATACAAAGAGATAGACTTTAAATAAATAAATATAATATACAGTGAAGACATAATAAATCACAAAAACTGATCGACTGAAATTTAAAATGTAAAAGAAAAAACGTTTAATTGTAGAAGTTGTCACATAATCGATAATATTTATTTTAACTTTTTCCTTCCATTTACAAAATAAAACTTTCGACACTCATTAAAATTTATTTCATGTTTCTGTTGTTTATGCTAAGCTTCGGTGTAAATAATGAATGTCACTTTGATGGATAGACTCTTCAACCTCTATCTCATTAATCCAATCGATGTACTTAGTGACATCAGTAAAGATAGCATAAGTGTTAACATCACATCCATATGGATAACTAATTAGTGATGATGAAACAACTCCTCGTAGATAAAATAAATATCCATCATATACAAATATTCCACCACCACTATCACCTCTACATACACCAGTGCCATTTCCAGTTCCTCCACAAAATGTTCGCTTGCTTGATAGCGTAAGTAAATTTTTATCTTTATAAAAGCATTCTTCATTGTCATTGTGAATTGGTGTGTAAATAATTTTTGGGAGGGTTTCATGAGTTTTTGTTGTGTCTTCACTTGCTCCATATCCAACAGCGAAACCATTTAAATCTTTTGCTACTGGTAAATCAGGTGTACAAAGACAAACTCTTTGAATATTATCAGTGAATTCTACATCCTTGGATAGGACCAAAACTGTTATGTCTGCATCATAGTTTGCACTATTTGGAATCCAATCAGGATGTACATGAATACTTTGTGCTGTGTATTCAACTCTACCATTCTCTTCAAGTAAGCTTAAGTCATACGCACCTAATAAGATTTTTAGGTTTGATGTCGTAAAATTGGGTTTAGGCATTCGTTTTTCATGGTAGCAATGGGCAGCTTCAAATTGAAAACATTATGGATCATCAATAAATTTTATTGTTTCAATTATTTTGTACTAACCAGTTACAATTTTTCGCTTTGAAATTAAATTTCCGCCACAAAAGAATTTCAATTCACCTTTGACAGGTATAGTTAAAGCAGCATACCTGGAATATAAATAAATTCGTTCATTAATTATGCTGTATCGCACTATATAGTTATATAATTTATGCTTTACTACAATCATAGCCATACCCAGAGGGGAGGTTCAGATTTCGAAACTCAGTTTAAATTAACTATCAAAATTGACCAGAGCCCCTCATGAATACAACATCGTATACAAAGTGGGAAGATTCATGAGATAAATATAACAGTGACTTTTAAGACCCCCTCCCCCCTCGTTTATCACACATTTTGAACGAAAATTTTTTTGTTAGACCTGTTGCAAAATCTCAGACCTTAAAAAATGAAAGATCCCCTAAAACCATATTTTTCCTTCAAAAATTCAATATATTACTAGCACCCATTAATCCCTATTAACTCACCATGGAGAAGCTCCTCGTGGAATTCTTAATCCACCGACTATGTTTCCACGTCCAGCAATAAGTCTACCACAAGATGTTTCAGGATTATATTGAAGCTTATCACGGGGTATGTAACTATCAAAGCATATCTTCAAGCTCCTTTTGATGTCATCCTTGCTTGCCTTCTTCAACCAAACGTTGCTGCAATTATTATTTTCCATGTTGATGTCTGATATTGCTGTTATGTCCATAAGATTAACATCAAGTGACTTCACCAAATTGTCCTGAAGATAAATTTCACTGAGGTTGTTATGAACACCAAAGCAATCTGAGTGAATTGTTGACAGCTTGTTGCCATTTAATTCCAATTTATTGAGATTTTTAAGTGGTTCAAAGACTTTGGCTGGTAAATCGAAAAGTTGATTTGACGGGATGCCAAGTTCCTGTAAATTTTGGAGTCCATCAAAGCACTCAGGCTGCAACGTCTTGACATTGTTGTTATTAAAGTAAAGGCTCTTCAAATTTGGTGACTTTGCGAATGCTTTTGATGGAATTTCGTAAATTTTATTGCCATCAAAGTCTAGCCATTTGAGATTCTTTAAAGTTTCAAACCAATTTGGGTCAATAATTTGTAGCTTGTTTGAATCCAAGTCCAAAGTTTGGAGCTTCACAAGTGGACGGAAAATATTGCTTGGCAGAGAAGTTAACTCATTATCGATTAGAGACAATTTTAGGAGTTGCTGCTGATTAATAAATAAATTTTCAGACAGTGCTGTCAAGCTGCATTTCTCGAAGTTCACATAAGTCAATTTTCGATTATTTTTCAATAAATCTTCAGGTAATCTTGGAATTTCATTTCCGTTTAATGACAAACTTTCCAATTGTCGGCAGTTTGACAGCGAATCAGCATCAAGTGACTCAAGTTTCACATTATTAGTCGAGATTGCTTTTAGATTTGAGAATTTTTGACAGGAACTTGCAGAAAATATTTTAAATTTATTTTCGTCTCCGATGATGAGATGCTTTACGTCACGATCTGTGCTTTCATCTTCATGAACACCTGTGATTGTCTTAAATCTGTCGTATAAGTTTGATTGTGTGACCTTCATGATGCATGTGTACAATGGGGTCCATTCCTTGTCGACTGCGTAGTCATAAAACCATTCATCTCCATATTTACAGCTGGCTGTCTGAGCCGTGACCTTGGCATTGTTTTGAAGGTAAAATGCCAAAATAATTAGCAGTTTTAACTTCATTTTGAGTGAATTTTATTAATTTTTAGGAAAAACTTCACTTTTAATGAAACAATTTTTAAATTCCAACAAATTTTGTTATATAATTTAACTCAGTCAAATGATAACTGGCGTTTTATAGATCCAAAAAGCTATCACAAACTGAAGAAGAAATAATCTTTTTTATTAAAATCTGTAAAGGGACCATTCACTTATTACGTTACGTACAAAATGAATTTTTAGACCCCCTTGTTACAAATTTTAACAAAAAGAAAAAAATTTCTTTTGGTTGAGTTGTTACAAAATCTCAGACCCCTCCCCCCCTCCTAAAAAGCAAACGTAATTGGGGGTCGTTTGCAAATTACGTCACATTTTAGGGAAGGACGGTGAAGAAGAATTTGTGACAAGGGGGAGGGAGGTTCGAAAACGTTAGTTTATTGCGTGACGTAATTAGTGAACGATTCCAAAGGGACCATTCAAATATTACGTAACGTCAAAATGGAGCAATAAAAACATTCTAACAAATTTTATTTATTTTTATATACACTTTTATATGAAAATACATTTAAAGGACTGAATAGCTCATTTTTTCACGTTACGTAATTTACAAACAACTCAAAAAACAAACTTGTTTTGAAGAAGATACCAAAAATTAGATGGTTATTGACTTGATCAAGAATATTTTTTTTCCAAAGAACTCAAAAGAATTCTAGGAATAATTAATATTCTGAAGTACAGAGGCGTATGCTAGATTTTTTTTTTTGCGGTAGTGGGTTTTTAAATTTTATTTCCGCAAAAGTTTGGAATTTTCTCTCAAAAATCCTTAAAAAAATTAAAGAAATTTTCCAAAAAATTAATTAGTTTTTACACTAAAAACCCTCCCCTGAATAAGCCCCTGCTGAAGTGTTAATAAATGTTAAAAAGCAAAAACTGGCAACGAAATACATTTATTTGTTGTTTAATAGCCCATTCATTTAGAAGAATTAGTGGAATATACAAATCCAACTTTTTCACTCAACACAGGACACTAACAATCAATTATGGACTATAACTGTATATTTTATTTTTTCATACCAAATGGAATATTTTGGAGCGACAGATGACTTGTACATTTGACTATCAATGGCGTAACAAGGGTTTTCGTAACCCGAATTCAAATAAAAAAATTAAGCCCCCATAAATAAAATTTGGTACCCAAAAAAATTTTGCGCTCCATTTTATTGGATTTTATGATTTTTTGAAATCGCCCTCCCTCTTGTTGCAACACTGTTGACTATTATTGTTAATAAAAATTAAGATTTCGATTGAATAGCATGCACTTATTCATATTCCAAGTTTACCGCGGTATATGGTGCAGTATTAAAACTGTACTGCCTGTAAATTAAATCCTTACATCCACATGCTCATGATTTTTACTCTCAATTAAATTGGAAAATAAATGAAAACAAATTTTCTCATTTTTTTCTTATCAATTCTAGAATTTTCATTCTCAATTCAGTTGTGAGAGATCGCATCAATCAGACAGACATAAGATCTGTGAGTTCCTTGATAGCATTTAATCAGTTTTTAATTTTTTTTGTCCTTCAAATTGAGTTTGTGGAGTGGAACTTATTGAATAAAATAATAAATAAATAAATTTCGAGATAGAAGTTCAAAACTAGTCCAGTAATTTAATAAATTCACGTGTTTTCTTATCATTGACGTAAGTTTTTACAATCAGCAATTTATTATGTTATTGAACGTGATCAGTTTAATGAAAAACAAGGAATTTCCCATATGCAGTTAGTGAGTTAATCAAAACATAAGCAAAAATAATTGCAAAAATACGAATAGTAGTTTTAATCCGTGGATCATGCAAAATTTTTAAAACCTTAATTCCGGGATTAGAAAAAGCGGGTGTTCGTCGCCCGGGCCAAATTAGGATTTTTGCGTCCCCATAAAAAATAGTGCACTTTAAAAAAATTTGCGCCGCTTCGTATGGGATTTTTTGAGTTTTTTAGTCGGCGCCCGGGACCAATGCCCTGGTGCCCCCCTTGTTATGCCACTGATAGTAAATTAAAAGGTTTCTAGTAATGTCCTAGAAAAAAGCATCAATTGCTCATCATAGTTTTAGCTCTGTTTAAACTTTAAACGATCGGATCTGATAGAATATTCAATAAAAACTGAAGAATTTTTTTGGGTCTCATCTTGTCTTAATAGATTTTTCAAGAAGCTTGATATCCTCTCGTTCTCGGTCTTTAAACTTTCAACACTACTGCTGTAAATAAAAATAATAACACATGACATATTGTTTATTCCACAGACACAAAATTTTATTTTCTATTGGCTTGTAAAGAAAAATGAGAGCATTTTTGAAGTTTTGCTTCATTTTTTGGCTCATTAATCAAGCTGAAGGACAGACTGCAAAATGTTACTACAAATATGAAGATTTCATTACTTATAAACTCATTACTTATAAAACCACAAATGCTTCTTATTATAAATGTAATTTGGACACCAGACAAGCAAATTATAATGAAAAACTCACAACAATTGATGGACAACATGGAAGTGGACATGCTGATGCTGATGTGAAAATGATTAGCAATAACAAGGACAACAAACTGAAAACATTTTCATCAATTTTCTGCCAAAAGTTTCCAAATCTTGAAGTAATTCAGATACAGAATGCAGAACTGGAATCAATTGATGAAGATTCGCTGGCAAATTGTAAAAATTTGGATCGTTTGTTGTTATCTGGAAACAAAATTCGAGAACTTCCAGAAAATTTGCTGATTAGAAATTCAAAGTTGACTCAATTGCGGATTAGAAACAATCAACTGACAACACTGCCTGAAAATTTATTCCTGAATCAAAAGGAACTTGAGGAATTGTATTTGTATAAAAATGAAATAAATTTCCTGCCAAGCAACATTTTTCGTCCACTTGTGAATCTTGAAGTTTTATTTTTGCACACCAACAAACTACAGACAATAAATCCAGAATGGTTTGTGAATTTGCAGAATTTGAAGTTGTTAGGATTGAATGGAAATCAAATTTCACAAATTCCAACAAAATGTTTTGCATCACTAAGAAATTTGGAAGAATTGTGGCTTTATGGAAACAGAATTAAATTTTTAAATTCAGACAACTTCGATGGTCTTCACAATTTGCAAAAATTAAATTTGGACAGCAATGAAATTTCTGATCTACCAGTTGGTGTTTTTGCTTCATTAAATATTTTACAAATATTGGATTTGCAAAGCAACATGTTGACAACAATCCACTCAGATTCCTTTGGTGTTCACAATAAGTTGGTTGAAGTTTTTCTCCAAGACAACAAAATCAACGCAATTGATGAAAAATTCATCGACAACACAGCAGTTTCATTTCTGGACATGGCAAATAATATTTGTACTCAATCAATATCATTATCTCAAAATAATGCAGAAATTAAGAATAATTTAAGGAGCTGCTTTGCCAATTATCAACCACGTCCAGTCCAAGTTCCAAGCATATGTGGACGATCAGTAATGCCACAAGGAAATATTATCGGTGGAGCTCAAATCAGACGCAATTCATTTCCATGGTAAGTTCAAATTCTAATCCTTAACTCCAATATTTACAATTTATTCATTCTCAATTCACAGGATTGCAGCTCTTCTGAGACCAAACGGACAATTCTTCTGTGGTGGAACTGTCGTGTCAAATCGCAAAGTTGTCACAGGTATGGACACAAAATTCCTTAAAATTATCCATTAATTAATCCAAAAAATAAATTATTTTTAGCCGCCCATTGCATTCAGCAGAAAGGAGAATCTCAGAAATTATCACCAAGTGAAGTCATTGTTCTGCTTGGATTTCATAATTTGAGTAAATCAATTGAAATCGGTCGAGTTCCTTATGCAGTTCAGAGCATCAAAATTCATCCTGATTGGAATCCATACACAACTTCATATGATTCTGACATTGCTGTATTGATGCTTGATCAAGACGTTACATTCAACAAGTATATCCAGCCAATCTGCATGACATCAACAGACTCAACGATTGCTGCACTGACCGAAGCTTATGTTGTTGGAAATGGAAAAGGAGGTGAAGACAATGAGTATGAAATTATCCCAAAAATTCTCAAAATGCCAATCCAAACTGACCGAGACTGCACGGAAAAGGACAGCACATTTAAGGATCTTTTAACTGGACGAACCTTCTGTGCTGGAAGTGGAACCGGTCAAGGAGTTTGCTCAGGTGACAGCGGAAGTGGATTTGTTGTTAAAATTGGAAATGTTTTTTATCTACGCGGAATTGTGTCAGCTTCACTGGCTGAATCCATTTTAGGATGCGATGTTAATTCCTATTCCGTCTTCACAGATGCCTTGAAATTTACATACTGGATTAATAGATTATCAACAGCTTATTGAGGATACTGAAAAATACATCAAAAAAAAAATTAAAAAAGTACAGAAAAAAATATATTTTTTCATAAAATGACATTTATTTTGTTAATTTTCTTATTTCTTGTTTCACATGCTTGACTTCCTTTATTTCGCATTTATTTGTTTGTTATTTTATAGTTTACAATTATGAGTTAATTTGTTAAAAAAGTCATCAAGTAACTTTCTTGGTTTTTTGCTTCTTTTTGTGTTAATTTTTTTTTACATTTACTAAACATATACAAAAATTAGATTTTATTGTTAATTGTTTATTGTTGCATACTTTTTATTGGAATAGTTTTTTATGCAGATTATTGATTTCTTAAGAGAATTTGGACTTTGCAGAGTTTGATAATATTAAATGAATATAATAAAATGTAAATCCCTAAAACGTTCAAAATTTCAAATCAAATTTAAAATTTTAAAATTTCAAAAATTTTAAAAATTTTAAAAATTTCAAAAAAATTAAAAATTTCAAAAAATTTAAAAATCTAAAAATTTAAAAATTTCAAAAAGTTTAAAAATTTCAAAAAATTTAGAAATTTCAAAAAATTAAAAATTTTGGAAAGCTAAAAATTTTTAAAAAAGTTTAGAAATTTTAAAAACATTAAAAATTTCAAAACCACTTAAAATTTTTTAAAAAATTTAAAGGTTTTAAGAAATTTTAAGAATTTTAAGACAAGTTAAAAATTTTAAAAAAAAATCAAAAATTTAAAAAACATCTAAAAATTTCTAAAAAAAATTTCAAAATTAAAAAAAATTAAAAATTTCTAAAAAAATTAAAAAGTTAAAAAAATTTAAATGAAACATTAAAAACTGTTAATAATTTATGTATATTTGAATAAATTTTTTTTTTTTCAAGAATAGTTCGACCACATTTTTATTAGTTGTGAAGGTTAATTGGAGAATATTTTCGTTATTTTGAACGAATTTGAAGATAATTTTGGATAACTTTTTATAAAAAGTTAATCTTTAAATTTGACCAACAATTGTAAAAGGTTTCCGAAATTTTCCTCAAAACCATTTCAGTTAATAAGAAATAGTCAAATTGTCAATTTTATTTCATAATTTCTTTTACTTTTAGCGACATTTTTGCGATTTTTTACCCTCAATATTTTTTAGCATATTTTTTTGTCACATTCAATTTGATTAAATTACAAAAATTTTCTAACTAATTTTTTATTCTTATCATTTACAATTTTTTATTTATTTTTTATTGTGCGGTGAAAATTTTTTGATATTTTTGTCTAAATTTTTGTATTTTTGTTTTGACTTTTGGTTAATTTTTTAAAAAATAAAACAATTTTAAATTAAATTTTAAAAACAAAATGAAATTAGAATTAATTTATTAATTTTCAAAATGAAATGTAATTTATGTTTTCAAAATTGAAATTTAAAAAAATATTTAAATATAGTAAATTGAAGATGTTGAATTTTAAGAAACACGTTGTAAAAAAATTATAAAAAAATCCATTCTAGATTCACATGAATTAAATACAGCTGCTTATTATGTTATTATCGTCGATATTATTTTAATAATTAGATTGACATTTGATATGTTGACGTTTAAACACTTTCCATTATTATTTTCATTAGAAATTGCATTTTTACATTTTTTTCTCGTATTTTTATTTTATTTTATGAATTTTTGTTTGAATTTAATTTTGAAATCATTTTAATTAAAAATAAATAAAATAATTTTTTGGACAATATTTTAAGTAGTTTTGAGGATGAAGCATTGAAATTCACAAAATTTGATAATTTAAAGGTTTTTAAATAAAATAAAATTTATCATTTTTGCTCGTAACTTTGCTAAAGATATCTTAAGTTTATGGTTTATTATGCATTCACACATACAGGTATCAATGTTTATCGAATACTAAATGCAGGATTTATTGGACATTTTTACAGTAGTTTTTATGATTATCGGACTTTAATAAGTAGAAAAAGATATAAATAGTAAACACATAATTCTTACATACAGTTGGCGGCTTAACAAATATTATTTTCAGGTTATGTTGGAGGTTTGCTCATAAAAAAGACAGAATTTCGACTAAAGACTAGAAATCTGACAAAAATCCGGTAGAATTTCATCAAAAACTGACCAAAATTCTCTCGATTATGAGTCAGATTGTAAAAAATATTTTAAAAATCCAAATGACCTCTCTTTTTGTTAGATTTTAGTGAAAAAAGGAACAAAATAATTTAATTTGTTTTGCTAGTTAACACGGACACGATGAGTAACAACAATGAATTTGCAGGTTATATTAATTTAAGTTCTGTATGAAAAATGATTATTTGATGATATTTTTGACTAATTTATTGGTGAATATTTTGTTGTTATGATAATTCGACGGTTTGATTGATTTACAAAATTTTACTCTATGCTATAAAATGACGTTAATGGCAATGAAGATTTATTGAATTATTTTTCCTTAATTTTGAATTTTTTGTGTGTTTAATTGCAGGTTCTTTGGAAGTTTTTGTACAATGGGATTTACTTTAACTTTAAATTGTTTTTACTTTTACTTTAAATTGTTAAAAAAATTAAAATTATAATGTTTTAAAAAATTAAAATTAAATTTTTTTAGAAAATTAAAATTAAATTTTGTTCAAAAAATTGAAATTAAATTTTTTCAAAAATTAAAACTAAAATTTTTTAAAAAATTAAAATTAAATTTTTTTAAAAAACTAAAATTAAAATTTTTTAAAAAATAAAACTAAAATTTTTAAAAAATTAAAATTAAATTTTGTTTAAAAAATTGAAATTAAAATTTTTCAAAAATTAAAACTAAAAATTTTTATAACTAAAATTTTAAATTTTTATAACTAAAATTTTAAATTTTTATAACTAAAATTTTAAATTTTTACAACTAAAATTTTAAATTTTTATAACTAAAATTTTAAATTTTTAAAACTAAAATTTTAAATTTTTATAACTAAAATTTTAAATTTTTATAACTAAAATTTTAAATTTTTATAACTAAAATTTTAAATTTTTACAACTAAAATTTTAAATTTTTATAACTAAAATTTTAAATTTTTAAAACTAAAATTTTAAATTTTTATAACTAAAATTTTAAATTTTTATAACTAAAATTTTAAATTTTTATAACTAAAATTTTAAATTTTTAAAAACTAAATTTGCTTTTTTAAAAGTTTAGATTAATTTTTTTTAATTAATTAAAAGTAAAGTTTACGAAAGATAGTCTTTTAAGTTAAAAAGTGGATTTTTTTAATTAGAAAATTTCAGCTCAAAAATTCAAAATTTTAAAAAAAATTAAAAAATAAAAAAAAACAATAAAGTAAAATAATTTTAAAAATTAGATAAAAATTTTAAACAATTTAAAAAATAAAATCAAAAAAATAAAATAATAGAAATTTAAAATTAGTTAAAATTTTTAAACAATTTATAAACCAGCTACCAACCACATTAAATTTAAAACTTCGAGCTTTTCATTAAAAACTGAAAATAAAAAACTTTTTAAAAATTCCAAAATTTCTGAAATAAAAAAATTAATAAAAACTCAAAACTTTTTTTTTTGATAATAATAAAAATTTTCATCGATTTTTTTTTATTTTACATTTAAAATAATCCAAAAATTGGTTTTTCTTGAAAATGTGTTGATTACAAATTGGACAATGACACTCATAACATTGTACCGCATAAATGCATGAAAGAGATGCGTTGGAAGAGAAAATGAAAGTTTTTTTTAACTTAAATTTTTTTGTTACCTAAAAAATTGAATTTTTTACTTCGATATGACTTTTTTTATTGTTTTTCATTGCTTTTTTAACTCGAAATATTTTTTTTTTGTTTCCTGTCATTTTTCATGTTTAACACTCAAAGCAAAATTTTTTCTCGTTAGCGAATATTGCAAAAATCTTTTCATTTTAGGAATTTTTTGAATTATTTTTTATCATCTCTTTTTAACTTAGATTAAAAGAGGAAATTAGAAATTTATTTAAAATTAGAATTTAATTACATAAAGATCACAAAAGAGAGAATTGTGAACATTTTGTGGAATTAGAAATTTAATTTTTTGAGGTTAGAAATTAAAAGTGTTTAATTTTTTATATTAAAATAAATAAAACAATCGAATAAAAAATTTCAAAATTTTAAAAAATTTAAAATTTTTTTTAACTTTTAAAAACTTAAAAATGTTGAAATTTTAATTCTTTTAAAAAATTAAAAAAAAATCTTTAAATTTTTAAAAATTTAAATTTTTACTATTTTTTCAATTTCTGTTTTAAATCATATTTTGCATTTCTAACCTCAAAATTTTTAAAACTTTCAAAAAATCCACAAAAAAATTCACTTTGAAGTAAAAATCAGAATGGATGAATTGCGCTTAGTTTCTCACATTTTTAATAAAAACATTATTTTTGTCCTTTTTTAAAAACTCCGTTAACATTCACTCACAGTAAATATCAATAATAATTGTAATAATAATTGTTTTATTGGATTTTTATTGATGGTGTTTTCCTTAAAATTGTAAAAATTTGGAATTTTAACTTCAATTTTTTAGGTTAAGATTCCAAAATTCTACAAAAAACGGTCAAAATTACCATTAAAAATCCATCATTTTCGAGCATTTTGTCGGCGTTTCTTTGAAAATTAAACGATGTTTTTGAATACTTTATTTCCCTTAATTATCGTTCCTCAATTTCATTTATTTCATCATATTTAAAATTATGGCTTAAAAATTTAAGAAGCGTGCAATTTGCGTGTAAATAAATTCCATATATAAACTTTTAAATATATACCTTTTAATTATACACATTCCATTATAATTAATGATAATTAATTCAATTTTTGCTTGTTTTTCTGTACAAAAGTTAGAAAAAAGACGTTTTTTTGTGGGAAAATTTTCAGTCGAAATTGTTTTTGACTGAAAATTTATACACAAAAAAGTTAGACTTAAACAGAGTCACGGAAGAAATTTTGGGTTAAGAAGTTTTAAAATTTGAAATTTTTGAGGTTAGAATTTTTTCAGTGCCTTTGTTTTGCAAATAATTTGCTGAACTCTGTTTACTTTTTAATGTTAAATAGTCACTTTTTTAAAAAAAATAAAAAATCATTTTTGAAAATTTAACTTTTTCAAAATAGTTTAAAAAATCGATATTTAAAAAAATTTAAATTCAAAAATTTTAATTTAAAAGCATTTTTTAATATTTCTAATTATTTTTAGCAGCTTTTTACTTTTATTTTAAACTTCTAACCTCAAAATTCAATATTTTTAAAAAAATTTAACCCATTTGTGGAAGAATTTTCAGAAAAAAGTCATCATAAAGTTAACATAAAGCTTATCAATCTTTTTTAAAAACTATAAAAAATTTACACAAATTATTTTACATAAAAAATCATTAAAATTTGCTTCATTATAAAAATGCATATTCAAATGTAAATAAAATTAACATTTTTTTTTTGAAATATTCCATGAGTTTTCTATCTTTTTTCTGTTTCAATTTTTTATGGAACTTCCACGCGGCTTGGCATGAAAATTGGTTAAATTTAAGGTTTTTGTCACATCCATCAATTCTTAACGATTAAGAAACGTCAAAAGCTTTCATATAGTTTTAATTACGCTACAACCTGCACTGTTTTTAATTAACGAATATTTTTGATAAACTTCCACGCGGTTTGTGGGCTGTGATGTAAGGCTTATAAGTTCTTATTTGAATTTTTTGAGGTTAAGATAATTTTTGACTATTGTAAAATATTTTTAAAAATTTTTGCATTAACCAAAAACTTTTAAACCTCTTACAATGAACTTCCACGCGTCACTGGTTTCTTTTCATTTTGAATAGCTATTTTCCAAAAAAATATTCACGATTGAAATTAAAAATTATTTAATAAAAAAATTGAATGAATTTTTCAGTCTTGACAAAAAGTTTTCTTTTAATTTTAGCAAAATTTATTTTGTCATCAGTGATGAGCAAAAAATCTTTAATTTCAGTAAATTTTTATTTTACTTTCTAAAAACAACAAAATTTCAGCGAGCAAAAAATTTTAAAATGATTTTTTTAAAACACAGACGAAATTTTTTTTCATAAGACGGAAAATGCTTTCATTTTTAATATCTTTTGAGTTTTTGAACTTCCACGCTGGAAGATTTATTAAGTTAAAATATACTTGCTTTAAAATTTCACAATTTTTAATACCATTTGTGTATGTTTTGCTGTGGAACGAATTTTTTACTGTATTTTTGACTACACTAAAAAAATTAAACAAATTTTTGGCGGAAAATATTTTTTTTAGGTTATGAAATTTATTTTTTTGGATTTTGTAGCTTAAAATAAACTTTTTTCCTACTTTGTGATGCATTTGTCATATTTTTTCATCCTAAATTGATCCAAATGAGTAGTACAAAAATAGATTTTTACAATATTTTTTATTATTCCTCAAATCTAATTTTAAAAATGAATTTTTTATATGCGAAAAATTTGACAATCTTTTTTGTTGTCAGAATAATTTAAAAATTAATTAAAAAGTTTCGCATTAAACCCAAAAACTTGGCATTTTAGAACCGAAAAATATTGAAAATATAAAAAAATAGTCGAATGAGAATGAGTTGGAAAAGACATTTAGACGATCAGCAATTCGTTGATATAATTTTTATACAACATTCACATTTAAACACAACGATTGTTTAATTTTATAGGTAATTATTATAATTATTATTGTTATTATTTTATATTTATTTTTAGACAGACACTTTCATTATTTTTTTCTCACTTATATAAATTCATTTTTTCGATATTTTACATTGGTTTTTTTACTCAGTGTTTTCTAAATGGTTGTTTGTAGATTCTTTGGGGATATGAGCTGAAGTTGAGTGGTTCTTGGGATCTTGGTTTATTATTTTGAGCTCTTGGTAGTCAATAGAGTCTTAATTAGTATTAAGGACATCATAGACTGCCTGAATCAGTGCCAAGTGGGACCATTAGTACCTCATATGACTTATTCAGACATAAGTCTTGAAATTCACCTTTATTTTGAGCATTTAGTCATCTCTTTCTAGCTTTACAATCTAGTCTCTTGAAACCATCTGTATTATATCAATTTTTCTTGAATTTTTACCTTTTTGGAGTCAAACTTCCAGATACAATTGCAAAACAAATGTGAATGTATCTCTCCCTTTCTATTAGCTCAATTAGAAAGATATGACTATATTCTCTCTGCGATAAAAAAGATTTCAAGAACCAGACAATTCAGCTCAGCATTCCTACTTGTGCCCTTACTTTTTTGGGATTTTATGATATTAGTTTGTGGAGTTAGCGTTGGAAAGTAGCAAATTTTTGGGGTTCTGGAGAAAAATTTGGGAAAAGTTCAACATCCAGGAGGAAATTTTTCTTTAACATCCAGGAGATTTGAGAACTTCCAGGTGGAAAAGCTCTCTGTCTAAATATTTCCCAAATTTTTCTTCCATTTTCCCCAATTTCGCTACCTTTTCCTATCAAATTTGACATCTTAAATGATCCTCATTCTCAATAAATTGGCCAAAATTCATTGTTACATTTTTTAGATATGGAAAATTTGTTTCTTTATTCTTTTTTCATGAAGCAGCATTTCATAATTTTTTTTCTTAGAATTTAAAAAAATTCATTCGCATTTTTTATTTTTCATAATTTTTTTTTCTTAGTTTCACATTTAATTTATGGAATTTCATTTTCATCTTACACACTTTTTCATTATTTTACTTTTATAATTTAGCTTATATAGCGATAACAGCGAAATGATAATTTTTGTTTCATTTTTTAATTTTTTTTGTTTGTTTCTTATATAAAAAATGGCAAACACTTTTTTTTTGTTTGAATGAGATATAAAAAATTTCATATTTTCTAAGCATAACCATTGTAATATTCCCGTGCTTGCTATTCACACGACATGATGCTATGAATTTGACTAAGTTTTGATGGTAGACGTTGCTTCTTTGAGAATTCATCCTCAAAGAGCGTCACGGAGAGTTGCTCGTTGTATTTAACTGCGTACAAATATAGCTCGTGAAGGGCGTTGTTTGTGTTGAATTCAACTGTGTGAAGCTAAAATTGAAGGTAACATTGAGGTTAAAATTAAATCGAATTTTAAATAAAAATTTAAATTTTTTAAAATTTCGAAAGTGAAATTTTCAAATTTCGAAAGTGAAATTTTCAAATTTCGAAAGTGAAATTTTCAAATTTCGAAAGTGAAGTTTTCAAATTTCGAAAGTGAAATTTTCAAATTTTGAAAGTGAAATTTTCAAATTTCGAAAGTGAATTTTTCAAATTTCGAAATTGAATTTTTCTAATTTCGAAAGTGAAATTTTCAAATTTCGAAAGTGAAATTTTCTAATTTCGAAAGTGAAATTTTCAAATTTCGAATGTGAAATTTTCAAATTTCGAATGTGAAATTTTCAAATTTCGAATGTGACTTACTCTCGACTCCTCATTGAGCATGGCATTCATGTCTTGATCTGAAATTGCTGGCATATCTCTGATATCACAATAATATCGTTCCACCCACTCTCGGTAACATGGAATATCTTTGGCGTATAGTAGCTTTGAGCTTGGTGAGTCTTTTCCTGTTTTTCAAAAAGATAAATGTTTTATGAATTCCATGGAGTAATAATTCATGACTTACCTAATCGATGGTCTGATGTCGAACATGAGTCCATGAATGTCTGTGCAACTACCGATAAACATGAGTCAACGATATTTGACTTGTGTACATCAAATACGAAATTCGGATTTTTAATTAAATTCACCCAGAATCTGAAAATTGTCAGAAATAGAAATTGATTAAGATTAATTGTTAAAAGTATGTAATCATGAACTTACCTTAATGGCAATGAGTTGGATTTCCATGTATGTACAACTTGTGGATCGGTGATGCCATGCAACATGGCTTGATCGTCAAGAAAATCAAAGATATACTTAATTGCGAGTGGTAGGGCAGAGCCGCGATGCGCTGTACTAAAGATTGTCTCAATCAGGTCATCAACGAATTTTTGTACGGCACCTAAAATTTAATTTAAATAAAATTATTGATTGTTATAGTTTTTGAGGTTAGAATTCTAGCTTTCGACAATTTTGAGGTTAAGAATCATAAATATCAAAATTTTGAGGTTAGGATGCAAAATGTTAATAAAGTTACTCACCCTTTGTTGCCAGTAACCTAGTAAGATAAATTTCACTAACAAGCTTATCAGCCCTCTCTCCCTCCTTCTGCTCAGAGTCATGATGCTTAACTAAATGCCAATACTTGACACCATTCTCGCCTGAATCATAATTGAGTGGTGATCCAGCGCGACTAAATGGAGGTGATGTCGAATTATATTTTGATGAATTGAGCGTTTCATATTTGTACGCTGATTTTTCATTTTTCTCACTCAATATGGACAGATTGTAGTTACTTGATTGCTGTTTACTAACAAGCGTAAGGAATGCACCATCTGGTACACGATAGTGATATAAAGTATTTAATTTTTTCCATTCACTTTCATTCTTTGACGTTGAGTCTTCATCGTACAGTATTACGCGACCTGAGCTTCCAGTTCTCCATTCGAGGTCGACTTCATCGCGTTTTGGACGTTGGCTGTATGGACAGGCGCGATATATTGTGTCGAGAATCTTTTCTTTGACCTAAAATTGAATTGAAAATTATTGATTTTGAGGTTAGAATAACAAAAGATGTAAATTTTGAGGTTAAAATGACAAAAGCAGCAAAATTTTGAGGTTAGAATGACAAAATTTGAAAATGTTGAGGTTGTGTTTACAAAAGTAGCAAAATATCTTACCTGTGAGATGGTGTCGCAATCGAGGACCTTCACAGGAACATTTTCACATGTCATATTATCCAGCTGATTACAAAATATTGGCGGTTGTGCTATTGATGCATAAATAGACATCGACTTATACTCAATAAGTTGCCTAATCAATTTCTCTTCACTCAACGAGTATCGAGCCTCATGTGTAACAGCATCGACTGGTCCCTTATCAACCTGTGATTTGAGTGCCTGGAAAAGCATATAAAGTGGCTCACCAGCACACTCTTTGAGAAATTTATGTAGGAGGAATGTAAACCACGCGCTCAACATCTTTTCAGCAACTGATTCCGTTCGTCGAAGTAAAAGTTTCGGATGTGACTTTCCGTCAATGCATTTTTCAATTAATTCAGCTAAAAGTGTCTTGAGGATGTCTGTACAATATTCGAGTTTTGATTGAAGTGTTATCATGATTAAGGATGCTACGTTGACGCGCTCACGCATTGAGAAATATCTAAAAATATAAGAAAAAAATGAATGTGATGAGAAAAGTTTTGTTTGATTAGTTACTTGGTTATTGTCGTGGGGGTTCGTACGTTTTTTTACTATTCTTCTTGATTAGATTAGGTGTATTGTGAGAAATATTATATGAAGTGTGTCGGTTTGGGTAGTTGTCAATTTATTGAGTCTAAAATAAGGTTATTTCTAGACTAACCTTGAGTTTTGAGTGTTCTGGTGGAATTTTCTTGACTCTAATTGACAAATAAGACTCAAATGTCTTAAACTAAGAACCATGAAACCAATATTGGTCACTAGTTACCTGATTAATCACCAAGAAGACCCAAACTAGTAAATATTGATGGAACCAGAAGTAAAGAGACCTGAGCTAACCTTTGATGGCTGAATTAATGAACAAAGTAAGGCTCAAAGGACTTGAACTGGACTTTGATAATCGAATTATAATCCAGGTAACCCAAACTAGTCATTAGTGATCAAAATAGGACCAAAGAGACCCAAACTAACCACTTTTGACTGAAAAAGATCTCAGAGCCAAATTTGACTCTGGTGACCCAATCCAGGAATCAAAAAGCATAAACTAGACTCTAGTGACTGAATTTGAACTCATGATGCCCAAACTAGCTACTAAAGATCCAATTCAGGATCCAAGAAGCACAAGCTAGTCAATGGTAATCTAATTCAGAACCCAAGTCACTCAAACTAGCCACTGGTGATCTGTTCTTGTCCCAGATAGCTACGAATACCACTTTCAAGTTTCCCAATCAACCAAAAGGTAAACAAAAACTCACCTATTGCTTTCTAGTGTCCTAATAAACAGCAACAAGAACGTCTTATTCATAATGAGCTGTCCAAACAGTCTCAGTCCCTTCTCCTTTCTCGCCAACTCAATTCTCTCTTGCAATAATCTATCATGATCTTGTACATTTGGAAATAGAATATTCATAGCATATTTCTGATAATTTAAGAACGGAATACCACCGGATGTCAAATCACCGGTTAAATCAGTCATTTCCGTTTGTAACTCAGCAAATGCTTCTTTACACTCGGCAGCGACACGCAATTCAAGAATATCCATTTGTTCCTGCATATTTTTAAGCACACGATTCGATTCACTTGTTTTCTTCTTGTAGGCAATGAGTAGTCCAATAATGAAGACAATGACAATGATGATTGCAACAGTTATCATAATTAGTGTATGTTTTCCTAAATTATTTAATAACGTCGGTTGTGCGTAGCTTAAAATTCCAATATCAAATTCCAAAGTTGGTCCAATTTTGACAATGACTGGCATGTCATCAATGCCATCAGCTGGTGGCTTGCAGGTTAGTTGTTGTCTCGACAGTGAGGTTATGTTGCAAATTTGACTTCCAATTGTGACTGTAACGTCAGTCTCTTTACAAGCACGGTCCAGGTTCTTTCCATTAATTGTTAAATATTCACTATTGTAATATTTTTTCTCATTAAATTTATAATAAATTGGATCTGGATAGAGTTGGAATGGCTGATTAGTTTTACTAAGATTTTGTGTAGCAATGACATCATCCATTTGGAATCCATACTCAAGATGCAGTGGATGATCACCAGTCAACCATTTACCAAGAACATCACCAGCTAGTGGTTCAGCACTTAATGCTAATGCATAAGAATCTGACAATGGACTAAAGTCACTTAACCTCAATGTATATGGTGATCCGTAGCTTCTCTTAAACCTCTGGTTATCACTCAATTGCAATGTCTGTGGACTATCACCATTCATAATGTTCGGAACATCCATTTCAATCATTGGCGAGTCACAGTGCATTTCCACATCACTGACAATGACACATGGTGAGTTGAACATTCGGTCACGATAATACACGTACATACTCGGCATTTGAATTGACTTAAAGTTCTTTCCAATGACAGTTATCTTTATTCCACCTGACGGTATGCCTTTTGGGAATAATTCATTGTTGATGCCACTCGTTGCGACAGATATTGTTGGATCATTTACATATTCAAATTGTACGCTGTTCAGTTGACGTTCGCCGGAGTCAAATTCCATTTTGAGGAAGCCTTTTGTGTGCTGTGATGATGGTGATGTACGACAGAATGCGTCCTTAACGTCAGTCGAGAGGATTTCACATCGTAAGCCATTTATTGATGCTCGAATGAGACTGCCAGCATTGAGATGATTTCCACGGATATGGATACGAGTACCACCACTCATTGGACCGAATTTTGGCTCAAAGTCGTGGATGACTGGATCAACAAACTCAAAATCACCGCGTGATTCACCACGAAAGTCTTGAACTTGAACGACAATTTTACCAGCTCGATATGCCATTGTTCCTGGTCCCTCGACTCTACAGACAATTTGTCTTGTGTCTAGATACAATTCACGGTACGGAAGGCAATCAATTCCAGCAATTTTAACACCAGAATAAATGTCACTAAAATTCTTTCCTAAATTGATTCCAGTGATTGTAATATTAGTGCCACCTTCCCATGGTCCAGTTTTTGGTGCAAAACTATGAATTTCTGGATTTGGACATGTCTGGAGACGATTAAGCCAGTCGACAGTTCCTTCAGATCCTTTACATTGCTCCTCAACCTCACAAGTATTTGATGATGAACACCAACCACATCCATATTTTGCTGGAAGTGCAAGGCACATTCCACAACTGTCAGCCATGTCTCGGCATCTAAAAATATAAAGAAAGTTGTTATTATTGAGTTTTTATAACTTAAGATAGCCTGAGTAATGCATTATAATGTCAAACACCCACAAACTAAATGAAATATTAAGGATCGTTCATACTTTTTATTGCTTTATGGAGAATTTGCAATGTAGGATGGTTTTTGAACTTTTTATTTGTTCATATGTCAAGTGGTCCTAAATTTGGATCATAATTTGTTCGAAAATAAACAAAATACTTCCATTTGATTTATTTGGTATTTATTGCTATTTTTAGTGCATTTTCCAAAACAGGGTTATTTTTCAAATATTTTTTGACCGTTATTTTTCAAATTCTTTTTAACCGTTATTTTTCAAATATTTTTTGATCGTTATTTTTCAAATATTTTTTGATCGTTATTTTTCAAATATTTTTTAACCGTTATTTTTTAAATATTTTTTAACCGTTATTTTTTCAAATATTTTTTGACCGTTATTTTTCAAATATTTTTTAACCGTTATTTTCCAAATATTTTTTATCCGTTATTTTCAAATATTTTTTAACCGTTATTTTTCAAATATTTTTTAACCGTTATTTTTCAAATATTTTTTGACCGTTATTTTTCAAATATTTTTTGAACTATTTTCATAATTATTTTGCATCTTAGACAATATTTGTTCATTAATCTTCATAGTTGACCCCATAAAAAGCAAAGATATCTTGTATTATTGACATTTAAGAACAAAATGGACACCAATTTCCATAAAACATTCTTCAACATCCATTTTTCTTACTTTATCACTTCCTGTCATTCCATAAGTGCCAATATATTCACAAACACTCTCCAAATATTAATAAAATAAAAAAAAGTTTCTGTTGCACATCTTACCTATAAATCACAACATGAATATTATGCGGATTATCCAAAGGCTTCGCACCATCCCAAATAACGGCAAATGGTGCTGTGATATGAGCTGGTTTCGATGTATACATAAATTCCATAGAGTCACAATAGATTGTATCGCCAAGAAGTTGTGCATTAACACTCGACACACGTCCTTCGATGTTGAATTGACAAACGTAACGCGTCTGAACAATTGAATGCCCAATGACGTGTACGCGTACTTTTACTGACCGTTTAACACCAGCAGGTACAAGAATCTCTGTTCCAAGATCTGTTACATTTATAGCTGGACAAAATGCAGGTCCAGAGCGATACGACGGTCCCATACGATTCACACCATTCACCATGATATCGTTACGGCAATTCTCAGCTGTATCATG
This sequence comes from Chironomus tentans, assembly GCA_963573255.1. Lineage (NCBI taxonomy): Eukaryota > Metazoa > Arthropoda > Insecta > Diptera > Chironomidae > Chironomus > Chironomus tentans. The sequence continues at coordinate 3,666,310 of OY754305.1, forward strand.
CGTACATCGGTGCGTGTCAACACACCAGTCGCATGGAAACAAGGATGATACGCAGCGGGTGCATGAGAGATGTGTCGAACAGTCAAAGAAAGTGAAATTTGTAAATACAAGGTCGGGACCGCTTGCCGTCTTCACACTCAAACGTGCTGTAAAGTGATCTGCAATGGGAGAATAAAAAAATAAGATTTTTTTTACTTTATTTATTGAGTACCAGTTGGAGCATTTCAAGAATCTTTAAGAATTTGAGGATATAAAAAAAGTTATTTATTTTTCGGATGAGAACAAAGTTTCATTTCTGACGAAAAATTGTTGAGTTGAAATTGTTGAAAAGAAAATTATCTGATGGAAATAAAAGCAAATCTCGACATTTTTTCCTCATTTTCGTTGTGTTGTTCTTTCCATAAGTCCAAAAGTTTTTTATCTGAGAATTTTTTAAGGAACAAAGTTTTAGGAAGTCTAATGGGATACTTGGGTGGAGTTATGAGTTTTTTGTTGAGAATTGAAGATTTTGTTGTTAGATTTACGTAACTGGAACTAAATGCAAGTAAAAATATGTAACTGGATTAAACGTACGTAAAAATACGTAACTGGAATAAAACATACATAAATTTAAGAAAATGCTAACTTCACGCAAGTCAATTAAAAAAATCATAAATTTTAATTCTTCTTAACAAAGATTATTGTGGTTCTTTCTAACTTTTATCTAATTTTAGCAATTTATAACAATATTATCAGATTAATCTCACAATCAGCTAATATTCCAAAGAATTTTTTTTCCTAAATTGGCTTGTGTATTCCACAGCACATCGTCTCATTCCTGCCAACCAACTTCACCCACGTATTCACAAAGATAGAAAAACAAGTCACTATAACTTCCGATCCTTCTTTCCGTTTAGTTATTTTTTGCTCGAGAGCATCAGGAAGTAAATAAATCAAAGTGAGAGAAAAAGATAAACTTGGCATTATTCGTTCGAGTGCTTGTTCGATGACAAAGTGTTGAATTGGTCCAAAAAGAGTGAATGTTATCTGTGTCTTTTGTGTCGTTTAAAGTTTTAATGATTTATATTTTTGTAGTTTTTAGTTTGATCTATTGTGATGAATGGTTGGGGTAGTTGGGGATAGATTAGTAAGTTCTGAAATTAGGACCATATTGGGGGATTGAATCTGTCGAAAGCTGTCTTTATATCCTTGGATTATTTTAAATCCATCGGAATAAATGTTAATCAGTCAAATTTATTTTTAATCATTTGGATTTATTTTTAATTCTTTGGATTTATTTTTAATCCTTTGGATTTATTTTTAATTCTTTGGATTTATTTTTAATCCTTTGGATTTATTTTTAATCCTTTGGATTTATTCTTAATCCTTTGGATTTATTTTTAATTATTTGGATTTATTTTTAATTCTTTGGATTTATTTTTAATCCTTTGGATTTATTTTTAATCCTTTGGATTTGTTTTTAATCCTTTGGATTTATTTTTAATCCTTAGGATTTATTTTTAATCCATCGGATTAAAAGACAATATCGACATCTCAGTATGAATTATGACACTAAACGCGTAAAAAATGGCACATGAATAAATTTCCACATGAAGATAAGTTTTATTTGTGTTTGTGGATACACAAGAAAGCTTAAACTGCCAAAATCAACCGACATCCCTCCTCAGACCTCCTCAGATAATACAAGAGCGATTCACATGACAAAGCATCAGATGAAAAATTAGAGAAAGGAAAGTAGCACTTCTTTATCTCAAGTGACTTCAACACACACAAATGTACACACATGAAATGTAAATTTATGGGAAAAGAGTGACGTGACATGCCATGACACGCGTTTGTTACTCAAATATACACAAAAAAGAATTCTTCTTGACATTCTCATGAAATTTTAATTTCTCAAGGCAATTTTTTGAAGTGGAAAAATGAAAATAATTTGAAAAATTTTCTTATTTTTATTCCATTTTTTCTTCTTCTTGTTCAAAGGTGTTTGTCACTCAATTTTGTGGTGAAAAATTATCTGAAGATTGCTATTTATGAGTAGGATGGGGGAAAAGGTGTCTCTACCGGGAATCAGTGGGATGTTATGACATTTAATCATGAAAATTTTCTGACATTTCCGTAGATTTTGGGTTAATATGATGGTAATTTTTAACAAAAATGTTAAGAAAATGTCAAAAATATTTTTGTGGGTTAAAATTATTTAAGATTTTGGATTTTTGATGGGGGTTGCCTTCATTGTGATACATTTTTGACATTTAACCGGAGTGGATCATTTTTGGGTAGGAAGTTATGTAAATTGATCAAGTTTTAAGAGCTTTTGTCGTAAATTAACCATTAAAATGAGACTGTAGCTTTATTTTGATGACTTTGATTGTTTCTGGATTTTTACGTACGTAAAAATGCGTAGCTGGAATATTACGTACGTAAAAATACGTAACTGGAATATTACGTACGTAAAAATACGTAACTGGAATAAGTCAAATAATTGAAATAAAAAATTCATAAATTTTGAATTCAAATCTTAAATTCAACAACTTTTATCACTATAAATTGAAACTTTGTTCTTCATCCTATAAATTAGTCACCTTTTCAATCTTTAATTCCATAAAATTCATAAAAAATCAACCATAAAATTATCAAAAACACTCACGTTTTCCAGGCTCAATTTGAGGCAACAAATCCGTCCTCGGCGTCGTACAATTGACAATATTTCCATTTCTCGTCGCATTAGTAACAATTGTCTTTTCCTTTGTTGAAAAAGCACAGACTAAATGTTCCTTCAAATTTGGTAAATGATCAATGACAAGTTCAAGATTTCTCGCCGTTGTCCTCTGTAATTGATGTGGTGTAACGGACGTGATGAATGTACACTTTCCATTCTTATAATTGACCCAATATAATGGATCATTTCCATCGTCTTGACAGTTGGAACGGAGTGTACATTTATTTTCAGATGAACACCATCCACAGTACGAGTCACGGGCCGATAAACATTCACCGCATGTCTTGTGGACGCTACATTCATGAACACGAACTTTACTGATCTTCTTCTCACTCATGACATACACATTCATATCCTTTTTATCAAAAAACATGTCTGGGTTGATGGGTGATCCTTCATCAATTGCAATGTCTGCATATTCAACAGCCGTGTTTGCATTCTCGACCGTCAACTTCTTCAAACGTCCTTTCGATGTTCCAATGAATACAACCGTAAAGCTTGATGTTGTTGTTGCTGCTATTGCTGTTACTTCTGTATTAAATGTTGCTGCTGCAGCTGCTGTTACAGGCATCTCACCACCAAGTGGTGAATTTACATCAAGTCCACAAAAGTCCTCACTCAATGACTGCAGACGTGTTGCAACACATTTCATCGATGGTGATATAAAGTCAAGTCCACGAGAGCCCTCACCATTAAAGCATGCCTTGATATTTTGCATGAATTTTCTACGAATTGATTTAAGTGAATAAACGCACAGTGCACTACGATTTGACGGCGTGTGTCCATTTGATTGACTAAACAATGCATAAAGCACGTCATTGTTTGTCTCAATGTTTAAACTTTCAGCCAAGTCCTGTCCAGCACGACCGAGAAATGCTGCCTGTATGCTATTATATTTCGTACCGTCCTCACTGATGCACTCAATTGGAATCTCCGTATATGAATAATAATTACTATCCTCCTGACACAATCTCACCAGCTTACTTATCCATTCGTTACCACCCGGCTGCCTTAATTGGTATGTGAGAAAGTAGGAAAATTTCTCGGATGAGAATCCATACACATATTTAACTGGATATGTATCGCGTGATGCCGTGTTTATAAACATTCGCGTACCCGTCGTTACATGAGAGACGGCAATTTGAAACATACGATCTTTTAGGAGACTACGACTTGCTACTGCTGGTATCTCTCCACGATATGGTGAATTGTTGATATATGTTACGCCCACGTACATCACTGACGTTGTTGGTGGGGCTGAAAATTGAAAAAAGCATGATATTGAGTTAGTCAATAAGCTAATAGACTTGGATAAATATTTGAATGAAATTATACAAAAGTTGAGTGACTTTTTGAATTATATTTCAAATATTCGAAAACATTGAGCACTTACCAGGTGGTCCCGCTGCAATAAACGCATAAGTCGACGCCTCATCATTATTAGCCACAACAGCATCCTGTATATCTTGTTCAACATTTGAAATATTCTGCATAGACCTCACATGACAAGTGCCCTGTGATAATGTACCACAAACTATCAGATGTGATGACTGGTAATCGAGTAAAAGAACTTTATTGGTGTTATCTGTCGGCCTTAGATTCACATTTGGTGGACATTCAATTGGTGAACATTCTGGTGAATCTGGTCTTGGACCAGTTTCTGCGCGAATTTTTACTTCTAGATCTGGGGTGAGTTGATAGAGATTGTTCACTGCTCCTATGTAGATCTGGAAATAGATGTGAGAAAGAAGAATTGATTGATTAGTGAAATGTTTATAGATATTGAATTTTTGTATTTGGGGATATTTGAGGATATTTAAGGATATTTGGGGATATTTGAGGTTATTTAAGGATATTTGAGGATATTTAGGGATATTTAAGGTTATTTGGGATATTTAAGGTTATTTAAGGATATTTAAGGTTACTTAGGGATATTCAAGGTTATTTAGGGATATTTGAGGATATTTAGGGATATTTAAGGTTATTAAGAGACATGGCTTTAAAGATTTCAAGACAATTTGAATTTTTGATAAAATCGTCATCCCAATTAGCTTTTTGTCAAGTCTGTATGCATAAATCCTTCAGCTTACACCAAATTCTATGAACTTCCACTCATTAAATTCACTAAAAAATCCTTAATAATTCCCAAAATGAAACTTTTTCCATTAAACTTTTTTATCGCTTGATTGAAAAATTTTTCTCAAAAAATCAACTCATAAAAAAGCAAGTTGACGGAAAAGAAAGCAACGAAAAAATTTTGATTTTCGCGAAAGAAACTTTTTCATCAATCATCACAAAAATAAACAAGAAATATTTTCCCTTTCACTTTTCAAACTTTTTTAGCTTTCCGATTTTATCGCTCAAGAAATTTTTCACCTCAAAAATTTCTTTCATTTCTTCGTCTTTGCTTTTGTCTTCATTTTTTGTCAATTTTATTTCTTTTATATTATTCTAAAAAATGAAATTGAAATTTCATTTTCTTTTATATTTACATTTCCGACATTCAATCTGACTTTTAATGTCAATTGAGGCGAGTGAAGATGAATAGCAAACAAAAGATTGGGGAGATATGAGAATTCAGAGTGAGAATTTGTGATATGCCGTGTCATTTTGGATAGCTTGAGTCTCAATTTATAAGATTCCATCAAAAAAGTTGGAAAAAATTGAACAAAATTGTTAAATATGGGAATGTGTTATGTAATAATGCTCTAAGCATCAAAATATTGCAAATTTTAGGCATATGCGTAGTCAAAGATCATGGATATGCCACAAAATATATCTAATAATGCTCGAACCAGATATTTTGGGAAATGGGTGCAGCAAAAATTGGTTTGAGACCCCCCCCCCCCCAAGTGTTATGAAATAATACTCTAACCATCCCAAAATATTAAATTTTAATCAAGTTTCAAATTTAATCAACATTTTTTGTCTCAAAAATAAACTTTTCATGAAACAAGCTTGCAGGAAATAATTTCCAATTGAAAATTAAAATTCATAACTAAAATAATCCCATCGAAAATTCTTAAATCCCACAGCAACCCATCGTTCCACGAAATCCACTCTACATACAACAGAACAAACAAATAATATCATCATAAAACGCACATAAAAAAAGCTCAAAACGCAAAAAGCACACAATAATTTTCTCCGAATGCGAAATGTAAACAGAACGAGTGAGAAGTAAAACAAAGCTAAGAGGAAGGGAAAAAATGAAAATTTAATAAACGGAGTTGAAAAAAAATCATTTCTGTTTTTCTTTTCTCCTTCTTCAGGCGACATAAGCTTAACTTTTTGCGTGTAAACCTTTGAGCTTCTTTGATTTCATGTGACGTTCGGAAAGTTTTCTCTTTCTTGTAAAATTCAAGCATCGATGGATGTATTTCCGCTTTTTAGAGAGAATCGTTTGATGGTTGAGTGATTTGTGAGATGATTTGAAATCTTATAAGAAATGTGAGCTGAAATTCTCACAGGGATGATGGAAAAGGCTGATTTTATTGGTTAACTTGCTTGATTTTAAGACTAGGGTTGAATTTTTTTGGGTTATGAACAATGTTCGTGAATTATGACATCCAATAGAGTCACTTTATTGAAAAGGAGTCACATTTTCACTAAGTTAGACCTTAAAAATCCAAAGTAGTACTAGCTTAGTCTCATCGATCCAAAAAATGATAAATTTGACTAAATTTCACTCAATTTTCAGAAAATTTCAAAGTGCCATATATTTTTATGTTACAATTTGACTGTCCTTTCAGAATCAATCAAAAAAGTTTCGAAAAATTGATCAAAATTTTTAAATATGGACATGTGTTTTGTAATAATGCTCTAAACTCAATCAAAATTTGCTTAATGATTTCTTCTGAATTTTAGATAACTAAAATCACTTGATTTTGGATGTCAGTACCTTACAAACCAATTTTTTGATAACCTTGTTTAATCTTAACCTCAAAATTGTCCCCAAGTGACAAATTAATGTTAATTTTTCAGCCAACAACTGCAATTTTGAGATTCTGTGTCCCTAACAACCAAAACAGTGTTCAATTATGTTCATTTTTAATCTCTTTATCTTCATCACCATCTACCACACTCAAATAGCAAAACTTTTTCCCCACCCCATCCAATAGACCCTCAAAAAAAAAGACACAGAATAAAAATCCTTCTAATTTCATTCCGCCTCAAAATCTCCATCAGAGAAAAGAAACTTTTCTAATAATCATAAAGCTTATTGTCTTTACATCTATTTTATGTCTTAAAAAAAACTCTCAAATACACAAAACTTTTTTGATTGTTGTCATTAGCTAATGTTCATTGTATTTAATTTTATTGTCAAAGTAAGCAGCATCAACATCATCAGCACAAAAAAAACTAGAGACGATAGTCAATGACGACAGAAAAAAGCAAGAAAATTTCATTTTGTGATTAATTAAAACATCGTGAGATGTTTCTCAATTAATTTTCGGAATCTAATTGACATGGAAAAATAAAGTTTTCTTTTTTTTTTTTTTTGCGGGTTTATATAGACTCAACTCAAAGACATCGTCAGCAGAGCGTTTCTTGGTGGAAATGAGAAGACTTTCAAATCAGTCTCTGTATATTTTTGTCATTTAAAATGACTTGATTGACACATTATTGGGTTTACTGTGACAGAACTGAGGGAGGCAGGCGGGTTGGGTTGGGGGTAAAAAGAGGACGAGTGAAATGGCTTGTGGCTTTGTCGGTTCAGTATTTGCTGATACGTAAAGTGAATGATTTTGTGATGAAAATTGTGATTAAGTTCATCAAAAGTGGCTTTTTTGGGATTCTTCTTTTTTTGTGAATTTAATGTGTTGATAATGTCAAGTGTGAAGTATGGCTTGAGGGGTAATTTGTGGATAACCTCATGAAATACACAATTTTTCTCACGTGTGGAAAAGTAAATTTTCATTTGCTGTGTATTTTTTGGATAGTTCTGGCTGCTGGTTATGAGATTTGATCGAAAAAGTTGTGAAAAATTGAACAAAAACCTTGTTAAGCGTTTCACTGTGATTTTTGTATCAACTTAGCACATTATTCCAAAACACGTGTCCATATTTAATAATTTTGTCCATTTTTTCTGGGATTTTTTGATGAAATCATGGTGAACTACTCAAAACTAGCTCAAAAATATGCGGCACTCCAAAAAATCAACTTTAAAATTCACAAAATCTAAGTATAACCTCCAAATCTAAACATGTGTTATGTAGTAATGCGCTAACCTAACTCAAATTACTTCTAATTAACGGAGTGGATCAATGAGGTAAGCTAACGTACCAATTGAGATCAAATCTGCCTCAATCGATAGATCCTTACCCAAAATTCCATAAAATCAGTCAAAATGTAAATTTTTTAACATTCTAACAAACTTTAACACAAGGTAAACCCTCTCAACTGCTAATTAAAATTTAATGTTCCTCCTTATCGCAAAAATATCCTTCAAATGTCTATCAACTCTGATTTTCAGTACCCGAAAATTTTTATACCCAAAGAAAATCTTTCTCCAAACATCATAAACTCGTTGCCTTTTTGTTTTTCCATATTTCCTTCCTTCCAAGATGTTTTACTCTTAAATATCCTTCATATACACGAAAAAAAAAACTTCTCTCATGTTGGATCATAAAAATTTCATAAAATAAGCACAAACATTTTATCCTCTTCATTATCATCATCAAAACTCACCCAAAAAATGAAAACGAGAGAATACAAAAATAATAATCCTTTTTCACTTTTATGGCTCCTCTTATCAAGTAAAAGTGGAACAAGAAGATGATGAAAATTCTCCAAACAATTCATTTAGACAGTGATTAATTGCAAAACGACATTGAGAGAATGAAAGCATGTGTTTATGTGTGTACAGAATGATACGTATGGAATTAGATGTGGGGAGGCTTTTCGTTCGGGATTCGTTCAATGTTTACACATGGAAACGTGTATTGTGTTGTGAATTTGGGGATATGTGGAGAAGTGAGGTGATCAGGACTTTGTGGTTGTTCGTAGACTTAAAATGTCAATTTTTGATCTGTATCTACTTGCTGTGATGAGTTTGATTTAGGAACTTTCGACAGATATATCCGAATGACCCCTTAAGAATTCAGAATCACATTGAAAAGCTTATCTAAGTTTCTGTCGATTTTACTGCAAATTTTAGATTGATTCCTTGTAGTGCCGCATATTTTTGAGTTAGTTTTGAGTAGATCTATCAGATTTCATCAAAAAATTCCAGAAAAAATGGACAAATTTTTTAAATATGGACACGTGTTATGGAATAATGCGCTAACCTCATACAAAATTGCTAAACTCTTCTTTTAAGTGAATTAATCTTGTTTGATTGATTTTTACTGCTTAAAAACTGATGAAATTGGAAAGCTTTTATTGAAAATCTTCATAAAACCATCCATTTTATGTAATAAAATTATAAAAATCTGAAATTTTAACAATCTTACTAAAGCTCCTTAAAACCTTAATAAATTCCACTTCAAATCCTTTCATTTAATCCCACCTCAATAAAAATCACGACATTTTAGATCCTCCAATTTCGAAGCTAAAATGTTTATATGAGAAATGTGATCTAATGTACACATAAAGCAATAAAAGTAAAGAAAACAGAGATTATATCGCTGCTGACATAATAACAATAACAGTAATGACGATGATGATGATGATGCGATGAGAATGACTCATCAATTTCTCCAACTATGTGAGCATTGTATGTGTTTGTTCTCTCTACGGAAGGCTCATAGAATGTCGCTTATCGATAGTGGGAAGGAAGTGATATTGTGGATTATTATGAACTTTTTTTTTCTATTCTGCTCTTTATGGAAAGAGTTATTCTGTGAATTGATTTTCGTGCTGTGTTTTTATGTCAGTTGTTCGAGGGAATTTTTTGATGGGAAAATTATGACGGAGAAAAGCTTTGATAAAGTTTTATTTTCATGGAAAGGAATTATTGGAGAGGAAGAAGAGGATTAAGAGATGGAATTATGGATTTTTTTTCGATGGGGTTTGAGAGTTTTTGATGGGTTTTGAGAGTTTTTGATGGTTTTATGGTGATTGAATGTTAAGAATTGTTCCAATAACAACAAAAAATAGAAGATTTGGTTTATTGTTGATGACTTTTTTCTTTAGTTTTGAGAATTAACCTTATATCAACTTTAATGGGTTATTTGCTCAAATTTGGTAAGTTTCGATGAGTATGCCACATTTTTTTGTACTTAAGTTCTAATTGCAAACAAGATGGCATCAAAAATTTCAAGAAAAATGTATGAAATTTTTTAAATATGGAGAATGTGTTTTGTAAAAATGTGCTAAACTCCATACAAAAATATTTTAGCATCACTTTTTGCTAGCATTATTATTAATATTTATTATAGGTTGTTCGATACGAATTAATTACTCCCAATTTAGCAAAATTACAAATTTAAAATTAAAAGATAAAAGTATGAATGACATTATAACGGAAAAACTAGATTTAAATTTATCAAAAACTGAGAGGAAGAACTAACGAAATCAAACCTAGGGGCAGGTGGTTTTAAAGCTTTTTGATACTCCATAGTATAAATTTGTCAAATTAATAGCTGAATAATAAACAGAATTCAAAATAAATACACTAAATATTCATTTAACCTCTAAAATTTCCTTAAACTAGCCCCAATCCCCTCACAGAATTCCACAACATCCAATTTATCCAATTCCATCTACCAAAACCAAATATTTGCACAAGATTACGCAAAAAAAACTTATTCGTAATGCGTGACATTAAAGAAACATAATTTATGCGATTATATTTGCCAAGGAACAAGCAAACAATCCAAAATTACTTCATTAGAGTAACTTAGCAACTATTCCTACACCTCTCACATGTCTAGCCCATATCTTTCCATCAAAAAACCATCAAACGACTACCTTTAAGCAATTTTAATCCATCCCTTAACTTAGCTTTTTGTGGTCACTTGGTCACCATATAATATCCTCACCTTCATTATCCCTTTGCTATGTTACAACAACAACATTCATTCATTGAAGTTTCTAACTTTTAGCTTCTCATTTCCGCATATCAAATTAATTAAAACCAAAGACTCTAACCCCAAAAATACCTTTGATCCTCCATTAACAAAGTTTTTCACCTTTCTCCAACCACTCATCCCTTTATGGAAAATTCTTGCGTTTCTCGGTTACGTCTCTACCCCAACCACAAGCACATTCATTCATCATAACTTAACAAGGAATGAAAATAATAATTTTTTTCTCTGTATTTTTTGCATCGTAATGTTGTCACGTGAAAAAATTTTCTTTGTAGAATAGCGAAAAAACCGTCAAACCATCACTTTTATTAGTTTTTTAGCGCATTTTTTAGAATAATTAGTAAGTTAAAAGTGACAGTTTGGTTGAATGACTGGAATATATGGCTGTTTAATTAGCGAATTGGTTAACTTGCTAGGTAGGCTGACTAAATCACTTGTTGGTTTACCATGAAGCTGGTAACTAGATTGAATGGCCTAGTCTCTAATTGCCTTGTTAGTTAGCATGCTGATCGACTAAGCCAGACACTAGTTTAAGAAAAAGGTCATGAAGTAGCTCACGTAAACTAAGTGAGGGGCTAGGTATTTGATATTTGATATTTATTGTTACCGAAGGTATTGCTTAACATATGGAATACATACAATAATATTGAATTAAAAATCATTAGAAATCGAACAATTAGGAACGTATACTGATTTATGTAGCCAATAATTTTTTAAAAGATAATTAGTAAAATGCAATCAAGTGAATTGATTGAGGTCAGGGATTAGGTCCTAATCCAGATACAACGTCAAGTACTAGGTTAGCTTCTAGGTCTGATTAGCTATGGGGCCGGCTTCTAGGGTTACCCAGGGTACCCTAAGCCCTGGTTTGCCTAGTTTTGTGTGAGGTTGACTAAGTCAGCAACCACATAGAACTAACCAGCCATCGTAAAGAGTTTAAATCTTTTAAAGAGCTACAACTTCAAAATGCGCTTTATTCCCATAGTCAACAGCATGTCAACCTTTTGAACCACTTTTTCTAATGAATGAATGAAAAAAACTAGAAAAACTACGAGAAGGAATTTTTTGATGAATCATCGAGTGATATTAGCCTTGAAAATGTTTTTTTTTGTGTGTGTATGTGGAAGGGTGGAATCGAAAATGGGAGCAAATTTTCTGCTTGTGTGGCAAAAAAAATATTTTTGTATCGACTGTGATGTTTGTTGGCGATGATTTGAAGGAATCGAATGAGACGTTTGATTGAACTGATGATCTCAATTTATTTTAATAAATCAGCGGAAAATGGGGAAAGTGATGCTATATAGTAGCTGCCCAGTTGGTATTGCGTTGGTTGTGCTGTCATGAATGATTTTTTAGACTGTAGGCTTTAAATTGAATTGTTTAGGATGTACTCTGATATTTTGCAAGTGATTGACATCCAATTTCAGTGTGGGATTCGTTGAAAATTTTGAAAATAATCCTATACATTTTGATCTTGAAAAATTTCATAGACAATAAGGGTTTTGATGTTGTGCTGTATATTTTTAGACTCATGTTGCTCTTCTCAAAAAGAAAACATCAAAAGTTTTAAAAAATGAGAACATAAATTTTTAAATATGGAAGATTGTTTTGCAATAATGCGCTAAGCATCCATAAAATCAGTAATTTACAAAAATTAACCTTAAACTTAATTGTTTTAGACAAGTCAAGCCAAAAACCATATCGAATGCGTAGTAGATACCCCAATCTACTACCAATGCATCCCCAGTAATCCCAATTCAAACTTCTTCTAAAGAAACATTTCCAATAAAAACTTTCATACTTATATCCGAATTTATTGTCATTCTTTCAGTCTCCTTTCAATAAGTTACATTCTTTTCTGCAGAAGCACACGTAGTTATTCCATACTATTAGAACATTCCGTCGTATATGCTCAAAAATTTCAACACATATCCATTTATCTTCCAGCATCTAAGATAGAAGAGAAAAGAATTCCAAGCTCCATTGCATTTAATCAATATCAATACCAATAACTGTCATAAAAATGTTCACTTTATGAGCCATTTCATGTTGATTTGTATTGAGATTATTTCCACACATGATGTAGAATGTAATAGTCATGAAAAATTGTTTGTGGAAATTAGAAAGTCATCAACTAGTATGTCACAATGATTGTTGAGAAAATACTTATAAGATGGAATATGTTGCAAATGAGTAGTTGTAAAATCAATGAGTGGCATTTGAAAGAGGAAGTTTGTGGTAATCTGATTGAAAATGTTGTGAATTTCAAGAATTTTTCGTTGATTAAGACATGAGGTTGATTGAGAATTTGTGCTGATTGTGAAGTTTATGTTGACATTAGATGGAATTTAATCAATAAATTTTGAATGATGTAAGTTGAGATTATTTACCTGAGATCAAATGTGACTTGGATTTTGTATGGAAAAGACTCAGGTGTAATTAAAAAATCTGAGTTGACTTCGAGTTTTGAAATTTATATGATAATAAAATAATATATTGTAGCTTAGCTGATTATTTCAAAACATTTTGCCATATTTAAGAATCTTTATCAAAATTTTGGAATTATTTTTAGAGTTACAAATAACAAATCATTCAATAAACCAGAAAAACCATGGCACTGATCATAACTAAAAACAAGTTTGTCATAATATTGAGTTTTATATTTTATCTTAGCTGATTATTACATAACATATTCCCACATTTAAGAATTTTTAAGCAAATTTTTAAGTTTTTTTGATAAATTCTAAATCAAGGCATTGAAATTTAGCCACAAATATACGGCACAAATCATAATTAGAACCAAATTGATCAAAAAATTAAGTTTTACATTAGCTGATTATTACATAACACATTTCCATATTTAAGAATTATGAGGTCAATTTTTATGATTTTGTGATGAATTCTTAATCAAGACAATGAATCAATGACAAAAATATATGGCACATGTCAAAATCATTTTAAAATTGTCCAAAAAAGACCCTTGTTAACCCAAAAATTTCATTACTACTTAAAGTGTCGCCGAACCATCTCAAGATTCTTTACTGCCATTTTAGTGCTCTCGAAGTGTAAAGTAGTAAAACTGTAGTAAGTCTGAATCTCTGACAGTCATCTACTACATGTAAAACACCATAAGTGAACAACAATCTCACTTTAATCTTGAAAACACAATAAAAAAGTATAAACTCATAAATTTTTACAACATAGAACCAAACCTCCAAAAAAAACTTTCCCATTAACCTATTTTCCACCAAAAATTTCCACCATTAAAAAATAAAAGCACAATCAAAATGTAAAAAAACTAGCTGAAAACTCATATAAAGATCCCAAAACACCCATTAACATCCACAAGAAAAAGCACAGCCAAAAAGCATAATTTTAATAAAAAATTTACTGCATTAAAATTAAATTCTCTAACAGGAAGAAAAATCATAGACAACAAAAAAGAGAGAAGAAAAAAAATTTCATTTCAGAATTAAAAGGAAGACGAAAACGCAGCATTTCCTTCCCCCCTCCCCCTTCTGACTAGGCATGAACATGCAGAATGAAAAGAAAATATTCTCATTTTTATGTTTAATGCTTTATGTCATGAAAGAGCTTATTGCCTACAAGCTGAAATGCTTACAGCTACATGCTCGCAATTTTCCAACCGTCGTGTAATACAGAAATAAAGCAGGCAGTGAACAAGGAACAGCACACAGAAAAAAAATGATAAGAAACTTTTTTATGGCTCATCAAGATCCTCAAAAAGAAATTTTTCTTTCATTTTTATGTACACAATTTTTTTTCTCTCTCTCTCTCTTTGTGCCATATTGTACGTATGTTGAGTATTTTTATGCTTTTCTCTCGTGCCTTTAATGGCAATTAAATATAGCTGTTATATTATTGGACAAATGGATAATTGATTGCTGTAACTCATTCAACACCATACGGTAACATGCGAGGGGGTTTAAGTATCGTGATGGAGTCGTTAATGTTATTTGAATATGAATGGAACGGTAAATGAAAACATTTTTTTTTCGGGGAAAATTTATTAGATTTTCATCGAGTAAATTTTGAGTTGATTCTTTTTTGGAAGGGTTGGGGGAGTATTTACTGGAATATTAAGCACGATTCTCTTGTTTAAATCACATTTGTTTGGATAATGATCTTTAAATTGGGGAAATTTTGAGTTTATTTTCAGAATTGAGGGGGAAGACATTAAACTGGTTCCGTGAATATGACGCACAGCTGATGTTTTTGAGGCTTATGGTTAAGCAACTATATAAAGAACTCAACTCTACTGTATGAGCTCCATTGCATGATTTATAAAGCCATTGGGGAAGATAGTAAATGAGTTAAGTAGAAAAGGGGGAAGACAGTATACTTTTCCCCTGAATATGATGCACGTTGTCTACTTTTTTATCCCAAACTAATAATTTTTAAATAAAACTCTATTTTTTGACATTTTTAAGGTTATGTTGCTTAATTCAAGGGTTATATTGCAAAATTTGAGGTTATGTTGCTCAATTCAAGGGTTATATTGCAAAATTTGAGGTTATGTTGCTCAATTAAAGGGTTATATTGCAAAATTTGAGGTTATGTTGTCAACTTTTAGGTTATATTGACAGAACTGCTCGAAAATTTAACCTAATTTCCATCAACTACCCTTAAGTACCACTCAAAATCCAATCAACCAGTACTCCAAAAAAAATATTCAAAATTCATTAACCTCCTCCACCTCAATTGCCAATACCAAACCCCTGTCACTTCCTTTCGTCTTCAAAAAGAAATTTTTGTGTTTCGTGTGTTCTTGAATTTATATTTGTTGTGTTAAGAGAATTATTGCCTTTTCCTATAAGCAGCAACCCTCGTTTGTTTCTGTAAAAAAAATTCTTCCTTCCATTTGTAAATTGAAAAATTTTTGTTCCGTATTTCCAAAAAAAAATGAGCACGAAAGCACAATGAAGATGTCAATAAACTTGCTTTCAAGATTTTGCTTTTTATTTAATTGCACATGAATGGATATTAAATGGATATATAAGCTGAAAACAATAGCAATAATGTGATTCCCTTACGCGAGGTGTTTGAAGGGTCAAAATGATTGTTTTTATGAAATTAACAGATGTTGATTTATGGTTTGGTGAAAAAAAATGATTGAAGTGAAATGGAATTGATATTAATATTGGGATTTTTTTGGGTACGGTTTATGGATTTTTATGTGGATGGTGTTTGATTTTTATTAATGATGATAAGGCCATTGGAGATTGTTTTTCTTCTCTTGTGGGAGGTAATGGACTTGAATATGAAATATGGAGCACGTTTTCGTTGTTTATGGTGCAGATTGATAAAAAATATTAAACTTGTGAAGGTTTAATATTGGAAATTTTGGGTTGATTGGGGGAGAGACTTTAAAGTGTTTTCTTAAATATGCTGCACGTTTCCAAATTTTCTGTGAATTTTGGATAAAAATTTGGGTAAAGTTTGGATGAAAATTGAAGGTTAAAATATTTTCAGGGAGAGACTTTAAAGTGTCTCCCTGAAAATGGCGCACGTTTCTGAATTTTCAGTTTGTTTAGAATTTTGGATGAAAAATAAGGAAAGATTGAGCAAAAAACATTTCAATGTGTCCTCTCAAAAATGGCGCACAATCGCAAAATCACAAAGTTGACATTTTATCATATTTTTCAATAAAACATTGCTAATTTGAATATAAAAACAAATATCCCTAGGATAATCATTAAACATAATCCCCAGTCACAACGATTTTATCACAAATCGATCCAATATCCATAAAAAAATTCTTCCATTTCAAAATTGCCAAATTTACAACCTCAATTTCATAATTTTCCCTGAAAAATTCCTCAATTCAATATTCCAATAAGAATTCCTATAAAGATGAATATCGAGAGAAAAGTTCCTAATAGCAACAGCAGCATCGTCATCATCATAATCGAATAGTGTAAGAAGCAATAGAAACAACAAGCATCCACAAGCAGTTACATGAAAATTTTCAATTCAATAAATTTTTTTATGTCTCTGAATATTCCATGACCGTATGGAAAAAGAAATGGGATAAGGGAAAAATCGCAGGTGCAAGTCTTAAAACTTTAAGACTATCGTCATTCATTGTTGTGTCTCTGTCTTCCTTCCCTTACCTTGTTATTATTATTACTTATTGTTTTTGTATTTGCTTTGAACAATTTTTTTTAATTTATTCCAAAGCTTGAAGAACTTTCGTGTCTTCTTTTTGCCTCGCTTTTCTATTTTTGTGCTTATTTATTCATGTTGAATATATTTTCACGCTCTTGTCTGTACTGTTTTTTGTGTGCTCGGTCTTGAAATATTCCTTGTCTCAAGAGTGTTTTGGAAGAATGTCAGCTTCTATAAAGTATTTTTCGGGTACTTTTTGTTTCTTTGAAGTTTATGAATAAACTTTAAGTTCTCCAACCTGTAGTTTTTCTTTATTTTATCAGATTGTTGCCTTGGTTAAATGTGATGGTCTAGACGATGGATGGTTTTTATTGGAAATTGCTTTCAAGTTTTATTAAAGTCAGATTTTAATGAGAAGATTAAGGAATTTTTACTTGTGCGCCATACTGAGGGAGAAACATTAATGTTTATGCATGAAAATGATGCACATGATTAATTTTTGTAAAGACATTGCAATGTTCTTAAAGTAAACTAGCTTCAGTTTGCCATAATTTTGGGTTTTAGACTCATGCGCCATATTGAAGGAAGACAGTAAACTTTACACTGAAATATAACGCACATTATTTTTTCCATCAATATTCTGGTTTTTTTTGGGAATTAAATTCACCAAAGCCCCCTCCAAAGTGTCCTTCATACAGAAATGACTGGCAACCCTATCCGTGCGCCTTATTTTTGGTAAACTTTTATTTTTTTTCAGAGCATTGAGCGTGCTGCAGGTTTTGTAGACTTCCATGAGTCTCTTAGGTTATAAATAAGAATATTACAATCCAAAATTCCGAAAAAATTTAAAAACAAATTTAACATGCGCCATATTTGAAGAAAACAGTAAACACTGCCCCTGAATCCAACGCACGACACAAAAAATCTCATAATTCTCTCTAATTTATCACGAAACATTGTAAAAATGTCATATTAAAAGCAATAAATATTAAAATCAACCTTAATCAGATGAAATATTTCATCTTAAATCTCAACGTTTGATAAATTTCCCAAATTAAATCTCCCAAAATGCAGCACAAATGAAATATTTACTGTCAAAACTTTCCGAAAGAAATTCATTGTTCATAGAAAATTGAAAAATGAGATACAAGAAATGTCATAAAAGTTAAAGACTTTTTGTAAGTCTTATAAGATTCTTTGAATTTCTTCTTCCCTCGCTTGAATTAGAATTTCAATCTGAAATTGTTGTTGGAGACAGAAGCAGCAGCAGACAAATATAATTACAACAAAAATGTAACGGCAACAACTCTAAATTGAGGCATTAAAGCAATTCTTAATCACTTTCCATTAAAAACATCTGCGAATTTCTCTTCAAGTGCCGTTCTTCTGCCTTCTTTCTTCCTCATTCTTAATACGCATCGACCCTTGAAGTAAGAGCGTGAAAAATAAAAGAAAAGATTTTTTTTCTGCTTACTCATCTCACTTCTGCTGCTTCCATCATGCTTTTACACCTTCGTAAGGGCTCTTGATAGATTGCGGATCCTTTTTAAAGTAATGACTATGTATTGTGTGTACTTTTTTTTTTGGTGGGAAGATGGAAAGGAATTAGAAACACCCGGGTGTACTTAGTGGAAAGTACTTTGATGATGAATAAATAATTCTCGAGAATGAAAATTGTGCGGCTTATTACATAAATTGCTTTTTTTTCACATCGAGAAGATGGAAGAAAAACTTTGCATTGCTAATTGTCGACGTCAATTGGTTTTTCTTTTGTGGCTAAGTGCTCTGGAAGTGACGAAGGTTTAGTTGAGATGAAAAATTTATTTCAAGATGTAAATTGCTTGATCATTATTATTTGTTTTTTGATGGGGATTTTTGAGGTGGGGGTTGAAGGAAGGGGGGAAGACTTTTAAGTGGTTCTCGAAATATGACGCACGGGTTGAGCTTCTTTTTGGTTTGTTTTATGTAAACTTTTGGGTTTTTTGAATTATTACGACTAATTTTTGGGATTTCCTTACTATTATCTGTATTTGATAATTTTTCAGGTATTTCCGTCTATCGTTATCAAAATTCTTATCAATGGCAACCTCAAAAAGCTGGATTAGGTCTCTATAACCTCAAAGTAATATTAAAATAGATGATTATTGAATAATCTTTAATTTTGGTAACAATTTTTAGTAATAAACACTAAAAAGGGGAAGACTGTACAGGGGTTATATGAATATGGCGCATGTTGTTCATAATTTGAGCCTTTCTTGAGTTATTGAGTCACTTTTTAATTTTAACATTATCTAAACTTAATCTTGACATTAAACTAAAGTTGGGTGCAATTTTGGGGGGAGACTTTAAACTTTTCCCACAAATATGATGCACGTAATCCAAAATTCTTTTTAATATAGATTTTAATCATTCTTAAGTGCAAACCATGTACTAGTTCCACCAATATGACGCATGATTCTCACTTTTAATAAATTTATCTGAAAATTATTGATTTTCTTGAAGAACTTCTGTTCATTTTGATCAAAACTTCCTCAAAAACATCCAAATTACATCACGAGATTCAACTTTATCTTCCGCATCCCCCCTCCAAAGAAATAACGCAATAACCTTATCGAATTCGAGAGAAATTTAATTTATTTTAAAGATAAATGTTTATATACGATATATTTGCGCAGCTTGCAAAGATTGATGACTCCATTCCCGAATTCTTATAGACATTCGAATAAACTCCCCAATAAAAATCAACAAATCGAAACGCAACCCCCCCGAGAAAAATTAATCAACATTTATATCTGTTGCTTTGCGATAAAAGCCATTTCTTCAAATAGAATATTTAATAAGATACTAAAGTGAGAGTAAATTTGCAAACATAATTCTTAAATTCCAAATATGAAAAACAAAGCCGATCTCACCCACGAATTTTCACTAAGTTAAAAGCTCTCGTCAATTGCTACCTTTTTGCCTTTTTCTTTATGCTCATTTTAATATTTAATATCATTTTAAATCATTGTAATGAAAGGAAAACATTAAATTGAGAATGAGAATGAAGGTGAATTCTTGATAAGGAAATTTTCATTATGTATTGAAAATGGAAGTAGGGAAGATATTTTTGGGGTGGATATATAAGGTGCATTTTTGTAGTTGTGAATTTTTTAAAATTATGAAAATTAAAAAGTTAAGAAATTTTTTAAAGTCAAAAAATTTGAAAATTTTTAAAAGTTAAAAAATTTGAAAAAATTTAAGTTAAAAATTTGAAAAATTTTAAAAGTTAAAAAATTTGAAAAATTTTAAAAGTTAAAAAATTTGAAAAATTTTAAGTTAAAAAATTTGAAAATTTTTAAAAGTTAAAAGAATTGAAAATTCTTAAAAGTTCAAAAGTTATAAAATTTGAAAAATTTTAAAAGTTAAAAATTTTAAAAATTTTAAAAGTTAAAAAATTTCAAAAGTTAAAAAATTTGAAAAAGTTAAAAAATTTGAAAAATTTTAAGTGTTAAAAATTTTAAAATTTAAATTTTTTAAAAAAAAGTTAAGAAACCTAAAATCGTTAAATATAATAAATATTTTAAATTTTAGGATTTAAGCTTGAATCTTAAAGATTAAAAATAATAAAAAGACTCTGACTCGAAAAGTTGAAAAGTTTTGACAGCATTTATCTTAAATTTTCAAAATAAATTTTTAACATTAATGTATAAAAAAGTGGCAACGTTCAATTACAAAACCCACGAACCCTATTCATTCACCATCAGCCAAACTAGAAAATATTGAATTTTCCACCCAAACCGTCATAAAAACAACATGTATCCCCATAAAAACTATAATCATCCAAAAATAGCTCCCCATCCAAGTTAATTAAAATTTTCCCGATAGCAAAAAACCTGATTTTCTTATGGATATTTTCGAATAAGAAAAAAATTGTTAACGTCATGCAATAAAAATAAAAAGAAGACAAGAAAGCGGTGTAAAATGTAATCAATTTAACGACAAACGCAAATAATACACTGAAGGAAGAAAAGTAAAGGAAGAAAGGAATTATGTCGAAAAAACAATAAAACATTAACATCAGTAGCAGGCGAGCAAACGGTTAGAAAATCTATAAATTTTACAAAACAAACGCAAAACAAAGCCGTCGTTTAATGCTTTACAAGGGGCAAAAATTCACCCACGACGGAGTACATAAACAGACACATACAGACGCATTCATGTTATGTTTTTTTTAAAAGAGCAGACTTGAAGGTTTTTGTTTTCGTTACTACCGTTGCCTGCCATTCTATAGCTCAGTTGAATTTGAATTGCCATTAACACTTAATTCCTCTTTTGTTATCAAAACAGTTACAGGGATTAAATCTTAGGCTTAGTGTTCCATTGTACGTTTTTTAAATGCTTTCTAAAACATGCAGCAGGGGATTTTTTGGGGATGAAATATTGACAGTTTGTCTGATTGAAGTGGGTTATTGTTGATTTTGAATACTTGGGAGTTTGGATTAGTTGTAGTTTGACTTTGAGAGATGATTAGTCAAGCTTGATGATGCTTATGCTGTGAACTTGATACAAAATGAATGAAACATATTGTTTTAAAGCTAAATTTCAGTAATTTTGAAGAAAAGTCATGTATTTGTATGATTTTGAAATAAGTTATATTAATGGAGAGACAGTAAACTTTTCCCTGGAATATGGCGCACGTTTCTAATTTCATTGATCAAATTCATCTCATTACTAAGCAATGTGGTTGAATTCGTTGGATTAATGCTAAATTTTGTGATTTTTGGTGGAAGACATTAATGTTTTCCCAGAAAATGACGCACGTTTAAATTTTCGCTTACTTATTCATTTAAGAAAGTTAGACACAGCGTTAAGGAATTGAATCGTCCTAGAAATACTCGAAATTGTCATATTAAGGGGAAGACCGTAATGTTTACCACTACATATGGCGCACGATTGAATTTTTTGACAATTTTTCACTTAATGAAGAATTTAAAAAAACTAAAAGACACAAAATCAAGAAATTGTTCTCGAAAACCCCGAAATCATCATATTAAAGGAAAGACAGTAAAGTTTACCATCAAATATGGCGCACGTTTCTCAAAAATAGCTATAAATTTACACAAACTACAGACAATCTTGATTTTGTGGTTTGAATTTCTTCAACCCATCAATAATTCAAACCAATCCATCTAAATTACAAACTATTAACGAACTACTCAATTAAAACTTCGACCAGCGCTCTATCCACTCGAACCCCTCATCTGAAGAAATCATTGTCATTCAAACTTTCCCTATTTTATGCTCTCCGATCTATTGTCATTGCCCTTGTTACTATGTGTACAAAAGGCTTCTTCATGTTATTCTCATCTCATTTCTATTCTTTCACTCACTTCTTTTTCATTTCATTTATTTTATGCGCATAAGAACATAAAAAGCAAACAAACAAGCAAAAAGCAAGTGTTTTTCATTCCTTCTCAATTCGACTCTCGTTTTTCACTTAAAAACGTGTAACAAGTTGCAGTTGTGACATTGCGGGAGGTTCTGTTCTCATACAAAATGTATAAATAGTATTGTTTGTTTGTGCTGAAGGGTGGAAAGGCTTAGTGGGGTGCCAACAAATGGGTTAGGGGTTGGAAGTTTTGCAGAAGTTTGATTGGATTTCTTGATTATTTGATGTTTTCATGGTTGTTTCTTAGTTTTGAGGTTCAGAACCACTGGATTATTACTATTTCGTTTTTCTAGATATTTCTTCATCACCTTTTAGGTTAGGCACCCCTGGATTCTCAAGTTTTAGGTTTGTAAGCCCTGGATTGTAACGTTTCAGGTTTACCAGCCCTGGGTTCTCAAATAGGAGGTTCATCCGCCCTGGATTTATCACGTTCTAGGTTACAGACCCCAAATAGAGATTGTGCACGATAACTCCCCTGCATTATGTTAATTTTAATATCCTACAACGTAAACTATCTCAACCATAATTTTCTAATCCTCCTTTCCCAACCGCCAGCTATTATTCCTAATTTTCCAACCCCTTATACTCCATCCATCAACTCTCCATTTACACAGCGCAGAGAGAAAATGGTAAAATTCACTCATCGGATTTTCATGACTAAAAAGGGGAACGGAGAAGGTCAAAATGTACTTTAAATAATCTGTCGTGCTTGGAAAAACAAAAACGAGCGGAACTGTCGAGCAGGATTGATGAAGTTTTGTGTGATTAAAAGGGGTTTCAAAATATGGAAAAAGTGAAACGAAGTAATTTTGAAAAAACAAAACAAAATCATCTCTTTAGCTTGATTGTGGATTTTGGGATTTTTTTCGATTACAACGAAATTTTCCTAATCCTTCTTTTGTATATTTTTTTGTTATTTTGTTTGTCGATCGACTTTCTTGTTTGTTGGGGATTCCAAATGAGATTTAAATTTAGATTTATTGATTTTTCGTTTTGTTTTATGTTTAATCTGTGGGATTTGTTTGACTTTGTGTTTTTTTTGTTGGAGGCGAGTTTTGGATGAAAGTCTGTTTGCATTGAGGAAAAAGGGCTTTTATGGGACATATTGAGTTGATTGGGATTTAGAAAGTGGATTGTTTGAGATCCTTGTGGGGAATTTTGGGTAGAATATTGTAAATTTTTAGGAGAAAATTAATTTTATTTGTAAGTTTTTTAAAAAAAAAATTAAAACCCCACTTTCAAAAAATTTAAAATTCATTTTTAAAAAAATTAGTAATTTATAAATAAAAAAAATAAAGATTCATTTTTAAAAAATTAAAAATTATTTTTCTAAAAATTAAAAGTTCATTTTCAAAAAACTTAAAATTCAATTTTAAAAAAATTAATAATTTATAAATAACAAATTAATAATTCATTTTTAAAAAATTAAAAATTCATTTTTAAAAAATTAAAAATTCTTTTTTAAAAAATTAAAAATTCTTTTTTAAAAAATTAAAAATTCATTTTTAAAAAATTAAAAATTCATTTTTAAAAAATTAAAACTCATTTTTTAAAAAAATTAAAAATTAATTTTAAAAAACTAAAACTCATTTTTTTAAAAATTAAAAATTAATTTTTAAAAAAAGAAAACATTTTTAAAATTGTAAAATAAAATGTAAAAAAATTGAAAATCAGCCTTTTTGGAGGAAGACATTACACACTTTCTCAGAATATGGCGCATGCCAGAATTTTTTTAGTATTGAGAAAATCTCAGTAAATTTTAAAAACTTTTCCTCCATTTTAGGGGAAGACAGTAAAGTTGACCTCCAAATATGCTGCACATTTACCAAAAAATCACTTATTTTAAATAAAAATAGAATATTTTCATAAAAAGTTCCAAAAAATTAAAGATAACAACTTTTGTATACAAAATCCATTCAATAATTCTAAAAAGAGCTAAATTCGATTCCATGGGTTTTCTAAGTTTTTCTCGTTATTTTCACAAGAATTCATTTTCTTTTTCTATCCGTAATAAAAATTCCAACCAAATAAAGAAGAATCAATAAGTGGAAAATCAAATTGAATTGGAAAATCCTCAATTTAAGGAAAATCCTCAGCACACACAGAGCCAAACAAAAGTCGATGCAAGAAGTGAAAAATTACAAAACGGAAGAAGAAGAAGGAAAAAAATTGAAAATTTCCACGCACATAATAAATAACAAAAACGGAAAAGAGAAATTCCACACAACCAAACTGTCAATAATTTCACTTACACACACACACATAAACCACACACAATGCAATACGGCCAACAGGTGAAAGCCGGGACGGTTTTTTCTCTCATTTTTTGCCCCTTTTCAATGTGAGAATGAAAAACATTTTTTTCTTCTGTTCATCACAAATACAAACACAACTTTTTATTCTATTCTTGTGTTTGTCAGAATTAAGGGAAGAAAAAAATTGTTTCTTCTTGTTTCGCTCATTTTTCATTGTCGAAACTTACAAAAATATTTTCTCTCTCATGTTTCTATTTTTTTTCTTCTTTTGCAAGTTGAATGGATAAAAGATGATGGCTGTGATGATGGAGCTCATTGTTGTTGTTAAGTTGTAATTTATATGCATGAATGTATGAGGATGAATATATTTTTAATTTCATGAATAAAAGTTTATGTTTTGGTAGCTTTTTTGGGGCTTTTTGATGATTTTGTGGCTTTAATCCCGAGCAGCAAATTTAAAAAAATTATTTTTGGACTGCCACAGATAACTACATAATACTTCATCAAATCAGAGTTGGCAAACGACAGGTTTTGCTGATTACCCAGTCACCTGTGGCTGATGATCCCTTCTGCCCATTCCACCCCTTCACAGGTTGCCACTGGCTTCTGATAGTCATTTTTTGCAGGTAGTGACTTGCTGTTTGTTTAGAGGCTGGTTTTGAGAGCTACTTAAGTTAGCCCACCTATCCTACCCTAGTGTACCCTAGGTGGAGAGATTGGGTAGGGTAGATAGGGTCATCCTATGGTATACCATACCTACCAGGAGTAGGGTAAGTGGAGTCCTCCTGGTAGCTCTTGAAATCATCCCCAATATTAGCTTCTTCCATTTTATAGGAGATTCTTCAAGGGGTCATTCACTTATGACGTCCATCAAAAAATAGGATTTTTATACTCCCCTCCCCCCCCCCCTTGTCACAAATTTCAAACTCAAAAAAATTTCTTTAATATAAAGTGTCACAAAATCTCAGACCCCCCCCTCCCCCCTAAATCATGGACGTCATAAGTGAATGACCCCCAAGCAATTTTCCAAAAATGTGACCCAATTACAAGAAATTCTCCAACGTTCATCCTCAAAATAAATTCCAATCATACCGAACAACCAAACTTTTTTCACATTTTCTTTAAAACAATCTCCCCATCTGCTTCATAAGAACAGAAACAAAAAAAACTTATTCCAAATGCATTTCAACCCCCACAAAATGCTTCATAAATTGCATGATAAAAAGGCTCACAGAAGAAAAAGTTTTCACCTTTGAACAAAAACGCGCTCAGAAATTTTTTTTCCCCATTTTTTAGAATTTTTATTAAAAACTTTTTCCTTACTCAAAACTCTTATTGTTTCATAATTCACGTTAACAAAAGAACAAAACTTATTCTTTTCGATTCATTTAACCTCAAAAAAAAAAGTTTCATATTCATATTTTCTTAGCTATGTGATGAAAAAAATTCTTTCAACCATAAACATTCTCAATTTTTGCTTAAACCAAAAATAAAATACAAGTCGAGAAAAATATCATAAACCAAGTCATGCATTCATATATGTGTTGGTGTCCATGTTGAATTTAAATGCAGATATGAGAAGAATTTTATTGAATGGGGATGAAAATATGCTCAAGACGCATAAAAACCCACATTCAGAGTTTGTAATATGTGCATGACTATATGTGAGTGAAATCGGTTAAGACTTGAGAGGATTTGATTGTTTTGGAGGGAAAAACTTGAGGTTATGTTGGGGATAATATGGTTTTTGCAAGATAGTTTTGAAATTTAGTTTAAATTGAAACTAAAAATTAATTTCAATAGATTTTAACCTAATTCTATAGATACTTAAGGGTAGGGTAACCCTACCCCAAAAATTCAGTTTCTTCAGATTCGAGCAGTATTTTTGAAATCATATCATTTTGTTTGACCAATTGATAGCACTTTTAATGAAAATTTAGAAAATTTGACTTCAAAAAAATTCAATCCCCAAAAAATGCGCTTTGTGAATTTAAACCCAAATAGGACTTTCCTACTTGCCACTTTTTCCAATGTATCTTTAATATTTAGTAATATTTTAAGCTTGAAAAGAACAACTTTATAAAAAGAAAACAAAGTCAACCTCAAAAAAGCGCCTTAAACCCCATCAACCCAAAAGTGACTTTCTTACTTGCAACTTTTTTTTAAATATTAATTATTTACTAGCATTTAGATTGGGCAATATTTTCAAAAAAATTAATTTAACCTTAAAAATGCTCTTTAAACTTCATCAACCCAAAAAATGACTTTCTAACTTGCAAATTTTCTCCTTTTTCTCCCCTTTTAAATTCCCTCAAAACTTTAACTTTTCACAGATTATTATTATTATTGCTCAACAAGAAAACATTTTTAATGAAAAATGTTATTTTTGTTATTATTACAGCAATTTTTCCTCAAAAAACTTTCTTTGTTTTTTCAAACAAAACAATTTTTTATTTTCAAAAAAAGTTAAATAACGCATAAAATTTTCCTAAAACTTCACAACATTTATTAATTAAACTTTTCATTTAACCTTCAACGGTCCCAAAAAAATATTTAATTCCACCTCATTTTCCCTCAGTGACGTTGCTTTCCTCATAAAATTTTATTGAGAATATTTTATTGAAAATTGTGGGATGAGAAAACTTTTATTATTATTTTTTTCTTTCGGTAAATTGAAATAGAAAATGAAAAGTGAAAAAGTTTTTCAAACGAAAATGTTTTTTTTTATTTTTTTTTTGGAAAGGTCGAAGGTTACAAAATTTTCCTATTGACAAAATTCTTGTTCTGTTTTAATTGGCTTAATAAGTTTCATTGGGCTTTGTTGTAGTTACGAAGAGAATTTTGATTAAGTTTCATTAGGTGTAATTTGGTTATTTGTTTGTTTATAATGTGGGCGGTTGAGTGGAGGTATTCTTGAGGTAAAAGTTTTTAAACAGAGAGTGAGAATTGAGGGTTGATTTGATGTAAATGTGAAAAATTCTTTGATTTTTAAACTCTAGTGTGAAGGCACCTGAACTGAGGAAAATAACTCTAGTGTGAAGGCACCTGAACTGGGGAAAATAACTCTAGTGTGAAGGCACCTAAACTGAGTTAGGATTCTAGTGTGAAGGCACCTGAACTGAGGAAAATAACTCTAGTGTGAAGACACCTGAACTGAGGAAAATAACTCTAGTGTGAAGACACCTAAACTGAGGAAAATAACTCTAGTGTGAAGGCACCTGAACTGAGTTAGGATTCTAGTGTGAAGACACCTGAACTGAGGAAAATAACTCTAGTGTGAAGGTACCTGAACTGAGGAAAATAACTCTAGTGTGAAGACACCTAAACTGAGGAAAATAACTCTAGTGTGAAGCCACTTGAACTGAGGAAAATTACTCTAGTGTGAAGGCACCTGAACTGAGTTAGGATTCTAGTGTGAAGACACCTGAACTGAGGAAAATAACTCTAGTGTGAAGACACCTGAACTGAGGAAAATTACTCTAATGTGAAGGCACCTGAACTGAGAAAATAACTCTAGTGTGGAGACCCCTGAGCACCCCAGAAATATATCTAATTATAATAAGGTTCTATTTATTTCAAAAACAACCCATCGAACGCACCATATTTGACCTAAAAAGTTTATGAGCTGAAAAATATTCAAACAACACACCTCATTTAACAAAACAGCAATTTTGATGCCCAAAAAAATTGTCAGAAGATTCACATAAAATTTTCATCCCCATAAGCCCAATTCATCATCATCTATCACAGCCATAGATCAAAATATGCTAAAGTTTTCATAAATTTTCGATGAACAATATGAAAATATGTTTACAAATTTCCTCAACAATTACTCGACAACGAAGAATAATATTTTGATAGCAAAATTCTCCCAGATTTGCTTGATGAAGAGCTTTGAAAAACTTCCTCAATTCAGCTATTGTATTGTTCAAAAAAAAATCTTCAAAACGTAAACAGAATTTTCTATTCTTATGGCTCCTTATGTTTGCTGAAAATATAAGCAGATCTGAGATTCTAAGGAAAATTTAATTTGATGGCAACAAATGGCTGTAGAAATTTTCAAAATGAATTTTTTTCCCTCCTTAGTGATGCTTTTTCAACAGATTATTATCTCGTTATTTTTAGATTGTTGATGTATATTTTGGAAATGGCGGGTGGGGATGTAATTTGAGAGATGAGGTGAAGGCAAAGGGGTTGGTAAATATGAATTAGGAGTAATTTGGCAAGCTTGAGGTAGAAATGATTGAAATAGAAGGCAATATTGCTGATTATTCAATAAAATTGATGATATTTAATACGACTTCTTTTGAAAACTGTTTTTTTTTTTTGAAAAATTTGTTAATATTTTCCTTAATTGGCACAAATTTATAAATGTTCGTCATTTTCAAGGGAAAAGATTACAGTTTCTACTTAAAAATACAGTTCTGTAAAATTTGAGCCTTGGGTGCCTTCACACTAGGATTCTAATTCAATTCAGGTGCCTTCATATTATAGTTTTTAGTTAAGGTGTCTTCACACTAGGATTTGGGTGTTCAGGTGCCTTCACACTAAAGTTCTAACAGAATTCAGGTGCCTTTACGTAATTGTCCTGAATTTAAGGTGTCTTCACACAAGGATTTGAGTGTTCAGGTGCCTTCACACTAAAGTTCTAACAGAATTCAGGTGCCTTTACGTAATTGTCCTGAATTTAAGGTGTCTTCACACTAGGATTTGGGTGTTCAGGTGTCTTAACATTAGAGTTTTTTATTCAGGTGCCTTTACACGAGTACTTTGAGGTTAAAGAGCTTTCATGCTCAAATCTTGAAGTTCAGATGCATCTCCACTAAAATTAAATCTTCCAAATTCTAAAGATCAACAAACTTAACCCATAACCCATAAAAAAACTTATCTCAATCTCCAACATGATCAAACAAAACTAAAACAACAAAAGCCCAATTCCACATGCAAAATTCCAAAATAATTGAGCATAAAATCTGTTGAGAAGTAAATGTTTTGTGAAAATATTTTGAGAAGAAAAACAAAAATTTTTGCTCGAAGAATTTCTCATGCTCATCTGTTCCAGTATAAGAAGAACAAAATCAAACTTCCGAGAACAGAAATCACAAGAAAAAAAGATGTAAAAATCCAACAAAAGAATTTCTTTTTTTTTACAAAAGTCATCATCATGAAATTTTTATGAATTTTCTCAGTCATGTTTTGATTTTTTAAAAAAAAAATCTTCTTCCACATTTCGTTTAATATTCTTGTTGAGAATCTCAAGTAGGAGATATAAAAAGTTCCTTCTTGATATGTACGGCACATTTCGAAGAAAAAAAAAAGTTTCGAGGTTCATTTTTTTCCACGTCGTGTGTGTGCTTGTGATTGATGCGAGAAATATCTTCTCGGTGGGGATGAAAAATTGCGTAAATTATGAGGAAAAATAACATGATGAGGAGGTTCAAATTTTAATTTAGTTGAAAGGATTTTTCTTTTTTTTTGTTCAACTGAATTGGGGTAGATTGAGGTGACTTTGCAATTTTTAATCAAGATAATTACTGTGATGTAATTCAATTTAGATTTGAGTACTTAGAATCAGGTGTCATCTTATTTTTCACATTACACTGGGGTATTGTGCTTTGATTCAGGTGTCTTTATACTCTTATTTATAAAAATTCTAGTTCAGACGCCTTCACATTTGATTTTTTGAATAAATTTCAGTTCAGGTGCCTTCACACTACAATTAGTAAAAATTCTACCTCAGCCGCCTTCACAATTAGAGTTTCTAAATTAATTTTAGTTCAGTCGCATTCGCACTTGAGTTTTTAAATAAATTTCAGTTCAGTCGCATTCACACTAGAGTTCTGGAGAATATTTCAGTTCAGCCGCCTTTACATTTGAGATTTGGAGTAAATTTCAGTTCAGTCGCTTTCACACTGGATTTTTTGAGTAAATTCCAGTTCAGCCGCCTTCACACTAAAATTCTAGAATAAATTCTAGTTCAGCCGTATTCACACTAGAGTTCTGGAGAATACTTCAGTTCAGCCGCCTTTATATTTGAGATTTGGAGTAAATTTCAGTTCAGTCGCTTTCACACTAGATTTTTTGAATAAATTCCAGTTCAGCCGCATTCACACTAGAGTTAGTTCCTCATTAAAAACTTTTTCACCCCATCTTTTCTTTAATTTCCTCTCAAGAACTCCAAAAAATGCCCCCAAAAAAGTTTTCTTATCAAAACATCTCCCCACAACAGAGTCTAAATCTCAATGAACATCCTCCTTATGGAATTCATCAAATCAAATAGAATATGAATCAGAAGAAGCGGAAGAAGGAAGAAGAAAAAAAACTGAAAAATCTCAAAAGAAAATCAAGCCGGAAACGTAAGGAAAAAAATATCATTCAACTTCACATTGTTATTCTTGTCTCAACTTCCGTTTCTTTTCCTCTTTTCCATCATGCACACATCTATCTAAATACAATGTACAAAAATATTCCAACTGTAAGCGGAGAGAATGGATATGGATATGGCATGTGATGAGGGATGAGGTTGGGGGGTGGGTGGAGAGGATATGGAGCATGTATTCATATAAATAGCAGTAAACAGTAGGAGAAGCTCATTCACATAGATAGAATGAACATAAATACATGTGCAATGTGCGGTGGGTCTCACTCCGGTGATGGCAAAGAAGTTTTATGGGAAAATCAATAAAGTCACTCATACCAAATGCTCCCCTGTGTGCAGCTCTTACTATTTTCCCACCCAACGACAACTGTGTACGTAAAATGTAATCAAAAGCATCCGGCTTTTGGTCTCTCTGCTCTCTCGTTCCTCTCTTAATTTTGAAATATATCAGTTACATAGACATGCTTACTAGTTTCAATCACACAACTTGCTCCTTTCTTCTCCGACTGCTTCTTCTTTACGATTGTGTTTGTGAAGAGAAAATTTATTTTTTTCTCTCGTCTACTCGTAGAGAGTTCTGAAGGAATAATGCACAGCTTATATAAAAAAAGGGAAAGAAAGGAACGATGAGGAAGCAGAAAATTGTTTGACAAGGGAGTGGAACGGCTGCATATTTAGACAAAAGGAAAGTTTTTAATTGAGGGTTGAAAGTGTTGAAGATTGTCATGGATATTTTGAGTCAATGTAATGCAAATGATGATTGTTTAATTGAGAAGTTAATTTGATGGAAGTATTGGATGTCTGGGTGGATATTGATGTGAATTTGATGAACTGATTGAAAAATCTAGTACAATTTAGCAAAATTCAAGCTCAATTACTGAATAATCTAGTACGATTTTTGAAAAAATCGAGTACAATTCCTGACAAATCTAGTACATTTATTGAAAATCTAGTACAATTTAGCAAAATTCTAGCTCAATTACGAAATAATCTAGTAAAATTACTGAATAATCTAGTATGATTTTTAAGACAAAAAATCTAGTACAAATCCTGACAAATCTAAGATATTTGATGAAAATCTTGTCATCATTGGCTCAATAATATAGTACAGAATTACAAAATTCTAGTACAATTTTATAAAACTCTAGTACTCTTTTATGATAACCTAGTACACGTGGTGAAAAATCTAGTACATTTGGTGAAAATCTAGTAAAATTCTCGAAAAATCTAGTACATTTGTTGAATAATCTAGTACAATTTTACAAAAATCTAGTACAAATTCATAAAACCATTAAATAAAATAGCTCGACCCTCCAAAATCCTCCTCAATATTCAATCTCCCATAAAAAGTCGATAAGGAACCTTCCCAAAACACAAAAGAGCTCTACAATCCCCATTTGCGGTCACTTTGGTCAATAAAATGTTCTGTTTTTTATTCCTCCTTAATCCACCTCACAATTTCCTCCTTAAAAAAAGTCAAAAAGTATATAAAATCCTCATTTGTTCTTTACTCTCCACTCAACTAAATGCAAATTTCCATTAATTTCTGGTCGATTAAATTTCAATTTTATTTAGCTAATTTTCATAAATCATTTTAATGTTCCAAAAACAAGATGCATCCCCTGCCATTATTCTCCGTATTTTGGAACATGAGACACGGAGAAAGGAAAGAAAGTTCAAGAATGAAAGTTGATAGGCATGATTTCCTCCTCAGTCTCGAGTTGCTTAAAGTCGATCTTTCTTATTATCTTTGTCTTTGTTCTTTTGGTGAGCGTGGATGTTACGTTAAGGGATGTTATTGGATATGTGGGTAGTTATGAGATTTCTACAAACTAAGAAATTCAAGGACTGGACTAAAATGTGGTTTTTTAAACCAATAAGATTTGAATTTCAGAAAGCCGTTAGAATTTGAATTTTAGAAAGCCGTTAAAAATTCAAATTTTAGAAAACCGTTAAATTTTAAATTTTAAAAAAACTTTTATTCAAATGTTAAAATTTGAATTTTAGAAAGCCGTTAAAATTTTAATTTAGGAAAGACAGTAAAAATTTAAATTTTAAAAAACCGTTAAATTTTAAATTCCTAGGAACCGTTAAGATTTGAATTTCCAAAAACCGTTAGTATTTGAATTTTTGAAAACCGTTAAAAATTTGAATTCAAGAAAGACAGTAACAATTTAAATTTTAAAATACTTTTATTCAAATTTTAAAATTAAAGCCGTTAAAAATTCAAATTTTAGAAAACCGTTAAAATTTAAATTTTAAAAAATCGTTAAATTTTAAATTCTTAGAAACCGTTAAGATTTGAATTTCCTAAAACCGTTAGTATTTGAATTTCAAAAAGTCGTTAGAAATTCAAAATTTAGAAAACCGTTAAAAATTTAAATTTTAGAAAACCGTTAAAACTTGAATTCCAAAAAACTGAAAAATTCACATAAATTTGAATCTTTTTCCAAAAATCCACGCTAGTGCCGAGAAGTCTCTCAAAATTACATTCTAAACTTCCATCATCCTATTTCAGTACTTCCACTTTTTTTCATTTTTCTACTTATATTAATGTATACATTACAAGGAGCATAAGAAGATGAGCAGGAAGAAGTAAAACGAGAAGAATGAAGGCAAGAAAAAAATATGTAGGAGTTTTACGATTATTTCATTTTCTTGCGAATTCATCGTTGCTGATGTTGCCCTTGTGGGTGGTGAGATTTATACTCTCCTCTTTTTTCCTATTTTCTGCCTCTCAAAAAAAAACTTTTTATTATTATTTTTTTTTTCGAAATTGTTCTTTGCTTTTTTCTGAATATTCATGAAAACATTTTTCCCACATAAAGAAAGAAAAATTTTTTGCGCGTGAAGAAAAATTTTTGTACATTAAATGTGTGGGCGGAATAAATCAAAAACGAACAAGCAAAAGAAGCACAAAAAAGCGTTTTGCACTTTTCTGTGTGAAAAGAATAATGTTTTGTATCTTAAGTGCTTTTTGCTGCTTGTCAGCCTTTGATTGAATATTGAGTCCATTTGATAGATGAGAAATGGAGGTTGTGATGGAAGTTCACTCAACATGACCCAACCTACAGTTGGACAAATCAGATGAGACATTTGAGACATTCAGGATCTAAATCAGCTTAGAAACAGCAATTGCTAAAGAAAACTGATGTAATGGCAGGTATTAATGACACCTGTAGGTGTTTTTATTACTGTAATTGATGATAAAGATTGAGTTTACTAATTTGAAATAAGATAACCTTAGTAACATGAACTTGAGGGCAATTACTTGTTAATTAAAAAATATTTGATATCTAAAGTTAATCTGAGACTTTTTTGGGGGTGCAAATTGATCGTTTTCTTCATTTTCTTGGCAGTTTCATCGTTATTGCTGAATATTTTTGTTTGAAGAAATTTTTGACAAAAGTCTTGCAAAACATAAGAAATTTATTAAAAATCGAGCAAATTTTGATTGAAATTAGCAAAAATTTAACAAATTTTATTAAAAATCGAGCAAATTTTGATTGAAATTAGCAAAAATTTAACAAATTTATTAAAAATCGAGCAAGTTTTGATTGAAATTAGCAAAAATTTACCAAATTTTATTAAAAATCGAGCAAAATTTTAACAAAATGATCAAAAATTTACCAAATTTTATTAAAAATTGATCAAATTTTGATTGAAATTAGCAAAAATTTAATAAATTTTATTAAAAATCGAGCAAATTTTTATCGAATTTAACAAAATCTGATTAAAAACCGAGCAAATTTTGATCAAAATTAGCAAAAATTTACCATATTTATTAAAAATCGAGCAAAATTTGAACAAAATGATCAAAAATTTACCAAATTTTATTAAAAATTGATCAAATTTTGATCAAAATTAGCAAAAATTGATCAAATTTTGATCAAAATTAGCAAAAATTTACCATATTTATTAAAAATCGAGCAAATTTTGATCAAAATGAGCAAAAATTTACCAAATTTTATTAAAAATTGATCAAATTTTGATCGAATTTAACAAAACTTGATTAAAAGCCGAGCAAAATTTGATGAAAATTAGCAAAAATTTAACAAATTTAAGCAAAAGATCTCAAAATCTAACAATAATTGAACAAAAAGAACAAACATCCCCAGCAACATCACCAAAATGACATCCTTCATCACCCAACTCACCTGCCGGCAACTCTCAAAGGCAACACAATCTCAAAGAAGACAAAATTAAAGGAAATTGAGTTTCTTGTCGAAGTAGAAAGAAGAATAAAGAGCTGGACACAGTAATTTCATCCAATTCAAAGAGTAAAAGGAAAGAAAATTGTGCACTTAATGGGTCAAAAGTTGATTTTGCTTCAGATAGAAAAGAGAATTTTTTTTTCATAATTGAGTAAACGAAGATAAAAAGAAGAATTTTTCCGAGATTGAAAAATCATAAAAAGGATTTTTCTTTGTCTTGTTGGAATTTTTTTAATTTTCTTTTCATCTCAGATGATTTTTTTTTCCTTTTTTATTAAATTCCTTAAGTGAAAGGAAAAGAAGACCGACAACAAAAATGCGATTACATCAATTATGAAAATTTATTCATTTTTGAAAGCTTTTTTTTCTTATTTTTAAGAATATCTCGTGTGGTTGTTTGGGTTGGTGTTGATGTGTTAGGATGAAGATTGTTTGACTTGATTCAGGCAGTAGGATGTAATGAATGTGTGAATGATTTGGATTAAGGATTAGATTCTGAATAGAACTGATTACTGTAAGTTGCTTGAAGATAGACAAAAAATTGGCTTAACAGCTTTTGGTAAATTCTGTGCTTAATTTAATATTTTAGGATTTTGTTGCTAGCATCTGGCTACAAGAACTGACTACAATTGTGAGGATTAAGGCATTTTGTTCCTTGTAGTGAACTTAAATTCTAGATTTCTGTGAAACTTTGTACATTTTATGAATTTTTTTCTCGATTTTCTTGATTTCTTAAATAATTCATTTACAATTTGATCAAATTTATCAGAATTGGCTCAAAATTTAAAAATTTTAAGACATGCGTCATACTCAGGAGAGACTTTAAACTGTTTCCCTGAATATGACGCACGGCAAAGTCATTTTTTTAGTTTATGTGAAGATTACTTTACATTTTCTCAATCTTGAATGAACCAGAAAGTAAAAAGGTGAATAAATAGCGGCTTTAGCTTCCATGAATTAGGCGTGTGGTCAGATTCGGTAAAGTTTAGCATCACGCCATCCTAGGATGTTCAGTATACATCCAGGGGTATACACTAAGGTATTGGTACAATGTACCTTGAGTAACCCCTAGGTATGCCCAACCAGTCAGCCCCTGGTCTTGCTATCTTGCGTTTTATTAAGCCGTGTGTCATTCTGGAATACTTTCAAACTTTCTAAGCATTTTTCCTACAAATATCAATTTTTTACTTTCAATGCGTTCAAAAATCCACCCTAACCTCAAATTTACTTCTCAATCATCATCAACTCCCCTCTAAAATCTACCATTTAACCACCCCCAACTGACCACTCTCCCCATCACTTCCATTCAATAATTTTCTCTCTTTTTTTACAAACATAACAAACGATTCCAAATTGAATGACTGATTTGTTCGTTTGATAATAAAATTTCTAAAGCTAGAGAAGTAAGAAAAAAAGGCCAGAAAGACAAGAAGTGGAACCGACAAAAGATCAAAAAGGTTGTTCTTAATTCACTCAATTAAATGAACATAAATGTGACAAATTTTTTCTCTTCTCATTTTTCATATCAAGGCACGTCACTTCTTTTTTTATTCGAGAGGTGATACATGTGCAGAAGAAGGGATGATATAGCAACAACAATGACAGAAGTAAAAGGAAGAAGAAGGAAATGAGGAAAAATGAGAAAAGAAATGATACTGAGGAAAAAGAAAGAATTTTTCACAAAGGAGTTAGAAAAAAAATTGAGCAAGTAAGGGAGTAATTTGGGTTTTGTGTTATAAAGCGCATTTTTTGTATAGCATGATTAACTGGGGTTCATTTTGAAGAAATATGTTTGGTTTTGATACTTTAATTATCAAATTTGACTGAGTTCTTATAAAATATTCATAACTTTGAGATTTAAATCCTATTAAATGTAAAATAAGAATGAGAAAATATTTGGACCCCCCTTCTAGAGGCGGACCCCCATTGTATAGGCTGAATTGCATAGGGGCCCTTGTATACCCCTTTGGATAGGTCAAACCACCTCGTTCGACAATTTTTTGGCTATCCCTCTGAGTTCTTCTAAAAGTGATCTTATCATATCCATACTGGATCCATAAAGTTAACATCTGTTTTGCAATAACACGCTAACAAAAATTCAAATGAAGAAGACTGACAAAAGTGCAAAACGTGTGAAGTAAAAAAGAAAAAGTATAAAAGTACAAAAAACGGTTGTAAAAACCCGAATAAAAAAGAGCACACACAAAAATAGTGTGAAAAAGGCACTCACATATAAAAAAGGGGGTTGAAAGTGATGAGATGAGAATTTTTTCCCTCCAGTAGATTCCATTCAGCATTCTTTTTCATGTATGAACGATTCATATATTGAGGATTGGAATGAAAGGCGCGTGCACATTGATTAAAAAATTCTTTTTTTTTGAAGGGTAATATATTTTTTGATAATAAAAAACAAGAGAATTTATTAAGTGGAATAATAAAAAAAGATGTTGCAAATTTTTAAACCCAAGGGACATAGTTTTTTATGTAGAGGTGATGGTCATATATGTGCATGGAGAATTGAGTGGAAAATGAGATCATCATAACGATAAAGTTCGAATAGTTGACATAAAATTATCGAGAAAATGAAGATTATTTGACACCTTTGAAGATGTTGAGATGGGATATGTCGTAAAGGAGAACAATGAGGGTTGTAAAGCGGAAGGGTATGTAATAAAATATGTTTTTTGTAGTTATGGTTTCATGACTCTAGGTGACATTATACATATTTTTATATGAACATTGTTGAATTTACTTTAATATTGATCAAAAATCACTCAAAATTCAGTAAACTTGTTAAATAAAAGTTGCAATTTTACTTGGAATTAGTTTTTTTGAAAACCGTTAAAAATTCAAATTTTTGAAATCCGTTAAAAATTCAAATTTTTGAAAACCGTTTAAAATTCAAATTTTTGAAAACCGTTAAAAATTCAAATTTTTGAAAACTGTTAAAAATTCAAAATTTTGAAAACCGTTATGAATTCAAATTTTTGAAATCCGTTAAAAATTCATATTTTTGAAAATCGTTAAAAATTCAAATTTTTGAAATCCGTTAAAAAAAGTCATTTTCTTTTCAGACAGTAAAATGTTTCCCTAAATATAATGCACAAATATCACCAAAACCAATCCTTCAAGATTAGTTCAGCAAACACATTTCCTTCAAACATCTCACAAAACTAATTGGATTCTTATATGTACACTGAGTGATCCCACAGCTACATTTCCCTTCCTTTTTACACATAATCTCATAACAACGATTCCATTTATTTACCTTTCATATTATTCATAAATCCTCACAATGTAAGTTTTATTCCCTACAAAATCACCCCAATTTCTCATTCTCTTTCCCTTTCCGCACGATCTTATCCACCATTTTCATCTACAAAACTCACGTTTAAGACTACAAATCATTCATTTTGGCTACGTTTTCTTATAAAAATTTATTTGCAACACGAAAATTCATTTAATTTTGCAATTCCTTGCAGTTTGAGATACATGAAAAATCTCTTCGTTGTAAGCACTGTTCTGGGGGTGTATTCTGGGGAAGGGGGGTTGTTGATCAACCCCTGACCTTTGGCTGATTTTTCTTAAATTAAAATTGACTCCAAAATGCAGTTTTTACCCTCAATTTAGATGAAGGGGGTTCAAAAATTTCCAGTTGCAACCCTGGCACTGCTCACATATATTAAATTACCGTCAATGGTGAAACGATAGAAATAATTAAAGTTGGATGTAGAAAAAAAAGGAAAAAAAATCAAGAGGGAAATTATTTTCCTTCACTTCCTCTTGAATAAGCAAACATTGACCTTTCGTGTACGTTTTTATTATCCATTGGTGGACTTATTGCTATTTTTAGACACAATGAACATAATTTGTGACGGAAAAATGTGTAAATGAATGAGAAGAGGTGGATTGTTTTTAACAAAATGGGACGAACTTCTTGGAAGGTTTTTTAATTTAATTTTCTGCTATTTATGATGGATTTTGGGTATCTTGATCCATTTATCCATTGAGAAGTAATGAAAAATGGTAATTAAAGTATATTTTGTACTTTTTTAAATATTTAATTTAATTTCATGGCTGTAATTAGAGAGGATTAATGGAAAAGTTACTCAGTTTGAAGAGATTTTATGAGAAAATTTTATTATTTAATTATTTTTGTTGTGAATTATAAGACAGAGTCAAGAGAGTAAGCTGACAATAATTATGGGAAGAAGATTATGTCTCTATGTCTTCCAAATCTCACCAAGAAGGAGTCAAAGTGAAGTCAAACTTAGTTTTTTTTTAAATTACAAAAAAGAAGTTGATTTTTGCTGTGTTATGGAGTAATGCTCTAACCCTTCAAAAATCAAAAATAATTTTTGATAAATTAAAATTGACATACATATAAATTGCATTGTTCATCCATTATTTTGTAGTCAAATCAAAAAGTTTTTGCAATATTTATAAATTTATTTTTCAAAATTATTTTCTACAAAATTTCTCCACCTCAGAAAGTTTTTCAACAAAAAATCCCACATAGAACCATTCTCATCCTACAAATAGGACTAATTGAGACAGTAAAAAGTGGCAACATGTACGTCAGAGCTTTTTCTAATCAAATTACAGCAATATGTGTAGAAAACTTTACTTTTTCATCATCTAAATTGCAATAACACGTTAACCTAATTTTTCTTCCATTTCCTTCCCTTCATTAACCATATTCTGGTAGATTTATTCCCATTTCAAGACATATCATTTTAATAAATATTCATCCACATCTTCTGGAAATCATCACTTTAACGTCCTGCTGTTTATTTTCATCCTTCCATCAAGGAAAGCAGCAAAAAAATAATTTTATTTTTTCATCTCATTTTTTTGACGAAGTACATCAACTTGAATGGCACTTGTTTTAATGGACAATTTGATTGACAAATTTTCTTCATCTAAACATCATTTATGTACATAATACAATAATATTATGTCTGTCTGTGTGTATGTTAAAAAAATTTATGCACTTAATTTTCTTCTCGATTTTTTTCCATGGCAATGTCGGCAATGAAGGGATGAAATGAACATTTTTTTCTCTGTCGTGATGAAAAGGGGGAATGAATGCGAAATTGATGGCGAAGATGGAATGAGAAAAGGAAAAAAAATCTGTAGTTAGGGAATGAGAAAGGGCTCGCAAATGGATTTTTTTGACGACTTTTATGAATTTGTTTGCAGAATAACAAAATAGTAGGCATAGGTGGCAGGGGGTAGCCAGGGGTTGGTTTCTAGGAATACCTGGGGTCCCCCACCTACCCTACCTCGGCTAGGTAGGGTATGTCACTAGGATGACCCACCTACCCAACCATGGGGTATCTACTTATTCTAACCTAGGGTACCCAAGGTAATGGAAAGGAATATGAACCCCCCCCCCCCCCCCCCCTTCATGGCTTAAAGCATTATTCCATAACACAAACTATTTTTGTCAATCCAAAAAAAAACCAAAAATCACAAAATTAAACATCAACAATTTCCAAATTTTCACAATAATATTCACAATAGCCACTAGCACCATCTCATCTGCTACTTTCCTAACAACCTTTCAATTTTCCTCTCAAATTCACCCCTAAACCATCGACTTTATTTGCACAGCAACATAAAATATGAACTGAAGGAAAAGAAGCCCATCGGCAATGACCAGAAATGTCAACGACATGAAAATGTAAACTTATCAGAACAAATTTTTTTTGCTATTAATTGGATGTGACATTTTCAATTCGCACAGCTTCGAGACATATTTTCAAGCATCTATTGTGTGCCTGTATATGCGGTTAGTGGTTTAATGCCGGAGTGAAACGATGTTGAGGGGAAATATTGAAGTGAATATGGAAGTTGGTTTGGTGAGTTCTTTTTTGGTGGCTTGATGGGGTATCATTGGGTGAACAAAGGTGGAGGAAGTTGTGGTTGGATTGAAGACATTTTGAGAAAGTGTGAAGATCTTTTGTAAAAGTTTGAGGTTATGTCATATGCTATTGAGGTTAAGGATGTATTTTATCATTCATTGAATTAATATTCTTAACTTTTATTTTAAATGGCAGCCTTAAAGCTAAAATGACAGAATTCTACCCAAAAGTGTACAAATATTCAGTAAAAAAGGAACAACATTAAGGCATAACTTCAAATTTAAACCCTCAACATTATCGTCAAATTTCAATTCAATTTGCAATCCGTAAAAAATTCATTAACGACGAGAAACATCTGAAAAATTCGCCTAAAACAAGCAATTTCCTCCGCCTTTAGAATCATAAAAAATTGTAAAATTTGCATATTCACATCACACAGATAAAGAGACAGAATGAGTGACAAATAAGAGGGCTGTGAAAGGGAAAAAAGCAATTCCATTTAAATCTATCGCATATCTGTTCCGCTTATCGCCCTATCACATTACATTCACATTCACACACCCACCCTGTCCCCCACCCCCCATCCTACTTATTATTATGTCTTCGAAGAACATAACAATCAATATTATGTTACCAATTTTCATCATTATACATAAAATATCATTGCCATTGCCTCCCATAAAGATTATCAGTCACCTTCATCCTTTATATGTTGTGATGATGACAATGATGGTGGTTGTAATCGAGTGGGAGGGGATGTGTGTGTATAAGCTGAATGAGATTGAATTTTTTTTCGTAAATTTTGCTAAGCGAAAATTATATTTTAAACTTTTTTGCGTGAAAATTGAATTTTAAATTGAGTTTTAGAAAGTTATGATGTGTTTTGAAATTAATTTACATTTTTTAATGATTTTTTTTTTTTGAAAATAAGGTTAATGAATAAGTTTTTTAAATTTTGAAAAAACAACTTGCTATTTATGAAAATTTGAAATGAGTTTTAAAAAAATTTAAAATGAATTTTAAAAAAATTTAAAATGAATTTTAAAAAAATTTAAAATGAATTTTAAAAAAATTTAAAATGAATTTTAAAAAAATTTAAAATGATTTTTAAAAAAAATTTAAAATAAATTTCAAAAAAAATTTAAAATAAATTTCAAAAAAAATTTAAAATGAATTTCAAAGAAAATTTAAAATGAATTTTAAAAACATTTAAAATGAATTTTAAAAAAATTTAAAATGAATTTTAAGATATTTTAAAATGAATTTTAAGATATTTTAAAATGAATTTTAAAAAAATTTGAAATAAGTTTTAATTTTAAAAACATTTAAAATGAATTTTAAAAAAATTTAAAATGAATTTTAAGATATTTTAAAATGAATTTTAAGATATTTTAAAATGAATTTTAAAAAAATTTGAAATAAGTTTTAAAAAAACTGAAAATGAATTTTAAAAATATTTAAAATGAATTTTAAAAAAATTTAAAATGAATTTTAAAAAAAAAATTGAAAATGAATTTTAAAAAAATTTAAAATGAATTTAAAAAAAATTTAAAATG
Organism: Chironomus tentans; assembly: GCA_963573255.1. Taxonomy (NCBI): domain Eukaryota; kingdom Metazoa; phylum Arthropoda; class Insecta; order Diptera; family Chironomidae; genus Chironomus; species Chironomus tentans. Next base: position 3,708,896 of record OY754305.1, read on the forward strand.
AATTTCAAAAAAAATTTAAAATGAATTTTAAAAAAATTTAAACTGAATTTTAAAGAAATTTAAAATGAATTTTTAATTGAATTTAAAAAAATTTAAAATGAATTTTTAATTGAATTAAAAAAAATCGAAAAATAAAATAATTTAAAAATAAAAATCCTCACACAATTTTCAATTTCCTCATAAATTATGAATTTATCCAAAACCACTGAGCCTCTCAACATCCTCATTTAACTGATAAATACTGCATAATTAATCCCAAATCCACAAAATGACCTACTTCACATGAAATAAAAAAATATTTTCATTTTCACAACAAGAGGAAAATTTTATAGTCAATTTTTCACTTAAAAATGCTCAACCTTTTGAATATTCTTCAAAATTCAGGTCAATTTTATTCGATTAACCTTTCATTTACGTTTCAATAAATCCTCAATGGAAAGGATAAGGCTGAAGTTTCGACTCAAGAAGGTACTCGAAATTGAACATTTTTGTGCGTCGAATTGTTTTCATTTGACCTGAAAGCTATGAATTATGAAACGAGAGAAAATTTTTGAAACTATAATAATTTAATGGATTTTTTTTTGTATTGGGAAAATTTGCTTTGAATAAATATTTGAATGGAAATATTGAAAAATATATTTTTTTAATTAAAAATGTGGAAAACTTTGATGTTCAAATTAATGAAGTGTGTAATATTCTGTATGGGAAAGGATAATTAAAATAATTATTAAATTGTGTCAATTTTCAAAGTGAACTCATAAAAAAGGATCACTTTTTGAAGTTGCTGATTTTTTAAATTTAATATTTTTCTAAATTTATTTTTTTTTTACTTTTTAAATTTAAATTTTTTAAATTTCATTTTTAAATTTAACACTTTTCTTAATTTTATGAAATTTTAATATTTTTCTAAATTTTTATTATTTTTAAATTCTTTTTTTAAACTTAATATTTTTCTAAATTTATTTTTATTACTTTTTAAAATTAGATTTTTTAAATTCATTTTTTAATTTGTTAATTTTTCTAAATTGTTTAAAAAAATTTAAATTTTTATTATTTTTTAAATTTAGCTTTTTAAATTCATTTTTGAATTTAATATTTTTTCTAAATTTAGTTTTTAAACTTATTTTTTTATTTTAAATTTTTAAAATTAAATTTTTTTAAAATAAATTTTCAAATTTTCTAAGTTGAGAATTTTACCTTTTTGTTTTATCTCAAATCACCAAACAAGTACATTAAAAAAATCTTCAAACTCATCAAATTCACATTTTTAAATTTTAAATTAATTTTTTCCTCTCAATTTTAAAACCTTTTTCCATACATTTTTCCCCTTTTAAATTCTTTAAAATTTATTCTTTTCACAAATTTCATGCAACTTCTCTTTAATATGAAGCAAGGCATAAAATTCAAAATGACACAAACTCGGTCGTACGTAGTGGAAATTTTTTTATTCCTTCATGTCAAATTCCCATAGGAACACCATCGCCATTCATTTTCAAAAAGGAGGCAGAATTATACAAAAAAAGAAGAAGGAAGAAAAAAAATTATTTTTCCACTCTGAAAACTCTCAAAGCGATCGAAAATATGCAGCAGTAATGGAATACATAATAAAAATGTACAGAAAGGGGATGTTTGTGAGGTGAGGTGGGACAGGGGGTGGCTGGAAAAATCGGGAATATCATTAGTATGGAGAAAATTGTAATTTTTTTGGAATTTCAAGAATTTTTTTAATTATTTGAAAGAAAACTTCGAAATTTTTGAGAAAAACTACAAAATTTTTGAGAAAAACACTGAAATTTTGAGGAAAACTCCGAAATTTTGAGGAAAACTCCGAAAACTTAAAGAAAAACTTCGAAATTTTTGAGGAAAACACCGAAATTTTGAGAAAAACACCGAAATTTTTGAGAAAAACACCGAAATTTTTGAGAAAAACACCGAAATTTTGAGGAAAACTCCGAAATTTTGAGAAAAACACCGAAATTTTTGAGAAAAACTACAAAATTTTCGAGAAAAATTCCGAGAATTTTTAAGAAAAGCTCTGCAATTTTAACAAGTTTTCCAATTTTAGCTATGATAAATAATGAAATGTCATCACATAACCTCCAATTCACCCACATTACATCCCACGTACACAAAACCCAACCCAGTATTAATTTACAGCAGTTTTCCCACCCAACTAACTTCAATTCATATTTATGCATACAGAAATTCCCACATGGGAGAAGCCATAATACAACAAATCCCATTCATCGTCATGTCGATAGCGACAAGAAGTCTGAAAAGGAAGAGAAAAATAAAAATAAAAAAAAGCCTTTTTAACTCACCCTATTTCCAACAACATCAACAACGAGATGATTCAACTTCGTCTCGAATGTTTGCTGATGCCGAATGACTCCTTTCGTGCTATTGCCATTTGATTGACTGTTGCTTTTGCTATTGACAACATTCCAACTGCATACGAGCAGAATTAACTGGAATGTCCTAAGTCTTGTCATTTTCTATCTTTTTTTGTTCCTTGATTTTCTTGTAAAAAATTATTTTTTTTGTCTTTGAATTTTTCTTCCTTATTTTCGAAAAAAAAATTCTAAATACTGAGTTTGTAGTTGTAATCTCACTAACACATTGACACACGTATAAAATTTTATTTTTTCACACGCACACAAATAAAGATGAAAAATTTGTTGCTTTTCTTCTTGCTTTCATTCGATGCTCATTTTTATGGCTTTTTTCATATTCTTTTGTGCCATCAATGACTTTTTTTTTCTTCCTTCTTTCTTCTTCTTCCTGTTTTCTGCTATGAATGAACAATGTGCCTTGTTACTCGTGTGTGTCTCTCTTTCTCCTTCTAGTCGACTTCGACTCTTTTTTTGTTATTTGATTCTGTGAATAAAAGGAGAACAAAATAAAAAGGTGAGCATATTGGAATAAATTGGCACACGGAACAGAACCCTTTTTTAAGGGGTACAATTTTCGATTGAATCTTATGAACATTTTGTCTATTTGTATATTTGATTAAATAGTCTATTATTTTGAGCTTTAGTTGAGCTAAAAGTGACTTAAGCTGAGCTTTTAATCATGCTGAGTCTTAGTAAAGCTGGGCTTCAATAAAACTGAGCGTCACTAAAGATGACCATCATTAAAGCTGAACATCATTCAAGCTGAGCTTCAGTAAAGCTGAACGTCACTCAAGCTGAGCTTTAGTAAAGCTGAACGTTACTCAAGCTGAGGTTCAGTAAAGCTGAACGTCACTCAAGCTGAGGTTCAGTAAAGCTGAACGTCACTCAAGCTGAGGTTCAGTAAAGCTGAACGTTACTCAAGCTGAGCTTCAGTAAAGCTGAACGTCACTCAAGCTGAGCTTCAGTAAAGCTGAACGTCACTCAAGCTGAGCTTCAGTAAAGCTGAACGTTACTCAAGCTGAGCTTCAGTAAAGCTGAGCGTCACTCAAGCTACTCTTCAGTAAAACTGAACGTCACTCAAAGCTGAGCGTAAATTAAGCTTAACTTCATTCAAGCAAAATTTTTACTAAGCTGAGCGTCAGATAAAATTAGCTTCAATTTAGCTGAACGTCAGTCACGCCAAATTTAAGCTAGGATAAATTTTAGTCAACTTTCCCAAATGCGCTCTAATCCACAAAATCTCAAACAAAACTATATTTTTACTTCCTTATTTTTTCTTACAGGTGATTCAGATTACATGTGAGGATTCCTTTACTTTTTTTGTTATGAGGAATTCCGTAAATAGACTTTCAAGATATCAAAAATTGCTGATCACAAAAAAAGGTCCAAATGATCCCCAAAAAGGGTCAAATTCCCAATAAAAATTGACCGAAATTGTGCGATAAGAAAAGTAATTTTTTGTTGACTTTTGATTGAATTTTTTCAATTTTTTTTGGCAATGTTTTGTTTAGGGATTGATGAGAAGATTTTTGAGGTTATGTTTTGGTGGATGTGAGATGAATAAGTGATGAGATGATTTGACTTTGAGAATGAGCTTGTGTAAAGCTGAGTATCAGTCAACATAAGTTTCAGCTTAAGGTGAGCGTCAGTTCAAGCTATGCTTGTGTAAAGCTGAACGTCAGTTCAAGCTATGTTTGTGTAAAGCTGAGCGTCAGTTCAAGCTGAGCGTCAGTTCAAGCTGAGCTTCAGTAAAGATGAACGTCAGTTTAAACCAAGAATTAGGAAAGCTAGGCGTCTGTCACGTTCAGATTCATTTTAATTGATAATTTTGAGGTTAGAATGTCAAAATTTTAAAATAATAAAAACAACATAACCTCAAAAATTCTTTCCAATTAAACTCATCAATAATAAAAATAGAAACTCAAACTATCTTTTTCATCCACCTCCAACTTTTTATTTTATTTTCGGTCTTCATGAATAATATTTTTGTTTACAATTCAGTCCAAAAGGTCATTTATGAATTTTTCATAACAGCCTATCCATGTTGGAACCGATCGATCGTACGTGTGGAATGCTAATTTGAAATATTAAGTCATGGCAAGTCATGAGTAATGTGAATTACCGGTCAAATAAGGCATAACGATAATAATCTAACGTAACTGACTACACATTTGTGCTGCTCGGGTGATTTAGACTCTTTTTTTTATTTTTGATAATGGAAAGTCGATGTTATGTGAAAAAATTTTATGTGAAAAATCATTTTTGGGCCGATTTATTGATTTAGTTTTATGGAAGAGCTTATTTAGGGTCGTAAAACGTTTTCGATTTTGATGGAAAATATCAATATTGACAGTTGATCGGAAATATGTGAATGGAACTGGACAGTTATTTGCAATTTTGATAAATTTGTCAACATAAGTCGTGAGCAGCTTTCAGCTTTGGGGTATTTTGATCACACACATACAAAAGTCGTGTAAAACACACGGTTTTGGGTAATTAAAAGCTTATTAGTACAAAAGTCGTGTACAGCACACGGTTTTGGGTCATTCAAGATACAAAATGTACAAAAGTCGTGTGCAGCACACGGTTTTGGGTCATTTAAGATACAAAATATACAAAAGTCATGTACAGCACACGGTTTTGGGTAATTAAAGGGTTATTAGTTCAAAAATCGTGTAAATTGTCACAAATGACATCCAACTCTTAATTTCCGTTCAAAATATCCCCAAAAATTAGACTGTAAGGATTAATAAAGCTATCATCCATGCATTACACATTTCAATAGATTTCATTAACCTGAATATTCATGCATGCCGTAAATATCATTACGAAATGTAATTATTCGATTGGGATTATAGATAATGCAGGACATGAAATGCATGATAATGTCCTATTATTTTATTATTGAACAGCAAGCATTTTCCACAATGCAGACAGTACACAGGAAGTTCTAAATTCAAAAGCTTATCACAATCAATTTGAAAAGGCTTTGCATTAATTCTCGTATTGATTATTATTTTTGGAGTATGAAATGGATTGAATTTGGGTCAATAAAGCTGTTTGGCTTCTAAATAGTCCTACTTAGATTGCTTTTGTCTTCAGAGTGACTTAAAACAGTACACTGTTCACGACTTTTGTATTCTTCTATCTTAAAGGGGTACTTCAAAGGAGTAAAATCGTGCGCTGTATACGACTTTTGTATTATTCTATCTTAAATGACTCAAAATCGTGCGTTGTATACGACTTTTGTACATCTACCTCTAAAATTACCTAAAACCGTGCGTTGTTCACGACTTTTGTATTCTTCTATCTTAAATTACCCAAAATCGTGCGTTGTATACGACTTTTATGTGTTTGTGTCTAAGGTGACCTAAAACCGTGCAGTCTTCACGACTTTTGTGATTTAATTAACGTAGCCCCGAAAGCTGATTTTTAAAATTCCATCAATATGAAAAAAAAATTCATTTGTTTCCCTTAAAGCTTGCCAAAAATTCTCAAATTCAACTTTAATACTCACTTTTTACTTCCTGATCTTCTGTAATCTCAATGAGTCTCTTAATCTCAATTAAATGCAAACGTTATAATCCAATTAATTTTAGGCAGCAATGTTCAATGTTGCTGTTGTTGTTTTATCCGCAACAAAAATTTTCCACCTGTTTTATTTATCCACACGAGTTTTATTTATTTTTTTTTTGTGTGTATTTTAATCTTCACAAAATTATTTCCAAGGTTACTGTGATGTTGCAGATTTTATTATGAAGTCAGAATTATTTGGAATATTTTTTTCACTTGGTTGCTGTGATTATTTGTTGGAATTATTTTTTGATGGAAATTCCGAGATTTTGTGCCTTTTAGCTACACTTTTTGATGATTTTATTGGAAAATATTCCGTATTTTTGCGGCCTTAACTTTACTTTTGCTTTTTACGGCCTTGCCTCAAATTCCTTCTAGATTTTTGAATAATTTGCTGCCTTTTTTGCACTTTTTCAATATTTTTTCACTGTCAACTTCAAGCTACACCCTAAAATATTTTCAAGTTCAGATGATTCACAAAATTGCACACTTAATAAATTTTTATTATTATTTAGCATTTAATAACTCGGTTCCTTTGTATTAACCTTTGCTTATTTTTTTTTTTTTTCGAAGAAATTGTTACACAAATATGAGTGAAAAAATGCACATTTATTTAGACACGCACACATACATACATATATGATGATGATTAATGTAATAATAATAAGAATAATGATGATAGCTGTATGTAGGTAGATGCTATATAGGCTACGAAACACTGACTTCACTTAATTGAATTAAATTTTTTCTTATTTATTGATAAGAAGCGCTCGGAGCGCTTAATATCGTGGGACTAAATCCCATTGTTCATCAATTTCCTGTCACTGTTCACTTTATTTACTCAATTTCTTATCAGTTTATACAGCACATGAGGAATAAATAAAACTTCCTTTAATATTCATTTGTGGTCGTCGTCACAAATACATTGACAAATTATTATCATCAAGTGCATGTTGCATGATGAATGATGATGGTTGAATGACATGTTTTTAATGTCAATTTTTTATTTTGTTGCCGGATGATTTTTTTTCCATGTTTGCGTTTCATAAAAATAGAAGAAAAAGAAAAGAAGAAAAAATTTAAATTAATTTTGATGATTTCCTTTTTATTAAATGAGAAATGAGTCGTAAAATTTGATATGAATAGTTGCTGAGCACTTTTAATGTATTTTACGATAATGAATAGAAAAGTTGACTTTGGTTCTGGATTATTTGCTTGTTGGGGGTAGATTGTGGCTGTATTTCAGTTATGTCATGTGACTTTCTTGTAGTTTGCACATATTTTTGATATTTTCTAAGAATTTGACATCTGGATTGAGTATTTTAGACGACAAATTGGCATAATTGAGTCGCAATGTGTTTATCAGATGATGGCAATATTTTTTTCTTCTAAATTAAGATTCATATGAATTTTTGGTATCATTTTTGAAAACTAAGCAATTTGAGCAACAACATGACATTTACTGAGCAATAGCTTTACTAAAATTGAGCAACAACTTGACTTTATTTAAGTGACAACCTGAGTAAAATTGAGCAAAATTTCAACAAATTGACTAAGTTAACCAAAACTGAGCAACAACTTGACTAAAATTAAGCAACAACTTGATATTTACATATCAACAACTTGACTTTAATTAAGCAAAAACTTGATTAAAATTGAGCAAATTTAAGGAACAACTTGACTAAATTAACTTAAAACTGAGCAACAACTTGACATTAACTGAGCAACAACTTGACATTATCATAACAACAACTTGACTAAAATAGAGCAACAACTTGACTAAAATAGAGCAACAACTGACTAAAATAGAGCAACAACTTGACTAAAACTAATTAAATCTGAGCAACAACTTGACTAAAATTAATTAAATCTGAGCAACAACTTGACATTAACTGAGCAACAACTTGACATTATCATAACAACAACTTGACATTATCATAACAACAAATTGACTAAAATAGAGCAACAACTTGACTAAAACTAATTAAATCTGAGCAACAACTTGACTAAAATTAATTAAAACTGAGCAACAACTTGACTAAAATTAATTAAAACTGAGCAACAACTTGACTAAAATTAATTAAAATTAAGCAAAAACTTGACTAAAATTAATTAAAACTGAGTAGTAATTTGACGAAAATGAAATGAGTGAAAATGAACAAATTTCATCGAAAACTTATTAAATTTCTAAACCTACCCTTCACATAACATTCAAATCACATTAACCAAAACCACTCATACTCATTCACCTCTCAAGTGACTTAATCATCCAAAAATACTCTCAAATATTTCTTTATGGAATTAACACAACAACTCTAATTCCTTTTGTCATTTAAATTCAAAACATTCCAAAAATAAAAGAGAAAAAATCTTGTCGCTTTTTATAAGTAAGATTATTCAAATCTCTTGTTGTGCATCACACAAAACGATTTTCTGCTTCTATTATTATCGACTTAGTCATTCATAATTTGTATTTTTATGCATAACTGTGTGACTCAAATACGTCAACGTTTTCAATTGTTGTTCGAGTCTCATTATCAATTTAAATTATTTCGTATCGGTTTGTAATTATTTTATTATGGAAATTGAGACTATCGAGTAACAGTTTTAAATGGAACTGAGACGATAATTAAAAAACATGATTATGATTGTTGATGCTTTTTAAATGCAAACATTTGATATGAAAATTTGTTGTTTTTTGTCTGCTGTTATTTTATTAATTAACGCAATTGAGCTTATTTTCTGTAATGAGATTGGGAATTACGAAAGTTTAATTTTTGAAAAATAATCAATTAAAGTTGAGGATTTTGATATGATGAGATTGCTAATTAAAACTTGTTGATGATTGGTGTGTAAAATTTGTAAATGTTCTGATTTGTAGATTGAAAATGTTTTTGCTTCTAGAAATATTAATTAAAAGTTCTTGTGGTAGAAATTATTAATTAAATGTTATTTTTAATTAGAACAACAAATTTGTTGGAATTTAATTTTTCTAAAAAATCTTCAATTTTTGCTTAGATTTCGATTGGATTTGTAACGATTTTAAGAACTGAGCAACAACTGAGCAATACTTCCATAAAACTGAGCAAAACTTGTTCAAGCTGAACAAAAGTGAGCAACTTGAGCAAACACTGAGCAAAACTTGCACAAAACTGAGCAACTTGAGAATAAAACTGAGCAAAACTTGCACAAGTTCAACAAAACTGAGCAACTCGAGCAAAGAACTGAGCAAAACTTGCACAAAACTGAGCAACTTGAGCCAAAGAACTGAGCAGAACTTGCTCAAGTTGAACAGAACTGAGCAACTGGAGAAAAAAACTGAGAAAATTGCAAAAAAAACTGTGAAAAACTTCCTCAAGTTGAGCAGGATTGAGCAACTTGAGCAATAATAATAATAAAACTGAAAAAATTGTAGAATTAAAAAAACAATCTATAAAAGTCGTTCATAAATCCCAAACAATTTCACAAGGCCATCCTTCACCCCCACGCATCTTATCAATCCATCTCATCATTCATCTTTTTCCATCTTGAAAAATTTTCTTATCTTCTCCAAAAAAAAACAGTCCTCACAAACTTATCATTCATGCCCCAAAAACTTTATTCTTATTGATGATTGCCAATCAACTTTCATACGGAAAAAAGAAAACTTTTAATTCTTCCAAGAAGAACTTTATTATTGCCCCCAAAACACAAAGAGAAAAAAAGTCGAGGATAAACTTTAAAATTAAAGCTCATTTTCCTTCCGGGACAAACAAAGGGAAAATAAACTTTTTGTGCATTTTCTTTATTCAACCCTCATCAAACCTTCAATAACTTTCTTATTTTGCTCTCAATAATCAGCATATTCAGTCAATGACGTTTAGGAAAGAGGAAATTTTCATCCCTAATCGATTATCAAGACAAATGACTGAAATTATTTTCAATTTCAATTCGATAAGGAATGAGTTTTTGTGCGGTGAAAGGAAGTATTGATGATGGTGGATGTCTGTATTGAGCATCTTGGATGCGTGCGGAAGGATGGGCAAAATTTTTGATTACTTTGTAAGAATAAGTAAGAACAAAGTTGGCTTTGTGCAAGTTTTGTTCAAGTTTTGTTCAACTTGATCAAGTTTTGCTCAATTTTGTGCAACTTTTGTTCAACTTGTTCAAGTTTTACTCAATTTTGTACAAGTTTTGTTCAACTTGTTCAAGTTTTACTCAATTTTGTGCAAGTTTTGTTCAACTTGATCAAGTTTTGCTCAGTTTTGTGCAAAATTCTACACAAAAGTCACAAAATCCCTACAAAGGTAAAAAATCTCCTCGAAATAAAATCAAAACATCAGCAAATTCCTCAATCGATTCATTTTCATAAGCATCCCAATGGTTAAATAATTTTTCACATCCAATTCACCAGATGGGGATGCGCATTTGATAGTCATAATCAAAAGCAGAAGCAATCGAGGCTATGAAAAGAGAGCCTTAATGGAAAGTTTTTGTTTTGTTTATGCCGAAACATAAAAAAAAAGTTTTTCTCTCTTGATTTGATGCGATTAATGAAAATTTATGAATATTTTATTTCTTGAAAAAAAGGAAGGCACAAAAGAGAAGAAAAAGAGAGGGTTGGGGTGTTGATGAGTTGAAGGATGGGTTTGTAAGAAATTGTTGAAAATTTGTTGATGGTTTAAGGCTAGATTGAATGATGCAAGCTGAATTCGAGATTACGAGGTTATGTTTTAGGGGGTTTGTTGATTTTTAAGGTTAGGATTAAGAGAGCTTGAATGAGTTTTAAAGCTTCTTAGCGGTGAAATGGCATCAGTGGCCTAAATGGTAGAGCGTTGGCCTTACGTGCCAAAGGTCCTGGGTTCAATCCCAGGTCAGGTCTAATTTTCGAAGCTCTTTTTCCATTTCACCGTTCTAGTTATGAAGCTCGGTTCGTGTGTTGAGTGCAGTTTTGAGGTCTTTGGTACATAATGTGTCTCCATTGCTAGGTATACAAGGATATACTAGTATTTGGATGATTTCTTAGCAGCATCTTACGCACACGAATTGTAACTAGGTACATTGCAGGGTACATCAGGTCTTATGACGTACTCGTGTCCTTGCAATGTGCAGAGCTTGCAAGTGGTTCGGATTCCACTATAAACTGTAGGTCTAAAGGGTGTGGTACAATAGATTTCTATAATCGCAGTGCCTCCAGCTTTAAGCTGGGCCCTTCACGCATTATTATTATTATTATAAAGCTTCTTAGGTTAAATATACAACTTTGAGGTTTATTTTGGATTTTTGAAGTTTAATTTACAGCTCAAGAGTTATGTTGACCCTTTAACTCCCAAAGGTGCATTAAAATTCAGAAAAATAAACAAACGTGCGTCATATTTGAGTGAGACAGTAAACTGTTCCTCAAAAATGACGCACGTTAGTTAATATTTTCCAGAAATTCCTCTGTTTCCTTTTTCTCCCGAATTTAAATAAAGTCAACTACTCTAAAAACATTCTCAATCCAAACCAAAAAAGTCATACATAAACATAAAAAATTCCATAAAAAGTCCACCAAAAATGTCACTCAAGAGAAAGTCGAGAAAACCACAAAAACGTTTGCTTGTAATTCATGACAATAACTCGTGCAATTGCTGGTTTTTTTATTTTTTACAAGAAATCATTTAAAAAGCATTTTCGAGGAATTAACATTTTTGTGTTATTTTTCTTACTTTTTTGGTTTATGTAAACAAAAGGTCGGCGATCTTGTGAAGACAGTTTTAGTGCTTTATTTGGTTTATTTTGTGGTTTCTAGATTTAAATTGATGAAATTGAGGGGCTTTGCTGACTTTCAAATATAGCTGGGCATAAAACCAGATTTATGGGATTAAGGGGTGTGAAAGTATGGTGACTATGGAGCCAGGGGGATAAAAGTAGCCAAAAATGGGTAACTTAGACTTGGTTTGTCCAAAAAAATAGAAAAAATAGATGAAAACTTTAGAATCTAGTCTAAAAGTTCTCTGAAAACAGGTAAAAAAAATAATAAGGGGTGTAAAACTATGTAAAAAGTAAAAAGGGACGTGAAACTATGTCAAAAATTATTTTAAAGCCCTGAATGTTAAAATTGAGGTTATAAAAGCTTAAATGTTAAATATGAACATTAAATTGTATAAAATTTGTAGTAACTAAAAATAAGGGGTACAAAACTATGAAACAAGTTTCAAAAATTCCCTCTAAAAAGTACTTAACCTCCAAAATCTCACAAGAATCGATAATCAATAATATTTTTACCTCCAATTCCTCATCAATCTAGCCACAAAAACCCATCTAAAAACTCAATTGACTTTATCACAACTACATCAGCTACCTCACGTCAATCATTATCAGTCAAAAACACTCAAGGGTTCACACACTAACAGAAAATTATGTCAAACAATTTTCTCAATTCAACTCAGAATGACCAGAAAAGTTTTATCAAAACTCATAAAAAATTATTCTTTTTTGTTGTTGTGAGAATGAATGAAAAAAATGTTGGCACAAAGGAAAAAATTTTTTTTTTTATCTTCCTAGTTTTTTTTGGAAATTGTTTGTATGAAGTTGGCTTTTGTGCTTTTTAATTGGGTCATGTTTTATTTGATATTAAATTAAGGGAAATTTAGTTGAGTAATTGTCATGTTTAGTTGGCTTTATTAAATTATTTATGAAAAATTGGATAATTTAGGGATTTAAGGAGGATAAGCTGAGTTTTTGTTGATATTTTCTGATTGTGGCTAGTTGAATTTAGGCAGATTTTGATATTTTGAGAATATAAATCAAATTGACCAAAATTATGAAAACGTGCGTCATATTTAGGAGAGACTTTAAACTGTTTTCCTGAATATGACGCATAATTCCAATTTATTTTCCCAAAATTATTTGAGCAGCACAATTTTCAATTTTGACATCATTTTATTATGTGTCAGTGTCGTTTACAAAAATTGGCTACTCTAGGATGTACACTAGGGCTACCCTAGAGGTACCTACGGCTACATTTAGGGTATATTCTAAGGCTATCCTAGGTGTACACTCTTAGAGAAACACTGAGGGTACCTCTAGGGTAACCAACCCCAGGGAATGACTGGCGTGATAAGGCAACTCATGTGCATCATATTTGGATGAAAACATTAATGTGTTCCTCTAAATGTAGCGCACGGTCCAACAAATTTTGGATTTTTTAAAATAACCAATCATTAATAGACCGAAAATTATCTGTTTTTGTCATAATTTTCAAAACAAAAGTCACTTAACCTCAAAATAAAAAAAAAATAATAAAATTAGCTAACTTCACAAGAGTCAATACTAAAAATTTCATTAGACCAGCAATAAATCCCCAAACTTTACAATTCTCATACAAAAAAATGAATTTCAACATTTTTACTCTCATTTTTCCAGCAATAAAGAGTCAACAGCAAGCAGCAATGACGATGATGATCAGGAAAAAGGAAAAAAAATAAAAAAAGTACAACAAAAAAATGCGACATCAAGGAAGGAAAAAATTACAATCAATCACACAAAAAAACGAGAGGAACTGAACATTATTATTATTATTTTTTTCAAAACTCACACAATGGCAAAGTCAAGCGCACAAGAAATATTTCACACCTACACAATCAAACATGAGAATTGTTGAAGGCAGACAAGTAAATCGTTGAGTTTCGACAGTGCTGCTTGCTGTCAATGTCTGTGTGTTGCTTATTCGAACGAAGTAAAAAACTTTCTATTTGGAATTTTTTTTTGTTGTTTTTCTCGCGTTTTTTTCTTGGCAAATTGAAAATAATGGAAAAAAAATTTTTGTGAATAGAAAATTTTATTTTGCAAAGTTTTCGATTTTTTTGAGTGTTTGTGACAGCAAAATTTTGATGTTTTTAATGAATTTTCTTAAATATTTGAGAATCTTAATTTATTTTTTATTAATATTTGATTTTTTGCAACGTAAAATCTATTTTTTTCGGGACAAGTTCTAGAACTTTGTAGATTTCGACAATTAATTTTAAATTTCACTCTATTTTTGTTAAACGTGCGTCAAATTCAGGAGAAACTTTAAACTATTTCCCAGAATATGGCGCACAATTTTTATTTTAATTTTCTTGTATAACATAAGGGGTCGTTCGCAAATTACGTCACGCTTTTAGGGGAGAGGGGGGGTCAAAGAATTTGTGACAGTCCATACAAAAGATTTTTTTCTTTGTAAAATTTGTGACAAGGGGGGAGGGGGTCGAAAAAGTCGTTTTTTAGCGTGACGTAATTTACGAACGACCACTAACACAATTTGTTCTGCAAATATGAGGCACATCTAATGATATTTGCATATTTGGGGAGGGCAGTTTGTAGTTACCGGTTGGTAGCTTGTCTTCTTGATTTTGACGTAATTTGAAAGTAATTTAAGTAAATTGTGGTTCAACAAGATTCACTCTGAATAATATTATAAAAATCACCAACAACTCATCCAAAATTAATCAAATCAAATAAAAATTTTGCAGACATTGATTCAGATTAATTCAAAATTGATGAAATTAAATCAAATTGAGTCTTATGGATAAGACTTAATCAGAGTGAATCTTGTTGAACCACAATAAATTCGATTGGAAATGAATTGTTTCAGATCATGTCAAATTAATATAAAATTATGTCAATTGATTTGGATATGGATCAATTTTTATTCATTGTTAAAAGATTTTTGGATTATTTTTGATGAACTTTTTAATAATTTTTATCGAAAGTTTTGATCTCTTGTGAGGAAAATTGGATAAAATTACAGCAGCTAATCCGGTTACTTTATAAATTAGATCACACCACTTGCCAGTCGATTTCCATCAATTTTCATCAAATTTCCATCAGAAAACATCTCCCAACCCCCACAAAAATACAAAAATGGACTAATAATATCCACAACCTTCACCTCCAGCCCTCAACATTGATATCTCCGCACACCATCAACGCTAATGTACATCCAATGACCTTTTCCCTCTCCGCACATACTCACAATATTTTCATCACTAAACCACAAAAGCACTAAATCAATTAAAGAAAAGTCAGGTCTAACAAATTTTTATGTGGCACTAAAAGAATAAATTGCGGTTGAAA
The DNA here is from genome assembly GCA_963573255.1 of Chironomus tentans. Taxonomy (NCBI): domain Eukaryota; kingdom Metazoa; phylum Arthropoda; class Insecta; order Diptera; family Chironomidae; genus Chironomus; species Chironomus tentans. Next base: position 3,723,940 of record OY754305.1, read on the forward strand.
GCGCATGAAATTTCACACATATCTTCATTTACATATATATTATGGGCAGTATTGCATGTTGTGGACGGAACATAAAGTTTTTTTGTTGTTTCGTCTTTTTTCGGCTATTAAATGAGCTTTTTGGAGAGAATTAATTGAGTTTTATGTGCATTTAGGGGGATTTTTGGATATCCATGGGGATTATTTTGGGAAATAGTTTACAGTCTCTCTTAAATATGGCGCACGACTCTCTTTTTTGGGAAATTAAATAAATTCTTATCTTTTTGTATATTTTAGTCAGACTTTTGTCAATTTTGACACTCTCGTGCATCATATTCAGAGGAAAAGGGTAAAGTCGTTCCTGAATGTGGCGCATGTTTTTAATTTCTGGTATTTTTAGAAAATATTTATGAGTATTTGTCTATAAACAGAAATCTAGATGAAGTTTTGGATTTTTCGTGCGCCATATTTTGGAAAATAGTTTACAGTCTCTCTTAAATATGACGCACGACTCTCATAAAATAAATTCTTAATTGCTTATATCTATTAGTGGTGGCTATGGTTAATTTTGAAACTCTCGTGCACCATATTCTGCGGTAAAGTGTAAAGTCGTGCCTGAATATGACGCATGCTTCTAATTTCTGATATTTTTATAAAATATTTATGAGAATTTGTGTATAAACAGAAATTTGGATGAAGTTTTGGATTTTTCGTGCGTCATATTTCGAAAAATAGTGTAAAGTGTTCCCTAAAATTGGCGCACACAATTTTTTTTGATAATTTGTGGCATTGTTTTGGATGATTTTGGTAAATTTTGTTTAATTTAAAAGATTTTTCAGTAGAATTTAAAAACCCATCTCAAAAATTACATGAAAATATCGAGAACACCCCTAAAAATTCCACACATCACCATCCAACCCACAACAAATTTCCCACAAAGTAACTCAATTAACAACAAAATAATTTTTTGCTAATGGTCAGTTTATCGAACCAAAAATTTCCATAAAATTAGAAACACGACAGCTGAGAGAGCAACAAAAACAAGTAAATTTTTGAGGCGAGAATTCCTCAATTTCCTAAACCATCTGTGTCTTATTTGATTCTCGTATGAACACAAATTGAATTTCAGGTAATTTAATATTGAGGCATACAAAAAATTTTTGTTGGCACATCCTTAAAATATATTTTTTACATAGCGTCAATAAAATGAACTTAAATTAATTATTTTGGGTCAATTAAATGATTTTTTGGGTTTTTTTATCGAGTCGATGTAATTACTGAATCATGAAGCATCCTGATAGCAAAATACTTGAAAATTCTTCTTGATAAATCGACAATTTCAAGTTAATTCTTCGGATCATGTCATGATAGTTTCACATGAAATGCCTTCGAGGGTAATTTGAACATGATTAAGCAATAAATATTCACAAAGTTTGTTATTAGTTTTCTAGCTTGAAATTTACTTCGGATGAGCAAAAAAAAATTTGGAATTTTTATTAGATTGTTTAGTCAATTTTGAGATAGGGCATGTGCTTGTGGATGGAGTAGGAGTTGCTTGACATTTTTTTAGAAAAAAATTTTGTTTGTTGTCAGATTAATCAAGGGTAATTAATGTTGAAAAATTAGTTTTTTGCTCGTTATTGTATTAAAAAGTTTACTTTTACAGGACATGAAATTTGACATTTTAGTAGAATTTTTGCTTGAAGGATTCTTAAGGTTGTAAACAATGTTAGTAGCTTTGTTGTCAAGAATTGGTTGGAAAGTATGAAAATTTTTACTTTAAATGATTCAAAACTGAAATTTTAGATCATGCGTCATATTCAGGAGAGACTTTAAACTGTTTCCCAGAATATAGCGCATGTTAAACATTAAACGTCGGCCAAGCGGACAGTGCAGTTAGAGAGCTAATTCGAAGAACACAAGGCGTAAGAAGGGCAAAAGTAGCAGCAAATGCCGGTGTAATTCGGCCGCACGTTGGATTAGCGCTAAGCTGGTCGCCTATTTTTATACCCTGTGCCATTCAGATTAGATCTCTAGGTACACTGTCTGCTTGGCTACCATATGGTCATCATTTCAACATGTGCTAACCAGGGAAATATCAATAAAGCATGTTTGTACCGGTTTAGTTCAGATAAATTAACATTTTTGTAGAATTCAGCAAATCATACAAGCCACAACTATATAAAGCATCAAATGTCTTGACTTTTTTCATTACATTTGAGATTTCATCAAGTATTTGGCTAATACGACTTGCTTAATTTAATGAAAATTTGGATTAACCTCAAATTGTATCAAAATTGGCACTCCTTACCCTCCAGCAATCTTCTTCACAAACAACAACAGAACAAAATCCAAAAGATTCTCACTAAAACTCCCACAAAAAAAACAACAAACACTAAGCTCAAGTACTTAACCACCCACTGATGTACTTGAACATAATTTAATGACTCTTCCAGTTAACTGAAGTTTATTTTCTGAGAATTATTCATTAGTTTGATAAGAATGTTTACAAGCTAATCACAGTTAACGATGCATTTTAATGGGAAGTGAAAAAACTGTTTGATTTTTCATTGTGCTGATTGCTTGAGAATTCAAGTCAATATGTAGTCTACAAGTGTGAACTTTGCTCTTTTTATTTATTAAATATTTATTTTAATAATTTTTCATTCAGAATTATATTAACTATTCAATGGGGCTGATATTGTAATACGAATCAGATGGATTCTACTGGATCTTAGTATTTTGCATCCAGATGTGACTTGGGTCAAAATTAAGAAAGTAGTTTTGACTATCCTGTCTATGAGAAACTATCTTACCCTACCCCACCCTTCGCCTAGGATAGGGTAGGTCATGGTTAGTGAAGTACGAGATGATAGTGTAGATAGGGTGACCTAGAGTAATCTGGGGCACCCTAAGGCTATCCTATCATACCCTACCCTCCAAATAGGGTAGGATAGGTCATGGTTAGTGAAGTACCATAAGGCATCCTAGTAGGAGAGGGTAGGGTAGGTATGGTGACCTAGGATTATCCTGTCATACCCTACCCTGGGGTACCTTAAGTGGTGGATAGCCCCAGGGGTTTGTCTATGGTTAAAAGCGCAAATTAAAATTGATTTTTTAACATTTTGGAATAAAGAAGCTATTTATTGAAAAAAAATTAATAACTTTTAGATATTTTCTAACCTTTAGGGAAAGTTTTATCAAATTTTGCGACCCTTAAGCCGCAGAGAAGCTGAAAAATATCCCACATTCCCTACACTTATTACTACACTTAGTCTGAATGGTCAGTAAAGTTAGTAAATATTTATTTACCGATTTTTGAGACTAATTTATGTCAAGTATGCCAAGCAAGGAACGGTATAATAGATTCCAGACTGATTAGAGTCATAGTATTCTTATTTAGTTGGATATACTCTTTTTCATTATTATTATAATTTTTAATTATTTTATGCACTATTTGATATGTTTTTTGGGTGCGTACCATGAAGTTTTGTGATTTTTATGAAAATATATTCAATTTTTTATTTTATTGATGAATATTAAATTCTTTTGAAAAGTATTTGCTAAAAAAACTGACACTTGTTGTCTAAAATTGTACATAAAATGTCAGAAAGCTAGTTTTATTATTTTAAGAACACTAAAAACAGCTTAAATAGTATTTTTTTTAAAAAAAAAATAATAACAATTTTCTTACATCAGTCCATGTCAGTTGAATAAAACAATTTTACATTTTTTATGTGTGTACATTTCCAATGGAAGTATCCAAAAAATTTAACATCAAAAAAAATTAATCTATGTCCATCAATTTTTGTACATATCTTGAATGCCCACCATTTTTTAATCCTAACGAAAACAATTCTTAAAAATCCTCAAAATTCAAGCTAATTCTCATGACTGTCGAGTATTTAAAAAATAAATTTTTCATCGATTCCACAAAAAACCCATAATTTAAATTAATAACACACAATTTTAACACAAACACTCTGCAATCAACGCAATAGAATGACTCAAAACTCAAACACGACAAAAAAAATTATCACAAAACAAGGAAAAAATATTTAATTAGAAAATTCATGATTCATTCGAGTCCATTTTTGCAGGAAAAAAAAATTTCAACATTTTAAACCTAAAGTTCACGTCACGATCATCGCCGCTAGTCCAAATTGTTGAACTTCCTATTTCAATTCTTATTTATGTTTTTTTATGTACTGTTGAGTTTGTTTTAATAAAAGAATTTACTCATATCACACATAGCCAGCCACCAACACCTTCATTCCATACATTTGCAATCATTTTACACAAACACAGACGCACAAAGCTGTACAACAAACATTCATGCATCGGTGAAAATTTTTTTTTCTCGCAGAATCTTTTTTTTTTCATCATCTTTTGCACATTTTTGAGATTTCTGGAATTTTACTTGAGCTGGTTGATGGACGTGACTGATGACCAGCCAGTCGATGTGGTTTTGTTGGAAACTGATGTAATTTTGGGTCAGCAACTGACAAATCCGTCCAGAACCAAAGCTAACTTTCCTTTTTTGTGCAAAATTTCTTCACAAAAATTCACTTTGATTAACTTACAATTTAATTCTGAATTTTTTATCCACAAACTTTTCCTTCAAATTCTCACAAAAATCACTGAAACTTTTTTTTTGTTCCTCTTTCCACTAAAAAAAATTTTTTTTTTCGTCTTCTTCTTTCACTTTAATTTCTAATCAATTTTTTGATAAAATTTCATCTAAACTACACGATATCGAGTTACACGACAACTTTGACTCGCGATTTATCAAATTTTCAGCAATTTTTTGTCACTTTTAACCACTTTTAAAATTTAAAGCTGAAAATTTTCGAGTCTTTTTGCTGCTCTCGCCCCGAAATTTTTTTTCTTCTTGTCTTCTTGTATGTTTCTTGTGTACTTATTACTGCATTCGAACATGATTTCGTTTGGAGGTGGTGGTGTCGAAATGGCGAGTGTCGAAATGTCACATATCTTTGGTGTGGGCATTTTGAATTGCGGGGAATGTACGTTATGGAATTTTTTATGGGGCGAGAATAAATTTATTTATGGAACATTTTTTTAGGTAAATTTAATTAAATTTAATGTTTTTAAGATGATTTTATTTTTTACCTGCATCATTGGAAGGGTATAAATGACATGGCGGATCCATGGATGTCTGTTAGCATTTTTACCAAGTTATTCCACACTTTTATCAAGTTTTATTGCTTTTATTGTAATACACTTTGCTAAAATCATGATAATTCATATTTATATCTAATTTAGCCACTGATGTTCCCTTTCCACTCGAAACAATGGAGTAGGTAGGGAATACCCTAGGCTAGCCCATCCAACCTCCCCCTACTCTCTACTTAAAACAACCTGGGTAGGGTAGGAAGGTTACCCTTGGGATACCCTTACGTATACTTAATTGGACGAACATTTATCTACTCTGGTCAATCCAAGAGGGTCTGGTATCCTAGTAAAAAATAAAAATATATGAGAAAAAAATTCCGGACCCCACCTTGAAAGGTCAGACTCTGGGTTTTCTCTGAAAAATTCCAAAATATATAAAATAATTTCCTAATAATCGTAGCTTCGATTTTTTCAACTGAAATTTAAAATCAATGAATTATTTCTGAAATAAGAAGAATTTTTTACATTTTAGTACCTCTTTTTATTCAATATAATTTATTTTCCCATAAATTTAACATCCTAATAAGTTCATGAATATATTTTAGTACAACAAGGAACACAAAGTTCCACTAAACCAGCAAACTTTGGAATTCTTCTTCAGCTTTCTTGATCACATCCTCCTTTTTATGAAAAGCCTCGATTATGTTGACTACTTTCTCTGTGTCTGAGGCCCAATCGTCTTTAAAATTAATTGTAATATATTTCTTCTTAATCTCATTAAATGCTTTTACCTTCAATCCATCATGTTCATACTTGTTGCTCAAATTTAAAATTTCCATCGCATTTTCGGAATCAATTTGATCAAATAGATTTTTGGCTGCAAAATCCTTCAAATTTTCAATCTTAAGCTTCCCAGCAGCTGCAAAGAGATGCATAAAGTTCATCCCAACATCACCTGGAAGCTCATCAGTGTAGAGAAATTTCAAAATTATCTCAAAAATTTCCACAGAAATGTCGACCAAATTTAAATTTTCAACTTCTGGATTATTTTTGAGAATTTCAGCCAGAGTTGGACTTCGTGCTGCGAGCAGGAACTTGTGGACTGGAAATTCATGGTCGTCGATTTGAATTTGAAAATCTTTTGTGGATGTGTCTTGAATAAAAGCTTCAATGTCTGAATGGATGCACTTTTGGTATTTTGAGGTTATGAAAGAATTTTTTTCTTTCTCAAATTTTAATTCAGCTTTTAATTTTTGCTTTTCATCGATCGACTTTTTGAGATATTTTTTGACACTTTCCGAGTCTGCCAAGAATTTTTCAATCAATTCTTCTTTGAAGTCAATCAAGGCTTGCTTGTTATTGCAGTTTACACTGGATGTGTAGTTTGGATTGTAATCAAAGCTTGCGTATTTTAATTTGTCTAATTTATCGAGAATTTCAGGCTCAATGACTGTCAATTGATTGTCATCGAAGTAAATTTCTTCTAAATTTTCAAAATCCTCAAACAAATCACCAGGCAGGAACTCAAACTTATTGTTCGAAAAGTCAATTTTCTTTAAATCTTTATACTCAGCTAAATCTTCTCGAGTCACATTTTCCAACCCTGAGTAAGAAATTATCAAAATTTCAAAATTTGGAAAAAGTTTTTTAAGCCCTTTTGGAACTTTTTTCATGTTGCAGTGCTCAAAGGTGATTTCTTTTACAGATTCATTTGATTTTCCAACGTCATGCTTCCCTTCCAACTCCAACGGTTCATCTTCGTTGATTACTTCACTCAGAATCTTGCATGCATATGAAATATCTGAGAATGTATCTCTTCCAAATTGACACTTGATCTTCAGCATTGTGGTCTGTGGAGAAAAAATTAAAATATTTGAATATTTAATAATCACAAAGTTAATTTTTATGGGTTACTTGCAATTTAGCATGGATCTAAGTGCAGGCTGATTTGGGGCAGTCTTATTAATTTATTAGTGTCGTTAAATAAATATACAAAGTTTATTAAGTCCACATTCATTCTAATAAGAAATTTGTTCCAAAATTGAGGAAATTTTTGGATGAAAAAATAAAAAAATGGATATGGTTAAAAATTATATTTAATTTATGAGGTTTCTGTGGTGAAATGGCATCAGTGGCTTAAATGGTAAAATATTGACATTACGTGTCAAATGTCCGGGTTTCAATCATAGACCATGTCTAGTTACGAAGCCCCGTTAATTAAATAATGGGATATTTTTCAAGCAGCGCCCTTGTCACCAACTTACTGTGCTACTAAATCAGAGTAAATCTAGAGAGTTTTGATACTGCTAATGAAGTATGAGTAGGGTTACCAGATATTTTCAAGGAAAATAGAGGACATCCCCCATGTCGACTAGTTTTATTCGATTTCTGGACGAATTAGAACATTATAAATCTTTTTGATTTTTGAAAAAAATAGAGGACAGTCCTCTGAAAAACCATGCAGATGGTCAGCCTAAGTATGAGTAAATGAGATAACAAATGTTCCTAAAAATCTCTTTTTTGTCTAGACGAACCGTTTCTTTATCACAGCCAGAAAAAAAACCTTGATTTTTATTTATTTCAAGCAAATAATCACACAACAACACTGCTCTAGATTAATTAAGAATATTGACTAAAAATTCAAAATAAAACTTACTTTTGTGTTTTAATGATGAAATTAATCCAGATTTGGCTGAGAATCTCCACAACAATTTTTAATTACCACTCAAAAGTCAAAACGTGTTCGATTTACACTCAACACTTTTCTGATCAGTCAGTTAAATTTCAAATTTATATTTTCACAATTGATGATTCACGAATAAATCAAATTTAAGTATTTGTGAAATTTGAATAGAAAATTCGCTGATTTGTAATAAAATTATTTTAAATGTCAATAATTTTAAATTTTCTTTCACAATTACTAGAATTTCACAATAAAAGTCTCACAAAATCCTAAAAACAAGAATTTTTTTTAAAAAATTCAACTCAAAACTTTCAAAACAAAAACAAACTGAAGCTTCAAATGTCGACCGCCAGTTGTCAGTTCCAGTCGACGTTGTCGACACCAATAAAAAAAATTGGATATGAAAAACAATCAAAGCAGTAGTACATGAACAAGAAGAAGTGGATGAGGAGACGAAATAAGAAAAAAATACTCAAAAGTGAGATTAAAAGAAGTCACGGAGGATGGAAAAAATAATTTTTAGTGATAAAAAATGAAATTAGGAACTTAGCTAAGTCGTTAGTGAGTCGTGTTAGTTGCCAAATGTCTCAAATTGACTACTTTTAAGCACTCAAAATTATGTAAAGATATAAAATAGTTGCAAAAAAAAATATTTCAACATAAAAAAAGATTTTTTGTGTAAAAAAAAGTTGAAATTGGATTAAAATATCGTTTTTTTGGATATACCCAACTGGATGGTCCACAACCCATGGTCAGAAAATCTGTAAGTTTGCAAACTTTTTTTCATTTCTTTAAAATTATTTCGAAAAAAAATCTTTTCGCAATTTTTTTTCCTCCACTTCTTATTCACAATTATTTCTTCGTCTGTCCATCCATTGCTTGCTTGCTGCTCTCAACACAGAAATTTATCATCGATAAACAAAATTTGACATGAACAATGAGACATTCCAGAAGGTCATTAAGGCAGACTTGCACTAAATAGAGACTTTTTTTTCTAGTTTATGTTTTGCCTTCACTTGATTGTTATGACTACAACATAATACATTCAAATTATTTTTTTGTATTTAGCGCATTTTCATGCAACTTTTGGTCGTGATTCACTGTTCAATTTGTCTGGTTGAGATGTGAATTGCGTAATTTGAAGTAGACTCAGTGATAATTGTATTTAAATTGATGATTTTTGTATTAGTTTTTGAGATTTTTTTGGTGCATTTTGTCTTGACTGAGTGAAGTGCGCTCAAAATTTATTGTTTTGATGACGAATGTGGTTTAATTAGAATTTGTGACTAAACTATTCATTCCTTTTCAATTAGTAATTATATTTAAAATTAAAGGGTTGCAATGTATCCAAAATAACACCGATATTAATAACTATAAATGGATATTTTGAGGTTAGATTGACTTTATTAAGACATTTTGAGGTTAGATTGACCCTAGTAAGAGATTTTGAGGTTAGATTCACCTTAAGTACACATTTTGAGGTTAGATTGATCCTAGTATCATATTTTAAGGCTAAGTTGACGTTAGTAAGAGATTTTGAGGTTAGATTGACCCTAGTAAGATATTTTAAGGCTAAGTTGGCCTTAGTATGAGATCTTGAGGTTAGGTTGACCCTAGTAAGATATTTTGAGGTTAGATTCACCTTAGTAACACATTTTGAGGTTAGATTGACCCTAGTAACATATTTTAAGGCTAAGTTGACGTTAGTAAGAGATTTTGAGGTTAGATTGACCCTAGTAAGATATTTTAAGGCTAAGTTGACCTTAGTAAGAGATTTTGAGATTAGATTGACCCCAGTATGATATATTAAGGTTAGATTCACCTTTATAAGACATTTTGAGGTTACATTGATTCTAGTCAGACACTTTGAGGTTTAGTTGACCTTTATCCCATATTTTAAGGTTCGATTGATCATAAATGAATATTTTCAGGATAATTTCATCCTAGTTGAATAGTTTGAGGAGACTTTGAGGTTAAATTCACTTTAGTTGGAGATTTTGAGGTTAGATTAACCACTATTGAACCTATTTAGCGTAAAACCCAACATTTTGAACCTGTTTACTCAAATAAGGTGAATTTTGTGCTCTAAATTTAAAAAAAATATCACAAACTTATAACTGCAAACGCCAATAACTGACACACAAAAAAAATCAAAATTGCGCTATCAACACCCACTAACTCATCGCAAATCACTCAACCAACTCAAATTCATGAATGAAAAAAAGTTTCTCCACTCTTCGCAATCATCCACAACAGCATGGAATGTCGTTCCATCTCATTCACATTTGCTCGCATTTTTAATGTCGCAGCCCGCAGGCGACAAAAATTGTATGTTATCATATATTCATAATTATTATCATCACTATTCCTATAATTTTATTACTGTTGCACTTACTCACATATTACCACAACAAACAGCAACAAAAGAAATAAATAAATACACGAAAAAAAAATCATTGAAATGGAAATTGAGCCATGTGGGAAATTTATATTTTAATTAACTATTTTTCTATGTTATTGGACGATAAAAATGGAAATTAAATAAAATTAAAAATTGAAAGTGCAAAAGTGGCTTTTTGTTTAAGCATTTTTATTGCATAAAGAGCAGTAAAGTTAAAAGGTTGAGAGTTTTTTTATTTGCGAAGAATTCCTGAGAATATTCTAATGGTTTTTTGAGCAAAAAATAACCGGTTAAAACTGAGTGAATGATGAAATAAATGGGCTAAGTGGCTCTTAAATAAGATTTTTTTTGTGTAAGAATTTCTTGAATTTCCGGTTAAGGTCTGAGAATAGATTGGATGAATTTTGATTCTTATTAGACTTTTTGTCCATTGGAATGATTTTCTCGTGAATGTCTTGGAATTGAACTGAAATATGATGCTTGACATCTGTTCTGGAATAGTTCTAACATGTTTATCTGTTTCTACATTGTATGCATTAATTTGGTCATGCATTGTTGCTGTTTTTGTTGAAATATTAGATTTTTGACTGCGAAGATTTACAATGTGAGTAAAAAAATGTGCTCATGTCCGAAAATAAAGAATTTAGTGAGTCTTAGTACTGTGTTTAGTTTAATTGTAGTTTATTATGTATCTCTGGGGCCAGTTTCTCGAGTATAACCTAGATTATACCTTAGAACACACGCCTAAAGTATACCCCTAGGATATACCCTAGAAACTGGCCCCAACAGCACGCACAGCTTGAGTAATACTAGAATTGTCTCAACAGTATTGCATAAATTTGACCTTAGTTGATCTGAAGTTCAAGAAACTTGGTTTTTTACCCCAATTCTGGTAAAAAAAAGTAATTTAAGGTGCCTTGTGTAAATAGGCACAAAATCTCATATGAAAAATCGTGAATTCCAAATAAAAGGGTGTAAAATTTAGTATGAAGGGTCATCTAGGGGGAATACAACTCACTGGACCCAGAAAATTTTGTCCAATTTTTTAGATTTATTGATCGTTTTGTCCACTCTCGTTTCGTACAACTGAATGGTAAAATTGCAATAATACGCAGCCGAATCGGACAGAGACTCAGACAAAATAGACAAAAATTTTGTCCATTGAGTTGTATTCCCCCTAGTGTCGTCCTTCATATCCATATCTGTTTGTATACCTCAATAACAAGAACCGTTTAAAGTTAGTTAAACGGTTTTGGTTACTAAGAATACCTCAACTAATCTAGAAATGGACTCGTGTATGACTGAACGACTTTATTTGCCTCTTATGTAATGTTTTACACGAATACAATAGCTTTTTTCCTCACTCGAACTATCTCACTACATAAGACACGTGTCAATCTCATTCCAAAAGAAGAAAAAATAATCAATAGATACCTTACACATCCACCTTTAATACCTCCCTCAACTCTATTTTCCACTCCGTTAAGTTTTCTTATAAGATTGACATAACATATTACATCCAATCCTCTTCTTACCTTTATCACTATCGATTTGTATCACAATGTATCCTATTTTTAAAACTGCTGTCTTCTTCTTAACTCTTGCATCTTTTTCTTATTAATCCTGACTGTGTTCAACTCTCGTATTTACTCTTTGGTCGGGTTTGTTTGTTGCAAGAATTATAAATGCAATTAAATGAGTTTATTTATTCTCATAATTGGAGCTTGAAAGTTTATTATTTTTTAAATGAATTAGTTTGTTCATAAACAAAAGCAAAGTGGATAAAAAAGGATGAGAAATGACGGGTTGGAAGGTTTAATAAATTGTACGATCAATTTCCAATTAAGTTATAATTTTGCAATAATTTATTCATAATTTATGTGGCTCGTTGTATAAAGAATCGATTTTGTTTTGAAATTTCTGCTTAAAAATAGATTTTAATTTTGGATATTTGACGCTCAGCTTTAGGTTGTCTTAGTGACGCTCAGCTTTAAGTTGCCTTAATGACGCTCAGCTTTAAATTGCCTTAGTAATGCTCAGCCTTAAGTTGCCTTATTGACGTTCAGCTTTAAGTTGCATTATTAACGCTCAGCCTTAAGTTGCCTTATTAACGATCAGCTTTAAGTTGCCTTATTAACGCTCAGCTTTAAATTGCCTTATTAAAGCTCAGCCTTAAGTTGCCTTATTAACGCTCAGCTTTAAGTTGCCTTATTAACGCTCAGCCTTAAGTTGCCTTATTAACGCTCAGCCTTAAATTGCCTTATTAACGCTCAGCCTTAAGTTGCCTTATTACGCTCAGTTTTAAGTTGCCTTATTAACGCTCAGCTTTAAAATCTTACAAAATTTTCTGATTCCCATCGTAAAATCCTATTTTATAATTTTCTACACATGTCTTTATAATAATTTCACTGCAACTTCACCTTTCAATGTCGCATAGTAATGATAATTTACATTCATTGATGTACAATACACAAAAAAATTATCATTTATGTACATAAATTTTCTATTCTTATTCAAGTCATTGCACGTAAAGCGACAAAATTACAACAAAAAAAAAGCAAGCATGTAAATGACGAAGAATAAATGTACATTTTGAGTAGATATGAATATGCACTAATGATTCTTTTCAATTACATATTGTTCATGTAGAGCTCCTCGAATCAAATTACTCAAGTTTGTTGTCACATTTTCATTCCTTCTTTTTTTATTATTTTGTATTTGAGTGAGTTTTAAAATGTGATTTAATATATCGGGGAGTTAATTTTTTCAGTAAAATGAAAGAACGACGACAGAACGGAATGAAAAAGTTGTAGATTGAATTAAAAAAAACGAGGAAGAAAGAAGAAAATTTACGATGGGAACTTTTTTTAATGGAATTATGAAAAGTTCTATGACTTGAGACTTAGTAATGGAGTTGGAATGTCAGAATGGGACAAAGTGGAGATTAAGTTTTATTGTGGTTGGAGAAGTTAAGTGGTTTAGATTGCTGCTAAAGGTCGTTGGTATGGAATTTTTAAAAAAATTGACTTGTGATTCAATGTTCAGCTTATAAGTGAAGCTCAGCTTTAAAGCTTGAGGCTCAATAGTAAGAAAGCTTGAAGCTCAGCTTTAAAGCAATGACTTGCAGCTCAGCTTTAAAGTAATGACTTGAAGCTCAGCCTCAAAATAACTTGAAGCTCAGCTTCAAAATAACTTGAAGCTCAGCCTCAAAATAACTTGAAGCTCAGCTTCAAAATAACTTGAAGCTCAGCTTCAAAATAACTTGAAGCTCAGCTTTAAAGCAATAACTTGAGGCTCAATTGTAAAAAAGCTTGATGTTCAGCTTCAAAATAACTTGAAGCTCAGCTTTAAAACAACGACTTGAAGCTCAACCTCAAAGTAACGACTTAATGAAGCTCAGCTTTGATCAATGACGTTCAGCTTTAACTCATTGATAATTTAGCCCAATGGTGCTTCCTTTCCTCAGTAATCCACTTTACACATTCCTCACGCATAGTAACTAATAATCATCTCAAAAAATCTCAAAATGTCTTCCCTCATTGAATCTCAACTCATGAGTTCACCAATTCCGCTCAACTTTATAATCAAATAATGATTTTTTTTCCTTTCATTTTGCCTCAAAAAATATAAAGTCGCGTTTCGTTTGTTAATTACTCGAATTTTAATTATTTTAAATCTTATGAAGGCTGAAGAGAATGAAGATTAAAGACTAAAGTAATAGAAGGGGGGAAAGAAGAGAAGACGATAATGTTGAAGAATATTTGAATACGATTGTTATATTGGATAATAAGAAGAACAAAAGCGCTGATTTTTGATTAAGGAAGTTTGAGATTTTCGTATTGTTAGCTCATTTTTGATTATTCATCTGATTTTGTTGGATTTTCGTTGATTACTTCTTGGAATTTGTTAACATTTTCATTCACAAAATTAAGTTTTTGATCAAACTTTAATATTGAATCATTGAAATTCAACTAAAATAAACCCAAAATTTAAGAGTCAATCCATTGCCAGGAGCATCTCCAAAACAGTCTGCATAATTTCTATCTTACCATATGTGATATTTTAAATAGCCTTGGTATAATTTTTTTTTGCAAAAACTGAAGCAATAAAAAATCAGCGAAAAAGTCAGCCACGATGATTTCACTTTTTCGACATTTTTAATGCAATTTATTGAAAATAAATTAGGTGGGTTTTGTAATTTGTTTGTTGAAGGTATTTATAGAAATGTGAAATATAAAATATTTATCCATGCGCTAGATTTAGGAAGAGTGTTTAATGTTTTTCCCAAATATTGCGCACAATAGCTCAAAAATATCGATTTATGCGTCATTTTTAGGGGAAAAGTTTACTGTTTTCTCAAAATATGGCGCACAGCAACAAAACCCTCCAAAAAATTTAAGACGTGCGTCATAATCATGCTAAAACATTACTGTCTCTCCAAAAACTGACGCACGTACACCGAAAAATTCCAACATGCTAAATTTCTAACCTCAAAATTTCAAACTGAGCTCCACAATCACTCACCTACCACAGACTTGATCAAATTTCATGCTCATCAATAAAGTGCCTGAAAAAGTCTTCATGAAAGGCATATTATTACGTCTCATAATACGCTGTACACAGCTCCCAAAAAAAAATAATGCTCATATAAAAAAAAGGCACTTCAAATGATCTTCAACGCGACGATAATGATGATGGAATTTTATTACTGTTATTGTTGTGCCTGAATTATGAGGAAATTAAAATTCGGCGTATGGTCGAAGCTCATTCATTGTACATTTAATTTTTATAGGAAATTATCTTTGCGTTTTTTCAACTAATAATAAAATAAATTTTTTATCTCAATTTCTGTGTTTACCTGTACTTCATTGTTTGGATAAAAATGAGGAAAAAATTTGCTTTTTTGTGGCTTTGATTTTTTTATGTGGAAAATTTATTTGAATGGGACTTATTTGTGAGGAAATTGGTTTTTAAAAAGGTGATTTGTTTTGAATATTTTGAGTTGTGCGTCAAATTCAGAGAAGATAGTAAACTTTTCGTCAAAAATGACGCGTAAGACAAAATTTACTACTTTTGGTGCTAAACTATAGAAAATGATCTAAAAATTTGACGGAAGTTTAGTTTTTCGTACCGTGCTTCATATTTAGGGAAGACAGTAAACTATTCCTTTGGAAATGATGCACGTGTCAAATTTTACTCCATAAATAGCTTAATTATTTAGATTACAGTAAATTTTAATCTCAAATATGAAGATTTTTCAATCCTTTTTTTGGGGAAGACTGTAAACTTTTCACTCGAATTTGACGCACGGATGAATTTTCCCATAATTATTTCCCTTAACGAAGCCGATTGTAAACATTCTAAAAATTTAATTTGTCGTGCGTAATTTTCGGAAAAACAGTTTACAGTCTCCCCAAAATATGACGCATTTTTTGAGAAAATTAAAAAACAAATTAAATTTTTAGTATTTTTTCAATCGGCTTCGTTTAGGGAAATAATTAAGGGACAATTCATCCGTGCATCAAATTCGAGTGAAAAGTTTACAGTCTTCCCCAAAAAAGATTGAAAAATCTTCATATTTTAGGTTAAAATTTATTGTGATCTCAAAAATTTAGCTATTTATGGAGTAAGGTTTGACACATGCTTCATTTTCAGAGGAACAGTTTACAGTCTTCTCCAAAATTTGACGCAAGCCTCAGTTTTTTTCTCATTCAGCAAAATAAAATAAAATTCTAAAAAGGTAATAAAAAATTCATAAACACATTTCACTTTCAATTCAGAAAACTCCTCTCACAGAAAAAGTTTTTAAATCAAAAATTCAAACATCAACAAAAATAATTTCTCATAAAAAAAACCTTAAGTGCTTCTGGGAATGCATTTGAGTCAATTTTCTAACAAGAAAGCTAAATAAATTTAATTTGGCAAAGTGCCGATCGCTTTCAACACCGAGTCACCTGTGGATGAATAAAACGGAAGCAAGTAAAATTTGTTGCATCTCTTTTTTGTCGAGTTGGCAACAAAGTTGCAAATTTGATTTATGAATCATGAGACTTAACCTCGATTATCTTTCATTTGATGTTGTAATTCAACTTATAAATCCTTCAAAAAATTCGTAATTTTTGCCACACGCATCAACATATCCCTCAATCATCCATTATCGCCTAACCTTTACTCAGTAGTCGCAATATAATATAATAAAAAAATCACACAGAAAGAAGACAAATGGTGATGTAAATTGACCCTGAACCAACGTGCTTAACAGCAGTAAAGCAGAATCGAGGAAAAAGAAGCTACACAAAAAAAACTGGGAATGATAGAAACACAACTACAGAGAATGAGACGACAAATTTGCAGCAACAAAGCAGCGAGATTTTTGTGTTGTTGTTGTGGGAATTTACGGGTACGCGATGATCTTGTGACGTTTTGTCTTGTTTAGTGTCTACGTGTAAAGAGAAATTAGCGGATTGAGAGGTTGTAATTGGTGACTAAGGCTTTGTTTCTTCAAGAATTGTTAATATTTATATTTATAAAAAATGTTTGTTAATTATTGCGATAACTGGGGGAATTTTGTGAGTCTGGGAAATATTTTTAAGCAAAAATTATTGTAAAATGTGTTAATTTGTTGATAAGATCACATTTTTAAAACTGTGCAGCACATTTTGGGAGAGACTTTAAACTGTTTACTTGAAACTGATGCACGAGCAGCAAAATATGGAATTTTAAATCTTAACGACATATTTAGAGAGAGACTTTAATCTTTTTTCCTAATAATGACAAATAAACAGCGAAATTTGTGACTTTAAGGCTGTGCGGCATGTTTTGAAAAATATTTTAAACTGTTTTTCAAAAAATGGCACACGAACAGTGAAATTTGGAATTTTAAAACTGTGCAGCACATTTTGGGGAAGACTTTTAACTGTTTACTTTAAGCTAACGCACGAATAGCAAAATTATTAATTTTATACCTGTGTGGTATATTTTGGAGAGACTGTAAATTGTTTTCCTAAAAGTGACAAACGAATAGAAAAATTTGACATTTTAAAGCTGTGCGTCATGTTTTGGGAAAGACTATAAACGGTTTTTCAATAAATGGCGCACGAACAGTGAAATTTTGTAATTTTAAAACTGTGCAGCACATTTTGGGGAAGACCTTAAACTGACGCACGAACAGGGAAATTTGACATCCTAATGCTGTGCGGCATATTTTGGGAGAAACTTTAAACTGTTTTCCAGAATATGACGCACAAAAATTTTCAAAATATACTCTTTTTTGATCTAATTTGCATCTAGATTCTAATATTCAAAGATAAACTCTTTAAAAACTCTCAATTTTTCTACATATTCTCCAAAAATGCGCTTCAAACCATTATCAACCCAAAATGACCCCCAAACTTCTCCATATTACATACATTTTTTTCATACGTATATATATATTTTTTTGCTGCCAACCCAACATGATACTGAATTTATTACTTTATCTCCACATACCGACTAGCGACTCAAGGACGTTTCTCGTCGCTTCCCTATGATGATGTTGTACATCCAACTGACGATACAAAGCATAATTAAGGAGTATCTTATTCAATATCGTCTTATAATCTTGGATTTCTTTTTATTTATTCCAATTGAATTTTAAATAAAAGAATATAAGAAAGAATTCTCACGTTTTTATGTTAAATCCACATAGATGGATGCGATTAGTCACAAAGCAAAATGTTCTAAACTGTTGAATAATGAATGAAAAAATAAACATTTTAATTTGAGATCTTTTTTTGCGATTCAAAAATGTGAAAATTGAAGGTTCTTTTTTATTATTTAATGAAATTTATCATAATTTACGTTGTAAATGAGTTGATGAGTTCATGAATTTTTACTTTAATGAGTTTCATTAAATATGAATGAGTGAGTTTTTTTTGTGGTTGGAATGTTTGGTGCGGTTGGGGATGAGTAAGTTTTAATGGGGAAGATTTGTTTTGAGCTTTTTGAAGGTTTCTGGTGAATTATTTAACGAAAATTAAAGTGAATGTTAATGTTTTGAGTGCTTTTGAGGTTTCATTTCATTTTTCTATGAAATCTTAATTTTTTGGCACTTATGAAGTTAAAAAATGGAAACGTGCGTCACATTTTGAGAAGACTTTAAACTCTTTTCTTGAATAAGACGCACGGGGAGCATTTTTTACACAAATTAAACTAAATTTTGAATCATTGATTGCGGTTAAGATAAAATTCTGTCCTGTGCATCATATTCATGAGATACTTTATACTGTTTCCACAAATATAGCGCATAAGCATAAGTTTCAGTTCTTTAGCTATTTTGGCAAATATATCACAAATTTATTCCAAAATGATACAAAGGAACATGGAAGCAATACACCTGAAGCTAAAAGTATTCTTTTGGACTTGATTATCACTAATTTGAAGGGATGAAGCTCCCTTGAAACTTTTTAATTGATATAAGTCACTAAATAACCCTTATTTCCGTATTATGCTAACCATAGAAACCTCCAATTTGTGATAAAAGTGAAAAATCTTGGAAAAATCCTCCATCACAACAATACACTTAACACCGCTCATCAAAACACCCGGCCATGTTAATTGATTTATGAAATCTCGCCCCTCACTTAGCAATTATCACATATTTTATCATCATCTACTAGAGACATTAAAGCCATTAATTAATCACAAAAGAAAATACCAAGAAGATATTCTTGAATCAATTAAATTGTGACTTTCTGAGAATTTTTAAAGCACTTCCTTTCGTTGTTTTTTTGCTTTTGTTGAAATATGACAAGGAGGTTGAAGCTTGATGTTAAGAAGGTTGTAGATGAGTGTTAATTGTGTTTCATTGTAAGGTTAAATAAGGAAATCAGTGATGGACACAGGAAGTTGAGATAGGGTTGGAAAAAGAGAACATTTTGGGATGTAACATGCATCATATTTGTGGGAACAGATTAAAGTCTCTCCAAAATATGGCGCATGCTATAAAATTTTGTATTTTTGAACTTTTGAGGAACTTGTTGTCTACTTTTAGGCTTTGATACATTAATTATTGTCACATAACCTCAAAATTTTGAAAAACTGTTTCAAATTTCATGTAAAAAATGATTAGTTACCTTAACAACCTTCTTTGAAATTATAAAGACTTGAATAAGGCTCAAAGCTAACCTTAGAGCCTGAATTCTAAGAAACTACAATCTAAGAAACCATTCGAACCCCAAACATAACCTCAAAAATTGTCAAAACTTCTAGAATCTTCCACTAATTTCTCACATCCATAAAAAATCATCAAAACAACCTCAAATTTCCATTTCACTCACTTCATGACGCCAGCAATCACGCTACTCCATAAAAAAATGAGGAAGGAAACAATGATTTATTTATTTTTTTGTTCTCGTTTATTCATCAAGTCGTGTTTCACATGTTAGAGGAATTTGTTTTAAGATAACCCAAAAAATAAATTCGTCATAAAAAATTTTTTTTATCACCACAAAATAACTCAAATAGAAGCATAAAATTAAACTAAAAACATGTTTGAATAGTGATTTTGTTTCCATCTCTTTCTCTCTCTGAGCACATTATGTAAAATAAAAGAAAAAGTGACAAAACGCGTTGAACGATAAGATTTATATTTTGTGGACTTGAATTTTTTTAAATAGTTGGTGAAGGTCACGGATTGTTTGGATTTCTAGTGAATGTTTGAATTTGGTGCTTTCCTGGAATGTTTTAGGTTAAGGTTGCTATCTTTGAGATAAAGAGATGTAAACTTGGTTGTCTTCTGTAGAATGAATCATAAATTTGATAAAATGGAGTAAATATGACGATTTTTATCAGAATAACTTTATCTTCTGCTTTCTAGTAAAAATTTCATTTGTTTGATATGAGACTTGGCATGTTAATTTGGGACTCGTCAATTTTTTTAGTTTTTGCTTAATAAAACCATGAATTTATATCCAAACTATGACATGTTATATATTTTTGGAAAGCTCTTGAGTTAAGCTATTAAATCATGAAATTAGAAATTAGTTATATTTTCTAGGGTTGGAACTTTTTGGGTTTGAAGTTGGTAAAAATCATACTTTTTCAAATATCTTTTTCGTTATTTTCTGGTAGAGCTATAAACTATCTAATTAGTGATTTAAATTCAGTAAACAACATTCTAAAATGCTATGGAGTCACATTTTGAAAATTATTCATTGTTTAATTTTTGTGAGTTATCAAACCTTGGCAATTTTTCAACAATTTAGAACTTTTTTTACTAAATTCGATGTAACTTTTGACTAGATTGACCAAATTTAATGATTTAAACAGTTTTCATCAGATATTTTTGAGTTCTATCAGAAAAAATCATGAAAATGTTAAGAAACCATAAAATTTAAATTGTGAATTTTTGTTATAATTTTGTATGTAGAATTAATCAAAATTTAAAATTTATAACTTCTTAACATTATTATAACTTTTTCTGATAGAACTCAAAAATATCTGATGAAAACTGTTTAAATCATTAAATTTGGTCAATCTAGTCAAAAGTTACATCGAATTTAGTAAAAAAAGTTCTAAATTGTTGAAAAATTGCCAAGGTTTGATAACTCACAAAAATTAAACAATGAATAATTTTCAAAATGTGACTCCATAGCATTTTAGAATGTTGTTTACTGAATATAAATCACTAATTAGATAGTTTAATGCTCTACCAGAACATAACGAAAAAGATGTTTGAAAAAGTATGATTTTTACCAACTTCAAACCCAAAAAGTTCCAACCCTAGAAAATATAACTAATTTCTAATTTCATGATTTAATAGCTTAACTCAAGAGCTTTCCAAAAATATATAACATGTCATAGTTTGGATATAAATTCATGGTTTTATTAAGCAAAAACTAAAAAAATTGACGAGTCCCAAATTAACATGCCAAGTCTCATATCGTGTCTGTCTAGGGGGGAAGCCAGGAGGGTCTGGGCCCCCTAAAAAATTTTGAACCGCATCGAGAACATGGCTCAAAATTGTTTTTTTGGGGTCCAGACCCTCCTTGGGTCTCACTTGGGTAAAATACTAAATCAGTCTTCAACTAGATTTACCGAGTTGGTGATACCCTTTTACATTATTATGGATTTATGCTTTTCGTTAAGCTCCTCTGACGCCATATTGTTTAAGTCAAAAAATTCATTTAAAGCCAGTTCCTAGGGTCAAATGGGGAGCCTTAATATAACCCTCATCTAAAAGACCCAAGGGTACCCTGGATAAGAGTACTCTATGGCAAGTTATGTGGAATCCCTACTAGGTTGATTAGGTGAAGGGTAAGGATAGGTTAGAGGAGTATTCTAGGTCATGGTACCCTAAGTAACACTAAAAACTGACCCATGAACCCAGAAATTTAAATATTCAATAAAATATTTGCCTTAAAAATCCAAAACTTCTTGTATCTGCCTCGGCAATCTTCCCAAAATAAAAGAAACCAAACTTCTTTCTATCTTTCATCATCATTTTAATACCAAAAAATGAAGGAAGAAATATCAATAATTGCAGACAAATTAATGATTCACCATCATCTTCTTGATTATTCTTCATCTTGTCCACATGGACCAGTGGTTCTTAATATGTGTGCTGCGACACTCTATTGTGTCATCAGGAGTTCCATTATAAAGGAGAATTTGGAGACTTGTCTTCTTTCAGGGGTGTAAAAAAGGTTGGTTAGAGCTCTAGCATGCCACCAAGTCATACATATGACGATTAGAGTGCCACAAGCCGAAAAAGTTTAAGAAACACTGACATAAACGCCAATTTATATGCGAACAGTTTTTTTCGCTTTTTTTCTGCTTACTTCTTTTTAATTTTGTCTCGAATTTATTATTCAGCGACTTCATTCATCTCCCTTTTCCGCTTCTTTTCGTGTCTCTTCTCATATTTCTGATTATATAAAGAAAAAGTAAAGAAGGAAACTAGAGGAAGTGATGAGGCAATCATGATGGGTGATTGAATTAGTATGGTTGCGGAACTGATCAAAAATGATACAAAAATGACCAAATATACAAACAACTCCTCAAGAATTATACAACATTCATTAATATATGCACTGCATTTAAAAAGACTCATCGAACATTCACTTATATCTGTAATTTTGAGACATTCCACTCCCTCTTCTTTCTACCTTCAATAATTCATTTCTCAAGTCTGCTCATTTTGCAGATTCTTTTACTCTTCTGTCTCTACTTATAAAATATGCAAATGTGGACAAAATTTCATCTGATGAAGAAATCAAAGACGATTAAAATTAAATGAATCAGAAGAAATTTGCGAACTTTGCAGAGTGAAAAATGTTGAATAAAACAGTAAAAAAATATGACAAAATAAGAAGAACAAAACTGGTCAAGACTGCTTTTGAAAACGAAAAAATCCACAAAAATATTCTCAATAAGATGTAAAAATTCTCGAAAATGTGTGAACTGAAGTGAACTTGTTGCAAAGTGGGATGAAATAAATGACGAAGAAAATGTTTCAAAGTCCACATTTTAGTTTTGTTCAGTTTTATGCAAGTTTTGTTCAACTTAATCCCGTTTTGTCCAACTTGATCAAGTTTTGCTCAATTTTGTTCAAGTTTTGCTCAATTCTGTGCAAGTTTTGCTCAGTTCTGTGCAAGTTTTGCTCATTTTTATCAAGTTTTGCTCAGTTATGTGCAAGTTTTGCTCAGTTCTGTGCAAGTTTTGTTCAACTTGATCAAGTTTTGCTCAGTTATGTGCAAGTTTTGTTCAACTTGATCAAGTTTTGCTCAGTTTTGTGCAAGTATTGCTCAACTTGATCAATTTTTGCTCAGTTTTGTTCAATTTTCTTCAAGTTTTGCTTAGTTTTGTTAAAATTGATGAAAATTACACAAAAAATTCAAGCATAACCATACATTATTTTTAAATACTTCCATCTAATCTCAAAAGATATCAGATTACAAAATAATCCTCTTACTTAATATCATATAATTGCATAGCAATGAAACATAAATTTCTGCCTTTACATTCTTCGAATTTATGTGGCAATTATTTCATCATTAACGATAAGAAAATATGACAGTAATTGGTGTACAAAAATAGAAATAATGATCAATAATTAACAAAGATTTTCATATTTTATGAATTTTTTCGAACATTCCTAGAATTTGAGACAATTGTGTTTACAGTTTATAGTCAGCAGTCATTTTTGTAGAACTTCCTTGATCATTTTCAATTAATTTTTAATTAGTATTCAATATTCAAGAAAAAACCGAAAAATTCTTTTGATCACGAACACTCGACGAGTCTTCTACTCGTGGACACTTGAAGGCAATTTTTTTGGTTGTTCTAAAACAACTTGATCTAATCAATGAGCATTGGAGATGACTTGAGATGTTTTTAGATAGAACAAGATAATGTGCTGGTTTTAATGGCGATAATTGGTATCCAATGGTGACATAATAAGGCAAATGTTGAGTTTGTAATTTGAATTGTTTTAATTTAAAAAGATTAATTAACCTGAAGTTAAAGGTATGGAAAATGTGTCTTAAATTATATAAAAGAAAAGTGAGCAACAGTTGACCAAAATTGAGCAAAATTGAGCAACAATTGACTAAAATTGAGGAAAACTGAGCAAAATTGAGCAACACTTGACTAAAATTGAACTCAACAGACTAAAACTGAGAAAAACTGAGCAAAATTTACATAAAACCTACAAACATGAACACGATTCAGCAAAACTGGCACAAAATTAATAAAAACTTGTCTAAAACCTAATCAAACCTCCTCATAAGTCCTTCAAAAATAAATTAATTTTTTTTGCAAAAAAATCTCAACATCAAGTCTCACGGAATCCCATCAACCTCGTAAGGCCACATCAACATCATTATCGACACCGCCGTCAATAGCATCACAAACATTATTTCTTCTTAATTTTCTATCAGTCATTTCAATTGCATTCAGTCGTGGCTCATTGATAGCAATAAGCTGTCATAAAATTTATTGAGTGTCATTAAACAAATTATTTAAAAAAATCCATTTTTTATTGATTATTATTTTATTTTATTCAAAAAATAATTTTTTTTGAGCTTCTGCAAAAATTATTCAAGGAAAAAAATTGCTTAATGACTTCAACCTCATCGTCATCGGCAATTCGTATGGTTATTTATATTTTTAGAATCACAATTGTTTTATTATTGATTGTTATTGATTGAAAGACGTATAATGAGGTAAAGGATGATTATTAGAGGGAATTATTGAGGATGATTCGGTGAGGTATTGATGGAAGGTGTCCTTAGGGGTGTAGATGGGTGTGGAGAGGTTTCAAGGGATATGGAAGGATATGTTAGGGTGTGGAGTATAACATAAATTACCAATTTTGATAAAACATACCCAAACTCATCACAGTTCCCAATAAAATCCCTTCCAATCATCATAACAATCTCAGCAAGAATTTTTCATAAAAATTTTCCAAAAAAGCCTTCGAAAAAAAATTAATTTTCCATAAATAAACCAAAAAAAGCAGCTTGAGATTCTCATTTGCGATATAATGAAAAAGGCAATTTAGTCTGCTAATGTTAGTGCTGAGGAAAATGTCATCGAAAAAGAAGGCAATTTAATTGTGAAATATGTGAATGGAGACTGTTAGCGTCTGTTTAAGGATACTTTTCTATTAAATTGAAGACATTTGATTCTCATTAGAGGATTATTAAAGATGTAACAGTTGATAATGGTAGAATGTTGTGAAAATTAGGGGAAATTGTGATTTTGTTAATGATATGGGATAAGGAAGATTTATTTTTAATTTTTTGCTAATTAACTAAAATTGAGCAAAACTTGATCAAAATTTGAGCAAAACTTGATCAAAATTTGAGCAAAATTTGAACTAAAATTGAGCAAAACTTGATCGAAATTTGAGCAAAACTTGATCAAAATTTGATCAAAAATTGAACAAAACTTGAACTAAAATTGAGCAAAACTTGATCAAAATTTGAGCAAAACTTGAACAAAAGTTGAGCAAAACTTGATCGAAATTTGAGCAAAACTTGATCGAAATTTGAGCAAAACTTGAACAAAAATTGAGCAAAATTTTATCAAAATTTGAGCAAAATTTGATTGAAATTTGAGCAAAACTTGATTGAAATTTGAGCAAAACTTGATCTAAATTTGAGCAAAACTTGATCGAAATTTGAGCAAAACTTGAACAAAAATTGAGCAAAATTTTATCAAAATTTGAGCAAAATTTGATTGAAATTTGAGCAAAACTTGATTGAAATTTGAGCAAAACTTGATCAAAATTTGAGCAAAACTTGAACAAAAATTGAGCAAAATTGTCCAAAATCCAATAAAAAACTCACTAAACAAAAGAAACAGAACTTTGCACACGGAAATGCTCAGTAAATTCTCCTTCTAAACTCCTTCCTGTTCTTACTAGCATGCATGCCACCAGTAATGAATAAATTATTCCTAATATATTACTTAATTCCCATCACATGCAACCTTCTCCTCATCCACCAAACAAACTTACTGCAATTCAACCTAATTTAATGATCCATAACATTCAACTTAATCCACAAAGTAAAAACTTTTTCAAGTTCATAAGCCACACAAAAAAAAACAAGTAGAACATAAAAAACTTATTTTTTGCAGTCATTAAACGGTTGAGTTAGACGAAACGTGACATTACGATGTAACAGCAAATAATAATAAAATAAATCAGCAGAAAAAAATTTATGCGAAGCGTTTGATAAAAAGTTTTGTGGCCTTGAACTCAAAAAAATGCGCTGAGTTGAAAGAGACGAGGAAAGAAATATAAAAAAAATATCAAAAATTGTCATGCATGTCGAGAAATTTGTTTACCGATTTTTTCACGTCTGTAAGTTTTGATTGTTTTGTATTTCTATGAAATTTTTGCCGAGATATTGTTTAGACTGGGGGATTGTGGATGAAATGTGAGACTGAAAATGAGACGGACTGTTAGTTTGTGCGTATTTTGTGGAGATAACGGATCGCAGTTTGTTGAATAATTTTTCTAATTTTTTTAAACTCAAGTAATTTTTCTGCCAAGAACACGAGAATTGCAAGAATTTTTTAAATTAGGAAAAAATAATTTTTTTTATATTTTTCAATTTTTTATAATTTTTTTTGAAATTTTTATAATTTTTTTGAAATTTTTATAATTTTTTTGAAATTTTTATAATTTTTTTGAAATTTTTATAATTTTTTTGAAATTTTAAAAAAATTTTTGAAATTTTTATAATTTTGTTGAAATTTTTATAATTTTTATAATTTTTTTTGAAATTTTTATAATTTTTTGAAACTTTTATAACTTTTTTTTAAATTTTTATAATTTGTTTGAAATTTTTATAATTTTTTTGAAATTTTTATAATTTTTTTTAAATTTTTATAATTTTTTTGAAATTTTTATAATTTTTTTGAAATTTTTATAATTTTTTTGAAATTTTTATAATTTTTTTGAAATTTTTATAACTTTTTTTGAATATTTTATAATTTTTTTTGAAATTTTTATAATTTTTTTGAAACTTTTATAATTTTTTGAAATTTTTATAATTTTTTTGAAATTTTTATAATTTATTTGAAATTTTTACAATTTTTAATATACTTTTTTTAAATCAATTTTTTAAACTATTAATTTTTTACCTTTTTAATTTTTTAAATGTCTAAAAATATGTCTTTTAAATTTTTAAAAATTTTTGAATTTTAAATTTTATAAATGTTTCTAAAAAATGCAATTTTAATTACGTTTAAATTTGTTTTTTATTTTCATATTTCTTTGGTTTCTTTAAAAAAATATAAGTTTTTACATTTAGTAATTTTTTCAATTTTTTTAAACATATTTTTCAAAATTTCATATAACTTTTTTAAAATTTAAAAAAAGAAAATTTCTTCTCAATAATTCATTATGTAAATGACTCAAATTCAACTGAAGCTTATTAACTGTGTTCGAATATTAAAAAATAACTTAACACTCAATAAATTCAAACATTCCAAACCGCACGTGAAGCAAAATTCCCGTCAGTCAATCACTAACGTCAAAACATCGATGACTAATTCATAATTAGCACAATCATTCTCTTTTCGGATTGTTGCTCTCGTGTCAGCTTTCGTTTATGCCTGCTTACCGGCCAGCCCGCCTGCCTACCGTTTCATATTACAAACTAGAATCAATTAAAATAATTTATGCGTTCTTAATTTATCTAAACCAGAATCGTCGCGCATTTTTTCATTAAAACAGATTTCTGATATCGGTCTTTTAATCCACACAATTAAAACGATCGCTTCCGTTCCGCTTACGTAATGTTGAACTAGAGACGAAAAAAAAATAATAACAATAATGTGAATATTTTAATCATGTCGCATGGCATGGCCGTTTTTGTAAATATTTCATTTTGGAACGGTGTGGAGAATTAAAGCCAAGAAGTAAACAAGAAAACGAGAATTATTAAAAAAAGAAATGAAAAGGAAAAGAAGAAGGAAAGTTGAATATAAAAAGTTGGAAATGAAGGAACAGAAAAATGTTATTTTGGCTCTTTTTACTTCCCGAAAGTTTATTGCTCTCGATTGAGGAATTTTTGGGCTGCAATTTTGAGCTTTAGCGGTGTTTTTTTAGTTTTGTGGCATTTTGTTCATATTTTTAATTTTTAAAAATTGTAAATTTTTACTTTTTCTGATTATTTTTTCAAAATTTTAAATATTTACTTTTTTAGATATTTTTTATTTATGTTTTTTAAAATTTGAAACGTTATTTAGATTTTTTACTTTTTTACTTTTCTTAATTTTTTTTTAATTTTGAATTTTTAATTATTTTAATTAATTTTAATTTTTAAACTATTTAAATTAAATTCAAATTTTTTACTTTTTTAATTTTTAAGAATTGTAAATTTTTACTTTTCCTAATTATTTTTTCAAATTTTTGAATTTTTACTTTTTTAGATATTTTTGTTTTTTTAAATTTGAAATTTTATTCAAATTTTTTACTATTTTACTTTTCTTAATTCTTTTTTAGTTTTGAATTTTTAATTTTTAAATTATTTAAATTAATTTTAATTTTTAAATTATTTAAATTAAATTCAAATTTTTTACTTTTTTAATTTTTAAAAATTGTAAATTTTTACTTTTCTTATTTTTTTCAAATATTTGAATTTTTTTTTTGTTTTTTAATTTTTAAATTTTGAATTTTTTGTTTTTTAATTTTTAAATTTTGAATTTTTTGTTTTTTAATTTTTAAATTTTGAATTTTTTGTTTTTTAATTTTTAAATTTTGAACTTTTTGTTTTTTAATTTTTAAATTTTGAATTTTTTGTTTTTTAATTTTTAAATTTTGAATTTTTTGTTTTTTAATTTTTAAATTTTGAATTTTTTGTTTTTTAATTTTTAAATTTTGAATTATCCTTTTTTAATTTTTCTTTATTTTAATTTTGTTTGCATTTTTATTTTATTTAAATTTTTAAATCTATTTAAATTTTGAATTTTTTTTAGTTTTTTAAAATTTTGAATTTTTACTTTTTAAATTTTTAAATTTTTAATTTTTAAATTTTTTTTAAATTACTACTTTTTCAAGTTTTCTTTATTTTTATTTATTTATTTTTAACTTTTAATTTTGTTTAAATTTTTTTTATTTTTATTTAAATTTTTATTATTGTTTCAATTTTGTTTAAAAGGCATTTATTTCTATTTGAATCTCAACATAACCCCAAAATACATTGCAAAACTTACTCCAAACCAGCAAAAGCGCTCTATCCCCCAAAATCCAATCCTCTCAAGTCCACTCGATCTCTTTACATTTAAAAATAAATTCACCAAAGAATTTTTTTCATTTAATATTTTTTTCCTTCACATTGCTTCATCTGAAGTTGAATGTAAGAATATTTCTGCAGAAATTCAAACTCGTGTAAGCAAAAACGTAAGCACTTTAGTATGTGCTAGAAGAGATGAGTTGTGTAAGGTTATTATGACGTAATTTCTAGTCGTAATTTTTGCATTGCTAGAAAGTTCTACTTTGTGGCTGAAAGACAAAGTTAAAGCTGCATGTTCTCTAATGTTTGAAGAGCAATTAAGCAATTTTTGTGATGTAATTGCAAGGCTGTGTGGTAATAAATGTAATTAAAATAATGAAAAGTCGTAATGCACATGAAGAAAATGTTGTTTTTGCTGGTTTAATGGAAAAATTATGTTCACATTGGTTTGCAGATTTTTTGAGATATGTTTTTGGGATTTTTGAGGTTATGATTTTATTTTTGATGAATTTTTCGACTTTGTGCTTTAAATACTAGACCTTAAAACGTAAAACGGCCAAATACAGGTCTTTAGTACATAACAGGAGTCTTTAGTACTAAATACGGTACTTTAGTACATAATACGAGTCTTTAATACATAATAAGGTCCTTTAGTACACAATATGAGGCTTTAGTACATAATTGGGTGCTTTAGTACAAAAACTGGTCTTTATAACCTAAAAAGGCTCTTTCAAAACTAAAACGACTCTTTAGTACTAAAAATTAGACTAAAAATTAGGCGTCTAGAACCTAACAACACCAATAATCTAGGTCAACTACCCCGAAACATCAATAAACTTCCACCACAACACAAAAAAAAATTTAAAAAAAAAACCTTTTCAACATAATTATTCCCTCATTAACAAGTCACTGAAAACTTGTCAACTTGTTGTTAACATCGCAAAAAGTTAAAACATTCTTGTAACTCATTTTGTTATCATCGCATTTTTTCTGTGCTAATTAATTCCAACACTCCTTGCGGACATTGACAATTGTTTGTGTTCTTCCATTTCACATTTTGCTGTCTGTTTGAATTTCATTTCTATTTTCTGTGTTGCGATGAAAACATCGATATTATTCACATTATATACGCGAAGGACATGCGATGAGACGGTTGATGAATTTATTTTGGTCATTAAATTGTGATGGGTTTGTTTGCATGGTTGAGAGGTAATTTATGTCGGTTAGAGAAAGTAAAAGCAGAAAAGATACAGAAAATTTAAAAGAGCTAAAAATTTAAAAATTAAAATTGGAATATAAAATTTTTTTTAGCAAATTATAATATTTTATAAAATTAAAAAATTCAAAAAAAAAATTGTTTTTAAATTTAAAAATCTAAATTAAAAAAATTTAAAAACTAAAATTTAAAATATTTAAAAATTAAAACTTAAAAATTAAAATTTAAAAATTAAAATTTAAAGTTTAAAAATTAAAAACTAATATTTAAAAATTAAAATTTAAAAATCAAAATTTAAAAATTAAAATTTAGAAATTAAAATTTAAAAATTAAAATTTAAAAACTAAAATTTAAAAATTAAAATTTAAAAATTAAAATTTAAAAATTAAAATTTAAAAATTTAAATTTAAAAATTTGAATTTAAAAATTTGAATTTAAAAATTTAAATTTAAAAATTTAAATTTAAAAATTAAAATTTGAAAATTAAAATTAAAAAATTAAATTTTAAAAAAAATTAGAAATTGAATTTTTTTTATTACATTTTAGAAAAATTAAAAATTTAAAAAAAAATAAAAACAAATTGGAAAAATTAAAATAATTTAAATAAAAAAAAAGATCGAAAAATTTGAATAAATTATCTACAAACTCTCCAACCTCTCCAAACCTGTTCCACCTCACCTTCGCACACATGACTATTAACATTCACATTTCATTTACATTGTCTATTGCATGTCAATAAAATAGTCATCAGATAATTTAAATGTTCTGTAAATTTTTTATACGAAAAAAAAACAATTTTTTCAATGTCTACAATTTTTCTCTTCCTTTTGTCTCTCTTTTCAGCATCGATCGAGCAGTCATGACTCGTCGTCATCGTATTTAGTGAAAAAGTTAACGAATGCTGACAAACTTGACAGCAAAAGATACACAAAAATTTACTAAATTAAATTAAAAAGTTTAACAAAAGGAAATTGTTGACGAGAAAGAACCTCAAACAAAATAATTTAATCTCAAGAAGATCTGATAAGAACAACAAATTTAGGAATTTTGCAACAACAAAGATAAGATTTGAAACAAAAGAAGTCGGAGAAAAATTGAAACAAAACTTGGTCAATGTGGCCACAGAATATGCAGATGATTTTAAATCTCCAACATATGTGAGTATTTCTATGACATTTGTGTGCAATAATTTTAGTATTGAGAAGGGGGTATGAGGGTGCCTGGGGTAAAATTTTGGAAATATGCACCCCTGGACCCGGTTTCTTGGGTATACCTTAGAGGTATACCATCGAGGGTTGTATCCATTGGGTATACCAACGAGGGTATACCTTAAAGTAGCTAGGGTACCCTAGTATACACCAAACGCCCTAGGGTATACCCATTGGTGATGATCTTTAATCATTGTTGATCATTTTGATCATTTCCGCACCCTTGAGGGGTGACCTTAAATGGCAACAATTCTATTTTTGTTAAAATTTTACTTGCGTGTTTAAGTTATCAATAACTAAACATAATAAAACCACGAGCTAATAAAATAATCAAATAAACCATCAGTTAATGAGAATGTCATGCATTATTTCGGACTGAACCCAAAAAAATTTTGTATTCCACACCCCATGTAGCTGAAAACTCATCAGCATAATGACTGTTTATGCTTTTAAGTTCACAAGTATCAGCTTCAAACAGTCAAAGGATTCAATTTTAATTTCAATAATATTTGAAAAATCACTGACAATTTAAGCTCTATTTGACTCTAATCCCCATCAAATTGCTGTGTTAAAGAACTTTATGATCTTAATTAATCCTTCAAAATCCACCCAGTTAAAGTATTTAAGGGTGTAGCAGCAAGAAGCTATTGTTGTAACGGAATAAGAATAGATTCCAATAAAAAGAAGAAATTGGGTTAATAAGGAATACAATGAGTGGGTTGTGGGTGCAGTTATGACTATCCAAACTGTCTAGTTAACCAAACAACACTTCAAAAATTGAATATTTTTCAAAACAACGCTTCAATACTCAATTGTTGCACTTCAGCAACAATAAACCTGCAGATTAGTAAACATTATGTGCCTTTTTATCTTATCACTCCAATTTCAAGTCACTAAAATACTTCAGTAATTTTGGGTGTTTATTCATATTACTGTATACACTTTCGAATATAACATGTTCATTATCTTTACGCATATTAGTAGTGTAGGTTCAATATTTACTTACTTTGTTATTATTATTCATCAATTAATGAATAAAATTTTTGCTGTTTGAGGGAGACTTCGGTTAGGTTTTGTGTGATTGTGACGTGGATTTTTGATTCTTGTTGGGGTAAAAGTTGATAAATTGAATTTTAAATGTTGAAAAGGTGAGGTTGAGAATATATTTTTAAGTAATCATCAAAAAGCTTCCAATTTTTTAAAAAATAGAAACATTACAAGTGTTACAGTTCCTGTTTGTTGTGGCCAACCCCTAACAAATCATGTTTTTGAATAAAATATGTATATTAAGATATTTTTAATGAAAAAAACGAGATATATGGATTATTTTTAATGTTTTTTTTACAAAAAATCGTGATATTAAAATTTAAGATTTAAAAAGAAATTCCTGATTTTTGTGACCAACCCCTATGTTTGTAAAACTTAAATTTTCATCAATGAATTTAAAACTTTTAATAAAAAATTTATAATCTTCATAAAAAAGCTAAGGGTCTAGTTATCTAATTTGAAAAAAGTCCCAATTTTCATGACCAACCCCACTCTTTGTTGTCTGTTTTCACATCTGTACATTTAAACTTTCGCTAAATAGTTTCAAAAATAATAGCTTAATTTTTTTAATCTCATTTCAGCATTTACTTTTTAAGAAATTCACCGTCAATTAATCAAAATTTGCATTCAAGTTGAGTCTCAACTTAATATAGCAAGCTCGAAAAATCAACTCGACTTATAAAGTCAATCTCAAAGACAGAAATCTAAAAAAAATATCGAACAAAAAAAAGTATCAAAATGGTTTCACAAATTCGTGCATCACATTACATGATTTTCTCAATTAGTGCATTTGCGCTGTTTATTCTTATGTCATATTATGCCAGCACCAATAATCTAACAAACCAATTGCATACGCATATAACGAAAGCGCTTCATCATCATCATCGTCAAAAAACTCCGAGCTCACTGGGAGAGCTCAATAGCACGAAAAATGAGCTTAACGGTGCCAATTTAGGTGAGAATTACTTTAAATCGCAATTTTGAATATTTTTAACAATTGTTTCTTGTCTTTTTAGAATTAAATTCATCTCAACCGCACTCAGAGGTTGATAGTATTAGCAATATATTATTTAAGGGTCTAGTGAGTCCCGCGGGTACTGTGAATAGTTCATACATTCAGTATTTAGTTAACCAGAGTCAGGCCGAAGCGGGAATTGTAAATATTGAACCTCAGAAATGTAAGTAAATACTTTAGTCTGAGTTCAGGCAACTTCACACTTCATTTTTGATGTTCAGGTGGCTTCACAATAGAATTTCTCAAGTTCAGTTGCCTTTACACTAAGTTTGTAATATTCAGGTGCCTTCACACTAGAATTACTCACGTTCAGGTGCATTTACACTAAGTTTGTAATATTCAGGTGCATTCACAATAGAATTTCTCAAGTTCAGGTGCCTTTACACTAAGTTTGTAATATTCAGGTGCATTCATACTAGAATTTTTGACGTTCAGGTGCCTTCACACTAGAATTACTCATGTTCAGGTGCATTTACACTAAGTTTGCTATATTCAGGTTCCTTCACATTAGAATGTTCATATTTAGATGCCTTTACACTAGAATTACTCATATTCAGGCACCTTAACACTATTATTCCTAATTACTAACCAAATTCTCAAATTCATTTTAGTTGCCAATTTAAACTCAACATCAACAAAAGCCAGTACGACATCAACGACAACGACGACCACGACAACAGTGGCTCCTGCTAAGAAATCTCTTCCGTCACTGCCGCCAAATAAGACCTCGATAGACACATCAAAAGGTGTCATCACACGAGATTTATACGAAACGGGTCACATCGATTCACCATCACAAATCTGCATTAATGACGGCGACGAGATTAAACTTCTCATAATTATCACATCAGCACCGGCACATCGTGAGAATCGACTCGCCATTCGTCAAACTTGGGGACATTTTGGTACCCGTCGTGATATTGGAATTGCATTTCTTGTTGGTGCTGCTGGTGCACAAATGGATGATGCTCTTGCAGCCGAGAAGGATCTCTATAATGACATAATTCGTGGTAGATTTATAGATAGTTACAATAATCTTACCCTTAAGACAATTTCAATGCTCGAGTGGGTCGACGTTTATTGTCCGAAGGCATCATTTATCCTCAAAACAGACGATGACATGTTCATTAATGTCCCAAAGCTCCTGCAGATTATTGAGAAGAAGCAAGGCGACAAAAGGACAATTTATGGACGACTAGCTAAGAATTGGAAGCCAATTAGGAACAAAAAGTCAAAATATTACGTCAGTCCTGAGCAATATAAGCCACTAAAGTTCCCGCCATTCACAACCGGTCCAGCCTATCTCATGACGAGAGATTGTGTCAAGGATTTATACAATGAAGCACTAAATAGGACATATTTAAAATTAGAAGACGTTTACACGACAGGAATAGTCGCAGATTCACTCAAAATTAAAAGAGTGCAAGTCAATGAGTTCCTCAATCGTCGAATCGCATTCAATGCATGTAATATAAAGAAATCTGTGAGTCTGCATATGATTAAACCACCAGAGGAATTTGACTTGTGGAAGAAACTTCTAGATGCTTCTGTTAAGTGTAAATAGGGAATGATAAATAATATTTTGGGTAGTTTTCATTGGGGTAGGTGAGGGTTGGGGTAGGAAAGGAATTGAATCTTGATTTTGAAGTGGGATATTGCCAATTTTGAGGAAAAATGACAAAATCCTATTTTAAATCTAAAACTAAGTATGAAAAAGGCTGTTGAGCTTAACAAAATTGCGCGATGTTTTTTAAAAATTAAAAAATAAATAAGTAAATCAAATTTTTAGATTCGTGGAATCTATGATTGATGACCATAGGTACAGGGGTGCATTTAAGATAAAGACTAGAAGAATCATGCCGCGTTTTGAAGATAAATGTCCCAAAATTCTTTAAAAATATTCCCCCCTCCTTCTGGGAATGTAGCCTAAACTATCATAGAGGATAGATCTTTAGAAAAATCAATTAAATTGAAGAATATATTTTTGTCAAGTTCTTGGGTTATATCACCAATCACCCCCTCCAGTGACATAGCAGGAAATTTCGTCGCCCCAGGCCAAATCAGTGGGATACCATAGGTGGAAGGGTACTCCTAGGGTACCCTACTTATCCCTACCCTCCTCCTACTTAAACTTGGGGTATACTAGGGTAGGGTGGGTGGTTACCCTGGTTTAAAATAATGAAACATGATCCTAGGGTATCCACATATCCTGCCCTTGGATAGCTTAAGTGGTGGGTAAGAGTAGAGAAGGGAGGGTTAGAATAAATGATGGGGTACTGTAGGCAGGGTTTTTTGGCAGTGCCCAAGGACAAAGCCCATTTAAACCCCCTTGCTACACAACTGCCCCTTCCCTCCTTCAAAACCTTGAATACGACCCTTTTGGCTACACTCATGTACATCCAAGTCTACCCCAACAACCATGGTTAGTGGTCTATATCATCGTTGGTTTTTCATGAATAATTGACCTTTGTATAAAATTTTTGTATATCCTATTTTAAGTTAATAAAATATTTAATTATAAATTATTCCATCCTCCATTTCTGATTATAATTTGTGATGGTTAAAAATATTCTGGTGGCATTTAAATAATTCAAAACTATTAAAAATCAAGAATTTTAAAAATAAAAAAAAATATTTAATCAAATCTAAAATAAGTTGCCTTAAATTTGATGTCAAAAAAGCAATTAAGAATTTTTAAAACCATTCAAAATAATCAAAAATTATTTTAATTTAAAATTATTTGTAAATGTAAAACTCAAAATGCCACTAAAATATTGAAAATGTCTGAAACATAAAATATTGTTTGATTAAAAAGGAAAAAATAATAATTTCTGAAAACAAAAACTCATTTAAAATAAAATTTAGCTGACTTTTCAAATAATAATAATTTATTTAATTAAATCTTATATTTTTTATTATTCTGTGAGCATTATTTTAATTTTATTTAAATTGTTTATTATTTTTAATTTTTATTATTTGTATTTTTTATTTTTGAAATTTCATTTTTGTATTAAATGTTTACAAAATCTTATTGAAATTTAAAAATTATTCTCAATTTAAAAAAAATAAAACTCCGTACTTTCTACACCAAAGTTGAATCATTTCAGAAAAAGATCTTTAAGTAAAATATGATTTATTTAATTCATCAAAAATTTGAAAAATCAGCAAGATTTACGTTGTTAAGTCAAAGCATTAAAGCTGTTAACCCTAAAATAATTAACTAATTATTTTGAAAAAATTCAATTATTTTATTTAAACTTTTTAAACCTTATCGGGTCAGTTTCTTAAGTATACCCCTGGAATTAAGGTATAACCGCAGGGTTTGTGGTATATCCGAGAAACCAGCCCTTAGGTACCCAAGAGGTTAGCCAATAAAAACACATTCCGAAAAAAAAGAGTCATTTAAGCTAATTATTTTGTTTATTTAGTGGACCTTCTTCATTTCTCAACAATACGTAATATTAAAATGACCCATTTTATCAAAAACAAAATATTCTAAAATATCTCAAAATCAGCCCAACTTCTGATAACAAAATTTAAAATGGAGGATACTTCTGCACCATATCTTGGTGTTTACAGGTCTAAAATAATTTTGATTGGGAAAAAATGTAAAAAAATTGAAAAACCCCAAGAATCTTTCATAATTTAAATTACAATTTATTTTTGTAAAAGATTAAAGACTCATTGCTTTATTAACATGAAATATGATTTTAAATTCTCATTCAGAAATACTTTTTAAGGATAATAGAAAGCAAACTATGAAGATGATAAAATATTTATGCTAAGTTATGTTTATAAATACTGAAAAATTAAAGAAATGAAAAATTACTAAGAATAAATTTCATTGCAGAATTTTTTAAAGAACTTATTTGTTCCTTATATTTTTTTTGAATTTTTGAACATTTTCAGCTTTCTTGGATAACACCAGGGCCAAGGGCAAAGGCAGAAATTTTTTGAGAGGTATTTTCAAATTTTAGACCAGATTTTTTTGAATTTTTTCTTTCAAAAATCCTAGAAAATTGAAGAACTTTTGAACAAGATGGAGATTTGTCCCCCAAATCCTCTTCTTCCTACGTGCCTGAAAGGCATGATTCAACCCACCCCCCCCCCTTCAAACAAAAGAGCTTATTTTCTAACTATTTAATATTTTGCATTAAGGTTTAATATCTCAGAATAAATAATATTAATATTTTTGAATGTCATGCAATATTTATGGAGAAAGGACCCTCCGTCGGTATTTGAAAAATCTCTCTTCCAAAAATATTATAGCTGCTCTCCTTTCTCTATCTAATTCAATTTCATGTTCCATATTAATTTTTTCTCCAAATACATAATCAAGATCGTATTCATCAACATTATTTTCTAACCGTGTGTTCTTGACTTTGAATTTTTCAATAAGTTCAGGAGTTAAATTCTTATATCCAGAATTTTTTGGTTCCTTGATTGGGAAAACTCTTCAAATTTTAACTTGCGCGTTGTCAATTTTCTATTCACAATCATAAAACTTAAATTCTTCCTGCAACATTTCAACCCCAAAATCAATTCATTCACTAAAGCAGCTCCAGAAATGACACAAAATCCAAGCCAAATGTTGAATCCAAATGCCAAGTCTTCAAGCATTTTCGGATCCTTTCCAATTCACTTGAATTTAATTTTCTTGGAATAAAAATTCTCAAATAAATGATTCATGAAGCCAATTGGAATCAAGTTACGAATGACTTCATTGAGCA
This sequence comes from Chironomus tentans, assembly GCA_963573255.1. Classification (NCBI taxonomy): domain Eukaryota; kingdom Metazoa; phylum Arthropoda; class Insecta; order Diptera; family Chironomidae; genus Chironomus; species Chironomus tentans. Next base: position 3,762,083 of record OY754305.1, read on the forward strand.
TCCCGTAATAAAAAGATGATTCAATAAATGCAAATATTTCAAAAGATCTTAGCTAAATAATGAAATATTGTTGGCAAATCTTTCTCCGTAGCCATTGTAGTTGTAAACTTTTCATTTCCTTATGACAAGAAATCATCTGCAACATCCAGTATGATTTTAGACTTTACTTTATGCATAAAGATTTTCAGAAATTGCATTTCTTTTAGGACAAATTCACCAATGATGTCGTGGAGAGTGTTTGAAATAATCTAGATGTCGGGGTCTACTTAATTAAAATTATTTATATTAAAATTATTTAATTATTTGAATTTAAATTATTAAATTGAAATAACTAAATTACTTATTTAAATTAATCTTAAATCGAAAAATTCGTCTGAATTTGATTTGAGACAGTAAACTACTAAACTCACACAACAGTTTATATTTTAAATGTCAAAAAATAATTGTTGTTCCACTTGTTGAAAGTTCTTGTTAACAAATTGAACAACTGATTCGGAATAGTTGATACAGTCTACATATTAGAGGGCAGAAGGTGGGTTTAGTTTCTATATGCGATGGATTAGGATGGTGTCGTCGGATTGTCTAGACGAATCGATTTTTTATTAATTAACTTGATTTCACGGACATCGTAGCAGGTGACCTGTAGGGAGTAGGTTAGGTATACCATGGTGGGGTACCCCACCTACTCTAGCCTAGTCTAGCCTATTTAATTGAACATTAATATTTATTTTAAATTTATTTCATATTATTTAAGTTAATCTTTATTTAGTATTTATAATATTTATTTAATTACAAATTTAAATCATTTCTCTATATCAACAATATATGTTTTAATTTTTTTAAATCTTAACTTTCCATAATTTTAAATTTTCAATAATTTCTAATATCTCGGAATAATTAAAGTTATTTGACATATTTTAATATATTTAAATGTCATGCTTGAAAATTACACCTTCCAAAAAATTTATGGCTGCAGTCTTTCCTTTGTCATGATAAGTTTCACATTCCATATAAACTTTTTCTCCAAAAATAGAATCGTGATTGTCATTACGAGAAAAATTAAAATCATTATTTTCTAACCGTGTTTTCTTGATTTTAAAATATTTGATGAGTTTAGTACTTGAGTTGCTGGATCTAGTACTCTTTGGCCCCCTGATTGGGTAAACTTTTTCGAATTTCATCTTCTTATTAGTCAATTTTCTTTTAATAACCTCAAAACTTAAATTTTTCTTGCAAGTTCTCATCCCCAAAATCAATTCAATCACAAAAGCAGCTACAGAAATGGCACAAAATCCAAGCCAAATGTTGAATCCAAATGCCAAGTCTTCAACATCCAGGACTTTTGGATTCTTTCCAATTTTCATGACTTTTGCCTTTTTGGTGTAATAATTCTCAATCAAATGATTCATGATGCCAGTTGGAATTAGATTGTTGATGACTTTAACAAGCATTCGGAAATAAAAAGATGAACCAATGAATGTAAAAGCGTCAAAAGTTCTAAGCGGAATGAAATTTTCAAGTTGATTCCATTTGATATTATTTTTCTTGAGTAGCGTCTCGTAATGATTAAAATAAAATTCATCTATAAAAAGGCAAAGCTTTGCTGATGAATTTTGTGACTGAGTTGTGAATGCATAATAATAGGCTCTTGACGTTAATCTTTCATATTGAATGCTAAACGTAAAAAAATTCATTAAATTTTAAATTTGCTTTTTTCTTAGAAAGTACAAATAGAAATAAATAAGACGCCATATTTCAAGGGAGAGGTTTTGAAATAATTTGGAATGAACAGGAATTTTTTTTGGGGATTTTGGGTTTTTTTTCGTAAAAATCCTAACAATTTGAAGAAATTTCTCAAAAACGGGTAGGAGTTTGATACCCAAAAGCCCTGCCTGAATACGCCCCATGATGTTTAACATCTACCCTACTCCAGGTAGGTTGGGTATATTCTAATGTACCCTAGATGAAGGATAGAGGTTGAGTGCCCCACCTACTTTGCATCCTTGGGTATAATAGGTTAGGTGATCTAATTTTTATTGACCTTAGGTATCCTTGGAGTATATTAGATTACCCTGCAAAGACAATTTAGGATATTCTATTACTCTACTCTTTCCTACAAGGTTACCTATGGGTACCCATATCGACAATCTACAATTATTAACACTTATCTACAGTTATCTACAGTTTGCTAACTGCAGACTACTAAGTGTAGATTGACTTGAAAATTAAGAATAATTTACAAAAATGATTTTTCTTTGTTTACAAACACATGAGCAATGTTTGAATATTTTTTGTACGTTACACAAATTATTTGGAACAAAAAATTAGAGTATTTAGGTGATATTTTACTATTTACAAAAACCTGAATTTTGAAGTAACGTTTTTTTTTCATTCAAAAATTTATCTACAGTTAGCAAAACTGCATAAAACTGTAGATCTTACTAACTGTTACTAACTGTTATCGTTTTTACGAACCCTAGTACCCCATCTACCCTACCCTTGGATACTGCACCCATCTTACTAAAGGGTACTCTCAAATAAGAGGGAGTATGTTAGGCAGAGTCTCTCACTTATCTTCCCTAAAGTACCCGAAGGAGGAGTACCCCTGGTAAAAGTTGACGTCCTCCCAAGTTGTCGAGATAATCAAGTCGTAGTTCAAAATGTTCCTAATGTGTCTCGTTAAGTTCAAATTCATTACAATCCTTACCTATTACCAAGCCAGTATTCAGGAGATGTAATTGTGGTCGTCATAACATAAAATGTATAGTTCCTGTCAACTAAATCCTCTATTGTCCTTGGCAGTGCCTTTCTCGGCTCACTTGTCATGAATTCAAAGAATTTACTTTGAAAACATGTCCGAAAAATCAAGCAGAAATAAATGAAAATCATCAAGATGAACCTCGAGAAGTTCCTGTTTGGCAGTCGAGTCTGTGAGATGCCAAAAAAGATGCTGATGACATTCCAAAATGGTGTGTCAACTTTATTTCCATAAACAAGGCTCTGAGCTGATTTTGAGAAGTGATTGATGACCAAAATTGACACAAAAGTCACCAAGAATGTAGTCAGCACTAAAATCCACGTCATCATGTCAAATGGAAGTAGAAACTTCTCGTACGGCGTGTACTTTTCAGATGGTGTGATAAATAAAGTGTTATCAAGATTAGTTATAACATTTGACGTTGCTATATGTTCAGCGCTTATTGACTCAAGTGGTAAAACCTCAAAAATTACATGCGGTACCTTAAAAGTACCATTAATTGGCATCATTTGAATTGTTGTGTTAACAAAATATTTAAGCCAATGGTCATGCATATCGGCTGGTTGATAGTCGACAGTAAAATTGTAAGTTCTTGCTGCAATCTCAAAAATGACTGGTGTTATGCCGCGAACTTTAAAACTTGTGAATTTATTATCAGGCAAAGCATATCCACCCACATGAAAGAGCGATCCATCAATTGTTGGAATAGGCAACGTCATGACTAGCTCACAGTTATGATATTCGAAGAATTTTTCATAGTTTTTTAGTTCTTTTTCCCATTTTTGTGAATTCTTGTTGAAAACATTCAATTTATTCAAGTATGGCTGATCACAACCATGAGGACCAAACCATTCGACTGTCGACAATGTCACTGTGTCTGCCTCATTTGTGACAAAGTAGATATACTGAAATATTGAACCGAATGGTTGCTTAAGGTTGGGGTAATAACGATAAATGGATGACGATTTTAGCTGATCAAATGTCAAATGAGGAATAAATGAGAGAAATTTGATTGGGTAATCAGAATGTCGAACTATTTTGAATGCTTCTACAATGTAAGGAAGCTGGTTCAGTAGCTCAATAAAGAAAATTGCTGAAGTCGAAATGAGATTTTTTGAATGTCTAACTGTTCTCAGTGAGAAAATCTTTTCATTCATATTAAACAGAAAATCATCAAGAACATCATTCAGAAAGTCAGATTCAGATTTAATCTGTCTGACTTTTAAGTGTCGTCGTTCATTTGTATAAAATTCGTCACTAATTTGATGCAAAACCTTCGAGATAATTTTAACATCTGGATGTTTTTCGGTATTTTGCAAAAATCATTCACACAATATTAAGTTAGAACTAATGATCATGTGCAAGATCAAATAAATCTTCAGATTTTTAAACTTTGCCATGTTTTTCTTGTCAAAACAATTCGAAAAAAAAACAAAAACCGTCTGAACTTAGTCTGAGATGTTTATAAACTGACATTTGATTTACATTTTCTAATGTCTTGCCATAATTAAGTTTATCTTCTTCTAACAACTTCACTTGTATTAGTTTACATGAGCCATTAAGTTTTTTTTATGTCGAGACCGAGACAGAGAGCTCACGGTCTGTTTTTTTGAAATTTCCATTATTTTTGGACATCAAGTCGTCTATAATGTCCATCAAAAATGTTTATCATTAAGTTGTTTTGTAGATAAATTTCATCAAAAATATCGTGCAGAACCGTCGAGATTGTTGCAATGTCTGGATTTTTTCAGACATTTCATTTTTACCCGAAGGTTTTTATTAATTATTTATTACATTGTTATAGTTTTTTTAAAAAAAATATTTCAGATTAATATAATTTTCATAGTTAAAATGTTGTTTACTTCAATTTATTATGCTTTTTTCTCTCGATTTTGAACTTTGCAAGGAGTTCAGCACATGGTTCTCTGTTTTCAGATTGAAATATGCTGTCGACTATGCTCACTGGATGAACTTTTTCGAATTTCATCTTCCGATTTATCAATTTTCTCTTCAAAACCATAAAACTTAAATTCTTCCTGCAACATTTCAACCCCAAAATCAATTCAATCACAAAAGAAACCACAGAAATGGCACAAAATCCAAGCCAAATGTTGAATCCAAACGCGAGATCGTCAACATCCAGGATTTTTGGATCCTTTCCAATTCTCTTGAATTTAATTTTCTTTGAATAAAAATTCTCAACCAAATGACTCATGATGCCAGTTGGAATCAAGTTGTTAATGACTTTGTTGAGCATTCGAAAATAAAATGATGATCCGATGAATGTAAAAGCATCAAAAGTTCTCATAACTAAAAAGTCATTGAGTTTATTCCATGAAATGTTGTTTTTCTTAATTTCAGTATCACAATAATTTAGGTAAAATTCATCCATTATTAATGCCAACTTTGCTGATGAATTATCTGATTGAGTTAAGAATTTTTCATGATATTTTTGCGAAGGTAAATAAATTATTCTCGGCCTATTAAAAAAAGTTATCAGTTTTAATTAATTAAACAATTTTAGTCAGGTTTTTTAGGAAGCTCGAAACTTTCTCGAGCTTTTCTGAAAATTCAAAGGCAATTTTGAATTTCAAAACATTTAATTTATATTTTCTTGTTCCAGAGAAGTCTAAATTACACTTATTTTTCTTCAAAAAGTTTAACTTATCAAATTTTAAGTACTTGACATTAATGTGTGAAAATTTTTCATTTTTTACGGCATGGGTGCGAATCCAGGGACCGGTTTCTAGGGCTACCCCAGAGTACCCTAGCCCTAGAAAAATGTAAATTTTTCGTTCATTCATTATTCATTCATTCATTCGTTCTTTTTTAAAAATTTAGAAAGTGGCTTAAATGGTCCATGGTTGTCACTAAATAAGAAATTTTAAAATGTCCCTTTTTACGACAAAGATCTGGTCACCCTAGTTATCATCTGATCTGGATTTGCTCTGGTTAAAAAAATTTAGCCACATATTTTAAAACTTACCATTTCTCAGCTATGCTGTACTGTATATAAATGGAACCAAAAAAACCAATAATCGTATAGTTTCTGTCAATTAGATCCACAAGTGTCTTTGGCAGTGCCTTTCTCGGCTCACTTGTCATGAATTCAAAGAATTTACTTTGAAAACATGTTCGAAAAATCAAGCAGAAAAAAATAAAAATCATCAAAATGAACCTCGAGAAGTTCCTGTTCGGAAGTCGAGTCTGTGAGATGCCAAAAAAGATGCTGATGACATTCCAAAATGGTGTGTCAACATTATGTCCATAAACAAGGCTCTGAGTTGATTTTGAGAAGTGATTGATGACCAAAATCGACAAAAAAGTCACCAAAAATGTAGTCAGCACTAAAATCCACGTCACGAAGTCAAATGGAAGTAGAAACTTCTCGTACGCTGTGTACTTTTCAGCAGGTGTGATAAATAAAGTAACATCAAAATTTGCCACTACGTTTGACGTCGCTATGTCAAGAATCTTTGGTACTAAGGGCATAACTTCAAAATGAACGTGTGGTTGTTTTCTTCGGTTATTGATATGAACAAGGGTAACTTTTGTGAAAGACTCACTTTTTATCCAGTCATCATTCATAAAGACTGGTTGATAATCGACAGTGAAATTGTAAAATTTACCCGCAATCTCAAAAATGACGGGTGTTATGCCATGAATTGTGAAATTTTTGTTAACTCCAATTAAAAGTGCATATCCACCAGTATTATAAAGTGAATAATCCACTTTTGGAATAGGCAATGCCATGACCAGCTCACAGTTGTGATATTCCAAAAACTTTTCATGATTTTTTAGTTCTTTTTGCCATTTTTGAGATGTTTTGTTGAAAACATTCAATTTATTCAAGTATGGCTGATCACATCTATGCTGACTGAACCACTCGACTGTCGACAATGTCACTGTGTCTGCCTCATTTGTGATGAAATACGTGTACTGAAATACTGAACTGTATGGTCTTCTAAGGTTGGGATAGTATCGATAAACTTCCGAAGCCTTTAACTGATCAAATGTCAAATTTTGTATAAAAGTGAAAATCATAATTGGGATATCCGAAGTTCGTATGACTTCATGTGTATTTTCGATAAAAGGAAATTGTAGTGAATCCATTAAGAATATAGCAGGAGAATTAAGGAAATTTCCGATCAAGCCTCCTGGTGAATTTACGAAAAACATGAAATTTTCGTTCCTATTTGACAGAATTTCATATGCAATATCCAGTAAATAATTAGATTTTGCTTTAAACAGAATAACTTGACACAGTTGAGCGTATTTTGGGAAAAATTTATCAGTTATGTCTCTAAAAACGCTTCCAATTGTCAAAATATTTGGATTCGTTTCGATATTTTGCAGAAAACTTTCACCAAAAAATGACAAATAAGCAAAAGTTATGAAAATTATCCAAATTTTTTTGTACATGTTTGCTTTAAATTCTAAAAATGACGTCCAAACCAAATAAATAGCTTTCTAAAACTAAAAATTTCTGATATTTGATATATTATTATTGGTAAACCAATCAACAATCAAAATTGACGACAATTTTTAAAATACCATTGATATTGTCATTCGTTATCGGTTATATTTATAACCTAACTAGGGGGGCGTAAAGAGGTGTGGTCAGAATTTTTTTTTTGATTTTTTCTTCTCTTTTTGAAGAATTTTTCAGCAATGGAGAATTTGTAAAATAAAATTTAATAATACTTTAAATCAATTTTACACCAAAAAATTGGGGTTTTCCCCTTCCCTTTTTTTGATCCATTTTCGGATTTTTCATTCCAGTGAGATCTTTTCCCCCTCGTAAAACATTCTCAAAGAACGTGAACTTTACAGCATGTGTCACAAGAACAATTTTATCAAGGTTAGTTATCTTTTTGTCACAAATTGTTGTACATCAATATTAATGACATTTTTCATATTTTTGTTATATTTTAATCTCTACATCCCTGATAAAACTATTTGTATACTGACTTGGGCAATTCTCCAGATGAGTTGAATTTTCAAAAAAAAAATATTCTAATCCAATGTCAATAAGGCTCAAAACAAAAAAATTATTTTTTTGATTTTTATCTCAAATACAATGAATTGAAAGTCGCAATTAGGCTTAAATCATTCAATTTAATTGCTTCTTATTGTTTTGTTACTAAAATAACAAAATATCAGAAGCTAAAGATGATATTTTCATGTTTTTGTTTTCAATATTTTTGGTATTTTATCGTGGACATGTCACGATAGAAATAACTCGAGGACAAAATTTTCACTCGAAGAATTGATTTTTCTCTAGAAATTTCCATTAAAGTTGTTAATATTATTAATGAATATCCATTGGCTGCAAACAGTTCTTATTCTTCGAAATTGGTTCTTATTCTTCGAAATCGAAACTTCGAAAATTTTGGTTTTTTTCAAATTGAAAATGACCGTTGTAAATCAAAACAATTTTTTTTTACTTTGTTTCATTAAAAACGGGGATAGCTTGCAAAGTTGCTAGCTGTAACCAAAAGAAATCAATAAATCATGTTTTTGAAATACCAAAACATTCTATAAATAAGGATAAGTGGAATTTTTTTAACGGTTTTTTCAAATTCAAAAAAATTTTCAGTTGAAAAATCTTGTAAAAAATTTCGTAAATATTTTGAATTTAAAAAAAATAACGGTTCATGATGCTGTTTGCAGCCAATGGATGAATATGATAGAAAAGATTATTTTCTATCGATTGGTATGCATTTGACTAATCAAAGAATATTTTTTAATAGTTAATTTTCGATTCTTCAGATGAAAATTCCATTTTTTGTTCTCGAGTTATCGACCGAAGAATCGAAATTGAAATAAACTGGGATTATAGTTTAGAAATTTAAGCCATCGTATTCAAAATATTGTTCGAACTAATCAAATTGAACCGTTTGAAGTTAAAAGTATTTTTACTTTTGTGAGTTTTAATTTTTTTTAATTCTTGTGAAATTTATATTTATTTTTTATTCTTAATTTCAATGTTTTTGGTAATGCTATACAATATAATAAGCAATAATTCAAATAAATTAACTTCCACGCCAAATGATTTGGGTTTTTTTGAAAAATACACAACTTTTAATACCAGCACGTAGACAATATTTCAAAACAAAAATTAAAAATTATACCTATTAAAAAAACAAATGAATAGATAAATTACTAGATTTTTATGAATACTAACTATTTGCATTGTTTATCATCCTTAGGTCCAAACCCCCAAAAACGTGTTTTTCAAGTCCAAAAATGTTGCTCGGTTAAAACATTTTCAGTCACAGTAGCTGAATAGAGCAAAGATCAGTTCTTAAATTTGAATAAAAGCAAAAAATGGTAAATAAAAGAGAAAAAATTTAAGAGCGTAATAAAAAAATTTTTATGTACTAAGAACGAAAAGAGTGGTAAACAAGTTTTTAGTTCTCACATTGAAGCCGTTCAAGCAACAACGTAATTAAAAAACACTCGAGAGTTTTTAAATTGTTCTTTTTAATCTTATTTTAAAAATTGTGATAAAAATGAATATTTTGGTGAAAGTGATGATTTTAGTACATTTTGTTAATTGTAATGTTTATGGATTTGACAATCATAAAGATCTGATGGATGAAATCATCCAAAATAAAGTTGAATTTGAGGAGATTTGCATTAAAGACTTGCAAAAATTTAATCACAATAAATTATCTATTGTTGAAGGTGAGCTTAAGACATATTGCAACATTTTTTACTATTTTTGATTTTGTGAGGGAACAGCATACTCATAAAAGCACCAGCTAAGGGTGTAGCCAGGATGGGGAAGCCTAGACTCCCCAAATGATTGAAAATTGTATAGCATATCCTCACCCCCTTGAGTATTCGGACCCTTCCAGGGGCGTATTCAAGAACCCTTTTTTGAGAGGGGGTTTTTCGCACATTTTTGGCAAAATTAACAATTTTTTTCAGACCCCCAAATCAAAAACACCTCTCCTGAATACGCCCCTGGACCCTTCACTCGAGAGGGGTTCGGCGGGGAGACACCTTTTTGAGAAATTTTTTCAATTTGCTAGAGTTTTTTTTAAAAGATGTAGAAAGTCCTCGTGTTATACATCGAGGGAATTAAGCGCATTTTCCCGCACAGATCAGTAAATAAATCCATAATTCAGAATGTAAAAATAAGTACCCACTTAATTTATTTCCCCAAATGAATTGAAAACATAGCATAAATGCTTGAAATATATAGTTGTAGCTGAAAAAAATTCCGGAAGCTATTTCAAAACATTTGTATGGTTTTAGTACAAATTAAATCTGTCACTTATACTTCACAAGTAATGACAGCAACATTTGTATGGTTCTACATACATTTACATTTCGAGAAAATAAAATTTATGAAAAAATGTACTTTTTTGCTGTTTTATGACTCAAAAAAATTTAATTATGCATTAATAAATCATAAAATATCATAAAACATCAAAAAAGTGTAAAAAAGAATCAAAAAAGTGTAAAAAAAAGTTGCCCGCGGAGAGGATCGAACCCACGACTTGAAGGGTTTTTTAATATAAGTATTCTTTTTAAGCGTCACGTTAAACTTTGACTAATCCAACGTCAGTGATTTTTTTACACCAAAAACAGAAAAGTTAATTTAATTAAGTTTAGGTGAGGATTTTTAAAAAACTAAATACGTTGCGCACCCCTACGAAATAGCAGCTATTTAATGCAAAAAACCCGAAGTCTCTACGTGCTTCCTCCGCCGAGTTTTTGAGGCAGCGGGCCAGCCAGCGGGCCAGCCAGCGGGCCAGCCAGCCAAAGTGGACCTTTAAGCGCATTACTTTCTAAGGAAAATGCGCTAAAAATCCTAAAACCCCCTAAATTTTCCTTTCATATCCCATAAAAATTTTGAATTTAATTTTATTGAAATTTTTAAAACTTAAAAAACTCTCAAATCAAATGTTTTTAAATAGATTTGTCAATCCTCAAAAAAATCCACAAATATGGAAATTCACACGACTTTGGGAACTTTTCAAACTGCAAAAACATCGACGAATCTAAAATGTCAACTCAGTACTGCCGAATTCAATATTTCAATGACCAAAACCCACCAATTTCTGTAACACCAAAAAAGTCAATTTATCAAACAGAATGGACGGACCTTGATGTGTCATTTTCAACAGGAATTTGTCTACCTTCTTCATGTTCAGCTGATGATGTCAGAAAAATTGTTGAAATTTTGTTTAACAAATCAAATTTGAGATTTGGATCCAACATATTTTGCAGAAAGGGAATTAATGAGGAATTAGGATGGAATTTTAACAGAATTTTGTAAGTAGAATTATTGATTTGTAATTTTATATGATGGGGTCATCTGCTTTTGATGTCCTTTGAAATGAAATTTTTAAACCTAAAGCTATAAAAATTTCGAGCAAAAAACCCTTTGGAATGACAACCGAGGTTCCTACCTACCCTACCCCTTTCCTTATCCTTGAATTAGGAAAGGGGTATGGTAGGTAGAGGTACCCTAGGATACACCCCGCATAGGATACCACCTAGGTAGGGTAGGGTACCTCCCAGGTATCATGGTAGGGTAGGATACCCAGGGTAGCCTTAGAAACCAGCTCCAGATCTCCATGTCTCTTTAACTAATAAATATTTATTTATTTTTAGACTATTCTCATCAATAATCATAACTTCGATCATTTTCTCTAAACTAAAATTCCAAAAACTCAAGATTTCAAATATTTTGAGTGACTTAATGGATCTTAATCCAAAAAATCCATCAACAGCTTATTTTAATGGACTAAAAGCTATCATATCAATTACTGTCATCTCTATTCACAGTTGGTACTTTCGGAATTTTTTGTTATTTAAAAGCGGAGAAAATTTAGAGAAATTTCGTACAAAATTCTATGCAATTCCGATGACGAATGCAAATATGTTCATGGAAATTTTCTTCATAATTGGTGGTATTTTGGCTGCGAAAGGCTTAAAGAAGGGATTTGAGACTAGGTATGATTTTTTAAATATTTTTTAATTATTTTATTGAATTTAAATTTCTTTAATTTCAGCAACAAAGTAACTTGGATGATCAAATTTTACATCAAACGGTTCACGCGTCTTTTCCCTGTCTTAATATTTATTATGGGACTGATCATAACCTCAAATACTGAAAATTATGGACCATTTAGCTCTGCGGATGAGAAAGAAAATTGTAAAAAATATTGGTGGGCGGCATTTGTAATAAACTTTTCTGATCCAAGGAGGAAGGTAAGGCATGAGGCCAGTTGCTCGGTATATCCTAGGGTATAAACTACTCTAGCCATACCCTAGTTAGTGTAACCCTAAAGTATACCGAGCAACCGGCGCCTGGATAAAAATTACTTTTTGTTCTGTTTTAGTTCGCAATATACTCCTGGTTCTTATCAATCTACTTCCAATTGGCTCTCATTTTTCCATACGTCTTCATAGCAATCAACAGTAAAAAATTTACAAAACCATTAACAACTCTTGTGATTCTATCAATAATCTACTTCAAATTCACTCGTTTAAGTATCATGTATACACGGCTGGTTGAGTTTTCAAAGGATGGGTGAGAATTTTGAAGAACTTTTAATCAATTTTGAAATATATATTTTTCATTTCCAGACTTTCATATGATTATCAACTTAATAGTGATTATACCGAAATAAGATTAAGGCTGTTCACATTTTTTGGTGGAATGATTCTTGAGAAAACTTTGAATGAAAATGGAATCAACTTAATGGTAAGGGGTCGTTCACTTATTACGATACTTAAATTATGGCCATTTAGACCCCACTGTTTACAAATTTCCTAATATCCCCCCTAAAAGGCGAACTTAATAAGTGAAAACTTTTCAATTAATTAAATGCATTTATTAAAATTTGTTAATTTTATTTTCAGACCGAACTCAAAAAGCGGCTGAAAGCCTGCACATTAGTCACAGTTATCATCCTAATCATTCTCTTATTCAGCTCAATTCCACAAATAGCAGTAATATTGGAGATCATTGCCGGGTTATTTTTAATGATTGGCTTAAATTTCTTGTTTTTTAACAACGGAAAAGTCAAAAAGTTTTTATCGCACAAATTTTGGTCACCAATAGCCAAAATGGGACTCAGCATTTACCTTATTTCTGGACATATTCACAATAATATTCATACTTATCAAATGGAACCGTTTGAAGTTGACAGCTTTCTTCATTTTGTGAGTTTTTAATTTTTTTAATTTTCATTATTTTATAATTTTTTAAAAGCTTATAATTTTTTTAAAAATTTTTATTAGTTTTTTAATTTTTATTTAAACTTTTATTAAATTTTTAAATTTTTATTAAATGTTTAAATTTTTTAAATTTTTATAAAATCTTTAAATTTTATTAAATGTTTAAATTTTTATAAAAATTTAGAAATTTTCAATTATAGAAAATTAAAATAAAAACTAATTTTTTATAATTTTTTTAGATTTTCATAATTTTTTTAAATTATTATATTTTTTTTAGATTTTTATAATTTTTTTAAATTATTATAATTTTTTTAAATTATAATAATTTTTTTAAGTTATAATAATTTTTTAAATTAGAATAATTTTTTTAAATTAATATAATTTTTTTAGATTTTTATAATTTTTTTAGATTTTTATAATTTTTTTAGATTTTTATAATTTTTTTAAATTATTCTAATTTTTTTAAATTATTATAATTTTTTTAAATTATTATAAAGTTTTAAAATTTTAACTTTTTTAAATTTTCTTGAATTTTTATTTATTTATTATTTTTAATTTTAGGTTTCAATGTTTTTTGTTGACGTTATTCAATCTGTGATTCCTGTGATATTGACTTATGTTCTGATTGAGGAACCGTTTGCAAGATTTGGGGAGATCCTTGTTGAATATATTTGAATTGCCGTATTTTAAATTTATAGATTATTGAAAATTGAATTTTTTTGTAAATTTAATATTGTAATGATCTGTCTGATTTTTGTGAAATGTTCAAAAAAGATCAAGATGAATAATAAAGTAAGGTTAAAAATTATTTACTGATTAATTTACATTGTTTTTTTTTAAATTATATTATTGCAATAACTAAATTTGTATTTCCAAGATAACAACCTCAGGGTACCTTAGGTTATCCTAGGCATACGGTAGGGTAGGTATGTACACAGTGTAAGTAATAGTATCCCAATTAATGCTACAAACCGGCTTAAAGATCTTTTTTTAAAAAATTCAGTTTAAGAAATTAAATAAAATCATATTTTTCTTAGCAATAATTATATTCTCTATTTTTATATGCTCAATTTGTAAAAATCTATGAGGATTAAATTTTTTTATACCATTTAACAAATTTAAATTTTTTTCAAATTATTTATTTATTAAATCGTCATTTATTATATTTTCATATTCAGCTTAATCATATTCCTTATCATCAAGTTCACTTTTTCGTCATCATCAACTGACATTGACTGTAAGTTCAAATCTGGTTATTACACCGCTTTGGGTGCCATTTACATCTGCGATGTTGATAACAATCCAAACATAATTACACAAGAATCAACACAAATTGAGTCAATTACTGGACAGCATCTATTTTCAAAATCCAATGACAATGTCAACGCTTTTCATGTCGTCGGAAAAACTTTAAAATATTTTCCAAGAGGTCTGGATTTATATTTTAAAAGACTTCAAGCTATTTTGATGTGGTCATGTCAATTATAACGAATAAGACAGTCGGACCTAAAGCCATTCACTGAATTATTCTACATTTATTTAATGTAAATTGGAGTATTTGAATCTCCATGAAAATAACATCAACCATATCGAACCAAATGTGTTTGATGATTTATCAAATTTGAGATATTTCTTCCTAAAACCCGTAGATTGCATTCACATGGATGTTGATGACGACAGAGAGAAAGTTCTGTTGGCTATTCAGCAAGTAAAGCAGAAGTGCAAAAATTCAAAATATTTGGAGCTCAAAAATGAGATCAAGAACCTTGAAATTGAGTCTAAAACTTTATATTTGGAAGATTTTGAAGTTAAGTTAGACAGATTTAGAATAAAACTGAGAATTTCAATGTTTTCGAATTTTGAGGATTTTAAGATTAAATTTGAAGAATTTAAAACTTTCATCATAGCTATGCTATCCCCAACTCTGTTTGATCTATTTTTAGGAACTGCGTTAATTTATTTTTTTATTATTTTATTTTATTTTATTTTATTTTTAATATAGTCCCGGCAAAAAGTATGGAAATGAATAGCCTACTAATGGATGATCAATAAGAGTTGCTGAACTTTGATTCTTAAAAAACTTTAGCAAAAAAAATGTAAAATTCCCAACCACTTATTCTGAATAAGAATCAATCTGAATAAGAACTTCGATGCCATTATGGAGCAATCCAAGATATTCCAACTATGAAAAAAGGTTTGAGATTCTTCTGATGAACTTCCTTAATAAATCCATTGTTGATAGAAATTAATTTGAGATTTTTAAAAAAAAATGGAAAAATTGAACTTTTCGATCCTTTGTGTGAAATCCAACGACGTCATTATTGTTGTTGCTGCCATCGTGACTTCCTGTTGCTTCAGTTATTATCGATGATTCCGATAAAATTACGTTGAAGTCATTTTGGACGTCGCATTGTTATATTGAACCCATAACTTGCCATATGAAATACTTGTAGGAACATTGAAGATTTTGTGATATCGAGGGGGTCAAAGTTGTTGACAAAAAGAAGATTATGCTAAGAATTTCCAACAAAAAATATTTTCTGTTAAAATAAATTATTACCAATATTAAAAAAAATAGAAAAATGGTCAGACAACTGAAAAGCTTTAAATAATTCATTTTTCAAAACTTACAAGAAAATCTTCATTTTATCTTGTTGAATAAATTTTTATTTACACAAATTAATTTAAAAAAAATGAAAAAATGAATATGAAGGAAAATATTTCAATTGTTGAATAATCATCTACAGCTTGGGAACAACTAATTATTGACAAATGTTCCCAAAATGAATTCTCAGGAGGGGTCATTTGCAAATGACGTCCATCAAAATATGACAATTTTGAAAAATCTACCAAAACAATTCAAAAACTCAACAAAAAAATATTTTTACACCTGACCCCCTATAAAGTTGGTCTTCATTTATGAACGGCCTCAGAGAGGATTTTAGGAGAAAATATTTGCTTGTTATTGTTGATAGTCGATGTGAGTATTAAATGAGATTTTTTTCTCAGCTGTGCAAGTTGAATTTTGCTCTCAATCTCATTTGTTTTATGATTTTCTTGGAAATTTAAAAATAAACAATTTAATGTGAATAACTAAATATGCATAACTAGTAATGTGATTAATCGTGACGTAAGATGTCTTTTTGGGAATGTCTCACTTTAGATCATTTTATATAATAAAAGAATTGTTCTAAGCATTAAATTTTGAAATTCGTTAATTTTTATTAAACATAATAGGGGTCATTCACTTATGACGTCCATGATTAAGGGGGGGTCTGAGATTTTGTGACACTTTATATTAAAGAAATTTTTTTGAATTTAAAATTTGTGACAAGATGGACGTCATAAGTGAATGACTCCTTATCATGTTCGTTCTTTAGGGAGGAAGGGATCTAAGATCTAAGAAACAAACTAAATTAAAGAATTTCTTGTAAATCAAAATTGGAAAGGGGGGTGGAGGTGGGTCTAAAAAGTTGCTGCTCTGTATAACTTAATAGATTCACTTCAACCCTCCAAAATCCTGTTTTTCAGTCAATTGAATACGGGCAAAGCCAAAGTATTTTTCCCAGGTCTATTTTTTAGCTCATAGCTTACTAATCGACACTTCAAGAACTAATTGGCTCATTGCAGCTCCAAAAAATTATATTTTAAATCAATTTAAATTAGTAAAGTAGCACAGACGGTGTCTAGTGGAACTTAGAAGGTGAAAAAAACTCAATCTTACTCTTAGACTTAAGATTCCTTGAAAAACCAAAAAAAATATCTAAAAACCAAAAAAGATGCAAAAAAGGAATGGGCTCAGCCGGGATTTGAACCCGGGACCTCTCGCACCCAAAGCGAAAATCATACCCCTAGACCACTAAGCCATTTCCGAATCGATACTAATTTTTGACATTTGGTACTATTTAAGCCTATCACTGAAGCAATCTCGCTCTTTCTGATTTTTCTTCATGTCCAACAACAACAATAAGCATTTGCATGGCAATAGATGAACTGAGCATTTGAATATTATTGTTTTATGAAGATAATTTCTATTTCGTAAAAATTTCGGAGCAGATTTATATGACGTATTAATAAATCGTAGCACACAGTTTGAGAACCACTTGACCTCTTTATTTTTATCTTTATCTTTGATATTCCTAATAATTTTCATAACAATGTAAAAAAGTAAAAAAATAGAAAACTCCCTCAAATCAAGTCAAATTAACGCAGATCATATTGTTAACAGATTGTAACGTTTTAAATTTAGCTCAAATGTATCCTCAATACTCACCAAACATTTTATTAATTCAGGATATAATGAGACTTCATGGCTTAAATCATTATCAAAACAATCATTTTTGTTTAATCTTTTGCACCGCTTAGAGTGTTTATTAAATTAATCATTAAAATAAAATGAAATTTTTATACAACTTATGAATTGAAAAAACATTTATTTAGCAATGAAAATTATGCAAAAGCATTAAGTAAGAAAGATTATAACATAAAATACATAAATTTAAAAAAAATTGTAAAATTAATTAAAATTAAGCTGGAAGCGGAAATTAATTTGGCATAGCTTCTACCCCCTCGAATTCTAAAATGGCGTCGGTTCCATATTCAGGCACAGCTAAGGAACGTACATACCAAATTTCAGCTCATTTGGTCAAAATTAGAGCAAAAATCAATTTGGCATAGCTTCTACCCCCTCGAATTCTAAAATGGCGTCGGTTTCATATTCAGGCACAGCTAAGGAACCTAAATACCAAATTTCAGCTCATTTGGTCAAAATTAGAGCAAAAATCAATTTGGCATAGCTTCTACCCCCTCGAATTCTAAAATGGCGTCGGTTCCATATTCAGGCACAGCTAAGGAACGTACATACCAAATTTCAGCTTATTTGGTCAAAATTAGAGCAAAAATCAATTTGGCATAGCTTCTAGCCTCTCGAATTCTAAAATGGCGTCCGTTTCATATTCAGGCACAGCTAAGGAACCTAAATACCAAATTTCAGCTCATTTGGTCAAAATTAGAGCAAAAATCAATTTGGCATAGCTTCTACCCCCTCGAATTCTAAAATAGCGTCGATTCCATATTCAGGCACAGCTAAGGAACCTACATACCAAATTTCAGTTCATTTGGTCAAAATTAGAGCAAAAATCAATTTGGCATAGCTTCTACCCCCTCGAATTCTAAAATGGCGTCGGTTTCATATTCAGGCACAGCTAAGGAACCTACATAACAAATTTCAGCTCATTTGGTCAAAGTTAAAGCAAAAATCAATTTAGCATAGCTTCTAGCCCCTCGAAATCCAAAATAGCGTCGGTTCCATATTCAGGTACAGCTAAGGAACCTACATACCAAATTTCAGCTCATTTGGTCACAGTTAAAGCAAAAATCAATTTGGCGTAGCTTCTAGCCCCTCGAAATCCAAAATGGCGTCGGTTCCGTATTCAGACACAACTAAGGAACCTACATACCAAATTTCAGCTCATTTGATCAAAGTTAAAGCAAAAATCAGTTTGGCGTAGCTTCTTGCCCCTCGAAATCCAAAATGGCGTCGGTTCCATATTCAGGCACAGCTAAGGAACCTACATATCAAATTTCAGCTCATTTGGTCAAAGTTAAAGCAAAAATTACTTTGGCGTAGCTTCTAGCCCCTTGAAATCCAAAATGACATATATTCCATATTCAGGCACAGCTAAGGAACCTACATACCAAATTTCAGCTCATTTGGTCAAATTTAAAGTAAAAATCAATTTGGCGTAGTTTCTAGCCTCTCGAAATCCAAAATGGCGTCGGTTCCATATTCAGGCACAGCTAAGGAACCAACATACCAAATTTCAGCTCATTTGGTCAAAGTTAAAGCAAAAATTACTTTGGCGTAGCTTCTAGCCCCTTGAAATCCAAAATGACATATATTCCATATTCAGGCACAGCTAAGGAACCTACATACCAAATTTCAGCTCATTTGGTCAAATTTAAAGTAAAAATCAATTTGGCGTAGTTTCTAGCCTCTCGAAATCCAAAATGGCGTCGGTTCCATATTCAGGTACAGCTAAGGAACCTACATACCAAATTTCAGCTCATTTGGTCACAGTTAAAGCAAAAATTACTTTGGCGTAGCTTCTAGCCCCTTGAAATCCAAAATGACATATATTCCATATTCAGGCACACCTAAGGAACCTTCATGCCAAATTTCAGCTCATTTGGTCAAAAATTCCTTTTCTCCAAAAAAAATAAAATGTGTTTTGCAATAATCGGCTATATTTTTAACTTAGAAACGCAGTTTTTCGTTCCGTGTGCCTTACTGGCTGCATCTCATGACTCCAAAAACTACACAGCTCTTGCCATACACAATATCTATCAGATGCAAAAAACTGGAAGCCTAAATATTGAGTTTGAATCGAGTTATCGCACCGATTAACTTGCTAAAGGACAGAAAGCGTTTTTTTGCAATTTCTCGGCACTGGAAGCACCAATCGAGATGCGGTTTTCACTGTTAAATTGGTAATTTAAAGCACAGACTTTCCATACTAAACACTATGGGTCGATTCCGCAAGCCTGAAGCAGCAAGTCCAAAAAAGTAGTTGCACTGAAATACCAATTAAAATTGGTGTGAATATGAAAAATATGATAAAAAATTTAATTTTAGTTTTCAAATTTTATTTTACTTAATTTAGTTAAAAATATGCAAATGATTAAATTTTTTAATTAATTAATTTTTTTAACATTTTAGCGCCATTTCGACTTTATTTAGTAATATTTTTTTTAAAAAAGAAATTGGATTTACATAAAGTTAAGTTCAAAATTTCAATATATCATTCATAAACATGAATCATCCATATCAATTTGACGGCATAATTATTTGTAGGCTTTTTTGATAACACGATAAATGATTATTTTTTACTCTTTTTCGCATCCAAAGTGTTTCATGTGATAAAAAAAAGATAATTATGTGTGAATAAAAGTAATTCTAAATATTTATTTTGTAGTTTTTCATTTGACTTTCAACCCATCTGGTAACTTCTTGATTATCACGAAAATTTTTTAGAGACACTTGACTTAAATTTTTGTAGTATTTTGATTTCATTTTTAAATATTCGATTTGCTCGTCGTGGTTCAGAAAACTCTTAATTTGTTTCCATGTTAGTTCCACAATTTCAACTGTATTCATCTCAACAGCATAAAAAAGAAGATTAGCTCCAAAAATATCAACATGTTTTATGAACTGCAAAATTTCAGCTTTCTCAAAATATTTTCGAAAAGTTTTCCATAAAGTTTCATGAAATTCTGAAGATTCGTTCCACCTTGCTGCTGCTGCGATCTGCAACAAATTTCGATCATACGAATTTAAATTCCTTAACATTTCTCTGATTTCATCTCGTGATGCAATTTTTTCTAATTCTTGAATCATAAACTCAAAAACTTCACTTGATGAATATCTTGCAGCAATATAAAGAATATTTTGTCCATCTTCATCAACATCTTTGACCATTTCCAGAAACTTTTCATCAGTTGGACAAAAATCTTTGAAAAATTTCCACAAAAAATGATGAATTTCCACGACTTCTGAAGACCGTGCAGCAGATTGTAGCAAATTCCTTCTCGAATATCTTTTTGTTGTAAGAATTTCTTGGAATTGAGCATCGCTGAAGTTTTCTTTCAGAATTTTGAATGTCAACTCAATTATTTCTGGATTTTCATTTTTACTCACAAGTCTATGAACAAAGTTGAAATCCCATCTATCCTTTTGCAGAATAAAATCTTTCAATTCGTCTCTATTTTCAAATGTTTTAAGCAAAAGGTCCCACAAAGTCTCATGAAATTCAATATTGTTACTAAGCGCAGCAGAATGAAGAATATTTTGATTAAACTTGTCACACTGCTTAACAAATTCTTTAAAACTTTGTGTAGTTCTTTTGCCTGCAAAATATTTTTCTATTTCCGTCCACAAGATTTTGAGATTTTGTTCATTGCTTATTGGCCAAAAACAAACTTGTATAATATTTTGTTCAAAGTAGTTGCATTTGCTCATTAATTCAATTATTTCAGTGACTGTGAAGAATTTTTCCATGATTTCCAAGAATTTATTGACTTTATGAGCATTTAAGTTTATGGATTGAGTCAAGGAGTAAAAAATGTTTTTGAGCCAATTGTTTACCATCAATCCTTTTTGTACAAATTCTCGATTAGTTTTTGCTTCAATTTTTATCACAAAATCCTCAAAAATTTCAATCTCAAGACTTGATTTGATGATTCCTTGAAGGATTGTTCGTTTTATTATTAAATTCTTTAAGTCGTCAACTTTTAGAAAATTGATGAAAAATTCTTGAAATTTTAAAAACAATTTTGTACTTTTTGTGTTGCTAGCAAATGACTTCGCATTTTTATCCAAAACTGTTTTAACTTTTTCGTAGTTTCCATTTTTAAGAACTTCGATTGCAAAATTAACAAGATTCTCAAGATTTTCAGTAAAAAATAGTCCAAAACTTTCTCCACAATAAACAAACATTTTCATTTGTGGTTTTACTTTTTCCAACATCGATTTTTCATTAAGACTGTGAAAAATAAAGACTCGAATGATTTCAAATTTGTCAACAGTCAGAATTTGATCTAAAATTTTTGAAACTTTTTTCTTAACTTCCTTTTTACTCAAAGCTTTTACGATGGCATCAGCGACAAAATATTCTCGGAATGTCTCGTGAATAAAATAAATTTTTCCATTTTTTAAGCTCAAAATTCCACAAGCGATGATTTCCTCTTCTGGCCATTCACTGCCGTCATAACCGGGAAATAAAATTGCAGCCAACTTTGGAAATAAACTCAAAATTGCATGAAATTGATGAAATTTGTAGAAACTATGCTCATAATATTGACTGTCGATGTTTGCTTCATTTCTTATTTCACCTTTCTGTTCTGACCATCGTTTATAGATTAATTTTATGAATTTGACGTAGATTTTGGATCCTTGCAAGTCATCGATATCGTTGGCATCTTTGAATCCATCAGCAATCATTTTGAACAACTGAGGAAGACCGACTGAATTATCTCTTGAAATTAAAGCTTTTTTAATAATTTGACGTGCTTTTTGTTGATAACTTTTATATTTTGGTGACTTTTTGATGCATTTGTCGAAGTCTTCTTTTGAATTTGGTTCATTTTTGATCATCTTTAGATCCATTAACACCCAACTTCTGGCTATCAAGTCAATCCCTTCTTTCTCTGTCATCTCATCAAGACTGTAAGCAACATCCAGATTTAACTTTTCTTTCAAGTCAACCTCAAAATAATCTCGAGTTGCAATCCACAGCTGATTGCCGCCATTTTGTTGGAAGTTCTGAGTTAATTTTGAGACAAATTCAGCATAATTTGGAGCAATTTCATCAAATCCGTCAAAAAGAATGAAAACTTTGCCATTTTTGTAAAGTTTTTGGAATATTTTGGTCTCAAATTTCTGCTTTGACTTTAAAATATTCTCAATCATAAATGTTGAAAATTCAGGCTCACCTTTTTGTGCCTTAAACTCGTCAATAAACTGCTTCAAGTCCACATAAGTCACCCAACTTGTTGGATTCTGTCCTCTGAGAATTTTTTCAAAGTTTTTCATCGCCCAACTTTTGCCATTTCCTGCCTGGTCTGAGATAAGGACGTGCTGCTTGCTTTTGACTTCTGAGAGGAGCATTTTGTCTTTAATTCTTTTAAACTTTGTTTTTTTGTGTTTGACTCTTGATTTTTCCGATTTCTTTTTTCCAAAAAAGATTCGAATTTTTTCAAAAAATCCACTTGATTTCTCATTTTCTGAATCATCTGAATCATCGTCTGTTATTTCAGTCTTCTCAATGAAATTTCTTGGTTCAAATAATAACAGAAAATATTTTTCATCCATTTCTTTCTTGTTTATTAATATTTGCTGATTATCCAGGATCAAATTTAAAAGCTGATCGTCAACCACATCATTCATGTCTTCACTGATATTTTCTGTTGTTTTACTTGTTGTTGCTTCGGATACTTCTTGATTAGCTTGGATCAAATCCCTCAATATTATTTGTGAATTATTTTGGAAATTAATTTTAGTGTTCAGCATTAACTTTTGGCTGTCTTCTGTCAAGTCACTCCATTTGTAATTTAATTCCAACTTCTGGACATTTTCCATTTTCTGTTCGTTAATGATTTTATTAAGTTTATCACATTGAACCTCATTTGACACAATAAAGATGAAGTTCAGTTCCTTGTTGCCGAAAATATTTCCCAAATTTTCCGGGATATCCTTCGAATAGTCAACAAAGATGCTCAGTTCCTGGTTATCAGAACAGATTTGCTTGAAATCATCCAAAAGTTGCTGATATTTGAGTTTTTTAGGTTTGATGAAAATATTTTGTGAGTCAAATAAGTTTCCAGACTTTTGTTGAAGATATTCACGGATGTTGATGAACAGCAGCTTCGGTACATTCGTCTGCACTAAGACCAACTTGTTACTAGAAAGTTTTTCTACTTCATTCACATTACGAAGCTGATATTTAAGATTTTTAATGCTTGGAAGTAGTCCGAAAGATCCATTTAATCTTATGACTTCTTGATTCCTTTGGAGATATTTCTGTAGCTCAGGTATAACTTGACCTAGCCAAAAGTCAAAGAGGATTTCATATTTTTGTTGGAGGTGTCCCAAATGTGCCTCATTATCATCATATTCTGCTAAAATTTGGACAACTCTGACGATCAATTCTGGATGGAAGTCCTTGCTTGGATATAGTTTAAAGACTGATGAAATAATTCCGTTGCACTCATCATCTGGACCTGCTGAATCTTTTGCTGGCCATTTATTAATTATTTTGACAATTCCCTTAAACTTTTTCTTCATATCCTCTCTGTACTTATAGTAAGGATTCTCTTGATTCTCATAAACAAGTCGCATGACATAATGACACAATTCGTGAGCTAAAACTCCATTGATCTGCAATTCACGTTGTTTGGTTATGTTGCCATTTCCGTCCGATAATTTAGCACCGACGAAGATCCATTTTGATGATGGATACATGGAACCAGAGGCATTTGATCCTGTCAGGCTCATATTTTCAACCTAAAAGTGACAAAAATATTTATTGGTGAACATTGTTTAAAATAATATTTATTTTTACTAACCGAGTCACTTTCAAAATCGAAGATAATTTTCAAATAATCACAAGATGCAGCAACGTCGATCAATTCTGGTGCAACTTTGTGGATGTCTGTGAACCATTTTATGATTTGTTCTCGATATTTTGACGCCTGTATCTTTTCAGTTCGACTGTTATGGACCGATGATCTCATGGACAACATCATCACTGTCTTAGGGGCAACATGTTCTGACTTGTTGACATTTTTCTTCTTTTGTTCAATTGCAAGCTTTACGGCTTGTTCCTTCTCTTCCTTACTGAGTTTTGTTAAAATGTCATCGCACTCTTCTCCTTGAAAATTGAGTGACTTAAGATAGTAAAAAACTCCAAACTTTCTTAAGTTTACTGCTTCGGTTAATGCTGAGTTGTTGGATGGATTGAAGACCAATTTAAGGTCAGGGTTCGTGTTGATAAATTCATTGATTTTCTCGAAATCTTCTGATTCAATTGCTGCTTTGAAGGCAATTCTCTCTGTTGCTATTTTACTCAATCGTGGATGTTCAATAGAATCGAGTTTAAAATCTTTAGGAAATGGATAGTCCGCAATGTTCAGCAAGTCACAGAGAACATCAAGTTGATTGGTCCCAAATGCAGCTGTTGAGATTTGAACTTGATGCTTAAATGGAAGCTGTTTGATCAGATGAGTCCAATAAGTTAGCAAGTAGTCGGTGACTTCCGTGTTCTCATTTTCTATGGCTTTAAGCAGAACTGAGTCATCATTTTCCGGATCATCATCTCCGAATACATCAGAGATGTACTTGGGTGCTCTGTTGCTTAATATTCTTCCGTTACTGTCAAATGGTGAATTCAGAGCTGCTAATAATTCAGCTTTTGAACCTTCTGTTGCTATGTCCAAAACTGCAGCTCCAAAAAATCCGTCACTAAGTTGTAATGTTTGCAAGAATCTCAGAATTAATGAAGAATTTTCAAATTTTCGTACAGCATTAAGGATATCAATCTCAGAATCGTTAAACTTTCCGTTTAAAAATGAGCATAAAAATGATGAAAATGTACCCGAGTCTTCAGATTCGTCTTGCTGTTGGTTAATATCTGTGAATTGGTTTAAGGTTTCATCTTTGCAGTAAATTTTCGTTGCATTTTCCTCCTGTGATGTCAGTTGGATGATCATTGGTCGATCAATGCTAAATTGGAGCAATTTTTCCTGTAATTTTGCCAATTTTGTTGATGACTGTTCTTCATTATTTGCAGTAGATCCAAGATTTGTGGCCTCAATGATGAATATGAACAGTTGTGGATATTCTTTGTGGTCCAATCCATCAATTGTCGCTAAAACTTCCTCAAAATTCCACTCGGATGAGAAATGAAGAACTTTGCAGGAATCTTTCACTTCCTTGTTGACATTTTTGCTTCCTTTTGTTATTTTTATAACGAATTTGTCGTCAATTTTAATCGAATTATTATTATTGAGTAGATTTAGTGATAATATTCGAGGTTCTTTGAGTTCATTACTCCAGACACTCCAACCTTGATCACGAGTATCATCAGACATTGCTCAGCGGTTGTTTCGTTCTACAAAAAATTAGATTGTTTTTGTATTTTCCCTAACATACAATGAAGGTCATCACTCGGAGTGATGACGAAAGTGATAACAATCACTTAGGAACTCACTGATTGCCATCACTCCTGTGCTCACTGAATCTGAAATTTCTTCAATGTCAGATTTTTCGTAACTATAATCATGATGGTATTCACGATTACCATCAGTGATGGCCATCACAAAAAAAAAATTGTCACATAGTTTGATGACAATCACAATGGTAATCATGATTACACTAACTGATTGCCATCACATGATGACCAGAAAAGTTTTTTTCATAAGACTTTTGATTGTAATCACAATGGTAATCACGATTATACTCAGTGATGGCAACCAAATTTTTAATAATATATTTTTTTGGTCATCAGTGAGTGTAATCGGTAATTACCATTGTGATTGTGATCAAATATTTTTTCTAGAAAAACTTTTTTGGTCATCTTGTGATGACAATCACTGATGGTAGTTGTGATTGCCTTCTTGATTGTCTTTACAAAAAAACTAACATTTGAAATCTGGAAATCACTGTTGTACTCACTGTGATGGCAATCAGTGATTACCATCACTTTCGTCAACACTGACTGTAATCACCAAGGCGTTGACACTGATTCATCCGGATGAATTTTTTTTTCATCTTCATACAAAATTTTCATACGGATGAAGAAGGATGAAATTTTTGTATGAGCAGGATGAAATAGAATAAATCAAGTTTTTTAAATAATTTTTGTTTCCTATTTTGATTTTTAATAAGTATTAATAAATAAATATGTTATTTTTTTCTATTTTTATGTCAATACACTATGAAATGAAATTGTAAACTTCATATTTAAGAGTTTTGACGAAAATTAGATCATTTTACAACGCTATTTAGGCGAAATAAATCACTGTGAGGAGGAATTTTACTTTAAAATATTGTTTTAAGAAGGATTTTATAATTAAAAATTTATTTTAAGGATTCAAAACAAACTCTCTGTTTTAAAGAATCATTTGATTTTTCAGAGCTTGTTGGCCTTTGTAGTATTCTACAATTTTTAATTGAGAGAGCAGAATATAATTCGATGCAAGGCTCAGGAGCTCCAAAAATAGTATTCCTAAGAGTTAGTAATTTGTAGTTAAATTTGATAAGGATGAGCAATTATTAACAAAGTGTAGCTATTGTGTAGTAAAATAAAGTTGAATGTAGTGAAGTATAGCAAAAAAGCAGAAAAATGTAATAAAGTGCATTAAAAACGCAGTAAATGCAGCAAAAGTATAGAAATTGTAGTGATATTTTAATAAAGATGTAGTAAGTGCAGTGAAAGTATAGAAAGTGCAGTATACTGCAACAAAAAAGAAAGTCAGCAAAAATGAGCTTGATCAGAGACAGATTTTTTAGTGCATTCTCATAAGAAAGATACTGATCTCGATCATGATCGTACTCTGAGCTAGATAAATGACTCACTCTAGTGAGATACATTCTGAGCATGCTCAAGATCTAGATCAGAGTAACTCTAAATTTTACTTGACAAAAACACTTTTAAGCTCTAGAGAGCATGATGCTGATCTCGATCTTGATCGTACTCTGAGCTAGATAAATGACTCACTCTTGTGAGATACATTCTGAGCTTGCTCAAGATCTAGATCAAGATGTGACTTAAACACTTTCAAACTCTAATGACCATGATACTGATCTCGATCATGATCGTACTCTGAGCTAGATAAATTGACTCAATCTTGTGAGATTCTTTGTGATCTTATTCAAGATCTAGATCAGAGTAACTCTATATTATTTATTACTTAAACACTTTCAAACTCTAATGACCATGATAATGATCTCGATCATGAATCCCTTAGATTTAGATCTTGAGCATGCTCAGAATGTATCTCACAAGAGTTAGTTAGTTTATCTAGTTCAGAGTACGATCAAGATCGAGATCATTATCATGGTCATTAGAGTTTGAAAATGTTTAAGTAACAAATAATATAGAGTTACTCTGATCTAGATCTTGAGCAAGCTCAGAAAGTGTCTCACAAGAGTGAGTCAATTTTTCTAGCTCAGAGTATGATCAAGATCTAGATCAGTATCATGCTCATTAGAGTTTGAAAGTGTTTAAGTAACAAATAATATAGAGTTACTCTGATCTAGATCTTGAGCAAGCTCAGAAAGTGTCTCACAAGAGTGAGTCAATTTTTCTAGCTCAGAGTACGATCATGATCTAGATCAGTATCATGCTCAAGAGAGTTTGAAGATCCAGTAGATTGAAGTCACGTCCAGGACCATGATGAAAGGATCCAGTTGGATCCAAGTCACGTCCGGGACCAGAAAACAAAGTTTCAATAGAATTTATTGCCTAAGTATTAATATAAGATTTTGCCATCTGAAAAATATATAATTTCAGACAGCAATAGATCAGAGGAACAGTGCACCGGCTTTTCTACAACTCAGCGATCCCAGGTTCGAATCTCGGTAAAATCAAAAAAATTAAATAATTTTCTAGCTCTTGGAACATTCTTAAAATCTAGCTCATAAGAGCTTCATAATTATTTTTTTTAAAATTCCAAAATGAATCAAGTTCAAAATCAAGCTCTCATGAGTTTGTTATCTTGATCACTTAGAGACGATTATGATCTTGATCTTGAGCAAGATTAATAAGAATGTTAGTTGAACTTGATCTTTATCACGATCAGTTGAGAATGATAAATTTAAAATATAACAAACTCTTATGATCTCGATGTTGAGCAAGATCAGTAAGAATGTCAGGTGAACTCGATCTTGATCGCGTTCAGTTGAGAATGATTAATTAAAAATATAACAGTCTCATATGATCTTGATCTTGAGCAAGATCAGTAAGAATGTCAAGTGAACTCGATCTTGATCTCGATCAGTTGGGAATGATAAATTTAAAATATAACAAACTCTTATGATCTCGATGTCGAGCAAGATTAATAAGAATGTTAGGTGAACTCGATCTTGATCTCGATCAGGTGACTTGATACATCATGCAACTTGCATGCAATATTATGTCATCAAGTAACATTGATCAAGTTCTTCTGATCTCGATCAAGATCATGCTCAGTTAACATTCTTTCTGATCTTGCTCAAATGCGTACCGTGGTCGCGTCAAGGTGAGCGCGATCAATTTGGCTGATCAAGCTCAAATTATCAAGATCAGATCTAGCTCTTTGTGGGTTAGGGGTAACAAGTTAATTTTTAAATCATTTAGACTTTTATTATGATAGATACCTCCAATTTAATTGTATGCAGGGGGAAGACTACTTGGTGTAAAAAATTTACACCATTTTCCACCATTGGTAGAAAAAAAACTTTTGTTTTTTACTTTCGGAATGTAGAATCTTTATTTAAAAATTGTATGTTTTGGAGTCAAATGACCACCTGTAAAAGTTACTTGGATCCTACTGGATCTTATACTGTGGCTTGAAAAGTGACTTGGATAATGCTGGATCTTAGTATTTTGAGACTAGACTTGTCTAATAATAGAATCATATTGAATCTTGTATTGTGGGTCGAAAATTGACTCAAATCGTACTGAATCTTACATTAAAGGTCTAAATGTGACTGGGTCTTAGCATATCACATACTGGATCTAAAATTTTCAGTTTTCGGCTCCAACAACACTGATTGGAGTGCAGAACTGACCATATCCAGTATCATTAACTTCCGTTTTACCACTAATTCCAAGAAAAGGTGATTAAATTCGTTTTTTATAGAGAAAAATAGTTTATGCACAGGAGATGATGACTTTTTGAACATTTTATAGGGCTATTTTTTTTTTTTTTTTTTTTTAAGTTTTGATTCATTTATTGTATCTTAGTATAAACTGTTTGATACAAATTATACATAAAAAAGTAGCTTAAATTGACTAATTTAATGTTCACATATCACACCACAAATGCTTTAAATATAAATGTTCCTTTAAATGTGTTTTAAAGAGATTTAAGCTAACGAACTTTTTAATTTCAGTTGGAATTTCATTAAACTCTGAAAATGCTCTAATGAAAAAATTTTGAGCACCAAGTTGTGTATTTACTCTTTTAATTACTAAGTTGTTACTATTTCTTGTTATATGTCTGTGAGTTTGATTGACATATGTTAACGGAAAATTAAGTTTGGCTGAGTTATTAATAAATTTGAAAGTTAATATAGCAGAAGAAAATTGACACATGGCTGAGACAGGTAGAATCTTTTCTGAATAAAGCTCCAGACGACTACATAGACGTTCTTTGCAGAAGACAACACGTAAAGCTTTCCTTTGAATGATTTCAATCGAATCCATGAGATATTTAGGAACAGCAGCCCATAAAACATTCATATAGCATAGTCTGGATTGAATATATGCAAAGTATAGTAAAGTTGCTGTTTGCTCAGATATGAGTGAGCGGATTCTTTTCAAAGCAAAAATAAAAGAGACTATTTTCTTTTGAAGCTGGTGAATATGAAATGAAAATGATAAAGTCTCATCAATTTCAAGACCTAAAAGTTTTGTGTGTATTAAACGTTCAATAATTTTATCGTTGAATTTAATCTTGAGCGGGATTTCATAAAAATTTTCGTGACGCCTTTTATTATGGAAAAGTAGATATTTAGTTTTGGTTTCGTTAGGAAATAGGAAATGAAACTTGAGCCATACAGATATTTTACGTAGATCAGCTTCAATGTGCTGCTTAAGCACAAATGGATTGACTGCTGAAGTGACAAGTGAGATATCATCACAATAAAGAAACATTGATGAGTTTAGTTCAATGGAATTTATGCTATTTATGTAGAAGTTAAAAAGGAGACCTGAAAGAACTCCTCCTTGCGCTACACCATAGACTACTTTAATAAAACAGCTAACAAATTCGTCAATTTTGACGAACTGAACACGATTGTGAAAATAAGAAGCGAGTATCGACATAAAATTAGGAGATAACTTAAGTTTCTTGAGTTTATTGAGCAGAAGTGAATGAATCACACAATCAAACGCAGCTGATAGATCTAAGCAAGTGAGACTAGTTGCATTACGTTCATCAACACTATGATAAATATCATTTAATATATGTGTGACAGCGATCTCTGTATTTGACAATTTTGTGTACCCAAATTGATTTTTTGACATGATGCTATTTGCTTGAATGTGATCTTCTAGACGTCTTTTTATTACATATTCGTAAACTTTTGCAAAAATTGGAAGGATTGTTATCGGACGATAGTTAGACATGTCTGTTTTACATCCCTTTTTGTGAATAGGATTTACTAAGCCAATCTTAAGACAGTCTGGAAAAACACCGCTGTTTAAATTATCATTTATGAGTACAGTTAAATTATGAATTAGGCTAGACTTGTGCATTTTTAGAAAATTGTTTGAGATACCGTATACATCGATGGCTTTTGAATTAGCTAAATTCTCAATAATTGAATTAATTTCATCCTCCGAACAAGGTGGATTTTCAAAAGGAGAGTTGATGTCGTACTGCTCATATGAATGAAATGTGTGGAAATCTTGATCATCAATATGCTGCGAAGAAACTAAAGTATGTATTTTATTAATGAAATATTGATTAAACTTATTGGCAATAACAACTTTGTCTGTGATTGGGATGCCATTATCATACAATAATTCACATGAAGTATTTTTTTGTGTGGTAGAATTGTACAATAAAGCTATAAACTATTGGGTCCTATTGACCTTCTAAAGTTGATAAAAACATAAAAAAATCGCGATGGAAGTAGCAGAAGTAGTCAGTTCCACATATTTTTCAAAAGTTTCCAAAAATGGAATCAGGATCAAAATTTGAGGATTTGAAGTTTTTGGAAGTTTAAGGCACTGGATATGGTCAGTTCCGCACTCCAATCAGTGGTGTTGGAGCCGAAAACTGAAAAATTTTAGATCCAGTTTGTGATATGCTAAGATCCAGTCACATTTGGACCCTTTATGTAAGATGCAATAAGATCCAAGTCACTATCCGACCCACAATATTAGATCCAGTAGGATACAAGTCATATTTGCAGGTGGTCATTTGACTCCAAAATATTCAATTTTTAAATAAAGATTTTATATTTCGAAAATAAAAAACAAAATTTTTTTTCCACCAATGGTGTAAAATTTTACACTTTTTTACACCAAAATTTTTTCACACCAAGTAGTCTTCTCCCTAATTAGAGGTATTTTAATCAAAAAATACGATTTCAAGTAAACAGTATAAACATTTATTTTTAATAAACGGGCCTGGAGGCATAAATTAGAACAAAATCAATTTGAATTTTTGACTAATAAATCCATTTAAATCTTAAAATGGTACTTCTTTGAGTGGCTTGATCTGCTTTGATAGATTTAAAAACCAAATGAAAATTTAAATCACTCCATATTCACATTTTTATGTAAAATGAGTATAGAAATGATCGACTCAAGTATACTGTCGCAAAGTCCGACAAATAAATTGAATTAAATTTATTTTATTAACGGTTATTTTGAATTCAAAATTGTAACGGTCATTGGTTTTTTGAATTTTCATATTTTCATGCCCCTTTTGAATTCTCACCACATTTTTCAACACTCTCTTTTTGACGACACTCGAGTCGACAAATAATTTCAAAATTTTATTAATTATATTAAGAATAAATAGATATTGGAACTGAAACACTCGAGTTTCATTCTACCATTGATTAAATATAATTAAATTTTCAGGAAATTTGTCTAAAGTCGTCACAGTAAAGTACAGTAAAGTTTACAAAAGTGCAGAATTTTTCTTAAAAGTGTAGTAAAAAGTAAAGTTTTAGAAAAAATTTAGTAATTTTAGTAAAAAGCAGTAAAAAGGAGTAAAAGTTAGAAAAGTTTTGTAAAAGTTAAGTCAAAAAAGAACTAGTGCAGGAAGCTCCTGAGCCTTGATTCGATGCTTTTGGCGTTATCTAAGCTAAAATTGATAAAAGTATGATGAAAATAATACATCTTGTCTTATTTTTTGGCTATATCTTCGAGATTTTAACCCAAACTTAATAAACTTTCTGCTTTTACACTTACTTGAATTGATAACGATGATTTAAATATATAATTTCTTGACAAATCTTGATTTTATTCACAAAATTCCAATCGTTACAATTTTTTCTCCTTTTTTCTTCTTTCTCGGTTGTAAATTGGTCGAGAGGGGTGAAGTGGTGGGTTTAAATCCTAATAAAGGTTTATGTGATTAAGTTGTATTTGATTTAATTCTATTATTTCTTACTCTTTTCGCCTTATAATTAATTTTTTGTAATTTTTGTCTTCTCACGTGATTTTTAAATTAATTCTCCACTGAACTTATCGGTCCAAACTTACTGAACACATCCTTACTGAAGAGAGTAATTCAAATAAATTTTGACCGTTACAAATCGAATCATTTGATCTTTAATTAATTCATGAAATTTAATATCAATGTAAAGCATTTTTGTTAATAATATTGACTATTCCGTTAATGGATAAATTTTATGATTGATTTCATAGGATTTTGTTTATAATTAATAAATTTTTGACTAAATACCCGAGTATACAAAGAGCGTGCTCACGAAATTGAGCACGTTACTGAGCATGCTCAAAATTGCAGTTTAACGTGCTCACCTGAGCATGCTCATGAGCATACTCTCGATGTGCTCTCGAAAAATAATTTTTTTTATTTAATGTGCTCACGTGAGCACGCTCACCTGAACATGCTCATGAGTATACTCAATTCAAAAAATTTAATATGCTCAGCTGAGCACATTCCTGAGCATGCTCTTGAGCACATTCTGAGCACAACAAAAAGATGTGACAAATAAAATTCGAACATGCTCAGCTGAGCACATTCTTGAGCATGCTCTTGAGCACATCCTGAGCACAACAAAGAGATCTCGCGCATTAAATTTTAACATGCTCAGCTGAGCACATTCTCGAGCATGCTCTCGAGCACATCCTGAGCACAACAAAAAATGTGACAAATAAAATTAGAACATGCTCAGCTGAGCACATTCTTGAGCATGCTCTTGAGCACATCCTGAGCATACTTAGAAAATGTGACAGATAAAATTCGAACATGCTCAGCTGAGCACATTCTTGAACATGCTCTTGAGCACATCCTGAGCATACTCAGAAAATGTGACAGATAAAAATCTAACATGCTCAATTGAGTACATTCCTGAGCATGCTCGTGAGCACATACTGGGCATACTCAGATATTTTAAAAATTAAATTAGAACGTGCTCACCTGAGCATATAACTGAGCATGCTCTTGAGCACATTCTGAGCACACCATACTGAGCATGCTCAGATATTTTTAAGGAAAAAAAGTTAATTAAGTTAACTAATGAATTGTCAGTTGTGTCCTAAATGTTGTAGAACCTGTGTAGAACCGTTATTCCTTGAAATTAGCATGTTTAAAAATATAATAATTTAAATATGTCTTTTGCCATATTTATATTATTATATATTTACAGATGGTGATTTCAAGGAAAAATGCGAGATCTCGAAAGTTAAGCAACGCAAGGACGAATTCAAACAAAGATGGGTGACCGGAAAAATTTCTAAGTATCAAATTTTCATTAAATAAAATAATTAATTCTACTAACACACAACTTTGAAAAATACTCAAAAAATTCCGGTCAACTCGAAAAAAAAAATTGGTTAACTTAATTAATTTTTTTTAATTTTGTGTTATTTGAGCATGCTCAGTGAGCACGTTGTTGAGCATGCTCAGTGAGTGTGCTCTAGAGCATGCTCAGAGTGTGCTCATTTATGTGCGCATGCGTATTATACGCGCATTTTATAATGTGCTCACGATGTGCTCACAATGTGCTCATGAGCATGCTCAGTGAGCATGCTCATCATGGTAAAGTAGTGGCATCAATTTTGAATGAGAGAGCATGCTCTCGTGAGCATGCTCAGCAAAAATCTGAGCATGCTCTTAACGTGCTCTTTGTCTATTCGGGATAATTTCTTCTTAAGAGAAATTATTTAACACTCGGCGGCGAGGCAAGAATATTAAAAATGTAAGTTCCTATTTTTAGGAATCATTACTAAATCATAATCTGGATTTGAATTGTTAAAACAATAATTATTTGGAAATGTGGATGGTGGAAATGAATTGAATTGTGACACGGGATAATAAGATTGATTAAACATTTGACCTGGCATTTGAGCATTGAATGGTGGCATCATTGGAACTGAATAATTTTGTAGCAATTGAGTTGGTTGAGGTGGAAAATTCATGAATGGAATTGGATTCATAGTCTGTGTAATGAAATTAGGTGCTGTACTTATTGGTGCCATTGAACTAGATGATGTTGAAGCTTGTTGATGTTCCTGTTGAGACTTGTTCTTACTTTCATCACTCTTTTTGACTTTCTTGTAAGGATGAAATTTTTGTGCCTTCTTACTCATATTTGACTTGCTAGACTTTTCAGTTGTACGTCGATAATTATCGTGCAAATGTCTCTTCTTGACTTTCAATTGTGTCTCAGCTATCGCAACTTCATATCCTTCTCTAATGAATTTGTGCATTATTGTTGCTGCTTCATTTCGGCTTTTAAATCCAACAAATGCATGTGTACGATTAACCGAAATATATTCTAGCTTCTTACTTCCATACAACTTCAACTTGTTCATCATGTCAAGCATGTGCTGCTTCGGCAACTTCCTAATCTTCAACACACGATCTTGATTACTGTTATGCTCAATCTCGAATATTTCATCAGTCTGGTCAGGAGTCATAATTAAATAGGAATTAATATTAGCTCTTAACATATATGATTTTCCATCGTTATTTAATTCGCATTCAGACTTTAGATTATCCAGGATTTGCTCATCTCTAATGCCCAATCTCAAATGATAACGGTCGTTGCGTAGAGTCTCAATGTGCACATATTTAATTCCATCGAAGTCCTCAATGTTCATTTTGGTTTTCTTCTTTATATCCTGCAGGAATTGATTTGGCTCGTTTCGGTAATATATTGATGAGATTTTTGTGACATTCTTCTCCATTTTTTGAGTCTAGAATGAAAAGTAAGAAAATATTTACGATGAGATTTTGCCTTTTTTAATTTATTTTTGTCATTTTTCAACGATTTTGCTGATTTGACTTTGATTTTTGTACATGTCAACTCTTTTTGATTGATCATGCATTTTAATTTGTATTTTTTATGTCAACTCTTTTTGATTGATCATGGTATTTTATTTTATTAGTCATGTCAAAGCTTTATGTTTGATCATGGTTTTGAATATTTTTAAACGTTCCTTTTAAATTTGAAAGTGCTATAAATTGGCCATTTTTATAGCAACTTCCTATAATTTGGATGTTTTTTGAGGTTCTTAACGTTTATTTTGAAATTTTTGAATTATTTTAACGTTTTTGCTATAATTTTGCTATAATTTAATTATAGCAAGTTTTTTATGTATTTAATTATTTGAATGTGATCGTGTGATCATTTTTGAGACTGAACTTTTTTAGTTTCAATCTGTTTTTACATTTTTATGGCATCCACATCTATTTTAGCTACAGCTAATGCTCCACGATTAACTATACTGTATTTTTCATTCTTGTACTTTTGTAGTAACTTTTTTGGAGATAAATCTTTTATATCAGATATTTTGTTGTTTTTTCCTAACATGACTTTATATTCTCGAGCTTGATTTTTCGAACCGATTATGACCTCAACGATTTTACCAATTCTCCAGGAATTAGCTACTATTGTATCGACGGTAATAACAATATCACCAACTTTTAACGGTTCTTTTGAATCTATCCACTTTTCTCGCATCAAAATGGTAGGCATGTAATATTTTATCCAATGATTCCATAAAATATTGGAAATAATTTTTAGATCATCATACGACTCGACTAAAGACTGTCTATTTTTTGTAGTGCATGGCACTGACTGAATTGATTGTCTATTTATCAAGAAATAATTAGGTGTGAGGAATTCTGTATCAGTTCCTTCAATTGGCACTAATGTTAATGGTCTATTGTTTAAAATTCCTATTACTTCATTTAGCATTGCTTTAAGCATGAAATCTTTTAACAATTTTCTATGTACATTAGACATCTCAATTATCTTTTTAAGAATTATTTTTGTAAGTCCAACCATTCTCTCAACAGCTCCTTGTGAATGTGGTGATCTTGGAGGTCCAAATTTCCAGGTAATGGGAGTTGTGATGACTCCTTTCTCGAGAAGAACTTTATTCCACTTATTTGTATCAGCTTCAAGAATTGCGCTTGCTCCTTTGAAATTAAGACCATTGTCGCTGTGAATTATTTTGGCAGCTCCTCTCAAATTAAAGGTGTTTGTCAGTGCTATTAATGTAGAATCGGAATCCATGTTTTCCATCAATTCTAGATGTATGGCTCTTGTTGTAAGGCAGCTGTAGACAAATATGTATCTCTTTGCTGTTACGTTTCTGTAGACATTCACGATGACTGGACCAGCTAAATCTACAATAGAATAAACAAACGTAGAAGTGTGGTGAGCTAATCTGACAGCTGGAAGATCTCCTAATTGAGGTGGATCAGGTTTTGCAGCTTCTTGTCTGCAATTTAAGCATTTGTTTTTGATTGTTTGATTCACAATCCATTTTATGTGAGGTATATGAAATCGTTTCATGATATTTGCAACTACACTATTCTTTAATGAGTGCTTGTTATTGACATGATATTTTAATATTATCAAGGAAGTTAATGGATGAACCTTTGGTAATAGAATAGGACAAATGCGATCATATCCAAATTCCTTCACATTTTCAGGATTTAGAGAAATTCTAGTGGTTACTCTTATCAAACCATTTGGATCTAAGAAGGGATTTAATTTGTAAATCCTATTAAATGGCGAGAGTTGACGTCCACTTTTTAGAACTTTAATTTCTTTCGAAAATTCAGCTTTTTGTGCTTTCTCAAAGCAAAAATACTCGGTATGTTGGTACATAAAGTTAACGTTCATAATATTATCTCTTTTTTATGATATTCTTTTGTAAGAGATCTGATTTCCTCTTTCAATGCACGATTATGACGATCATTTTGCAAACTTTCATGAAGCTTTAAAATTCTTTTCATGAGTCTTTCATTACGTAAAAGATAAATAAATCTATATGCATTTTGATAATCATTAATCAATTTTAAATAGTCATTGTATTTTGATGGATCAAATACGTTCTCAGTTTCATCTTCATTTTCGTCGCCGTTTTCTGTATAGTAATAATGTAAATTTAACTGCTGTTCAGTTTCAAACCTATTGGCCTTGAATTCAGGCCAATTCTTCTCGGGCATGCAAAAAAGGCGAGGATGAAACCATTCATTTTGGTATTTTAGGTCAGGAATTGAGCTTATTTTAGTTCCAAAATCTGGAACCATAAATTCTGTTGGAATCCATAACCAGTCTTCTTTTGTGGACAATTTATTGATTTTATCTACTCTATTTTTGACATAAACTGTGGGCTTTTTTGGACCATTTGTTATCCACTCTTTTACAGCCGCATTGTCAGTTAAAAAATTGAACTTGTCAATGTTTAATGTATGCATCTTAATTACGTCATTTGCCATATTGCAAATTTTGAGAGCTGCATTCAACTCAAGTTCGGGAATTGTCCTTTTTTGTTTTATGGGCGTAACAAAAGTCTTTGCATGTACTAGATTATATCCTAACTGCTCATTTTTGTCATTCAAAAATCTGAAGAATATAACTCCGCACGCGATATCTTGACCTGAGTCACCAAACGCCCAAAGTTGTATGGTTGATGCACTCGAGTAATAAGGACAATAAATTCGAGGGATTTTGAATTTGGAGACTTCTTTGAACCATCTTAAACATTTTTGCCATAAATTGAAATGTTCGTCATTCAATGTTTGATCCCATTCATAATTATCTTGACATAATTTGTGGTAAAGAATTTTCATTTTGGAAGTCACAAACTGAACTAAGCCTATTGGATCAAACAATGTCATAAGTAATTGTAATACTTGTCGCTTATTAGGTCTTTCGTTCTCAACGATTATGTTATTAGGTAATTTGTCTAAATTTAAATTAATTGACAGTGAATCATTATGAAAATCAATGTCATATCCCAATAATTTCTCATTCTTTTCATTTGAGAAAACTTTTTCATGACTTAACTCGACTTTTGTCAATTTTGACTTAATTTTGTCTAGAGCTTCTTGAGAATTACTATTAATTTTAAGCAAATTAAATCCTCCTTTGTGTAAAATTCGTTTTATATCTACTGTCAAACTCTGGACTTCTTCAAAAGTATCAACAGACTTTGCTATGTTGTCAACATAACTATTTTTCAAGATGGTTTCACTAGCTTTAGGCAAAGCATCTTTAAATTTCAATGCTGTGATATTCTTCACATACTGCGATATAGCAGGAGAGCATTTTGCTCCAAAAGGAAGAACTAACATCTTGAATACTTTGACTTTCTCATCAGCTGACATTCGAAATAAAAATCTTAGAGCGTCTGTATCATCATTATTAAGAAATATTTGGTGGAACATTTCAGACAAGTCTCCCTTAAAAAAGAATCTTCTTTCTCTCATTTGAAATATAATTTCTAGGAGATCATTGTACATATTGGGCCCGGATAAAAGGAAGTGATTTAGTGACTTTCCATTTACTTTTGCTGCAAGATCCCAAATCATTCTGACGCGTTTATTTGATGGGTGGATAAAAAATATGGGATTGTAATAAGTTTTATTACTTTTGGTTCGTATTTCTTCATCAGTCAATTCTCTCGCATATCCCTTTGAAAGTAAATTCTTTATTTGGTCGACACATTCATGAAATTTATCAAGCTTATAAGCTTGCTTTTCAACAATCAAGAATCTTCTCATAGCTGTCTTAAAGGAATTGAAAGTATCTAAAGAAAATGGTTCATTAATCCATAATAAAGGAGCTTCATAATGATTTGAATTTGGGATTTGTCTAGTTTGCTTACTAAGCAAATCAAGAACATAAACTTCCTCTGCAATTTTTCTTTCATGATTTTCTGATGGTTGTAAATATTCGAGTCCCATTATATTTGTCTGCATTTCTTCGAGCTCTTTTAGTTCTGATTCTTTTAACTCATAACTGTGTGACATGAATCGATTGTCATTTTTAATGACTTTATTGTCTTTGTTCAATTGGTCGTAAATCTTTCCCAAATTAAAGTATGACCCAAAAAGATAATCACCTAAGTGACAACGCACTCCATAAGGTGCCGAAAGATCTATACTTTTTGACTTAAAAATTTTAAGCTGCTCAAAGACAAAGATATTGTCTATGCCAATAATTCCACTAATGTTTTCGTAATCGTGTAAATTTAAAGGCAATAAATGTGGATATTTCTCATAAAATTCATGTGCCACAAACTTTTGAGGAGCAATTTTCAGATTTCTTACAGTTCTGAAGTAAAGATTGAACGATCTTTTTGAATTTAAATTACAAGCTTCGGTTCTTATGACTCTAGAGTAATTGTCATAACGTTTCTGGTTTCCAGACCATCTTAATTCCAAGGGTAGCCATGGACCTTTAATCTTTAACTCATCTGCAACAGATTCTTCTATCAATGAAACAGAACTTCCACTATCAATTAGCAATGCAACTTGCTTTTGTTTGTTAATCTTAACAACAATTACGCTAAGTATGCTATTTGTGGTAGTGCAGTTGTTATTACAACTTATGGATAAATTTGAGTTATCAACTATGTTGATGTTATTATTAAAAGGACTGCTGAATCTAGGATCTGTGCTACTGTGAGCAGGGGTATGGAAATTGTTAGTGTAAAAATGAGAATTACTCAACTCTTGTGCGAGCTGTTCCATTTCGTCATCAGATTGTTGTTGCCTTTCTGGACGTCTGGGTCTTTCAGCTTGTCTAGGTCTTTCTGACTGTCTTGGTCTTTCTGACTGTCGTCTGTTATTTTGGTTATTTGTAAGATTGTTATTGTTTTGGACATTTTGAGATTATGAATTAACGAATTCTCTATTTGCTTTTCTTTTATAACAAAACAAGCTATGGTGTGGCAAGGCACAACCATCAATATTGCATTTAAGCCTATCATTAGGACAATTTTTATGAGTGAGCCACTCTTTTCCACAATAAGTACAAATTCCTCGCTGTTTAGCTACTTCTGTGACTGCTTTTCCGTCCATGCGCCATAACTCCTTACATTTATTGAAAGGATGAGAATTACTTTTATGGAACCAACATTTATTATATGTGTAGTTCACTTTTGTTTTGTTAATATCAAAATGGTAAGTACGAGGCTTCTCAAACCTTCTTCGGTCATCCTTCTCCTTTTTGGTGATAGTGTTATGGTTAGTAAAAGAGTCATTTCTTATGCTTAGTTCTAAAGTAGGTATGAATTCAGTTAATGTGCGAATTAACTTTTTTAATGTAACTTCCTTATGCTTTCTTTCTAATTTCGCTTGTTTCTTCTCCCAAGCTACTTTTAGAAATGTTGGAAGAACATTTGCAATATTAGCTAAGAACTTTTGATTATTAGAATAGCTCTTTTCATTGTAAGCTTCAGCTAAAGTCTCAAAATTTCTAAGTTTGTCAATAAATTCAATGATCTTGACTTTTTGGTGACTCTTTATCAATGGATGACTTTCGAGCTCACTTGCCTCTTTATACAAAGGCTTAAGATTATGTTTTAATCGTTTATTAATACTTTTTAAGCAACTTACGTACGTTTTTGGATTAAATAATGTTTTGCCTCCAATCTTCTTGACTTTTTCGTCCTTTATCGCTTCCTGGATTCTTGTGACGTTCTCATTGTTGCTGAATAAATGCTCAGTTTCTTTAAATGCACTATAGAACACAGACCACGATAAATCATCATCCGTTACAATTGGCAATTTCTTAACACTCAATTTATGTAAATAATCATTTGTGTTTATTTGTGAATGTTCTGTTACTCTGCGTCTAGTTACATTTCTATTTTCACCTTCAGAATCACTACTTTCTGAATCGTTTTCACTTTGACTTTCACTATCTGAGCTACTTTCTACTTTCGATTTACTTTTTGTGGAATTTTCTAAAGCTTCGTTAGCTAAATTATAAAGACAATCATCACAAATGATTCTTTTGGACGTTTCACTGTATGATTTGATCTCGTTCTTAGATAAACATTTATCATGAATTGCTTTTACACAAATTAAACAACTTTTATACTGTCTATCTTCCATATCTGTGGAACATTTAACACACTTCAGTTCCTTTAAATCCTCATCTTCTTTATCACTCATATTTACGTTTGAATCGATAGAAATGTAACTTTCACTAGATTTTGTACTATTTATAAAACTACTGGATGCTTTATGTACATTACACAACCATTTAATGTCCAAATTATTATATTTCGATCTTTTACACTTATTATGTATCCAATTTTCACAATCTTCAAAATCACAATGCGTGGTTTTTTCCACAAATTT
Organism: Chironomus tentans; assembly: GCA_963573255.1. Lineage (NCBI taxonomy): Eukaryota > Metazoa > Arthropoda > Insecta > Diptera > Chironomidae > Chironomus > Chironomus tentans. The sequence continues at coordinate 3,804,123 of OY754305.1, forward strand.
ATAATATTTATCACAAATGTTGCATTTTTTCTTTTTAGGAGTATTCATAAACACTCATTACTTTAATTTACAATTTCTTTGTCGTTGAATGAGTCGTATGATGTTTTATTTTAAATGAATGGTTAATTAAACTTTGATTTTAATGATCCGAAACTTCACTGGATCTTTTTTACTTGCAAAAACGTGCTTTTGAATTACGCGCGACGCCATTTTTTGATTTTTACGCGTAAGAGATTTAAATGTCTTATTTTTTGGCTATATCTTCGAGATTTTAACCCAAACTTAATAAACTTTCTGCTTTTACACTTACTTGAATTGATAACGATGATTTAAATATATAATTTCTTGACAAATCTTGATTTTATTCACAAAATTCCAATCGTTACCATTTTTTCTCCTTTTTCCTTCTTTCTCGGTTGTAAATTGGTCGAGAGGGGTGAAGTGGTGGGTTTAAATCCTAATAAAGGTTTATGTGATTAAGTTGTATTTGATTTAATTCTATTATTTCTTACTCTTTTCGCCTTATAATTAATTTTTTGTAATTTTTGTCTTCTCACGTGATTTTTAAATTAATTCTCCACTGAACTTATCGGTCCAAACTTACTGAACACATCCTTACTGAAGAGAGTAATTCAAATAAATTTTGACCGTTACAAATCGAATCATTTGATCTTTAATTAATTCATGAAATTTAATATCAATGTAAAGCATTTTTGTTAATAATATTGACTATTCCGTTAATGGATAAATTTTATGATTGATTTCATAGGATTTTGTTTATAATTAATAAATTTTTGACTAAATAATTTCTTCTTAAGAGAAATTATTTAACACATCTTTTAAAAGGTTTTACATTATCATTCACGAAAATACTAAAAAAAGTTATTTAAAAAATTATCCTGATAAAAGTGTTTTAGTGGCAATACAAATTATGTTATTAATTACTAGTAAAAATTCCACAGAATGACAAAATTTACTGTGATTCATATTTTATTTAAAACAAGTATTTTTAGATGAAATTGTCTCAAAATATCATTTTGAGGGGAGATTTTAATTTAAACAATGATTTTAGTTGATTTTTTGTAATTACTTTTTTTGTATTATATTTAACATTACTAAAATATAATTCTAAGGGAAATATTTTTTGGAAGTTTTTTTACAATAAAAAACATTGTGAGATTATTTTTTTTAAATTGTATTAATTTTAAAGGTGTTTCTAATCCTTATTAACCCTTTAAAAATTAAAAAATATAATTTTTCTTTTCATTTATTTATAATTTTTAAAGTTATTTTAAATTGACGTACAGAATTTACGAGAATCTAGCATTAATCTTTACATAGAATAAAATAAAAACATTAACTTTGTCTACAAATAGCTAAAAAATATTAATTCTTGAAAAAAAGTCTTTATAATATTTTCCTTAAAAAATTGTATGAAATTATATACTTCACAAGAAGAAATACAGAAGAAAATAAATATGTATGAAAGGATGAAGAAAAAAATTCAGTGTCAAAGCCTTGGTAATCATTCATGGTAGTCAGTGATGGTAATCTTGATGGTAGTCAGTGATTACCATCACTGAGTACATATGATAAAAAGTTAATTAAATTAATTAATAATCTGATGAAGTTATATAGAAGAATCGAAAAAAAATTATTGCAAGTTTTATAAGAAAAATTTCACAAGATTTCTATGTCATTTTGCCACATAAAAAATATCCTATTATTAGAGACATTGGCTTAGAGGATAAGTGAACGGTACAACAACGAGGAGCAATTTGGAGGCGTAAAAAGCAGAAAATTTCTAAGTATTTAAAATTTAATCTAATCATTTCTAATAAATCTTAATGTTTAATTTTAGCAATCTCTAGCACAAGAAGATCTGGTATCAACAATCCTCTAAGCCAATAAACAGACATAGACATATAACAAGTTCCTTAGCAATAATTAAAAAAAGCTTAAAATAATATTTTTTATTTTTGGTCATCAGTGATTACATTTATAATTGTCATCAGAGATGGTAATCATGATTGTATTCAATGATTAGACTACAATTAGTGATGGCAATCGTGATTACCATCATGTGAAAGTTCATAAAAGCTTTTAATTTTGGTCATCACTGATGGCAGTCATCCGTGATTGCGTACTATCAAAAGCGCACTATCTGAGTGTGTCATCACTGATGACAAGGGTAAAGTAGCGGACTCACTAAAATGTATGTTCGGGTTTATTCATAATCCCAATCATTGATTAGTCATATGCTATAAAAAGAGAAAAAAATATATATGCTCACAATTTTTCCAAATCCAGCTCAGCCTCAATCTTTAAACAGGCAAATATTGAAGAAATTCACAAAATTTTATGTTGATTTTATGTTAACAAGATTTTTATTCACTTTAACTTCACTCAGATATAGTTTTTGAAACTATTACAACTAACTAAGTTGATCTTTTCGAATTAAAAGATATTTTTATAAATCACCAAAAATTATTCATAGTGTTTCAACACAAATAAAACAAAACTGATCACACATAACATACGTTATCATTTTCTCGCGGAGAAATAACAAGTAATATTGTATATCATTAAATGAATGTTTTTAAAAAAAAATCTGTTAGGGGCTGTTCACAAATGATGTCATACAAAAAACGAGATTTTTAGATCTCTGTCAGAATATTTTCATACAAAATATTTCTTTTGTATGGAAGTATCATACAACGGCAGACCCTAAGCACTGGACGTCACTTTTGAACGACCCTTTGTGTGTTATTTTCATAACCAAAGTTAACGGACAATATTTTATTAGGAAACTAATTTTTTTAAACCAAGCTTTTACAAAAGACTTTCTATTGAATTTTTTGGATAAAGTTGAAGGAAAGTTAAAGATTTGTTACATTTTTCATAAGCGAATTAACCCGAATGGCACAAAACGGATAATCGAGAGGAATTTCTTCCCTGAGCTGGCTTAACTCTGGCATAGGGCTGGATTGAAATCAAATCCAGCCCTATGCTAGAGTCACGCCAGCCGAGACTCTCGATTATCCGTTTTGTGCCATTCGGGTAGATATTTACTGCCTCTATTTAATAATAATGAGAAGTTAATGAATATTTTAATCATTTTGTGTCGTTTACTCACTTAGATGTGAAAAACTGATCTCAATCTGAACAAAAATAAAATATTCACACATGAATATAAAAATATTAATAACTTTATTTTTCAAAGTTTTTCAGCATTTATTTCTCCAATCCTAGCAAATGGCTCCTCAACAAGCACAAAAGTCAATATTATAGGAACAACAACCTCAACAAAATCACTGACACATAACAAGATCTAAAATATTAATAAAAGAATTAATTTAAAAAATAACAAAAATTCTCAAAACTTACAAATTGAAATAAGTTTTCAACTTCAAGAGGATCAAGTTGATGTCTGTGGATGCCTGATTGAACATAAGATGACATCAGGTACAGACTTAGTGACATCTTTGAAATTGGCATCCAAAATTTATGCGACAAGAATTTTTTGAACTTTCCAGTGTGAAAATGTAAAGCATGAAAGCCTAAAATGAAGCAAGCAATGTTAAGGATGTTAAAAGAAGCTGCAAGTCGTGGTCCTTTCCAAAAGAACAAGAATAATGATTCAGAAGTCAAGCTGATGCTAAGAACAGTTCCAATGGATTTTAAGGTTATCTAGAATAATTTTGATTAAATTTGTGATAATTTTTAAGTATATTTTTAAAAAGTAAGTTTTACCTCGTGGAACCTGAAATTCTCATTCATGTATTGTTCTATTACTAGCCCGCCAAAAAATGACAAAAATCTGTAATGGACTGCCATATAGTAGTCCAAGCTTTCAAGCGCAAATGATCTGAAAAATAATTTATTATTTTTAATTAGGTGTGGTTCAAAGGACGGACCGAAATTTTTATTTTTGCTGAACTTTTTTATTTGATTAAATTGACTTTTTTGGAATTTTTGAAAGATTCCTTCAAAAAATCGACCAAAATAAAGAAAAAGTATGACCCACAACCTTTTCAATTTTAAAATAAATTAAATCTTTGTCCTAATTTTAATATGCAATTAAAAAACAATCTTACAATATCCTTAATTGATCTCCGTTATTTGCAACGATTGAATAAAATTCAACTGCATGAGAATGTCTCCAAATAGCTGCAATACATATGATGCAAATTGTAGCAGATTTTCCATGATTTTGACTCTTAATTGCCATAAAGATGAAAGGAGCTACGATGGTGAGCTTGATGTAGACAAGAACGAACCATTTGTAGACTTTGAACTAGAATAAGAGACAAAAAATTGAATTTTGTGAACTTTCGATGTTTAATAAAATAAAATAAACCAAAATTTAGCAGATTTGACCTAAAACGCTGCATATCAGCACCAAGTCACCATCTTAGATCCAAAAACAAAGCAAAATTCTTACCAGTTTCTCAATATCCCGAAAATCGAAGCTCATTGCTCTTTTTAGAACTTCAATATAAAGTTCCTTGTCCTCTGCAAAGCTATATGGAGCTGAAAATTCATCATTGGATGTGATGACCAAGGCAATGATCAGAAGAACAACTGGAACTAGTCGCATGGACCGTTTGATGTAAAATTTGACAATCCACGTGATTTTTGAACTGTTAAATATTAAATATACTTCAAAAAAAATTCAGGGGGAAAATAACTCGGTGTAAAAAAGTGATTTTACGCTAAGTACTTTTTGACCAATATTTTCTAATCCTTTGATAATTTGGGGGAGGTTCCAAAAATATTTTTTATGTGTTTGTAAAATTCTATTTAAAAGTTTGATTCGAAATTGTCTTGCAGAGTAATTTTCCCCCTGAATATGTTAAAATTAACTTACCAATTTTTATAATCCTTTGCCAAGCACTTTGCAGTCAGAATTCCACCAATAATGAAGAATATTTCCATAAAGCAATTCATAACAAAAAGAATGACGAAATAAAAATCAGTTTGAAATTTCAACAAATTTTCACCATTTTTGAATGGAAAATAAATCCGAAAATACCAAACGTGAACTAAAATTGTAGAAATTGAGATCATTGCTTTGATTCCGTTAAGGTAGGTTGTTGATGGGTTCCTTGGCTTCAGGTTAAACAGATCTTTTAAAATAACGCCTGGTTTCATCTTCGGAATGTCAATTATCGAGAATGTCACAACAGCTGCAGCTATTGAAATGTAAAGTCTGACAAAATTAAAAGAAAAGATGTTTGAGATTAATTTATTGAATTATTAATTTATTGTAAAGGGTTAATAGAGAGAGGGGTCTATTAATTCAAAATATTACTTAAAAATTACAAAAGTTGCAATTTTTTATGATTTTTATGAAATCTTTTTGATATCAAAAATCGTAAAAATCACAACTTCTTCTTAAGTAAGACTAAGGGCATATCCAGGACTTTGGGGGTGGGGGTTCCAATTTTTTCGGATATCTTTTCGAGTCATGACTTATTTATCTTTATAAACTAGGGGTTTGAAGACCCCCCTGGATACATCCCTATGTCTGATCCGTGCTATATTTTTAGTTATAATTGGAAATTTACAAAATGGTAACCAACTTAAAGGATTTAAAAAGATTCAATTCTATTCATCTTAATAAATAATTACTGAATCTCAATCAATTATTATTTTTTGTTGTGTAAATATTGGCTTTATAATAAAATGGGAAATCCCATCTAATATCCCAATTCGACATTAATTAAAATAAAATTATAAAAAAAAATTAATAAATACTCACATAAATCTTTTCCAATTCCAGCTAGAATTATCACTCAAATAAGTTTTACAGGAAATTCCTTTACCGAGACTTAAGTTCTGTCTGTTAAGTATCACATTAAAAATGTCTTTAACATCATCAGCTGTGCATGACGTAGGTAAACAAATTGCTCCCAAAAATGACACATCCAAGTCTGTCCATTTACTTTGGTATAAACTTTTAGGAGGTGGAACTGAAATTGGTGGATTTTGGATGTTAAAATATTGACCCATGCAATATTGTGTTGGAATTTCGAAGTTTTTGCATCCCAAAAAGTCACCAAAATCGTGAGAATTTCCGTACTTACGGTTGGAATTAAAATTCGACCAGACTGAAAAAAAAAACATTTTAAGATCAAAGATTGAAAGCTAAGAATTAAAAGTCAATAAACATCATCAACAACGGCATTTGAAGGTCGAATACTGTGGAGTTTAGAGGTTTTTTTCGTAGAAAAAAATTTGACCTTCCAAAATTAAATACTGATCAATCTTTCATCATTAAATATATCAGTCAGGTGCAGTGGGGTAACAGGGGGCAACCGGAGCCATGGCCCTTTGAAATCTTTTCCAATTTTTTTTTGTTTTGGCGTAAAAATTTATGGTGGTGATAACCCCCACCACCATAAATTTTTACGCCAAAACAAAAAAAAATTTGAAACGGTTGGGATTTTTCCTCAAAAACTTTAACAAATTGTAAAATAATTGCGTAGATTGGATATTTTTACCCAAAAAACACATGATGGTACCCACCTTCATGAATTGTCAAATTTCCAAGGTAAATTTCTCTCAAATCATCAACACATGATTTTCCAACTTTGGTTTGATTTTTGATAATTTTTTCAATCACTTCTTGATGGTTCACAGAACAATTAGTCTCACTTTTGACGAAAATAATCATAAATGTTAGAAAAATTAATGACGACAAATTTCTATCCATTTTTTAAGACGAAAAATATTTAATTCTGACAGTCAAAACAAATAAATCATCTGAAAGGTTCAAAGATTACAATAAAACTAAATGTCATGGTTCTTTGTGTAATGAAATCAATTATTGAAGTACATCGCATATTCTTCAATTTTTATTCACCTGTAACAGCTTATTATAATTTAAAGAAATCTAGAACCATCTCGTCTGTAGAGTTTTGAACCAATGTTTGGTCAATTTCATAGATGATTAATTTTAATTGATTTAAAATCCCTATTTTTTTCTTCTTTTTTATGGTGATCAGTTCCTATTGATTGATTTTGTATAAACCAAAAAATATAACAAAAGGTTTTTTTAAACAAATTTTTCAAAAACCCAGACCTTCCTGGTTACGTACCTGCCCCTGCCCATAACTAAACTTAATTTATTTAAATAAAAATAATCTTTTCACATTTCATCCTTTTTTATTCCACTAAATTCCTTTTCCTTCTCGTCAACAAACTCAAACAATTTTTCCATACATTTATATGACGTCATTTCATGCTTTGTAGTTCCAGCTGATCGTCTCTCAACATCTTGTCCTGATTTTGATAAAACTTTATTGATCTCAGCCGTTGATGTCACAAAATTAACACCAACTTTAGCTAAATTTTGATTAATTCCTCTCGAGCCATGAACAGAGTCAGTAAAAGCAACAGCAAAGACTTTTTGGGTAAAATCGTCACTAAATTTGGATGCTAAATGAGTCGTGATGATTCCGCCATAAGAATGAGCAACAATTGCAATTTTCTTCGGATTTGATGGCTGAATGAATTTTTTCCAGACAGAATCTGCATGTTTTTCAGGACTTCCGCTGCCCTCGATTGCCTTATTATCTCGATAATTGTCATTTGTGTTGGTGATTATGACTTCATATCCTTTAGATTGTGCTAGTTTGACATACGGCAAAACAGTTCCAGAATTTAATGAATCATTAATAATTAAGGAACGAGCCCATTGACCAGCTCTGACGACACCACTGCCATGAATTATCACCATTACTTTGTCAATGTCCTTGACTTCCTTGAATGTGCTGAAGATGAACGTTGCTTTGTCTTTTGGAACTGATTCTGGGAAGTAATGACGAGTTAAGCCATTCTGATCCATTAATTCATATACATAGTCGGTTATGGCATCTCCTAGGGCTTCATAGTGCGATTGGTCTACAAACTGGAAGGGTTTGTCGGTTACTTCACCGGTTTTAGGGTCCAACTGACGAAGGCGTCCCTCCTGAAATGAATTATAATTATTATTTCGATAAAAATTAGAAAAATTGTCAACAAACCTCATTAAATCCATATCCAAAGTCCTTAACAGTCTTTCTAGCAGCACTCGACATACTGAATATCTACAAATATATGTCAATAAATTAACTTTCAACAGAACAACTCAAAATTCGTATTTTACAGTAAAAATGCACGCAACTTTTCGCAAAAAATTACTTCTCATAACTTTAGTGATGTAAATAAGGCGGCAAATTGTAAACAAAAGGGGGACAACAACTTTTTTTTAGAAACTTTCATAGTTTCACATCCCTTGAGGCACAGAAGCTACGCCAGACATTTGTGAAAATAAAAACAAACCCAAAAGTGAAAATTCATAAACGTTTAGTAAAATGCCAGAATTAGAGCTGCAAAGTGCACCGGGTTTTAGTGATCCGAACCAGACCCTGTCTGGTCCAATCATTGGAATCATTTATCCACCGCCAGAAGTTAGAAGTAAGTTGAAAAAATCTCAAAAAATGAAAAATTTCTCAATTTTATTTTAAATTCCAGACATTGTTGATAAAACTGCAAGTTTCGTCGCTAGAAATGGATATGAGTTTGAAAATCGTATCCATCAAAGTGAAATGGGCAACAAGAAGTTCAGTTTCTTGAATCCAGGCGATCCTTACCATGCCTACTACCAATTTAAGGTTCAAGAGTTCAAAGAAGGAAAGAGCTCAGCAATTCCAGGCATGAAAACTTTATCAATTTCAGCAGTTCAACAGAAGCAACAGGAACTGCTGAAACAAGCGACTGAACAGTTTATCCCAAAGGATCCACCACCAGAGTTTGAGTTTATGGCGGATCCACCGTCGATTTCTGCACTGGATTTGTGAGTATTTATAAAATTTAAATAGTTTTTAATATTTAATCAATTTGATTCACTTTTTAGAGACATCGTGAAGCTTACAGCTCAATTCGTTGCCCGTAACGGCCGTCAGTTCCTCACAAACCTCATGAATCGTGAGCAGCGCAACTTCCAGTTCGACTTTCTTCGTCCACAACACTCACTGTTCCAATATTTCACAAAACTACTCGAGCAGTATACAAAAATTCTGATTCCACCCAAGGATCTCCTTCCAAGATTAAAAACGGAACTAGATTCATCAAGGAATGGAACTAATGCAATCTTAGATCAAGTCAAGTATCGAGCAAACTGGTTGAGACATGAAGAACAACAAAGACGACGTGAAGAGGAGAAAATTGAACGCGAAAGAGTAGCTTATGCTCAAATTGACTGGCATGACTTTGTGGTCGTCGAAGTCGTCGAGTATCAGCCATACGAAAGTGGAAATTTCCCAGCACCAACAACACCAGAAGAAGTTGGTGCTCGAGTCATTATGGAACAGCGATTTGTCGAGGAAGACAATGACATTGAGATGCAAATTGAGTCAGACGAGGAATTAAATGAACAGCAAGTTCCACATCAAAATATCAAATTATCAGTCATGGAGAATCGTGTTAAAGACAACACACAGATCCAGGATATGGATGAGGAATCAAGTGACGATGACAATCAACCACCTAAGCAGGTTGCACCAGTCATGCCGCCAACACATGACAAGGTTATTGTCAAGAAGTATGATCCGAAACAGGCCCAGAAGATTGTCAAGCCATCACCAGCAACTGAGGAGTATCTCATATCTCCAATTACAGGTGAAAAGATTCCAGCATCAAAAGTTGCTGAACATATGCGTATTGGACTTCTTGATCCACGCTGGGTTGAGCAACGTGACAAAATGCTTGAGAAAGTTCGCGAGGAACAAGTTTATGCTCCTGGATCAGCCATTGAGGCTAGTTTGAAACAACTTGCTGAACGTCGTACGGATATTTTTGGTGTTGGTGATGAGGAAGCTGCAATTGGTAAGAAACTCGGTGAAGAAGAACGAAAAGATGATCGAGTCACTTGGGACGGTCACACATCAAGTGTTGAAGCAGCAACTCGTGCAGCAGCAAGGAATGTTTCACTTGAGGATCAAATTCATCAAATCCATAAAGTCAAAGGACTTTTACCAGACGAAGAGAAGGAGAAGATTGGACCGAAGCAAGTTGCAACTGTGTCAGCACCTCCAAAGCCTCCAATGTCACATGGAATGGGTATGCCAGGAAACATGCCACATCACTCAGCTCCACCAATGCCTGCTGTTCCACCACCACCGGTTTTGATGATGCCACAGATGAGACCGCCATTGAGACCACCTCCTTTGATTCGTAAGTTTTATTATTGGATTGTAGTTGAATTTTTGAGGTTAGGTTGGGGATTTCAAGACTTTTTGAGGTTAAGTTTGGTTTTTTAGGGTTAGATACGACTTTTTGAGGTTAGGTTAATTTTTTGAAGGTTAGACAGGATTTTTTGAGGTTAAGTTTGGTTTTTTAAGGTTAGGCACAACTTTTTGAGGTTAGGTTAATTTTTTTAAGGTTAGACAAAACTTTTTGAGGTTAGGTTGCAATCCTTAATGTCAATCATTAATTTTTGAGTTTATTTAAATCTTCTGATCCAATTCTAACATCAATTTCAATTCATTTTTAGCTCCACCATTCCCTGTTGGCTTTGGAATGCCACCAAACCTTGCACCAGCACCACCTGTAATGGACATGACCGAGGATGAACCAGCAAGCAAGAAATCTCGTCAAGAAGACAGCCTCGTCCCAGAAGATGTCTTCATGCAGCACCACAAGAGTCCAATCACAATTCAAGTTCAAGTTCCAACATCCAGTGACAAACCAGAATGGAAACTTAATGGGCAATTGCTGTCGATTAACATTGGATTGGCTGACACAATTCAAAAATTGAAGCAGAAGGTGCAGGAAGAGACAGACATGCCACCAGCTAAGCAGAAGATTTCACATGATGGAATATTCTTTAAGGACAGCAATTCTGTAGCTTATTATAATTTGTTGTCGGGTGTGACTGTTCATTTGCAGATTAAGGAGCGTGGTGGAAGGAAGAAGTAAATTTTGGGAAAATAATAAATTGAGGATAATAAAATTTGAAGTAATTTTTAACAAAATTAAACGTTTATTTGCCAATTTTTATTACAAAATATTTGAACAACTTGTTAGTAAGGATATATCCATGTAAAGGATCAACCTAAACTGTCCTAGACCTTGAATCCTCCTTCAATAAATTTCCCAATTTTTCCTTGAAGATATTTTCCAATTTTTCTTCCAAAACTTCTTCAAACTTGCTTATTAGACGTTTTTCAATTCCTTTGATCTTTTCATCAAGGTTAACTGCCATTTTGTGACGAGTGTTTGCCAATTCTTTGTCAATTTTGTCTGCAATTCTAACCTCAAAGTTCATGAAATTTTCCTCCATTTTTTCTTCAAATTTAACTAGTTTGTTCTGTGAATCAGTCATGTAACCATCGAGGGTGTCTTGTAATGGCTTAATGTCCAATTTGGCTCCACATTGTGAGGCAAGATCATCAAACTTACCACTTATGTTCTTTAAATCAGCGCTTATTGTGTTTTTACTTATATATTCCAATTTATTGTCAATAGCTGTGATCTTAACCATTTGAGCGCAATTAGAGCAGCCTGTTGTCATTTTGAGATCTTCAAACTTTTCCTTTAATGGACGAAACTTAGAAAATTTTGAATTTTTAAATCCTTTTTCAAAACTCTGAATCTTTTGGCTAAAAGCTTCGAGATTCAAAATTGCTGAATCATTTTTCAACATTTTAATTTTTTGTTCTAGATCCAAAAACTCATTGCTTGTGCATTTAGCTTTGACCTCTTTTATAGCATCCAAAACTTTTTCCCTAGAGCCCTCAAAATTCTGATTGAAGCATGGAACTGTATTGAAATAAAAATGATTTAATTTATCCAAATGATCAAAGACATTAGGATCAATATGAACAATCTTGCTCTCATAAAACCTTACAAATTTTAAATTTGGATTATAATCAAATAATCCTTCCTCAATAACCTCAATCGAATTGTAAACCAAGTCAAAATGAACCAAATCTGGAAAATGTTTCAAATCCGATTGATAAATTTCTTCCAACTGCGATGGATCAAAATGAATTGCTTTAAGATTTTTGAAAAATTCATGCAAATTTGATGGAAAATATTTGATAGTTTTTTGATTTGCGTAAAATCCGAGAACATCGTCATTATTTTTGGATATCCCATGCGCTCCATAAACTGTATTGACATAAGCTGATTCTTGTGAAATTATGTTTGGATTGTTTTTCACTTCACAGTGATATATGTAGCCTAAGACACTGTATTTGAAACTGCTGATACCGAAGGTGCACTCAATATTTGTCAATGATAAGGATTTGTTGAGTAAGATGATGATTAGAGCAACGATGAGGCTGTGAATAAATATAAATGTTGTTTAGATAATTCATCTACAATTCAAATAATTCAGTATATAGAAAGACAGGGGGCTTGATGGGTGAATGATTTCAATGGTCATATAAATTCACCAACATTAATAATTATCTGACTGTACGTCAGCTACAAATATTCATAAATAGAACCAAAATCAAATCCTAGCCTACATGGGGTAAAGGTGTAGTGCATTGACACCAAAAGCACCCCCTGACACCCATCTAGAATGTTTTAGACATGCCACTAGAATAATCCGACAATGAGCCACTGGATTGCCAGTTTTGTATTAAAATTAGTACAAATATGGGCTACGTGGGCCTCACGCTGATATTATTGATTTTTGCGACACTCGGATAAGAGGTCATTCACTTATGACGTCCATCAAAAAATGGGATTTTTAGACCCCCCTTGTCACAAATTTTAAATTCAAAAAAATTTCTTTAATATAAAGTGTCACAAAATCTCAGAACCCCCCCTCCCCCCTAAATCATGGACGTCATAAGTGAATGATCCCTAAACAATAATCTAGAATTCATAACACTTACATGATCCTTTTGCCCATTTTATGTTCCTTTAAACCTTATTCTGACTCTTAACTTGATTTTTGAATATTGTCTGATGTTACGAATAAAATAACTTGTTAGACGAAGCAAATTTTAACTAAGACTGAAAAATGATCTCCTGAGAAATAAAAATAATTTCTCAGAGATTTTTGTTTGTGAATGACGAAGTTGTTCATTAAATTTAGTGAAGCATAAAGAAAGGGTCACTGATTGTGACTGTAAATAATGATAAGAACTTTGGGTAGGGTGACCACCTAATTTTTATGAAAAAGTACAGGAATGGATCAAAATTAGGATTGTCTATTAAAGAACCAAGCAGATGGTCACCCTAGCCTTTTTAGCAATTTAAAACGTCTAGAGCAAGTTTAGAGTTTATTTGTTGATATAATTTTATTTATAATAATAATTTTAAGCAGCCTGTCTAGCCTGACTGACTGGAATGTCGTGAAATTTAACAAATTTCTGCAAATCATAAGCTTCATTTAAATCCTTAACAATAAAAACTTGCAAAACGTCATCAAACTCGTAAATTCTCTTCATAAACACGTCACTAATCTGCAAGTCACCAACATTAATGATCCCCAATCTAATTGGAAATATAGTCAAGCGGAAGTCCTTAAACTTTTCTGGTTCAATGAGTCCCAAATTCTGTTCTGAAGAGCCTGTGTAAAGGTTGCCGTGTTTTTGTTTCATATTAAAATTGAGGTTAAGTTCCATTGAACGAGTGCTGGTGTTGGTGATGCGGCAGTTGAAGATGAATGGTTTTGAGATTTCACTGATGCTGTTGGCCTCGAGGATCGAGAGACGAAGGTCACCGAATTCTATTGACTGGTGAAAATTAAAATAAAAGTGTAAAGGTTATTTTTGTGCATTTTTGAAAATTGTAGTTAAATTTACTTAAAAAATGAAATATAATTTAACTTTGAAATTCAAAAAAATTAATTACATTAATTTGGATTCAAATTTAAAAAATTAAATTAAATTATTTTAAAATGAAATTTAAAAACACAAAATTAAATTAATTTGAAATTTAAAAAAATTAATGTAAATTTAAATTATAAAAAATAATTTAATGTTAAATTTAGAAAATAAAATTAAATTGAAATTTAAAAGTGATATTAAATTTAAAATTTAAAACATGAAATTAAAATTAATTTGATTTTTGGAATTTAAAATTCAATTTTTTTTAATTTCAAAAAAAACAAGTATAAATGTTCAACTCACACTTCTCTGCAGCTGACTAGTCTGCAACCGTCCCCTTTCAGCCAAATTAGAAGATCTCCAGACAATGTCAAGCTTTCCAATATTCATAGCCATTTTTAGTGTCTTCAAGTCATTTGCAATCGATGGAACTGGCTTGATGCAGTACAAAAACTGACATGAATTTTGAGGCTGCAATTTGTTGATTGAACAAAATACAGAATTTCCATCCGTTGTTGTATTTAGGGACGTGGATGTGTAGGAGTCAGATGGTTCCAGTTCAACTCGCTCTAAGCAAATTACATTTGCTGTTATGTTTTGAATCTAAAATTGAGAAAATTTTGTTTAATGGGGTTTGTACGAAAGTGAGGTACCCTTTGAAAAAGAAACAACTTTAAAAAATTTAAATTTTACCGTCGCTTCTAAAATGACCTCATCAGTCTCAGCATTGTAGAATTTAGTCTGAACATCCAACGGCTTTAATACTTGAAATTTGAAGAATTTTCTAAAACTCAAAGGCAATCCACCTGGTGACACATAGTTGACTTCACAGACCAAAATATGAGTTCCAATTTCTTTGACTGAAAATAATTGAAAATAGTTTAGAAATTGAGAAAAAACGTTAAATTTCAAATCCAAAAAGCAAATGAGGAAACAAGTCAGGTAAAAAACAGGCATCAGGTCGGTAAAAAGCACCACACCTTCTGATGCAATGTGTCGTTCAAAAGTCATGAAGACGAATGAACGGAAAGTTGGTTCATCTTTTTCTAAATTAAACGACAATGGGGAGCATGAAGCCAAGGCATTGTCTAAGTTTTGTTAAAACTGGACCCGTAACTTTAGGTTTTCAATTCTAGATTTTGTTACTATGTCAATACCACTTAGGGTTCGCAAATTAAGTCACGCTTTTAGGGGGGAGGAAAGGTCAAAGAATTTGTGACAGTCCATACAAAAGATTTTTTTCTTTAAAAAATTTGTGACAAAAGGGTTTCGAAAAAGTCGTTTTTTAGCATGACGTAATTTGCGAACGACCCCTTAAATGCCTTGACAATGATGACACGGCAACAAATATTGCCTGACAACTACTTTGATATGTAAATCTTATTAGCAGAGGCCTCCACCTTGACAATTTAGACCCAATTGCTCATTCTTTAGCACAACAGCACATTTTAACATCTCAAACCCAAAATACTTTACCTTCATAATGAATGACATCATCCAATGTCTCTTCCTGATTCAATGTAGTTGGAATAGTCCTGTTTGCATGAATTGGAATTGAAACTCTCGAATTATTACTTTGAAGATCACACTTGACCGAAACTGATGATACAGCATGAGTTGTACAGTTGTGGACACAAATGTAGCTGGAAAATGTCTCACCTGAGGAAAATAAATATCATTTTAAAGTTAGGTGATGAAGAATGACTGGATTTATGGTTTTTTGGGGGAATGACTTTAAGTTGGTGACTTTAATTGAGGAATGAACTTTAGAGAACCCAAAAGACCTCAGAAAGTTCCCAAAAATGTATGATAAATCCAAATGTTTCAGAATTCTTCCAATTTGGAGAAATAATTTGATCCTCATCATCCAACAACCTCAAATCCACAAACATCCTCCCATACTCACCCAAATAAATATTCCCAAATGACTGCGGCAACAGCAAGAAATTAGATTTTGGTAAATAATTTGACTCTTCACTCTCCAAATGTGGTAAATCACTTCTTTCGCTGAAAATTAGGTTCTTGAAGTTTGTCAATGTTGGTCGAGTCAATCGCATGACTTTCAGTGCCAACATATGCTCGATTTGAGAGTCCATTTTTGATTGGTTTTATGAGAAAATTTCTAAAAATTGAATTTTTTTGGAGCTGATTTGTTGATCGTCACAGCTGAAAAATGTAAATAAAAGGAATAAGTTGGTTGAGGGGAATGGAAGTGGATTGAAATGTTTTGAATATTTTTTTGGCGGGTAAATAATTTGGCTTACCTGAATTTTTTTTTGTTGAAAATTGTTTGAGAAAAACTTCATGACATACTAAGAAAATTTTCAACTTTTTTTTAAAATTTTTCTTTATTTTTATACAATTTTGTTATTGAAGAAAAGCTGAAAGTTTGTGCATAAAAAAAGTAAAATCCTATTAGAATCTCACGATTTTTAATAAAGGGTACGAAACTACATAATAAAAATAATTTTTTTGGTAAACAAGAAAAGTTTGTTGAAGATTTTGTTTTTGGAAAAATTAAAGTTTTTACATCCAATAATTAAAACTGTTTTATTATTTGTGACAATTCACGATTAGCATCAAGGTGGCTTTTGCTCTATGCTTAACAGAACGATAAAATTTCATCACTTTCATTAAAAAATAACAATTTTTAAAAATTAAAAATTCAACAAAATTTATTTTGTGGCAAAACAAATAAATTTAAACTTGAAATTGAATCTGAAATTGAACAATTAAAATGTCACAAACTCAAAGTTACCGAACAAAGAAAACAGAGATTGATAAACAAGGATTTGCAAGAGGATACGAGCCTGAGCAGGTATGAATAATCAAAAAATGAGAATTTTGTAGTAATTCTGGAATTATTGAAATATTAAATTAATATTTAAAAATTGTTTATTTCAGATTATTGGTGCAACAGATGCTAGTGGGACATTGCAGTTCCTGATGTGAGTTTTGTTATATATTTTTGTTGATTTTATTGGGTCGGCTGCTTAAAGTACCCTTGATTATGCCTTCTTCTTTTGACTTACTGTTTTATTTCTATTTCTACAGAAAATGGAAAGGCGTGGATGAAGCCGACTTGGTCAGTGCTAGAGAAGCCAACATAAAATGTCCCGAAATCGTTCAAGAATTCTATCAAGAGAGACTAAATTGGGCAAACAATTAGTGTAAATTGGAGATTGATGTGTTAAGTTAAAAGTATGATAAAAATAATATTTGTAATTTAAATGTAATAAAGAAAATATTTTAAATTTATGGAGAAAAATCTGAAATTATTTTGAAATTAATATTTTTTTTACACATTTTTGGGACGCTTTGAGACTTTTTAGTCGAATTGACTTATTCTGGAAGAAATAGAGACTATAATGTAGAAAAGAAATAAAATTTGATTTTTCAAGTCTCGATACTTTTTTTTTTAAAAAAATAAGTTTTAAAAATTTCCTAAATTTTTAGTTTTTAAATTCTAATTTTTTAAAAAATTTAGTTTTAAAAAACATAATTTAAAAAAATTATTTTTAAAAATGTAACTTTTAAATTTTTTAGTTTACAAAATGTAATTTTCAAAATTTTTAGTTTTTAAAAATTTTACGTTTCAAAAATATAATTTAAAAAAATTAATTTTAAAAATGTAATTTTTAAAATTTGTGCTTCCTTTTTAAACAAAAAAAAAGATCAAAAAACCAAATAGATTCAATTTTTTCACATTTTATTTTCTAAAATCCTTAAAAACAATCTTATTAAAAAAACAAATAAATCCTAAGGAATGACAAGATTTGATGTCCAATCCTTAATAATTCCAACATTAAATCTCTGTCCAAATGAAGTCAATGCAGCCAAAATGTTCCTCTTTGGAGGTCGACAATACTTTTTCCCACCCTCAAGACAGCAAATATTTGGAAAACATGAAATACTTGAATTGCATTCTTTTGGATGTTTATCAAAGGCTGGCGGTGGTGCTGGACTGCATTGGAAGTACTGGCTGAGTGATTCTACAGGATATGCAAATTGACGACCAACTGGAAGTTCTTCTGGTGCTGTGTATGAGTTCATGCAGAAACGTTTACGTCCATTTGGACAACAGATTCTTGGGAAGTCACAGTCGGTGTCTGTGAGGCATTTTTTGACGTCCCAGAAGCTCTCGGCGAGGGGTTCTTTGGGGCATTTTCTTGGGATGCCAAAAAGGGCTGTAAAAATGGAAAAATAAATTATAAATTATTTATTTTTATAATTTTTTCTTAATTTTTTTAATATTTTTGTTTTATATTTTTTTAATTTTTATTTTTTCTAATTTTTAAATTTTGTTAAATTTTTTTTATTTTTTATTAATTCTTAAATTTTTTAGTTTTCAAATTTTTTTAATTTTTTAATTTTTTTAAAATTATTTTTTGATTTTTATATTTTTTAATAATTATTTTTGAGTTTTTATATTTTTTTAATTTTAATTTTTTTAAAATTTTCAATTATTTTTATTCTTATATTTTTTATATTTTTTTTTAATTTTTTTAAAAATTATTGTTTAGTTTTTATATTTTTTTTAATTTTAATTTTTTTAAAATTTTCAATTATTTTTTAAATTTTTAATTTATGTAAATTTTTTAACATTCTTAAACTTTTTTGAATTTTTTTAAAAATTATTTTAAAAAAAGTTTCAAATAATTTTCTAATCAAAATCTTCAAAATCCAACTCACGTTCATGGTCAATATCCGAAAGTGGAATCTCCAAACCCTCATGACACCTCTGACCTCCAAATAGCTTACAGCATCTAAAATTCTTTCCTAATGTCTGCACACAGTCATGATTCTTATTACAAGTTAAAGGAAACAGTTCAAATTTTGCTTCTCTTTCCGTCGGGCACATCAGCTCATCCTCGAGTCTTTTAACTTTTACTGACTCTTCATGTCTTATTGGATCTGTTTGTGTTTGGTTGTCGATTATTATCCTTAAGTTGCTGTATGTTCTTGATAGTGCTGGTATTTGTGGCTTCGGTGTTGTTGGTGGTGATGGATCTGGAATGAAATCTGAATTAAATTGAAGTAAGTTTGTGGACTTGGATAGGGAATGTTAAGAGGGTTTTCAGTGAGTTTGCACCTGGTCTTAATTAGCTTATATTGAACAAAAATGATCTAAGTCGATCCAGATATGTTCATAATGATTAAATTTGGTTTAGAAGAGCTAAAACTAGTTTAAGGTGATTCAAAAGTGATTAAAAGTAGTCTAAAATGATCAAAGCCATTTCAAGTTAACCAAAAATAAGAACAAATATCCAGTTTGATAAAAACTAGTATATATTAGTCAAAAAAGATCAATACTGGTTTGATTACAAATGACTAAATCTAGTTTGAAATGATACAAGTGGGTCTAAAATGATTCTAGATCAACAACATTTGTAACTTAATACAAACTAAAATCCAAAAAAAACTTCTCAAATATACCACAAAACAATCGAATTTCCCAACAATTTCATTTAAACTCAAGAATTTCCACACAAAAATCTGGCACACGATCCACATTAAATTCACAAATCAGTCACACGAGATGAATAACAGTCAAGCGTGAAAGACTCATGAGCATTTATTAAACAGAATTATAATTATTAATGTCAGACTATTAAACTTGATCACTTTGCAACATGTCATTAGGCAGCGTCTAATTACGAAAACATTTAATTCCGAATATATTTTAAGTGACTTGCTGCTTGCGTTTATGATCGCTTGACAAATGATTGTCAAGGTTAATTTAGTGAATTTTAAGAGAATTGTGATTGATTTTTTGAAATTATATTATTTAGGATTGAAATATTTTTAGATATGACTTGCAGGTGTTTTGGGGGCTTGAGCTCTTTTTTTAGATAATCTAGTATTAATAATATATAATTTTTTGTCTGTAGTCTAAATATAGCTTGAGAATGTTGGTCCAAACTTCAATTTGGGCTGGGTTGAGCTGAGCGTCACTCAGGATGAGCTTTCACTCATGCTGAGCGTTACTCCGGCTGAGCGTCACCAGGCTGAACGTTACTAGGCTGAACGTTACTAGGCTGAACGTCACTAGGCTGAACGTCACCAGGCTGAGCGTCACCAGGCTGAACGTTACTAGGCTGAACGTCACCAGGCTGAACGTTACTAAGCTGAGCGTCACTAGGCTTAGCGTCACTAGGCTGAACGTTACTAAACGTTCATTAATTTTTAAACTTCCAAAAAATTATTCTCAATTAACATTTTCACAAACTTTCTATCAACAACATAATTATTATATTCATCATAGCAATGTCAAATCGTCTTCAATAAGAGTAAAAAATTAGCGAAGGCTAAAACTTACTCTCAATGATGGTCATCTGAATGTCACAACTGAATATAATCATAAATTACTTCCATATGAGTCTAGTGAAAAGAAAACCTTCATGCTACATAAATTGTGCATGAAGATGACTTTCGCTGATGTGAGGAATGAATTATTGTGGATTTATTAGGTTGTCTGGGTCAGGGGTGTATTCGGAATATTTTTAGAGGGGACCAAAAGAGCATCTTTGGAGTAAATTTGAAATTTCTAGCATTTATTCTTGACACTATTGACTTTTAAAATTGAAAATTTGATAAACTTCTTAAATTTTAATATATTTTCATTATTTTCTCTTTTCATAAATTGATAAATTTTTTAATTCCTCAAAATTTAAAGGGTAACTAAAACTTTTTAATTTTTATAAAAATTTAATTTTTTAGTAATTTTTTTTAAAAGTTACTAATTTTG
This sequence comes from Chironomus tentans, assembly GCA_963573255.1. Lineage (NCBI taxonomy): Eukaryota > Metazoa > Arthropoda > Insecta > Diptera > Chironomidae > Chironomus > Chironomus tentans. The sequence goes on from OY754305.1 coordinate 3,824,706, forward strand.
TAAATATATATTTTAAAAAAAATTAGTAATTTTAGTAATTTTTAAAAAATTTGTAATTTTTAAAAAAGTTAGTAATTTAAAAAAAAAATAAATTAATTTTTAAAAAAGAATTAGTAATTTAAAAAAAAATAAATTAATTTTTAAAAAAATTACTAATTAAAATTTTTTAAAAAAATTACTAATTTTAAAAAAATAGTAATTTTTAAAAAAATCTGTAATTTTTAAAAATAAAAGAAATTTTTAAAAATAAAAGTAATTTTTAAAAAAATAGTTATTTTTTAAAAAATCAGTAATTTTTAAAAAAAATAATAATTTTTAAACAAATTAATAATTTTTAAACAAATTACTTTAATTTTAAAAGACTAATTTTATGGAATAATTGGAAAATATTTTATTTTTTAATTAATTTTTATTAAAATAAAAAAAGATTTAATATTATAATTTTCATCAATTTTTTAATTTGTTAAAATTTGTTTAAAAATTGTTAAATTTTTGAGCTCTACATCTTAAAACTACTGTTCTCCCCTCTGATGGCACCCAAATTATCACCAGAATCAGCCAAACATCACCAAATATTAACTCTCGATTTCACTTAAATTTACTCTTCATTTTCACCTCGCACCTCGAATTAACCCAAACATGACATTGAAGACGTCTTTATTATCCAAATTTGTAATTAATTATTAACTCCACTTCTTGTTTACACTTTCAATGCCAAAATTAATTTCAAAATTTCTTCACAATTTTTATTTTAATATTCGCTTCCGATTTCACGATAAATTCTTCAAGGCTGACGATAAAATAATTTTACAGTCGATCACCGAAAAAAGTATTTTTGCTTTGTGCTCATCGACGCATGCAAGTCAAACGCAAGTGCAGAAAAAAAGAGAGAAGAAATAATTGTAAGGTCAGAGTTTTTTATTGTTTCTGGGCTGATATGTGAGTTAATCGCATGGAATTAAACTTGAGGTATGAGCAGTGACATAAGCTTGGTTTGAATTGGAAAATTAATTGTGAATTTTCGGTTTTTTTGCAAGTTTTTGGTATTTTCTAATAATTATGGAGGTCAAAATTCTATCAAAATCATTCAATGAACCCTGAAAATTTGAAATCTAACAAAATTCTTCAAAAATAGAAAAAATGCGCTTTATTCCTTAAGCATCTAGAATTTTCTTACTTGTTCCTTCATAAACCATAAATTTTTCCTCAATTAACTCCAAAAGCCACTCAAACAAGAAGCCAAAATGACTATATTTCTAACAATATTACTAATGTTCGACACATTGTTAATACGAGCCATTATAAAACATGACAATAAAGGTTTTAACATAATTGTTTGCTAGACAATAACGAGAATAATATAATTGCATCAAAAGCTCAAGTGTCAGTTAATTAATTTTTCAATGAATATGATATTTTGAGGTTGATGTGTTTGGGGTGGAGGGGAGGTGATGTTAAATTGATCTAATTGAGTTGACGCTACCGACTAGATTTAATGGATTTCAAATTTTTTCGATTATTTTTAATTTGAAAATTTTAATTTTTATTAAACTTAAAAAAAATTAATTTTCTGAATTTAAAAAATTCAAAACGTCACTCATTTTAATTAAATTTTAATACTTTACAATAATTAAGCCGTTAAATATTTCACACAATTAACACAAATTTATTTGCATAATTTTCGCACGATTTTTTTTCTCACTTTCAGTTTCGTTCATCATTTCAACTAGAAGCGTCTCGAAAAAGGTCATTTTCTGTTTACGGAAACTTTTTAAAATATTTATTTATTGCATTAAGATACGCAAAAATCTTTTACTTCAGTAAACCTGCAAATAAGTCATAAATATTTTAAAAGCTGCAATATTCGAGAAATATCAAAAAACGAAGTTGTGAAAAATTCCTCAACTTCACGCAAAAATGGTAATTTATTGGAAGTGAGTTAATTGCGGTGGTGGAGAAGTAAAAAATTGTGTCAATATTGATTTATATTTTTAATAATTTTTTTTTAATTTTTTTTTAAAAATTTATAAAAAAAATAATATTTTGAATCAATTTGTATCAATTTTATTAATATAGAGCCAAAAAATGCTTAATTATAAGAAATAAATTGAAAACAAATGTTTTAATAATAAAAGTCCTTGTAAATAATTTGATTTCACACCTCAATTCATCCTTTAAAATATCAAAACCATGAAGATCATAAAAAATTAAATTAAACATTTTCAAATTGATCAGAAATCGATGCATGCTGCTGGTCGCACAGCACGAAGCTTGCATGTATAGTTACGAAGTAAGAAAAAAAGAGAATTGCATAATTTGCAGCAGAAATAACAAAAACTCAGTCATTGTTACGAAATAAATGCGGACTTGCACTTTAGAGTTAATTAGATTTGAAAAATGTCAGAAATGTTATTTTGGAATTGTTCGAGAAGTTGAAAATGAGGAAGGAATGAGTTTTAGAAAACTGTATTAAATTTTGAAAGAAAAAAACATTTTAAATTTGCTAAAAACAATTCACAATACTTGGAACTAGTGGTGCCCGGGAACCCCCCCCCCCCTCAAGATCAAATTCAATACAAATTTTTAATTATTTTTAAATCAAAAAATTAATGTTCAATGAAGTATAAAAATTTAATATAAAGGTTAAATTACAGTGAATTTTTCAAAAATAGAAAATTGGGCACCCCCTTTGAAAATCCTAGCTACGGCCCTGCTTGGAACAACCGGTGATTCCCTGAGTGACGTAAAAATTAAAATAAAAAAATATTTCACCAGAAGTGTCTATTGTTGCAAATTTTAATTTTGTGCGCTGAATTTTAAATGAGGATTTCTTTTTTGGTTTGCAAGTCTGAATTTTAAATTAAGTTTCTAAGTAGTATTTTTGATTTAATTTATTTTATGGTTTTGTCAATATTTTGACATTTTTGTGGGACTTGAATTTATAAAAAAAAAGTATAAATCTTCATTTTTATTTTAATTACTATTTTAAAAATAATAGATTTTTCATATTTTTTTAAATTTTTGAATTTATTTAGACAGTTTTCAACCAGAATTTGTCAACTTTTAGATAGAAAACAAGGGAAACTCATCAAAAAGTTGTAAAAATTGTAGCAAAAATTGACAAACTTTTCTGAATTTTTCTAAATTTTCACAATTTTTCTAAATTTTTAACAATTTTTCTAAATTTTTTACAATTTTTCAAAAATTTTTACAATTTTTCTAAATTTTTTACAATTTTCTAATATTTTTAATTCAAAAAATTGTTAAATTTTTACAATTTCCTTATGAACGTCCAAACCTTGATGCAAAACCTGCCAAAATTCCCCAATATTTCACTCAAAACCATCACAATATGCTCAATTTCTCATTTTATTCTTCTTCCTCCTCGCTTGTTCATGCATTTAAATCTTTCAATTCAATTATTTCATTTGTGATGCAATTGATGTGTCATTGTCTTCATAACTTACAATTGTCTTCTTATTTATCATAAATATTGGATATTTTTGACATGCTGTGTGTAATTATTATTTAAGAGCTCATGAAGAACATTAATTGTCGGATTATCTGATGGAAACTGACGGGAGAAGTGATTTTGAAGTTTTGGAATGAAGTTCCGTTTTGATGTTATTTTAATTAATTTACTAAATGATTGATCCTTGATAATGCTGTCCATTTTTGTAATTTTAATATTAAATTCATGAATTTTGATCAAAATTCTACATCCTGAATTGGTTTTTATACGTATTAAGGAACAGGAACCTTTATTGACTATAAAAAATCACTCAAAATTGACCTTTTACACTTCATTGCATCCAATCATCAAAAATTAATGTTTCGAAACCAAAACTCATAACAGCATGTGTGACTGACTCACAAGTTTAAAAATAGAAGAAATAAAAAAACAGAAAAAGTCACACTGAGGAAGTTTCTGGCAAAAATGAAATAAAAATCGCATAAAACTGCGGTTTGAGTTGTCATTTTGGTGCCAACGTAGTTGAATGTTAAAGATTTTGATGCTTTCTGAACCAACGGTTCTCAATTCTGCAAGGGAGGGGGCCAAGGGGGTCCAGACCCTTCCCTGAGATTGAAATTTTGACCGACCCCCTCCTTTGAGATGTCTGACCTCCTTCCTAATTTAAACAACTTTTTGTCTATTTCTTTGCAACTCTAATTAGAATTATTCATCCGAAAAATTATATTTTACCTTAAACTAACTGAATTTGAAGTTTGATTGAAATGGTTTCACATTTAAGATAACAATCCGGTTTATATAACGAGTTCCTCGCCATTCTATAGAATATCTCAAGAATATTACCTTGTTGAACCAAAAAACATCACAAGAATAAAGCAGAGAATCGAGCCCTTAAAGAACAGAGCAGAACAAGTCAATAAACTCCCCAAATTTCAAAAACTTCGCCACTTTTAATCCATTTTGCATTCACTCCATTCATTTATGACCCAATTAATCCAAACACACCTTTCAATTTATCAAATTATGCTAATTATTTCACCAACAAAAAAAATCGCAAAAAAATAAAACTTACTGAAGAAAAATTTCCTAATACTTTCGAGTGTCGATGTGAACAGGTTTGGTTGACTTGCGTTCGGCTTTTGTGTTGTTGTTGTTGTCGCGTCTTTTGAAATTGTTTCGGTTGTTGAATTTTTTACGCTATCAGCTGATGATGTTGATATTATTAAGATGAACAAGGCGAAGGTGATGAGGCGGGTTTTGTGTTTTAAGATCATTGTGGGACTTTTTTTAAGGTTATGATGAATTTTTGAAGATTTTCTTAAATTTTGGTATTAAATTTGTAATTATTGGAGGTTTTTCACTTTTTTGTTTTTAAATTTTTGAGAACTTTTGTTCAATTTTGTTATTTTTTAAGTTTTTTTACAGTTTTAACTGTTTTTAAATTTGTTTTTCTTCACTTTTTTAATATTTTGTCAAACTTTTCACTATTTTGAAAATTCACTGGACTATTTTTTTGAAAGTGTTGCTATAATTTATCTTTAAAAATATTTTTTTATTATTAATATTTAAGATTTAAAGAAATCAAACTTAAAATTTTTGATTTTCTTTTAACTTTTTTCATTCAAAATTTTAATTTATTAAATTCAAAATTTAAAATTTTTTGAACTCAAAATTTAGAATCTTTAAAATTCAAAATTTAAAACCTTTTTAATTTAAAATGTATTTTAAATTTTAAATTTAAAATGTTTTTTAAATTTTAAATTTAAAATGTTTTTTAAATTTTAAATTTAAAATGTTTTTTAAATTTTAAATTTAAAATGTTTTTTAAATTTTAAATTTAAAATGTTTTTTAAATTTTAAATTTAAAATGTTTTTTAAATTTTAAATTTAAAATGTTTTTTAAATTTTAAATTTAAAATGTTTTTTAAATTTTAAATTTAAAATGTTTTTTAAATTTTAAATTTAAAATCAAGATCTTGAAAACTAAAGGTTTAAAATATTTTAAATTCACAATTCTAACTTCTTAAATTTTAAATTTAATTCTTTAAATCCACTTTTTAGTTTTTTTGTTTTTAAGTCTTAAAATTATTGTGTTAAAAAAATAATTTAATTTTTTTTAGTTTTTTGGAATTTTTAAAACTTAATAATCATGTAAATTTTTAAATGAATATTCCAAACTTTTTTAATAATTTTTTTTAATTTTTCCAATTTATTAATTCACACTTTTTATTGCTCACTGAAATTCTCAAGAATTAAAGTCACATTTGCTCTCGATAAATAATAAATGTTCAATGTTCTTTGTTATTTACAGTCAATAAAAGCACCTGTAATAATCTACAGTCATTAAAAATGAAAAATAATTAAACTGAAGCTGAATAATGCAAATCTTTTAAACAGAAAATCAAAATTCTGAAGGCCATAGCCAATCAAACTATGAATTATTCAAAATTATCTCATAATCCATGAACCTTTGTTCTTAAAAATCACCGAACACAATAAAAAAATATTTCAATTCTGATTTTTAATTAATTTTTTTTAATCTTACAACATTTTTTTGATTCAAATCAGACACAGAACATAACCAAATACAGTCAATTACAAAACAGTGTTGAAATAAAAATTTAATCTGTCTGAATGAAGTTGAATATTTTAATAATTTATGGCAATCACATCATGTTCTTTGTCTTGTGTTCATAAATAATTTTCAACATTCTCTTTTTGATATTGCGGGGTCGGAAAGGGAATTTTAAAGGTAAAGTTCTCTTTAGGACGTGACTTGAGTGATAATTTTTGTGATTCAGGTGGACTTAGGGGTTTATTGAGGGTATCAAGGAACTGATCAACTGAATTTTGATCATTTTTGATCAATTTCACATTATTTGGTTCAAGACGCCCCTGAAAAATGTCCAACTTTATTGACCCCACTGAAAATTCAAAACTGAAATCTTAATTATCCAAATAAACAAAAATTCCCACCAAAATATCAACAAACTACCAAAATTGTAACAATATTAAGCCCCAAAAAATGACAAAAATCATTTCAAGTTCATCTAATCATTTCAAAACAATTCACATCTGATATTCAAAATTGTCTTACACAATTTTCACATGTGATAATGAAAACGATAAAGTGGATATAATGTTAAAGTCATGGAAAAATGCGGCATTTTTGAAAAAAGTGAGAAGGTCATTGATATCACATCGTATGCAAATGCATTTTTTTCATGTTTTACATCAATATTTGATGTTTATCTGGAGTAATGTTGCTCAAGCTATGCTCCACGATGTATTTTTGTATGAATCTTAAATTTGTTCGTGTAAATTCAGGTCATTCACTTATGACGTTCATCAAAAATGGGATTTTTAGACACCCCTTGTCACAAATTTTAAATTCAAAAAAATTTCTATAACATAAAGTGTCACAAAATCTCAGACCCCCTCCCCCTAAATCATGGACGTCATAAGTGAATGACCCCTAAGCTATCTTACAATTGTCGGTGGTTTACTTTATCTTAATGCAGTGGTTCTCAAAATTTTGCCATTTTTCGCCATTTTACTAGGTAAGTAGAGAAGGGTAGGGGTAGAGTAGGATAAGTGGGGCTACCAGGGGCGTATCCAGAAATTTTTCGAGGGAGGGTGTTTTGAATTTTTTTTTGTATCGACGGGAAAATTTAGGGGGGGGTTTTGGGATTTTTTTTCTCAAAAAACCCTAGCAAATTGAAGAAATTTTTCGAAAAGGGGGGGGATCCACAACCCCCCCCCTCTCTGAATACGCCCCTGGAGGCTACATCTGGGTATTCTAGGTGTATCTCACCAAACCTACCCTAGAATGCTCCTAGGGTACCTCTAGTGTATCACCCTGGGGTAAAAACACCTAAACTTCCATATAGAACCTCAAAGGAATTGATTATATCGCGAAAAAGGTGCTTTTAGAACCAAAAAGAGAAAAAAATCCAACATAATTTCTCCTGGTGCCCCAAAAAGCCCTCTATGATGACCATAGGGTACACAGAGAGATGACCCCAGGGATACGTAAAATATAAATTCAACAAATTTTTCAAATATTTTAAACTAAAATGTCTTAAAAAAATTACAAACGTAAACACATGCAAAAAAATCATTTTTCAAATAATTTGACCTAATTCCAAATCTTTTTTTTTGTGATTAATGTGGCAATTTGATTCGAGCCAAAGATTAATTTATGTTTTTTTTCTCAAATTAATCTCTTAATTTTTCACACTCAACACTCAACTGCAACTTTATATTCATCCACATACGTTATTTTCCAGTCTTTTGAACATTTTTTGTGTATATAAATTTATATTTTTTATTTCTATTTCATTTTTTTTGCATTACACAATCTTCATGCACAGAAAAAAATGAGCATTATAAGTGCTTTAGTCAACGATTGTAAACAAGTGAATGGGAATATGGACATACAAAGGTACGAGCATGTATGTAACTTTGAGCAAGTGCACAAAACTTTTAATTTTGATCAATATTTTTTTAAATTCACTTTCGTGCGATTTTTTTCGGTTTAAAAAAATTTCTTCTTTACTTTTTTTTTCTTTTTTCGGAACCGCGTTTAAGTCTTTCAAGACATGACTCGACACTCAAGAAGCACAAACGCAACTGAGTCTATTCGCATTTTCTTCTACTGCTGTTGCTGCTTTTTTGCACATTTAATGAATTTTTTTCTGTTTGAGTATTTAAACTGGTTTCGTTCAAATAAAAAAAATGCAAGTTTGAAAGTGAATGGATCAGGCGAAGGTTGTTGACATAGCGCATGATGATCGGAGATTTTTGTAAAAATTAATATATTTTGTGATTTTTGGAGAAAAAAAATATATTTTTTAAAATATGTTTTAAAGTTTTTTTGCAAATTTTACATTTTTTACAATTTTAAATTATTTTTTTCAATTTTAAATTTTTTACAATTTGAATTTTTTTAACAATTTTAAGTTTTTTAAGATTTTATTTGTTTTACAATTTTAATTTTTTTTACAATTTTAATTTTTTACAATTTTAAATTTTTTACAATTTTAATTTTTTTACAATTTTAAATTTTTTTTACAATTTTAATTTTTTTTACAATTTTAATATTTTTTCAATTTTAAATTCTTTTACAAATTTTAATTTTTTTTTCATTTTTAATTGTTTTTCCAATTTTAAATTATTTTACAACTTTAATTTTAATTTTTTTCCAATTTTAAATTATTTTACAAAATTTATTTTTTTTACATTTCTATTTTTTTTTACAATTCTAATTTTCTCAAATTTTAATTTTTTTACAATTTTATGTTTTTTTACAATTTTAAATTTTTTTACAATTTTAGTTTTATTTACATTTTTTAATGTTTTACAAAGTTAATTTTTTTGAAATTTTAATTTTTTACAATTTTATAATTTTAATTTTTTTTACAATTTTAAACTTTTTTATAAGTTTAATTTTTTTACAATTTTAAATTTTTTTACAATTTTTAATTTTCTACAATTTCATTTTTTTTGGCAATTTCAATTCTCTGTATATATTTAAAATTTTTAAACTTAAAATTTAAAAAAAATTTAATTTAAACATTTTTTTACAAAAATTTAAATATTCATTCTTGAAATATCCAAACTGCCACCAAGATTAGCATATTTACCTCAAAATCCACCACAAAATGCCACAAAATGCAAACCTGAGAGAATTTTTTCCACTCAAACTCCAAAACCAAAACATTGTTTTTGAGCAATAACTGACTCTCAAAGGCACTTGATCAAACACAAATATCTCAAATGATGAAACACATCATCAAACAGCACAGCATGTTCAGCATCCAAATCACACACTCATGAGCTTAAAATCTGTAATGAAGATCATGGTCATTGAAGGTGAGAAATCGTGTGCTGGACTTGTGCAAGATCATTAAGCATTCAAATCTTTGGCATCGTCTGTAATGGAACTGCTAACAATACTGCGACTTTTAGACTTCTTATTTGTTTTGTTGTCATGTCATGATTGCTTCGTTTGTTCGTGATGAATTGGATCACTTTGATTAACGACTTCATTTGTCAATATTTTTTTTTGACAAGTTTTTAGTCTTTTGTTGATAATTGCTTGTGAAATCTGTGGCAATTTTTCTTGAATGGATTTGTACATTTTTTGTGATTTTTTGGATGGAATTGTTTTGCTTTGTTTGTGAATTCTTTGGATTTTTCTGTGATTACTATAAAGTAAGCTCGTTAATTTATACAATGTTGCTTATTTTGATATCAGATCAGCCAGTTTTGAATTCCTAACTTTTGGATCCGCCATTTTGTATTCTTAACTTTTTGATCTGCCATTTTGAATTCTTAATTTTTTGATCTGCCATTTTGAATTTTTGACTTTCAAATCCGCCATATTGTATTCTTAACTTTTTGATCTGCCATTTTGAATTTTTGACTTTCAAATCCGCCATTTTGTATTCTTAACTTTTTGATCCACCATTTGAATTCTTAATTTCTAGATCCACCATTTTTGAATTCTTCATTTTCAAATCCTCCATTTTGAATTCATGATTCTCAAATGAGGGAGGTCATGGATCACAATTGATCTGTACGACCAACGAAGTAAGTAAGTAAGATTCTCAAATCGGCCATTTTGTGTTCTTAAATTTTTTGATCCACCATTTTGTATTCTTAACTTTTTGATCCGCCATTTTGTATTCTTTACTTTTTTGATCCGCCATTTTGTATTCATAGCCTTTAATCCGCCATTTTTCAATCTTAACATTTTAGATTCGCCATTTTGTATTCCTAACTTTTTCATCCGGCATTTTGAATTTACAATTTTTTTGGAATTCAGCTGAACAGACCCCAAAAAGAAATAATACATAATAAAAATACAATAAAACAACAAAAAAATCAACAAAACAAAACTTTTTTTAAAAATATTCTTACACATATATTTTTTAATTCATCAATTCAAATTTACTTCACCTTGAACTTCTTCTTTACAACATCATCATCATATTCACATCACTCTTAATTGTTTTGCACATTTTTTGATTAAACAATATTCGTACATGCATAATTAACATTGGTCTTGATGGGTTTTTTGTATTTAAATGAATGCAAAAAATGAATTTATTGTTAGGTTTTGGTTAGATTTTGAAGGTAAATCTTCTGGTTTTGAACATGATTTAGTTTTTAATATAACATTCAGACCCTTTCATTTGAATTTTGGTCATCATGTGTGACTGACGTCTAAGACGAGCACAAGATTTGTAAATATACCTAACTTACAGCCAGAATGATAACTCTGGTTAATAATTATCAAATTTCAAAACATTAAAAGCTAAACTGAATAAAATCAAAGTTACATCAAAATAGCACCAAAAAAAAGTTCACCGAGTGACATAAATAAAAAAAACTTCCCACAAATTTTGTCTGTTTCTTACCACATGACCCGCAATTATAACCAAAACATTCATTTTTTACCCAATTTATAATTTCTTCTATTATATCAAAAACAATTTTTTATTTGGTTCACAACTTAAAAGGTATTAAAAGTATCCAGCAATAAAATCCAAACACGGTTAATCTTAGATAAGTTTGAGGAAGTTGTGGATATAATGCGGCGAATGCTTAAACTTGTTGTGTAATTATTTCTATATAAGTTGGTGACAATGAGAATTCGAATTGGTTAAATTGTCATATGGAAGAATAAGAAGCTTTCTTGAGTCATATTTGAAGGTAATTTGTTATGAATATTTTTTTGAGATTTTAATGCTTTTTGTGGTTAATCGAGTGAGAAATTCATAAAAATGTTTTAAGAAAAAATAATTTTTATTTTGGGATAATTTTAAAATAAATTTTAATTTTTTTATATTATTTTTCGGAAAAATCTAGGTTTTATGAAATTTTGCTCACTTTTTATAGGAATCTGAATTTTAAGCAGTGATTTTTGTTATCCAAGAAACCTAATCTGAAATTTCAATATAAATGTATGATAGAACTAGAGTTGCTCTCGACCTATTACAAGCTTCTATATTGTCATAAAAAAACTACTCAATTACGGAGTCGTTAACTGTTTAAAAGATAAGAAGTAAAATTGTTGGAAATCGTTAATCTTTCTGATAAGCTTTATTATCATGTGCACACCCATTTTATTTTGGCAATTAATTAACCACATAATCATTAAATTGTTATTAATAAATTAAAATTATCTACTGACTTGATATTGATTTATTATACTTATTGCTAAAATAATTCAAACTGAATTTAATGTAATATGTGATTCAGGGGCGTAGCCGGGAGGGTCTGGGCACCCCTAAAGTTTTCAAACCGCAGCGAGAGCAAGGCTCAAAATTTTTAGGGGGGTGCCCAGACCCTCCTAGCTTCGTCCCTGATGTGATTAATTTTTTGTTATGGTCAACTAATTTAGTGCCTTTAAAGTTAATTGACGAGGAACCACGTTTCATCGGATATAGTGTTGGAAATTTTTTTTTAAAAAAATCTAAAAATTGTCATTTAATTAATCCAAACAAAAAGAAGATCAAGAACGTATTTACGGAGAATTCGGTGTTCAAACATCGTCTTTTTTAGAATGACAAGTTATTTTTGCAAAAAATTCGGACATTTTGTGGTGAAACGCAGCTCGAAAAATAGTTCAGCACTCTGCTGGCAAAAATACAACAAACGGTCACCCTACATACTCAAGAAAATAATCTCCAATATACATCCCTGACTGATATCAACACAGCAACACATTCTCAAGTGTTTTTCCAATCAGAAACGAAAAAAATTACCTAAATTTGTCAGCCCAATTAACTTACTGTTTAATACTATAAAACTTTTAATCAATTCCCCGAAATACTTGACAAAATTACGTCTGAATGTTGTTATGGGACGATTTATTGATAAAATTTGAAATTGTTTAAATGGAAAGAAAATAATCACAATTAATTCAGTAACTCACTTGAGTGACATTTGCTAAGTCAAGAAATGGAATCAAAAGTGTTGGTGTCTATTTTAGTGCTTTTTATAAGTTTTGGTGCTAGTTATGGTCAAAGTTGCAGATATTATGTATCAACCTACGGCTACGCATGTGACTTAACCATCAGCAATACAAATGGATGGAATAACTTCACTGACATAGCAGGAACGCACATGGTTAACAGAACTAATGCAGACATTCGATATATTAAGGGAGTCAGTGGATCTACGAAAAATGTACCATCAATAATCTGCGACACATTTCAATTTACAACCAGAATTGACCTACAATCTAGATCAATTCAGACAATCAACGATTATTCCTTCAAAAACTGTGCTAGACTTATTGTTTTGGACCTGTACAGCAACATCGTCGCATCAATTGATGAAAAAGCTTTCACCAACAATACGGAATTGCTGACTTTACATCTGTATTCTAATCGACTGACGACGCTACCTGAAAAAGTGTTCTCTAGTCTACAAAAGCTGACAACGCTACGATTAGACAGCAACAGATTCGCTACATTACCTTCAAATTATTCGTTGTTTACAAGTCTTACAAGTTTAAGAGTTTTATATTTGAGCTCAAATCAAATCCAAGTGATTCCAGTGAATACTTTTCAGTCGTTAGGAAATTTGCAATCTTTATACTTTTTGTCAAATAGAATTGCGAACCTGACCGTTGGGGTATTTGAACCACTGATAAGATTGACTTATCTGTCATTTAGTACGAATCAGTTGACTGAGCTTCCATTGGGTATCTTCACTCCATTGGTCAATTTACAGACATTGTATCTGAGTTCGAATCAGTTTCAATATTTAACCCCAAATATGTTTAATCCTTTGGAAAAGTTAACAAGCTTGTACTTAACTTCCAATAAGATCTCGAACCTAACTCTTGGTACCTTTGAATCACTAAAAAGCTTAACTACTTTGTCGTTGTCGACAAATTTAATCGCTGAGGTTCCTGCAAATATTTTTCAGCCCCTTATCAGACTTCAATCCTTAAACTTAGGATCGAATAAAATTGCATTCCTGCCTGATACTGTATTTGCTCATATTAGAACATTAACGTCATTAACTTTGACTACTAATCAACTTTCGGATATGTCGACACAACTATTTTATCCATTAGTTAACCTTAACTCATTATATTTGGGATCAAATAATATAACTATATTGCCGTTTGACATATTTCAGTCCTTAACTGCATTAACCCATCTTACTCTGGCAACAAACCAGATCCAGGAGCTTCCAGCTAATATCTTTGCTAACTTGGTCAGTCTGCAAAGTTTGTATCTAAATTCAAATAGATTTTCTAAGTTGACACCCGGAATTTTCGACACATTGACTAAATTGTCTAGTTTGTATTTATATGGCAATCAACTCACTGAACTACCCCCAAATATATTTGACTCTTTACGAAGTTTGCAAATATTATCATTGTACAGCAATCAGCTTGAGCAACTGCCACGAAACATCTTTAACTACACGACCAGCTTGACTGACTTGTTGCTGTATTCAAACAAAATAAAGAGCCTCACACCTGAGGTCTTTGAAAAGCTATCAAAATTGGTTTACTTACGGCTCTACTCAAATCAACTACAAAACCTCCCATCAGGAATCTTTAATGGGTTGACTGGCTTAAGGTACATGTATCTGTACAGCAATCAGATATCTCAACTTCCTGCAAACATTTTCAGCACCTTAGTCAACTTGTATGATTTGAGAATTAACTCAAACAACTTAACAAGCTTATCAGTCGAGTGGTTTCAATCACTAAGAAGTTTGGAGCTCCTTTATGCATACTCAAACCAAATTGAGGAACTTCCGATTGATGTCTTCAGTTCATTGATTAGAATAAGATATATTTCGATGTATAACAATAAAATTAAAATGCTTCACGCTGGGTCGTTTGGAGTTTTGTCAAACTTTACTGAAGCTTATTTTTACAACAACCAAATTGACGCTGTTGACGAAGGTCTAATTGATAACACGCCATTATCACGATTGGATGTGAGGAATAATATATGTGTTAATGTTAATATTTTGGATACGTCAGGAACAAGGCAGACGATGAGAACAACTTTGGCAAAATGCTTTGAGAACTTTGTGACTTTGGTGCCTGGTAAGAAAATTTTAGAAAAATCTTGGAAATTTATTGCAAAAACGTGGAAAATTGTTGGAAATACAAATACTTTTTAACCGTTATTTAACATTTTAGTATCCAACGGTCAATTTTTTAAAGAGTTTTTAATTGAACCCAATTTTCAGAAAAAAAAAATTAATTGATTATTTTATAGACACAACACCATTGACAACCTCTGTTGCAACAACGACGGATGCAACAGCCACCACTCCAACTTTACCTCCAGGTTGTTCTGATCAAAATTTTGGTGAACGATTATGTCAACTTGAAGCTACAAATAAAGCAATGGAAGAGAAAATTAAAAATTTGAGCAAAGAAAAAGAGGACTTGAGAGATGAGATGGGTGATTTGAGGGACAAATCAAACAGTTTGAGTGCATTAGTAGAGGAATTAGAGAATAAATTTCTCATTTGGACAACTCGTCCATGTTCATGTGTATGAAAGAGTCGTTATTTCATTTAATAAATTTAAATTTTTTTGTGTAAATTTTAAAAATTGGTAAAAATATTAAGAATAGAATAAAAATTCGTAGAAATTTGTAAATTTCCTCTTAAATTAAGTTTGTTCTTATGGCAGCAATCGAACAAAGTGCATCTTTTCGAGCACAATTTTTCAGAAATGCTCCAAGTGATCATTCATAAATGACTTCCAATTTTTAAGGATCTGACGCCGTGTGACATTTCCATAGAAAATAAAAATTTTTGTATGTACATTTTGTGACAAAGGGTCTAAAAAAATCTCTTTTTTTGCATGACGTCATTTATAAACGGTCGCTTAATGAAATCATTTAGGCAGAGAATTTTTTAAAATGACATTTAAAAAAATACATTTTGGACCCTTAAGAGCTCACAGGTAAATGGGCTAAAATTGATTTTTTGATAACTAATACTTTGGTCCATAACGATTTGATTCCCTTAATCTGGTTTTTAGACCATTGTGACATGACCCGCAATTATAACCAAAACATTCATTTTTTTACCCAATCTATAATTTCTTCTATTATATCAAAAACAATTTTTTATTATTTGGTTCACAACTTAAAAGGTATTAAAAGTATCCAGCAATAAAATCCAAACACGGTTAATCTTAGATAAGTTTGAGGAAGTTGTGGATATAATGCGGCGAATGCTTAAACTTGTTGTGTAATTATTTCTATATGAATTGGTGACAATGAGAATTCGAATTGGTTGAATTGTCATATGGAAGAATAAGAAGCTTTCTTGAGTCATATTTGAAGGTAATTTATTATGAATATTTTTTGAGATTTTAATGCTATTCGTAGTTAATCGAGTGGGAAAAATTAAAATGTTTCTAGAAAATTTTATTTTTATTTGTGGGGATAATTTTTAAATAATTTTAAAAATAATAATTTAATAATAATTTTTAAAAATAATTTTAAAAATTATTAAAATTATTTTTCGGAAAAATTCGAGATTCGCTTTTGGGGTCGTTCATAAATGACATACAATTTTTTGGGAGTCTGTCGCTGTGTGACACTTCAATGAAAGTTTTGTGATATAGGTTGAGGGGGTCTGAAAATCTCATTTCTTGTTGTACATCATTTGTGAATGATCCCTTTCTCTTTTTTCGAAAATACTGAATCCTAGCTTAAATTTTAAAATAAATTTATATTAAAATTAGAGTTACCCGAGGCCTTGCTGGGCCCATTACAAGTCTCTAAATCGTCATCAAAAATAAGGAATAAGAATTGACAATAAGGAAGTAAAATTGGAAGAAATGGCTAATCTTTCTGATAAGCTTAATTTTTTTATTATTATTAGTGAGTGCCGATTATATTTTGGCAATAAATTAATTACATAATCATAAAATGGTTATTATTAAATTAAAATTATCTGATTACTTGATATTGATTCAGTGTTGTTAGTGTAGTTTACTAATCTAAAATTACTAAAATAAATATAGGAAAATTTAGTATAATTTCTGAGGCCAGTTATTTTCTGAAAAATATAATTCATTATTAAGTGCTTCCAAGTTCTAATAAAATATCGAAAGATCCCCTTAATTCGTCAGTTCAATTAATAACAAACACTTGCTGATTAATGCAATAAAAATTTAATTATTTCCCTGAAATACTTGACATTAATACGTATAAATTTTGATAAAAGACCTTCTTGATAAAATTGATAACATATTAATTGGTATAAAAGAAAATAAACTAATCGAATTAATTTCAGTAATTGACTTGAGTGACATTTGCTAAGTCAGGAAATGGAGTCAAAAGTGTTTGTGTCTCTTTTAGTGATTTTTTTAAGTTTTGGTGCTAGTTTTGGTCAAAATGAAGTGATAAGTTGCAGATATTATTTATCAGCCTACGGCTACGCATGTGACCTAATAATAAGAAATACAAATGGATGGAATAATTTCACCAACATAGCAGGAACACATCTTGCGAACAGAACAAATGAAGACATCACATATATTGAAGCATTTAGCGGATCTACAAAAAATGTTCCGTCAATAATTTGCGATACATTTCAATTTACAACCAGAATTGACTTTCAATTTAGATCAATTCAGACAATTAATGATTATTCCTTTAAAAATTGCGCAGGGCTTATCTTTTTGAGTTTAAGCAGCAACAGCATTACAACAATTGATGAAAAAGCTTTCACCAACAACACGGAATTGCTGACTTTACATATGTATTCTAATCGACTGACGACGCTACCTGAAAAAGTGTTTTCGAATCTACAAAAGTTGACAATGCTACGATTAGACGGCAACAAATTTTCAACTTTTCCTGCAAATGTTTCGTGGTTCTCAAGTCCATCAAATTTGATAACATTGGATCTAAGATCAAATCAAATCGAAGTATTGCCATTAACGATATTTGGGTCATTAGGAGTGCTAACGACATTATACTTACAATCAAACAGAATCACAAATCTGACCGTTGGGGTATTTGAACCACTGACTAGCTTGACCACTCTTTATTTGAATACGAATCAATTGACTGAACTTCCATTGGGTATCTTCACTCCATTGGTCAATTTACAGACATTGTATCTGAGTTCGAATCAGTTTCAATATTTAACCCCAAATATGTTTAATCCTTTGGAAAAGTTAACAAGTTTATACTTATCTTCCAATAAGATCTCGAACCTAACTCTTGGTACCTTTGAATCACTAAGAAGTTTGACAACTTTGTATTTGTCATCCAATCAACTCACTGAGATTCCTGCAAATATTTTCCAGCCTCTAATCAGTCTTCAATCCTTGACTTTAGCATCAAATAGGATCGCATACCTGCCTGACACTGTGTTTGCTCCTATTAGAACATTGACGTCATTAGCTTTGTCTTCTAATCAACTTTCTGACATGTCAGCACAACTATTTTCTCCATTAGTTAACCTAAATTTGTTAAATTTGGGATCAAATAACATATCAATGCTTCCATTTAACATATTTGAGTCCTTAACAGCATTAAACTACCTTAATTTAAGTTCTAATCAAATTAAGGATTTGCCAGTTAATATTTTCAGCAACTTAGTTAATTTATATAATTTACAAATTTACTCAAACAACTTAGCAAGCTTATCGGTCGAGTGGTTTCAATCTTTAAGAAGTTTAAAGTATCTTTATGCACACTCAAATCAAATTGAGGAACTTCCGATTGGTGTCTTTGGTTCAATGAAAGGATTAAGATATGTTTTTATGTCTGGTAATAAAATTAAAATGCTTCATGCTGGGTCATTTGGAGTTTTGTCAAACTTTACTGAAGCTTATTTTTATAACAATCAAATTGACGCTATTGATGAAGGTCTTATTGATAATACAGCATTATCACAATTAGATGTAAGGAATAATTTATGTGTAAATGCTGATATTTCGGATACAACAGGAACAAGAGAATTGATGAGGACAACTTTGGCAAAATGTTTTGAGAACTTTATGACTTTGGTGCCTGGTAAGACTCTTAATCATGTCCTACGAGACAAATAGATAGTCAATAACCTTAAATCCTTTATTCTCTCACTCCATAGAAACATCACCATTACCACCAACCAGCACGCCCCTTACCACAATGCCTCATGAGACCACAACTGAAAATTTGCCACCAGGATGTGTTGCTGGAAGTTTAAATGCACGAGTTTGTAGTGTTGAGAATGAAGTTGAAGTTCTTAAGGAACAGAACGAAGATTTACTTTCGGAAATTGAAAAATTGCATAAAAAGAATGAAGAATTGGAAAAGAGACTTAACAGCTCTACAAATAACGTTGGGGTTATACTTGATGAGATTCAGTATCAAATTAGGGAACTAAAGGGCTGTTCTTGTGGATGTTGATAAAATATTTGGCATTGATGTCACGGTTTTAACCAAAAATGATTGAAATACGATTTTTCTTAAATTTTTTAAATTGTCATTTTTATTTTAATTATTAAATGTGCAACAATTTCGAGCAAAAAACATAATAAAATAAAATAATTAATAATTTTGGTGCATTTTTTATAGCATTAATAATTTTTCAATTGTCTTTTTCGAAGCATTTTAATTCTTGTTGGAATTTTTAACATTTTTTATATCAAATTATTTAAACATTATCTAATTGTCACTTTTAAGAGATTACAATGAGCTGAGTTGTTAAAAAAATGTTATATTTCTGAGATTACCTTTTGACATTTTCTGGGATTTAACCAGAATTTTACATGGAAGTTCAACGATCATCTCAAATAGTTACTAATATCCATAAGATTCCAAAATTCTTTCATTTCAATCACAATATTTTAGCGTTTAGCATTATCATTCATCAATTTGATACAAAACTTTAAAAAATTGAATATTTTTTTTAAATGTAGAAATTAACCTCAAAAGTAAGAACCTAACTTCAAATATTCAGATCATAACTAAAAGTTAAGCACTTAACCTCAAAATTTCATTTCATAACCTCAAAATTTTTGATAAAACCCCAAAATTTTGAAGCTAACCTCAATAATTCATGTCTTAACCTCAAAATTTGGAACCTAACCTCAAAAATTCAGATCATAACCTAAAAGTAAAGCACTTATACTCAAAACCTTGAACATAACCCCCAAATTTTAAGTTATAACCTCAAAAATTTTGTTCATAACCTCAGAATTTAGAAATTAACCTTAAAATATTGAACTTAACTTCAAAATTTCAAGTCATAACCTCAAAAATTTTGTTTATAACCTCAAAATTTTGAACATAACCCCCAAATTTCATGTCATAACCTCAAAAATTTTTATTATAACCTCAAATTTTTGAACATAACCTCCAAATTTCAAGTCATAACCTCAAAAATTTTTATTATAACCTAAAAATTTAGAAATTAACCTTAAAATATTGAACTTAACCTTAAAACCTTCAATAAATTAACCTCAATGTTCATCAATTCCTTCAATCCTAATTCGTCCTCAACTGATAATCCCCATTCTGTGTGATGTACCTAACCCACGGCAATGCCTGATATCCACTCTTCTCAATAATCTTCAAGTACCTCACTTGAATCCCCGAAGTTGTAAAATATGGAATTTCAAACTTAACTTGAATTGGTGGCTTGCCTTCACTGTCCTCACACTCAACTGACGGTAATCCAAAATGTGCTCGCATGAGGAACTCCTTTCCACCTGGAAATGACTTAATAGTCCATGTGATTGCATTCTGTTCTGGTGTGTACTTGACACTTCCAATTGTTGTCTTAAACTTTGGACTGTCTGCATCATTTGGAACTGGAATGATAATTTCCACATTATTTGCTGTTGATCGTCTTTTAAATTGTGATTTTGCCTTAATCATGTACTCGACACGACTATGAGCATGTCTCTCAATGACAGACTCAATCCAGATTAGTGGTTTCATGTGAGCACTGTTGCGGTAGGTCATGAGCTCAAATTCCCCATCTGGTGGAATAAAACTGATTGTTCGGTCATTTTCGAACCTCGACAATCGCACACATTGATGGAATTTGACATCCTCAAGTTCAATTGACTTTGACTTTCCACGTCCAGTTGACTCGAAGAGGACTTTGTCGTTAAGTCCAAGACGAAGCTCAGGCATTCCTGATAAATAGACTCGCATCTTTATAGCACCAACAATTTCACTTCTGAGGACATTTCCATTGGCATTTGCGAGGAGATTAACACTTTCGATGACGTCGAGAAAAACTTCATTTTTTCGGTACTTGATGCCTTCGGATCGCCATGAGACAGCATTAGTAACAGCCATTGGAATTCTCGGTTGTATTTCAAGCTTGTGACCTTCTTGTGTGATAAATTCTTGTAGAATTTTACTGTCCGTCGTCTGTGGATATCCAAAGTCTATCATCTCATCAAGAAGTTCATAAATTATAACAAAATTATCACGAATTGATTCCTCTTCGAGTTCCTTGAAATATTCCGTAAATACTTGGACGATTTTGTGGAGCATTGTGAATACTAGAGCAATGTTTGCATTCTTTTTGGTTGTTGACACGATGTAGAGATTGTTTGTCTTGATGTACGCGAATGTGCACTCTAGGGTTTGGATTATTGGTGTCACGAGGCCTTCCTCCTCTAGAATGAATAAAGATAAATTGGATTAGAATGAATTTTTGGAAGGGTCTATTTGATTAGGTTGATTTTCTCTTCCTCAGGGAAGGGTGTTGGGTTAAAAATTACTTCTACGATAGACTCTAGTGTGTACTTTGAAGTAGAGCTAAGGATATACCCTAGAGTAAACTCTTGATTATGCTTTTCCCAATGGGGCAGACTCTAGCTACCCAATGGATACCCTAGGGTTACTTCAGGTAACCCTAGCGACACCATAGGTTTACATTAGCTACCCAAGGGTTAAACTAGCTATCCAAGGTGGTAGAACCTAGGTGTTCCAGGGTTACCCTTTGGCTTTCCTAGCTACTCTAGTGACCCCCTTCTTGTCAACACCCCTATGTTACCCTAGAAGTATAATTAAAGGTATAATGCATGCTCTGTGGTATAACCATTGGATACTATGGTAAATTTTAATAGACAAGATCCCCTGGATGTTGAATTAAGTTTAATATACTAATTTTTCTAATAAAAAACTTCCTAGAAATCCCAAAAATAATCCAAAAAAAATTCAAAAAATTCCTGGATATGCCTATGAAGTAGACGGATATTAAGACACAACAAGAAAATATTATTCTCAATTTTTGCATTAGAAACCCTTCAAATAACTTAAACCTCATCCACAATACAAATTTTCTCACACAAAATATTATTTTACGAAACCTTTGCGGTCAATTGAAATTATTCCTCAATCCACATCCATAAAAATCTCAGATTCACTTGCTTATTTCCTCAATTATTAATTTTTCTACCCACAAAACCCATCAAATCCTCCAAGAACTTCACAAAGTTAACATAAATTTACACATCCAACAAACCTTTTTCCATCAACAGTGGCATAAATTTGTCAATCACAGACGAGTCAATTTCTCCACGATAATTACGTGACACCAGCACCTTTCCCTTCACATCGAGGAGGAAAATTTGAAAGATCATGATGAGAATTGATGTTTGCAGCTGCTTAGCGCCACGTTTGAGATTCCTTAAAGTTTAAATAAATAAAAAAATTGATGAGAAAAAGTATTTTTTTGGAAAAATTATTTGGATTTTTTTACTCAGACAAGTGTCGACAAGTGAATTTATGACGTCACTGTCTGTTGTGATTCAGTTTTGAGGGGAAATTTTTATGTTCGAAAAATGTTTGAATTTTTTTTGACCGTTAGTTTTATTTTTAAACTTTTAAGACATATAATGATCTCAATTATCATTTCTAGTTTAGCTTTTAGCAAGGCTCTCTTGCAATTTGGTGAATAAGATGAAGATTACAACAACAATCGCAACTAAGAACAGAAATTCTCCTGAGTAATGCTAATGAGAACCGAATTGGCTCTGTTGGTGTAAAGTTCATTAAATCTTTTTGATATTTATTTTTGTTTGATTTTGAACGAATTTTGTAATTGAGGAAAAATGAAGATTTTTTGGTGAGTTGTATCTAATTTTTATTAAATAGAATTAATTATTAATTATTTAAATAAATTTTAATCCGGTTGGAATTTAAAAAAAATATTATTTTACCTAATTTTTGTTGCATTGGTTTATTTGGAACATGGGCGTATCCAGGAGGGTCTGAGCCGTGCTCTCGCTGCGGTTCAAATTTTTTCGGAGGAGGCCCCTGATTTGGAAAAATGGCACAGCCTGCATTTTTGCCGACATAATTAATGGACATAGCCAGGGGCTAGTTTCTCGGGTTTACCCCAGGATTTACCCTGGAGTACACACTAATATACCCCAAAAATATATCCTTGCAAATACTTCTAGGAGCATACCCAAGAAACCGGACCCAAGAAGGGACAAGATTCCCTCAAAAACTTGAAAAATTGGCCACAAAGCTAAGATCATTAAAATGCGATTATTTTTTTCTCAAAATGCTTGTTCAAGGTCCAAGTCATGGTCAGAGTGGAGAATTTTTAAAGATTATTTTAATCGCTTGCTTCTTTCACTAATGATTGAAAAAAACAATTATATGACAAAGTGACTTTTGTCAATTTATTAAGCAGGGTTGTTAGCCAACTGCTTTTGCATGATTAGGGGCATATCCATGGGGAGGGGGTAGGTTTGAAGTCAAACCATTCCCCTATTTTTTAACCAATTCTTCTTTAGTTAAAAAAACCAAAAAGGTCGAAAAGATATAAAAGAGTCATGATTTGAACCCCCCATCTAAAATTTAAATTAATTTTAACAATTTCAGCATCGTCGTCTGCATTTTATCAACATACTTAAAAATCTCGATGTCAACAACTCTAGAGTGTTTCTACGAATATGCTTACGGATTCAACGAAGACACTAAATATTTTTGTGATGTCGAAAATAACCTCAATATAAATTCATCTGAATCTGCAATCATCACTGAAGCAACAGGAAGTCACAACGGCAGCAAAAACAATGACGATGTTTTGGGATTTAATGCTCATAGGATAAACATTGAATTTTTTCCTCAAGGATTAGAGAAATTTTTCAAAAATCTTATCGAAATTTACATCATTTATGGGCCCATCAGGAAAATTCATCCTAGTGACTTGAAAGGATTCTCAAAATTGGAAATTCTAGATTTATCATACAATGAAATTGAGGTTATTGAAGAAGGTCTGTTTGACAACAATCCTAAAATGACAACGATTTCATTTTACAAGAACAAAATCTTACAAATTCATTCAAATGTTTTTGATCATTTAAAGCAATTAAATACTTTGACGCTGTCTTACAATGAATGCATTGACTTGGAAGCTCGGAACAAATCAACAGTCAGTGATGTCATCAAAGAAGTCAAATTAAAATGTTCAAGCTTATTGGCATACAATGAAGTTCAAATACTTAAATCAAACTTTAATCAAAAAATTGCAACTTTAGAAAGTAAAATTGAAAGTTTGGAAAAAGCTATCAAAGATAATGATGAAAATTTGAACAAATTCAAATTGGAAATGCTTGCAGCTGTCCAACAAATTGCAGTAAAATTCGAGAAACCAGTTTGAGTGCGTTCCAGACTTAATCATAACATTATTTTGATGCAGATCCAAAATTGATATTTTTTTAATGTTTCTTAATTTTTTTTCAAATTTAAATACTAATATTTTGAAAAATTATATTTTTTTGTAAATAAAATGTAAAAAGTTTAATAAAGACAAAAAATTTAAAAATTTATTTTTTCCCTAAAATTTCCATTAAATTTCAAGTTTTCTTTTAGGGGTAGTTCGTAATTTACGTCACGCTTTAGGGGGGGCGGGGGTGTTTGGCGAATTTATGCCTGAAAAAATTCAAAAAAATTCGCTGTGGTATATTTATGACAGGGGAGAAGGGGTGTCGGAAAAGTCATTTTTTTGCGTGACGTAATTTATGATCGACCCCTTATGTTCTGTATTATTGAGAAAATTAGATGGTTTTTTTATAATTTTGATCAGTTTTCCTTTTTTGGTTAACATTAACAAATTTTTTAATTGTCAGGAAAATGCGCCTTCGTTTCGCACGCCTATGAGAACTTTTTTTACTTATTCGCTCATTTTCGAAGGTAAAGAGACAAATTTTATTTTTATTAAATATAATTTCACTCAGTTATGTATTTTAAAGTATTTGTTTTCTTCTCTTGACACTTCATCGAATTTTTGAGTGCACTGAAATTAAGATTTTAGATGATTTGCTCTGAGAATTGCAAAAACAACAAGAACAGTTCTGCTCACGAGAATTGAGATTTTGATAATTTTTTTGACATATTTGAGTGAACAATTTCAAATCCAAAGTTGAAAATTTTAAATTAATCAATTTTTGATCAAATTTGATTTATAAAAAGCTAAAACAGCGACTATCATGAAGATATTTTGGTAAGCTTTAGGACAGCACATGAATAAACCCCCAAAAATTGACATTAAATCCTTTTTCCAGCATCTTCATCTGCTGTCTCCTCTCATTGTCTTACTTCTCTTCATCCATTCATCTCGAGTGCTCATACTCAATATGGCCGTACGAAGCTATTGGCACCATTTATTTCTGTGGTATCCAAAATAACCTCAACATACTGTCAATCGAGTCTGCATTCATAAATCGAGCAATTGGTGACCTTAGCAGCTACAAATCCATTGATCAAGTCCTTGGAATTGGTGTCACATTCAACACCATTCATTTCTTCCCGCGTGGCTTAAATAATGTCTTCAAAAGACTTAAAATGATAGAATTTAAGAGTTGTGGACTTTTGGAGATTCATCAGAGTGACTTGATGTATTTGACAAGACTTGAGTACCTTGATTTAGAAGGTAATGAAGTTGAAGTCATTGAGGATGGGCTATTCGACTATAATCCATCAATGAGGTTCATTTCCATCAGTTACAACAAAATTATTGAAGTTCATCCAGAAGTTTTCGATCATTTGACAAAATTGATGTATTTGTACCTGGAAAGGAACAAATGTGTTAATATGAAAGCTCGAAACAGTCCAAGTGGTGTCAAGGATGTCATTAAGCAAATCAAACTCAAATGCCCGAGTCCTGGAAATTTAAATTCTCAACAATCATCCCCTAGAGATGAAGCACGTCTGATGCGGATGTCCTTGAAATTGGATAATTTTGGAAGTGACTTGAGAAGCTGTCAAAATTCAATTTTGGGGTTGACTCGAGATCTTTCAAGCTTGGAAAAAAGCTCACAAGCTTTAAATGCGGAAACTTTGAAAAAGCTTCAAAATGTTGAATTGAGCTTAAAAGCTTCAAGCTCTGAAAATTCACAAAGGATCCAAAATTTGGATAATAAGGCTTCTAGTCTTGAAAAGTCGATGCAAGGCTTGAATTTCAAATCTATTGAGAACAAAACAACAATTCTTGAGAAAAACATTGAAGGCTTAGAAGCATTTAATGCTGAAACATCACAAAAGCTACAAACTTTGGAAAAAGCTCTCAACACAACCGACGAAGACCTAAAAAGCTTCCGAACAGAAGTTCTGTCAGCTCTACAGAATATCTTGGATAAAGTTGAGGAAAATTCAGAAAAATTCGAAAGAAAAGGGATGGAAAAAATCGATGATATGTCAACAAGCTTAAAAGCTTCACAAACTCAAGCTTTTATGGAAATAAATGAGAAAATAAGGAACTTAAGTGCTGATTTGAGTACTCTGCAAACTACATTTGTTGCAGCACACAAGGGACCTGACACAACATGCGATGCTGAACAGGCTGATGAAAAACTCGAAGATTAAAATGGTTGAATTTTTGTAAAAATATTCTTTTTTAAATACGAGTTAAAAAAAATTAAATTTTGATTCCAAAAAAAATTCTTAATTTTTTCAAATGTTTATAAGTTTGATTAAGAATTTAAATTTGTTAATGTTTTATACATCCCTTTTAAATACCTTTTTCAATACTACGGAAAAAAGTTTTAAAATTTTTATTATTGCAAAAATTTAATTTTTTTAAATATAAATTCCTTATTTTAAAAAAATTTAACATAAAAAAAATATAATCTTTTGAAAATTATTTACTTTAATTTCAAAAAAGAAATTTAAAATCTTTATCTAAAGATTATAGAATTTTAATTCATTGAAAATATTTAAACATTTCAATTTTGTTAAAACTATATTTTCTAAAACAATTAATTTTGAATTATATTTTGAATTTTCTTTAATAAATCAATAAAAATATGTTTTTACTAATTTTTTAAATTAATTTTTAATTATTTTAGATAATAAAATGATTTGAATTTTTTTAATTAACGTATATATTTGCCGGTTTTTAAATTTATTTTCGAAACTTTCATTTATTTTCGAAATAACTACGCCCTCTGGTAGCTGTTGAGAAAAACTTTATTTGCAGTAAAATACGCCATCAGAAATAAATAAAACTCAGACAAAACAAAATAAAATTGATTTTTTTAGATTCTTAGCTATTTAAGACAGAAAAGTGAAATAAGATCGAAACTTTAAGGACATAAAGAAGCAGATTAAGTCTAGATTTTAGACAAATCAATCAAATTCACCTTAGAATCAGAATTATAATATAAAAACACAACAAAAAATAAAAAATGTCGCGGAGTGTCCGAGCAGAAACAAGACAACGAGCAAAAGACGAGAAGAAGCATCATTTGTCTCATTTATCATTTGCGACTAGGAAATGGTGAGTTAAGGGAGGTCGATGGGATGATTTTGAGGATTTTTAGGAGGATTGAGGAGGTGTTGTGGATATGCTGGTTGATGCTGGATTTGAAAGTGTTTTTGTGATAGACTTTTGGGAGTCTGGATTTATTTTAGACTCAATTTTATTAAATTCTGCAAATTTAATACGAAAAATCCTCAAAAATTCCAAAAAAAAATCCACAAAAGCTCAAAAAATAAAATTTATCATAAAATAATCCCAAAAATCTTAAAAAAATTTAAAAATATTTTTAAATTTTATTATTTTTTTTTTAAATTTTAAATTAATAATTATTTGAATATTTAAAAAAAATTAACTTACAATATACTATCTATTTAATTTTCAATTTTATACAATTTTTTAAAATTATTGTCAAAATTTTATAATTCTTTTTATTTATCTAAATTAATCACATAAATAAATAATATTAATTTAAATAACTAAATAAAATAAATGATAAAATTTATATAATAATTTTCAAAAATAATTAAAATAATTTTAAATTATTAAAAACTTTTTAAAAAATATTTAAATTAATACAAATTAAAATTTATATAAAAATTATTTAAATTAATATGAATTATTTAAATTATTAAATTTCTTACCAATTTTTTAAATTAATTATTTAAATTTTCCAGGGAGAAGAAGTGGGTCCAGATCGTCGACACAACCATGAAAGTCTACAAATGGATTCCAGTCACAATGCCTGCCGACCAAAACAAGAAAATCCTCAAGCAACTCGACACAAACCAAAACTCGATGAGTGACAAAGAAAACTCAAAAATGACAAATGATCTCGCCGAGGACTCGAATACATGCAAGTTTGATCGAATATTTTTTGCTTACAAAATTTAAAAAAAATTTAGAACTAATTTTTGAATTTTTTTAATAATATTTTTAGGCTTTAGCTTCCCAAATTCCGAGTCCGGTCAATTCCATCAAAATAGTTCTGATAAATTTTTATTCTCTGAAGACTCAAACTCTCAAAGTTCCGACACGATACCGACGAAAAAGTTTAAGGGTAGCGACTGCTGAGGTGGATTTTAGGGCACCAGAAATATTATTAAGAAGATTTTTCGTCATAAAAGATATGAAGTTTTTAGTTTAAGCAGGAAGAATGTGTAAAAAATGGAAGTCTGAATTATTTTTTTGGTATTTTTGATTATATTTTAGTGCAGTGTTGTCCAACCTTTTTTGAGCCACGGCACACATTGATGGTAAACCATGACCAAAACCGTACACAGCGTGCGGTTCGTGTTATTTTCAAAAAATTTCTACGGCACACAGGTTGGACAACACTGTTTTAGTGTCTTATTTGGTAATTAGGCTACTGAGCAAGGAGTCTTGAACGACAGTGACTATTAAATTGACACCAAGGCATCTTAACGGCAACTACATAGTGATTTGGTAGTCATTGTAACTTAAAATGGTAGGCAATGTATTTAACATAAATATATGGAGGTAGGGTAGGGTGGGGTACTCCAAATAGCCTTATGGTGTCTTTAATGATGTAGTTAAATCATATTTACATGTATCTTACAGATTAGATAAGATTTCTATAAAAAAACCAGGTGACCCAGACCAGACCCTATGACACTAATACCTAAGGGGTCGTTCGTAAATTACGTCACGCTTTTAGGGGGGAGGGGGGGTATTAGAATTTGTGACAGTCCAAACACAAATTTTTTCTTTCTTTGGAAAATTTTTGACAAAAGGGGAGGGGGGGGGGGGTTGAAAAAATCGTTTTTTTGCATGACGTAATTTGCGAACGACCCCTAAGATGCCAAAAATTCATGCCACAAAAACACACTCGTAATTACATAAATAAATCAGACTTCTATTTCCATATTTGTAGTATTAAGTTAATTAATGCATAAATAGTAAAATAAAATTTAATTTAAACTTTAATTTGATAGTTTTGCTCGAAAATTTTGGAAATTATTTTTAAAAAATTTGTAAATAAAACTTTTTAGTATGAAACAGAAAAACACAACTTTTTAGTTTTCTCTGAACTATTTAGAATAGTTACTAATTAGTCTTTCTTCTCAATATGTGTCAGCATATTTAATTTCACATAAAATATTAAAATAAATTTAGCAACTAGATCAGATTCAACTCTTTCATCCAACACATGCTTTTAAAATAACTTTCAATTTTTTTTACAATTTTCTATTCCATATCAATTTTTTGATAACAAAACAGAACATGAGAAAGTACATGCAAGTGATAAGAAATATTTTGTTTTGAAGAAACAGTTCTCAAGCAAAATTTGAGCAGTTTACTTCAAGTGGCGTGAATCATTTTATAAATTGGAACAAAAATATCTGAAAAAATTTATTTTTTTGAAAACAAGAATTTATTTTATTTTTAAGTAAATTAAAAATTGGACTCATTTATAAAGAAATTAAATTTGCTTAAAAATCTTAAATTAAAATTATTAAATTTCACAAACATCAATTTTGAAATGAATCGAGTGAATTTAGTTCCAGTTGCACTCATTTTAATTCTAAAATTAGATATTTTTGCAGAAGGTACAAAGTTTATTGTTTAAATTAATAAATTAAATGATTAAAAGAATATTTGCATTTAAATCTTAGCTCTTCGATGCTACTCATGTTCAATAACAGCTGCAAATACAGACATGAAGTGTCTCAATGACCCCGTCAGTGTTGAAGGCCAGAGTGTCGTCAATTGTAATAAAAAATATTGCACAATTTTGAGACAGGAGTTGATGGTAAAAATAATTTTACTTTTATAGTCATCCTAGTCAGGGTAGGACCTTTTATGTGACTGCAATCAGGGAAAATTTGACTCAAAATGGTATTTCTAGGCACAAACCAGTGGTCAGAAGCGTAGCCAGGAGGGTCTGGGCCCCCTAAAAATAATTTTGCTCTCGCTACGGTTAAAAAATTGTTTTAGGGGGCCCAGACCCTCCCCCTGCCAAGGGTACAGCATGATTATATCCAGCACCTTGAAGAAATTTTTAAGGGAATTTTTTCTGGAAAATTGTTTTAGTTAGCTAATCATTCATGTTCCTATAGAATTATCAACTAGTATGAAACCATTAGCATGAGAAAGAAATTGGACCCCTCGAAAATAATTTTCTGGGTACGCCACTACTTCTTAAACCTCCCTGGCTAATTACCTCAAAAAGTCAAATTTCATTTCATGAGTCATAGTCAATGTTAAGGCACTTACTTACTTACTTACTTACTTACTTCGCTGGTCGTACAGATCAAATGTTATCCATGACCTCCCTTAGTTGACGCCTATAACTAGCTCTATCGCTGGCTACCGTCTGCCAATTACCAATATCAAGTGCAATGCTGTCTCTATCAACAGCTTCCTTCCACGAGTTCTTTGGCCGTCCACGTGATCTCTTGCCATCTACGAAGTCAAATTTAAAGACCTTACTTACTGGAGCCTCCACAGGTCTTCTTATAACATGTCCAGCCCATCGAAACCTGTTTACTTTAATCCGTTTTACGATGAGAGCTTCCTTAAACAGCTGATACACTTCTGCGTTGCTCCTACATTTATATAGGTCTCCTTCCCTCTTTGGTCCAAAAATGAATCTTAGCATCTTTCTCTCGAAAACACCAATTGCTTGTTCGTCTGCTGCTGTCATATTCCATGACTCTGAGCCACACAGCGCTACTGGGCGAATAAGCGTCTTATACATGGCTAGTTGTTAAGGCACACAGATAACAAATATTAAACCTACCACCCAACTTAACCTAAATAATCATTAAATTTTTAGGACCCACCAGGAAAAATCAACACATTCGTCCGAGGCTGTGAGGAAAAGCCAATCTTACTCGACGAAGTCATAGAAGATCCAACTTTCAAGACATATTATCGATCATGTTCTGAAGATCTTTGCAACAAAGGTGATGCGTTGAAATCACAAACAGAACAGAAAATATCACCAGATGGATATGAAGGAGAGAATCTTCTTGTGCCTGGATTGCCATTAAATGGAAGTGAATTTGTTACTGGAAGTTTAAAATTGATTTTTGTTGGAATGATGGTGGCTTGCTTTATAATAAAATAAAAAAATTTAATCTTCAAAAAATATTAACAATTAATTTGAAATTTAAAATGGAATGAATGCGAATTTTCTTCAATTTTAGGTTATAATTTGTTGATTTTGCATTTAGCACCATTTTTCATATTTTGGAAACCTTTAGATTAATTCCACCAATAGGTGATAGTACATGAGGCATAAACCTTTTGAACTCAATCGAATTGACAGTTTTCGAGCAGGTTTCAAATTTGAAATTATTCAACAGCATTGCTAGTCCAATTTGTGCTTGCACAACTCCAAACCTGAAAATATTTGCGAAATTTGATTCAATTTTGAGGTTATTTAATCCAAAATTCAAGCTTTGGTTCCATTTTTGTCCTCAATGTTACCAAAATTCAATAGAATTTGACCATAACTAATTTAATTAAATTCTAACTCACCTCAGTCCTCTGAAAATAACAAAAAAAAACATTAAAATCACATAAAACCTAAAAAAACTAAAATTAAGGTCACTCACATGCAGTTCCTCGGTCCATGTCCGAATGGCATGAATGAACAAGTTGGTCTCTTTGCAACTTCCTCAGGCAAAAACCTGTCAGGATCATAAACTTCAGGATTTGGATAAATTTGTGAATCATGCTGAATTGCATAAGCAGGAATAATGACAAGTTGACCTTTCTTGACTGTGCAGTTTGTGCCCTCAATTTTGTAATCCTTGTTGCAGTATCTCAGCAGTGTATGGACTGGTGGATATTTCCTGAGGGATTCATTGACACACATTAGCAAATAATCCATTTCCTTAATGCCTTCATATGTCAACTTGTTGTTGTATTTTGCAAGCACTTGACGAACATTTTCCCGCGCTTTTTCTTGGACTTGTTGGTTGTGGGCGAATTCGTAGAGTCTGAAAGGGAATATTTTTAGGTTAAAGTTTAAGTACGTTTGTTAATTGATCAATACTCACGCAAAGGACATGGCAGTCGAGCTGGTCTCATATCCAGCACCGAAAAATATGAAGCATTGAGCTGTAATTTCATCCATCGTCAACTTTCCAACACTCAATGTTTCTCCATCCAACTTTCCATTATTTTTCAGCTGAATCATGAGCTGCATGAAGTCATTCCTGTATATTTCATTGTCCTCACGATATTTAACAGTTTGTTGAACAATTCTTTGGAAAAACTTTTCGATCTCCTTTCCATATTGAATAATATGAAGTTTTCGAGCTAATTCCTTAAATGCAACTGAAAATAAGATCACAGGCATTGAATGGACAGGTTTCTCAAAGGCATTGACCCCATGAACACGGAATTCTGTTGTTGGATTGTCGAGTGAATTGATTTCAAGGCCAAAACCAACGGAACCTGTATTAAATATTCAATTAAAAATAACATTAAGGAACAAATGGTTGAAATCACGTTACCAATGACATCAGTCGTAAATCTTGCAGCAAATTCCTTAATTTCAATTTCTCCGTCAACTGCAACTTCAACTTCACTTCCCAATTTCTTCACAAATCTCTCAGCAACGTCATAAACTGTGTGAAACATCATCTTTATCTTTCCACTCGTGAACGTCGGCGTTAATTTTGTTCTCAATGTTTTCCACTTTGGATTGTCGAGGTTGAAAATGTGAGCTGAAATTGGATTGTCTTTTTCATTATAGTAAGTACCGCGGTCAATGAAGTGAGCTGCATCTCTGATGAAAATATTCTTAACAAGTTCCATGTCTGTACACAGAATAACAGGTTGAAGGTAGTAAAAAATACCAACAAATGGAGACGACTTTGTTTTGTATTTTTCGTAGATATTTTGATGAAGTTCAAATTGTGCAAATTTCTTGCCCATTCCTTTGATGTTGCCGAATGGGAAGGTTGGAGGAACAAATGGGACCTTCTGGTTCTTCCAGTAATTGTAGCGCCATTCTATCAGCAAGTATATTACTGTGAGAAGGATAAACAGTGCAGCGATGACCTCCATCAGTACAAATGTAATAATCGACTGAATATGAAAAAATCCAAAATAAAACTGAAGAGTTGCATACTAATGACTTGAGATTGCTGTGTTTACTGCTATGAAAAAGTTTATTATGCTGATAAGATAATTACTTGTTTTTTTTGGTGAAAGAGTTTTTGTTGACATTAAAAATGCGATGAGAAATTGAACTTTAAACGTGAGTTATAAATACAAAAAATTAGATTCAAAATATTTGATTAAGGTGAAAAATAAGGAAGATTATTTTTAGTTTTTAAATTTTATTATGGCATAAAATGGTTCCCCGTAAAGTATGACGTTAACAATTAATTAAAGAAATATTTGAAATTATATATTATTATTTTATAATTAATTTTTATTTATTATAATTTATTATAATTATTATAAATATATTATAAATATATATTATATAAATATATATTATAAATATATTATATAAATTATATAAATATATATAATAATATAATATAATATAATATAATATAATATAATATAATATAATAATATATTACTAATAATTATAATAAATTATAATAAATAAAAATTAATTATAAAATAATAATATATAATTTCAAATATTTCTTTAATTAATTGTTAACGTCATACTTTACGGGGAACCATTTTATGCCATAATAAAATTTAAAAACTAAAAATAATCTTCCTTATTTTTCACCTTAATCAAATATTTTGAATCTAATTTTTTGTATTTATAACTCACGTTTAAAGTTCAATTTCTCATCGCATTTTTAATGTCAACAAAAACTCTTTCACCAAAAAAACAAGTAATTATCTTATCAGCATAATAAAAAATTTTTCATAGCAGTAAACTAGTATATATAAAATTCAAAATATTTCCAAAGTTCTAGTTTAGAGTTTAATCATTAGAATCAACAAAAAAGACAAAAATATAAGAATAAGATTGAAAAAAATTGGACCCCCCTAAACCCCTCTGATGACTATGGGTATGTAGGGTATAAACTAGGGAGACACCCTAGGGGGAGATTAATGTTACCCTGGGGATGTCTAGTCAGTGACTTAGCAAGGGTTTTTGTCGTCTGTGGTGATACTCCAGCAGGGTTATTGCTACGTTACTTTATTTACGGTTGATGCACAAAGCACCAGTCCAGGGTTACGTTACACCTGGATGGGTGCATAAGCTTACTTGTCTGTTTGACTAATTGCCAATTCAGACATAACAGATTCCTCAATTCAAGAAAAATTCCATTATCAAGAATTTAAAGTCTAAACACAAATCACACTCGAGTTATCTCTTTATAATTATTCAAACAAAGCAATCCCAGCGACAATGAATAAGCAACTATCTTATCAGAGTAATAAATTGTCTGTTCACTCTTGAATACTGCAGTAAGTTCTCACTTGATTCTAAAACTAATGTTCAGTCTTGATTCAGTCTTTCTCAATTTAAGTTGGTTATGGAGTTGATTATTGGATTATTAGTTGTTCTAATTGCTGCAATTTTCTTAGTAAAATGGCGGTACAATTACTGGAGGAACTTGAACATACCGTTCGTAGCTCCAACCTTCCCATTTGGCAATATCAAAGGAATGGGCAAGAAATATTCACAATTTGAGCTACTTCATGAAATTTATCAAAAGTTCAAGCATAGTTCATCACCAATAGTCGGACTATATTACTACTTATCACCAGTCATAATAGTCAAAGACATGGAATTAGTAAAAAACATTTTCACCAGAGATGCAGCTCACTTCATTGACCGTGGTGCTTACTATAATGAAAAAGATAATCCAATTTCAGCTCACATTTTCAACCTCGACAATCCAAAGTGGAAAACATTGAGAACAAAATTGACACCGACGTTCACGAGTGGAAAGATAAAGATGATGTTTTATACAGTTTATGACGTTGCTGAGAGATTTGTGAAGAAATTGGGAAGTGAAGTTGAAGTTGCAGTTGACGGTGTAATTGAAATTAAGGAATATGCTGCAAGATTTACGACTGATGTCATTGGTAACGTGATTTTATCCATTTGTTCCTTAATTTTATTTTTAATTGAATATTTAATACAGGTTCCGTTGGTTTTGGCCTTGAAATCAACTCACTCGACAATCCAACAACAGAATTCCGTGTACATGGGGTCAATATCTTTGAAAAGCCAAACCATTCAACATTAATCAATGTATTCTCTGTAGCTTTTAAAGATCTCGCACGAAAACTTCATATTAGACAAATTCGAAAAGATATCGAAGAGTTTTTCCAAGGTATCGTCCATGACACTGTCAAACATCGAGAAGAGAACGGCATATCCAGGAATGACTTCATGCAGCTCATGATTCAGCTGAAAAACAATGGAAAGTTGGATGGAGAAACATTGAGTGTTGGAAAGTTGACGATGGATGAAATTACAGCTCAATGCTTCATATTTTTCGGTGCTGGATATGAGACCAGCTCGACTGTCATGTCCTATGCGTGAGTATTGATCAACTAACAAACATACTTGAACTTTAACCTCAATTATCCCTTTCAGACTCTACGAATTCGCCCACAACCAACAAGTCCAAGAAAAAGCGCGGGAAAATGTTCGTCAAGTGCTTGCAAAATACAACAACAAGTTGACATATGAAGGCATTAAGGAAATGGATTATTTGCTAATGTGTGTCAATGAATCCCTCAGGAAATATCCACCAGTCCATACACTGCTGAGATACTGCAACAAGGATTACAAAATTGAAGGCACAAACTGCACAGTTAAGAAAGGTCAACTTGTCATTATTCCTGCTTATGCAATTCAGCATGATCCACAAATTTATCCAAATCCTGAAGTTTATGATCCTGACAGGTTTTTGCCTGAGGAAGTTGCAAAGAGACCAACTTGTTCATTCATGCCATTCGGACATGGACCGAGGAACTGCATGTGAGTGACCTTAATTTTGGATTTTTATGAATTATCTGATTTTAATGTTTTTTTTGGATATTTTCAGAGGACTGAGGTGAGTTAGAATTTAATTAAATTAGTTATGGTCAAATTCTATTGAATTTTGGTAACATTGAGGACAAAAATGGAACCAAAGCTTGAATTTTGGATTAAATTACCTCAAAATTGAATCAAATTTCTAAAATATTTTCAGGTTTGGAGTTGTACAAGCTCAAATTGGACTAGCAATGCTGTTGAATAATTTCAAATTTGAAACCTGTTCGAAAACGGTTGATCCAATTGAATTCAAGAAGTTTTCGACTATCATGCTGTCACCTATTGGTGGAATTAACTTAAAAGTATCCAAAATATGAAGAAATGGTGCTAAATGCAAAATTAATAAGTTCCAACTTAAAATTTGAAAAAAGAAATATAAAACTTGAATTATATTTGAAAGATAAACTTTTTAAAATTATTTGGTTATTGAAATTAAAATTTAAAATTATATGTTGATTTCTATGTCAATGGGCGACTCATGTTTTTAAGCTGTTGTGTCCATCGCTGCTGATGAAAAGAGGGTCAATTAAATAGTTTGTTACTTTATAGTTTTATGTCATATGCAGAGGTTGGTTTCTATGGCTACCTGGTATACCCTATCTACCCTATCAGGGTGGCAGGGTGGGTGAGAGGGTATAGTAGGGAGAGTGACTTATACCTAGGGTAACCACCTACCCTATCCTGGGTAACCCTAGGTGGAGGGTAGGGTGAAGTGGTACATTTGATACATTTGAAATCGTTCATAAGACAAAAATATATTTAAATGGAGTCCAATAATTGTGTTGATGTATTAAACAATGTTTATAGACAAACAGACTAGCAGCTGCCGTGGTGCGCAGCATGAAGATTAGCTTTTAACCCAAATCCCAAATTACACTAACCCAATTTTCAAGTCAGACATAACGGAATCCTTTATTCAAGAAAAATTCGATTATCAAGAATTCAAAGTCCAAATCACACTTGTGTTATCTTTTTAAATTATTCAAACAAAGCAATACCAGTGACAAAGAAGAAATTTATCGGATTTTGTCTGTTCACTTTTAAATACTGCAGTAAGTTCTTATTTAAGTTCTATCTTGATTCAGTCTTCCTCAATTTAAGTTGGTTATGGAGTTAATTATTGGATTATTTTTTGTACTTATTGCTGCAATTTTCTTAGTAAGATGGCGGTACAATTACTGGAGGAACTTGAATATCCCGTTCATAGCACCAACCTTCCCATTTGGCAACATTAAAGGAATGGGCAAGAAATTTGCACAATTTGAACTTCATCAAAATATTTACGAAAAATACAAAACAAAATCGTCTCCATTTGTTGGCATTTTTTATTATCTTCAACCTGTTATTCTGTGTACAGACATGGGACTAGTCAAAAACATTTTCACCAGAGATGCAGCTCACTTTATTGACCGCGGTGCTTACTACAATGAAAAAGACAATCCAATTTCTGCTCACATTTTCAACCTCGACAATCCAAAGTGGAAAACATTGAGAACAAAATTAACGCCGACGTTCACGAGTGGAAAGATAAAGATGATGTTTCACACAGTTTATGACGTTGCTGAGAGATTTGTGAAGAAATTGGGAAGTAAAGTTGAAATTGCAGTTGACGGTGTAATTGAAATTAAGGAATATGCTGCAAGATTCACGACTGATGTCATAGGTTAGAGGTTTCAACCATTTGTTCCTTAATATTATTTTTAATTTTGAATATCTTGCAGGTTCCGTTGGTTTTGGGCTTGAAATCAACTCACTTGACAATCCAACAACAGAATTTCGTGTCCATGGCGTCAATGCCTTTGAAAAGCCCAACAATTCAACATTAGTCAATATATTCTCAATAGCTTTTAAGGATCTCGCTCGAAAACTTCATATTAGACAAGTTCGTAAAGATATCGAAGAGTTTTTCCAAGGTATCGTCCATGACACTGTCAAGCATCGAGAAGAGAATGGAATTTCAAGAAATGACTTCATGCAACTCATGATTCAGCTTAAAAATAATGGAAAGTTGGATGGAGAATCTTTAAGTGCTGGGAAGTTGACAATGGATGAGATCACAGCTCAGTGCTTTGTATTTTTTGCTGCTGGATATGAAACCAGCTCGACTGCCATGTCCTATGTGTAACTATAGACCACTTTACATTCATACTTGAACTTTAACCACAATTATCCCTTTCAGACTCTACGAGTTTGCCCACAACCAACAAGTCCAAGAAAAAGCGCGGGAAAATGTTCGTCAAGTGCTTGCAAAATACAACAACAAGTTGACATATGAAGGCATTAAGGAAATGGATTATTTGCTCATGTGTGTCAATGAATCACTTCGGAAATATCCACCAGTCCATACACTGCTGAGATACTGCAACAAGGACTACAAAATTGAAGGCACAAACTGCACAGTTAAGAAAGGTCAACTTGTCATTATTCCTGCTTATGCAATTCAGCATGATCCACAAATTTATCCAAATCCTGAAGTTTATGATCCTGACAGGTTTTTGCCTGAGGAAGTTGCAAAGAGACCAACTTGTTCATTCATGCCATTTGGACATGGACCGAGGAACTGCATGTAAGTAATTTTAGTTTTTTTTTAGGTTTTATGTGATTTTAATGTTTTTTGGTTATTTTCAGAGGACTGAGGTGAGTTTGGATTTAATTAAATTAGTTATGGTCAAATTCTATTGAATTTTGGTAACACTGAGGTCAAAAATGAAACCAAAGCTTGAATTTTGGATTAAATAACATAATAACCCCTGGATTAAATATTTTCAGGTTTGGAGTTGTACAAGCTCAAATTGGACTAGCAATGCTGTTAAATAATTTCAAATTTGAAACCTGTTCGAAAACTGTCAAGCCGATTGAATTTAAGAAGTTTTCGACCATCGTGTTATCACCTCTTGGTGGAATTAACTTAAAAGTGTCTAAAATATAGCTAGAAATATGAATAAAAGCGATAATAAATCACAATATTTTGTCATAAGGGCTGAAATTTTTAATTAATTTTCAAAAAATTACAAATTTTTTTTTAAATTAAAAATTTTAAAATATAATTATAATTTCACAATTAAGCTGTTATTTTTCCTCCCATGATAAGTCTCGTATGGAATGGTTTAATCTGCTTTGTTCACTGATGCTGCTGCAATGAGGTGTAAGTAAATAATTATTAATGTGCAGTAAAAAAGTCAACGACAGAAAATTAATTGGTACGGGAAAATTGCGCTACTTTCGATCATAATTGACCATACCCGAATTGAAGGCAAAGTAAGGCTGGAATAAAAGAATAAAAAAATAATATTTTTTTGAGTTAAAATTCGCTTATCAAATCTCAACCTCACGACGTGAGGTCATGAACAAATAAAGAAATTTTAGTCTAATACAATTGAAATAATGATTTTGCTTTTCTAAAAATGCGACGGGAATCTTTTGGGAAAAATGAGCCGCAATCTTAAATAATGTCAATAATTGTGGTGATTTTTAATGAAATTAGGGACATTAATGGAACTCAGACTAACAATTGTCATTTGCTTAATCTCAATGAAATTGTGGCTGTTTAAATTGGTTTAGCAATGCTGTTGAACAGTTTCAAGCTTAAAAACAGTTAACTCGATAAACTACAATTAAAATTCAATTTGTATGCAAAAAGTATATTGGATGGCTATAACAGTGAAAAGGTACTCGAATTTGACAAGTTATTGTCCTAGATTAAACATGGATCATTAACGTAGAAGGCCAACACTCTAAACACCATAGCTGTTTTTAATACAATACTCAAAATGTGAGAAGAAAGAATCTGTAAAATAATAAAAATATTTTTTAAACGCTTTTGTTTTCGAGAAATTTTTATTTATTTATCAAAATCAGGGTTCGTGAAGAAGAAAAAAATCTCAGATTTTCAAAAATCTTTTTTTCTGCGATTTCAGAAAATCACGATTTTCTGAAATCTTACGTAAATCATTACGTAAGATTTCGCTTACGTAACTGAAATCACGCGTAGAGATTTCAGCTACGTAAAAATTTTTTTCTTCATGATTTTTCATAAAGAATCATTTAATGCATTTTAGTCTCAAATTCATGCACAAATCAGTTTAATATCATGTTTTTATGATTAATAAGCTGTTTTGAATAAGTACAATAGACTTTAAGTGCTTGAATTAACTAAATTTTGCATTAAAGAATACTTTCATTTTGTATTTTTCGTATGGACCAGCAAAAAGAAAATACTTAATTCTTTAATGCAAAATTTAGTTAATTTAAGCACTTAAAGTCTATTTTACTTATTCAAAACAGCTTATTAATCATAAAAACATGATATTAAACTGATTTGTGCATGAATTTGAGACTAAAATGCATTAAATGATTCTTTATGAAAAATCGTGAAGAAAAAATTTTTTACGTAGCTGAAATCTCTACGCGTGATTTCAGTTACGTAAGCGAAATCTTACGTAATGATTTACGTAAGATTTCAGAAAATCGTGATTTTCTGAAATCACAGAAAAAAAGATTTTTGAAAATCT
This sequence comes from Chironomus tentans, assembly GCA_963573255.1. NCBI lineage: Eukaryota > Metazoa > Arthropoda > Insecta > Diptera > Chironomidae > Chironomus > Chironomus tentans. The sequence continues at coordinate 3,865,441 of OY754305.1, forward strand.
GAGATTTTTTTCTTCTTCACGAACCCTGATCAAAATAATTAAATTTGAATTACATTTCAAAAAGGAATTTATTACAAAAAATTAATTGGTTGTTTAAATAAAAATTTAAAAGCATTAGAAGATCACCCAAGATTAAATGTTGATTTCCTTGTCCATGTGAGGCTCATATTTGAAGCTGTTGTGTCCATCGATACTGCTGAAATGAGGGTCAAGTAAATAATTCGTAACTTTATAGCTTTATGTCATAAGATGAAGTATATGTGAGCTTATTAGATAAGGAAAATTTATATTTTTAATTTTTGAATGAAAAACAAGCTCAAATTTTTTAATCAGTATTATGAAAAAGTACAATAAAAATGTTAGGTCTCATTAGGGATTATTGGATATAACAAAAAAGTCGTGTATGTAGCTAAGCATGTATGGGCATTTGAAAAAAGTTATACAGTCCTCAACAGAACACTAAATTCCATCCCTCATCATTAAAGTGGATCAAAATTTAAAAAAATGTTTAAAAATATTCAAACTCACTTTATTCTTCCCTTGGCTGATAATTTTCGAAGCATTTCTTCAAAAGTTCTTGAATTTCATCACGCCAGATATATCCTGTTTTGAGACTGCAAGAGTTGTCAGGCATAGAAATGTCTGGTTCAATGTCAAGCATTTTTTCATCCATTGCGTTGATTGGGTTGCCTTCTAACAAGATTGATTGTCCTTTTTGTGGTCCGAATGAGTCAAAATGTATTGTTTTTAGTCGATTGTTTGCCAATTTTACGTATTTTAAGTTTCTTAAGGACTTGAAGACATTTTTTGGTAGATCCGAAATTTTGTTATCGTCAAGTTCCAACCTCTCAAGGTTCTTGAGTGACTCGAAAATATTTGCTGGTAAACGAGATATGTTGTTCTCATTAAGGTAGAGGTTCTTAAGACTCGTGAGTGCCTTGAAAATTTTTGACGGAAGAAAATTAATTTTGTTCCTTGGTAAATTCAACTCCCTAAGCTCCCTTTGATGTGCAAAAATATTTTCTGGTAAATTTGTTAACGTACCGTCGGTTAATTCCAAAGTAACTAATTCTGAATAATTCGAAAAGAACCCTACAGGAACATCATCAATTCCAAAAAAGGCATAATTAATAATATTTTTAAACCTTCCAAAAAATAAAAGTTCCGATTGTGTTAAGCGTGAAATTCTATTCAAATCTCCATTGAATGTGATAGCGTTAATCGTGTTGTCATTATGGTCTGAATCATGTTGTTCTATAATGTCACTTGTTTCTGGATAAACTATGCACGAATATTCATTCCAACTTTTATAAAACTCACACTTATAACCGGCACCAAAATCAATATTAATGAAACCGAACACAAAAATTAAATAAATATTTTTTAAAATCATTGTTCTAGCTTTGCTTTTCGACTTTACTACTATAGCAAGGCACACACAAATTAAATCACAAAAGTCTCAAAACCAGGTTTGGAGCAGTTTCTTTTAAGTCTGATTCCTCCAAAAAACAAGCCGATACTGTAAATTCCTGATTTAATTTCACTCTATTAGAGTAAATAAAAATAAAAAAAAAGAAGAAAAAATCTCTGATGATTAAAATTTGAACATAATTATTGTGGCTACTGGCGACATTTATTTCGAGTTTAATTCGATTATCAAATGTCAACCATGCGACGTGAGGTCACGAATAAATAAAGTCATTAACATAAATTTAAAATAATTTTTTTCTTTTCTAAAAACATAAATCCAAAATGCGACGGGAATCTTTTTTTGGGAGAAAAACTTTCATTCTCAATAATGTCAATAATTGTGGTGATTTTTAATAAAACTAGGGACTTAAAAATAACGCAGACTGCAATTTAAATTGAGCTGTTGAACAGTTTCAAGCTTAAAAATAGTCAATTTGATAGAATTCAAGAAGTTATCGACTATCATGCTGTTAAAGGATCACCAGATTTTTTTAAATCAAAAATATCCTTCCTTGGATTCGAACCTTCGCCTTCATGGGCGTACCCAGGAGGGTCTGGACCCCCTCCAAAAAATTTGATCCGCAGCGAGAGCCCCTGCTCGCCTTCAAAAAGAAAATTTGCTAATCAAGTGTCAACCTAACGATTTTAGGTCATTAACATAAGTCTTTAATCTAATACAACGTGATATTTTTTTTAAAAAAAATTGGGATCTAAAAAGTACTTAAGCTGAGTTTAATAAACTCAAAATGCGACGGGAATCTTTTTTCGGGAAAAAAACATTTAGTTATAATAAAAAATAAAAAAATGTCAATAATTGTGGTGATTTTTAGTGACAATTTAGGGACATAAAAGGAACTCAGAATAACGATTTGCATTTGCTTGACCTCAATGAAACTGTGGATGTTTAAATTGGACTAGCAAGGTTGTTGAACAATTTCAAGCTTAAAAATGAAGTTACCTATTTATGGAATAAACCATAATGTGATAAAGTACATTGTGTGGCTATAAAAGTAAAAAGGTACTCTAATTTGACAAGGTATTGTCTTTGATTAAAATTAGATCCCACGTAAACTCTAAACACTACACCCAGGGGCGTATTCAGGGGGAGGTTTTGGGGGTCAAACCCTCCCCCTTTTTGAGAAATTTTTTTCAATTTGCTAGGGTTTTTCAAGAAAAAAATTCCAAAACCCCCCCTAAATTTTCCCGTTCATACAAAAAAAATTTTAAAACCCCTCCCTCAAAAACTTTCTGGATACGCCCCTGACTAAACCATTGCTGTTTTTCTACTTATGTTAAAGAAAGACTCTAAATGTGAGCAGACAGGAACTGTAAAATAATAAAAAAAGCATCAAATTATGTTTAGTAAAATAATTTTAAATGTCTTTATTTTCGAGAAATTGTTAATTTATTTCACAAAAAAATTAAAAATTGAAGACCATCCAAGATTTCAGGCTGTTTTGTTCATCAATGCTGCTGAAATAAGGATCAAGTAAATATAATATAAGTAACTTTATAACTAGAGTAACAACCTACCCTACCCTAGGTTTGGGGGTCAACACCCCCCCCCCCCCACCTGTTATTATACGCCCCTGATTCCTCATTGTCAAAGTTAAATTATTGTAAAGATATTTAAACTCACCTTATTCTTCCCGTGGCTGATAATTTTCGAAGCATTTCTTCAAAATTTCCGGAACTTCACTACCATAAATATATCCCATTTTCGTACTGCAAGACCATTCAGGCATATGCAAGTCTGGTTCAATGGCGAGCATTTTTTCATCCATTGCCTTGATTGGGTTCTCTTCTAAAAAGATTGATAATCTCTTGATTGTTCCAAATGAGTCAGAATGAATTGTTGTTAGTCGATTGTTTTCCAGATGTAAGTATTGTAAGTTTTTTAAGGGCTTGAAGATATTTTTTGGTAGATCCAAAATTTTGTTATATTTAATTTCCAACCTATCAAGTTTCTCGAGTGAGTCGAAAATGTTTTCTGGTAAAACCGATATGTCGTTCTCATTAAGGTTCAAACGCGCAAGATTCACGAGTGACTTGAAAATATTTGGCGGTAGAAAATTAATTTTGTTCCTTGATAAATTCAACTCCCAAAGCTTTCTTTGATTTGCAAAGATATTTTCTGGTAAAGTCGTTAACTTGCTGGCGGTTAGCTCCAAAGTAGATAGTTCTGAATAACTCGAAAAGAACCATTCAGGAACTTCATCAATTCCATCAAAGTAAATAGCATAAACTTTATTAAATCTTTTGAAAAATGAAAGTTCCGTTTGTGTTAAGCGCGTAATTTCATTCAAGTATCCATTGTACTTGATAACGGTAATATTATTATCATTAGAGTCTTGATAATGCTGTTCTGTAACATGTGATACTCTATCTGGGTAAACTATACATGAATATTGGAAAAATTCTCTATAAAACGAGCACTTATAACCGGCACCAAAATCAATGTTAATCAAACCGAGCAAAAAAATTAAACAAACACTTTTTAAAATCATTTTTATGGATTTGCTTTTGACTTCACAGCTATAGCCAGGCACACTCAAATTCAACCACAAAAGGTCTAAAAACCAAGTTGTCTCTTAAGTCTGATTCCTTCAAATAACAAGCTGAAACTGAAGATTCGTGATTTAATTTCACTCATTAAATAAATAAGAATTAGCAAAAAGAAGAAGAAATGTCTGATGACTAAAAATTTACCATAATAAACATGTTTTTATTGCGAGTTTTTATTTGATGATCATGTGCCATCCTCGCGACGTGAGTTTATGAATAAATAAAGATCTTAACACAAGTCTTTAAACTAATAAAACTTGTTATTAATAAAAGTTATTTTTGTTTTCTAAAAATTAATCCAAAACGCGACAGGAATCTTTTGGGGGAAAACCAGTCACAATTCAAAATAATGTCAATATCCTGAAAGGCACATGGCGTAGAAAAGATAAAAATAATGGCACGAAACTGGCGTGAATTCGAAGCCATCAGGGGTGTTACACCCTATGGTATGGTTTAGTTTTTGGTAGTCAAACCCCATCCCACCCTATTTTTTGAAAACTAATATGGTCATCATTCGAAAAAAAGGTCATCTGGGGTACCCTACCATACTTTACCTCGAGTAAGTAGGGAGTACCCTTGAGAACCACACCTACCCTATCCATACCCTCATCCTAGGGTATCCCAGGTTAGATTAGGTGTTTTTTTTTTAAATTATTGTGGAAATATTTTCATTTAAATCCACAAAAAGAAATTTCATTTCTGAGAGAATTATTTTTAATGAAGTTACGTCACATAATCTAAATATTTGATTCTTAAGGTCACTGTGTCTGTGGGTATTCTTAGTCTGATGACGTAAATCTTTTATTAAATAACTCTCGTTTAAAATTCTCTCGAGACTCATTTACAGCTGAAAACTCACGAGATTATTTTGTTTACTTTTTGTGATAATTAGAGTGTTTGTTTTCGTTTATCAGCCAATTATTGCTCACTCATCACAAGAGTCGTTATATGACAAGCTTCAATTATAAATCATTGAAAACAAGGGATGGACACTTTTTTTTAAAAACAAAATAATGAAGTTTCAAAAATACATTTTTGTTCTATTTTTTCACATTTCTAATTGTCTTGAAATTTAATTTGTTTTTTAATTTTTTAAAAATGCTTAAAATTTTAAAAATGCTTAAAATTTTAAATATGATTTTACTATTTTAAATTACTCAACTATCAACTGTTTTTGTATTTTACAATTTATTTTTAAAAAAATTAGTTATAAAAACTGAGTTATTTAAAAAAAAATGATTTGTGAAAAAAGTAATTTCTAGAAGTTTCAAATTTTTTAAAAAAATTTTTAGTTTTAAATTTCTTTTAACTTTTTCAAAAACTTAAATTTTGCAAAACACTAAATTTTACAAAAAATTATTCAATTTTATATAAATTAACTTTTTTTATAATTTTTTTTGTTTATTTAAAATATTTTCAAAATTGTTTAATTTTTTTAAATCAAAAAAGTAGAATTATTAAGCATTGCGTTTATTAATTCATTAAAAATTTTTTCTCTCTGTTCGCTCAAAATTTAAATACATTTGTGTTTTTTCTTCTCTCTCAAATATTTAATTACTCATTCAGCTAAGCTTGTTGATACTCAATATCTCACAGTTGTTGTTTAATAATCTAACAATGTGCAGTAATTCTCAAGTTAGATTTTACAAAGCAAATTATTTATTGTTGTGAAAATAAAAAGAAATTAAATCTTATTAGGAAACACAAATAAAATGTTTGCGATGTTTTTAAGGTGAAATTTTAATCTTGTTTTAATTTTAATAAGTTTTTGTATTTTATTTGTGAATCTTGTTCACTTTGTTTGTATTTGTTTTATGCAAATTTTTATTTTTTATATTTTTAAGCCTGTATTTTTAAAACCTACAATCAGCAATAATGAAAAAAATAAAATTATAATTAAAACTAAAACCTATGTTAAAAATACTAAGCGCAATAATTTTTTAAAAATTAAATTTGATTAAAGAAAAAAATAAAAAATTTAAAGTTTGAAAATATAGGGTTTAAAAAAATTTCAAAAATAACTTTAGTTTAAAAAAATATAAAAAATTTTTAAAGTTTAAAAAAATTAGAAAATTGAAATATTTAAAAGAAAACTAAAAATTAAAAAAAAATTAAGAATTTAAAAGTTTAAAAATTTAAAAAAATATAAAAATCTAAAAAAACATTAAAAGTTTAAAAAAAATTTAAAAATTTAAAAAAAATAAAAATTTAAAAAAAATTAAAATATAAAACAAATTTGAAAAGTTAAAATTTTGAAATATTTTTAAAATATTATTAAAATATTAAAAAATATTAAAGTGTTAAACATTTTTAAAAAGCATAAAACTAAAAAAGAAGGCTAAAAAAATTAAAAAAGTAAAAAGTAAAAAAAATGATTTTTTATCTAAAAATATGAAATTTCATTACATTTTCAGATTCCTGACAATTTTACTCATCACTTCATCCACAACCGCATACACCCTGCACTGCACATTCCGAATGAGTGGCTGGTGGGATGGTCCAATGTTCTACGAGTGTGAAGACACTTTTACAATGATTAAGACTAAAGACGAGCAACAAATCACAGATTTGAATGGAACTCACCTCAGAGGACGATCCAACGATGATGTCCAGTCATTTTATGCCTACCGCATGAACATCGTTTACTTCCCAAAAGGACTTGATACATTTTTCAAAAATATTGAATATTTGGGTATTGTTAATGCGAGATTAAAGGAAATCCGTCAAGAAGATGTGAAGCCATTTTTTAAATTAAAAGTTCTTTATTTAGACAGCAACGACATTGAGGTTTTGGATGAAAATTTATTCGAATTTAATCCAAATTTAGAGGTTATAAATATTAATAGCAATCGAATTAAGTACGTTGACGTTAGTGTTTTCAGAAATTTATTTAAATTGAATTATTTGTGGTTCGATTATAATATTTGCTACTCAAATAAAATCAGCAACGACTTGCGTGGTGTTCGGAAAATTATTAATGAAATTAATGAAAATTGTTTCATTAATAATATTTTATCAGATTTCAAGAAATTCCAAGAAAATGAATTGACAAGTTTAAAAGCTGAAATTGAAAATTTAAAGATTGAAAACACAAAATTGAGGGATGAAAATACAGAACTTAAAGTAACTGAAGGAAAATGTTCAATTTTGATGGAAAATTTGGAAAAATGTGAAAAGGAGAAGGAAAAATGTGAAAATGGAAATAATATTTGTGTTAAAGATTTAAAAGATTATGCAGATTTGACTTTGTCGAGAATAAAATGTGAAAACTAAAGAAATATTGCTTTTATTTTTATTTAGTTGGAATTTTAATAAAACAATTAAATTATTCAACAAATTTAGTTTTTTAATTTTTTGTATATAATAATTTTAATCTTACATTTTTTCTTAAAGAAAATTCTTAAAAAATGTTGAAATAATTGAATTTTTATAAAAAAAATTTTTATTTTTAAAATTGTTAAATTTTTTTAATTTTTAAAATTGATATTTTTTTTAATTTTTAAAATTTATAAATTCTTTTTAATTTTTTAAATTTATAAAATTCTTTTTAATTTTTTAAATTGATAAATTCTTTTTAATTTTTTAAATTGATAAATTTTTTTTAATTTTCAAAATTGCAAATTTTTTTTATATTTAATTTTTAAAGTTGATATTTTTTTTAATTTTTAAAGTTGATATTTTTTTTAATTTTTAAAATTGATCAGTTTTTTTTAATTTTTAAAATTTATTACCTTTATAATTTTTTGAAATTAAACAATTTTTAAATTTTTAAATTTGATAATTTTTTTTAATTTTTAAAATTGATAAATTAATTTAATTTTTAGAATTGATATTTTTTTTCAAATTTGATAAATTTTAAAAAATTCAATTTAAAATATTATTTTTTAAAATTACTAGTTACGAGTTCTCAAAATGTATTTTTTATTATTTTTTTTAATTTTTAAAACTATATAGGTTTTTTTTAAAAAAAATTCTGAATAAGCAAGTTAAATTTTTTATTTTGTTTTACTTTTTTTTAAAATTTTTAAAATATTTTTAATCAGAATCACAATTTTTTATTTTACCCCATGCGCTAAAAACACTATACTACAGTTGGAGTCACACTGTGTTTAAATAAATTTTTAATACAGTAAATTGACGTACATAGTTCAATATTTTGAAAGCTGAACATTTTGAATTAAAAAGAAACTCAAATAAGAATTTTCGTCAGTACTCGCTGGACACTCATCCACAACGCATTCAATAAATGTAAAAAGTAATGATTTTTGTGAAAATTTTCGTAATTGTTGGTTTCTTTAAGTCTGGGCAATTAGCGATCCACAGTCAAAATCAGACATCAGAGGAGTTTTTAGTATCAATAGCTATTGCAGACATTTGTGAAGAATTTTTCATCAAAAAATCAATAAAATTTGACTTGATTATTTATGGAAAAAGGACACGTCATCTTGATGATGTTGCTGATGGAATTTTGAGGTTAATTGTATGAAATTTCTCATCAACTGTGCAGCATGTCCAGAATATCGATAAGTGGGACCATAAAATTGAAGACTCAGCAGTGATTTTAATAAATAACACCCAAGATTTATCTCAATTTAATTCAATAGCTGCTTACACAAATTTAACACCAAAAGTAATTAAATTATTAATTTACGCTGAAAATTGTGACAACTTTGAGAAAGTCTATGCAATTGATCACTACGAATCCGATATCCCAGACATCACATCCTTCGAATACTTCATAATGAGAAGGAAATTGACAATTGAGTTCATGACTTTTTATTATTTTCAAGACAATTCCTGCAACAATCATAAAGTCAAGTTGGTCAACATTTTCGACAAAACTTCACAAAAATGGAACAAAAATTTAGAAAATTATAGAAATTTCGAGAATTTTAATGGCTGCATGTTGACCTACACAGACACTTATGGACCAACATTTCATTTTAACAAAGAAAACAAGGAAGTTCTGAACTGTATGAAATTGTCGATTTCTGATCAGAATCCTTCAATTTACCCAAAAATGTTAGGACTCATTGTTAACCGACCGGATGTCAATTTTAATGGACTTAATTACGAAATTTTCGAGGCGATTGGAAAACGTGGAAATTTTACCACAAATTATCAATTAAGGGAAAATTCTTATATTTTTGTCAAGGATAACAGCTTTATTAATCAAAGTATTACAATATTCCCTACAATTCTCAATGGATACACACTCGAAATGGTTCACATGACGACGACTTTCTTTGACATTAACTATGGCATTTTCGTCAATCCCTCGGAATTTTACTCGAATTTTGAGAAACTTTTGCTGCCTTTTGATGCCACAATTTGGATAATGTTGCTTGTTACTTTCATATCCACAGGAATTGTCATCTTTATGATGAGATTCATGCCTAAGCAAGCAACAGTATTGCTCTTAGGATATAAACCAGCATTAAATGTCGCTCGAATAATTAGTGGCACGAGTCAACCTCGTTTACCACAAAAATCAATACCACGTCTCATTCTTGTTCTTTTTGTCATGTTCTGGATGATATTAAGGACATGCTATCAAAGTAAAATGTTTGATTTTATCACGACAGACATGAGAAAGCCACCACCAAGGACATTGGATGATGTTATTGACAGAGGATATACAATTGTTATGATGAATGATCCTGTCATATTGGAACTTTTGCAAAAAGAACTGATGAGTATCAGTGAAAGGTAGGTTAAGGAACATATGTATATTATTAGGGGTAATTAAGCCAGAGCAACTCTTCTTAGTATCTTTGAGACCTTTAGTTTGTTTAAATCATATTTCACGTAAATTTGAGTATTCAAGAGTGGGCACTTGGGGATGTCGAAAGCGGAGGATGTCAGGTCCGTCATGGACGAGGGGTACCAGGGGTGAAATATTGAATGGTCTCAGAGTTGTATGATATAAATGGTAAAGGGAGTATCAGGGAAGGAAGTGTCAATAGCGAGGGGTATAAGGGGCTTGGCGAATGTAGTCAATGACAAGGGGGACATACCATTAGTAGGGGTATTAGGGGCGATGGGTTGAAATGACTTATTTAATAAGCTTTAATTTTGTAGTTTGTTAGGAACGAGGGATGTCAGAAGAGTTACTGTGGACCTACCAGGGTAGGTGTATCAAAGACATGAAATATCAGAGGTAAAGGGTGGGGTTTGTAAATTTTGAAGGTCGATCAGGAGGTGTCATTATCAGGGGGTGTAGTTGGAGGCTTTAAATGTTTGATCAATAAGTTTTAGTGTTAAAATTTGTTAGAAACTAGGATTACCAGGTTTAGGGTTTAATAATTCAGGATATTACTGGGGGGGTGTCAGTGGCGAGGCTTGCCAAAAGCAAATCTCTGCAGCCAGTTTCTCGCGTATACCCTAGCTTTCTCGAAATTAAGTTTTACTTGAAATGTAATGTGCTGGTATACCCTAAGGTATACCCGAGATACCGGACCCAGAAATGCAAAATGAGCGTTCAAGACTTCAAATTAAAAAAATTAATATTCAGAATGCATTTTTCAATTTCCTTCCAGCACAAAAACATTGATTGCGTCTGATGACATGAAAATAACAGAACTTTATTGCAAGAGTGTTCGTGATTCAAACACAAAACATGCATTCTTGATCCCAATTACTAGCGAAGCTCCAATGAGCTCCATTTGCAATGGTGCATTAATTCAAGTCAAAAATTTTAATTTAAAGGCAATTTCAGCAGGTTTAGGAATGATCAAGAATAGTATTTTGTTTCCATTGTTTGATGAAGTCATGAGGATGCTGATTCCATCTGGAATTCCGCAATATTTGCCGGAATTTTATTACTTTCTGCAGGGAAACAATGATTGGACTGTGGCAAAGGGACCGAGAATTTTGAATCTTGATGATTTGAGTTTTTTGTTCATCTTATGGATTTCTGCTTGCGGTTGTTCGTTGATTATTTTTGTAGTAGAGATTTATAGATATTCGATGGTAAACAAGGCTGTTGTTGTTTAATAATTTTTGAATAATAAATTGATATTTGTCACCCTGTACAAAGCAAGATTTGTCATAATGTTTTATGTCACCCTATACCTTCGAATACTAATTGTTTTAGACTAGGGGCCGGTTGCTCGGTATTGTGGGTCAAAGCCTACCACCTTTCTTGGAAATTCCTTTCAATTTGCTTCGGTTTTTTAAGGAAAAATCATAAAACCCCATTAAATTTTCCCGTCCATACAAAAAATTCAGACCCCCTCGAAAAATTTCTGAATACGCCCCTGACGCACATAAGTCTGTAACCAGGTTTTTTGTTGATCGAGGTCACATTGAAAGTTTGCGGGTATACTAATGTACTGGAAAAATTGGTCTCACATCCCGGCCCCAAAACACAGTTATCCTTCTGTTAAGTAATTGAGAAGACTGGTAACTAATTGACTTCATCTTGCTTAAAAATTTTTTCATCAATTTCAGCACACAAGTTTTGATTCTTCCTGGTTATGTTGATGTTCTCCAACTTTACTGCAAAAGCATCAACAAAGTCTACCCAAAGCGTGTATTCTTGATGCCAGTCCTTCAAATGATAACAATTAGTTCACTGTGCAATGGAACATTAGTGCCTGTAAAGAATTTTCGCATGGATTCAATTTCAGCTGGACTTGGAATGACCAGAAACAGCATTTTGTGGCCCATTTTTGATGATGTCATGAAGAAATTAATTCAGTCTGGAATTTTGCAACATTTGCTTGAGCTTTATGCTCATTTTATGTATGAAAAGTATGACTGGTCACCGGAACAGTTGCCGAGAATTTTGACACTCGATGACTTGGCATTTGGATTTATTTTGTGGCTTACAGCTTGTGGAATTTCGATTGCTGGATTTGTAGCTGAATTTTTTGGCTTTCTACTTCATGATGGATGTAAAGCTTTGGTTTCATGGATTAAAGATTTTATTGGATTGATCTTTGTGCTGTATTTAATTAAAAATCAATTAAAAGAATTTAAATAAATTTTTTGAAATTAAATTTGAAATGTCAAAGTTTTAAATGTTTCCAATTTTACACATTTTTGATAGCATTTCAATACTATCGACTGTTGAATTTTCTGTTTTTGTTTTTACAATTGGATTAGCAGTCAATTAGCAGTGAATTTTTAAGAGGCACATAAAGTTCACAATTTTTTAATTTTTTTTTAAATAATTTTTTTAAAGAGAACATTTTGAAGTGCTAATTTGACATTTAAATAAAAATACTAATTTTTACGTTTACGATTTTATTCTTATTTTACACAAACACATTGAAAAGAATTAGAAACAAGAAAGCATTAGTATTGAATGCTTTGCGACGCTCAAATGAAAAAGAAAAGAACCATAAATTTATTTTTATTAATGCATAAAAATATTCAATCCATGCATCTCATATTTTTACCCAAAAATCAGGTTTTATTTTCTCATTTTTCTCTCAGTTTGAGTTTTGCGTGCCGATCTTAAAGGTCGATATTTTTAATTTGTTCTGATTTTTAAGAAAAATATTAGATTTGAGACATTAATTGTCGAAATTTGCTTTTATTTTTGGTAAATTTAATTGAAAAGTGAAGAAAGAATTGTCAAAAAACTAGAAATTTGTCTTAAAGTTTGAAGAAAATAATAATAATTTGAAATAATAAACTAGTAATGAAGAGATCACGCTTCATGGGCATATTCACACCGTTTCAATTTTTTTCATGCATAGCTTAGTATTATGTTACTAACAAGACTTACGAAAAATCGTAAAGTTTTAGCTTATTTAGTCAAAAATATCAAAACTAGAGAAACTAGTAACGCGTCCACGGGCTGTGGTGGAAGTGCATTTTCTTAAACTATTGCGCACAGAAAACTAAACGCATAAAAAACTAACGTACAAAAAAGTAACGAAAAAGAAAACTAACGCACAAAAAACTGATGCAAAAATGAGTTTGGCGTAGCTTCTAGCCCTTCGAAATCCAAAATGGCGTTGGTTCCATATTCAGGCACAGCTAAGGAACCTACATACCAAATTTCAGCTTATTTGGTCAAAATTAGAGCAAAAATGAGTTTGGCGTAGCTTCTAGCCCCTCGAAATCCAAAATGGCGTCGGTTCCATATTCAGGCACGGCTAAGGAACCTACATACCAAATTTCAGCTTATTTGGTCAAAATTAGAGCAAAAATGAGTTTGGCGTAGCTTCTAGTCCCTAGAAATCCAAAATGGCGTCGGTTCCATATTCAGGCACAGCTAAGGAACCTACATACCAAATTTTAGCTTATTTGGTCAAAATTAGAGCAAAAATGAGTTTGGCGTAGCTTCTAGCCCCTCGAAATCCAAAATGGCGTTGGTTCCATATTCAGGCACAGCTAAGGAACCTACATACCAAATTTTAGCTTATTTGGTCAATATTAGAGCAAAAATGAGTTTGGCGTAGCTTCTTGCCCCTCGAAATCCAAAATGGCGTCGGTTCCATATTCAGACACAGCTAAGGAACCTACATACCAAATTTCAGCTTATTTGGTCAAAATTAGAGCAAAAATCAATTTGGCGTAGCTTCTAGCCCCTCGAAATCTAGAATGGCGTCGGTTCCATATTCAGGCACACCTAAGGAACCTACATACCAAATTTCAGCTCATTTGGTCAAAGTTAAAGCAAAAACCAATTTGGCGTAGCTTCTAGCCCCTCGAAATCCAAAATGGCGTCGGTTCCATATTAAGGCACAGCTAAGGACCCTACATACCAAATTTCAGCTTATTTGGTCAAAACATTCCTTTTCTATGAAAAAAAAAATGTGTTTTGCAATAATCGGCTATAATTTGACCAAAAATCGCACCTTTTCGTTCCGTGTGCCTTACTGGAAGCATCTCGTGACTCCAAAAACTATACAGCTCTTGCCATACACATTATCTATCAGATGCAAAAAACCGGAAGTCTTAATATTGAGTTTGAATCGAGTTATCGCGGAAATTAACTAACTTAAGGACAGAAAGTGTTTTTTTGCGATTTCTCGGCAATGGAAGCACCAATCGAGATGCGGTTTTCACTGTTAAATTGGTAATTTTAGGCACAGACTTTCCATACTGAACACTATGGGTCGATTCCTTAAGCCAGAAGCAGCAAGTCCAAAAAAGTAGTTTCACTGAAATACCAAAAACAATATTTTCACACACAATTAAAATTGGTGTGAATATGAAAAACTCTTTGTGTGAGATGAATAAAAATTATTTAAATTTTAAAGCGAAGACTTAAAGTGAGAAGAAGTTTCAAGTGAAATAAAAAAGAGACGCGTGAATTGTAAAAAAATTATTTTAATTAAAAACCATTAATTTTATTAAAAACGTTTAAAAATTTGAAAAAGTCAAATATTTCAACTTTATTTTCTAAATGAAACGCAAAAATCTCCAATTTGTGCTTTTTTGTGCTATTTTTTGGCTGACTAACCAAGTTGAAGGACAAACTGCAAAATGTGATTACAGTTATGAATATCACTCGACTTATGGATATAAAACCAAAATTAGTTCTTATTATACTTGTGCCTTGGACACCGAACAAGCGAATTATGATGAAAAACTCACAAGAATTGATGGACAACATGGAACTGGACACACCGATGCTGATGTGAAATATATTGAAAATAACAAGGACAACAAACTGAAAACATTTTCATCAATTTTCTGTCAAAAGTTTCCAAATCTTGAACTAATTAAGATATATAAAGCAGAACTGGAATCAGTTGATGAAGATTCGCTGTCTACTTGTAAAAATTTGGATCACTTGTTGTTAGATGGAAACAAAATTCGAGAACTTCCAGAATATTTGCTGATTAGAAATTCAAAGTTGACTTATTTCCAGATTACTAACAATCAACTGACAACGCTGCCTGGAAATTTATTCTTGAATCAAAAGGAACTTGAACAATTGCATTTGTTTGATAATCAAATAAATTTTTTGCCGAGCAACATTTTTCGTCCACTTGTGAAGCTTGAAGTATTATATTTGTACAACAACAAGCTTCAGTCGATTAATCCAGAATGGTTTGTGAATTTGCAGAATTTAAAGTGGTTAAGCTTGCGAGGAAATCAAATATCAGAAATTAAATCAAAATGTTTTGCATCACTTAGAAATTTAGAAGGATTGTGGCTTTATGAAAACAGAATCAAATTTTTAAATTCAGACAGCTTTGATGGTCTTCAGAATTTGCAATTATTAAGTTTGTCCGACAATGAAATTTCTGATCTGCCAGTTGGTGTTTTCAGTCAATTAAGAAGTTTACGAATTTCGAGTTTGAGTAACAACCAGTTGACAACAATCCACTCGGATTCCTTCGGTATTCACAATCAGTTGACTGAAGTTTATCTCCAAGACAACAAAATCAACGAAATTGATGAAAAATTCATCGACACCACAGCAGTTTCAACTCTCAACATGAGAAACAATATTTGCAGTCAGCTACTCACAGAAACCAGAAGTGAAATACAAACAAACCTGAAAAAGTGCTTCGACAATTATCAACCTCGCTTGCAGCCAGTGCAAGTCAACACATGTGGAAAAGGACTCAAAGCAGTGAGCACAATTATTGGCGGAACTGAAGTTAAACGCGGCATGTTTCCATGGTATGACTTATAAATGTTGGATTTGTAATTTAATTTTAATTAATTCGAAATAAAATTTTTCAGGATTGCAGCTCTGATTAAATCAGATGACAAGTACTTTTGTGGTGGAACTCTTTTAACAAACAGGAAGGTTGTCACAGGTGAGATTTTGAAGGATATAAAATACTTCCAGACATATTTCTCATTCTTCACTTTTAGCTGCTCATTGCATGGAATTTCTAGCGCGTGACATCACAGTTCTTCTTGGCGTCCATGATCTGAGTAGGCGATACGAAGCTGGACGAAACCACTATGCCGTTCAAAACATTCACAAACATCCAGATTGGAATCCACAAACAGACACATATGATGCTGATATTGCAGTCATGATCCTGGAAACTGAAGTCACATTCAGCAAGTATATCCAGCCAATTTGTCTCATGGATTCAAGCTCTGCTCTAGCTACAAATACTGAAGGAACTGTTATTGGATATGGAAAAGATGAAGATCCAAATACAAATCACCTAAACATCCCAAAATCCATCAACATGCCGATTCACCAAAATGAAGACTGCTTCCTCGAAAACTACGAACTGGCTCGATTCTCAAGCAAGCGAACATTCTGTGGAGGAACTGGAACTGGTGTTGGTGTGTGCAAAGGTGATAGTGGAAGTGGATTGGTCGTGACTGATGGAAGTGCTTACTATCTTCGTGGAATTGTCTCTGCATCACTTTATAACATGACTTATGGTTGCGATGTCGACACTTACTCGATTTTTACAAATGTTTTGAAATTTACTGACTGGATTAATTCAGTTTCAGTTGATCCAATTTATTAAAAATCTATTATTATATACAAATATAACTCAGACTACCGACATCCCATTTCGAAAAAATTCGATATTTAGTTCGAAAATTCAAATTAAATTTGACCGTTAAAAATATGTAAACAAACAAAATTTTGGAAGCAAAAATTATCAATTTTAATAATGATTCTTCTAAATAGACCTAAACTTTAACATGTTCTTGAGCATTTAATCTGTTAACTTCACTAAAATAAGTAAAAATAAGTAATTTTTTTTATTAAAAACCTAAATTCATGAAAATTTCACCAACACATTTGTTTACATTTATTATGAAAATTTGTTAAGCATAAATTTGTGGTTTTTAATAATTAACTCAAGTTTAAAACCATAAAAAATCTTTAGATTTATATGACAAACCCGTTAAATGCTCAATTTATTTAGAAGCAAGCTAAAATATGATTTTGCTTTTAACGGCCAAGAAAAATTCAAAAAATTTGTTTGGAAGTCTGTTGTATGAACTAAATAATTTTATTAATCATATCAAAGGGATGCAGGATGGGTGTGTTGATAATATCAATGATAACCTTTGTCAATCTTTTCATAGTTGATTTGAGAAAGGTTAACTTAGCAACCCCATAACTTCTTTATTTAACAATTTAACCTCAAAATATTTTAACACTTTATATTACTCATATTTAGGCTGATCATTTGTTTGATTTTTTTTGAGGACTTTCTGCTATTTTTGTGTCTAATTAAATGTCTAATTTTAGGAACTTTTAGCTAAAAGCTTAGACAAAATTGATAGAAATAAGAATTATCCTCTTTTTTTGAAGAATATATGTTCAGTCTAATAAAACATTGTAATTTTCAAAAAACTAATAAAATAAAATTTTACTTTTTTATTTCAAATTTTGTTCCTTTTTATTTTTACTTTTTATATTTTTTGTGCATAAATTTGTAATATTTTTAATAAATTTATTATTTCACAATTTAAAGTGACCAAAACAGGTGTTGATGCTCGATGACTTGGCATTTGGATTTATTTTGTGGCTTACAGCTTGTGGAATCTCAATTATTGGATTTGTGGCTGAACATTCGAGCATTTTACTTCGTGAAGGATGTAAAGCTTTGGTTTCATGGATTAAAGATTTCATTGGATTGTTCTTTTTTCTGTATTTGATTAAAAATCGATTTAAAGAATTTAAATAAATTTTGGAATTATTCTTCTTTTTTTTGTATGGAAATGTGAAACTTTGGAAATTTTCAGTCATTTTACCACACTTGGGGTGGAAGGATGTGTTCAAGACATGATTTTTGTGAATTTTTTGATATTTTTTTGTCACCTTAAGTTTGCAAATTCAGCAATTTACAGTCAAAATCAGACATCAGATGAGTTTTTAGTGTCAATAGCGATTGCAGATATTTGTGAAGAATTTTTCATTAAAAAATCAATAAAATTTGACTTAATGATTAGGGTGGCCAGAGGAATTTTGAGAAAAAAACGGACATTTTCAAGAAAAAAACGGACATGTCCTAAAAACTGAGAAAATGCAATAGTTTTATAATGAAATAGTATATTTTTAACTTCAAAAGTTAACAACGGTTTATTAAATCCCAGTAGATGCAAAAAATTCTAATTTTTCGGAAAGAATTTCGAAAGGTACTTATTTAACCGTTAAAAAACGGAAAATTCAAATTTTGAATTCGAAAAAATTCTACGAAAATTTTGTATTAAAATCAATAAAATCTTAATTATTCACTAATAAAACTTAATTTTATGACAAAATAACTACAAATCAATAGAATAATTGAAAACAAACCTTCAAATCGATATTAATTTGTAAAGACAAAAAAATTATAAACTGTTTAAAGAAAAAACGGACAAAATCTACTCAAAAACGTACAACGGACAATTGGTGAAAAAAACGGACTGTCCGTTGAAAATAGTCACATCTGGTCACCCTACTTAATGATTTATGGTGAAAAGACACGTCATCTTAGTGATGTTGCTGATGGAGTTTTGGATCAAACTTCGCATAATTTCTCATCAACTGTTCAGTATATCGAGAATGTTAGTGACTGGAATCACAAAATTGAGGATTCAACAATAATATTATTTAAAAATGCTCATTATCTTGCATATTTCAATTCCAACATAAAAGAAACAAATTTTTTCCCAAAAATCATCAAGTTGTTTTCAACATGACCTCGATGAGTTCTTTGTGTAATGGCACTTTAGTCCAAGTTAAAAACTTTCATATGAATACTCATCCAGCTGGACTTGCAATGATTAGAAATAGCTTTTTGTGGCTAATTCTTGATGACGTCATGAGAAAATTAATTCCTTTTGAAATTCTACAGTATTTGCTGAAAAAAATCTGTTTTATTTCCGCGGAATAAATTTGAAGATACGTCAGGAAAAGCTCCAAAAATATTGTTGGATTAATTTTTGAGGTTTTTGAACATTTAACTGTTAAAGGAACAAAAATTTTAATTTCATTATTTAGAGACTTAATTGCTTTAATTATATTCGTACGTATAATTTAAGTTTTTTTTTAATTTTCATTAAACCATGGAATTTATTGAAGAGCAGGAACAAGAACGTCACTTACGGCAGGAAATTAGAAAGCAAAGGGTAAATAGAACAGCAGCTACAGGATCGTAACCAATTTTCGTGTATTTAATCAATTTTTTATAGTTGTACTTAATTTCACTGGGGTTTGGGCCCCCTAAGATATACTTTAGGGTATATGGTAGAGTATACTCGAGAAACTGAGATAACTTAATATTCATAAATTAAAATAAACTTTGTCATTTCAACTGTTTTAAATGCAAATGTAGAAAAATATAAATAATAAATTTTCTGTACTTTTCATTCATTATTCATAAAATTGCAGCTTTATTTACAGAATCTAACACAAAACATATTGTTTTATCAAACAATTGTAAAATTATGATCGAGATCTTTATAAATATCATGTAAAATTACAGAAAATAATTCAATATTAAGTCAATCTTTGAATATATCACAGGATGATGAGGTTTATAGTTGTTTTTGTTGTTATTTTATCATTGGGTGAGAAACTGAATTTTTAAAAAAAAATTTGAAGTTTTGTCATTTTGAAAAATGTGCATCAGAAAAATGTGAAAATTGCACAATTTTTTTCAGTTGATGAAAAAATGAAGAAGTTAATGATTTATTAATAAAAAATAATTTTTCAGGTTCAATCCATTGCCGTCCAGCTCCAGATCCAGCAAAAGGACCATGGGATGTTCTAGGAGATCTAGTAAATAAAATTCCATCAATTCCAGCAATTCCAACCATCCCACCGATACCAACAATCCCACAAATTCCAACTTTTCCTGGTATGCCAACTATTCCAGGAAATTCAAACCTTCCAGAACTAACGACTCCGAAAATACCTTCATTTAATGACATTATTCCAACTTTTCCTCCTTGGAATTTGGGACGATAAATATTGTAATTCTGTTGAATTAAATTTAGAAGTAATCCGTTTCTACTTTAGTATTGGATTTAAATTGTCATGGATGGGTAGGTTTCTTTCGGTGTAGCTTAGAGTATATCCTTAAGAATAGAAATCATTTTCTATGTTAATACAATAATTATATCAAAATTCATATCGATTAGACTCATTTTTTTCCTAAACACAATAAAATCTGTCACCGGAAGCCAGGGAAATGTATTGAAATCGATAAAGCATGACAACACCTCACATCATGTTGATTTTAATCAAAAATGTTTAAATACATGTCAAATTAAAATAAAAAATATTTTTTTTCAAGTTTATTTCCTTATTGATTCTTGGCATTCTAGTAAAGGAAGTCATGAAAATATTGTTTGTATATTTTTTGATATTTTTTTGTCACCTTAAGTTTGCAAACTCAGCAATTTACAGTCAAAATCAGACATCAGAGGAGTTTTTAGTATCAATAGCGATTGCAGACATTTGTGAAGAATTTTTCATCAAAAAATCAACAAAATTTGACTTGATAATTTATGGTGAACGGACACGTCATCTTAGTGATGTTGCTGATGGAATTTTAAGGTTAATTGGATGTAATTTCTCGTCAACTGTGCAGCATGTCAAGGATATTGATAACTGGAACCATAAAATTGAAGATTCAGCATTAGTTTTATTCAAAAATGGAAGTTATTTTGCAAATTTCAATTTTCATGCTAAGCTTACAAACTTATCACCAAAAATCATTAAATTAATTATTTATTTACAAAGTTACGACGGAATTAAACATGTTAAGGTCAGAAGTTTCTACAAATCCGATATGTCTCACATAAGTTCCTTCGAATATGTTGTGAAAAATAAAAAATCAACAATTCAGCTCGACACTCTCGACAATTTTCAGGAATATTCATGCAACAAACTCAATTTAAAAATGCTCAATTTCTTCAACAAAACATCACAAAAATGGAACAAAAAATTGCAAAATTCTCAAAATTTTCTCAACTTTAACGGCTGCATGCTGACATTCACAAATTTCTTCTCGAATAATTTCCACTTTAGTGACCACAACAGCGAGATTATTGAGTGTATGAAGACTAAGAGTGTCAGTGATGTCTGCTTAGAGTTTTTTGTAGACATTCTAAACCGACCAGATGTAAATTTTCAAGGACTTTATTTTGATATATTTGAAGCAATGTCAAAAATTGGAAATTTTACTTCAAATTATCAAATGAAGTTCGCTCGATACACAGTTTCGAAAAAGCAACTGATCAACAACCAAGTGATTCAAATAACTAAACAGACGAATGATGAAATGATCTTAAAAATGTTTCATTTATCGACAACATTTTATGACTTTAAGTTCACGATTTTTGTGACTCCTTTTGAATTTTACACAAACTTTGAGAAGCTTTTGTTGCCTTTTGATGCCACAACCTGGATTTTGCTGCTTGTTACCTTCTTGACCATCGCAATTGTCATTTTAGCTACACGATTAATGTCTCAAAAAGTCAGAACGATTTTCTTTGGACATGGCATCAACACTCCAGGATTAAATGTTACTCAAATTTGTTTCGGAATTGGACAGACTCGACTGCCTCGTGAGTCAATTTTAAGGTTCATTCTCATCTTCTTCGTCCTGTTTTGCTTAATTATAAGGACGTGTTATCAAAGTAAAATGTTTGACTTTATCACAAGTGACATGAGAAAGCCACCACCGAGGACATTAGATGAAGTTATTGAGCAGGGATTTACGATTGTTTTAATGAACGATTCAGTTATACATGAAGCATTGATTGACATTATCATGAAAAAGGGTAAAAAGTAAGTTCTTATTTTTAGTTTAGTGTGATTTGTTTTAACTTTTACGGCCATGCTTGTCGATTCTAAAAGAGCCATTCCCGGTTTCTAAGACTCTCTCTATCTCCCTATCATGGGTATCATAAACATGTCTTACTCCTTACTCCTAATAATATCGATACGGTAACCTAGTTTGCCTACAATAGGGTACCCTGGGTGAAGGGTAGGAGTATAGTAGAACAAACCCTAGGAATAGGGTTAGGGGAGGGTAGTATATACTCTAGGGTACTACTACCTACCATAATGTTACGCTAGTGTATATCCTCTCTACCCTTAAAGTGTCCTAGAGGCATCCTAGTAGGAGGGGTATCCTATGATACCTTGGGTATGGATGGGTAGGGTTACTTTATGGTATCCTTAGAAACCAGCTCCTGATCAGTTTTTTTTATAAAATATTTCTGCAGAACCACACAAAATGATTAAAATTAATTAATATCACATTCTACCTTTCAGCACCAAATTTCTCAATCTTAAAAAATACTCTAAGGTTATCGACCATTACTGCAGCAGCATTGACAACGTTTCAGGAAAATTTGCATTTTTTATCTCATATAATTTGGTAGAATCTGCAAATTTATTGTGCAATGGTTCATTAATTCAAGTCCAAAATTTTCATATGCACGCAATTCCAGGTGGACTCGGAATGTTCAGGAACAGCATTTTGTATCCAATTTTTGATAAAGCAATGAAGATGTTAATTCCATCTGGAATTCCACAATATTTGCCTGAATTTCATGAGAATTTATTTCTAACAAGATATCACGATTCAAGTTTGAACATGCCGAGAATTTTGAAACTCGACGACTTGGCGTTTGGATTTATTTTGTGGTTGATAGCTTGTGGAATCTCAATTGCTGGATTTGTTGCTGAACTTCAGAGTCAGTTAATTGTTAAAGGAACAAGAATTTTACTTGCACCATTTAGAAACTTAATTGGTTTAATGTCTTTGATGTATTTAATTGAGAATAATTTGAGTAAATTGCAATAAAGAAGTTGTATAAATGAATGGGGTAGACAGACTTTTTTAAAACAAGAATGAAAAGAAAGCATTGAAAATGGCTTAACTGGATAGGACCTGTTAAAAAGTAGATTTCTAGGGTGTATGTCTGTTTTTAGTTACTCCAACCAAATGTTTCCTTAAATCTAGGGCTACACGGGATACTCCGCCTACACTACAAGTGTAGATAGGATAACCTTTAACTATACCCTAGGGCAGGGTAGGTGGGATAGTCTAGATGGAGCACTCATAGAAATAATTGTAAGGTTTTGAGCTGATTTTGCTCAAAATCGTACAAAATTTTAATATTTTTTCTACGAGTGAGGATGGGAGTAGGTTAGGTGGACCTATATGGGTAGCCCTAGAAACCAACGCTTATTTTTTAAAAATTCAAATTAATATTAATTTGATAGTTATTTTAATCATACCTAACAAAAATGTTGGACATCATTTACTAAAAAATCACACAGCTCAAAAAATGATCTTAGTTATTTGATTTTATAAATTATACACAAAAGTATTGATAATAAACAGTAATTTTACTAAGTATTGGGTTTCCAATATATGAAACGAGTAGTTTGTGTGTGCATTTTATAGATGGGTGACTAAATTTTTATTCAGAATTGAATACTTTTGAACTTGAAGCACTTAAAGGCAGATATACCATTTTTTGTGGTATTTGAGCTAAGGGTCTAAAACCTCGAAAAAGTTAACTCTCAGCCTGGTGACGCTCAGCCTTGTAACGTTCAGCCTGGTGACGCTCAACCTGGTGACGCTCAGCCTTGTAACGTTCAGCCTGGTGACGCTCAGCCTTGTAACGTTCAGCCTGGTGACGCTCAGCCTTGTAACGTTCAGCCTGGTGACGCTCAGCCTTGTAACGTTCAGCCTGGTGACGCTCAGCCTAGTAACGCTCAGCCTAGTAACGCTCAGCCTAGTAACGTTCAGCCTGGTGACGCTCAGCCTTGTAACGTTCAGCCTGGTGACGCTCAGCCTAGTAACGCTCAGCCTAGTAACGTTCAGCCTGGTGACGCTCAGCCTAGTGACGCTCAGCCTAGTAACGCTCAGTCTGGTGACGCTCAGCCTGAGTGACGCTCAGCTCAACTCAACTTAACCAGATTCAGTTCGTCACATGATGATCGTAATTTTGAGTTAAATTTAAGTGCAGATTATGCAGATGGACATCCCAAAAAATTAGAAAATATATAAAAACACTCTCAATTTGGATTTAAAATTCATTCAACAATTTATATTCGATCATTTTCTGTTCATCTGTCAAATTCACTTAAAAGAATGAAAATTCTTTGGTTTGTATTTTGATTTTTAAATTTTCAACGGATGTAATTTCTCAAACTTCCTCACCAGGGTACGACTCTGACTGAATATTAATAATTTTTATTCTGATTATGTAGGTTGACCATTTGCATATTACTTAAAATATCTAATGCTGCATTACTGGATGTAAAATGTGATTATAAAAGTGAAACTTGGGAATTTTTCACGCCTTATATTTGCGACATGCAGAACAATATCGATGGAATTTTAATCGAGACACTAACGATTAATAAAGCAACAGGAACGCATACCAATGGATTAAATAACAATGACGTAACCTGCTTTTATGCAAGTGATAAAAATTTCCAATTTTTCCCAAAAGACTTGGACAAGATTTTCAATAATCTTGAAGGAATTGTTATCGCAAATGCGAACATCAAAGAAGTCCATCAAAGTGATTTGAAACCATTTCCAAATTTAATTCATCTTGGTCTGCATGTCAATGAGATTGAGGTTATTGAGGAAGATTTATTCAAAAATAATCCAAAATTAAAAATGATTTCATTAAGACACAACAAAATTAAGCAAATTTACTCGAAAGTTTTTGATAATTTGGTGTTTTTGGAGAAGTTACGACTCCTTGGCAATCAGTGTATTGACAAAGACTCTCAATTAAGTTCAAGTTCCGTTATTGACACTATCAAGCATGTCAAGCTGCAATGTACAATTGCTGAACAGCTTAACATCGAAAATCAGATCAAAATTCTTGAAAATTACGTCAATAACTTTACAATTGACAGTTATGAGGCAAATAAGACAAAGTTTGAGGAAAATTATGAAAATATTGAAAAAGAAATTAAGGATCTTGACTTGCCGAAGACTCACAAGTTGAGCGTTAAGATTGAAAATATCCAAAATGTTAAAATTCCATTTGTTGTTTCACTTTTCAAAGAAATTCAAAATTTAACCCAAAATTCAGACGAAAATGCCAAAAGTTCAATATTGAATTTAAATCAACAATTTTCAACAATGAATGACAATTTTGAAAGCTTTAAGTCAGAAATATATTCAGATTTTGAAGAATTTCTTGATAACCTTGATAAAAAGTTGGAAAAAATTGAAAAAAATTTGGTTGAAAAAATTAATGATATGGCTAAAAATTTGCAGTTAGCTCAAGGTCAACATTTTTCAATGATTAGTGACAAAATAAAAAACCTTGAAAATGGTTTGAATGATTTTAATCTAAAATGTTTGGAATATCATAAATATCAAAATGGTCATTCATAAGTGATGTTAATTAATGTACTGATTTGTATCAATTAAATATTTCACAAAATAAAAAAATATTTTTGTATTTATTTTTGTATAAAAATAATAAATATTTGATTTTTGAATAAGTTAAAAAGTTTTTTTTTAGAAAAATATGTATTATTAGTTTTGATAATTTGTATAAATATAGATATGAAATGATTTTTTTAAAGTTTTTGTGCAAATATTATTTATTACACATTTTGTGCATAAAAATTCAAAAAAATATAAAAATAAATTTATATAACTTTTTTCAAATATTTTTATTTAAAACTTTGAATTTTCTGATCAACTAGTTCAGGATAATGACAATTCTTATAAATTTTATTTAAATTTCGTTTTCCAACTCTTCCATCATTTCTTACTAATTAAGCTTTAATCTACTTTTTAAATTAATGTTTATAATTTATTAAACAATATTGATACTGTTATCAATCATGAAATTGAGTTCACGCAAGTTCAAATTAAAAAAATTCATTAAAATCAGCATTCTGTATTCATTTAGTCATTAACTCTTAACAAGGAATCATCGTGAATTATTATTTGAATAATTGTGAAAGTGCTTATTTTATAATAATTTGAATGAACAAATTTGTCGACATGACAATTTTCTGGTAAGTTTACGTGAATTTTTGAATCCTACTTAAGTACTTAAACATAAAAAACCTCATCCAAGAAGATATTAACATAAATAAAGTTAGATTCAATAAATTTAATTTTTTTTATTAACACATAGGATAATTACATGTGTCTTATTTGGATCGTATGATGCAGTGTCACTTAATGTAAAATGTGATTATAAAATGGAAACCTACGATGTTTTGTCATCATACACTTGTGATGTTCAGAATGATATTAACGTAGTCTTAAGTGAGGGACTTACAATTAATAGTGCAGCTGGAACTCACGAAACTGGAATGGACAACAATGATGTAAATTGCTTTTATGCATATGATAAAAGCTTTCAATTCTTTCCACGAGACTTGGATAAAATTTTCAAAAATCTTGAGGGAATTATAATTGGCTCTGCACACATTTACGAAATTCATCAAGAAGATTTAAAACCTTTCACAAATTTAGTTCTTTTTGCTTTACAACTCAACAAAATTGAGGTCATTGAAGAAGATCTGTTCAAATACAATCCAAATTTAAAATATATTTCATTGAGGGATAATAAAATCAAACATATTCACTCTAAGGTTTTCGACAACTTGCCTCAGTTGGTGACTTTGCGACTCCTGCATAATCAGTGCATCAATAAAGATTCACAATTAAACTCAACAGCTGTAACGGAGACCATCAAGCATGTCAAAATTCAGTGTACAATTCTAGAGCAACTTGACATTGGAATGGAAATCAAGTCGCTCGAAAATGACGTTAATCACTTCAAACTTGAAGATTATGAAGCAAATAACACCAAAAATGAGGAGAATTTTGCCAAAATTGAAGCAAAAATTAAGGATCTTGGCCTGCCTAAAACTCACGAGTTGAATGTCATGCTGGATAAAGTTCACATTGTAAAAATCCCATTTGTCGTCTCATTATTCAAGGAAATTCAAAATTCAGTTCAAAAATCTAGAGAAGACCTGAAAGCCTGCGAAGCATCGAACCAGGATTTAAGTGAACAAGTTTCTGCCATCCAAGAAGAACTTAAGAGTTTTAAGTCTGAAGTTTTCTTGGGATTTAAACAGATTCTTGATAAAATTGATGAAATTTCAGGAAAAATTGAGAACGACGTGGCTGAAAACATCGAAAACATGTCAATCAACCTTCAAAATGCTCAAAATCAGGCTTTTTCAGACTTGAACGACAAAATAAAAAGCATTGAAAATAGTTTGTATAGCATTTGACCTAAAATGTCAAGTTGACTGTCTATTAGAGTTTTTGCGATAGAAAATAGAATTTTAGCGGCAATAATGTAGTAATCATCCACGTTGCTATGTCACTAGATATGTAAAATCTCTCTTCATTCTATTGTCAAAATAAATCTAATATTATAAAACTAAAATGTATTTATTTTTCAATTTGAATCATCTAGAATTTACAATTCTCAATTTTCTCAAGAAAAGTCGTTAAAATTCAAAAATCTCAATTTCGAAAATTCGAACATCACCGCAGGACCCTCAACTACGCTTCTTAATATTCGAAATCCAATTTTTTTATTTACATATTTTTCTTTCAACACAAAAACTTTTATTCTTCCACAAATTAAACGTAATTTAATCTTAGCCAATTCAAATGTTGAATCTAACACGGCAGTGATGTACCAGAAGACATGTGGAGCATCGGCTGGCTC
This sequence comes from Chironomus tentans, assembly GCA_963573255.1. NCBI lineage: Eukaryota > Metazoa > Arthropoda > Insecta > Diptera > Chironomidae > Chironomus > Chironomus tentans. The sequence continues at coordinate 3,893,068 of OY754305.1, forward strand.
CTGTGCTGAGCCTGAAATCGAGAAAGATCCAATAATCGTTCGAATTGATAATGATGATAAAAATTTGTCAAAAAATATCGATTGTAGTGAATTTGATATTGTTAAAGCTGTGCAATATGGAGCATGTGACAGAGTTTTAGAGTTAATTGAGGCTGGACATGACATCAATCAACCTGACAATGACACTGTCTATTTACTGCACTGGGCAGCGATAAACAATCGGAGGGAAGTCATAAAATTATTAATCGAAAAAGGCGCAATTGTGAATGTTGTTGGCGGTGATCTTCAGTCAACACCACTCCATTGGGCTGTACGGCAAGGTCACTTGGCAGCAACCGTCCTGTTAATGAAAAATGGTGCAGATCCAAATCTCTTGGATGCTGAAGGGAGTGGTTCGTCTTCTTTGTCTAATTTTTATTTCTATTGTCCTAAATTTATTACCTTGATTTTTATGCTTTTAGGCTGCATACATTTAGCTAGTCAATTTGGTCATACAGCAGTGGTAGCATATTTAATAGCCAAAAATGTATACTTAGATATTTACGATTCCAGTGGAATGACACCGCTCATGTGGAGTGCTTGGAAGATGATTTCACTTGATCCAGTTCGATTGCTGTTGACGCTTGGAGCTAATCCTAATCTACAGGATTTAGCGCATGGAAATACAGCGTGAGTATGGTGTTCAGTGGTGGTCATTCTGGGGTTTCCTGTATTTCAGCTGACTTTAAGCAGCTTACACTGATGCAAAACTATATTTGTTGATCAAAACAGTTCCAGTTAACCCAAATCAGATCCAGTTACTCTCAAACTAATCCAGTTAATCTAATACAGTCTTTAAAGATACAAAGTAATCCCATTTGACTTAAGATAGTCCCAGATGCCTCCAAAACAGCTTAAGATGTTCCAAAAAAAGTCATAGTGAACCTCAACTAGTCCCAAATGAGCCAAAACAGTTCCAGTTAACCAAATTGACTCAAAACAGTCTCATTTGATTAAAAGATATTTTTATTCGACCTTAAAGAGTCTCAGTGAACCTATCTTGCTCTTTGATGAACAATAAAACCTACAAATCATAAAAATATTCATATTTCTAATTAAATTCATAATTATTTCAGTCTCCACTGGGCCATCCTCTCCAGAAATCACCGAGCAATCCATACACTAATAATTAAAGGAAAAGCCAATATTGATGTAAAAAATAAAAAGGGTGACAGCCCACTCCAACTCTTACAGCAACATATCGGTTCTAGATGGATAACTAGAGAAGTCACAGACCTCATAAAGCACATCACGCAGCAACGTTCAAAAGTCAGCATACTCATGAAAATTACCATGAATCAGGATATCAAGTGGTGGACACTCGTCTGCATTCCATTCTTCCTACTCTTCTCAATAGGACTAATTTTATCGACAGAAATTTTCTTTATTTTTAAAATAGTTTTAATTGTTATTGTTTGTGTCATAATATCGATTATAAAGCGAGTTATGTTGGATGATAATTTACAATCGCAGCTTCCGCTGATGTTCTATTGGGCAACAATGGCCTTCTTCTATGTGAGTTGGGCTGTATATATTGCATCAAATGTACCATCGTTAATGACCTTTATGTTTGGAGTGCTGAATTTTGTGCTATTTATTTGTTTCATCGTGCTTTTGAGAGGTAAGTTGAAGTAGGATAGAAGTGACAGAATTGCCCAATTCTTATCACATAGCTCTTCCTGCTCGACATACATATTAGTAAACCCCCAAAAATACTAATTAAATCCACAATTTTAGGCGATCCAGGAATTTTAAGAGCAACGCTTAGTGAACGACTGAAAACTATCATTTACATCGCAGAGAGTGACGAAAAGGGAAAAGGATTTGAACCTTCATCATTTTGCTCATCTTGTCTTATAAGACGTCCAGCTAGATCGAAACATTGCTCAGTTTGTGATCGATGTGTAGGAAAATTTGATCATCATTGGTGAGTATTTGAGAATTAGAAAGAATTTTGTCGGTGTAAGGGTGTATAATTGAATTATGATTGGTAGAGGGGGAGATCTAAGGAGAAAGATGGGTGCAGTGTCGTATTGGGGGCGGGGGTAGGGTATTTAAAAGAGCAAAATTAGAGAACTAAGTTAGTACAAGGGATCATCTGGCAAGAAGGCTGGGTACAAGGTTGCATATGAGGATAGTATCTAGGAAGTAAGGTGGGTGCAGAAGCAAATTTATGAAAAAGGTGGGTACAGAGTCATGGGATAAATGGCTGTAGAGACGAATGTAAGGGTACCCATACATGAGCATATTTAAGGAATCTAAAGGCTCAGATGAGCGTTGAGGCTAGGATGAACGTTGGGTGCAGAGGCATATAAAGCAAGTAAGGTGGATACAAGGCTCAGTTAAGAAGGGTGGATACAGGGGCATATCTATAAAATAAGTTAGGTGCAAATGTGCATCTTAGAAGAAAGAGTCACATCTTGAAGTAAGGTGGTTGTAGAAGCGAATTTATGAATTAAGGAGGGTACTGAGTTATATCTAGAGGAAAATGTGGGTTCAGAGGCATATATAGGAAGTAGGGTGGGTACAAGGGCATGCCTAGAAAGCAGGGTGGGTACAAGAACACATTTGAGGATATTAGTGGATATGTATGGGGAAAATGGTGGGGACAAGGGCGCATTTGAGGATATTGGTTGGTGAAAAAGCATATATAGGCACAAGGGTGGGTACAAAGACGGATCTGAGGATAAATATGGGTAAAAGTGCACATCTTAACAGAAAGATAGATCCAGGGGGATAACTATGAAGTAGGATGGGTGTAAGGGCACATCTCCAAACCCCACTTCAACTAAATATTAATTTTAAACAAAAAAATTGCCAAAACTAAAAAAATCAATTCTCTTTTAGCCCATGGATAGCAAATGACATCGGCATCAATAACCACCGAATCTTCATCCTCTTCATCTTCCTCATCCAAATCATCATGTTTCTAAATTTTTATGGAGGAATCTTATTTTATCAACAAAACTGTAACTTAGCTGGAGAAGGCGTATGGAACTCAATTTTAATTCTAAATAATTGCTCACTTTGGGTAGTGTGGATGATGATTAATGCAAGCTTTCACATTTTCTGGGTGACAATTCTAATAACTATTCAAATTTATCAAATCGTTTTCATGGGCATGACAACAAATGAGCGAATTAATCGAGGACGTTATAAACATTTTGCAGATTTGGGCGGAAAATCGCCATTCCATCTAGGTCCATTGAATAATCTTGCAGATTTCTTCCGATGCAATTGCTTTGGTCTGTGTAGTGTTAAGAGAAGGAATTGGATGATTTTTAATGACAGTTTAGAGTCGAGGATTATTGAGAATGGATCGTTGTTGAGGCTAAATGAAGGTCTTGACTATGTATGAACAATTTTTAGAAGGCTTTATTATATTGGATTAACCAAGGTGTGAGGGAATGTAAGGCAAGTCATTTTCCTCCCTAGAGACTCGCATCTTTATGAAATCAAACCAACAAAATACAAAACAAGCATTTTTCATGCTTCTCATATTTATTTTAAATATATTGTGACTTTAATATCAATATATTTGCTTATTCAGGTTTTATCATGTAAATTTTTTACACTGCGAGGAAAAATTTGAGGTTGGGCAATAAAAAAGGTTAAGGTTGACACTGAAAATGGGCAGTTGATGGTTCTTTGAAAGTTAGGTTGTAGGTATGAAATTATATGAGTTTCAACCTCTAGCGAGAGGCTTGTTGAAATTTTTTAAATTTTTCAAACTTTTTTTTTAAATTTTTAAATTTTTTTAAATTTTTTAAATTTTTCAAACTTTTTTTTTTAAATTTTTAAAAGTTTTAAATTTTTTTAATTTTTTTTAAAGTTTTTTAATATTTTAAAATTTTTTAAAATTTTTTAAAATTTTTTAAAATTTTTTAAAATTTTTAAAATTTTTAAAATTTTTAAAATTTTTAAAATTGTTTAAATTGTTTAAATTTTTTTTAATTTTTTAATTTTTTTAAGTTAAAAAATAATGATTTTGATAAACCTAACCTAAAATATTCTAAAAATTAGTTAAAAGTTTATTTTTACCACAATCTAAATTATAAATTAAATTAAAGAAATATATTCTAAATAAAAATCAGTAAATTGCCAACCATCAAACTTTTTCCCTCAGTGTAAATTCCTTAGTAAAATTTTTGCATTTAATATAAAAAATTAACCAAAACAAAAATTAACAAAATATCTTCTAAAAAATGAAAAACAAATTTTTTTGATAAACTTTTTGGTGTGATTTTTACTCATTCTCATCGGAAAAGCAATTACTTAACCGTGTGCACGTTATTTAGATAGGAACAATTATTATATTGTGATAAAACAATGAAGTTTTAAACATGAAAAATATTATAGAACAAAATAAAATTAAAAAGACGATTATTAAAAATTATATTTATTAGAGTTGTGAAAAAATGTTTTTATTTTAATTTAAATGTTTGTAATTTTGTTGCAGGTTGAACTTTAGATTTGTGTGATATGAAAGGTAATGCGTGAATTGTGAAGGCAATTCCTGAAAGCCTTGATCAGAACAGTTCTATGTTGCGAGAGATATTTAGTGAAAGTTATTGAATCGATATTATTATTATTATTATTAATTATTTAAAATTTTAGTTTCCATTTTTTAAATAATTATTATAAAAATTTTCAAATTTTTTAAATAATTATTATAAAAACTTTCAAATTTTCTAAATAATTATTATAAAGTTTTTCAAATTTAATTATTTTTTTAAACATTTTTAAACATTTTTAAACATTTATAAACATTTTTAAACATTTTTAAACATTTATAAACATTTTTAAACATTTTTAAACATTTTTAAACATTTTTAAACATTTTTAAACATTTTTAAACATTTTTAAACATTTTTAAACATTTTTAAACATTTTTAAACATTTTTAAACATTTCTAAACATTTTTAAACATTTTTAAACATTTTTAAACATTTTTAAACATTTTTAAACATTTTTTAAGTTTTTAAATTTGTTAACATTTTTTTAATTTTTTTAACGTTTTTTAGATTTTTAACATTTTTTTAGTTTTTTAAAAACATTTTTGAATTGATTAAATTTTTTATATTTCTAGAATTTTTTTATTTTTATAAACATTTTTTTAATGTTTAACATTCTTTTAATTTTTTTAATATTTTTTTAATTTTTAAACATTCTTTTAATTTTTTAACATTTTTTTAGTTTTTAAAAACATTTTTGAATTGATTAAATTTTCCAAAAAATTCTTTTATTAAATTTTTAAATAGATTTTAATTTTTTAACATTTTTTATTTTTTTAACATTTTTTTTACATTTCTTAAGTTTTTAACATTTTTAATGTTTTAGCATTCTTTTAATTATTTTCAAACATTTTTGAATTCAAAATTTTGAAAAAAAAATTCAAATATTTTCGAAATTTTGTTTTTTTTTTTTTGAATTTTTAACTTTTTTAAAGTTTTTCAATATCACAACAATCTACCTGATTGAGTTTAAATCTTTTGTTTTCTGTCTCACTCTTCATACCTGTCCAGTCTCAAACTTTATCTCACGCACACAAAAGCCGTCAAAATGTAATTCTCGCGAGAAACTTTGTGTGACGTCAAAAAACTTCTCTCAAAATTCTCCCAAAAATACAAAGTAAAAGTTTTATTATAAAAAGCCGACATCGTACGACTAACATAGTCAGACAGTCAACAAGTTCGCACTGAAAACGTTGTGAATTTTTTCCTCTCAATAATTTGTTGTTTTTATTGATTTTTCGAGTATTTTGTTAAATTTTTTATGCTTAAAACGATGGCACAGTAAGTATTAATTGTGAAAACTGTGGAATTTTAACCTAGAAATGTGAAACTTTTCTAAAAACGTGAAAAGTTCTCGAAATTCCTTCAAATGTCCTCAAAATTATTTTAAATACAATTTTCCAGAAAAGCAGATATTGCCTTAATTGGACTCGCTGTCATGGGACAGAACCTGATTCTCAACATGGACTCAAAAGGATTTGTTGTCTGTGCATTTAATCGAACCGTTGATAAGGTTAGTTTTGACATAACTGCATACTCATTTCCATGTATTTGTCGACGGTCTGTGACGTCACTCACGCCGTACTTTTCCCTTCAATGATAGTCTGATGTGTAAATTGTTGTTGTAATTATTATTTTTGGGGTTTTTACTTTTTAATTTGTTTTGGAGATTTTCTAATCAATTTTGGTGACTTTTTATCAACTTAATTGAATGTTTTAATTTTTATAATTTTTTAAATTTTCTATTATTAAAAATTAGTTTTTAATTATTAAAAATTAGTTTTTAATTATTAAAAATTAGTTTTTAATTATTAAAAATTGGTTTTTGATTATTAAAAATTAGTTTTTAAATATTAAAAATTAGTTTTTTATTATTAAAAATTAGTTTTTAATTATTAAAAATTAGTTTTTAATTATTAAAAATTAGTTTTTAATTATTAAAAATTAGTTTTTAATTATTAAAAATTGGTTTTTGATTATTAAAAATTAGTTTTTAATTATTAAAAATTAGTTTTTAATTATTAAAAATTAGTTTTTAATTATTAAAAATTAGTTTTTAATTATTAAAAATTAGTTTTTAATTGTTAAAAATTAGTTTTTAATTGTTAAAAATTAGTTTTTAATTATTAAAAATTAGTTTTTAAAAATAAATATTACATACTAAAAATAAAAAATTATAATTCAAAAAGTAAAATTTCTAAAATTTAAATTTAATTATTTTAAAAATTTAAAAACTTAAATTTAAATACTCTAAACCTTTAAAACTAGAGGTTTAAAAATTGACATTTGACTTCAAAATTTTCAAGTATTTCAATGTTTAAAATTTAATTTTCTACACTATTTTATTTTAATTATTTTTTGGAATTTAGTTTTTAAAAACTATATTTCATTTAATTAGAATTTTTAATTTTAATTAAAATTTAGATTTAAATGTTTTCAAATCTTAATTATATATTCAATTTTAAAGTTTTCAAATTTAAATAATTTTAAATTTTAATATTTTTAAATTTAAATAATTTTAAATTTTAATAATTTTAAATTTTAATATTTTTTAATTTTAATTTTTTTAAATTTCAATTTCTTAAATTTTTAAAAATTCAATTTTTTAAAATTTTAAAAATTCTTGAATATTTTTTTGCACTTCAATTTTTTAAACTAAATTATCTTCAAATTAAAATTCATATTAAATCATTATTAAACTTTTAAAAAGTCCTCTAAATATCAATTTAATAATTCCCCATTACTTTCTCTTTATAGGTGAAGAGCTTCCTCGCCAATGAAGCCAAAGGAACCAAAATTATCGGCGCAACATCGATGGAAGACATGGTCAGCAAATTAAAGAGTCCACGCCGAGTTATGCTCTTGGTCAAAGGTGAATATACTTTTAAAACATTCCTATTGTGCTTGTGTCTGTGCGTCAGTCAGTTAAGTGCTAATGAATGGAAACAGAAGTACGGGAACCGAATTTGTTTTGGTTTTCTTTCTTTTTTCGGTTTTTTATTTTCAATTTCGAAGTGAAATTGGGTAAAAATATTATGAAAGACTGTGTGAGACAATAGTGGTGTGGAGCGTGCGACTTTCGGTCAAAATAAATGAAATTTGGATTAAAAATTGATTATTTGACAATAGTCGTGTAAAAAATACTACTTTTGGTATAAAATCAAGTCAAAGATCGGCTTGAACTTATTATAATACAAAAGTCGTGTACAACACACCACTATGTGCCCCGCAAACAAATTAAACCCGTCTATAGCTCAGCATTAAGTCAGTAAATTGCTTCCATAAATCATTATAAAATTCCAATCATTGTCAACTGCATGTAATTCAATCTTTCTGCACTGCTATGCACTACCATGTTCTATAAAATCATAACTTATTTTAATTTTATGTCGATTAAAAAGCAATTTATGCTGTGCTGCAAAAACTAGTTTCTTCTCATTTTTCCTTTCTTTTCTTGCGTCGACTTTTCATGTCATTGCGGTAAATTTAACACAAATTCGTGAAATACATGAGAAAAAGAAATGAAAATCGCGGTGAGTGAGGGAGATGGGTGATGAGTGAGTGAGAAAGAGATATCAGGTGATGAAAAAAATTGAGAGGCATTGCAGAGCGGATTGTTTGGTTGTGTGAAAGTCAACAAAACATTTTTTGTAAACACAGCAAAAAATGCTCAAAAAATGAGTTAAATTTTTGAGTAATTTGATAACCTGGTGAGAGTAAGATTGAGAATAAATTGAGGTTTTCTCAATATTTACTGGGTACAAAGTCATATTTTTGGAGACGATTCTTGACGTAATTTAAAAATTATTGAAAAGATTTTTATAAATGTGATTGAATGCGTATTAAAGACAGACATAGCCTAGGGTATACCCCCAGCTATTGTATCTCTTTGATGGGCGTACCCAGAGAGGGGTTCAGACCTTTCAACCCCCTTTCTAAGAACTTTTTTCAAAGTTTTGTTTGATTCTTAGTTAGATTAGCCTAATTGATTCGAAGGAATCATTAGTTTTTTAAAATAGTTCTATTTATACTGAGTTTGAAAATCCAGACCCCCTTCTAGGGACGGTCACACTCTCTTTAGTAGAAATCTTTGATCTTTCCTGAAAAACTGATCCCAAAGTCATTTCAGATTTCTAATGGATTTTTTGATTTAAAACACAAATTTTCTAATATAAAAATCTATCCACCAGGTGGATAGCAAATCGAATGACAGATTCAATGCCTCAAGCAGACACCGTTAAATTTAATTTTCAATTTTACCCTGAGGTTAGTCCAAGATAGTGTGATAATAAAATTCAATTTAAGATACTCATCAATTCTAGAAAGTAAATTTCAAAGCCTTTTTAAAAATTCCATAATCTCCATAAATAAAATCTGTCATTGACATTGAAAAAAATAACAAACACACAGCTCGAATGTCAATATTCATTTTCATCAAGCATGACCGAGCATTTGATCTTTGAGTCACAACATAGAAGCATTCTAAAGTGAAAGTAAGTCAGCAGTGAATGTGCGTTCATGTGACTTGAATGTTGCGTCAAGTACATTAGAATGTCTGACTCTAAGTCATGGGAGGTAGAGTATGTTTGTGGAATGCCTATGCGGTGTTTTTGCCGGGTTGAATGTTGGTCAAGGGTGAATTTGTTGATCAATGCTCGATGAGAGGGTTAAGTTATTGGAAAATAATGTTGTAGGTGCAATTTGGAGGTGATTATTGTAGGCAATTATCATGCATCTACTTCTACTTCCCTGTTCAATGCCAATTATTTTCATTATCAATGTCAATTTTATTTACAGCTGGAAGTGCAGTCGATGACTTTATCAAGCAACTCACTCCACTTCTCTCACCCGGTGACATAATCATTGATGGTGGAAATTCAGAATATCAAGACACAGCACGTCGTGTTGAAGAATGTAAGAAGCATAAGTTGTTGTTTGTTGGATCTGGTGTTAGTGGTGGAGAGGAAGGTGCTCGTTATGGACCATCACTTATGCCTGGTGGAAATCCAGAGGCATGGCCACACATTAAGGATATTTTCCAGTCTATCTGTGCCAAGTCTGGAAGTGATCCATGCTGTGAGTGGGTGAGTTATGGATTTGGTTACAATTTTCATCCCTGAGGCTGGTTGCTCGGTATACACTGGTATACCTAAGGTAACCAACCCTAGGGTATACCAAGCGATCATCCAATTCCAGTTATCATGACCTCAAAAATTTCGTCTAAATTTTAGGTCGGTGAAGGCGGCAGCGGTCACTTCGTTAAGATGGTTCACAACGGTATCGAGTACGGTGACATGCAGCTCATCTGTGAAGCCTACGATCTCATGAAATCATTAGGAATGGACCAAAAGGAAATGGCTGATACATTCACAGAATGGAACAAAGGAGAACTTGACTCATTCCTCATTGAAATCACCAGCAATATTCTCAACTATAAAGATAAGGATGGATACTTACTCGAACGTATTCGTGACACAGCTGGGCAAAAGGGAACTGGAAAATGGACAGCAATTGCTGCACTTCAATATGGCGTTCCAGTCACTCTAATTGGTGAGGCTGTCTTCGCTAGATGCCTCTCAGCACTTAAGGATGAACGTGTTCGTGCAAGTAAATTAATTAAAGGACCAGAAGGCAAGCCAATGGTTCCAAACAAAGCTGAATTCCTTAATCACATCAAGAATGCTCTCTACTGCGCTAAGATTGTCTCATATGCTCAAGGATTCATGCTTATGCGTGAAGCAGCTAAAGATTTTGGCTGGCATTTGAACTATGGGGGTATTGCATTGATGTGGCGTGGAGGATGTATCATCCGTAGTGTCTTCTTGGGCAACATCAAGGAAGCATTCACAAGAAATCCACAATTGTCAAATCTCCTCCTCGATGACTTCTTTAAGGCTGCAATTGTCAAGAATCAACAGTCATGGAGACAAGTTGTTGCTAATGCAACACTTTGGGGCATTCCAGTTCCAACAATGTCAGCTGCACTTGCATTCTTTGACGGATATCGTTCTGAGAGACTTCCAGCTAATCTCTTGCAAGCACAACGTGACTTCTTTGGTGCTCATACGTATGAATTGTTGGGACAAGAAGGAAAATTCGTTCATACAAACTGGACTGGAACTGGTGGAAATGTCAGTGCCTCATCATACAATGCCTAAAGATTCTCTCATTTTGGTATTAAATTCTTGACTGGATGGGAAAATTTTCCTTTTTTTATATTTTTCGGTGGATTTATGACAATATTTGTTTTGGATTAAAATTTAATAAAAATTCTATGTTTAATCTTTAAAAAAGAATTTTTTTTGATTGAATATTAATTAATTTTGCTTAGGTGTATTAATAATGTCAACGAACTAGAAAAGCTGCTAGAGAGATAAAATCAGAAAAATATGCTAAACTTGAAGGTAAAGGTGCAATTCATTTGTTTATCTTATCAGCATTTGATAAGAATGAGAAATTTTCTTTTCTTTGTTAGTCAGTTTATTAACTTTATTAAGTGCAAACTTGAATTTTTTATAGTAGAATAAATATATTTTTTAAACTTTAATTTAAAAAAGTTAAATTTTTTTAAACAAATATTTGAAAATTGTAGTAAATTTGACAACTTTCTAATCAAAAATGGATCAAAACTCAAACCTAATTCATCAAATTTTTCAACTTTTATCTCAACTTGAAGAAAATTACCAAAAACATCAACGAATTGATGAAAATCTAAAAAATAAACTTTATGAAATGTTGAAATTTTTACCAAACTGTGACGAAATTATTAAAGAGTTTGAGAGGATATTCAGCTTGTTTTACGACGAAAATGACATTAATCTAAAAGATGAAGGACACGAGAAAGAAATAATCAGAAAATCCATCAAACCCGACCCAAAAAGCTCACAAGAAACTCAAAACACCTCATTTGATATTCAAGAAAATTTATCTAAAAATCAACAAAATGGCTCATCAGAATCTACAAAATCAAAAGTCACAGTCCAAGTCGTAACTCCAATAACAAGACCAACGTCACCGAGGAATGAAAAGGAAAGAAAGCAAACGTGTGTCGAATTATTTGCAGACTTTGGAAGCTTTTTTAATCAATCATTGTCAAAAGTTGGATTTAAATATTGCACAGAGACCGAAGTAGTTAGGCAACATCATGAATAAAGGAGATGTATTATCCAATTTTAAAGCTTCACGTCATTTGTCAACTAAATAAAAATTAAAATCTTAAATTAGGAACAAACTCAAATTTTATTACATTTTAATTTAATTTTGTAATTTTGTTTATTTAAAATTGTAAAAAATAATGTTTTAATTAATTTTATTATCGTTAAAGTCCAATGGGCGACAACAGTACTCTTCGAAATTGGTTCTTATTATTCGAAATCGAAACTTCGAAAATGTAATTTTTTTAAAAAAAAAATATGACCGTTACAAATTTTCGTAAGTAAATTTAACGGTTCTTGAAAATTCAAAAAAATTTACACTTCGAATATTTTCGAAATAGCTTTGAATTTATAAAAAAAATCTACTACTGTTGTCATCCATTGGGTTAAAATAACTTCTTGTATGTTGAATTTTGAATTATTTAAAAATTCACAAGATCGAAAACAATTAATTCATAATAATTTTAATTAATTTTTTTTTTAATTTTTTTTATTATTTTTTTTTATTATTTAATACAAATTTGACAAACATCCCATAACCAAGCAGCAATGAGGAATCAAATGTTGTAATTAAAAGATTTCGTTACAAAAATTTAAAGAAAAAACACAAAACAATATTGATTTTACCTTATCAACAGATCCAAACATAAATATCACTACTGCTGCCTTCTTTAACGTCTTCTCAGTCATAACAGTCCTAAGATCACTGCTACTGCCATCACCAACACATCCAGCAATATTGTAAATTGTAAATAAATCCAAAAATTTTGGGTGCTGTCAAACAACAAAGTGACATTTATACTTTATTATTTACAGATATTATGAATTAAATATTTAACAATTTTACATCATTTTTTACAAATATTTACAAGACACTTAAGATTACTGTGATCTTCAAATAATTAAATCGTGCGTCATATTTTAGGTGAACATTAATGTCTCTCCCCAAATCTGCCTCAATTCTTAGTCTACAGGAAACCTTGGCTGAACATAAATCCTTCGAACCTTCAACTTCTTTGGCTTCAATCTCTTGACTCTCTTGCGTCGATGAATAATGTAGTAAAGTGCACCTTTTTGATATTCTGGATGCTTTGGCTGCTTTCTCTTCTTATATGCCATCTGACTCACTCGATTCCTCAACCTTCGTGCTAGATTTGCAAGCTCCAACTTCTTCAGGACGTCATGAAAGAAAATCTCAATGATGAACACAACAGTTGACACGGCATATCCAATAATGAGGATGCTGAACACTTGAGTCAGGTCTTCGAGCTTCAGGTAAACAAACTCATCAATATAATTATAGATCTTCTTGAATGGGTTTATTTTTGAGTAGAACACCTCCCATATATATGGCAGACCCGCTTGAAATGACAAGTCCATGTAGTGCTGAAGGCGTTCCACGTAAGGATTAAGATAGCTTGCCTCAAGTTGCACAAGAAATGGTGAGAATTTTTCTGGTAATAAGTAGTAGAACTTGTTAACAGTTACGGATTCTTTTGGGAGTATCTTGTCAAGAATCACTTCAGCTTGATCACAAGTTATGATGAACACAAAGTGTTGTCGAGCCAGTTCTAAATTAAAATTATCACCCATTTGAACTGCTGATGTATTAAGTCTTGACTTAAGAACCTCATATGCTTCAGAACCCGATATAGTCATTGCAAATGCTTCACTTGATATCATCTCATAATCTGATGCAACCAAGTCATCGAATGTTTCAATCCTACTCTCGTGGATGGGTTGGATCATGAAGGATGTAATGACACCTTCGTAAGCTTTGCTCAGTATCCAAATCATCACAATGATTAATTGAAGCAGGATGGTTAGCACCAAACGATTCTTTCGACTAAAATCCACACCTTGACCGATGAACATGAAAAACATGCCGTAACCAAGCAACCATGGAGAGTCGATAGCACCACGACCAAGAAACATCCACCAGACAGCAGCAGATGCAAAGACTGTGAGAGCTAAGAACAGCCAAGTGAGATTATCGAATGGTTTAATGAAAATAGACTGAAAAAGTGGAGCTTTTGGAGGCAATGGAATCAAAGCACAGTATCCAGCTTCTTCATATGTAAGAAGCTTTGGCTCATCGGAACTTATGTAAACACCATAGCTTAACGATAAATCCATATATCGATTCATCCAATACGTTTCAACATTTTTCAAATCATTAAGGATATAAATTTGATATCTGGCATTCTGAGCTCCAATAATAGCTTTTAAAAGGGGGATTCGCGATGATAAAACTAAACTTGAGTTGACTACAACTCTTGGTGCTTGTGGGTATGCAATAATTTTATAAGTATATCCCATCATGTCCTTTAACTTGTCAGGAAACACCAGATTTGATTGTTCTGGGTTGTTTAATATTCTCACACCCATGGCTAGTGTCCGAAATAACTCAAACTTTATTGCTGCATTTTCAGTCTCGTGGACCATTAAAATGTCAAGAAATCCATATCTCATGAACATCTCCAAGATTTCAAAACGTCGAGTAATCCTGAGAGAATTCTTCACTATGATCATGACCTTTGCTTTGTGATTCCAGATTTTTGAATGAATGTGAGTTCTAACTATTGAAACGACCGTGTTCTAGATGATAAAAATCAGATTTAGTTCCTTAATTGCACAAACATCTACTCTACATACCTGATCAGCATGTCCTAATGCTAAAACTATCACTACTGCTTTCTTTAAAGTTTTCTCAGTCAATGGTTCCTTAAAGTCACTAACAACCACAGAATTGTCACTTCCAACACATCAAGCAATGTCATTGACTGTCGATGACCACATTTTTCCACCCATATTTCCAATGAGGACATCCTGAGTGTCACTTTTGGACTTTGTGATGTCTCTGATGATTTTGCAGACATAATTTGACAACTTTTTGTCATTTGATGAAGCTTTGAGGATGAAACTTATGCTGAAGGTCAAGTTGAGGAGCAAAAGAGCCAAAAACGATGCCAAAATTTTAGAGATTTTCATTTTTTAAATCCGAATTTAACAAAATGACGTGTCACTTAAAATTATAATTGAATTAAATTTGCAATGTTTCGTGTTGTTTCCATAGATGCAACAAGTGTTGATGCTCAAAAGTCATCCATGGTGATGAAATTAAAATAAATACAAGAATTTCGGTGCTGTCAAACAACAAAGTGACATTTATATTTTATTATTTACAGATATTATGAATTAAATATTTAAGAATTTTACATCATTTTTTACAAATATTTACAAGACACCTAAGTAGTCTGTGATCTTCAAATTAATCAAATCGTGCATCATATTTTAGGTAAACATTAATGTCTCTCCCCAAATAAACCTCAATTCTTAGTCTACAGGGAATCTAGGCTGAACATAAATCCTTCGAACTTTCAACTTCTTATGCTGTAATCGCTTGACTCTCTTGCGTCGATGAATGATGTAGTAAAGTGCACCTTTTTGATATTCTGGATGCTTTGGCTGCTTCCTCTTCTTATATGCCATCTGATTGACTCGATTCCTCAACCTTCGTGCTAGATTTGCAAGCTCCAACTTCTTCAGGAAGTCATGAAAGAAGATCTCAATGAGGAGCACGACAGTTGACACTGCATATCCAATAATGAGGATGCTGAACACTTGAGTCAGGTCTTCGAGCTTCAGGTAAACAAACTCATCAATATAATTATAGATCTTCTTGAATGGGTTTACTTTTGAGTAGAACACCTCCCACATATATGGCAGACCCGCTTGAAATGACAAGTCCATGTAGTGCTGAAACCTTTCCAAAAATGGATTAAGATAGCTTGCCTCAAGTTGCACAAGATATGGTGAGAACTTTTCTGGCAACAAGTAGTAGAATTGTGAAACAGTTATCGATTCCTTTGGGAGTATCTTGTCAAGAATAACTTCAGCTTGATCACAAGTTATGATGAACACATAACGATGTCGAGCAAGTTCTGAATCAAACTCACCTTCCATTTGAACTGCTGATGTGTTTATTCTTGGTTTAAGTTTCTTATCTGCTTCAGAACCTGCTATGCTCATTGGAAATACTGTATCAGATAGTATCTCATAGTCTGATGCAACCAAGTCATCGAATGTCTCAAGTCGGTTCTCTTGGATGGGTTGGATCATGAAGGATGTGATGACACCTTCGTATGCATTGCAGAGTATCCAAACCATCACAATGATCAACTGAAGTAGGATGGTCAGCACCAAACGATTCTTTCGACTAAAATCAACACCTTGACCGATGAACATGACAAACATGCCATAACCAAGCAACCAGGGAGAATCAACAGCACCACGACCTTGGAACATCCACCAGACAGCAACAGAGCATAACATGGTGATGACTAAGAACAACCAAGTGAGATAATCAAATGGTTCGATGAAGATTGACTGGAAAAGTGGAACTTTAGGTGGCAATGGAACCAAAGCGCAGTATCCAGCCTCTTCATATGTTAGCAGCTTTGGATCATCAGAAGTCATAAGAACACCGTTGCTTAACGATAAATGCATAGCTCGATTTAACCAGTATGTCTTAACATCTCTTAAATCATTAATGATATAAATCTGGTATCTGGCATTTTGAGCTCGAATAACAGCGTTTAAAAAGTGCATTCGTGATGTTGCGACCTTATTTGAATTGACCAAGACTCTTGGTGCTTGAGGATATGCAATAATTTTATAAGTATAACCCATCATGTCCTTTAACTTGTCAGGAAACACAAGATTAGATTCTTCGGGATCTGTCAACACTCTTATAGCTGTAGCTAGTGTTCGAAATAACTCAAACTTTATTGCTGCATTTTCATTCTCATGGACAATTGAAATGTCAAGGAATCCATAAGTTATGAACATCTGTAAGATTTGAAGACGTCGAGAAATGCTGAGAGCGCTTTTAACTAAGAGCATGACTTTTGCTTTATGATTCCAGATTTTTGAATGAATGTGAGTTCTGACGATTGAAATGACCGTGTTCTGGATGATAAAAATCAGATTTAGAAACTATGTTACTCATACATTTATACAACATACCTGATCAGCATATCCTAGTGCTAGTACAACTACTGCTGCCTTCCTCAAAGTCTTCTCCGTTAAAACTGCCTTAAAGTCACTCACAACCACAGAATTGTCACTTCCAATACATCAAGCAATGTCATTGACTGTCGATGACCACATTTTTCCACCCATATTTCCAATGAGGATATCCTGAGTGTCACTTTTGGACTTTGTGATATCTCTGATGATTTTGCAGACATAATTTGACAACTTTTTGTCATTTAATGAAGCATTGATGATGAATTTTGAGCTAAATGTCGAGTTGAGGAGCAAAATAACCAAAAACGATGCCAAAATTTTAGAGATTTTCATTTTTTTATGACAAGTTAATAAAATGACGTGTCACTTAAAATTAAAATTGAATTAAATTTGCAATGGTTCGTGTAGTTTCCATAGATGCAACAAGTGTTGATGCTCAAAAGCCATCCATGGTGATGAAATTGAACTTGAAAGCTTTTAATTCCTTTCATAATCAATAAATTATTTCAATGATCTGATAAAATATTGAAAATGGAACACAATGAAGCTCTGGATTAATGTCAATGAAATTTTGAAAATAAATCCAAAAATTTTTAGTGCTGTCAAACAACAAAGTGACATTTATATTTTATTATTTACAGATATTATGAATTAAATATTTTACAATTTTTTACAATTATTTACAAGACACTTAAGATTACTGTAATCTTCAAAACAATTAAATCGTGCGTCATATTTTAGGTAGACTTTAATGTCTCTCCCCAAATTTGCCTCAATTCTTAGTCTACAGGGAATCTAGGCTGAACATAAATCCTTCGAACTTTCAACTTCTTTGACTTCAATCGCTTGACTCTCTTGCGTCGATGAATGATGTAGTAATGTGCACCTTTTTGATATTCTGGATGCTTTGGCTGCTTCCTCTTCTTATATACCATTTGGTTTACTCGATTCCTCAACCTACGTGCTAGACTTGCAAGTTCCAATTTCTTTAGGGTATCATGAAAGAAGATAATTCACATTTCATGACGAATACGTATTGTTACCGCATGACTAAAATTGGAAACTGATTCTGATTTCTCTGATTATTTTGCAGATATAATTTGACAACTTTTTTTTCATTTGTTGAAATTTTGAGGATCAAATTTTAGATGAATGTTGAAGTGAGGAGCAAAAATGCCAAAAATATTACAAAAACTTTAGAGATTTTCATGTTTTTATGCCAAAGTTATTAAAATGACGTGTGGCTTAAAATTATAATTGTCTACTGTGCTAGACTAAATTAAAAAAAAATATTTTTGAACCAAAATATTGATCTTAGACTTGGAATTGCACCAAACAATCCTCATACTTTTAAATACCATTTTATTTACTTTTCAAATATTAACATCCCTTAACCTAACTTCAAAATATTTCAACTTATTAGGTAAAATTAATTTTTTTCTCCTGCTAAAGACGTTCACTGACAGTAGACAGATTCATTTCCTTACCAAATCCTTTTCTATGCTTCATGTTATCATAATTCTCATTAATCCTTGTTCCAACAATCTCATTGATTGACATTTCTTCCACTTTTCCCTCAACTAACTTTACCTCATTCTGTGTATTTGGATCACTTACAATTCCATGATCAATAATGTCACATCCAAGTAATTCACTTTGTGGATCAAGACGTAATGGGATTATTTTATTTGTTAACCAGATGATTGGATATGCACCAAGAAGACCGAGAAGAGTTAAGCTTATGCTAGAGATGCACTGGACTAAAAAGAAGTAGTAACCTCCACCTATAAAAATTATAAAATTTGTGAAAAAAACTTAGCAATTATGAATTTATTTTAAAAAAAATCTTACCCATTAATAATCCTTCTTTTCCAGCTGTCGTCGCTAAAGGAACTGGATTTTCAGAAAATAACCCAACTGTTAAATGACCCCAAACCCCTCCAAACCAATGGACAGCAAAAACTCCTATTGGATCATCAATGTGGCTAAACAAAGATATGAAAAACATTTAAGCTATATTAATTGGGCGGGTAGAGGGTTGGGTATACAGAGAAACCGATACTCACAATTTATCGAGAACAGGTAATAGACTTATTGACACGAAAGCAGATATAGCTCCAGTTATCAGTGCAAGATATGATGGCATCAGATAGCAGCTTGCATTGATCATGACTGAAAAATAATTTTTTTATTAATTCTATAATGTAGTACAGCTTTAGGGTTAGTTTATAGTCTAGGTACTAAAGTTGGTACACAAATACAATATTTTGGTAAAACGATCAAAATTGGTACTAAGCCAGTCGCATTGCCAAAGGAATCTCAACATTGCCAGGTTCTTGATACTAAGTACGATATAAATCTTACCCATAGCACAGATTATTCCAGATATAACTTCAAAAACATCAATTTTCCCTTTATGTAGGAAGGATGAATAAGCAATTCCAAAAGTTCCAGCACCCCAGGTAGCTACAGCAGTTCCAACTCCAGCACGTGCTGCATAATGCCATTTTCCACCTGTTAATCCATATGAGCAGCCACAGTTGAATGCTATCCAACTCCACCAGAGAATGAAGCTAAAAAATTAATATTTTTTAATTTGGAAAATAAAAGCTAAACTACAAAAATCAAACTTACAGGCCAATGCAAACATAAACAGGATTTCCCATCGGTAATGGCTCCCTTCCATTCTTATATCTATCAATTCTTGGTCCAATAAACCAGGTGCAAGTTACGCCTGCAGCTCCACCAACAATATGAATGACAGCACCTGACAAGTCAACTGCTCCGAGATTTCTCAGCCATCCATGCTCACCCCATATCCAGCCAGCACCAAGTGAATAAAGGACTGTGATGAGGAATGTGAGAATGCAGTATGCTGAGAAGTGAACGCGCTCAGCAACGGCACCTGAGACTATTGTGTTGCTATAGAAGATAAAATTTAAATTTTATAAAAATTATTTTTACTAGAAAACTGGGAAAATGTCACCAAAATCTGCTAGAAATCCACTAAAAATGTGGTAGAATGTAACTAACAAAATCGATGCAGTATTCTGGAAGAACTCTGGATTAAAGTCTAATTTCCAGAATTTCAAACAATTTTAAAAAGAAATTTTAGTTGGATTTTCAGCTGTATTTTGTATCATTCGTATCAAAATTCAATAGGATTTAATTAGCAATTCTAATTTTTTTTAACTAAAAAGATCATCTCACCTTGTGGTTGCATAAGACATTTGATACAGCAGCAACGTAAAAACTTGACAAGTCAAAGGATCACCAAATTTTGTATTCGGAAAGAAATCTCCAGATCCAAAGAAAGGAGTTGTGTATTGTCCACGTCCAAATGCTAGCCCAAATCCAAAAATATAGAATGCAAGTCCTCCAATGCACACGTCAGCAATATTTTTCATCATTATGTTGACACTGTTTTTGGGACGAACGATGCCCGACTCGATGAGGGCAAAACCTGGGAAGAATGTTGATTGAGTTTGATTAAAGGAAGATAAGATATGATTTTTAAGATATTTAGGGATATTTGAGGATATTTAGGGATATTTGAGGATATTTAGGGATATTTGAGGATATTTAGGGATATTTGAGGATATTTAGGGATATTTGAGGATATTTAGGGATATTTGAGGATATTTAGTGATATTTGAGGATATTTAGGGATATTTGAGGATATTGGGGGATATTTGAGGATATTTAAAGGTTAAGTTTGACATTTCTCATCTGGGGTAGGTTTCTAGGGCTACCTGGTGTGCCCAACCCTAGGTAAGGATACCTCTAGTGTAGGATAGGTTAGTGTGACCCTAGGGTAACCCCTATAGCAGGTTTGTAGCCCTAGGGTAAGATAGAAGTACCTAGAAACCGACCCCTGTAATTCACAATTTGATTCCCAAAGCAACTTTATCTGACAAGCTGAATCAAACTACTTCATATGGATATAATAAATATTTTACCTGTTTGCATTTGAAAGATCAACAAGCAAATACAAAGAGGAAAGGCAGCATCTTCAACATCAAGCTCATAAAGACCTAAAATGATTATTTTTATGTAAATTTTTTAAGAAAATATTTTTTTATAGAATCAAACTCACCTGGAAGCGCATAACTGTCATTTCTTGGGAATGTTTTGAAAGTGTTTGCAAAAATTTCGGTAAAATTTGCCATTTTTGATTTACTTTTTTCAAAATTATTTTTCTCAGTACCAAAATATTTATTTTTGTCTTGATAATTTCATAATTTTAATTTCCACAATTTAAATTCTTCTGTTCAAAAATCCACCAAACTTGTCCAACTGAAACTGCCTCAACAACTAAAAATTTAACTACCTTAACACTTTTCTTTTATAAACTTTTCCGTATTTGCTTCTCTTTTCGGCAGTCAACATGTTAACAATAAAAATTATCAATTACTCTTGATGCTAATCAAAAAACTTGTAAAACGCAATGAACCGTGAACAAGTATTCAATAATCCCAATCATAAGATCAACGACATTTTCACACCTCAAGTAAGTAAATAGATATTTGACTGATATCTTAACTTGGTAACGAGATTTTAAGTTAAATTTTATAATTTTGGATATTTTTCGAGAAATTTTCAAATTTGTAAAGATTTACAATTTTAAAGTTTTAGAATTCAAAATTTCAAATTTTAGAATTCAAAATTTATAATTTTTAGAATTCAAAATTTCAATTTTTAGAATTCAAAATTTCAAATTTTTAGAACTCAAAATTTCAAATTTTTAGAATTCAAAATTGGCAAATTTTTAGAATTCAAAATTTTTAATTTTTAGAATTCAAAATTTCAAATTTTCAGAATTCAAAATTGACAAATTTTTAGAATTCAAAATTTCAACTTTTTTAGAATTCAAAATTTTAAACTTTTAAAATTCAAAATTTCAAATTTTTAGAATTCAAAATTTCAAAATTTTTAGAATTCAAAATTTGTAATTTTTAGAATTCAAAATTTTCAAATTTTTAGAATTCAAAATTTCAACTTTTTTAAAATTCAAAATTTCAAATTTTTAGAATTCAAAATTTCAAATTTTCAGAATTCAAAATTATCAAATTATAATTAAATTTCTTATTTTTTAAATTGAGCTTTATCCAAAAATAATTAAAAATTTAAAGAGTTAACAAAATAACAGGAATAAATATTTAAAAAATAGATATTAATTCTCAAATTCAATAAAATCTTCCAATTATCATTTAATCACGTTTAGTACACGAGATTATTAAATTCTCATATTTTTCGTCATTAAATCCATAAATAAGAACCTCATGTGATCTCTTGAAAATTATTTCAATAATATTTACACTTTGTCAAAATATTCTCAACAGTTCTGTTAATAAAATTACAATCGACTGTCAGCTGACGTCATAATGGAAGAATTTACAATTTTTTCTGGTGCTAAAATATTTTTATATGTTTATTTGATTTATTTTCAGATGATATTCATGAGATAGAATCATTCTGAATTTAGAGCTGATGAGATCAATTTTTAAATAATTTTCGAAGGTAAAATTTTAGTTTTTAACAATTTTTATCAACTTTCTATTTTTAATATTTATCAACTTTTATTAATTTTTATTTTTTATCATTTATTTATTTTTATTTTTTATTAGTTTTCAATTTTTAATAGTTTTTAACTTTTATTAATTTTTATTTTTTATTAACTTTTATTAATTTTTAATTTTTTACTAACATTTATTAATTTTTAATTTTTATTAAAATTTATTAATTTTTATTTTTTATTAGTTTTCAATTTTTAATAATTTTTAACTTTATTTTATTAATAATAATTTCTATTATTTTTTAGTTATATTAATTCAGCATGGAATTTTCCAAGCACCTCAAATTGTTCAACAAAATCAAATCAATTAAAATTATATGCTCAGCATGTCATCAACCAATTCGTAAGCACGTCATCAAGTGTTCTGGTCCATGTGAAAGAAATTTCCACAAAAAATGCGTGACTTTTGATGAAATTACAATTTTAAAACCAAATAAAGGAGTAAAAAATCATCGAAGTTCCATAAATTTATGTGAAAAGTGTGAGCATGCCGAACAGAATTTGATGATGAGAATTTCATCTTTAAATCAGCATTTAGAAGAGTTGAAAAAATTGGATGTGCAAATTAAAAAATTGATGTACTAAAATATTGTTTTATTGTGAAAAATCCAAGCTTGATCGAAAAAAAAACCACACAATTACAATTTTCTATCTCGATCATGATCATTTACTAGCCTTGTTCAAAAATTAATCATTTGATAAAAAAAAAATAAACCTAAAAGTGAATATGAATCATAAAAAGTTACCACAAAATTTATTTTTTTTTAATTTTTTGTTACTTAGTATTTAAATTAATTAAATAAGCTCTTGAAAAAGCTTTCAAGTTCAATTTCATCACCATGGATGGCTTTTGAGCATCAACACTTGTTGCATCTATGGAAACAACACGAAACATTGCAAATTTAATTTGATTTTAATTTTAAGTGACACGTCATTTTATTAACTTGGCTTAAAAAATGAAATTATTTAAAATTTTGGCACCATTTTTGGCTCTTTTGCTTCTCAACTCGACAATCAGCTCAAATTTCATCCTCAAAACTCCATCAAATGACAAAAGTTTGTCAAATTATATCTGCAAAATCACCAAAGACATCATAAAGTCAAAAAACGACACTCAGGATGTCCTCATTGGAAATATGGGTGGAAAAATGTGGTCATCGACAGTCAATGACATTGCTGGATGTGTTGGAAGTGACAATCCTATACTAGTTACTGGATTTAAGGCAGTACCGGTCACCAAGGTTTTGAGAAAGGCAACAGTTGTTATTTTAGCAGTGGATTATGTCGATGTTGTAAGCTTACATTCCTCCTTAGTGAATGCACCATAAAACTTGTCTTTTTTGTAGAAAATCCTCAACATAACAATCGGTCCTAATTTTGTGTCGAATGTTTAGCATTTTAAGGCTAAAATTATGATCATTACACCAAATACGATCTCAGATAAAGAAACAGATGTTGCACTTGAAGCATTTTCAGAACTTGGAGCCCTTGACATTGCATTTCTTCGTCAAACTGTAAAAGGTGACATTCTGGTCAAGATTAATGCATCGTTAGTTAGTGAGAAAAGCTTGGTGATGACTCAACCCAATACTTCATTGATATTTCCTGATAAGCTCAAGAATATGGAAGGATATGCTTATAAAGTTGCTTTATATCGACAACCACCACGGATATACATTGTTAATGGCGTCATAATTACTCCGTTGACTTATTTTATGTCTGCTATCCAGAAGATTCAAAATGCAACAATTCAGTACATTATTGTACCCAATGCCAAAGGAATAACATCTCACTGGCTACATCGAACAATGCATTTGTCACTCAACTCAGCAATTCGAATGAAGCTTCGAGAGCCAGAGCTGCTAACATATGAAAAGACTGGCTACTGCGCATTAGTTCCACTGCCACTAAAAGTTCCACTTTTTCAGTCAATCTTCATCAAACCTTTCGATGGTCTCACTTGGATGTTCCTTGTTCTCACAATGGCTTGTTCGGTAGCTGTCTGGTGGATGTTTAGTGGTCGTGGTGCTGTTGACTCTCCATGGCTCCTTGGTTATGGCATGTTTGTCATGTTCATCGGTCAAGGTGTTGATTTTAGTCGAAAGAATCGTTTGGTGCTGACTATTCTGCTTCAATTAATCATTGTGATGATTTGGATACTCAGCAATGCATACGAAGGTGTCATCACATCCTTCATGATCCAACCCATCGAGACAGGACAATTTCGAACTTTTGATCAGCTTGTCGAGTCAGATTATGAAATAATAACAGATGAGGCATTTGTTCATGACATAAAAGGCTCTGAAGCATATAAGGTTTTAAAACCAAGACTATATATGTCTGGATCAGAAATGGGCAGTCAATTTCCAGTTGAGCTTACACGAAGTAAATATGTCTTTATCATGATTTGTGAACAATCTGAAGTTATAATTCATGTTACCTTACCGTTAGTCAAGAGGAAGGTATCAGAATTTTATTATCTTTTACCTCAGAAAATCTCTCCATTTATGTTACATCTTGTGGCAAGCTATCTAAATCCATTCTTAGATAGACTTCAATACTACATGGATTTGTGTTTTCAAGCTGGTTTGATGCACATTTGGGAAGTTTATGCATCGGAATACAACCCATTTAAGAACACTGATCCTGATCATCGAGAGTTTTTCAACTTGAAACTTTCGGACCTGTCTCAAGTGTTCAGCATCCTTACTATTGGATATGTGCTTTCGTCAGTATTATTTCTCTTTGAGATCTTCTTTCATGACGTGCTTAAGAAGTTGGAACTTGCAAGTCTAGCACGTAGGTTGAGGAATCGAGTGAACAAGATGGCATATAAGAAGAGGAAGCAACCAAAGCATCCAGAATATCAAAGAGGTGCACTTTACTACATCATTCATCGACGCAAGAGAGTCAAGCGATTGCAACACAAGAAGTTGAAGGTTCGAAGGATTTATGTTCAGCCTAGATTTCCCGTGGATTAAGTTAGATTAATATGATAAGAATCACCAATTATTTTGTAATTTCAATAATGGATAATCAAGAGTTCAGGAGTTATGGAAATGGAAAGTTGTCACGGAATCGAGTGACATGAATTTTCTGAATTTCATTTTGTTTACTTTTCAATTAATCTTTTGAATTTTCTCGCCTTCATTAAATAAATCAATTTTGTATTAACGGTCTTTTCATATTTGAGTTGTAATTTTCGTCAAACTGAACGAAAGCTGATTTGCCTTATTTTATTTTACACATTCGTGCGGGAAATACAATATTTTTCTTAAAGTAAGTTAATTACACTTTTAAAACCATTTTGTGAACTAATTAAATAAACATTTGTTTAGATCTGACTTCAATAAACAAGGATTTTCAAAACTGAAGGAAAATTGAGTGTTTGAGCAGGTTCCAGAAAATATTTCAGATTTTTCCCACACAGAAAGTTTTAAGAAAAATATTTAAGCGAATTGAGGACTTAAAAGGCACAACTTGAGCATCTACAAACGAACAGAAGGACATAAAGTGTTGTCAGCAGAACAAAAGGCTGATTTACAATTAAAATCGAAAACACATAACTTAAATTTCGATTTTTTGTTTTTTTTTCTGTCATTGTAGGTTAAGATCCAGTCTGTCAAGAAGAGATCCAGTGCTTGCAATTCCTCTAAGTCGATTATTGCCTTCTAGTTGTTTGAAACTAGGATAGTCGCATTTTATTTGTTTGGTTGTTAGAAATCAGACAAATAGCTATTTTGCAAGTGCCGATCAGCAAGACATTTAGGCTCTGTTGGTAAATTCGGTCAGTGCAGTAACAAAAGGAAGGCAAAATGGATCCATTCGTCGGCGGTCTTGTGAATCCAGCATGGATTGTTCAATTAAGCAACAAAGATCCAAACGTGACACATCCGCGCGCATTTTTCTTGTCTGGATCTAAAATTAATCCAAATGTGAAGTGCAACAGCAAAACCTGTTTAGCACCATCCAGAACAGCAGTATGTCAAAATCAAAGGACAGGAAGTGAAGATTCTCACCCGATGCTGTTTTGCTATTTATGTGACCGATGTTTTCATGTCAAATGTTTGAATTTGACTTTGGAATTGGTCAAAACAGAGAAAGTTCCATATCAATGCCTGGAATGTCGACAAAATTGTATGAATCAAGCGGCTCAAGCTTATTTCAAGTCAACAGGGTACAAATTGCCAATGATTGAACGACGTAAAAGGTTTCTGAAAACAAATATTGAGGAATCAGAGGAGGATTTTGACACGGACAATGAATTTGATCCAAATGATACAGCTTCATTTATCTTGGTAGATAATTCTATGGTCTTTGCTGTTGGATCATCAGCTAATTCAACACGACATCCTACTCAACAAGAATCGAGAGGAAATTCTCAGTTGGAAGCTGAAAACGTTGAGTTGAAACGCAAACTGGCTGACTATGATGAGAAAATGCAAAATCTCCAAAATCAACTCACTCAATTCATGCAGGTGCAAATGCAACAACAAAATTCACTTCCTCAAAATCAAATGACAGTTCAACGCGATAATTTGAATAATTCTCACACCTTAAATCAATTCTATGCATCCAATAATACCGTGCCACCATCAGAAATATCATCACGTCAATTTGAGCCAGTTTCTTTTGCACAACCTCCACGACCGTCAACTTCAAATGCTGCAAATGATGCTGATTTAACACATATTGTTAATCGATTGACAATAAGTCAGGAACGGCAGGAAGAAGATCGCTACTTAGCAAATAGAAGGAAGGCAATGCCAAAAATTGCTGATTTTAATGGAGATCCCTCAAAGTGGTTGGAGTTTGAACAGGATGTTGAAAGATACAAAAGTTTGTATCCTCGTGATGATGTGACGGTAAAGCTTCATGTGAGAGGTGCATTGAAAGGCAACGCATTTAATGTAGTCAAAGATATTTTATCATCGCACTCGTTGAATGAAATTATGCAAGTTCTGAGAGAAACTTTTGGAGATCCTATGATAATGGTAAGGCGCAAGGCTAAAGATTTGAAAGATCTCAAGATTCACGGACCATTATATCGTGAGGACGTGGTTAAAATTAAAATTGCGATTCAAGGATATTTCTCAGCATGCACGTATGCAAAGACGGGCTGCTTGAATTCAAATGATTTAGGTGAAAATGTTTATGAGCAATTGAGTTTGGAAGATCGTGCTAGATGTAAGGATCTTTTTATAAGATTGTATCCACGTCAGCAAATAGTTGTCAATTTAAATTTGATTTATGATTATCTCTCTGAACGTTTGCCATTGCTTGATGAGAAACCGTCAACAAAGAAGGAAAAGAATTTCGACGATAGTAACAAAGATGATAAGAAAACTAAGTCTTATCAATGTTTAAGTACATCTGCTGTTTCACCTTCGTCATCACAAAACAGAGAAGCTTATAAATTCGAGATCAAGGATAAAGTTACCGCTCCTTATATTGGATATGACATTGCAAAGGTCAATCAATTACGCAAAAAGTGCTTTATCTGCAATCAAGTAAATCACTACACGTTAGAGTGTACTAGATTTCAATCAATGAATGAAAATGAGCGCTTTCGAGTCATCAACGACAAAAGATTGTGCAAGAATTGTATAATTTCAGCGGATCATAGGTCATCAGAATGCGATTTGAAACTTGGATGTGGATTCAAAACTGATAATTCTAATCGATGCTCACAAAAACATCACATTTGTATCCATAATGCGAATAAAAATTTAAATCCAAGAACAAATCGGCAAAATAGAAGGTCGAACACTAACAATAATACGAGCCGAGCCCAACAAGCAATTAACAACGCAAGTACAAATGTAGTTCCACCACAACCAGTGATTCCAAATCCTCCAAATATAAATGCTAATGCTCATGTTCATGCTTCTAATGTTCCCAATGTAAATGCGAATATCCCAAACGCAGCCAACACTAACTTTCACGCTCTCCCTCCCCGTAATTATTCTGTCGCTCCTCACCCTTCGTCACTTGCTGGAGTTGTTCAATTTAATCATCTTGCAACTGAAAATTTCCAAAAGACAGTGAAAGTATTCAAAAATCAATTCATTGGACCTAAGGGTATCATAACAGAATACAGCATAGGTGATAGCGCAGCAGAAGTCACATTAGTACGTGACGATTTGAGAGCAGCTTTGGGAATCAAAGGAACGGCTTGCATATTGTCGTTACAATGGACAGATCATTCTGTTAAGGAATGTCAAGCTATTAGATTTGATTTGATGGTTCAAGGAATTTTACCGTATTCAGAGCCGATAGTTTTAAAGAACTGTTATGCGATTGAAGATCTTCATTTACCACGCAGATCGTTGGACATGGAATTGTTGAGAAAGAGGTTCCCTTACTTAAAGAACGTGAATTTCGAGTCTTACGTAAATCAGCAACCAGTGATGCTAATTGGATCGCCACATGCGTTCATCATAGAGAATGTCAAGTCATTAATTGAAGGTGGTGAAGGAAATCCTGTGGCTATTGAGTCAAAGCTTGGAATCAGCGTCTATGGAGGATCATGTACAAATAATGTAGTGTCGTCTATTAACTGCCAGACTATTGTTGAAGAGATTGATACTGAAAATGCAGTCTCTAATGAACAATTAAGAGATTTACTTGTTCATTTTAGTAGCATAGAGTCAATTGGCGTTAGAGCCAATCAGACGCATGTTACTGACAAAGAAAAGAAAGCGTTAGAGCTTCTTAATGAGGAAATCAAAGTTTTGGACGATGGAACAGTTGAGGTTCCTTTAATTTGGGATAGACTGGATGACAAATCGATTCCAAAAATAACAAATAATTTTGGATACGCATATAAAAGGCAACTGAGTCAAGAAGCACGTCTTAGGAAAAATCCAAGTCACTTGCAAGCATACAACGACAACGTAAAGGATTTACTTCGTCTTAATTACTGCAGAGTTGCCGATGCTGTTGATTTAAATAGTCCATGGCAAAATGTGTGGTACATGCCTATGAGCTTAGTGGTTAATATGAATAAAAACCCACCTAAGTACCGAAACGTCTACGACGCAAGCGCGCGATATAACGGAATATCGTTGAATGATTTACTTTTGAAAGGTCCAGATTTGTTAGTCGATCTGTTGAAACCATTGCTGGCTATGCGAATGAACAAAATAGCATTTACTGCGGACATTCAACACATGTTTCATAGAATCAGGATCTGTCTCAGAGATCAACAAGCACAAAGAATATTGTTTCGAGAAAATCATGAGGATCAAATGCAAACTTTGATCTTAAATGCGATGGCTTTTGGACCTTCCTGCAGTCCGTTCGTATCACAGTTCGTAAAAAATTGGAACGCAGACAAATTTGTGGATCGTTATCCAAAGGCTTCTTACGCAATTAAAAATTTAATGTATATGGATGACTTAATAGCGTCAGAGTCATCTGTAAAGGAAGCAATAAATCTCGCACTTCAATGCATCATCATTTGCAAGAATATAAACTGGAATTTGATATCATTTCAAAGTAATTCAAAAGAATTATTAACGGCTTTACCAGTGGAATCTGTGAAGAAGGAATTAGTTCCAATTATCGCTTCAGAAATGGAAGAATATACAGCAAAGGTTTTGGGCTGTAGCTGGAATACAACGTCAGATTGTTTCGTCTTCCAACTGGATCGCAACATTTTCATCAAGTTGACAACAAACTTACCCGGAAAGCACACCGTGCCGAGGCTTGGCACAATCCAGGAGCACGCGTGGCATCGATTGAAATTTGTGCCACGTCGAAAAGCCAGCATAGTGCCGTCGCATATTCGGTGTCAAGCCGGCACCGTATCAGCACCACACCGGCCTCGATAAATTTTTACGCTTTCCAAGAATTTTTTCACAACTGACGTGAATTTATTTTTGCACCAGCATCACTCCGGCGTGGTTTTGAAAATGGTGAAAAATGTATACCGGCACTAAAAAGAATTTTGTGCCGACATAGAGCTAGCGTCATGCCAGCTTAAATTTTAAATTATTCTTATACTCCGGCATAACACCGGCGTGGATTTAAAAACTGTGACAATATAAACTTAGTGAATTTAGTTTTATAATTCTTTAACCAACTACAAGCAAAACAAAAAAAAACATTTTTGGTCAGTTTCTATTTAATATAACTCATTTTGGATATTATTAGCTGACAATAAGCCATTAGGCATACATTTGCTCTTCGAGTCCGTAAGTAAAAGTGAATTAAAGTGATTTTTTTTTAAAAAAATATAAAAATCAAATTTTGACGGCGTCGAATGGGTATCGTTTGAAATTTATGCCATATCTACGCCGTGAAAACAAAGCACACATCCAGAAAAATAATTGGATTATTTTTTTGAGTTTATCATTGATTCAGGCTGATTTTGGACATCATTTGTTGACTATAAGTCATTAAACATCAGTTTGCTCTTCGAGTACGTAAGTAAAAAGTGAATTAAAGTGATTTTTTGCAAAAAAATATAAAAATCAAATTTTGAAGGCGTCGATTCGGCGTAATTTGACATCCATGCTACATCTACGCCGTGAAAACAAAACACACATCCAGAAAATTAGTTAGATTATTTTTATAAGTTTATCATTGATTCAGGCTGATTTTGGACATTAATTGCTATCAATAAGTCATTGGTTATCCGTTTGCTGTACGAGTACGTAAGTTAAAGTAAATTAAAGTGCTTTTTTTAAAAAAAAAATAAAATTTTGTCTTAAAATCATCCATGTCACACTGACGCTGTGAAAAAGAAATCACGCATTCAAAAAATTAATTAGTTTACTTTGTTTAGTTTTTCATTAATTTAGATACGTTTTGGATATTCTGGGACAAGAGTGAGCTGGTTACTTTATTTGAATTTGTTGAATCTGGTGGAATTCTACAGAAGTACTTATTTTGTCAAATTGTAGGTATATTTTTTTATTGGCGCTTAATGATCAGATAGATGAAGACCAACATTCCGTCTATACGTATTTCACAGCAGCGACAAATATGAAGAAAAGCCTCGAATAGTGCAGAGGAGTTATGGAAATAAGAAGTTTGAGGAAATGGAATTGTGAAAATATTGAAGGTATTTTTTATTTAGATGAAATTTGGTTATTTTAATTTATAGACATAGCCGAAGGAGATGAGTTGATGATTACATCGGAAGAAGAGTTCAACATAAAAATTCTGACATCTGTAGTACTACGGAAATAGAAAACGTTATCTAGATATTTATCAAGTTAATCCATCAGGCTCCAAGAAATAGAAAATTTCAGCAATCGAATATAACAAGCAGGAAGCAACAAAAATAATGTAAATAAACAGTCGATTTGTGAGGAAAATAATACTATAAATTAAATACTTTTATGAAAACTAATGAAGAAGTTATTTGAATAAAACTTTTTTATGCAACAAGCGTTATTTGTGTATATTTGGCATATATTTATTTACAGGTGCCGTCTCATTTATGCTTTTAATCCAGGACAGTGCTGGCATCGTGCTGACATAATGTCAGCACCAAGCCGGCATGTATCAAATTTTGTGCTTTTTTCATGCATTTCGAGCCGGTGTGAAATCGGCTTCATGCTGGCATAAATTCGTGGCATGGTTTGTTTTTGGTGCCGTCCCCACGCCAGGATGGACGCCGGTGTGAATCCACGTGTATGCCGGCCAGGTGCCACAAAAAATGGCCGTTTATCCGGCCAGGTGCCCGATGTACGCCGGCCTGGTGCCAAATTTTACGCGGCGCCGACTGATCCACGCCAGGTGTGCGCCTTCTCTGTGCCAGCTCCAAGCCGGCATGTGCTATCCGGGTTAGAATATCAACCAACAAAACGTGATCTTGCAAGCACTATCGCTCGAATTTATGATATAATGGGCTTGATAGCATATTTTGTCGTTAGAGGCAAAATCTTGCTTCAACGAGCATGGAAGCTTAAATTGGATTGGGATGATAGAATCCCACCTGATTTGCTTAAAGATTGGCGTGAATGGCTTGCAGACATTGAAAATGTGGCAAAATTGAAGATTCCAAGAACATATTGCAATCTTGCTTCCTTTTGCGAAGCAGATTCAATTCAATTGCACATATTTTGTGATGCTGGTGCTGAAGCCTTTGGGTGTGCAGCATATTTCGCAATTAATATCAAAGGAGAAATCTCTACAAGACTCATCATGGCTAAAGCTAAAGTGACACCGTTAAGACTGAAAACCGGAACAGAAATTCGAGAAATTCCACGATTGGAACTAATGTCAGCATTATTAGCTGCACGTCTTGGAAAGACAATCAAAGACATTTACAATATGATTGAAATGGAAACATATTATTGGTCAGACTCAGAAATAGTCTTAAAATGGATCGTAAATCCCAACCATCGATTGATTAAATTCGCAATTTCTCCAATTGAGGAGATTTTGGAACTAACTGAAAGAAGTCAGTGGAATTATGTATCTACACAGACAAATCCAGCAGATTTGTGCACCAAATTTAAGAAAATTGACTTCAGCGATAGTGATTCTCATTGGTTCATCGGCCCAGACTTCTTGAAACAACCCAAAGCCACCTGGCCACAAATCGCTCCTGAAAAATTGAAGCTAGATGAAATACTAATCATCAACAACATTT
The DNA here is from genome assembly GCA_963573255.1 of Chironomus tentans. NCBI lineage: Eukaryota > Metazoa > Arthropoda > Insecta > Diptera > Chironomidae > Chironomus > Chironomus tentans. Next base: position 3,925,990 of record OY754305.1, read on the forward strand.
ATCTTCAAAAATTAAATTATTCTACTCATGAATTACCAACAGTCGATGGCACATTTGCAAAAGACACTAAACTTGATCGATTAAGTCCATTCGTAAGATCAACATGGATTAAATTAGTACGTGCCACGGCACGCGTATTAAAAGTTTTTATGGATGCATTTATACCAATGTATCAAAAGGGTCAAATTGATAACTTGACAGCAAGAAAGGAAATGAAACGTAAATTTGAATCATTCACTCATTTAACAGCATCCGATAGAGAACGTGCTGAACATTTTTTATTCCGAAAGATCCAAAGAGAATCGTTTCCTGATGATTACGAATTGCTGCGAAAGGGAAAGCAAGTAACGCGAAAAGACTGGCTAGAACTAAATGTTTTCATGGATCCTCAAGGACTCATCCGTATAAATTCTCGAGCTAATTTGAATAGTCTTTCATTCCCTCAGCAATTTGCTCCGCTCCTCCCGAGGAATAATGAAACGGTTCATTATATGTTGCGTCATTATCATATGGAATATAAACATGTATGTTTAGAGTCACAAGTAGCAGCGGTTAGAACGAAATGTTGGATTCCACAACTGCGACGAACTCTCAAGACAATAAAGGCAACTTGTAATATTTGCAACTTAAAGAACGCCAAGAGATACAATCCACAAATGGCTCCTTTGCCAACTTATCGAGTTGATCCCAATCTACAGCCATTTGAAGTGACTGGAGTCGATTGTCTCGGTCCTTTACAAATCAAAGGAAGGACAAAAACTTGGATCATGATATTCTCATGTACGCTTACCAGATTTATTCACTTGCATATACTGGACTCCTTAGAATCATTGAGGGTGTTGGAAGCGATTGTAATATTCTGGGGTGCTCACGGGCCTGTTAGAAGGTTCTTGAGTGATAATGGAACAAATTTCGTCGGTGCTGCACGTTTATTAAGAGAAGATTATGAAAATGGGCAAAAACAGCTACAGAAACCAAGGAATATTTTGGCACAAAAGTTGTCAGAATCATATTCAGTCGATTGGGAATTCATTCCTCCTGGAAGTCCATGGTTTGGAGGTTGCTACGAAAGGCTTATCAAAGAAGTCAAACGTTCCATAGCTGAAGTGCTCACACGTCGTCGCAAGGCCGTCTCAAAAATAGAGTTGAGTATTGCAATTCACGAAGCCAGTCATAGAATAAATCAGAGACCACTCACTCACAATTCTATCGCTGCGGACGATGATGTTATTTTAACACCACACATATTAGCGAAACATCGCCCAGGTTGGCCTTTACTTCCAGGCATGCACAAGAATAAATACGCGCCTATTGATGACAAGTCAATTTATCAAAACGGAAGGAAATTAGCCGATCAAATTATGGAGAAATTTGTGTCTTTATATTTGCCAGAATTAACAAGAAGAGCAAAGTGGATCAAATCCACGCCATCATTAGTTGAAAATGACTTAGTTCTTTACATTACGCCAAATAATACTCGAAAAGAATTTATGCGTGCAAAAGTGATAAAAGTCTACAGAGGACGTGATGGAGTCGTTCGAGTTGCAGATATTTTATTTGGAAATGGCATTATAAAGCAGAAATGCGCGGCAAGACACCTTGCAAAAATTGATATAGCCATATGACTAGTAACGGTCATTATAATTTTGAATTTTCTGCATCTTTTATCATACAAACTTTTGCATCAATTATTGTTTACATTTTTCCGAAGAGGTTACGAAAATCGTGAAATTAAACAAATTTTAAGAATTAATCAATTAATTATGGATCCAAAGACGAGAAAGGAGATTCAAAGAGATCCGTTTAAAGTCAGAGTGCTGTTGTTGGAGAAAATTGCGCCGAGAATTAATTTGTCGAGAATTTTACACTCTTTGATCGCAGGTTTTACTCAAATCACGGGAATTGCGCGTGTTTGTGACTATCAACATCGTTTAAGAGACGATAGCTGCTTTATTTACTTCTGTGATGGTAACGAATACATTAACTTGCTCGCTTTAGGATCATTTCACGTTGATGGACAGCTCGTTCAAGTCTCAGCTCCTCATATCGTTTCGATCAATGCCAAATTATCAATGCCATCATCATCTTATCCACCACACTTGATGATACAATGTCCACCATCAATGGGTCTATTCAATTTACGCGTTAACACCGGATCACCAATAAATACGGTAATTTCGGCATTGGAAGTCTTCGAGACGACAAATTCTGTAACTGGAATGATAATTCCATATGACATTAAGCGCAAACGTCCTCGAAACTTTGGATTCATGCTCATGCTATCACGTGTACAAATGTTGGAAGCTCTCGGTGGATCGCCAATAATTCAGGGCCAACAGATTCAAGTCAAACCTGCAAAGGCAGTTCCTGCATTAATTCACGAAATTACAGCCAATGAAATTATTCGTAGAGGACCTATAAATAATGCTTTCCTATGGAATGAAGAGATTATGAATGCAAATTGGTTGAAAGCTAATATTGGAGGACATGAACCGATACGTCCAAGAGTATCCTTGCCTGATTTTGTTCCGCCTGTCGATCACGTTCAACCATTCATTTCTGCTCCAAATCTCGAGCCTCAACCTTCAACTTCCAAATCAGTGCCTCAATCAACACCCATTGCTGAACCGAATTTACCAACTGGAAATATAATCCCTCAAGACAAGCCTATAGAGCCTGTCATACTACAACCCGCATCGCCTACATTATCAATTGGAGACAATTATGAATTAACAGAAGATGGGGATTTAGCAGTTCCGCCTCCTACGAAACGTCGTCGTTTGAACTAAGCCAGCGTCCCCCCCAGACTGTCACGGAATCGAGTGACATGAATTTTCTGAATTTCATTTTGTTTACTTTTCAATTAATCTTTTGAATTTTCTCGCCTTCATTAAATAAATCAATTTTGTATTAACGGTCTTTTCATATTTGAGTTGTAATTTTCGTCAAACTGAACGAAAGCTGATTTGCCTTATTTTATTTTACACATTCGTGCGGGAAATACAATATTTTTCTTAAAGTAAGTTAATTACACTTTTAAAACCATTTTGTGAACTAATTAAATAAACATTTGTTTAGATCTGACTTCAATAAACAAGGATTTTCAAAACTGAAGGAAAATTGAGTGTTTGAGCAGGTTCCAGAAAATATTTCAGATTTTTCCCACACAGAAAGTTTAATTAAAATTCAATTCAATTAATTACTGATAAATCTAAAATGAGATTGAATACTTTCACAATATGCGCATTTAAAAATTATTAAACTAAAAGCTCACAAGTAACTGTTGATGTGAGTTGGGAGTAGTTTTTTTTTCAAAAAAATTATCGACACGTCATCCTAATAAGTTTGGCATTTAAACATGAAAATCTCTAAAATTTTTGCACTATTTTTGGCATTTTTGCTACTCAACTCGATAATCAGCATAAGTTTCATCCTCAAAGCTTCATCAAATGACAAAAAGTTGTCAAATTATGTCTGCAAAATCACCAAAGACATCATAAAGTCCAAAAGTGACACTCAGGATGTCCTCATTGGAAATTTAGGCGGCAAAATGTGGTCATCGACTGTTAATGACATTGCTGGATGTGTTGGAAGTAACAATTCTGTGGTTGTGAGTGACTTTAAGGCAGTTTTGACTGAGAAGACATTAAAGAAGGCAGCAGTTAGTATTTTGGCAATCGGGCATGCTGAAAGGGTAAGAAAATATTAAGAAATTTAAAAAAATAGCATTTTATTTTTTATTTTAATTTTTGCAATTTAGAAACAATTTCGTCGCATCATCATCGGTCACATTGGTTCAACTGTTTGGCATCACATGGCTAAAATTTTATTTTTAGTCAACCATTCAACTGATGCTGATTTTTTTATTACCAAGGATTTAATATTCTTTGGTTTTCAACATTTTGCCTTTGCTTTAGAGCAAGACAATCATCTTTCCATACTAACTCTTGGCACTCTTAATGGACATGCTTTGAATTTCGATGAAAATCACACAGACATATTTCCTGATAAGCTGAATAATTTGCATCAATATGGATATAGAGTTGCAGTTTGCAATCAATATCCTCGAATTAAAATTAAAAATGGGACAATGGACTCTAGATTGCTGTATTTCTTAGATGCCGTGGCTAAAGTTCAAAATGCGAGGCTTCGTATTTTATATTTGAGTTCATGCAACGAATTATTCATGTACTGGAATGAACTGCTAATGGATATAACTTTGAACACGGCGATTGAGATTCATGCTCCGTCAATTCCTAAACTCTTGACTTATGAAGAAAGTGGACATTGCGCATTAGTTCCACTGCCACCTAAAGTTCCACTTTTTCATTCGATCTTCATCAAACCATTCGATAATCTCACTTGGATGTTCCTATTCATCACAATGTTATGCTCTGTAGCTGTCTTTTGGATGTTCCGTGGTCGTGGTGCTGTTGATTCTCCATGGCTGCTTGGTTATGGCATGTTTGTCATGTTCATCGGTCAAGGTGTTGATTTTAGTCGAAAGAATCGTTTGGTGCTGACTATTTTGCTTCAGTTGATCATTGTGATGATTTGGATATTGAGCAATGCTTACGAAGGTGTCATCACATCCTTCATGATCCAACCCATCCAAGAGAACCGACTTGAGACATTCGAACAGCTTGTTTCATCAGATTATGAGATTATTGCTGACCAAGCATTTTTCTATTCTGTCAATGAAACTGCAGCATTTGAAAAACTCAAACCAAGATTAACAATTACGTTATTCCAAAAATGGGAAAGTTTGAGGATAGTGATGCAGAAATTGAAGAAAGTTGTTATCTTAGAATGCGATCAGATCGAATTAATAATGACACTTCAAATGACTAACGGTGAAAACGTATCTGATCATTACTACATGCTGCCAAAGAAGCTATCTTCATATATCATCAGACTGGAAGCAAGTTACTTTAATCCGTTCATCGAGAGGCTTCAACATTACATGGATCTTTCATTTCAAGCAGGATTATTGCACATTTGGGATGTCTTTATGACACAAAAAGGTTTCAAAGAGATTCCTTCACATCACAATGATGAGCCTTCATACTTAAAACTTGAAGACCTGAGTCAAGTGTTCAGCATCCTCATAATTGGATATGTGCTGTCTTCGGTATTGTTTCTCATTGAGATCTTCTTTCATGACGTGCTTAAGAAGTTGGAACTTGCAAATCTAGCACGCAGGTTGAGGAATCGAGTGAATCAGATGGCATATAAGAAGAGGAAGCAGCCAAAGCATCCAGAATATCAAAAAGGTGCACTTTACTACATCATTCATCGACGCAAGAGAGTCAAGCGATTGAAGTCAAAGAAGTTGAAAGTTCGAAGGATTTATGTTCAGCCTAGATTTCCTGTAGACTAAGAATTGAGGCAAATTTGGGGATAGACATTAATGTTTACCTAAAATATGACGCACGATTTGATTAGTTTGAAGATCACATACTACTTAGGTGTCTTGTAAATAATTGTAATAAATAATTGTAAAATTGTTAAATATTTAATTAATAATATCTGTAAATAATAAAGTATAAATGTCACTGCGTTGTTTGACAGCACCAAAAATTTTGAGTTTATTTTCAAAATTTCATTGGCATTGATTCAGAGCTTCATTGTGTTCCATTTTCAGTATTTTATCAGATCATTGAAATAATTTATTGATTATGAAAGCAACTAAAAGCTTTCAAGTTCAATTTCATCACCATGGATGGCTTTTGAGCATCAACACTTGTTGCATCTATGGAAACTACACGAAACATTGCAAATTTAATTCAATTATAATTTTAAGTGACACATCATTTTGTTAAATTTGGTATTTAAAAATGAAAATCTCTAAAATTGTGACAACATTTTTGACTCTTTTGCTACTCACCTCGACATTCAGCTCAAAATTCATCCTTAAAACTTCATCAAATGACAAAAAGTTGTCAAATTATGCCTGCAAAATCACCAAAGACATCATAAAGTCTAAAAGTGACACTCAGGATGTCCTCATTGGAAATATGGGTGGAAAAATGTGGTCATCGACAGTCAATGACATTGCTTGATGTATTAGAAGTGGCAGTGGTGTTACTGTTAGTGATTTCGAGATAGTTATGACTGAGAAGACTTTAAGGAAGGCAGCTGTTGTGATATTAACTCTGAAGGACTATAATTTAGTAAGTATAATACAAAACTGTAATTCACTTTATTTTTGGATTTTTGATTGCACAATAATAGTCTGTTTTGTTCGAAGGTCTTATTATTATTTACAGTTGTATGTTCCTAAAGAAACTTCTCTAAAATAGTACAATATTGTAAACTTAGGTTAAGATCCTTAACAGAGTACCAGAATGATAACAGATCAATTAAGTTTTGTTTCTCTTGAAATTTTAAGTTTTAAATATGATTCCAAAATAGAGTTGGCAAACTTCCTACTTACTTATCTTACATTGGATCTTACATTAAATATCCAAAAGTTATATAATATAAGACCATGTGCATTCAAGTCATGTCTAGGTTCAAAATACTAAGATCCAGTATTATCCAGTTGACTTCTTGACCCACAATAGAAGATCGAAGATAAGTGTAGACTCAAAATACTAAAATCCTGATGGATCCAAGTAAACTTTGATTTTTTGATATTTTTTTTAAATTTTTAAAAATTGATCACAACGATAATCTCAATTCTAATCACCACAACATTTTGTAACTTTAAATTTAAGCAATTAATTTTTTTCAGTCTGCTCTAAAGCTGATGATTCAAAAGCATCATTTTGGAACTGTTTGGCATCACATGGCAAAGATCATATGCATTGTTCCTGAAACAATGTCATTAAATCAACAGCTAAATATTTTATCATTTTTAACTAACTTTGGGTATCTTGATGTTGCTGTTGTCCTCGAAAATGTAGCTGGAAGTATTCAGGTTGTGGTGTTTACATCAGTGATCGGACGTTTCAGCATTTATCCATATCAAGTTGATCAATCATTAATGTTTCCTGATAAATTGATGTCAATGGATCGGTATCCGTACAACATTATCATCTATGATCAGCCACCAAGAGTCAAGATTAAAAATAATGATGTGTCAACTCCGCTGCTGTATTTCCTCCAAGCTGTTGCATTTGCCCAAAATTCACGACTCTACTTAACTGTCATTGATGATTACCATCTAATGAAGCATCTATGGTATAATCGAAAGATGCACCTGACACTTAACACTGGTGTGATATTTGTTCACCCAGAGCCAAAATTGCTGACTTATGAAGAGAATGGATACTGCGCTTTGGTTCCATTGCCACCTAAAGTTCCACTTTTCCAGTCAATCTTCATCAAACCTTTCGATAATCTCACTTGGATGTTCCTATTCATCACTATGGTATGTTCTGTAGCTGTCTGGTGGATGTTTAGAGGTCATGGTGCTGTTGATTCTCCATGGCTGCTTGGTTACGGCATGGTTGTCATGTTTATTGGTCAAGGTGTTGATTTTAGTCGAAAGAATCGTTTGGTGCTGACTATTCTGCTTCAGTTAATCATTGTGATGGTTTGGATACTGAGTAACGCATATGAAGGTGTCATCACATCCTTCATGATCCAACCAATGCATGAGCATCGACTTGAGACATTCGATGACTTGGTTGAATCCGATTACGAGATACTAACAGACGAAGTTTTTGCTCTTAAGATGTCAGGTTCTGAAGCATATAAGATTTTAGAACCAAGAGTTAATGCATCTGGTCAAAAACTAAGCAATCAGTTTGCATATGAAGTAATGCGGCAATATTACGTGTTCGTCATGAAATGTGATAAAACTGATGAACTTTTTGCAGACAGTTTGGTACAGTCTGGAAGAAAAATATCAGAATTGTACTACTTGTTGCCACAGAAGTTCCTGCTGCATCTGGAGCAACTCGAAGCTAGCTTTCTGAATCCATTCTTGGAAAGATTTCAATATTACATGGATCTGTCGTTTCAAGCTGGATTGATGCAGATATGGAAGGTGCTTGATTCACTAAGTAATCCAGAAAGAAAGACTGATGAGTCTACTGATGGACAAGCTTATCTGAAACTTGAAGACTTGACTCAAGTGTTCAGTATCCTTATAATTGGATATGCCGTGTCAACTGTCGTGCTGCTCATTGAGATCTTCTTTCATGACATCCTGAAGAAGTTGGAGCTTGCAAATCTAGCACGTCGGTTGAGGAATCGAGTGAATCAGATGGCATATAAGAAGAGAAAGCAGCCAAAGCATCCAGAATATCAAAAAGGTGCACTTTACTACATCATTCATCGACGCAAGAGAGTCAAGAGATTGCAACACAAGAAGTTGAAGGTTCGAAGGATTTATGTTCAGCCTAGATTTCCTGTAGACTAAGAATTGAGGCAAATTTGGGGAGAGACATTAATGTTTACCTAAAATATGACGCAAAATTTGACTTTTTTGAAGATCACAGACTACTTAGGAATCTTGTAAATAATTGTAAAATATTGATTCATGTATGTTTTAAAATATCTGTAAATAATAAAGTTTAAATGTCACTGCGTTGTTTGCCAGCACCAAAGTTTTTGTGTTTTATTTTAAATTTTATTAGCATTGATCCTGAACTTCATTGTGTTCCATTTTCAGTATTTCATCAGATCAAGTTCAATTTCATCACGATGGATGACTTTTGAGCACTAAGAGTTGAGGCATAATCAGGAAGAGACATTAATGTTTATCTAAAAATAAAGCGCTAGGATTTGCTGCATCGATTTAAGTGATTTTTTTAGTCCAGAGATCAGCACCTGTACCTAGTGATGAGTGTCTAGAAAAATTAAAAACAATTTCACCTTTTTTGAATGCAAGCACCAAAACTTCCTGTAATTTTTTATTAATTTCAATTTTTTTTACTATTTTTAAATTTCTTTTTTTATTGATTTTAAATTTTATTTTTTATTAATTTTAAATTTCATTTTTTATTAATTTTAAATTTCATTTTTTATTAATTTTAAATTTTATTTTTTATTAATTTTAAAACTCATTTTTTTCAATTTTAAGTCTCATTTTGTAACAATTTTAAATTTCATTTAATTAATTTTAAACTTCATTAGAGTAAGTCCAGTCAATTTTACTTAAATTCAAATCCATGAGAATGCAATCGAGGGCATCTTGATTGCTATTCTTCATCATGTCCACAAACTCATTCTTAATTATAATGCGACGAAATCCATATGGATTAGTGTTGGCATAGACGACAGCTTTGTAATTATACATTGCATTTTTAATTGCAATATTTTCAATGCAGTATGGATAATCATGATTATCAATTAAATCCCTGACTATGTCAATTTGATCAAGATAATATTGTTTTGTAAATTCACCGAAAATTTCAGTACACTCGTCGTCAGGCATCTCATTATCGTGTATGTTGTAATTCCTGAAGCAATCCAAATGATCCTCATAATAATCACTTTTAAATAGCACCATAAGATCCTCAAACATATCCCTAAAATAATCATCCACATAAAAGTTGCACAGCGGTGCTGCAAGCATAACTGCATAAGCCTCCTTCATTTCACGCGACTTTCCAGTCACAATTCGAGTCATGCTGAAAGCCTTCCTTTCAACTTCTGAGTCTGGAATTTTTCTAGAATCTCGAATGTTTAAATTTAATTTCATACAGCGTTGATCTGTTGTTAGAAGCATGTCGACTTGTGAATACTTTGGAGCTGGTGGTGTCACTTTCATAATTTTGAGGTACTTCTTGTAGGTTAGAAGGAGCTCGTAGTCATTTTTGAAGGATAATGATGACGAAATTGTGATGAGGATGATGATGATTGATGTAAATTTTGGTTGCATTGTTGTGGGATGGTTGGGGATTATTGAAGATTTAGTTGGTTATGTTGGGTATTATTGGAGATTTTGGAGGTTATGTTGGGGATTAGTGAAGATTTAGTTGGTTATGTGGGGGATTATTGGAGATTTTGGAGGTTATGTTGAGGATTATTGAAGATTTAGTTGGTTATGTTGGGGATTATTGTTGATTTGGTTGGTTATTGGTTGGGTATTATTGGAGATTTTGGTTGGTTATGTTGAGGATTATTGGAGATTTTGGAGGTTATGTGGAAGGTTTATTGAAGATTTTGGAGGTTATGATGGGGATTATTGAAGATTTAGTTGGTTCTGTTGAAGATTATCCAGTTTATTGCAACTTTTTCCAGTTTTAGACACAGTATGATTCCTAAAGTGCCACGACAAATTCCACCTTCCAAACTAATAAGAAATCAGGTCACAATTCGTCGCTCAAAATTGATTAGTTTCATAAAACAATACAGAATTTCATCATTTAATTAAATGACTAATTTTACAACTAATGCAACACTCAGCGCAATGACTCAAACTTGTAAATTTGATAACAAAAATAAAGAAAATCCCAATTTTTATAAACAAAATAAATTTTTGATAAATTCACTCGAAATGCTAATTTTAGACTAAAATGTTCTCAAAAAAATAACAAAAACACGAAAACAAACAGAAACTTTAAATTGATAAGTTTACAGAATGTAAATGAGAGTCAGAGAGCATCTCTGAGAGAATGAAGATCATTACTAGAAAATAATCTCAGCATGCTGTTTCTATTCGCATCATATGAACGAAGTTCAGCCGATAAGAGCAGCGACAGCTGACTTTTAGAAAGAGCAAAATAACTGACCATCACAATTTTGTTTCTATTTAAAGAATTTTCGGCAGATTGTTTAAAGTGATTTAGTTTGTTTGTTCAAAGTTTCACCTTCCTGTTTGAAGATTTTTCACTTTTAGAGATGAAAATTTTTGCGAAAAATTCTCACAGCTGCTCACAATGAGAGGAACATATCTAAATATAAATGAGTTTTTTTAGTTATTCTGTGAACGATTGTCGATATAATGAGTGGAAACTTTTGAGATTCTCGCAAAAATAATACATTTTGTTTGATAATTTTTATTCTAAAGTGGGTAATTTAGTGAAAATTTTACATCTTGATTATTAATTAAGATAATATAATATTGAAAAATGAAGATTTTCTGGTAAGTACAAAATTCATTACAAAATGAAATTTAAGTTGAGATTTGTTTAGTGTTTTAAATTGAAGATTTTATTTTTATAAACAAATTTTATAATTATTTTAAATTGTTCAATTTAAAACTCTAAACTACTCGTTTTAAAATTTATTAGTTAATTTTACTTTCTTAAAAAAATTAATTCAATTACCTGAAAAGGAATTAATATTTTTTAGTTCAATTTTCAATTTTCTTTATTTTCAAAATTATAAAAAAAATTCAAATATTTATTTAAATTACGATTTTCAGAATTTTTTAGAAATTTCTATAAAACAATATTTTTTTAAAAAAAATTAAAATAATTTTAAAAATCTTAGTTTAAGGATTATGAAACAATTTAATTTTTTTTAACAATTTATAATTTTAAATAACCTAAAAAATTAAATCTTTCAAAAATGTATAAAAAAATTATCATTTTTTAGATTTATAAAAATTTAAATCTTTTTTAGTTTAATTAATATGTTTTTAATTTGCATAAATTTAAAAAAAACTTGAGTTTTTTTTAAATTAAAAAATAATATATAATTAAAAAATAATATTGAAATTAAAAAATAATAATTTATGTTAAAGATTTAAAAATTTATTTAAAATAGAGAATTTTTACATTTTTAAGCTTGATTATATAATATAATATATATTGTAACAAAAAATTAAAAATTAATTAGCACTTCAATTATAATCAAAATTTAAATATTTTTTCTTCATTTTAGTTCAATCTTCTGCTTGCTACCTTTACTATTTAACATCACGTCATCAATAAACATTGGATGTTCCTATGAATTTTACACATTTTTCATTATTGGATCTGTATATTACTGTAAAGTGCCAACAAGTCTCAACATAACAACACCAGAATCAGCAGTCATCGAAAATGTCTCAAATAATCACACAATTGAAAAAAATAACGATGACGTCTTTGGATTTTGGGCTGAAAATAAAACTGTCAACTTTTTCCCACAAAATTTAGATAAAATGTTCAAAAATCTCAAATTAATTGTCATCATGCATGGAAAAATTAATGAAATTCATAAAAATGACTTCAAGCCATTTACTCAATTGGAATATTTAAATTTACACAACAACACAATTGAAGTGCTCGAAGAAGGACTTTTTGACTTTAATCCAAAGTTAGCATTCATCTCATTTGCAAATAATAAACTTTATAAAATTCATCCAGACGTTTTCGATCAGTTGACCAAATTGATCTACTTGTTCCTCGATGGCAACAAATGTGTCGACAAGCTAGCTAAGGATGACCACAAAGCACTCGGCAAAGTCATCAGTGAGGTCAAAATTAAATGTTTAAATGACACAATAACTACAACAACAACAACGACAACAACAGAAATGAACAAAATAAATTCTGAAAAATTGAATGAAGATAAAAGTTCCGGAAGTAAATTGATTGTTGACTTTTGTGCTCTTGCAGCTGTATTTCTTGCTATTTTAAATTATTAGCAAGTCTGTTCTTGAATTTAGTATAAATAAAATATGAGAAAATAGATTTTTAGTTAATTTTCATATTTTCTAATCAACGAGAATTTTAGGGAAGTTTGGCATTTTTTTCTTAAAAAACCCTAGAAAATTGAAAAAAATCACCAAAGGGGGGGAGGGGTGACCTTCATAATCCCTCCCTGAATACGCCTCTGTTTCTGTCCATCTGTTTCTTCGTCAGTTAATTTTATTGACAAGCTTTAAAATACACTCCAACCATTGATTTTCTGTATTGTCTGTACGTTATCAGTCGGGAGTAAATGAACGGTCAAGGCTGATGCGAAAATTATATTATTTCAATTATTGTAATTGTATAAATACACAAAAGAGCACGAACATTGTGAAGAAAAATATATTTATTTGACAAATAAGAAGCGAGTTTTTTATAAAGAAAAAAACTGACCAACTCAATTTTCTTTTTTTTTCTTCATTTTTAATACAAATGAAGGCTCATTTATAAAGAATATCTATGCTTTTTTTGAAAACAAATACAGTATGTGCCTATTATGATACTAAGATACTAAGATACTAAGATACTAAGATACTAAGATACTAAGATACTAAGATACTAAGATACTAAGATACTAAGATACTAAGATACTAAGATACTAAGATACTAAGATACTAAGATACTAAGATACTAAGATACTAAGATACTAAGATACTAAGATACTAAGATACTAAGATACTAAGATACTAAGATACTAAGATACTAAGATACTAAGATACTAAGATACTAAGATACTAAGATACTAAGATACTAAGATACTAAGATACTAAGATACTAAGATACTAAGATACTAAGATACTAAGATACTAAGATACTAAGATACTAAGATACTAAGATACTAAGATACTAAGATACTAAGATACTAAGATACTAAGATACTAAGATACTAAGATACTAAGATACTAAGATACTAAGATACTAAGATACTAAGATACTAAGATACTAAGATACTAAGATACTAAGATACTAAGATACTAAGATACTAAGATACTAAGATACTAAGATACTAAGATACTAAGATACTAAGATACTAAGATACTAAGATACTAAGATACTAAGATACTAAGATACTAAGATACTAAGATACTAAGATACTAGATTGTGCTCAATCATTGACAAATTCTAGCATCAAGCTCCATCACATACCCCAGGGACTGGTTGCTTACACCCAGGGGCTACTCTAAACATTAGTATACACTAGGGTGTAGTATATACAACAGATTGTCACCTAATTTATAAACAGCAGCTGATCTTAATTGACTCCGCACACTGATAGAGAATTTCACCATCTCGTTGTGTTACGTTTTAGTTCGTCATCTTCTCATGAATGAATATTTCCAACATTTTGACGATATTTTCGATACAGTAAGCTTATAATTTATAAGTGTGATGAAATAATTTGCAATAAAAATTTACAAAGCTTAATTTTCAATGTTTTGGTGAGTTTTTGAAAATTACTTGACAAGCATAAATGAAAATAAATCCAGTTGCAGTTCGACATGAAGCTGGATTTGTTGGAAATCTGGCATCAAGCCAAATTTTAAGCCAATATGTGCTGTTTATGTTAGAACTGGTCATTTGTTGGGTATTTTTATATATTGTATTACTTATTTCTGTCTTAGGTTCATCATAATCCTCTCGCAGCTGCTGCTTAGTTACTCAAAAGCCCTGGATGTTGAATATTCATACGAACTTAACTCATTCTACGTCTCATCCTCAACATATCATTGTAAAATGCTAAGCGACATGAACATAAACTCAACAGAATCAGCAGCTATCATTGAAGTAACAGGACAACACATCGATGACCAAACCAATAACGATGTCATGGGCTTTTGGGCTGAAAACAATAAAATTCAATATTTTCCAAGAAGATTGCATGAAATTTTCAAAAATCTTGAACTCATTCTCATCATGAAAAGTCAACTTAAGGAGATTCATCAAAAAGACTTGAAATATTTTCCAAACGTAGAATTTTTGTGCCTGGATTTCAACGAAATTGAAGTTATTGAGGATAATTTGTTTGCTTTTAATCCTAACTTGATATTTATTTCAATTTCATTCAACAAGATTCATCAAATTGGACCTGAGAGCTTTAGTCATCTGAAAAAGCTTAACTATCTGTGGATGATTTCAAATCCATGCATCAACATGTATGCTGAGAATAATCTCAAATTAATTAAAAAGGCTTTAAAAAGTTCAAAACAAATATGTTCAAAAAGTAATGAAATTTGGATAATTTTGGTAGTTTTTGTAATTTTTATAATTTTTTTATTATTTTTTGGGATTTTACTTTTGTAATTTTTGTTGCTTTAAATAATTATTTTTTGTTATATTTCTAAATAAAAATATTTGAAATTACAATATGTATTTGTTGATTATATAAACAATTTGAAGGATTTGTTACTAAAAATTATTCATAAAAGCAGGAAAGGAGGAGAAAATTTAGTTCTGAGGCTGGTTTCTCGTGTATAACCCAATAGCCCATGCACTGGGTGTACAATTGACCAAATTTCTTTATTGCTACTCATAGAAAGCTATGCCATAAATCAATATTAACTAACAATGTGACATTAATCAACAAAAATTTTTAATAATCACGCCATTAGTAAAATAATTGGAATTTCCGATTGTTTATCAAAATATCAGTGTGAGTGTGACTGAGAAAGTAAAAATACTCAGTCAACACATAATGCAAATTTTAATCAGTTAGTCGACACTTTCTGGGATCACAAGACACACAATTTTGTGCATTTTAAGAGAACTTTTTCATAATTTAATTAATTTTGTTGAATAAAAATTGCCAAAATGAAGTTTTTTTGGTAAGTCTGGAAGATATTTAATATATTATAAAATTATTAGCACTAGGGTAAACCTTTGCCTATATCCCAGGGCCTGGGGTATCATATTACTTAAAAATTGATATAACCACATAGGAGAAGTTAATAAATAACGTCTAATTATTTGGTTGAGGGTAAAAATTTAAAATTACGAATGACCCAAAAGTAAGCCCTTGAGGTAGGATGGTCAAAAAATAACACCAGCGTCCCATTTTAATTCCAATTTTTAATAATTTATTTTTTCCTCTTCCTAGCTTAATAATCCCAATAATTGCTATAATCCAAATTTCTCAAGTATCATCATTTGAAGTTTCATGCCGTTATCAAACTGAAACATATTGGAATGGATTGATTCCTTCAGCGTATTCCTGTATTGTTTTCAGCGAACATCATCAAGCTAGGCAAGCGGTTTTGACAATTTCATCAGCAACTGGACATCACTTGAGTGGCAAAAACAACAGCGACGTGACAGCTTTTTGGGTTTATGACAGGCACTTTGACTTTTTTCCGAAAGGATTAGACAAAATTTTTGAAAATCTTGAAATAATTATTTTCGGTGATTGTGAAATGAAAACGATTGGGAGGACTGACCTTAAACCTTTCCCAAAATTAATTTGGTTCTCACTTTTCATCAATCAAATTGAGGTCATTGAGGAAGGACTTTTTGACAATAATCCAAAATTGAAATATATTTCGTTGAGGGATAACAAAATTCATCGAATTTATCCTAAAAGTTTTGATAATTTGGCATATTTGGTCACTTTGAGGCTTAGTGGAAATAATTGTATTAATATTAATGCTGATGAAAATAGACAGAAGGTCTTGGAACTCATCAGACAGGTCAAGTCGAAATGTCCTGTTCCGGAAACAACAACTGAAGAAATGACAACATCTAGTGATGTATATTTTGATGATGAGCATGATCAAGGAACAACTGTGAGGTTGCAAAGAAGTATCATGATAATAATGACCGTAACATTTTTGTATAATTTAATGAGTTTGTTGTGATTTTTTAAAAAATAAAATAAAAATTCGGTTGCTGCAAAGGCGTAGCCAGAAAGTTTTCAAAGGATGGGTCCGGATTTTTATCTTTTACATTTTCAGTTTTTAAGGAGGGGTCTAGACAGGGGCGTATTCAGTGATCGGTTTTGGGGGTCAACCCCCCTCCCCCCTCTTTTTGGGAAATTTTTTCAATTTGCTAGGGTTTCTTATGAAAAATATTTATTGAAAAAGAAAAAAAATTTATGAATGCCTAAACAAAATAAATTATTGTATGGAAAATTTGTGACAAGAGGGTCAAAATATCGGTTTTTTTGTCGATTTTTTGACGTAAATTACGAACAGCCCCTTACATGTTTATTATTTTTTAAATTCAATTAAATAAAGAAAATAATTTGAGAATATTGAATTTAATTAATATAAAATGTCTCATCACCTTATCAATTCATATTAGAGCTGATTTTCTTATTCTTTTTTCTAGCTTATTTTTATATAAATGAGAATTTTTAACAAATATATAAGGGATCGTTCACTAATGACGTCTATCAATATTTTGCATTTTTGATATCCCCATTCAATGTCACAAAATTATTAACACATTTTTTTTCAGAAATTTCTGACCCCCCCCCCCTCCACCCCTAATCTAACATTGTTGGACGTCATAAGTGAATGAACCCAAAATAATCTCTCTCAATGATTAAAAAATAAGAGATTGAATACATAATTGTTTAAATCATTTAGCGGACGATTGTGGAGTCGAAAAGTAAAAAGCATTTTAAATTAGTTTTTTTAACTTCAAATTTATTTTTGGCTTTTACGTAAACACTTTTGGTAAAAAGCTGAATTTAAATTTTATGAAATGAAATTTATTAGGTAAGCTAACTTTAATAATTCAATTATTAATTATTATGATTTAAGAGTTGTGTGACATAGCTAATTATATTTTACATATTTTTGCTATAGCCTAGATTTTTTTAAAAATAATTTATGGTTATTTCTTTCAGCTTCGTAATCTGCTTCCTACTCCCATTTTTTGGCATCTCAATGTCAACCGACATCAATTGCTCATACGAATACTATACATTTAGTGTTGTTGGCTACACTTACCACTGTGACATTCGCTACAGCCCAAATATAATCTCAGAGGAATCAGCGGTTATCAGTCAAGCACGTGGAGATCATGAAAGTTTTAAAAACGATGATGATGTGACTGGACTTTATTCTAGCAGCAAAAGAATTGAAATTTTCCCACGTGGATTAGAAAAAGTCTTTAAGAATCTTAAATTAATTGCAATTCATTACGGTCGCTTATCAGAAATCCATCAATCTGACCTAAAACCATTCCCCAAACTGCAATATTTCAACCTGGCATATAACAACATTAAAATAATTGAAGAAAGCCTTTTTGACTATAATCCTGAGCTAGCTTACATCTCGTTTTCCAATAATGATATTCATCAAATTTATTCTGAAGTTTTTAGTCATCTGACGAAGCTTAGTCACCTTGTTTTGGAATCAAATAGTTGCATTGATCGCAGAGCCGATAACAGTTTGTATGAGGTTAAGGATGTCATCAGGGATATTGAAAAAAAGTGTACATACACAGCAGTGACAACAACAACAACCGAAAGAACAACAACAACTACAACCGAATGGTCAGAGCCAGCTGATGAATATCCAGATTCTAGTGGAAACGATCATTCAGTGCAGCATACAGTCCATGTAATGGTGATCGTTGCAGCTGGAATTACTCATGTTTTCGTCTCGTTCTTCTAGTTTTCTGGATATTGTAAAATAAATGATGCTATAATAAAAGGTATAATCGGATATTAACACTTTACCCATTCCACTATCCTTAAGAGCGTAATTAGAATGAGAAAATACCCGGTGTGCCGATGTTTAAGGGGCACAAAATATCAACTAAACTAAATCCTAAAAAACTATTACAAAAACAAATTAAATTTCAATAAGTTACCTCAAACCCTTGCTATTCCCTTCTTCACCCTTTGAAGAGTTTTATGTAGTTTTCATATCATTTGAACAAAAGTTAAGAATTGATTAGTAAATGAACCTTAATTTTACTAAACTTAATCTCTTATTTTCAAAACATTGAATTTTCTAAAATAAATTAAAAGTTTTTCTTAAATTCCAAAATGATTTTATTTTTTAATTTAAAATTTTAGGTAGTTTACACCTCAAGATACCCTAGTTAAAAGGTAGGGGTTGGATACTTTACCACGAGTACGTAGGGAAACCCAACTACCCTACTCCTATTCTCTACTTAAGGTAGCCACATGTCCTGCCCTAGGGTAGCCTAGGTATCCCTAAGGTATCTACAAAAGTGATTGATCAACTCCGCTCCCTTGATAACAATTAATTTAACAAAAGACATGCCAGTTTCCAGATTCTGGTATTTTAAGAAAGCTTTTAAAGGACAGTAAATGCCTCAAACCTAAACATTCCATAAAACGAGTCCAATTTCAATATAACAAAAATAATTTCTGCATCCAACGACTCCAATTTTTTATGAAGGACCTTTCGTAAATGACGTCACACAAAAAACGAGACTTTTAGATTTCACAAAATTTTCATACAAAGGTTTTTCTTTTTTTTGGAGGTGTCACACATCATCAGACCCTACTCACTGCCTAAAAATTGGACGTCATTTATGAACAATCCCTGATCAATACCAAAAATACATCCTAAAGCTAAATCCAATTTCTAGTGCTACCCGGAATTCCCAACCTACCATACACCTTCTATTAACCATGGATTTCCCACTTATCCTACCCTAGGATACCATGAGAGAAGGAAATGGGTACGGTAGGTAGGTTATACTCTAACAAATTTCTACCCAATATAGGGAAGGGTATCTAAATTAACCCTTGAAACCGTCCCCTAGCGAGCATTTTTCTAGGCTGTGACTTAACTACTGATCAAATCTTCCTTTGATAGACGTCATCACTGAGTTGCTCATTTCCAAAATCTCATGACATATATACTTAATAAAATTGAGAGAAAGAGAGAAGTAAACAAAAGTCTAATCATTTTTTAAAACTTATTTTGTCAACAAAGGCGAATTATGGATTGTTTGGAAATAATTTAAAATTCCAAACTAAATTTAAGCCTTTCAAAAATTGTAATTAAATGAAAATGAGAATCTTTCGGTAAGTTTGAGAAGTATTTGAAAATAATTAAAACTAACTCAATATTCAAATTTACGTTTTAGCTTATTTACTTTACTCTCATGCTCAATTTTGAATCTCTCATCATCTGTGACTCTCGATTGCTCATACGAATATTGGAAATTCGTTGCTGTTGGATCAATTTACCATTGCGAGATCCAAACTGATCCAAAGATAATTTCACCAGAATCTGCAGTCATTGATGGAGCTCAAGGACCTCATCATGGTCCAAAAACCAACGATGATGTTGCTGGATTTTCTATTAATAATAAAAAAATAAAAATTAAGTTTTTTCCACAAGGATTAGAAAAAATCTACAAAAATTTGAAATTAATTTTCATTCAACACAACATGATCAAGGAGGTTCACCAAAGTGATTTGAAACCTTTAACAAAATTGAAGCATTTGAGCTTGACTGACGGTTACATTCAGGTCATTGAAGAAGGACTTTTTGACTACAATCCTGAATTACTTTACATTTCACTTGTTAATAATAGAATAATTAAGATTCATCCAAATGTTTTTGATAATTTGACAAAATTGACATGGTTATATCTTGGTGAAAATAGGTGCATATCCATTAATGCCACAAACTCAAGTGAAATTAAGAAAATTATTAATGAAGTCAAGATGAACTGTACAATGGAACAAGATTCAAACTTAATTATAGAATTTGATGATGATTCAGAAGATATTGATGATTTGGATGGCGAGACTGGCGCTGGTACTAGAAAAGTACCAGAAACTTTCATTATTATTTTGTCACTCATTATAATTATACATACTTTAGTTGTTTAAAAAATTATATCCGATAACCTGACCTAGGTATCAACAAAGTTTTAAGTCGACCTAAATTTTTTCAAGTTTGGTTTAAAGAAGCTTTAAAAAATTCATGTCAACTCAGGGGGAAAACCACTTGGTCATTTTCCACCAAAATTTTTTTTCCACCAACCACATTTTAAGCAATAATTTTGAGTCCTTAAATATTGGTTGGTGGAAACGGTGTCAGAATATCTTATATTATGGTTCTGCTCAAGATAGGACCAAAAGTTTGAGCCTAGATGTTTTCCACCAAGTGGTTTTCCCCCTGTGTCAACTTCAAGCTTTAGAAGTCATAACTTAATTTTTAACAATTTCCATTTTCAAAACCCTGTCTGTCAAGATGAAATTGAGTAATCTCTACAGCTGACTGAGAATACTCTCGCATATTCAAAAAAAAATAAAAATAAATTGCAAACATTTATTAACTCTCTTTTATTAAATTCATTTTGCACGAAATTGTTGACCATAATAGAACTAAATTGTTGATTTTTTTTGTTGATTATTATTAAAAAATTAAATTACCACAAAAATGAAAATTTTACTGTAAGTTTGTGCAATTAAATCATTTAAATTTAGCAAAAAGCATATAAGGTTCAGTGAGGGGCCAGGATTTTTTAATGGGGGGGGCAGATTTTATTATTTTCAAAAAATCACTGAAATATAACCTTTTTATTAAATGTTTATTTAACCTTTTACATTTGGATTGATTCTGTAAGTAGCAGGCGCGTAGCCAAGGGGGGGATTGGGGGACAAATCCCCCCCCCCTTGTCGGAAAATTTTCTTTAATTTGCTAGGGTTTTTGATGAAAAAAATTCAAAAAATTTTCTGATCTAAATTTTTTCATACAAGAAATTTGAAAATCCCCTCAAAAAGTAGTCTTCAACATTTTTTTTGGAAAAAAAATTAATTTTTTGGATCAAAAATAAAAAACAATTTTAAATTTGTGTGGAATTTTGATTTCGAGAGGGGGTACCTGGGCACATAAGGACCACCCCCTGGCTACGCTTCTGGGTTCAGTTTATTTGGAGGGTACAGCTTAGGTGCACTCATATTATACTCCTATCCTTAAAGTCCATTGGCTGCAAACAGCACCACGAACCGTTATTTTTTTAAAATTCAATTTTTTTTAAAGATTCTTTTGTTGATAATTTTTTTGAATTTGAAAATACCGTTAAAAAAATTCACTTATTCTTATTTATAGAATATTTAGGCACTTCCAAAACATAATTCATTGATTTGCTTTGGTTACAGCCAACAACTTTGTAAGCTTTACTCCTATTTAATTAAAATAAGCACAAAAAATTTGTTTTGATTTACAACGGTCATTTTCAATTCAAAAAAAACCAAATTTTCGAAATTTTGTCTTCGAATAATAAGAACTGTTTGCAGCCAATGGCTTAAATTATAATGAAAAATCAACCCAAAATCAATATAATTTTAATAATTCAAACTCAATATTAAAAATATGTTTTTTCATCCCCAGTGTCATTTTTTGCTACATCCAACTATCAAGTCCCTCATCCAACCCAACAATCGAGTGTAACTTTAACATCAGTGCATATAATTTCTGGCTTCTTGGCAAGATTTATCGCTGTCAAGTCAAAAACGATCCTCAAATCTACTCACCAGTGCATGGACCAACAACTGCAGTTACAGGAATTCATGTCGATGAACAATTCAATAAAAATGTTGTTGGCTTTCATGCTGCATCCAAAAACATTCAATTCTTCCCGCGTGGAATTGAGAAATATTTGCCGAGTCTCAAAATGATTGAGATTTATGACTGTAAACTCAAACAGATTCGTAAATCAGATTTAGAGCCATTTTTAGAGTTAGTGAGGCTTCAATTAGATAACAATGACATTGACATGCTCGAGGAAGATTTATTCATAAATAATTTGAACCTGGCTTTTATATCACTTGATAATAATAAAATTTTCTTAATTTCTGTTAATATTTTTGACAATTTATCCAAATTAGTTCATTTGAGTTTAAAGTCAAATAATTGTATTGACATGATTGCTGTTAATAATAAGACAGCTGTAGCTGAAATTGTCAGACATGTTAAGGATGAATGCACAGACATGAATTTTAATGTCATCACGCAAAAGTTTAATGACCTCGAAAATGATGTAAAAAATTTTAAATTTCAATCTTTTAATGCTTTTTATAATAATTTGGAGAAATTTGAAGATGAATTTAAAGTTTCGAGATTTGCGGATATTTATTGGTTTAAGGATCGACTTGAAAGCTTAAAAGATTGGAAAGTTGAAACATTTTGGACATTAAAGTCGATGGTTGATGCTGTGGGTCAGAATTTGATGGAATGTGAAAAAATTAATAAACAAAAGTTAGAAGAAATTGAACAGAATTTAGAAAATCGCTTGAATGCTAAAATTCAAAAATTTGAAAATAAATTAAATGAGAAAATTTTAAAAAATGCTTAAATTTTTTAATTCTTTATTTAATAATTCAATTAATTTAATAATTGTTTTATAATTCTGATAAGTTTAAATAATAATTTTTTTGTTTTCAAAACATTTGTGTTATTTTTAGCTAGTTAGTGAGGATGTAAAGGGGTATTTTTTTATTAAGTGAGCCTTGGGACAGTTTCTAGGGTTACCCAGAGTACCCTACCCTTGGATTACCCTACACTACCCTGGGGTATCCTCACTTTACCTCTATCCTACCTAAAAAGTGTAGAGTATCCCAGGTAGCCCTAAAAACCGACCCCATGTGCTTGATTTGGTGAAGTTGACTATTTTTTGGAGATGTATTAGAAATATTATTGCTTAGCTATATACAAAAGTTATTCATTATATACATGTTTCATTTCTGTATTAATATTAAATTTGATGACAAATATGGGACCGTTCACAAATGACGTTACGCAAAAAACAGTATTTTTAGACCCTGTCACAAAATTTTTGTAGAAAATTCGTTTGAATTAAAGTGTCATAAAGCGACAGACCCCCTCTATCCCTTAAAATTGGACATCATTTATGAACGATCCCTATTATATTATATTATGTCTTTTTTTAAAAAAAAAGAGAGAGAAATTGATCAAACATTTTAATTACTATCTGACCATCAGTCAAGAAGCTCGAGCTTTTTTAATGTTTTGTAAAATTTAAATAAATATTGTTTAAAATATTTTGATTTCAATAATAAAATTTTAGTTTCAAAAAGTGAAAAAAAAAAATAATTTTTAAAAAATATAAATTACAAAAATATAGAAAATGCAAAAATGTTCATAAAAAATTAAAATTCAGTAAAAAGTTTATTTTTCACAAAATTCCAATAAAATATAAATATTTTTTAAAAAAATCAAGTTAAAAATTAAACTTTTTTAAAAAGTTCAATAAAAAAGTAATTTTTTTAAAAAAAATCAATAAAAAAATTAATTTCAATAAAAATAAATTTTTAAAAAAGTTCAATAAAAAAGTAATTTTTTTAAAAGAAAATCAATAAAAAAATTAATTTCAATAAAAATAAATTTTTAAAAAAGTTCAATAAAAAAGTAATTTTTTAAAGAAAATCAATAAAAAAATTAATTTCAATAAAAACTAAATTTTTAAAAAAAGTTCAATAAAAAAGTAAATTTTTAAAGAAAATCAATAAAAAAATAAAAATAATTTTTAAAAAAGAAATCAATAAAAATTTAAATTTAAAAAATAATAATAAAAAACTTAAAAATAGTTATTAATTTTTTAATTTCATCACTATGAAGAATTCTTAGTAAGTTTATCGAAAAAAGTTTATTTCACTAACTGAATACATAAAAATGTGACTAATAGTTGATCTAATACAATTTATTTCACAATTTTTTAGCCTCAAAATTCTGTTTTTCTGCCTAATTTTCAACTTGTCATCATCTGTGACTCTCGATTGTGTTTTTGAAAATGTGGATTTTATACCAATGGGAATGTTTTACAGTTGTGATGTAAACAATGTCTTGAACATAACTTCACCGGAATCTGCAGTCGTTGATGGTGTTGAAGGAACGCATGTCACAGCCAACAACCGAACCCCAACCAATGACGATGTTGCTGGATTTCATGCTAATAAAAAGAATATCGAATATTTTCCACGTGGATTAGAAAGTTATTTTAAAAATCTTGAAGTAATTCGAATTGATCAATGTAAACTTAAAGAAATACATCAAAATGACTTGAAGCCTTTCACAGCATTAAGGCTTTTAAAATTAACAAATAACAAAATCCAAGTCATTGAGCAAGGCCTGTTTGAATTTAATACATTATTAAGTGCTATTTATTTTGATAAAAATGACATTAATCAAATTCATCCAAATGTTTTTGACAAGTTGACAATATTGAGTGAAATATCTTTACGTAGAATTAAATGTTTAAACATGCATGCCTCCAAACCTACTGATATAAGGATAATGATAGCTAAAATCAAAACAAAATGCAAAATGATTCAAAACTCAACAACAACTGAACAATCAGAGACGGCTACTAAAAATGATGATGAAATTATCAATTCGACACAAATTGATGACGAAGTTTTTACTCAAACTGGCGGTGGAAGTCAGTCAGCACCACAAATGTGTCTCGTGTTAGTCACTGCTTTGACTATTGCTCATTCTATGATTTAATAATCTGGCACTAATTTAAATCCTTTAAATTAAATCTTAACTTTTTTAAAAAAGAAATTAATTTTAAAATTTGAAAAGATAATTAAAAGTAAAAGTTTATGGGGTCATTTTAACTAATGTCACGCAAAAAAGCGAGATTTTTGACATCTCTGGGTTATGAGTGAAAAACAAGGGAAAACTATTTCAAGGGTTGTCAATTTATTGAGAAAAAAAGTATTTAATTCAATGTCTGTCATTCATAGTAGGGTTTGGGAAAAACCGGTGTTTTGAAAAACCGCGGTTTTCGGTTATTGCTTTTCCAAAAACCGCGGTTAACAGCTGTTTTCGGTTATACAAGAAGGAAAAATGGGAAAATTCACAGAAATTCTTAAATTTTCATTACTAAATACAGTAAACTCATCATTTTTGCTTATTATTTTACTTGGTGTATTATTTGCAAACATTAAATAAATTTTTCTGAAAAAAAAAAATTAAAAATTTTGTTCAAGATAAAATTTTTAATTTAGATTTTTTTTAAAAAATTACATGAAAGTCCCTTTTAATGGTCTTTAAGAAAAGATAATTTCAGAAAAATATTTAAAAATGGTTTAAATTGACTAAAAATAAATTTAAAAAAATTTTTGTAGTTACTTTTTGTAAGAAAATTGCACGTGTTTTAAAACCGAAAACCGATTGGTTTTTGACCTCGGTTTTTCGATTAACCGAAATTTGGCCAAAGACAGCTGTTTTCCGGTTTTCGGTTAACCGATTCCCCAAACCCTAATTCATAGCCAATAACAATAGTTCAGTTTAGAAGCTATTTTTAAAGATTTTGACGAAATTGCAATACACATTTTAACAAGGCGTTGACACTGATTCATCCGGATGAATTTTTTTTTTTCATCTTCATATAAAATTTTCATTTTGATGATGGCGGATGAAATTTTTGTATGAAAGGATGAAACCGGACGAAGGAAAAAGTTCAGTGTCAACGCCTTGTATTTTAATCCCTTTGCAAGTGCAAAAAAACCTTATCAAATTTTGATAAAAATGTGACTAAAAACTTATATCCATTCACGTCAGCAGTGCTAACTGCTGATAATGCTTATCTTATGAATTTTTAACTGATTACATGAAATAAAATTGATATTAAATTTATTTTATTCGATTAAGTTGATACAACTGGACTTGAATTAAATTTTGTTGAAAAAATAGAAATAAAATTGTTAGAAAAATTAAAGTTTTGGATCAAATTTGATTTATTAAAAGAGATTTAAAGATCTGTGAGTAATTATTACACATCCACATTTAAATTTGACCAGTTTTCATTTTTTAATATTTTATTACAACATTTTTTAGACTGATTTAATTTCTGTTCAGCTTCCTTAAATATTTACTTGACATATTTAAGTCAGTGATTAGACAGTGAATATTACAGCAGTTCAAGCAATTAAAGCTGATATTTTATGATGTCTGATGAGGCTAAAAGAAGTGAAAATATTCAACATCCACCATGGAACATCCTGGCTGGACACCAAGACATCAAAATTAACGAAAAATTTATTCTAAAATTTACAAAAGGAACCAAAAAAGTCACGAAGGAAGTTAAAGATTCCTGTAAAGTTCTTCATTTCTCATCCGAGTGGACCTTTGAGGAATTTTTGGCGACAATTGATGGATTGGACCCTAGAGAATATCCACAACTGTTCATATTCATCATTGAGGCCACAAATCTTGGACTTACTGCAAATAATGAAGAACAGTCATCAACAAAATTGGCGAAATTACAGGAAAAATTGCTCAAATTTAGCATTGATCGTCCAATAATCATCCAACTGACATCACAGGAGGAGAATGTAACGAAAATTTACTACAAAGAGGAAACTAAAAACCAACTCAACGCCATCGACCAACAGCAAGACGAATCTGAAGACTCGGGAACATTTTCATCATTTTTATGCTCTTTTTTGAATGGAAAATTTAATAATTCTGAGATTAATATCCTTAATGCTATACGAGAATTTGAAAATTATTCATTAGTTCTGAGATTCTTGCAAACATTACAACTTAGTGACGAATTTTTTGGAAGCTTAGTTTTGGATATGGCAAGAGATGCTTCAAAAGCTGAATTTTTAGCTGTTCTGGATTCACGATTTGACAGTAACGGAAGAATATTAAGCATCAGAGCACAAAAGTACATCTCTGATGTATTCGGAGATGATGATCCGGAAAATGATGACTCAGTTCTGCTTACAGCTATAAAAAATGAGAACACTAAAGTGACCGACTATTTGATAACTTATTGGACTCATCTGATCAAACAGCTTCCATTTAAGCATCAAGTTCAAATCTCAACAGCTGCATTTGAGACCAATCAACTTGATGTTCTCTGTGACTTGCTGGATATTGCGGACTATCCATTTCCTAAAGATTTTAAACTCAATTCTATTGAAGATCCACGATTGAGTAAAATAGCCACAGAGAGAATTGCTTTCAAAGCAGCAATTGCATCAGAAAATTTCGAGAAAATCAATGAATTTATCAACACGAACCCTGACCTTAAATTGGTCTACAATCCATCCAACAACTCAGCATTGACCGAAGCAGTAAACTTAAGAAAGTTTGGAGTATTTTACTATCTAAAGTCACTCAATTTTCAAGGAGAAGAGTGCGATGACATTTTGGAGAAGCTCAGCAAGGAAGAAAAGGAACAAGCCGTAAAGCTTGCAATTGAACAAAAGAAGAAAAATGTCAATAAGTCAGAACATGTTGCCCCTAAGACAGTGATGTTGTTGTCTATGAGATCATCCGTCCATAACAGTCGAACTGAAAAGATGCAAGCATCAAAATATCGAGAACAAATCATAAAATGGTTCGCAGACATCCACAAAGTTGCACCAGAATTGATCGACGTTGCTGCATCTTGTGATTATTTGAAAATTATCTTCGATTTTGAAAGTGACTCGGTATGTTTTTGGCTTGTTTACATTGAATGATTTAATAATAAATATTTATGTCACTTTTAGGTTGAAAATATGAGCTTGACAGGATCACATGCCTCTGGTTCCATGTATCCATCATCAAAATGGATATTCGTCGGTGCTAAATTATCGGACAGAAATGGCAACATAACCAAACAACGTGAACAGAAGATCAAAGGAGTTTTAGCTCACGAATTGTGTCATTATGTCATGCGACTTGTTTACGGGAATCAAGAGAATCCTTACTATAAGGACAGAGAGGATATGAAGGAATTATTTGAGAAAATTGTCAAAATAATCGATAAATGGTCATCAGAAGATTCAGCAGGTCCAGATGATGAGTGCAACGGAATTATTTCATCAGTCTTTAAGCTATATCCAAGCAAGGACTTCCATCCAGAATTGATCGTCAGAGCTGTCCAAATTTTAGCAGAATATGATGATAATGAGGCACATTTGGGACACCTCCATCAAAAGTATGAAATCCTCTTTGACTTTTGGCTAGGTCAAGTCATTCCTGAGCTACAGAAATATCTCCAAAGGAATCAAGAAGTCATAAGATTAAATGGAACTTTTGAACTACTTCCAAGCATTAAAAATCTTAAATATCAGCTTCGTAATGTGAATGAAGTACAAAAGATTGCTGGTAACAAGTTGGTCGTAGTGCAGACGAATGTACCGAAGCTGCTGTTCATCAACATCCGTGAATATCTTCAACAAAAGTCTGGAAACTTATTTGACTCACAAAATATTTTCATCAAACCTAAAAAGCTCAAATATCAGCAACTTTTGGATGATTTTAAGCATATCTGTTCTGATAATAAGGAACTGAGCATCTTTGTTGACTGTTCGAGGGATATCCCGGATAATTTGGGAAATATTTTCGTCAACAAAGAACTGAACTTCATCTTTATGGTGTCAAATGAGGTTCAATGTGATAAACTTAATAAAATCATCAACAACCAGAAAATGGAAAATGTCCAGAAGTTGGAAATAAATTATAAATGGAGTGATTTGACAGAAGAAAGCCAAAAGTTAATGCTGAACACTAAAATTAATTTCCAAAATAATTCGCAAATAACATTGAACGATTTGATCCAAATTGATCCAAAAGCATGTGATGCAACAAGTGAAGATGCCAAGGAAGACATGAATGATTTAATTGACGATCAGCTTTTAAATTTGATCCTGGATAATCAGCAAGTATTAATAAACAAGACAGAAATGGATGAAAAATATTTTATGTTATTATTTAAACCAAGAAATTTCATTGAGAAGACTAAATTGGTAAATATTGATTCATCAGATGATTCAGAAAATGAGAAACCAAGTGGATTTTTTGAAAAAATTCGAATCTTATTTGGAAAAAAGAAATCGGCAAAATCAAGAGTCCAACACAAAAAAACAGAGCCTAAAATAATTAAAGACAAAAAGATCCTCTCAGAAGTCAAAAGCAAGGAGTATGTCCTTATCTCAGACCAGGCAGGAAATGGCAAAAGTTGGGCGATGAAAAACTTCGAAAAAATTCTCCGAGAACAGAATCCAAAAAGTTGGGTGACTTATGTGGACTTGAAGCAGTTTATTGACGAGTTTAAGGCACAAAAAGGTGAGCCTGAATTTTCAACATTTATGGTTGAGAATATTTTGAAGCTAAAACAGAAATTTGAGACCAAAATATTCCAAAAACTTTACAAAAATGGCAAAGTTTTCATTCTTTTTGACGGATTTGATGAAATTGCTCCAAATTATGCTGAATTTGTCTCAAAATTAACTCAGAACTTCCAACAAAATGGCGGCAATCAGCTGTGGATTGCAACTCGAGATTATTTTGAGGTTGATTTGCAGGAAAAGTTAAATCTTGATGTTGCTTACAGTCTTGATAAGATGACAGAGAAAGAAGGGATTGACTTGATAGCCAGAAGTTGGGTGTTGATGGATCTAAAGATGATCAAAAATGAACCAAAATCAAAAGAAGACTTCGACAAATCCATCAAAAAGTCACCAAAATATAAAAGTTATCAACAAAAAGCACGTCAAATTATTAAAAAAGCTTTAATTTCAAGAAATAATTCAGTCGGTCTTCCTCAGTTGTTCAAAATGATTGCTGATGGATTCAAAGATGCCAACGATATCGATGACTTACAAGGATCCAAAATCTACGTCAAATTCATTAAATTAATCTATAAACGATGGTCAGAACAGAAAGGTGAAATAAGAAATGAAGCAAACATCGATTGTCAAAATTATGAGCTTAGTTTCTACAAATTTCATCAATTTCATGCGATTTTGAGTTTATTTCCAAAGTTGGCTGCAATTTTATTTCCTGGTTATGATGGCAGTGAATGGCCAAAAGAGGAAATCATCGCTTGTGGAATTTTGAGCTTAAAAAATGGAAAAATTTATTTTATTCACGAGACATTCCGAGAATATTTTGTCGCTGATGCCATCGTGAAAGCTTTGAGTAAAACGGAAGTTAAGGAAGAAGTTTCAAAAATTTTAGATGAAATTCTGACTGTTAACAAATTTAAAATCATTCGAATCTTTATTTTTCACAGTCTTAATGAAAAATCTATGTTGGAGAAAGTAAAGCCAGAAATGGAAAAAATTGTTTATTGTGGAGAAAGTTTTGGACTATTTTTTACTGAAAATCTTGAGAATCTTGCTGATTTTGCAATCGAAGTTCTAGAAAATGGAAACTACAAAAAAGTTAAAGCAGTCTTGGATAAAAATGCTGAGTCTATTGCTAGCAACACAAAAAGTACAAAATTGTTTTTAAAATTTCAAGAATTTTTTATTAATTTTCTAAAAGTTGACGACTTAAAAAATTTAATAATAAAAGGAAAAATCTTCCAGAGAATCATCGAATCAAGTCTTGAGATTGAAATTTTTGAGGATTTTGTGATAAAAATTGAAGCAAAAACTGATCGAGAATTTGTCCGAAAAGGATTGATGCTGATGAGCAGTGATTATTGGCATGAAGGCAACATTTTTTACTCCTTGACTCAATCCATAAACTTAAATGCTCATAAAGTCAATAAATTCTTGGAAATCATGGAAAAATTCTTCACAGTCACTGAAATAATTGAATTAATGAGCAAATGTTACAAGGATGAACAAAATATTTTACAAGCTTGTGTTGAAGAAAAAAACAATGAAAATCTCAAAATCGTGTGGACGGAATTAGAAAAATATTTTGCAGATAAAAGAACTACACAAAGTTTTAAAGAATTTGTTAAGCAACGTGACGAGGATAATCAAAATATTCTTCATTCTGCTGTGGAGTGTAACAATATTGATGTTCATGAGACCTTATGGGACCTTTTGCTTAAAACATTTGAAAATAGAGACGAATTGAAAGATTTTATTCTGCAAAAGGATAGATGGGGTTCCAACTTTGTTCATAAACTTGTGAGTCGAAATAATAATCTAGAAAAAATTGAGTTGACATTCAAAATTCTGAAAGAAAACTTCAGCGATGCTCAATTCCAAGAAATTCTAACATCAAAAGGATATTCGAGAAGGAATTTGCTACATACTGCTGCATGGTCTTCAAAAGTCGTGGAGATTCATAATTTTTTGTGGAAATTTTTCAAAGATTTTTGTGCAACTGATGAAAAGTTTCTGGAACTGGTCAAAGAAGTTGATAAATATGGAAAAAATATTCTTCATTTTGCTGCAGAACGTTCAACAAGTGAAGTTTTTGAGTTTTTGATTCAAGAATTAGAAAAAATTGCATCACGAGATGAAATCAGAGAAATGTTAAGGAATTTAAATTCGGATGATCGAAATTTGTTGCAGAGCGCAGTAGAAGCGTTGTTGAACGAATCTTCAGAATTTCATGAAACTTTATGGAAAACTTTCCGAAAATATTTTGAAAATGCTGAAATTTTGCAGTTCATAAAACATGTTGATAAATCTGGAAAAAATCTTCTTTTTATTGCTGTACAATATAAAAATGTTGAAATTGTAGAACTAACATGGAATCAAATTAAGAGTTTTTTGAACCACGACGAGCAAATCGAATATTTAAAAATGAAAAGAAAAGACGGCAAAAATTTAATTCAAGTGCCTCTCAATTATTATTTTAAACAAGAAGTTACCAGATGGGTTGAAAGTCAAATTGAAAACTATAAAATAAATATTTAGAATTACTTTTATTCACACATAATTATCTCTTTCTTATCACGTGAAACACTTTGGATGCGAAAAAGAGTAATAAATAATCATTTATTGTGTTATCAAAAAAGCCTACAAATAATTATGCCGTCAAATTGATATGGATGATTCATGTTTATGAAAGATATATTGAAATTTTGAACTTTATGTAAATCCAATTTCTGTTTTAAAAAAATATTACTAAAAAAAGTCGAAATCGCGCTAAACTGTTAAAAAATTAATAATTAATTAAAAAACTAAATCATTTGCATATTCTTTACTAAATTAAGTAAAATAAAATTTGAAAATAAAAAATTAAATTTTTTTTCATATTTTTCATATCCACACCAATTTTAATTGGTATTTCAGTACAACTACTTTTTTGGACTTTCTGCTTCAGGCTTACGGAATCGACCCATAGTGTTCAGTATCATATTAAGACCTCCGGTTTTTTGCATCTGATAGATATTGCGCATGGCAAGAGTTGTATAGTTTTTGGAGTCATGAGATGCATCCAGTAAGGCATACGGAACGAAAAACTGCTTTTCTGAGTTAAAATTATAGCCTATTATTGCAAAACACATTTTTTTTCATAGAAAATGAATATTTTGACCAAATGAGCTGAAATTTGGGATGTTGGTTCCTTAGCTGTGCCTGAATATGAAACCGACGCCATTTTAGAATTCAAGGGGCTAGAAGCTATGCCAAATTGATTTTTGCTTTAACTTTGACCAAATGAGCTGAAATTTGGTATGTAGGTTCCTTAGCTGTGCCTGAATGTGGAACTGACGCCATTTTGGATTTTGAGGGGCTCGAAGCTACGCCAAATTGATTTTTGCTTTAACTTTGACCAAATGAGCTGAAATTTGGTATGTAGGTTCCTTAGTTGTGCCTGAATATGGAACCGATGGCATTTTGGATTTCGAAGGGCTAGAAGCTACGCAAAATTGATTACTGGATCTTTAATATGGACTTAGAGGCTCTGGATGAATACTGGATCTTATCTTATCTGTAACATAATACTAAGGTATGAATGAAAAAATTTGAAATAGTGTGAATATGCCCATGAAGCATGATCTGCTTCATTGCTAGTTTTCAGTTTTGTTTCATTTTTAATTTTTTTTTGTAAAATTTAAATTTTGAAATAATAAAAAATTAACTAAATGTGAAAAAACTTCTTAGTGATCATTCATTAATAACGTCATTTAAGAACAACTCCCTCATATGCTTAAAAATATTTACTCATTCAGCGTCACAAGATTCGTCGACAATTTTAATCGAGTCTAACATTCTAGATTGCAAATTGCTCAATCCATCTTCAAAGGTTTTTATTTTATCACTTAGAGAAGCTTTTAAGCTCTCTGAGAGCTCAATGAATTTTTCCGAAGCTTTTTGTTCGAAATTTTCTGAATTTTCCTTAAACTTTTCCATAATTTTCTCAACGGCTCCAAAAATTTCAAGCTTAAAGCTGTTGAAGTTGTCCTCATTATTTCTTAGAGCTTTCTCCAAGCTTTCAATCTTCTTTAAAGTTTCAGCTTCCTGTGCTTTTACGGACTTTTCAATACTTTCAACTCGAGTTTGTAAAGCTTCAATGTTGAAAGCTTTTAAGTCATTTTGAAGCTTTTCCAATTTAATTTCAAAATTTGAACTTTTGTCACTCAAAGCTTTGACATTTCCAGAATTTTCAATCTTAGACACAGCCATGGTCAATTCCAAATTCTTCATTCCCTGCTCGATCAACAAAAGCTTTCCATTTGAGCTTTCAAGTCCCGGAGCTTCAACATTTCTGTTTGTTAAAAGAACTTTTGCAACTTTTTCTAAATTTATAATTTTTTGATTCAAAACCAAAACTGAATTTTGACACATTTTAAGGCCAAATTCGATGTTTGTCACTTTAGTTCCAGCTTCTGATGACTTTTTGTCGACCGCCTTGACTTGGTTGAATAAATTTTTGATTGGTAAGCTTGTGCATTGAGTTTTGGCTTCCTTGATGACCTCTGTTAGAGCTGCTGAGTTGTCCTTAGCATACATGTCGATGCACAAGTTGGATTTGAGGTCCAAAAATGTCATTTTGGGTAAATTATCAAAAACTTTTGGATGAATTTGGAAGATTTTATTTTTGTCGAAATAAATGTAAGCCAAGTCAGGATTAAAGTCAAAAAGTCCATCCTCAATGACTTCAATGTCATTTTCCCAAAGTGCCAAATATTCCAACTTTGTGTGCGGCTTCAAATCAGCTTGATGAATCTCCTGAATGCGACCGTACTGAATGTTAATCAATTTTAAATTTTTAAACATTTTTTCAATTCCGCGTGGAAAATATTTAATGGATTTATTTAAGGCATAAAATCCGAGGACATCGTCGTTTGTTTTGCTGACTTCGTGGGTTCCTTCAGCATCTCTGATGACTGCCTGCTCTGGTGTAATAATGTTGAGTCTATTAAGGACTTTGCAGAAATAAATTTGACCGACAACAAGCCATCTGTACTGCTCATAGGAACAGATAGCATCAAGTGACAGTGAAGAGTCCAAAAATAGAAATGAGAAGCAGATGATAAGGCTAAAAATGACAGTAAATAAAATTAAAATTAATTTATAAAATTTTATTTACTTTCCTAATTTTATTTATTTTTCAAATTCTATTTAATTTTAATATTTTATTTGTTTTTAAAAATTTATTTATTTTTAAATTTGAATTTATTTTTAAATTTTTATTTACTTTTAAATTTTTCTTTATTTTTAAATTTTTATTTATTTTTAAATTATATTCATTTTTAAAATTTTATTTATTTTTTTATTTATTTTAATTTTAATTTTTATTTTAATTTCAAATTTGTTTTTTTTTTTAATTTTTTTTAAATTTTTAAAAACTTTCATTTTTTAAATTATTAAAATTTCATATTTTTTAAATTATTAAAAGTTCAAATTTTTTAAATTATTAAAATTTCAATTTTTTTAAATCATTCAAATTTTTATTTTTTTAAATTATTTATATTTTTTGAATTTTTTATTTTTTTTATAATGATTCTTTTCATACCCAAAAATTTTCATATTTGTAAGTTTTAATGATATTTATTTAACACACGAATATTTCTAAAATTATTCTTCAAACTGCTGCTTACTTAGTCCACACAAAGTCACTTAATGACCAATAATTTAAATAATTCTCCTCAAAAATCTCTTTCAAGAGAGGATTTTTATTTGTTTTTTGTGACCTTTGTTTACTTTGGGAAAGGGGAATCCACCGAGAATACTTGATGATAAGCAAGCAAGCCAGATGGATAGACATTAATGTCAATGAAATTATGAAATGTTTGCTATGCTAGTCTCTGTTATCTGTTGCGAAAATAACATCTGGCTCTTCTCACTAAGAACGCAGAGAGAGATCGCGTACAATACAGATTGAATTTGCTGTCGTAATACTTCGTATACTGATCATTATGTCTCTCACATGCCTAATTCTGTGTAAAAATTATCAAAGCATGCTTTTTATTTCACATTTGTTCGTTATAATTTGAAATGATGCAAATTTATCTTTAATTACATGATGAAATAAATGTAAATAATCGATTTATTTTCTATGAAGTTAAACTAAATTCAGTCAGTCTTTAATTATCCCCACCAGAAAGTGGAAATTAAAATGATATAAAATAAAAGTTAGGTTAAAGTGTAAATCACTTTTATATCATTGTAAGAAAATAAAAGTTTATTATAAATTGAATTTAAAATAGTTAAAATTTAAAACAAATCAAAAACTAATAAAATAAATAATTAAAAAAATTAATAATTAAAATAATTAAATAAAAATAAAAAAAATTAAAAATTAAAAAACTTCAAAACTAAAGAACTCAAAAACTAAAAAATAAAGTAAAAAAACTAAAAAATAAAAAATATAAAAATTAAAATTAAAAAACTTCAAAATTAAAAAGTTAAAAATTAAAAAAATTAAAAAACTAAAAAAATAGAAAAAATTTAACAATTAAAAAAAATCATAAATTTAAAAAAATTAAAAAACATAAAACTCAAAATCAATATGGACACAAAAATTTTGTAAGTGATGTTCATTTTTGCTAATTCTCTAATTTCTCATGGAAATAGAATCATAGCCAAGGAGATGATATAGAGAGTCTGTACCTTCAACTCAAAAGTGATAATTGAATTAAAAATAAGTTTGGACTATAACATCCTCCTGAATGCATCCTTACCTAAAAAACTGACCACCGAGCCTTTGCAAAATGTAAATAATTTAATTTTTTTTAGATTGGTTGGTCTTTTCCTGATTGCTTTGATATCAACTGTGAAAAATACAGATGAAGTGAACGAGAATAAAACAGATTCAAATTCAAATGATGGTTTACCAGGAAGTTCTAAACAAATAGACCAAATGCAACATTCAGTTAAGAATGACTCCAAAAGTCGTCAAAGAAGTCAAAAAACTATTTGTAACATAAATAAATAATATTTTTTATCTTACATACACAAAAATATTTGGACATGTAAAACTATAATTGAAAATTAATAAAATATTCATTTTCCCAAAATAAACTAAATTAATTTCCAGGAAATTTATTTTACATCTCGATAAATATTGAACATTTTTAACAAACACGCAGCTTTATTTAGAACAGCATTTACGATCAAAGAACTATTTGACGTTCAGCATTCATAAAACTCGGTTCACAAAATGAAGTTCTGGATTTTTTCAATTTTGATTTTATTTTTCACAAACTCATCAAATTCACAAAACATTTCAACATTAAGCATCTCAATTTGTGAAGTTATTGAGAATATTTACACAAAATATTCAAGAAACGTCGACATTATTGATTTTCGTGGCAAGCAAGGTGACCTTGTTGGTAAAATTATGGAAAATTTAAATAATTCGATGACATTGAGCATAATTAAAGTAAAATATCCTCAAAAATGGAACAGAAAACTTGAAAATCAGACCATTTTGATTTTTGATCATATTATAGACTTTTACATGTTCAATAACAAAGATTTGATCCGAATGCATTACATAAATCCAATTAGATTTTTGGTTTACTGTCAAGACGCGACAGCAAAAATTATTTCGGAACTCAAGACAAATTTGGTCATTCCACCGCATTACTATTTCATAATTTTTGATAAATCTGATCAAAAACTTAAACTTTTTACGTTTGAAAATCGAAAAGACATCAAAATTTGTCACGAAAGTCAACAACTGATTCAAATCAATGTGTTCTCACAAGAAACATTCAAGTGGACAAAGAATCCAATTTTTCCAAAAAAGTATCAAAACTTTTACAACTGCATCATGGTTCTGGGCATTCAAGGGGGTTCAAATTTCTTTCGGATTGCTCCATCAAGTGTCAGCAAAGATTTATCTGACGGTCCAATCACTAGAATATTAATGGAAATTGCAGAGTTGTTAAATTTTGTGATTTTAGCAAGAGTTTGCTTAAATAAAGGTTGCTTACAGGAAACAATAAAGGATTTTTATCTCTACAATATCATTAGTATGGAAACTCTTGATGGATATGCAGTTAACATGAATGAAAATAGAAATTGGATGAGTGTTTTGCTTAATGTCGAGTGCACGTAAGTATAAGTCATGATTTTTGCTAAAAAAGAATCTCTGGGGTGCAGCCTAGGGGCCGGGTATAATACCTTGAAATATCTCCCATTGATAGTAAATACAAAGAATCAAGTAGATGGCTTTATCCTAAGGCTACTAGAGACATGATAGCCATTGTCCATAGTGTATACTTTATGGTAACCGAAAAACTGGTCACTGGGGCAACCCCAGGGGTATGACCTAAGACTAAGGAGTAAAAACATATATAGCCTTGCCCTAGGAGTATAGCTTAATGTTACCTCTAAGCTAACGTCAAAGTTATACCCTGGGTACCAAAGCTAGTCATTTTTTACCCCTAACACCCTGCTAAGGTAGCCTCAGGGAACAGTTTCTGGGTATATTCTAAGGTTTTCCACAACTTACATACACCAATGCCTCAAGGATATATTATAGGGTATGGCCCAAGGCCGCAGACATAAAGTTTAGTGAACTAGTACAATATTCACTAAAATTCAATTTTATTACAGACCAAAGCTTTACATCCCACCAGGTGACTTATACACGTCATTCGAAAAACTTATCCTTCCATTTGACACTGAAACATGGATTGGTTTACTTATCATGATCATGTCAGCAGTCGCGACTATTTTAGTCGTCAATCGATTTTCTTCAAACATCAAAAACTTATTCTTCGGTTCAAGAGTTCAGAATCCAATTTTCAACATAACTCGTGGATTTTTTGGAATCGGACAGACACTGTTGCCTGATGGAAACTTTGCTCGATTAATTCTTACTTCATTTTTGTTTTGGTGTTTGGTTATAAGGACAGCATATCAAGGAAAACTGTTTGAGTTTACAACGACAGCTGTTCGAAAGCCTGAAATGAGGACACTGGAAGAA
This sequence comes from Chironomus tentans, assembly GCA_963573255.1. Taxonomy (NCBI): domain Eukaryota; kingdom Metazoa; phylum Arthropoda; class Insecta; order Diptera; family Chironomidae; genus Chironomus; species Chironomus tentans. The sequence continues at coordinate 3,964,607 of OY754305.1, forward strand.
TTAAGGAACAATAACTTTACACTTTATGTCCCTGGAAGATATGAATATTTCAAGATTTTGGATTTTATTGAAGACGTCATTGGGTAAGTTAGATTTTGAGGATAAATTGTAGTTTTTATCCATGTACAGTGATTTTTCAAGAGTTACCCGTGGCACCCTACCCTTCGTACCCTATGATACGAAGGACACCCCATGTAATCATGAAAACCGACCCATTGTCAATCTATGGGAGAACGAAGAGATTATTGGGGCCAACTCTTCTCTCTATAAATATTTGATGATTAGTTCCTTGAGTAAAAGTGTCCAAAAGTGCTATTTTATCGTTATCTGATATCCAAACAACCATTTGTATTAAAAATTATTTTTTTTTACTATTTCAGTCTCAACACGAAAGTAGTTCCAATCAATGATTACGCAGGGATTTACATGGAAAATATCTCAGATCCATCATTTACCGGCACAGTCCTGACATGCGACATTGAACATGAAATGAACATTTTCTACTCACAATCTCCAATTCCAAAACGATTTGTTTCAACTCCAATTACAAAGTCATTTTATGCGATTGGATTTTTGTATCCAAACCTGTGGAATGAAAGGCTTCAGGAAATAATTGAGGGATTTATAACCGGCGGAATTATCAACTTGCATCTTGAACGATTCACAAAGTCGAAATGGAATTTGGAGAAAAATGATTTTGAGACGGAAAAAGTTGTGCTGAATTTAAGTCATTTGGGATTTGGCTTTCAGATTTGTTTTTTTATGACTTATGCTGCATTTTTGGTGTTTCTTGGAGAACTGTTTTGGTCTTGGAGGAAACGTAGAGAAAAGGAGGCTGTAGTGAACAGATTAAGGCATAAAATAACAAATAAACGAAGTAGAAATTGAAATTTTTTCTTGGCTAAAATCTAAATTAATTTTCAATAGAATATACTTTTATTTAAAATTTATTTTAATTTCTTTTAATTTTTATTAATTTTTTAAAAATAATTCTTTATTTAAAAAATTATAACTTATTTTAAAAAATTATAATTTATTTTAAAAAATTGTAATTTATTTTAAAAAATTGTAATTTATTTTAAAAAATTGTAATTTATTTTAAAAAATTATAATTTATTTAAATTTCTTTTAAATTTTTATATTATTTTTTATTAAAATTTATTTAATTTTTTTATTTAAATTTTATTTATAAAAATAAAATTTTATTTTAAAAAAACTATTTTTTATTTAAGTTTTATTCTTTCAAAAATTGTTTTTAATTTAAATTTCATTTTTTTAAAGAAAAAATTAGTTATAGTTAAATTTATTTTTCTAAAAAATATTTTTATTTAAATTTTATTCTTTCAAAAACTGTTTTTAGTTTAAATTTCATTTTTTTAAAAAAATGAGTTTTGGTTAAATTTATTTTTCTAAAAAAAATTTATCTAAATTTTATTTTTTTTAAAAAAATATTATTTTTGACTTTTTTTTTATTTTCAATTTATTCAGTTGTTGTTCTGTAGATTCGAGATTAAAAAATCAAAAAAATTTAGATAATATAAATAAATATTTTTAAAATATTAAATATTAAAAAACCCTTTACTATGTATCCCCCTCATCAGACTCGCCTTAAATCCATAAATGTCTCAATTACTTCTAAATGATGAAACTAGAATTTCAAATAAATATTTTCTAATTTTTTAAGTGCATCACAAATGTAATTAGAGAAACATAACAAATATCTTCTATAATTAAGAAACACTTAATTCCTAGAAATTAATAATTCATTTCTAAACTTCCATGCATCTTCATAAATGGATAAGCTTCAGTAATAATGAATTAGAAACATATTTCATCTCTAATTGCAGTCATTAATTATGGTGATAATTAAGTCAATAAAAAAGTAGAAGATGAAACATAAAACTTTTCACATTTTATCAATTCTGGTGAAAAAGTGTCGGTGAAATTGGAAAATAATTTTCATTTAAATTATTCAGTTATTTTAGAGGACAGCTCATTTCCAGTCTGTCGTTAAAGAAATAAGTTTTGTTGAAGTTTCTAAAATAAAAATTGAATATTTTGTGAAAATAAATTTGGTAAAATGGGGAAGATTTCTTGGTAAGTACAAAGTAGTATTTTTTGTTCCGCGATAAAAAAAATTGTATGCAAAATTTTAGAAACAATTTTTAATAACATTTTATTAAAAAGATTTAAAACATTTTTAAAAATTTTAAATTTTTGAATTTTCCAAAAATTTTGAGAGAGAAAATTGAGACAAAATTTACCAAATTCTTATGATCTCTTGATTATAAGCTTAGTTCTCTAAACACTCAGCCACGTTAAATGTACATGAAAAATTATTAAATTCTGGGACCAGTTTCTAAGACTACCCAGGGTAAACTACCCTACCCTAGTACCCCTGGGGAAGGTAATAATACCCCTAGGGAAGGATACAGTAGCTCTAGGGGTGTCCCTAGGGTAGGCTATCCCTAGGGTTGTGCCTACCCTACCTTAGGAGTATTACTACCTACCCTAGGGTACCTAGAAATCGTCCACTGTTAAAGATTCCAATTTTAAATATTAATAATTATTAAAATGTCAACATCATTCATAAAAATATATTTTTAACTTTTCGTTCTAGTTTCTGCAATTTAACATTTTTCCTTGGGTTTGTCGCTTCTACAAGCATCACTTGCTCATATGATTACATTAAATGGGATATAGGAGGAATTGATCAATGCATCGTCGAAAACCATCCCAATTTGCAGTCGACAGAATCTTCATCAGTCGAAGTAACAACTCACGGTCAAAGATACCAAAAACCAGCTGGATTTTATGCAAAAGATAAAACTTTTAATTATTTCCCTCGGGGGTTGGAAAAGTATTTTGACAATTTGCAATTAATCGTTATCAGCAACGGCAATGTCAAGGAAATTCATCAAGCTGATTTAAAACTATTTTCAGAGTTGAAATTACTTTTGTTGCCAAACAATCAAATTGAAATCATCGAGGAAAATTTATTTCAATTTAATCGGAACTTAGTAAAAATTTCATTTTATTCAAATTGTATTTTTTATATTCATCCAAATGTTTTTGATAATTTGCCAAGCTTGAATTCTATTGACATGAAATTTAATGCCTGCATCAATGATGAAGCTGAAAATGTCAAAAATATTGCAATGATAATGAAAAGTAATTGTGAAAGTCATGAATTTGTAAAATTTTATGAATATTTGAAACAGTCCGATAAGAATATTAACAAGATTTCTACGAGATGTGAATTAGGCAGGTTTAGAAATTTTGGTATGGAAATTTACAACAATTTTGTTGAAATTGAAAATAATTTAAATAGTGGAAAAAAACAAACTAATTTCACAACAAATGCCGATGGTGTCACCATAAAAGGCAAAGATGAATTTTTTAATCAAGGTGTTGATGAAATTAATTCTGATTGTTCTTTTCAACGTAAGAACTGCCAAAAAGTATTAAACTAAAATAAATTCAACATTCAATCTATTTGTACTAAACTAGAATTTAGGATTTTTTTCAAAAATAAATAAATAAATGCAGCAAATTAAAAAAATCTATAAATTGAGACTTTTGACTTTCAACCCCCTTTCCTTAAATTCAACACAAACTTGCGTGATACATACTTTAATGTAATTTTTCATTAAAAAAATCGATCTTCTCCTCAGCATCATAATCACATGTTTCCTCAGAAACTCTCTTCAACTTTCACTCACTTGAGCGTCTTTTCGATGATTTTAAGACTGGCTTTTCATGTGATGGTGATCGCCGTCGTTAATGTGACAACAAAGTGGGGCTCTCACATATCGATTTATCAGCTTGGTGACCATGAAGAGGATAAACCTAACAATGATGTAACATTTTTCAACTCTAAAGTGGATATGATTAAGTTCTTGCCACAAAATTTAAAAAAATTCTTTCAAAATCTGAAAGGAATTTACATTAAAAATTGACGGTCCATCAACATAACTTAAGTCCATATCCTAATCTTAAATAAATTAATTTTGAGAATAATGAGATAGAATTTCTCGAAGAAGCTCTTTTCAAATATAATCCGGAATTTCAGTTCATATCCTTTGACCATAATAAAATTTCTTTCATTCATCCAAATATTTTTGATAATTTGAGCAAATTGACCTCCTTGCATCTAAAATCAGCACTTTGTGTTGACATGACAGCTTCTGAGGATTCAACAATATTGAAAAATGTCATTTTGGAAGTCAGGCTAAGCTGTTCGAATTTAAATTCATTTAATGCTTATAACGAATGTCTGATGTAGCTCTCAAATCAGTCTAAAGACTAATAATTTGAAAACTATTTGAGTTTTAAAAAAATGATTTTGAAAGTTTAAGGCGGAATTTTAATAATTCTTGTTTGGTAAATTCAACAATTTTAAAGGAACAATTTACAGAATTAAAAGAGACCTTGGATGGATTAGATGTTTGGCAAACATTTGAGAAAATCCCATAACGTGACGTCCAGTATCGATTTATTAAAATCGGAAATAAGGACGACAAAAAATGAAATAAACAGCTTGAAAAGTAGTCAGGATACAAATAGTTGATTACTTTTGAAAGTACTCTTTAAAGTTGAACGCATTGCAAGGACCATGAACGAAATAGATTAAATTTCTGATTTAGTGAATGAAAAGTTTAAAATTTGAATTGAATTAATTTTTTAAAATTAATTTTAAACCTCAAAAACATAATTTTAATTTCCTAAGGGGTCGTTTGCATATTACGTCACGCTTTAGGGGGGGAAAGAGGGTAAGAGAATTTGTGACAAGGGGGAGGGGGTCGAAAAAGTCGTTTTTTGCGTGACGTAATTTTCGAACGACCCCTAACCTACCCCAATACAGAGAGTTTTTTGAATGCTCTGATTAATTTTAAAAATAAGAATTCTCTTCGCTGAGATTTATTATCACAAGGCAAGAGAGGTCCCTCATCTAAAAATTGGGACTTTATTATCAATATTTAGTTCCGAGAGTGCACGTCAGTCGATCAAACACAAAAATGGAATCTTCTCTATTTGATTTGTTTTTTAAAACTAATTTTGTGATCTGTTAGCATAAAATAATGGATTATTAAGTGATAACTCGTAGAATTGTTGGAAATTTTTATGTTATCTTAGATTATTGACTGATAAATTGTGGTTACGTGAAATTCAAGTGAAAAAAATAAAATTGTTGATAAGGCTATAAATCCAGTCTGGAAAAAACAAGATTAATTTAAATTATAGAATATTGTGAGTACTTCAAATAATTAATTCTGATTTTAAAAAATATTTTAGGATTATTTGTATGAGTGCACTCATACAAAATAATTTAGAATAAAGTGGGTTTAGCCGCATCAACATTTTTAGTGCATTTTCCCTGTTCGTGTAACTCCTCCTCCAGTTTAAGCTTTTTCGATGGGGTTTTTTGCTTAAAATGTGTGTACTAGGTCAGAGACTAGAACGACAAGGGATTTTTTTTGGATCGGTTACTTCATCTGTTGGAACCAGCCAAAATACTTCCAAAAGTGGCTTACGCTATGTACATCATGCTTGGTGTAAATTGAAGTGTGACAAGGGTAGTTGAAAATGGGGGTACGAGGAAACTCTTGGAAGGTGGAGGGGGTGGTAAGGGGGGGGGGTTAAATTTTTGTTATCTTTCATTTTTCAAATATTTTTTGACCGTCATTTTTTAAATATTTTTTGACCGTTTTTTTCAAATATTTTTTGACCGTTATTTTTTAAATATTTTTTGACCGTTATTTTTCAAATATTTTTTGACCGTTATTTTTCAAATATTTTTTGACCGTTATTTTTCAAATATTTTTTGACCGTTATTTTTCAAATATTTTTTGACCGTTATTTTTCAAATATTTTTTGACCGTTATTTTTCAAATATTTTTTGACCGTTATTTTTCAAATATTTTTTGACCGTTATTTTTTAAATATTTTTTGACCGTAATTTTTCAAATATTTTTTGACCGTTATTTTTCAAATATTTTTTGATCGCTATTTTTTAAATTTTTTTTTATTTTTCATTTTTCAAATATTTTTTGACCGTTATTTTTCAAATATTTTTTGATCGCTATTTTTTAAATTTTTTTATTTTTCATTTTTTAAATATTTTTTGACCGTTATTTTTCAAATATTTTTTGACAGTTTTTTTTTCAAATATTTTTTGACCGTTATTTTTCAAATATTTTTTGACCGTTATTTTTTCAAAAAATAAATTATTGCTATTCTTTTCAAAAACTTATGTTTATCATTTAAATATTTTTGACTAAGTTTTTTGTGCGTTAGTTTTCTGTGCACAATAGTTTAATAAAATGCACATCCATCCGCAGCCCGTGGACCTGCTACTAGTTTATTTTTGCTTTCTTTAAAATATTTTCTGCATTGAAATATTAATTGTTATATCTTTCTTAGTTAATGTACTTTTCTAATACTTCTCAGTAGTTAACAAAATTAATTTTTTTTTGGAAAAAGTTCCTTTGTAACGTATGATTTGTTTAGCCGCACTTTCAATTTTAAACGCAACCTAATAAGATAAAAATCTTCAATTCTGAATAAAAACTTTCAACTTTTATTAAGATTTTCATGAAAATTTTATAAACTTTCAAAAACCTGAATTTTTTCCTCAAATTTTTCGAAACTTTCTCATAGCTATGCTACAAAAACATAAAGCCATGCATGTTTAGCATCATTTTAAAGCTTAAATAAACAGTTTCAAGTAAATTGTAAAATATTTATAAAACAGTTTGTTTGTTAGAAAATTTTTGGTACTTTTTATGGAAAATCATGAACTTTCAAATTACATTTTTGAGATCAAACCTTCAAACCATATTTGATTCTTTATTTTTTTAAATTAAAAAGGCTAATAAAGTTTTAAAAAAGTATTTACGTTGAAGATTCTTTCACTTGCTGGAATTGCAGTTATGAGCAAATGAAATTATGGTTAATTTAAAAAAAATTAAAATCAATTCCTTACATCCTAATTGCTTCTTTTGTGCAAATTCATTCATTAAATTTTACAACTCAAATTGCTCATTACAGAAACACAGAAACTTACTAATTATTTCGTAAGGGATAAAAACGAGATCAGACATGGATGCATTTTTGAAGCTTTGCTTCATATTTTGGCTGATTAAACAAGCTGAAGGACAAACTGCAAAATGTGATTACAATTATGAATATCACCGGACTCGTGGTTATAAATGTGTCTTGGACACCAGACAAGCAAATTATGATGAAAAACTCACAAGAATTGATGGACAACATGGAACAGGATACAGTGATGCTGATGTGAAATGGATTGAGAAAAATTATGGCAACAAACTGAAAACATTTTCATCAATTTTCTGTCAAAAGTTTCCAAATCTTGAAGTAATTCAGATGCGTAATGCAGAACTGGAATCGATTGATGAAGATTCGCTGTCGAATTGTAAAAATTTGGATCGTTTGTTGTTACTTGAAAATAAAATTCGAGAACTTCCAGAATATTTGCTGATTAGAAATTCAAAGTTGACTCATTTTTGGATTGATGACAATCAACTGACAACGCTGCCTGAAAATTTATTCCTGAATCAAAAGGAACTCAAAAGATTGGAATTGGATAGTAACCAAATAAATTTTCTGCCGAGCAACATTTTTCGTCCACTTGTGAAGCTTGAAGTTTTATTTTTGGACAACAACAAGCTTCAGTCGATTAATCCAGAATGGTTTGTGAATTTGCAGAATTTGAAGTTGTTAGGATTCCATGGTAATCAAATATCGGAAATTCCATCAAAATGTTTTGCATCGCTTATAAATTTGAAAGGATTATTTCTTTTTGAAAACAGAATAAAAACTTTAAATTTAGACAACTTTGATGGTCTTCATAATTTGCAAACATTGATTTTGGAACGCAATGAAATTTCTGATCTTCCAGTTGGTGTTTTTGCTTCATTAAAAAGTTTACAAAAATTGAGTTTACGTAACAACAACTTAACAACAATCCACTCAGATTCTTTTGGTATTCACAATCAGTTGACTGAAGTTTATCTCCAATACAACAAAATCAACGCAATTGATGAAAAATTTATCGACAATACAGCAGTTTCAGCTCTGAGCATGAGAAACAACATTTGCAGTCAACAAATCACGTGGATCAAAAGTGAAATAAAACCAAAGCTAAAGAAGTGCTTCGACAATTATCAACCACGTTCAGTCCAAGTTCCAAGCTCATGTGGACGATCAGTCATGTCACAAGGAAATATTATCCGTGGAACTCAAATCAAACGCGGTTCATTTCCATGGTAAGTTTCAATACTAATCCTTAACTCTAATATTCACAATGGTAGTTTATCATGGAGTCGACATAATTTATGCATAACTTATGCATAATTTTTTCCTCAATAATTTTAAGATTTTCACTACAATTTTTCCTTTTACAAAAAAATCTGGAAAAACTAAAAAAACGCAAGAAAATTTTAAGATTTAAACTATAATTTTTCCGGTAAACGTTAAAATGATGGAAAATTTTTGGGAGGAAAACAAACGATGGAAAAAATTTTGATGGAATTTTTTGCATGGAAAGGGATTTTTGTACAAGTTTTTTCTATGAACGAATCTATTTTCTTATATTTGTAGGGTGGCCAGATGTGACTTTTTTCAACGGACAGTCCATTTTTTAACCAATTGTCCATTGTACGTTTTTGAATAAATTTTGTCCGTTTTTTCTTAAACAGTTTATAATTTTTTTGTCCTTACAAATTAACATTGATTAGAAGGTGTGTGATCAGTTATTTAAAACTGGGCTTTATTATTGAATAATTAAGAGTTTATTGATTTTCATGCAAAATATTTTTGAATTCAAAATTTGAGTTTTCCGTTTTTAACAATAAAATTTTAACCTTTGAAAATTAATTTTTTAAAAAGTATGAAATTTTCGCATCCCCTAGGATTTAATAAACTGTTTTAAGCTTTTGAAGTTAATTTTCTCAGTTTTTTTGGACATGTCCGTTTTTTTCTAAAAATTCCTCTGGCCACCCTATAATATTTGACTTAAACGGATTAAATTTCTTTTTTAAATCAATTTTTCTCATAATTTAGATATTGTATATAGACTTTCCAATGACTACAATTTTCTGTAGGTAAAACTAATATGTATCTTCAAAAAATATTAAAACCAATGGTAGGCAAACGGATCTTATTTTTTGAACAGTCGCATTTAGTACTGATTGAGATGTATTGTAAAAATTATTTATATTGTGTTATTTCCACTCAATTTCATGAATTAATTTACATTTATTCATTCGTATGAATTTCTAACTGAAATAATTTGAATACGTTCCCTCTTTGTTGGAATTAAGTTAGCTTAAGCAGGAATTAATTCTTTTTTATTACTTGTATCTTCAGAGAAACGTTAACCGTTTAAGACATTGTGAAATTAATTTTAAGAAAGCTGAAATTAAGGACTTTTCATCAAAATTCGATTTCCAGTGTTCTTTCGAACCTTTCAAGAAACACACTTTAGCATAGAAAGCTAAAAATTTTTGACACAATAAAGCTTAATTATAATTTTGTGTAATAGTTCCAAATATGACAAAAAAGATCCTAAAATAATTAATTTAAACTATATTTATGGTTTTTCATTTTTGATTTCTTTTCGCGATAAAATTTCATTCAAATTCCTTTCCATGCAAAAATTTTCACCAAAATTCTTTCCAAACAAAAAATTCCATCAAAAAATTTTCCAGCGTTTGTTTTCCTTCCAAAAATTTTTCATCAAAAACACCCTGGTCATTTTTCCTTTTACAAAAAAATCTGGAAAAACTAAAAAAACGCAAGAAAATTTTAAATAAATTATGCATAAATTATGTCGATGCCATGATAGACAATCTTCACAATTTGTATCTAATCCTCAACTTTACAGGATTGCAGCTCTTCTGAGACCAAACGGACAATTATTCTGTGGTGGAACTGTTGTGTCGAATCGCAAAGTAGTCACAGGTGTGGACCCAAAATTCATAAGTTATTTATAAATTAATCCAAAAAATAAATTATTTTTAGCTGCTCATTGCATTCAGGATAAAGGACTTTTTACTCCATTATTGCCACGATCTTTAATTGTTTTACTAGGATTTCATGATCTAAGCAACTCATTTGAAATCGGACGAGTTTATCATGCAGTTCAAAGCATCACAATTCATCCTGATTGGAATCCATACACAACTTCATATGATTCTGACATTGCTGTATTGATGTTGTATCGAGAAATCCAGTTTAATGAACATATTCAGCCAATCTGCATGACAACAACAGACCCAAGGATTGCTGCACTAACCGAAGCTTATGTTGTTGGAAATGGAAAAGGAGGTGAAGCTAATGAGTTTGAAAATATCCCAAAAATCCTCAAAATGCCAATTCAAACTGACCGAGTCTGCACGGAAAAGGACAGCACATTTTCACAAATGTTAACTGGACGAACATTTTGTGCTGGAAGTGGAACTGGTGAAGGAGTATGCTCAGGTGACAGCGGAAGTGGATTTGTTGTAAAAATAGGAAATGTTTTTTATCTTCGTGGAATTGTGTCAGCTTCACTGGCTGAATCTATTTTAGGATGCGATGTAAATTCCTTTTCGGTCTTCACAAATGCTTTAAAGTTTATCGATTGGGTTAATGGATTATCGACAGTTATTTAGGACCAACCCATTGTAATTATTATGATGGCTTTTAAGATCAATCCCTAAATCCGTTAATTTTCAAATTTTTCTTCATGGTGTAATTTTGAGTCGACTTCCTTCAAGTTGAGCACATTACATATTGTACGATTTAATTAATAAAAGGTTTAAAATTTTGAATTTAATTAATTTTTTATTTAATTTTTCACTTCAAAAAACAATAAATTTCAATTTTCACACCCAAAAAATTCACAATTTATGGAGATATATCCATATTATCAGATTTCGAGCTCGACTTCTCACACCCATTGTCATCCATTCCAATCTTCTCCTCAGCATCATAATCCCTCACACGTTCCTCAGAAACTCTTTTCAACTTTCGCTCACTTGAGCGTCTTTTCGATGATTTTGAGACTGGCTTTTCATGAGACGGTGACCGCTTTGGTGGACTTTTTGACCGAGACCGTGACACTGTGTGGTGACGCTCTTCACGCTTTTCACGGTGAGTTCGCTTTTTACGGTCAGTTCGGTGACGGGATCTTGAGGTTGAGCGTCGTTCGCGGCTTCTGGAAGATTTAAAAGAGGAAAATTATGACATTTGGGAACTAACATTAATAAAAATATTTCTATAAAAGTGTTTTTTTTTAAAAAATAAAAAAGCCACTTTAAAAAAATATTATTAAAAAAATTTATAATTTTGTTAAAAATCCTATTTTTCAAAAAAATAAATAATTTTGTTAAAAATCTAATTTTTCAAAAAAAATAATAATTTTGAGAAAAATCTGATTTTTTTAAAAAAAATTATAATTTTGTTAAAAATCTTATTTTTTTAAAAAAAATTTTTAATTTTGTTAAAAATCTTATTTTTAAAAAAACTCAGCAAATACAAAATTTTTTTAAATATAAAATTATTTCTTTAAATAAAAAAAATATTTTTAAAATTTAAAAATAATATTTAATAATATTTAATAACATTATTTTAAATTTCAAAAAATAAAATTTTAACAAGGTTTTTAAAAAGGTAAAAGAGTGTAAGGCTATTTTCAAATATTCACAAATATTACTTGGTTAACAAACGTACTTTGATCGATTCCTGCTTGATCTGTGGTCACGATGACGTGACTTGGATCTTTCGCGAGACTTCTTATCACGACGACGACGTCTGTCCTTGCTGCGACTGCGAGATCTCCTACGACGACTTGCAGAACGCTTTCGGCTTCTTTTGCTTCGACTTCTCGATCGTGATTTAGATTTACGACGGCTGGGTGATCTCTTGCGTCGAGTGCGGCTTGTAGACCTAATAAAGTAACAATTGAGATAATTTTAAGAATTCTAGGAACAAAATTGTCAAATTTACCTTTTTCGGCTCCTGGATCTCTTTGATTTCGAATGACTTGTCTTACTCCTTGATCTACTTCTAGTCCTTGACCGTCTGCTACCTGAACTCTTATCTTTTGATGCCAAAATTCCAAATGCAGGATCAATGACAGCCGAAATCTGTTGATGACATTCTTTCACAATTGACATCGCTTCCTCAATTTCCTTTTGAGCTGCTTCATTTGTCTTTGCTTCAGGCTTGACAATTGGCTGAGTTGAATGATGAATATTGAGCGGTGCTCCGTTGAAACTTGATCCTTGCATTTTTAGTGCATAAATTACACTTTTCTGCTCACAAAATTCCACCATCGCGATTTTTTGTCGATTATCAGTTTCAGCAAATCTTGCATATTTGACCTCACCAGCTCTTTTAAAATGATCAATCAAGTCATTTAATCTCCAATCAATCTCAACATTGAGAACCAAAATTGTTCGTCTCGTCTCCTCAATTTTACGATCATCATAGTTGACCGGAAGTGCTGGATACTCTGGGAGATTATATTTCTCAAGCTTTGGATCATAAGTTCGAATAACTTGATTTGGCATTTGACCATCGATGCGAGAGACAACTTCTTGTGGAAGCTTTGATTCAGATGAGTAATTGCCAAAGCCTGGAACTAAGGTTCCGCTGGCTGACATCTCGAGGGCGTGGTATTCGTCTGGGATGCTGGTGAGGGAGATAAAGAAAGGATTATTTGTTGATGAATTATAAAATATGGATGTTAAGGATATATGCTGGCTTTTTTCATTGTCTAAAAGGTATCGACACTACTTCATCCTGCTCATAATAAACAGATGCATAAATAATACCAAAAACTCACCTTTGAACCGGAATACAGATGAGAGCTCGATCAATAAAGACCGTGTTTGTCATATGCTGAGCAGCTGACACTGCTGTAGAGTCTGTGTACTTTACATAACAAATTCTGGATATAACTGGAACTGAGACATCTCTTATTGATGGATCTAAAAATGGTAAAAATTTATTATTAATTAAATTCAGGATAGTTGATCCATTATTTAGGGGAGAAAAGGGTGCTTGAAGATTTTATGACACTCAAGAGCATTTCTTTTGTTGAAGTTGTTCACATCATTACCCCCTTGGATATGCCCCTGGTGACATTTTCATATGAAATAAGATTTTTGTATGAAAATTTTGTGACAGAGGAAGCATGGGGTCTTCGAATCCATTTTTTGATGGACGTCATAAATGATTGGCTCAAATGAGCCAAAAATGGATCAATTTAGCAAACTAAGAGCACTTTTTTGAGGACCAAGACTGAAAATTTATCAAAATCGATTTAAAACGTTCGAATTTTTCAAAAAGGTAAATTAAACAGTTAATCTACATAAATGTAAGATAGTTCACATCAGAAAAGCTCCACAAACTGCTAAAAGTTCACCAATAATCATTAATCCTGTCAAACATCCAGGTTGACTGCTAAAATTCTCAACAAATATCACAAATGCTTCAAAATCTCAAAAACTCTTATTAATTCCAACAAGTTATCCACAAAATCCTCAAAAGTACCAACAAAACCACTAAAAATACAAAATAAACTAAATTTATCAAAAATTTCCAATACTTACAAAGCCGAATTTCATCAATTTTTCCCAAAATTCCAAACAACGCTTGCATTTGATCCTTAGTCGCCTGTGGAGCGATATTGGTGATTTGCACCACCTTTGTCGATGAGCCGCCTGCCATTCTAGCTGGTTTCTAGTCCAGCAATAATTGAGTTTGTGTAAAAAAATTCAATTTATAAACTCAATTTTTTATTTTTCTCTGTTTATTTGAGATTTTTTTTTCTTCAATAAGTGATGCAGGTAGGAATGAGTTGAGAAGAAGCGGAGGGGTTGGTGAGTGATGCGAAAAAGTTTGTTATTGTTTTTGTTTTGAGTTTCATGTTGATGTTGAATGTTTTGTCGGTGATAATGTTTTTAAATGATTTTTCAATGTTTTTTCTTTGACTAGTTTAATTTTTTTAATTTGAATTTTTTTCTTTTAAATTCAATATTTTCAATTTAAATCTTTCAAATCTCAATTATTTAAATTTAAATTTTTAATAGTTTAATTTTTTAAATTTCAATTTTTTAAATTTAAATTTTTTAAACTTAAATTTTTTAAAATTTAATTTTTTAAACTTAAAATTTTTAAACTTAAATATTTTAAACTTAAATTTTTTAAAATTAAATTTTTTAAACTTAAATTATTTAAAATTCAATTTTTTAAATTTAAATTTTTTAAACTTAAATTTTTTAAACTTAAATTTTTTAAACTTAAATTTTTTAAAATTTAAGTTTTTTAAACTTAAAATTTTTAAACTTAAATTTTTTAAACTTAAATTATTTAAAATTCAATTTTTTAAATTTAAATTTTTTTGAATTTAATTTTTTAAATTAAAATTTTTTAAAATTAAATTTTTTAAATTTAAATTTTTTGAAATTAAATTTTTTAAATTTAAATTTTTTAAAATTCAATTTTTTAAAATTCAATTTTTTTATATTCAAATTTGTTAAAATCCAATTTTTTAAAATTCAATTTTTTAAAATTCAATTTTTTAAACTCAAATTTGTTAAAATTCAATTTTTTAAACTTAAATTTTTTAAAATTCAATTTTTTTATATTCAAATTTGTTAAAATCCAATTTTTTTAAAATTCAATTTTTTAAAGTTCAATTTTTTAAAATTCAATTTTTTAAATTCAAATTTGTTAAAATTCAATTTTTTAAATTCAAGTTTGTTAAAATTCAATTTTTTAAACTTAAATTTTTTAAAATTCAATTTTTTAAAATTCAATTTTTTAAAATTCAGTTTTTTAAAATTCAATTTTATTAAAGTAAAATTGCTGAAAATATACACTCAAAATTCAAACAATATTCAATTTACTGCAAAAACAATTTTCGGACAAGATAAAAAATGCCAACAGCAACAACAATTCCACCAAAAGTGCCAAAAGTAATTCCAAAAGTCTTCCAAATGCTCGTCTTTTCCTTAACAACTCTTTTGCGCTCCTCTCTTGGTCTTGAGACCGGTGCTGGTCGATATTTAATCACACAAATATCATCCAATGTCTTAACAAGTTCTGCAATTTCCGTTTGATTTTCACAATCCTTTTGTGTGCATTCATTGCCTCTAAAGTAGAGATACTTCAGGGATTTGAGGCTGTCAAAGACTTGCGGGTCAATTTCACGTAGCATATTGTAAGATAATCGAATGTAGATCAAATCTGGATTATACATGAACAAGTCTTTTTCCAAAACACGCAACTTATTTGCATGCAAATGTAAATGAACAATTTTTGGATACGGCTTTAATTCGTCCTTGGTGAGTTTTAATACTTTACACATGTCAAGGCTCAATCCAATCAAATTTGGAAAAACGCTGGTAAAATCAGGCAGAAAATTGATTGTCTTGAAATAAGCATGGATGCCAGTCACATCTGCTAGAGTCTTTCCAGGTCCTAGTTTGCCTGTTGCTGTTCCTTTTTTGACATAACGTTCCTTAAGGACGATTTCATTGGTCGCTTCACATCTATAGACATCCACGTCAGTCGGAGTTAATTTATGATCACCGTAAGTACATTCAAGATTGAATGTTGTTTCACATGATGAAAGATTGATGAGAGTGAAGATTGAGTAAATTATGAATTTGAGTCTATTAATTGAGAAAACATTGGCATTAAATTTGTGTGATTGTTGTACGGGAAAACTAAGGAGGAAGTGTGTTACATTTTGGGTTATGATACCACCCAGGGTACTTAGCCTAAGTAATTTAGGGCATATTTTTTAAAAATCTTAAATTATTTTTTTTTAAATTTTTTTAAAAATATATTTACCGAGTCATAGTTTTTCTAGAATGAGTTTTTATATATTTTTTAAAACAGTTGAATTATTTTTTTGATTACTATTAATTAGATGTTGAACACAGAACTGTCCGTTTAAATTTATGAAGGCTTTTTTCAGTTTTTAATCACGAAATATTTATTTTGACATAATCTTTAGTATTGCATCAAATTGCATGTTGGTTGATATAATGTTCATATTTTATCTGATTTTTATAAAAATTAAAAATATTAAATATATTTTTATTTTATCGTAGCGTTTATTATATTTTTAAAGATGTCTCAAGGGATGTCAGTGGTTTTATTTGGGCTATTTGATCGATATATCCCAGTGACAGGGGCGCATCCAGAATTTTTTTAGGGGGTTTTGAATGAATCTGGATCGATGGGAATTTCCACAAAAATTGAAATTATTTTAGTATTTTTTGCAATAATTTTGATTTTTGGTATAGGATCTATGATGTATATGCGAAAAGGCATCAGTTTTAGTAGATTTAAAGGGTTTGATGTTTGAATATTTATGAAAAATATTTAGATTTTCAAATAAAAAGGATTCTTTTTTAAAATTTAACATTTTAAAATTATTTGAAATTATACTTTTTAAAGTGAAAACAGTAATTTATTATGTTACGCAAAAAAAAACGAAATTTTAGACCTTGTTACAAATTTTCCAAGAAAAATTGTTTTCTTTATTCGACCTGTTACAAAAACCCAGACTCCCCCTCCCTCCTAAACTTAAAATTAATTAGGCTTTTTTTACAAAATCCACAAAAATTCTCATCTGATCTATGTTTGACTAAAAAATTAACGAATTTAAAAGATTCAAACATAAAATCTACAAAAAAAGTAAAAAATTAAAATTTCTACAATTTTTAAAAATATTTTCGATTGTGTTTTTAATTTTTCTACTTTTTTAAAATTTAAATAACAAAATACATTGATTTATTAATTCAAACAAAAAATCATCAAATTCATCCCATCCATAAATCGTGACCATTCCTCAAAATCACCGACAGCAACACTCTTAAATATAATATTTAATTTCAAATTATCCACACCACCAGTTCATCGTCATCACAAACTGTTTACATTCCGCTCATTCAAGTCACCATGTGAAATTCGAAACCATCGGAATTTGGAGTCACATTGATCAGATCTCTCCAAAATATACCAAAATAATTCAGAAACAGAAAATCAAAACAGCAAATCAGCAGAAATCTCGACCTACAAAATAATTATTGAAAGGTGACTAAAATCAAAGCAAAGACTAGGGTTTTACAGTACCTAAATGTTATTAGTATGCACTCAATTTTTGGACAATTTTTTTACATATTTCAAAACTATTTTGGTCTCGATATTTTGGATTTGAAACTATCAACATTTTAAGATTTGAGAATTTTTTAATTCTGAAAAATTCAAAAATTAAAATATTTTTTTATGTTGCTGGCTGTTTTGAAAGGTAAAAATTTAGAGTTTTATTTTATTGCATTTAAAAAAGTGTTTGAAGTTACATTGTGAAAATTACATAGAGACATATTTAAAGTATAAAATATTTTTAAAGGACCAGAGGCCAGCTACTCGGTATACTCTAGGGTATATACTACCCCTATGGTATCCCTAGGTCATAAACCTAGGGTATTCCTAGCGATATGGCCTAGGGCAGGTGTGTATCCAGGAAGGTCTTGGTACCCCCCTAAAAATTTTGAGCCTTGCTCTTGCTGCGGTTCAAAACTTTTAGGGGGAGTGCCCAGATCCTGGGCCCCTGGGTACCGCTAGGGGTATACCCTAGTGGTATATCGAGCAATTAGCCCCAGAGCTTAATCTTTTTTGAGGGTTAAGATTAATTTTTAAGGTTATGGAGGAAATTTAATTTTTTTAATCTAAAAATCAGCGATTAATAATTGTCAAAAGTTCTCATTGAAATTATTAAAACACCCATCCTCCACCTTTTTGATATAATTAATATTACTTAGTAAATTGGATCAGCTGAAACTGAATTAATCCATTCAGTAAATTTCAAAGCATTTGTAAAAATCGAGTAAGTGTCGACATCGCAACTATAAGTCATGTTATAAAGTGATGCAGAGACAATTCCACGAAGGTAGTAAGCAGTTCCATCAGTCACGATCAATCCACTTCCACTGTCACCTAGGCAAATTCCAGTTCCATTTCCAGATCCTCCACAGAATGTTCGCTTGCTTGAGAATCGAGCCAGTTCGTAGTTTTTGAGGAAGCAGTCTTCATTTTGGTGGATCGGCATGCTGATGAATTTTGGAATGTTTAGGTGATTTGTATTTGGATCTTCATCCTTTCCATATCCAATAACAGTTCCTTCAGTATTTGTAGCTAGAATTGAGCTTGAATCCATGAGACAAATTGGTTGGATGTACTTGTTGAATGTGACTTCAGTTTCCAGGATCATGACTGCAATATCAGCATCATATGTGTCTGTTTGTGGATTCCAGTCTGGATGGATGTTGATGTTTTGAACAGCATAATGGGTTCGTCCAGCTTCGTATCGCCTACTCAGATCATGCACGCCAAGAAGAACTGTGATGTCACGCGCTAGGAATTCCATGCAATGAGCAGCTATAAAGTAAAAAATGAAAATGAGTCTGGAAGTATTTTATATCCATCAAAATCTCACCTGTGACAACCTTCCTGTTTGTTAAAAGAGTTCCACCACAAAAGTACTTGTCATCTGATTTAAACAAAGCTGCAATCCTAAAAATAATATTAAAAGATAAAATAATAATATTATTAAAAATTACAAATCCAACATTTATAAGCCTTACCATGGAAACATTCCGCGTTTAACTTCAGTTCCGCCAATAATTGTGCTCACTGCTTTGAGTCCTTTTCCACATGTGTTGAATTGTACTGGCTGCAAGCGAGGTTGATAATTGTCGAAGCACTTTTTCAGGTTTGCTTTTATTTCACTTCTGGTTTCTGTGAGTTGCTGACTGCAAATATTGTTTGTCATATTGAGAAATGAAACTGCTGTATTGTCGATGAATTTTTCATCAATTGCGTTGATTTTGTTGTCTTCAAGATAAACTCTTGTCAACTGATTGTGAACACCGAAGGAATCTGAGTGGATTGTTGTTAATTTGTTGTTATTCAAACCCAATTCTTTCAAATTTTTCAATTGAGCAAAAACACCAACAGGCAGGTCAGAAATTTCATTGCTGAACAAATACAATAATTGCAAATTCTGAAGACCATCAAAGTTGTCTAAATTTAAAGTTTTTATTCTGTTTTCAAAAAGCCACAATCTTTCCAAATTTCTAAGTGATGCAAAACATTTTGTTGGAATTTGTGAAATTTGATTTCCATGCAGGGCTAACCACCTCAAGTTCTGCAAATTCACAAACCATTCTGGATTTATTGACTGGAGCTTGTTGTTGTACAAATATAAAACTTGAAGTTTCACAAGTGGACGAAAAATGTTGCTCGGCAGAAAATAAATTTGATTTTCATGCAATTCCAAATTTTCAAGTTCCTTTTGATTCAGAAATATATTTTCAGGCAGTGTTGTCAGTTGATTGTCATCAATCCAAAAATGAGTCAACTTTGAATTTCTAATCAGCAAATTTTGTGGAAGTTCTCGAATTTTGTTTCCATCTAACAACAATTTATTCAGATTTTGACAATTTGCCAGCGAATCTTCATCAATTGATTCCAGTTCTGCATTATTTAACCAAATTACTTCAAGATTTGGAAAGTTTTGACAGAAAATTGATGAAAATGTTTTTAGTTTGTGGCCATCAAAGTAGTTTTCAATCCATTTTACATCAGCATCAGTGTATCCAATTCTATGTTGTCCATCAATTTTCGTGAGTTTTTCATCATAATTTGCTTGTTTTGTGTCCAAGTTACAAGTATAACGTGAATAACTTGTGTAATCACATTTTGCAGTCTGTCCTTCAGCTTGGTTAATCAGCCATAAAATCGCACAAAAAATCACAATTTGGAGATTTTTTCGTTTCATTTAGAAAATAAAGTTTAAATATTTTTACTTTTTTAATGATTTTAATGAAACTAAAAATAATTTTCGTTAAAATTAAATTGAAACCTTCGAGTCTTTTCTATTTATTTAAAACTTTTTCGCACTTCCCGTTTTGGTTTCTGAATTTTTTTCTCTGCGATCGCACAATAAAAAAATTATTTCATCCTTTAAATTATTATTTTTTTAACTTTGAAAACTTTTAACAATTTTTGCTTCACCTTTGAATTAAGTTTACTTAAAATAAAACAAATTTCTAAAATTATTGTTTAACTTTAATATTTTTCTTAAAAATCAGAACGAATTTAGAAATATCGACCTTTAAGATCGGCACACAAAACTCAAACTGAGAGAAAAATGAGAAGACAAAACCTGATTTTTGGTAGAAAAAAAGAGATTCATAGATTAAATATTTTTATGCATGAATAAAAAACAAAATTATGATTCATTTTTTGACATTTGAGCGTCGCAAAATATTCAATACTAGTGCTTTTTTGTTGCTAATTCCTTTCAATGTGTTTTTGTAAGATAAGAATGGATTTGCAAGCATGATAATAAAATAAAAATCCCATGATCGCACCGTTGCCTAAAGGCTATCATTCACTTATTACGTAACGCAAAAAACGACTTTATAGACACATCCTCCCCAAGGGCGTATCCAGAAATTTTTTGAGGGGGGTTGAATTATTTGTGTGGACCGGAAAATTTAGGAGGGAGGGGGGTTTGGCATTTTTACTTGAAAAACCATAGCAAATTGAAAATTTTTTCTAAAAAAGGGGGGGTGTGGGGCTCAATCCTCCCCCACCCCCTGAATACGCCCTTAATCCTCCCCTTTTGTCACAAAATTTTCATGAAAAAATTCCTTTATTTAACGCTAAAAGCGTTACGTAATAAGTGAACGGTTACGTAATATATTCAGGGGGGGGGGGGGGGGTTGTTGAGTTTGTCTTTTGGAAAATGTCGCTAATATAATTTCACCGATGTATATTCAAAATCCATATGAGCTGAAGTGGCTCGGTAGCGAAGTGGTTTCATACCAATAATTATCTCATCTGATCTAATTTAATTCAAAATGTACCACTAGAGGGGCCGTTTTCGAGGACGCCACTCTACCCTCCCTAGAAACTGGTTCCAGTAGTCAATGGCATGAAAATTTTAGACTCGATTTGGCAAATTTTTGCTTGTCGTGTTTTCGAATTATTTGTACTGAAAAAGAAGAATCCAAAATAGACTACTTTTGAGCTAGTAAGGAAATCGACTACCAAAATCAATCATAACCATTTTCTGGATGAATTATTGCAAAATATGCCTTAAGTATCATTTTACAAAAGGGAAAAATAGAGAAATTCTTTAGAAAAACCAAGCAAATAGTCAGACTACTTTTAATAAACTGCATTTACAAAACTCACAAAAATCCTCATCCATATCCACACCTGCTCTATGTTTGACTACAAAATTAACGAATTTAAAAGATTCAAACATAAAATCTACAAAAAAAAATATAAAATTAAAATTTCTACAATTTTTAAAAATATTTTCGATTGTGTTTTTAATTTTTCAACTTTTTTAAAATTTAAATAACAAAATACATTGATTTATTAATTCAAACAAAAAATCATCAAATTCATCCCATCCATAAATCGTGACCATTCCTCAAAATCACAAACAGCAACACTCCTAAATATAATATTTAATTTCAAATTATCCACACAACCAGTTCATCGTCATCACAAACTGTTTACATTCCGCTCATTCAAGTCACTATGTGAAATTCAAAACTATCGGAATTTGCAGTCACATTGATCAGATCTCTCCAAAATATACCAAAGAATTCAAAATAAAAAATCATTTAACAGCAAATTTTCATCGCAGTCAGCAGAAATCTCGACCTACAAAATAATTATTGAAAGGTGATTAACTTTATTTGAGTTATTAATTGTAATTTTTTTTACAAAATTCTGGGTTATCATTCCAGTTGATAAGATAAAGTAGAGCACATTAGTTGATAATAAAAATATTTTTAATATTTTTCAGTTCAGATTTAAATTTCATTGAGTCAACATGACACAGCTTGATGCAATTTTTAAAGATCTAGCGCAAACTTTGCTTCCTTATTCGGATTTTGTAGGCAAAAGTGCAGGATGGGTTGGTATTTTGCAGATCGTGAGTCCGGCTTTTGTGTTGAATGGAATTAGGAAAAACAGAGAGAAAAATAAAATTCCAATTTTTCCGTTTCTGTTTGTTACTATGTAGTAAGTACTAAATATCGATTTTATTAAATAAGCCGCGGGTTGAGTAAACAAGAATTATGCTAATTGAATCATTACTAAAAACAAAAATATTCAAATATCAGTAAGATAGTGCGCGGATTACTAAAGTTGGTATTTTATATAATCCGCGGATTATAAAAGTTGATATTTTATATAATCCGCGGATTGTAAAAGTAAATATTTTATATAATCCGCGGATTGTAAAAGTAAACATTTTATATAATCCGTGGATTGTAAAATTAAATTACAATAATAATCCGCGTACAGTAGAAGTAATTACATTCACAGTTCGCTTTTGTAGAAGCAACAGTTTTCAGTAGTCCGCGTATTGTAGTAGCAAATGTTTTCATAATGACGCGGGCTGTAGAGGCAACTGTCTGCAATTATTCGTTGAACTTTGTTCATTAATACGCGGATTGTAGAAATCTGAACTACTTGGACTAATAAGAAAATAAATTGTGTTATCCGCTTAAAAAAAAATATTAAAATACTTTTTTGTTTTCCTTCTAAAAATATCCGCGGATAGTAAATGATTTACTAAAAAGATATAATAATTAATCAAAAGTTTACCTTCAATTTTAGCATGGTCCTCAGTATCCGTTACTCCCAAATCATCAACAGTGAAGCCCTCTACGAGTCTAACCTCAAAGGTTTTGCATTCTCAGCCGTTTACCTCACAATCTACTACTACCTCTGTTCGCCACAAAAGAAGAAGGAAAACATGATTTACATATCAAGTGGTGCTGGTCTTTGCACATTTATCTATTATTACTCAGCAAACGCTGATCCATCAATAATTGCAGTAAAATATGAGTCAATATTGACAAGTGTTCTATGGAGTTTTCATTTTATTGCATTGCTTGGTGTTTATGCTGGATTTAGTGGCAAAACATCCGCACATTTTCCACTTGAGATGGTTTTAGCGTCAGCATTGATGGGATTGAACCGAATTTGTTATGGAATTTTGAAAAATCGACAATTTTTTGTTGTAAGTTTTTAGAACTTTGAAATTGAATATTAAATTAATTATGAATTTTTTTATTTTTAGTTCCAATACATTTTCTTCTTGGGTGTGAATCTAGCTCAGTTGGCTTGTTTCGTTTTGTTCAGTTCAAAAACACCTCCGAAAAAAGTAAAAAGTGAAACTGCAAAAACTTCTGAAAAGAAACGAATTAAAAAGGAGTGAATTTAATTTTTGTTGTGCTTTAAATTAATTTTAGACTTCAAAAAATGAAAATAAATTAAACGATTTTATTCAAACAAAAAATGGGAAATTTTTTCTGAAAAGAATGCAAATACCTTTGTTTAATCAAGTAAAGCTTCAATATTGCATAATTTTAATCTTAAACGCGAGCAACAATCACTATGATCTATCGACATCCCGGTTCTGAAGGAATTTTGAAACTGTTATACTAAGAGCACATCCAGGAGGATACTTTTCTTAAAAAATACTAGCAAATTGAAAAGGATTTTCATAAAAAGGAGCGTTTGATCCCCAAACTCCCCTTCCCCATATCCCTTGAATTATACTTGAATTACCCTTGAGTTATACTTTTTGGGTAGATTGGGTAGACCCCAATGTTAGCAAACAGAAAAAAGCTGGTTCTTATTTTTCGAACTTGAAAGCTCCATATTTTTGAAATTTTATCTAGAAATGCATTTATAGGTTGTATTATGGAAGAAAACCAATGTAACATAAAGAAATCAAGTCTATAACATCTTAATTTACTTTAAACTACCAAAAAATTGATATTTGTTATCCATTTTGATAAATTTTCTCAAAAATGATATTCGAAACATGAAAGTAAACAAAACTTTGACAAAAATAATTTAGTAAATTTACAATGATATCAGCTTTGATTGACTATTTAAATGTCTGTATCATAGTTTTTGAATATACTAAAATAGTTAAAGATTAAAATATCTATTTAATATTTGATTTCTGAAAAAATTTATAACGTTTGTTCTTATTTTGAATTTTCCAGCACAATATTTAGTATCTAAAAATTCGAAAAGCAACGGAATAAATTCTCTTTGCTAACATTGGGGTATACACTACCATAGGGGTTACCCTAGGGGTCTAGCTTAGAGTATTTGCCTAGGTTATAACCTGAGAATACACTAAGATATTCCTCTGGGGGTAACCTCAGTGTATCTCATAGTCTATACCCCTAGGTCAGTGGTGTCCAACCTTTTTTGAGGCACGGCACACCTTGAGGTTAAACCATGACCAAAACCGCACGCACCATACGGTTCGTTGGATTTCCTAATTTTTTCACGGCACACAGGTTGGGCACCACTGCCCTAGGGTAACCCCTGGGTAGTTTATACCCAATGAGCGACAACAGTTCATATTCTTCGAAATCAAAACTTCGAAAATGTAATTTTTTCAAAAAAAATATGACCGTTACAAATTTTCGTAAGTAAATTTAACGGTTTTTGAAAATTCAAAAATTTTTACACTTTGAATATTTTCGAAATAGCTTTGAATTTCTAAAAAATAACGGTTACTACTACTGTTGTCATCCATTGGCCCTTAGCATAACCTTATTTTAAGCCAGGTAACTGGTCTTTCCTTTACCTTTCTTAACTCAATCTAATGTTACTTCATTTATTGCTGTCTTCTTCATAAATGTTTACTTACGTGCCCTCTTGCTCATTTTGTTTACTTGCACAATTATTTCACATCCACAAAACAATAAGTCTCATCTTCTTTCGATTCCGATTCATTGAACGTGTTTTTCTTTGAGATTACACAAAAAAATAAATCTTTTTTTTTGTTTGAATGACTTTGAGAAATTAATGACTTAGGAACACAAATATTCTGCAGCATCATTTCCATTTGTCTAGATTGTGTAATACTTGATTAATTGTCGAGCATTTGCGTTTGAAATTGAGATGAAGGTAAAATTTAAGAACTTTTTATATTTTATTCCAAGAATAATAAATGTAAGTGATCGATAAATTAAATAATTTGTGCCATGTCACTCGACTAATGTGTTTGTTGAATTCAATTAGCCAATAAAAATTTCTAAGCAATGTAATAAGTACAAAGTAGCACCGATTATTGGTAATTCCATTTAGTATCTAATTATTTAAAATTTTACAATTATCATTGATGATGCAGAAGATGAGAATGACGTCAAAGAATAGTCTAATAGACACGCAAAAAAATTGTAATAATGACGACAAGTTTATTGCCTCGAAGGTTTTATGATAATTGGCTTCAATTTATGAAGAAATAAATATTGTATTTTTAATGCTGGCCAGCATGAATCTTTTTTGCCGAATTCTAGAAAGACTTTAAAATAATAGAAATTAAGCTGTTTTACGGGCGTAGCCAGTGGGTGGTCCATAGATGCTAAACCACCACCACCCAGGGGCGTATTCAGGGGGAGGGGGGGGGGGGTGTTTGGGGGCCAACCCCCCCTTTTTTGGAAAAATTTCTAATTTTATTTTCTTCTTTTTTTAATCAACACATTCATTAATTTTTTTTGGTGATCAAACCATTACACTGCCTGGATGCATAAAAAGGCTAATTTAAAAAAATAATTCACACAATTTTTCGGCTAATTTTCATCATTATTTGACAAATTTCAGACCAAATTAAGCCTAAATGCTCAACATAAGAAGACATAATGAATGAAAATATCTTAATTCATTCTGAAAACGCAAAGAGCACCAGCATGTCATGACCTTGATCATGAAATTCTATCTTGTGAATGGAAAATAAATGAGTCGATGAAAAATGACGACAAACATGTGAGAAATTATGAAAAAAAATCTTGTTTACAACTCGCAAAATAGATTTCAAGTTCAAGTTTAAAGTCTCAGCTGTGATTGAGGCTCTCTCTGCGATTGAGAGAGGGATGAAAAGTTCTCACGAGACTTCCAATAGAATATTCCAGTCAACTTGAACTATAAATGATGGTGCGGCATTGACGATTGTCTTTAGTTCTCGGTAGAATCTGAATTGGTAAAGTTGAGCTTCTTTAAGTTCGAAAGTGCAGAATTTTTAAGACTGTGTGATTTTTTTGTTGTTAAAAAGGTGAAATTTATGAGAAAAGTGAATTTTTAACTAAATATAAAAACTTTTGTTTTAAAAACTTTGATATAAATTAAATGTGAAAAATAATACAAATAAATACAATTCCAAATTTTAAAAAAATTAATTTATATTTTAAGTAATAAATTTGAAACCATTTAAAAAAAACTAAAAACAGTTTATTAAAACAAATAAAAATATTTTTTTTAATTTTCTTAACATTTAGTGAAAATTAGGCGAAGTTATTGTTCGAATTTTAAAAGATATTTAAATATATAGCTTGAAAAATTCGAAAATTAAATAAATAATTTTCTAAAAAAATACGAAAATTTTAAAAAAAAATCAAAAGTTTATAAAAGTTTTAAAAAATTATTTTATTTTAATTTTATTTTTTTTAAAGAAAAACCAAAAAATACTATTTTTGTCTTTAATTTAAAAAGATAAAAGAGGAGAATTTAAATATAAAAAATAATTATATCATATTTAATTTTTTAAATAAAAATTTTAATGACTGAAGAAATCAAAGGAAAATTAAATTCTTATTTTAAAATTCATTTAAACACGAAAAAATGGAGAATTTAATTATTTGTTTTTTAAAATATCTAAAATTTTAGTTTTTTTAATTTAGTTTTTTATTTAAAAAGTATCTACAATTTTATATTTTTAAAAGTTTTAAGAATTTTTAAAAAAACACAAAATTTTTTAAATTTTTTTAAAATACAAAACTAATTAAAAAATGAATAATTTCAGATTTACAGAACTTTTGAGACCAGTCTAGAAAAACCAAAAAAAGTGCTAAAAATGAACAAAATTTCATTAATTTTTGTTGCTGCTATCGCAATAAGCTGCTCATATGAAGTTTCTGGTGCATTACGTAAGTGTTAATTGTGTTAACAAAAACCAGGAAAATATATTTAGTGATTCAGACAAGAATTCTTGTTTTGTAAACAAAAACAGCTGCGATTAGAAATAAAAATTTTAATAGTAATAAAGTTGTTAAACATTTGAATAATTATTCAAGGTTCTTTGAATTTTTTTGTCAATATTTGTTATATTTAGAAGCTTTTAGCAATTTAAATGTGTTTGCTTAATGCATGGTGTTTCGTAATACTTGGTAGAATTGGTAATTTGGGGTTTTTGTTAAAGACACGGATTTGTGGTTTGTGTCATAAGGAATCATTAGAGAAATTTAACTTTTGGGGGGGGGGGATACACAGGCCACAAGTGGGAGCCAATCCCACTGTTACTAAACTTAAAATTCTGGCTACGCCACTGGTTTGATTAAACGTAAGAATATTCGGTATAAAATGATAAATTAACGGTTTAAAATGGCTAAATGCATCAAGAATTAACAATTTTTTTGGGTTTTTTTTTGTATAAGAAATGGATAATTTATCATCCAATCTGACCTTGCCTTTAAGTTAAACTCAAAGTCGAAACGAATAAAATCTATTGGACTCTACTCGACTTTTTCCCATAAAAAACCCGACTTAGCTTAAAAAACATCAGAAGCGGGTTTCACCTTGCTAAAGATTTTTTGAAAGATCTAACTAGGGGCGTATTCAGGGAGGGGTTTTGGGGGTCACTACCCCTGCCTTTTTTGGAAAATGTTTTCAATTTGCTAGGGCTTTTTAAGAAAAAGACCCCAAAACCCCCCTAAATTTTCACTTCCATACAAAAATATTTCAAAAACCCTCCATCGAAAAACATCCCTGGATTTGTTGTTCGGCTATTTAATTTTAATATTCAGTCAAAATGTCATAAAACCAAATTAATTTTTTTTAAATATTTTAACTCTCAAAAATTCAGCTTCATCAATCAAAATCTGTCACAGGAATGATCCACAAATAAATGAGTGCATAATAAAGTCAATTGAGCAATTGAGACCAAGACTGGCATCTGGAACATTAGGTGAAGGATTTGACATTCCAAAAATCGAGCCGTTTGCTATCCAAAGGTATTTTTTAAATTAATTAATTAATAAAAAATAATTAAAAAAAATTAAATAATAATTAGAAAAATTAATTAATTAAATAATAAAAAATTTCATGTTTTTTTGGAATTATTTTTTGGGTCATTAAGGGTGATCAGCTGTCCCTTTTTTGATGATTTTTGATCAGTTTCTTACCCAGTGGCGTAGCAAGAAGGGCGCAGTCTGAAAAACGCAAAAAAAAATCCAATTAAAAGGGGCACAAAATTTATGAATATGCCCCTGGGACACGAGAACCCTTGCTTCGTCATTGTTATTACCCTTGGGGATCATTAAAGAGAAACTTATATCCTATCTTCTTAAATTCTAGACGTCATAATTAAACGATGACCTTTTGGTCATCTTCATTTATTTTTTTAAATAATTTATAATTCTTATTCACAAACAAAGTCATTAAAGTCGTGTAAAAAATCCCTAAATAATCACAATAAAGGTGATTATTATCCCAATTGCGTTCTAAGTTGATTAATTATCTAATAATTCTCTGAAAAGTAATTAAATTAAATTTTATTCAACGCTCAGTAAAGTTCTCAGACATCAAAGTTCTCCCAACTCTATAAATTACATCACAATATTTTTGCTCATTTAATTCTCTCTTTTCTTCCTCTCAAAACAGCATCAAAGTCGGAACAACACCAGACTTCAAGGTTAATCTCAAAAATATTCTCATCAAAGGCGCTAGCAACTTTAGAATTGAGAAATTGAGGTAGGTTATGGCATGTGATAATGAAATGTTTTAATGCCAATTTTATTTAATTTGAGGAGGTTTTGTGTTGGTTTTTTGTGTCGTGGATTGAAATATGATTCAAGATGATAGGGGCCGTTCGTAAATGACGTCACATAAAAAACGAGATTTTTAGACCCCCCTCCCCTCCCCCCTCTGTCATAAAATATTTCTTTTTTTAATGGATTTTAAAATGTGTCACAAAGCATCAGACCCCCCTCTTCCTAAAAATTGGACGTTATTTATAAATGACCCCGATGGTTTTGTGATTTGTTTCTTGTGTCAATGATTGGAATCTGATTCAAGAAGTTAATATATTTGTGAAATATAAAAGCAATGAAGATATATAATGGCGAGAATATTAAGCAATGACAAAGCAGATCTTTTTATTGCTATTTTAAAGTTACTGATTTTATCTTTTAAAAATTGGATTTGTTGAATTCCTCTGATAAGTCATGCAGGGTGCAGGGTGTTTTAAGATAGTGCTGTAGACAGGATGGTGATTTTATGAAAAATTGATCTCAATAATACATTTATTTAAAATGGGTAAAATGACAGGATTTTTTGTTCTGAAAAAAAAATGTTCACACCACCTCCCCACCTGCCAACCCAACGAAATTTCTGGTACGCTACTACTGTAAGGCATACCGAATCACATTGACATGTCAGCTTCATCAAAAAATTCATTAATTTTGAATGATTGCTTAGCTGGGTTAATAAGCTTAATCAGTTTAAAAAAGTGGTTCTCAAACTGTATGCCGCGGCACGCTAGTGTGCCGTAGAACATACTCAGGTGTGCCGCGAAAAATTTCTACAGCACACTTTGAGCCGTGGCTTAAAGAAGTTTGAGAAACACTGGTTTAAACATAAGAAGGATATTTTAGGGTCCGTTTTTGGGGTACCCAGAAATTGAGTCTTCAGACCGATGAGAATGAGGCTTCAGATCAAATACGATTCACGCCAGCCTGGAGACTCTATTTTACATACTTTTGTTTAATTTCACCTTTTTTCACCTTGCGCCATTTGAGTTAATGTAAACTGAGCAACTGCCCTCAGTGGAATCAAATTTAGTACCGATTTTGAGGATGCAGAACAATTTTTCTTGTTATTTTTCAACATACTGCACATAGTTCACATACTTATTGACTTTCCAATTCTTCCAATCTCTTTCCAGAGTCAATCTCAATGACATTAAAATCGATGTGATCGTAACCTTCCCAAAACTTGATGTCAAAGCCAACTATGATCTTGTAATCAAAATATTCGGTCAAAATCTCGAGAATAAAGGAGAAGGCATCATCAAACTTGAAAATCCACGAGCACGTGTCGCTTTGAAGGGATCAAAGTACATAAAAGATGGCAAAGAGTACCTTAGGTTCGACAGATTCCGCATTAAGGTTCAACCGGGAACAATTCGTCAACTAAAACTCTCAAACTTGTTTGAAAGCGACCGAAGCATTGAGGAAGCTGCAAATGCATTTATTACAGCTAATTCAGACTTTTTACTACAAAATGTCTATCCATCAATTGAAAAAGATTTAGCTGAGCTGCTAACAAATATTGCAAATGAAATAGCTAAGAATGCCACGTATGATGAACTTTTCCCATTGTAAATTGAGGATTTTAATTTGATAATTATTGTGATGAACTTTTTTTATGTCTTTATTGTTCAAAGAACAAAGTTACTAATTTTGTGAGAAGATGATGCAAAAAATAATAATAGTTGAGGAATAAAGAAGTTAAAAAATAATTTTAATTGAATGGTTTCGATTAATTTTTTGTAATTTATCAATAATTATTTCAATATTGCAAGCTTATTTCATCAAATCTAGTGAATTTTGAATGACCCCAAATAAGACAGACCGAGCAAGACATTTCAAAGAAATTACAGATTATGATAGGTCTAATTGACATCCTCGTGTCCAAATCATAAAGATTTATCCCTAATCTCACGACCAAATGACTAACGACTACGTCAACCTCAACGATTAAGTGCAATCAAACTTTAAAACACTCAACAATTTTCATTATCATTATGATCGTCATAAATTTTCTTTATTTTTGAACCGACACCTTCATTTGAGCTGATAAGATTTGGAATTTTTTTTTGAAAGTTGCAGTTTAAGTAAGCACTTGACTCACTGGGTGATAAATATTAATTAATTTCAACAATCAACAATGGTTTTAGCGATATTTTTTTTGAAGAAGTAGAGGTTTATCAAGCAGTTTGGGTAGAGGTAAGTGTGTATTAGTTAGCCTCAGGGGGAAAACTACTTGATGGGTTTTTTTGTCTAATTTCCACAAAAATTGGTAAAAATGTTAAATTTTTGGTGGGAATTTTAATATTTTTTTTACTTTTATTGAGAAATTTTCAACTTTTCTAGTAGTTTTCCTTCTGTATTCAAAGATACTTAGCAGACAGAGAACCTCACTTATAAAGAGTTCATTTTCTAAGGCTAGTCTAGATATATCATTTTTAAAAATGTAGAGCCTACTGTGCCAATTTGATTGGACATCAATTAATTAAAATGAATTAATTTTCTTTATATACACAGAATTGTTTAACGGTTTTCTATTATTTGAATTATGTACTTTAAAATACAAAATTGTCGTAGTTTAACTACCGCACAATTCATTCTTTCACTCACACTTTTTGAGACGACCAAGAAGGACTTACAATTTAAAATCTTCTTTTTTCTTTATTTATTTTCATAATCTTTAATAAATAATAAAATCTCTTGAAGCTAATTAAGAATTAGAAAGGCTTGAGTTTCATTTAAATAAATTAGAATTTTCAGAATAGCCTTGCAGTCAGTCTCAGCCTACCTTGAAATCTTGATCTACAAATACTATCTCTATTCGACCCTTAAGTAAGGATCTAGTTGTTCTGAATCTGAATTCTAGGGTTACTCTTGTATACAATGTAGAGTTTACCCCATTTTATTCGACTTACTCTACTTCTATCTCAATTCAAGGATGTTTTTAGGGGGAGCCAGGGGCATACACAGGAGGGTCTGGACCCCCTTCGAAAAAATTTGAACCGAAGCGAGAGCACGGCTCAAAATTTTTTTGGAGGGGGTCCAGACACTCCTGGGGAGCAATCTAAATATTACCGTAGAATTCTATGGAACCTACGGCAGGTTACTAGGGTTGGATAGAGTTAAATATTCCAGGTAGCTTAAGATAAACTCCGATATTAAAATATGTTAGTTCATTAAAAAATATTGAATCAGTTTAAGATACGATCAAGAGTCAGACACAGGTTAGGTGCCCCCTAAGATCAAAATTAAATACAATTTTATTTAAAAAAAACTTTTTTATATCGAAAACTTATTTTTTTACAGAAAAACGTTAATTACTTGCAAAATCAATCTTAATGATTTTGTTGAAAAATAAAAATTTAGACACCCCCTTCAAAAATCCTGGCTATGCCCCTGGAAAGACACTACAATGAGACAATTAGTTAGAAGTAAAATAATCGTAAAATTCACGATTTTTAAAATTTTTTAAAATATTTACTTTTAAATTATAAAAAAGTTAACAATTACTAATTATTTGTGATTTTTTACGACTTTTACGACAGTGTCATTGAATCATATTTCACTATTTTCTTTATGTTGCACATTTAAAATGCAAAAATAATTCTCATATTTAATATTTTATGTAAAAATGAAAAAAAGTCAGCCAGTATTAGTACAAATTTTTAATCGCAAGCATCTAGATTATTAGAAATCACGAAAAAGCAACAACTAAAATTAATCTTTTATTAGCTACCGAATTATTAGTCACGAGATCGCTGTTAGTTCAAGTGCTCTTAAAGATTATGTTGTAATTGATTAGAAATATTTGGATTTTTTGTAAAAATAGGAGGCTGGTGTGACAAAGTCACTTAAAAATTAGTCTACAAAAAACTAATTATCAAAATCATGGTGACTGGCTGTAAACAACAATCAAAATAGAACATTTTTAAATTTGTGTCAATTTAAAAGCACCAAAAAAATTACACAATAAAAATCTTCATATAATTGGCTGTGTTCGGTCACTTAATTTGATAAGAATTATTTATGACTGTTAACAGCACCAATAAAACGACAATATAGATAAATGTTTACAAGCTCATAAAAATTGATAAGATTTTCTGAAATTATTGCTTTGAGACTATTTTTAATCAGTATTATTTTGTGGCTCGAGCAGTAAACAGGATACAAAAATGGTTAATCCACGGGTTATAAAAGCGTTGAAGCGAAATTTGCTTACAATATTGACATTAATTGCTGTGATATTGAGTGTAATTATTGGACTATCGATGAGAGCCTCTCATCCAAGTTACAGTCCGCGTGTTGTTATGTATGTGAACTTTATTGGTGACATATTCCTGCGGATGATCAGAGCAGTCACACTTCCATTGATTATATCTTCAATTATTGCTGCTATTGCTCCACTTGACATTTCATTGAGTAAAAAAATTGGAACACATGCTATAACATATATTATCTGTACGACCCTTATCTCTGCTACATTTGGAATTATTTTGGTCACAACTATCAAGCCAGGTGGAAGCATTGAGGATACAATTGAGGCTGATGGACAAGTTAAGGGAAATACGATTATTGATACAGTTCTGGATTTAATAAGGTAAGATATTATTTGAGTGAATTTGAGTTGTAAACTATTTTGATAGGTAACGGAATTTTGATAGATTTTTGGCTGACTTTTAGCGAATTTCTACATGGTTTTTGACAGAATTTTGGTAGTTTTTCAGCTGAAATGACAGATTTTTGGCGGAATTTTGAACGACTTTTGACAGACTTTTACCTGGTTTTGGTAGAATTTTGGTCAGATTTTCAACGGATTTTTGACAGATTTTTAGCGGACTTGTGATTGATTTTTGGTGGACTTAAGATGAATTTTTACCTGGTTGACGATAAAATTTTCCAGATTCTTGGCGGAATTTCGAAAGATTTTTGAAATGCTTTTACCTGGTTTTTGGCAGAATTTTGTTAGATTTTCACCTGAAACGACAGATTTTTGGCGGAATTTTGAAAAAAAAAATTCATAGACTACAACTTGGTTTTGACAGAGTTTTGGTCAGATTTTCAGCGGACTTTTAACTGATTTTTAGCGGATCTTGAATGATTATTGGTGGACTTAGAATGAATTCTTACCTGGTTGATGATAAAATTTTCAATATTTTTGGTAGAATTTTTACAGATTTTCAGCTAGCATGACAGATTCTTGGCGGATTTTCGAAAGAATTTTGTCAGACTTTAGCAGATATTATTTTTTTTTCTCAAATGTCAAGAGATCTTAAGCAGACTTTTGACAATTTCTAGCACAATTTTTCCTGGTTTTGTAAGAATATTAGCAATTTTTGTCGACATTTTTTTAGACTTTTGTCAGATTTTTGATAGATTAGGATTGTTTTTAAAACTAAAACCCTATTTTAACTAACCTCAATTTACAGAAACGTTTTCCCACCAAACATCGTCCAAGCAACTCTTCAAGCTTATCAAACAGTTCTTATCCCCCCAGAAAACAACACAAATGTTAGTGTCTATGATTGGGAAATATCATCAAAATATATCGATGGAACCAACATGTTGGGTGTCATATCAGTATCTGTGATCTTTGCAATCACCTTAAGTACCATCAGATCAAAAACAGCAAAATTAATTGAAATTATCTTGGAATTTACACAAGCAATGATGAAAATTATTCAATTCCTCATCTGGTTGACTCCAATTGCTGTTTTCTTCCTGATTTTGGCTAAGTTCTTAGAAATGGACGACATTGGTGAGCTTTTTTCAAAAGTTGGGCTTTATTTGGGGACAATTGCCATTGGAATGTTCCTGCAAGGTTTTGTATTCCTTCCAATTGTCTATTTTGGATTTACTCGTAAAAATCCATTCAAATTTATTGGACACATTGGACCTGCAATCCTCACAGCTTTTGGAACATCCAGTTCACTTGCTACACTTCCAGTTTCACTCAAGTGTGTCGAAGAAAATGCAGAAATTGATACGAGAGTTTCTAGGTTCATGCTTCCGTTGGGTGCTACAATCAACATGAATGGTAAGCATTGGATAATAAATTTGATTACCTTTTAACTCATTTGATTGAATTTTGTACAGGAACTGCATTGTATGAGAGCGTGGCTGCTATTTTCGTTGCACAATTGGTACAAATTGATCTATCAATAGGACAAATCATTACAGTTGCGTAAGTATTTTTTGTTAATTGAATGTTGGCGTCGATGAAGCTCTGCTGCTCTAGTTCATAAAATTTTAGTCCTGTGTAGTTGTATACCCCTTTACTTTCTTGAATCTTGTTATTCTTACTTGCACACTTCTTTAGTTTTAAACTTTATAGTTGCATACCCCTCTGGATTATCATAATTTTACTCCCTTTGAGATTATGAATTTTGATTCATAGTTGCATACCTCTTAAGTCCTATGTTTCTATTTTTACATAGCTTCAAAGCCTAAATTCTTTAAAATCTAGTTTTGCGTAGTTGTACACTTCTAAAATTACCAAAATTAAGTCAGTCTTATTGCATACCCCTTAAATTAAAAAAATTGGTTATCGTAGTTGCATGCCCCTTAAATTACAAAATTTACGTAAAACGTAGTTAAATACCCCTTAAGTTTGAGAAAATTTAGTTTAGCGTAGTTGCATACCACCTGAGTTTAAAAAAATTAGTTACTCATAGCTCCACACCCCTTGAATTTAAGAAATTAAGTTAAGTGTTGTTGCATACCCCTTGAATTAAGTTTACCGTATTTGTCTACCCCTTGATTAAATTTTTTTTGCGTAGTTGAATACCCCTTCAATTTCATTATTTTCTCTCTCACAGCTTAACAGCAACAGCAGCGAGTGTTGGAACTGCCGGTGTTCCACAAGCTGCTCTTGTTACTCTTGTCATGGTCCTCGACACAATTGGAATTCCAGCTCAGGACGTATCTTTGGTTATTGCATCTGACTGGATTGTGTAAGTTTATTAAGTTTAATTTAATTTACTCTGATTATTAAGCCTTAATTAAAACACATCTATTAGTGGTCGATTGAGCACAATGGTTAATGTCATGGGAGATACTTACGGTGCAGCTGTTATTGAGTCAACGAGCGAGAAGGAACTTCATAAGCTTACGATGAAAGCAAAGAGATTAGAGGAACAATCTGCTGGTAATGGAGAAGTTGAAGCTGTAAATCCTTAGATTTAAAATTGTTTAAATTTAGTATTGATGTTAAAAAATAAGAATTTAAAAATTAAAAAAACTATAAAATTAAAAAAAAAATGAAAATTAATTTAAAAAAAATTAAGTTGAAGTTGTAAAAATTTGAATAAAAATTGATTTTTTTAAAACCGATTGAGTGAATTTCTAATCAAACCAAATTTAAAACCTGAATAAATAAAAAAAAAATAAAAAATGTATTTAAAATATTTTTAAAAAATCTCTTAATTATTTAATCCCTAAAACTCAACCGTCAAGTTCAAAAATCAAAAACTGAGTGAAAAATAGAATTGAAAATTTTCTGGACTCCCAAAATTCTTTGTTATCAATCTTTAAAATAATTAAAATGCAGACACAAAAATTGAAACTCGATTAGATTTGAA
This sequence comes from Chironomus tentans, assembly GCA_963573255.1. Classification (NCBI taxonomy): domain Eukaryota; kingdom Metazoa; phylum Arthropoda; class Insecta; order Diptera; family Chironomidae; genus Chironomus; species Chironomus tentans. Next base: position 4,001,136 of record OY754305.1, read on the forward strand.
ATGTTAAGCCACTTGACGTGCCACGTGATAAAGACTTAATCACTTTCTACGATTGTAATTAATTAATATAAGCCATATCTGTCAGATTTTAAGTAGCTACGTCAATTACTTGTTCAGTGGAATTTTTATATTTTTTTGGGGGGATCATAAATTGTATTTTGGATTTTTTTTTGTGATAGTTGACAGAAACTCGACATCCAGTCTGAGCAGCTATGATTTTTTAAAAAATATAAAACCTTTTTTTTCATTTCCAACCAATCTTAGATAACTTTAAACAAAAATGACAAAGTTTAGGAAAATTTATGGGCCTAGGGTGTATCGAGGAAGTCCTTAAAATAGAATAATATTTCAAAAATGTTATAATTGCAAAACTGAGTACAAAGTATATTTTATTAGGTTTCAAAATAGTTTATTGAAAATTACAATGTATTATTAGACTGACCATAAATTCTTCAAAAAAAGAGGATAATTCTTTAGCTAAAAGTACCTAAAACTAGACATTTAATTAGGCACAAAAATAAAAGAGAGTCCTCCAAAAAAATCAAAAATGTGATCAGCCTAAATATGAATAATATAAAGTGTTAAATATTTTGAGGTTAAATTGTTAATATTAAAAGTTAAGGGAGTTGCCAAGGTAGCCCTTCTCAAATCATTCACGAAAAGATTGACAAAAGTTCCCATTAATATTATCAACACACCCCTCCTGCACCCTTTTGATATGATTAATAAAATTATTTAGTAAATAAAACAGACTACCGACATTACAAAAAATGTCAATTACAAAAAAATTCAAATTTTAGTTGACCCTTAAAAGCAAAATCATATTTTAGCTTGTTTACAAATAAATAAAACATTTAACGGGTTTGTTATATCAAATTAAAGATCTTTATCAGTTTTTTATGGTTTTAAACTCGAGTTAATTGTTCAAATGCACAAATTAATGCTTAAGTTAAATTTTCACAATAAATGTAAACAAAAAATGTGCATGTGTTGGTGAAATATGAATTTAGGTTTTTAATAAAATAAATTAATTATTTTTACTTATTTTAGTAAAGTTAACTGATTAAATGCTCAATGAAATGTTAAAGTTTAGGTCTATTTAGAAGAATCATTATTAAAACTAATAAAATTGATAATTTTTTTGCTTTCAAAATGTTGTTTGTTTACATATTTTTAACGGTCAAATTTAATTTGAATTTTCGAACTAAATATCGAATTTTTTCGAAATGGGATGACGGTAGTCTGAAATATATTTATAAATAGCAATAGATTATTTAGTAAATTGGATCAACTGAAACAGAATTAATCCAGTCAGTAAATTTCAAAGCATTTGTAAAAATCGAGTAAGTATCGACATCGCAACTATAAGTCATGTTATAAAGTGAAGCAGAGACAATTCCACGAAGATAGTAAGCACTTCCATCAGTCACGATCAATCCACTTCCACTATCACCTAGGCACACACCAACACCAGTTCCAGTTCCTCCACAGAATGTTCGCTTGCTTGAGAATCGAGCCAGTTCGTAGTTTTTGAGGAAGCAGTCTTCATTTTGGTGGATCGGCATGTTGATGGACTTTGGAATGTTTAGGTGATTTGTATTTGGATCTTCATCCTTTCCATATCCAATAACAGTTCCTTCAGTATTTGTAGCTAGAGCAGAGCTTGAATCCATAAGACAAATTGGTTGAATATGCCTGCTGAATGTGACTTCGGATTCCAGGATCATGACTGCAATATCAGCATCGTAAGTTTCTGTTTGTGGATTCCAGTCTGGATGGATGTTGATGTTTTGAACAGCATAATGGTTTCGTCCAGCTTCGTATCGCTTACTCAGATCATGCACGCCAAGAAGAACTGTAATGTCACGTGCTAGGAATTCCATGCAATGTGCAGCTAAAATGAAATAGTGATAATGATTCTGGAAGCATTTTATATCTTTCATGATCTTACCTGTGACAACCTTCCTTTTTGTTAAAAGAGTTCCACCACAAAAGTACTTGTCATCTGATTTAAACAAAGCTGCAATCCTAAAAATAATATTAAAAGATAAAATATTAATCGGCCTGTTTCACTAAAGTGGATTATCCTCATCTTCGGATTATCTTGAGATAATCTCAGGATAATCTGATAGGATAATCCAAATCGCTGGATTATCTTATCCGAGTTCACTAAGAAAGATTATCCAAGATTAAGCTGGATTATCTAATCTATAGATTATCTTAGGATTATCCTAAAATTTTATTTTTTTCATGCCTATTTTAATTTTTTTGGATAAGTTTTGGATAAAAAAATTCAAATAATCCGTTTTTTATTTTTGTTGTGGATAATTTTTAGAATAATTTTACTTTGTTTTTTATCCACAAAAGATAAATTGAATTTAAATTTTTTAATAAAACTATCATAAACTTGATTTTAGTATTTGAATTATCAAAATCTTTGAAAATAATGTATATTAAAGGTCAAGTCCTTTAAATAAATAAACATTTGAAATATTGAAATACTATATCCAGGGATTATCCATGGATTATCCTAGGATAATCCAGCGTAAATCGTGCTCAACCCCTAGATTGACATTTCGGATTATCCACCTGGTAGATAATCCCTAGATTATCCTAATCCATTTTAGTGAAATCGATTAATCCTGGATAATCTAAATCGAAAAAAAAAATTCTTCCAGAATTTCTTAAAATTGATTTCTAAACAATTTTGAGCCATGTTAAAAAATTAAAAAAATTCTTAATCCTGGATAATCTTATCCGAAAAAATCGTGAAATAGTGAAACAGGCCGAATATTATTAAAAATTACAAATCCAACATTTATAAGCCTTACCAAGGAAACATTCCGCGTTTAACTTCAGTTCCTCCAATAATTGTGCTCACTGCTTTGAGTCCTTTTCCACATGAGTTGACTTGTACTGGCTGCAAGCGTGGTTGATAATTGTCGAAGCACTTTTTCAGGTTTGGTTTTATTTCACTTTTGATTGTTATGAGTAACTGACTGCAAATGTTGTTGGTCATATTTAGAGTTGAAACTGCTGTGTTGTCGATGAATTTTTCATCAATTGCATTGATTTTGTTGTTTTCGAGCCAAACTTTTGTCAACTGATTGTGAATACCGAAGGAATCTGAGTGGATTGTTGTCAATTTATTGTTTTCCAAACCTAATTCCTGTAAATTTTTTAATGGACCAAAAACACCAACTGGCAGGTCAGAAATGTCATTGCTGACCAAATTCAATAATTGCAAATTATGAAGACCTTCAAAGTTGTCCGAATTTAAAGTTTTAATTCTGTTTGCATAAAGATGTAATTTTTCCAAATTTCTAAGCGATGCAAAACATTTTGATGGAATTTCTGAAATTTGATTTCCATTCAAACTTAACCACTTTAAATTCTCTAAATTCACAAACCATTCTGGATTTATTGACTGAAGTTTGTTGCTATGCAAATTTAATAATTCAAGCTTCACAAGTGAATGAAAAATGCTGCTTGGCAGGAAATTTATTTGATTTTTATACAAGATCAAAGCCTCAAGTTTCTTTTGATTTAGGAATAAATTTTCAGGCAGTGTTGTCAGTTGATTGTTTCTAATCCAAAAATAAGTCAACTTTGAATTTCTAATCAGCAAATTTTCTGGAAGTTCTCGAATTTTGTTTCCAGATAAGAACAAGTGATCCAAATTTTTACAATTTGTCAGCGAATCTTCATCAATTGATTCCAGTTCGACATCAATTAGCTGAATTACTTCAAGATTTGGAAACTTTTGGCAGAAAATTGATGAAAATGTTTTTAGTTTATTGTCATCATAGTTCCAAATTAATTTTACATCAGCATCAGTGTGTCCAGTTGCATGTTGTCCATCAATTCTTGTGAGTTTTTCATCATAATTTGCTTGTCTGGTGTCCAAGTAACAAATATAATAAGAAGCATTTGTGGCTTTATATCCTTTAGTCCAGTGATATTTATGTTTGTAATCACATTTTGCAGTTTGTCCTTCAACTTGGTTAATCAGCCAAAATATCGCACAAAAAGTCACAATTTGGATATTTTTGCGTTTCATTTAGAAAATAAATTTAAAATATTTTGACTCTTTTCCGAATTTATCAAGCTTAAAGCACTTTTTGTTAAAATTAAATTTATAGCAAATTTTTACAATTCACATGTCTCTTTTTATTTCACTTCAAGCTTCCTCGCTTCACTTCCCGTTTTGGGTCATGCATTTAATTTTTTTTTCTTTGCTATCACACAACAAAAAAATCCTATTTAATTATTATTTTATTTAAATTTTTAAACTTTTTAACAACTTTTCATCACTTTTCTATTAAATTCACCAAAAATAAAAGCAAATTCCCACAATTATTGTTTTAAATTTAATATTTTTCTTAAAAATCAGAACGAATTAAAAATATCGACCTTTAAGATCGACACACGAAACTCAAACTGAGAGAAAAATGAGAAGATAAAACTTGATTTTTGGGCGAAAACAATGTTTATTTAAATTTTGACATTTAAGCATCGCAAAACATCGAATATTTATTCGTTCTTGATTTCAATTCCTTTGAACGTTTTTGGATAAAAAAAACTCGTAAAGGCTCGCAAACATGATAATAAAATTCAGTTTATTTTAGAAATTATTACTTTTTAATTTTGAGTCAAATTAAAATTTTTTTAAAAAAAATGCATTAAAAATTAATTAATATGAGACTGTAAACTTTATGTACCCCTCAAAATTCTCCATAAATTAACCTCCAATCAATTAATAAATAAATTTTCGTTTTTTTTTTGCTGAATTATTTCTAACTATTGCAGGGGCGTAGCCAGGATTTACGAAGGGGGGTGCCCAATTTTTTATTTTTGAAAAATTCACTGTAATTTAACCTTTGTATTAAACTTTTATACTTATTTAAACATTAAAATTCATTTTGCGATTAGTTTTCAACATTTTTCTGTAAAAAAAATTAATTTTTTGAATTTGAAAATAAAAAAATTTAAAAATTTGTATTGAATTTTGTTCTCAAGGTGGGGGGTTGCCCGGGCACCCAAGGCCCTTGAACTATTGAGTTTTTAGGGGTTTTTCCCTCCTTTGTCACAATAATTTAATTCAAAAAACATTCTTTAATTTAAAATGTCACAAAATCTCAGACCCCCCAAAATCTTGGACGTCATAAGTGAATGACCCCTTATGAAATGCTTGTTTTTGGTGCCATACTTAAATCATGGGAGTGCAAACTTTAAATTTTACCTTGGCGCAACGAAAACCCTTGTTATGACAATACTAAAACATCCAAAAAGAAAACTAATTATGCTATCTTAGTTAGTTGTTCTTTAGATACAAAACACGTCTACAGGGGCGTAGCCAGATTATTTATTATTATTTTTGAAAAAACTACTGTAATAAAGCCTTTGTATTAAATTTTTACACTTTTTTAGACTTTAAGAATCGAACATTTTTCTGTAAAAAAATAAAAAAAATTAAAAGTTTGTATTGATGCCCGGGTACCTGAGGACCATCCCCTGGCTACGCCCCTGCATGTCTAATAGAAATTGACTCAGCTAAATTAAAATTATCAAAATTCCATGTTACCGTACTGCAAGCATATCCACAGATTATTTTAGACTTCTCCCCATGAAGTTATAAACCTCCACGAACAGTCAACACAATTCCTAATTTTTCATATCAATTATCACCGAAAATATTTCACAATTGATAAACTCAAGTAGATTGTAATGTTTATTATTTATTTACAGCCCATATAAAGTTTTAATATTGCAATACAGATAATATTTTACAAGCTCATAATTTGTCGATATTGACAAGTGACCGATAAGGACTTCCAATAATAATTTTCTACGACTTTCAAGTCAGTATTGTTTTAGGCCTTCAGCAAGTAAACGGTTAATTAATAAAAATGGTGAACTCAAAACTTAAAGAAACAATAAAACGAAATTTGTTGACAATTTTGACAATTTCGGCTGTGATTTTGAGCATTATTGTTGGGATTTCTATGAGAGTGAATCACTCAAGTTACAGTCCACGTGTTGTTATGTATGTGAACTTTATTGGTGATTTATTCCTGCGGATGATCAGAGCAATCACACTTCCGCTGATTATATCTTCAGTTATTGCCGCAATTGCTCCACTTGACATTTCATTGAGTAAAAAAATTGGCACACACGCCATCATTTATATTATCTGTACGACACTAATTGCTGTAATTATTGGAATAATTTTGGTGTTGACAATAAAACCTGGTGGAACAGCGATCGAAAATGATAATGTGGAAGAAAGGGAGCGGCAGGGGAATACTATTGTGGATACTATGTTGGATTTAGTGAGGTATGGTTACTAAAATTTTAAATCTTTTAAATTTTTGACAAAATTAAATATTTTTCAATTTTAAACAATTTTGTTAGTTTATTAAAAGTAGTTTTAGTACATAATTTTAAAGTAGTTTTAAATTTTTAAAATTTTAAACTTAGAAAAAATAAAATTTTTAAGAAAACCTTTTTAAATTTGTTTAAATTTATTGAAGATATATTTGATTTTTGTAAACATTTTTCAAACCGCTTAAATTTTCTATATTCTGTTAAAATTTTAAAATTGTTAAAAAAATTCAAGTCAGCAAATTATTTAAGTTGTTCAATATTTTTTAAGCGTCTTAAATTATTAAAAGAATTTTTAATTATTAAAAGAATTTTAAATTATTAAAAGAATTTTAAATTATTAAAAGAATTTTAAATTATTAAAAAAAAAATTTAAATTATTAAAAAATTTAATTGGTTAAGTTTGATTTTCATAAGTTTTAAATTGTTTAAACATTTTTAGAATTTAATTTTTAAATATATATTTAAATTAAATTTTCAATTTTTTAATATCTGTGAAATTTTCAAAATAACGTTTTTGAATTTAATTTGAATTTTTAATTTTGTTTTAATTTTTCAATTCTTATTTAATTTTTAATTTTGTTTATTTTTCAATTCCTTTTAACTTTTCAATTTATTTTAATTTTTAAAATTTCTAATTTTTTCAATTCCTTTTAACTTTTAAATTTATTTTAATTTTTAAAATTTCTAATTTTTTCAATTTCTTTTAACTTTTCAATTTATTTTAATTTTTAAAATTTCTAATTTTTCAATTCCTTTTAACTTTAAATTTATTTTAATTTTTATAATTTATCTTCTTATTTTTACTTTAAAATTTCTTTTTCTTTTCATATTTCTTTTAGTTTTTAAATTTATTTTAGTTTTTAAATTTCTTTTAGTTTTTAAATTTATTTTAGTTTTTAAATTTCTTTTAGTTTTTAAATTTCTTTTAGTTTTTAAATTTATTTTAGTTTTTAAATTTATTTTAGTTTTTAAATTTCTTTTAGTTTTTAAATTTCTTTTAGTTTTTAAATTTCATTTAGTTTTTAAATTTCATTTAGTTTTTAAATTTCTTTTAGTTTTTAAATTTCTTTTAGTTTTTAAATTTCTTTTTGTTTTCAATTTTTTTTTAAATTTTAAATCAAAAAATTTCTTTTACCAGAAATTTGTTCCCACCGAACATCGTACAAGCAACCCTCCAAACCTACCAGACAGTTCTAACCCCGCCGGATAACAACACAGACACAAATGTCTATGATTGGACAATTTCATCAAAATATGTCGATGGTACCAACATGCTTGGCATCATTTCAGTTTCAATCATCTTCGCAATCACACTCAGCACAATCAGATCTAAAGTATCAAATTTAGTCAATGTTTTGTTAGAATTCATGCAGGCCATGATGAAAATTGTTCAAGTCATCATTTGGATAACTCCAGTTGCAGTTTTCTTCTTGATTCTTGCCAAGTTCTTGGAAATGGATGACATTATTGATGTTTTCTCTAAACTTGGACTTTATGTCGTGACTGTAGCAAGTGGAATATTTATTCAAGGCTTCATCTTCCTGCCTGCTTTATATTTTGGATTTACAAGAAAAAATCCATTCAAATTTCTTGGTCATATTGGACCTGCAATCCTCACAGCAATTGGAACGTCCAGTTCACTTGCAACACTTCCAGTATCCATGCAATGTGTTGAAGAAAATGCAGGAATTGATCCAAGAGTTGTGAGGTTCATGCTACCTTTAGGCGCTACAATCAATATGAATGGTAAGTGCTTTGTAATTTTTTCAATGTCAACTTGATAAGGCATTAAAGCTGATAATGTTTAATCAATTTTGTGATATGTTAACAGGAACTGCATTGTATGAAGCTGTAGCAGCAATTTTTATAGCACAGTTGAAGCAAATGGAGCTGTCGATTGGAAATGTTGTTGCGATTGTGTGAGTTGACATTTGGGGTTGGGGTTTAGGATTGTTTATCAAACCATGACAGGATAGCCTTAAATATATTCTTGAGAACCCTACTCTACCCCTATGATACCTCAGAATAGCCTGGTTAGGTCAAGGAAAGGCATTTAGGTTATTAGGAACCCTAAACCATATTCTGGGTTGCCTCACCACTAGGATGCTTAAAAGTAGCACGATTAGAGTAGACTAGAGTATATCCTATGATAGAGTGGGTATGGATACCTTAAACTTAATCGAGAGCTATCCAAGTAAAGTCAGATGGATCACACCAAAAAGTCCTAGAATCCATGCCATTATATAAATGACAATTATCCCCCAAAATTGAATAATTTAATTTATTCCAACAGCCTAACAGCCACAGCAGCAAGTATTGGAACAGCAGGTGTACCGCAAGCTGGATTAGTAACCCTTATCATGGTTCTTGACACAATTGGGATTCCTGCTGAGGATGTGTCACTGATTATTGCGATTGACTGGATTGTGTAAGTTATTTGAGTGACAATGAACTTCAAATTGATAAAATGGTGCCTTTGTGTTGGTCTAGCTGTGATTTTATCCATCCATATGGTTGCAGTATAATTGCTAGGCATCTTGGCACCAAAAATACCTTATTACCACTCCATAGATCCCTTAAGAACCATCTTATCAATAAAATTCTATTTATTTTACAGAGGTCGACTCAGAACAACCCTCAATGTCATGGGAGATGCATATGGTGCAGCAATTATTGAAGCAACAAGCAGAAGTGAACTCGATAAGCTTCCGATGCATAACGAAAAAACAGTTAATGAGTCTGAAAGCAGTGAATCTACAGAAATTATAAGTTCTTAAGTGCTGAATTGTAAATCATAGGAAAAAATAAAAAAAATAAGATAAATTTTAAAATAATTCAATGTTTTTGACATTTTTTTTCTGATTTTGACATTAAAACAGTGTTGTTCAAAATAATTTGCACTTAACCCTTTTCCTTTTAAATCCATGAACTAGTCGTCGAAGTAGTTAACATTTTTAGACTGCACAAAACATTTCACATTGAGAAAGCTCAACTAAAGTCTGAAACTTAGAAACTGGTGCTTTCTTATTAGTATTTTAGACCAATACCAGGATTTTATTCCAATTCAAAATAATTTTGACCATGTTTCCTATAAGTAGAGTTACCAGACATTTTCAAGAAAAATAGAGGACATCCCCCATGTCGACTAGTTTTATTCGTTTTCTGGACGAATTAAAACATTACAAAAAAAATTTATTTTTGAAAAATTTGTAACAAGGGGGGAGGGGGGTCTAAAATTTCGTTTTTTTGAGTAACGTAATAAGTGAACGTCCCCTTAGCTCTCAGGTAAATGAGCGGTCCCACTTATTACGCAACGCAAAAAATCGACTTTTCAGACCCCCCTTCCCCCTTTGTCACCAATTTTCTATAAAGAAAAATTTCCTTTGTTTGAGTTGCCACAAAATCTCAAAACCCCACCCTCCTCCCCCCTAAAAATGTTACGTAATAAGTGGACGGTCCGTTATTAAGATTATTTTTATGGACTTGAATCTTTCCAGTTTCATTCGTCAATGGATCAAGGTCAGGACACATATGCTTAAGATCATTAAGGTAAAAGTTCAGGATAAGGGACTCAGTGTAAGTTGATAAGTTGATAGTGAAGTGGATTACGAGTGTGAATCTCAGTTCCAGAAGTCAGATGAATAAGTTCCAGGAATGTGACCATTTCATCCATAATTTTGGTGCTCCTCGAACTTATGCAGCTCCTACTGCATGTTCCCTGTTTTTAAAACTTATATGACACATATTTGTGATATACAATTAAAATATATTTTTGCTCTATATTAGAAAAATAAAAAAAAATCTCATATTTTTCTCCCATTATTATTGAAACTATATTAGTATCTGATTGAACCTTAATGTGATTAAACGTGTTATGACGGAGCTTAAAATGAAGGATTATTTTAAAATATTTTTTGTTTCGATAGTTTTGGTAACAGCCACTGCTTACGCTGGATATGTGATATCTAAGGATGAAACAGGTAAGTATGAATGTAATCTAGATGAATATTCAGATGTTGCTAGTTGACTACCCAAATATTGATCATTTTTTCAAAATTATTCTCACTTTAATGTAGTTTTTAGGTTAAAATATCCTTAAAGGATCCCAAAAATCTCCAAATCCACCTTCATTTCAATCTATAAACTATTTTTAAACTACCCCTTACTCAAAATACAATTTTCTAATTCCTTTCAGCTCACTCAACCTCCAATGACGTCATACTTCCCCTAGAAATACAAAGCTTAATTCTCAATCAATCGCAAACACAGAATAATCATCAAAATGTCACAACATCAGCAGAAAATGAAATAGCAATGCAAATTTATGAAGTTATTGATCATTTTAAAAAAGAAGATCCAGTTGGACTTCCACTTCCAATACCGGATCCAATGAAAATTCCAGGAATTACTCAGCATAAATTAGGATCAACATTGAGTTTAAATCCAGTGTTTATTCATGAAACGTCGAAATTTCGTATTGTTGGTGCAACAATTGAGTTTGACAAGTTTATGAAAGGATCGTGTCAATTGTCGTTTGAACAGCTTTTGCTGACGGGAAATTACACATTGAGGAACATAATTGGGAAGAGGGAAGGTGAGTTGGAGGGTATTTGTGGGTATTTGAGTTTAACAAAGCCCTGGAAAGTGGGTGAGGGGGTGCTGACTTAAGGATCGATTATTCAAATATTTGATAGACATTTATGGAATGTCTCAAAATGCTCAAGGGTGCAGAACTGATCAAAATGATCAAAAAACTAATCAAAAATAACCAAAAAATGACCAAAAGTCATTTGATCAGTTCTGCATCCTTGAAATAGTTCCAGACATTCCTTTTTCTCCCTAAATGCTAGACAATACACGACATCTTGATAATTGATATCTCTAGCACAACCCAGCATGATATTTTCCTTATTTTTAGGTCCATTTAGGATTGTAATCAAGAACCTAGATGTCACAGGCTCTGCTAAGCTTGCTGTGGAAACTGATGGAAAGTTGAGAGCTCAGGAAATTGTGTCAGACATGAAAGTCACAAATATGAGTGTGAATTTTGAGAATCTTGGAGTCTTAAAGAATCTTTTTAGTTCCTTTGTCAATTCTGGTGATGATAGCGTAAATATTATAAATAGAACAACTAAAAATTCACTAAATAATTGACTTTTACTTCTAGTTTTTCAATATGATGAAGCCATACATAATCAAAGACTCAAAGGAAATGATTAAGAAGATAATTAATGGAAAAATCGATGAAAATTTGTCTGCATACAAACTTTTGCCAAATTCTATAGGAGCAATTGACTTTGCGATAGCTGAAGCTAGGAAATTTGTTAAGAAGAAGTAAGTTGCGTTTTAAATTCTAAATTTTAGTTATACTGAAGGGATGTCCAAGGGGTCCTGGATCCACCTTGAAATTTTATGTTAAATTCTTGGGTTTTTGGAGGACCTTTATCTAATTTTAATCATAAAATTGACAAAAATTTCAAATTAATTAGGATAAGTTTGCAAATTACGTCACATTTTTGTGGGGGTGAGGTTTGAAAAATTTATAAAAGTCCAAATTGAAGCATTTTTTGGTAAATTAGTAACAAGGGGTGTCTAAAAGTCTTTTTTACATGACGTAATTTATGAACGACTCCTTTGTCTAAATCACATTATTTAAACCACCTTTTGTTGCAGGTTTGATCCGTTAAAAATGGATGAAATAAAAAATCTCGGTGTCTTTGGTTACCGAGTTTATGATACAGAACTTTTTGGAGTGTCCTCATTTTACAGAGTTGGTGACCTTAAGACAATCATTGAGGATCGAAAAGCAAAGATGAGTAAGTCAAGTTTTGATATTTACAAATTTTTGAAACTTAATAAAAGAATTATTTTAGATTTTGACATCGGAACGCAAGAAATCCACGGAAAAACAACATGGGAAGTTTCTGTAGCCAAAGGAATGATAAGTCGCGGTGGTTTGGTCCAATTTTCAATTCAATATATTAAATTGAAGATCAAATTGTCTCAACCAATTGATCTCAGCAAGAGACTTAAAGTTGATGATCTCAGGATTGAATTGGGGAATATTCAAATTTTGTGAGTAAATTATTTAAATTTGAAAATTATTTTTTATATAAAAATATCCAACAGGAGCTCTGGAATGGGTACATTAGACTATGTCGCTGAATTTCTCCTTAACATCATTCCAAACCTCCTTCGTGATCAAATCATGGAAGTCATCAGAAAGCCAATAATTGAAAGAGTTCAACAATATGCAAATCATATTGATGCTGAAGCTTTAATTAAGGATAAAGTTAATGAATATTTTACATGTGGAGTTGTTACATTTGATTCATTGTTGAAGAATGATTTGTAGAACATGATTTTGATGGAAAATAAAGAAAGTTAAGAAAGATTGAATAGAATGGAGGAAAAATTGACAAACTTGACTAAAACTGAGCAAAACTTGACTAGAACTGCGCAAAAAGAGACAAACTTGACTAATACTGAGCAAAATTTGATATACTTGACTAAAACTAAGCAAAACTTGACTAAAACTGACAAAATTTAAATTTTGAGTTTTAAATTTGATAAACTTGACTAAAACTGAGCAAAAAGAGATAAACTTGACTAAAACTGAGCAAAACTTGACTAGAACTGAGCAAATCTTGACTAAAGCTAAACAAAATTTGATAAACTTGACTAAAACTGACAAAATTTAAATTTTGAGTTTTAAGTTTGATTAATTTGACTAAAACTGAGCAAAAAGAGACAAACTTGACTAAAACTGAACAAACATGACTTAAGCTGATCAAAACTTGACTAAAACTGAGTAAAACTGGACTAGAACTGAGCAAAACTTGACTAAAACTAAACAAAATTTAAATTTTGAGTTTTAAATTTGATAAAATTGACTAAAAATGAGCAAAATTTGACCAAAACTGAGCAAAAATGGGCAAACTTGACTAAAACTGAGCAAAATTTAATAAACTTGACTAAAACTGAGCAAAAATTAACAAAAATTAAAAGGAAATTGTACAACATGAACTGTATTTATAAAATATATTACAAAAAAAATAACTGTCAACAAAACTTTATTCAACCTTACAAAACATTTTCAATATTAACTAGCATCCTCATGTAATCGACATTTTTGCTCAACTTTATACTGCAGCCATGCAAGTTCATCCCAAACATCAGTGTCATTATTATTTGTATTTATAATTCTGTCCTCATAATATCCAACACTAAAATCACACCCATTTTCATTTCCCTCAAGATCAACAACGATTAAGTCAATCAATTTAGTAAAATCGACATGAACTTCCTTGATTTTATTGTTGCTGAGATGAATTCTCTCCAATTTTGTGTTGCTTCTGAAAAATCCGTCGGCAATTGATGAAATTTTGTTGTCGCTGGCACGAAGAGCGATTAAATTGCTTTGATAAATCAGCAAGTCAGCATGAAGGTTCACAATTTGATTATTATCAATATCCAGGTATTCCAAATTTGGTAAATCCATAAAAGTGTCGACTGGAATATTCTCGATTTGATTCTCGTACAAATTCAAAGCTTTCAAATCCGCCATTTTTGCAAAATTATTCTTTTGTATGAATTTTATCTTCGACTTGACGACCCAAAGTGCTTCAAGTTTTGGAAAATTCTTCCCAATTTCTAATGGCATGTTGATTGGCATGAACTTATCACTTATGTCCACTTCTGTTGCATATTTTACTTCCACATCTGTCAAATCTCTTTTAATATACGAAAAAGCTTCCGTTATTTCCAAAATGCTGTTCTGATCAGCATCAGATGGCAATGTGCAGACAATTTTTGACGTCACTTCTCGTTGACATTGTAATTTCACTTCTTGAACCGTCACTGATCGTTGAACTGGAAATTGTGATGAAAAATTGATGACAAGAATGAGAAAAATTAATCGAATCATCTTGAATTGATGAAGTTTGCAATAGAACTGATAAGGATAAAGGAAAATATAAGTCAAGATGCAAACTAGATTATAATTCACTGGAAATTTGTTTGTAAACAATGCAATGGGGTGATAGGATGCTATTGAAATAAGAGGTTTGATATTGAATGATGAATGGCTTTGTTGTGACGATGATATACTTGAAAATACAGGCACTAAGTAGGGACTGATTTTATTGTTTATTCGGAGTACTCCACCTACTCTATTCCGGATAGGTCATCTATTCTGCCCTAGAGTATCCCACATATCCTACAAAAGGGTAACGTATGTGGAGGGTAGCAGGGTTGTATTCAAGGAGGGGTTTTTTTGAGTTAACCTCCTCTTTTTGGGAAAAATTTTCAATTTGCTAGATTTTTTAAGAAAAAAAACTCAAACGACCCAAAAATATAAAATAATTTCACTTAAAAAAATTTTAAAACCTCCCTCGAAAAATTTCTGAAAAGGCGTTTCCGATAGTTTACAAATAATCATTTACGGTAGCATTTACCGTTCGAATGAATATAAAGTAAAAAAAAACCATGACAATAAGAAAAAAAATTCATACCCCCCCCCCCTCCCACCGAGGGTATTAAGGTGGGGGGTCCGAATTTTAATTTAATTTAAATTTTAGTTACTCGTGGAAAATTTTAAATTTGTATAAAAATTAGAAAATTTTTAAAACTGTAAAAAAGTTTCAACAAAATACTTTTAAATTTTTTGGATTTTTTTAAACCAAAAGTAATTTTTTAAATGTTAAAAATATATTTTTAAAAAGGCTTCTTTGTTTTATGAAAAACAAATTTTATTAAAATTCAACAAAATACAATTTTATTTAAATCATTCAAATTTAACAATTTTCTTCAACTTTTTGTTGAAATTCTGCAATTTTCTGCACTCTTACTTCCAAATCTGTTGACTGTTCATCAAGCTTTATATCACATTTTTCAACATTTTTCTCAAAATTTGCATAAAAAATGTTTTTTAATTCTATAAAATTCACTTTTATATATTTTAGCTTGTTCTTAGTAAGGCTGATCCATTCAATTTGTGGATTATTTTTAAAAAGTCGTTCATGAAGCTTTGGAATAAGATTATAATCAGCTATAAAGCTCTTTAATTTTATTGAATTTTTGAATAATTCTGGATGCAAAAATTCAATTTTATTATTAGAAATGTAAAAGCTTTCAAGATTTGGTAAATTGAACAGCGCATCCTGATAAATTATTGAGATTCTGTTGCTGTCGAGTGACAAATGCCTTAAATCCTTCATTCCCTCAAAATCTTTATGTCCGATGGATGTTATTGAAGTTTTTGTGACTCGAAAGCTTTCCAAGTTTGGAAAATTTTCACCAATTTTCTCCGGAATGCTCGAAAATCCATAACTTTTTGAGATTGTCAAGAATTTTGTCGTTAAGTTCTCAAAATTTTCCCTTCTTTGGATGATTCCAACAACTTTAAGTCCACTGACGTCATCTTGAAGTCCACTAGCTTGACATTCAGCCGATAAACCTTGAAAATCACACACGAGAAAAACATCAGCAGTTGTTGTGAGATTATTGACAGTTGACTCACATCCAGCGAATATGATGAGCGTAAATGCTATTGGAAGTGATAATGTGATGAGTTTTAAGGTCATTTTCACTTATTGCGATTTTTTCTTCACAATTTTAATTTTAGAAATTCAATGTTATTTAAACTTTTTGAATTTTAATTATAACAAAAGAATCTGATTTCCATCCAAGCTTATAAATTAAAGATGTTTTTTAAGAAAAATATTCCAGAATCATCTAAATGAAGCTGTATAGGAACGATTCTGTTTTATTACTGACAGCTTTATTATACGATTCGATTTAATGCACTCAAATGAGAACATCTGAATGTGAAATCAGAAAATAAAAGAGAAAATGAATTTAAATTGAACTGTAATTTCAGAATTTATAAGGTACTGGACAAGGAATTACCAAACTAGGCTGAACCAAGAAATGCATATATTTGAATATTAAACATTAAATTTAAAAAAAATTGAAAAAAAATAAAAATTAAAATTTTTTGAAAATTAAAAGAATTTGAAATTTTAAAAATTAAAAAAGTGAAAATTTTAAAATTAAAAAGTTGAAAAATTGAAAAAATTAAAAAATTCAAAATTAAACATTTTAAAATTAAAATAAAATTAAAAAAATTCAAAATTAATTTTTTTTTCTTTCTTACAAATGTTTGTTCAATATTTTTTTTTAATTTATTAAATTTTACTTTTTTGATACAGGTTTAACAACTTTATGCTTAATGCCTTAATCCTTAATGTTACTCATTATCCTTCCAAATCAGCCACAAAGCTCCACTAATCAAAATTATTGTTGTTGTTATGAACGTCCATAAAATAACTTTTCGAATTGTTTGGAACTGAAATTAAAATTTTAAAAAATTATGAACAATATAAAATAATTTGTTTTAAAATAATTTAATTTCTTACCCTGTAATACTTTTTCTGTTCTGGTGTCATGTGGTCATTAGGAACTTCATCCAATTCAGCTAATGGAGATGGCTTATAAAGTAGACGTTTTTGGTAATAAGCAACGAGCTGAAGACAGAAAAATTTAATATAATTTATTAAAAATTTAATTTTATTAATTTACTTACAAACAACGATCCATGAGTAGCGACAAAGTTAATTACAAAAATCAGGAAATACCAAGCAGATTTTCTTGGCAACTCTGATTTTGGCTCTGGAATTGCGAAAAACACTGCTGCTGTTGCAAACATTAACGTCATATTGGCACCAAACCAATGGAAAAGTTTGAAGTATTCACGAGCTGTTGTTAAGGGGCGTGGTCTAAGAGATGTGAGAGAAT
Source organism: Chironomus tentans (assembly GCA_963573255.1). Lineage (NCBI taxonomy): Eukaryota > Metazoa > Arthropoda > Insecta > Diptera > Chironomidae > Chironomus > Chironomus tentans. Next base: position 4,018,320 of record OY754305.1, read on the forward strand.
GTTGAACATTATTTTTTATTGGTAATTGAAATGGACTCGAAGATGAGGCAACTCGACTCCATTTCGTACACAATTCTTGTTAACTCTTTTCAAATTCATATTTTAATAAATTTTTAAAATTCAAAATTTTACCGACTTTTTGGAGTTCAAATTTTAACGACTTTTTAGAATTCAAATTTTAACAACTTTTTAAAATTCAAATTTTAATGACTTTTTAAGAATTTAAATTTTAACGACTTTTGAAAATTCAAATTTTAACGACTTTTTAAAATTTAAATTTTAATGACTTTTTAAAATTCAAATTTTAATGACTTTTTGAAATTCTAATTTTAACGATTTTTGACTTTTTGGAGTTAAAATTTTAACGACTTTTGAAAATTCAAATTTTAATGACTTTTTACAATTCAAATTTTAAACGACTTTTTAGAATTCAAATTTTTAACGACTTTTTAGAATTAAAATTTTAAAGACCTTTTAGAATTTAAATGTTAACGATTTTTTGAAATTCAAATTTTAATGACTTTTTAAAATCCAACTTTTAACGACTTTTTAAAATCCAACTTTTAACGACTTTTTAAAATTCAATTCTTAAGGAACTTCCAAAGTTGAAATTTATGACGTATTTAAATCCTACCTTAGATATCCATATACAAATTGACCAACACAGAAGACCATAGCAATGATGGCAAAAATCCAATGAGGTTTTGGATCAACAAAACCACCACGATCGTACAGGATTATTGCAAATCCAATAGCGCAAAGGATAACTGTTGAGTAGTTAAGGATCAGGTGCATCTGTTGGATAGAAAATAAATTCATTATGAAATGTTCCAAAAAAGAAGAATTTAATTTTTTTAGTCATTGTAAACCCAACAAAACTGATCAATTCAAGCTCACTGTAAACCCAACAAAATTAATTTAATTATTTTTTTCATATTGTAACCCCAACTCAAGTCAACCCACTGTAACCGCACCACTAAAAAACTTACAGCAAACCAAACATCCTTCCTGAATAATGACCATGTCCTGAAGCATTTTCTGTAATGCATCGGAAATAACGTGGACAAAGCACAGCACCCAAGCCAAGCAATGATCATGATTGATCCGTGTAACTGGAGCAACACCCTAGAAGGCTTTGTGATTTTTTTGTGCTCCCACAGCCTCAATGGAGTGTTGGAAACTCGATTGAATTGAGGATTCTTGATAAATCCATCTTCTACTTCATTTCCAGCTGATAATAAGAAATACCATTGTCTATAGTCAAAATTAATTTTGGTATTGATGTGTGCATTGTCATAGTTAATGCGGCAATAAAGTCTTGTGTCAATTAATTTGTTGTCAGCAAGTGTCATCATTTTCTGATCATCCTGAAAAATTAATCATATTAGCTTGAATTTATGGTTAAAAAAGGAAGTATACTAAACTAACCGGACTCTGTCTTTCAACTAAACGACTTGGATTCCTTAAATTGTATTTTGAAAAATATGCGCTCTTTTTACCCTCATAATTGACACATTCAAAGACCAGATCACCAGTTTCCATTCGTTTTGAGTCTGAGAGTCCAAAAGCGACATACTTGTGTCCAATGAATGATACAAGCTGGAAGGTGTGGATGTAGTCTGTGAAGTTTAAATTTCTTTATCATTTAAATTTGAACAATTTTGGGTTCTAATAAGATTTTAATACTAAGAAAGCCTCCTAAATACGATATAATATTATATTATTGAGCTTAAGTTGATTTCCACGGCTAACTGGGTGCCGTACCCTACCACTCTATACCTAGGGTACCATAGGATGCCGTCGTCATAGGTAACTCTAGGTTACCCTTCCCCAGGGCCTCTTATGGTACTCTATTTATGTGGGGGGTAAAATGGGGTATCCTCGAGTATACTATAACCAAAAGAGGGTAAGACACCCCAAGTAACCTAAGAAATCAGTCATACCAGCGTATTTAGAAGGATTTTTTAGTGTTGGGAACTAAACGGGGATGAATGTTACCCTGGAGATGAAAATAACTAAAGCCAAACCTTTTAGACCACGAAGGTCTTTAAAATTGCAAATAATATTGAAAAATTAAAACCCTTTAATACCTTGTTGACTGATAATAGCCATTGCTGTACAATTTTCCCTTATTTCACAATCACTTTCAAGTCCAAAACAGCGATATTGTCTATCGTTCCTGCAATCGCTATAAATTGGATCAGACGAGCTTCTCTTGCTTCTTAGTTTTGTTTTATTTTCTGTGTTCTTAAGAGCTGGAAACTTAACAGCAGTTGGTGAGTAAATTTTGACATTATGATAGTCTAGTGTTAGGTCACTTTTTATAGATCCACTAACAAACATGACATAGTAATCTGAATGATTAAGATCAAATTTTAAGCCTCTGACTTGAAACACAGCAGGACGTGCAATTCGACAGTAGATGGTGTTGTTAATGATGTAGCTGTTGAGGAGTTTTGCTGTGTCTTGGGGCTGAAATTATATTTAAAAAATTCAGATTGAGGACATAAAAAGTTTTTAACTTTTATTTTCAAATGCCATTTGACCGTTATGTTTCAGGGGGTTATTATTAAAGAGGGTAAACCGGGCGGGGGGATATAAAAAATTTATTTTTTATTTTTTAAATATTTTTTCACCGTTATTTTTTCAAAAAAAAATTACCATTATTCTTTTTAAAACCCTGGCAGCCCTGGGGTACCCTACTTGTGGCTACCCTACTCTAGTTAGAGGGAAGCAGTAAGGTAGGTTAAGGCACCCTAGAGTATACCCTACCTACCTACTTCAGATCTACTCCCAAAATTCACATAATCAATAAAATACTCACAACCCCATCTCTTGATACATCAAAAAGTCCAGTATAAGACATATAAATCTTCACATCATTGCCATCTTTAACGCATTCAACGACCGAGTCATCACCCATCCTACCATCCATTGACAGTCCAGAAGCAACGTAACCATTCCCCTTTTGACTTTTCATCTCAAAAATGAAATCTCCGCCTGAAAAATTGAAAGAAAATTTAATTTATTTTAAAAATTTGATAATAAATGAACCAAAGATGCGGAAGTGATCAAAAGTGATAGAAAATTACCAAGGAATTGATCAAAAAAACATTTGATCAGTTCCACACCATTAAAATGCGCTTAATCCACACAACTTCTTCAATAAGATTTCAAACTTATTCTCACCTTCCTTATAAACAGTTCCAACTGACAAGCAATCCCGACTTCCAACACAATCATCACTATATCCATGCCCAAAGCATTCTTTATAGTCACCACATCCATCATAAATTGTATCATGAATTGTGTCATCAACCGACTGAGTAAACGTTGAGATAACGTGAGTTGCTAATAAAATTATTGAGATGGTCAGGAGTTGTTGATGCTGGACATTCATAGTTGACTAAAAGTGATAAAAGGAAAAGTGAATAATTTTATTATGAAGCTTATGATGATTTATAAGTTGGTCGTTCATGAATGATGTTGCAATTTTTTTGGAGGAGGGGGTGGGGGGATCTGGTCTAAAAAATCTGTTTTTTGGTGAACGTCATTTTTAAATGATCCCAATCATGTAGGAAGCCTCAAGCTTTAAGATGTCAGTAACTTTTGAATTTGTATTAAAATGTCATTCAAATTGTCTTAAATTTAATTGATAACAAAAAAAATGAGATTTCAATTAAAATGTAATTCATAAAATCATTTAAAGTATAGAATTTCACCATAGCTTGAAATACTCGCTGAGTGCTGATTTGATTAAAATCAGTGATGAAATTTATTAAAAAATATGGCAATTTTTAAATTGATTTTGATACAAATTTGTTGAAGTGATCATAAAATTAACAGGTTTTGATTAAAAATTACGATTTTTTTTGTGTCTGCACGACTTGTGACGTAAGTGTGGCTTGTGATGCCGACTAAAAGAAGATGCTTAGCTAAAAAATTAGGAAAAAAATATTAAAGTCTTTTAAGGCACGGATAGATCTTCTAAGAAAATACAATAAAATGATTTGCGTTTGGGGTTTTACCGTAACATATAACAATGTATGAAAGATCTAACTTTGTTATCTCGCAACTTGCAAGGAAGGAAACCAGATTATTAACACAAAATGAATATAAAATGAGCTACGATAAAAAAAAATATGAATTTCACCACATGACCGTTTTCAAGCTTGCAATCAAAATGTAATTCTTTATCGCAATTTATATTTTTAAGACTGATTATTAGCTTGGTATTTCAGAGGACTGTCCTCTAATGCGACATTTGTCCTCTATTTATAGAATTTCATAGCTTTACATGATATCAAGGGCGTATTCAAGGAGGGGTTTTGGGGGTCACCCCCCCCCCCCCCCCCCCCCCCTTTGGATTTTTTTCAATTTGCTAGGGTTTTTTAAGAGAAAAATCCCAAACCCCCCTAAATTTTCCCGTTTCGAAAAATTTCTGGATACACCCCTGCATGATATGGCGTTTCCAATTTTTTGAGGGGGGGGGGGGTGAAATCGCAAAAGTGGACAATGTATACTAACTTGCTCTAAATTGACTTTTCATGACCTTTTTTTTGGGATTGTAAGAGTTACCTGTTCCAAGGGGGGGAGGGGTTTCGCACTTTAAATGTTTTATTTTTTGAATTTTTTGTATAAATTTTGATCCTGCCAAAAAAGTGCGCGGATGAACAGCCAAGATGTAAAGACAATATTTTAATAGACCAATATTTTACAATCTACTCGAGATACCGTTTTAAAATACAGAGTATGACTAAATAATATGCAGAACCAGTTTGTGAAGTTCTCAAAGATATTTAATTAAAATATAAATTGGAAATTTATCAAAACTTGAAATGATGACTTTTATTTTGAGTCACAAAATTCTCATTTCCATAAGAGGTCGTTCGTAAAAGACGTCACGCAAAATACAAGATTTTTGGACCACCTCCCTCCTCTGTCACTATATTTTTATTAAAATTTTCTTTTTTGTATGGAAATGCTACATAAAATCAGACCCCCCTGAACAATTTTAAGAACGTCACTTACGAACGACAGTTAAAGTCTCAACAAAGATTCTTTTGACATTGAACAATAATTTTTTAAAAGATGGACTAACAAATTGTGCATTACTTTTTATCCAAAAAGGTCTTCAGATCACCAAAAAAATACGAATTTTTAATTCCTCTGCAAATAAACTTTTTTCATCACAACACAGAACCGAAAAAAAACTTGATCTTCTCGTCTCAAAAGTTGATTCACTAATGCCGCATACAATTTTTTGCCGATATTATTTTCAAGCCATTTTTTTCTGTGAATAAAAAAAAACTTAAATTGACATTGAGCTAATTTTTATAAAGCAGAAACAAAGTTGTTGTTTTGTTGATGCTGAGAAGCCGGCAAATCTTAAATTTTCTCTCAGAGCGAGAGAGTTTTGTAGATTGAGTCGTAATGCTATCATTTGTTGACATTTCTAAAGCAATTTGTTCTCACTGGACGTGTGAATATTCATAAAGTGAGAGTGTTTTGACATTTCATAAAAGATAAGTGAGATGAATTGACTCATTTGTTATCTGGAAGCAATATGAGGATGATTGAGCTTTAAAAATAATAAAAACATGTTTAATAATTTTTTAAAATTGAAAATTGAATTTTGATAAAACTAAAAATTGAATTTTGTTAAAATATAATTATTAAAATATTATATTTATGAGATTTAAAATTTTTAATTTAACTTTTAATTTTTATTTGTGAAAGTTTAAATTTAATTTTTAGTTTATATTCTTAAAAATTTAATTTTTAGTTTTTGTTTTTAAAAATTTAAATTTAATTTTTAGTTTTTGTTTTTAAAAATTTTAATTTAGCTTTTAATTTTTATTTTTGAAAATTTAAATTTAATTTTTAGTTTATATTTTTAAAAATTTAAATTTAATTTTTAGTTTTTGTTTTTAAAATATTAAATTTATTTTTTAGTTTTTATTTTTAAAAATTCAAATTTAATTTTTAATTTTTACTTTTGAAATTTTAAATTTAATTTTTAGTTTATATTTTTAAAAATTTAAATTTAATTTTATTTAAAAATTTAAATTTAATTTTATTTAAAAATTTAAATTTATTTTTTAGTTTTTATTTTTAAAAATTTAAATTTATTTTTTAGTTTTTATTTTTAAAAATTTAAATTTAATTTTTAGTTTTTGTTTTTAAAATTTAATTTTTAATTTTTTTACTTTTGATTAATCTTCTCAGTATGATATTAATTAAGCTCCATTAAATTTTTAAAAATTGTTATTAATTTTAAGAAATTTTTCTAAATTATTAAAAAATATTAAATTAAATTAAAATTTCGAAAAAGCTTTCTTTAGTTTACAAATTTTTAAAAACATTTAAAATATGAACAAAAATAACAAAATATTAAACAGCTGATTTGAAACAAGAATTATTTATTTACAATTCAATAAATAAAATTTTTTTTCTCATTTGAATTTTTACTCTCTTGTCTTATTTGTTTCTCATCTGTTTTTAATTTCTGTAAAGAGATTTGAACTTTTTGAGAGAGTCGATTCCATAATCTTAAGTGACTACTAATTAACCCACAGACATCGAAAGCATGCGACGCGTTAATCACTAAAATAAATTATAAACAAATTTCCCCAGATTAACACCAATTGCTGGAAGATCAAGAAGAATTTTTGATAAGGCTTTCATTGTTTGCATTATAAATCTTCAGATTTTACTATAAATAAATATTTTCATTTTAAAATTAATTTTTAAAGTTAAAAAGTTTGTTTATTTTTTAAAAATAAAATAATTTTTTGCGATCCTTATTTTTTATTTATTGTTACAAAATTAAATTTAAATTATTAGATTAGAATAAATTTAAAACATTAAAAAATTTATTTTTTAAAAAAAATTAGATTTTTTTGTTGGGGAAATCCCGTTTTATTTAAAGAGACTTCAAAAAGGTATTATGTTTTTAACTGATAACAATATTTGTCTAATATATAAATAAAATATAATAAGTCAAATTAATTAGTCAGCAAAATAATGAAACAAAGCAAACAAAGAATCATCTTTTGGAGGTCATCCACAAATAACGTCGACCACATAAATTGTTTTTTGGGTTTATTTGTTAATCCTTTCAAAAAATATCATTAAATTTATTTTTGGCTTCTTGTGAAATTTTAAATGTTTCAAATTTCAAAGCAATCGTCCACTTGTACCCTGTCCTCCTGTCCTCCTGTCTCCTCATCTTTAACTATTAGACACCATAAGTGGACGATCCCCCAATCATAAAGATTTTAAAAAAATAGAAATAGAAATAGATTGTCGTAATGAATGCATAAGCAAAAAATTAGCAACCAGTGTGGTTTGTTTATCAATAAATGAACTTACTCACATTCAGTGGTATAGCCAGAGTTGATATGGATTTGCCTTTTAAAAAGGCAAGAAATCAACACTGGGTGTAGCAAAATGGGACTTTGACCTCGGGCGCAATTTGAAAGTATCAGAAAATGAGGACAAAATTTAAATTTGTTCCCGAGCGATAAAACCCCTTGCTACACCGCTGCTCAAACTGTAGAGCTAATCTCACATCCATGAAACATTTTGACACACAAATTCAACTGATAATTTGAGTGTATTTCACCATATAGTATGACGATTTGTTGTTTTTGTTCACGCTGAGCTGTGAGAATATGCGATAAAATTACTTGGTTGTAGAGAGCTTGTTTGATTATTCATAATTTTAATTTTTATTATACTTCTGTCTATTTGTCTATCCATCTTTTTATAAGTTGCTCTTCAGTGTCATAGAAAACGACTTTTGGCATTTGGGATCAAATTAAATTTTTGTATGCCTCTATATTTGATGGCAAGGATGACGGCATTTGTTGCTTCTCTCACCTTGAGACTTTCACTTTGTGGATATGTCTTTTTGTTCATCTATTTTTCTATCTGTACAGTCGTTTGCTATATTCTATGTCCAGGTTTCTGTCAATTTGTTCACCATTCAGCTATTAGCTATTTATACTGCGCATTCATCAAATTATGTCGTCTTTTATACCATCGATATCCTGTTTAGCCATGTCATCGTCCAGAACATCCAGAATAGTACTATTTTTATAATTTAGCTTTTCATTTTTTTTTGTTTACTTTTTAATGTTTACACTTAAACACACATCAAGATTTTTGAACCTAAATTCGAATTTTGAACTTCCGTTAATTTTTACGATTTATGTAAATTAATTTTACGTTTTTTCCCTAAGAGTCTCTTAAAAGGTTTATTTAAACCACTGAGACACTTAATTGCAAGTACTTTTAATGTAATTCAGAAAGAGGATCAAATAAAATAATAATAATAATAATTCAAGTGGAGAATATATTTTTTTGTCATAACGTAGTTTGAATACAGTCGTCAAGACATAAATGAAAGCTAATGTACAAAAAGCTGACGCAAAAAATTAGTCAAAAATGGTTTCTTTTTGAAAAATAACGGTCAATAACAAAAAAATCCTGGCTACGCTCCTGAAGGTCAAATGGTATTTGAAGAATAAAAGATAAAAAAACCAATCAGATGAAAAATAAGCTATTTTATTCAATATTTCGATACATTTCATGAAAAAAAAAATGTTTTGTCTCCCTAATAATCCTCCACTAATTGACAAAAAGTCGATACTCTTAATTTTTTAAGTGTTAATCCTGGTGTTAACATAAATGTTTTGTCCTGTAAACCCTAAAACCCTACACCCTGCCCTACACCAATATTTTAATATAAATTGATTATTTAGTTGCTTCGCTTGAATCGACTTGTTGATATTCCATTGATCCATTGGATGTACATTGTCACATCAGTAAATACAGAATAGACATCAACATCACATCCGTAAGGTCCACCAATTAATGATGATGAGACAATTCCACGAAGGTAGTAAGCAGTTCCATCATTAACAAATAATCCACTTCCACTGTCACCTCTGCAGACTCCAATGCCAGTTCCAGTCCCTCCACAGAATGTCCGCTTGCTTGAAAGTTTAACCAGAAGATAATGTTTAAGGAAGCAGTCTTCGTTGCTGTGAATTGGTGTCTCGAGCATTTTTGGGATATTTTCATGGATTTTTGTTTCATCCTCACTTCTTCCAAATCCAACAACAATCCCAGTTTTTATGGCCACGACCTTTGAATTTGGTATACAAATCGGTTGAATGTACTTATTGAACGTGACTTCATATTCTAAAACCAGCACAGCAATGTCAGCATCAAATGCTTCTGTAAATGTATTCCAGCCAGGATGGACATTGACTGACTCGACAGCATAAGGAAATCGGCCAACTTCTAAGGTTTTTTTGAGATCATAAACACCAAGTTGGACGAGAAATTCACCGGCTGAGGTTGCTTTGCTTGCATGCTTGTCTTGGATGCAATGTGCAGCTGAATTTGGTGGAAAATGAATTAAAGTAAAATTGATATTATGGTTTGTTCCTACCTGTTAGGACTTTCCGACTTGATACAAGTGTTCCACCACAGAAGAATTGACCATCCGGTTTGACAAGTGCAGCAATCCTAGAGATAATTATTGTTTATTAAAAAGTCACTGTTGATGCGTATTGAATTTTTTAAATTATATAATACTTACCAAGGATAACTTCCACGCGAGATGTAAGATCCACCGATTATGTTTCCTTCTCCGGTTGAGGACTTGCCGCAAATATTCTGATTTGATGTTGAAAATTGATTGCGAAATGGATAAGAAGGAGTAATTTGTGGTTGAGGCTGACGACGAGGTTGATAATTGTCAAAGCACTTTTTCAGGTTTGTTTTTATTTCACTTTTGATTGTTATGAGTAACTGACTGCAAATGTTGTTTGTCATGTTGAGAGTTGAAATTGCTGTGTTGTCGATGAATTTTTCATCAATTGCGTTGATTTTGTTGTCTTGGAGATTAACTTTTGTCAGCTTATTGTGAACACCGAAGGAACCTGAGTGGATTGTTGTTAATTTGTTGTTACTCAAACTCAATCCTTGTAAACTCTTTAATGGAGCAAAAACACCAACTTGCAGATCAGAAATTTCATTGTTGCGCAAACTCAATAATTGCAAGTTCTGAAGACCATCGAAGTTGTCTGGATTTAAAGTTTTAATTCTGTTTTCATAAAGCCACAATCTTTCCAAATTTCTAAGTGATGCAAAACATTTTGATGGAATTTCTGAAATTTGATTTCCAGTCAAGCTTAACCACTTCAGATTCTGCAAACTCACAAACCATTCTGGATTTATTGACTGGAGTTTGTTGTCGTACAAATATAAACTTTCCAGCTTCACAAAAGGACGAAAAATGTTGCTCGGCAGAAAATTTATTTGATTTTTATTTAAATCCAAATCCTCAAGTTCCTTTTGATTCTGGAATAAATTTTCAGGCAGCGTTGTCAGTTGATTGTTAGAAATCCATAAATAAGTCAACTTTGAATTTCTAATCAGCAAATATTCCGGAAGTTCTAGAATTTTGTTTCTATAAAACCACAAGTGATCCAAATTTTTACAATTTAACAGCGAATCTTCATCAAGTGACTCCAGTTCATATTCTATCCGAATTACTTCAAGATTTGGAAACTTTTGGCAGAAAATTGATGAAAAACTTTTCAGTTTGTTGTCCTTGTAATTTTCAATAAATTTCACATCAGCATCGGTGTGTCCAGTTCCATGTTGTCCATCAATTCTTGTGAGTTTTTCATCATAATTTGCTTTTCTGGTATCCAAGATACATTTATAATAAGAAGCATTTGTAGTTTTATATCCAGTAGTCCAGTGATATTCATATTTGTAATCACATTTTGCAGTTTGTCCTTCAACTTGGTTAGTCAGCCAAAAAATAGCACAAAAAAGCACAAATTGGAGATTTTTCCGTTCCATTTAGAAAACAAATTTAAAATATTTTCACTTTTTTCCGAATTTATCAAGCTTAAAACACTTTTTATTAGAAGAAAGTTTACATCAATTTTTTGCACTTCACACGTCTCTTTTTTATTTCATTTCAACATTCCTTTCTCTTCAATTCTTCGTTTCTGAATTTAGATATTATTTCTATGATTTTTTTTAATCCTTCAAATTATTTTTATCATATTCACACCAATTTTAATTGTGTGTGAATATACTGTTTTTGGTATTTCAGTGAAACTACTTTTTTTGGACTTGCTGCTTCAGGCTTACGAAATCAACCCATTACCAATTTAACAGTAAAAATTGCATCACGATTAGTGCTTCCTTTAGTTAGTTAATTTCCGCGATAACTCGATTCAAGCTCAATATTGAGACTTCCGGTTTTTGCATCTGATGTATATCGGATATGGCAAGAGCTGTATAGTTTTTGGAGTCATGACATGCATCCAGTAAGGGCAAAAGGGCCATTTTTGGCCAAATTATAGCCGATTATTGCAAAACAAATTTTATTTTATAGATAAGGAATATTTTGACCAAATGAGCTGAAATTTGGTATATAAGTTCCTTAGTTGTGCCTGAATATGGAACCGACGTCATTTTGGATTTCGAGGGGCTAAAAGCTACGCCAAATTGATTTTTGCTTTAATTTTGTCTAAATGACCTGAAATTTGGTGCGGTTTTAAATTTTTAGAGGTTATTTAAGCGTGGTTGGGTTTTCAGCGTATATTTTTTATTCAGCCTTACTCTTAAATCGTGGTGCAATGTTCTGAGAGGTTGAATTAGTAACATGATACTAAGCTATGATTGAAAAAATTTGAAACGGTGTGAATATTGCCATGAAGCGTGATCGCTTCATTACTAGTTTATTATTTCAAATTATAATTATTTTAATCAATTTTTAACACTTATTTCTTGTTTTTTGACAATTCTTTCTTCAGTTTTCAATTAAATTCACCAAAAACAAAAGCAAATTTCGACAGTTATTGTTACAAAACTTAATATTTTTCTTAAAAATCAGAACGAATTTAAAAATATCGACCTTTAAGATCGGCACGTAAAACTCAAACTGAGAGAAAAATGAGAAGATGAAACCTGATTTTCGGGTATAAACAGAGATTCACGGCTTAAAAATATTTCAAGTGATGTTGAATGCTTCAATGAAGGTAAAGATCATGGTTCATTTTTTTGACATTTGAGCGTCGCAAAACATTCAACACTAATGCTTTCTTGTGTCTAATTCCTTTCAATGTGTTTGTGTAAAATAGGAACGAATTTGTAAACATGATAATAAAATAAAACTTAATTAATTCAAAAAGTAAATAAATCTTCTTTCCAGAGTCGAATTAACACATCAAAAATATGCGCTATGAAAAAATGCGTCAGAAATTTAATTAAACTGCTTTAAATCTTTCAAAAATTAATGGCCATACGAATAGTTAAAATAGTAGAAAAATTCAACAATTGAAAGCATTTAAATGAATGCAAAAAGTCTTAAAAGTCCTCCGACATAAGAGATAACATAAATGACTCTCCTCTAGACACGAATCCTGGAAGAAGTAGAAGTTTTGTCCCCTTTTATCAGCAGTGGAAAAGCAGCTGTGGTTAGCGTGTTTTTTTTCAGTTGAAAAATTATTCATAATTTCTTATGATATTTAAAGGATGTTGCGAAAAAGATAAAGTTTAAATACTCAGAAATTTAATTTTTGATGCTTAACTCAAAAGCGAAGCTAGGTTGATGATTTCTGATATTATTTTGACTTTTATTAAATTTTCCCAAAATTAGATATGGACCTTAAAATTGTAGAAAGTTGAAAAGAACAAAGCAAGTGTGCAAGATTTTAGAAAGGGACCAACTTTTTTTATTTTTAAAAAAATAATTGAAATGTAATTTTTTTATTAAATTTTTATACATCTTTAGATATTAAGATTGATTTTACGATTAACATTATTTTGTTAAAAATTTAACTTTTTGGTTTAAAAATAGAAAACATTTAAAAATTTAGATTGAATTTTGATCTCCTGGGAACATGACAGATGGTCAGCTTGTCATTCTTGTCATTCTTGTCATTCTTGTTACTTCATGTTCTAATATTTACAATTTAGAGGTCATTTGCTTAATACGTCCATCATTTAGGTGAGTGGGTCTGAAATTTTGTAACCCTTCAAAAATATTAGATTTTTTAAATTTTGTGAAATGGAAAGAAGGCTTGAAATTTTTATTTTTTGTTTGGCATCATAAGTGAATGCTCTCTTAGAGGTCATTCATAAATGACATCACAAAATTTTCATACAAAATATATTCTTTTGTATGGAAGTGTCACACAGCGTCAGAACCCCCTTCCTTTTTAAAAATAGTGCGTCATTTATGAACAACCCATATATGCTTCTGAAATTAATAAAAAAAAATCCATGATGACGTGCAATTAAAAAATGTTATAAATTATTTAAGATTTAATTTATTGGAATTTAAAAGTTTATTTTATTATTTACAACTTTAGATAAAAGTTACAAAATAAATTCCAAAATTGTTGTTTTTCTATTAATAGATGTATTTTAGAGTAAATAATTTGGGGTATAATCACTAACTGTTCCTACTAAAGGACACCCCTAACGATGGTTTTTCAGTATATTTCTAACCCTACCCCTATTTTTACCCTTACCATACCTCTCCCTTTACCCTTTGGGGTTTACACTAATAAAAAGCTAGAGGTAGGTGCAGAAGTAGGGGTACACCAAGAAACCAGCAACAGATCATCTTAAATTTTTCTTTTTATAGTTAAAACTATGAAATAAATTTTTAAAAATAAAGTAAATATAAAAATCATTAAAAAAATCTAAAAAGTTTAAATTTATTATTAAACAAACTAAAATTAAAATTATTATAATAAAACTAAATGTAACTTTTTAAAAAAATTTGAATTTAATATAACTCAAAATTGATTTAGGGGTTGTTTACTTATAACGTTCGCTTTTTAGGGGAGAAGGCGGGTTTGAGATTTTGTAGCAGGTCAAAGAAAGCAAAAAAATTTCTTGGAAAACTTGTAACAAGGGGGGGAGGGGGTCTGGAAATTTGTATTTTTGCCTAACGTAATAAGTGAACGACCCCTTATTATTTTATAATTATTTAAACTAAGTCCTTAACTAAGCGTAACTTTTATTTAATATCACAAAAAAGCCTCAATAATTTACATTTTTAATATTACTTTTCGCGAACAAAACAAATTCTCCAAAAAAAACATTTTATATAAAATAAAATCCATATGTGTCGTTCGGGTAAGTAAATAAAATAATAAACCTGATAAACCTGATATATTTAGCAGTGAAACAGAATATTCTGGAGGTTTTAAAATAATCATTTAAATTTACAAATATTATAAAAATTTTGAGATATCAAACACATACTTAAATTCACTAAGTGGTCGTTCGCAAATTACGTCACGCTAAAAAACGACTTTTTCGACCCCCTCCCTCCTCCCTTGTCACAAATTTTCCAAAGAAAAAAATCTTTTGTATGGACTGTCACAAATTCTTTGACCCCCCCCCCTCCCCCCTAAAAGCGTGACGTAATTTGTGAACGACCCCTAAATAATAATAATATTTCATTTGTGTTGATTTGGGTCCGGTTGCTAAGTATACGGGGGTATGAGTTAGGGCTACTTCTGAGGTATGACTCTACCGTTACCATAATCTGTACCCCATAGTGCACCCGCAATAAATACCCTTTGTGTATTCCAAGCAACCAGCCCCTGAATTTAATAATCCAGCTCATTCTTTTACCCATTTTTACGAACAACTAGATTTAATTAATTCTTGAAACTTCATTAACTTAATTCTAACTGTCCAAATTACTTCATCGTGGTCAATATCAAATGCATTTATACAATTGTAACCAGGATTTCGTTCTAAATCAAAATATCTTATATTTTGAGACTCATTGAGTCGTTTCGTAAAGTTGTATCTAAAATCCACAATTTTATTGTCATTAAGCAACACTTTCCACAATTTATGATTATTTACGAAGAAATTTTCATGAACTTCCTCAATTAAATTGGAGCCGGCAGCAAAGACGTGAAGATGAATTGAATTTGTCAGCAGTTCTGGTTCCAAAAATGTAATTAAATTATCCTCAATATCCAAATGCCTTAACAATGGTAAATCATAGAACGCATCGTGTGGGATTGTCTCAATTTTATTATTAAATAAACTCAGCACTTCCAGTTGTGTCAAATTGTTGGCCGTAAAATCTGATCGATTAATAAATTTCAAGTCTGACGATTGAATCACTAAATTTTCAATTTTTTTAAAATGTTCACCAATTTTTCTCGGCATAAATTCAGTCAATTTTTTCACAACAATTTCCACAATTTCTTCATTCTCAACTTCATCACTGAATAGTCCATTGGATGCGATAACTGACGTAATTTCTAAACTCGAATTTACCATCACGTTATCAGGAAATATACAAATTATTCCGACCATGTCCCTTTCACATTCGACACTCACTTCGAGTGACAAACATTTGTGTGATAATAAAATAATTAATGTGACAATAAACATCTTGAACAGCTTCATAGCACGAGTGGTTTTTGTAAACTAATGACAAGTTCATCTGCAGATTAAAAATTGAGCAAGAGATCAAGCATGTTTGGGAATTATTTGACGTTCTCAGAGAGAAAAGAACTGAGAGTAAAATTTTGTGGTTTTGAGAATTATCAGCTGGAGATTCATGCTTACAAATTAAATAAAATATTTAGTTTTTTTTCTCACAATTTAGGCTGATAATCAGTGTCCGTAGGGCTGTGCATAAATGACGTCTCATATAAATTGAGATTTTTTACCCCACACCCCTCAGTAGCAGAAATTTTTCAGAAACATTTATGTTTTTTTAAATGCTATTTCACTTTCAGCGACCGGTACACCCCACTATGGGAAAAAATTGAAAAAAGCGGTCATCCACCTTTTTTTGGGAATGTTTCAAATATCCATTCCAAAGTGATTTATTCTTGCAGAGGACATAAAAGTAGACTTGTATGCAAAATTTTAGGTCATTTGGGGCTAGTTTCGTGATTCTAGGTGCACCCTATACTAAGAACATCCTAGGTTACCCCAGGGTTGATATCTAGCATTTGCCTTTGAAAAAGACCATCTAGGTGTAGGCAATTATAAGTCAAAGGCAAAGACAGGTTGCCTTTGCCTTTGTTGTACCTTTGCAAAGGCAATGCCTTTGATGGTGCCTTTGAAAATCTTTGCCTGTGACCATTATATTTAAAGAAAAAATTGTAAAAATTTGAAATCATAATTCATAAAGCCTGTGCAAAAGAAGAAAAATTTAAAAAATAATTTTTTGAACTTCCGATGCTCATTTCATCATCAATAATATGAAATTTTTTTTTGCGCAGACAAAGGTAAATTCAAAGACAAAGGCACTGCCTTTGCAAAGGTAAAACAAAGGCAAAGGCAAGAAAAAGTTGCCTTTGCAAAGGCACGACTTTGCTAGATCATAGGCAAAATCTGGTCAAAGGCACCTTTGTATCAACCCTAGGTTACCCTTGGAGCATCCTAGGGTAGGGTAAGTGGGAGTATCCTAGGGTGTCCTAGGTCAGGTACCTACAGGGGCGTAGCCAGGATTTTTGAAGGGGGGTGCCCAATTTTTTACTATTAGAAAAATCACTGTAATATAACCTTTGTATTAAATTTTTAGACATTAAGATTGATTTTACGATTATTCTTCATCATTTTTCTATAAAAACTTAATTTTTCGATTTTGAAAATAAAAAAAATTAAATTCGAGGGGGGGTGCCTGGGCACCAAAGGACCCCTCCCCTGGCTACCCCCCTGGGTATCTAGATAGATGGTAGTATTTTACCATAAAGGTATTAATTTTAAAATAGATGACAGAATTTCAAATTCTTTTTATAGAATATAGTCTGATTGGCTCATTAAAAGTTAGATTCATAACATAAAAGAGCTTAAAGCCAGTAACAAACGATAACTGAAGAAAGTCAAGAATAACAGTATAGAATGCTTAAAAGATTAATTAGAAACATAAAAATATTAATTTTCTAAATAGTTTGATATTTCTTTTTTTAAAATTTTACTTTCACTTTGGTGCAATTTAAAAGAAAAGTTTAAAACCACAATTTAGGTCATTGACCCATTTTTGGTGTGCATTAAGCACTTCAATTGCTGCATTTTCTCTCATTTCATAGCTTTATGACGTCACAATGTTTTCCTCTCAATTTTCTTTCTCATCACAAGTAAAACATTCGGATTGAAAAACATTTGCGTGAAAACTTTCGAAATTGCGAGGATTAAAAAGGATGAGAAATGTTGAATATTTTGTCAGATTTTCTTCATCCGTCGGTGATTTTGGATATCAAAAAGATATTTTTTGTCTGTGTCGTGAGTGATTAAGAAGATTTCGGGTGACTTTATTCCTCTTTTTATTGTCTGAATAAAAAGAAAACTAAGTGAAAAATGTGAAGAATTTAGCAGTTTTTGGTGAAATTTGAATAAAAAATGTAAGAAAATTCGGTGAAAATTTGAAAAGATTCTGGAATATTCTGAAAAAGTCTAAAAATAATTGCAAGACATAAAAGATCTCAGTGAAAAAGGTTAAGTGGTTCATTGTGTATTTTAAATGACCTTTCTTAAAAAAATCCATTGAATTGATAAATTTTGGGTCAATTTTTAGAAGCTTTTAGTGTAAAAATCATTTTTATTTAAGAATCTTGAAAAAAAAAGTCATTATTTATGCTTAATATTGGAAAGTTTTGTGACAAATCTCAAATATTCTTATTATTTATTTCATTTTGTGCTTGTTTCACAAAAACTTTTCAAATAAAAAAAGTCGTGACCTTTGGGATTAAAAATTGCAAACTTTGCTTTCCGAGCTAAAACTTTTCAACTTCCTTTTATGGAGAAATTATTTTTAAAACTTTACAATATGTTTAAAATGTTGGCTCCTATTAAAAATATTTTTAAAATCAAAAAATCTATTTTTTAAAAAAAAAATTAAAAAAGTGTTTTTAAAAACTTAAAAAAATGTTTTTTAAAAACTTAAAAAAATGTTTTTTAAAAACTTAAAAAAATGTTTTTTAAAAACTTAAAAAAATGTTTTTTAAAAATTAAAAAAAATATTTTTTAGTTTAAAAAATTATTTTTTATATTTGAAAGATTGTTTCTTTTTAATTTAAAAAAATTGTTAAAATATCAAGAAATGCATTTTTAAAAATAAAGAATTGCTTTTTTATTAAAAACATTTTTTTAAATAATTTATTTTAAATTTTTTTTTTAATTTTAAAAACCAGCATTTTAAAAGTTTTCATATATTTAGAAATAATCATGTAATTATATATCGTTCTATATCCAAATGTTTACGGTATTTTAAAAATATTTTTTAAAATTTTAAAAAAGGTTAAGGTTCTAGATTGTTTTTAGCGCATTTTTGAAACTTGTTTTAAAAAGGTAGCTTAATAATGCACTTTGTCTGTTCGGTCGGTCGTTCGTTCGGTCGGTCGGAACACACTAAAAACTTTTGATCTAGACATCGTAGAGAGCTCTAGTTTTTTGCATTAGTTCCGTGCCATCGAGTTATTGGCCTCCCGGACATTTAAAAATCTCAATACCAACGTTAAATACTATAATTAATGATTTTTTGTTTTCAATACAATAGAGCCAACTTCAAGTGGGATAATTTCAAATATATTTTGACCGTTAGAAAATTTGAATTTCAAAAAACCGTTAAATGACAAACCATTTTATTATATGAAAATTCACCGTGCAAATTATTTTCAAGTGTATTTATGCGGGAAAATTTCAAATATATTTTGACCGTTAGAAAATTTGAATTTCAAAAAACCGTTAAATGACAAAACATTTTAAAATATGAAAATTCACCGCAAATTGTTAATTATACTATAATTAATGATTTTCAAGTGTATTTACGCGGGAAATTTTCAAATATATTTTGACCGTTATAAAATTTGAATTTCAAAAAACCGTTAAATGACCAACCATTTTAATATATGAAATTTCACCGCAAAATTGTTAATTACACTATAATTAATAATTTTCAAGTGCATTTACGCGGGAAATTTTCAAATATATTTTGACCGTTAGAAAATTTGAATTTTAAAAAACCGTTAAATAACAAACCATTTTAATATATGAAAATTCTCCGCAAAATTGTTAATTATACTATAATTAATGATTTTCAAGTGCATTTACGCGGGAAATTTTCAAATATATTTTGATCGTTAGAAAATTTGAATGTCAAAAAACCGTTATAAAGCCGTCGAATTTATTTAAGTCACAAAATATTCATGATTGACTTATTTAATATGCAGTACTTTGCTAATCAAATACTGATCGCTAACACAAAAATGCGCTGAAGTCCCTCGATCTATAACACGAGGACTTTCTTTAAATTTTTTTTTAATTTTTCCACAAAAAAGGTAAAAAGCCTGTAGAAATCCTATAAACTTCATCTTAAACATCAATTCATTCTCATTCCAAAAGAGTGAAATTTAATCATGAAAATGTGAAAAAATATCAAAAGAAAAAACGTGCGACGAGAGAAAAAATAAGAAAAAACTCGTGAGAAAAATTTTCAATATAAAAAATAATAAAAATATTTTCCACAGTTGGCATTTCCATGAATACTTGTGCAAATTTAAATTCAAATTCAAATTTAAATAAAAGGAAAAAAAAAACATATTTTCAATTTTTCAAGGGTGAGAAAATTTCCACTTCGAGGTGTTGAAAATTGCGAAGATTTATGGCTGCTTTTGTTTTTCTAATGCAAATTTTCATACAAAATAAATAAATCAAGAAAGTCAGTGACAAGGCTGAGGTCATCTCGATGTCACATTTGCATGAGTTTTTCGAACTTTTCAACTTCCAGTTTTATGTTTTGTTAGAAATCTCATTTACATTAATCCATTAAATCTTGTAATTTGAGCTCGGATTCTGCAAACAAAGCAACAAATATTGTTTTTATGTTTCTCACACAATTTTTCTGTTGAAGCTCATGGGGATTGACTTTAATTAAGATTCAGGTAGGTTATTAGAAGGAAATGAAGGAGGGGTTCTCCTAGGGGGAATTTTTTGAATTCTTGAAAAGAAAATTAAAAATTGGAATTTAATTTTTTAAAAATAAATTCTAGCTAAATTTTGAACAAAAACCTCAAACCAAAATGCTCAAAATTGATAACAAAATTTATGAAAGATATATTTTTTCCATTAATAAATGCCAACGAATAATGTAAAAAATTTGTGTCTGGGGAGGTAAAAAAAGGATTTTTATTTATAAACAGCGTGATTTGAAAAATATCAACATCAAAAGCAGAAAATGCCACAGAATTTTTTATGAACTTCTCAGGAATGCTTTCAAGTAAAGGTAAAAAATGATTCGAAATTGTGTTTTTAATAAAATACGAGTAGCTGCAAAATTTATTTATGGATATTTAGGGGAGAAAGTTATGAATGATATTTATTTTTGGGATGTAAAACTTATGAATCAACATAAATTATCATCAAAAATGCAAAAGCTTTCTCAAGTTAGACAAAATTTACATCAAAAATTTAGATAAAATGATAGAAAGGTATCAAAAATAATTCAATCTAAGATAAAAAGTAACAATCAGGAGGATGGTCAAGGGGAAAAATAGATGCGGTACCCTTAGGTAGGCTAGACTACCAGCGGCATATCCAAGATGCATTTTAAGAAGGGTTCATGCCATTTTTTTTAGAAATATTGTTGGGTTTTTCAAAATATATGGGGTTGACCCCAAAAAACCCCTTGGATTACCAAAAAGTAGAGTATTTGCCCAAAGCACCTTGTTTAACGGGGTGCAAAATTCCAAAAATCTTAAATTAAAAAGTAGAAATTAATACGAAATGTAACATTTTTCAAAAATCCTCATTTTTAATTCAAAAATTTAAACTTGGAAGCTTTTTCAACATTTTACCCAAGGCACATTTGATCTTCGCTACATCCCTGTATCAACACAACTCCTAAACCACATTCTAATTATATTAAGTAACTGTTAGTAATGGTGCGGAGCATTCAATTAATTAATACTTTTGTCGTGACACATAAAATAATTAATAAAAAAAGAAAACACGAACGAACTTGAATTATAAATATGCTGACCATCAGTTGAGTTTCTAAAAAGGACTGTCTTCTATTTTTTAATTTTCTGATAAAAATTGTACCTTTGGGATCGTTCATAAATGACGTTACACTTACAAAAGGAAAGATTTTGTATGAACATTTTGTTACAGAGGGAGGAGGGGGATGGTCTAAAAATCTCATTTTTTGTGACTCTATTTATGAACGGCTCAATTTTGTGCTAATTTTGCCACAAATCTATTAAACTTAGACGACATAAAATTGTCCTCTATTTCTATGAGAATTTTCTGGTCATTTTGAAATATAAAGCTACCATTTTAGTAATTATGTATGTATGTATGTATTTTATTATGACCATACCGGTCGCTTAAGATCTATTACGACAATTCGATTACAATTTTCAATATCTAGGTTTCGAATAAATTTAGGCTTTCGTTTCAATATTCTATAGGCACAACGTGATACTTTTCAGGCCCGTTCTATCAATATTCCATTCGTAAGGTAATCTTGTAGCTCTCGTTCCGATTTCTCATGCTACACTTCAAGTTTCTGTTCCGTTCCTCAATCCAACGTTGCCCAGAGCTTCAATTTTGTCTTGATCTCGTACATTAAGCAGTTGAAGTATCTAAACTTCCGAAAAAGAACAAATTTGGAAATGGCTGGATTCGAACCGACGACCTTCGAGGCCATACCAAATTTGAGCCAAGCACCTTGCCGATTACTCCACAGAGGCACTTAACTGCTTAATTAAATTAATTAAATTAATAACTTACCACTGCAAGTAAGGAAGGCTGCTCACGTTCACGCTTTCAAACACAATGTAAGGCAGTTTGTCTCAACTGATGAGTTCCTGTCCAAATGCTTCGACAACAGTTATTTAAAGGCTTTTGGATGACTTTTTCTACCTAAAATTACATGAAAAATCAAATTGGTTAAGTGGCAAAGCTGTAAGTTTTAAGATTGGATGTTCCTCACCTGAATCGCCACTCTGAATGAATTTCTAGATGTCTTATGGCTTCTTTATAAGTTGACGGCATCAGAAAGCTGTATTTACACTCAAATTGTTTATTTTCTAGTATGTTTACTTCCTTTTTTTTCCGTTTGATTTGTTTACATTTTTGATTTTTGAGAATTCTCTAGCGGGGACACAAACCAGTTTTCTTGTTCTAAACTGGTTTTAAATTATTTTTTACCGTTAATGGCTTAATGAATGTCCTCTTAGTTTTAAGATCTTAAACGATATTTATATATCACTGAATCTTAAATTTTTGTTCAAACATATAGAGAAAGAATTCTTTAAGGTTTTTATGCAGTTTTAATCAGTTTAATCACTAATTAAGACTGCTTTTCCTTAAAAGATAAGTAAATAAATAAATAATAAATAAATAAATAAATAAAAAATTCCGACATGGACCCATCAAGCATGAGCAAAAACATATATTTTGGGCATTTACAGGAATGCAATTAGACACAAGTCGTGCAAAAAGATTGACGGAAAAACTTGTCTGACACAATTATGAAGGTTATTAAGTTATTAATTAAAAAATATTTAAAAATCCAGAAATACTTTGAAAATATTAATCAAAAAGTGTTCAAGGTAATTTTTGGCATAAAATCTTGTTTCACTCCAAACTGTTTTCTTCAATTTTTTGTTCGTTAACTAGAAATCAATCTATTAATGAGACATCAAACTTATAATTAGTTGCTATATTTCCAATGAATTTAACAGCACTTTGAGCATTTTAGTAAGAACTTTTTTGCCAAAAGAAATTATTTTGAAGAACTAATTGAGTTTCACTTCAGAAATGCTCACAAAAAATAATGACAAAATCGTATATTTTACTAATTATTGTGAAAATATCGATGAAGAAGTTTTCTTCTTCTGAAATTAAATGCTGATTTATTTATGTCCTCGGTTAATGTTTTTGACATAATTTTCTATTTGTAGCTTTTATTGATTAAATTTCTTCTAGAAACATTTACGATATTTGGGTTTAACATGTTTTAGGCTCACAATTTTAATTGAAAAAGACTGTAAAATGTTTTTTTCATTTTTTGAATTTTTCTTAATCTTATAACTCTATTGTGAAGGCAACTGAACCACAAAAATCTAGTTTGAAAGCAACTTAACCTCAAAAACTATAATACAATGTGAAAGGACCTGAGTCTCAAATTCCTAGTGTAAAGACACCTGAAACCCAAAATTCTAGTGTAAAGACACCTTAACCTTATAGCTCTAATGTGTATTCGACTTAACCTCAAAATTCTAGTGTAAAGACGCCTGGACCTCAAAAATCTAGTTTGAAAGCAACTAAACCTCAAACCTTTAGTGCGAAGGCACCTGAACCTCAAAATTCTAGTGTAAAGACACCTGAACCTCAAAAACTCTAGTGTGAAGACACCTGAACCTCAAATTCCTAGTGTGAAGGCACCTGAAACCCAAAATTCTAGTGTAAAGACACCTTAACTCTAATGTGTATTCGACTTGACCTCAAAAATCTCGTTTGAAAGCAAATTAACCTCAAAAATTCTAATGTGAAGACACCTTAACCTCAAAAACTATAATGTGAAGGCACCTGAAACCTCAAAAATCTAGTTTGAAAGCAACTTAACCTCAAACCTTTAGTGCGAAGGCACCTGAACCTCAAAATTCTCGTTTAAAAGCAACTTAACCTCAATATTCCAGTGTAAAGACACCTGGACCTCAAAAACTCTAATGTGAAGGCGTCTGAACCTCAGTAACCTTAAGAGTGCCTTCAACCTCCGCAGAATATTTCACAAAGTTCCAACAAAAAGAAATTAAATTTAAAAATTCATCTCTCCTTGATTTATATTTAAATTTTATTCATGGGTATCAATATGGTTCTGGTTTCAAGAATATAATTTTTATCGTAATCAAATTTACATAAAATAAATTTATATTGAAAGAAATTTGTGAAAATATAAGACGACGAGCATGAGTCATGCTTGGTTTGAAGCTTGTAGAATTCAAAAGATTAGAATTTGAGATTAGGTTGTGTAAAAATTTGGAATATTTTAAATTTTATTAAGTATATGCGGAACGGTACAAAAACAATAAATTTTTAAATTTCGATTTATTTTTATCCTAGTAAGACAGAATAAGCCCGAATGGCACAAAAAAAAATATTTTAGTGTGGTGATTCGGGAAGATAAAAACTAAATAATTCAGAAAATTTCAAAAAATGATGAAAAATTATTTGCGCAAAAAATAAAATTTATCTGAATTTTCACGCTGTGCTTATTTTTTTATAATTAACCTCATTAAATGAACACCTGATGTCTTACTGTTTGCTGTACAGAAATAATAAATTCTTGTTAAACAACGAAGAAAGCAGTTTAAGAAGTCTTTTAAAAATAAACAAATTTTACCATCATTTTATTCTGTAAATGAAGAGAGTTGTTAAGCAAATAAATTATCCTTCAATTCCAAAGTTTATTTTCTCCTATGAAAAATGGAAGCTTGAATTAAAAAGTAAATTTGAGTATTTCTTCTTTTTTTAATTGCTCATTTAAAATTCAAAAGTTTTTGCTTCTTTATCGTGATTTGAATAATTTGGATGAATTTTAATGCTATAAAAAGCAATTGAAAATTTATACACAAAAATTATTATTATTGCAATATTCAGAATAATTTTGTAGACTGGAGTTTAATATTTGAAAAGTAAACATTTTTTTATTATTTTTAAATTCTTTTTATTCTTTGTTTTTTGATTTTTTTGAATTTTTTTAAAATTTTGAATTTTTTTAAAATTTTGAATTTTTTTTTAATTTTGAATTTTTTTTAATTTTGAGTTTTTTTAATTTTGAGTTTTTTTTTAATTTTGAATTTCTTTTTTAATTTTTAATTTTTTAAAAAATATTTAATTTTTTTTTATTTTTAATTTTTATACTTTAAATTTTTTTATATTTTTAATTTTTTTTGTTTTTTCTTTATATTTTTTTTTTAAATTTTGAGTTTTTTAAAAAAATTAAATTTAGTTTAAATTTTTAGATTTTTTTAAATGTTTAGTTTTTTTAATTTTTAATTTGTTTTATTTTTTTTAAATTTTCTATATATTTTCAACTTTTTTTAATATCCAAGAAAATATTTTTTAATACATTTTTGCTCACTTTTTTAAGCATTTCTTTAGTTAGCTAAATCATAAATTTATCACGATTCTCATTATTACCATGTTTTAGAAACAAAAAAGATATTTTAAAACATTTACGTATTCATCAGACTGACGAGATTAAAGACTATGTTCAAGGATACATTCGAGATTTTTATTGAAAATATGGAACTGTCTTGCAAAATGTGCGCGTATCCGAAAAACAACCATGCATTTAACATTAAATTTTCATTAGCTCGAGCATGAAGTGAGATGAGAAAGGTCAAGAAAAGTTATTAATGTGCAGCAATTTACAGAGTCTTAACTGTCAGAACCTCTTCATCCTAATTTATAATATTTAATGTTTAATGATGCTCAGCACTTTATGATGAAGGATGTACAGGTGTGTGCACTCAAAAAAATTCAATAATTTATTAAAAATATACAGAATAAGGTGGACATTTTAACCAGAACTATGAACTTCCTGAACTGACATTTTTTGAAAAAGAACAAGACAAAAAATTAAAAAATTGAGGTCAAATTGACATTTTAGATGACAAAATAGTAGTCATTGGATAGATACAATTGAGCCTGGAACACCCTCCTCCTCCTCCAAAAATTCAAATAAAAATATTTAAAAATAGGTCTGAAATTAAATATTTATTTTGATCCAAATTAAACACAAAAGTGATATTTTACCTTTCAAATAAATATTTTTGAATAAAAATTAAAACCTTTTTCACATTTTTTTGTTAAAAGTTTCAATAAATACAACAATTGTGTCAACAATTTCATTTTCTGCCGACCATAAATTCTCACAGAATTCTTTCCATTCTTCGAAAAGAGACATCGCAAGTGACGCACACAAATAAAAATCATTTTTTGCTATCATTTCCTTTTTGTGTATTTTTTTGTGGGTCACGTGAGGAACTTTTCATGTCCTTCGGAAATAACAAAATTTTTCTCATCTTCCTTCTTTTTCAATACGATAATAAATGAAGCTTTAAAGTGTTTTTCCTAAGTGGACACAAGAATGCTTCAAGTTGATGAGCCCTGAGCCATTAATTTATTTCTTTTTTTGTTAGAAAATATGAAATTTTTTATTAAGTTTATAAAATAAATTCTCGAACATTTCTTAGAAATTCATCTTCAAACCCACAAGCAAGCATGAAAATTTCAGTAATAAAATAAAGGATGAAAAAGGAACTTTTTTCTCCATTAAATCACATTAAAATGAAACAAAAAATGTCAAGTAAATAAGAAAGTTTTTGTTGTTGCTGAGAATACACTCATAGAAAAAAATTAAATACTGTTTTTAAACTGGGTCCGGTCTCTAGAGTTAAGCAGGGTACACCACCTACCTTCCTTGGGTATAC
The DNA here is from genome assembly GCA_963573255.1 of Chironomus tentans. Classification (NCBI taxonomy): domain Eukaryota; kingdom Metazoa; phylum Arthropoda; class Insecta; order Diptera; family Chironomidae; genus Chironomus; species Chironomus tentans. Next base: position 4,044,854 of record OY754305.1, read on the forward strand.
CCTAGATGGAGGATGTGTATCCTCAGGATATGTTAAGGTACCCTGGGGCCGGTTTCTAGGGCTACCCTAGGGTAGTATAGTTGGAATCATATCAACATTTTTAATTTTTTTTAAAAAATTGACTATGAAAAATTAAAATTGTACTTGAATTGTATTTTATAGAATCGTGTGTTTGGGTTTCCTTAAGTGTAGGTAAAGCTGAACTTGGTTTGACTCTGAGCACTACCTGTTAGTTTATTATCTGATTTGGATTCAATTTTGATCAAGTTCATTATTTTTGAATGTAAAATTTCCTAATTTTGGATATTTTTAATGCCTAAATTGCAAAATATTCCAATTTTTTTATGAGGAGGGTCACCCCAATTGGGGTAATGCCCAAAACATCTGAAATATGGGTTTAGACAGGGAGGGATTTGGGGAACCCCTTCTAAATTTAAAAAATTCCAGATGTTCCTCTTTCCTCGAGATATCGAACCTCCTTCAGAATTTTTTCTTGGATAAATCCTTGACCTACAGTCCTCTGTATGTCACTATCATCTCCTCAAAATAATTAAAAACTTCCCTCTGATAATTAATTATTCATTTTTTCATAAACATTATTTACATTTTACATTATTTATCTTGACACCCATTTTTTATGAAAAGTTTCCGACAAAAATAAAGCTGTATTTTACTTAGACACAAAAACAACATTCAAGTCGTTAACAAAGAAATTTTTACAAAAGAAATAAGTCGTCTTTTAAATTGAAGCTTTGAACCATAAAAAAAACTTTTTTATTAACGAAATGTTTCAATAACTTTTTGTATTCAAGGCAAAAAAAGGATCAGAAGGGAAAAGTAAACAGTTTCATGATTTCGAGACGTTAATCATTAATTTTTAATGGAGCATCTGGATAGGAGTAATTACGTTAGGATGACTATGAAAAATTTGAGATTAAATTTGTAATTTTTTGCAGGAACTGTAAGGGCTCATTTTACCATTGGCTTCATTTTTCTCTCTATTACCCTCAATCTTCCTCATTCCTCTTGACCCCCTGGTAGCCTTGATAAATATGATCCCTAATTTTCAGTTTTTATAAGTGAAATTATAAGCAAAAAATATAAAAAAATTCATTAAAGGTTATTTACAAATTATGTCACGCTAAAAATGACTTTTTTGACCCCTTCCAAAAGGGGTCCTTCGAAAGCGTGACGTAATTTGCGAACAACCCCTTGAAAATCCGAAAAATAGTCACCCCAGACTAAACAAACGAGCAAGCAACCTTGTCTAGTTAAATAATAATTACACAACGATGCTCTCAATGCCAATTCAGCTCCTGCAGGGTGTGAAAGTTTTCATTCCATTATTCAATAACAGTGATTATTGAGAAACAATTATTTTTTATTATTTATTTTCCAGGGTGTTGATTCCCTTGATATTTGATATATTTTTAAAATTCTTGTTAATTTTACTCATCTTTATTGATTATTTAAGTAATTGAACAATGTTGGAAATAATTCTCCTTAATAATCCTCCACAAATTGACAAAAAGTCAATATTCAATATTATTTTGAAGTGTTAATATAAATTGTTGTCCTGTAAACCCTAAAACCCTCCACCAATATATATTATATAATATAAATTGATTATTTAGTTGCTTCGCTTGAATCGACTTGTTGATATTCCATTGATCCAGTCGATATACATTGTCACATTGGTAAACACAGCATAAGCATCAACATCACATCCATAACGTCCACCAATTAATGATGATGAGACAATTCCACGAAGGTAGTAAGCAGTTCCATCATTAACAAATAATCCGCTTCCACTGTCACCTTTGCAGACACCAGTTCCGTTTCCATGTCCTCCACAGAATGTTCGTTTACTTGATAATGTTGCTAACAGATAATGTTTAAGGAAGCAGTCTTCGTTGCTGTGAATTGGTGTCTCGAGCATTTTTGGGATATTTTCATGGATTTTTGTTTCATCTTCACTTTTTCCAAATCCAACAACAATCCCGGTTTTTATGGCTGCGACATTTGAATTTGGCAGACAAATTGGTTGAATTATTTTGTTAAATATGACTTCATTGTCGAGGACTAAAACAGCAATATCGTAATCGTAAGGCTCAGTTTGTGTGTTCCAATCTGGATGGACGTTGACTGTTTCAATAGCATATGTTACTCTACCAACTTCTGCGATTTTATTCAGGTCATGAACACCAATTTGGACGAGAAATTCACCTGCTGATGTTGCTTTTCTTGCTTGCTTCTCATGGATGCAATGTGCAGCTGAATTTGTAGGAAAAAGTTTGAATTAATAGTAAATTTTAGATGATTGAGAATTTTAATTGCCATTCTCACCTGTTAGTACTTTCTGATTTGATATGAGCGTTCCACCACAGAAGAATTTACCATCCAGGTTAACCAGTGCCGTGATCCTGTAGAAAATTATTGATTATTTGAGGAGTCACTATTAATGTGTTTATAATCTTGAACGAGGGGCTTATTAAGGGGGAACTTTGGGGGTCAAACCCAAAAAAAGAAAAAAAAATTCTTCATTTTGCTAGGGCTTTTCACCGAAAATGTGCGAAACCAACCACCTCACCCCCACCCCCCCCTCAAAAAATTCTTGGATACGCCCCTGTCTTGAACTACTTTAACGAATAACTTTAAGGTTAAGTAAAACTTACCAAGGAAAACTTCCACGCGAGATGAAAGATCCACCAACTATATTTCCTTCTCCTGTTGATGACTTGCCACAAACATTCTGGTTTGATGTTGAAAATTGATTGCGAAATGGATAAGAAGGAGTAATTTGTGGTTGAGGCTGACGACGAGGTTGATAATTGTCGAAGCACTTTTTCAGGATTGGTTTTATTTCACTTCTGGTTCCTGTGAGTAACTGGCTGCAAATGTTGTTGGTCATGTTGAGAGTTGAAACTTCTGTGTTGTCGATGAACTTTTCATCAATTGCGTTGATTTTGTTGTCTTGGAGATAAACACGTGTCAACTGATTGTGAACACCGAAGGAATCTGAGTGGATTGTTGTTAGCTTGTTGTTATATAAAATCAAAATTTGTAAACTTCTTAATTGACTGAAAACACCAACTGGCAGGTCAGAAATTTCATTTCTGTACAAACTTAATCTTTGCAAATTCTGAAGACCATCAAAGCTGTCTGAATTTAAAGTTTTTATTCTGTTTTCATCAAGCCACAATCTTTCCAAATTTCGAAGTGATGCAAAACATTTTGATGGAATTTCTGAAATTTGATTTTCATACAAGCTTAACCACTTCAGATTCTGCAAATTCAAAAACCATTCTGGATTAATCGACTGAAGCTTGTTGTTGAATAACTGCAGCAATTCAAGCTTCACAAGTGGACGAAAAATGTTGCTCGGAAGAAAATTTATTTGATTTCTATTTAAATCCAAATTTTCGAGTTCCTTTTGATTCAGGAATAAATTTACAGGCAGTGTTGTCAGTTGGTTGTTATAAATCCAAAAATAAGTCAACTTTGAATTTCGAATCAGCAAATTTTGTGGAAGTTCTAGAATTTTGTTTCCATATAAAAACAAACGATCCAAATTTTTACAATTTGACAACGAATCTTCATCAATTGACTCCAGTTCTGCATTATTTATATTTATTATTTCAAGATTCGGAAACTTTTGACAGAAAATTGATGAAAATGTTTTCAGTTTGTTGTCCTTGTTATTGGTAATCATTTTCACATCAGCATCACTGTGTCCAGTTCCATGTTGTCCATCAATTCTTGTGAGTTTTTCATCATAATTTGCTTGTTCTGTGTTCAAGGCACAAGTATAATAAGAAGCATTTGTGGGTTTATATCCAGTAGTCCACAAATATTCATAACTGTAATCACATTTTGCAGTTTGTCCTTTAACTTGGTTATTCAGCCATAAAATCACACAAAAAAGCACAACTTGGAGATTTTTTCGTTTCATTTAGAAAATAAAGTTTAAATATTTTGACTTTTTCAGATTTTTTAAAATGTTTTAAATGGAATTTAAACTTTTGTTAAAATAAATTAAAACAATTTTTTGCGATTTACGCGTATCTTTTTTATTTCACTTCAAACTTCTTCTCACTCAAGTCTTCGCTTTTATGTTTAAATAATTTTTATTCGTCTGCGATCACACAAAAATATTTTTTTATTATTTCAAATTATTATTACTTTATTCAAACTTTAACACTTATTTCTAGTTTTTTGACAACTTTTTCTTGACTTTTAAATTAAATTCACCAAAAATAAAATTAAATTTCCACAATTATTGTTTAAATTTTAAATTTTTTCTTAAAAATCTGAACGAGTTAAAAATATCGACCTTTAAGATCGACACACGAAACTCAAACTGAGAGAAAAATGAGAAGACAAAACCTGATTTTTTGGTAAAAACAGAGATTCACGGCTTAAAAATATTTCAAAATATTTTTATGCATTAATAAAAAATAAATTTATGGTTCATTTTTTGACATTTGAGCGTCGCAAAACATTCAATACTAATGCTTTATTGTTGCTTTATTGTTTTAATTCCTTTCAATGTGTTTGTGTGAACGAAGAATGGAATCGTAAATGTGATAGTAAATTAAAATTCAATTAATTCAAAAATATTCTCTTTGCAAAAAAGTGCATTAAAAATTAAATAAAACTCTTCAAAAATTGATGCCCACTCGAGTAGTAAAAAAAGAAGTAGAATTGTACAGTTGAAAATATTTAAATGCCAGCAAAAATTCTTAAAAAATCACCGATTGATTTTTTAAAGCGTCGACTTAAAGATTAATTTTTTAAAGCGTCGACTTAAAGATTAATTTTTTTAAAGCGTCGACTTAAAGATTAATTTTTTTAAGCGTCGACTTAAAGATTAATTTTTTTTAAAGGCGTCGACTTAAAGATTGATTTTTTTAAAGGCGTCGACTTAAAGATTGATTTTTTTTAAAAAGCATCGACTTATAGATTGAAAATAAAGAATCGACATATTTGTGAGGCAAATTATTAAATATTTTGAATTTGTAAACTTAACGCTATAAATTTCAATCACCAGACATCCCACTCTCTCTGTATATTATCTTGTCATGCACACTTAGGTTGCTTCACATCCCATTGTTCATAATCTTCTTTCATCAACCTTCATCTTGCAAATAAAATTTCATACTATACTTTTTTATTGGGTATAATATCCTAGTCATCAAATTACAATAAATTTTATAAGGCTCTTTTTTGGAATCACATGCAAATCAACAAAAAATTGCCATCTTGAGTCGAGAATTTTTTACATTTTTTGTTTGTCAACTTCATTACGTTTATGACACGATTGTGAATTATTCATTCAAATTTAAATCATTATATTTTTGTACATTTTAATTGAACGATCTTTAATATTAACATCTGATATATACTAAAAGTGGCTCTTAGAATACAAAGCATTAAGATGTTCATTCATTGTTGTTTACTTTAATTCATTTTACTTCATTTCTGTTCATTTTAGTTTATTTCAGTTCATTTTAGTCTATTCTAACTCATTTATGTTCTCGTTTGTTCAACATAGTTCATTTAAGTCGATTTATTGTCATTTTACTTAACTTGACCTTTTCTGAATTTTTAAAGACCAATGCACGAATTTAATCTTTGTACTGAATATTAATAAACTATTAAGCATTCACAAGACTGCTTGGTTCTGCAAAAAGCTGATTTAATTTAGTTAATGCTTCTCAGAGCTCTGTTCGTCATTTCTATAAAATAATTTTTTTCTCAAAACTAATCAGCTTTTTGTTGATGCCTTCCAGTATTAGAATTCGCTTCAAAATGACCGAAAATACAATTTCATGTCTCATCAGGAAAATTTTGTAAGATGAATTTAATTTATGTCATTTAATATATCTCATCCGAAGATTTCGATGAAGCTTGATAGTCATTATTATTGATTTATTTATTATTTCCTAGAAAATTGAGGACAGATAGAATGAGTTATGTTGTCAACCGAATGAGGGATGACATTGTATATTTTGAAGACATTTTGCTCATAATATGTAAAAATTGAGATAAAAGTTAGTTTGTATATATTTAAGGATGTATTCTAGAAGATTAGCCAAGGGCTACACTTACCTACCCTAGGACTATACTTACTTACTCTAAGGGTACCAATGCATACCCTAGGATGCCCCTACCAACCCTAGGGATAACCTACCCTACCCTAGGGTAGCCCTAGAAACCAGCCCCAGGTATACCCAAACGTACACCCAAGGATCATCCACCTACTCTACCCCACATTTGCATCTAGGGTACGCTTGGATGTCTTGGGGCAGAGTAGGTGGGATACCCTAGGGTGTACCCAACCTCAAAATGTCAGAGAAACTCCAAACCATCTTAAAATTACAAAACAACAAATCAATTATAGAAACCGTTTTTGTCAAAATCAATTGAAGCTCAATTTTGAAGCATTTCAATCCTTCATGTCTCAATAAATTTAATTTCGAAAGAAAAACATTTACTCGGTATTTACTGTGGATATAAAAACATCAAAATTTATAATTGTGTACATTGTAAACATTCAAGTTCATGCTTTATACCTTAAGCTACTCAATTCTGACAAATGTTTGTTTTATCGATAAAAATAAAATAATTTATTTCCTGAGACAATTTCGTGAGCTATATTTACATACTTGGGGGGGTTAGTTCTTTTGTGATGTTCATTTTTATACCTGACATGTATTTCTTTTAATTTTATGAAAATTATTTCAAATTTCTGAAATCAAACTCCCGTAAAAATTGAAATTTTTGTGAACAAAAAATTGAAGATTGAAAATAATAAAAAACTGAAATTCCATTGAAGAAGTCGGACCTTGGTATAATGTCATACATACTAATTAATAATGTAGTAATATTGGGTGACACCATTCTTAAAAGAACTTCCCCCCTTAAGAGGAGGTGGATCTCCCCTCAAATTATTTTTGGCTGATCCTTCTATAGATAAGAGGCACACTTAGAGGAGTTGACCCCCTAAGTCAATATTTTGATCTTCTCCAGGGGTCAGCGGCGTAGCCAGAAATTTTTTGTATGGAAAAGTTTTGTGGGGGGGGGGGGATTTTCAGGTTTTTTTCCTCAAAAATCCTAGCAAATTGAAGAATTTTTGGGTTAAAGGGGGGGGGGACAAATTCCCCAATCCCCCTCCTGGCTACGCGCCTGCCAGGGGTACTTGGGTACCATACCCTACTTCGGCTCCTAAGAAATATAATAATTGTTTTAAAAAATGGAAAACGGTATGAAAAGTGCAACTAAATGATCAAAAGCTTGCTGAAAAAAGGAATCAGACCAAAAATAATATTGTATAAATAGAAAAAGTAAAAGTGTAAAGTAAAATGGACATAAAACTCTTAGAATTGTGGTTAATAGCTTCAAAACATACAGCCAACCCTCAAAGTGAGTAAAAAATGCGAATATATCAACTAATAACTAAGATAATTCTAATCAGACACCAGCAAGATAGCCAAACAAGACAGTTGGTTCAACAACTTGTAATTTCTCATGTTTTATGAGCAAATGTGCTACTGAAAAAAATTGTCAACAAATTTTCTCTCTTTCTCAGTTTTGAATGTTGAAAGCTTTTATATATTTTATTGCAACATTCGCGAAAACATTCTCTCAATTTTTCATAACCTGTTTTATTAACTTCCACGCATAGCGTGTAAGTTATTGGTTTTGGTTTTAGGTCGATTTTCATGTTTTTTCAATTTTTTGAGAAAACTAAGCATTATTGGCCCCAACAACCAAGGTAATAAATGTTGGCCTTGGAATTACCTATCGACTGGTACATATACTTTTTTGGTCAGTTCCGCTGTGCAGGCACTAGGTCCAAAAAACACGTGTCCAAAAACACATCAAATTTTGTGACCATACTTTTCTCGTCAGGAACCATATTTTTTGATGCGGTTTTCGATGCCAATCTATCAGGCAACTAGTGAACCGTTCGGCAAATTGTGGCGCTTCGCGTGATTTTAAGGTTAAGTGTGGTTTTAACCTCAATATCTGAGAGTGACTAAAAACCACGTGGTTTTTTAATTTTTTTGGGAACAGTAAGCATTATTAGCCCAATTATTCTAGTTTTTATTATTGACATTAAAATTACCTATCGACTGGTATATATACTTTTTTGGTCAGTTCCGCTGTGCCTGCTCTAGGTCCAAAACCACGTGTCATTTTTCATGTTTTTCATTTTTTTGAAAAAACTAAGCATTATTAGCCCCAATAACCAAGGTAATAAATGTAGGTATTGAAATTATCTATCGACTGGTATATATACTTTTTTGGTCAGTTCCGCTGTGCCTGCTCTAGGTCCAAAACCACGAGTCATTTTTCACGTTTTTCATTTTTTTGAGAAAACTAAGCATTATTAGCCCCAATAACCAAGGTAATAAATGTAGGTATTAAAATTATCTATCGACTGGTATATATACTTTTTTGGTCAGTTCCGCTGTGCCTGCTCTAGGTCCAAAACCACGTGTCATATTTTAAGTTTTTCATTTTTTTGAGAAAACTAAGCATTATTAGCCCCAATAACCAAGGTAATAAATGTAGGTATTAAAATTATCTATCGACTGGTATATATACTTTTTTGGTCAGTTCCGCTGTGCCTGCTCTAGGTCCAAAACCACGTGTCATTTTTCACGTTTTTCATTTTTTTGAGAAAACTAAGCATTATTAGCCCCAATAACCAAGGTAATAAATGTAGGTATTGAAATTATCTATCGACTGGTATATATACTTTTTTGGTCAGTTCCGCTGTGCCTGCGCTAGGTCCAAAACCACGAGTCATTTTTCACGTTTTTCATTTTTTTGAGAAAACTAAGCATTATTAGCCCCAACAACCAAGGTAATAAATGTAGGTATTAAAATTTCCTATTGACTGGTATATATACTTTTTTGGTCAGTTCCGCTGTGCCTGCTTTAGGTCCAAAACACGAGTCATTTTATATGGTTTTCAATTTTTTGAGAAAACTAAGCATTATTAGCCCCAACAATCTAGGTTTTAGTTGTTGATATTAATATTTCCTATTGACTGGTATATATACTTTTTTGGTCAGTTCCGCTGTGCCTGCTCTAGGTCCAAAACCACGTGTCATATTTCATGTTTTTCATTTTTTTGAGAAAAATAAGCATTATTAGCCCCAATAACCAAGGTAATAAATGTAGGTATTGAAATTATCTATCGACTGGTATATATACTTTTTTGGTCAGTTCAGCTGTGCCTGCTCTAGGTCCAAAACCACGAGTCATTTTTCACGTTTTTCATTTTTTTGAGAAAACTAAGCATTATTAGCCCCAACAACCAAGGTAATAAATGTAGGTATTAAAATTTCCTATTGACTGGTATATATACTTTTTTGGTCACTTCCGCTGTGCCTGCTTTAGGTCCAAGACACGAGTCATTTTATATGGTTTTCAATTTTTTGAGAAAACTAAGCATTATTAGCCCCAATAACCAAGGTAATAAATGTTGATATTAAAATTTCCTATTGACTGGTATATATACTTTTTTGGTCAGTTCCGCTGTGCCTGCTTGGGTCCAAAACACGTGCCATTTTAACTTCCTTCTTTTTTGAGTCAACGAAAGCATTAATCAATACGTTTTTGCTCTCATATGACAGATACTGGAAATGGCTATTACCTGAGATATGTTTGGTTCCAGCCAGTTCCGTTGCGTTGGAACTAGACACAAAAAAACCGTTAAAAACCAAAAATTTGTATGAAAAATTTCTATGCGATGACTTTTATACAGTTTCTTCTATTTGATACGATAAATCATGCCCGATCGTACCTAAAAACTAAAAGTTGCTACATAACATACGAACTTTACGGTCGTTTAGTGACCGAAAAATGCAAAAAAACATGATTTTTTATGACAGTTACGTCATTTTTGATTACTCACTGTAATTAACATTTCAAGCATTAGAATAGGATTTTAATGAAAGATCAACATCTACATTTAATATCCGCTATGTTGGTCCTTTTAGAGCCTTCTGTAAATAGTTATAGCATGAAGAAGATTGTTATAAAAGTTATAACGTAAAATTAAGTAACGTGAATTTTACTTAAAAATATTGTTTGATTGAATATAGACCAACTAGATCTCATTTTATTGGAAATAGAGGCTCTAAAAGATTGCTGGATCTTATTTTTATTAGGCATAGAGGATTTAGATTTTCTTGATAGTTACTGGATCTCATTTTTATTGGAGACAGGATCTGGATCTAATTTTTATTGGACACGCAGACTGTAGATGTTTACTGGATCTCATTTTTACTGGACATAGAGACTGTAGATGACTAACTGGATCTCATTTTATTAGAGATAGAGTATCTGGATCTTATTTTTATTGGGCATAGACATTTAATTCACACACCTTTTGGAGGGAAAATTTCAAACATATATTGACCGTTATAAGGTTTGAATTCTAAAGAGAGCGAGAATAGCTCAAGCTCGACTCTACTGTGATCTATGTAAAAACTGTGATTCTAAGCAAGTCGAGCGAGCGTAGCTCAAGCTCGACTCTACTCTGATCCATGTAAAAACTGTAATTCTAAACAAGTCGAGCGAGCGTAGCTCAAGCTCGACTCTACTCTGATCCATGTAAAAACTGTAATTCTAAACAAGTCGAGCGAGCGTAGCTCAAGCTCGACTCTACTGTGATCCATGTAAAACTGTGATTCTAAACAAGTCGAGCGAGCGTAGCTCAAGCTCGACTCTACTGTGATCCATGTAAAACTGTGATTCTAAACAAGTCGAGCGAGCGTAGCTCAAGCTCGACTCTACTGTGATCAATGTAAAAACTGTAATTCTAAACAAGTCGAGTGAGCGTAGCTCAAGCTCGACTCTACTCTGATCCATGTAAAAACTGTAATTCTAAACAAGTCGAGCGAGCGTAGCTCAAGCTCGACTCTACTGTGATCCATGTAAAACTGTGATTCTAAACAAGTCGAGCGAGCGTAGCTCAAGCTCGACTCTACTCTGATCCATGTAAAAACTGTAATTCTAAACAAGTCGAGCGAGCGTAGCTCAAGCTCGACTCTACTGTGATCCATGTAAAACTGTGATTCTAAACAAGTCGAGCGAGCGTAGCTCAAGCTCGACTCTACTGTGATCTATTTAAAAACTGTAATTCTAAACAAGTCGAGCGAGCGTAGCTCAAGCTCGACTCTACTGTGATCCATGTAAAACTGTGATTCTAAACAAGTCGAGCGAGCGTAGCTCAAGCTCGACTCTACTCTGATCCATGTAAAAACTGTAATTCTAAACAAGTCGAGCGAGCGTAGCTCAAGCTCGACTCTACTCTGATCCATGTAAAAACTGTAATTCTAAACAAGTCGAGCGACCGTAGCTCAAGCTCGACTCTACTGTGATCCATGTAAAACTGTGATTCTAAACAAGTCGAGCGAGCGTAGCTCAAGCTCGACTCTACTCTGATCCATGTAAAAACTGTAATTCTAAACAAGTCGAGCGAGCGTAGCTCAAGCTCGACTCTACTCTGATCCATGTAAAAACTGTAATTCTAAACAAGTCGAGCGAGCGTAGCTCAAGCTCGACTCTACTGTGATCCATGTAAAACTGTGATTCTAAACAAGTCGAGCGAGCGTAGCTCAAGCTCGACTCTACTGTGATCCATGTAAAAACTGTAATTCTAAACAAGTCGAGCGAGCGTAGCTCAAGCTCGACTCTACTGTGATCTATGTAAAACTGTGATTCTAAACAAGTCGAGCGAGCGTAGCTCAAGCTCGACTCTACTGTGATCCATGTAAAACTGTGATTCTAAACAAGTCGAGCGAGCGTAGCTCAAGCTCGACTCTACTGTGATCCATGTAAATAATAAATAGTTCGGACGTAGTCCGAACTAGGTTGAGCGAAGCTCACAAATTTTTACGACCTGAACGTAGCGAAGCGGAGTGAAGGCGTGAAAATTTTCCCAAGCCGTACGTACTGTATGGGTATACGAGAAAAAACACACTGTACATAGAAAGCCACGAACTTCCATGTTTTTACACGCTTTATATTGACTCACTCTGTCTATTTGTTAGTTGGTTTGTCATGATCAAATCTTGCAATTGATTTTTTGACCACTTCTACTGCTCCAATCGATTAATTTTTTGATTCTTTTTTACACTTTTTTGATATTTTATGATGTTTCATGATTTAAATATGCTTAATTATATTTTTTTATGTCATAAAACAGCAAAAAAGAGTATATTCTGATTTTTTTGAGTTTTTGTATGAAATATTGATATACTTCACAAGAGCAATAATCTTTCACTATACGTATATATACGAATATTTGTCACTAATAGATGTAGTTGTAAAACTGTTTGGATAAAATTGGTGTATAAATACAGCTATTGTGACTCGTTATATAGGTTTATATTGGTGAATGTAGTTTTGGGGAGAAAAATCTTTACGACTGTGAGTAATGAAAATACTTAGCTTGGAAAAAGGAGTTAAATTGTGAAAGTAAATAGCCATTTTTTTTTAGTCCTTGTAAAAAAATAAAGTTTGTATTCCAGTTGTGATGAGAGTATGAATTTTTTTGGTATTTTACATTTCATGAACATTAATATCAAATATTGTAACAATGAACAATATATAACAAAGCTTCGTAAATGATATAATTGTTGTTGATCACCAAGTACAAGTAAAAGGTTGAAAAAGCATGACTCATGGAATTGTCATGGTGGTGGGATAATCAGGTTATAAGATTAAGATATCAGGATATATGAAAAAGTGTTGGTAATTTGAGTTATAAAAATAGTTCGAGCGGAGCTCGAATGTAAAAGTTCGAACGTAGTTCGAACTAAGTTGAGCGTAGCTCACAAATTTTTACATCCTGAACGTAGCGTAGCGAGTGAAGGTGTGAAAATTTTTCCAAAGTTGTTAGAAGACTGTGGATATGTGAGAAAGGGTTGGTGATTTGAGTAACTATTGAACGCAATTTCTACAATTTTAGCAACACAAATATTCAATCGTAGTAGTCAAAGTTTTCTTAAAATAATTTAGTACAAATTCATATCTTAAACAATTAACACGTCTTTTGTCGTCAATAAAATACAGTCCACTCTAAACCAAAACCATCGCATTTATTATTGATGTACGCAACAAATTGGTCCTTCGGGCCGGATTTATATTTAAATGGATATAACCTGATCATCAAGTCAAGAAAAATCACGTTAAGAAATTTTCAATGATTGATTAAAAAATTTGTATTGAAGTGAAGCTGAAGAGAAGAACAAGCAATTATCAAGTCAAGATGTCGATGAAAGGAATTGAAGACAAAAAGGCATTATAGAAGATTTTGAAAACATCAGAAGTACATAGGAAACATTGAAAGAAGAAAACGTTGACTACTACGATTGAATATTTGTGTTGCTCAAACTGTAGAAATTACGTTCAATAGTAATAATAGTTCGAGCGGAGCTCGAATAAAAAAGTTTGAACGTAGTTCAAACTAGGTTGAGCGTAGCTCACAAATTTTTACGTCCTGAACGTAGCGTAGCGAGTGAAGGCGTGAAAATTTTCCAAAGTTGTTAGAAGACTGGATATGTCAGAAAATTTTAAGTTAACCCCTGCGATCTATAAACAGTCGCACGAACGGAGCGAGATTCGACAACTCCTGTGATCTATAAACAGTCGAACGAGCGGAGCGAGATTCGACAACCCCTGTGATCTATAAACAGTCGAACGAGCGGAGCGAGATTCGACAACCCCTGTGATCTATAAACAGTCGAACGAGCGGAGCGAGATTCGACAACCCCTGTGATCTATAAACAGTCGAACGAGCGGAGCGAGATTCGACAACCCCTGTAATCTATAAACAGTCGAACGAGCGGAGCGAGATTCGACAACCCCTGTGATCTATAAACAGTCGAACGAGCGGAGCGAGATTCGACAACCCCTGTGATCTATAAACAGTCGAACGAGCGGAGCGAGATTCGACAACCCCTGTGATCTATAAACAGTCGAACGAGCGGAGCGAGATTCGACAACCCCTGTGATCTATAAACAGTCGAACGAGCGGAGCGAGATTCGACAACCCCTGTGATCTATAAACAGTCGAACGAGCGGAGCGAGATTCGACAACCCCTGTGATCTATAAACAGTCGAACGAGCGGAGCGAGATTCGACAACCCCTGTGATCTATAAACAGTCGAACGAGCGGAGCGAGATTCGACAACCCCTGTGATCTATAAACAGTCGAACGAGCGGAGCGAGATTCGACAACCCCTGTGATCTATAAACAGTCGAACGAGCGGAGCGAGATTCGACAACCCCTGTGATCTATAAACAGTCGAACGAGCGGAGCGAGATTCGACAACCCCTGTGATCTATAAACAGTCGAACGAGCGGAGCGAGATTCGACAACCCCTGTAATCTATAAACAGTCGAACGAGTGGAGCGAGATTCGACAACCCCTGTAATCTATAAACAGTCGAACGAGCGGAGCGAGATTCGATAATCCCTGTAATCTATAAACAGTCGAACGAGCGGAGCGAGATTCGACAACCCCTGTGATCTATAAACAGTCGAACGAGCGGAGCGAGATTCGACAACCCCTGTGATCTATAAACAGTCGAACGAGCGGAGCGAGATTCGACAACCCCTGTAATCTATAAACTGTCTGTTAAAATCTTAGAGGTTCGAGCGCAGCTCGAACAAAAATAGTTCGAACGGAGTTCGAACTAGGTTGAGCGAAGCTCACAAATTTTTACGTCCTGAACGTAGCGGAGCGGAGTGAAGGCGTGAAAATTTTCCACACTCTATGTACTAAATGGATATACGAGAAAAAACACGCTGTACATAGAAAGCCACGAACTTCCACGCTTTACTTATGTTAGATTACAGAACTTACTTAAACACGCTGTACATAGAAAGCCTCGAACTTCCATGTTTTACTTATGTTAGATTTCAGAATTTTCTAATATCAGACTACCGATTACAAAAAATGAACATTAAAGAAAATTTCAATTTTTTTAAATTGTTTGGTCGCTAATACCAAAATCTTATTTTATATTTTTTAGCTTGCTTCAAAATCAGAAATGTAAAAAAAAATTTTTTCAAGAAATACAGAGATCGAAAAATTAATGACTATAAATGCGTGGAGCGTAAGTAAAATTTAATTTCGAATTGCTTTCGAACGCTCCACGCATTTATAGTCATTAATTTTTTGTAATCGGTAGTCTGATATTAGAAAATTCTGAAATCTAACATAAGTAAAACATGGAAGTTCGAGGCTTTCTATGTACAGCGTGTTTAAGTAAGTTCTGTAATCTAACATAAGTAAAGCGTGGAAGTTCGTGGCTTTCTATGTACAGCGTGTTTTTTTTTGTGTTGCTTTTTTAGTTTCTGTTTTTTCTAGACTCATTATTTTTATGCAGTCTATGAAACATGCTAAATCATTAAAATTCAGTTGTGTCCACATTGTCAGTTTATTTGCATGTTTCTGTTTGTTTTTAATCAAAAAATGCATAATTTAATTTATTTTAGCAATTTTATGGCTTTTATAATAAAAATGAGTACCAAGGGTGTATCCTGACCAAGAGCGTAGGGGGAGCTACTAGGGGCTCGGACCTCCAGTCCAGAAATTTTTATTATGAAGGTGTTCTGATTCAAATATCTTATATCGATCGACTATTGTTGCCAGGGTGCAGAACTAATCAAATGATCAAAAATGATCAAAAATGACCAAAATGATCAAAAATGACCAAAAATGATCATAAATGATCAAAAATGATCAAAAATGATCAAAAATGATCAAAAATGATCAAAAATGATCAAAAATGATCAAAAATGATCAAAAATGATCATTTGATTAGTTCTGCACCCTTGATTGTTGCATGTCATGATTCAATAATTCAATTATTATTTTCAATTTCAACAAACATCTTTTTCTCAACTGCAATTCAGGTCATTGACCTATTTTTGTTGCATTTTCTCTTCATTTTACAGCTTTTCCGGTGTTTATGACGTCACAATGTTTTCCTCTCAATTTTCTTTCTCTTCACAAGTAAAACATTCGGATTGGAAAACAATTGCGTGAAAACTTTCAGAATTGTAAAGATAAAAAAGCTCAGCAAATTCGAAATTTTCATTAGATTTTCTTCACTCGTCGGTGAATTCGGACGAAAAAGTTTCTCTTGAGACGTGTGAGGGAAAATTTCGGGTGACTTTTTTTTATTGTTGTTCTTTTTATTATTATGAAGTGAAAAATAAGAAATATTTTGTAGAAAAGTTGGAATTTTTGGTGATTCTGGTGATCTTTAAAGGTGATTTTATTGATTATTTTGTGAATTATTGTTTGAAAAATGTTGTAATATGAAAATATTTATATTAAATAACTTTAAAACAAAGAATTTACGGAATATTTTGCGTAAAATGTAAAAAGAAATGTTGGAAAAATTTGGGTCAACATAAAAATATTTTGGGTATTTTTTGCAGCTTTGTTATACTTTAAGATACTAAAAATGAGTTAGAGTGAATATAGAAAAAGTTTAGTAGAAAAAATTCAACAAAATTTCAAATAATTTCAAATTTAGTTTTCATCTAAAAATAGTAAACTTGATTTTAGAAGAAAAAATATTGTAAAAACTATAAAAAAGTAATAAAAATTTAAAAATCATAAAAATTTTAAAATAATAAAAAATTTCAAAATTTTAATTTAAAAATTAAATAACAAAAAAAGGGAAAAATAAAATTTTTAAAATTTTAAATTAAATGTTAAAATATTAAATTGTAAAATTTTAAAATATTAAATTGTAAAATTTTAAAACATTAAATTGTAAAATTTTAAAACATTAAATTGTAAAATTTTAAAATACTAAATTATAAAATTTTAAAATATTAAATTCTAAAATTTTAAAACATTAAATTGTAAAATTTTAAAACATAAAATTGTAAAAATTTTAAAATATTAAATTCTAAAATTTTAAAACATTAAATTCTAAAATTTTAAAACATTAAATTGTAAAATTTTAAACTATTAAATTCTAAAATTTAAAACATTAAATTGTAAAATTTTAAAATATTAAATTCTAAAATTTTAAAATATTAAATTCTAAAATTTTAAATTTATAAAAATTTTAACTCACAAATTTTTTTTTAAATTATAAAGTTTTAAATTTTAGAAAAATTCAAATTTGAAAAAAATTCATTTATTTTAACGTTTTTATATTTTTGAAATTCTAAACATTTTTAAATTTTTTTCAACTTTTATTCTTGAAATCTTGAGAAAATGTGAAAAAATATATCAAAAGAAAAAAAGTGCGACGAGAGAAAAATTTTCAATATTAAAAATAATAAAAATATTTTCCACAGTTGGCATTTCCATGAATACTTGTGCAAATTCAAATTCAAATTTAAATAAAAAGAAGAAAAAACATATTTTCAATTTTTCAAGGGTGAGAAAATTTCCACTTCGAGGTGTTGAAAATTGCGAAGAATTATGGCTGCTTTTGTTTTTCTAAATAAATCAAGAAAGTCAGTGACAAGGCTGAGGTCATCTCGATGTCACATTTGCATGAGTTTTTCGAACTTTTCAACTTCCAGTTTTATGTTTTGTTAGAAATCTCATTTACATTAATCCATTAAATCTTGTAATTTGAGCTCGGATTCTGCAAACAAAGCAACAAATATTGTTTTTATGTTTCTCACACAATTTTTCTCATCCTGATGTTTGTTGAAGCTCATGAGGATTTACTTTAATTTATCGGAAATCTAATTGTGTGTCTGAATGGTTGAGAAAATAATCTGCGTGATATTCTTTGTTAGAATTTAGTTTCTTGGTTAATTTCAATTCAGGAACGTGCACAAAAGTTTTTCTTTTTATGGTTCAGTGAGTTATCAAACAAAGTTCAGTGAAAGTTACAAGGGTGGGGCATCCTCAGACATTTTATTAAAGCAAAAATGATTAAATTACCGAAAATTCATTAAATTGGGGAGAAAATTATAGTTTTTGTTCGTTATTTGTGCTTTGTTGGATGAAAATGTTAATAAGTCTTCCTGAAATATTCCAATGAACTCTGGAACGGTTGCTTGGTATACTCTAGGGTATACACTACTCCTAGGGTAACCCTAGATGTATAGTTTTGGGTTTTGGGTATACTCTGACTAATTTTGACTGAAAATTTGAAATTTAGTGAACTTTTCTATAATTTTAAATCAAATTCTACATTTGTGGCAATGTTTATGCCAACTCCATTCTATATCTATCCTTAAAAATGTCACATCACATTTATTCCAAATCATTTCAAATTGACTAAAAATTACCCCATTTTTCCTCCCAAAACTCATCACTATGAAAAAAAGAAAATTCAATCAAGGATTTTTGCATTACATTCCATTACCTCGATTAGCAGATGGCTGCAAAAACTTTTAATATAAACATAAAGCTGCTTTTATGAGCATCTAATGTTTTTGACATAAATTTTCGTAACAACTTTTGCTGTTTGAAGTGCTTTTAGGAAGTTTTATTTCATAAAAAAAACTCGACTGATTAAATTTCCAATGAATAAGAAAACAAATTTTTTTAAGTGAATTGAAACACAAAACAAGAGTGTGAGGGCAACTGAACCTCAAAACTCTAGTTGGAAGGCACCTGAACCTCAAAAACTCCAATGTGAAGGCACCTGAACCAAAAAATCTAGTGTAAAGACACCTGAACCTTTTAATTCTAGTGCAAAGACACCTGAACCTCAAAACTCTAGTGTGAAGACACCTGAACCACAAAATTCTAGTGTGAAGACACCTGAACATTAAAAATCTAGTATGCAGGCACATGCTCATGAGAGTCAAGACCCTCAATAATCTTGAAAAATTCATATAAATCTATAAATCTCACAATTCAATTTAATATACAAAGAAGAATAAAATAGAAAACGAAGGCAACAAGATGTGAGGAAAATGTATCCGAACCATACCATCTGATGTGCGTAGAAGAAAAATTCTGAAGATTTGAGATGCTTACATATGTAAAGTATGCGGTTATGTAAATTAGACATAAATCTCAAAATTCTTCTAAATTATTAAGCTCATGATGGAATTACGGTTTGAGTTGATTTAATAAAGAAGCTGGTTTTTTTTTTGTTTTTAGGAGGAGGGGGGGGGGGGTTCCAATTTTTGCAGATATATTTCTGTCACAACTTTTTTGAATCAAGTCCAAATTGGTTTTCAAAAAATAGGAGAGAACCTTCCTGGATACGCCCTGGATTTAATATTTGAAATTTATCTTTATGACCTTATAAAGGTCACTGAAAAATAATTTACTTAAATTTGAATAAAATATTTTTTACCTCTTCATCAATTGATTCTAAAATGCCCATACCTTCCGTAGCTTGTGAAATAATGATCTACGACCACCGTTCCTTCTGATTTGAGCTCAAAGGAAACCTAATTCTTCACCATTCATTAATTATTCAATTGATAATGGAAAAAAGTGAGTTGATTTATTGGGTACAATTATCAAAGGCTTTACCTCATGAATGTTTGAATGCTAAGAACTTAAGTCTTTATGTATTGAACCTTTTTATTATACACAAATGAACTTGAGAAGATTTTCGGTCTAGATGACTTAGAGAATTTAGTTTTAGGAAATCAGAATTTTTCATTAAATTTAATGTGTTTTTTTGTCAAATGTAATTGAAAACCCTAGCAATTTTAAATAAATTTTTCAGTTAAGTCATTTTTCCAGAGAAGATGGGTCAATTTTCACCAATAACCCCCTCCCCTGGCTACGACACTGGGTTTTATATATATTTTTAAATTCGTATATGCTTTGAACATGTTTTCATCAAGACATGATCCACAAGACCAAAATATAAGAAATTTTAAGTGAAAAACAAGAAAAAATTCAAGAAATTTCAATTGTTTTGTCCACAAATCCTCTTCAATTCCTTCAATTCTTAAAAAAGTGTCATTACAATCTGACACACACAAAAATAATTTTTCTCTCATTTTCTTTTTATGTTTTGTTTATTTTTTACTCACTCAATATCAATGTAAACATTCTCACCATTACATTTGAGTCACGTGGGAGATATTTCTCATTTTGGATGTTTTGATGTTCTCTTCATGGTGAATTGAAGAAAAAGTCATAAGTACTTTTTTTGTGAACATCTTTGTGGGTGAGATAAATTCAACCATAAAGATGCTTGAGGACATTAGATGAAAATGTTCACAAATATTACATAGAAATTTTCTTGAGCTGTGGGATTGATCAGGTGTATTCTTGCCATTCAATGAAACTTTTAAGGCTCTTAAAGCTTTTTAAAGCATTTAAATATCATTTAGAATATAAAATCAGGAATTTGTTAGTAATTTTTGAGGCTTTGTTGTCTTCACACTAGAATTTTAAAGTTCAACTGGCTTT
This sequence comes from Chironomus tentans, assembly GCA_963573255.1. Taxonomy (NCBI): domain Eukaryota; kingdom Metazoa; phylum Arthropoda; class Insecta; order Diptera; family Chironomidae; genus Chironomus; species Chironomus tentans. Next base: position 4,065,258 of record OY754305.1, read on the forward strand.
GCACTACAGTTTTGAGGTTCAGGCGTCTTCACACTAGAGCAGTGTTGACCAACCTGTGTGCCGCGGCACACTAGTGTGCCGTAGAAATTTTTTTAAAATAACACGAACCGCACGCTGTGTACGGTTTTGGTCATGGTTTACCATCAAGGTGTGCCGTGGCTCAAAAAAGGTTGGACAACACTGCACTAGAGTCTTTGGGGTTAAGGTGCCTTCACACTTGAAAATTTATTATTCAGGTGTCTTCGCACTACAGTTTTTAGGTGTAGCTGCCTTCTCACTAGAGTTATAAGGTTCAAGCGTCTCCACACTAAAGTTTTTGAGGTTAAGGTGCCTTCACACTAGAATATTAAGGTTCAGGTGCCTTCACACTAGAATATTAAGGTTCAGGTGCCTTCACACTAGAGTTTTGAGGTTAAGTTACCCTTACACTTAATTTATGAGTTTCAAGCGTCTTAACACTACAGCTTTTGTGGTTCAGGTGCCTTTACAATATAATCTTGAGATTCAGGTGTCTTCACACTAGAATTTAAAGGCTAAGGTGCCTTCACACCAGAGTTTAGAGGTTCAGGTGTCTCAGCATTACATTTTTGATATTCAAGTGTATTCGTATTAGAAACTTGAAATTCAGGTGTATTCACACTGATTTTACATCTCTGATTAAAGGCATCTGTTTTCAGAAAGTAAATCTTTAGGAATTTTCAGAGTACAAAATAAAAAAAAAATGTATTAAAAACAAAAAGGTGTAGAATATTTTCGAGTACAAAAGAGAAAGTTAACTTTGAGCCATAAAAAAGGGTTTCTTGAGTATAAAACTTTTCGATAACTTTTGATGTTGAAGCCAGTATGAGAACATAAGCTAGGATAAACAGTTTCATATTTCCTTAAAAAGTTTTTTACTCAGCAAATGTCTAAGCGATAAAATAATACATGAAAACAATAATTACTTTGGAGTGGAGCAGTTTTGTCTGTCTTAATAACAAGGAACTTAATACTTTCAATGTCATGAAAGCTTCAATAAGGCGTAATTTTTTTGTGTGTTTATTTATTTTATCTGATAATATGCTCTTGAGATGTGCCGAGCAATCAATTTTAATTATAGTCAATGGCTGGAAGATTTAGTATTGAATTTCCTTGAATGCTAATTTTTGCGTATTACAATAAATCTATTGGGAATTTTTTTTTCTTTTTCTAGCTGATTAAGCAAATAATTGTTGATGAAGTTTTCAAATAAATTAAATAGAATGGTTTCATTAATGATTTTTGTGGGGTTTTCGATGAGATTTATTTGTTATTTAGGTTTGAAAGCGACGACTTATTTCAAGTCAAGTTGGAAGTGACGACTTATTTCGAGTCAAGTTGTAAGTGATGATCCATTTCAAGTCAAGTTGAAGGCGATGATCCATTTCAAGTCAAGTTGAAGGCGATGATCCATTTCAAGTCAAGTTGAAGGCGATGACTTATTTCAAGTCAAGTTGAAAGCAATGACTTATTTCAAGTCAAGTTGAAAGCGATGACTAATTTCAAGTCAAGTTGAAAGCTGTGACTTATTTCAAGTCAAGTTGAAAATGGTGACTTATTTCAAGTCAAGTTGGAAATGGTGACTTATTTCAAGTCAAGTTGGAAATGGTGACTTATTTCAAGTCAAGTTGGAAATGGTGACTTATTTCAAGTCAAGTTGGAAATGGTGACTTATTTCAAGTCAAGTTGGAAATGGTGACTTATTTCAAGTCAAGTTGGAAATGGTGACTTATTTCAAGTCAAGTTGGAAATGGTGACTTATTTCAAGTCAAGTTGAAAATGGTAACTTATTTCAAGTCAAGTTGAAAATGGTAACTTATTTCAAGTCAAGTTGAAAGCGATGACTTATTTCAAGTCAAGTTGAAAGCGATGACTTATTTCAAGTCAAGTTGAAAGCGATGACTTATTTCAAGTCAAGTTGAAAGCGATGACTTATTTCAAGTCAAGTTGAAAGCGATGACTTATTTCAAGTCAAGTTGAAACGGTGACTTATTTCAAGTCAAGTTGAAAGCGTCGACTTATTTCAAGTTAAATTCAATAATCAAACCAGAAAGAAGCTAAGCTGAATCATATAAAATCATCTTTATTCACAATCTGAATGGGTGAAATTCATGCTTTGAATCACAATTAATAAGAAAATGTTATCTTGTTCGTATTATTCTGTCATAAACACTTTTCTTATTTCACATCCTTAATCCAAATCTTCTTATATTTCCTCTTACGAGTTTAATTTGCTGCTATAACTTCTAATAAGATTTTACATCCTTCTAATCAAATTACTATGTATTTTACCGAATCTATTTTTGGATCCACAAGCACATAAATTTACTCGATTGAGCCGAAACATGTCAAATCTTCTTCAAAAAATGAGACAAGTCTCTTCATGGAAAAGCTAATAATTTATAAAATTTACCGCATATTATTTTTTTCTGTTTTAGTCTGTCTGAAATTGAGCAGATGAATTTGAACAACCATGATATTATTTTATATTTATTGAGCCTCAGAAGCGTGATTAATGTACATTATTATTATAAGTCGTAATATTTTTATGGGATCACTTATTAGGAGAGTAATTGATATTGGTTAAGTATCAAATATTTGAAGTTTTCAGTCAAATTTTGAGGTTATTGATCAAATTTTGAGGTTATTAGTCAAATTTTGAGGTTATGAGTCCAACTTTGAGGTTATGAATCCAATTTTTAGGTTATGGATCAAATTTTGAGGTTATGGATCAAATTTTTAGGTTATGATTCCCATCAATTTAAATCAATTTAAAGGTTATGATTCTAGCTTTTTAGGTTATGACTAAAATTTTTCAAGGCTATGAGTCAAATGTTCTAGATAAATGCTTTGTATCATTACTAACCTACATGATCCTTCCAAGTATCCAAATTCGGATAAAAATAATTGGTTATATATATTTATAAAGGCAATAAAATTTATCTCTTAATTCGTAGTTTCATTAACTTGTCCTTTCTTCTACCTTTTCAAGTACACATGCCCAAATACTCGTGTTGTATTTATTGCCACTTAATTTGACACATTTCTCCAGAATGTTTACTTTATAAATAAAGAACATCTTCATTTCCGTTTTTTTATCTACGCTCATATCTTCCACTTTTATGTAGGCAGACTTGCGTCTCTCTTCATTCAATTTACATCTTTATGGTAGAAAGTCACAAGATTAAAATTGTAATTGGTTGAAATTTTCTCTAATTGGAATAAATTAGCATAAAAATATTTTCTGTAAAAAGTTTGAGGTAATTGTTAAAAAGCTGTGAAGACATTCCTAAACTTTTGAGGTTATAGTCTAAAGCTTTAAGGTTATGGATAAAATTTCACGGTTATTTGTCGAATTTTCAATCTTTTGAGGTTATATGATGAATTTCAAGGCTACGTGGTCAATTTTTTTAGGTTATTCGTCAAATATTTGAGGTTATGTATGGAATTTTTTTAATTTACCACAAATTTAAGTTAAGAAATGAATTTATAACCTAAAAAATAGCAGAAAAATTGAAAATTCACATTTAAATTCACACTTTACCAAAAGTAAATATTCAGAAATTTTTAATAAAGAATATTCTTATTTTCTCTTACAAAATCATCAAATCGACCACGAAGAATTTTTTATTTTTGCATGCACTTGCTTGACTGAGCACAATCCAAGCAAAAAATTTGCGCCATTAAGTGCTCAATGCTTATCATATTTCTGATTAAAATTCTAGTCATGACGAACGTTTTCAATAAATTTGCATTTTATCATGAGGCAGACTCATTATCAGAGATGTTTGTTTACATATTTATTAACACTCGATAGAGTTTTCGGAGAACGTGGTGATTTTAATGAATCGTGTTGTTTTTTGTAGGACATGAAATAATTTAATGGATGATTTATGCGAGGAAGATAGTACGTTGGAGGGGTTATTTGAGTAAAATAGATGACGTTGAAGGTTTGTGAATGAGAGCAGAAAATAGATGTGGGCGATAAAAACTTCTCTCTTATTCTAGAAGTTATCATTAAGTTGTATTATCACACTTTAAAGTTTTGATTAAATTTTGAGGTTATGATTAAAAATTTGAGGTTAGGATTCGGAAATTTGAGGTTAGAATTTTAATTTTGAGGTTGGGATTAAGAATTTGAGGTTAGAATTCTAATTTTGAGGTTATGATTTAAAATTGGAGGTTAGGATTCGAAAATTTGAGGTTAGAATTCTAATTTTGTGGTTGGGATTAAAAATTTGAGGTTATGATTAAAAATTTGAGGTTAGGATTCGGAAATTTGAGGTTAGAATTCTAATTTTGAGGTTGGGATTAAAAATTTGAGGTTAGGTTTCGGAAATTTGAGGTTAGAATTCTAATTTTGAGGTTGGGATTAAAAATTTGAGGTTAGATTTCGGAAATTTGAGGTTAGAATTCTAATTTTGAGGTTGGGATTAAAAATTTGAGGTTATGATTAAAAATTTGAGGTTAGAATTCTAACTTTGAGGTTATGATTAAAAATTTGAGGTTAGGATTCGAAAATTTGAGGTTAGAATTTAAATTTTGAGGTTACATTTCTAAAGTTTGACGTTATATTGCAAAATTTTAAGATTATAAATTAAAAAATTTCAAGTCTTGGTAATCTTAATATTCTAATCTTTTTTGTAATTTTTTCTCTTTTCAGATTGACGATGAATGACACCTGATATAACTTTTATAAACGCTTTTGGCTATAATGATAAAAATCACAAGAACAAAAAGAGTAGAAAAATTAATTTGAAATATAAGAACATGAAACGTGCAAAAAGTCTCAAGAAAATTTACAAATTAATCAAAAAAGTTCAAGATGGTTGTGAATTTTGATGCTGAATTCTAAAAAATAAAAAGGTGAATGATTGACAAAGAGAAAAAAAAGTCATTTTTAAAAAGGCAAAATTTGCAAATATATTAAAAGTAAATTGTGAATAAAATGTTACAAAAGGAATTTGAGTACCTAAGCAAAATTGAACTGAAACGTGAGAATCTTTTATCTTCCAAAATGTTTTGTAAATAAATATTAAAAAAAAATAAAATGTTTTGTGTTCGGATCAGACTAAAAATACGATATTGATGGATGAGTGAAAATTGCGTCGCAAATAATGTTGATTACTGTTAGAGTATAAAAGCATGTTATGAATAATTTAATAGGACATTAAGAAATTGACTAATATTGATCAATATTTTGGATGGACATAGGAAAGCGTGGGTTAAGGTATGTACGTAGTTTTATGATATTATAATTAATTTTTTTTTGTTATTTATGTGATCTAAAAAAGCTTTTCTAAATGAGTCAGGATTAGTTTTTACTCAGAATTGACTTTTTAGGGTAGACTTTGGAGTTCTTGTTCTTATTGGATAGGGTTGACCTCAGCAGTAAGAAAAGGAACTTCATTAAGATTTTGAAATTATGATGTAAAATTTTGAGGTTATTTTGCACATTTTTGAGGTTATGATTAAAAATTTGAGGTTATTTTTCACATTTTTGAGGTTATGATTAAAATTTTGAGGTTATTTTGCACATTTTTGAGGTTATGATTAAAAATTTGAGGTTATTTTGCACATTTTTGAGGTTATGATTAAAATTTTGAGGTTATTTTGCACATTTTTGAGGTTATGATTAAAAATTTGAGGTTATTTTGCACATTTTTGAGGTTATGATTAAAAATTTGAGGTTATTTTTCACATTTTTGAGGTTATGATTAAAATTTTGAGGTTATTTTGCACATTTTTGAGGTTATGATTAAAAATTTGAGGTTATTTTGCACATTTTTGAGGTTATGATTAAAATTTTGAGGTTATTTTGCACATTTTTGAGGTTATGATTAAAAATTTGAGGTTATTTTGCACATTTTTGAGGTTATGATTAAAATTTTGAGGTTATTTTGCACATTTTTGAGGTTATGATTAAAATTTTGAGGTTATTTTGCACATTTTTGAGGTTATGATTAAAATTTTGAGGTTATTTTGTACATTTTTGAGGTTATGATTAAAATTTTGAGGTTATTTTGTACATTTTTGAGGTTATGATTAAAATTTTGAGGTTATATTACATAGCACTATCTAAGATAATAATAAAACCACTAAAATTTATTAAAATTGTTCAAAAAACCAACAGATAAATCCTCCAAAACTAAACCATATGAATTTATAATATACCCAAAAATGTCAGTACAATTATAAATACAACATAATCACCCAAAAATATCAGACCACAAAAATAAAATAAAATGAGACGACAATCAACCGAAAGCAATCGTGAGGCGAAAGGGCATGAAGAATTTATACCATTGTCACCAACAGCCACAGAATCAAATCATGATGGTTCAAGTGACTCTGAGCTTTCTAATTTTGATGGCACTGAACAAATGTCGCGTCAGTCCAATATTTCATCATATGCCGAATATACTGAATCAGAAGATGAAGAAGTGACGAGTGAGCCATCGGCTAGTTTACGAGCGAATGAAATAAACAATGATGAGGTGAGTTGGAGATGATATTAAAAGATATTTTCGGTACCTACTGATGCTGAATAATTGAAATGGGTCGGATATGGTCATTATGGATATTAAGTGGAATTTTGAAGAGCTTTAAGCAAACAAGTTAGGCAAGGTATTATCTGATGAAATTGTGCGGTATTAATTTGGATTTGTAGCTTTATTTACAAGCTTGAAGGGTTATTGGTAAACAAAATGTGTTTAGGTTGGCATCTTTGAAGATTAAGAATGAAGAACAATCTAAAATCAGAGGCTATATTACAAAAAAAAATTTGAGGTTATGTTGAATCTTTTTGAGGTTATGAAAAGTTTTGAAGTAAATTTTTAGCATTTTGAGGTTAAGTTCGGAAAATTTGATGCTAGAAATATATATTTGAGGTTAGGTAAAAAGTTTTGAGGTTATAATACTCAATTTTAGGGTTAAAGTTGCAAATTAGGGTTACAAATGACAATTTGAGGTTATGTTGAAAATTTTTAAAGTTATTATCAATATTTTGAGGTTATGTTGAAAATTTTTAAGGTTTTTATCAATATTTTGAGGTTAGATTTTAAAATTTTTAGATTATATTGAAATTTTGAGGTAAAGTTCCAAAATTCGAGGTTTATTGTGGAAAATTTGAGGTTATGTTGCATAATTTAGATAAAAATATATGAAAAAAAATAGCTTATGTTGAAAAATTTAAGGTTAGAAATGTAAATTTGAGGTTAAAATATTCAATTTTGAGGTTAGAGTTAAAAAAATTTAAGTTAAATTAGCCAATTTTTAGAGTTGAAATCACAATTTTAGGATTTTTAAAAATATTTTAAGGTTATATTGAAAATTGTTTAGGATATAAATAAAAATTTTAGGTTTGTTTGCTGAATGTTGATGTAAAAAAACAAAATTTTAGATTAAGTTGTTCAATTTTGAGGTTAGAAATTTAAATTTGTGGTTATGTTCAAAAACTTTTGTGGTTAATTTAAGAATTTAATTTAATTTTACTAATTTAAAGTTTTGTACCAAAAATTAAATGTTAAAAATAATTCTATCTTTACATTTCCCAGGATTTTTCGAAAAAGTCACACCAAATCCTAGCCAAATTGATTGAAGAAAATTTGGAGTCTGACAATGAGGACGAGAGCGAAAATGAAGAAGATTTTAACGAGCAACAAAAAGATAATCAAGGTTGTCTTGAAAAGTAAGCCCTCAAGCATTCTGTTATTCCTAAAACTCATGCAAAATTTATTTTTGTTCAAATTTTGGTTAAATAATTTTTGGAACGATAATCGTGCTCATTAAATCGTGCATTTGGTTGCTAATTATGGTGGAATTAATTATTTGCAAAAGATTTACTTCATTAAACATTTACTTGGTGCTGTTGTCATGGATGTCTGTCAGTTAAGATCATTGATGTTTTTTGTATAGCTTAGACACAGATTTACTGATAGAATCTCGGCTTGGATTTGAAGCAGGTTTAAAAATAGGTTTAGTTCAGAGGCCAGTTTCAAGTTACCCGGGGTACCCCACATACATTGCCTGAGAATACCCTAGGTACCCTATCCCATCCACCTTCTACCTAGAGTACCCTAGGGTATACTCTACTTACTCCAGAAATGGTAGGGTAGGGGTATCCTCCATGGTATACCCTAGTCTATAGAGGATATACCGAGCATCCAACCCCTAAAAAGGTTCACTTCATAATACTAAATATTATTTTTTTTTCTTTTAACACAGCCATTCAAACTGCAACGAAAAGCAATCAACGTCACGTCGTTCAAGTTTATCTAGCCACAGCATCCGTTCCAGAAAGTCACATCACCATCACCACAACATCCATGGTAATTCAAAGATTCACCATTCACACAAGAAACATCACAAGCCACATTCGTCAACAAAGAAGAACAAGAGCAACACAAGTATTGATCAAAATGCACAGCAAGATAGTAGTAAGAAAAGGAAACATTATGACCACAAACCGCATTCATCATTCGTGCAGCTTGATGAGTTGTATTTTTATGGAGAAGATGCTGAATGGCAAGAAACAGCTCGATGGATTAAATATGAAGAAAATTTAGAAGAAGGATCAGGACGATGGGGTCGACCACATGTCCCCACTCTCTCTTTTCAGTCATTATTAAGTTTAAGAAATTGTCTTGATATTGGAGTCGTATTATTTGATGTTGAGGAACAAGACCTTCCGGGAACAGCTTATAGAATTGTCGAACAAATGGTTAAAGAAGACTTGATCCATCGTGATGATAAGGCACAAATAATGAGAGCATTGTTAGGAAGACATCGACATGTTAACAGCTTTGGGGGATTTCATTTTGGGAGGAGAAAAAGTAGCTACAATAGCATGCAGGTGAGTTACTTAAATGATTTTTTTGTTAGATTTTGAGGTTCAGGTGCCTTTACACTAGATTGTTTAGGTTCAGGTGCCTTCACACTAGAGTTTTGAGGTTATGTTGTCTTCACACTACAGTTTTGAGGTTCAGGTGCTTTCACACTACAGTTTTGAGGTTCAGGTGCCTTTACACTAGATTGTTTAGGTTCAGGTGCCTTCACACTAGAGTTTTGAGGTTATGTTGTCTTCACACTACAGTTTTGAGGTTCAGGTGCTTTCACACTACAGTTTTGAGGTTCAGGTGCTTTCACACTACAGTTTTGAGGTTCAGGTGCCTTCACACTACAGTTTTGAGGTTCAGATGCTTTCACACTACAGTTTTGAGGTTCAGATGCCTTCACACTAGAGTTTTTAAGGTTAAGTTGCCTTCACAATAGCGACAAAACATTCTATACGCAAATCCATTTGTGGCTTATCATTAAACTTCCTTTAGAAGCCATTGCATGAATATTTATTGAACATTATATAATAAAAATTTGCAAACTGATTCAGTCTATTAATCATATTCATCATAAGTACTAAAGGGAGTTCTGTTTTTGTATATTATTGCTTATATTGAAGTCAAATTTAATTCATAAAAAATAATGATTTCTCAAGAGAACAAACATAATCTAAAATGAATGATTGATGATTTAAAATGAAAAGAATATCAACAAATATTTCATTACTCTTATTCGGTTGGGATATTCAAACGCTTTGAAGTATTTAATGTTTTATTTGGCAATTTGAAAAAATTTATTTCATGAATCAGAAATTAAAAATAAAAAGTTAATTTAAAATTTATTATTATTATTATTATTATTTATTTATTTATCAAAGGAAAAGCCACCTTAAATAGTGCTGAACTTTTTGAATTTATAAAATTTTCTTTTTTAACTTCAATAAAATTTTCAAAATTTAGAAAAATATTTAACTTCTTTAAAATGTTAATGCTTTTTAAAGTTTGGTCAAGTTTTAACGATTGTCAAGCATCTCATCACCTTAGGAATTTTTGAATTACATAGATTAAAATTCGAAAAACAAGTTAATTGTTTACTTTTAAGTCCTCAAGCTTATTGCCATAAACAACATTTCAAAATTGAATATTTTTTTTGTTTTTAGGATGTTTTTGTTATGGATTGTAATTTGATATTTGAAAACTTGAAGGTTCATAGTAGGCGTTGCTTGAATAATAAGATTCTCAATACTTTATTGAAGAAATACAAAATTTGAAGAAAAATTCAAAACAACAAGTTCACAAGTATTGAAATTGATCATTTTTGTGAAGCAATCAGTCACAATAATTCAAGAAAAAGATGTTCCTTGAAGTGTATTTATTGATGTCACATTGAGTAAGCTTCACAGAATATCAAAAAATAGCACAACGAGGAAAATTCGTAGGAAATGTTTACTGAAAGAAGATTTGTCTTTAAAAAGCTGTTCTAAAAATGTTCAACTGCAAGATTTTATGCAAATAAATCAAGAAATTCATCTTTTGTGTTAATTTAGATTTATTTTCTTCTAAACTTCATATTATCCTTTTTTCTGAATGAAATCTAATGCATTTATAAACTCTATTTTCAGCCGTGATGGCTTAATAAACTTATACTACTATTAATGTATGAGCAAATTTTAAAACATACTCAAATGTCACGCTTTTGCAAAAATTTCATGTCCTTTTTTAGTCAGTTAAAAGTCGATAGACAGCCTAATTTGAGGGGCAAAAAGTTCAATAAATTCTAACCAAAAAGACAGAAAGGATGTGAATATTTTTGATATTTTTCACACGTGGTAGTCAGAATCGTGGTTCTAAAATTCATTGAAATTCATTGACATCCTTCTGAAAAAATTATTTCATTCAACGAGGGATTATTCATTGGTTAAGGAACATCTTATGACAAGAGGTTGTAGTAGATAAGATATTTGGGGTCGTTTGAAAATTACGTCACGCAAAAAATGGCTTTTTTCAACTACCACCCCCTCCCCATCCCTTTCAGCTATGCAATTAAACTTAATTATTTACTCAAATTTTTTTGACAATTCATCAATTACGTAACGCAAAAATTGACATTTCAGACCCCCCTTTGTCACAATATTTCCATGAAGATAAATTTCCTTTGTTTGAACTGTCACAAAATATCAGACCTTCTCCTCCAGGGGCGTATCCAGAAATTTTTCGAGGGGGGGGGGTTGATTTTTTTTTGTATCGAGGGGAAAATTTAGGGGGGTTGGGATTTTTTTTCTCAAAAAACCCTAGCAAATTGAAGAAATTTTTCCAAAAGGGGGGGGGGGGGGGGTTTGAGCAACAACCCCCCCCCCTCTGAATACGCCCCTGTTCTCTTCCTCCTTAAAACCGTTACGCAATATGTGAACTGCCCCCAAAAAATCTCTTTATTTAAGCAAAAAAAATCTAAAATTTTTATTTTTATTGACGTTGCATCTAAACAACGCCTACGCATACAAAAAAGAAAAGATTTCACATCCATTGTTACTTTATCGATTTTTCTACGCATCGTAATGTGACCTTTTTAAGGCATTTGTATTTTTCATCGCTTTTTACACATTTCTGATTGATTTCTCAAAAGAATTGAAAATTGATTTTTTGAATGACTTTTGTCTTTCTCATTCTAGAACATAATTGAGGGTAAGCGCAACAGCGTCACAAATGACTTGGTTCACCGAAAGCCATCACACAATGGAACGGAGACGAGGATTGACATAAGGGATGAAATTCTGTACGCAGCTGGACATGAACTTCAAACAGATTCAATTGTCAAGAGAATTCCAGGTGATTCTGAAGCAACGTCAGTTCTTGTTGGAGCTGTTGAGTTCCTAGAGCAGCCAACAATTGCATTTGTTAGATTAGCGGAAGGGATTTGCATGCCTGGTGTCATTGAAGCTCCAATTCCAGTCAGGTTTATTTTCATTCTTCTCGGTCCGAAGACCTGTGACTTGGATTTTCATGAAATTGGACGGTCGATAGCCACGCTGATGTCTAATAGACATTTTCAAGCTATAGCTTATAAAGCACATGAGCGACAAGAGTTATTGACAGCCATTAATGAGTTCTTAGACGATTCAATTGTCTTGCCAGCTGGAAAATGGGATCGAGAGCATTTGTTGCCGTTTGAGGAACTGAAAGCTAAAAGGTAAAATTGTGTTGAATTTTATTGGTATTTAATTTCTAATTTTTTTTTATCTCATGCAGTGAAATGATTCGATCTCGACGACGTCGAGTGTTAGAAGAGAAACTGCAAGCGAAGAAAATTCTTTCAAATGAGGAGAAGAAGCTTCTGTCATCAACAGACGAGAAAGTACCTGACGATCCACTCAATAGAACGGGTAAATATCGAATAAAAATAATCTTTATCATTAATTTAAACCTTTCCTTCGGCAACGCAGGTAGATTCTGGGGTGGAATGATTAATGACATCAAACGACGTTTCCCAATGTACAAAAGTGACATTCAAGATGGACTTAATTCGGAAACATTAGCTGCCACATTGTTTTTGTATTTTGCGGGTCTTGCTACTTCCATTACGTTTGGTGGACTGATTGGTGAGAAAACTAGAAGTTCCATTGGAATATCTGAGACTCTAGTGTCTTCCTGTATGGTTGGGATGATTTTTCATGCTCTATCGAGTCAGCCTTTGGTGAGTAGTTACTGAACTTATCCCTTTGATACTGAACTCATCCATTTGATACTGAACTTATCCATTTGATACTGAACTTATCCTTTAAAAATACTGAACTTATTCCTTTGATGCTGAACTTATCTCTTTGATACTGAACTTATCCTTTAAAAATACTGAACTTATCCTTTAATATTCTAAACTTCAAAATACTGAACGAATCCTTTCAAAATACTGAACGTGTCCTTTAAAAATATTGAACGTATCCCTTTGATACTGAACTTATCCTTTTGATACTGAATTTATCCCCTTAATACTGAACTTATCCCTTAAAATACTGAACTTATCCTTTAATATTCTGAACTTCAAAATACTCAACGTATCCCTTCAAAATACTGAACTTGTCTATTAAAAATACTGAACTTATCCCTAAAAATACTGAACTTATCCCTTAAAAATACTGATTTTGTCTCTTAAAAATACTGAACTTATCCCTAAAAATACTGAACTTATCCCTTAAAAATACTGATCCTATCCTTAAACTCATAATTCTAAATTTCAATTCCAGGTTTTTGTCGGTACATCAGGTCCTTTAATCCTCTTTGACGAAGCCCTCTTCCAATTTTGCTCATCAATGTCTTTCAACTTCCTCACAGTTCGTGTCTACATTGGCATCTGGTTGACAATCATTGCATTAACATTATCAGCCTTTGAAGGCAGCGTCTATGTTCGTCTTTTCTCGAGATTCACTCAAGAGATATTTTCTGCATTAATTACATTAATTTACATTGTCGAAACTGTTCAAAAGACAGTCGCAAACTACCAACGGCATCCGTTGTTATCAAATTATCCAATTGCTATTGACAGTCAACCAATCAGTGCCCGAAATGTAGATGAGACATCAGTTGCTGTCATAGCTCATACAAGTGATGGCATGGGACCAATCAATAAGCCAAATACTGCTCTTTTTTGTACACTTTTGACTCTCGGAACTTTTTGCCTTGCTTACTTCCTTAAAGTCTTTCGTAATTCTAAATTTCTCGGACGGAATACACGACGAGCTTTGGGAGATTTTGGAGTTCCAATAGCAATTGCAACTTTCGTAACTATTGATTATTTTGTACCACACGTTTATACTGATAAGTTGAATGTTCCGGACGGAATCTCACCAAGTGACCCAGAGCAACGTGACTGGAAGATTCCTTTCGTGCCAATTCCACCGTGGATTCCAATTGCGTCAATTATTCCAGCATTTTTGGTCTTTATACTCATTTTTATGGAGACTGAAATTTCTGAGCTGATTGTTGGAAAGCCGGAACGAGGACTGAAGAAAGGAAATGGACTCCATTGGGATATTGTGCTTTTGTGTTTGTGTAACACAATTTGTGGATATTTTGGAATGCCATGGCATTGTGCGGCTACTGTGAGATCTGTGACGCACGTGTCTGCTGTTACGATTATGTCGACGTAAGTATAAATTTCTGTAATTTTAATAACAGGATTGAAAATTTTTCCTTTTAAAATTTATTAATTTCATATTCACACCAATTTTAATTGTGTGTGAATATATTGTTTTTGGTATTTCAGTGAAACTACGTTTTTTGCACTTGCTGCTTCAGGCTTACGGAATGGACCCATAGTGTTCAGTATGGAAAGTCTGTGCCTAAAATTACCAATTTACAAGTAAAAACCGCATCTCCAAAAATGGTGCTTCCAGTGCCGAGAAATCGCAAAAAAACACTTTCTCTTAATTAGTTAGCAAGTTAATCGGTGCGATAACTCGATTCAAACTCATATGGCAAGAAATGTATTGTTTTTGGAGTCATTTCGTGCAGCCAGTAAGGCATACGGAACGAAAATTGCGTTTCTGAGTTAAAATTATAGCCGATTATTGCAAAACACATTTTATTTTTTCGTAGAAAAGGAATTTTTTGACCAAATGAGCTGAAATTTTATGCGGTTTTAAATTTTTATAGGTTCTTTTAGCGTGGTTGGGTTTTCAACGTAATTTTTTTTATTCAGCTTTACTCTTAAATCATGGTACAATGTTCTGAAAGGTTGTATTAGTAACATAATACTAAGCTTTGAAGGATAAAACACGCAGATAGTCACCCTAGTTATATTCAATATTTCCATAATTTTATTTCCAACTCGGCTGTTTTTTGCCTCAATTTCTTCTTACCGCATTTCATTCTTTATCTTTCTGTTGGCCTTCAGTTATGTACACAGCTGTAAACATAACAAAAATGTGTATATTACTTGGAAAGGTGATACGACCATATTCACACCATATCATAGTATTTTGAAAAAGTTTTCTAATAAAATATTGTCCGTTAACTTTAGTTATGAAAATAACACATAAAGGGTCGTTCAAAAATGACGTCCAGTGCTTAAGGTCTGTCGATGTGTGATACTTCAATACAAAAGCACAATTTTTGTATGAAAATATTCTGACAGAGATCTGAAAATCTCGTTTTTTGTATGACGTCATTTGTGAACAGCCCCTAACGGATTTTTTCAAATATTCATTTAACGATATACAATATAACTTGTTATTTCTCCGCGAGAAAATGTTAATGTATGTTATGTGTGATCAGTTTTGTTTTATTTGTGTTGGAGTTTGACCAACACTATCAAGAATTTTTGGTGATTTATAAAAATATCTTTTAATTCGAAAAGATCAACTTAGTTAGTTGCAATAGTTTCAAAAACTATATCTGAGTGAAGTTAAAGTGAATAAAAATCTTGTTAACATAAAATCAACATAAAATTTCGTGAATTTCTTCAATATTTGCCGGTTTAAAGATTGAGGCTGAGCTGGCCTTGTAAAAATTGTGAGCACACATATTTTTTTCTCTTTTTATAACATATGACTAATCAATGATTGAAATTATAAATAAAATACAAAAACAATCTAATTTTTTGTAGAACGAAACAACCGCTGAGCAATGTCTGATGATAATCGTGATCAAGGTTGTAGTTTCTGGAGTAATGAACTCAAAGAACCTCGAATATTATCACTAAATCTACTCAATAATAATAATTCGATTAAAATTGACGACAAATTCGTTATAAAAATAACAAAAGGAAGCAAAAATGTCAACAAGGAAGTGAAAGATTCCTGCAAAGTTCTTCATTTCTCATCCGAGTGGAATTTTGAGGAAGTTTTAGCGACAATTGATGGATTGGATTCCAAAGAATATCCACAACTGTTCATCTTCATCATTGAGGCCACAAATCTTGGATTTACTGCAAATAATGAAGAACAGTCATCAACAAAATTGGCAAAATTACAGGAAAAATTGCTCAAATTTAGCATTGATCGACCAATGATCATCCAACTGACATCACAGGAGGAAAATACAATAAAAATTTACTACAAAGATGAAACTTTAAACCAACTAAACACCATCGACCAACAGCAAGACGAATCTGAAGACTCGGTTACATTCCAATCATTCTTACGATCTTTTTTAAATGGAAAATTTAATAATTCTGAGATTGATGTTCTTAACGCTGTACGAGAATTTGAAAATTCTTCAATAATTTTGAGATTCTTGCAAACATTACAACTTAGTGACGGATTTTTTGGAAGCTTAGTTATGGATATGGCAACAGAAGGTTCAAAAGCTGAATTATTAGCAGCTCTGGATTCACCATTTGGAAGTGAAGGAAGAATATTAAGCATCAAAGCACAAAAGTACATCTCTGATGTATTCGGAGATGATGATCCGGAAAATGATGACTCAGTTCTGCTTAAAGCTGTAGCAAATGAGAACACGGAAGTCACCGACTATTTGATAACTTATTGGACTCATCTGATCAAACAGCTTCCATTTAAGCATCAAGTTCAAATCTCAACAGCTGCATTTGAGACCAATCAACTTGATGTTCTCTGTGACTTGCTGGACATTGCGGACTATCCATTTCCTAAAGATTTTAAACTCGATTCTGTTAAACATCCACGATTGAGTGAAATAGCAACAGAGAGAATTGCCTTCAAAGCAGCAATTGAATCAGAAAATTTCGAGAAAATCAATGAATTTATCAACATGAACCCTGACCTTAAATTGGTCTACAATCTATCCAACAACTCAGCATTG
This sequence comes from Chironomus tentans, assembly GCA_963573255.1. Taxonomy (NCBI): domain Eukaryota; kingdom Metazoa; phylum Arthropoda; class Insecta; order Diptera; family Chironomidae; genus Chironomus; species Chironomus tentans. The sequence continues at coordinate 4,081,886 of OY754305.1, forward strand.
ACCGAAGCAGTAAACTTAAAAAAGTTTGGAGTATTTTACTATCTAAAGTCACTCAATTTTCAAGGAGAAAAGTGCGATGACATTTTGACAAAGCTCAGTAAGGAAGAGAAGGAACAAGCCGTAAAGCTTGCAATTGAACAAAAGAAGAAAAATGTCAACAAGTCAGAATATGTTGCCCCTAAGACAGTGATGTTGTTGTCCATGAGATCGTCGGTCCATAACAGTCGAACTGAAAAGATACAGGCGTCAAAATATCGAGAAAAAATCATAAAATGGTTCGCAGACATCCACAAAGTTGCACCAGAATTGATCGACGTTGCTGCATCTTGTGATTATTTGAAAATTATCTTCGATTTTGAAAGTGATTCGGTATGTTTTTGGCTTGTTTACATTGAGTGATTTAATAATAAATATTTATGTCACTTTTAGGTTGAAAATATGAGCTTGACAGGATCAAATGCATCTGGTTCCTTGCATCCATCATCAAAGTGGATATTCGTCGGTGCTAAATTATCGGACAGAAATGGCAACAAAACCAAACAACGTGAACAGAAGATCAAAGGAGTTTTAGCTCACGAATTGTGTCATTATGTCATGCTACTTGTTTATGAGAATCAAGAGAATCCTTACTATAAGTACAGAGAGGATATGAAGAAAAAGTTTAAGGGAATTGTCAAAATAATTGATAAATGGTCATCAGAAGATTCAGCAGGTCCAGATGATGAGTGCAAAGGAATTATTTCATCGGTATTTGAGCTATATCCAAGCAAAGACTTCCATCCAGAATTGATCGTCAGAGTTGTTCAAATTTTAGCAGAATATGATGATAATGAGGCACATTTGGGACACCTCCAACAAAAGTATGAAATCCTCTTTGAGTTCTGGAATATCCATGTCATTCCTGAGCTACAGAAATATCTCCAAAGGAATCAAGAAGTTGTAAGATTAAATGGAACTTTTGAACTACTTCCAAGCATTAAAAATCTTAAATATCAGCTTCGTAATGTGAAAGAAGTAGAAAAGATTGCTGGTAACAAGTTGGTCTTAGTGCAGACGAATGTACCGAAGCTGCTGTTCATCAACATCCGTGAATATCTTCAACAAAAGTCTGGAAACTTATTTGACTCACAAAATATTTTCATCAAACCTAAAAAGCTCAAATATCAGCAACTTTTGGATGATTTTAAGCTAATCTGTTCTGATAATAAGGACCTGAGCATCTTTGTTGACTCTTCGAAGGATATCCCGGATAATTTGGGAAATATTTTCGTCAACAAAGAACTGAACTTCATCTTTATGGTGTCAAATGAGGTTCAATGTGATAAACTTAATAAAATATTCAAGGAACAGAAAATGGAAAATGTCCAAAAGTTGGAAATAAATTACAAATGGAGTGACTTGACAGAAGAAAGCCAAAAGTTAATGCTGAACACTAAAATTAATTTCCAAAATAATTCACAAATAACATTGAGGGATTTGATCCAAGCTAATCAAAAATCATGCGAAACAACAGGTGAAGATGCCAAGGAAGACATGAATGATGTGGTTGATGATCAGCTTTTGAATTCGATCCTGAAAAATCAGGAAATTTCAATCAATTCAAGAAAAATAGAAGAAGATTCTGAAAAATATTTTCAATTGCTGTTTAAAACAAGAAAATTTGTTAAAAAGACCAGAGTAGTTGATATTAAGAATTTTGTTAACAAAGATTCGGAAGAAGAAAACTCAAGTGGATTTTTTAAGCAATTAGGAAGATTTTTTTTTGGAAAAAATGAACCTGAAGCATCAAGTTTAAATGAAGTGAAAATAAAAGAACAAAAAATTCCAGAAGTTTACCTCCTCTCAGAAGTCAAAAACAAGCAGCATGTCCTTATCTCAGACCAGGCAGGAAATGGCAAAAGTTGGGCGATGAAAAACTTCGAAAAAATTCTCCGAGAACAGAATCCAACAAGTTGGGTGACTTATGTGGACTTGAAGCAGTTTATTGACGAGTTTAAGGCACAAAAAGGTGAACCTGAATTTTCAACATTTATGGTTGAGAATATTTTGAAGCTAAAACAGAAATTTGAGACCAAAATCTTCCAAAAACTTTACAAAAATGGTAAAGTTTTCATTCTTTTTGATGGATTTGATGAAATTGCTCCAAATTATGCTGAATTTGTCTCAAAATTGGCTCAGACCTTCCAACAAAATGGCGGCAATCAGCTGTGGATTGCAACTCGAGATTATTTTGAGGTTGACTTGCAGGAAAAGTTAAAGCTTGATGTTGCTTACAGACTTGATGAGATGACAGAGGAGGAAGGAGTTGACTTAATAGCCAGAAGTTGGGTGTTAATGGATCTAAAGATGATCAAAAATGAACCAAATTCAAAAGAAGACTTCGACAAATGCATCGAAAATTCAACAAAATTCAAAAATTATCAACAAAAAGCACGTCAAATTATTCAAAAAGCATTAATTTCAAGAAATAATTCAGTCGCTCTTCCTCAGTTGTTCAAAATGATTGCTGATGGGTTCAAAGATGCCAACGATATCAATGACTTGCAGGGATCCAAAATCTACGTTAAATTCATTAAAATAATCTATAAACGATGGTCAGAACAGAAAGGTGAAATAAGAAATGAAGCAAGCATTGACAGTCAAGATTATGAGCTTAATTTTAACAAATTTCACCAATTTCATGCAATTTTGAGTTTATTTCCAAAGTTGGCTGCAATTTTATTTCCTGGTTATGACGGCAGTGAATGGCCAAAAGAGGAAATCATCGCTTGTGGAATTTTGAGCTTAAAAAATGGAAAAATTTATTTTATTCACGAGACATTCCGAGAATATTTTGTTGCTGATGCCATCGTGAAAGCTTTGACTGCAAAGAAAGTTAAGAAAAAAGTTTCAAAAATTCTAGATGAAATTATGACTGTTGCCAAATTTAGAATCATTCGAGTCTTTATTTTTCACAGTCTTAATGAAAAATCTATGTTGGAAAAAGTAAAACCACAAATGAAAAAATTTATTTATTGCGGAGAAAGTTTTGGACTATTTTTTACTGAAAATCTTGAGATTCTTGCTGATTTTTCAATCGAAGTTCTTAAAAATGGAAACTACGAAGAATTTAAAGCAGTTTTGGATAAAAATGCTGAGTCTTTTGCTAGCAACAGAAAAAGTACAAAATTGTTTTTAAAATTTCCAGAATTTTTCATCAATTTTCTAAAAGTTGACGACCTAAAGAATTTAATAATAAAAGGAACAATCCTTCAAGGAATCATCAAATCAAGTCTTGAGATTGAAATTTTTGAGGATTTTGTGATAAAAATTGAGGGAAGAACTGATCGAGAATTTGTACAAAAAGGATTGATGGTAAACAGTGATTATCGGAAAGGAAACATTATTTACTCATTGACTCAATCCTCAAACTTAAATGCTCATAAAGTCAATAAATTCTTGGAAACCATGGAAAAATTCTTCACAGTCACTGAAATATTTGAATTAATGAACAAATGCAACGAACGTAGACAAAATATTCTACAAGTTTGTATTCGAGAAAAAAACAATGAAAATCTCAAAATCTTGTGGACGGAAATAGAAAAATATTTTGCAGATAAAAGAACTACACAAAGTTTTAAGGAATTTGTTAAGCAGTGTGATGAGTTTAATCTAAATATTCTTCATTATGCTACACTGTGTAATAATATTGATGTTCATAAGACTTTGTGGGACCTTTTGCTTAAAACATTTGAAAATAGAGACGAATTGTATGATTTTATTCTGCAAAAGGATAGATGGGGTTCCAACTTTGTTCATGAACTTGTGAAGCAAAATGAAAATCCAGAAATAATTGAGTTGACATTCAAAATTCTGAAAGAAAACTTCAGCAATGCTCAATTACAAGAAATTTTATCATCAAAAGGAATTGTGAGAAGGAATTTGCTACAATATGCTGCACGGTCTTCAAAAGTCGTGGCAATTCATAATTTTTTGTGGAAATTTTTCAAAGATTTTTGTAAAACTGATAAAAAGTTTCTGGAAAAGGTCAAAGAAGTTGATGAAGATGGAGAAAATATTCTTCATATTGCTGCAAGATTTTCATCAAGTGAAGTTTTTGAGTTTTTGATTCAAGAATTAGAAAAAATTGCATCACAAGATGAAATCAGAGAAATGTTAAGGAATTTAAATTCGGATGATCGAAATTTGTTGCAGAGCGCAGCACAGTGGAACAACTCTTCAGAACTTCATGAAACTTTATGGAAAAATTTCCGAAAATATTTTGAAAATGCTGAAATTTTGCAGTTCATAAAACATGTTGATAAATCTGGAAAAAATCTTCTTTTTATTGCTGTACAATATAAAAATGTTGAAATTGTAGAACTAACATGGAATCAAATTAAGAGTTTTCTGAACCACGACGAGCAAATCGAATATTTAAAAATGAAACAAAAATATGGCAAAAATTTAATTCAAGTGTCTCTCAAAAATTATCATTTTAAACAAGAAGTTACCAGATGGGTTGAAAGTCAAATTGAAAACTACAAAATAAATATTTAGAATTACTTTTATTCACACATAATTATCTTTTTTATCACATGAAACACTTTAGATGCGAAAAAGAGTAAAAAATAATCATTTATTGTGTTATCAAAAAGCTTACAAATCATTATGCCGTCAAATTGGTATGGATGATTCATGTTTATGAAAGATATATTGAAATTTTGAACTTAGCTTTATGTAAATCCAATTTCTTTTTAAAAAAATATTACTAAATAAAGTCGAAATCGCGCTAAACTGTTAAAAAAAATAATTAATTAAAAAAGTAAATCATTTGCATATTTTTTACTAAATTAAGTAAAATAAAATTTGAAAATTAAAATTAAATTTTCTATCTTTTTTGTCATATTCACACCAATTTTAATTGGTATTTCAGTGAAACTACTTTTTTGGACTTGCTGCTTCAGGCTTACGGAATCGACCCATAGTGTTCAGTATCATATTAAGACCTCCGGTTTTTTGCATCTGATAGATATTGCGCATGGCAAGAGCTGTATAGTTTTTGGAGTCATGGGATGCATCCAGTAACGCACACGGAACGAAAAGCAGCGTTTCTGAGTTAAAATTATAGCCGATTATTGCAAAACACATTTTTTTCATAGATAATGAATATTTTGACCAAATGAGCTGAAATTTGGTATGTAGGTTCCTTAGCTGTGCCTGAATATGGAACCAACGCCATTTTGGATTTCGAGGGACTAGAAGCTACGCCAAATTAATTTTTGCTTTAACTTTGACTAAATGAGTTGAAATTTGGTATGTAAGGTTCCTTAGCTGTGCCTGAATATGGAATCGACGCCATTTTAGAATTCGAGGGGCTAGAAGCTACGCCAAATTGATTTTTGCTTTCACTTTGACCAAATGAGCTGAAATTTGGCATGTAGGTTCCTTAGCTATGCCTGAATATGGAACTGACACCATTTTGGAATTCGAGGGGCTAGAAGCTACGCCAAATTCATTTTTGCTCTTATTTTGACCAAATGAGCTGAAATTTGGTATGTAGGTTCCTTAGCTGTGCCTGAATATGAAACCGACACCATTTTAGAATTCGAGGGGCTAGAAGCTACGCCAAACTCATTTTTGCTCTAATTTTGACCAAATGAGCTGAAATTTGGTATGTAGGTGCCTAATCTGTGCCTGAATTTGGAACAGATGTCATTTTTGATTTCAAGGGGCTAGAAGCTACGCCAAACTCATTTTTGCTCTAATTTTGACAAAATGAGCTGAAATTTGGTATGTAGGTTCCTAATCTGTGCCTGAATATGGAACCGATGCCATTTTGGATTTCGAGGGGCTAGAAGCTACGCCAAACTCATTTTTGCATCAGTTTTTTGTGCGTTAGTTTTATTTTTCGTTACTTTTTTGTACGTTAGTTTTCTGTGCGCAGTAGTTTAAGAAAATGTACTTCCATCGCAGTCCGTGGACGCGTTACTAGTTTGTCTAATTTTGATATTTTTGACTAAATAAGCTAAAGCTTTGCGATTTTTCGTAATGCAGAATCATATTTACCTTTTAAGAATTTCAATTTATTTAATTTAAAAATTTTAAAGCTCAATTTTAATTAAACTCAAATATTAAATTTTTATTTTTTGCAATTTAGTTTTAATTAATTTTAAATTTTCATTTTTTTGCTTTACATTTTTAAATATTCGATTTTTTTAACTTCAAATTTAAAATTTGTGAACTAAAATATTCAGTTTTATTTATTTTAGAATTTGAATTATTCAGTTTTTTAATTTTTAATTTAAAATTTTTATTATCTAAAAATTTATTTATTTAAAAAACTTTTGTTATTTAAAAATTAACTTAAGCAAAAATTTTCATTATTTTAAATTAATTTAAGTACAAAATTAGAATTTGCATAAAATAATGCTATTTAAAAAAATCTAAATACTTAAATAATAATTATTTTTGTAGAAATTTATAAAATCATTTAAAAAAGTTCAATAATTCAAAATTTGAATTTCAAATATTGAGTATTATATTTCAGCTAAAATGTCAGAAATAAACTCTTTTTTCACACAAAAGCTCTTTAATGTTCCAAACAATATCAAACAAATGCAAAATGATACAATTTAAAAACAGATCCAAAAACACAATAGACACCCATATCAATAAGAATTCTGTCAATCACAATCTGAATCTAATTTTAGAAAAAAGGATATAAACAAATTTATTCAAAAAAACTTCTTTGAATATTATTTTGGGATGGGTTGACTGACATTGCTCAATAAAACATAAATGAAACCATCAAAAAGGTTATAAAATGCCAAAATATACCAAAAAAAGTTTTTTATGATAAAATTTTCTAAAATTTCCTTACCACGCTGTTTTATGACGCAGCGGGGGCTCTTTGATCCATTGGGATAAAAAGTAAAATCAGCATGACAACAAACTGACATTTAAAATTGTTTTTCAGGCGAAATTTGATGAAGAAGCACGTCATGTGTAAATATCAAAAGTTAATTTGGATTTAATTAAATTCGGTAGAATTTTGAATTCACAAAAAAATTAGCTTGAGAAGGAAGGAAATTAAGGAAGCTCAGAATCTGATAAAATTAAGTTTTTTAAAATCAGAATTGGTATACAGGCAAAAGCCCGGCAGCAGATGACCTCTGCCCTGTCGCAAATGATCTTCATATGAAGACGGTCAACTGTTGCTTCGGTAGATGTCTATTCAATCGACTAAGTTGCCTACCTAAGACACCCTAACTGTTTCTAACTTCATATTTCATGTTTTCTGACAAGATTTTTATTTATTTGGTATTTTACAGGAACCACGCACCAGGTGACACACCAAAAATCGTAGACATAAAGGAACAGCGACTATCAGGATTTTTTGTATCCGTCATGGTTGGCTTGTCATTGTTTGCATCACCGTTGTTGAAGGAAGTCCCAATGGCTGTTTTATTTGGAGTCTTCCTTTACATGGGAGTCTGCTCGATGGTTGGGGTTCAATTTTTTGATAGGTAAGAAAAAATTGAATTAAATTTTCTCAGAAAAAAAGAACAAAGACAAATTTTCTTTGGAAAATCACTGAACCTTCCTCAACATGAAAATTGTTATCGTATAATAATGTAAATGTTTGATTATCGACAGACTGCGACTCTTATTCATGCCAGTCAAACACCATCCACAAGTTCCTTTTGTCCGCCGCGTTCAGACTTGGAAGATGCACACGTTTACGATTGTACAAGTGCTGGCGTTGAGTGTGCTGTGGATTGTCAAATCATCACAATTCTCGTTAGCATTTCCGTTCTTTTTGATCATGATGGTGCCGCTTAGAGCTGTTTTGGGGAAACTTTTTACGTCGACGGAATTAAGGGCGGTGAGTAAAGTGAAATTGATTTTGAAATCAATGGAATTGAGGTTAAGATCCTTGTGGTTAATTTCGTCAGAAATTTAGTTTTTACTGAATTTGTCAAATTTTTGGTTTAATTTGACAGACTTTTTTCAGAATTTGTTATTCTTTTTGCAGATTTTGACAGACTTTTGGCAGAATTTGTCAGACTTTTGGTAGAATTTGTCAGACTTTTGGTTTAATTTGACAGACTTTTGGCAGAAGTTAACAGACTTTTCGCAGAATTTGACAGACTTTTGGCAGAATTTGTCAGACTTTTGGTAGAATTTGTCAGACTTTTGGCAGAATTTGTCAGACTTTTGGCGGAACTTGACAGACTTTTATCAGAATTTTCTAAAGTATTCATTTTCTGTTTCAAATTCTGACAAAATACCCGCAACAAAATAAACCCAAATGAACAAAAAAAATTATTTTACTCAAACATTTCTTCCATTTCCTCTTCCTTCAGCTCGACTGCACCCAAAGGTATTCCGATTCGGAAATTGAGCCCGATTTCTATGAACAAGCGCCCTTGCCAGCTTAATAGCTTAAGAAAAAAAGTCTTCAAAGCTGATTTTTGTTAAACATTATGAGAAATGTAGACTAGAAAATTTTTGTTGAAATGAAAAATTTGTTTGAAGTTTTTAAGTTTCCTGAGAGAAAAAAATATTTAATTATAAAATTGTAAGATAGTAAAATAAAATAAAAGATTTAGTCAATAAATTAGCTAAATTAGCTCAAAACTGTTTCAAAATGAGACAAAATGAATATTTAAAAAATCTGCTTAAAGCACAAAGTGAATTTGAGAATTATAGAAAGTAAAAAATAATTGAAATTCAATTGAACAAGTTAAAACATTGTAAATTTAAAAAAAAAGTATTTAACTCACAATTTTAAAGCAAAATTTTCTCATTTGAACGAATTTCAAATTTATATTTATTGCAAAAAGGCCTAAAAATAATGAACTGAATTTATTTATTTTAAAATATACCAATATTTATTTTCTAAAAATTTAAACAAAAAATTAAAAAACAAATTTTTTAAAAATTTAAACAAAAATTCAAAAAATTAAAAATTAATTTTAAATTTATTTTTATTTTCAACAAATTTTTAATAAATTAAAACTTATAAAATGCTAAAAAAATTATAATTTTTTTAAAAACTTAAATCTTATAATTTCATTTTTATTTTTTAATATTCTATTTGTTTTAATTTTATAAATTTCTTCAAAAATTTATATTTGTTTTTAATTTCAACAAATTTTTAATAAATTAAAATTTTCAAAATGCAGAAAAAATATAATTTTTTAAAAACTTAAATCTTATAATTTCTTTTTTATTTTTTAATATTCTATTTTTTTAAATTTATAAATTAATTTAAAAAAGATTAAATTTTAAAAAACAAAATTTCTAAAAACATGAAATTTACAATTTCTAATTTAACATTTTTAATTTATTTAAGTTATTTTATATTTTTTCACTGCACATAGAATTAGAATAGTTAAAAATATTGAAACTTAAAAAAAGGTAATTAACCTTTAAAGCTCAATGTATTTAGCAAAAAAATAAATTTGTGTGAATCAATGTCTCAAATCTTATGAATCAAATCTAAAGTATTAAAGTTGAAACTTGCAAAAAAAAAGTTTATATAGAAATAAGAAAAAAAATTGTTTCTATTTTTTGTTGACAAAATTACCGAAATTCTTTAAAAGTTTTGTTAAATTAAGAAATGTAAAAAAAATTGAAATAAAAGTTTTGTTGATCAGATCAAATTATATTAATTATTTTTAAACTTATGAATTTTTCTTTCAGTTGTCTCTGAGTTGAATAATTTGTAAGAAAATTCTAAATAACATATTTTCATGATATTTATGGTGAAGTTGAGATTAATTTGAATGTTTTGTTATTTTAAAAGATTTTAAATTTGATAAATATGTAAAATATGTTTTATTGTTATAATAAAAATTTACATTTTTAAAATCATATTTTTCTAAAATGTGATGCTGCTAATAATGATTAATTCATCTTTAGTCATAAAAATTAGTCAATCTTAATAAAAGTCATAAAATAAATTTAATCATTGCTCTCATTTCAACTCATAAAGTCGACTAGTGAAGATCGAGATTTTAAAATACGATTTAGAAATAATTAAAGAAGACATCCTTTAGCTATTTGGATCAATTGTAATAAATTTGGAGTGAAAATTAATTAAGAGAGCTTAAATTTGTCTTTTCTTTTTCGGAAAATTTAGTGAACATGAAGAAAATATATATTTGGTAATTTAATGCACAATAGATATAAAAATATTTTTACTAATTTTTAGCGCATTTTTGAAACTTGTTTTAAAAAGGTAGCTTAATAATGCACTTTGTTCGGTCGGTCGGTCGTTCGGCTGTGAATCGAGATAGAAGCAACCAGACATCGTAGAGAGCTCTGGTTTTTTGCATTAGCTCAGTGCCATCGAGTTATTGGCGTATCGATTAGTTAGAAAGCTCAAAACCATCGCTAAATACTATAATTAATAATTTTTTGTTTTTATTATGGTGTAACCTGTCAAAATTTTATTTTACCTCTATAATTTCAAATATATTTTGATCGTTAGAAAATTTGAATTCCAAAAAACCGTTAAAGAACAAACCATATTAATATATGAAAATTCACCGCAAAATTGTTAATTACACTATTATTAATGATTTTCAAGTGCATTTACGCGGGAAATTTTCAAACTTTTTTTAGCCGTTAGAAAATTTGAATTTCAAAAAACCGTTAAAGAACAAACCATTTTAATATATGAAAATTCTCCGCAAAATTGTTAATTATACTATAATTAATAATTTTCAAGTGAATTTACGCGGGAAATTTTGAAATATATTTTGACCGTTAATAAATTTGAATTTCAAAAAACCGTTAAATGACAAACCATTTTAATATATGAAAATTCTACGCAAAATTGTTAATTATACTATAATTAATGATTTTCAAGTGTATTTACGCGGGAAATTTTCAAATATATTTTGACCGTTAAGTCCGAATATTTAAGTCACAAAATATTCATGATTGACTTATTTGATACGAAGTACTTTGCTAATCAAATACTGATCGCTAACACAAAAATGCGCTGAAGTCACTCGATCTATAACACGAGGACTTTCTTTAAATTTTTTCTTTAAATATTCATGTTTTCTATTTCAAAAGGATTATTTTCTTCACACTTTTTGCAATAAACGAAATATTGGGATCATCAAGTGTTGATTGTAATTATAACAGCAATTATAATTTCTATGTTGTTGGCCACAAATATCGCTGTTATGTGTCAAACAATCTCAACATCTCATCACCAGAATCAGCCCAAATAGTTGCAGTCAATGGAAAACATGAGAGCGGAAAGTCGAACAATGATGAAATTTATTTCAATCCGGACAGCAAACACATTGAATATTTCCCACGAGGACTTGAAAAATTCTTCACAAATCTCACTGGAATTTTTATTTATTCCAGCCAGCTGAAGGAAATTCACCAGGATGATTTGAAGCATTACTCAAAGTTGAAATATTTGAGCTTATGGTATAACAATATTGAAATTATTGAAGAAGGATTATTTGACTATCAGCCTGACATTGAAGTGATAAAATTTGACACTTCCAAGATTTTTCATATCAGTCCAACTGTTTTTGATAATTTACCCAAATTAACAACTTTGTATCTCGGCGGAAATAACTGTACCAGCAAGGACTCCAAAAATAATCGAGCAGACACCTTTGAAGTCATCAAAAGTGTTAAAAGCACTTGCGTTAGTCCAGATTTCTCCGAATTAGATGAAAAGTTGAAGAATCTCGAGGAAAATTACATAAATTTAAATCCCAGAAATTTGACGAATTTTAAGAAAAATGTTCAAAATTTTGAAGCTGAATTGGAAAATTCTAAATTTTCTAAGTTTCAAAGTCTAAAGGAAAGAGTCTTTAAGATCTCAGATTGGAAATTATTTATGCTGTCAGACAAAATTGAAACGATTGAAACTATCCAGAATGTTACAGCCATGAGAACAGAAGCTGACATTTCTGCCATGCGAACCGAATTAAATGATAAAATTGAGAATCAGAATGACCAAATTAAATCAATTATTGAAAAATTTGATCAAATTGAAAATATTCTAAGTGAAATGAACAACAGGCCAACAATTCGCAATCCCTGGATGATTCTAGCCACTGCAGTCGTAGGATTCACCCAAGTCATCATTTTAGCTGTGATTTATAAGCAATTTATTGCTTAATTCTCATTTATTATGATGAATTTTTGAATATTTTATCATATTTTGTGATTCAAAACTCGAATGTATCAAGTTTTGAATCATATAATTAAATTATTATTTTTAACTTCCACGCATTGCGTGCAAGTTATTGTATTCACTTTTTTGAGATTTTCACTAATTTTGATTTTTTGAGTCAACGGAAGCATGAATCTTTACGTTTTTGGTCTCATATGACAGGTATTAAAAATATCTATTACCTGAGGTATGTTTGGTTCCAGTCAGTTCCGTTGCGTTGGAACTAGACGCAAAAAACCGTTAAAAACCAAAAATTTGTATGGAAAATTTTTTATGCGGTGACTTTCATACAATTTCTTGTATCTGATACGATAGGCCGTACCTTAAAACCATTTTGTGCTAAATAATATCCGAACTTTATGTCCATTTAGTGACCGAAAAATGCAAAAAACATGATTTTTTATGACAGTTGCGTCTTTTTTGATTCCGCACTGGAATTAACATTTCAAGCCTTGAAATAGGCATAAAATGAAAGATCAAATCAGGATCTACATTTAATATCCGCTATGTTGGTACTTTAGAGGTTCCTGTAAAAAGTTACAGCATGAAAAAGATTGTTATAAAAATTATAACACTTTTGTTTACGTTACGTAAAATCCTTACGTTACGTAAAATTACGTAACGTGAATTTCACTTAAAAATATTTGAATGGACATAGAGGCTGTAGATGTTTACTGGATCTTGTTTAATTGGACATAGAGGCTGTAGATCATTACTGGATCTTATTTTTATTGGACATAGAGGCTGTAGATCATGACTGGATCTTATTTTATTGAACATAGAGGTTGTAGATGTTTACTGGATCATATTTTTACTGGACATTGAGGCTGTAGATGTTTACTGGATCATATTTTTACTGGACATAGAGGCTGTAGATGTTTACTGGATCATATTTTATTGGTCATAGAGGCTGTAAATGTTTACTGGATCTCGTTTTACTGGACATATAGGCTGTAGATGTTTACTGGATCTTGTTTAATTGGACATAGAGGCTGTAGATCATTACTGGATCTTATTTTTATTGGACATAGAGGCTGTAGATCATGACTGGATCTTATGTTTATTAGAAATAAAGGCTGTAGATGTTTACTGGATCATATTTTTATTGGACTTAGAGGCTGTAGATGTTTACTGGATCATATTTTTACTGGACATAGAGGCTTTAGATGTTTACTGGATCATATTTTTACTGGACATAAAGGCTGTAGATGTTTACTGGATCATATTTTATTGGTCATAGAGGCTGTAAATGTCTACTGGATCTTGTTTAATTAGACATAAAGGCTGTAGATGTTTACTGGATCTTGTTTTTCTGGACATAGAGGCTATAGATCATTACTGAATCTCGTTTTTATTGGACTTAGAGGCTGTAGATGATTGAAACATATTTTGGTGGGAAAATTTTCAAATATTTTGACCGTTAAAAAATTTGAATTTTGAAAAATCGTTAAATGGCAAACCATTTTATTATATGAAAATTTACCTCAAAAATTGTTAATTATAATAATAATAATAGTTCATTAAGGGGTCGTTCGCAAATTACGTCACGCTTTTAGGGGGGAGGGGGGGTCAAAGAATTTGTGACAATCCATACAAAAGATTTTTTTTTCTTTGGAAAATTTGTGACGAGGAAGGAGGGGGGGGGGTCTAAAAAATCGTTTTTTAGCGTGACGTAATTTACGAACGACCCCTAAGTACATTCATTAAGTTCATTAAAAATGCGGGAAATGTTCAAATATATTTTGACCGTTAGAAATTTTGAATTTTTAAAAACCGTTAAATGACAAACCATTTTAATGTATGAAAATTCACCGCAAAAATTGTTAATAATTCTATAACTAATGATTTTCAAGTGCATTAAAAACACGGAAAATTTTCAAATATATTTTGACCGTTAGAAAATTTGAATTTTAACAGCGAGCGTAGCTCAAGCTCGACTCTACTGTGATCCATGTAAAAACTGTAATTCTTAACAAGTCGAGCGAGCGTAGCTCAAGCTCGACTCTACTCTGATCCATGTAAAAACTGTAAATCTTAACAAGTCGAGCGAGCGTAGCTCAAGCTCGACTCTACTGTGATCCATGTAAAACTGTGATTCTAAACAAGTCGAGCGAGCGTAGCTCAAGCTCGACTCTACTGTGATCCGTATAAAAACTGTAATCCTTAACAAGTCGAGCGAGCGTAGCTCAAGCTCGACTCTACTGTGATCCGTGTAAAAACTGTAATTCTTAACAAGTCGAGCGAGCGTAGCTCAAGCTCGACTCTACTGTGATCCATGTAAAACTGTGATTCTAAACAAGTCGAGCGAGCGTAGCTCAAGCTCGACTCTACTGTGATCCATGTAAAACTGTGATTCTAAACAAGTCGAGCGAGCGTAGCTCAAGCTCGACTCTACTGTGATCCGTATAAAAACTGTAATCCTTAACAAGTCGAGCGAGCGTAGCTCAAGCTTGACTCTACTGTGATCCGTGTAAAAACTGTAATTCTTAACAAGTCGAGCGAGCGTAGCTCAAGCTCGACTCTACTGTGATCCGTATAAAAACTGTAATCCTTAACAAGTCGAGCGAGCGTAGCTCAAGCTCGACTCTACTGTGATTCATGTAAAACTGTGATTCTAAACAAGTCGAGCGAGCGTAGCTCAAGCTCGACTCTACTGTGATCCGTATAAAAACTGTAATCCTTAACAAGTCGAGCGAGCGTAGCTCAAGCTCGACTCTACTGTGATCCATGTAAAAACTGTAATTCTTAGCAAGTCGAGCGAGCGTAGCTCAAGCTCGACTCTACTGTGATCCATGTAAAACTGTGATTCTAAACAAGTCGAGCGAGCGTAGCTCAAGCTCGACTCTACTGTGATCCGTATAAAAACTGTAATCCTTAACAAGTCGAGCGAGCGTAGCTCAAGCTCGACTCTACTGTGATCCGTGTAAAAACTGTAATTCTTAACAAGTCGAGCGAGCGTAGCTCAAGCTCGACTCTACTGTGATCCATGTAAAAACTGTAATTCTTAACAAGTCGAGCGAGCGTAGCTCAAGCTCGACTCTACTGTGATCCATGTAAAAACTGTAATTCTTAACAAGTCGAGCGAGCGTAGCTCAAGCTCGACTCTACTGTGATCCGTGTAAAAACTGTAATTCTTAACAAGTCGAGCGAGCGTAGCTCAAGCTCGACTCTACTGTGATCCGTATAAAAACTGTAATCCTTAACAAGTCGAGCGAGCGTAGCTCAAGCTCGACTCTACTGTGATTCATGTAAAACTGTGATTCTAAACAAGTCGAGCGAGCGTAGCTCAAGCTCGACTCTACTGTGATCCGTATAAAAACTGTAATCCTTAACAAGTCGAGCGAGCGTAGCTCAAGCTCGACTCTACTGTGATCCATGTAAAAACTGTAATTCTTAGCAAGTCGAGCGAGCGTAGCTCAAGCTCGACTCTACTGTGATCCATGTAAAACTGTGATTCTAAACAAGTCGAGCGAGCGTAGCTCAAGCTCGACTCTACTGTGATCCGTATAAAAACTGTAATCCTTAACAAGTCGAGCGAGCGTAGCTCAAGCTCGACTCTACTGTGATCCGTGTAAAAACTGTAATTCTTAACAAGTCGAGCGAGCGTAGCTCAAGCTCGACTCTACTGTGATCCATGTAAAAACTGTAATTCTTAACAAGTCGAGCGAGCGTAGCTCAAGCTCGACTCTACTGTGATCCATGTAAAAACTGTAATTCTTATCAAGTCGAGCGAGCGTAGCTCAAGCTCATATACGCCCAAGCCGTATACACTGTATGCTACTATGATTTAAAATGAGAAAAAATGCGACATTACACTTTGAGATTTGGAAAATCTGGAATTGGCTGGAATTTTTTAGTTGACTTGAAGGGGGTCTATGGGGGTCCCAAAGTTGAAAATTCGAAAAAAATGTCATTTTTGAGCTAATTTCAAAATTAAATTTCCATATAAGGATTTAATCAAGTTAAATTAAGTTTTTGACATAAAATCTATCATAATAAGATCTTTATTTTAAGCTCCCACGTAAATTAATAATTAATAATTTTGCTCAGATTAAGAAATCAGTTTTTCGTATTTTGTGAGAAAGAGAGGTAAAACAGCCAAAAATGTTCTATGCAGAAAAGTTTGTGCCTGAAATTCTACATCATGTTCAAAAAACGGAATTGAAATTAGTTGAGGCATTGTCGAGAAAATCGCAAAATACACTTTCTGTAAGCAAGCAAACAAGCAAACAAGTTAATCAGCAAGAAATATCCAAAACGAGACATCGTTGAAACTTCTAGTTTTTTTGCAATCGATCCGTGCCGCCCTACAGAAGAACTGATTAGATTTTGGGCATGGTAGGTATAGCCGTTGCTTCTGAAAAAGCAAAAAACCTTCTTTTCCATACAAAATGTGAAATTCAAAGGTTGCTATGATTTTTGAAAATTTCGACTGAAAAAAATTCAAAAAATTGGAAAATCCCCCCCCCCCCCCTGGTATATGAAAATTATGCGAGATTCGACAACCCCTGTGATCTATAAACAGTCGAACGAGCGGAGCGAGATTCGACAACCCCTGTGATCTATAAACAGTCGAACGAGCAGAGCGATATTCGACAACCCCTGTGATCTATAAACAGTCGAACGAGCGGAGCGAGATTCGACAACCCCTGTGATATATAAACAGTCGAACGAGCGGAGCGAGATTCGACAACCCCTGTGATCTATAAACAGTCGAACGAGCGGAGCGAGATTCGACAACCCCTATGATCTATAAACAGTCGAACGAGCGGAGCGAGATTCGACAACCCCTGTGATCTATAAACAGTCGAACGAGCGGAGCGAGATTCGACAACCCCTGTGATCTATAAACAGTCGAACGAGCGGAGCGAGATTCGACAACCCCTGTGATCTATAAACAGTCGAACGAGCAGAGCGATATTCGACAACCCCTGTGATCTATAAACAGTCGAACGAGCGGAGCGAGATTCGACAACCCCTGTGATATATAAACAGTCGAACGAGCGGAGCGAGATTCGACAACCCCTGTGATCTATAAACAGTCGAACGAGCGGAGCGAGATTCGACAACCCCTGTGATCTATAAACAGTCGAACGAGCGGAGCGAGATTCGACAACCCCTGTGATCTATAAACAGTCGAACGAGCGGAGCGAGATTCGACAACCCCTGTGATCTATAAACAGTCGAACGAGCGGAGCGAGATTCGACAACCCCTGTGATCTATAAACAGTCGGACGAATAAAAAATTCGAACGGAGCTCGAATGTAATAGTTCGGACGAAGTCCGAAAAAAAAATTTTCCCAAGCCCTTAGAAGACTGAGGATATGTGAGAAAATTTTATTTTTTTATACTGTAATCTATAAACAGTCGGACGAGCGAAGCGAGATCCGACAACCCCTGTGATCTATAAACAATCATACTAGCGGAGTTCGAACGAGACTTCGAATATACAAAAAAACTTTAGAGTTTAATCACAAAAATTCGAGCGAAGCTCGAATATAAATAGTTCGAACGCAGTTCGGACTAGGTTGAGCGAAGCTCACAAATTTTTACGTCCTGAACGTAGCGAAGCGGAGTGAAGGCGTGAAAATTTTCCCAAGCCGTATGTACAGTACGGGAATAATTTACGGTGAAGTGATAAAAAATTTATAGAATACTTTGTGTCATAAACTATGGCTCGCCTTGGGATCTATATCAACTGGCGAGCGTAGCTCGCCTTTGGATCGGTATCAACTGGCGAGCGTAGCTCGCCTTTGGATCGATATCAACCGGCGAGCGTAGCTCGCCTTTGGATAGGTTATTGCCGTTGGCGAGCGTAGCTCGCCACGTGGAAGTTTGTGGTGTGATCTATACATCGTGTTTTTTTATATTATTTTACTCACTGCTTTAATTACTAACAATATTATGTCATATTCCTATTTTATTATTATATTTAATCTGAATTACTAAAATTGTTTTATGCATCATGTTATTTGTAACTTTTTATAATATTTTCTCAATAAAAACCACAAAACAAGCTTTGTTATATTTTTCGACTCATAATCTAGTTAATTTATGACGTTCATCGAAGACTGGACAACTGTACGTCTGAAGGCCAGCTTGTAGATAAGAAGTTTATTACGAACGTCGAGCTGTGAATTTTCAATCTGAGTGCAGTGCGAGCTCTGTCACTCACGTACTCCACATGCTGCTTTAGAGTCACTCTCTTGTCGATGACCATTCCCAAATATTTTGCTTCGTTTTCCCATTTGATGTTTTCTTTGAGGAATTTGATGTTGTTTCTTGGAAGTTGCCTGGAGTATCTGTTTGTGATGAATAAGGCTTGAGTCTTGTACTTGTTCAGATTTATCTTCCATTTGTCCATGTATTGTTGGACTATTCTTCCTGTGTGTTGAAGGTGTGTCACTACATCTGCTGAATTTTCTGAAGAATGATACAACGCTGTATCATCTGCGAAGACCGCGATGTTTTCCGTTGTCTCTCGTATAATATCTTGACTTATGACTTTCATCAAGAACTGGGAAATTTGGGATGTTACTTTGAAATTTTGAAAACCTCTTATTCCTTAAGGAGACACTGATATACATAGGAACATATATAGTACTTTTATTTGAGGTTTAACTTCTTGAATGGGAAGTACAAATATTTTTCTCAGAACAATTACAATTTTTATGTAAAGTCCAAAGCTTTTCTGAGCCTTTTTGAGTCTTTCTGACTATATCCATCAGTAAATTTATTTTAAGGGGTCATTCGCAAATTACGTCACACTTTTAGGGGGGAGGGGGGGTCAAAGAATTTGTTGACAGTCCATACAAAAGATTTTTTTTCTTTGGAAAATTTGTGACAAGGGGGGGAGGGGGGTCTAAAAAGTCGTTTTTTAGCGTGACGTAATTTACGAACGACCCCTAAAAGCATTATTACCTTAATTTTTTTACCAACAATTTCTTAAAAATCTGTAATAATTCGTGATTAAAGAAATTAATCTCAATTTAGACATAAATAAACTTTCTAAGCAATAAGTCGCAAACATGTGCATTAAAAAGATTTTTTTTAAAAATTCCTTAATTACTTTGTCACGAATTTCATTATACTGGTCAATATTGTACTAAAATATTCTCTTTATTTGCAAAACTACTGAGAGGTATAAAAATAAAAGTGAGTTAAAATCGTCAGTAAATTTTTGTTAAGCATTGAGTTGGTGAACGTTATTTTTAAAGTTCGAACAAAATAATGAAAAATAAAGAACTTTGGAATTATTTTGTGGTTTTTGTGTGTTTTGTTGGTTGTGAGTTGAAAATTGAACGTTGTTTTTGTAAATTTTGTTAAATTATGGTTGGTGACAATTTTAAAAGTGAATGAAAAATTAAAAAATACAGAAAAAAGTAAAAAAAAAACATAATTTTGAATAATTCATTTTTCAAGTCATTTTTTTTAAAATATTTTTAATTTTAACTTCTAACATTTTAAAAAAATTACTTTTTAACATTAAAAAATTTAAAATTTTGAAAAATTTAATCATGAATTTAAAAAAGTTTATTTTTAAAATTCTAAAAGAATTCAATTTATTTAAATTATTTATTTATTTAAAAAAGAAATAGCAATAATTTCAAATTTATTTCCTTCTAAATTTATCCCAAAAGTATCCCAATGTGGAGGACCCGGCGACCACGACTGTGACCCATTCACCTCAAACTTCCTCACTGTCATTGATAATTTCATCGCAAATATCACATTAGCAACAGAATCAGCAATTGATGAGCTTTTAATCCTCAATTCATCATTCTATGAATTACCAAATAAAGATTTTGACATTCGAGCAACAGAAATTGAAACTGAATGCCTGGATAATTTACTAAATTCAACATCAATCGTCTTAAATCACGCAGAATTATTGACAAATTCTAGAGATACAGAAATTATGAACTTATTTATGAAAGAAATAACAACTGCCTCATATCCACTGTCATGTCTTATTGAAGTATTGTATAATGTTCATGACATGCTCTATGACAGCATGGATGAAGTTTCATTTGCAGCTTCAGAAATTAGAAAAGAACATCAAGTAACTTAAAAATTATTGTAAAAAATTTGATTTTTTTTGCATTAAAATTTGAGAATTATTGAGGAAAATTATGAAAATATATATTTATATGACATAAAAGTTTTAGGTTTCAGATTTATTTAGGTTATTGACATCAGAAGTGTACCCAGGGAGGGGTCCAAAAAGGGCCAGGACCCCTTCCAATCAAAAACCTTTTACATAGGTCCAAGGAGTTTTTGCTATACCCTTGTTATTAATACAACCCGTTGTAATTTAAATTCAGATCAATTAAAATAAAACGTTAATTTTAAAGATTTATTTTAAAAAGTAATTCTTTGTATGACTTTCTCCATTTTTAAAGAATAATTAAAAAAACATCTGCTGAAAAGAATCCTCTTGATGACATTTTTTATGATTTAAAAGCCATGTCATTTCCATTTTTCTTTACAGAAGTTTAAGATTGATGATAAAAGCCACTCTTAAAAGCTCCTCTTGAAGAAGAAACGGCATATATCTGGCGCTAAAGCTAGTTCGTTATAAATAAAGTGTCAGGAGCATTATCAAGGACTGGTCAAAAGGAATCCAGAACCCTCCAAAAACAAGTTAAATTACAATATTAAAATATTTTAAAAATGAGAAATTGGACCCTCTTTTGAAAACTTTTAACCACGCTTGTGACAAGCTTGCCTTTCAAGATCCATTTCTCATCATAATTTTCAACCTTAGTCATGAATTTTGTTTCCATTCAACAGTAAATGACTTAACAATTTTTAAAAATAAACTACAGCCTCAAGGCTACATAAACAGTACAACAATAACTTCTATCATTGGCAAAAAAGTCCTTGAAAAAGACATAATATAATAAGGGGTCGATCGCAAATTACGTCACGCAAAAAAACGACTTTTTCGAAGCCCCTTGTCACAAATTTTCCAAAAAAAAACAAAAATTTTGTGTTTTGACTGTCACAAATTCTTCTACGCCTCTAAAGCGTGACATAATTTGCGAACGACCCTTAAGTAAATCACGAAACTCATCAATGAAAAATAAATAAACAAAAAAATATTCAATAATTTTTGTAGCAATTCCCACGTGACTTTTGATGCCGAAAAGGAAATTATTTTTATTATTGCACGGTTAATCGAAAAATAAGTTATTGAGAAAATATTGATTATAGGGAACTCGAGAGCCTGCTGGAGAGGTACAAAAAAAATACAACGGCATGGGTTGGCAAATTTGCAATAAAATTAAGTTAAAAACTTTTTTATTTTTTAGATTATTTGCCTTTAAAAAATATAAATTGAAACCGAAAAGCTTTGGGTTTTTTGAAATTCTAACCTCAAATTTTATGATTCTAAAATTTAAAATATGTGAAACGATCCACCATGATGATTAAAAAATTTTTATTAAAACTATTCTCTAAATAATAATGAAATTAATATTTTTAAATCCAATCAGGATTCTTGTTCCGAACTACTTTGCCTTTGAATAAAATATTCTATAATTGAGCCTGAATTTAATTTAAAATATTTCATCAAGTTTTACAAAAAAAGCTAGTAAACATTCGGTATTGCCTATGTTCAGGCAAAGAAAGCTACTCAATTTGAGCTTATCGAAAGCATTTCTCAAAATATTCAGATATTTGAAAAACACAGCACAAATACAATCCAAATACATCCAGAAAACAGTTGTTCCTGTTGGATTATTCGATATTGCTTGTCTAAGATAATTTAAAATATTTTCAAACGTCAATCGATGATTAAATTTGAACAGCAGTTTTTACTTTCAGTTCCAACTTTATATTTGAATTTCACCATCCGATGAAATAGTCAACCAAGACATGTGTTTATGAATTCTTCAGCTGAAAATTCAATTCTGATTTTTTATGTAAACTTAGTTTTTAAGCTGTAGTCCAACACTGGTCATATTTCTTGTATTTTTAAAGGAACAGTTCCTTTTTACATCTAGAATCTCTCTTTGATTCAACTTTCCTTAGCAACTATTCCTACATTGACTCATCTTTGCTGACCGGGGCAAGACCAGGGTGACCTATCCTGCTCTACTTCTATTTGAACTGTCACAAAATCTCATAAATCTCATATCCTCTCCTCCCTCAAAGCGTTACGCAGGTGCAAACCCCCCCCCCCCCCCAAAAAAAAATTCCTGGATACGCCCCTGGCGTTACGTAATAAATAAACAGCCCCTAAGATGCTTAAATTAGTTAAAATAGTTTTGCTTATGGAAAACAACAAAATAAAGACTTAGTGCAGGTGATAGACAAAGTGATTCTAATGCAAGGTAGGGAATCAAGTGATTCAGTATGTTAACGCAAAAGATAGAGGAAAGGAGAATATTCTTTTAATATTAAGTTTCTATAATCTAATCACCACTATTAAGGATACGATTGTTTAAGTAGACATTCAGGAGCTTAAAAATATGAGGAATTTAAATTAGTTTCTAGTAGTAATTTAGGAATTAAGGACAACTTCCAAGCCTTTGACGGCTTCCTTGAGTGCGTTGTCAAACTTCTCCTTCTTTTCGGGTGCCAATGGCTTGCCATCAACTTCAATACTGCCAGCTTCAATATCTCCACCTTGTTGTTTGAAGAGCTTAGCCAAAATGTCAAACATGCCAGATTTTTTACTGTTGGATTCTTCACATTCTGGGAATTTGGCACCATCGCAGTTACAATTCTTCTTGCAGCAATCTTTGTCATAAACATCACGGTAGAAGTATTTGAGCAATACATCAATGATCATCTTACGGCGCTTGCAATCTGGTGCGCATGTACAGTCACAAGGTTCTAAAAAAGGAATTATTAGTCCTCAGTGAATAGAATGTAGAAGATTTTAAGACTTACTCTTTGTGGTGACTTCCTCATCGCTCTCACCTGATTCGACACAAGTTGTTGGTACTTCTGGGACTGGTTCATGTGAACACTTGCAAGTATCAGTATTAAAGATGCCACCAGAGTTGGCACAAGTTTCAGCATTTGTTCTCTTCATTTCATCATCACAAACTGCTGGTTCTGATGATTCTTGGCCTTCTGAAGATTCTGAGCATGTTGTCGAAACTTGAATAGGATCTTTTGTAGTTGTAGAAACAGAACGCTCTGATGATTCGTGGCTTTCTGATGACTCTAAGCATGTTGTCGAAACTTGAATTGGATCTTTTGTAGTTGTAGAAACAGGACGCTCTGATGATTCGTGGCTTTCTGATGACTCTGAGCATGGTTTCTTGTCATCATCCTTATCTTTAGGTTCCGATGATTCCTTTTCATCACTGTCGTCTCCATGAGGTTTCTTCTCACATTGACATTTACTTTCATTAAACTTGAGATGTTTACCATCACACTCCTTCTTGATCTTATTTTTCATAGCACCATCGCATTTTTTAGATGGATCTTTTTCGTCGCTGTCGTCTCCACGTGGTTTCTTGTCATCATCCTTATCTTTAAGTTCCGATGAGTCCTTTTCATCACTGTCGTCTCCATGAGGTTTCTTCTCACATTGACATTTACTTTCAATAAACTTGAGATGTTTACCATCACACTCCTTCTTGATCTTATTTTTCATAGCACTATCGCATTTTTTAGATGGATCTTTTTCGTCACTGTCGTCTCCACGTGGTTTCTTGTCATAATCCTTTTCTTTAGGTTCCGATGAGTCCTTTTCATCACTGTCGTCTCCATGAGGTTTCTTCTCACATTGACATTTACTTTCAATAAACTTGAGATGTTTATCATCACACTCCTTCTTGATCTTATTTTTCATAGCACTATCGCATATTTTAGATGGATCTTTTTCCTCACTGTCGTCTCCACGTGGTTTCTTGTCATCATACTTATCTTTAGGTTCCGATGAGTCCTTTTCATCACTGTCGTCTCCATGAGGTTTCTTCTCACATTGACATTTACTTTCAATAAACTTGAGATGTTTACCATCACACTCCTTCTTGATCTTATTTTTCATAGCACTATCGCATTTTTTAGATGGATCTTTTTCGTCGCTGTCGTCTCCACGTGGTTTCTTGTCATCTTCCTTATCTTTAGGTTCCGATGAGTCCTTTTCATCACTGTCGTCTCCATGAGGTTTCTTCTCACATTGACATTTAC
This sequence comes from Chironomus tentans, assembly GCA_963573255.1. Lineage (NCBI taxonomy): Eukaryota > Metazoa > Arthropoda > Insecta > Diptera > Chironomidae > Chironomus > Chironomus tentans. Next base: position 4,106,241 of record OY754305.1, read on the forward strand.
TTTCAATAAACTTGAGATGTTTACCATCACACTCCTTCTTGATCTTATTTTTCATAGCACTATCGCATTTTTTAGATGGATCTTTTTCGTCGCTGTCGTCTCCACGTGGTTTCTTGTCATCATCCTTATCTTTAGGTTCCGATGAGTCCTTTTCATCACTGTCGTCTCCATGAGGTTTCTTCTCACATTGACATTTACTTTCAATAAACTTGAGATGTTTATCATCACACTCCTTCTTGATCTTATTTTTCATAGCACCATCGCATTTTTTAGATGGATCTTTTTCGTCACTGTCGTCTCCACGTGGTTTCTTGTCATCATCCTTATCTTTAGGTTCCGATGAGTCCTTTTCATCACTGTTGTCTCCATGAGGTTTCTTCTCACATTGACATTTACTTTCAATAAACTTGAGATGTTTACCATCACACTCCTTCTTGATCTTATTTTTCATAGCACTATCGCATTTTTTAGATGGATCTTTTTCGTCACTGTCGTCTCCACGTGGTTTCTTGTCATCATCCTTATCTTTAAGTTCCGATGAGTCCTTTTCATCACTGTCGTCTCCATGAGGTTTCTTCTCACATTGACATTTACTTTCAATAAACTTGAGATGTTTACCATCACACTCCTTCTTGATCTTATTTTTCATAGCACTATCGCATTTTTTAGATGGATCTTTTTCGTCACTGTCGTCTCCACGTGGTTTCTTGTCATCATCCTTATCTTTAAGTTCCGATGAGTCCTTTTCATCACTGTCGTCTCCATGAGGTTTCTTCTCACATTGACATTTACTTTCAATAAACTTGAGATGTTTACCATCACACTCCTTCTTGATCTTATTTTTCATAGCACTATCGCATTTTTTAGATGGATCTTTTCCCTCACTGTCGTCTCCACGTGGTTTCTTGTCATCATCCTTATCTTTAGGTTCCGATGAGTCCTTTTCATCACTGTTGTCTCCATGAGGTTTCTTCTCACATTGACATTTACTTTCAATAAACTTGAGATGTTTACCATCACACTCCTTCTTGATCTTATTTTTCATAGCACTATCGCATTTTTTAGATGGATCTTTTTCCTCACTGTCGTCTCCACGTGGTTTCTTGTCATCATCCTTATCTTTAGGTTCCGATGAGTCCTTTTCATCACTGTCGTCTCCATGAGGTTTCTTCTCACATTGACATTTACTTTCAATAAACTTGAGATGTTTACCATCACACTCCTTCTTGATCTTATTTTTCATAGCACTATCGCATTTTTTAGATGGATCTTTTTCGTCACTGTCGTCTCCACGTGGTTTCTTGTCATCATCCTTATCTTTAAGTTCCGATGAGTCCTTTTCATCACTGTCGTCTCCATGAGGTTTCTTCTCACATTGACATTTACTTTCATTAAACTTGAGATGTTTACCATCACACTCCTTCTTGATCTTATTTTTCATAGCACCATCGCATTTTTTAGATGGATCTTTTTCGTCACTATCGTCTCCACGTGGTTTCTTGTCATCATCCTTATCTTTAGGTTCCGATGATTCCTTTTCATCACTGTCGTCTCCATGAGGTTTCTTCTCACATTGACATTTACTTTCAATAAACTTGAGATGTTTACCATCACACTCCTTCTTGATCTTATTTTTCATAGCACCATCGCATTTTTTAGATGGATCTTTTTCGTCACTGTCGTCTCCACGTGGTTTCTTGTCATCATCCTTATCTTTAGGTTCCGATGAGTCCTTTTCATCACTGTCGTCCCCATGAGGTTTCTTCTCACATTGACATTTACTTTCAATAAACTTGAGATGTTTATCATCACACTCCTTCTTGATCTTATTTTTCATAGCACTATCGCATTTTTTAGATGGATCTTTTGTAGTTGTAGAAACAGGACGCTCTGATGATTCGTGGCTTTCTGATGACTCTAAGCATGTTGTCGAAACTTGAATTGGATCTTTTGTAGTTGTAGAAACAGGACGCTCTGATGATTCGTGGCTTTCTGATGACTCTAAGCATGTTGTCGAAACTTGAATTGGATCTTTTGTAGTTGTAGAAACAGGACGCTCTGATGATTCGTGGCTTTCTGATGACTCTAAGCATGTTGTCGAAACTTGAATTGGATCTTTTGTAGTTGTAGAAACAGGACGCTCTGATGATTCGTGGCTTTCTGATGACTCTAAGCATGTTGTCGAAACTTGAATTGGATCTCTTGTAGTTGTTGAAACAGGATCACTTGAAGATTCCTGGCTTTCTAATGACTCTGAGCATGGTTTCTTGTCATCATCCTTATCTTTAGGTTCCGATGATTCCTTTTCATCACTGTCGTCTCCATGAGGTTTCTTCTCACATTGACATTTACTTTCAATAAACTTGAGATGTTTATCATCACACTCCTTCTTGATCTTATTTTTCATAGCACTATCGCATTTTTTAGATGGATCTTTTTCGTCACTGTCGTCTCCACGTGGTTTCTTGTCATCATCCTTATCTTTAGGTTCCGATGAGTCCTTTTCAACACTGTCGTCTCCATGAGGTTTCTTCTCACATTGACATTTACTTTCAATAAACTTGAGATGTTTACCATCACACTCCTTCTTGATCTTATTTTTCATAGCACTATCGCATTTTTTAGATGGATCTTTTTCGTCACTGTCGTCTCCACGTGGTTTCTTGTCATCATCCTTATCTTTAGGTTCCGATGAGTCCTTTTCATCACTGTCGTCTCCATGAGGTTTCTTCTCACATTGACATTTACTTTCAATAAACTTGAGATGTTTATCATCACACTCCTTCTTGATCTTATTTTTCATAGCACTATCGCATTTTTTAGATGGATCTTTTTCGTCACTGTCGTCTCCACGTGGTTTCTTGTCATCATCCTTATCTTTAGGTTCCGATGAGTCCTTTTCATCACTGTCGTCTCCATGAGGTTTCTTCTCACATTGACATTTACTTTCAATAAACTTGAGATGTTTGCCATCACACTCCTTCTTGATCTTATTTTTCATAGCACTATCGCATTTTTTAGATGGATCTTTTTCGTCACTGTCGTCTCCACGTGGTTTCTTGTCATCATCCTTATCTTTAGGTTCCGATGATTCCTTTTCATCACTGTCGTCTCCATGAGGTTTCTTCTCACATTGACATTTACTTTCAATAAACTTGAGATGTTTGCCATCACACTCCTTCTTGATCTTATTTTTCATAGCACTATCGCATTTTTTAGATGGATCTTTTTCGTCACTGTCGTCTCCACGTGGTTTCTTGTCATCATCCTTATCTTTAGGTTCCGATGAGTCCTTTTCATCACTGTCGTCTCCATGAGGTTTCTTCTCACATTGACATTTACTTTCAATAAACTTGAGATGTTTGCCATCACACTCCTTCTTGATCTTATTTTTCATAGCACTATCGCATTTTTTAGATGGATCTTTTTCCTCACTGTCGTCTCCACGTGGTTTCTTGTCATCATCCTTATCTTTAGGTTCCGATGATTCCTTTTCATCACTGTCGTCTCCATGAGGTTTCTTCTCACATTGACATTTACTTTCAATAAACTTGAGATGTTTGCCATCACACTCCTTCTTGATCTTATTTTTCATAGCACTATCGCATTTTTTAGATGGATCTTTTTCGTCACTGTCGTCTCCACGTGGTTTCTTGTCATCATCCTTATCTTTAGGTTCCGATGAGTCCTTTTCATCACTGTCGTCTCCATGAGGTTTCTTCTCACATTGACATTTACTTTCAATAAACTTGAGATGTTTGCCATCACACTCCTTCTTGATCTTATTTTTCATAGCACTATCGCATTTTTTAGATGGATCTTTTTCGTCACTGTCGTCTCCACGTGGTTTCTTGTCATCATCCTTATCTTTAGGTTCCGATGAGTCCTTTTCATCACTGTCGTCTCCATGAGGTTTCTTCTCACATTGACATTTACTTTCAATAAACTTGAGATGTTTACCATCACACTCCTTCTTGATCTTATTTTTCATAGCACCATCGCATTTTTTAGATGGATCTTTTTCGTCACTGTCGTCTCCACGTGGTTTCTTGTCATCATCCTTATCTTTAGGTTCCGATGAGTCCTTTTCATCACTGTCGTCTCCATGAGGTTTCTTCTCACATTGACATTTACTTTCAATAAACTTGAGATGTTTACCATCACACTCCTTCTTGATCTTATTTTTCATAGCACTATCGCATTTCTTAGATGGATCTTTTTCGTCACTGTCGTCTCCACGTGGTTTCTTGTCATCATCCTTATCTTTAGGTTCCGATGAGTCCTTTTCATCACTGTCGTCTCCATGAGGTTTCTTGTCATCATCCTTATCTTTAGGTTCCGATGAGTCCTTTTCATCACTGCACTATGGTCTAAAATCGGAAAATTTTTCCAAAAATTATTTTAGTTGCTTATTTGATAGACCTTAGTCCAAGGTATAAGAAGCTATAAAAATTTTGGACCAAAAGTCAGCAGTGCTGGCGATACAGCACAAAATGTATATTGATGACTGTCGCTGATGACCATTTTCAAATCACCATAACTTTTTACTGCTACATCCAATTTTCATAAACTTTTTTTTGTTTAACAGGTATAAGTAAGAGCTTCAATATAAATGCTACTTGGTTATATTTGACATTAACCTCAGTGCACAAAAACTCGAAAAACCTGAAAAATACCTAGTTGGTAACACTAATTTTAGGTATGCATGTTACTAGTGCAATTGAAAATTTTTCTTTTTATATCATATTATAGGCTGATGTAAGATCTACAAAAAACATGTCACATTCATACCCAAAAGTTATAGTTTTGTGCTTGAAAAATGAATTTTTTTCGAAAAAAACCTAGTTTTTTACCCATTTTTGACTATAATCGACTATAACTGTGTATTCCAAGTGAGTGGAGAAACAAGTTTTGGCAGTTTTGTATAGCCCTTACTTATAGCTACTTAAAACTGTAAAAACCTGATAAAAAGTTCTGCCGGTTTTTCGATTTCAGAGCATTTGTAGTTGATCATCTGCAGATTTTTCGAAATTATTTTTTAAGTTTTTTTATCAAAACAGATCAAAACCATGCTTAAAATTGATTAAACTTTCAGAAATGACTTATATATTGATTAAATTAACATTTCTATTAAAAAAATTTAATGCACAGTGCAATTTTGATGAAAAATGGCAAGCAATGATTTTTTGGGTTTTTGAAACCCTTCAATGGTGCCTATCCATACTAAAACTAAATTTTATTAATATTTTTCTTATTTTATTTTCAAGAACATCAAAATACCATTCCAACGAGGTATAAAACATTACAAATGAATGAGATTTGTCTGATTTATGGCAAAAAACTGAAAAAATGGTCAAATTTGAGCGAGTTTGTAGGTTCATACTTTACATTTTTGCTTATATTTCTCCCCAATCTTAAGTAAATGTAATAAATTTAGTATCGTTGGAAAGCTTATAGTAGTGGCTATTCAGTAATATAAACATTTGAGTTCATAAGTTGCACAGTGCATGGTTAGGTCATGTCAAAAAAGTCAAATTTTGACTGCACTCATGATGAACAGCAAATATCAAAATTTTTATTTTTGACCTTTTTTCTACAGAATCTTGCCTAAACTAACATATAATAACCAAAAAAGTATTTTTCCGTCATAATTCGCAGTAAACGAGCTCATAGAAAAAACATTAACTATTTGGAATTTTTTGGAATTTTTTTAGTTTTTCAAAAAGTTAATGTTTTTTCTATGAGCTCGTTTACTGCGAATTATGACGGAAAAATACTTTTTTGGTTATTATATGTTAGTTTAGGCAAGATTCTGTAGAAAAAAGGTCAAAAATAAAAATTTTGATATTTGCTGTTCATCATGAGTGCAGTCAAAATTTGACTTTTTTGACATGACCTAACCATGCACTGTGCAACTTATGAACTCAAATGTTTATATTACTGAATAGCCACTACTATAAGCTTTCCAACGATACTAAATTTATTACATTTACTTAAGATTGGGGAGAAATATAAGCAAAAATGTAAAGTATGAACCTACAAACTCGCTCAAATTTGACCATTTTTTCAGTTTTTTGCCATAAATCAGACAAATCTCATTCATTTGTAATGTTTTATACCTCGTTGGAATGGTATTTTGATGTTCTTGAAAATAAAATAAGAAAAATATTAATAAAATTTAGTTTTAGTATGGATAGGCACCATTGAAGGGTTTCAAAAACCCAAAAAATCATTGCTTGCCATTTTTCATCAAAATTGCACTGTGCATTAAATTTTTTTAATAGAAATGTTAATTTAATCAATATATAAGTCATTTCTGAAAGTTTAATCAATTTTAAGCATGGTTTTGATCTGTTTTGATAAAAAAACTTAAAAAATAATTTCGAAAAATCTGCAGATGATCAACTACAAATGCTCTGAAATCGAAAAACCGGCAGAACTTTTTATCAGGTTTTTACAGTTTTAAGTAGCTATAAGTAAGGGCTATACAAAACTGCCAAAACTTGTTTCTCCACTCACTTGGAATACACAGTTATAGTCGATTATAGTCAAAAATGGGTAAAAAACTAGGTTTTTTTCGAAAAAAATTCATTTTTCAAGCACAAAACTATAACTTTTGGGTATGAATGTGACATGTTTTTTGTAGATCTTACATCAGCCTATAATATGATATAAAAAGAAAAATTTTCAATTGCACTAGTAACATGCATACCTAAAATTAGTGTTACCAACTAGGTATTTTTCAGGTTTTTCGAGTTTTTGTGCACTGAGGTTAATGTCAAATATAACCAAGTAGCATTTATATTAAAGCTCTTACTTATACCTGTTAAACAAAAAAAAGTTTATGAAAATTGGATGTAGCAGTAAAAAGTTATGGTGATTTGAAAATGGTCATCAGCGACAGTCATCAATATACATTTTGTGCTGTATCGCCAGCACTGCTGACTTTTGGTCCAAAATTTTTATAGCTTCTTATACCTTGGACTAAGGTCTATCAAATAAGCAACTAAAATAATTTTTGGAAAAATTTTCCGATTTTAGACCATAGTGCACTGTCGTCTCCATGAGGTTTCTTCTCACATTGACATTTACTTTCAATAAACTTGAGATGTTTACCATCACACTCCTTCTTGATCTTATTTTTCATAGCACCATCGCATTTTTTAGATGGATCTTTTTCGTCACTGTCGTCTCCACGTGGTTTCTTGTCATCATCCTTATCTTTAGGTTCCGATGAGTCCTTTTCATCACTGTCGTCTCCATGAGGTTTCTTCTCACATTGACATTTACTTTCAATAAACTTGAGATGTTTATCATCACACTCCTTCTTGATCTTATTTTTCATAGCACTATCGCATTTTTTAGATGGATCTTTTTCGTCACTGTCGTCTCCACGTGGTTTCTTGTCATCATCCTTTTCTTTAGGTTCCGATGAGTCCTTTTCATCACTGTCGTCTCCATGAGGTTTCTTCTCACATTGACATTTACTTTCAATAAACTTGAGATGTTTACCATCACACTCCTTCTTGATCTTATTTTTCATAGCACCATCGCATTTTTTAGATGGATCTTTTTCGTCACTGTCGTCTCCACGTGGTTTCTTGTCATCATCCTTATCTTTAGGTTCCGATGAGTCCTTTTCATCACTGTCGTCTCCATGAGGTTTCTTCTCACATTGACATTTACTTTCAATAAACTTGAGATGTTTACCATCACACTCCTTCTTGATCTTATTTTTCATAGCACTATCGCATTTTTTAGATGGATCTTTTTCGTCACTGTCGTCTCCACGTGGTTTCTTGTCATCATCCTTTTCTTTAGGTTCCGATGAGTCCTTTTCATCACTGTCGTCTCCATGAGGTTTCTTCTCACATTGACATTTACTTTCAATAAACTTGAGATGTTTACTATCACACTCCTTCTTGATCTTATTTTTCATAGCACTATCGCATTTTTTAGATGGATCTTTTTCGTCGCTGTCGTCTTTACGTGGTTTCTTGTCATCATCCTTATCTTTAGGTTCCGATGATTCCTTTTCATCACTGTCGTCTCCATGAGGTTTCTTCTCACATTGACATTTACTTTCATTAAACTTGAGATGTTTACCATCACACTCCTTCTTGATCTTATTTTTCATAGCACCATCGCATTTTTTAGATGGATCTTTTTCGTCACTGTCGTCTCCACGTGGTTTCTTGTCATCATCCTTATCTTTAGGTTCCGATGATTCCTTTTCATCACTGTCGTCTCCATGAGGTTTCTTCTCACATTGACATTTACTTTCAATAAACTTGAGATGTTTACCATCACACTCCTTCTTGATCTTATTTTTCATAGCACTATCGCATTTTTTAGATGGATCTTTTTCGTCACTGTCGTCTCCACGTGGTTTCTTGTCATCATCCTTATCTTTAGGTTCCGATGAGTCCTTTTCATCACTGTCGTCTCCATGAGGTTTCTTCTCACATTGACATTTACTTTCATTAAACTTGAGATGTTTACCATCACACTCCTTCTTGATCTTATTTTTCATAGCACCATCGCATTTTTTAGATGGATCTTTTTCGTCACTGTCGTCTCCACGTGGTTTCTTGTCATCATCCTTATCTTTAGGTTCCGATGATTCCTTTTCATCACTGTCGTCTCCATGAGGTTTCTTCTCACATTGACATTTACTTTCATTAAACTTGAGATGTTTACCATCACACTCCTTCTTGATCTTATTTTTCATAGCACCATCGCATTTTTTAGATGGATCTTTTTCGTCACTGTCGTCTCCACGTGGTTTCTTGTCATCATCCTTATCTTTAGGTTCCGATGATTCCTTTTCATCACTGTCGTCTCCATGAGGTTTCTTCTCACATTGACATTTACTTTCAATAAACTTGAGATGTTTACCATCACACTCCTTCTTGATCTTATTTTTCATAGCACTATCGCATTTTTTAGATGGATCTTTTTCGTCACTGTCGTCTCCACGTGGTTTCTTGTCATCATCCTTATCTTTAGGTTCCGATGAGTCCTTTTCATCATTGTCGTCCCCATGAGGTTTCTTCTCACATTGACATTTACTTTCAATAAACTTGAGATGTTTATCATCACACTCCTTCTTGATCTTATTTTTCATAGCACTATCGCATTTTTTAGATGGATCTTTTGTAGTTGTAGAAACAGGACGCTCTGATGATTCGTGGCTTTCTGATGACTCTAAGCATGTTGTCGAAACTTGAATTGGATCTTTTGTAGTTGTAGAAACAGGACGCTCTGATGATTCGTGGCTTTCTGATGACTCTAAGCATGTTGTCGAAACTTGAATTGGTTCTTTTGTAGTTGTAGAAACAGGACGCTCTGATGATTCGTGGCTTTCTGATGACTCTAAGCATGTTGTCGAAACTTGAATTGGATCTCTTGTAGTTGCTGAAACAGGATCACTTGAAGATTCCTGGCTTTCTAATGACTCTGAGCATGGTTTCTTGTCATCATCCTTATCTTTAGGTTCCGATGATTCCTTTTCATCACTGTCGTCTCCATGAGGTTTCTTCTCACATTGACATTTACTTTCAATAAACTTGAGATGTTTATCATCACACTCCTTCTTGATCTTATTTTTCATAGCACTATCGCATTTTTTAGATGGATCTTTTTCGTCACTGTCGTCTCCACGTGGTTTCTTGTCATCATCCTTATCTTTAGGTTCCGATGAGTCCTTTTCATCACTGTCGTCTCCATGAGGTTTCTTCTCACATTGACATTTACTTTCAATAAACTTGAGATGTTTATCATCACACTCCTTCTTGATCTTATTTTTCATAGCACTATCGCATTTTTTAGATGGATCTTTTTCGTCACTGTCGTCTCCACGTGGTTTCTTGTCATCATCCTTTTCTTTAGGTTCCGATGAGTCCTTTTCATCACTGTCGTCTCCATGAGGTTTCTTCTCACATTGACATTTACTTTCAATAAACTTGAGATGTTTATCATCACACTCCTTCTTGATCTTATTTTTCATAGCACTATCGCATTTTTTAGATGGATCTTTTTCGTCACTGTCGTCTCCACGTGGTTTCTTGTCATCATCCTTTTCTTTAGGTTCCGATGAGTCCTTTTCATCACTGTCGTCTCCATGAGGTTTCTTCTCACATTGACATTTACTTTCAATAAACTTGAGATGTTTACCATCACACTCCTTCTTGATCTTATTTTTCATAGCACTATCGCATTTTTTAGATGGATCTTTTTCGTCACTGTCGTCTCCACGTGGTTTCTTGTCATCATCCTTATCTTTAGGTTCCGATGATTCCTTTTCATCACTGTCGTCTCCATGAGGTTTCTTCTCACATTGACATTTACTTTCAATAAACTTGAGATGTTTATCATCACACTCCTTCTTGATCTTATTTTTCATAGCACTATCGCATTTTTTAGATGGATCTTTTGTAGTTGTAGAAACAGGACGCTCTGATGATTCGTGGCTTTCTGATGACTCTAAGCATGTTGTCGAAACTTGAATTGGATCTTTTGTAGTTGTAGAAACAGGACGCTCTGATGATTCGTGGCTTTCTGATGACTCTAAGCATGTTGTCGAAACTTGAATTGGTTCTTTTGTAGTTGTAGAAACAGGACGCTCTGATGATTCGTGGCTTTCTGATGACTCTAAGCATGTTGTCGAAACTTGAATTGGATCTCTTGTAGTTGTTGAAACAGGATCACTTGAAGATTCCTGGCTTTCTAATGACTCTGAGCATGGTTTCTTGTCATCATCCTTATCTTTAGGTTCCGATGATTCCTTTTCATCACTGTCGTCTCCATGAGGTTTCTTCTCACATTGACATTTACTTTCAATAAACTTGAGATGTTTATCATCACACTCCTTCTTGATCTTATTTTTCATAGCACTATCGCATTTTTTAGATGGATCTTTTTCGTCACTGTCGTCTCCACGTGGTTTCTTGTCATCATCCTTATCTTTAGGTTCCGATGATTCCTTTTCATCACTGTCGTCTCCATGAGGTTTCTTCTCACATTGACATTTACTTTCAATAAACTTGAGATGTTTACCATCACACTCCTTCTTGATCTTATTTTTCATAGCACCATCGCATTTTTTAGATGGATCTTTTTCGTCACTGTCGTCTCCACGTGGTTTCTTGTCATCATCCTTATCTTTAGGTTCCGATGAGTCCTTTTCATCACTGTCGTCTCCATGAGGTTTCTTCTCACATTGACATTTACTTTCAATAAACTTGAGATGTTTACCATCACACTCCTTCTTGATCTTATTTTTCATAGCACTATCGCATTTTTTAGATGGATCTTTTTCCTCACTGTCGTCTCCACGTGGTTTCTTGTCATCATCCTTATCTTTAGGTTCCGATGATTCCTTTTCATCACTGTCGTCTCCATGAGGTTTCTTCTCACATTGACATTTACTTTCAATAAACTTGAGATGTTTACCATCACACTCCTTCTTGATCTTATTTTTCATAGCACCATCGCATTTTTTAGATGGATCTTTTTCGTCACTGTCGTCTCCACGTGTTTTCTTGTCATCATCCTTATCTTTAGGTTCCGATGAGTCCTTTTCATCACTGTCGTCCCCATGAGGTTTCTTCTCACATTGACATTTACTTTCAATAAACTTGAGATGTTTATCATCACACTCCTTCTTGATCTTATTTTTCATAGCACTATCGCATTTTTTAGATGGATCTTTTTCGTCACTGTCGTCTCCACGTGGTTTCTTGTCATCATCCTTTTCTTTAGGTTCCGATGAGTCCTTTTCATCACTGTCGTCTCCATGAGGTTTCTTCTCACATTGACATTTACTTTCAATAAACTTGAGATGTTTACCATCACACTCCTTCTTGATCTTATTTTTCATAGCACCATCGCATTTTTTAGATGGATCTTTTTCGTCACTATCGTCTCCACGTGGTTTCTTGTCATCATCCTTATCTTTAGGTTCCGATGATTCCTTTTCATCACTGTCGTCTCCATGAGGTTTCTTCTCACATTGACATTTACTTTCAATAAACTTGAGATGTTTACCATCACACTCCTTCTTGATCTTATTTTTCATAGCACCATCGCATTTTTTAGATGGATCTTTTTCGTCACTGTCGTCTCCACGTGGTTTCTTGTCATCATCCTTATCTTTAGGTTCCGATGAGTCCTTTTCATCACTGTCGTCTCCATGAGGTTTCTTCTCACATTGACATTTACTTTCAATAAACTTGAGATGTTTACCATCACACTCCTTCTTGATCTTATTTTTCATAGCACTATCGCATTTTTTAGATGGATCTTTTTCCTCACTGTCGTCTCCACGTGGTTTCTTGTCATCATCCTTATCTTTAGGTTCCGATGATTCCTTTTCATCACTGTCGTCTCCATGAGGTTTCTTCTCACATTGACATTTACTTTCAATAAACTTGAGATGTTTACCATCACACTCCTTCTTGATCTTATTTTTCATAGCACCATCGCATTTTTTAGATGGATCTTTTTCGTCACTGTCGTCTCCACGTGTTTTCTTGTCATCATCCTTATCTTTAGGTTCCGATGAGTCCTTTTCATCACTGTCGTCCCCATGAGGTTTCTTCTCACATTGACATTTACTTTCAATAAACTTGAGATGTTTATCATCACACTCCTTCTTGATCTTATTTTTCATAGCACTATCGCATTTTTTAGATGGATCTTTTTCGTCACTGTCGTCTCCACGTGGTTTCTTGTCATCATCCTTTTCTTTAGGTTCCGATGAGTCCTTTTCATCACTGTCGTCTCCATGAGGTTTCTTCTCACATTGACATTTACTTTCAATAAACTTGAGATGTTTACCATCACACTCCTTCTTGATCTTATTTTTCATAGCACCATCGCATTTTTTAGATGGATCTTTTTCGTCACTATCGTCTCCACGTGGTTTCTTGTCATCATCCTTATCTTTAGGTTCCGATGATTCCTTTTCATCACTGTCGTCTCCATGAGGTTTCTTCTCACATTGACATTTACTTTCAATAAACTTGAGATGTTTATCATCACACTCCTTCTTGATGTTATTTTTCATTGCACCATCGCATTTTTTAGATGGATCTTTTTCGTCACTGTCGTCTCCACGTGGTTTCTTGTCATCATCCTTATCTTTAGGTTCCGATGATTCCTTTTCATCACTGTCGTCTCCATGAGGTTTCTTCTCACATTGACATTTACTTTCAATAAACTTGAGATGTTTACTATCACACTCCTTCTTGATCTTATTTTTCATAGCACTATCGCATTTTTTAGATGGATCTTTTTCGTCGCTGTCGTCTTTACGTGGTTTCTTGTCATCATCCTTATCTTTAGGTTCCGATGATTCCTTTTCATCACTGTCGTCTCCATGAGGTTTCTTCTCACATTGACATTTACTTTCATTAAACTTGAGATGTTTACCATCACACTCCTTCTTGATCTTATTTTTCATAGCACCATCGCATTTTTTAGATGGATCTTTTTCGTCACTGTCGTCTCCACGTGGTTTCTTGTCATCATCCTTATCTTTAGGTTCCGATGATTCCTTTTCATCACTGTCGTCTCCATGAGGTTTCTTCTCACATTGACATTTACTTTCAATAAACTTGAGATGTTTACCATCACACTCCTTCTTGATCTTATTTTTCATAGCACTATCGCATTTTTTAGATGGATCTTTTTCGTCACTGTCGTCTCCACGTGGTTTCTTGTCATCATCCTTATCTTTAGGTTCCGATGAGTCCTTTTCATCACTGTCGTCCCCATGAGGTTTCTTCTCACATTGACATTTACTTTCAATAAACTTGAGATGTTTATCATCACACTCCTTCTTGATCTTATTTTTCATAGCACTATCGCATTTTTTAGATGGATCTTTTGTAGTTGTAGAAACAGGACGCTCTGATGATTCGTGGCTTTCTGATGACTCTAAGCATGTTGTCGAAACTTGAATTGGTTCTTTTGTAGTTGTAGAAACAGGACGCTCTGATGATTCGTGGCTTTCTGATGACTCTAAGCATGTTGTCGAAACTTGAATTGGATCTCTTGTAGTTGTTGAAACAGGATCACTTGAAGATTCCTGGCTTTCTAATGACTCTGAGCATGGTTTCTTGTCATCATCCTTATCTTTAGGTTCCGATGATTCCTTTTCATCACTGTCGTCTCCATGAGGTTTCTTCTCACATTGACATTTACTTTCAATAAACTTGAGATGTTTATCATCACACTCCTTCTTGATCTTATTTTTCATAGCACTATCGCATTTTTTAGATGGATCTTTTTCGTCACTGTCGTCTCCACGTGGTTTCTTGTCATCATCCTTTTCTTTAGGTTCCGATGAGTCCTTTTCATCACTGTCGTCTCCATGAGGTTTCTTCTCACATTGACATTTACTTTCAATAAACTTGAGATGTTTACCATCACACTCCTTCTTGATCTTATTTTTCATAGCACCATCGCATTTTTTAGATGGATCTTTTTCGTCACTGTCGTCTCCACGTGGTTTCTTGTCATCATCCTTTTCTTTAGGTTCCGATGAGTCCTTTTCATCACTGTCGTCTCCATGAGGTTTCTTCTCACATTGACATTTACTTTCAATAAACTTGAGATGTTTACCATCACACTCCTTCTTGATCTTATTTTTCATAGCACCATCGCATTTTTTAGATGGATCTTTTTCGTCACTGTCGTCTCCACGTGTTTTCTTGTCATCATCCTTATCTTTAGGTTCCGATGAGTCCTTTTCATCACTGTCGTCCCCATGAGGTTTCTTCTCACATTGACATTTACTTTCAATAAACTTGAGATGTTTACCATCACACTCCTTCTTGATCTTATTTTTCATAGCACTATCGCATTTTTTAGATGGATCTTTTTCGTCGCTGTCGTCTTTACGTGGTTTCTTGTCATCATCCTTATCTTTAGGTTCCGATGATTCCTTTTCATCACTGTCGTCTCCATGAGGTTTCTTCTCACATTGACATTTACTTTCATTAAACTTGAGATGTTTACCATCACACTCCTTCTTGATCTTATTTTTCATAGCACCATCGCATTTTTTAGATGGATCTTTTTCGTCACTGTCGTCTCCACGTGGTTTCTTGTCATCATCCTTATCTTTAGGTTCCGATGAGTCCTTTTCATCACTGTCGTCTCCATGAGGTTTCTTCTCACATTGACATTTACTTTCAATAAACTTGAGATGTTTACCATCACACTCCTTCTTGATCTTATTTTTCATAGCACTATCGCATTTTTTAGATGGATCTTTTTCGTCACTGTCGTCTCCACGTGGTTTCTTGTCATCATCCTTATCTTTAGGTTCCGATGAGTCCTTTTCATCACTGTCGTCCCCATGAGGTTTCTTCTCACATTGACATTTACTTTCAATAAACTTGAGATGTTTATCATCACACTCCTTCTTGATCTTATTTTTCATAGCACTATCGCATTTTTTAGATGGATCTTTTGTAGTTGTAGAAACAGGACGCTCTGATGATTCGTGGCTTTCTGATGACTCTAAGCATGTTGTCGAAACTTGAATTGGATCTTTTGTAGTTGTAGAAACAGGACGCTCTGATGATTCGTGGCTTTCTGATGACTCTAAGCATGTTGTCGAAACTTGAATTGGATCTCTTGTAGTTGTTGAAACAGGATCACTTGAAGATTCCTGGCTTTCTAATGACTCTGAGCATGGTTTCTTGTCATCATCCTTATCTTTAGGTTCCGATGATTCCTTTTCATCACTGTCGTCTCCATGAGGTTTCTTCTCACATTGACATTTACTTTCAATAAACTTGAGATGTTTATCATCACACTCCTTCTTGATCTTATTTTTCATAGCACCATCGCATTTTTTAGATGGATCTTTTTCGTCACTGTCGTCTCCACGTGGTTTCTTGTCATCATCCTTATCTTTAGGTTCCGATGAGTCCTTTTCATCACTGTCGTCTCCATGAGGTTTCTTCTCACATTGACATTTACTTTCAATAAACTTGAGATGTTTATCATCACACTCCTTCTTGATCTTATTTTTCATAGCACCATCGCATTTTTTAGATGGATCTTTTTCGTCACTGTCGTCTCCACGTGGTTTCTTGTCATCATCCTTTTCTTTAGGTTCCGATGATTCCTTTTCATCACTGTCGTCTCCATGAGGTTTCTTCTCACATTGACATTTACTTTCAATAAACTTGAGATGTTTACCATCACACTCCTTCTTGATCTTATTTTTCATAGCACCATCGCATTTTTTAGATGGATCTTTTTCGTCACTGTCGTCTCCACGTGGTTTCTTGTCATCATCCTTATCTTTAGGTTCCGATGAGTCCTTTTCATCACTGTCGTCTCCATGAGGTTTCTTCTCACATTGACATTTACTTTCAATAAACTTGAGATGTTTATCATCACACTCCTTCTTGATCTTATTTTTCATAGCACTATCGCATTTTTTAGATGGATCTTTTTCGTCACTGTCGTCTCCATGAGGTTTTTCATCAGATTTGTCAGCTTCAGATGAACTCGATTTGTCATCAGATCCTGCTGTTTTGGTTTCCTTTTCGTCATCATCTTCTTCAGTTTCATGTTTTGATGGAGTAGGTTCCTTACAAGTACATGTCTTTTCATCAAAAACTCTATTTGGTATTTTAGCACAATCAGCTTGAGTTTTTGCTTTCATTGGTCCGTCACATTTTTGTACTGGCTTTGGTTCTTCACTGGAACTTGATCCATCTTCTGCAGAATCTGATCCTTCTTCTTTAGCATCACCTGGTTTTCCTTTTCCCTTCTTTTTTTTCCTAATGACTTCATCAGATTCACTATCTCCTTCTTCAGATGTTTCAATATCATCTTCTATAATTTCCTCGATATTTTCTTCATCATCAGATTCTTCCTTTTCTTTGTTATCCTTTCCTTTCTTTCCAGTTGGTTTAATGCCTGCTGTTTTTGCCTGTTAATAAAAAATATTCAATAAATCAGTATATTTTTAAGGTTTTTTTTAACTGTAAATATAATTTTTATATGCTCACATCATCTTCGTATTCATAGTCGTACTCGTATTCGTACTCTTCACTATTAATTTATAAAAATTAAGGATTAAAGTTTATATTATATCTAATTTTAGTTAGTATTTTAAATTAAATATTGTGTAAATTTTTATGTTTATCTATTTTTTAAATTCATGGTTATTATTTTTTGCAACTTAAAAATTTAATATTTTGAAATAAATTAGATTTTTTAAACAATTTTTTTTGGAAATTAAAAAATTTTTAAATTAAATATTGTGTAAATTTTTATATTTATCTATTTTTTAAATTCATGGTTATTATTTTTTGCAACTTAAAAATTTAATATTTTGAAATAAATTAGATTTTTTAAACAATTTTTTTTGGAAATTAAAAAAAATTTAAATTAAATATTATAAAATGAAATTCTTTTTCTAAATATTTCAAAAATATGAAAATTTTACTTTTTTTCAAAAAAATTATTTTACATAATAACTTGTTTTGTTCAAAAGATTTTTTTAATGAGAACATTTTATATTAGTTCAGATTCAAATTTTGAACAACTTATTGAATTATATTCAAGTATTTTTATGATTTTTGAAATTTAAATTATACTCACTAGTACTCGTCGTCGTAATATTCGTCGTCGTAGTAATCATCGTCATATTCATATTCGTCACCACCGTCGACAGACCCTTCTCGATTCACGGGATTACCTGGATTTTCTGGTCTCTCTGGTGGTGCCGCAGTGGTTTCAATGTTGGCGATCATCTTCTTGGGGGGAGGTTTAACTCCAGGTTGTTCCTTCTCGATGATTTTTAACAATTCCTCAGAGCAAACAAGCTCTTTGTTAGAGTTTTCTTCACAAGAAGATTCGGATTTGGGCCCGAAGGTAACTGCCGTTCCAATAAGGAACAGCAAAATTAACAATGAATTTCTCATTTTTATTTAACTTGGTTTTCACTTGTTTCACACTTGTTTCACACTTCTTTACTATTTCTAGGAGAAGTCTGGAAATGAATTCCAAAAACTGACTTTCCTAGGCTCCGAGGTCCTCCTTTTATACCCAGAATACGAGAGAGTCAGTCATGTGACATGATGCTGTCTCTTTCATCCAGTACATCATCGATTAATTTTTATCATAATTTTAGTTGGCTTATGGAAAAAATTATAATAAAAACTTAAATTAACAAAGGTTTTACTGTAAGAAAAGTATACAAACGAGAGAGAATGAAAAGTCTCCAAAACTCAAACGAGAATGATGAGAGACTAGGTTCAGTTTCATTTGCGTACCAAGGTTCGATCAAGACAGTTGATAAAAACATTTTTTTTTATTTTAATCCAGAAAATTTTCTCATTTTATTAAAATTTGGTTTTTATGATTGATTATGATAATCTACACTTGAAACTTGCATTAAATGGGTAATGTACATAAAAAAGGTGAGAGATATACAAAAAAATCTGTATTTTTATATTTTAATGAACATTTTATTTATTTTTTACATTATTTTATTTTGTATTTATTTTAAACATTTTATTTCAATTATTTAAATTTCTTTTATACGAATTTAAATAGATTAATTTTCGTTCATAGGATTTTTTTGGGCTTATGAAATATTTCAACAATCCAACATGATTAAACTTTATTTAATTCCGATAAAATTTGTAGAAATTTAAAAAAAATCGATTTATTTTTTATAATTTTAAAAAATCGATTTAAAAAATTGCAATTAAATTTATAATTCATAAAATAATTATTAAAGTTCAACTCATTTGCAAAGGTTGCACTAAAAATCATAAAATAATAAATATTTTTCAAAAAAATTATATCAGATCAATTCTAAATAAATTTAACGTTCAAACTTGATTAGGATATCGGCGAATTTTGCCAATTTTTATCCTCGACATATAGCGTCACGTGGTCCTTGTGAAAGGTGTATCATTGAAGTAGTTTATTTACTTATTTAATGTCCATTTACCTAATGTCATCTGATACTTTGACATTAGCTTCCATTATTGTTAGGCTGAATTTTTCAGAGGACTGTCCTCTATTTCTGTTAAAATGTCCTTTATTTCGCCGACACAAAAATATCTGGTCACCCTAGCCTTACGAACAAGACTAGCCTTACGAAGGTGCCATACATCAATTACCATTCAAAAGATACAAATGAACCAAAAAGGATTGATAGAACTGTGGAAATACAACCTGAATTCAAATTAACTTCCATTGTATCGAATCTAGGTCCAAAGCATATAAAATGAACTTTCAGCAACTGAGCTATTTTTTAAGTCCTTATTGCAAATTTAATTTAATAAAAAATTGACCGAATTAATTAAAAATTCATGCTTTATTCTAAAAAATATTTTATTGCATCAGATTTTGCAAAGTACATTTCAAGGATTTGATTTAGAATGATTAAAATCATAAAACTACCTTTTTACGAAGTATAAAATGTGCTCAAATATTTGTCAACTTTTTAACTATTTTATTTTCAATAAAAAAAACCCCGAGGTGGAAAAACCCAATATATAATCGAATGAGATGTTTAAACAAGTGTTATTATGAATACGATATGAAGTTGATCATGAAATGAAGATTTTTGATGATTTGAGCAGTTCCATTATTGAACTTTCTTCACATTTTGATCCTCAATGATATAAATTCTACATATTTTAATACCACAAATCGTACACAAAATAAATTAATTTCATTGTTGATAGGGCCCTAGGCGTTCGGACGCCAAAAACCAAAATTTTTCATCATTTTCCATTACCTTCCAAAAATTTTCAACAACGAAAGAAAATTCTCGCACAGCATAAAAACAGAACTTTGGCAACAGACCTTCTAAATAGTCACAAGAATATGTTTCAGAATGAATATTGCATTTAAGTAAAAAAGATCCATTTAATCATGTCTTATTCATATTGAATAAAAAAATAGATATGAACGTAGGCAAAAATCAACCGATTGACGTCAAGCAAGTGTTTTGTCCTTTGACGTTCACAAACTTGCTCGTTTTATAAATTTGTCAAGGCTTAGTTTGAAGTTCCAACTCATCTTTAGGTTTCTCATCATTTTCATGTCACTTTTAAGGCTTTGATGAATTTACGGCATGAAAAAATATCGAATTCAATTTGGTTTGTTCACAAGCTTTCTGTTCTTTAAGAACCATGGGAAAAAAATTATCAAATTTTTTACAAATCAAAGAAACAAAATTTAAGAATTTATATCATTGAGGATCAAAATGTGAAGAAAGTTCAATAATGGAACTGCTCAAATCATCAAAAATCTTCATTTCATGATCAACTTCATATCGTATTCATAATAACACTTGTTTAAACATCTCATTCGATCATATATTGGGTTTTTCCACCTCGGGGTTTTTTTTATTGAAAATAAAATAGTTAAAAAGTTGACAAATATTTGAGCACATTTTATACTTCGTAAAAAGGTAGTTTTATGATTTTAATCATTCTAAATCAAATCCTTGAAATGTACTTTGCAAAATCTGATGCAATCAAATATTTTTTAGAATAAAGCATGAATTTTTAATTAATTCGATCAATTTTTTTATTAATTTAAAATTACAATAAGAACTTAAAAAATAGCTCAGTTGCTGAAAGTTCATTTTATATGCTTTGGACCTAGATTCGATACAATGGAAGTTAATTTGAATTCAGGTTGTATTTCCACAGTTCTATCAATCCTTTTTGGTTCATTTGTATCTTTTGAATGCTAGTTGATGTATGGCACCTTCGTAAGGCTTATCTTGTGTTTCTGACTGTAATTAGGGTGACCAGATATTTTTGTGTCGGAAATTGCAAATTTTTAAGAAAATAACGCATTTTAGTCAAAAAACAGTCACACGATGAATCTATCTATATTTATCGGAATTAAATAAAGTTGGATTGTTGGAATATTTCAAATGCCCAAAGCTCTAAAATATCCAGTATTGCCTATGATCAGGCAAAAAATAAACTTATGAATGAAAAAGAACTTTTAAAGTTCAACAATAATAAAATGTTGAAAAAAATAATTTCATTCAATGATTCGTCCCAAGTGGAAATTTTATGATTTTTTACCATATTTTGTGATTCTAATCCCCAGTAACCAAAACCGTTAAAAGTTAGTTAAAAACTATCTGAAAGTTAGTCACAGCTAGTTATTAACTAATTTTTTACCATATTTTGTGATTCTAATGGATTCATTTTGTTCATTTCTCTAACATTAACTAGAAAAATGTTAAAATCAGTACTAAATTTTCATCCAAAGAACTCATAAACCGCATGTCCTAGTCGACTATTTCATCGGATGGTGAAATTCAAAAATGAAATTGAAGCTGAAAGATGAAAACTGCTGTTTAAATTTTATCGTCGATTGACGTAAATGCTCAAAAATTTTAGTCGTAAACAACATCGAATGATCCACGAGGAACAACTGTTTTGAGTTATATGTAAATGTAAAAGTAAATGTAGCATGATAAAGAGTTCTCTAAAAAAAATACAAATACAACCTCAAAATCCCCGGTAAAATTTCGGATCATTCGATGTTGTTTATTGAAAATATTTTTATTATCATTTACGTCAATCGACAAACAAATTTAAACAGCAGTTTTCATCTTTCAGCTCCAATTTCATTTTTGAATTTCACCATCCGATGAAATAGTCGACTAGGACATGAGATTTTTGAATTCTTAAGCACGAAATTTGGTCCTGATTTTTACATTTTTTAAGTAAACTAGGTTTCAAGGGCATATTCAGGGAGGTTTTAGGGGTCAAACCCTCCCTTTTTGGGAATTTTTTCCAATTTGCTAGGATTTTTTAAGAAAAAAATCCCAAACCACCCAAAAAATTTCCCGTCCATACAAAAAAATGACATAATGCAGCCTCTCCTGGGCCTTGATCATGATTATGTTAGTTCAAGTATTCATAATATTAAAATTTTTAAACTTTTGTGTGCTTTTCACCGACGAACCAAATCAAAAGAACAAAAATAAAAACAGAATTTATTTATTGGTACTTCTTTATAATATTTTGTGAATATTTCAGGACGGAAAAGAACGCTCAGTAAAAAAATTCTTTGTGAACGCGATTTTACATTGTTCAATTAATTTAAATTTTAGAAAACTGTTAAAATTCAAATAATTTATATGCGTTAAAATTAATTCATTAATTTTTGTCGTGATCAGTTCGCGACAGCTAGAAAAATTAATCTTTTTTTTCTAAAATTCTAGTTTTTCACAAAATTGATAAAAATAATGAAGATCCAAAAGGAGCTGCCAGAAATGTTCCGAAGTTCATGAAACATGTCAACAACTGGATGAAATGGCAAAAATGGCGCAAAATGCTTCTTGACTCAAAACTAAAATTGGTGAAATTTTAAAATAAATCATAATTTATAATCACTAACCAGAACTCTCTAGTTTTAGGTAACTTACCAGATTTACAAACTCCATGTGGAATGCAGAGCTGCGAAATAGACAAAAAAACCAAAAATTTCCACAAAATAAGTGAAATTATAGATTTATGAGTATTTAAATCTAACACATCCGATCCATAATCACCCGGTCTACAACCTGTGTATTCATAATGTTACCATCCAACTGAGGCTAGTATTTGGATGATTTCTTGGCAGCATCTTACGCACACGAATTGTAACTAGGTACATTGCAGGGTACAGGTCTTATGACGTACTCGTGTCCTTGCAATGTACAGAGCTTGCAAGTGGTTTGGATTCTACTATAAATTGTATGTCTAAAGGGTGTGGTACAATAGATTTCTATAATCGCAGTGCCTCCAGCTCATAACGCTGGGTCCTTTACGCATTATTATTAAGGCAAGGATTTTAGTGTGTCTTTTCAACTTTTTTCACATTTTTATTTTGCTGCCTTTTAAAAAGTTTAAGAACCACTTATTTAAAATATTAAAACAAGGGATAAAAATTTTTTAACAAAACAAAATCTGATCTGAAAATGAAAATAATGAAATGAAATGAAAAAATACTTCTTTAGTTTGATAACATAAATTGTTTCTTCCTTGATAAGGCTTTAAATTTTAGTCAACACAGACAAAACTTTTATTTTATTTTATGATAAAGTCCTTGACGAAGTAAGAAAGTGAACTTTTATTTTCTAACGAAATAAGAAAAAATATGTTTTAAAAAATAAAAAAATATAAGAAAATTTTATTTTAATTTCTAATAAAGTAAAACTTTTCAAATTAAATGAATTGTTACTTTTAGTTAAATTGGATTTTGATTTTTTAGTTAATCAAAAATTTATCTTGTAATTGAATTTATTTTAATACAAATTATGAAAATTTAAAATTTTATACCTTTCTTATAAACTTTGAATATTCAGATAATTTGCAGTAATTTTCACTTCCACCAGAGATTCTCAAAATATTCTGCATTTTTGCATTTTTAAATTCAGCTTCAAAGGCTCATTAAAAATATTTCTCAATTATTTTCAAACGTTTGATAAAAGTTTGGCAAGCGTGGTGATCCTGATGAATTTAATGATATTGGCGAATTTTTCTTGTAATTTATTTCTGAAATTAGAATAAAAGTTTATGAATCTTAAATTATAATATTAATTTGTTTTTAGTAAAACCAAATTTGATATTTTTAAAAATTTAAATTTCTTTTTAAATAATTATTTATGTTTTTAATAAAAATTTGATTTTTCTGAATATATATTTTTTTAAATATTAAAATATTTTTAAAACAAATTTGTTTTAAAAAATTTTTGTCTTTTTGAAATTTTTTTTAAAAAAAAATTTAATTATTTTTTAAAAGCTTCAATTTGATTTTTTAGTTATTTATTTAAGATTCGTTCACATTTAGCATGCAACAAGTAGATCCAGTGTCATATTTTTTTTTATTTTTTTACAAGTTCAAATTAAATGGGTGTTCTCCAGACCCATAAATATTCATTTATTTAGATTACGCACAATTTCTATTACACAATTCGCACATGACCTTGAAAAATAATTTTACTTACCGCCGACTTGAAAATTGTCACTTAAGGACTTTAATTCGACCAAATGATTCTCATTACTTCTGGCTAATCCTCCATTTAATTGCAGAATGTGAGGATATTCTTGCTGTAGAAAACGATCAGATTTTGGAGAGGTTGAAGCTTCATTGAAGATCATTTCTGGAACTGAATTGAAAAATAAAAACATTTGTAAATTGCTTTAAAAAAATTAAATTTCAAAAAATTAAATTTAAAAAAATTTAAATTTTTTTAAAAAAATTTAAATATTTTAAAAAATTTAAATATTTTAAAAAAAATAAAATTTTTAAAAAATTTAAATTTTTTAAAAAATTTAAAATTTTTAAAAAAATTAAAATTTTTAAAAAATTTAAAATTTTTAAAAAATTTAAATATTAAAAAGCTATAAATATTTTAATTTTGAAAAAAAAAATAAATTTTTTAAAAATTTCAAACTTTAAAAAGTTAAAAGTTTTGAAAAATTTAAAAAATTAAAATTTTAAATTTCTAAAAAAATAATAAAATTTGAAAATTGCTAAAATATTTAAATTTAAATTTTTTTTCATTTTAAAAAAGATTTGAAATTTAAAAATTTAAATAAATTGTTAAAGTTGTTCAATTTTATTTTTTTGTATAATTTTAAAATTTTAAGAGGGTTGGACGTGTCTCTGACCACGACCCCCCTACTAATCTTATTTTTTAAAAACTAACTCACCTTGTGTCGTTGGATGTAGAGGGTACAAAGGTGTAAACTTCATTTCAGAAGCTGCAAAATTTGAATCTTTTTGTTTTGAAAAAATAATAAATTTAATAAAAAAATATCACTTTAATACCCAAAAATTTCCCTCACCTCTGCTTCTCATCTGCTGTTCCACATCATATCCATTATTTTTCATCTCATATCCATTAAGGATGCCATAAAAGTTTCCATCCACACAACCATTTTGTGAAATAAATGTGCAATTCTCAGTTTGATTATATCCATTAATGGTTACGACCGGTTCGATTGACAATCTAGATGGAATATTTAAGTGCTTTTGAATGGCATTTGGGTCATTTCTGTTATTGGCAGTTGGATTTGACATTTGGATGCCATTTATGAAATCGAAACCTGGATTTTAATTTTAATTTTTTTAAATTAAAAAAAATTCAAAAAATTTAAAATTTTAATTTTTTTAAACTCATAAATTTAAAAAAAATTAAAAAATTCATAAATTTAAAAAAAAGTTCAAAAAATTTAAAAGTTTAATTTTTTTAAATTCATAAATTTAAAAAAAAATTCAAAAAATTTAAAGCTTTAATTTTTTTAAACTCATAGATTAAAAAAAATTCAAAAAATTTAAAATTTTAATTTTTTTAAACTCATAAATTTAAAAAAAGATTAAAAAAATTTAAATTTTTTTAAATTCATAAATTAAAAAAAAGTTCAAAAAATTTAAAAATTTAATTTTTTTAAATTCATAAATTTAAAAAAAATATCAAAAAATTTAAAATTTTAATTTTTTTTAAATTCATAAATTTAAAAAAAATCAAAAAATTTAAATTTTTTTAAATTCATAAATTTAAAAAAATATCAAAAAATTTAAAATTTAAATTTTTTTAAATTCATAAATTTAAAAAAATATCAAAAAATTTAAAATTTTAATTTTTTTAAACTCATAAATTTAAAAAAAATTAAAAAATTCATAAATTTAAAAAAAAGTTCAAAAAATTTAAAAGTTTAATTTTTTTAAATTCATAAATTTAAAAAAAAATTCAAAAAATTTAAAGCTTTAATTTTTTTAAACTCATAGATTAAAAAAAATTCAAAAAATTTAAAATTTTAATTTTTTTAAACTCATAAATTTAAAAAAAGATTAAAAAAATTTAAATTTTTTTAAATTCATAAATTAAAAAAAAGTTCAAAAAATTTAAAAATTTAATTTTTTTAAATTCATAAATTTAAAAAAAATATCAAAAAATTTAAAATTTTAATTTTTTTTAAATTCATAAATTTAAAAAAAATCAAAAAATTTAAATTTTTTTAAATTCATAAATTTAAAAAAATATCAAAAAATTTAAAATTTTAATTTTTTTAAATTCATAAATTTAAAAAAAAATCAAAAAATTTAAAACTTTAATATTTTATTTTAATTTATTTTTTTGTAAATTTCTAATGTTTTTTTACCATTTTCAATCCACTTGAACATAATTTCACCAAACTGTTTATCATTTCGTCCTGAAAATTCTCGAATTTCCTTGACAACATCCAAAATTCTCTTCTCAAATCCAAGCAACTCAATCAGCTCCGGCGGTAAAGTTAAAGTTCTCTCGCCAACTGGTTTGCGGCTGTTTTTTGTATTTGCTCGATTAAATCGCTGACAAATTCTGGTTTCTTCACAGCATTTGCATCTGCATGTCTTGTATGGACAGTTTCTGATGTGATTTTTAATTCCGATGCGGATTGCATGTTTCTTGCAGAATGTGCAGAGTTGCATTCGACGTGGTGTCATTTTTTAAAAAAAAATATTGTGGAACCTTTGAACTTAAAAATAATAAAATCTTTTTAAAAATTTCAATTATTTTTTTAAAAATTTCAATTTTTTTTTTAAATTTTAATTTTTTTTAAAATTTCAATTTTCTTTAAAAACTAAAAATTTTAGTTTTATGAAAATTTAAAAATTTAATTTTTTAAAAAAATTACAAATTTAAATAGTTTTACAAAACTAAAATTTAAAAATCTAAAAAAGATAAAATACTAACAATTTTATTTTTTTAAATAATATAGCTTTAAATAATATATCTTTAATATTTAAAATTGAAAGTTAAAGATATTAGGTTATATATTTACATTATTAAACATTCAAAACTTAGTTTCTTTAATTAAAAAAGAATTTAGTGATTTTTTAACACTTTTATTCAAAAAAAGCTGTTTTTAAATTTAAAAAAACCAAAAATTGCAATTTTTAATACTTTTAATTTAGAAAAAAAAATTCAAAAAAAGCACAAAGTAATTTTACTAAAATAAAGTTAACAACTTACGAAAAATAAGAATCTGCAATTTTTTTAAAAAAAATTAATAAAATTTAGCTGTTTTGATTAAATTTGCAAAACTATAAAAATTAAATTGCAAAAAATTTATTAACAATAAAAACAAAAAAAAACTCATTCAACTGATCGCGACAAAAGTCAAACAGCGAATCTTAAAAAATCAGTTACTTTTTCCTCCCTCTTCCCTCTGTTGTGATTCACATATCAGTTAATTTAAAACAATTGTAAATGAGAGTGTCAAAAGAGAGTGAGAACAAAAGAGGAGGAGCAAAGCATAATTTATAAAATTGAAATCTAAACCCAGCACGTGCTTGCGAGATAAAAGAAAATAAATTTTTTAATTTGGGCAATTTGCAGTGATTTTATTAAATAATGTTGTGTATATTTGATAGATTTATGTTCTTGGGGTCACTAATGAAGCAATCATGACTCAATTCAGCTGATTAAATAAATTGTTAGCACAAGAATGAAGTTAAAGACGTGACTGATGAGAAAATTGGTGTTTTCTGGTAAAAAATATAATTCTAGACCCCAATTTTGGGATCATTGAATTTAGATCTTTTTGAAAATTCAGATCATTACGCAAAAATAGAAATAAAAAGAGGAATTTTTGCTTAATTTCGCCACTATTTATTTTTTCCAGAGTTTCATAAAACTGCTCACATTTCTCACAATAATAATCTTTTAATCCATCATCTTTGAAGTTGACACAAAAACAATTAATTTCCGTCAGTCAACGTTGAGATGCGATAAAAAATATCAGAATTAAATCTCATTTTAGCAAATATAAACAGTTTTGAACTCGCAATTTTGTTAGATTTAATTATTTTTGTGCATGGGTTTTGACCCGCGGATCTCCGTTGTGTTTGTGACCTAGAATCTGGGCATACCCAGAGTGGGGGTCAGAATTTTAAAACTAAGAGTCCTTAAATAAATGGAGTCAATTTTAAAAAATGATGTTTCATTTAAATTAACTGAAAAAATGGTACAATCTTCTTCTCAAAAGTAGCTAGAAAAATCAGACCCCAAAGGGGGGGGGGGCTTTGGGTACACCCATGATTTTGTGATTATCATTATTAAATGATTTTTTAATAAAGATAATTAAAATTTTATTTCAATGATTAAAAATTAATTTTTGTTTTATTATTCATGATAAAAATCAGTTTACAGTGTATTCCAACATTTTTACCATCAAAATTTCAGTGGTTCTCAAAATATTCGCAAAGTTTAAATATTTCTTATGAAAACATATGTTTTGTTGAAAATGATCATCAAATTTTTAAATTTTTTAAAAATCTTACTTTCTTATTCTAGCAAATTCTTTGATTTATTTTTTTATTTTCTTAAAATTACTTTATTTCATAGTGAAATACTTGTTGATTCATTAATATCAGTTTAGAAGTCTATTAACTTTCCCTCTATTTTTAAAATACATGCGTAGTAATCACAATTTTGAAGATTTGAATTTTAGTCACATGCTTAACGGCTTTTGTCTACTCCTTATTTATAACAAAATTTTCATTTCTATTTTAAAAAATTGAATTTTGACGAAAAAAAAATTTGAAAAAAAAAATGAAAAAGAATATTTTGTTTTTAAAAAAACATGCTTATTAGTTTGTCTCGCATTAAACTTACACGATTTTGTGTGTAAGTTTATTAGTTTCGTCAAAAACACACTTTTTTAATTACGGTATTAAGACTTCCTATTAAAAAATTTCTAATGATACCAAAACATGAACATTTTCTTAGGCAAGTGACGCACAACCTATTGACGCTCAGCCTGGTAATGTTCAGCCTGGTGACGCTCAGCCTAGGAACGTTCAGCCTAGTAACGCTCAGCCTGGTGACGTTCAGCCTGGTGACGTTCAGCCTGGTGACGTCCAGCCTAGTAACGTTCAGCCTGGTGACGTTCAGCCTAGTAACGTTGAGCCTAGTAACGCTCAGCCTGGTGACGTTCAGCCTAGTAACGCTCAGCCTAGTGATGCTCAGCCTGGTGACGTTCAGCCTAGTAACGTTCAGCCTAGTAACGTTCAGCCTAGTGACGCTCAGTCTAGTAACGCTCAGCCTAGTGACGTTCAGCCTAGTAACGCTCAGCCTGGTGACGTTCAGCCTGTTGACGCTCAGCCTAGTAACGCTCAGCCTGGTGACGTTCAGCCTAGTAACGTTCAGCCTGGTGACGCTCAGCCTAGTAACGCTCAGCCTGGTGACGTTCAGCCTAGTAACGTTCAGCCTAGTAACGTTCAGCCTAGTGACGCTCAGCCTAGTAACGCTCAGCCTGGTGACGTTCAGCCTAGTAACGCTCAGCCTGGTGACGTGCAGCCTAGTAACGCTCAGCCTGGTGACGTTCAGCCTAGTAACGCTCAGCCTGGTGACGTTCAGCCTAGTAACGCTCAGCCTAGTGACGTTCAGCCTGGTGACGTTCAGCCTGGTGACGTCCAGCCTAGTAACGTTCAGCCTGGTGACGTTCAGCCTGGTGACGTTCAGCCTGGTGACGCTCAGCCTAGTAACGCTCAGCCTTGTTATCAAAACTAATTGACGTGATGATTTGGAGCAAATAATTGCATCAACTTGTAATGTTAAATTGTAAAAAAATTCAATAAACTTCATTTTGAAGCATAAATTGACTTAAAGTTAAGAAGATGCGCTTCATAGTTTCAATTAATCTTTAAAATATTTATGACTTTTTAAACTCAACTTTAAAATATTCATCACAAAAACCCCCCAAAATATCCACATTTCATGACCCCAGCACAGTCTCAGCCACTAAAAATTAATCAACATAATTCCTTTCAAATTTCACTCCCCAAAAAATACAACTCCATAAATCACAATATTAAAACATATGCCAGCATGCCCATTTCCTCATGTCCACCCGACTTCCTCAATATTCAATTTTTCATTTCTCCGTTCTTGAGACTCTCGGAAAAAATTTAATTTTTCCACCCCAATGAAAATTCGCAGTGCGTAAAAATATTTTCCTCTCCCGTTGCGTAGAAAAATTTTTATTTTACATTTCCAGATGCTTTTTTCACATTTTACATCCTTGAATCTATTTTCCATTTACACAAACACATTTGCATGGGATAAAAAAAAGTTTTTTTGGGTTCATTTTTCAGTTCAACTCTTCCTCAAAATTTATTTTTTTCGGTGCTTTTTTTCTATTTTTCATGTCTCTTCTGCTGTGTGTGTCTTTAAAGTTGAGTTGTACACACAATTTTTTCTCTGTTGTGCCTCTTTTTGTGCTGCTCTGTAGAAGAGAAGAAATATTTTTTTTTCAGTATTAAGTTGAACGCGTAGCTGGTCGTTTGGGGAATCGAGAAATGTGCTGTAATTTAATTAAATTGTGGAAAAATTGAGAAAATAATTTAAAAATAGTGAAATTTTTGTTGATTTTATGGAAAAAAATGGAATTTTTGTGTGAATTGCTGGAAATTTTCACTTGAGTGCGTCCAAAAAAATTATTTTGAAGAGACAAAGTTTGAAAATTTCAATTTTAATATTTATTATTCAAAAAAAGTATTAATCTGCTAGCAAAATCAAGATGGATTTTAGATTAAAAATTGCATTTAAAAGTGAAAAAATTGAAAAAAAAAAATATATTTTGAACTTAAGAATTTTTCAAGGCTAGGAATTTAATTAAATTTTTTCTTGAGACAATTTACTAATGCAGAAGTTTAAAGGAGTCATCTTTAAATAAAGTTTATCAAAAAATGGGATTTTTAGAAACCCCCCTCCCTCCCTTTTCACAAAATTTTAATGCAAAAAAATTTCTTTTATTTAAAGTGTCAAAGTGTGTAAATCTCAGACCCTCCTCCCCCCTAAATCATGGACGTCATAAGTGAATGACCCCATATCAAATTGTGGAACTTTTATTCAGAATTTATAAAATTCTCTCAATAATT
Source organism: Chironomus tentans (assembly GCA_963573255.1). NCBI lineage: Eukaryota > Metazoa > Arthropoda > Insecta > Diptera > Chironomidae > Chironomus > Chironomus tentans. The sequence goes on from OY754305.1 coordinate 4,137,183, forward strand.
AAGCTTCTGTTACTTGATTTTGGATAAGTTCAGGGAGATTGGGATGCAAAATTTGAGCTATGCACCTATTTATCAGCATTCAGTCATCAACATATCCTCAACTTTACAAAATATTGAATTCTAGCGAAATTAAGGCAATTAAGTATCACTTATGAGGGAGAAAAGTTACATTTTTGTTACGCCTCATTTCAAATTTCTCCATTTTTTACAAAATTTGTTTCAAATTGGGGGAGGGGTCAAGAAAGCACTACGTAATATCAGAACGAACCAACGTCCAAAATATATTTGTTTACCTTCAAAAAGCTTGAGTAGATGTCTTGACTCCATTAGGGGTCATTCGCAAATTACGTCACGTTTTTAGGGGGAGGGGGGGTCAAACAATTTGTGACAGTCTTTAAAAAAGATTTTTTTTCTTTGGAAAATTTGTGACAAAGTTCTAAAAAGTCGTTTTTTAGCATGACGTAATTTACGAACGACCCCTTATGGTATTTCTGATTATTTTTGAAGATTTGATGTTGCACACTATAACAAAAAAGTTAGTCGAGCGGATTTTGACCCCAAAAACCGTCCTAGATATGACCCTAGTAGGGGAGTCCATGGCGCCCCGGGAAAAATTGAAAAAGCGCCCCTAAACTAAATTTAATTAATTTTATATCAAATCGCGAAAAAAAATTTGGATTAAATAACAGATTTTTTTTAGATTTTAGAGAAAGAAATGTAAATATTTGTTTAAAATTTATTGAATTTTGCGCCCCCTAAACTGCGGCGCCCCGGGAAAATGCTCCACTTTACCCACCCTTGCTACGCCTTTGGACCCTACCCAAACTTTGTTGTACTGCTTGCTTGATTTTACAAAGTGTCTTAGCCTAAAGTGAAAACTCACCAAATACCTCCTTTGTCCTACAAGAAAATTACCAACAATCTGTTAGTTCCCACAAGATAGGAACAAAATATTAAATTATTAATCGAATAAAAGGCTTATTTTCTATAAAAAGTGAGGAAAATACAATTTTACTTCAATTATTTACATGAATTTTGACATCGAAATGTGCAATTAGGAATAATATTGTGAATTATTAATGTGAGAAAAATTAATGTGTTTGAGTTTATAAAAAAATTGGAATGTTAACATTTGACCCTTTTTTCTAAAATTATTAAGAAAACTTAGATTTTTTGTGGATATTTTTTTTTAAAAAAATTGTAAAATAAATGTTGAAATTGTGTGGAAAAATCTTGGAAAAAAAATTAATCAGACTTTTTTTCATACCAAAGTTCAAAATTAAAGACGTCATCGATTTTCTGAAGTTCAAAAAATATTTCAATGTTAAAAAAGCAGACATCTTTTCTATTACTGTGGTGTCTTTTACTTATTGTGGTGTTTAAAGGTCGACTAAAAAATATTTTTTCCAAAAATTTAATGTGAATTAAATGATTTAATTTGAACTATTTAATTCAAAATCATTAAAATACTTAATTTATGTGAGTGAAATAAGAAATTTTCGAATAAAAACTGAAATTTAAATTACTAAAATTAAAAAGTTGCATAACTTATAAATTATTTTATTATTATTATTACAATTAAATTTATTATAATTACTTTAATTTAAATTCAGAAATATTTCTTAGTGACTTTCTTTTTTAAAAATAATAAAAAATATTTTTTTAAAAAAAAGAAATATTTTTCAACCTAGAAAAATAAAATTTCATTTATAATAAATCATTTAGTTAAGTTAAAGTGCTAAAAATTTATTAAACTGGAAGATTTAATGACTCGAGATAGCAAGAAAAATTACAAGAGGGAATTTGATTAATTTTTAAAAAAAATCTCTTCAATTTAATTTGAATACTTGAAAAACTTTGAGTGGTGTTCTGTGATTTTTTTTCCTCATGAAACGAAAAAATTAAAAAAATTTCATAAATGGCGTCACTAAAAATACAGAAATTTATAAACCCACCCCCCCCCCGCCTATCACAAAATTTTCATGCAAAAATTATTGTAAGGAAGTAAAACAGAGCTTCAGACACCTCAAAAGATGGACGTCATTTTATAACACTTGCCAAAAGGCACTCAAAAATCAGATTTCAAATTCAATTCTGATTTAAACTTTTGAAATTTTTTCTCAGAAGATCTGTAAAATCCACTTTTCGAGAAATAATTAAAGTAAACATTCCATAATTTACGACCATCAAGATGTTTATACAGATATAAACAGAAATATTCATCCAAACCCCCAAAAATAGACAATAATCAATACAGTCATTCCACACCAGTTGCCTAAAATATGCAAAAATTATCCTTCAATTTTTAATCAATAATTACTGACAAAAAATTCTCCGGAAACCATTCAACTGTTAATAACGTCATTAACATAAAATAAGCATTAAAATATTTTTTGTTCTTCCCTTTTTCTCCCCATTTTAACAATTTTCATTTATTAAGGCATAAAATGCGACTGAAAACAATGAAAATGACATTTTTCTGAGCAATTTTCTTGTCGTAAAGAATTTTATTGTTTTTTGGGATTATTTTCTGTTGTCTGGATGTTAATTTGTTGTGATGGAAGTTGATGGGGATGTGAGATTTTTTTGGGATGGGGGTTGGGAAGTGAGGTTAGGGGTTTGGGGGGATTTATTTGTGATTTGAGAATTTTTGAGAATTTTTGTCAAAATTTGAGAATTTTTGTCAAATTTTTGAGAATTTTTGTCAAATTTTTGAGAATTTTTGTCAAATTTTTGAGAAATTTTGTCAAATTTTTGAGAAATTTTGTCAAATTTTTGAGAAATTTTGTCAAATTTTTGAGAAATTTTGTCAAATTTTTGAGAATTTTTATCAAATTTTTGAGAAATTTTGTAAAATTTTTGAGAAATTTTATCAAATTTTTGAGAAATTTTGTAAAAATTTTGAGAAATTTTGTCAAATTTTTGAGAATTTTTTGAACTTTCTAAAAAAAATTTGCATTTTCTAAAAATTTTGAGCATTTGTGTCAAGTTTTGAGAAATTTTGTCAAATTTTTGAGAATTTTTGAGAATTTTTATCAAATTTTTGAGAATTTTTGTCAAATTTTTGAGAATTTTTATCAAATTTTTGAGAAATTTTGTAAAATTTTTGAGAAATTTTGTCAAATTTTTAAGAAATTTTGTCAAATTTTTGAGGATTTTTGTCAATTTTTGAGAATTTTTGTCAAATTTTTGAGAAATTTTGTCAAATTTTTGAGAATTTTTATCAAATTTTTGAGAAATTTTGTCAAATTTTTGAGAATTTTTATCAAATTTTTGAGAAATTTTGATAAATTTTTAAAAATATTTTGAGTTTTCTAAAAAATTTTTTGAATTTTGCTAAAAAAAAATTTGAATTTTCTAAGAGTTTTGAGAATTTGTGTCAAATTTGTTAAATTTTTGAGAATTTCCGTTAGTTTTTTATTAATTTATGAAATATTCTCAAATTTTCTTTAAATTTGTTGAATCTGAATTTAGTTTATAACCTCAAAAAAATTCAAAAATTCCTCAAAAAACTTTAAATTCTCCACGCATGAGCTTAAAGCTACCCAATCCTCCCAAAAAAACACAAAAAATATCACATTTAAAACTTGAAAGATTTGTAGCATCATAAAATACTTTTCCTATCTTTTCATTTTCACATTACTGCCAAAAACTTTTTTTTTCTTTTATTTCAAACCCTTCCCAACTTTTTTTGCCATCCCTTTTTTTCTCTCCAATTTCATTTTAAATTCAGCGATTGCACGCAATAAAGTTTTTTTCCTCGCCTCGTATGTTGATAAAGAAAAAAAAATCCAATTTTCGCATTTTTATTGTGGAGCTCTGAGAGTTTTTTTTTGTATGTCATATATGGTCGGTCATGTGGAACATGCGGAACAGAATGGTCATATAGTTCTTATGTGAAGTTGAAGGTTAATAAAAACTTTTGGATTTTATTTGCTTCTTTGTAATAAAGTTTTATGATTTTTGGTGTACATTTGGAGTAGTTTTTTGGTGGATAAAGATGTTGAAGGCTGTTGTGGATGAATGAAGAATGTTAAAAAGTAGTGGAATTGGCATTGACTGACATATTGATTGACACCTCATATTTAACTTATGAACTGTAATATTTTATGAATTATATTGACTTGTTGATGATATTATACAATGACTCTGCTTTACATAGCAAAACATTGTGCTAAGAAGCTTAAAAACTAGTATGGAGCCAATGTCATGCTGGTTTGATGTCAAAATCTTGCCGAATCTGAGATTTTTTACACTTTTGCTGTTTTATGTTGGATTTTTTTTGTGGTACTTTATAAAAGGAATTTACTAATTTTTGGAAGCCTGGGTTCGAGTATACCCCATGCTTTGGGGGAGTACACCCTAGGTCTAGGTAAAAAATAGTACCTAACTAGTGGTATATGCAGTGGCGTAGCCAGGATTTTTGAAGGGGGGGGGGGGGGGGTAAACAATTTTTTATTTTTTTTTTATAAAAACCTTTGTATTAAATTTTTATTCATTTTTTAGACATTAAGATTGATTTTACGACTATTCTTCATCATTTTTCTATAAAAACTTAATTTTTTGATTTTGAAAATAAAAAAAATTAAAAATTTGTATTGAATGTTGATCTCGAGGGGAGGGGGGTTCCCGGGCACCTAAGGATCCCTCTTCCTGGCTACGCCTCTAAGATGTGTAGGGTTACCAGTCATTTTCGAGAAAAATGGAGAACATCCCCAATGTAGACTAATTTTATTCGTTTTCTGGACGAATTAGAACATTACAAATATTTTTTACTTTTTAGAAATGAAAAAAAATTGAGGACAGTCCTCTGAAAACCCAAGCAGTTGGTCAGCCTAAGTATATGCTGTGGTATACTCAAGAAGAAAAAAATACTTACTTACGACTTCTCCCAAAATTCCATTCATTCTTCATTAATCCTTGAACTCTATGAAATTATAGTCTGGGTTGGGAGTGTGTGTTTATGTTAATGGGATTCAAGATTGAGTAAATGAACTCATGTATGCATGAAACACCACATTAAATCACATGGGGCCTCGAATTATGTATTACAAGGAAATTTTTTCTTTCTAATGGCTTGTTCATAAATGACATCCAATGTTTTGAGGAATCTGATACTGTTCGATATTTTTATTTAAACTAATTTCGATAATTTATTTAAATTTGACACAAAGGAGAGTTGATCGTTTTTATGACGTCATTTATGAATGCCCCTCTTAATATAATTGTTTTATTTGAGACGCATGTAATTAAAAATGATTTATTAGAATGAAAGTCTAGATTTTAATTGCTTTTTAGAATATTTTTGTTGAATCAACAAAGAAATAGGAAATTATTGTTCAAATTACTCACTTGAAGCATCGACCCAGAGGTGTGGCAATTGCTTTTACCACTCGGAGTGAAATCAAAAAATTTTATTTAAAAGAAATTGCGGCTCTGTTCATGGAATTTGTTGACTTTTTCAAACCCCCCTCCCCACACTTGCCATGTTACTGCGCTGAGTCAGAGGTGTATTCAGGGAGGGGTTTTGGGGGTCAAAACCCTTTTTAGGAAAGTTTTTCAATTTGCTGGGATTTTTGAGAAAAAAATTTCAAACCCCCTTCCTTGAGAAATTTCTGGATACGCCCCTGGCCCTCTGACCATCAAGAGAAAGGGGTCCTCTTGAATACGCCCTTAATAAGAATTGTTTTGAAATTTTGCTAGGGTGAAAAACAAAAGAAAACTGTCACTTAATAATTGCAAAGTAAACGACAAAGGAAATAGTTGAAAGTAGAAAAAATTAATGCAAAATTGATCCTTTCCTATAGTTAAGTTTGTTGAATAATCCACAAATTTAAAATAATCAGTTTTCTTTAATCAAATTTTCAAAAAAAATTTCTTTTTCTGATATTAATCTCAATTATTTGATTTATAAGCTGATGGGGTTTTCAGTGAAATGACTTCTATTTTGGCATTCAATACTTGGTAAATTTTGCTTAAAAATAGTCATGATTGCTTAAAAATAAGAAAAATGTCTTCAACTTTAAGAATTAATTTCAGGTCAGCATTGTTATTTATTAATTAATTAAATATTCTTTACTTGATTTTGCCCAGTTTCGATTTTCCAATTATTTCCCTAAAATCGTTTCCATCCACTAAACCACACATCAACATTCCTATCTCAAAATTCCCCAAACATTCATGAATAATTCATCAATCCTGAATTTCCTCTCCAATTTCATCACACATACAAAAAAAATAAGGACAAACAAATGATATAATGTGATATGAAGTGATGCATTACATATTTATTTATACAAAATATCAACAAAACAAAGATTGGAATGTGTGATGATGGATGATGGATACGTTAATGTCCTTGACTTTTTTGCTTACACTTTTTGAATTGCTTGTTCTATTTTTGGACGGTGATTGGATTTTGTTTGTTGTTGGGAAGGGGTTTGTGGGTGATTTTATGGGATTTGGGGTTGTTTGGGTATTCCTGGATATTTGAAGGGGTGATGAGAGGGGACGATGGGGCAGGGGGCAGGAATATTGTGGATCTTTTGTGTAAAATACATTTTTTGATAATTCTTTAAATGATTAGAGTCATTTTAGTTAAGTATTGAGATGTATACAATAAAAAATATTTTTTCAATTTTTTAAGCTTCCTAACCTCGAAAATTACCTATAATCAAGGATGCAGAACTGATCAACTGACTTGTGATCCATTTTGATCATTTTTGATACATTTTGATCATTTTTGATCATTTTTTTGATCATTTTTGATCAGTTCCGCAACCTTGCCTATAATGCCCATCTACATTCAAAATTCATGTCCAAACACCTGTTTTAATAATTATTTTTCTTTTAAACTTTTTTTCTTGTAGGAAGTTCAACTTTATTGAGTGTCAACACGCACGAGTTTCTTAACAATTATTTTCATTATTTTTTGCCTCATCATTTCAATCAATATTGAAGTGGACGATATAAAGATAAGAAATTTGATCAAATAGAAAGAGAATTTTTCCTTTTTGTTGCTAAAAGGAAGTGAAAAAGGAAGAAGAAAAAACACATTAAGAAAGGCAAACTCGAGGAAAATCCAATAATTTTTAGGCAACTCATAGAAGTGAATAGATAAAAAAATATGGCAATGGCACTGACGACAATCAATATTCCATCATTTTTCGAGAGTCCTCAGGTATGGAATTTTTTGGGATATTTTATTGAACTTCAAAATTTCACTATTTTTCAATTAAATTCTATTTTAATGAATTTTAATTTTATGAAATTGAAAAAAATATGTTTTTAATTTTAATAAATTTTAATTTTTTTAATTTAACAAATTTTAATTTTATGAAATTTTACTTAGTTTTTTTTAATTTTAATAAATCTTAATTTTTTTAAATTTAGTAAATTTTAATTTTTTTAAAATTTTATTAAAATTTTTAGAATGCCCTTCATGACGGCTTTATTAGAAGAAACTTACATGACTTCAAATTTGCCCTTGAAAGACTCAAAGCTGATCCGAATGCGATACTTGACGACCGAATTGGAGCTTCTATATTCAAACAGATTTTAAGGGAACCAAATTCATCTGAATATATTGAATTGTGTATCGAACATGAAGCTGATCTATATGAGGTGATTATTGTGGTCTTGAAGTTATTTGTATAAAATTGAAGATATTGGAAGCTTGGTATCTGTGACTAATTGCCTAAATTAGATCATTATGCTAGCAGATTGCCATGCTTGTTATTTTCCACGATTGTCCGTTTTTATACTACTCTGGAATTTTTTTTAAATTTTTTGTTCTACATCCAGGATTTTTATTGAACAAAATTTCCATTAATTTTCAAATTTGCAATTTTTTAAAAATTAATTTTAAAATTTAGGTTATTTTAAAAACTAATTTTCAAATTTAGTTTTTTAAAATTAATTTTCAAATTTGATTTTTTTAAATTAATTGAAAATTTGGTTTTTAAAATTTTGAAAATAAGATTTTTATGAATTTGACTAATTTTAGGATGGCCATCAAAATTTGGGAAATTTGTTAAGTTTTGTAAAAATCTTTCATATCTAGTATTTTCAAGAAATTTTGATTGCTACCATAAGATTAGTCTTACAAAAAAAACTTCAAAAATTCTAAAATATCACATTTCCAAAATATTTTTTAAAAAATTCATTTTTTTTGTTATTTTTAAGAAACTCAATTTTTTATTATCTTTGGAAAAACTCATTTTTTTCAAGTGTGAACTTTTTTTGTTGATTTTTTTTACTTCTTTAATAAAACATAGTTTTTTATTATTTTTAAAAAACCCAATTTTATTTTACATTTTTAATAACAAACTAAATTTTTTTTAATTTTTTTTAAAAACTAAATTTTTACTTTTTAAAAAAAACTATTTTTTGTATAATTAAATAATTTTTAAAAACTCAACTCTTTTTCAATTTTAGAACAACCAAATCGACCTCCGACCGCCAATATTCTACGTCATCGACTCATTTTCACCAGAAAATCTTGAAATTTTCTTCAAACACTTCGACTCAACAAGATCAAATATCAAATTTGGTGACAAAAACTGCTTGCATTTACTAATTAAGAATATTACAAATGAAAATTATTCAGATTTGTCAGCCTGCATTAAAATTTTTCTAGAAAATGGCGTCAATATAAACACACCCGACGATCATTCAAGAACTCCATTTTTCATGCTCCTTAAAATCCAACAAAAAGTTAAAAAGTGTCAAGAATTAATTGAATTTATTGCTGAGACCTACGCAATTGATGTTTACAGCTACAAGTCACAAGAAATGCTGACAATGTTCAAGAATCAAAATCCACAGCTGAAAATTCCTGAAAAAGTCGAGGCTGACTTGACATTTGACTTTATGAAGAATTTATTGCTCAAAAGAAATGACGAAAAATTCATCAAAACATTCAAAAATTTCAAGGCCAAAAACTTCGAGGATGAAAATTTTCACGAATTTTGTTCAGCTTTTGTGTACGAAGCAGTCAAAAATGGCAGTCATGAAGTCATCGAGGCACTAAATTCTGAAGGAATCAACGTGAATCAAAGGATGGACGGCGTTGTCAAATCCCCAGCGGAACTAGCTTGTTCCTATGGATACTTTAGAGTTTTGCAATCTTTAATCAAATCAGTTCCTACATCTGAAAATTTATTGCATCAAATTCTACACGCAAGTTACCAAAAATCTCCAAAAGATTCCAAAATTAATCACCAAAAGTGCTTTGAAATTGCTTTGCCTTATTCTGATGTAAATAAACCAGACAACCATGGATCAATGCCTCTCCATTATGCAGCACACCATAGAAATTCACCAGCAATCCTCAAACTACTCGAAAAAAATGCATTTTTGGCACCAAAAAATATTTTCAATGAAACTCCGCTGGACGACATGAAGGCTGACGTCCTTGAAGAGGCACTTGACAGTCGTGTGGAATTGATTCAAGTACCGAAGGAAAAGGAACAAAAGGAAGTGAATATCTCGATAGATTTTGGGATCCTACGACCTCTTGGCACCTCCGGTGAAGTCGAATCTCTTGAAATCATGTCAAAAAATACAGAATTACGTCCATTAATTGCTCATGCCGTCATTGCTACATTCATTTATCTCAAATGGAAGCGATTGAGTCTAATTTTCTACTCCAATTTCATAATGTTTACAATTTTGATGCTGGCATTCATCAGGTACATCATCATGTCACACACAATGACGGAAAATGAGAAATCTGAAAGTTCAACTTTTATGTTTTTCAAAATTTTGTCACTTTTTGGGATAATTTTGCTATTTTTGAGGGAATTGTTCCAACTTTTGCTGTCAATTTCATCAAATATTAATTATTTCAAGTCACCGATCAACATTTTTGAAATTTTCTTCATTATTTTGGCATTTTCATCACAAATATTGGAAAATACGATCAATTTCAATGAGATTCGAGTTCTGCGTGCTTTTACAATCCTCTGTGCTGCCTTTGAGTTCCTGCATCTGGTTGGAGAGCTGCCATTTTTATCGATATCGTGTCATATGGTTATTCTGCAGAAAGTTGCATTTACTTTCTTGAAATCTCTTCTTTTGTACTCAATTCTGCTGGTTGCCTTTGCGCTGAGCTTCTTTGTGCTGTTTGGAGGTGATAATGAGGTGAAAGGTGATGGAAGTGGAGGAACTGGTGAGTGTTTTTGATAATTTGTCATTTTTAGGATGCTTTATTTTATCGGATTTTAGGTCATAAAATGGTTTAGAATTGTTAACTTTGTTAAATTTTAGATTTTTTGTTTTACAAAATTTTTAATTTTACAAATTATTAGTTTTTTCAATTTAACTAAATTTTCAATTTTACTTTAAGTTTCAAATTTTATTAAATTTCAAGTTTTTAATTTTATTAAATTTCAAGTTTTTAATTTTATTAAATTTTAAATTTTATTAAACTTCAAATTTTCAATTTTAATAGATTTCAAATTTCAAATTTTTAAACTAACGCTTTACTTTCTACACTCAAGACTCAATTGAGTCTTGATAATGATAGCATTGCTATCGAAATATGAATCGATCCATAAGGTACTTATATGGAGTTATTGAATTTTCGTTTGGATTGATTCATATATTGATGAATAAAATAGCCTTTAATTGTAGAAAGTATAGCGTTATTGTTATTCACGTTAGTTAATTTACAAGTCTTTCTACAATTTCCGATATAAGTGTTTAATTCAAATTTTTAATTTTACTAAATTTCAAATTATCAATTCTATTTCAAATTTTTAATTTTATTTAATTTCAATATTCTTATAAATTTTTAATTTTAAATTATTAATTCTAGTATTTCAAATTTTTTAATTTTATTAAATTTCACATTTTTAATTTTATTAAATTTCAAAATTTTAATTATGTTGGATTTCAAATTTTATTACATTTCAATTTAAAAAAATCAATTTTTTAAATATCGAATGTTATTAAATGTCAAATTTTACTAAATTTTGAATTTAATTAATTTCAAATTTTTAATGATTTTTAAATTTACTTTATTTTTAAAAATTTGCTTTTAAGTTTTAACTTTAAAAATAAATATTAAAATAATTTAATTAATAAATAAAACTTTAAACAATTTTACTATATTTTTAGACTCCAACATGTCACCTGAGTCCTCATCAATCACCCCACAAGACACCAATGATGACTTTACAAACTTTGCATACCCTGGAATTGCAATAATTAAGACATTTGTAATGCTCACCGGTGAATTTGATGCTGCTGCAATGTCTCTTCATTCCAAAGGAGCTTATTACTGCATAATGTTCTTGCTGTTCATCTTCATGGTCACAATTGTCCTGTTCAACCTTCTCAGTGCTCTTGCTGTCGATGATACTCAGAAGATTAAGGCTGAAGGTGAACTAATTGACCTCTGTGCAAGGATTAAAGTCCTCAGAAGATACGAGAAGATGATGTTGGGAAAAATGAAAGGTTTTGGATTTTGGAAGCGACTTGAGACTTGCGTGACTGTTTTTCCACATGCAATGCCAGATGGCAAGATTTACATTCAACCAAATAAAGGATATTTAGTGACATCAAAGGAGCTGAGGCAATCACCAAGTGAAACATTTGTGGAAATTGACGATGATGACAGCGACTTTGGATGCATAAAGAGTAAGTTGATGATGACAAAGGACTCAAAGTGTTGCTTGATTTGTAATAAGTTGGATAATAAGATTGGGAAGAAGATTCGGAATATTATTGATACCAGGAAGGAGAAGGAAATTATGGACAATGAAAAGGAATCGATGACTCAGGAAATTAGAGACATGAGAAATGAATTGAAGGAGATTAAGGAGATTTTAAAAGCTAAAAATTTTGTTAGGAATTGAAACTAAAAATTTAAAAAATGTTAAATTTAAAATTAAGAATATTGAAAAATAATGAAAAATGCTTCTATTTTTTATAAAACAAAGCGGATAACTTTAAAATATAAACATTTTAAAAATATATTTATTTTTTTCATTAAAAATTTTAAATTTTTTTTCTCACTTGTGATAGTTTTAAATTCCAAAATTGTATTTTTGTGTGCTTTCAAATTTCAAAATCTTAATTTGAACTTTTTATACTTTCAATTTTAATACCATATTAGATTTAATAAACAATTTTATTTACAAATATGTTTTAATTTGAATGTAGTAATATTTTAATTTAATGAAAGTTTAAATCTAATAAATCTTAAATTTAATCAAATTCATTAAAAATTTAAGCTTATTTTATAATAATCTAAATTTGTTAAAAAAAATATTTGTATTTTTTTAATTCCTAACAAAATGTTCATCTTAACCAAATTGTCCAGGCTTATTGAAAAAATAAATAAATTTAAATTACAATTAATAAAATAAAAATGTTTTCTTTTCAAAATATAACTTTATTCGTTCAAATCTGAAAATTCCGTTGAGAAAAATTAAAAGTGTCGGTATAACAGATTCACGTTCAACCTTTTTTTTAAAGAAATATTTTATATCAGCAGAATCATTTTATTTGATTTATTTGTTTAAAATCATACAAAAATTGATCTGAGTAATAAAAACCACTTCAGTAACAATTTACAATTTTGGAATTAAAAAACCGTTGAAAACAACGATAACGAATATAAAATGTTCAAAGTATAACACATTATATTATCAAATCTAAAACTAACTAATGTTATCTGTGGGGTCATTCATATACGACGTCCATTATTCAGAAGGAGGAGGTAGGTCTGAAAATTTTGATAATTTAAGCAAAAGAATTTTTTTATTTTAAATTTTGTGACAAGGGGGGAGGAGAAAATGGGTCTGAAAATCCCATTTTTTAATGGACGTCATAAGTTAATGATCCCCATTATCTTCATAATTTGATCATTTCTTGAATTGCGAAATTTTAAATGAATTTAATTAATTTTTCGTGAAAGAATTAAAAGTTATTAAGAATTTAAGTATTTTCGGGAGCATTTTTGTGTAACAATTGCACTAATAGTGTTGGTTTTTTAAACAGAGTTTATTTAATCAGGTAAAATAAATTTAAAAAAAATTAAATAAAACATGTGCTTTTGCATACGTGTGGCAGTAATATTTTGCATAATATTTTATTACGGATGATTAATGATTAATTAAAGTTACCAGTATTTTTGAACTAATTATTTTAACCTCCTCACTTTTTGGCAATGACCTTGAATATTTTATTGAATGAATACTTGTGCGACTTTGTTGGTTCGTCTAGCCATGTACACAGTCATGTCATATTTAGCCAGATAAAGGAATGAATGGCGATATAATATTAAATATTAAGTAGTTGTTGCGTGTATTAAGAGAAAACTTTTTTTTGGGGGGGGGGAGAGAATTAATTTCTAAGGTTTTGAGGTTCATTTTGAGGTTTTTTTCACGTAGCTAAATTAACTAAAACTTACGTTACGTAAACCTTTCTGCTGAATGAGGGGGATTAAAACAGGAGGTATTATTTTTATTTTTCAAATGCTTTTTGACCGTTATTTTTTCAAATATTTTTTACCGTTGTTTTTTTACCGTTATTCTTCAAAAATATTGGTGTATATTAATTAATTATTTTTGAGTATTTTTTGCGTCAGTTTTTTGTGCGCACTTCCGTCCTTTAGCCCGTGGACGCATCACTAGTTAAGCTGTAACATCAATTAATTATATTTTCAATTCATTTGGGGACTAAATTAAGAGGGTAGTTATTTTTGCATTTTTAATCATGGATTTATTTACTGATCTGTGCGAGGAAAATGCGCTTAATTCCCTCGATGGATAACACGAGAACTTTCGGGATCTTTTTAAATTCAATTTATGTTTGAAAATTTTGAACATTGAATTTTTCAAATGGTATTAGGATTCAATGTCCCAGTTGCTCCTCCCTTTACTACGCCACAGATAAACTGAAAATAATCATGAAATAAGTTAAATAAATATAACGTTTGTTATTCATTTTTTTTCAGTTGTTCTTCTAAGAATTTCTTAATAAATTGAAGGAGCTCAACTATATTTAAATTGAATGAGGTACTAAGAAACCGGACTGTAAAATCCATGTGCATTTTACATAAAAATTAAGCATTTATTTCATCAACTAAGTTTTAATTGTAAGAGATATTAAATATTAAATTTCAATCAGAATTTTATAATTATTTTAACATTCATTTTAGCCTACCAATACTGCATTCAGATTAAAAATATTTTAAATAAAAATAAAATAAAAATATTTGCAACATATCTGAACACAATTTAGTAGATATGTCGATCAAATTCGATGAAAATTTTAGCATCAACTTAACAAACGAGGACATCACAACTATCGACAGAAATACGAGGAAAAACTGCAAAATTCTGCAAGTACCATCAGAATTGGACATCGATCAGAAATTGTCAATAATACGCCAGTTAGAACCATCACAATATCCAAATTTGTTTGTTTTCTCCATTAAACATCATGGAATCTTTTTAACTGAAAATCAAGGAACCAAAGCTCAACAGCTTGAAAAACACTTGTGTAAATTTGGTGCTTCTCGTCCGTTGATCATCCAAATGACATTTGTTGCCGAAAGTGAAACAAAATTTTATTACAAGGCTGAAAATTCAGATAAAGTTGAAGACATTGATCAACATTATGCTGAGAATTATGAGATGTATGAAAAGTGGAAAGATACTTTGAGTGACCTTATTGGCCTAGAATTGCAGCCATTTGAGGATCAAATGCTTAAAAAGCTGTCAAGCATCAAAGATTCTTCAATAATTTTAAGGTTTTTGAGGACTTTGAACTTGGATGAAGGATTTTTCGGATCAATGGCTCTAAAAGTTGCTGAAAATGGATCAAAAGGTGATTTGTTGGCTATCCTGGATGCTTCATTTGAAGATAATGGAAGAATCCTTAGTAACCAGGCACAGAATTATATCAAAAATGTATTTGAAGATGACGAACAAGTAGATTCAGATTTAGAAGATCAACCAGATGACCAAGATAATCCAATGGAAGTAGCATCCTCACAATCCAAAAATGAAGATTCAAGTCAATCAGTCTTCCTGACAGCCGTTCAAAATTCAAACAAGGAAATCATCGATTTTTTAATAACTTATTGGACTCCCTTGATCCAAGAACTTCCAGTTAAGCATCAAATAAGAATATCAACAGCTGCATACGACACAAATCAACTTGATGCCCTGTGTGACTTGCTGGAAATTTCTGACTTTCCATTTCCTAAAGGCTTTAATGTTGCAAATAATCAAGTCACTCATGGAAGGTTTCAGCGAATAATCACCGACAGAATAAAGTTCCACGAAGTAATCAAGCAGGAAGATTATAAAGAAATCAAAGACTTTATCGAGAACAATCTAAGCCTAAAATTCATCTACAGCCCACAAAACGTGACAGCCATGAAGAAATCTATTGATTCAAAAAAGTATAAAGTTTATTATTATTTGAAATCATTTGGATTGAGTGCTTCAGAGTTCGATCGCCTGCACGAAATACTAAATGACGAAGATTTGGAGAAAGCCCAAAAGTATGCTATAATACAGAGAAACGAAATTGTGGATGAAGCACTTTGTGCTGAACATTCGGTGATGATGTTATGTATGAAATCTCTAATTCACAACAGGAAAATTAATCGTAATCAAGAAGCAGGATATCGTATCAAGATTAAGAAATGGATTGAAGATATTCACAAAGTTGCTCCTAAACTTCTTGATGTTGCTGCTTCATGCAAAAATTTAAAAATCATTTTTGACTTTGAAAGCATGATGGTTAGTAAATTTATCTACAAAAATAATGGCGGGTAAACTAAGCAATAGCCCCAAAATATTTCAAAAATCCTAAAAAAATTCCCTGAATAAGGAAGCTGTATGTTAATGAAATCCTTACTAATACCAAATCTGCTCGTCAAAAATCTTTGAAATTCATCGTGATTTTTCAGAAATCTTGCTTCCTTGTTTAGAGATTTTTTAGTATTTTTAAAAAATTTCCACGATTTTTCCTAAATTTTCCCACATTAACAAAAAATTATTCTTATTGGTTTTAATTTAAATATTTTAATTAATTTTAGGTTGATCGAACTGCATTTTATGATGATGCGCTGGGATTAGCTTACAGTACAGTCTCATCAAGGATATTTATTGGAGCCAAATTAGGAGACAGTAAGCGAGAACAGGAGATTAAAGGAGTTATAGCACATGAACTGTGTCATTATGTCATGAGTTTCGTTTATGACAACAAGTTCCTTCCATATTATAATGATGCAACAGACATCCGTGATCAATTTGATAAAATCGTCAAAGCTATTGACAAGTGGTCAAAAAATGATCCAGAACCACCTGATGATGAGTGCAATGGAATTATTTCATCAGTTTTCACAGCATATCCTAAACGCTGCTTTCCTTACGAATTGATAGTCCGCGCTGTTCATATTTTAGTGTTATATGATGGCGATCCTAGGAAGTCACAGCATCTTCAAGAAAAGTATCAACTTCTCTTTGACTTCTGGAATAAGCATGTACTTTATGATTTGGAGAGTTTCAACATTAATCTTATTGAAACTGTAAAAATAATAAACGACGACAATAATTTACTGCACTCCATTTCTAACAAGGGATTTGGACTTATTGATTGTGAAAATGATGTTCTTCAGTCAATCCTTAACGAAATAACAATAGTAAAAACAAATATTCCATCAATGTTCTTCGTTCACATCCATAAGTGCCTGAAAGATAAATATAAAAACAGGCTGAATTCACAAAATTTATTCATTGAACCAACAAAGCTCAACCAACGCCGAATACGGAAAGAGTTTCAAGAAGTTTGTTCAGAAAAAAAGGAGCTGAATATTTTTGTTGACTGCACGAATGGAGCACCTAACGTTGTTGAAAATATTTTCATCAATAACAAATTATGCTTTGTGTTTGTTGTTAAAAGTGATTCTCAAAGGGAGCAAATAAAAAGAATGTGTTTAGAAGAAGGAAGTAGAACAGCATCAGTTGTCGACAAAGATTATAGCTGGGATGATCTAGATCATAAAAGTAAAGGAAAATTGCTTCAAACTTCAATTGATTTTAATAATAATTCAATTCAACTCGACAAATTAATTTCTTGTGAGAATGTGGATTCAGATGGATTATCCGAAGTAATATGTGAAAAATTCTTAAACTTGCTGTTAGATGGATCTACAATATCAATCAATAGAAATTTCGATTTGGCGACAATGAATAAAAATTTTGACATTTTATTCCGCACCAGAAAGTTCAAGAAATTTGTCAAAAAGATTGGAAGTGATGATTCAGATGACGATGATGATGATGCTAATGTAACAAGCTTATCAAATGAAGAAGTTCTAACCACGGTGGCAAATGATAAATATGTCTTAATCTCTGACATCCCCGGAACAGGAAAGAGTTGGATAATGCAAAATTTTGCTAAAGTATACCGCAAGAGTTATCCAGAAAAATGGGTCATATGTGTTGAACTATTAAAGCATACCATACCATTTAGAAATCTTCAAAACCAACCAGATTTCCCTTCTTTCATGATAGAAAAAATATTAAAGCTAAAGGATGTCATTTATATCAATATCTTTAAAAACTTGTATAAGAATGGTAAAGTCGTCATCTTCTTTGACGGATTTGACGAAATATCGAACTATGCTGAAAAAGTAAAATTGCTAATTCAAGCATTCCAACAAAATGGCAGTAATCAAATGTGGATTTCGACACGAAAGCAATTTGAGGTTAATTTGCAACAGGAATTAAAATTGAATTCAAGTTATGGATTTGGAATTTTCACAAAAGACGATGGAAAGAACTTCATTGCTAAGAGCTGGATAATTGATGAGCTAGGAGATGAAATTGATTCAAGTGCAGAAATCGAAAAAATTGTTAATGAATCTGAAAATTTAGTAACATATCAAGGATATGCCGAAGAGCTAATTAAGCGATATAAAAAACTTAAAAATCCTGCAGTTGGTTTCCCAGCATTTTATGAAGTATTGTCAAACTATTTCAAAAATAATAAGACTCCACCGGAAGATGCTATTTATTATGAAGAAATATCGAAGCTACAGACCGCAAGAGGTGATGTTAAAACTGCAAAACCTTAAATATATAAGGGTAAAGTAAAAAAGTATGATTTACACAGCTGTTGCACTGCATATAAAACTTTAATTTTCATGATAGCTATAGTTAAACAAACAGGCGAAATTATTTTTCTTTTTACATGATACGCATGTCGCAGCAAGGGTACGAAATTGAGAGAAAATGATTAAAAATTAGGTGACTAGTTATGAACCCTTTATGCTCAGTGCAGTCAAAATCATAGTTTCTCACTTTCCTACATGCTGGAATTATAAAAATTTAGGCATTTTTGTATGTATGCGCATCCTTATAAATTCTATAATTTTTACATGCTAACAAATTCAGAATTCAGTTTAACTAATATTAAGTTTTAGGTGCGTCATAATTTTAAGAACATAATAGGATAATGTATCTTGGGTGTGCCTGTACGTCAATTTCTAGAATTAACAAAACACAATTATTTGTAGGGTGATTAGACTTTTTTTCCAAAAATGAGACAATTTTAATTTTCTAATATCTAAGGGACATTTGTAGAATATTTGAGCCACTTATCATTGTAAAACCAATTAAATTACGATACTTGACGCAAAAAAAGTTCAAAAAATATTATTGTATGGATTCAAACCCTTGAGTTTAAAAGAATTTTTTTCACACCATAAAATCGAGTACCTAAAACTTCTAATTTAAGTCTCATGAATTAATGTAATTGGTTTTTTGGATTTTTTTGGCAATGAATTACACTAATTAAATTTTTTGCATTCAAATTTTGACTTTGTCTTTTCAAAAATAACTTTATTTTGTTTTTCGTTCTGAAATGACGGTTTTATAATTAATATATAATTTTTTTAAACTAACATTATATTTTCTAACCATTTTAAATAACTAGTTTTTAGTTTTAAGCACTTTAATTTCAAAAATTAAATAGGCTGTTCATCAGCGCAATTCTAATCAGTTTCGATCAAAAATTGATGGTCAGCTTAGATTTTATAGACTTTGGGTTTTATTCATTAGTTTCAGAAAATTTTTGAAAAGTTTTAAAATTCTAAATATGAATTTAAAGCAACCAAAAAGCGGAAATCAAATATTTTTCGCATTAAAATAAAGATGGACGATGAATTTTTTAAAAAAATCTTACCTAAATACTAACATAGCTAATAATTTCAGTAATAATATTTTTTAAGATTATAATACCTAAATCATTTAGTTGAAGTCGAAATTTTTATATTGTTGTAAAATAATTCAAAATACCTCAAATAAAGTATATTAACAAGAAAGATTGCATTTTTTGTAAATTTCTAAGATAAAATATTAAGTTAGAGTTACAAGACATCAGGAACCATGCTTACTATTTTTGAAGAAAATTCTACATTTAATCTTGTATCGGTGAAACAGGTTTGATTGATTTTAATGAGCTTAAAAATATTCGTTATCAAATGGGGACAGTTAAAAATGACATCTTACATTTTGGAGATAAGAAGTTTTAATAAAATTAAGGCAAAATCTAGAATTTTAGGGTTTAAAACTAATTTTTTTCTTATTTAAAGAATTTAAACAGCAAAAAGTAGGAAAATGGATTAAAATTTCATGTAAGTTTGTGAAATAGTTTCAATAAACAACCAAAATATTAAAAATAAAATATTTCACATCCGTAGACTGATCACATGCCTGATCGTAGCACTCAGCAATCCATCAATGTCAATAATAATCGAGTGCAAATACGACACATGGAACTACAACAATTTAGGCAACATTTATGACTGCTCAGTTGAGAATTATCCACGAATTGTGACACACGAGTCAGCACTGATCACAAGAATCAACGGACAACACAAAAGTCCACGAAGCAGTGACGATGTGGTTGGATTTCAGGCTGTCTATAAAGTCATTCGATATTTTCCGCGAGATTTGGAGAAATTCTTCCAAAATATTCGTGCAATTTACATCGGATCGAGTCAGTTAGGGCAAATCCATCAGTCAGACTTGAAACCTTTAATTAATTTAACTTATTTTTATTTGTGGTCGAATAACATTGACGTCATTGAGGAAGGATTGTTTGACTTTAATCCACATTTACAACTTCTTGGACTCGATGAGAATAAAATTATCCAACTGTCTGTGATCATTTTGATATTTTTAGGTTTTAAAGCTTTATGCAGCGCCATCTATTTGTGATAATGTCTCATTTTGTTGAAATTAATTGCCATTTTTAAAGATTGAAGCTTAACACTCAGAATTTGTTGGATTATTGAACCTCTTTTAGGGAATTATTGTCCATAAATGACATCAACTTTTTAGTGTGAGGGGGTCTGATGATATGTGACACTTGCAGAGTCTAGAAAGAAAAAGAATCTTTGTAACCGAGTCTAAAATTCTCGTAGTTTGTGTGAAGTCATTTATAAACGGCCCCTTAACGAATTTAATTGTTCGGAACAGCGTTGAAAATATGACATATTTCCTGAAAGTTAAATTTAGGTATAAGGGAGGTTTTGAAAAAAGCATAAAATTGAATTTAAAAAAATTTTATGCAAAAAATTTACGTTTAGTTATTTCCCCCCTGAAAATCTTTCTACTCTCTATTAAAGCGTGAGCATCTTCATCTTTTATTTCATTCTCGTGTCTCAAAAATCATAGAAATCCAGGAATTTCTAAATTAAATTTTCCCGACTCAACGCTCAAAAGCAATTATTATTTTTATCTCTCTAAACTTGATTTCAAAACATCCAAGATTGATTTTTTAAATTTGTAAGTAAACTTGAAAAATAAATTAGTTTTCATGCATTCAAAGTAGGTTTTCAGTGTTGTTGGTTGATCCTTGGCCTAAAGAAAATTGAAAGCTATTTTGTTCCTTGAAGGAGGTCATTTGTATAAATTGTGATGCTGAAGGTTAGTCATGCGGATGAATGGAACTAGGTTTTGATGAGAATATTGCAACTTATCCAGTATTTCTCAAACTTTTTCGTCTCGCGGCACACTAGACACCATTTTTAGGTTTGACACAATTTTCTACATTTGACGTCTTCTGGACTCATTGGTATTCAGGATTTTTGAAGAGGGGGGGGGGCACATTATTTTTATTTTTAATAGAATCATTAAAATTTGGATTTAGTTTTTACTTTGACATTTAGATTGATTCTGCGAGTCTTCAGCTTTTTTAATTTAATTTTTTCGTATTTTTTTTGTAAAAAAAATTAAATTTTTAGTTTAGAATTTCAAAAATATATTTTAATTTTGGATTTTTTTTGGGGTAGGGGCTCCTCCCACGGTCACCTAAGGACCCTCCCTTATTTTCATTTCTGAGTCAACTCCAAACTCAAAGCCAATTTTTTAATTAAATTTTCACTTAAATATTTCAAACTTTTTATTTACTAACTTAAACAATAAAAATTTCAAACTAAAACTTAATAATTGTTCTGTTAAAACTACAAATAAATGAAAATTCACTTTGACAGTCACTACTTGATACTTTAAATTGTCCATTGCTATTTGTTATAGTCATGCAATTTCCTAAATTTTGTGCAGCTGGATTGACCCACGCAAGACGACCGGACCATTGATATTTTTGAGAAGTTGTGCCTGTATAGATCGTCCAGTTTCCAGTGATTGCTTTGTTTCCATTTATCCAAATTGTCTTAGGACGGTCGGTGCCATAAATTTGTGCTGATGTCTTTAAAATTGTGTCTTGGACGGCTACGTTTAAATTTGATGCAAGGAACATGTCGTTTGCCTCGCAAATCCTCTTTGCTGTGTACCAATTAACTGTTATGTCCACAAAGCACACCGACTTGATATATTTTAAATTTTGATCAAAAACGTCTAAATATTTGCGACAAAATGTTAAATAACTCTCTGGAGTTCCACAAATTGTTGACTTAATTATAAAAATT
Source organism: Chironomus tentans (assembly GCA_963573255.1). Lineage (NCBI taxonomy): Eukaryota > Metazoa > Arthropoda > Insecta > Diptera > Chironomidae > Chironomus > Chironomus tentans. The sequence goes on from OY754305.1 coordinate 4,159,147, forward strand.
ATGAAAAAAGCTAAAATTTGTAAAAAGTTCATTTTTTTCAGTCTTAACTCGACGACATTTAAAGTAGAACTGCTTGAACTATTTTTTAATTTCAAATAAATCGAGGAAGAAAAAAATTTTCTTTGTTTATCGTCACGAGTTGGATTTTCTTTGAGGTTCTGTGTGATTGGAATTTCATATTTATAAGGAGCTTGATGCTAATCGTGCTGGTCATTAGACTTGTTTCACTAAAATTATTTTAAAATATCGATAAATTTGTTTTGTTTTAGTAACCACGACAATAAGACTGACCATCTGCTTGGTTTTTCAAAGAAATGTCCTTTACATTTCTTGAATGGCACAAAACGGATAATCGAGAGGAATTCCGTCTCTGGGCTGGTGTGACTCTGGCATAGGGCTGGATTTGATTTCAATTCAGCCCTATGCCAGAGTCACGCCAGCCCAGGGACGGATTTCCTCTCGATTATCCGTTTTGTGCCATTCGGATTTATGCATCAAATTTACGTTGCACTCTCTTCCCATTAAAAAGTGAAACCTTCTTCGAAACCATTAAAATATTTAAAAAATGATGCACGGTGCATCAGAAAAAAGTCATCAAATCCAATAAATTTCATCCATTTAGAAATCTACAATTCCTTTTTGGTGCCGTTCACTTATTACGTGACGCAAAAAAACTGACTTTTTAGACCTCCCTCTCCCCTCTAAAAGCGTTACGTAATAAGGGAATGGCCCCTTTGATGCTTTTCGAACAATTGCTTAAAAGAACTGAATAACATCCAACATGTGTCAATATAATTTTTGAGCACACGTCCTGAAAAAATTTCTTAATTGTTTACTTCTTTTTCCCCAATTCTCGATAAATTTCTTTTGAGGACTGTTTAATGTTTTCTAAAAACTTTAATTGCACTTCCACAATGGTAATGGACTCAAAAGCTTTATCACCTGCTAAAATGTTTCGATTTTTTTAATTAATCACGAATTGGGCATAAAATTGACATTTCCTGTAAGGTCAAATAAATTTTTGTGTTTATATAATCCAGTTGTCGTAGAGCCTATTATTTATTGTCACATGAGCTACTAGAATAAGCATTTGAAGTGATAACAGAGTTAATATTGGGTTTTGAGGTTATTTGTCAAAAATTTTGAGTAAATTTTGAAGTTATGATGACTTTTTGATAAAAATTTTGAGGTTATGTTGAATTTTTGATAAAAATTTTGAGGTTATGTTGACTTTTTTTCTAAAATTTTTGAGGTTATGTTGACTTTTTGTTAAAATTTTTGAGGTTATGTTGACTTTTTGATAAATATTTTGAGGTTATGATGACTTTTTGATAAAAATTTTGAGGTTATGTTGAATTTTTGATAAAAATTTTGAGGTTATGTTGACTTTTTGATAAAAATTTTGAGGTTATGTTAACTTTTTGGTAAAAATTTTGAGGTTATGTTGACTTTTTACAAAAATTTTGAGGTTATGTTGATATTTTCTAAACACTTTTTTATTGATTCTTATAAAATAACTATCATTTTAGCTTCAAATCACAATTTTGTACACATTTTTGATCAATTTTGTCCTAGTAAGTTTTAAAAAATTATTTTGTTTATAAATTTATAAAATCACAATAAAATAAATTTCAGTCAAATTTTTAGTCCTTTAAAAATCATTTCACAAATTATTCTCCTTTGCCTTCCACTTAGTTCTGATAATTTAACTATTTTCTTCAACTTTGTTGCCTCTGCATGATCAGCGATGACCCATTCGTCATCTAAAATATTCACTGGAATCCACCTGACAAAATAATGTGGATGTTCGCCATCATAATTGTTCCATTGATGCAAAATAAGTCCCTGAAATTCAATTTCATTTGGAAATTCTTGAATTTTTGGAATAATTTTTCCTAATTGCACTCGTTTTGTGATTTCATATTTTGACATAATTCGACATTGAACTTTTGGATTAAATCGACACATGGCTGTTGTTGTAGTCTCTAATGGATGAATTAAATTTTGATATTTTAAAGTTTGTCGTAAAATTTTCTCCGTTTCTGTGAAATTTTCTTCTTCTTGTTGAAGTTTTTCGATTCTTTTTGAGCCTCGGATTTGAATGTTTTCTTTTGTGGATGATTTTTTGTGGACAATTTCGACTGAAGAGGCAGTTGATGTGCTGGGTTCTTTGAAGCCACTGTTATGGGAATTTTTGAGTAAATTAAAAAATAATTTGAGGTTAATATTTTTATTTAGATTTAAAATTTGAAGTTATATTTGAAAAATGCTCAAAAATTTTGAGGTTATGTTAAAATTTTAGTCAAATTTTTGATATTTTACTGAAAAATCCATTAAATTTTAAAAAATTATCAAACATTAATTTTAGGTTAGAATATTTTAAGGTTAAAAATTTGAGGTTATGTTGCGAAATTGCTCAAATATTTTAAAAAATAAAAATTGGTTGTGCTGAAAATTAGGTCCAAATATTGATGTTTTGCTTAAAAAATTGTAAAAATTTGTCAAATTTTTGTAGGTTAAGTTGAAAATTCCTGAATATTTTGAGGTTAGTAAAATTTGGTTTATAAATTTTTTAAGATTTTTATATAGATTTACCAAATACAAAATATTAAATCTAATTAATGCTCAGAAAATTATACTATTGTTTTTTTTACAATTTTGTGCTGAGTGTCTGAACCTTGATTCTAATCACGATGGAATTTAAATTATATTACATTATAATTGTAATTAGTTGAACGTTAAAAATTTATTAACAAGCTCGTTAAAAAAGCTATAAAATTGCAACTTTATATTATACTTTTCAAGAATATTTGAAGCAAAAGAAACTAATGTTTAAAAAATGTGACAAAGAATTTGAATTTTTCTTTCCAGTGGTTCCAAAGCTGTGTGCCGCGTACCAGGGATCTAGACAGAATTTTCTTTGGAGTGTCCAAAATTAGTTTTCATTCTTCTACTTAAATTTTTGTATTTGTTATTAATTATACCGTTATATGTATAACTAAACTATAAATTAGAGATGCCATGTAAAAAAAATCGAGGGAGGGGGAGGGTCGGAACCATTTGGACCCGACGCTCTACTTCGGAGTCCGAACCTCCTCAAACCCTCCTTGGGTATGCCCTGTGCCAGATCAAAGCACAATAATACACGGGGGATCTAACTAAAGTATAGCTAGGTGTACTTAGAATAGCTAGTAAGGTAGTATAGCTGATAGTTCTTTCAGAAGTATGTATTATTTAACTATTTTGGCAAATCCAGGATTAACTACAATTATTATTATAGCTTCTCCACTAGTAGGGAGAAAAATATTCTAAATATAAAGAAATTTCACATTTATCCTGCACTAGTTATAAACTAAAATCAGAAATATTGCAAATCTCAATATTTTCAAGATATTTCAAAAAGGCTGAAGTAGATAATCCTAAATCGAGAATAATCCACTTTAGTGAAATCTTAAAACTATTAACTTGATCAGCAACTCTGTTCAAAACAAAACCAAAAAAAAAATCTTACCTGTCAGCTGGACTCAATTCCCTCTCATCGTCATCACTAATTTCAATAACTTCATCAATTGGTTCGAAATATTTCACAATTTTGTACATTTCGTGACACAACTTTTGTTTCTTTGCTGCATATTGTGGAATTTCGTAGTCATCTGAACTTAGTAGCTTCATTCTTTTGTCAATTTTTTTATTAATGTTTGTTGATTTTTTGATAAATTTAATATTTTTTGATGAATTTTTATTTTCATAAATTTTGATGATTTTTGATAATTTTTGTTGTGCTTTGTTTTTATTTTTTTAGAGTAATTTGTATATTTTAATTGATAATTTGAGCAAATTTGTTGATTTTGAATTATTTAATTATTTTTTGGATATTTTTCAGCATTTTTTGAAGACTTTAAATTTAATTCTGATTTATTTAAATTATATTTTGAGATGATTGAGATTTTATTGAATTTTTCTAAATTTTTTGTCAATTTTTAATGTTTATGTTTTAAAATTTAATTTATTGTTGAATAATTTTAATGAATTGTTGGCTTTTGATCACAATTTGTTCAATTTTCTAACAACTTAACTCTTAAGAAGCTCAATTTATAACTAAATAATCACAATTTTGAATAAAACAATGAATTATTGCAACTAAATTCAGGTATTTATTAAAAAAACTTTAAGTTTCAGAATTATTTTTCAATTTTCCCTCCAATTTTCAACGTAAATTGAATAATTTTGCAAATTATTATTAAATTTTAATAATTTTCATTTAAAAATCAAATTTTACCATTAAATTGAACAATTTTTATAAAAAAAATTCAAAAATTCCATAAAAGAATTCTTTATTGATTCAAAATCATCCCAAAAACTAATCGTAAACAAACCAAAACAAATACTCAACGTCAACTGACACTGTCAACAAGTGAAACTTTGCCTGCCCGGCTAAAACGTAAGTAAAACATTTGTAAGGTTCCGAATGTCGACACAATGGGTACGAAACCATCCCAAAAAGATTGTCGAAACTCACCAACACATCCAAACACCTACAATAATCCAAACAGTGTTTGTGACACCAAAGAGAAGGAAAAAAAATTTTTTTTCTTCAACCGAGGCAGAAAAGAAAAAGTTTTCATCGAGAATCGAAGTTGAAAGGCAGAAAAAAATTGGAAAAAATAAATTTGTGGAAATTTGGCAGACTTTGGAGCACCAAAAAGTGATTGAAATTGACAATGAATAACGCGTGAATCGAGTGAAAGTGACGAAATTTTAAAATTAAAAAAATATGAAATAAAAGATCGAAAAAAATATATTTTTTTTTTCACTTCTCTCACCCACAAAAAAAAATAATTTTTTTCATTGCTTTCAAATCAGAAAAAAAAAATCGAAGCTCGGCGAGTTGAAAAAGTGAAAATTTTACATGAAAATTTCTTGAAATTTGATTTTTGTGAAAATCATTTGAAAATTTCATCTTCAAATTTGTAACAAATAAAAGTTACGAGGTGGAAATGTGAAGAAGAAAAAAAAATTTCTTAATGAAGAAAAAAAATTGAATCAAAATTTCGGTGAAGTGGAAAAAATGAAAATCAGCGGATTGTGAGAAAAGAGAGAGAGAGAAAGAGAGAGAGAAGTAAGAAGAATGAAAAATCAGAAACAGTGTGGAGAGCGGAAAAAAAGTTTTCAGTCCAGAAAATTTTCATGTTGGATTTTTTTTTACAATAAATTGGGGTTTGGTTGGAATTTTGATGGAAAAAGTGAAAATTGCTAAACTAATTTAGTAAAAATGATTAGAATTGAGAATCAAAATTCAGATTCAAACAAGGATTTACATTGTCGAGAGTTGTGCAAAATTTCATGGCTATTTCAAATTTATAAATAATTATTCATTTATAATCGGTGATTAATCGTTATTAAAAATATAATAAACAAACAATCCAAACCTAAACTTTAGACTAGTTTTTGTGAAATTTGCATTATTACATGCTAATTTTATTTAAAAGAGGAGTTGATAGCTTTATGATTAGCATCAAGGATGTTATTAAGTAACCAGGTGCATGCTATTGAGCAGTGATTGATAATCAGTGTGAATTTCTATGACATGACTGTCTTTATGTCAATTCTAACTAATAAACAAGCACAGGCACATATAAACTTTATTCTAGGCCAGACAGATTTTTAAATTCTTGAATTTTCACAAACTTTTAACCAGATTTACCTTAAATTAGTGTAGAAAAGTTGATCGTACCTTTGTAAATGCCTACAAAATTCTTGTACTCCTCTTAGTAGTATTTATCGTTGATTTCAACATAAAAATTTGTGGATACCCAAGCTCTGATACTTGATTAATAATAATCTTGTAGTAGTATAAACACTGAGACCAGTTCGTCATACCATTCTGATCAGAGTCGTACCCAGAAATTTTTTAGAAGGGGGTCCAAAATTTTTTTTTATCCTAAACACATTGTTTTGCACTTTTTGTTAATTATAATGGCATATAAATGATCAGAATTATCATTTATACCAGTGTTGTCCAACCTTTTTTGAGCCACGGCACCACTTGATGGTAAACCATGAACAAAACCGCACACAGCGTGCTGTTCGTGTTATTTTCAAAAAATTTCTACGGCACACCAGTGTTGGACAACACTGATTTATACAAAGAACAAGAGAGCTTTTAGAGTTTCTAAATCATTCAGTCCTCAAAGAGAAGCATCAGGAGAGCATATGGGGGGTGAGACCTAATAAATTCAAAAATAACTTGATACATGTTAACAATACCAAAACCAAATGTTATGGATTTTGTTCATCATATTACCAAAACTCACCTTCAATAATAACATTTTGATATAAAATTTTTTTTTGGGGGGGGGGGGTGTATTCTAAGTTGCTCCAAATTGACTTTTTATGACCTTTTTTTTTGGTTGTAAGAGTTAACTTTTCCGAAGATCCTAGCAAACTGAAGAAATTTTTTTTCCAGAGGGGGGGTTTTGACAACCAACCCCCCCTCCTCCCTGAATACGCCCCTGAGTGGCATCTTGGGTTTGTATGTAAAATGGAACAGTGGCGTAGCCAGAAATTTTTCGATTGGGGAATTTTCAAATTTTTTGTATGGATGGTTTTTTTTCTCAGAAACCTTAAAGGGGGGGGGGGGAATCCCCAATCCCCCTCTCTGGATACGCATCTAAAGAGGGAGGAACTCCAAATTTTTGTGATAGTCCAAACAACAGAAAATTTTGTCTTTGTAACAAGATGGAGAGGGTGGGTCATATTTATTAAAAGATATATTTTTGCTAGACGTAATTTACGGATAAACCCCTTTCACAACATATTATTTGATAATTATTCAAAAATTCAACATGAAAATTATTCAAAAAATCTGAAATCATTTTTTTCTGTAAACATTTGCTTTTCAAATCTACAATTAACAAATTATTCATTTATTTTAGTTAAACTTGAGTGAAATCTAATTGGAATTGAGCAGCAGAAATTGAGAATTGCATCCTTAAAAATATGGAATAAGTGTCAAAAAAAATTGTGTGAAAAGTGAAAAAATAAGTTAAATAAAAATATCCAACCTGAAATATTAATCGAATTTATCTGTCAACTTTTGCTAATAAACCTGAAAGTTCTAAAATTAAGTCTATCAAAAAAATTATTGCAATAAAATAAGTTTATCAAAATAATTCATTAAGAATAATCTTTAAAAAAAATATATAAAATTAATAAAGTTCTCCCAAATGCTGAATTAAAACAACAACAAAAATAAACTCAACAAAACGTAAAGAATTTCTTCTGAGAGATCCAGGTGAGTCAACTTGTCTTCTTTTTGTTCTTCCGCTAGTTCATATCCACATTTATAAAAAAATATATCCAATGTATGTACGTTTAAAATGTAAAAAAGAGAGAAAAAACTACAACTTTGCACTTATTTAACAATTTTTTTCGTGCTTGTTTTGAAGGAAAAAATGTGATTTTGATGGTTCAGAATGGGAGTGGTGGTCTTTTTGGATTTTTTGAGGTTAGGTTTGCCATAAAATCTAGTGATATTAGAGATTTTGACTCCAAATCTACTAAATTTTGGGATATCAATCCAAAATCTACTAAATTTAGGGATATCAATCCAAAATCTACTAAATTTAGGGATACCAATCCAAAATCTACTAAATTTAGGGATACCAATCTAAAATCTACTAAATTTAGGGATATCAATCCAAATTCTACTAAATTTAGGGATATAAAGCCAAAATCTACTAAATTTAGGGATACCAATCCAAATTCTACTAAATTTAGGGATATCAACTCCAAATCTACTAAATTTAAGGATACCAATCCAAAATCTACTAAATTTAGGGTTTTCAACTTAAAATCTATTAAATTTAGGGATGTCAACCCAAAATCAGTGATTTTAACCCCAAATCGACTGAATTCAAGGACATCAATTCAAAATATACCAAATTCAGTATTAAACAACCTCAAAAACCACCAAAAAATGCGCACCACACCAAACTAATTCACACCACAACCAATCTCAACCTTCTCTCATCTTCTTCACCCATTCTTCGTTATCATCAGTTTCATTTTGCTGTCCATTTCGTCACTTCTTATTGCCGCTTACTTAACCATTACACTCGAGAGTCGGAGTACTAAGAGAGTAGAACGATCCATAGACATGAACGAACAATGTGTCTAACGGTGAATGGACATACAAGGTACACACCATTAATGATTCTAGTACTCGACTTGATTTTACTTGCTGTTCACTTTTTTCCTTCTTCTTGGATTTGAGTTGCCTTTTTTTCGAGAAAAAAAATAAAGTAAAGAACTTTTTAATGATAATGATGATGATGCGGAGCAATTTAGATAATTGTTTTGGAGTTCTGACTTGAAAATTGTTGTTTTCTGTGTTCTCACAGTGGTTTTATATTCTGTTTGGTGATGAACTATGGAAAGTGTTAACTAGTGAAGCGAAATGAAGAATAGGAAAAATTTATGTTAATAATTTTGAGTTGTTGAGAGGAAATTGTTGGATTTTGTGGTAATTATGGGGGCTTGGGAAAGGTTTTGAGATAAAAATAGTGGTAAAATTGCTGATTTAGAGATAAAATTTAAATTTAGTCAAGTTTTTTTTAAAATAAAATTTGAATTTTTAACGATTTTTAAAATTTGAATTTTTTAACGATTTTTAACATTTAAAATTTCAAAAAAAATAAAAATTTGAATTTTTAACGATTTTTAAAATTTGAATTCTCACAAAAAAATAAAAATTTGAATTTTTAAAATTTGAATTTTTAACGATTTTTAAAATTTGAATTTTCAAAAAAAAAATAAAAATTTGAATTTTTAACGATTTTTAAAATTTGAATTTTTATCGATTTTTAAAATTTGAATTTTTATCGATTTTTAAAATTTGAATTTTCAAAAAAAAATTAAAATTTGAATTTTAAACGATTTTTAAAATTTGAATTTTTAACGATTTTTAAAATTTGAATTTTTAACGATTTTTAAAATTTGAATTTTTAACGATTTTTAAAAAAAGAATTTTTAATAGTTTTTAAAATTTGAATTTATAAATATTTGAATTTTAAAAAAAATTGAAAATTTGAATTTTCAGACAATTTTAAATTTGAATTTTATTTTCAATAAATCATAAAATTTTCAACAGCCTGTTAAACTCATAAAAAGCTTTACCGCTAAATTGAAAAATAATTGGTTTTAATTAGAAATCCAAAGAAGCTAATATTTCAAAAGAAAAATTATTTTAACAGAACTTTTTTTGCATTGTTTGTGCAAGATTCTTTTTTTAAAGAAACTGTTAAAATTAGTTCATTTAAGTAGAATTTGAAAAGACTTAATTATGCTATTTATGCTGATTTTTGAAGAATTTATGATTATTTTTACAGTTTCTAGCATATTTCAATGATTTGAAGAGATAAAAATTTATAAAAAAAATCAATTTTTCCAGTTACAATCCAGATAACAAAGCAAACTCCTCGATTTTTATCCCATTCATTGATTCAAAATAGCATCTAGGCATTTGCAAGACTGAGCATGTTCATTGAAAAATTCAAGATTATTGTTTTTATTTTTATTTTATTCATCATTTTTATGATCTGTTTCCATGAGGATGCAGGTCGACTTGTTTTGTGAATAATAAATATTGAATGAAAAATCATTCGATAAATTTAGAAATAAATATCAGAATTTGAATTTTAAAATATTTAAAATTTAGTTTTAAAAATCAATTAAAATTTTATTTAAACAAAAATAAAAATTCAAATTAAAAAAGTCAATTTAAAAAAATCAAATTAAAAAGCAAACAAAAATTCGAATTTTTTAAAAAACAAAATATCAAATTTAAAAAAAGCAAATTATCGAATCTAAAAAAACGAAAATTCAAATTAAAAAAATCAATTTAAAAAAAATCAAATTAAAAAGCAAACAAAAATTCAAATTTTTTTTTAAAAAAAACAAAATTTTAAATTTAAAAAAAGCAAATTGTCGAATTTAAAAAAAACAAAAGTTCAAAAAATTTTAAAAAAATAAATTTTTATTTAATAAAAAAGAAACAAAAATTTAATTTTTTTTAAAAAAAAATTCAAATTTTAAAAATATTTAAATTTTTTTGTTGCTTCAAAAATTCAAATTTTAAAAATCCATCTAAATTTAGATTTTCAAAAACCGTTAAAATTTTGAATTTTTAAAAATCGTTTAATTCTTTAAAAAAATCATTATTTTAATTCTTTTTTCAACATTTTCAAAGAACAAATATCATCAATATGTTCAATTAATTCTTAATATCGATTACTGTTCAAATTTCATTCAATAATTCTACAAAATTCATTTAAAATTTTTCAATTAAAATCTTTGAATCATGATAAATTGAATAAATGATACCGTAGGTGAAATTTCAATAGCAACAAAGATTCTTTCTAAGAATACTTTTATATCCCACATGACGTATGAATTTTATGTTTTATTAAATTTATTGGCACATTGATCTGGATATTTTCTTAAGGAAACAGACAAACTTGACATGTGGAGTTTAGTGTGTGGGTGGATATTGAGTTCCTTGTTCAGTTCTGTTTCGACTTTTCTGAATGAAATTCTTTGCAATTTGATACTTTTTATTAAATAATTTTTTTGTGCTGGAAAAACATTTTTAATTAATTTTTCTTGCAATAAACTTTTTTAAATTAGAATGAATTTTTTTTAAAAAAGATTGTTTTTGAATTTTTATTAAATTTCTACAAAATTTCAAATAAAATCAATTTTTTTATAAATTTATCTAGTTTAAAATTTTACTTTAAATTATTCAAAAATTACAATAAAAATTCAACTCAACCTTGAAAGGCACACAAATTGTGTGGCTTTAGGAATAAATTTCTAAATTTTTTATCATTCATGATTCACGAATGCGTCAATGAAACTGAGAAAGTACGTGACGTGACGCTGTTTTTGTTTTGTTTACATTTTTAGTGTAGTTTCAAATGAAATATTTACAATGATTTTGAATATTTTAAAATTGATAAAGCAAAGATTGTTAATTTAAAGTTTAGAATTGAAATAAAAATTGTCAAGATTTAATCAAAAATTGCTGTTTTTAAATTTTTTTAAAAAAATAATAATGTTTTATTAAAATACTTGTTCTTTGTAAACTAATTTTGAGGTTATGCTGACAAATTTTTAACTTTTACTACAAATTTTGAGGTTAAAATCTTAAAATTTAATTTTTTTCTTCAAAATTTTTAACTTTTATTCTGACAAATTATTAACTTTTACTGCAAATTTTGAGGTTAAAATCTTAAAATTTAATTTTTTTTCAAAATTTTGAGGTTATTCTGACAAATTTTTAACTTTTACTACAAATTTTGAGGTTAAAATCTTAAAATTTAATTTTTTTTCAAAAATTTTGAGGTTATTCTGACAAATTTTTAACTTTTACTACAAAATTTTAGGTTAAAATCTTAATTTTTTTTAATTTTGAGGTTATGTTAGCAAAATTAAATATTCAGTGACTGAGTTTAAGTTTCAGTCAATAATTTGTTATTTTTGTTCAAAATCATATCAATTTTAATCAAATTCAAGGTTATGTTTGATAATCTTTAAATTTTCCATACTATTTTAAGGTTAAGTTGAAAAAAATATTTATTGCTAGGCTAAATTCAAAAAATTTAAGCTGCAATCAATCGAGTTTGAGTTTTTTGTTTATAAATTTTTAACAATTATAGTTGTAAAGTTTCAAAAATATCTAAAAAACTCCACAAAATTAACTGCATCCAAAAATCATCAAAATCCAAACAAAAAATGAAAGTTGAGATTTTAGAAAATTTTCGAATAATCAAATGATGATAATGATGGCAATAAAAGTACACAATAAATATTACACACAGTAATGAGCAGCTTGCATCCAAGAAAGCATGTGATTCCCTCTATTATTATTATTTTTATGCTTATATAATAAAAAAAGTTTAAAAATTTTCATACATTTTTTGATTACGATGATGATTTGATGGTTTTGTGAGTGATGAACATGTGAGAGATTATTCTGATGGATCTGTTGCTAAAATTTATGATTAATGAGATTTTTTGGGTAAAATTTGCTCGGTTTAAATGTGAATTTTAATGAGTTTGAGATCGTTGAACTTTTTTAAGCCAATTTTTATGAATTTTTAATTCTCAAGCTAATGAATAACCAGCCTTAATTGATTCTTTCCCACCTCAAAATGTCTCAGTCCTCCCCATTCCAAAGCTACATCATAATTCATTTCATATTCATTGACCAGCATAACTGACACACACACATACTCATATAGTGTCCATATTCAGTGACTATGAAAACATTTTCATTTATAGAATCACCAAAATTGGCATAAATAATGCGACAGAACCGATAATTGGCCTAATTTGGTCTTTTACATGTGAGATAAATCGAAATGCTAATTTTATACGATTTGATATTTTTGTGATAGTTTCTGATTAAGTTTAAAAGGATTAGTTTTTGACGAATACTTTAAAATCTTTATAAAAGTAGTGAAAAGCTACTTTTTAGTTTTTAACAATTTTTTTTAATAAATATGATTTTTTAAATGAAATTTAAATTTTTTGAAAAATTTATTATTTTAAATTAGGAAATATAGAATAGTAAAAATGTTTCAAAAATAAAAAAAATTAAAAAAATTTGAAAATTTAAAAAATAATAAAATGTTAAAAATATTAAAAAAATTTAAAAAAATAAAAAATAAAAAAAATATTGAAATTTAGAATTTAAAAAATTTAATAAATTGGAAAAATAATTTAAATATGAATATTTATGTTCAAAATTAATCAGTTCTTCGTTTCCTGCGTTAAAAAATCCCATCCGATTATTTCCAAATTGCGAAATATTTTAAAGTTACTGCAACCAATACGATTGAGATAAAATCATTACAATAAAGCCACAAAACAAAAAATATCCATAAACTTATCGATCTGATTACCCAAAACGACTGACACAATAAAAAAATATTATCGACAGATTTCATTTTTTAAATGCAATGAAGTGAAAATAAAATCTTTCTGTTTTGTTTAAAAATTGATTGAGTTTATTTAGTATTTAAAAGTCACTGGGTGTCTAAAATACAATAAAATTTATTGGTTAGTCGTAGGCTTATTGATGAATAAAAAGTTAGTACCTGATGTGATTTGTGCTGAAATTTTGGGAAAGTGAATTGTATTTTGGGCTTTCGTGGTTATAGTAGACAATATTCTACTTAATTGAGCTTCAATTGAAATAATTATACACAAGTTGACTAGATTTGAGTCAAGTTGACTGGATTAAACTCAAGTTGACTAGATTAGACTCAGTTTAACTTGACTATGATTTAAGTGCTTAAGTTTGATTATGTTAGACTCAAGTTGAATAGATTAAAATCAAGTTGACTATAGTAGAGTCCAGTTTAATTGATTAGTCTCAAGTTGACTAGATTAGACTCAAGTTGACTAGACTAGTCTCAAGTTGATTAGATTAAAATCAAGTTGACTATATTAGACTCAAGTTGAATAAATTAAAATCAAGTTGACTATATTAGACTCAAGTTGAATAGACTAAAATCAAGTTGACTATAGTAGAGTCCAGTTTAGTTGATTAGTCTCAAGTTGACTAGATTAGACTCAAGTTGACTAGATTAAAATCAAATTGACTGGATTAAAATCAAGTTGACTATATTAGACTCAAGTTGAATAAATTAAAATCAAGTTGACTATATTAGACTCAAGTTGAATAGATTAAAATCAAGTTGACTATAGTAGAGTCCAGTTGAATTGATTAGTCTCAAGTTGATTAGATTAAAATCAAGTTGACTACATTAGACTCAAGTTGACTAGATTAAAATCAAATTGACTAGATAACACTCAAGTTAACTTGATTGAAGCCTAGCAAAAATACTAAAAAATCACAATTTTTGAACAAAATTAAAAATAAGCAGAAAACAACAATCCCTAAATACCAAACAAAAATCCAATAATACACCGGCTAGACAAGTCTATAAACCCCAAAGTCGTGCTAAATATCCATCAATAACTCATCAATGTCATAACTTAACCACTCAATTTCAATTGCAGCAGCAATAAAGACAAGAAAATTCCACTCAAGAGTCTCATTTTTCTATTCTTGTCATCATCAGAAACCCTCAACATTTTGATGACACTCAAAAAAGTTCTTTTCTAGTCGCTCAACTTACCCTTCGACAATTCTCCTTCTTATCTTCAATCGAGCTCCATAAAAAAATATCAGTTGCTAAAAATAAATCCAAAAAAATTATTATTTTTTCTCGTTTTTGCATTCAAGGCACAGATAGATAGAAAAAAATATATTCTGTGACCTCAGCCGTATAATTATCTTGGTGCATGGTAGAAAACTAATAAAAACATTAAAAAATTGTTCATTTGTATTCGTGTCAAATTTATCAATGTATTTGTGTCGACACACAAACACAACCATAAAATCCATAAAGTTTTTTTTTCATTTCTGCAATGAGGAAACCTTGTGGATGTGCGCAAAAGCAACATTCTTTTTATTACTCGATTGTAATTGTGTTATGTGACCATTGTTGTATTCTATTATGAGACACAATCCACTCTCTGGTGTGTGCCGTAATGCTTTTTTTATAAATATATATATTTTCTAGTTGAAATTCTCTTTCTTTTATGAATTTGCCACTTTTTTCACTTGAATTGAGTCGATGTGAGGGGGAGATAGACACAGCCTTTGTGTGACTCTTTTGTTGCAACCTGTTTTTTGGGTTCTGTTTTGGTTGAGTTGTAAAATTTTGATTTTGAGCAATTTTTGAAGGTTTTTAATTTTCTTGGAGATCTGACAAGTTTTTATACAATTTTTAATAATTATTTTTTCAAATTGGACAAGATTAGGTAAAAGTTGAACTAGATTGACCTAAAATTAGACTAGATTGACTTGAGATTGGATTAGATTGAACCAAAAGTTGGACTAGATTGACTTAAAATTGGGCTAGATTAATCTAATATGAATTGAGTTGGCATACATTGGACTAGATTGACCTAAAATTGTACTAGATTGACCAAAAATTGGACTAGATTTACTGAAAATTGTACTAGATTAACCAAAAATTGTACTAGATTTACTGAAAATTGGACTAGATTAATCTAATATGAATTGAGTTGGCATAAATTGGACTAGATTAAACTAAAATTGTACTCGATTGACCAAAAATTGGACTAGATTTACTGAAAATTGTACTAAATTAACCAAAATTTGGACTAGATTTACTTAAAATTGGACTAGATTAATCTAATATGAATTGAGTTGGCATAAATTGGACTAGATTAAACTAAAATTGTACTAGATTGACCTAAAATTGTACTAGATTGACCAAAACTTTGACTAGATTGACATAAGTTGCACCAAATTGACCAAAATTGATTAAAAATGACTCAATATAATCTCAATTAACCTAAAGTTGACTAAATTTAACAGCTTGTCTCAACAATTAACAACATTACAACCCAAAAATCTACATTTCACCAAAAACATTAAAATTTACCAATTTATAATCAAATATTCTGCAAAAAATCCTCTAATATTTCACAAAATCTTCCTCAAATCCCAATTTTCGTCCCATTAATATTCAACATTCCAATAAATAATTCAAATCATGTCAAACTCAACCAGTCTAATCTCAATATTCATTTCTAATTTGCTAAATTCCATTCAATTTCCATTCGATTTGCATTCACGAACGGAGAGCAACAACAACAAAAAGTATCTGTAAAGGTTCCCCGCAAATGTGTTCGTGTGACGTAATCGGAAATTATCTGTATATTATGTTTCAAATTTTACACAAATACAGATGCGGGAATTATCCATACACAAATACATGTGCATATATTTGAATCTACTTACTTTTTTTCTGTTGCAGGTGAAATACAGAGACATGAATAAAAATTTCTGTTTAGACCAAAAACTGCTGGTTTTATCTTTTTTTTATTCTTTGTTTGCAAATTTCTTTTATTTTTGTTTCTTTAATGAGCCAGCAGGTGAACTTTGTAATTTGATAAAGTTGAGAAAAAAATTAAATTTATTTTTTTCGGTTCACAAACAGATGCAGTGGGTTAAGCGATAACTTTTTTCCTGTGCCTGTGGTTATGGATACAAAAAGTGTTGCGAGTATTTTTAGCTGCTGAAGTTTTCAATGTCATTTTTGATCTGGGGAATATTTTTTTAAATTGGAAAATGTTAAGGTGCCTTTACATTGGATTTTTGAGGTTCAGGTGTCTTCACACTAGAATTTTAAGGTTCAGGTGTCTTCACACTATAGTAATTTATGTTCAGGTGACTCTACACTTGAATTTTTGTGGTTTAGGTGCCTTCACACTAGATACTCGAGATTCAGGCGCCTTCACACTAGAGTTTTTTAGGTTCAGGTGCCTTCACACTGCAGTTTTTGAGGTTAAATTGCTTTCAAACAAGATTTTTCAATTCAGGTGTCTTCACACTTGATTCATGGGGTCACTGTTCCTTCACAATGCCTTCACTCATCATTAAAAGTGAATCTTCCATCCACAAAAATTCATGAATCTCCAATTAACTTTGCAAATAAATCACAAAGCAGCGACACAAAAAATAAATATTTTCTGCCTTTCGCTCATTTCACTTTTTGCGGTGACAAAAAAAGCCGCAAAATGTCAATAATTTGCAAAGCTTTTAAAAATTGTCCAACTAATGACAAAAAAATTTTTTTGTTTGCAAAATATTTGAATTATGAAATATTAAATCTGTGTATTTTGTTGTCACATTGAAACTTTCAAAAAGGCAGTCAAAATTACGAGATTTGAGGAAGAAAAAGAAGGAAAATCGTTAGAAAGTTTTTAATATATTTTTGACAGTTTATAAACCCAGCATCCTGTGGCTTTTTTGATAATTAAAACACATTTTCGGAAGTGTGACAAGATTGACTTCACCTTGAAAATTGAGCAAATTTTACTTCCATAAAAGTTTGGTGGATTTTGTGTTACGAGGTGTGAATAATTTAATTTAATTTCATAAATCTTGTCAGCTATGTTATGAATATTCAATTTGTGTTATGTGGTAAAATTTGATTAGAATTTCATGAGACACGACTTAAAATTCGGAAGTTAGATTGGATATAATTAAGTTTTAATGACTGTTGCATATTAGATTTTAGAAGAGTTGAACAGACTTGTCGTGCTGAGTATGAACTGTGATTTGTTTTCAGGAAATTAAATATGAAAAAAATATAAAGGAAATTAAATATAAAGACGTCTTAACCTCAAAAACTCTAGTGTAAAGACACCTGAACTATAAAATTCTAGTGTAAAGACGACTTTACCTCAAAATTCTAGTGTAAAGACGACTTAATTTCAAAATTCTAGTGTAAGGACACCTGAACCACAAAATTCTAGTGTGAAGACACCTGAACTATAAAATTCTAGTGTAAAGACGACTTAACCTCAATATTCTAGTGTGAAGGCACCTTAACCTCAAAAACTCTAGTGTAAAGACGACTTAACCTCAAAAACTCTACTGTGAAGACACCAGAACCATACATTGTAGCATTCTACACACCTCATAAGAACCAACTCTATTTCCATAAATAAATCACTCAAGCAACATATGTGACTAATCCTAATGCGGACCGTAACGAACAAGCAAACAACAATTATAATTGAATTGATTCTAATTTTAACTTTGACATTCTAATTTTGTCGCTCGAAATAACGCAAGCTTGAAGCCTTAAAAGGCATTCGTTTTGTCACATAAAAAGAAGATGACAACTAAAAAATCGATTAATGGGAAAAGGATTGAGGAAATTGATTTTCTTGATGTCTAGAATTCCATAAAGTCTGATCAACCTTAGTACACGTCACAATTTCATCTCCAACAAATTTAAATTCCTCATGATGATAAATCCACAATGAGTGTATAAATTTATATCCATATTCATATTGCTCAGCTCTAGTGTGAATCATCGAATTGCAGTGCACAAAAAAAGACACAAGTGTCAGTCACAATCATCATAATAATTTGTAATTGGATATAAAAAGGCAAAAATGAATGAGTAAGAAGAATAAAAATGAAAATTTAATATGTTTTTAAGTTTAGAGTATTTGATGTGAGGATTGTGGCGCTAAGGTTGAGCTAACTTGCTTACTTGTTTACTTCGCGGGTTGTGCTGTGATCTGTAAGCTGCCTTAATTGCCCTTGTATACTTTAGAGAAGAAATTGAGGTCTACATGAGTTTTGTATGAAGTTTGGTTGACTCACTTTTACTTTTTCTATACAAAATCTGAAATAACTTCAAGGTTTGCTCCTGAAAATTAAGGTTAACCAATGATAACCTAACAAACCGTGCACAATAAAGGTATATAACCTTGAAATCAGACTCATCCCCTAAAATGGAATTTTAATTAACAAAATAATTGGAACTATTAAAAAGTCCTGTTTTTAACCCCAACATTGTCTATTTAATCAACCAATCCCAACTTTCAGTCACCTACCCCACCCAAACCAATTAATTTCCATCCCATCCCTAATTCAAACATTCCATTCCATTACCAACCACAAAAGTTTCCAAAGCAAACACATTCCACAACCAAGCCCAACTTTTAATCATCCTTTCTTATCATTTTTCATAATTTTCCCACCTTTTCAAACAAATATCATCATCAACATCAGTGTTGTAGTCTGCAAACTTTTTGAGGGGGGGGGAGGGTATTTTTATATTGAAATTATTTTTTAAGTGATTTCTAGGCTTTATCCTCAAAACCCCTAGCAAATTGAAGAATTTTCCGGTAAAATGGGAGGCAAGTCCCCAAATCCCTCCTGGCTACACTATTATGATATAAAGGAAGAACAAGAAAATCGTCATTAATTGGATATATAACAAAAATCCACTCCTCTTCGTGATGACATCAAATTATCCATAACACATACTTATTGCCTGTTAAATATTTACTTTTTGCACATCTCAACTTTCTTCTTATTTCTCAAAAACCATGAACAAAAACAAAATGTCAAATCAAGTTCATAAAAATTTTATTGTTGTATTTTTTATATGACTGTGATGATGTTGTGGTTTGGAGGTGAATGGGGATGGTGCTATGGTTTTGGTGATATGAGGGGGTTAAGGTACTTGGGCTGGCTTCTAGGGATATCCAGGTATCCAATCTAGCCCCAGGGTAACCTACCATCTTCTACTAGGATTCTACTAAACTACTCTAGGGTACTCTACGGTACACTAGGGTACCCTAGAATATTATTGGGTAGATAAAGTACCCTAGGACGTAGGGTAGGTGGGATATCCTAGGATATACCCTTAGGTCAGGAAAGGTATCCTTGGTAGCCATAAGAACCAGCCCCAGTTAGCAAATTTAATGGCTTTTTAGGATTTAGTTGCCATTTCAAGGTAAAAGTGTCATTCTAGGGTTTATGAGCCATGGTTTAGATGTTATTTGTGGTATCCACACCTTCATCCAATCATGCAAAAATCGAGTTTCCCAACTTTTAGTTCCATAATCCCAACTCAGACACCAAATACTTCAATTTCACAACAAAACCTTAATCCCCTAACAAACTTTGCTATCTAATTTCAAACTCATTATAATTTTCCTATTAAATTGAATCACACAGCAAATATTGAATCAGATTGCTGCAAAAACAAGCATTTGTAAGCCGTTTCACTGCTTACGCCGACTCGTTACATCATCATCAGCTTCATTGGCATCTTCAACGCATTTCATTAAAAATTTTCATTCGTATCTTTTTTTTGTTTTAATTTTTTATGCTTTGAAACACAAAAAAAGATTTGTTGCTGTAAAACATTTTAAAATGTATCATTTCTACATCCATTAACATATTATTTCTTCTTTTTCTTCTGTTCACTTTTTTTTTCTTTCTCTTTTCTGTGTTTCACAATCGAAAATCTTTTTTTTCCTTTTCATTTCGATTGCTTGTATATTTTTTACGGTTTTGCGCTTGATGACTCACCATTGACTCTGTTGTGATTGTTGAGATTTTTCAAGACAGACTAAAAGTAATACAGTTGGTGATGTTAGCAACTCACACATACATATTTAAGTGTCTGATTTGGATTTTATTAGTCATAGTTCTCTTGGATTGTCTGGATGATTTGGATAATTTAGAATGAGATAATTTTTGAGGTTCAGGTGACTTCACATTAGTATTTTGAGGTTCAGGTGCCTTCACACTAGAGTTTTGAAGTTCAGGTGCCTTCACACTAAAGTAATTTAGGTTCAGGTGTCTTCACATTAGTATTTTGTGGTTAAGGTGACTTCACAATATAGTTTTGAGGTTCAGGTGCCGTCACATTAGTATTTTGTGGTTCAGGTGTCTTCACACTAGTGTTTTGAGGTTCAGGTGTCTTCACACTAGAGTTTTTGAAGTTCAGGTGTCTTCACACTAGAGACTCATTTCTAAAATTTCTTATTTACAGCTCACCTAACTTACCAAACCCTCTTTAACTTCTAGTTGATCCACATTAGACCATAGATTATTAATTTGAAAGTTATATGTTTCAGTCTCGATCTTGATCAAGAAAACGAAAATTATAAAAAAAACACCAAAAAATGAGCTGCAAAGGCCAACTGGTTTTTAAATAGCTTTTTATTATTTGCTAAAAACTTCAGTTTTATTGCTTTATTTCATCATATTTGGAATAATCACGTGTTATAGTTTCATAAAAGTGTTGATTTGGCAGCATTTTTTGAGTTGTATAGTGAATTTATGAGCTTGCAAAAATTAAAATAAAATATAATCGAAAAACATATTGCCGGTTTGCTGCTGGTTTTGATGTTTATGCGGGTTAATGTTTATTGGGGTCTGCTTTGGTGAGAGTGAATATTTTTTTTAAGATTAGGAGGAGTTTTCGAAATAGTTTTGAAATTAGAGATTGAAATTGAAATGATGATTTAAAATTTTGAGGTTATAACTAAAATTTTTGAGGTTAAGCTTACAACTTTCTGATTAGGTCTGGAATTTTTCAGGTTAGGTTTGAATTTTGTGAGGTTAAGTCTACAATTTTTAGGTTAAGTCTACAATTTTGAGGTTAGGTCTACAATTTTAAGGTTAAGACTACAATTTTAAGGTTAAGTCTACAATTTTGAGGTTAAGTCTACAATTTTGAGGTTAATTTTTCAATTTTGAGGTTAAGTCTACAATTCTGAGGTTAATTCTTCAATTTTGAGTTTAAGTCTGAAAACTTTGAGGTTAGATTCCAAAACAATGTAACTTTATCTATCATATTCACACCAATTTTAATTGTGTGTGAATATATTGTTTTTGGTATTTCAGTGAAACTACTTTTTTGGACTTGCTGCTTCAGGCTTACGGAATCGACCCATAGTGTTCAGTATGGAAAGTCTGTGCCTAAAATTACCAATTTAACAGTGAAAACCGCATCTCGATTGGTGCTTCCATTGCCGAGAAATCTCAAAAAAACACTTTCTGTCCTTTAGCAAGTTAGCAAGTTAATCGGTGCGATAACTCGATTCAAACTCAATATTAAGACTTCTGGTTTTTTGTATCTGATAGATATCATGTATGGCAAGAACTGTATTGTTTTTGGAGTCATGAGATGCATCCAGTAAGGCACAAGGAACGAAAAACTGCTGTTTTTGGTCAAATTATAGCCGATTATTGCAAAACACATTTAATTTTTTTCATAGTAAAGGAATGTTTTGACCAAATGAGCTGAAATTTGGTATGTAGGTTCCTTAGCTGTGCCTTAATATGGAACCGACGCCATTTTGGATTTCGAGGGGCTAGAAGCTACGCCAAATTGATTTTTGCTTTAACTTTGACCAAATGAGCTGAAATTTGGTATGTAGGTTCCTTAGCTGTGCCTTAATATGGAACCGACGCCATTTTGGATTTCGAGGGGCTAGAAGCTACGCCAAATTGATTTTTGCTTTAACTTTGACCAAATGAGCTGAAATTTGGTATGTAGGTTCCTTAGCTATGCCTTAATATGGAACCGACGCCATTTTGGATTTCGAGGGGCTAGAAGCTACGCCAAATTGATTTTTGCTTTAACTTTGACCAAATGAGCTGAAATTTGGTATGTAGGTTCCTTAGCTGTGCCTTAATATGGAACCGACGCCATTTTGGATTTCGAGGGGCTAGAGGCTACGCCAAATTGATTTTTGCTTTAACTTTGACCAAATGAGCTGAAATTTGGTGTGTAGGTTCCTTAGCTATGCCTTAATATGGAACCGACGCCATTTTGGATTTTGAGAGGCTAGAAGCTACGCCAAATTGATTTTTGCTTTAACTTTGACCAAATGAGCTGAAATTTGGTATGTAGGTTCCTTAGCTATGTCTTAATATGGAACCGACGCCATTTTGAATTTCGAGGGGCTAGAAGCTACGCCAAATTGATTTTTGCTTTAACTTTGACCAAATGAGCTGAAATTTGGTATGTAGGTTCCTTAGCTTTGCCTGAGTATGGAACCGATGCCATTTTAGATTTCGAGGGGCTAGAAGCTACGCAAAATTGATTTTTGATTTAACTTTGACCAAATGAGCTGAAATTTGGTACGTAGGTTCCTTAGCTTTGCCTGAGTATGGAACCGACGCCATTTTAGATTTCGAGGGGCTAGAAGCTACGTCAAACTCATTTTTTCTCTAATTTTGATATTTTTTTTAATAAGCTAAAATTTTACGATTTTGCGTAAGTCTTGTTAGTAACATAATACTAAGCTATGAATGAAAAAACTTGAAACGGTGTGAATATGCCCATGAAGCGTGATCGCTTCATTACTAGTTTTTAAAACCAAATTACACAACTTAGTCACCATTCACATAATTTCCACATCAAAAAACCCCCAGAAAAAGATTTCATCACAATTATCACCAACTAAAAAAAATATTCTATTAAATAAAAAGTCCACAACAATTCAATCGTGACAGATTCATTTTTCATTGAACAACATGAAAAAGAAGCCGAATCAAACTCAATTTTGTGCTCAAAATCATTTTTACACTCGATATGTGTAGCACAACAAAATTATTATTGTCAAATCAATTCGATGATTTATGAGTTTATTGTAAGGTGTGAGGTCAATAAAGCACGATTTGAGATGAGAAAAATAAGAGAAGAAATCTCAATGTGTCAATTTTTGTTAGAGAATGAAGAAATAATGGCTTTGTGATGTTTTCTTTCGGTCAATGTCGTTCAAGTTTGATATGAGAGGGACTTTTTGGGTGGGAAATTAAGGTATGGAGTGGGGTTGACCGTAAAAATTGGGACTTTTTTGTTGAAAATTTCAAATATTGCTTACTTAATGTTAGTTAATTTTTATGCTTGAAATTGAAAGTTTTGGTAGGGTTGACCACAAAAATTGAGGGTTTGGGTAGGGTTGGCCGCAAAAATTGGGAAATTATCCGCAAATTTTTAATTCCTCAGAGTTGATATTTAAATTTTACCCTAAAAATTGAGGATTTGAACAGGATTGGTTGCAAAAATTGAGAAGTTGGACAGGGTTGTCCACAAAAATCAGGAAATTTTTCACTAGGTTTTACTTTTTGTTTCACAATTGTTATAAACTAAGAGCTTTTACTCAAATAAAATGAAAATTGAATGGGATTGACCACAAAAAACAAAGTGCATAATAATTCCAAATAAATACTAAGAAACTCAAATTAGAAACACTAATTAACACAATTACCTCTAATACCATTCATCTTCCTTCCTTCTTTCCAAAAAAACAAACAAAACCGGAAACAAAAAAGCAACTCGCAATGCTATTTAATATTTGTTGCCATTGCACAATCGAGTAATACACAAAAAATAGATCAATAAATTGATTGAAATTGCGCAACCCCAATAGCAGCTTTTTTTTCTGGTGAATGTACCGAGCGCGTATGAGGAAAAAAAAGCTTCGGATACTAATCACACCCTTGTTGAGTGGAAGGAAAATTTATGAAAGAAATAAATAATTCTGTCATTAGTTCAATGAACCATGAAAAATGTGGGAAATATGAAATAAAAATTGTGTTCCTGAAATGCTGCATGAGCAAGCTGATATTTTAGGAAAATATGCGGAAAATTTTTGTATGTGAAAAGAATTTTTTTGAGGAAAAAGAATTTGTTTTGTTGAATTGTGGAACTTTTTGTGAGGAAAATACAATAAAGATGAGCAAGCCATGCATGTGAGTCAACAAAATTCTTCAGAGAAATGTCAATAGTCATCACAGAAATATGAAGAAAAAGTTTAAAAACTTATCGATGTCTTCTTCATGTTTATCATAGCTTTGATGTTTCTTTTGATGTTTGTAAACAATTTGATACTTCCTCTTTGTAGTTTTTTTTTTCATTTCAGAGGCGATTGCTCGGTATATCCTAGGGCATATCTAGGGGTATAGCTAGGGTAACCTTAGTATATACCCTAGGGTATCCCCAGCAAACAGCCCCAAGGGATGGTTCCTTGATAAATACCACCCAAAATCCAGGATACCCCCTGTAACACATCCAAACTGATTAATTTTCTGCCAATATGGACCAGACGAGGTCTGTTTCAAGCAATATTTGTCACAGACGATTCCGCTTGAATTAGTCCCTTAGGTAGTCTAAGAGCTTTTAAAGCTTAATCTTCTTAACTTTTCAATTATCAGAGTCCTCACAACTTTTCACTTTATAAGTCGTTTCTCATTTTCCATCCATTCAACTCTTAGTTTTTTTCAAAAAAAAAACACACATTAAAAGACTTTTTCTTCTTAATCACAATTTTTTTTCCTCTGACTAAAAATAGCTGAAAGCACTTTACTCAATTCCACAACTTATCTCACTCATAATATCACACAAATAAGTACAATGGAAATGATGACGAGAACAAAATTGTTCATTAGTATAATTACAGTTAAGGGAAATATGAAAAAGCCATAAATTTTGTTCTGTCTGCAACTTGTTTTTGGTCTCACAATTCATGTAGTCATCTATGCTTATGTAATCACATGAGAACTTGATGTCTTTTGTACTGTAAATTGTCATTCTTTGTGTGCATGTGATTTTGTGGAGATTGAAAAAGAAGGGAATAAAAGAAATGAGAAAAGAGATTGAAAATCAGAGCTGAGTTTGAATGTTGGTTTGGCATTAAAGGTAAGTGATGTAAGGAACAAAGGAAGTGAATCTGAATGTGAGAAGGATGCAATGTATGAGAATATAGAGCTTGGGTATCAACGATATGTTGTATTTGCATTTTAAGTGTACTTGCTGCTACATCATTTGGTGGTTTCTAGAGCTACCCGCGGTACCATAGGGTTTTTAGGACAGTGTACCCTAGGGTGGGATAATTGGGGTGTCCTTGGTCACTTTAGGATAACCTAGGATATACTTATGATAGATCAACCTTAGTTAAAGGTAAACTTACCTTATCTGCCCTCTTAACTTACCATAAACCTTAATAAGGACACCATAACCTACCTTACCCTTATCTTCACTTACTTACTTTAGGGTTACCCACCTACCCTACCCTAGGATACTCTAAGATGAGGGTATGGGTAGGTAGGTAGTAGTCCCCAAGGGTAGGAATGGTATCTTTGGGAGGGTTATTCAACCTACCCTACCCTAGTATCAGGGGTCAAACCAACCCCCCCCCCCCCCCCCTCTGAAAAAATTCTTCATTTGGCTAGGGTTTTTCATCGAAATTCCTGGATATGCCCCTGCCTAGTATACCCTTAGATTGAACACTGGGGATTTCAATCCAAATTCAATCTGCACAGTATCATTTACTTCATGGTTGAATCAAACTTAGTAGACTTCCAATTTGTGCATTTTTTTATCAGGAAAACACATCTTGAAATAAAATTACTCTTTTAGTTAAAAATATCCTGTTAGTTTGTCCTTAGTTTCAATAATTCTACATCTACCTTATTCTTTAGTCACTAATTAACTTAAAACCTTTAGACATCAATACAAAGAATGATTTTTGACCTTCCAAACAGGTGAAACTTGACCATGATGCAATTAATTATATTAACAATGATTCATATTCTTTTGAATTAGCTGCATGAATAATCTGAACAAAGTTTAACTTATTCATAGATTGCGCAGATCAGTTGCGGATGGAGAAGCGGATTCTGTGAATAAATATTGAAGGTTTTTCGTCGGTAGAAAAATAATTTTAATTTATGAATTTTTGTGGGTTTTCAAAGTAAAATTTCAAATTAAATTCTTGTTTTTTAAATAACATAATTTTAATTGACTTTTATTCAAAGAAAACATTTATTTAATTAACTTTAACTAAACATTTTGAAAAGAATAAATTTTGCTAAAATCTAATCAATTTTGACCATCTTTATGTAAAAGGTTTTCCATTTTCATAGCTTAGGAAGCTCAACAAAATGAGATTTCATTCGAAAAGGAAAACGAAATTAATCAAATTTATAAAAGTTCGTAAAAAATTCTTCTATCTCAGAATTACGCAGTAAAATGTGCTTTGTTGTTGCTAAAGCTTCCATTTTCTTCTTGTTTGATGTTGAAGCTTTGTGAATCTGTGTATTGAAAGCATTTTGTGTCACAAATAATGCATCTTTAAATTGATTTTTGGTGCGCTGTTGCCAGAATTTCTGAAAATTTCAAGCTCTGTTGTCAAATTTTCTGAAAATTTCAAGCTTTGTTGCCAAATTTTCTGAAAATTTCAAGCTATGTTGCCAGATTTTCTAAAAATGTCAAGCTATGTTGCCAGATTTTCTAAAACTTTCATGCTTTATTGCCAGACTTTCTAAAATTTCAAACGTTTTACAAGATTTACTCAAAATTTCATGGTTTATTGCCAGATTTACTAAAAATTTCAAGCTATGTTGCCAGATTTACTACAAGTTTCAAGCTATGTTGCCAGATTTACTAAAAACTTCAAGCTTTGTTGCCAAAATTTCTAAATGCTACAATTTTTATTGTCAATAAACCAAAATAATCCAAAAATCCAACAAGAGTCTGACAACACAACTCTAACCTTTTTCTTTTTTAAGATGTACAAGAGAATATTTTCTTAACATGGATTTAGTTTCCTTCTAACCTTGAACCTTTCATCTCTTCTTTCATTTCTTAATTTACTGCTCCATCCCATCATTTTTCATCCGATCGACAGAAGCACATACAAAAAAATAGCAAAAAAAACTTTTTTCTCTTCCTTAAGCTTTCCCACTTCGTTTTCTCTCATTTCGTTCCATGTAGAACAGCAGCAAGGAATGAAGAAAAAAACGAGAGAGATAAAAGCTCGTGTGCGTGAAGAGAAAGGGCTGTGGCAATCATGTCGTAAATGAAGCGCACGAAATGAAGAAAAAATGTAGAAAATTTTTGATAAGATGAAAAAATGAGATATTTTTAGCAGAAAATGTTGCGAGATGTTTATTTTTTGAGAAAAAAATCTGAAATGTAAACGGAGGTAAAGTGGATTGTTTTGTGAGCTTTTGGTATTGTTGGCAGGTGGTTGAATGAAAGCTATTAAAGCTGATGATTTAGAATAATTATTCGAGCTGTGTTGCCAGATTTTTTAGAATTTTGAGCCAAAACGCCTAAAATTTTCTAAAAATTTGGCAACAAGGCTTGAAATTTTCTGAAAATTTGGCAACAAGGCTTGAAATTTTCTGAAAATTTGGCAACAAGGCTTGAAATTTTCTGAAAATTTGGCAACAAGGCTTCAAATTTTCTGAAAATTTGGCAACAAGGCTTCAAATTTTCTGAAAATTTGGCAACAAGGCTTCAAATTTTCTGAAAATCTGGCAACAAGGCTTGAAATTTTCTGAAAATCTGGCAACAAGGCTTGAAATTTTGTTTAAATTTGGCAACAAGGCTTCAAATTTTCTGAAAATTTGTCAACAAGGCTTGAAATTTTCTGAAAAATTTGGCAACAAAGCTTAAAATTATCAAAAAAATTGGCAACAATGCTTAAAATTTATAAAGCCTTCCGAAAAAACCAACTCATCTTAAGCAAACGAATCCAATTGTACAAATAAAGCTTTTTTTCTTACAACTTCCACAATTGATTTAAAAATAACTCAACTCATTCACCTTCATCAAAATTTCATCACAAAAAGTCAAGAAATTGTTCTTTTAAATGCCAAAACATTTCAGTCTTTTCACTCAAAAGTTTTCTATAATAAATAATTGATTAAACAAAGCATGTTGTCAATTTTTTTTATGAATTCTACGCACATTTTCTACTTGTTTATTTATGTAGGACGAAGCAACCCTCTCTGTTGTGTACATGAGTTCCTCTTTTTAAGCTTTTGTGTATCGGATTGATTTCAATTTATCAAGTGGTTCATGTTTATGTTAAAATATTCAGGGGAAGAAGTTATGTTCTGAATTTTGAGGTTATGCTGAGTAATTTTAGGTAAATTTAAGGTTAATGATCATTTTTTTAGGTTATGTTGTCAAATCTGAGAGAAATGTTCACAATTTGGAGTTTATGTTTGGAAATTTGAGGTTATGTTGCCAAATTTTAGGTTATTTTTCGAAATTTTGAGGTTATGTTGCCAAATTTGAGGTTATTTTTCGAAATTTTGAGGTTATGGTGCCAAATTTGAGGTTATTTTTTGAAATTTTGAGGTTATGTTGCCAAGTTTGAGGTTATTTTTCGAAATTTTGAGGTTATGTTGCCAAGTTTGAGGTTATGTTGCATAATTGAGGTTAAAAATAAAAATTTTGAGGTTATTATGCCAAATTTGAGGCTTTACTTCAAAACTTTGAGGTTATGTTGCAAAATTTGGGATTATTGATCAGAATTATAAGGTTAGGGCGACAAATTTGAGGTTATGTTGCCAATTTTAAGGTTATAATTCATAACCTTGAGGTTATGTTTCCCATTTTTACTACTAACCCCTAAAAAATAATTCTAATTACAAAAATATCAAATAATCATCCTTTCCTCAGTCAATATTCCACCAACTGACCTCAAATAACCTCTCCAAACATTGAATCTTGATAACCCTTACAAAATCAACTCCGAAAAATTTCTCATTTATCCGCGCCAGAAGCCTTTCTGTCGCGACTGTTGACAGAAGCACAAAAAATTAATTTCATTCTGAAGATAACTCAACAAAAAAGAGGAAACGTCAAGAAAGGATGCGAAAAAAGCTGCCTCATGATAAATTCATCATCCATTGTGAATCGAACCGTAGTAGGAACAATAGAGAGTTGGAAAGAAAAAGTCAGCAGTGGAAATGAGAAAAAAGAGGAGAAGAAAACTTGAAATACATTTTTTTGATCTTCTTTTTGGATGTTCTGTGATGAATGAATTGATGATGGTAGGAACTGAAGGGTAAAAGGGGGAATTTTTAGTAGAATATGCCTTATAGTAATTTTTAGGTTATGTTGACATTTTAGCAAAAAATTTGAGGTTAAATAAAGTTATGATTAAAAAACTAGGTTTTTGTTGAAACTAAGTTTAAATTTATTCCAAAAATAATTTAAAATGCCCTTCATACCCCAAAATCAACCAATAACTAGCATATACTAATAACATAATTTAATTATTTTTATATTAAAATGTCATTTAAATTTTGTAATGAAAGATTAATTTTATTATGAAAATAAATAAATAAATAAAGTTTCGGTTATATTATTATGATTATTTAAGTTTGTGACTCAATTTGTTTGAAAACTGTGAAGCATCTAAAACTTGATCATCACTTTCTGAGGAACTAAATGTGATTAAGCAAAAAATTGCTTGTAAATTACCGCCAAAATGATGGTTTGTGTGAATCCAACAATTGCAGTGGCAATGAAAATCCACGGATTTTGGACTCCTGTATTGTTGCTTGCAGTTGTGTTTTGAGTTTTCATTATTGCACTCAAAATATGTTCAATGCGGTCAATTTTATGATTCAACTCAGTTCTTGAATCTAAGTTTTCATTTTTTATCTTCGTTAATGTGGCATCTACAGACTTTTTCCAATTTTTAATTAATTCAATTTCATCTTGCAAAACTAATTGTTTCCAGATCCAATCGACTCGTTCCCTTAAGGTTTGAAATTTAGAAAATTTAGATTTTTCTAAGTCAGCTTTAAAGTTTTGAACTTTTTTCTTAAAAGTCGTGAAATTTCTGGGATTTAAATTTATGTAATTTTCCTCGAGATTCTTCAACTTTTCATCTAATTTGGAGAAATCTGGACTAACGCAAGTGCTCTTGACACTATTGATGACTTCACGAACGCCTGCTCGATTGTTTTTGGCTATCTTGCTGGTACATTTATTTCCTTCCAAATACAAAGTAGTTAATTTAGCTAAATTATCAAAAACTGTTTGACTAATGTGAAAAATCTTTGATTTATCAAATACAATAAATTCAATGTCAGGTTGAAAGTCAAATAATCCATCTTCAATAACTTCAATATTATTTTCTCCCAAGAAAAAATATTTTAACATGTTATAAGACTTCAAGTCTTCCTGATGAATTTCCTTCAGTTGACTGTCCCAAATTGAGATTCCAGTGAGTTTTGTGAAGAATTTTTCGAGTCCTCGTGGGAAATATTCAATGTGTTTGCTGTCAGCATGAAAGTAGATTTCATCATTGTTGGACTTTCCACTCATATGAGTTCCATTAATTGCAACAATTAGTGCTGATTCTGGTGATGAAATGTTGAGATTGTTTGACACTTTACAGCTATACTTGGAGCCAACAACATAAAAATGAATAATTTTGTAATTGCAATCAATAATTGATGACTCAATTGATGGATAAACAAAACATATGAAAAGACTAACAAAAAAAATAATTTTTTTAAACCAACTTGAATCTCATTCATATTAATGTACATACCAAGCAAGTGTGATCCTCATTTTTAATGAAAAATAAAATATAAAAAAAATTTTCTTTATTAAGTTGACAGTCAGGTGA
Organism: Chironomus tentans; assembly: GCA_963573255.1. Taxonomy (NCBI): domain Eukaryota; kingdom Metazoa; phylum Arthropoda; class Insecta; order Diptera; family Chironomidae; genus Chironomus; species Chironomus tentans. The sequence goes on from OY754305.1 coordinate 4,190,026, forward strand.
ACCACTTTGTAGATTTATATGTTTACAGCTTAATTTACTGGCTTCAAATGAGAATTATGAAAAGATCTGTTCTACAATATTTATCATTAATGACTGAGTTTTATGAATGCTCATGACTAAATTTTAATCAGTAGAATTTCATTCCTAAATGCATCATTTTTGTGGTTTATGATTCACTAAAATCCATCATGTATTCAGAAAGTTTACAATTGACAGTCTCAGTTTTTCAACAATTTCAAATTTAGATTTTTTAAGAAAATCTAAAACAAATTATTATTTTATGAACAAAGGATGGTCACCCAAACCATAACTTCCTCCATACAACCCCAAAAACTTCCTCGAACGCAAAGCCAATAATTGAATAAAAAATCACCACAAAAAGTTTTTCTTTTCCTTTCAATTTTCGCACTAAAGCCGCGCCCAGTAATAAAATAAAGCGCAAAACTTTTCACTTTAGCTTCTTCCGATTGTCCGTAAAATTTGATCTTACCCTTGCGTAATGAAAATTTATATTCGATTGAATGAAGCTGAGCAGGATGCGAAAATATATTCAATGCTCAGAGCTAATCGCTCAAATCTATTGACTCATAAAACATTCAAAATAAGTGTCTGCAAAAAATATCCGCAAAAAATTGAACATCAAAATCAATTTCTGAGAAATACAAGAAAAAAATTATGTAAACAAACATTCGAGTATGTTTGAATTTGGATTACGTGAGGAAAAAATCGATAATTTTGAGGAAAAAATAAAATTTTCTTCATTTCGTTGGAAGTAAAAAAAAGGGTGAAAAAGGAAATATTATGAGGTCAATAAAGGGAAATTTATGATGGATATTCAGATAGTAAAATGAAATTGTGGAAATAAATTCTTGGATTTTGTGAGCTTTGTGGTCAGTAAAAATAGACATAACCTCAAATTTTTATTATAAATTTGGACATAAGATTGAGATTTTCAATAAAAAATTGACATAATCTCACAAATTTTCAGCAAAAAGTCAACATAACCTCAAAAATTTGACCAAAAAGTCAACATAACCTCAAAATTTTGACTAAAAAGTCAACATAACCTCAAATTTTTATCAAAATGCCGACTTAACCTCAAAATTTTGACCAAAAAGTCAACATAACCTCAAAATTTTGATCAAAAAGTCAACATAACCTCAAAAATTTGACCAAAAAGTCAACATAACCTCAAATTTTTATCAAAATGCACACTTAACCTCAAAATTTTGACCAAAAAGTTAACATAACCTCAAAAATTTGACCAAAAAGTCAACACAACCTCAAAATTTTGACCAAAAAGTCAACATAACCTCAAAATTCCTCATTTTTCATCAAATTATCCAAAAAACTCTCTTTCTTCTTAGAAAACTTCCCATTTTGACTTTCAAATAGATTCAGCGATAAAAAATGCTCAAAGCACCAACAACAGCCTTAACACACCTCAAAAAGTTTCCATAAATAAGACACGATAATGAATTTCTCCCCTCAAAATGAAAACCTTTTTTTTCTCGTTCAAACAAATTTCAAAAAATTTTCCTTTGATCTGAGACAAGCACGAAAAGCATGAAAATGAAGAGAAAAGGAAGCAAGTTTAAGTGACAGCAACAAAGCTTTTATCCTCATAGCTAAAAGGAACGAAAGTTCAACAAAAAGGAAATGAGCACTTTGTGGATTTTTATTTCTTCTACATTCTGCAAATTATTTATTCAGCGGTTGAGTTTATTAAGATGAGATTCTAATTTTAAATTTCAATGAGAAAGTTGTTGCGGTGACAGTTTGGGGTGAGGTTTTGAATTATTGGAGCTAAAATAATGGAATTAAAATGATGCTCAGGGAAGAATTTTGGATGAGTTTCAAGGTCGGATGGATGATAAAGAAATATTGAGGATGATGTTTGTGATTTAATTTTGGTAATTTGTGGTGGTTGAGTTTTTGAAAGATTTGAATTGATTTATGATAATTTTGGGTATCTGGTCAACATAACCTAGAAATTTTGACTAAAATTACAACATAACCTCAAACATTTGACCAAAATATCAACATAACCTCAAAAAATTTTATCAAAAATTAAAAAAACTTCAAATTTTTACCGTAATGTCAACATAACCTTAAAATTGTTAGCAAAAATTCAACGTGACCTCAAACATTTGACCAAAGTGTCAATATAACCTCAAAAATGTTAGCAATAAGTCAAAATAACCTCAAAATTTGTATCAAAAAGTCAAAATAACCTCAAATTTTGACCAAAATGTCAATATAACCTCAAAGTTGATATCAAAAATCAAAATAACCTCAAAATTTTATCGTAGTGTCAACAAAACCTCAAAATTGTTAGCAATAGGTCAAAATAACCTCAAAATTTTGACCAAAATGTCAACATAACCTCAAAGTTTTTGACAGGATGTAAAACACAACCTGAAAAACTCAGACAACCATTTCCTCTCACAAAACTTCAAGCTCTAATCTTCTTACAAAACAGAACAAATTTATTAAAATATCTAAACGGAAAAGTAACAAAAAACAAAGAAAAAATTCATCCCATTACCATGAAAATAAATAAACAAGCAATAAAGACGTGCATTGAACTTATTTCATCATCGAAAAAAATATCTTCTTTACATTTTCTTTCAACAAATTTCAATCATAAACATGAATAATGTTTTTAAGCTGTAAGAAGTTTGAGATGAAATGAGGAGAATTGAGGCAATTTTTTACGGAAAATAAATAAATAAATTGAATTTGACAGAGTTGATGATTGAAATTTGATGAGGTGAAAAATGCTTTTTGGGGAATGATTGGTGATTTTGATTGTATTCTTTTGTTTAAGGTTGTTCTGGCATGTTTTGGTAATTATTTGACTTGTTTTGATTTATTTGACTCAAATTGATTCAAATTTACTAATGTAAGTTTAATTTTATATCTACTTGACTCATGTTAGATCAAACACACATGACAAAGACCCAAACTGTCTGCTTAGTTTCTTAATAAAACAATATCAAGCGCTCTGAAACTCTGTACAACAAAATATATCTTTTATACACGTGATGACGATAGTCACAACGTGCTTCACTGATTCTCTTGCAACAATTGAGGTTTAGGTATCATGTTGATCTTATTTCCGTGTCAGTGCATGTGAATTTGGATAACAAAGTATTTAAATAGAATAATGCAATTATTGATACGAAGTTGGCATGTATGAACCGATTTTTAATTAGAAGATTTACAATTTTGAGGTTATGTTGACTTTTTGGTCATAATTTTGAGGTTATGTTGACTTCTTGGTCATAATTTTGAGGTTATGTTGACTTTTCGGTTAAATTTTTCAGGTTATGTTGACATTTTGATCATTTTTTGAGGTTATGTTGACTTTTTAATAAAATTTTGAGGTTATGTTGATATGTTGGTCAAATTTTTTAGGTTATGTTGACTTTTTGGTCAAAATTTTGAGGTTAAGTCTGCATTTTGATAAAAATTTGAGATTATGTTGACTTTTCGGTCAAATTTTTCAGGTTATGTTGACATTTTGATCATTTTTTTGAGGTTGTGCTGTAAATTAACCAAAATTTTGAGGTTAGCAAGAAAATTTTGTTATAAAAATGTCCAACTACAATCCACAGCCAAAATAGACACCCATCATCCCTCATCAATATTAAAAAAGCACTTACTCAATCAAGAAATTCCACATTAATGCATAAAATAATCTTCAAAGCTTTCGACATCAAAAGCACGAAAAAATCCTCAAAATATTTTTCCCAAAAAATCTTCAATTTCCCTCATAAAAATCTCATAAATACATAATTCCACTTGAACTAAACTCATCGCATGACTAAAAATAGTCATCAAAGTCAGTCATGTACTTTCTTTCATTTGAATGGATTTACCACCCACACATGCTGCTGATGTAAGGAGACACATTCTACAGAAAAAAAAGAAAATATGACATGACACACTTTCAAAATTATTGTCATGGAAATAAGCTCACTTTTTTTGATGATGAATATTTGTGATTTGTAAACATCTTTTGAAAATTTATCCTTATTTGATGATACTTTTGGGGTGGAAATATGACAAGAAATTTTCAATCTTTCAATATGATTGGTTAGGCATGAAAGCCTGTCATAATTTTTTTTGAAGATTTGTTAATGGAAATTATGGAAATTGGGGATGTGGATACATGAATGTGTGAATTGTTGGGATTTTTTGTTGGCAGATCTTGAAAGGATTTTTGTGAAGAATGTTTGACATCTGATTGGAGAATTTTGAGGTTATTTTCAGTTTGGCATCAAAATTTTGAGGTTATGTTCAGTTTTGTATCAAAGTTTTGAGGTTATGTTCAGTTTGGCATCAAAATTTTGAGGTTATGTTCAGTTTTATATCAAAATTTTGAGGTTATGTTCAGTTTTATATCAAAATTTTGAGGTTATGTTCAGTTTTGCATCAAAATTTTGAGGTTGTGTTCAGTTTTGCATCAAAATTTTGAGGTTATGTTCAGTTTTGCATCAAAATTTTGAGGTTATGTTCAGTTTTACATCAAAATTTTGAGGTTATGTTCAGTTTTGCCTCAAAATTTTGAGGTTATGTTCAGTTTGGCATCAAATTTTTGAGGTTATGTTCAGTTTGGCATCAAAGTTTTGAGGTTATGTTCAGTTTTGCATCAAAATTTTGAGGTTATTTTCAGTTTGGCATCAAAATTTTGAGGTTATGTTCAGTTTTGTATCAAAGTTTTGAGGTTATGTTCAGTTTGGCAACAAAATTTTGAGGTTATGTTCAGTTTTGCATCAAAATTTTGAGGTTATGTTCAATTTTTGTTTAAAATTTTGAGGTTATGTTCAGTTTGGCATCAAAATTTTGAGGTTATGTTCAGTTTCGCTTCAAATTGTTCCTAATTTTAAAAAGTTCAACTCAACTTACTCAATTCTTACAATTTTTACTCAAAATTCTCAAACAACTCCATTTTTTCCCAAAATATTCTTCCCGTCACACTCTACCAATCCCATCAGAACCCACTCATTTCCTAAAGTAAATACCCAAAAAAGAGAGAATTGTAACAAGAAAGAAAAATTCACGCAATAATGAAATTTAATTTAACAGCCATCAACTCAAGTTCTGTTTTGTTGTGCTCGTTTCCATTCATTAATTTTATTTTCCTTTGCCACTCAACTTCGATATTTTCATCATTCTTTTTATTCCTCCTCTTTCCACGTCAGTGCCATTAAATTTGAAATATTCTCTTCGTTTCTTTGGCAATTACATTTTTATTAATATTAAAACAGAACTTTGGTGCTTATCAAGTACAAAATGGGTGTCCTTGAAATTCTTTTTTCTTTCTTTTTGTTTGGCACATTAAGAATACACAAAGTCTTGTTATTAAGCAGCAGGATCACATTTTTTACTCTGTCTTATTGCGATTGTCTGCGTCATCTCTGCGTCATTGAGAATTAATGCGCTTTATTATGTGAGATTTTTTGGACGAGGGAATGAAGGATAGACAATGGGTCATCTTTATGGGTCGGGTGTATAAAACTGAGGTTAATAATAAATAAAATTTTGAGGTTAGGATATCAAAAAGTAAAGTTTTGAGGTTAAGTTCAACTTTTAACATCCAAATCACAGTTATAAGACTAAATTTACCCAATTCTTGCTTGCAGATGAATTTGAGGTTAGAGTTGAATTTTTTTAGGTTAAGTCAAGAAATTTATAGGTTAGAACCATTCTTTGCCAATACAACTATCCCCAACTCATACCACCATCCACATCTCAATGCTACAACCACAAAAATGTATTTCTACTCCATTAATTTATGTTTACGATGAAAATTGAGAAGGAAATGAATCGAAAGAAAAAAAAAAGTTTCATTTTCATTAAGAAAGCTTCGTGTGGTTTTATTTTGTTTCATTTTGACGGGTGTTGACTAAAATGTTTTACACAAAATTCTTGTTTCTTTTATTCGGTGACAACTTCTTTGATTTCTTTGTTATTCTTTAGTTCTTGTGTAATAATTGGATGGTATTGATTACTATGAGTAGATTGACCATCGATTTTTGACTGATGGATGGGATATTGTGGATTTTTCCCGCCAAAAATTGACGGTTTTGTCAATATTTTGAGGTTTTGTAAAAATTAAAAAAAAAAGAATTTTCTCAATTTTCATTTAAAGAATCTAAAATCCATCAATTAACAAAATAAATCAAAAACTTACGTACAAGATTCTTTGCTCGATAAAATTCACACTTTTTTGTTTGTTTTTATGAACAATTTCTTTCTTTCTTTATTTTTACCACTTTTCTTTTGTTTCAATAATTTTCGCACAAAAGCTTATGTCACATAATCACAAAAATACTACATAACGGTTGTATCATGACTTATTGCTGTTACAATGTTGATAAATTAAGCAAAAGACGTAATTTTTTGGAAGTTGAAGCTAAAGTTTGATTGCGAATTGGGTTGACTCTGGATCTGGTTGACTTTGTTTTTGTCTTTTAGGTTAAATTTTGGATTTTTAGGTTAGAATCTAGAATTTTGAGGTTAGAATCTAGAATTTTGAGGTTAGATTTCTTAATTTTCAAATTTTAGGTTAGAATTCTTAAATTTAAAGATTTTAGGTTATAGTCACAAATTTTGAGGTTAGGATTCCCAATTTTGAGTTTATAATTCTCAATTTTGAGGTTAGATTCCAAATTTTGAGGTTATATTCCAAACTTTTAGGTAAGGTTTCTGGTTTTGGGGTTAGGATTCTCAATTTTGAGGTTATGTTCCAAATTTTGAGGATAAATTCTCAATTTTGAGGTTAGGTTTCAAATTTTGAGGTTATAGTTCTCAATTTTGAGATTGGATTTCTAATCTTAAGGCATTAATGTTCAATTGTACAGCTTAGTTGCATGCTATGATAATTTTACACCTCAAACCAGTGAAACCAACAATTCTTCCTCTTTTCATCAATTATTTCCACAGTTCCATATTTTATGCAATCATACTGGCCAGTTTTGTAACAAAATGACATTTTAATCGGATTTTAGTTCCTGATAATTTTCTATCCATAATTCCATCGCTTGTTCCACTGATTATTTCCTATAATTTTAAGCTTCATGTCGATAATTTTATTTAATTTTTGTATTTCTGTTACAATTTATGCCTCACATCGCACTGTAAACCGTCCGTAATTGGAAGTTTGTGTAAGTCTATTTAACATTGAAAGTTAATGATATAACATGAAATTACGAATGACGTGACAAGTTTCTTTCTTTGACTTTTCTTTAGAAATGTTGGAACTGACTTTGGTCTTGGAATTTGTACCGCGATTACGAATAAAATAGCACAAGTGGTCATGAAGTGGAATGAAAAATTTGTTTTTGTTTGTTGAATGGATAAAAAAATTCCGTGGAAAATTTTAATTACAGAACTAAAATTTCTGCTATGAGAACTGCTTGTTGCTGTTGCAGGAAATCGCGGAATGAAGGTTGAAATTCTTGAGAATTTATTATGAAATATACTCGGATTTAGGTTTCTAATTTGAATTGAAAATACCTAAAAATTAAATTTTAACCTTAAAATTCAGGAAAATCACCACAAAGTTTTGAACCTAACCTCAAAATTAAAATCAGAACAATTTCCTCATTCTCAACATAATTATCGGCTAAATTAATCCACAAAAGCATTCCATCAGCGATTAATTATCAGTTCATATTGAGCATAGCGGAACGATGTTAAAATTGCAAAAAAAAACTGAAAGAAATTTCTTTCTTCATCGCCGTATTGTTTTTGAAACTTAACTGTCTATAGCATAGTTATATTAATACAAAACCCATCAAACACACACACACATGAGGAATGACTATATTCAGCATGTGCAGTACAGCAATGACATCAACAACGAAATGGTAAAAAAGCAGCGGTAGTTTTTTTTTTACTTTATTTGCTTTTACATTAAATGTAGAACGTGATAGGAATATGAGCTGCTGGTATTACGTGATTAATAGAAATGCATGTCTTGATGTAGTTTAAACATGGTACACTCATTAGAGTTGGGTGAGCCCTTGAGGGAAAATTGGTTTGAATTTATGGTGGGAAATATTGAACCTTTTGACAATAAGTTAGAATTTAGTAAGCTTTTGTGCTAAATAACTAAATGTTGAGGTTAGGATTCTGAATTTTGAGGATATGATTCTAAATATTGAGGTTAGAATCCAAATTTTGAGGTTAGATTTCTATTTTTAAGGTTAAGATTCCAATTATTTAGGTTAGGATTTCGAATTTTTAGGTTAAAATCCAAATTTCTAGGTTAGAATCCAAATTTTGAAGTTATGTTCCAATTTTTAAGGTTAAGATCCAAATTTTGAGTTTAAAATTCCAAATTTTGAATTTAGATTCCAAAATTTGAGGTTATAATACAAATTTCCAGGTTAGATTCCAACTTTTTAGGTTATGTTCTAAATTTTGACGTCAAAATCCAAATTTTGAGGTTAAATTCCAAAATTTTAATGTAAGATTTCTATTTTTAAGGTTAAGATTCCAATTTTTGAGGTTAGAATTCAAACTTTGAGGTTAAAATTCCAATTCTTGAGGTAAGGATTTCAAATTTTGTGGTAAAAATCCAAATTTTGAGGTTAGAATCCAAATGTTAAGGTTAGATTTCTATATTTAAGGTTAGGATTCCAATTATTGAGGTTAGAATCCAAATTTTGAGGTTAGAATCCAAATTTTGAGGTTAAAATTCCAAATTTTGAATTTAGACTTCAAATTTTTAGGTTATGTTCTAAATTTTGAGGTAGGGATTCCAAATTTTGAGGTTATAATCCAAATTTTGAGATTATAATACAAATTTTGAGGTTATAATACAAATTTTGAGGTTATAATACAAATTTCGAGGTTATAATACAAATTTCGAGGTTAGATTCCTACTTTTTAGGTTATGTTCTAAATTTTGACGTCAAAATCCAAATTTTGAGGTTAAATTCCAAAATTTTAAGGTTAGATTTCTATTTTTAAGATTAAGATTCCAATTTTTGAGGTTAGAATTCAAACTTTGAAGTTAATATTCCAATTCTTGAGGTTAGGATTTCAAATTTTGTGGTAAGAATCCAAATTTCGAGGTTAGAATTCAAATTTTGAAGATATAATCCAAATTTTGAGGTCAAAATCCAAATTTTGAGGTCAAAATCCAAATTTTGAGGTTATTTTCCCGAATTTGAAGGTTAGAATCCAGTTCTTGAGATTAGAGCACCCAACATTGATCAATATCCAAAAATTCTGCAAAAATCACCCCAATAGAACCAAAAACCTTACACGAAACTTATTCAAATAGTACTTCATTCATTCCAAACACATAAAAGCCCTTCAAAGTTTATTGATATTTGTGATGAATTGAAACAGAGAAGCACAAAAGGAAAAAAGTTGCAAGGACGTTCGAAGAAAAAATGTCTCAAAGAGGGTTGAAGGAAAAAGTTTTCTTCATTTTCAATGAAATTGAAATTAACTGATAAGGTTTTATTGCCATGGCAGCTCCACATGCTTCAATAGAGTCTCACAGTTCCTTTTTGTTCAATGAAAAATGAGAAGCAAATCAGTTTCTATTGCAAAAAAAAACTTTCTATCGCTTTGATAAGGAGTCGAATGAATAAAAGAGAATTTTTTTTTCTCTTGATAATCTAGACACAATTAATTTAATGGAATCAGCAATGTTGTTGCTGGAAATGAATGGCAAGGGGAAGTCAATAAATTTATGTGATTAAGAGAGAGTGAATGTTCAAGCTTGATGAGTGTCTACGTGATGAGTCACGGGTGGAGTAAAAATGGGAAAATTGTTTGAAAATGGTGCAATTTTTTTTGGATTTTTTGAGGTTATCCCTTGAGAAAATTTTGTTAGAATCTTGATTATTTACATTTTTCTTTTCTGTCAGATTTAAATGACATAATTGTTCATCTTAGACCTCATAAAAGTCAATCATATTCATTAATATACCAAAAAAATACCACAATTTAAAGATCCAGTCAAAGTTCCAACATCCAGTCACAATTATTCTGGAAATGATTCATTAAATTCCACAAAATCATAGATCAGACAACGTCTAAGCTCTTAAATATTTATAATACATTTAAAAATGATTCACGCATGTAATTATTCAGACTTCTCTCAATGCAAAGTATTTTCTGTGCTGTCTTTTCTCGAGTGGGTTGAAAAATTTCTAATTTCTTTTAAAAATAAAATTTGATCAAAGAGTGAATTGAGGATTTGAGAACTTCTGTATGTGGACCAGATTTGAATGAGAGTTGAATTGATGATTATGGTGATGAGTGAGTTGGGGGTTATTAGATTTATATTGAAATATAAATCTATTTTTAAAAAGTTATTTATTTTAAGAATTTTGTGTTTTTAATAAAATTCAAAAGTTTAAAAATAATTCAAATTTAAAAAGAATCAAAAACCTAAAAATAATTCAGATTTTGAAAAAATTCCAAAATTTAAAAATAATTTAAATTTTAAAAAAATCAAAAATTTAGAAAAGTTCAAAAATTAAAAAAAATAAAAATTAATATTTAAAAAAATTAATTTTAAAAATTAAAAAAAAATCATAAATTTAAGAAAATTTCAAAAGTAAATGAGTAAATGTGTTTTTAAATTTAGAAAAATTAAAAAAAATTAAAAAAATGTTCCAAAGTCAAAAAGTTATTAAATATTTAATTTTTTGAAATTAATAAAAAGTTAAAAACATACTTTTGAAGTTTAGCACCCCTGCTCTGTCTCATATCCAGATCCACATTCACAAATTTCATATCTCATCCACACTCATTTCATCACACAGCAATTGACCTCATTCGATCTTGAACTTATTTTTATACATTTTTTTTGCAATTTTCTACTATATGAGATCAAAAAAATGTGGACTTTTTTGAACATTTGATTTTTTGATCTGGTGTCTTTGGCTTAATAGATGGGTAAAATCCGTAAAGGTGAAATTTGTTGCAATTTTGATTGTCTATCCAATGGTATATAATATTGGACATTACTTCCACGCTGTAATATAGTTATGCCTCTTTTTCGATTTCTTGTATACTGGATTTTATCAAAAATTTCATATTTTTTCACTGTTTTGATTGCCATTCATTAATGCTTTGTCCGATTATGCTGAAACTTTCACAGATTACTGCTTTTGGTTGTTTCTTTATGTTCTAGAAGTTTCAGAATTTTTGAAGGCTTGCTTCATGAACTTCCACACCAATCTATACAGGGTATATAGAGAAATTTTACTTTTGAAAATTAACTTTTACTAACTTATTTTCATTTAATGTCATATACAAATCTAATTACACTTTAATTAAGCTTTCTTTTGATATACAAATTATAATTGAAACTTTCGTGGAACACGAGAAAACTTGAGAAAAATCCAAGATGGCTGACATTTTTTGCACAATATTTTACATTAATCACTGATAATTTTTTTAAATTACTCTAGACTAATTCATATTTTTACATAATTTGGAAGATCAAATAGTTCTTTACAAGTTTTTAATACATTTGATAGTCCTAAAGTAAATGGAAATAGATTTTATTTGCGCTCAAAGAAAGGAATATTTTCAAAATCGAAAACTTTGTATGAACGAAAAATGAAAATCAAATTTTTACATGAAACAGCCATTACTTTTGATTTTAAACGATAGTTTTACCTATTTTAGTTTATGAATAGTGATTTTGAATCAAAAGCAATGGATGTTTCATGTAAAAATTTGATTTTCATTTTTCGTTCATACAAAGTTTTCGATTTTGAAAATATTCCTTTCTTTGAGCGCAAATAAAATCTATTTCCATTTACTTTAGGACTATCAAATGTATTAAAAACTTGTAAAGAACTATTTGATCTTCCAAATTATGTAAAAATATGAATTAGTCTAGAGTAATTTAAAAAAATTATCAGTGATTAATGTAAAATATTGTGCAAAAAATGTCAGCCATCTTGGATTTTTCTCAAGTTTTCTCGTGTTCCACGAAAGTTTCAATTATAATTTGTATATCAAAAGAAAGCTTAATTAAAGTGTAATTAGATTTGTATATGACATTAAATGAAAATAAGTTAGTAAAAGTTAATTTTCAAAAGTAAAATTTCTCTATATACCCTGTATAGATTGGTGTGGAAGTTCATGAAGCAAGCCTTCAAAAATTCTGAAACTTCTAGAACATAAAGAAACAACCAAAAGCAGTAATCTGTGAAAGTTTCAGCATAATCGGACAAAGCATTAATGAATGGCAATCAAAACAGTGAAAAAATATGAAATTTTTGATAAAATCCAGTATACAAGAAATCGAAAAAGAGGCATAACTATATTACAGCGTGGAAGTTATGTCCAATATTATATACCATTGGATAGACAATCAAAATTGCAACAAATTTCACCTTTACGGATTTTACCCATCTATTAAGCTAAAGACACCAGATCCAAAAATCAAATGTTCAAAAAAGTCCACATTTTTTTGATCTCATATAGTACAGCGTTTTTGTTGTTATACTTTTTCATTATGTCTAAGTCTCTCGATAATCATCTCAATTTCTTCCATCTCATTCACATTTTATTATTTATTTTGCTGTCTAGTTCACATTATTTGATTTTCATCTTTCATGTTGTTTGGATGAAAATTCGATTTGGAGAAAGTTCATGACATCATAAATTATAGTCGAGTAAATTAGATGACATTGAAATTGAGTTAAAATAAAGCAAAATTTACTCAAATTCATCTTCAATGTCAACAATTTCTTCTTATTTTTTGGACATTGATACTTTCGTGCTGTGTCAACCTTTTTTTATTGACTCAATCTATGAAAACAAAAAGCTTTCGAAAAATAATCGATGATGAAAATTTATTGTCGATGATTGTGACATTTTAAGTGTCGAAATTTAATCGAATTGATGACTTGGAGGAATCATTTTGTTGACATTTTGGATGTCAAATGTTTAAATTTGAGTTTATTAATGTGAATTGAAGTGCTTTGATGCTGGACAGTTAAAGATATAATTATAGTAGCTTGTTTGGCATGAACATTCAAAAAATGACTAAAAAATTGATAAATTCCCAACTTTCATCCCCAAAAATACAAAATTAACTTCAAATCCACCCAAAAATAAAAAAAAGAATCCAAACACATCCCAACCACACAACATCCATTAACACCCACCAGTAAATACATCATGATGAGCTTAAAAGCTTCCGCTTGTGTTGCTTCTTTAACGAAATTAATTTTTGCAACAACAAAAATGATGAAAATCCGAAAATAAGAGACGCAAAACATTTTTAGAATAAAAATATCCTCGAGATGTTCAGTGAAAAATTTGAAATTCTGTTTTTGATGATTCGAGTTTGAAATGGAGTAAAATGATGAAAATTTAAATGTCGAGTTTACTTTTTGTTTTGTTTTCTTTTTATTCGGATTTATTTTTCATCAATTTTTGGGTTCTTTGATTATTTTGAGATTGATGAAAACTCTTTAGGGGTTTTGAATTTTTTTATTCAAATTTTATTGTTCGAATATTTAAAAATAGTTAATTGACATTTGTGAACATTAAAAAATTTAAAAATTGTTTTAACTTTTTTATAAATTTAAAAAATATTTATTTGTTAAATTTAAAAACATTAAACATTAATATGTTTTTAAGTTAAGTTCTTAAGTTTTTAAGTTTAAAAAATTGTATTATTTAAAATTAGAATTTTTTAAAAAATTGTATTTTTTAACATTAGAATTTTTAAAAAGTTGCATTATTTAAAAATAGAATTTTATAAAAATTAATTTTTTTAATTTCTGAAAAAATAATAATATTTTTGAAATTTTTTAATTATTGCAGATTTGAATTTTTTTTACAAACTTTGAAAAAGAATAAAAAATTTAAAATTCTGTAATCTTTTTGATTTCAACAAATTTCCAAACAATACCACAACTTTGAACATTTGTTTCCAATTTCATATATTATTCATTTTAAAATTTCATAAATCACTAAGGGGTCATTCACTTATGACGTCCATGATTTAGGGGGGGGTCTGAGATTTTGTGACACTTTATATTAAAGAAATTTTTTTGAATTTAAAATTTGTGACAAGGGGGGAGGGGGTGTCTAAAAATCCCATTTTTTGATGGACGTCATAAATGAGTGACCCTCAAGTATGCTCAATATGAACAACGAATTTGTAAATTTTATTTGAGGGATTTTTTTCAACGAAGGTCAAAATGTGGAACATGAAATTAATTTAATTTAATTACGTAAATTATAAATTTCATTTTTTAGGGTAGGCTTATGAATTTTTGAATACGCAATACGAAATGTGACATTTTAATTATTATAGAAATTTATGGAGAATTTAATGACTATTTTCCAAATGTCAAGGTCAGAACCAGAATTATTGAAGGGGATTTTTTGGGATGAGAAATAAATATTTTGACTAAAAACCAGTTATCGACTGTGATTATAATTTGTACGACTCAGGGTTTTGCTACCGCTAGGCAGCAAATATTTGAAATGGACACAGGGAGGGGGACCATCTTTCGATAGTATTTTCGGAATGAAATAAATTTATTTTTAAAAAATAGTTTTTTTATTGAAAATATCGAACCAAAATAGCAGTTTTAAAATTAAACAATTTTAATAAATAAAAAAAAATTGTCACTTAGGATCAGTGTCTTAGCAAGATAAGGATGACCCCAACCAAAAAATTAAAATCACTGTCCTGGTTACCAAAAATGCTCACTTTTAACTCCTTTTTGAGAATCTTAATTATTTTTATTTATTATTTACCAAGCTTTTGATCTAGCAATTTTACTAATTTTTCCTCCAAAATTTCCTCAAACCTTTTCACAATTCGCTTTTCAATTCCATTAATTTTCTCATCCAAATTTATTTCCATTTTGTGTCGAGTATTTGCAAATTCCTTTTCCATTTTCTCAAACTTTTCAGCATTTTCCACCTCAAAATATGTAAAATTTGACATAAATGATTCCATTTGTTCCTTAAGGATTCCAATGTCCTTTCCAAATGCTGCAAATTTATCCTCAAAGTTGCCAGTTTTGCTGCTTTTCAAAT
The DNA here is from genome assembly GCA_963573255.1 of Chironomus tentans. NCBI lineage: Eukaryota > Metazoa > Arthropoda > Insecta > Diptera > Chironomidae > Chironomus > Chironomus tentans. Next base: position 4,205,086 of record OY754305.1, read on the forward strand.
CATTAACTGACACTGTGATCTCATTTTGAGAATTTTTCAATTTATTGAGAGTAATTTTGAGGTCATTTTGGGATGTTTTGATGGAACTAAGTGCTGTGTCCATGTCACTCATTGTGCTTCTGATGTCATCAGTTGATAATTCAGATTTTACTTTGTGATCATTGAAATTTGTGGACAGTTTAGTGATGGATTGAGTTAGAGATTCCTGGGATGAGGTGAAGATGCTGGATATGTTGGTCAAGCCTCGGTTCAGTTGATCTTCCAGACCCTTGCAAGTTGGTTCCTTTTCTGGGACCTTTTCACAAATTAATTCAGGTTTTTTGGTTGTTTGATCGACGCTCGTGCTGCTTTCACCATTTTGACCTTTAAGCTTTGCAAACTTATAATTTAGCGGACGAAATTTGGAAAATTTTGAGATTGTGAAGTTTTTCTCAAAGCTTGCTAAGTTTGTCTTAAAATCATCAGGACTTAAAGTCTTTGATTCACTTTCTAGCTTGTCAAGTTTACCATCAAATACTGTAAATTCAGCATTAACACAGTAAGCCTTTGCTATGTAAATTGCCTCTAAAACTTTATCCCTAGAATTTTCAATGTTCTTTTTCACACAAGTTACTTGACCCAGCCATAAGCTTTTCAACCCTATCAGATGGTCAAAGGCATGAGCATCAATGTGAACTAATTTAGCTTCACTTATCCCAACCCATATTAAGTTTGGATTAAAATCAAAAAGTCCTTCCTCAACAACCTCAATTAAATTATCAGTTAAACAGAAATGAGTCAAATTTGGATGAGCTTTAAGGTCTGATTGATGAATTTCTTCTAATTTACAATTATTAATGTGAATTTCACGAAGATTTTTGAAGACACTCAACAAATTTTGTGGAAAATATTTCAATGTTTTTCGTCTTGCATGAAAGCCGATGACGTCATCATTAGTTCTCTTATCTTTGTGGATCCCCTTAGCTGATGTGATCTGTGCTGCTTCTGGGGTTGTTATTTCTGGAACTATCCATGCATTGCAGTAGTATGTGCTTCCGTAAACAATGTAGCCGTTCAAGACAAATTCACAGTCAATGTTTGTTGATAAGGATGAGTCACTGAGGGCGATGATAAGGCATGCAGTGAGGCTAAAAATATATTAAAAATTATTTGATTAATCAGGGGATTTTTTCAAAAAAAAATTATTTCCTGGGCAGAACATTAAATTTTGGTGTTTTCTTGGTCTCGTGTGTCAGTTGCTTACTATTGTACCTTGGGTACCCCTAAAACCACTCTAAGTGTCTGTCAAATTCTCCATTTTCCTACACAATTTTCTGGTTTTACATTCAATTTCGTACACTTTAAACTTTTAGATACTTACAGAATAATTTTCACCATTTTAGTCTAATATTTTTGATAAAATTTCCAATTATTTCTTATATTTTGAAGTTAAATGCAGTTTAAAATCACAATAATCAACACGTTAAATCCTACAGCCTCAAAAGTTGGTCACAGAATGTCCTCAATGCTGAGATGAATTCTCAAGAATCACACGAATGAGAGAAATTTCTCAATCTTATATACTTAATATTGCTGTAAATGTATTGAGAATAATCAAATCAGAATAAGTTTGATGAAGAAGAAAGTTGATCTTGAAAATAGGTTGACCGTGTCATTTATTTACTTGTTTATTATGAGATTGAAATAACGTTAATTGGGGATTATGATTTTTTAATGTCGGGTTAATAATGTTTTTCCGGCCAAAAGATTGAAAAAGTAAATGTTTTATAAATTTTATAAAATATATTTTTCGAATAAAATTTAAAAAAAAGATTTTTTAAAAAATGTTTAAAATAATAAAAAAATTATTTTTTTCTAAAAAGTTTAATTTTGTTTAGGTATATTTAAAAAAAAGTTTAAAAAAAATTTAAAAAACATTTTTGTCATAAAAAAGTTTAAAAATATATTTTTCAAAAAAAAAGTTTAAATGTTTTCTAAAATATATTTTTTAACAAAATAAAAAAAATATATTTTCTAAAATATTTATATTATATATTATATTTATATTTTAGAAAATATATTTTTTAATAAAATAAAAAAAATATTTTGTTAAATATATTTTTAAAAATTTGGTAGCTTAATGTTAACAAGTTCCTCCCTACTGTGTCCCCAATTTAGAGTTTAGAATCACATTAAGTTTGTCTTCAAGAATTTTTGCCAATTTTTCCTCCAAAATTTCTTCAAATTTTTTCATAATTCGCTTTTCGATTCCTTTGATTTTTTCATCCAATTTTATTTCCATTTTGTGCTGAGAGTTGACGAGTTCCTTTTCCAATTTCTCAAATTTTTCAGCATTTTTAACCTCAAAATTTTGAAAATGTCCTTCAAGTCCTTCCAATTTTTCTCTAATTTCTGTGAGTTCATCTCCAGAATTCTCACCTTGGCTGCCTTTTAGCTCATCTAATGCGATTCTGATCTCATTTTGAGAAGTCTTGATTTTCGATAAAGATGACTTGAAGTCATTTTGGGATGTTTTGACGTTGCTGAGGGTCGCTTCCATGTCACTGATTGATTCTTTCATGGCATCAAGTGCTGATTTTTGGGAATTCTGAGATTCTTTAAGCTCCTTGAGCTTTACATCAATTGAGCTAGCTGCATTGTTCTGGGATATTTTCAACTGATCTTGTGAAGACGTAAGATCATTGATTTTTGAGGTTATGGTGGTCATTGAATTATTTAAATTCAAAATGGGGTCTGTTATTCCACATTGTGTTGATTTGAGGTCTTTGAATAGGTCGCTGATATTTTTCAGCATATCTGTTGAATAGTCAACCTTTGGATACACCTTTTGGTCTAATAATTGCTCTGACTGTAGGTTTGAGCTAATTGGTACTGATGAACTGCTACTTTGTGTTTTTTTGAGATTCTCAAGTTTGTAATTCAATGGACGATATTTAGAAAATTTTGAAGTTATGAAGCTTTTTTCAAATAACTCTAATTTTTCCTTGAATTCTTCAGCATTCAATGTTTTTGACTCACTCTCCAGATTTTTCATTTTGTCTTCGATTTTTATAAATTCTGAATTTCTGCATTGACGTTTTACCACAACGATAGCTTCCTTAACTTTCTCATGAGAATTATCGACTTTTTTCATAACACATGGAACAGTCTCAAGCCAAAAGGTTTTCAATTTCTTCAAATTATCAAAAACATTTGGGTCTATGTGAATTATGTTACTTCCGGAAAACCCAACCCACTCTAAATTGGGATTGTAATCAAAAAGTCCTTCTTCGATTATTTCAATCAAATTCCAAGTTATGTAAAAATGGCTCAAAAACATGAAAGGTTTCAGATCAGATTGATGAATCTCTTCCAATTTACAACTGTTGATGTAAAATCTTTGAATGTTCTTAAAATATCGTTCTAATCCTTGAGGGAAGAATTTAAATGTTTTACCACCAGCATAGAAGCCAATAACATCATCGTTGGTTTTTACACTTTTATGCTGTCCACTAATTGTACAATTTTGAGCAGATTGTGGTGTTAGGACGATTGGTTCATTAATAACATTGCAGTAATATACGTCGCCAACAATAATAAATGGACTATTATTGTAAGAACATTCTATGTCTGTTGAGTTGAATGAGTCACAAAATGCGATGATAAGAAATGCAATAAAGCTAAAAATAAATTTTAAAGTTCATTTTATGAATTAACCTTAAATTTGATAAATTATTCTACTTACAACCAAATTTTATTCATCTTTAGGATATTCTTAAGGCACAAGTAGAGCTTTTGCAGCTAAATTTGTGGATTATTTCAAACAAACTTAAAAAATTCCAAACAAATAATTTTTAGTCTTGTGTTCTCAAAAGATGATCACAGAGTGCTTTGAGTTTTGAGAAATAAAATTAACAATCTGAGAGAAAAATTCTCAATTTTTTTGTGTAATCGTTTTGTGATTTTTTATGAAGAGAAATCTCGGTGATTCTTTCGAGCATCATATAAGGAAGCATCAAGAAAACAAATAGCAAGATATTTAAGAAACAATTCCAAAGGGGTTCAATTTAGGAATTATTTAAAAGAAAAGTGAAAAATATTTGGAAATTTCATTTTAATTTGAAGGATATTTTGGAACTGTACATCAGTTTGCGAGAATTAAGATGACAATTAAGTCTGTGAACACTAATTTATTTTGAAAAGAGGCTTAAAGTTGTCTAAAGTGGAAAGTAAGAGGCTTTTAAGCCCATTTAAACTGTAATTTGGTTTTAAGAACCAAAAAACATTCTTTCAAGCCAATATTGGGAATTATCAATGGTATCTTGATGACATCTGTATCCAATTATATCAAACTTAAACTTGAATGGCACAATGCTTGAAAAAGTGAGAAAAACGCTAACAAGCTGATCCGAAGTTGATTTCAAACCAAATTTCACCCAATTCAGTCACTCATCAGCCTCTTGCTGCCATTTTGACGACGTGTGCCATTCTAGAAATGTATATGAACTAGAAAATAAACATTTTAACAAAATATTGCAAATTTTAAAAAAATTCCCAATAATTAACCAAATTTCTCTCAATTTTCAGACTTAAACCAACAATCAGTTCACACAAAATAGTCAAATCAGCATCGACCGTGACAAAAACAGTGTTCAAGCACCCAACATAATCGACATCTCATCACAAACCCTAAAATAGAAGAAAAAAAGTCTCAAATTTCACACTAAAAACCAGTCCTACAGAGAATGTCAACAACGATGCGTCCGACACTTCAGACAGTACCCGAATCATTACCAGCGGATCATGTGACGCAGCCAGCTCAAGCGACACCAACGACACCAGCACAAACGACAAATGGCGAAAAGAGTCATCCAACAACGCAAGCAAGTCAGAGTGGAACGACACCGACTGTGAGTTTGAAGCCGAGAAGCACAAGCTCAAGGGTGAGTCAAGAATTTTTTTGTGTTATTTTTGGGTTGTCAATTGGAAAATATAAAAAAGGGGAAATTAAATTGTTTATCGTCCTGCGGTGATGGATGAATGTCGTGACTGTTTGACTTTATGTCGTCTTTTTGTCACCTTGTACTTTATGGTAAGATGCTTTGTGGATGGTTAGATGGAATTTTTGGGTTGATGAGGATGGGGGATTGAGGAAAATGTGGAAAAATTAGAGTATTTTGTGGTTAAGTTTCAAAAATGATAAGTTTTTCTGAAAAAAACAAAACCTCGAGAATTTTGAGGTTATGTTTTGAAAATTTAAAAAAAATTCAATAAAAACATCGAATTTTGAGAGAAACCTGAAAATTTTGAGGTTAGGTTCTAAAATTTTCATTAAAATTGACTCAAAATCTTATATTTTTGAGGTTAAGTTCCAAAAATTCGTAGCTAATTTCAATTAAAAAGCTAAATAATCTGAATTTTTGAGGTTAAGTTAAAATTTTTTTAATAAATTTCACTAAAAAGCAAAACAATCCATTTTTTGAGGTTAAAAAATCTCAAAAATTTTGAGGTTATGTCCTAATTTTTTTTAAATTTTTGAGGTTATATCACCAAAATTTCCTCAAAACTCATCAAATTTTCCACAATATTCCCCCATTCTTGTCAACCCAAAAATCATAAAACCATCAAAAAATTGAAGGAAAAAAATGTAACTCAATATAGCGTGAAAATAGCACGCATCAATCAACAAGTAAATGACGTTGACACAATATTTACACCGTTTAATGTTTATGAGATGCGATAATGATCAAAAAATAAAAGTTTGTGTGAATGTTGACAATTTTTTTATGAGTTTTTATGAATGCTAGAAATATTTTGAATGATAAAATGTGTAAAATTTGAATTACTTTATCAAAATCTGCGAATTTTCGGTTCTTAAATAGCAAATTTATGGACGCGCATCTGTTTGATGCTTGACTGTTTTATTTTATTGATGTAAATTGACTGAAGTCATCGTAAAATCTCAAAACTAATGAAAAACTACTAAAATGGAATTGAATTATTGAAAATAAAAAGATAATAAATTATCTCAATTTAGAAATAATATAAAAATGGGAGTAAAATGACCAAAAGTTACAATATTGTAGCCATTTTTGGAAGCTTTAGTGATATAAATGGAAAAATAATAAAATAAGTAATAAAAATGTCAAAATAATTTAAGAAAATAAAACTGATTGGTAATAGTGAAAATCAAAATTGATTTAAATAATCAATAGTAAAATAATTTTACACAAAAAACAGTGATTTTATAATAATTTTTTAATATTAACGAAATTTCATGTGAAATATAATTTAATATTTAAAAATTATAAAAAATTAAATTATTAACAGTTTAAATCATAAAATTTAAAAAAAATCAAAATTTCCAAAGTATAATCTAAAAAAATTTAAAGTTTTTGAAAATATATTAGTTAGTATTTTTTATATATAATTTAAAAATATTCATAAAATTTTATATAACGGAAAACTAGGAAAAAATTCAAATTTTATATTAAACTTAAAATTGTCTTTAAAAAATTGAAAAATTGTCAAAACTGTTTGTATTAAAAAATAATTGCAATCATCTCAAAAACTTCTTTAAATCCTAGGTAAAAAGTTTTCTTGAATAACCACAAGATTCCATTACATAAACTCAATAAAAACTTTTGCGATTACATTTCAGTCCCCCCACCCTTCTCCCTTAAAACTTCATTTTATTGCACAATTTTGCATAACTGAGAATTTACAACATAAATTTTCCACAATATGTTTTCATAGATAATTGAAAATCCTCAAGGGACGTTGAACTGAGGAGCTTAAAAAATAAAAGCAACGATACATAAGAGTTCATTGAGTGAAATCGCAAGAAAAGTATTAATTTTAATAATAAATAGTTCCATTAGCATATCTGACATGTACCAAAGAGTACGATACTGGAAATATAAATTTTATTAGCATTTATTTGCTCCACATATAATGCTCGGGAACTCAGCGAGTAATGTGGTGGGAATTTTTTTATTTTTGAATTTTTTAAAACGGATTTCAAAATAATTTAAAATATATTTTTGAAAAAAATTAATTTTTTTTTACTTTTATTTTGGACTTTTATAAATTTTTAATTTTAATTTTTAAAAATTCAATTTTCAAGAATTCAAATTTTTATTTTCAAAAATTCAGATTTTAGTTTTCAAATATTCAACTTTTAATTTTCAAGAATTCAAATTTTAATTTTCAAAAATTGATTTTTAAATTTTTAAAAATTCAAATTTTAATTTTCAAAAAACTTAAATCTTAATTTTCAAAAATTCATATTTTAATTTTTAAAAATTTTAATTTCCAAAAATTCAAATTTTTGTTTCAAAAACTCAAATTTTAATTTGCAAAAGTTTGAGTTTTAATTTTCAAAATTTCAAATTCTAATTTTCAAAAATTTAAATTTTAATTTTCAAAAATTCAAATTTTAGTTGTCAAAAATTCAAACTTTAATTTTCAAAAATTCAAATCTTAATTTTCTTAAATTCATTATTTAACTTTTCAAACAAAATTAAAAAACTAACTAAAATTATTTTTTTAAATTTAGATTAGATTAAAAAATATTTATTTTAGTCTTTTTTAAATTTTACTGTGAAATATAAAAATTTCAATATTTTCTTCACGATCATCAAAAAAAGCTCCCCAAAAAGCTCATTTCTCCAAAACAAAAATCTGAAAAAAAAACTTTAAAGCGTCTAACAAAAAAAACTCATTTTCAATTCAATTTACGTTTGAAAACCTTCGAAAATCAACTCGCGCTGCCCATAAAACATTTGTAACGTTCCCGACTATAGACTGAAATACAAAACACAGAAAAATTGAATCTACAACAGCAAAATCACCGCTTTAACGTTCATCAGAGTGAAAAAAATATTTTTTCTACACATTCAACAGCAAAAAAGAGGCAAAAAATAGAGAAAAAAATTATTAATTTGTACTGCAAACTTTTTACACATACACATGCAGTCACGGCAATTTGATCATCGCCCACCTGTGAATACTTCTTTTTTCTTGTATAAATTCACACAACTACAAAAATTTTTTTTATATTGGAATTAGTTGTGTGCAGCGGAATTTTTTTTTACTTTTTGTGTGTTTGTAAGAAGAAGCAAAAAAAATATTTTATTTTGAGAGAAAACTGAGAGAAATTGAGAGTAAAAGATTTGAGTAAAAAAACATGAGGAATGTGGAATTGAGAATAAAACTTGAATGAAATTAAGACAGGCAATTATTGTTGACTGAAAATGATAAAGAATGTTGGACAATATCGGCAATTTTAAGGGAAAGTAAAAAATTACTTATTATGCAACTTTCTTTGTGACTTGCTGGTCAGCTGATGGTCTAGAGAGGAATTTATTATTTTTGTACTGATTACTCACAGCTTTAGTTATGGAAGTGCTCAATGGGGGTCAGATGGTGTCCAAATAGTATTTTTTGGAAGTAATTTAACTTAACTAATGATTTAGCTTTACTTACTTACTTACTTCGCTGGTCGTAGAGATCAATTGTGATCCATGAGCTCCCACAGTTGGCGCCTATAACTAGCTCTATCACTGGCTACCGTCTGCCAATTTCCAATACCAAGTGCAATACTGTCTCTGTCAACAGCTTCCTTCCACGAGTTCTTTGGCCGTCCACGTGATCTCTTGCCATCTACGAAGTCAGATCTAAGAACCTTATTTAATGGAGCTTCCACAGGTCTCTTTATCACATGTCCAGCCCATCGAAGCCTATTCACTTTAATGATTTAGCTTTAGTTAATGATTTTTTGTGGATTTTCATTTTACTGGACTTAAACCAATGGTGAGGAAATCATCAACTTACCTTTTGATCATCTTTTTTGGTAATTTTGATCAGTTTTGATCCCATGTTTTGAAATAATTCAGATTTAAGGATTATTTGACTCAAACAGGGTTTCTGCTTTGGATTACTGTTTTTATTCAACACCTGAAAACTGCGGTTTTTTGCCCTTTGATATTTTTCATACATTTTTCAAATAATTTTTAAATATGAAATTTATTTTAAAATTATTTTTCAAAATTTACAACTAAATTGATTTTTACACAAATTGTTTGAATCTGGGGCATTGCTCGGTATATCGTAAGGTAACCCCAATGGTATAGCCTAGGGTAATCCTATTTTATTCCTTAGAGTATACCCTAGTGTACACCCTGCACTAGGGTACACCGAACAACCGGCATCTGGACCTAAATAGACTATAAAATGTCCTACATTTTGAATCTATAATAGATGACCTTAATTTTTCCAGTTTTTTAGTACATTTATATCAAAACCGAAAACAGGAAAACTGTTAGTTAACAAAGGTACCAGTTTTCAGATAATCCTAATTTCAAAGGGTTCATCAATTGTCTAATCTCTGAAATTGAAACAATTCTTATCAGACGGTTAAAGAATATCAAAACGATCTGAATTAAGGTTTAGGATCTTGCAAAAAACAAGATTTTTAGAACACCCCCCCCCCCCTCCTTTATCACAAAAATTTCAAACAAAGAATTTTTTCATTTATATGGAAGTATCAAACAACTCAGACCCTTTAGTCTCTTATAAAATTGGACGTCATTAATGAAAGACTTCTTATTTATATTCAGTAAAATGATTCATAAATCAAATTTAAAAATTTCCATTCAGAAAACCTCAAAAAGTGTTAAATGAAGCAAATTAGCTAGACACAACACAAACATGCAACATACACAAAAAAAATTAAATTCCAATTTAAAAACATAAATATTTTGAGAATAATACACAAAAAAATCCTCTCAGAGAGAATCTCATTAAGACCTCAATCAGCTGAGCATTTTTCTTATTCAAATTCTCTCTCAAAAAAGAAGCTTTTTAGGCGTTGTAAAAACTGACAATTTTTTCAAGCAGGTGACACAAAACTAGCCTCAATACATGCAAACTACATTTGTAGTCGCCACAAAAATTCTCAGAGAGAGCCAACAACAAAAAAGTTCTCAATTTTCACACACATTTTTAAAGAAAAAAAAAATCGAGAAGCAGAAAAAAAGTTTTTTTCAGTCATTTAAGCGAGCGTGAGCGTGTTGGGGCGCGGACATCGCTCTGGAATTTTTTTAACTTTTAATTTCTATCGTGTATCGCAAATTTTATCTTAAAAGTGCGACAAATTTTCAAAAATAATTGAATTAAATAATTTAAAAATTGTGAAAGAAAACAAATTTCTGGAAAAAAGTAAAAAAAATTGAATTTTTTTTGCAAATGTGTTGGATAAAAAAATGAAATAAATTTAAATATTTCTGTGTCTTTATTGTGTCTCATATACACAGCGAGATTAGTGGATACTGATCAACCTCTTCTTGTTCCAAAAACAGCTCTTTGTTGTGTATTTTTATTGCGCGTACGATCAGAGTTAATTTAAACACAAAAATAATTTAATTTTGATACACAGAAAAAAGAAATTCGCGCAATTGATTATGCAAGTATTTAGTGACAGTAATTGAAGATGTAATTCGGATTTTTGCTATATTTTGAAAATTAATTTGAGGAAAATTATTCGTGAAGTGAAGCTTTAATGAAGTAAAAATGAGGAAGATAAAGTTTTTTCAAATTTAATCATTTTTAAAATGGATTTTTTTGAATTTTTTAAAATTGAATGAATTTGAAATTTAAGTGACAAAAATTGACCAATTTAAAATTATAAAAATTATTTTTTAATAAATTCTATTAAAAATGAAATTTTTTTGTCATTTTTACAAACTTTTGCATCTTAAAAAAATTTTTTAAAACAAAATTCTTGAAAATTCATCTGAAGAAGACACAAACTTAAAGACAAACTCATTTTCGTTGACATTTTCCATCTCACATTGATAATAATGAAGGGAAAAAGTTATGACATTAAATATTTTATGACATTTTAATTGAATCAAGTGATTTTTTCAATTTGTCTGCTTCTCTTTTATGTTCTTTATCGGAATTTTTAACTGTCAATGATATTGAAAATTGAGTGATAAGTGGCTCCTAAATATTTCAATTTGTGTTTATATCTTTTTTTAGAATTTTACTTATTTTACAAATTTAACTTTTTAGAATTTTTGTTTTTCAAGTTTTCAACTTTTTTAAAATTTTCAACTTTTTTAAAATTTGCTACTTTTTTTAAAATTTGCTACTTTTTTTAAAATTTGCTACTTTTTTTAAAATTTGCTACTTTTTTTAAAATTTGCTACTTTTTTTAAAATTTGTAGTTTTTTAAATAATAATTTAGCTTTTTTTAAAACTTAACTTTTTAAAAATATTTAACTTTTTTTAAACAACTTCTTTTAAACAGTTTAAGTTTTTAGAATTTTTGTTTTTTAATTTTTTTAAACTTTTTCAAATTTTCAATTTTTTTTTTAAATTTTCAACTTTTTTAAATTTTCGACTTTTTTAAATTTGCTATTTTTTTAAAATTTGTAGTTTTTTTAAAATAATTTAGCTTTTTTTAAATTTAACTTTTTAAAAATATTTAACCTTTTTTAAAAAAAATTTTTTTTAAAGTTAAATTTAAAAAAAGTTAAATTATTTTAAAAAAAACTACAAGTTTTAAAAAAAGTAGCAAATTTAAAAAAGTCGAAAATTAAAAAAAATTTAACTTTTTTTTTAAAAAATTTTAAATTTAAATTTTCTAAAGTTTTAACATTTTCAAAATATGTAACTTTTTTCAAAATTTTAACTTTTTAATAATTTTCAATATTTAAAAATATTTAAATCATAAAAAAAGTTAATGTTTTTTGATTGTTTTCCAATTCATTTTATTGATATCTTGAACTTTCAACAATAAATGAAGAACAAAACGAAACAAAAACAAATAAATTCATTGTTATGATTTTCAACTTAAATTAATTACTTTTTTGAAACGTAAACAATATAAAATTGAAATCAAAACATCAAACACGAGATGAAATTGAAATGTTTATGAATTTTTAAGAAATTGAGTAAAAATTGACGTTTATTTGTGCACGAATTCTGTGACATTGCATGATCTCCAGCCATGTGAAAAACAATTAAATTTGACCTAAAATTAATGAGAATGAGAAACATGAAAAGTTAGTCAGTTGATTATTTAGGGTTTTAATTCTTTTGTTAATAGAATAATGGATAATTTGACTGAAATTTTTTACTGGATTTTAATTGGATTAGATTTTGTTATGAAGGAAAATTATTTTGTGCTTTAAAATTAATTAAAATCTATAAAAAAAATAAAATTTTCTTTTTCTAAATTTATATTTTTTGAAATTTTCTTTTTCTAAATTTAAAAAATATTAAATTTTCTTTTTCTAAATTTAAATTTTTTGAATTTTTTTTTCATAGAATTTAAATTTTTTAAAAGTTATTTTAAAAATTAAATTTTTTAAATTTGAATTTAGGTTTTTGAAATTTTATTTAAATTTAAATTTTAAGTTTAATTTTTTTAAAACATTCAATTTTCTTTTTAAATTCTAACTATTTTTAAAATTTCAATATTTATAATTTAAAATCACAAGATTTATTTCCGAAGTACCAAAAAAAGTAAACAATTTTTTTCTAATTTATTTTTCGGCTCACTTACTAATTTAAAATCTCAAATGACATCACTTTCTAGTCTTTCTATTTATGGGCATCTCATCGACATTAAAAAAGATTTTTCACAGAAACAAAAATTGACTCAACCGACAAGACTTGTCCATTTTTAGATGGATATACAAATCTGAGTGAATAAATGGAATTTTTTGTTTGTTCCATTAACAGAAATATTTTAAAAATTAATTCTATAAAAATTTCACATTTCCCATTCACATGTTTATTTTCGCAGTTATCCGATGAATCACAATAATGTCCGTGCTGGTTGTTGTGCCTTCAAAGCATCCATCAATTATGCGTATATTATTGTTTCACAGAATTGGAATATATTTTACAAATATTAGTGTTTATTTAGGTCACGTTGAATGAGTGACTGAGTACTTAGCTGGAATGTAATAATAATTTCGCGATAAATTGTGGGATTAAGTGAATTCAAACAAGAAATTGTAGAAGATGTTTTAATGGATGGATTTTATTGGGAAAATTGGATATAAATAAAGTAATGTGAGGATAAATTGTGCGTAAGTTAAGTGGAATTTTGTACTAAAAAATATATTTTTAAGGTATAATGGGTACCAGCAGCAAGGAGGTACCCATATTATTTTGAAAAATCAAAACTAGCTTAAAACAAAACCCTACCAAAAATGTCTTGGATATTCCCTTGTCAGAGACCCCTTGCCAGGAGGACCAGAGGAGTTTCGAGGGTTAAAACCCCTTGACAGAAATTTTCTTCAATTTGGGAGGGTTTTTAAGAAAAACTCTCAACTAACTTCCTAAATTCTTGCAGCTTAAAAAAAATTTCAAATTGGTGGGATTCAGAATTTTAATTTTTAAGAGTGGTTCTAATTTTTTTCATACAAATTTCAATTTTGAGAGAGAATCTGGACCCCCTTGAACCACTCTCAAAGTACATATCTGGTAAAATGCCTTTTACTACCCGCCCTTCTCGATCACAATTGATTTTAAAGCTATTTTGGGGTCATTCACTTATGACGTCCGTCAAAAAATGGGATTTTTAGAACCCCTCCCCCCTTGAAATTTTAATTCAAAAAAATTTCTTTAAATTATGGACGTCATAAGTGAATGGCCCCTTTTCTGAATGAAAAGATTAAATTTAAAAAAAGTGAATTTGTTTTCAATTTTTCAAAAAAGCTTCATTGAGAATTTTTGATAAATTCTTTAAAATTCAAGCAAAATTCCTCTCAATCCCCCCAAGTTCTCAAATCCATCTCTCAATCTTCAACTCTTCCACCTGCCTAACTGCAAACAACAACAATAATAACAAAACTAAACCAACAGCACTAACAACAACAAAAAATTCGCCATTAAATCACAATAATAAAAATAACAAACAGGTTTCATGTTTACACGCGAAAGAGAGAAAAAAAATTGAGTCAAATGCGCATGATTATTAAGAAGTAGAAGCAAAAATTGCTGTTTCAATGAATGAAATATGAAGATAAAAAAATGTTGAGATTTAAATTCAGTTTGTGTGTCATTAAATATATTTATATTTTTATTGGTTAATTAGAAGGAGATGGAGATAGTTAGGAGGAATGAGTGATTAAGATACATTATTGGTGGTAATGGCATTGAAATTGAAGTGTTGTTGAATGGGATGGGATTTGTTTTTATTTTTAAATTGAGGAATTTTTAAGGTTATGTTAAGAATGTTTGGATTTTTGATTAATTTTTGGTCAGATTTAATAAAAAGTGTGCAAAAATAGTTTCTTTGTCAATTTTTTAAACTACAAGGGGTGGTTGCTTGGTATACTCAATGGTATACCTCCCATACCCTTAGGGGTACCCTAGGTAGTGCATATTCTAAGTTATACCTAGCAACCAGCCACAGAAATTGTCATTCTGAATATTTTAAAACTTGTCAACCAAAACATAAACCGACCCTCCCAAAAAATATTTTTTCTACTTAATCCTCCTTCCAATGCTCCAATTTACCAAAAAAAACTAATCTCATTACTCATTCAAACAATAAAAGCCAAAACGAACCCTCCTTCCTAGAATTAAAATTGATTAATTTAATTAATTTCTCGGCTTTTTTAATTGCTTGTTCAGTGCTCATGCGTTGATGCGTTTTTTGTGTCTTTTAATATTGTTCAACATGACAGAAAATTAAATGTTTTTTTTCGGACTCGTGAAATGAAGTCATTCAACTCTTAGAAAATTAAATGTTTTTATTTTGTAGACAAATAAATTTGCGGTTGTAATTAATTTTGATGATTTTTTTTTGTTGTTTTTTGAGTGAAAATATCAAAATTTGAAATTTTTTAAGTTCACGAATTTTTAGAAATTTTTAAAACTTTTAAAATTGGGTCAAAATAAGTCATAAAATAGCATATTTTTCTAACATACCTTTAAGTTATTCGGTCAATTCTATGAGCAACAACAGCTTTATTATAAAAATATCCCTTAAGTCCCTTAAAATCCACTTTAATTCCACAATTTACCGACACCAAGCCCACAAAAACCCATCAAAAAATAACAGCAAAATTAAACTCATTTAATAGTTAAGCGCACATCGCAAAGCAAAAAAAAAATGTTAATGAAGATAATAATGAAAAATAAAAATAAATAAAATGAGAAGTTGTCTCATTAATTTATGGAATTAAATGTTGTGTGTGCATATACACATCTCTGCATGCCCATTTAGTCATATCTACGAGATATTTTACTTATTTTATTTGTAGTTGTCGTCTGCTTTACACAAATTTTGCTGCTGTATTAGATTTTACATTCATAAATGAAATTTAAAATGAATTTGTTGAAAAATTCGAATTAAGAAGTTTGTGGGACCAAAAAAAGTGACGATGAAGTTGATTGCAATTGATAAAGTTTTTTGTGTGTCTTCTTTTGAATTTAAATTTGAATTTTTTACTTATTTTTAATTTAGTATTTTTATTTCTTTAATTTGGAATTTTTTAATTTTTTGATATTAAAATTTATATTTTTTATTTTGAAATTTTCTAAATTTTTTTTTGAAATTTTCTAATTTTTTTTGGAATTTTCTAAATTTTTTTTTGAAATTTTCTAAATTTTTTAATTTAAATATTTATTAAAAATATATAAAGCTCAATCATTCCACTGTTATTGACATCTAACCCACAAAAATTACATATCAGGCATCAAAATAATTATTTTTGCCAAACACTGCAGACAACTTGACACTCATAAAAAAATGTCATAACTTTCTAAATAAACTTGAAGGATTTTATTGCAATTTCAAGGACAAATTATTAATATGAAAATGAGTTTTTTTTACTTTCTCGAGCATGTGTCGTTAATAATGTTTAATATAAATTTCTATAAATTTGATCGTGATAAGCAATATCAATACTTCCGAATGGTACACGACGTAAAATGTGGCACCAGACCGACATCTGGTGTTCTTCGTTATTCTAACTGGAACTAGGAGTTGAAAAAATTTAGATTAATTTTTAAAAATCTAAAAATGGTTGCCCAGTCAGATATGTTATTTGATTTTAAGAACATTTTAAACTTTTTACTAAATATTTATTTTCTACATAACTATCCAACATTTTTGCAAAAATAAATTTCTAAAAAATTTTTTTTAAACTATTTCTAAAATAATTTGACATTTAAAAAAATGGAGTGAAACGAAATATTTCAGAAATATTAAAAAAAAAAAAAAAATTGTATAATTTAAAAATAATTTTTAAAAAAATCAAATTAATTGTTGAAAAAATATTGAAATTTGAGAATCAGAAATATCAAATTTAAATTATTTAAATACACCAAAGAGTGCAAATTTTTATTAATTTCATAAAAGTAAGGTTTAAAAAATTAATTTTCATCAGATTTGCAGATCATAAAAAGTAAAAATTGAGATAATTTTAGTGAATAAAAGTGAAAAGAAAATTAAAAAAACTAGAATATAATATCAAATATAATAAAATAATCATTATTAAGTGTTAAAAAGTATAATAATCAAAAATTAAGGAATTCCCATCATGTACGGATGAAACTCACTGGATTACCTTCAATAATCAACAGCAAAAAGTAATCACCAAGAACAACATATTCAACCAGCAACCAAACAACTTTTGTTCAATGAAATTTAAAGGTGAATTTTTAATTTTAATATTAAAATTTTCTACGTTTCTCAAAAATTAACTTCCAAAATGAGTCAAACAAAAAAATTGATCTTGAAAATATTCAAATCTGTCTTTGTGTCTCACCAAAAATGAGATTTAAGTTTCGAAAAGAGATCAGCAAGAAGAGATCTCGTTTTTTCTGTTAAGTGGCGTCCGTGACGTCATTTGTTAGTTGTAAATGTAGACACAGTGATGTGTCGTAGCCACACAAGAATTATCTCATTTTTCCGTGTGAATTATGAACTAGCGACTTCTTTTTTTGCGATTTTACGGTTCTTTGTGTTTGGTTTATGCAAATATTTGAAATTTTAGAATAAAAATATGAGAATTTAAATTGTTCACCGAGGTTTATGGATGGGAGTAAATAGAAACTGATACGGATTATGTCATGGAAAGTTTTACTTTTACTTTGCGGGGAAAATTTACTATCAGATGGGCAAGGTGCTGGTTTTTTGGGTTAAATCAATGAAGTTTTATTTGGTATGATTAAATGTAGGCATCTGGTCAACAGCCCTGTATCTAAATCTACAACCACAAAGACATAACAACTTATATAGGTATTTTGTCAAAAATTCTGGTTCCCTCAGATGCAACGCGGTGGCCGAATGGGTAGAGCGTCCGGCTTAGGATCTGAAGGTCGTGGGTTCGAGACCCATTATTGACACTTTTCCTTTTTTGATCGATTTTGTTGTTTTATGATAGAAAATACACTTTTTTGATCATTTAAGTGGAAATTTGATAGAAAAAGAGCAAAAATTTATTTTTTAATAAACATTTTAACATAAAAATTGCAATTTACATTGCAAATATTATTAAAAATACAAGAAGCCTTACAAATTCCGAAATATATTCCAAATTTTCCACAACAGTACCCAAAACCCTTCATATCTATTTCAATTCTACACTTAAATTTCACATTCAGTAATAATTCTCAACCAATTTTCCGCTCAATTTGTTCTCACTTGTTTTGAACCGTTTTCTTGTCTTCTTCTTCATTTCCATCTTGCACAATAAAGACATATTATTCTCTCCTTCTTATAGCTACTTATTACACAGTGCGGCATTATTATGTACATATTATTAAGCATATAACAACACATACATGCCTTAATGTAGGCCAATAGAGCATTCACTCTCATTTGAGTCTTTTTTTCTGCTTCTTGTTCATTTTTCTATTAAAAAATAATTCTATTGCATTGTACTTGAGATAATGTAATGAAAAAAATGCTTTTTTTCCTTCTTTAGTTTCTAGTGCAAATGAATTTTTGCACTTAAGTGCATGCAATATCAATTATGAATTGGAATAATTGAAATTCTGATGAATAAAATTGAGATGTGTAATTTAGCAGAAATAAAATAAATGTTGATGCATTGAAATGTGGGTAGATGGAATTTTTAGAGAGGTCGATAAGTATTTTTCTTGGAATTGTGAAACAATGTTGAGGTTAGGAAACATTATTAAGGCAAATATCCAAACAGGAAGTAGAAAATGAGATGAAAATTGAGACATGACACATGATAATGATAATTTAGAGAGTTGCAATTGTTTTTGTTTTGACTTAGTAACCTTACAAAGTTGAATGAACATTAATGTCACTTGATTTGATTAATGTTATTAAGTTAGTTACGTGACGTAAAGGCTTGATGAGTTTATGAACAGTTTAATGGTAGATTTTATAATATCTTTAATTTTACTTCAATTTTTAAGACATAACCTCAAATTTTTGAGACATAACCTCAAATTTTTGAGACATAACCTCAAATTTTTGTGTCATAAGCTCCAAATTTTGATAAAATGTACAAATTTTACGACAAAACTTCAAATTTTTGTGCTATAACCTCAAATATTGATACAAAAACTCAAATTTTGAGACATAACCTCCAATTTTTCGGTCATAACCTCAAAATTATGATTCTAACCTCAAATTTTGAGACATAACCTCAAATTTTTGAACCTTAACCTCAAATTTTTGTGTCATAACCTCCAAAATTTGGTCCTAAGCTACAAATTTTACGACAAAACTTCAAATTTTTGTGCTATAACCTCAAATTTTGATACATAATCTCCAAATTTCTGTCTTAACCTCAAATTTTTGAGTCATAACCTCCAAATTTTGGTATACGCTTCAAACTTCGAGACATAACCTCAAAATTATGATCCTAATCTCAAATTTTGTTATTGAACCTCAAATGTTTGAGACATAACCTCAAAAATTTCAAACTTCATCCTCTCCAAAACATCTCAATTCATTATCAAAAATATTTTTTTACACCCACTTCCAATTCTTATTCAATTTAAAACTCAATTCTCATTCAGTAAAATAAAAATTTAAATTCAATTCAATTCACGATAAACGTAAGTGTTTCTATACTTAGATAACCTCATTGTCTATTGTAATTCTCAATATAGAAATCTATAGAAAATTAATATTTTCGACAGATTATCTTTAGCACTTTATTAAGTTCAATGCCAAAATAGTTAGTGGAAATACAAACGAGAACCTTTTTGTTGTGTCTACAATGTGGCAATGAGTCATGTTGTGTTTTGTAATTTGAGCTGTCGGGTTGAATGAATTTTGAGAATATTTTTTGATAATTCAGCTGAACTTAGCAGTGAATGAATAATTCTCAAAATATTTAACCACGTGCAGTTAATAATCTTATAAGTAAGCCTCTCCAAACAGCATTAATTCCTCCACGAACACTCAGAAAGGCAAACAAGCCAGTGCAAACAACAAAATTACCCACAAGTATCACCTAAACTGCAATAATTTATAATTTATACATCTCAAGTGCGATATTAAGATACTAGACACGATAGTCGTGTGAGAAATTGCAATAAATCATTGAAATTCATTAATCACAATCTTCTTTATCTTCTCCCATCAGCTACAGAAAAAGCTCTTTTCCAATGCAAATATGAGTACACTTGTGAACGATGTACGATAATTGGAGATGAGTATTTTACTTGGAGGTGCATGGAGCGCATTTTTTATTGATAAATGTCCTAGGGTACCCTAGGATACCTTTGTTCACTACCTAACCTACCCTCTTCTACTAGGATGCCTTAAGGTACCCTACCTACCCTACCCAAGATATCCAGGGGTACCAATGGTATCTAATCCTCCCCAAACTCAACCAGTCTTTTAAAAAATCTCGCTAATTCTACAGCAATTTTTCATAATAAAATAAAATAGAAATTTTTCTCCTCTCCTTCATCCGAACGTCGAGTTCATCATCGTGACTATTAGACTTTATGAAAGAAAAATTGTGTGTAAATGTGCAGTAAATTGATTGAACTTTCACATCAGTTCTCGTTCGAGCACAGCCCGTGATGTGAAATTGAGAAGTCGATTGGAAACAAGGAAAGTTGCAAGTGAATGCATTAAAATTAAAAATAATTAATTTATCGAGCTTTTATAGAGGCGTAATGGATGATTTCTGATACAATGTTGATTGAGATAATTGGATTAGTAGCTGTAGGTGATAATTAGGTTGACTACAGGAAAATGGATCGGAGCCTCTAGAAATCCATTAAAAAATGTCAATCAATTTCGAAAAATTCGTTCAACCCATCAATACATACTTCCCATAACTAGAAACAAAAAGCATATCCAAAAATATATGTGTCACCCAAATTAAAACGTACCTCAGTTCAGAAGCACAAAGTCAAAGCGAATAACTAACGGGAAATTTCCATGCATGACTATTTTGTTCTGTCTTCTTTTCATTTATATTTTCAATGCCTCATATGATGAGGCTAATAGTCAAACTAATCATTGTGTTTGTGCTGCACTTTTGTATGTCCAAAAAAGAGTCAGCTATGCATGGCTGTGCATCAGCTTTTCTCTCTCTCTTTCCTCTCTTACTCAATTTTTTTACTCATATCTTAATCAATACTGTTCGTGATAGGCACACATTCGAGAAAGGTAGTCATGTGCATTTTGTTTCATGTAATGCTTAGAGAAAATGAATTTATGACAAGCGAGAGGAAGAAGAAATTTTTTTATATATTTTTTTTATTTCATTATGCTGATGGAAAGTCTCGATAAGCTAGAGACATTGGGAATGTTTCGCATTTATATGCAAATAGAGGCGTGAATGTGATGGAAAAAAAATATTGCACGTATGTTTGAATTATAAAGTGCTAAAGAGGTCATTTGAGAGGAGGTTGAGGGGTGTTTTGTAGAATAAGGTCATAAAGATGGGAAAACAGAGTTATTTTAGTCTAATGATGCAAAACTAGAGTCATTTCTGTCTAAGAATGCAAAACTAGACTCATTTATGTCTCAAGATGCAAAACTAATGTCATTTTAGTCTAAAGATGCAAAACTAGAGGCTTTTCTGTCTCAAGATGCAAAACTAGAGTCATTTATGTCTAAATATGCAAAAGCAAACTAAAGCACCCAACTCCCTCTAATTTCAATTCCACTCGATCACCTTCACTACCTTTTTACGTAATTGAACTACAAAAAACATCCACTGAAGCGATAAACTGATACCTTTTTCACTTTATTTATTGATTCTCACTTGCTAATGTTCACACAACACGTTGACAGCTCAATCGAGCGTCATCAGAATATTAAACAAACTCAATAGCTTGTTTTGTCGAAATTCACGCGCTCTTGGAATTTTTATTTTGGACAAAAGCTGGCTCTTGTTTGAATTAGTGATTCATTGGTGATGCACTCGGATTTCTGATTTTTTTACTGTTGCGTCATTTCCTTTGAAGGAGATTTGAGATTGTGGTGTAAAATTCTAGGATTTTGAGGTTAATATTTACAAAAAATTTATAAATTTTTAAAATTCTGTAAAAACATCAAGATTTTAATAATTTCAAGAACTTCATGTAAAAAAATTTACATTAACCTCAAAAACAAATTATTCAATCCAATATCGACCCAGCAATTTGCATTTAAATCACGCAATAGTAACTTTTTTTCAGCCTTAGCGTGCAAAGAAATAAGCTCAAATTGTTGCATTTTTTAAGGCCGGCAATCAAGTTCATTCAACTTGTATTCAAGAATTCTGTTTGCACTTTAAATTAATTAACGTCTTTTTCTTCTAGTCTATTTGTTTAGTTATCGATTTGAGTCAGTATAGGGTTTGTATATGAGTGTGGAATTATTGAATATGAGGAATGTATTATTGTGGGAATTATGCAGAGTAGGTGGTCTGGGTAATAAGGAATTTTAATTGTTTTGAGGTTATGAGTTCAATTTTGAGGTTATGTTGATGATATTTTAAAGAATTATTAGAAATTTGGAGGTTAGGTTCCAAAAATTTGAGGTTATGTTTCCAATTTAAAAAAATGGTCAGAAATTTTGAGGTTAGGTTTAAAAATTTGAGGTTATATTGTTAATTTCCTAAAAAAATTCAATATTTTGAGGTTAGGTTCAAAATTTTGAGGTTATGTTTCCAATTTAAAAAAATGGTCAGAAATTTTGAGGTTAGGTTTAAAAATTTGAGGTTATATTGTTAATTTCCTAAAAAAATTCAATATTTTGAGGTTATTTTGCTAAATTTTGAGGTTATGTTTCTTGTTTTAAGGTTATTTTTCCAACTTCTTTAGAAATTGTCGAGAATTTTGAGGTTTGGTTCAAAAGTTTGAGGTTACTTTTAAAATTTTGAGGTTATGTTCAATTTTTTGAGGTTAAGTTGCTTATTTTTAGGTTATTTTGCCAATTTATTTAAAATTTCTCAATAATTTTGAGGTTAGGTTCAAAACTTTGAGGTTATTTTAAAAATTTTGAGGTTAAATACAAATTTTTTAGGTTATGTTTCTTATTTTGAGGTTATTTTACCACTTTCTTTAGAATTTCTCAATAATTTTGACGTTAGGTTCAAAAGTTTGAGGTTATGTTACTTATTTTCTACAGAATTTCAATGAATTTGAAGCTAAAATCCAAAATTTTGATATTATGTGTGAAAATTTCACTCAATTTTAATGAAATTAATCACAGCCTCATCACTTTCATGTCAGGAAACAACAAGATCAATGACACAGTCCCCAGTAGACAATCTCAATAACAAACAGAAAAAGCAAACAAAGGAAAATTTCAAAACACATCATAAATGCAATAAAAATAAACACTATGATTAATAATTATTATCAAAACAGTAATAATTAACAGCGATAATTGAAAAAATCTTCGACTCAATAGTTCAACGTCCATCACACATTTCTTTCTTCTTTTTCTAAACAAAAAAGATGGAAAAAATTAATTTTAGTATTTCCTGAACAGAAATTCAAGAACAAACAAAGAATGTTGACGCCAAGATGGAATGTGATGATGAAATTATTTATATTTTCTGTGCTAAGATGATTTAAATTAGAAGAAAAATTGATTTTCTGAATTTGAAATGATTCAAGAATCAATACGAAGCCTTTGGAAATGTTCGTGAACTCCACGTGTTGCACATTCTATAAATTTCCCATCGCTACTTCAAAAATAGAACTAAATTATTCAAATTTAAAATTAGATCCAACATAAAACTGTTTAGTCATTAAAATAGTTTCAATTAAGGCTTCCAGCTCTTCAAAGCTACTCAATTGTCACAACTGGATATCAACTTGATATGAAATTAATTCATTTTATGTTATCATCTAGGAAATTCCACATCCTGTCTCCATGACAAGATTTTCTACAATTTTCTATTCCATCATTGAGTTTAGAAATGGATGTCCTTTAAACTAATGAAGCCTTCAGGAAAGATGACAGTCGAGAGTTTTTTTTATTTGAACAATTCAACAAAGCTTTTCAATATTTTCTTTAAAGCTTTATTCACAACTCATCGCTGCTGCTGACTGTTTCTAGGACACCCAAGCTGATGTGGAAGGCTTCAATGTGATATTGTTGTTTATTTTTGGCGCATTTAAATTAATTTAGAGAATTTTTGAGGTTAAGTTTCTGAATTTTGAGGTTATGTTCCTATTTTTGAGGTTATGTTCTTTAACTTTAAGGTTAAATCAAGCATTTTTAGGTTATTTTCCGGATCTTTTAGGTTATATTCCTATATTTTGTGGTTATTATCCTAAATTTTGAGGTTAAATTAGGAATTTTGAGGTTATGCTTCAAATTTTGAGGTTATATTGCAAATTATGAGGTTATTTGTTAAAATATCAAATTTTAACCCACCAAAAATCCCCCAACAACAAACATCGACCTTCAACAACAACAAATAACAAAACTTTCAATCAGCATAAAAAATCGCCCAACTATCGATTTCACAAAGTCACAGAAAAGTCACAACAAAAGCCCTTTTCGCTTATTTGTCTTCTTTACACAAACAATTGCAACGAGAAGGAACAAGAAAAATCAATATTGAGTTGTTTTTATGTTTTTATTGTCGTTGTTTTTATTGTCGTGTAATTATTATTTTATTTCTTGAATATTTTTTCTGACTTCCTTGAATGAGGTTTTTATTGTTAGTCACACGATAAGAATATTAATTGCAGTCATTTTAGACATGAATATGATAATGTTGTGGTGAGTTTTTTGTGAGGTGATTTCTTTTGAATTTGAATGACAAAAGTCATAATTGTTGGGTGGACGAATGAGATTTTTGGGATTTTGGAGGTTATGTTATTAGATTTTGAGGTTATGGTCCTGATTTTGAAGTTTTAAACCTGATTTTGAGGTTATGTTAATTATTTTGAGGTTATTTTTCTAAACTTTGAGGTTATGTTCCTGATTTTGCGGTTTTGTTCTTAATTTTGAGGTTATTTTTCTAAATTTTGAGGTTATGTTTCTGATTTTGCGG
The DNA here is from genome assembly GCA_963573255.1 of Chironomus tentans. NCBI lineage: Eukaryota > Metazoa > Arthropoda > Insecta > Diptera > Chironomidae > Chironomus > Chironomus tentans. The sequence continues at coordinate 4,229,544 of OY754305.1, forward strand.
TTATGTTCTTTATTTTGAGGTTATTTTTCTGAATTTTGAGGTTAATTTCCAAAATTTTGAGGTTATGTTCCTGATTTTGCGGTTATGTTCTTTATTTTGAGGTTATTTTTCTAAATTTTGAGGTTATTTTCTTAAATTTTGAGGCTATTTTACTGAATTTTGAGGTAGTGTTCTGAATTTTGAGGTTATGATTGTGATTTTTAGATTAAGTTCCAAAATTTTAAGGTTATAACCCCCTTCAAACCCAAAATCATTAAATTCTAGATAAATTCTTCCCAAATCACAACAATCTGTCAGAATTATCCAAAAATTAGAACCAACATTGTCACACAATTAAATTCAACATCTTTCAAGGTCTAATCACCAAAAATACCATCCATTGTCTCATTCTTATTTATTTTATTAATAATTCTCATTCAAAGTCCATTTTCGGAACTGTCACTGTGAGTAAAATATGTCTTTTTACCATTTTTATTTCACAAACTTTTTCTTTTATTTTGCCTTTTATTTTTATTTTACTTTTTTCTTATGTAATTCAATACGGCACGCAATATATTGCCGTTGTTGTTGTGCATGAGAAGAAAAGTTGCGTCAGTAGCACTGAAAAGGAAATTCTTGTTACTAAATTTATTACTTTTGTGCACCTTGGCATGTTTCTTGGTGATGAAAATGCTGTTTACATGTTTCTGTTCATTCTTGAATGGATTGGAAGATTTTTATGGTTTGACTTTGTGGCTACTTTTGGGTATCTTGTGGATTAAAATGGTCAGAAAGTGCTTGAGAAGAAGTTGAGTTTAATTTATAGGTTAGGATCAAAATTTTTGAACTTTTGAGGTTATACTAAAAATTTCAAGGTTAGATTTAAAAATTCGAGGTTCGATTTAAAATTTTGAGGTTAAATCGTGAATTTTTGAGGTTATGTTCCAAAATTTTGAGGCTAAGTTCAAATTTTTGAGGTTATGATCCATATTTTGAGGTTATATTAAAAATTTCAAGGTTAGATTTAAAAATTCGAGGTTAGATTTAAAATTTTGAGGTTAAATCGTGAATTTTTGAGGTTATGTTCCAAAATTTTGAGGCTAAGTTCAAATTTTTGAGGTTATGATCCATATTTTGAGGTTATATTAAAAATTTCAAGGTTATATTTAAAATTTCAAGGTTCGATTCAAAATTTTGAGGTTAAGTCGAGAATTTTTGAGATTATGTTCCAAAATTTTGAGGTTAGGTTCAAGTTTTTGAGGTTATGATCCATATTTTGAGGTTATATTAAAAATTTCGAGGTTCGATTCAAAATTTTGAGGTTAAATCGAGAATTTTTGAGGTTATGTTCCAAATTTTTGAGGTTAGGTTCAAGTTTTTGAGGTTAAATTTAAAACTTTGAAGTTAGTCATGCAAAATCCCCAAACAGAATCCTCAAGTTTACAAGAAACATCAATAACATCCCAAATGAACCTCAATTACATTTCACAAAGAAACACAATTACCCCCAAAAATAACCTCAAATACATCAATCCAAAAATAGCATAACTAAACCGAATTGTCGACATTTCTAATTAAATTCTCACGTGGGATTTCCATTTTTGGACTCTTTAATGAGATTTACTTGACATCATGTTGTGGTTGTTGGCTGTTGAATGATCAAGCTGTTCTCTACAGGTGTCTATTACTGCTTACTTGAAATTAACATACCTGAGACATTTTAATAGTTGTGAAAAATTTCACGAAGCCTTTTTTGTAATGAAATGTGAGCTGGATTCATAAATTATTGGAGATAAATAGGTGTTGTGGATGTTGTAGGTGGTCAGTGATGGTTTGGTTGGGGTTAGTTGAGACATCTAGTTGGAATTTTTGGCATAAGAGTCAATGGAATTGTGGATTTTGGAATCAAGAGTACCTTTAAATGCTCAAAATCAATTTATTCACTCGAAATAGTCAGTTTAGTTCCAAAAACTCCAAAATTTCAAAAATTTCCAAATTAATCCAGATCATCAAAAAAATCTCCTTGAAATTAAAAATAATGCGGAAAAATTCACTCGTAACCGAGTTTTTCATGAGTTTTCTTTTTCTTTAATTCTCATTTTTCCACGTTTTACTGAAATAGTAAATGCTTCACGGTCGTTTTCGACTAATTTATCCTCGTTAATGAGCATCTCTAAATATTTTAGCAAATTTCCTCGTTTACGATAAACAGTTGGAACGTCATTATTGACGTAGTGATTAATGGGAATTCTATAATGAGCTCTGGGGTGTTGAAGATAATTTTAAGATGAAGAAAAGTTAAGAAGATGAGAAGAATTTACACAGAAAACTTGTAAAAAATTGATTTTTTGATTAAGTGCTGAAAAATCATCAAAAATGTTATGAGCTGAATTTTGAATTTCAGATCAGAAATTTTCCATTTTCAACTTAATTTTCACCTTGGTATCAAGATTTTTCTTATTTTATTTCATTACCTGTGTAAACATAAGTCTGTTGCTGTTTCCATAACAGCTTAGTTAAGATAACAAGAAAAAAATTGTAAACACAGATGCTTGACTACTCTACAGCCACAAATTCTGTGTCTGAATCCAAAGTAATTTGAATTTTTTTAAATCTGAAATTTGAATTTTTTTCAAATTTAAAATTTGATTTTTTTTAAATTTGAAATTTGAATTTTTTTTCAAATTTAAAATTTGATTTTTTTTTCAAATTTAAAATTTGAATTTTTTTCAAATTTAAAATTTGAATTTTTTTCAAATTTAAAATTTGAATTCTTTTCAAATTTAAAATTTGAATTTTTTTCAAATTTAAAATTTGAATTTTTTTCAAATTTAAAATTTGAAATTTTCTAATTTAAAATTTGAATTTTTTTCAAATTTAAAATTTGAATTTTTTTCAAACTTACTATTAACTTTGACTTAATTTCAAACTAAATTAATAATTTCCTCAAAATTTGCCTGTCGGTCCTCAAAAAAGCTAAATTGACCGTCAATTAATCTCAATCCTCATTTTCCCGTTCACAATGAGATTGCTCCAAAAAAATTTGCACGCCTAATTACCGCAAAACAAATTGTAAATGGCTTATTAATTTTCCATTTAAAATAAATCCAATTGTCATCGCAAAATTATTTTTTGTCATTCTTCTTTCCATTTTCACATCTAAAAGAGTCACAAAAATGCCATAAAAGAACTCTAGAAAATTACGAAGCATAGCGAGGGCTTTAATTTCCAAATTAATCAGCATTTTGTCGGTTTATTTATATCATTATGAGTAAATTCGCGTAGAACTTTTTCTCTTTTACGAGCATGTGGACAAAAAACGTGATTTTAAATCCATTTTTAGATTTGCATTTAAAGATTTTCTCGTAATTTTTTATTATGTACACAATTTTGTTGACATAACGGATTTGAAGCGATGAATAAGTGATGGGAATTGGATTTGGCGAGTGTATCGGATGTAAAGAATCTTAATTGTGAATTTTGGATGCGTGTGAAGGCACCTGAACCTTAAAACTCTAGTGTGAAGACACCTGAATCTCAAAAACTCTAATGTAAAGACACCTGAACCACCAATACTTAGTGTGAAAGCACCTGAACCTCAAAACTCTATTGTAAAGGCATCTGAACTTAAAAATCCTAGTGTGAAGGCATCTGAACTTCAAAAACTCTAATGTAAAGACACCTGAACCACCAATACTTAGTGTGAAAGCACCTGAACCTCAAAATTCTAGTGTTAATGCACCTGAACCTCAAAAATCCTAGTGTGAAGGCGTCTGAAACTCAAAACTAGTGTGAAGGCACCTGAACCTCGAAAACTCTAGTGTAGAGGCATCTCAACTTCATAACTCTAATGTAGGGGCACCTGAACCTACAAATTCTCAAATGTCATCCAAGCTACATACAAACCTATCCAAACAAGCTCCAAAAGCACAAAAAACTCATAAAAAACCCGCTCGAAGGTCATTCATTTAAAGAACATATAAATTGTCTCATCAAAAATAGCCAGAATGTCATTTTGTGCTAAAAATGGAACAATTGGAGACAAAAGTGCGAGAAAAAAAATCATCTCCAATAAAAAAATCCACAAACACATTCAAAAGTGTCGATGATTTTTCCTCCTTCTGTGGATCTCGTCACTCAATTATTCAATCAAGAAAGCCGTCAAGAATCTGAGAAAAAATTTATCTTTTTGAGATTCTCACTGACACTGAAGCACTTAAATTTGTGTAAGTTTTGTCAGTTCACAAAACATATGCGATGAATGTAAACAAATACACGGGAAGCAATGACGTCGTGGATATTTATTTATGAATTATACTCAATTTTATGACGCTGATCGCGAGATGATAAAAAATGAGCTGAGAAAACAGACAATTTTTTTTGTACGAAAACGATAAGCAGCAAATTTTTTGTTTAAAAATTATTATTGTAGATCGTTTGAAGATAAAAGTGGATGAAAAAAAAAGTTATTTATAGAAGACGTTTTCGAAGATAATGTGGGAAAATTTTTATTTACTGTGAGATAAAAAAATTTGCGATAAATAATTTTAAACGTATTTTGAGGTTATGTGAGTGATTTTTGTATAAAATGTTGAAAATTATTGAGAATTTAATGTTCAGGCGTCTTCACACTAGAGTTTTCAAGGTTCAGGTGCCTTCACATTAGAATTATATGGTTAAGACGCCTTCACACTAGAGTTTTGACGTTAAGGTGCCTTCACATTAGAATTATATGGTTAAGACGCCTTCACACTAGAGTTTTGGTGTTCAGTCGTCTTCACACTAGAGCTTTTGAGGTTCAGGTTCCTTCACATTATAGATTTTGAGGTTAAGATGCCTTCACACTAGAGTTTTGAGGTTAAGGTGCCTTCACATTAGAATTATATGGTTAAGACGCCTTCACACTAGAGTTTTGAGGTTCAGTCGTCTTCACACTAGAGCTTTTGAGGTTCAGGTTCCTTCACACTAGAGTTTTGAAGCTCAGGTGCCTTTACACTAGATTTAAAGACTCAATTGGCCTAGTTTGAAGCCAATAAATTCTACTACAATAAATTCTACTAAAATGAATCCCAATATTTAATAATAATAGTCAAGATTCTCTCATTTTGTCAGATCAAACCCAATAAAAACAAAAAAGTATGAAAATTTATCGACCATAATATCCACAATCAACTTTATCTAACACAAAAAAAAACTCCCATCAACATCAGATCCCAACAGTTTTTATATTCCTCACCACGCACTCACATCATTCGAATATATTACATAAAGTAACTTCTTCCATCTAGACGAACTTCCTACATGACAGGAATTGATAACCAAAACGCAACATGACTGCGTAATAAAAATATTTTCCGATGAAGCAGCAAAAAAAAACTTTCATGAAAAATTTCAATGTCGGATCTAAAATTGTGTCATTTGAGACGGAAGAGATATGAAGTTATTGTCAAAAAGGCGTATGATGGGCAGTCATGCGGTGTTTTGAGGGACAATATGAATTTTATTGAGAAATTTTTCTTTAAAAGGTTTTAAATTTTTTTCTTTATTTTTAAGTTCAAGGCTCCTTAAGTTCTAGATTATTACATCAAAATTACGAACAATAACCTCAACTGACAGACATTTCCTTCCGCTTCCTGAATTTAAACGAAACAAAGCAGCCTGACGTCATTTTTCTCTTTCATTACAACAAATTACTTGCTTCATAACAATAAATATTAATGTTTACATTATTGTGCGAATATAATAACAGTTTCAGTAAACAATAATGTCAAATTTCTACTTTTTGTGTGTTTTAATGGTTTTTTGGGGGAATTTGGAGAAAATTGCGTTCAGGTGCCTTCACACTAGATTTGTGAGGTTCAGGTGTCTCTACATTAGAATTTTATGGAGTTCAGGTGTCTTCACATTAGAGGTTTGATATTCAGGTGCTTTCAATCTAAAGTTTTTAGGTTCAGTTGCCTTCACATTAGAATTAAAAGGTTAAGACGCCTTCACACTTGGGTTTTTGAGGTTCAGTTGCCTTCACACTAGAGTTTTAAGATTCAGGTGTCTCTACATTATCATTTTTTTGGAGTTCAGGTGTGTTCAGATTGTAGACTTGATATTAAGGCACTTTCACACTAGATTTTGGAGATTCAGGTGCTTTCACACTAAAATTTCGAGGTTCAGGTGTCTCTACATTAGAATTTTAAGGAGTTCAGGTGCATTTTCCACATTATTATCCTACAATACTAATTTTGTTTAGAAAAATAACCTCAAAAAACCAGGAAATGATAAATTCGATTTAATTTTATGTAACAAATTCACAAAAATATGTGAAATATTTTCAATAAATTTTCGTATTGAGAAAAAAAACATTTCCAACATTTCAATGACTTTGTCATTTTTCATTCGATTATTTTTCAACATCACTTGCAAAATTTTCTCTGTTGTCAATTTCAATGAATTTTATTTTCCTCAAAAAAGCGAAACTCAAAAAATAAAGAAAAGTGAAATAAATTTTCATCATTTGTCACGAGTCTGTAATCTAATAGCAATCGCATTTATCGCAATTTCTTGTTTACTTTTTTTTCGTCTCTCATTTTCAATGGCGTAATGCGAGCTGAATTTTTGCTTTTATTTTTCATGCCTTAAAAACAGCATTTTAATGCGTGACGGAATGGGAAGCAATTATCGTTACAAAATATATTATATCGTGTAATTTTTTTTCACTTTTATTGTTTTTTCTTGTCTTTTTCGGTGTTTTTTTGATGGCTGGAAAATGATTTGAGAGTGAAATTGATATTGGCAGTTATTGAGTGAAGAAAGTGAAAATTGTGTAGTTTGACACCCCTTTGGATCTGAGTTTTTAGATGGAAACCCCTTGGATATCGCTTCTCTGTTTGACACCCCTTGGATCTGACTTCATAGTTTGATACACCTTGAATTTGACTTTATAGTTTGAAACCCCTTAGATTTGAATTCTTAGCTTGACACCCCTTGAATTTGACTTTGTAGTTTGAAACTCTTTGGATCTGAATTCTTAGCTAGACACCCCCTTTAATTTGAAAACTTTATTTAAAACCCCTTGGATCTGACTTCATAGTTTGATACCCCTTGGATTTGACTTCGTAGCTTGACACCCCTTGAATTTGACTTTGTAGTTTGAAACCCCTAGAATCTGACTTCTTATTTTAACACTCCTTTGGATCTGAGTTCTTAATTGGATACCCCTTGGATCTGAGTTTTTAGTTGGATATCCCTTGGATCTCGCTTCTCTGTTTGACACCCCTTTGGATCTGACTTTTTAATTTGACATCCCTTTGGATTTGAATTTATAGTTTTACACCCCTTAGATCTAAATTCTTAGTGAGACACCCCTTTTAATTTGAAAACTTAATTTAACACCCTTTGGATCTGACGTCTTAGTTTTACACCCCTTAAAATTTCTAAAAATCAATAATTTTCATCCAAACTAAAACATTTTATTCCAAAAACTCAAACAAAAGTTTTTCTAAGAACTTTTCTCAATTCAAAAGTAAACTTTTTCTTTTGCAAAAAGTAATTTTGTTTATCTACAAAAAAAATTCTGTTTACTCAGACTCAATAATTTTGTAAATTTCAGAAAAACAAGATTTTTTCTTCATAACATTTGCAACAAAATAAATAAAAATTTCTCTTTTGCAAGACGAAAAATTGAAAAACATATTTAAAAAACAAGAAGAAAAGCTTCTAAAAAGAAAAAAAATATTCTTGATAAAATTGATATTCTCTTAATGGATGTAATAAAGACATTTCAAATGCGAGTCCTTGAGCAATCAGATTGAATTTAATGTTTATTAATTCGAGAGCTTTTTCGAGAAAGAAAATTGGATTTTCTGAATTAGAATTTTTCTCGATAATTTTTCAAGTGTAATTGTCGAATAGAATTTGATGGAAATTTGTAAGAAGAGAGGGTCAAGACTCCCCATTTGGTACACCCATGGCAAAGAGTGTATCCATAGAACTCAATCCCAGAAGCCTACCTTTAATATTAAAGCTCAAGAAGCTTCAATTTCGTTTCTATTCATCACATAAAGCTTCTCATTTTCTACCTCACAACAAAAAGCAGAAAAATATTTCATTTTATATTTGAAGCACCATAAAAACTGAAACAAAAGATGAATTTTTCCATGGAGAATTTTTACGAGGGCTCTTGGAAGCACAAGAGGATAATCAAAGCAAGAAAATGGCAATTTTTGTGTCACAAGAGGGAAAAAATATATAAAAGCAGGTGGAAATGTTGAGATGTAAAAGATTCTGTATTATATTGTGTGGATTGTGACTGCAGTTGGATATATTAATAATAAAACTAGAAATATATATGATTAATGTTAGATCTTGAGATATTTTGTTAAAAATTAATCAATACTCCCAACATCCTTTCCGAGTGGAACAACCAACTCACTAGGGTACACGTCATAACAGCAAAACCTTAAAAAGACGTGATGGTGTTCTTACGACGTCGAGACTTTGGTTGATGACAAAAAGTATAGTTTGCCGCAGCGTGCTCAATACTTTCAAATTCTCATCTTCAAAAAATTAATTTAAATCATCAAATGAGCAAAAAGATCATAAAAAATTAATTACAGCAGTTAAAAAATTTCTTTTTCCATCCAAATTGACTGCATGTTCCAGTAAATTAACGAAATTAATTTTTATGATCACGAATATTGTGTGTTATATGGGTGATTAAGTTTATGGAGAATTTTTCAGCTGTCTTTTGAATTTTATAAGCGTTATGGGAAGGGTGGACATTTATTTTTCATGAAAATACAGGACATTTATTAATTTTTCACAAAAAATACAGTACATAAATCAAATTTGATAATTAATGGAAATTTTTGTCGAAAAATGCATGTCTTGGAGTTTTCTTTGAAGTTTTTAAGCTCTAATATTCAATTTGATACAGGTTGGGCTGGTTAAAAGAGCTACTCGGGATATCCATCCTAACCTACTCCTGGTAGGTAGGGTACCTCGAACCCCATCTTGGGTACCTCAGGGATACCCCACTTATCCTACCTATCCTACCCTAGGACAACCTAGGGTACCCCTCACCTACCCGGTATAGGGTAGGGTAGGGTGCCTCGGATAGCCTTAGAAACTAGCCCCTGGGATACTTCATCACCTTTAATTGAGTTCAAATTCAAATATTTTACGAAAAACTGACCTTGACACCCTCATTGGACCCCCTACAGCGTCTTTACCCAATTAATCTCATCTTTTATATTCCAAAACAACTAAAAATCCCCTAAAAACATTTTAAACAAATTCATTCACAAGAACTCCTAACACATCTTCTCATAAATCACAGTCACTCTTTGCTCAACTTTCCTCAAATCATTTTGTTTATAAAACAATCTTTTTTCGTACGTGTCATAAAATTCAACGATTTGTTTTGAATAGAAAACCGATTGAGTTTCAGTTTCAAATGAATCCGACCTTGAGAATAAAATTGAAAGTTTCATTTTTCTCAATCGAAATCAATGTTTGAGTGATGAAATAAAAAATGAGAAATTTAGTCATTGAACTTCTCTGACTTGACGTGAATTTTTTTTGTTGAGCTTCTCGTGATGCAAATTTCCGATTGGTTTTGAGTGAGTCATTTTTTTTGTTTTGATGATTTGAGAGTTTGAGAGGGATTTGACGTCATTTGATGGTCATAGGATGACTATTGGATTATTGTGAATTTTAACAAGTTTTTGTGGGGATTTTCTTGAAGATTTTGGAATTTGAGCTGTGTTTGGGTACAAAGATGAACATTATAGTGCAAATGGTGTACCTCTAATTGTGTAAGGGGTCATTTGGATATTATCTAATACTCAGAACCGGTTCATAGGTCTTAAATGACAATTCATATCATTCCATATCACAAAATCCACCCCAAACCACACATCCCAACCATAACTAATCCAATTAATCGAAATTTCATAAGACAACATAAATAAATTGCCAACGATAATAATTTTCTGATGATGACAACGATGATCACCAGCAGACGCAGTTATGAGAGATAATGTTCATTTTATTAATCAAGTAGAGAATTATAATAACAATATTCATGATAATAGCTACAATATTGGTGATTATGTCGACGACAAACGATGATGAAGATGAAATACTGAGAAAATGTTCGATATTAATTTGAAATGATATTGTTGAGAAATATTGATGTGGGTGGGAATGAGTAAGCTTGAGGGTTTATGTTGGATGTGACATGTACATGTGGTACAATTGATGTTGAAGGTACAAATTTGACATTTCGTAGCACTCTGTCTTGTGAGTGTGATGGTTTGACTTTCAATAAAGACTCTTTTGTCAGGAATTGGATAGAGTTTTATTGATATTACAAGAATTTGGACCATTCTAAGCATTAAATTATAAATTCTACTGTTTTAGTTTGGGACCAGTTTTTAGGGCTACCTGGGGTAACCAACCTACCCTACCCAAGGGTGCCCCTACCTTTTTAACCTATGCTACCCTTATCACACAAGTTTTGTACAATTAAAATGTTAAACAACAAGAGGACTATAAACAAATAAATAAATACCTTAGAAGTAGGATAGGTGGGGTACCCTAGGACATCCTGGTAAGAGGGGTAAGGTGTCCTACCTAAATTTGCCGTGCATGTTTTTAATTCCTTCCGAAATCACGTCTTCCACCATGCTAACACTGACGTGATTAAAGCATTTTCCCAACTTTTTAACTTTCCAAGCTCATTTTGCATATATCCTTCCAATGACCTCAATTGACTGCACTTCTCACTCTCAACTCACAATAAATGAGGCACAGAATCATCAAACAATCAAAAAAGGGGGTAAAAAGAAGACAATCGAGACAAAACTAACAGAAACGAATCAAATTAAATTAAGATTGCTCACTCAGTCGCATCGCAACTATAGAATTGCTTCAAGTTAGTCATCGTGTAATTTAATTTAGCAATTAATTTAATTTTTTTCAAGGTCAGGTTGTCGGCTGATGTTGGAAACAATTGAGCCAAAATATTCAGATTTTGAAGATTTTTGATGCGCTTTTATAAATATTCACCATACAATTTGGGTATAACCCCTCCAAGGGGAGGCTACCCTTCCTCATTCCACAGACATACCCCACAAATATCCAATTTCCAACCTCAATCTACATAACTAATCGTACGGAACTCACAACTCGACAAAAAAAGTCAATTTAATCTCATTCCTTACGTAAAAAATCACGTCATACTTTGCATAAATTTATCATGTAATGTCTGATTCGACATATCTTGTTATAAGCAAGTCATCTGCTTAATTTGCAATAATTGTAGACCTTTATCTTGTTAAAATGTTGAGAAAATAATTTTCTCTCTTTCATATCGTGTGTAATGAGCTGTAATTATTATTATGATACATTGCGGTACGATTAAATGTGAGTCAGGCAGGGGCGTAGCGAGAAATTTTTCAAGGGGGAGATTTTCAAATTTTTTTAGATTTTTTTGTGTGAACAGAAATTTTTTTGAATTTTTTTCCTCAAAAACGCTAGGAAATTGAAGAATTTTTTGACGAATAGGGGGGATTGGGGGACCAATCCCCTCCCTGGCTACGCGTCTGGAGTCAGATGATTGATTTGACTTACTTACGTACAGATAGGATGTGAATTAAAGTCGATCAGGTAGTTAATGATAGTCAGATGTCAATAGGGCGTTGAAGTATTGTGAGTTTGAGATTTAAATTGAATTTTCTGGAATCTTCATAAAAATTGATTAAAATAAGTTTCTAATTTTTTTAGGAATTTCTAAAAGTTGAAATTAAAAAAAAATATTTAAAAAGTTAAATGTTTATTTTTTAAAGAATTTTTCAAAAGTTCTTCAAATTCACCTCCTCAGTTTTTCAAAATAGTCACACTAAAGCTCATTTTCTCATGTAAAAATCCTTGTAATTCCAATTAATCCTTCGTTCGTATTTATTTTGCACGTACTTGCGTCACTCGTTGTTATAAAAGAAGCCTTAAAAGCTTCCTGTTTCTGACTATAAAAATTAGTTGGCTAAAGAAAGTGGACGACATTTTTTTAGGATGAGACGCAAAGAAATTAAATGAATTTTTTTCAAAGGAGTTGGAATTTTTTATTTCAAAAACTATGGGACGGTTTTTAGGGCTACCAGGGCATCCTATCCCACCCTATGATAGGTAAGAATACCCTGGGTAACCCTAGAAACCAGCGCAGTGAAAATTACTAAAAAATTTGAGAAATAAAGTTTTCAATAAATTAATTTTTATTATTTTAATCTTAGGATTCACTTAGGGGTCGTTCATAAATGACGTCCTTCAAAAAATGGGATTTTTAGACACCCTCCCCCCCCCCTTTGTCACAAAATTTTCATACAAAAAATTTCTTTTGTATGAAGGTGTCACAAAATCTCAGACCCCCCCCCCCTCCCCCCTAAATTGTAGACGTCATATATGAATGACCCCTTATGACGTGCATGCTAATTTAAAATTTGTGACAAGAGAGGGAGGGGGTGTCTAAAAATCCCATTTTTTGATGGACGTCATAAGTGAATGACTCCTTAACATTTTATGACTTTTAACTTTTAATTGAATTTTATAGTTTAAAGCTGAAAAATAGACAAATATAATTTGTTGAATATTTTGACCACAAAGCAACCAAAATTTAAACAATTATTTTAAAAAAAGTTAACCTAAAAAAATCAATATCCAGTCAAAAGTTCCCTTAACCTCAAACTTATATTCCCACGGTGTCCATTCCTTTAACATACAACAAACACCAAGAAAAATTCCATTTATTTCACCTCGTAAACAAATTTTTCATGTCGTCCGTGCAAGAAAATTGAAGCAAAATGTTGTTTTTTATTCCAAAACATACAAAAAAAAAAAGAAAAACCAACAAAACGGAATTTGTCCCCAGAAAAGTATGAAGAATGTGTAAAGAATTTTCCAAGCTGAGAATAAAAATAACAAAAAGTATCATCACTTTACATTGTGACCTGAAGCTTGAGAATTTTCTTCTTTGTTGGATATTTTTCTATTTTTGTTCACAATTTCCTTCTTTTTTTTCAATGCTATAAATTGCGTTCTAATGGATTATATTTTTAGATTCCGCGATGTGGACACAACTAATTCAATATAAGTTGTGAAATGTGACGATTTATTTATAAGTTGATCAATATGACATGAGTTTGTTTTATTTTTGTAAAAAATTATCGAATTGGTTATTAGAAAGTTGTGTTTGTGGATAAATTAAGAGCTTATGTTGGAAAAGTCTGATAAATTTTGGATCAGGGGTCGTTGATGAATGACGTTCAATATTAAGGGGCGGGTTGCCTTCCTTAAAAATATAATTTTTTTTAAAAGTAGGGAGGGTGTCTAAAATCTCGATTTTTGCATGACGTCATTAATGAATGACCCCACATTGTTAATATTTTGAAATTCAAATCTAAATCAGAATATTTTTGGGTTGATGAACTAAAAATATGGATTATTTCACTTTAACATCAAATTTTTGAGAAAATTTAAGTATTTTTAGCAAGACAGGTCAAAAGTGAAAGAAAAAAATCATTAATGAGGGTTCGATACTCTTCATTACAACCCGTGCATCCCCAAGATTCTAACATATTAAATTTAAACAAATTTACAAGTGTAATCCGATCTTGATTTATTTTTAGACATAATAAACATCACGATATTAATATATTAATATGCTTAATATGAGACATATCTATATTGAATTTAGCAATTATGAAGAAAAACATGAGAAATGAAAATACGTAGAATGACGTGTGTTGAGATCTATTTTTATTGCTGTTGAGGTAGTAACGATGATTTTGATACGAGTCATCATTATTTTGTGACTGATGTATTTTTTTATTCAACTTTACGTGACATTTAATCATACTGTGGTTTATTAGACTCAAACAGCAAGTAAAGTGTAGGCTTGAGCTGATTATTACATTTTTTAAAATAAGATCGTTTTATGAAAATAATTTCAACTTTGTTATAAAGACTCACCATGGAAGTTAATGAGAAACGCCAAAAATAAACTAATTAAATATTACTAAATCAAAAATATTTAAATCCTATTTTACAGAGCAAATAAACCGAGTGCCATCAAAAATATATAAAGAATTCACAATCAACAAGTGTCATGAAAGCTGAAAAATTTATTGTGATAGTAAAAAATCAAAGAAAAAGTTCTTAAAAAATAAAATACCAGAAAAAATCTACAGCTGCAAAAAAATATAAATTTTGTTAAAAAATTGTGTAAAGTTTATGATAAAAATATTTTAAAAAGTGAATCACAAATTTATAAATAATTAATTTTATGTAAAAAATTCCTTCTCAAATTTAAAGAATCATGAATGAAATAGTTCAAATTGAGAGGTGAAATTGACCAAAAGTTGAAGAAAAAAATTTAAAAATTGCAAAAAAATTGCAAAAAATTCAAAAATTGCAAAAAAATTGCAAAAAATTCAAAAATTGCAAAATAAAATTAAAAATTCCAAAACACGGCTCGAAAAATGGAGCTCGAAAGTGAAAATTCAGTGAAATTATCAAGAACGTTACATTAAAGTGCTTAAAAATTGAAACTAAACTGTTAAATTCTCATTAAAAATTCTCATTTTGCAACTAGTTTTGAGATTTTATTGAACAAAGATTTTAAAAAATCTGCAAAACCAAAACTTGAAAAAGTATTTAATTTTGAAACAATTTTGTCAAAAAAATCATGAAAATTTGAAAGATTTTCTTGCAAAAAATCAGAAATTTTTCAATTTTTAATCAGTAATTGACAAAAAAAAGTTAAAAATCTGCAAATAAAGAAATCTGAAAAAATCTTGAAAAAATCCTCGAAAATCTACAAAAAAACTCGAATTTTCAAAATAAATCCAACCATCAGCACCAAACCTAACCTTAAAAAACCAATCACAATCAAAAAAATTCCACAAGCCCCCCAAGATGGGATCAACAGCATCGAAAGCAAAATCAACGACAATCTCCCCATTGGTATCAACAAAGCGTGCATCAAAGCGTATTCTTAAGCGTAATTCCGCAATTTATCCCTCATCGCCGCCCCAAAACATAGATAATAATAGCGAGAATGTAGAGAATAATAATAATATTAATAGCAGTAGTAACCACAATAGTATAAGCATGCCTCCGAATACCCCACAAGATGACGAAACAGTTGTGATAAGAAATAAGATTGCATCAAATGGCGATGTGTCATCGACTCCAACGACACCAAAGAATGCAAAGAAGGAGAAGAAGAAGAAAAAGGGTGACACGGAGGATGAGATGGCACCGACATATCATAAGACAAATGTTTGTTATTATAAAGTTGAGAATGGAACGTTCCTCAAATTGCCAAGTGATACGAAACATAAAAGCAACGATGGCTGTTACGTGAAATGCTCGAATGGTAGCTTTCGGCATCTTATGGTACCAGACGGTGCTGGCAGTCGACCAGAAGTTAATTTTAAACCAGATCCAATTCCACCAACTAGAAAAGAAGTAAGACAATCAATGCCTGTACCGCCAAAGGTTAATGTAGTTCCCGAGGAGAAGGAGAAAAATAGAAAAGTCATGGTGACTATGATTGATGGTGGATTACCTGTTGTAGCTGTTAGCAAAAGGGATAAGACTTCGATTATTGCAAAAAAGGACAAAGAGAAAGCTAAGGTAAAGGAATTTATTGATTGTGTCAATTGGGGTTATTGGATGGGGTGGATTATGATAGGATATCTGTGAGTTAGTTCCATTGGTAGAATTTTTGTGGATGGGGATAGAACCTTGGATATTGTGGTTCTGAATATTGTTATAAATTCTCAACCGAAATTTTTCTTTTGACACTCAGCTGAGGTTTATATTGACGCTCAGCCTAGGTTTATATTGACGCTCAGCCTAGCTTTTATATTGACGCTCAGCTGAGGTTCATATTGACGCTCAGATAAGGTTTATATTGACGCTCAGCCTAGGTTTTACATTGACGCTCAGCTGAGGTTTATATTGACGCTCAGCCTTGGTTTTACATTGACGCTCAGCTGAGCTTTTATATTGACGCTCAGCTTAGGTTTTATATTGACGCTCAGCTGAGGTTCATATTGACGCTCAGCCTAGGTTCATATTGATGCTCAGCCTAGGTTTAACATTGACGCTCAGCCTAGGTTTTACATTGACACTCAGTCGAGGTTTATATTGACGCTCAGCCTAGGTTTTACATTGACGCTCAGCCTAGATTTTATATTGACGCTCAGCCTAGGTTTTACATTGACGCTCAGCTTAGGTTTTATACTGACGCTCAGCAGATGTTTATATTGACGCTCAGCCTAGGTTTTACATTGACGCTCAGCCTAGATTTTATATTGACGCTCAGCCTAAGTTTTACATTGACGCTCAGCCTAGGTTTTATATTGACGCTCAGCCTAGGTTTTATATTGACGCTCAGACGAGATTTTTTAAAATAAACTCAACTTTTTCTTCGAAAATTAAGCAAAACTGCCACAAATGTCTTCAAAAATAGCCACAAAATGCCTCAAAATTAGTAAACAATACGTCACACAGCAAACATTCCTACTCAAAATTCCTTTCATACCTCTGCTCTGATAACAATTCTAAATCCCCAAATTGGATTAGAAAATAACAATTTTTCATCACCTACGCAACAAAACAAACTTCTATTAACTGAATATTTCATGATCAGCAATGGAAGCCTCTTTATTGATTTTTGGCCAGGTTATAAAAAATTCCAGAAATAAATGCGAGGCATAAAAGAAAAGGATACTAAATAATTTAATGTAAATAAATGTTTGGTGGTTGAGATAAAGTATTTACAATTTAGAAGGCTTTCTGTGACTTTTTGTAGCCTGTAAAATATTCAGGATCACCTAAAACATTCAAGATCCCCTGCAGGATCCCCAAAATCGAACCTAACCTCAAAAAGTATTTAATTTTCCTCAATTTTTCATCCTAAAGACATCTTTTTGAGTTTTATCCATCTTAAGGTCATTCAACTTCCTTAAAATTCTCAATTTCTTCATTTTATTCACTTCCATCTCAATGCAAGCATATCGGCTCAGTTAATGACTTTTATGCTACCTTCGAATTACCTTAGAAATTATGTGGGCGATGATGTTGATTTACGAATTTCAATTAAGCAACTTTTGCTTTTATCAAAATTGGAAAGAGCTTTTTTGTGCTATTCTGAAAATGAATCGACGATGGTTTGAATGAGCTTTATGGGGTGAATTTTCATTATTTAAGGTTTATTTTTGTATTTTGGGTGAGTTCAGATTGGAAAAGTTTGATATTGAAGAGCTGAGATTTTTTGAGGATTTTTTTGTGACTGGAATAATTAAGTGAGGTTATGTTAGGGTGACCAGATATTTTATGAAAAGATAGAAGATCCAAAAATTTTCTATCAAAGTATTCACTTTTTGAGGATATTTTTTGGTTCGACTCTTTAGTCGAATCTTATCTAGTGTAAAGCGACCAAATTTTGGAAATAGAGGACATTTTAACCAAAATAGAGGACAATTTCTGAAAATAGAGAACAGTCCTCTGAAAAACCATGCAGATAGTCAGCCTAGATTATGTGAATGAATTTTGAGAGAAAATGTGAGATTGGAGGTGAAAAATGTTGAAAAGCTGAAGAAAAACTTTAAAATTGATATAAATTTGCTGTCATAATAAAAATGGTTTTTTTTATTCAAACGCCATTTCGGCTTTAATTAATAAAAATTAAAAAAAAAACTAACTAGTTGGCTAGCTAGATAACAGTCTGTTCCTTATCTGCTTGTTTGGTTCGAGTCGTTATTTGGGGGTTGGTAGCTTAGTGTCACTGAAGTACCACGGCATGAAGTATCCAATCACTCTGAAACTTTCTCAGAATTAAGTCCATATTACGTCCGTTTGCGTCCATCAAAAAAAATATTTCGTCATACTTCCTAGTGATTGGATACTCCATGCCGTGGTACTTCAGTGACACGGTAGCTTGTAACAGTCTAACTTTTGATAGAAGTCGTTTTTGAACAACCTCGAGTGATGCCATAATGAAAAAAAGTCATATCTTTAGGAGCCTTTATTGAGTATAAAATATTTAAATTAAAAAGATACATGATGACTATATGCAATCATAGTTTTGAATAATTTAGATAAAATATGTAGAAATGTGACTAAATATTGTTAGTAACTAAATTTTGTTAGTAATTAAAGCAGTGAGTAAAATAATATAAAAAGGATTAATAATTTAATTTTATGATTCAAATTTTGACACACTCAAATTTTGAGTCACAAAAAATGATGAAATATTTAAAATTTCATCATAATAAATGAGAATTAAGCAATTAATTGCTTATAAATCACCGCTAAAATGATGACTTGGGTGAATCCTACGACTGCAGTGGCTAGGATCATCCAAGGATTACGGATTGTTGACCTGTTGTTCATTTCACTTAGAATATTTTTCATTTTATCAATTAATTCGGTTCGCATGGCAGAATTATCAGCCTCTATTCTCTCAACTGTAAACTTATGGGAAGTTTCTATCATTTCAATTTTACCTAACAAGATGAAATTCCAGTCTGAGATCCTATCTACTCTTTCCTTTAGACTCTGAAGCTTAGAAAATTTAGAATTTTCCAATTCAGCTTCAAAATTTTGAACATCTTTCTTAAAATTCGTAAAATTTCTGGGATTTAAATTTATGGAGTTATCCTCGAGATTCTTTAGCTTTTCGTCTAATTTTAAGAAGTCGAAACTGACGCAGGTGCTTTTAACACTTTTAATGACTTCAAGAACGCCTGTTCGATTTTTTGTAGACTCCTTGATGGTGCAGTTATTTCCATAGAGATATAAAGTTGTTAATTTGGGTAAATTATCAAAAACAGTTGGACTGATGTGAAAAATCATGGATTCGTCAAAAGCAATCACTTCAATGTCAGGTTGAAAGTCAAATAATCCATTTTCAATAACTTCAATATTGTTTCCTGTTATACGAAGATATTTCAACTTCGAGTAAGATTTCAAATCTTCCTGATGAATTTCCTTCAGTTGACATCGCACCATGGATATTCCAGTGAGATTTGTGAAAAACTTTTCAAGTCCTCGTGGTAAATATTCAATGTGCTCTTCATAAGCATAAAAAAAAATTTCATCATCATTGGACTTTCCGCTCATATGTGTTCCATTAATTGCAACAATTTGGGCTGATTCTGGTGATGAAATGTAGAGATTGTTTGACACATAACAGTTGTATTTGGTGCCAATAGCATAAAAACCTGTACCGCTGTTATAATTACAATCAACACTTGATGATCCCAATATTTCGTTTATTGCAAAAAGTGTGAAGAAAATAATCCTTTTGAAATAGAAAAGGCTAATTTAAAAAATAATATTTAAAAATATTTTCATATCTATTGTGCACTAATTTACCAGAAATAATTTCCCTTCATGTTCAACAAAGTTTTCCGTAAAACGAAAGCCAAGTACAAAACTCTCTTTAATTACTTTTCGCCCTAGCGCAGATCTGGACCACAATTGATTTGAAAAGCTAAAGGTTATTTTCTTTAGTTATTTATAAATCTTATTTAAAAATCTCGATATTCACTATTTGACTTAATGCGTTGAAATGAGAACAATGAATAAATTTATTATTTTTTTTTCTTTTATTAAATACGACTATTATTAAATGATTCGATATGACTAAAAAATAAGTTAATCATTTTCGAATCACAATTTAAAAAAATGTGAATCAATTCTTATCTAGTTGACTAATTTTCTGGCTTGAATTTCATCTGCTTGTCTGGCTGTGTAGCTAATAAACTAGGTAATTAAAATAATAAAATAATTTTTTGCATGAAAATTTTGTGACAGAAAGGGGTAGGGGGGTCTAAAAATCTCGTATTTTGTGTGACGTCATTTATGAGTGGATCCCTTTCATGATGACTAAACTCTCTGACTGGTTACTTAGAAGACTGACAGGCTTGTAGGCTGTTTGTCTGTCGAATAGGCTAACTCATTGACTCAGGGGCATATTCAGGGGGGGGGGGGGGTTCGTGGTCAACGGGTTCGTGGTCAAAAATGTCAATTTGTTTCTACAAAACGGTCGCATTTTGACCTTATTTACATGCTCGATTCCTTTATTCCTCTTTTTCTTCCGGACTTCTTATTTTCTGCATCAATTTGTACATCATGATGACCACAGAGTTTATTTTTAAATGTCACACAGTAAACAAAGTGATGACAAGTGATTCACTCTCACTCGTTGGCCTTACTCAACTTTTTCTTATTGTTGACTGATTTCTTCTTATTTTGGATCTCTTTACATCTTGCTAATTTTCTTTTACTTTTTCAATTGCGGGCATGATAAAAAAAAACAAAGTATGTTTGAGTTTATTTTTAAGCATCGATGATGATTTTGTTGTTGCTGTGACACGAAAGTATTGAAATTCGAGAGGAAAAAAGATTTTTACTTGCTGTGAAATTTATAATTAGCGGCGCGTGTGGCAGAGTTAGTTTGTAGGTTTTTTTTGTGGAAAAGAAGAAGTAAATTGAGTGTGAGGATGAATTTGTGGGTTTGGTGAGCATAAGTGACACGATTGTGCATTGAAAGGGTGCAGAACTGATCAAATGACATCTGTTTTAAATCATTTAAGGTGTCGTTGGCTTATTACGTCATGCTTAGGGGGAAGAGGGCGGATCTATGATTTTCTAACGGAACCTGTTACTGAGAATGGTCAAAAATTGACATTTTTAGCATTAAGTACCTTTATGACACCTAATTAGGTGATGATTAGTCAACAATGATAATAATCACGAAGCGCACAACCTTATTTTGTATTATTATTCAATGGAGGAGGAGGTGGATCACTTTCGACCCACTAGACTTGGGGAAAGTCAACTAAGCCATCAATAGTGTAGTTATATTTTTAATTCAAATTCATCATCTTATTGAGAAAAATTGCAACTTTTGGACAAAAAATAAAAAAATCATTAAAAAATCTCCACCTCGAAAAGTATTTTTGAAAATTTTCTCCAAAAAATGCATTTTACTATCTTTGTTTTTATACAAATTACAAGAAAAAAGTGGCAACGATGCAATGCAAAAAACTCTGGCTCAAAATATTGAGTTTGAAAAATTCTAACCTCAAAAAATTTTTTTTTTTGCTTTTTTGGATTGTTTTTGATCTAGTATGATGAATGTTTGTTTGAGTATTAAATTTATGAATGAAATTTGTAAGAATTTGAGTGTGAATACTTAAAATTGATCATTATTGTATTTATTGGTTTAATTTTTTCAAGAAAGGTGTAAATTGAATTAAAATAAGAAAATTCTTATTTTCAGAAAAACTCTCCAATATTTTTAGATCTTATTTAGAATGCTTATATAATATAGAACCTAATTTTACTTATACCAAGGGTTGGACACTCAAAATATAAGTTACAATTATTAAAGGTGTCTATCTCTTGATTTATACTAATAACACCTTCAAATCTTTTAAAAATCTTGTTTACAAACAATTATCTCAGTGTTGTCCAACCTTTTTTAGCCACGGCACACCTTTATGGTAAACCATGACCAAAACCGCACACAGTGTGCGGTTCGTGTTATTTTCAAAAAAATTATACGGCACACCATTGTGCCGCGGCACACAGGTTGGACAACACTGAATTATCTTGTTGCTTCGTCTCGTCAGTTCCACGTAACACGGATTAATATCCACTCACCGACAAGTTCTTCTTGTTTTCGTCTTAATAAGGTTAAAAGTATCAAAACAAAAGTTCATTCAGCAACAATTTTGTCCTTGTCTCATTGTCGTTGTTCGTCCTTGACTCTCTCTCTTGAGCTTCTTGTTAAAATGTTATTTGCGAAAATAAACGTTGACTGTTTTTATAAATAAGCCGGTGATGGAACAAAAAAAAAAGTTGAAATCAATTAACAATGAATTGATAATGAAATTTTGTTTTATTCTTTCCCACACTTATTAGGTTTTGTGAATAAATTAATGCAGTTTTTAATTGAATTAGCATTGAAAGTTAAATTAAATTATTGAACTGATTGAATGAACAAGGCAACGATGAAAGTTTGCCTAAAATAAACAAATAAATAAATGTGCAAGTGAGATAGAAAAAGAAAATTAAGAAGTGAACTAAAATGTGCTAAAATATTGAAATTAAACTAAATTTTGAAGTGATTTTGAAATGAAGCAAACGTGACTAAATTTTTATTACTTAAAGTTAAATTTTTAAGAATTATTTTTAACTTTTTGATTGAAATTCAAAAAGTTTGAATTTTTTAAACAATTTTCCTTTAATATTGAAATTTTTTAAATTAAAAAAATTTTAAATTACTAAAAAATTATTTATATATTTTTGAAAACTGAGTTCTCTAAACATTAATTTTTTTTTAATTTCTAAACATTTTGAAATTTAATTTCTAAATCTTTTAATTATTTTTAATTTTAACATTTTGTTTTTCAACATTTGTAAGTTTTAACTTTTTCAAGTTTTAAAATTTTATTCTTTTAATTTCTAAACATTTTGAAATTTAGTTTCTAAATCTTTTAATTTTTTTAAGTTTTAACATTTTGTTTTTTAACATTTTTTAAGTTTTAACTTTTTCAAGTTTTAACTTTTTCAAGTTTTAAAATTTAATTTTTTTAATTTCTAAACATTTTGAAATTTAATTTCTAAATTTTTTAATTTTTTTAAGTTTTAACATTTTGTTTTTCAACATTTGTAAGTTTTAACTTTTTCAAATTTTAAAATTTCATTTTTTTAATTTCTAAAGTTTATTTTTTATGCACTTTTTTCATAATTTTTTTAAATTTGTAAAAAATTTAAATTTCTTTATATCTTGAAATTTTAAATTTTCAATTAATTCCTAAATTATATTTTTAAGGTTTAACTTTTTAAATTTTAAGATTTTGTTTTGAAATTTTTATTTTTCTAAAGCTGATATTTTATAAAATTTAATTTTTAAATTTTAACTTCTAAACTTTTATTTTCTAATTTTCAAAAAAATTAATTTTGAAAGATATTTTGAATTAAATGTAATTTTAATATTTAAAATTACTTTTTTTAATTTTACCAAATATTTTTTCTTCTATTTAAGAAATTGACAATTTTACTCAATCTTAGACCAATAAAAAGCTTTTCAAAAAAGCCCATCAAACCAACACAACCTAATAAAAATCAGAGCTCTAAAAAAAGAGAATAAATTTTTTATCTACCTCCAGATTTTCAATTAAAAGTGTGAAAAACCATCAATACTGAGCCTTCATTCTTATCAATAAACCCACCAATATTATTATTGTTAAACATTATTAAAGTTGTGTGTTTACCTCACACAAAAAAAACTTATTTCTCATTACTTTTTACTCAATCGACACTAAAAATTTACCTTATCAGTGTCGAGTGCAATTTCATAGCGTTGCGATGTGCAAAAATAAGTCGCGTTGGTGAATTGAACTAAAATTCAATGGAAAATTTATTAAATGATTAAGCAATGACATTGATTGTGATATTTATGGTGAAATGAAAAGTGATAAATTTTTTAAAAAAATTGCAAATTTAGTGCAGAAAGTTGAAGTTTTTTGAGGTTAAATAGTCAAAATTTGATGCTTTTCTGTGCAAGAATGCCAAAATTTGATTGAAAATTGCAAAAAATCAGCAACATAACCTCAAAATCTTCAACATTTTCCCCACCAAATCCACTTGAAATCACCTTCACACGCATATCAACCTCAAAAACTAGCTCAAAGTTACCGACAAACACCAAAACTAGTCATATTTTCCAATTTATTTTAACAAGTGGTCTATAATTAAGCCAATAGGATTAGCAAGTCACAAATTGACAATTTTTAAAGGCACATACGTGAGATAGAAACGACGACAATACCCGTAAATTAACACAGTCCATTTAGTGCCATTTTGATCGTATAAATGTCTTTTGGCTGATGCTATAAACGGAGTGAATGTGTCGCACAACTTTTCTTTTTTATAGTCGAATTTATTTATTTATCGAATCGAGTGCATTTTATGGTTTATTAAAGCTCTGATAATTGAATCGACTGATATTTCTTTAGTTTGATAGAGAAAATTATAGTTGTGGACTTAAGGTTCAATGGTGCAGAAATTGAAAAATGTTGAGCTAGTTTTTGAGGTTGTTGGGTCAGAAAATTGGACTTTTTTGATAAAGTGTTTGAAAACTTACAGAAAAGCATTGAAAAATTTGCAAAATATTTGAAAAATTGGTGACTACAGAAATAATTGTCAATTTTATTAAATAAAATAGAAAAAGTTATAAAAATTTAAAAGAATAAAGTGAACTCAAATGCGAAAAAATAATAATTGGAAATTTAAAAAAATAATTAAAAATTATAAAATTAGAAAACTAAAAAAAAACTTTCTAGTTAAAAAAAATTAAAGAAGTTTTAAATTAAAAAATCAAAATTAAATAATTAAAAGATTAAAAAAGATTTAAATTACGAAAAATTTAAATTTTAAAAATTTACTCAAAATAAATTATAAAATTAGAAGAATAAATAAATAAAAAATTAAAGAAGTTTTAAATTAAAAAATCAAAATTAAATAATTAAAATATTAAAAAAGACTTAAAAGAAAATTTACTCAAAATAAATTAGAAAATTAGAAGAATAAATAAGTAAAAAATTGAAGAAGTTAAGGAAACAAGAACTTGAATTTTTCCAATTTTGGAAAGTTAAAAATTTTAAAGTAGAAAAATGAAAAAAAAAGTTAAATTTTTAAAATGTTGAAAAATTAAAAAAAAAATAAATTTTTAAGTTTGTGTTAAATTAAAGATATCAACAAAAAATTTAAAAATTTTAAATAGTATTTACAATATTCGACAAAATTAAACAAATTATTTAAAAAATATTAAAAAATGTGAAAATTTGAAATATTTTAGTTCAAGGACAAGCTGGATAAAAGTACAGAAACAAAAGTGAATTATCATATTTTTGATTGAGACATTTTTAAAACGTAACATTGATTTTAAACACCTGATTTAAAAGTACATGCTGTTATCAAACGAGTTTAAAATTTAATCATCAATGAAGTCATCACTAATCCTACACAAATCATAATTCATTATCAGAATCATATTTGAAATTAAGCCAGCAAAGTGAATTTGAGCAAAAGTTAAAAATAGCACTTAAAAAATATAACAATGAAGAGGAAAAAACTGAAATTTAATTAGATAAATTAGGACAAAATAGTTTTTTTGTGTGAAAAAAGTGATTAAAATTAAGTGAACTGACTTCCGAATATAAAATTAAAAAATAGCCAAGATTTCAAAATAACACGACAAATTTTAATCAATCGACAAACAAAATTTTAAAATAATTCATCATAATAATCAACATAATTTAAAAAATAAATATTCCCATCAAAAATGAGTGAATTTGACAGAGCTGAGCAACTTCGTCGTTCAATCCGACGACCAAAAAAGGCACCAGCACCACCACCACCAGTCACACATCCAATTCCTCTCTCTAATGCAACCCCAAAATCGCCAATCATCACAAAATCATTTCTAACATCAAAACTTCCAACCACAAAACACACACCAACCCCAACGACCACATCTGAGGATGTGTCAGCAATTATCAAGCGACTTTTAATAACAAAACGAGATTTTGTGGCAAACACGGCACCGCATAACAATGACGTTCGTCCAACGACAGTTCATACATCACCAATTCCGTCGCCAACAGCAACAACTGCAATTTCACCGCGCGTTGTTTCGCATGTGCCAAAAACCACATCAAATGCTGACGATGATTCACAAAGTGCGTTACTAGCCATCCAAAAGCATATCAACGCAATTGAATTTAATCAAAAAGTACACGAAATCGAGCAAGAGCAACAGCCACAAATTCCAATCATTCCAGTACGTAAAACACGTTATGATGAAATGGAATCACTTCTAAATACGGGAATCAGTGACTTGGCAACAAACCAACACGATACGGATGATGAATGTGACAGTGGAATTCAATTTCAACGCGGTGGTGGAACACGAAGTTCAGTTCAGGGTGTGCCGAGTCAAAATACTGATGCTAAAAAGTTAAAAATGCCTCGACCAGCTGCTCGGACAGCAAGTGACACGAAGCAGCATGAAATGTTGAGGAATCTTTTCAAAAATGTCGGTGGAAAGAAAACGGAAAGTGATGATCAGGCGAAGAAGGCTAAGGTAAAAATGGAGGGAGGGGATAATGATTGGAAGAGGGAAATGTGGGGATGATGGGCTATACTATGGAATAGCTACTAAGTCATTGATCAGCTCTTAAAGCTTGGAATTTCTACTAACTTGCTTCAAAAATCCTAAACTAGCTAGATTTAGCTCCAAAAATTTCTAAACAACTCTAGAAACCTTAAAATAGCTTCTAAGAACTCAAAGCTAGCTTTATAAATCCTAAAAAGCTCTAAAGACCTTAAACTAGCTTCAAAGCAACTAAAACTAGCTCCAAAATGCCTAAATTAGCTTCAAAAATTCTTATCTAGCTTCTAGAAATCCAAAACTAGCTCTAAAAACCACAAACTAGTTTCAAGAACCCTTAACTAGCTTTTTGAAACTATAATTCAGCTCCAAAAATTCTAAGTAAATCTAAAAACCCTAAAATAGCTTCTAAGAACTCAAAGCTAGCTTTAAAAACTCTAAACTAGCTCCAAAATGCCTAAATTAGCTTCCAAAATTCTTATCTAGCTTCTAGAAACCCAAAACTAGATCCAAGATTCCTAATGTTAGCTTCAAAACTCTTAACTAGCTACTAAGAATCCAAAACTAGCAACAAAACCTCTGGACTAGCTTCAAAGCACTCAGAAATAGCTCTAAAAACTCTAAACTAGTTTCAAAAACTTTAAATAGCTCTAAAGACCTTAAACTAGCTTCAAAGCAGCTAAAACTAGCTACAAAATGCCTAAATTAGCTTCAATAACTTTTATCTAGCTTCTAGAAATCCAAAACTAGCTACAGAACCTTTAAACTAGCTCTAAAAACCACTAAATTAGCTTCAAAAATTCTTAACTTGCTTCTTGAATCTCTGATTCAGCTCCAAAAACACCTAAACAACTCTTAAAACCATAAACTATCCTCTAAGAACCCTAAACTAGCTTCCAACCCCTATAAACAACAAAAAAAAAATTATTATTTTTTTTTATCCAGCCAACGCTCACACTCCCCCTATCTCTGATCAGATCAGGTGACGTTTGTTGTGTTTAACGTCTGATAAGATTGAAGCAGAAGAGTTTGGCAAAATGGGGAAACTGATAAGATAACGAACAAGGTTGACATGTGGAGAATTGTGAAGTTTATGTTATTTTTTTTATTGAAAATCAAACTCAAAGCAATTTCGATACTTGAAATGCACTTTATGTCTTTAGGTTTGATTTTTTGATGCGTTGATGACGAGATTTTGGATAAATTTGATTTTAATAGGGAGGAATTGTTGAATTTTGAGGAGAGACTTGGACTTTTGAGTCTGAGATTTTATCTGATAAGAAAATTGATTTTTTTAATTTTTGAATGATAAAATTTTAGATTTTACACACTTTTTACTATTTTGAAGTGATTAACCTGATGTAGCTTGGCTATTTGGGTCTGATGTATTATGAAATGATTTCGATTTATTCATTTTTTTGGAGGGGGGGGGGGGGGGGTGTGGGAATGGTAAATGCTTATTTGAGTGGATACAAATCGTTTGAATGATGGTCTGACGGACTGACTTAAAGACTAACAATTAAATTTTAAAAATATAAAATTTTAAAAAATTCATAAGAAATAATTCAACATAAAAATTATTTTCTCAAATCACAACGAACCTCAAGTTTATGTAAATAATGTTCACATCCAGTGACATATTTTTATCTCACATACAACAATTCTTTATCAACAATATAAACACATATTTGCACTATTTATATCAGTGTGTTTAATGATAAGAAACTTCATCTTTTGACTGTGTTAATTTTTTATATTTTTTTTGCAGTCTGGTCTTCAATACTTTACTCAAAAATTACATAAAAGTTTTGACTGTGTTGGTTCAATTGATGAGTTTAAAATGTATATGTTTAGATAAAATATAAAATAATACCTAAGCATCTCCACATTCTCATTGCATTTGTGATGAACACAAAGATAAAATTGAAAAAAATTATCTAAAATTGAAAATTTTTGCATTTATAAATTAATGGAGTAATTTAATAATGAAGTTTACTTTTTACAATTTTCATATAATAAAATAAAATATTTTCATATTTTTTCAAGATCATGTGAACATGTCAGAATAAAACTTGATATGGGAACTACTTTAATTGACAGTTTTATTGGAAAAAATGAGAAATTTTTATTGCTTTTGAGAGACATTTAATTAAAAATTTTGTTTTATAGTTTTTTAAAATTTTGTTTTATAGTTTTATAAAATTTTATTTTACAATTTTTTAAAATTTTATTTCATAATTTCTTAAAATTTAATATTATAGTTTTTTTAAATTTTTTTTTATAATTTTTTTAAATTATGTTTAATAATTCTTTAAAATTTTGTTTTATAATTTTTTTAAATTCTATTTTATAATTTTTTTAAATTATGTTTTATAATTTTTTTTAAATTATGTTTAATAATTTTTTAAAATTTTATTTTATAGTTTTTTTCAAATTATGTTTTATAATTTTTAAAATTTTATTTTAAAATTTTTTTAAATTCTATTTTATAATTTTTTAAAATTTTGTTTTATAATTTTTTAAAATTTTATTTTATAATTTTTTAAAAATTATGTTTTATATTTTTTTTTAAATTTTGTTTTATAATTTTTTAAAAATATTATGCCAAAAAAACTTAATCAAAGCTCTAAAACTTCACCATATCAGTAAAAAACCTTCTTATTTTTTTGCAACCTGGATAATCTTTACCTAACGTTGATCATTATCTTGACATGACGTTTAACTTCCTTGATAAATTTGGATAATCCAAGGGGATTTTATTTGTGGTCTCGGTGAATATTTTTAGACTGAAGGTGGAAAAAGTAGAAAATATTCAAGGAAATTGAGTAAAAATTAATAAAAAGAAATTAAAAATCACGCATGCAGCATGTGTTTTTTGCAATTTGTTTAAATTGTAGGATTTGAGTGGAAAATTTGTGAGAAAAATTCAATTTAAATTCCAAAAAAGATTTAATTTGAGATTGGTCCATGTGATAAGACCTCCACAATCAAAATAAATCACAATACCACAAAAATAATTTTTTATCATATACCAACTTCTCAAATATATCAAAACTACACCTTAAATACAAACAAAAAATTTATTTTATCTTAATCATCTGCCAACTTTTTTATCTTTTCACTTCCCTCTTCTTGTCTATGTACAGACAAATACAGCTACATGCTACATATGTCTGCATGATTAATCTTATTTATATGAATAATATTTTATATTTATATTATTTTGTATTTGGTATGGATGAAAATGAAGAGTTGATGACTAATTGATGAGAAAATGATCGCATGTAACCGATGCAGAATGTCAAGAAAAGGGTCAAGTGGATGAGAATGTCTGGAAAATGTGATGATTGTGATTGTATGGATGGATGTTGTATTGGGGGCTGATGTGTGTGAATTGGAATGAATTTTGGGAATATTAATGACTTTTTTATGATATAATGCTTAAATCTGCATTTATGATCTACCTGGATGTTTAATATGATTGACTCAGGTACATTATACTCTATTTGAGTAAAGCACGGTCTAACTGAGTATTTAATAGTCAACTTAGGTACACTGTGATCTAATTACGTTCAATATTATCAAATTATATATATTTAATTAAAAACCAATAGTCAGCAATCCAAATCACCGCAGAATGACATTCAATAATAGTCAAAAACCTACAAAAAAACAAAAAACAACAATTTGGGTTTGAATAATCTAAAAAATATCCAAATTTTACTCCTTCAATACAAATTCTAATAACAATCTTATCAATCCAATTCAGGGTTCACCAAACATGCAGATGCGTGTCACGAACAGTCACAATCGATGGCGTCCCGGTGAGGAACAACAGTCAGGCGGTGCAAATCACACTCGATGGCGTCCAGCTGAGGAGCAAATTGGCAAATATCGGCTGCTCAAGACAATCGGAAAGGGAAATTTTGCCAAGGTGAAACTTGCAAAGCACGTGCCGACTGGTAAAGAAGTTGCAATTAAAATTATTGACAAGACACAACTTAATCCCACCAGTTTGCAAAAGCTCTTCCGGGAGGTGAGTTTTGAGGCTTGATATTAAAATTTTTTAGATTTTAAAGCATATTTTTTCCTCTCAATTCAGGTTCGCATCATGAAGATGCTCGATCATCCCAACATAGTAAAGCTTTTTCAAGTGATTCAAACGGATAAGACTCTTTACCTTGTGATGGAGTACGCGTCCGGTGGAGAAGTCTTTGACTATCTCGTTATGCATGGGCGCATGAAGGAGAAAGAGGCGCGCGCTAAATTCAGACAAATTGTCTCAGCCGTTCAGTATTTGCATCAGAAACGCATTATTCATCGGTATGAGAATTAAATTAATTTTTTTATTGTGAAAATAATTTTTAAATTTAATATTTTAGTGATTTAAAAGCAGAAAATCTACTGCTTGACTCAGAAATGAATATAAAAATTGCCGATTTTGGCTTTAGTAATGAATTTACACCCGGCAATAAGCTGGATACATTCTGTGGAAGTCCTCCATATGCAGCACCTGAGTTGTTCCAGGGTAGGAAATATGATGGTCCTGAAGTTGATGGTGAGCATAACATAACCTCAAAATTTTTAATATTTTAATTTAATCAATTTTTGAACATTTTAGTATGGTCGCTTGGCGTCATTCTTTACACATTAGTAAGTGGATCGCTTCCATTTGATGGTACAACGTTACGTGAATTGCGTGAACGTGTGTTACGTGGCAAGTATCGTATACCATTTTACATATCCACCGACTGCGAAAATTTATTAAGGAAATTCCTCGTACTCAATCCGGCAAAGCGAGCGAGCTTAGAGCAAATTATGAAGGTGAGTTGAGTTTAATCTTAAAGATTAGTGACATAACCTCAAAAAAATGAACCTAGCCTCAAAAATTTTAATTCTAAACTCAAAAATCTGAACTTAACCTTGAAAATTTTGAACCTTACCTCAAAAATTCTAAATCTAACCTTAAAAATACTAATTCTAACCTAAAAATTTGAGTTAATCCAAAAAATTATGATCTTAACCTCTAAAGTTCTGATTCTAACCTCAAAAATCTGAACTTAACCTCAAAAGTTCTGATTCTAACCTCAAAAATCTGAACTTAACCTCAAAAGTTCTGATTCTAACCTCAAAAATTCTAAATCTAATCTTCAAATAGTGATTCTAACCTAAAATTAGAGTTTAACCTCAAAAGTTCTAATTCTAACCTAAAAAATTTCGAACCTAACCTATAAAATTCTAATCCTAACCCAAAAAATACCAAACCAAACTTAAAAATATGAGTTTATCCAAAAAAAATATGATCTTAACCTCAAAAATCTGACCATAACCTCAAAATTTCCGAAGCTAACCTCAAAAACATCTAATTTTCTCTCCCTTCTTCCCAACCACAGGATAAATGGATGAATATGGGCTATGAAGATGACGAGCTGAAGCCATACGTAGAGCCACAACCTGATCTCAATGATCAGAAAAGGATAGGTAAGACGGGTACTGTACAACAACAACATTCATTAATACAAAACTTTAAAATTTCTCAGAATGAAAAAAAAATATATTTTTCTTACTTTATTTCATTTGAAAAATTTTCTTCCTCTTTCTTTTCATGAGTTTGATACAAAAAAAGTAAAGTTATTTGTTCTTAATTTTGATGGAAGTTTTCTGAGGGTGATGAAGCATTGTGGATGATTTTTGGTGGGTATGGGGGTTGGAAGGGGTACCTTTCGGTATATTTGGTACCTTTTGGTACCATTTAGGTATATTTGGGTGTTCTAATTATTTTGGATACCCCAAAGATACTAAACAGAGTCCAAAGGTACTTTAAGACCCCTCAAGACCCACCAACTAAAATTATTCACACAATTATCATCAAAATACGAAAACTCTTACTCCCTCGTTAAAAAAGTGTAAAAATTAGTAAAAAATCAAGAAAAACCTAACCTAAAAATTCAAAAAATCTCAATTCAATTTTTTATAATTTCAAAAATTGTCGTTTTATAATTTAAAAATTTTAAATTTATTTTTTGACGTACTTAATGTCGTAAATTTAAATCTATTTTGTGTAGAAAATTTTTCGATGTATTTTTGTGCATGTTTTGGATATAAACTATTTTTCAGACCTATTTCCAATGAGAATGTCAACTTATTCATATAAAATTAATTCGAATGCAATCTCATCATGATAAGTGAAGAAAAAAATGTTTGTACATAAATTTCAAAATTGAATTCGAAAAGAATTTCTCATCAAATAGTTTAGAATTTTCTATTTTTCTTGCATGTCGTAAATATTTTTGGATATCATTCAAAATTTATATTACAGCACAAAACAACATGAAAATGTCATGACAACTTAAATTGAAAAAATAATATCAAAGTTTAATCGGAAAGTTTATTTTCGCATATCAGAATGACAAAGTTTTATAAATAAATTTTTAAATGTCAAGAACTATTCGATGTTAAAATAGAAATAGAGATGTGAGTTTAGTTCAATTTGATGAAAATTGACGAACAAAATCTACAAGAATTTCCTTCAAGATCTTCTAAAAAACGTAAATTTCGATTAAATTTTCAAAATTGTTATTAAAAATCTTCGGAATTTCAAATTCAAATCAAGGGTGTGGAACTGATCAAATGATCAAAAATGATCAAAAATAATCAAATGATCAAAAATGATCAAAAATGATCAAAAATGATCAAAAATGATCAAAAATGATCAAAAAAGATCAAAAATGATCAAAAATGATCAAAAATGATGATCATTTTTGATCATTTGTGATCATTTGATCAGTTCTGCACCCTTGATTCAAATTTTACACTAGAACAGTGTTGTCCAACCTTTTTTGAGCCACGGCACACCTTGATGGTAAACCATGACCAAAACCGCACACAGCATGCGGTTCGTGGTATTTTAAAAAAAATTTCTACGGCACACCAGTGTGCCGCGGCACACAGGTTGGACATCACTGCACTAGAACATAAAAAGTTAATCTTTAGAAATCTTTTAGAGATTTAGTTTTTTTTTTGGAATTAGACCGATTGTAATTTTACCAATTTTAAGACAATGTCCACCTTTTGTAGAGATCTTTTTGTTCTAGAATGGTAGACAAATTGACTATAAAAAAATAGTGTTCAATCATCATAGACATTACAGAAGAAATGATCATAGATCTTTAAATTTTTGTGTAGGTTTTACTTTTATTTTAATGAAAATTTAATAATTTAATTTATATAAATGAATTTACTTAATTCAAATTTAAGTTTGAATTTTTTAAACTTAACATGAAATTTTAATTTAATTCTTAATAATTAAAAAAATTCTATTTAAGTTCAATTCACAAGTAAGTTCTAATTTTTAGAAAATGTTTTCTAATTTAAAGATTTTGTTAAATTTAATTTTTAATATAAAACAATTTAGTTTTTGAAGAAAAAATTAATTGAACATTAAAAATAAAAAATTTAAAAAAATTTTAATTAAACATTAAAACTAAAAAATTTAAAATTTCTTTAATTAAACATTTTTGAACAAAAATAACATTTTAGAAAAAAGTTAAACTTAATTTTTTAAAAAAAATTCAAAGTTAGTTTCAAAAATTTCAGTAGGAAGAAAATTTAAAATATAAAACAAATTTAGACAAACATAATCAAAATTTAAAACATTTAAAAAAATTAAATATCAAAATTAAGACAAGAAAAAACTCAAACTGACTTTTAGGAATGTACAAAAAACAGAGACGAGAAAGTGATTGTAATAATGTAATGTTGTTGTTGTTGTGATTTTTGTATAAAACTTCATAATTTATTATACAAAAATATACAAATTTAATTTCGCATCATTTTTTAAAGATTATTTTAACACATTTTATTCCTTTTATGCAACTTTATTCCTTTAAATTTTATTTATATTGTGTGCTTTTGTGAATTTATTTATTTATTTTTTATTACTTATTACTTTGTTGTGAGAATTGTTTACATTTTGAAATACATTGTGGTAAATATGGGTTCATGTGGTTCAATTTGGGGTTTCTGAACTTTATTTGAGACTAAATTACATGAATTTTGGTCTCAAATCTAGTATTGAGTAATTAATTTGGGTCTTTGATACTCAATTTGTGTATTGGATATTCAATTTGTGTATTGGATACTCAATTTGTGTCTTAGATGCTCAATTTGTGTCTTAGATGCTCAATTTGTGTCTTAGATGCTCAATTTGTGTCTTTGATACTCAATTTGTGTCTTTGATACTCAATTTGTGTCTTTGATACTCAATTTGTGTCTTTGATACTCATTTTGTGTCTTTGATACTCAATTTGTGTCTTTGATACTCAATTTGTGTCTTTGATACTCAATTTGTGTCTTTGATACTCAATTTGTGTCTTTGATACTCAATTTGTGTCTTTGATACTCAATTTGTGTCTGTGATACTCAATTTGTGTCTGTGATACTCAATTTGTGTCTTGGATACTCAATTTGTGTATTGGATATTCAATTTGTGTATTGGATACTCAATTTGTGTCTTGGATACTCAATTTGTATCTTGGATACTCAATTTGTGTCTTTGATACTCAATTTGTATCTTAGGTACTCAATTTGTGTACCCAAAGGTCAATTTAAGTTAATAAACCCCAAATTAGATGCTCAGTACTCAATTAACCCACATAAATTACAAACCTCTCAAGCCCATAAGACACAAAAACGAGTGAAACATTCAAAATAAATATTTTTATTTTCTCCATTACCTTTTCACAGAGTTGCAAATTTGATTCAATTTAAAATCCATTAGTGAAACAATTTCAAGACACATTATTATTAACTCATTGTACATTTGTGTCGTGATCTCACTTGGGCATGTTTGAGCTGAGACAAATTATTGTGCAAATATTAGTTTGCACTAACTTTAAATTTAAATTTATTGCCTTAATTGTGTGCAATTTTGCAAGCTTTTTTTTCTCTCACAATCAGCTGTTATTAAATTTGCATGAATGTGTCGCTGGAGGTGCTTTTTTGAAATTTTCAACGAGATGATGGGGAATTGAAAGTATTTTGCATGCTAATCAGGTGCAACAGCATCAATTGGCTGAACAAATTGATTGCAATTTTCTTGATTGTTTGATTTTGCGCAACTATTACTTGTTTTATTTCAATGAATTTTGAGGTTAAATAAATTGTTTTTGGGTGCATTTGAGTGAATTCTTTAAACATTTTTTATTATGAATTCCTAATTTGAAGAAAAATGTTATTTTTTTTATTTTTCAAATAAATATAGTTTC
This sequence comes from Chironomus tentans, assembly GCA_963573255.1. Classification (NCBI taxonomy): domain Eukaryota; kingdom Metazoa; phylum Arthropoda; class Insecta; order Diptera; family Chironomidae; genus Chironomus; species Chironomus tentans. The sequence goes on from OY754305.1 coordinate 4,265,037, forward strand.
TAGTTTCAAATTTTAAAAAGTTAAAATTTCAAATTTTAAAAAGTTAAAATTTCAAATTTTAAAAAGTTAAAATTTCAAATTTTAAAAAGTTAAAATTTCAAATTTTAAAAAGTTAAAATTTCAAATTTTAAAAAGTTAAAATTTCAAATTTTAAAAAGTTAAAATTTCAAATTTTAAAAAGTTAAAATTTCAAATTTTAAAAAGTTAAAATTTCATATTATAAAAAGTTAAAATTTCAAATTTTAAAAAGTTAAATCTTCAAAATTTTTATTTTTTACATTTGATAGAAAAAACAAAAAAAATATTTCACAATTTTTGAACCTAATGTAACAGAATATCCACAAAGCCCAAAAAATTGCAAGCATTTATCTCAAAAGATCATCAATGCATGAAAATCTCCGCATATTATCTCATAACTATTAAATTAACAGTCATTAAATGAATCATTCAGTAACAAAAACGATTGGTTTCACTGTTATTATATTTTACATTCATTTTCATATTGAAATTAAGTGAATGTAATCAAATGACTAAGGTGAATTAAGCTTTGTGAGATCATTATTGTGTCATCTAAGAGATTATTATGATGTCCTTCGAGCTTTTAAATTTAAATTGTTGGTATTTGAACATTTTTAAATTATTTGGATAAAAAATATCGAATTTTATCGAAAATAAAGTTTTTAAATTTCAAAATTTCAAAATTTAACATTTAGAATTTTTTCAAATTTTTTAAAATTTAGAATTTTTCAAATTTTTTAAAATTTAGAATTTTTTCAAATTTTTAAAATTTAAATTTTTTTCAAATTTTTTAAAATTTAAAAGTTTTTCAAATTTTTTAAAATCTAAAAATTTAAAAGTTTTTCAAATTTTTTAAAATTTAAAAGTTTTTCAAATTTTTTAAAATCTAAAAATTTAAAAGTTTTTCAAATTTTTTAAAATCTAAAAATTTAAAAGTTTTTCAAATTTTTTAAAATTTAAAAATTTAAAAGTTTTTCAAATTTTTTAAAATTTAAATTTTTTCAAATTTTTTAAAATTTAAAAATTTAAAATTGTTTAAAATTTAAAAATACAATATTTTAAATTACAAATATTTTTATATTCAAATATTAAATCCAACTTTTCACAATAAATTCCTAAATTTTAACAAATTTTCCCGCCAAAAAAATGTTCAACCTCCCAAAAAACAATTATTTTGCATCTCAATCAGTTCTTCATGCCAATTAAATCCATTAACATTATATGTTGTATATATTTTATTTCTTTTTCCATTATTGCGATGTCATTTAAGAGCCTTCTGTTGTTTGTTTCAGAGTGTGCTTGTGTTCTCTTTAATAATAAATGTTCTGTGTTGTATTGTAATTAAGCGTAAATTAATTATTTATTATTTTTAAGAAATTGTGACGATCTCACACACTCCAAACTACGCGAAAAGTGATGCAAAAAAGATGCAAACCTGCTGAAGCAAATTTGACTGTTGAAAATGCGGGAAATATTTGAAATGTGTGTGACGGTTACAAATTGTATGATATAAATGTAATGTGAATGTTTTAATGCATGAAATTTGACTTTACGTTACTTTAAGTGTGTAAATAGTATTGTAAATATTGTAAATAGATAGATTTTAAGTTAGAATTAAAGTATTTTAACAATATAACTAAAAGAAAACTATTTTAATATAAAAACTGTCATTCTCTTAATGACATACTCGGGGGGCCCGGAAGAACTGATCGCTGCTTGAAATGGTCCTACTTAATCACTGTCAAATCAGCCTTTGTATTTTGAATATGGTTGATCCACCACGTATCCACTAATAACGTGTACTTGACCACTAATAGCATTACCATCTGCAGGTACGCTTTGTTCTTGTTGCTCTTCGACTGTTGGTGTGCTTGGAACTGAATTACTTTGTTGGGATTTATTAAATTCATCAACTTTCTCCTTTGCCTCCTCATCATAATAATTTGAATTTATTCCGTTTTGCTGTCTTCTGCTGAAATCGTTGCTTTTGTGAAGAGTTATGTGATGTTTCGCACTACATCGTAAGTTTTGATTGACTTTGTATCCACAGCCTAATTTCAAATCGCAATTCCTTGCAGCATGATCAGTTGATATCATGCAATTGGTACATAAATGGTGTGAATTAGCGACTGTATATCTCTCCTGAATATCCATGTCACGGTAAGTTCTGCACTCAACCGTGAAATGATTTGCACTGTCACAAATCTGGCATTGCTTTGAGATGTCATTAACTTTCTCAATATTATATCCAATGTACCTTGCTGATCGTTCATCCTTTATCTCAAACTTATAATCATCACTTCTCGAATGACTCGTGGATATTGAATAAACTTGTTTCTTAATTACATTTGAATTGTTGCTTGATTTATCGTCAGACATAAATGAATATGTACCAATAGGTAAAGTTCTTGATAAACTGTTCAGGAATTCAAATTGCGTATCTAGGCGTTCCATACGTGTTGTGGCATTTGGGAACTTTCTAAAGAAGAATTCATAATACATTTGTTGATGGAATGGTTCCAATTGATTATGGATCTGCGTTGAAATATTTGTATCAGTAGCCAATAATCCAGCATAAGTGCAAGCTGACATATAATTTGCAATGTATGTCGTAATTTCAATACATGATGCATGAGTCAACGGCTTTGACAGCTTTGCATTTAATAACCTTTGTCGTGCACTTTCCAGAATAATGTTTGAATTTCCATAGCTATCCTTCAGCAACGTCATAATTTGCTTAGCTGACATGAAATCCATTAGTGCCTCGACACGAGCTAAAGCCTGACCACTTAAGGCATGACGTATCTGATGTTTCATCATCTCATCAGAGTATTGTCCCTCTCTCCAATTTCTTTCAACATCCCGTTGAAACGTTAGCCATTTCTCTGGCTTTCCATCAAAGGATACGATCTTAGGTAAATGTCTCCTAATCTCGTTTAAAGTTAACATATTGAGATGTTGGGTCGTTACTTCTAACTGTGACTCATTCGTTGCTGTAGATGCTCTTGCATCCATTCTTGAATTATTGTTATTCATATCTGGGAAGTTTCTTGAATTGTTGTGCCCCATGCTCGGATCTGATAGAGCCTTATTTAAGCTTATATTCGCACTTGAATTGACAGCGTTTCCAACATTGTATAATGCAATGTTTCGTCCAAAGGGAGCCTTCTGCAAGCTACCATTTGAATTAATAGAAGAGATGTTAAAAATACTTTTTTGCTGCTCAAATGATTCTTTGATGGTTTCATCCAAACTTATTGAAGCTTTATTTACTTTCAGAACTGCATTTGAGTACGTTGATTCATTTGCAGGTGGTTGTTGAGGAATGCTAGGTTCTGCACCAGCATTCCTGTTGCTTGGATTCATCCTGATTTGATTATTCAGCGTTAATTGAAGCTCATTGTTTTTCTTCTCTAAGTTATCGCATCTTAAAGTCAGCCTCTTAATAACCGCTGTAATTTCAGGAGGTATTATGCTGTGGCTTGATGTGAGGTGAAACGTTTGTTCCTTTTCATCGCCCGTTTCTTCTGAAGATGACTCTGATGGTGTTGAACGTTGCTTTATTTCTTTGATGAAATATTTAACTCGGTCATCAAATGTCCATAAATGTTTCTTGCTAGTCACCAATGCTTGAGCTTCTGGATTCAACGGATTTCCAATACATTTATAGCAAGTCCAGGGAAGTAATGATGGTGATAATGATTTTATGTCAACACCTGTACAACGTAGATGATAAATTCTATCGCAGGATATGCAGACGATCATCTTTTGCAAGTCTTCATTAGCTTGCTCTTTTGATTTAGCCTTGAACCATTCACATGAGTTGCTTAAAGCGCAGTGAATGTTATTCTTTACTAATTTGCTCGACAATATGTAGTTGTTAACCACTTTACTTGTTGGATTACATGCTCTATAAGCTTCCTTTGCTGTTGGATCACACCCAAAGTACTCAGCAAGACTCGCCATTTGCTTCGAATCCATCTTGATATTTTATCTGCCTTCCTTTATTCAATTGAGCCTCTATCGGTTCGTATGATGCGCTGGAGTTGCGACTTTAATTTATGTGCACTATCTGCAAGTACACGAATTTATGTTACACTAATTAAAGCTCCACTTCCTTATTGTTTTGATGAAATTGACTAATATGCGTCCTTCTGCAAGACGACTTGATTAAAATTTGCGTCTTATCTGACGACTTGATTGCGTCTTAACTGACGACTTGATTGCGTCCAAATTGACGACTTGACTGCGTCAATCGATTGACGACTTGATTGCACTTCTTGAAGGCGACTTGCTTGAATGCACCACTTGAAGGTGACTTGCTTGAATGCACCACTAAAGGCGACTTGATTGATGCGTCTTTTGTCGACGACTTATTTGAAAATGCACCAGTTGTGATGACTTGACTACTTCACTGGACGGCGACTTGAATTCAAATGCACCTTTTGAATGGCGACTGAATTTATTAATTTGTTTGGATTTACTGGATCTTGGAGCAACCAAAGATCCAGATTGTTATAAATAGGTTTTGCACTACTGTAGCTCGTTTTGCACGAAACTACAGCGTAATAGCGCTTGTAATAAGTGTGTCTTATGCAAACACACGTGCGCTGGAAGTAAAAAAGAAGAAATGACTCGAACTAAAAATCACAGATTACCATTAATTAATTCCAATTTAGTTCTGATTCGGCTAGTCTAATCTTCAGGATGCTATTTCACTGCTGGTCAATATGAGCTGGCTCTCAAAACATCCAATTAGGCCTCCTTTTATGCGCTGGATCTCACGAGGTTATTCTCTGGATCTCGAATTTATTTATTTTGCTGGCCAAATTTTAACGTATTGACTTTTCTTGGACTTAATCACTTTCTTTATGTTTATTTAATTTACAAAACACTTTTTTAATTTAACTTATGGACGATTAAAATGACTTTTTAATACAATTGACACTTTCAACCACGCGTTTTATAAAATTGACTTTTTCTTACCAATTCTGATGATTTAAATTTCTTAAAAAGATGTTTCAGAGTGTGCTTGTGTTCTCTTTAATAATAAATGTTCTGTGTTGTATTGTAATTAAGCGTAAATTAATTATTTATTATTTTTAAGAAATTGTGACGATCTCACACACTCCAAACTACGCGAAAAGTGATGCAAAAAAGATGCAAACCTGCTGAAGCAAATTTGACTGTTGAAAATGCGGGAAATATTTGAAATGTGTGTGACGGTTACAAATTGTATGATATAAATGTAATGTGAATGTTTTAATGCATGAAATTTGACTTTACGTTACTTTAAGTGTGTAAATAGTATTGTAAATATTGTAAATAGATAGATTTTAAGTTAGAATTAAAGTATTTTAACAATATAACTAAAAGAAAACTATTTTAATATAAAAACTGTCATTCTCTTAATGACAGTTGTTGATGCTGTTGCTGACGCGAATTGCTTACTGCTTCGAGTCGTTTTTTGTTATTGCTTTTTTCTTGCATTCTCTCATAAACTAGTGGATAAAATTGCCATGAACTAGTTTCACACATGAATGGAAATCTGTGTAATTCATAGACACTAAATTGCAGTTCAATTCATGTGTTAGCATCGATATTTGAGGATTGGGTTGAAGTGAGAGATGAATGTCATTTAAAGGGTATTTTTGGGGTTGGTCATGGTGCATCAATATGGCAAAAATATCAAAAATTTCAAAATCAAACTAATTTTTAACGGAAATAATAAAAAATGCGCTTTGATTCCAAAACTACAATTTAATCTTTTTTACCTTTCAAGTGCATTTTTTACCATTACACTTGTTTCATTCATTAAATTCCACTCACAGCAGCTAAATTATTTCGTAAATTCATGAACATAGATAAAAAGTGAGAAATCGATGAAATAAATTGCACAACATGTTCAATGAAGTCATTCATGCATTGATTGAAGTTGTGAAGAATTTCATGGATTTTATTTAAAAAAATCAATTGAATATTTAAAATTATTAAAACTGACGCAGCTTTTAAAAACTCAAAAACTGATATTTATGTTTTTTGGAATTTTAAAAGCTTATTCCTGTTATTTGATATTTTAATTAAAATTTTAAAAAGTTAAAATTAAATGTTTTTAAAAAGATTACTTTTTTAAATTTGAAAATCAAATATTTTTAATATTTTAAAATTGAACTAATTTTTAAATTCTAATATTTATTTGAAATTTTAAAACTTATAATTTATATTTAACTTTTAAAAAATTTGAAATATAACATATATTATAATTAATATTTAAATTTATTAAAAAATTCAAATTTAAAAAATCCTCATATTCAATTTCACTTTGATTCATTTTTACAATTTTTATTACAATTTCTGAATTGATAAAAATCCACAAATTTACCAAAAAAAACTTTAAAAAATTCACAAAAGCATAACAATTTTTTTTAACACATTTAATTACACAATTATTTAAAAATGTTTTCTTGTTTATGTTAATTCACATTTTTTTCAAAATTTTCAATTTTAATGCAACAAAAAACTCAATTTTTTATCTCTCCTTATTATTGTAGAATGCTTAGTGGCGTTGGGATACAAACGAGAGGACATAGAAGCGTCATTATCACAAACACGATACGATGATGTGCATGCAACTTATTTACTAATTAGTCGTAAAAATACAGATGTAAGTTGAAGATTTAGGCACAAAGTTGAGTCATTGTTATCTTTATTTCACAAATTATCTAATTTAAATTGAAATAAAAAAAATAATAAAATTTTCATAATTTAATTTTAGCCGGAATCTGACGGTTCCAGATCAGGTTCATCTCTTTCATTACGTAATTTGACGGGCGAGGCTGTGCCACCAGGTGCAAATAGTCAAGTGCAATCGCCAACACATCGTCGCGTACATCGCAGTATTTCAGCTACAAGCACTAATCCATCGCGACGTGCATCATCTGGCGGTGAGACATTGAGTGAGTTATTAAGGGGTTGTAGTTTGAGGGATTTTAGGGGGATTTTTGGAGATTTTCATGAAACTTGGGATCAGTTGAGTGTTACTAGAGGGAGGGGGAGGGCTAGGGTATATGCTATGGGTGTACCCTTGAATACATTCCGTAGGTTATACCCTAGGATATAAGGTGTACCAAATTGTATACCCTAGGGTATGGGGTGTAGGGTATGGGGTGTACCCTATGGTATGGGGTGTACCAAAGGGCTTACCCTAGCGATTGTGTTTTATATGGCAAAAATTTACCCATTTAACAGACCCAGGAGCATATTCAAGACTATTAGTGGTCGATTCCTTGACCAATACTCAAAACTAGTACTAGAATTTTGTATTAATTAGTGTCAACTTGAGATTAGTTTTCGATATAAATTCCGAGTCGACTACAAACAATTACCAACTAATGACCAAAAATTTTATTATTATAGGAACAGGAAATGCAGTTCCAACTACAAGTAGCGCTGCAAATGGCACAAATACGGCCACAACAGCATCAAATGCAACATCATCAGCAGCTCCAGAAAGATCAACAATGTAAGTCCCAAAAATCAACTTCAAAATTCCTAATAAAACTCATAAAATCATGTCCATTGCAGTAGCAGTAACTTCAAAAGACAAAACACAATCGATGCGGCGACGATCAAAGAGAACACAGCACGCATAGCAACACAAAATCAACGGCCAGTATCAGCACAACCCAAAACCACCACAGAGTCATGTGAGTCATTTCTACATCCTCAGTTCCTTCATTTGTCACAAAACAATCACAATATCGCTATCCATTCCATTATCCAAGAAAAACAATGTTTTTAACAAAATATTTTTTTCTTCTTTTACTTTCCTTTTGTCGCATTTGTGTCTCAACATTGTGACTTGACATCCCTACACGCTTGTTGTTGTCTTTTTGTAAATCCACACACAAAATATTTGTTTGAAATAAATTGAAGTTTTAACGGAAAATATTTTAGCTACATCAGCAACGTCGCCAGTCAAGCCACGTGCAACAATAACAAAATATGATGCAGCATCAAATGTAAACAGAACGGTCGGTCCAGCTGGTGGACTTATTCCACGTCGTTCAACGACTCTTTACGAAAAGACATCGTCATCTGAGAAGACTAATGTTTCCACTGATAACACGTGAGTTTTACTTTATTTGCACATTTTTTACTTCTTTTCTGTTCAAACTTTTCATTTTTTGAATTTATGTTGAGAATTAAGACTGAAAATTTCGACGATTAATTGAAAATTCTACGAAGTTATTTCTCTTTTTGAAATTTAGTTAGAATTTAAATTAAGGATTTTTGTTTTATTACTATTTACTTATAAAAAGGGTGATAGTAGGTGGTGGAGGAATTATTTTGATTAGAAATTGGATTAAAATTCATAAAACTTTTAAATTTTTTGAAATTTTTTAGAATTTTTGAAATTTTTACAAATTTTACAATTTTAAATTTTTGAATTTTGAAATTTCTAAAAAAATTTAAATTTTTGAAATTTTCTAAAAATTTTAAAATTTTGAAATTTCTAAAAAAAATTAAAATTTTGAAATTTTCTAAAAATTTTAAAATTTTGAAATTTCTAAAAAAATTTAAAATTTTGAAATTTAAATTTTTGAAATTTTGAAATTTAAATTTTTGAAATTTTCTAAAAATTTGAAATTTAAGTTTTGGATATTTTTTAAAAAATAGTTTAAATTCATAAAAAGTTAGACTTAATTTTAAACTTAAAATTTAAATTTCTAATATTTTCAAAATTTAATTAAAACTTAAATTTTTGAAGTATGTTAAATATATGAATTTTTAAAATTTCTAATAAATTTGAGTTTTTGAAATTTCTAAAAAATTTGAATTTTTGAAATTTCTAAAAAAATTGAATTTTTGAAATTTCTAAAAAATTTGAATTTTTGAAATTTCTAAAAAGTTTGAATTTTTAAAATTTGTAAAAAAATTGAAATTTAAAATTTTATACGATTTTAAAAAATTAAGTTTTAGAAATTTTTTAGAAAAAGTTTAACTTAATTTTTATTCATACAAAGTTAAACTTAATTTTAAACTTAAAATTTAAATTTCTAATATTTTCAAAATTTAATTAAAACTTAAATTTTTGAGATTTCTAAAAAAAATGAATTTTTAAAATTTCTAAAAAGTTTGAATTTTTAAAATTTTTAAATTTCTATAAATTTTGAAATTTAAATTTTTTTTTAAAAATTTAAAAATTTAATTTTTAGAAATTTTTTAAAAAAGTGTAAATTCATAAAAAGTTAAACTTAATTTTAAACTTAAAATTTAAATTTCTAATATTTTCAAAATTTAATTAAAACTTAAATTTTCGAAATTTGTTAAAAAATTAAAATTTTGTAACTTTTGAAATGTTTTAAAATTTTAAATTTCTAAAAACTTTAAATCACAATGTTCAGTCAGTTCCAATGGTGATGGTCTTAACCTCAAGTTTTTTTACATGTTTAATATTTTTTGTTAATCATAAATTTTTGTAAACCATAAAACGTTTTTAACTGTAGATCGAGCCACTAATCCACAACCAAAACAAAATTTTTGTCTCTTTTTTTCTCTCCTTTTTGGATTCTTTTCTTTTTCTTTTCTACATTTTTTAATCTTTCCGTTCAAATTGAACATAAAATTGACAAATTTTTCTTTGTCTTAACATAAAAATTGTATGTACCCGAAAAAATATTTAAAAAATCACAAAAAAAAAAACTAAAACTCAAAATCAATACAAAAACTCAACAAATTTCACTCAAACAAAAAAATTCAAAATTCCAAATTTAAAATGAGAAGTTCATTGGCAGCTGAATTTGGAAGTCGTCCGTCGACGACTAGCGGAACTAAGGGTCATGTTAAGAGTGCATCTGTATCTAGTCCAGGTCCATCAAGCGATAACACAACATCCACACAAACTGACCCGTTACGTCAAAGGTTAGGATTCTCTTTTTTGATGATGATTTTTCACAATTTTTAAAATGCGATTATATTGTGAAATTATTGATTTTATCATCATTGAATTTTGCTTGATTTGTTGAGTTTCATTTGAAGTTTTTAGTTTGACTTATCTTTGGATTTGATTTTATTTTTTGAAAATTTCATTTAATTACAATTATTTTAAAAAGTTTTTGATTTAAAAAATATAATTTTGTAATATATTTAACTTTCAATTTAAAACAAAAATCAAATTTAAATTTTTAAAATAATTAAAAAATAAATCTTCAAATTAAAAAAGTTAAATTTTTGATTTAATAAAAATTAAATTTTTAATTTTATAAAACTTAAATTTTTAATTTTATAAAAATTAAATTTTTAATTTTATAAAAATTAAGTTTTTAATTTTATAAAAATTAAATTTTTAATTTTATAAAAATTAAATTTTTAATGTTATAAAAACTAAGTTCTTAATATTATAAAAACTAAATTTATATTTTTATAAAAATTAAATTTTAAATTTTATAAAAATTAAATTTTTAATTTTATAAAAATTAAATTTTTAGCTTTATAAAAATTAAATTTTTAATTTTATAAAAACTGAATTTTTAATTTTATAAAAACTAAATTTTAAATTTTATAAAAATTAAATTTTTAATTTTAAAAAAATTTAATTTTTAATTTTAAAAATATTTAAATTTGGAAATATGATTCCTATATTAAATTCAAAAGTTAAATTTTTAAATATTTAATTCGCTAATTTTTTTAGTCGTAACTTTTTTTGCATTTTATCTTTATATTTATAATCAAACATTTTTCTCATAAAATATTTGAATCTCGTCAATTTTTAAAATTAGAAAAGTTAATTTTGAGCATTTTCGTTTTCAACTTCATTAAAAAATATATAAATCTTGTAATTTTTCATACAGCTATCTTTATTATTAGAATTGCCATTAAACCTTAAAAGCACATCAAACCCCCACAAAGTCCCCTCATACCCTCCACTTTTTGAAATTCTTTTTTGTAAATAAATTTTTAATTAATTTTAATTTTTTTGTAGATAAAAAAATATTTTTCTCAAATTTATCTTCTTTCTCTTTCTTTCTTCTAATTGTGTATTTTTATGTCTCATCTTGAAAAAAATTCGTTTTTCTTCCTCCAAAAATAAAAAAAATCTGCAATCAAATTTGAAAATTTTGTGCACCACGCTTTGTAAACTAATTACGAAATTAAAAACAAAAAAAAAACATAATTTTTACAATTAATTCTGATGGTGAGTGTTGAATTTTGTAACACAATAAAATGTTTTTAATTTTTGTTGATGCTAAAATTGCTAAAAAAATGTTTTAAAAAAATTATTTGATGCGAGTTGAATTTGAAATATGCAAGAATTTAAAGAATAACCATTTTATTGGAATATTCTCAAGACCTTGAGACTGATTACTTTCTAAACTTCGACTAGCTTTATCGTCCTAAAATTAAAATAGCTAGAAAAATTAAAAAAAGTTTTTTAAAACTAAAAAATTGTAAGAAATATTTTAAAAATTCTCAAAAACCTAAAAAAAATTGAGAAAAATTCTATTTAAAAAAAAGAGTTGACACTTAAAACTCAAATTTTGAGTAATGTGAAATCTAGATTTTAAGTTTAATCGTACGCTTAACCGAAATTTTTCAGAAAAATGGAGAAAATTTCTTGATTTTTGCCACTTTAATAAAAATATTGCCTAAATTCGAATACTTTTGAGCCTTTAGAAATGAAGAACGATTCTCTTGAAACTAAACAAACGATCACATTTTTGTAATGGTCAAAAATAATATTTCTCAAGTAATTAATAAACCGAATGACAGTAACTGCCATATTGCCGTGATGACAACGTGGAGTAACTCTGTTGTTATTTTTATCCATCCGTGTGGCTGCCACGTAATTGCTGCTACTGTATCATCGAAGTCAATGTGCCTTAGCGGCAATAGAAATTAGAAGGTAGCCAAGCAGGTGGATAAAAACACCAACATACTTACACCGCGCTGCCACCACGTCAACTTTGATCAAATTGCAACTAGGAATAATTTTTAAAACCTAAAACATCTTGCACATTAAAAATTCAACTCATAAAATTAGCAGCTTAATTGGTGTTTTTAATTATAATTTTTGTTAAAATATGCTTTCAAGTTTTTTTTTAAAAAAAGATATTTTGTTAGTGTTCACATAACCTAAAAATATCTGCAAAATTTATTTGATTTTTGCAATATTATCCTGTCCATCTACCCCTATCAAGGTCTGAACACAATTGTGAAAATCTTAAACATTTTGATTTTTTACGATTTTAATAAAAAAAATTTAAGTATGTAGAAATCACGCTGTTTAGAAAGGGCCGGACACTATCGTAAAAATAGTGATTTTTACGATTTTTGTTTTCTAAAAAATCGTAAAAAAATCATAATTTTTACAATTTTTTGTATGAAAAAATCTTAAAAATCGTGATTTTTACGGTTTTTGATTTCTAAAAAATCGTAAAAAATTATAATTTTTACCATAGCGTCCGGGCCTTGATTTTTATAATTTTTATGTCAAAAATCATAGAAATCATAAATCTGAACTAACCCTTTTTTATTAATTTTTCGAACCAGATTTTAATATAAATTTTTTACTTTTAATATTTTGAGGTTATGTGAATAAAAAGATAATTTTGTAAGCTTAAGTAAAATAATAATTTTTAAATATTAAGTACACAAAAACTTTCGTTTGATGAAAAATTCCTTCAATGACTGGTTACAGACATTTCAAAACAATATCAACTTCTTTTGTTTGCTTTGTTTTTCTTCTGTTCTTTTTCTGTCTTTGTATTATTTTCCTTTAATATCTTTTAAAAATTGAAATTTTGGAGAAATAGATCAAAATTTAATTTTATTTGGTTAAGGTTAAAATAATATTTTGAATTAATTTCTCATTATTTTTTAATTATTAGCAATATTTTGTAGTAGAACTTTGTAGATAGAATGACTGAAAGTAGAACTAAATAAGGTCTTTGTAGATAAAAAAATCTCAAATTTTGATCTGACAAAAATTATTGTAGATAACCTAAAAAAATTTGTAGAATTTGTTCAAAAAAGAGAAATTTCTACTCCGAAAAAATTCAAACTTTCTCAAACAGACAAGAAAAAGTGAAAAGAATTTTCTCAAAAACAAAAAATTTGAACCTCAAAAAAATTAGAATCTGTCTCCATTTTATTTTTCTTCATAATTATTTTTTCTTTTTTCTTCTTTCCTTTTTTGCGAAAAAAAACACAAAAACACATGAAAATTTTTTTTATCTCCTTTCATTCCATTTTGAATTTTTTTCAAAATTCAATCCTTTAATATGTTTTGATAAAAAAAAATCACAAAAACACAAACACACAAAATTTTTTGTTTCATAAACAAAATTTTTAAAATTAAGTCTGACGAATCGCATCAGTTTGACATCCGCCAATACTTCTTCCAGGCCACAACCGTCTGCATTTCCCAGAAATGTGCCCTCGAGATCGACTTTCCATTCGGGTGAGTATTTTAGGTTAATTTTTTAATTTTGTTGACAATTTCGTTCAGTTCAGTTAAGCTTTGCGCTTACATTTTGGTTCTGTTTCGTTGTAATGTTAAAAATTTTACTGAAATTTATAAAAATTGCTAAAATTTTCGATTTAAAAAAATCTCAAAAATAATCCTTTATATATAAAAATAAAATTTAAATTTTTAAATTTTTAAAAAAATTTTTAAAATTTATTTAAAATTTAAATTCTATTTCAATTTTTTAAAAAATTCTAGATTTTAACTTTTTTTACAATTTTAAAACTAATTTTTTAAAAAAATGTATTTTCAAGTAGTATTGAATTGAAAAAATTGAATTTTTAAAAATCTAAAAAAAATTTGAATATTTAAAAATCTAAAAAAATTTGAATATTTAAAAATCTAAAAAAATTGAATTTTTAAAAATCTAAAAAAATTGAAAATTAGAATTTTAAAAAAATTGAAAAAATTGAATTTTAAAAAAATTGAAAAAATTGAATTTTAAAAGATTTTAAAAAATTGAATTTTAAAAGATTTTAAAAAATTGAATTTTAAAAGATTTTAAAAAATTGAATTTTAAAAGATTTTAAAAAATTGAATTTTAAAAGATTTTAAAAAATTGAATTTTAAAAGATTTTAAAAAATTGAATTTTAAAAGATTTTAAAAAATTGAATTTTAAAAGATTTTAAAAAATTGAATTTTAAAAGATTTTAAAAAATTGAATTTTAAAAAATTGAATTTTAAAAGATTTTAAAAAATTGAATTTTAAAAGATTTTAAAAAATTGAATTTTAAAAGATTTTAAAAAATTGAATTTTAAAAGATTTTAAAAGATTTTAAAAAATTTAATTTTAAAAGATTTTAAAAATTTGAATTTTAAAAGATTTTAAAAAATTGAATTTAAAAAAAATTGAATTTAAAAAAAATTAAAATTCTAAAAAAATTAAAAAACAATTTTATAAATTTCAAAATCTTTCTAACCAAAACTAAATCAATTCCAGGACAAACAAGGACGCGCAACAGCAGCTCATCCGGTGCAGCAGGTGGTGACGCAGCCAAAGGAAGCTTCTTGCAGAGAATTTCAAATCGCTTTAGTAAACGGTATGTAGACTATTAAAACAACTCATTTTCTCGTCCATACAAAAAAAAAACTTTCATGCTTGAAGCTGCTTTTGTGGCATGAAAGTTCAGTCAATAATTCAAGCATTTTTAATTAAAATTTGTGAGAACAAAAGCTGAAGTGGAAAAATAAAGTTTAGTTCTGAATAAATGATAGGAAGTGATATTTTAGTCAATGCCTGGTGATGGATAAACTTCAGCTTTGTTCTCCACGTCAAGTCAATTATTACTCATTGTAAATAGTTTCATCAGTCAGTGCACAACTAGGGATTTGATGAGAAATGATGAGTTAGACATAGTTAGATCGTTAATTTAGATTGCAAATTTAGCTCATACAACAGTGGGTACCCTAGAACATACCACTGGGGGTACCCTAGACCATGCTCATAGTGGTACCCTACCCCTGGGGGTATCATAGACCATACCCCTTGGGGTACCCTAGACCATACCAATAGGGGTACCCTAGCTCATACACCAGTGGGTACCCTAGCTCATACCCCTGGGGGTACCCTAGCCCATACTCCTAAGGGTACCCTAGAACATACCCCTATGGGTATCATAGACCATACCCTACCCGGGTAGGTATGGTATACCCTACGATAGGATAAGTGGGGGATATCCTAAGAGTAGATATGAAACCCTAGGGTATCCTAGGATAACTTCAAATTCTCATCATTAATTCCACCTTAGTTATGCACTCATCTGTAAAAAACAAATTTTTTCTCTTACAAAAATTTTCACTCTCAAACTTTTACTTGAAAAATTATTTTGCAAAAAGTCAAAAAAATTATGCAAAACTCAAAATCAACCTAAAATTGTTTCGTCATTTTCATTTTTGTATGTTTTTGTCATGCTCGCGATTCATTCATCTATTTGTGACTGTCAAATATTAAAAATTACTATTAAAAAAGTTTAAATAGCAAAATATTTCTGTGCAAGGAAAATTTTTACTCGTTTTTAATATTTTCAATGTGTTTTTCACTTTTCAATATATTTAAAAAAATATATTTGCATTCTTTTGGGGAAGTTTCTTCCTCGTCTCTGCCGTCATGTCGTCACTGGGTTAAAGTTTCATACAAAAAATAGTTTGATAAGTTTCTTAATTTAGTTTTTAGAGTTAGTAGAAAAATAATATGTGTAAATTAAAAGAAAATCAGTTTCATGTCTCATGTGAGTGTCTTGTGATGAGGAAGTGGATGATGTTGAGTGGTCGTTGAGAAAATGAACTTAAAAAAATTGTAAAAAAATTAATTTAAAAAAACTTAATTTTTTTAAAAATTCTAAATTTTTTAAAAATTCTAAATTTTTTAAAAATTCTAAATTTTTTAAAAATTCTAAATTTTTTAAAAATTCTAAATTTTTTAAAAATTCTAAATTTTTTAAAAATTCTAAATTTTTTAAAAATTCTAAATTTTTTAAAAATTCTAAATTTTTTAAAAATTCTAAATTTTTTAAAAATTCTAAAAAATTTAAAAATTCTAAAAAATTTAAAAATTCTAAAAATTTTAAAAATTCTAAAAATTTTAAAAATTCTAAAAATTTTAAAAATTCTAAAAATTTTAAAAATTCTAAAAATTAAATTATTTAAAATCTAAAATAATAAAATTCAAAATTTCATTTTTTTAATTTCACACAACATTACACACTTCTTAGTTAAAATTACTATTTCTGTCAAAATTTTTAAAATTTGTGACTATCAATTTCATAAAAATTCTTTAAATGTCGCTTTTTTGGCTAAATTAGAAAATATTTTTTAGAAAAAATTATTAACATTATAATTTTCTTTATATTTTTGACATATCAACACACGAAAATTATTACAGATTTAGTTTTTTCACAACAAAGAAAGCTACAATCACAAAGAGACAATGAGAAGAGACACGTGCAAAAAAAAACTATAATTGTTGTTTTTTATTCATAAATTATGTTATTCAGGTTTCTTTTGTGGTGAAGGAAATTTTGGCTAAAAACGTATAAAATGCCTTAAATTGTGAATTTAAAAAAAAATGTGGTAAAAAATTAAGAATATTTTATGAAAGCGGTAAAAAATGTTGAATTGTAAACAAAACTCCTAAAATTTAAATTTCTAAAAAACCAAACTGTTTTACCTTGCAAAAAAAATTCAAGATATTTACAGATTTTCAGAAAAGAAATTTTTTAAATTTTTCTAAATATTTGAAATTTTATTTTATTTATAAAAATATTTTTGCAAAATATAAATTAAATTCAGAAATTCAAAAAAGTGAAGCAATTTAAAAAGATTTAAAAATTTTTCTTTAAAATTGAAATTTTTTAAATTTATTCAGAAAAACTAAAAAAGAAATTTTTTAAAAAAAGGTTAAATCTGTTTGCAAAAATTAAAATTTGTTTTAAAAATTTTAAATTTAAATTCAGAAATTTAAAAAGTAAAGCTAAAAAAAGGACTTAAATATTTTTCTTTAAAATTGAAATTTTTTTAAATTTATTCAGAAAAATTAAAAAAGTAAATTTTTTAAATTTATTCAGAAAAATTAAAAAAGTAAATTTTTTAAATTTATTCAGAAAAACTAAAAAAGAAATTTTTTAAAAAAAGGTTAAATCTGTTTGCAAAAATTAAAATTTGTTTTTAAAATTTTAAATTTTAAATTTAAATTCAGAAATTCAAAAAGTAAAGCTAAGAAAAGGATTTAAATATTTTTCTTTAAAATTGAAATTTTTTTAAATTTATGCAAAAAAATTAAAAAAAGATTTTTTTAAATTTATTCAGAATTAGAAAAAAATTTTTTTTTAAATTTATTAAGAAAAATTAAAAAAGAAAATTTTTTAAATTTATTCAGAAAAATTAAAAAAGAAATTTTTTTTAAATTTATTCAGAAAAATTAAGGATTTTAGGATTTTTTGAATTTTTTCTTTAAACACTTTGAGTACCTTTGTTCAAATGCATAAAATGTCTTAAATTTTTATACCACTTTGAATCCAAGACGAAACTATTAGAAAAAAATATTAAATTTTAGTTTGTGATAGTCAACAAAAATTGTTAAATTTATTGTTTGTTATTGTTCGTTTAAAATTTTAAATTCTAGAAGAGTAGGAAGTGAGGTTGTAGTTAGTTCTGGTTAAAATTTTAAAATTTATTAATGAATTATATTTAAAAACAAATTTAATTTAATTAAAAAAATAATTTTATTCAAAAAAAGTTCAAAAAGAAAGCAAAATTAGCGTCTAAAGCTTAAAAGCTGCCTAAAATAATTTTAAAAATTATTCACATTTAGCTTAGTTGTCCATAAAAAATCCATTATTTGTCATTTCATCCTCATCACCTCTAACTACAGCCTTACTTCCTCAAAAACTATCAAAAATGCGTTAAAATGCAATAGAAATAAAAAGTTTCGCTCTACACAGCTGCTTGACTTAGTTTTTGACTTACTTTTATTCATAATTGTCATTTTTCATCAAAATAAATATTTTTTTAATTACTTTTTTGTGTCCTTTTTCTAATAATTGGAATAAATTTTTTCTGTGCTTTTATGAAAAATTTCTTAATGGAAAATTTTTGTTTACCATTTTTAAAAAAAAAGCTTAAAAAATAATTTTTTAATTCTAATTTTTCTTTCTCTCTTTTCCCGATTCTGACCAACACAAAAATAAACAAAAAATATCAACACTTGAATCCATATTTAGAATCAACCACACAACCCAATAAAATGTTGAACAAAAATTTTTTTTTGATTTTTTTTTTTGTGATAAAAAAATTAATTTAAAAGTTCAATAAAAGTTGCGATGATTTTTTTTTTGAGAAATAATTTGAAGCAGTTGTGTATTGTTGAAACTTTTTTTAGTGTAGTTTTTTACTTTTGTTGTTTTATTATTTTGTAATTTGAATTTTTCAGACACTTAGAATAGTTGATATTGTTGAATTGTAGTAACATTTTTTTGTAGGTAGAAATGAATTTTTGAAATTTGAAAAATTGTGAAAATAATTTGTATTTTAAAATATTTTAAGAGAATAATAAATAATTGTATGATTTAAT
This sequence comes from Chironomus tentans, assembly GCA_963573255.1. Classification (NCBI taxonomy): domain Eukaryota; kingdom Metazoa; phylum Arthropoda; class Insecta; order Diptera; family Chironomidae; genus Chironomus; species Chironomus tentans. The sequence goes on from OY754305.1 coordinate 4,283,652, forward strand.
TGAACATCGATGGTATAAAATGGGACGATCATCTTCGAAAATTGAGATATTTTTTTTTAAATTTCAAAATTATTCAAGACAATGTTTTTTTTTGGCATTTTACAATTTTGATTAAAATGATTGTGTGCAGATGATCCACCCATTTAAAAGTATATGTTTGAATATTCGAATATTTTAGTCCGGTTTCATTATTTTGATCTAAAATGGATGACAAAAACAATTAATTTAACTTTATCGAGTGGTAAAAAAGGGGACATTATGCTAACCTAATTGTGTAAATCAGTGTTGTCCAACCTTTTTTGAGGCACGGCACACCTTGATGGTAAACCATGACCAAAGCCGCACACAGCGTGCGGTTCGTGTTATTTTCAAAAATTTTCTACGACACAACAATGTGCCGCGACACACAGGTTAGCCAACACTGGTTTAAATGATCAATAAATCTGTGATAATGTGACAAAGAAGAACAGAATTCAACGTGTCATGCCAGTTGTTGACCAAAACCACTAAACATAACCAAGATTTTTTATTTTATTCGATTAAACAAAAATAAGATTTTTTGAGCTGCAGGGAATGAAATTTTGCTCGTAGTTCTACACTACTAAAAAATTCAAATTAAAGTTCATCAAATATTTCGTTGTTTTGGTTAAAGAAGTGGTTTACAAATCAAATGTAAGAGATTTATCAAAAAGATGGCTACCTGGGTTGTGGAATTAAGTTTAAAAAATCATCTTGGATATTAAACTCTTGTTCTTGTTACAGGGGCGTATCCAGGAATTTTTTGAGGGGGATGGGTGTGTTTAAAATTTCAAAAGTGGAAAATGTATACTAAGTTGCTCGAAATTGATAATCAAAGGCACAAAGGCAATTTTTGTTTGAGCTCTAGAACTATTATTTTTAAGTCTACCACCGATGTTCATATATCAAAGATTCGTCTTGTCTGTGGCTGTATTTTTACATAAATTTTGAAGATTGGTCCTCAAAACTGTTCAAATTAGAAGCAAAAAATGACAAAAGCAGTGCCTTTGCGTGCCTTTGCATGTTTTTGCTTCTATTTTGACTAGTTTTCTGTATCACAATTCCTTAAATAGTAATAGGTAGACCTCAAATAAAAATTGCCTTTGTGCCTTTGATTATCACCCCTGCTCCAAAACACACCCCTCCACCCTGAATACTCCCCTGTCTTGTTAAATAAAGAACAATTGTTATTTTCCTGAATTAATTAATTTATTTAACTATAGAAAAGATGTTGCACAAGAGAGTTCTTTTATCATGGGTTCCTGCATGCCATCCTGCGTGCAAGAAAGGGGACCAAACGAGGCCTTAGCTTAAAAATTTCAAAAAATCCCATGCAAGGAGGTCCAATTTTTTTCTAAAGGATGCCATACTCAATTCACAGTGATAAAAATTTTTGAATTGACGAAAACCATTGTTATACCTATTGAGTTCCTGTCAGGGTTTCAGTGGGACATAAAAGGTCAATACATATTTCTACTTACCAGGGATTTTGTCGCCCTGCGCATTTTACCTCATCTCCTTGTTACGACACTGTCTGTGGACATCTGATTCAATTTAAATGGATATATTTTACAAGATAATCTTCAAATCATCAATTTTTCTCTTTTTTCATAAAAAAAATTGAAATTTAATTCCCGAAAAAAACAGTATTAATAATGAAATAATCATTTTATTAGATTTTAAAGCTACATTTTAATTCAGTGACGACAAGACAAAAAAAAATCTCACCAAAAATGTCAAAATGCAAAAATTCAATATTTCTCACATCACCTGAAATGACTTTGAATGTAAATATGAAGAAGTTGTACAAATCATTTTTTTAATTCAATAGCTTGGCCATCTGAGGCAAATTCACTTTTTTTTGTTGTTCAGCATCAATTTTTTTAATTGATTTTTTTTTTATATAAATAGTGTCATCACTTTTTGTGACAAATAGAATATTTTTTAACTTTATAGTTTGCACAATTTGAAGTCATTTTACAGAAATTGGAAATCAAATATTATTTTTTGAGTTAAATGAAGAAGTTGTAGAAATGTGAAAAACAATTAAAAAATATAATTTAGAAGTTTCTATATAAAATATTTTTTAATAAATCATTTTAAACGACAATTGATAAACTTAAAAATTACTCTGAAAAACAGTAATTTTAAAGTTATTAAAAATTCAAAAAGTTTTAAATTTTTTGTAATTTTTGATAATTTAAAAATTAAAAAAAATTGAAGAAAAGTAAAAAGTTAAAAATTAAATATTTTCCTAAAATAAAACAATACAAAAAATAAATTGAGATAAATTAAAAATTAAAATTTGAATCTTCTAAGAAACCAAAAATATAATAAATCTGCAAATTTTTAATAAATTCCCCTAGAACAAAATATTCAAAGAATTATGCCTGCCTTTAGGTTCTTATCCTTGCATGCAATTTCAGCATGACATGCAAACGTTAACTGCATGAGTTACTTAAACATTTTGCAAGCTTTTAGCAAAAAAAGTTTTTATTCTTCAAAAATTAACAATTTTCTTCAAACTTCTCATTCAACTCAACCAAATTCTATCAAAAAATTTTAATATTTTTCTTATTATTACATAAAATTTTATTATATAAAAAATTTATTTATCGTTATTCAAAAAAAAATATCAAATTTATAAACAAACCAAAATTTATGATTTTTTAGACCCATCGATGGCCAAGCTAACATACCAAGCACACCAATTAGGTAAATATACAAACAAAAAGTTAAGAAGAATTAAGATTAAAATGGAATTTAATGCACAGATGAACGTAGAAAAGTGAAAAAATGTAGTTTAACTAACAAAAGGATGTGTCAAGGGGTATACAACTATGAAATTAGTTTTTTTTTGTTGCTGGTTGTTGGACCCTTGATTTTACTAATTTATAGTGCTAATTTTAAATAACTAACAAATTTCTAAAATTGGAAATGTTTAAGAAAATTGTGAAAAATCACAAAAATTTCAACAAAGTCATTAATTTTAAAAATCAAGTTGACTAATTTAAGACCCAAAACCAACGACTAAAGATCTAAAAAGCAAACATAAAAATCCCAATAGTTTTAAAATTTAGATTAAATCTTATAATTTTCAATTTCTTCTTATTTTTTGCACATTTTTTAATCCCCAAAAAACTTTAAAATTAACCAAAAAAAATACTTTTAAATAACCAAAAAAAACCCCCAAAAATACTTGAATTTGAAATAAGAATTTTTCATCGCAGCGGATCGAATTCTGAGGAGCCGGTGAAGCCACGTGCACTAAGATTCACATGGTCGATGAAGACAACATCACCGAGACTACCTGATGACATTATGGCTGAGATACGATCGGTTCTTGACAAGAATAATTGCGATTATGAGCAGAGGGAAAGGTTTGTTGAATTTTGTTAACTTTTTTGAGGTTATGTTGCTTATTTTTGCATTATTTTTTAGATTTGTCCTTCTCTGCGTCCATGGAGATCCAAATACTGACTCACTTGTACAGTGGGAAATTGAAGTCTGCAAATTGCCTCGACTGTCGCTTAACGGTGTCCGATTCAAGCGAATTTCTGGTGAATATTCAAACAATTTTTATTTTTATTTTTTTGAACTGTTAAACTTTTTACATTTTTTGAATTTTTAAATCTTTTGGCTTTTTCTCAATTTTTTAAAATTTAAATTTTTTACTTCTTTTGAATTCTTTGACTTTTATTTAATTATTTTTGATTTTTTAAACATTTGCAATTTTAAAAAATTTAACTTTTCAAAAAAATTGCGTTTTTTTCAATTTTTTTGAATATTTTCAAATATCAGTAAATTTAAAAAGAGATCTTAAATTTTTTAATAACTAAAAAATTCAAATATAATTTTAAATTTATAGAATTTTATTAAAAAAAATAAACATTTCAAATTCTTAATTTTTAAATTTTTAAAAATTTAACTTTTTTAATAAAATTTAAATTTTTACTCTTTTCAATTTTTTTTTGAGAAAGTTTTTAAATTTATAGAATTTTATAAAAAAAATAATAATTTCAAATTTTTAAACTTTTAAGCTTGCTTGTGATTTTTTGAATTTTAAATTTTTGAAAAATTAAACATTTTTAATTTTAAAAAATTGAACTTTTTAAAGAAATTGCAATTTTTAGTTTTTTCAATTTTTTTGAATATTTTCAAATATCAGTAAGTTTAAAAAAAGATTTTAAAATTTTTTAATAACTAAAAATTCCAAATATATTTTTAAATTTATAGAATTTTGTAAAAAAAATCAATATTTTTAAATTTTATTTTGCAATTTTTAAATTTTCAAATTCAATTTTTGACTTTTTAAAATTCATTAATTTCAATTTTTATTTTAGGCACCAGCATCGGCTTCAAGAACATTGCTAGTAAGATAGCGTACGACTTACGCCTGTGACTCAATCGTCAGTCATCATCAACCACTCAAAACTCATCACCATCAGCCGCAGCATCCACAACATCTTCGAACAACAACAACAACACCGACAGCAGCGGCAACAGCAACAACAATAACAATAATAATAACAATAACATTCCGTCAGCAAATCACGAGAAATCAGTCGATGAGAGCGACGCATGGAGCTTTGATAGTGGCGATGATGTCATCGAGATCTCACTAAACGAATGCGGAAAGAACAAAAAAGGTGGTGGAGGGAAAAAATGAAATTTATTGCGTAAAATTAAGCAAAAATTTATGAAAAATTGATGATGAAAAAAAAATATCCAAAATTACGACGCTGTTAAATTATGATGAAAAAAAAAATTATAGGAATTCGCTATTAAAAAAAATGTTTATTAATTAAATTAAAAATGATGAAAAAATTATTACATGATAAAAAATGAAAATATTATTGCTAGAATTTAAAGAAGAAAAAAATAATGAAAATTCGTGACTTGAGGGGGTATGTTGGGGGGTCAACCCCTATGTCAAAGCAAAAAGTTGACAAAAAGTGATTCAAATGGATCAAAAATACTTCAAAATCGTCAAACGATTCATTCCAAAAATCAGCTTAAAGTGAGTGTCATTAGGCTTCAAGCTTGCTAGTTCCACAATCAGAATTAACTAAGTTGACTCGATTACATCCAGATCGAATCTTAAAACCAATCAGATATTAAAATAATTTTTTATAAAGTTGCCAAAATTTAACTCTAAAATTTTTTAAAATCTTTTTTTTTTGAACATATTGGCTCTAGCTTTATACCCGACGTAATTAGATCAAAGCTTTGTAATCGGTCATACTAAGTCGCTTTAAGCACGGTGCAATCAATCCATTTTGATGATCTTTTGTCAGCTTTTTGAGATTTTATGGAATTGGTGACTGGTTGCTAGGTGTTCACTGGGGTGTAACCTTTGTTTAGGTGTATTCCTGGGTACAATGATAGGCTCTACCCATGGGGTAATCCTAAAGTATCTCTAGGCTACCCTAAAGTCTTAGCTTGGTTACATCCTAGGTCATACCCATGAAATTCTAGTTTATCTGACCCAGAAAATCTTCTAAAAGATCAAAATATCAATGATAAACATCAAGACATCCATGCAACCCCCTCAAGTCTCGTCATCCGACTGTTTATGCTCCATAATGGACTGTATTCAAGTGATGGTGGCAATTGAAAAGCCTCTATAAGAAAAGAGCTTTATGTGGTAGTTTTGTGGTCATTAATTAAGTTGGATTTAAGATTAATTAAATACACTTTTTTGGAAAATTGAAAGACATTCTGAAGAAAATTCATAAAGAAAATCAAAAGGAAATGCTGAGGGTATTCTGAAAAATTGATATGATTGTCTAAACCAAGAGTGTAGCCCATCAAGCCTTGTCCTTCTAGCCTCTCATTTTGTCTACAAACCCCTGATCCGAGGCTAGCCAGAAATTTCTTATGGAAGTAGTTTTGGGGGTTTTTTTCTCGAAAAACCCTAGAAAATTGAAAAAAAAATCAATCGATGGGGTACTTTGGGTGTCAAAAGACCCCCATGGTCCACTCCTAATGCTGACTATCCGGCCCCCAGTCTCAAAACCCTCCTGCTTACAAGACCCCAGGCCTTCTTGGCCTCCTAGACCATCAGGCTTATGGGCTGAACCCATTTTATCTATCCTTCCTCCTTTCTCAATTTCCCCACCCTTCCATATTCTAATCCAGCTTCAAAAAAAATATTAATGACCCCAAAATTCAGCACACAAAGCTCGGGTAAATATTATTATTATGATTATTATCATTATTATTATTATTGTTATAATTCACTGTAAATAAACAAAATTGAGAAATAAAAATAATGAATGAAAATAAAGTAAAATAAAATGAAATGAAAAAAATATTCTATTTGCTATATAAAGTTTTTAAAAAAATGAGCGAATAATTTTGAAATGGAGGAATTTTTTGTTAAATTGTTAGAAAGTTTAAGTATTTTCTAAATTAATATTTTAAGGATTATTGATTTTTGGATATTTAGTTTTTGTAATTTTAAAATAAATTGAAATAATTTCAAAAATGTTTATTATTATTTTTGTAGATTTTCAAATTATATGTTCAATTTAAATAACTTTAATTTCAATTTTCAAAAAAGTAAATTTTTAATTGTTCATTTAAAATTAAAATCAATTTTTTTTACAAATTTAATTATGAAATCAAAATATGTCAAAAAAATTTTGAAAAATTATTAAAAATTTTGATTTTTTATAATTCCATTTTTTAGTGGAAAGATTTAAAATTTGAATTTTTTTAAATTTGATTTTTTTAAAACAGTATTTTTAAAATTTAGAATTTTTGAAATTTAAAATTTTTTAAAATTTAGAATTTTTGAAATTTAAAATTTTTTAAAATTTAGAATTTTTGAAATTTAAAATTTTTTAAAATTTAGAATTTTTGAAATTTAAAATTTTTTAAAATTTAGAATTTTTGAAATTTAAATTTTTTAAAATTTAGAATTTTTGAAATTTAAAATTTTTTAAAATTTACAATTTTTGAAATTTAAAATTTATTAAAATTTAGAATTTTTGAAATTTAAAATTTTTTAAAATTTAGAATTTTTGAAATTTAAATTTTTTAAAATTTAGAATTTTTGAAATTTAAAAATTTTTAAAATTTAGAATTTTTGAAATTTTTAAAATTTGAAATTTTTTGAAATTTGAAATTTTTAAAATTTGAATTTTTTGAAATTTAAATTTTTTTAGAATACAAAATATAAAATTTGAAATAAAATTCCTTTTAAATTACAAAAACAAATAAAATTAAAAATCAGTAATTCAAATACTATGCATTTAAAAGTATTAAAAAACCTTCCAACAATTTAATAAAAAAAATCTCTCAAAAAACTTGAAAAAAAAAATTAATTTAACTTAAAAAGTTTAAGTAAAAAAATTATAGGCGAAGATAAAAATTAAAATTTATAAATAATAAAAAAATTGGAGAAGAATACTGAGAGTTATTAAAAAACATTAAATTAATTAATAAATCCATAAAAAATGAATGAAAAAAAGAATTAGGATAAAAATAATTTTTGTCAACTTTTTTGCTTCTCTATGTCTATATTCTGAACGTTCAGTTACTTTTTTATATTTCTAGGAATGAATATAATAATTAAAAAAACTATTAAAAAATAAAAATGAAGCTTTTTAGATTGTAATAGGAACAAAACACAGAGAGAAATATGAGAAAAGTGTGAAAATAATGAATGAGAATAAAAAGTAAATATGTAAAGGAAAATGTGGAAAAATTATAAGAAAAAAGTGAAAAATTCTTTCAATAAAAATGGCAAGAAAATGTTTTCTTTTTCTTTAATTTAAAATGAAATTTAAATTTTGTTTTCTGGATGATTTTTTAAAAATTTTCAGGAATTTCAGTTTATTTTCATATTATTCATTAAATGACGACTATAAGGGGAGAATGGAGGAAAGGTTGACCACCAATGTCGAAAGGTGTAGCCAGGAGGTGGTTCAAATGTGCCCCGGGACTCCCCTAGAGATAAAAACTCAGTAAAAATGTTTAAAAAATTGAAAATTCGTTTTTCAAAAATCATGGCTGCACCCCAGACAATCACCTTTTTTTAACCTTAACTCCCTACCAATCCTTATTGTCAAGCAATAACTTACTCAAAAACAGTCAAATCAATAAAAAATCAAAATAATATTTTCACATTTAGATGGCACTGTGCTGGATTTTCAAAAAAAAATAAAAAAAATTAAATAGAGAAATTTATCTCAACAGAAGAAATGCAATTTTAGATTAATAAGATTTGTTTAATTTTTCAGAAAAATCCATACAGAATGCAACTTATTTATTTAAAAAAATAAAATTTTCTGTAAAATTCTTCGAGAAAATAATGAAAAATGTGAAAATATCAGACAAAACAATTCCAATAAAAAGATGTGTGAAAACAAAAATTTTTCTATTTTTAACCAAAAAATAATGAAAGTCACGCATCAAATTACTGATTTTCATTGATCGCGTGAACATGCTAAGCAGCAGGTGTCTACTTACTATTTTGTTTACTAACTTTCTTTTGTTTAAGGTTACTGTGGATTGAACTACTTAATTTATGGTGTCTGTAATGAGATTTATTGAGTAAATAATGAATAAAATGTGTAAAATATTCAGGGATTAAAAGTTAATTTATTTTTCAAATTTTAAATTTAAAATTTCAATAAAATTTTTCACAGCTTTGATAATTTTAATATTTTTTTCAGTCATAATTGACTTTTCTTCCTATAATATTTATATTTTTTAAATTTCAATAATATAAAATTTAAAAAAAATATTTTAAAAGTTAAAAAAAGGATTTAAAAATTGAATTTAAATTAAATTTAAAATAGTCTTAAAAAAATTTAAAAAAGGTTTATAGTTTAAAAAAACTTAAAAATTTATAAGAAAAATTCAAAATTTCCCAAAAAATTCAAAATTTCCAAAAAAAATTTAAAAATTTCCAAAGAAATTTAAAAATTTCTAAAAAAAATTTAAAAATTTCCAAAAAAACTTAAAAATTTCCAAAGAAATTTAAAAATTTCTAAAAAAAATTTAAAAATTTCCAAAAAAACTTAAAAATTTCCAAAAAAATTTAAGAACTTCCTAAAAAATTCAAAATTTCCAAAAAATTTTAAAAATTTCCAAAAAAATTTAAAAATTTCCAAAAAAATTTAAAAATTTCCAAATTTAAAAATTTCCAAATTTAAAAATTAAAAATTTAAAAATTTCAAAAAAAAAATAAAATTTCAAAAAAAATTAAAAATTCAAAAATTTCCAAAAAAATTTAAAAATTTCCAAAAATTTTTAAAAATTTCTAAAAAAAACGAAAAATTTTTAAGAAATTTCAAAAACCAATAAAAAATTAACCAAAAATGTAGAAATTACAACAATAAATTTTGAACCTAATTTTTGACCATAATTCTCAACCTCAACACTTCTACTGACTAAATTCTCAACCCTTTGAGCCTTAAGATCCTCAAACTTATAACTTAATGGTCGAAAATTTGAAAAAACTGAATTTACAAAACTTTTCTCAAAAATTTCCAATTTTTCATTAAAAGTTTCAGAGTCGAAAATTTTTGATGCATTTTCAAGACTTTTAAAGTTCTCATCAAGTGCCAAAAATTCTGGACTTGTGCATTGACTTTTTATTAATTTTATGACTCGCTTGACATCCTTTTTTGAATCGTGGATATTTTCTTGGACACAAGGCATATTTTTAAGCCAAAAATACCTCAAATTATCCAAATGATCAAAGACAGTCGGATGAATGTGAATAATTTTATTCTCATCGAGTCCAAGAAGTTGTAAATGTGGATTAAAGTCAAACAATCCTTCCTCAATGACTTCAATGTTATTCGACCACAAATAAAAATAAGTTAAATTAATTAAAGGTTTCAAGTCTGACTGATGGATTTGCCCTAACTGACTCGATCCGATGTAAATTGCACGAATATTTTGGAAAAATTTCTCCAAATCTCGCGGAAAATATCGAATGACTTTATAGACAGCCTGAAATCCAACCACATCGTCACTGCTTCTTGGATATTTGTGTTGTCCGTTGATTCTTGTGATCAGTGCTGACTCGTGTGTCACAATTCGTGGATAATTCTCAACTGAGCAGTCATAAATGTTGCCTAAAATGTTGTAGTTCCATGTGTCGTATTTGCACTCGATTATTATTGACATTGATGGATTGCTGAATGCTACGATCAGGCATGTGATCAGTCTACGGATGTGAAATATTTTATTTTTAATATTTTGGTGTTTTATTGAAATTATTTCACAAACTTACATGAAATTCTTGTCCATTTTCCTATTTTTGAGGTCTAAATTCTAATTTTTGCACAAATTAAATTGAAATTTTGATAGAAAAGTGACGAGTAAAAAATGTTCAATGTCACATCTTCAGATGAAGATCGTCGAATAATTTTTTGAGAGGAGAAAATTTGTTTTTCATTAAAAGTGGAAAATGAGAGAAAAATTCGAGAGAAAATCACGCATTTGAGTGGAAATGATTTGATGACGTTGGTGCTTACTGATTTTGTGAGTGATCTGATTCTGGATGGTGTCTAGGATTGAACATGCATCACACATTCATAGCATGCCGGTGTCGACGTATCGGTTAATTCCAAAAATTGATCATGTCAGACAAGTTTTCTATTTTTCACAGTCTAGTCACGCTACTGCTACAAACCCAAGAGCGTATTCAGAAATTTTTCGAGTGAGGCTTGGTATTTTTCTAAAACCCTTAAGCTTAATTGAAAAAAATCCCAAAAGGGGGGTTTGACCCCCAAACCCCCCACCCCCCTGAATACCCCCAATCAGCAAAAATTGAGACCTAATCTTGATCTTACATCTTCTTATTGTTTAAAGACATAATTATAAAGGATTAATTTTCATTTGTGTAGCAAGTGCTGATGGAAGCAGAAGGGATTTTCACAGCAAGTTAATATAGTCATGAATTTTAAAAAATACTTTTTTATGTGCTTAATTTTAAAAGTACTCTGTGAGAAGCTTTTAGTCAAAAATTCAGAAATTTTGTCAATTTCCAAAGCCATTCGCGATGTTGCTGAAGAGTTTTACATAAAAAATCAAATTCAGTTTGACGTCATTTCTGTTAGTGATGATTCTCGAAGGTTCAGTCAATTAATTTTCCATTTATTATCTAAAAATGACACCAAAAATACAAACCGAATAAGTTCATTCTCAAAAGATTTGGATGACGTCTTTGCTATTGGCTTTGCAGCTATTATCTTTGCAGTTACACTCAGTGACTACATATTTATCAACACTAAGTTCTCCTTTGCTAATCTGTTCACTCAAAACTTTAAATTCTTGATCTACATTGAAGATTGTAGATTAGAATTATTGAAAAATGACATTGCACAATTTACCAGAAGACAACAGCTCACATTCAGGCATGGATTGATTGAGCATTATGAATTCTTGCTCATCAATGACGGAGACATCCTTTACCTAGCAACAATCGAATGGTTCACAGAAGCAGCATGCAATCAGCCACAGCTTAAAGTCCTCAATTCATTCAACAAAATCACACAAAAATGGATCAAAAAGTTGGAAAATTATGAAAAATTTCAGGATTTTCATGGCTGCGACTTAAATTTGTGGATTTCTTATGAATTAGGTTTATCTAAGTTTGGAAGTGTTAACATGAATGTTGAAGCAAAAGCTGGACTGATTCCACAAGTTTTTATTGATGTTGCACAAAAATATAATTACAAGCCAAAATTTCAACTACAAGAAGAAGGAGCTGAAGTTTGTTTTGAAATTTTTCGATTGAGTTCTGTGATTGAAATGGGACTGCATTTTACAGCTTCATTTATGGAAATTCGAGATATTATTTTGGCGACTCCTGGTGACCTTTACTCACCCTATGAGAAACTTTGGCTGCCTTTTGATAATCTGACTTGGAAGTTCCTGTTTGTGACATTTTTTGTGGCTTTTCTGGCAATTTTCTTGATTAATCAGCTCAAAAAATCAGTTCAGGATATTGTTTATGGTGTAAATGTCCACAAACCAGCACTAAATGTCATCAGTGCATTTTTTGGCATTCCACAATACAAAGTTCCTAGGAAATATTTCTCAAGGTGCTTGTTCATCATCTTTGTGTTTTTCTGCTTGATCTTTCGGACTTGCTATCAAAGTAAATTGTTTGAGTTTATGACAAGCGAGCCAAGAAGTCCACCACCGAAGAATATTCAGGATTTAAGGGACAGGAACTATACAATGTATACATATTTGGAATCTGTTGAAGACAAAATTGCGGATGATAAATATAATTGGTAAGTTAGTTTTCAAAAATATTTTTTTTTGGAGGGGGGGGGGGGTTCAAAAATATCAACACCCCCCCCCCCCCCTCCCCTGCACTTCTTCAGTGACCTAGATCCAAAGTTCAATCACATATTTCATTCTAAAGTTTAATATTTTCACAATAAAAATGTTCTAAATCATTTTTTATTGCTAGGGTTACCCAGGGTACTATACAATACCCCTGATATGTAGGGTCAGAGGCGTCTCCAAAAATTTTCTGAGGGTGGGGTTTTTTAAATTTCTTTGTATGAACGGGAAAATTTAGGGGAGGTTTTGGTATTTTTTTCTTGAAAACCCCTAGCAAGTTGAAAAAAATTTCTCAAAAAGAGGGGGGGGGGGGGTTGACCACTAAACCCTAGGGGTACCTTTAATTTAATTTCTATATGACACTGCTCACCTTTTCATTCGAACAATCCTAAATTTTAAAAATAAAATGTAAATGAGTCCTTTAAAGCTAACATAATTTTTTTTTCTCAATTTTTGCAGGCCATTAATCAAGAACACAACATATATTGAACTTTTTGATATGCTAGTCAAACAATCCCAAAACTCATCAGCAAAGATCGCTTTAATAACTCAAGAACATTCTTTAAATGTTGTTCAACATAATTTTGGGAAATCTCTTAAATGGCATCAGCTTAAAAAGGTCAATTTTCATGTCAGTCAAATTGGATTCTTCTTCTTCCCAAATCATTTCTTTTTAAATATAATCGATAAAGAGACACAACAGCTGACGTCTGCTGGAATTATGAATTATCTGCTAAATCTTATATTTAAAGACAAATGTTCTTTTACATTCAGAAAGGAATGGAAAGTGCTAACAATGGAAAACTTACGATTTGGATTTGTTATTTGGTTATATTCGTGTGCTGTTGCTGTCTCGTATTTTATTTTGGAACTGATGTTTTGTTTTTCTATAGCAATGGCAAAAATAAGTTTGAGAGGATACATACGATACAAGTGGAACAAATTTCCAGTAAATTATCCAGTTAAGGTTAGACTGAGTCAGAAGCTTTCAGTTCATAAATGAGATCGATCAGAGGTTAAGCCTAACCTTCCAATAGGAGGTGCCCATGAGGTTAAAAAGGTTTGAGACTGAAAAAGCTATAAATTAATGAGAAATGATAAATTAAGGTTAAAACTGGTAAATTTTGGTAACTTTTTGCAAAAAAAAAAGAAAATTGAAGAAAAAATTACAAAAAAGGGGGGTTGGCACCCCAAAACCCCTCTCTGAATCTGACATGCTCAATCTCTGAACAGCGATATGCTATTTGGGGACTTTTCTTGATGTTAGATAGTTTTTCTAATTTTAATACCTTTATATCTAGAAACTACACACAATAAATTATCACGAGATTTGCTTTAGTTTCAATAAAATTTATTTTGAAGTTTACATTTTTTCAGATTTCTGTTAACATTAGCTTTAACAAAACTGAATATTTTTATCATGCTTTTCAATATTTGAGGCCAAAGTTAGATGTTACCAAGGTCAAAAACTAAAACTTTTTACAGTTCATTAAAGTCAACAACGTATGCTTTCTAAGAGCCTAGAGTCTAGGGTCATCCAAACATTTTTCGTTGGCGACACACTTTTGAGTCAAAAAATTTTCGCGACACACCAAAAAACAGTTTCGTTGCCAATTCATGCAAAAATTGCTCTAAAATTGAGTTTCATGACCTTTTTTTGGAGCAAGTCTGAAAAATTTGGTCATTTTTGCCCTTTTTGAAAAAATCTCGCGACACACCTAGAATATTTGGCGACACACCAGTGTGTCGCGACACATAGTTTAGAATACACTGCAACTGGGTCCAGTGATATCAAATACGTAATTTATGTATAAACTGTTAGAAGAAATATAACAAAAAATGCATGAAATTTAACACATCAGAACCTCCAAATGCTGAAGTCTTGGAGATAAAGTCGAATGTTAAAAATATCTTTAAAAACTATTCTAGTTTTTTTCTGATGACTAACACGTGAAACTTTTCAAATGAGAACAACAAAATTATTTGAATAATAAATAAAAGTAATTGTTGGAATTGCTATTGCTGGCTAACACCTACATTTTTCCAATAAAGTGTCTCTATCAACAGCTTCTTTTATTGTCTACGTACTGCTTAGCATTAATGCTTCTAGTCCTGCAAGCTTTTTCAAAGCATATCGTTTGTTTTTGTTTAGCTTTTGTCATCATTGGTAAATCCAGTGCAGTTGTGGTTAGATTGTCGACCTTCGGCTCTAATGACCCGGTCTCGCTCCCAGGGAATGACTAGTCATATTTGGGAGCTCTTTCTAGGTACATTGCATTGATATACCCGGGGTCATAGAATATTTTTAGATGAGTGACCAATTTTATGGTTAATATTTTAAACTTTTGTAAACTTTTGAGCTACCAAAAATTTGGTAATTTTAACCAAACAGTTTGTAACCGCCAAAATTTCCATACAAATAACTAATGTTTGGTAAAATTATTTCTCTGAGTTTACAATAGATTTCTATAATCGCAGTGCCTCCAGCTCAAAAGACTGGGCCCTTCACGCATTATTATTATTATTACTGGCTGTGTGACACTTCAATTATGAATCACTTGTATGAACATTTTGTGACAGAGAAGGGAGGGTGTATTCCGAAAAGGGTTTTGGGGGTCAAATTCCAAGAGGGGGCTTTTTGAAAAAAAAATTCAGTTTGATAGGGTTTTTAAGAAGAATAAAATCCAAATATACGATTTTTTGGGTCTGTGTTGAAGTCACCGCCACATCGGTAATGTGCGGCTCGGAATAATATATTCAAAACAGGTTTTTATTCATTTATTGGCTCTTTAGGTACAAAAAATCCAAAAAATTTAAAGGCACGCAGGTAAAAACTGATAAAAATATCAAGAATTGTCATGAACGTCACTGCAATAAAAACTGTACACACACATTTACAAATTTCACTCAAGAAATTTTAACAAAACTTGTACGCAAGATTTTCTGAGCACTCAGTTTGTGTTGATCATTTTGGATTGTAAATTGTAAACTCCTGATTATTTTGTTGACAATTTTATTCCAAATAATCAAAAATTTTTACTTTTTTAGGTCTAATCACAAATAAATTTGATCAAAATGGACGCTTTAGATTTTTGCAAGCAAATTCCATCCTGGTTAAACCAAGATCTCTTCGATGAAGCCATAAGAAGTTTTGAAGCAGATCCACAAGCAAAAGTTAACAATTTTGACATTACACCAGCTACAAAACCTGGTGAAAATTTTGCCAGTGCTGTTTTTAGAGCAAATATAAAATTTACATCAAAGAATCATCAAGATGAGAAGGAAATTTCGGTGATCACCAAGACATTGCCGGTTAGTGTAGATTTGCCAAATATGGAGCATATGAGGGACCCGACTCTTTTCAAGGTTGAGACTGCTGCTTACTCAAATGTTTTGGAAAAGATTCAAAATTTAATTTCATCAGCTGGATATAAGGATGTCATGTGTCCAAGGTAAATTATCAAATTATCAAAAAAAATTGTTTGTTTTTTTTTTGGAAAAGGCATTGTTTAGAAAATAATTTTAAATTAAATATGCATAACTTTTAAATGCATAACTCATAACAATACTCTAAGGATTTAAAATGAAAGATTGGATTTAAAAATATTTTATGAACCGTCTTAAATATAGGGTGACCAGGGGCTGGTTGCTCGGTATACCCTAAATATAACTGTAAACTCTAACTGTAAACCAGGTTTACACTTCCTAGGGAGGTACTCTAAGTCATACCCCTGGGGGTACCTATGGTATACCACTAAGGGTATCCTTTGCTATAGCCCTAGGATAAACCGAGCAACTAGCCCCAAAAATTTTTGAGAAGAATAGAGTAAATTTCTTAAATTCAACTAAATTAAGTTAATTTTAGGCAAAAAGTACATAATTTGGGTCATTTTTGGGTCAAAAAAATAAAAAAAAAACATTTGCTAAAAATCCCAAAAAATTAGAGACAATTCTCTAAAAAACCATGCAGTTCAGTCTCCTTAAATTCAAATTTTCTAAAAAAAACCACAACGTTCTGATTCAAAATTCCAGACTAATCTACCAGACAATGACTCCAAAACCAGTAATAATATTAGAGGACATCAAAGTTAATGGATTTGATACAATGAGCAAAAAGATGCATAAAGATTTTGAAGTTTCAAAAAAAATCTTTAAAAGACTCTCAAAATTTCATGCTGCAAGTTTTTATCTACATGAAATGCAGGTTTGTATCTTAAATTGTCAAATTTTTAAGTAATTATTTATTTGTTTATTTTAGGAAATTGATGCAGCACACTTCAATATTTGCATGTTTACGATCGAAAGTGTTGGAAATCGTTTTGATGAATTTTTTGAAGTACTCATTAATTTTATGAGCGAGTGGGGTGGATTTGATGAATTTATTGAGCCTGTTGAAAACTTCCGTAAATGTTACAAGGAGAAAATTGGAAAAATTCATTCACCAAGCTCGGGTGCAAGAGCAATTAATGTCTTAAGTCATGGTGATTTTCATCCAAAGAATGTGCTTTATAAAATTGGAGACAATGAAGTCAATGTTGAGGATTTTGTCATGGTAAGAAATTATAATTGAAATTTTGAAACTTTAAACTGTTTTGTACAATAATATTAATTCAAAAACTAAATTAATAATGCGTCCACCTTTCGTTGTTCTGAATTACTGCGCAAAGAAAAATAATACACAAAAAAATGATACAAAAAATTAGTCAAAAATAATTAACTATTATTATGAAAACTTATTTTAAAAAATAACGGTCGAAAAATATTTGAAAAATAACCGTCAAAAAATATTTGAAAAATAACTGTCGAAAAATATTTGAAAAATAACTGTCGAAAAATATTTGAAAAATAACTATCAAAAAATATTTGAAAAATAACTATCAAAAAATATTTGAAAAATAACGGTCGAAAAATATTTGAAAAATAACGATCAAAAAATATTTAAAAAATAATATCACTCATTTTAACAAATTTTCTTTAGGGATCATTCACTTATGACGTCCATGATTTAGGGGGGGGGGGGGGGTGGTCTGAGATTTTGTGACACTTTATATTAAAGAAATTTTTTTGAATTTAAAATTTGTGACAAGGGGGGGAGGGGGGTGTCTAAAAATCTTATTTTTTGATGTACGTCATAAGTGAATAACCCCTTATGGGATAATGCACTAAAAATCTAAAACTCCTATTTTTGCATAAAATATTTAACATAATTTCTTTCATCAATTTCAGCTTGATTTTCAATTTTGCACTTATGCATCACCATCCGTTGATCTCATCTATGCATTCTACACATTTGTGTCTGATGAGAATCGTTTGACTAAATTTGATGAGCTTCTTGCAATTTACCATGAACAATTTGTTGAAGCGTTAAAGAAATTTGGATATGTTGAGCAGCCACCATCACTGCATGATTTTCATGTTGAAATGTTTAAAAATGGATTACTGGAAACACCAATTTTTTTGTTGATTTTCCCAGTTCTATTTGTGGAGCTCGATGGCCTTTCAAATGAAGATTTTGATGATGGATTAAGGAAAATGATTATCAAGTGTTATCAAAATGATCGATTTAAAAAATTGTTAAAAGAATATCTAATCAGATTTGCTAGTAAAGGATTTTTAATTTAAAGCCTCTGTGGAGTAATCTGCAAGGCGTTTGGCTCAAATTTGGTATGGCCTTGAAGGTCATCGGTTCGAATCCAGCCATTTCCAAATTTGTTCTTTTTTGGAAGTTTAGATACTTCGATTGTTTAATGTACGAGATCAAGACGAAATTGGAGCTCTGGGCAACGTTGGATTGAGGAACGGATCAGAAACTTGAAGTGTAGCATGAGAAATCGGAACGAGAGCTACAAGATTACCTTACGAATGGAATATTGATAGAACGGACCTGAAAAGTATCACGTTGTGCCTATGGAAACTTGAAACGAGAGCCTAAATTCATACGAAACCTAGATTTGTGAAAATTGTATTCTTGATCCTACATATGTTATATTAAAAAATGGTAATTGAATTATTGTAATAGAACTTAAGCGTCATCAAATAAATACATATAAATTATATATTCAAAACAGTTTTTTATTCATTTATTGGCACTACAGGTACAAAAAAAACCAAAACATTTAAAACGCACGCAGGTAAGAACTGATAAAAATATCAAGAATTGTCATGAACGACACAGCAATAAATAAGGGGAAGTTTTGACCATAAAGTCTCTTATACACGAAATTTTTCAGAAAAATATTTTAGCTCTCAAATGATTTAAATTAAGAATTGAAATTTGTTATTTTCACAAACGGACAAATTTTAATAATCATCTCAAAAAGCAACACTTATTTAATTCTTCTTTCAGATATGTCGTCCAAAAATTTATAGTAATCAATAGAATAGAATACAATAATGGGTTTGCTAAAGACAAAAAGGCACTGCGATCGATGATCTGTTGTACCATCCCAAGTCTCTACGATAAAATCCTTATATCCTTGATAAATCCAATAATGTCCGAATAGCGCTGCTTCCGTATATCCTCAATAATAGCAACATCCTTATTAAAGTGCTTAAGACGCTGCCCACATAATGACCTACAGCTACAGAGAATATGAATGATAGTTTCTTCATTCGTATTAAAAAAACCTGCAAAATTTATTATTAGTCAAATTCATCTTAAAAAGTAAGCTATTGATACTCATATGTCCTGTCAATAACTTGCTGATAACTTAATTTATTTTTAATATAAAGTACCTAATTTGTTATAAGGGATTTTATCAAATTTGAATTTTAAAACCTTGATAATTTAAAAAAATAAAAATATTCTCATGAGATTTTTCATCTTTTTTGTTTGGAGTCTCATAAGTTTCAACACTAATTGCAGCAAGCTTGGTTCTCTGAGAGAACTTTTTTCTCTCACAATCTATTTTGCACTGATCACCAATTTTTTTTTCTCATTTTCTCTTCGCATTTTTGTTGATTCGCGGTGGATTAATTTCAATTTAAATAGTTTTTTATGCAAATAATTAATAAATATCAGTTTTATTTCAATCATTAACATCATTTGATTGTTTTAAAACAATTTGTGCAATAAATTTCAAGGTCTAAACTTTAAAAAACTGTGTTTTTGGAAAATAAAAAAAATATTGTGAAATTCAGAAGAATTTTTAAAAATAATTAAATTTTTATCAGAAAACCAATTGAATCAACAAGAACAATACAAATAAAAATCAGGTAAATGATCGAAAAATTACATTTTTGTGGTTAATTAAAATAAAAAAATATTATGACTCATAATTTAAGAGATTCTCAAACTTTTTCATCTTTTGGTCTAGTGAAATTTTAAATTCAAATTTAAGAGCTTTTAATTATTTTGATAGAAATTTTAAAAATCTCTTTAAAGTTGAATTTATTTATCGCAGAACAAAGGTTGAGAACTTCAGGATTGCGAGCATTCTAACAAATTTTTCAATTTTTAGCGCATTTTTGAAACTTGTTTCGAGAAGGTAGCTTAATAATGCACTTTGTTCGGTCGGCTGGCTCCAATGAAAAACTTTTTAACCAGACATCGTAGAGAGCTCTAGTTTTTTGCATTAGCTCCGTGCCATCGAGTTATGTGGGCGATTGTCATTTAAAAATCTAAAAACCATCGTTAAATACTATAATTAATGCTTTTTTGAATTCAATACAATAGAGCCAACTTCAAGTGGGATAATTTCAAATATATTTTGACCGTTAGAAAATTTGAATTTCAAAAAACCGTTATCGAGCCGTCGAATTTATTTAAGTCACAAAATAATCATGATAAACTTATTTAATACGCAGTACTTTGGTAATCAAATACTGATCGCTAACACAAAAATGCGCTGAAGTCCCTCGATCTATAACACGAGGACTTTCGCCAATTTTTTAACAAGTGAATTGATAACATTCATAAAATGAGTATGAAAAGTATAACTTTATGTTATTAAATTCTCTCTTTGCAGTTGTTGTTGTCGTGAGAATAACCAAGAGAAATTGACGGAACTCAAATTTATTTGAAATCTGAGTGAGAAGCTAGGAAACAAAGCTGTGAAATCCGTGTGCCTTCTAGAAATAACAATCAAGCATTTCATCAAAGTTTTAACTGTAAATTAATTATTTAAAATTTATTTTCAAGTAAATTTAATATTTTTATTATATTTTAGGTACTTTAAATTAATTTGAATTCAGTATAAATAAAAATATTCTCAACATGTCTGAAGATGATTTACCGGCAGATGATCCAAATAATTCAGAAGAAAATTCGATCAAAATTAACGAAAAATCTATCATCAAATTAACAAATGAAAGTAACAATATCATCGATAGAAATGCAAAGCAGACCTGCAAAATTCTGCAAATTCCATCAGAATTGAACATCGATCTGAAATTGTCAATAATAAGCAAGTTAGAACCATCAGAATATCCAAATTTATTCATGTTCATCATTGAGCATCAAAATGGAGCCTTTTTAACTGAAAATCAAGGAACTAAGGCACAACAGCTTGACGAACATTTGAAAAAGTTTGGAGCTACTCGTCCATTGATCATCCAGCAGATTTGTGAGGCAGAAAATAAATCAAAGTTTCATTACAAAGGTGAAGGTTCATCTCAAATGGTGGACATCGATCAACATTATCCTGAGGATTACGAAATGTATGAAAAGATGCAAAATACTTTGAAAGACCTTGATGGTGAAAAATTGCAGCCACTTGAGGATGAAATGCTTAAAAAGTTATCATGCATCAAAGATTCTTCAATAATTTTAAGATTTTTGAGGACTTTAAACGTGCCGGAATCATTTTTTGAAACAAAACTTAAGTTTGTTCCAATGACTGGATCAAGGGCTGACTTGTTGGCTATCCTGGATGCTTCGTTTGAGCATAATGGAAGAATGCTGAATGATCAGGCACAAAATTATATTAAACAAGTATTTGACGATGGTGAATCAGCAGATGCATCAGACGACGATGACCAAAGGGAGGTGGAATCAGACTTAGAGCTGTCATCACATGACGACCAACAAGATGATTCAATAAATGGAACCAATAATGAAGATTCAAGTCAATCAGTTCTTCTTACAGCCGTTCAGCATTCAAATCAGAAGATCATCGACTATTTAATAACTTATTGTTCACATTTGATCCAAGAACTTCCAGTCAAGCATCAAATAAGAATATCTTCAACTGCTTATGATGGCAATCAGCTTGATGTCCTCTGTGACTTGTTGGAATATTCTGACTTTCCATTTTCTGACGGTTTAAATGTTACAAATGATCAAGTTATTCACGAAAGACTTCAGAAAATAATCAGAGACAGAATAAAGTTCCATGAAGCAATCGAACAGGAAAATGAAAAGGAAATCAAAGATTTTATCGAGAACAATTTAAGCTTGAAATTCATCTACAGTCCACAAAACATAACAGCCATGAAAAAAGCAATTGATACAAAAAAGTATAAAATTTATTATTATTTAAAATCATTTGGACTGTGTGCTTCAGAGTTTAGGAACTTAGGGGAAGTTCTTGATGAAAAGGAACTAAGCATGGCAAATGATCAAGCAATAATACAAAAAACTGAATCAGTTAGTGATGCACTTCGCAATACAAGCAACTCTGTCTTAATTCTATGCACAAGATCATTGATCCATAACAGGAAGGTTAAGAAGGAAGACGAAACAAAATACCGCAAACACATCAAGAAATGGCTCGAGGATATAAACAAGATTGCAGGAATCATGCTCGATGTAGCTGCATTGTGCGAAAATTTAGTCATCATTTTCGATTTCGAAAGCAAATTTGTAAGAATTTTTGACAATTTCTTTATTTCCAAATTTAATATTTTTGATTAATTTTAGACTGATCGAACTGCATTTTATGACGATTCTTTGGGTCTATGTTACAATATCCCAACATCAAGAATATTCATTGGTGCAAAATTAGGAGACAGTAAGCGAGAACAGGAGATCAAAGGAGTTTTAGCTCATGAATTGTGTCATTATGTCATGTGTCTGGTTTATGACAACAAGTTCCTTCCGTATTATAAATATGCAACAGATATCCGTGATCAATTTGATGGAATTGTCAAATCTATTGACAAATGGTCAGCAAATGATCCAGAACCACCTGATGATGAGTGCGGTGGAATAATTTCGTCAGTTTTCACAGCATATCCTGTAAATTCCTTTCATTTTGAATTGATTGTAAGACCTGTCCAGATTTTAGTGCTATATGATGGCGATCCTAGGAAGTCGAATCATCTTCAGGAAAAGTATCAAGAACTGTTCGCTTCCTGGATAACTCAAGTGCTTCCAGAGCTGCACAAATACCTTCAAAAGAACAAAGTTGTTATCAGAGTTAATACGACAGTGGAACTTCTATCGAGTTTGTCAAAAAGTAATATTGAGTTTAAAGCATTAAAAGATATGGAACAGCTCACTGTTAATAAATTAACAATAGTAGCAACGAATGTACCAAGGCTTTTGCTCATCAACATCCATAAATATCTTCAGGAAAACTATGGTTGCTTGCTGGATTCACAAAATGTGTTTATTGAACCAGAAAAAATCAAGAACGCACAAGTCTGGAAGGATTTAAAGCATCTTCGTGCCAAAGCTATCAAATTAAATATCTTTGTGGATTGCACAAAAGGAAAACTGGATAATCTAAGCAGTATATTGAACACTAAGGTGTTCAAACTCATTCTCGTTGCATCAAATAAAGAACAACTGACAAAATTGAATGAAATTTGCATCAAGAAAAAGATCATGCCCATAATGATGGATATAAACTACAACTGGGGTGACTTAACAGAAGAATGCCAACATAAACTGCTTCAAACTGAAATCAAATTTCAAAACAACTCAAAAGTATCACTAATCCAGATTCTTGCTAAAAACACAAATCCAGACCAAAATGTAGTCAAAGAAATTATCGAAGATTTCTCGAACACCATCAACGTTCATGCCTTCAACCTTATTATAGAAAGACAAGAAATTTCCATTAATTCGAATTTTGATGACTCTACTAACATCAATTTTGAAATTTTATTCCGAAACAGGAATTTTTTGAAAAAGGGAATTAATTTTAAAAATGAAATTTCACAAGAAAAATTAATTTCAATTACAGCAAATAACAAGCATGTCTTAATATCAGACATTGCAGGAAGTGGCAAAAGCTGGGTTGTGAAAAATATTTCTAAAATAATCATGAAACAGGACCCAACAAGATGGGTGACATTTGTGGACCTGAAGCAATTTATTGAGAAATTTAGGAAACAACCAGAAAATTTAGAATTCGCAAATTATTTTGTTGAAAATATTTTAAAATCAAAAACTGAATTTGAATCAAAAATTTTCAAAAAACTTTACAAAGATGGAAAAGTTTCAATAATCTTCGATGGATATGATGAGATCGCACCTGACTGTGCTGAATTTGTGGCTGATTTGGCTAAATTATTTAAATTTAATGACGGAAATCAGCTGTGGATTGTGACAAGAGACTACTTTGAGGTTAGCTTACAGGCCAGACTTGGACTTGATAACGTCTACAAGTTAAATGACTTTACTGAAGAAGATGGTGTCAACTTCATTGTTTCAAGCTGGATTCTGATGGATTTAAAGAATAAAAAAGTAAGTGATTTCGAAAGCTGTTTGAAAAACTCACCAAATTTAACACAGTATCAACAAAAAGCCAAAATAATTGTTCAAAAAGTAGCAATGTCAAAAGACCAGTCGATTGGATTGCCTCAATTATTCAGTATGATTGCTGATGGATTTAAAGATGATAAGATCATGCTGGATGACTTGAAGGGAGCCAAAATATTCACGCAGTTTGTAAATACAATGTACACAAGATGGGCAGATTTTAAAGGAATTCTCAGAAAACAAGCAAGTGTCCAAAGTCAAGATTACGAGCTGAATTTTAAGGAACTTCATCAATTTTTTGCTATTTTGAGTTTATTTCCGGAACTAGTTGGTATATTATTTCCTGATTATGACATAAGTGAATGGCCTGAAGTCGAAATCATCGCTGGTGGAGTTTTGAATAAAATTGGATCAAGTTATTCCTTTAATCACGAGACATTCCGTGAATATTTTGTCGCAGACTTCATTTTTAAAGCCATCAAGAAACCAAAAATTAAAAAAGAAATTAACGAACTTTTAATTAAAGTTCTAACAATTCACAAATATGGAATAATTCGAATGTTCCTCAACGACTTCATCGACAATTCCTCAATATTAAAGAAAGTTCAGTTGGTATTGGAAAAATCTGTTGAAAAATTCAATAACATGGAGAACTTGAGCGAATATTTCACAGAAAATCTTGAACATCTTGCTAAATGCGTTATTGAAATTCTTAAAAAAGGAAATAATGAAAATGTTAAGAAGATTATTAGTGACAATATTAGTGATGTTGCCACAAATACAAGAGAATTGAAAATGTTTTCCGAATTCACTGAATTTTTGTTCTCTTATCTGAGAGTTGATGATTTAAAAGACATGATAAATAGTCAGAATATTCTTCACAAAATGATTGGAGCAGATTCGAGTGTAGAAATTTTTGAATATTTCGAATCAAAGCTTGAAGAAAGAGTTGGTCGAGAATTTGTTCAGAAACAACTGAAATTGATGCCATCTGGACCAGGAAATGGAAATATTTTTTATCATTTGGGAACATCGCAAAATTTAAGTGAAAATAAAGTCCAAAAATGCTTCGAAATGTTCCAAAAATATCTTGATGATAGCGAAATTGTTGAATTAATGGACAAATGTACCGAAGATGAAGACACGATTCTTAAAATTTTGGTGGAAAATACAGCAAACTTTAAACCATTTCTCTCCGGTGCGGAAAGTTTTTTCAAAAACCGAAATTTGTACCAAAAATTCAAAAATATTGTTAACAAAACCGATTCAAGTGGACAACACATTCTTCATTGGAGTGCATATAAAGAAGGCATTGATTTCCATACATCACTGTGGAATCTTATTCAGAAAATGTTTGTAAATAAGCAGGAATTAGGATATTTTGTACTTCAAAAAACTGAATCAGAAAACAAATTTTTACACATTCTTTTAGTTAAAAATCGGTCGGAAACAATTGAATTTACAATCCAAAGGCTCAAGGAAAACCTCAGTGAATCAGATTATCGAGAAATTTTGAGGTCAAAAGGACAATTTGGAAGAAATTTACTTCAACGTGCTGCTCAGTCAAAAGAAGTCAAAACGCATCAAATTTTGTGGAAAGAATTTCGAGATTCTTGCAATTCTGATCAAGAATTCTTGAAAATACTAGAAGAAGTTGATGATCAAGGATATAGTGTCTTTATTATTGCTGCTGCATTTACAACAAGTGAAATTTTTGAGTTTATGGAAGGAAAATTAACAGAAACTGCATCACGAGATGAAATAAGAAAATTGTTCATAAAGTTAGGAAATGGAAAGAAAAATTTATATCAGTTTGCAACAGAATTTAACTTTTCATTGGAATTTCACGAAGCACTTTGGAAAATACTTCACAAATATTTTGATTCAGCAGAAATTTTAGAATTTATTAAAAATCGTGACGCTTATGGAAATAATTTACTAATAAATGTCATTGAGAAGAATACAAAAGAGATTGTCGAGTTTACGTGGAAAAAAGTAAAAGAACTGCTAAACAGTAATGGCTTAATCACTGATGAACACAAAGAAAACATTCAAAAATGTGAAAGTATTATAAAAAACAGTTCAGGATCGAAACGACTAAAAAGAGATCAAAGAGAAATTTTAAAACTAAAATGGATAAAAAATGAAAATTCTGAAGCATCAAAATTATTTAATGAAGAAATTCAAAGATTTGTGGAGAAGAATTTAAGTAAAATTAAACTTGAAAATTTATATTTTTTTGTAACAGATGAAAATGTTGAAAATCATGAAAAATTGTGGGAAAATTTAGTTAAAATTTACACATGTAGTGCAGATTTAAAAAATTTATTATCTGAGAAAAATAAAAATGGTGACAATTTTATTCACCCTCTTGTGTTTAAAAATACAGCAGACGTAATCAAATTCACAATAAATAAACTCAAAGAAAACCTCAATGAATCAGATTATCATGAAATTTTGAGATCAAAAGGACAATTTGAAAGAAATTTACTTCAACTTGCTGCTCAGTTAACAGAAGTCAAAACCCATCAAATTTTGTGGAAAGCACTTCGAGATTCTTGCAAATCTGAAGAGCAGGATGAAGAATTTTTGGAAATTCTTAGAGAAGTTGATGAAGAAGAAAATAATATTTTACATATTGCTGCATCATTTACAACAAGTCAAGTATTTGAGTTTATGGAAGAAAAATTAACAGAAACTGCATCACGAGATGAAATAAGAAAATTGTTCATAAAGTTAGGAAATGGAAACAGAAATTTACTTCAGGCAGCAGTTCAACAGAACAAATCTTTGGAACTTCACAAAACACTTTGGAGAATTCTTCGAAAATATTTTAATTCATCTGAAATTTTAGAATTCATCAAACATCTGGATGAACATGGAAAGAATTTATTAATTATTTCAAGAGAATATTGCAAAAAAGAAATTCTCGAACTAACATGGACTGAAGTTGAAAAAGTGATAACAGCTCTTTACACAGACACTGAAACTGCCCGAAATATAAAAGAATGCGAAAGAATTATTAAGCAGATTGCCAAATCTGAAACCAACGAAAATGATAAAGAAATGATGCAACTTTTGAACCTGGAATGGATTAAAAACCAAAATTCTAGATCATCAAATTTGTTTGACGAGCCAATTCAAGATATTTTGAGAAAAAGTTTAAATGTTCGATCCTTCGATGATTTAAAACCAATGGTTAACAATAAAAATGTTTTAGATCACGAAATATTATGGAAACATATGCTCAAGACATTTAAAAATAAACAAGATCTGGCTAAATTATTGCTTGAGAAAACTCAAAATGGCTTCAACTTTATTCATTATCTTGTGATTTTTAACACAGCTGACGTAATTGAATTTACAATCCAAAGGCTCAAGGAAAACCTCAGTGAATCAGATTATCACAAAATTTTAAGATCAAAAGGACAATTTGGAAGAAATTTACTTCAACTTGCTGCAGTGAACTCAGAAGAAGTCAAAACTCATCAAATTTTGTGGAAAGCTTTTCGAGAGTTTTGCAAATCTGATGAAGAATTTTTGGAAATCCTCGGAGAAGTTGATGTGAATGGTGATAATGTCCTTGATATTTCTGCAACTTTTTCCACTGGAGAAATTTTCGAACTTGTTCTGAAGGAATTAGAAAAAATTGCATTTCCCGAAAAAATAAAGAAAATTATGATAAAGTTGGGATTTGCGGGACGAAATTTATTACAAGGAGCAACTCAACAAAATATATCTTTTGAACTTCATAAAGCACTCTGGGAAGTTCTTGAAAAATATTTTAATTATTCTGAAATTTTGCAATTGATTAAACATCGTGATAATGGTGGAGAAAATGTACTTTTAAATGTTATTGAAAACACAAAAGAAGTCAAAGAACTGACATGGAATAAAGTCAAAAAAATATTAATAACTTTTGGATATGAGAATAATGAGAACTTTAAAAAATGTGAAGAAACAATGAAAAAAGTCTTAAATTCTGATAAATTAACGGAAGAAGAAAAACAAATTATAAAATTGGGCTGGATTGGCAATAAAAACTTTGCTAAATTATTTGAGGATAAAATTTCATTGCTCATGCGAAAAAAAATATCTGATATATTTCTGGAAGATTTGAGGTCATTCACTGCAGATGAGATTGTTGAAAACCATGAAAATCTTTGGAAATATTTAGAAAAAAGTTTCGAAAGTTATAAAGACCTGAAGAAATTGCTTTTTGAGAAAAATAAAAATGGCGATAACTTCATTCATCTTATTGTGATTTACAACACAGCAGACGTGATCGAATTGACATTAAAAAAACTAAAGGAAAACCTCATTGACTCAGATTATCGAGAAATTTTAACATCAAAAGGAGAATTTGGAAGAAATTTACTTCAAGTTGCTGCAAACTGCTCAAAAGAAGTCAAAACTCATCAAATTTTGTGGAAAGAACTTCGAGATTCTTGCAAATCTTATGAAGAATTCTTGGAAATACTCGGAGAAGTTGATGATGAAGGTAATAATGTCTTACATCTCGCTGCAGCTTTTACAATAAGTGAAGTTTTTGAATTCGTGATTACGGAGTTAGAAAAGCTTACAAAAGACAATGAAATAATAAGAAAACTTTTAACCTCATTTGGAAAAGTAAACAAAAATTTATTGCAGTCCGTCGTAATTGACAACAAAAGTCTTCAAACAAATAAAACAGTTTGGAAAATAATTTTAAAATATTTTAATGCCGACGAAATTTTGGAATTCATTCAACATTGTACTGATTCTGGTAACAATCTCCTCTGCTGTGCTGTTTATTGCAATACAAAAGAAATTGTTGAATTCACTTGGAACCAGATTAAACTTTTTATAAACACAAAAGATGCTCAAGTTGAATATTTGAACAGAAAAGGACAACAAAACAAAAGTTTGCATCAACTGTCATTGGAAAATCAGGCAAAAGATCCACAAGTTACTGATTGGGTTCAACAAACCATAAAAGAATATGAAATTCAATAACAAATACTGCGTCCACGAGTGAAATTTTTTCTTGATTTAATTTTTCTTAATTTTCTACTTATTTAACCAACAAAGCTTTGATTTCTTGTTCAAACCTGATATAAAAGCACACAATCTATCCATTTTGAACCATAATTGATCGGAAAAATCCTTAGTTGTTAAGTTAATTTAAATTTTTTTTATGTTAATCGGTGGAAAAAAATATTTTTGATTTTGTGAAAAATCGCATAAATAATACACTTTAATTCAGGAAAAGATAATTATTTCCATAGATATTCTTGATTCCTAGTGTTTTCAAAATATTTCACACACCTAAATTGTTTAATTAAAGAAAAAAAACTGCAAAAAAATACGTTAATCGGTAGAAATTATCCGATTTTTTTCAAAAATAAATTCATTGTTTTTACAAAATTTAGCTAATTTAATGATGACTAAATGTTGATAACACATTAAATAATGAATAATAAGACCTATTGCGTTCAAAAAATGTTTAAACATGCATATTTAAGCAGAAAAAGCTAAAAAAATTATACTAACATCAGGGGGAAAACCACTTGGTGGAAAAAAGTCATTTTCCACCAAAAACTTTTTTCCACCAGCTACATTTTGTGCAATAATTTTGAATCCTTAAATATTGGTTGGTGGGAACGGTGTCAGAATATTTTATATACTGGTTCTGCTCAAGATAGGACCAAAAGTTTGAGACTAGATGTTCCACCAAGTGGTTTTCCCCCTGACTAAAATGTTTCAGTTCCGTTTACTCATTACCCTACTTTTCTCATACTATTTTTAATTCTGTTTAATAAAAGATTAATTTTAAGACATCTAATGTTCTAACCAGACCACGGAAATGTCGAAAACGACCGTTAAATTCAAATTTAAATTTCTTATGACCGTTACAAAAATTCATAAAATCTTAATTTAACTATAAATATTGTTACCATTGGATTGTTTTTCATCCTTTAAACATGTACGAGAAATGAATCTTCATTAGCGGTCCTCAAAAATGGTTAATTAACGTTTTTCATTTTAATACGAAACCAACAACAACAAACAAAACAAAAAAATTGACAAATTAGAAAATCAAACTTTTTGACTTAAATTTATTTACTTAAACGTTCACAACTCATTAAAAACGTTGATTCAATAGTATATTAGTGAATTGAATTGATTTGACGTTGCTAATAATTGTAATTAATAGAATTTTTATATTTTTTCATTTTTGTTTGCTTAAACTTTTGTAACGGTGAAAATAAATTTAAATTTTTGACGCTCCTTCGACGCTTTTTGAATACTTCGACCCTGAGATTTCCGTGGTCTGGTTCTAACGTTCATCTTTACGTCTGACGTCGTTAGTTTATTGACATTTTATTTATCACCTGTTAAAAAATATAATCAATTCAAAATAATGGAATTAAAAGTCCTTAACCAAATAATTTCTAAAACTAAATTCTTACTTTTGTCATATTTTTAACATTTTTTTCAAAATATCAACAGAATAGAGTATGAATTTTAATCCCTATAACAAGTATCTTTTGATTATATTTATTCTAATAATTAAGAATATAGGATAAGACAGAGCAGATAAAGCACGACAAGCTGTGTTGCGAAATTTATTTGACAGCTAAAGTACTAGTGGACCTATTTCCGAGTTATTCCTAAAGAAGCGTCTCAGTTGTGCACTTACATCAGTGAATATGCTGTTTTGGCTTGTAACTGCGTTGTATTTAAAAGTTTCGCAACAAAAGTTTGTATTTCAATTTTTTCAGACTACCTTGGACGTTCTATGGCTTCCTAAAATTAAAATTTTTATTCTTTCTTTTATTTTGCTATTTTAGAATATCAAAGTTGATGTCCAGTAAATAACTGTCAATTTAAAAAAATATTGTTAGATTAATTAATGTCGGTCGTTTAATATGCTCTTGCCTTTTATATTCTCATAAGTTTTCTCAAATTTTTTAAATTTTATTGAAAAATAAAAAAAAATGTTTTTTTCTTCGGTAGTGTAGGAAATTTTTTTCTCTGAGAGAATTTTTCTTTTTTGGACTGATCGTCAAATTTTATTCACATATTTCAGTTTATTATCAATGTTGTACGATTAACCCTTAAATTGTGATTCTCTGTGAATTAATTTTATTTTAACTAGTTTCTTGTGCAAATATTTAATAAATATCAGTTTTTTTTTGTGTTTTAAGTTCATTTATTTATATTTTAGCTTTGAGCTGTTTTATAAATTTACATACAATATATATTTTGCAGATATTACATGTCCTTTACTTACTTAATTAATTAATTAGCATCATTATAGATTTCGAAAAAGTGTTCCCTGAGGCGATTTTTGATAAGTCTCAGTGAGTGAAATTTTTTAATTTGCTGAGGAAGATTATTATAGCTTCTAAAAGCTCTGACATAAAAGTTTTGAGTTGCTTGCACCGTTCGACATTGCATAATTGTAAAGTCCGAACGATTTCTCGTTATGTGATCGTGTAGATCGCTACCTAACGTTAATTCAACATTATTTTTAACTAAATTCGAAGCAATTTTAAAGACTTGTAAGCAGCAATTCGTTTCACAAATTACAGAAACAGGTAGCAATTTTATACTGTATAAAATGTCTTTTCCAGCAAACCAACTCTTCCTCAAGACAATTCTAAGCGTTTTTTTTTGCAAAACTTCAAGAGATTTCATCAACCCTATTGATATAGCTGACCAGATTGTGCTCATGTAGATTAAATGTGACTGCACATGTGCATAATAAAGATTAAATGCTGTTTTTTCGGTTACAAACTTTCTAGCACGTCTCAATGCATACATAAAAGGAGTTATTCTCTTCTTAATTGCTTCAGTATGACTTTTAAACGAAAGTGACTCATCAATAATCAGACCTAGTATTTTAACATTTTCAGCTCTTTCAATTACAGTTCCATTAAAATTAATATTCATTGCCAGTTCCGTGAAATTTTCAAACTTCTTTCTACCTTGAAATAGAACATATTTTGTTTTCGTAACGTTCGGACTAAGATAATGATTTTGTAGCCATTTTTGAATGTTATTTAGATCTTCTTCCATGCATGATTAATTTAAGTTCTTTTGAGTCATTTCCATTGTTCACAAGTGACATATCATCACAATAAAGGATTAATTTACCGTTAAGATTTAAACTAAATATATCATTAATATACAGATCAAAAAATGGACCTGATAATACACCTCCTTGAGGCGAGCCTACGTTGATCAAAAGAAATTCACTCAAAAAACCTTCAATGCTTACGGCTTGCTTTCTTCCATGAATGTATGAGATCAACAAGTTAAGAAAAAAAGGAGTCAAGATTTAGCTTCTGTAACTTTGAGATTAATATATTGAATTGAATACAATCAAAGGCTTTACTTAAATCAATACAAGTTAAAGATACTGACTTTTTATCGTCCACAAGTGTATACACATCGTTTAAAATTAGAGCAGCTGCAATTTCACAATTTGATTTCTTTACATAGCCAAATTGATTTCTATGAATTATATTATTATTATCTAAATGATCTTGTAGACGACGATAAATTGTGTACTCAAAGATTTTTCCAAGAATTGGATTAAAAGTGATAGTTTTATTTCAATCTTTAACATCATTTGATTGTTTTAAAATAATTTGTGAAATAGTTTTTATGTTTTAAACCTGAAAAAAAATGTGTTTTTCAAAAAAAAAAAATAAAATCCAAAAAAAATTGAAAAGTATTCTTCATAAAATAATTAGATCAGATTTGAATGCTGAAATTTTTGAATATTTTGTGTTGAAATTTGAAGGAAAAGTTGGTCAAAAATTTATTCAACAACAATTAAAATTGATGGCATCAGAGCCTGAAAATGGAAATATTTTTTTACCATTTGGGAACATCGCAAAATTTAAGTGCAAAAAAGGTTCAAAAATGCTTCGAAATGTTCCAAAAATATCTTGTTGATTGTGAAATAATTGAATTAATGGACAAATATACCGAAGATGGAGACACGATTCTGAAAATTTTGGTGGAAAATACAGCAAACTTTAAACCGTTCCTTAATGGTGCTGAAAATTATTTTATTTTTCAAAAAGATGAATCAGAAAATAGATTTTTACATATTTTATTAAAAGATGTATTATTTTCATTAACGCACAATAAATCAGAAACAATGGCGTTTACCATCCAAAAACTCAAAGAAAACCTTTATGACTCAGATTATCAAGAAATTTTAAGATCAAAAGGAGAATTTGAAAGAAATTTGCTTCAACGTGCTGCATGTGCCTCAAAAGAAGTCAAAACTCATCAATTTCTGTGGAAAACATTACAAAATTCTTGCAAATCTGATGAAGAATTTTTGGATATTCTCAGAGAAGTTGATAATGATGGTGATAATGTCCATGGACTTGCTGCAACATTTGCAACAGGAAAAATTTTGAAATTTATGCAGAAAGAATTGGAAAAAACTAAACTTTACGACGAAATAAAGAAATTATTGATCAATTTAGGATTTGGGAATCGAAATTTGTTGCAAAAAGCAGCTGTACAAAATAAATCCTTAGAACTTCACGAAGCACTTTGGAAAGTTCTTGAAAAATATTTTAATTCTTCTGAAATTTTGCAATTTGCTAAACATCGTGATGACTTTGGACGCAATGTGCTCTTAAATGCAATTAAGGGAAACACGAAAGAAGTTAAAATGCTTTCGTTGATCTGAATTACTGCGCAAAGAAAAATAATGCAAAAAATTAGTCAAAAACAATTAACTAATAAGTACCTATTTTTTGAAAACTTATTTTGGTCAAAAAATATTTGAAAAACAACGATCGAAAAATATTTGAAAAATAACTATCAAAAAATATTTAAAAAATAATATCACCCGTTTTAACAAATTTTCTTTAGGGATCATTCACTTATGACGTCCATGATTTAGGGGGAGGGGGGGGGGGGTGGTCTGAGATTTTGTTACACTTTATATTAAAGAAATTTTTTTGGAATTTAAAATTTGTGACAAGGGGGGGAGGGGGGTGTCTAAAAATCTTATTTTTTGATGGACTTCATAAGTGAATGACCCCTTATGGGATAATGCACTAAAAATCTAAAACTCCTATTTTTGCATAAAATATTTAACATTATTTCTTTCATCAATTTCAGCTTGATTTTCAATTTTGCACTTATGCATCACCATCCGTTGATCTCATCTATGCATTCTACACATTTGTGTCTGATGAGAATCGTTTGACTAAATTTGATGAGCTTCTTGCAATTTACCATGAACAATTTGTTGAAGCGTTAAAGAAATTTGGATATGTTGAGCAGCCACCATCACTGCATGATTTGCATGTTGAAATGTTTAAAAATGGATTACTGGAAACACCAATTTTTTTGCTGATTTTCCCAGTTCTATTTGTGGAGCTCGATGGCCTTTCAAATGAAGATTTTAATGATGGATTAAGGAAAATGATTATCAAGTGTTATCAAAATGAACGATTTAAAAAATTGTTAAAAGAATATCTAATCAGATTTGCTAGTAAAGGATTTTTAATTTAAAGCCTCTGTGGAGTAATCTGCAAGGCGTTTGGCTCAAATTTGGAAGTTTAGATACTTCAACTGTTTAATTTACAAGATCAAGACGAGATTGGAGCTCTGGGCAACGTTGGATTGAGGAACGGATCAGAAACTTGAAGTGTAGCATGAGAAATCGGAACGAGAGCTACAAGATTACCTTACGAATGGAATATTGATAGAACGTACCTGAAAAGTATCACGTTGTGCCTATGGAAAATTAAAATGAGAGCCTAAATTCATACGAAACCTAGATTTGTGAAAATTGTATTCTTGATCCTACATATGTTATATTGAAAAATAGTAATTGAATTATTGTAATAGAACTTAAGCGTCATCAAATAAATACATACAAAGTATCAGACTACCGCCATCTCAAAAACGTCAGTTATTTGAAATTTTTGAATATTTTCAAAATATTTTTTGCCGTTAAAAATTAAATCTATAAATGCTTGTTTCATGACATTTTTTGCATTTATCCTTTTAGATCAATGAAATTAATCATTTTCTAAACTCCAGACTACTTAACTAACTTATTAAAGCTGTTTAAAATGAGAATTTTTGACAATTTTTTAATTGAAGATCAAAACATAAACATAAACAAAGAAAATTTCACAAAATGTGTTTGTTAATTTTCTAATTGAATTCTATGAAATATTGGTTGTTGAGTTGATTAAATGGTTCATTTAGTGTAAATGTTTAGCTTCATGGTGCAAAAACTTAATTAAAGAATGCAAAAGGAGCAAAATTTTGATGAAAAAAAATTTCTATTGTTTTGATGTTCGAAGAATTCGACATTAATTTCGAAGTAATTTCGAAGTATTCGAAAATGAGATGGCGGTAGTTGGCAAAGTATATATTCAAAACAGTTTTTTATTCATTTATTGGCTCTACAGGTACAAAAAACCAAAACATGTAAACGCACGCAGGTAAGAACTGATAAAAATATCAAAAATTGTCATGAACGACACAGCAATAAATAAGGGGAAGTTTTGACCATAAAGTCTCTTATACACGCAATTTTTCAGAAAAATATTTTCCATATGAAAATGCTTTTTTGTGAAGGGTGGTCCAATGCACCGCACTCGTGGTCCTGACCCCCTTGAAACACCACTGTCTACGTCCCTGCTTTAAGAATTTAACCTAATTTGATATAAAGGATTTTATTAAATTTGAATTTTAAATCCTTGATGTCGATAATTCAAAAAAATCATACAGATATTCTCATGAGCTTTTTCTTCTTTTTTGTTTTTGATTCTCATTAATTTCAACACTAATTGCAGCAAGCTTTGTTCTCTGAGAGAATTTGTCTCTCACAATCTTTTTTGCACTGATCACCAAATTTTTTTTCTCATTTTCTCTTCGCATTACTGTTGTCAACTCTATACGATTAACATTAAAATAGTGTTTGGCGGAGATTTATTTCAATTTAAATAGTTTTTGGTGCAAATAATTAATAAATATCAGTTTTATTTCAATCATTAACATCATTTGATTGTTTTAAAACAATTTGTGCAATAAATTTCAAAGTCTAAACCTTAAAAAACTGTGTTTTTGGAAAATAAAAAAAAATATTGTGAAATTCAGAAGAATTTTTAAAAATAATTAAATATTTATTGGAAAACCAATTGAATCAACAAGAACAGTACAAATAAAAATCAGGTAAATGATCGAAAAATTACATTTTTGTGGTTAATAAAAATAAAAAAAATTATGACTCATAATTTAAGAGATTCTCAAACTTTTTCATCTTTTGGTCTAGTGAAATTTTAAATTCAAATTTAATTATTTAGATAGAAATTTTAAAAATCTCTTTAAAGTTGAATTTATTTATCGCAGAACAAAGGTTGAGAACTTCAGGAATGCAAACATTTTTTAGCGGTTACAAAATTTTCAACATGTGAATTGATAACGTTCATAAAATGAGAATGAAAAGTATAACTTTATGTTATTAAATTCTCTCTTTGCAGTTGTTGTTGTCGTGAGAATAACCAAGAGAAATTGACGGAACTCAAATTTATTTGAAATCTGAGTGAGAAGCTAGGAAACAAAGCTGTGAAATCCGTGTGCCTTCTAGAAATAACAATCAAACATTTCATCAAAGTTTTAACTGTAAATTAATTATTTAAATTTTATTTTCAAGTAAATTTAATATTTTTATTATATTTTAGGTACTTTAAATTAATTTGAATTCAGTATAAATAAAAATATTTTCAACATGTCTGAAGATGATTCGGGAGATGATCCAAATAATTCAGAAGAAAATTCGATCAAAATTAACGAAAAATTTATCATCAAATTAACAAATGAAAATAACAACCAAATTATCGATAGAAATGCAAAGCAGACCTGCAAAATTCTTCAAATTTCATCAGAGTTGAACATCGACCAGAAATTGTCAATAATAAGCAAGTTAGAATCATCAGAATATCCAAATTTGTTCATTTTCATCATTGAGCATCAAAATGGGAACATTCCTTTTGATCATTTCAGCAAATTTGGTGATTCTCGTCCATTGATCATCCAGCAGAGATTTGCGGAAGAAAATAAGACAAAACTATATTACAAAGGGGAAAAATCCACACAAATTGTGGACATTGATCAACATTATCCTGAGGATTCTGAACTGTATGAGAACTGGCAAGATATTTTGAGTGGCCTTAATGGTCGAAAGTTAGCACAGTTTGAGGATCAACTACTTAAAAAGTTGTCACACATTAAAGATTCTTCAATAATTTTAAGATTTTTGAGAACTTTAAACTTACCAGAAGCAATTTTTGCACTACTGGTTTTGGAAATTACTAAAATTGGATCAAAATCTGAATTTTTAGCCATCCTGGATGCTTCATTTGAAAATAATGGAAGAATTTTAAACAATCAGGCACAAAATTATATTCAAAATGTTTTTAAAGCTGATGAACCAGGAAGTGAACCAGCAGATGCTCCAGATGACGGTGAAATGGAAGAAGAGACTTCTGATGAAGACCAAGATGATCTAATGGAAGTGGAATCAACTTTAGAAGAAGAATCTTCAGAAGAATGTCAAGATGATCCAATGGAAGTGGAGCCAATTTCAGAAGAGCCATCAGTTGATAATCAAAATGATGATCCAATAGAAGAAGCATCCTCGCAATCTACAAATAAAGATTCAAGTCAGTCTGTCCTTCTCACAGCTGTTCAGCATTCAAACGAAGAAATCATCGATTATTTAATAACTTATTGCACTCATTTACTTCAGCAACTTCCAGTAGATCATCAAATAAGAATATCTTCAGCTGCATTTGACACAAATCAACTTAATGTCCTGTGTGATCTGCTGGATATTGCAGATTTTCCATTTCCAGAAAGCTTCTCAACCAAAGAAAATCAAGTCAATCACCAAAGTCTTCGTCAGCTAACAGATGATCGAAAGCAATTTGAAGACGCAATTGAAAATGAAGATTTCGAGAAAATTCACGAATTCATCAAAAACAATCAAAACCTTAAATTCGTTTACAATATTAACAATATTCCTGCTTTAACTCAAGCAGTCAACGCTATGAAATTTGTAGTATTTTACTTTTTAAAAGAGTTTAGTTTTCAAGGTGAAGTTTGTGAAGATATCCTTGAAAAGCTTGATAAAGAGGAGATAAAGCGAGCAGTAGAATTAGCAAAAAAGAAAGCAGAAATACAAAGAATGGCAAATATTAACAAGTCACTTCCAGATTGCCACAAATCAGTATGGCATTTATTAGCGAGATCATCAATCAACAACAGGAAGATCAGTAAGGAACTGGAAGCAGAATATCGCAAGAAAATAAGAAGTTGGTTAAAAGACATTCAAAAGATTGCTCCAGAAATGCTCGACGTTGCTGCATCATGTGAAGATTTAAAGATCATTTTTGACTTTGAAGGTCAATCTGTAAGTTCTTATTTATTCTATTTAATTACTGTATCAAAATTAAATATTTTCAATCAATTGTAGGTGGAACCTGTAACGTTTGGTAATCGAAATGCAACTGGTGTGACAAATTCAACAAGAAAATGGATTTTTGTTATGAGTAAATATACAAACAAAGCAAGTGAACAGAAGATTAAAGGAGTTCTGGCTCATGAGCTGTGTCATTATGTTTTGGATATGGTTTATGAAAATCAAGAGTTCCCGTACTACAAAGCCGATAAGGCAAACAAAACAACATTTAAAGCAATCGTTACAATTATTGATAAATGGTCCAAAACAAAAGAAAGAGAACCAGATGATAAGTGCAACGGAATCATTTCGAATGTCTACAGATTGTATAAGAGCAAGGATTTTGAACCTGAGTTGATAGTTAGAGTTGTTCACATTCTAACTCATTATGACTATGATCCTGAAAAGTTGAACCTACTTCATGGAATTTATCAAATTCTCTTTGACTTCTGGTATAAACACGTTGTTCCTGAGATGCAGAACTACTTCAAAAAGGACAAAGTAGCAATAAGAATAAATATGACAGTCGAACTTCTTTCGAGTTTATCTGATAGCGAAATTGAGTTTTCAGTATCAAAAGATATGGAACAGCTGACTAAGAATAAATTAACAATAGCAATAACAAATGTGCCAACACTGTTGCTCATCAACATAAACAAATATCTTCAGGAACAATGTGGAAGCTTGTTGGATTCACAAAATGTGTTCCTTGCACCAGAAAAAATTATGAACGAACAAGTCTGGAAGGATTTAATGGATCTTTATGCAAGAAATGTTAAATTGAATATTTTTGTGGATTGCACTAAAGGACATCTGGATAATATAAGCAGTGTATTGAGCATTGAGGAGTTCAAATTCATTCTCGTTGCATCAAGTGAAGAACAATCATTAAAATTAAAAAGAATTTGCAGCAAGAAAAGAATAAAACCAACAATTATGGACATAAACTACAACTGGAGTGACTTAACAGAAGAAAGTAAGTTGATGTTGATTCAAACTGAAATCAAATTTCAAAACAACTCAAAAGTATCACTAATCCAGATTCTTGCTAAAAACACAAATCCAGATAAAAATGAAGTCAAAGAAATTATCGAAGATTTCTCGAACACCATCAACGACCAACTACTTAACCTGCTTATAGACAGACAAGAAATTTCCATCAATTCGAATGTTGATGACTCTAATAAGGTCAATTTTGAAATTTTATTCCGAAACAGGAATTTTTTGAAAAAAGGAATTAATTTTAAAAATGAAATTTCACAAGAAAAATTAATTTCAATTGCGGAAAGAAACAAGCATGTCTTAATATCAGACATAGCTGGAAGTGGCAAAAGTTGGGTTGTAAAAAATATTTCTAAAATAATCATGAAACAGGACCCAACAAGATGGATGACATTTGTGGACCTAAAGCAATTTATTGAAGAATTCAGGAAGGAACAATCTGAAAATTTAGAATTCGAAAATTATTTTGTTGAAAATATTTTAAAACCAAAAACTAAATTTGAAGCAAAAATTTTCAGAAAACTTTACAAAGATGGAAAAGTTTCAATAATTTTTGATGCATTTGATGAAATCGCTCCTGACTGTGCTGAGTTTGTGGCTGATTTGGCTAAATTATTTGAATTTAATGACGGAAATCAGCTGTGGATTGTGACTAGAGACTACTTTGAGGTTAGCTTACAGGACAAACTTGGAATTAATAACGTCTACAAGTTAAATGACTTTACTGAAGAAGATGGTATCAAATTCATTGTTTCAAGCTGGATTCTTACAGATATAAAGGATCAAAAAATAAATAATTTAGAAAATCATATCCAAAACTCAGCAAATTTAACAAAGTATCAACAAAAAGCCAAAATAATTGTTCAAAAAGTAACAATGTCAAAAGACCAGTCGATTGGATTACCTCAATTATTCAGTATGATTGCTGATGGATTTAAAGATGATAAGATCATGCTGAATGATTTGAAAAGAGCTAAAATATTCACTCAGTTTGTAAATACAATGTACACAAGATGGGCAGATTTTAAAGGAATTCTCAGAAAAGAAGCAAGTGTCCAAAGTCAAGATTACGAGCTGAATTTTAAGGAACTTCATCAATTTTTTGCTATTTTGAGTTTATTTCCGGAACTTGTTGACATATTATTTCCTGATTATGACATTAGTGAATGGCCTGAAGTCGAAATCATCGCTGGTGGAATTATGAATATTTCGTCGCAGACTTCATTTTTAAAGCCACCAAGAAACCTAAAATTAAAAACGAAGTAATCGATCTTTTAATTAAAGTTCTTACAACTCGGAAATATGGAATCATTCGAATGTTCCTCAATGGCTTCATCGAGAATTCCTCAATAATGGATAAAGTTCAATTGGAATTGGAAAAATCTATTGAAAATTTCAACAACATGGAAAACTTGAGCGAATATTTCACAGAAAATCTTGAACATCTTTCTAAGCTTGTTATTGAAGTTCTTAAAAAAGGAAATAATGAAAATGTTAAAAAGATTTTAGCTGACAACATCAGTGCTGTGGCAACAAATACAAAGGAAATGAAAATGTTTTCCGAATTCACAGAATTTTTGTTCTCTTATCTGAGTCTTGATGATCTAAAAGACATGATAAATAGTCAGAATATTCTTCACAAAATGATTGGATCAGATTCGAGTGTAGAAATTTTTGAATATTTCGTATCAAAGCTTGAAGAAAGAGTTAGTCGAGAATTTATTCAGAAACAACTGAAATTGATGGCATCAGGACCTGAAAATGGAAATATTTTTTATCATTTGGGAAGATCACAAAATTTAAGTGAAAATAAAGTCCAAAAAAGCTTTGAAATATTCCAGAAATATCTTGATGATAGCGAAATAATTGAATTAATGGACAAATGTACCGAAGATGGAGACACGATTCTTAAAATTTTGGTGGAAAATACAGCAAACTTTAAACCATTTCTCTCCGGTGCGAAATGTTTTTTCAAAAACCGAAATATGTACCAAAAATTCAAATATATTGTTGGTAAAACCGATTCAAATGGTCAAAATATTCTTCATTGGAGTGCATATAAAGAAGGCATTGATTTCCATACATCACTGTGGAATTTTATTCTGAAAACATTTGAAAATCCAGTCGAATTAGGATATTTTGTACTTCAAAAACCTGAATCAGAAAACAACTTTTTACACATTCTTTTAGTTCAAAATAGGTCAGAAACAGTTGAATTTACAATCCAAAGGCTCAAGGCAAACCTCAGTGAATCAGATTATCGAGAAATTTTGAGATCAAAAGGAAAATTTGGAAGAAATTTACTTCAACTTGCTGCATGTGCCTCAAAAGAAGTCAAAACTCATCAAATTTTGTGGAAAGAATTTCGAGATTCTTGCAAATCTGATCAAGAATTTTTGAAAATACTAGAAGAAGTTGATGAAGATGGATATAATGTCCTGATTAATGCTGCTGCATTTACAACAAGTGAAATTTTTGAGTTTATGGAAGGAAAATTAACAGAAACTGCATCACGAGATGAAATAAGAAAATTGTTCATAAACTTAGGAAATGAAAAGAAAAATTTATTTCAGCATGCAACTCCATACAACTTTTCATTCGAATTTCACGAAACACTTTGGAAAATACTTCAGAAATATTTTGATTCAGCAGAAATTTTAGAATTCATTAAAAATCGTGACATTATTGGAAATAATTTACTGATAAATGTCATTGTGAAAAATACAAAAGAAGTAGTCGAGTTTACGTGGAAAAAAGTAAAAGAACTGCTAAACAGCAATGACTTAATCACTGAGGAACACAAAGAAAACATTCAAAAATGTGAAAATATCATAAAAAGCACTTTAGAACAAAATAAACTTGAAAATGACGAACAAGAAATATTAAAATTAAAATGGATAAAAAATGAAAATTCTGAAGCATCAAAATTTTTTAATGAAGAAATTCAAAGATTGGTGGAGAAGAATTTAAGTAAAATTAAACTTGAAAATTTACTTTTCTTTATGGCAGATGAAAATGTTGAAAATCATGAAAAATTGTGGGGAAATTTAGTTAAAATTTACACAAGTAGTGCAGATTTAGAAACTTTATTATCTGACAAAGATCAAAATGGCCACAACTTTATCCATTTTCTTGTGATTTTAAACACAGCAAAGGTAATCGAATTTACAATAAATAAACTCAAAGAAAACCTCAGTGAATCAGATTATCACAAAATTTTGAGATCAAAAGGAGAATTTGGAATAAATTTACTTCAACTTGCTGCAGTGCACTCAAAAGACGTCAAAACTCATCAAATTTTGTGGAAAGAACTGCGAGATTCTTGCAAATCTAATGAAGAATTTTTAAAATTTCTCGGAGAAGTTAGTGAAAATGGTAATGATGTCTTTAGTTTTGCTGCATCATTTACAACAAGTCAAGTATTTGAGTTTATGGAAGGAAAGTTAACAGAAACTGCATCACGAGATGAAATAAGAAAATTGTTCATAAAGTTAGGAAGTGGAAACTTAAATTTACTTCAGGCAGCAGTTCAACAGAACACATCTTTGGAATTGCATAAAACACTTTGGAGAATTCTTCGAAAATATTTTAATTCATCTGAAATTTTAGAATTCATCAAACATCTGGATGAAGATGGAGATAATTTATTAATTAGTGCAAACGAAATTCTTGAACTTACATGGACTGAAGTTGAAAAATCGATAACAGGTCTTTACACAGACACTGAAACTGCCCGAAATATAAAAGAATGCGAAAGAATTATTAAGCAGATTGCCAAATCCGAACCCAATGAAAATTATAGAGAAATGATGCAACTTTTGAATCTGGAGTGGATTAAAAACCCAAATTCTGGATCATCAAATTTGTTTGACGGGCAAATTCAAGATATTTTGAGAAAAAATTTAAATGTTCGATCCGTAGATGATTTAAATCCAATGGTTAAAAATAAAAATGTTTTAGATCACGAAATATTGTGGGAACAATTGCTGAAAATATTTAAAAATAAACAAGATCTGGCTAAATTATTACTTGAGAAAGATCAAAATGACCACAATTTTATTCATCTTCTTGTGATTTACAACACAGCAGACGTGATTGAGTTGACCTTAAATAAGTTTAAAAAAAATCTCAATGAATCAGATTATCGAGAAATTTTGAGATCAAAAGGACAATTTGGAAGAAATTTACTTCAACTTGCTGCTTGTGTCTCAAAAGAAGTCAAAACTCATCAAGTTTTGTGGAAAGAATTTGGAGAATTTTGCAAATCTGACGAAGAATTCTTGGAAATACTGGCAGAAGTTGACGGAAACGGAAGCAATATCCTTAATATTTCTGCAACATTTTCCACTGGAAAAATTTTCGAGCTTATTCTGAAAGAATTAGAAAAAATTGCACTTCCCGAAAAAGTAAAGAAAATTATGATAAAATTGGGATATTTTGGAGAAAATTTATTACAAGGAGCAGCTGTACAAAACAAATCTTTGGAACTTCATAAAGCACTTTGGAAAGTTCTTGAAAAATATTTTAAATCAGCTGAAATTTTGGAATTCATTAAACATCGTGATGACTCTGGATGGAATGTACTTTTAAATGTTATTGAAAATATAAAAGAAGTTAAAGAACTGACATGGAATAAAGTCAAAAAAATATTAACAAACATTGGATATGAGAATAATGAGAACTTTAAAAAATGTGAAAAAACAATGAAAAAAGTCTTAAATTCTGATAAATTAACGAAAGAAGAAAAACAAATTATAAAATTGGAATGGATTGACAATAAAAACTTTACTAAATTATTTGAGGATAAAATTCAATTGCTCATGCGAAAAAAAATATCTGATATATTTCTGGAAGATTTGAAGTCATTCATTATAGATGAGAATGTTAAAAATCATGAAAATCTTTGGACATATTTAGAAGAAAATTTCAAAAGTTATGAAGACCTGAAGAAATTGGTTTTTGAGAAAAATAAATATGGCAACAACTTCATTCATCTTCTTGTGATTTTCAACAAAGCAGTTGTGATTGAGTTCACATTAAATAAACTAAAGGAAGTTCTCAGTGAATCAGATTATCAAGAAATTTTGAGATCAAAAGGACAATTTGGAAGAAATTTACTTCAAATTGCTGCAGTTTGCTCAAAGGAAGTCAAAATTTATCAAATTTTGTGGGAAGAACTTCAAAATTCTTGCAAATCTGATCAAGAATTCTTGAAAATACTCGGAGAAACTGATAGTGATGGTGATAACGTCTTCCATGTTGCTGCAGCATTCTCAATAAGTGAAGTTTTTGAATACATGATTACGGAGATAGAAAAGCATACAAAATACAATGAAATAATAAGAAAACTTTTAACCTCATTTGGGAAAGGAAACATAAACTTATTGCAATCCGTCGTAATTCAGAACAAAAGTCTTGAAACAAATAAATCAGTTTGGAAAATAATTTTAAAATATTTTAAAG
Source organism: Chironomus tentans (assembly GCA_963573255.1). NCBI lineage: Eukaryota > Metazoa > Arthropoda > Insecta > Diptera > Chironomidae > Chironomus > Chironomus tentans. The sequence continues at coordinate 4,328,603 of OY754305.1, forward strand.
TCGACGAAATTTTGGAATTCATTCAACATTGTACTGTCTATGGTGACAATCTACTGTCCTTTGCTGTTTATTGCAATACAAAAGAAATTGTTGAATTCACTTGGAACCAAATTAAACTTTTCATAAACACAAAAGATGCTCAAGTTGAATATTTGAACAGAAAAGGACAACAAAACAAAAGTTTGTATCAACTATCATTGAAAAATCGTTCAAAAGATCCACAAGTAGCTGGTTGGGTTCAACAAACCATAAAAGAATATGATGACAACATTCAGCTCCTTGCACAGGAAGACACGTCTGTTCTAACTCTTGAGGATTTAAATTTATTCATTATAGATAAAAATCTTGAAAATCATGAAAAGTTGTGGGAAAATTTAGTTGAAATTTATGCAAATCGTGCAGATTTAAAAAAGTTATTATCTGAGAACATTAAAAATGGCAACAACTTCATTCATCTTCTTGTGATTTATAACACAGCTGACGTGATTGAATTCACAATAAATAAATTAAGAGAAATTTTCAATGAATCAGATTATCAAGAAATTTTGAGATCAAAAGGACAATTTGGAAGAAATTTACTTCAACGTGCTGCATGTGCCTCAAAAGAAGTCAAAACTCATCAAATTTTGTGGAAAGAACTTCGAGATTCTTGTAAATCTGATGAAGAATTTTTGGAAATACTCGGAGAAGTTAATAGTAATGGAAGTGATGTCTTGCAACTCGCTGCAGCTTGCACAACAAGTGAAGTTTTTGAATTCATGATTTCGGAGTTAGAAAAGCTTCCAAATAAAAAAGATGTAATTAGAAAACATTTAACATCATTTGGACAATATAATTTAAATTTATTGCAATCCGTTGCAACTGACAACAAAAGTCTTGAAACAAATAAATCAGTTTGGAAAATAATTTTAAAATATTTTGATGGCAAAGAGATTTTGGAATTTATTGAATATTGCGATGAAGATGGCGACAATCTTCTCTGTAATGTTGTTTATTGGAATACAAGAGAAATTGTTGAATTCACCTGGAACAAAATTATAATTTTTATAAACACAAAAGATGCTCAAATTGAATATTTGAACAGAAAAGGACATAGAAGCAAAAGTTTGTACCAACTTTCATTGGAAAATCAGGCAAAAGATTCAAAAGTTGCAGATTGGGTGCAGAAAACCATAAAAGAATATGAAATTCAATAATAAATACTGCGTAATTCCACGGGTGAAATTTATTTCTTGATTTAATTGTTCTTAATTTTCTCCTTATTTAATCAACAAAGCTTTGATTTCTTATTCAAACCTGATATAAAAGCACACAATCTATCCATTTTGAACCATATTTGATCGAAAAAATGCTTAGTTGTTAAGTTATTTAAGTTTTTTTAATGTTAATCGGTGGAAAAAATATTTTTGATTTTGTGAAAAATCGCATAAATAATGCACTTTAATTCAGGAAAAGATAATTATTTCCATAGATATTCTTGATTCCTAGTGTTTTCAAAATATTTCACACACCTAAATTGTTTAATTAAAGAAAAAACTGCAAAAAAAGTACGTTAATCTGTGGAAATTATCCGACTTTTTTCAAAAAAAAAATTCATTGTTTTTACAAAATTTAGCTAATTTAATGATGACTAAGTGTTGATAAAACATTAAATAATGAATAATAAGACCTATTGCGTTCAAAAAATGTTCAAACATGCAAATTTATACTTACATCAGGGGGAAAACCACTTGGTGGAAAAAAGTCATTTTCCACCAAAAACTTTTTTCCACCAGCTACATTTTGTGCAATAATTTTGAATCCTTAAATATTGGTTGGTGGAAACGGTGTCAGAATATTTTATATACTGGTTCTGCTCAAGATAGGACCAAAAGTTTGAGACTAGATGTTCCACCAAGTGGTTTTCCCCCTGACTAAAATGTTTCAGTTCCGTTTACTCATTACCCTACTTTTCTCATACTATTTTCAATTATATTTAATAAAAGATTAATTTTAAGACATCTAATGTTCTAACCAGACCACGGAAATGTCGAAAACGACCGTTAAATTTAAATTTGAATTTCTTATGACCGTTACAAAAATTCATAAAATCTTAATTTAACTATAAATATTGTTACCATTGGATTGTTTTTCATCCTTTAAACATGTACGAGAAATGAATCTTCATTAGCGGTCCTCAAAAATGGTTAATTAACGTTTTTCATTTTAATACGAAACCAACAACAACAAACAAAACAAAAAAATTGACAAATTAGAAAATCAAACTTTTTGACTTAAATTTATTTACTAAAACGTTCACTACTCATTAAAAACGTTGATTCAATAGTATATTAGTGAATTGAATTGATTTGACGTTGCTAATAATTGTAATTAATAGAATTTTTATATTTTTTCATTTTTGTTTGCTTAAACTTTTGTAACGGTGAAAATAAATTTAAATTTTCGACGCTCCTTCGACGCTTTTTGAATACTTCGACCCTGAGATTTCCGTGGTCTGGTTCTAATGTTCATCTTTACATCTGACGTCGTTAGTTTATTGACATTTTATTAATCACCTGTTAAAAAATATAATCAATTCAAAATAATGGAATTAAAAGTCCTTAACCAAATAATTTCTAAAACTAAATTCTTACTTTCGTCATATTTTTAACATTTTTTTATCAAAATATCAACAGAATAAAGTATGAATTTTAATCCCTATAACAAGTATCTTTTGATTATATTTACTCTAATAATTAAGAATATAGGATAAGACAGAGCAGATATAACACGACAAGCTGTGTTGTGAAATTTATTTGACAGCTAAATTACTAGTAGAACTATTTCTGCGTTATTCCTAAAGAAGCGTCTCAGTTGGGCACTTACATCAGTGAATATGCTGTTTTGGCTTGTAACTGCGTTGTATTTAAAAGTTTCGCAACAAAAGTTTGTATTTTAATTTTTTCAGACTACCTTGGACGTTCTATGGCTTCCTAAAGTTAACATTTTTATTCTTTCTTTTATTTTGCTATTTTAGAATATCAAAGTTGATGTCCAGTAAATAACTGTCAATTTTTTAAAAAAATATTGTTAGATTAATTAATGTCGGTCGTTTAATATGCTCTTGCCTTTTATATTCTCATAAGTTTTCTCTAATTTTTTAAATTTTATTGAAAAATAAAAAAAAATGTTTTTTTCTTCGGTAGTGTAGGAAATTTTTTTCTCTGAGAGAATTTTTCTCTTTTGTACTGATCGTCAAATTTTATTCACATATTTCAGTTTATTATCAATGTTGTACGATTAACCCTTAAATTGTGATTCTCTGTGAATTAATTTTATTTTAACTAGTTTCTTGTGCAAATATTTAATAAATATCAGTTTTTTTTTTGTGTTTTGAGTTCATTTATTTATATTTTAGCTTTGAGCTGTTTTATAAATTTACATACAATATATATTTTGCAGATATTACATGTTCTTTACTAACTTAATTAATTAATTAGCATCATTATAGATTTCGAAAAAGTGTTCCCTGAGGCGATTTTTGATAAGTCTCAGTGAGTGAAGTTTTTTAATTTGCTGAGGAAGATTATTATAGCTTCTAAAAGCTCTGACATAAAAGTTTTGAGTTGCTTGCACCGTTCGACATTGCATAATTGTAAAGTCCGAACGATTTCTCGTTATGTGATCGTGTAGATCGCTACCTAACGTTAATTCAACATTATTTTTAACTAAATTCGAAGCAATTTTAAAGACTTGTAAGCAGCAATTCGTTTCACAAATTACAGAAACAGGTAGCAATTTTATACTGTATAAAATGTCTTTTCCAGCAAACCAACTCTTCCTCAAGACAATTCTAAGCGTTTTTTTTGCAAAACTTCAAGAGATTTCATCAACCCTATTGATATAGCGGACCAGATTGTGCTCATGTAGATTAAATGTGACTGTACATGTGCATAATAAAGATTAATTGCTGTTTTTTCGGTTACAAACTTTCTAGCACGTCTCAATGCATACATAAAAGGAGTTATTCTCTTCTTAATTGCTTCAGTATGACTTTTAAACGAAAGTGACTCATCAATAATCAGACCTAGTATTTTAACATTTTCAGCTCTTTCAATTACAGTTCCATTAAAATTAATATTCATTGCCAGTTCCGTGAAATTTTCAAACTTCTTTCTACCTTGAAATAGAACATATTTTGTTTTCGTAACGTTCGGACTAAGATAATGATTTTGTAGCCATTTTTGAATGTTATTTAGATCTTCTTCCATGCATGATTAATTTAAGTTCTTTTGAGTCATTTCCATTATTCACAAGTGACATATCATCACAATAAAGGATTAATTTACCGTTAAGATTTAAACTAAATATATCATTAATATACAGATCAAAAAATGGACCTGATAATACACCTCCTTGAGGCGAGCCTACGTTGATCAAAAGAAATTCACTCAAAAAACCTTCAATGCTTACGGCTTGCTTTCTACCATGAATGTATGAGATCAACAAGTTAAGAAAAAAGGAGTCAAGATTTAGCTTCTGTAACTTTGAGATTAATATATTGAATTGAATACAATCAAAGGCTTTTCTTAAATCAATACAAGTTAAAGATACTGACTTTTTATCGTCCACAAGTGTATACACATCGTTTAAAATGAGAGCAGCTGCAATTTCACAATTTGATTTCTTTACATAGCCAAATTGATTTCCATGAATTATATTATTATTATCTAAATGATCTTGTAGACGTCGATAAATTGTGTACTCAAAGATTTTTCCAAGAATTGGATTAATAGTGATAGTTTTATTTCAATATTTAACATCATTTGATTGTTTTAAAATAATTTGTGAAATAGTTTTTATGTTTTAAACCTGAAAAAAATGTGTTTTTCAAAAAAAAATATTAAAATCCAAAAAAATTGAAAAGTATTCTTCATAAAATAATTAGATCAGATTTGAATGCTGAAATTTTTGAATATTTTGTGTTGAAACTTGAAGGAAAAGTTGGTCAAAAATTTATTCAACAACATTTAAAATTGATGGCATCAGAGCCTGAAAATGGAAATATTTTTTACCATTTGGGAACATCGCAAAATTTAAGTGCAAAAAAGGTTCAAAAATGCTTCGAAATGTTCCAAAAATATCTTGCTGATTGTGAAATAATTGAATTAATGGACAAATGTACCGAAGATGGAGACACGATTCTGAAAATTTTGGTGGAAAATACAGCAAACTTTAAACCGTTCCTTAATGGTGCTGAAAATTATTCTACGAACTAAAATTTGCTCCCAAAATTCAAAATTATTCTTAATAAAACCGATTCAAATGGTCAAAATATTCTTCATTGGAGTTCAGCTAAAGATTGATTTTCATTCATTACTGTGGAAGCTCATTCTGAAAACATTTGAAAATCAAGAAGAATTAAAAACTTTTATTTTTCAAAAAGATGAATCAGAAAATAGATTTTTACATATTTTATTAAAAGATGTATTATTTTCATCAACGTACAATAAATCAGAAACAATGGCGTTTACCATCCAAAAACTCAAAGAAAACCTTTATGACTCAGATTATCAAGAAATTTTAAGATCAAAAGGAAAATTTGGAATGAATTTGCTTCAACTTGCTGCATGTGCCTCAAAAGAAGTCAAAATTCATCAATTTTTGTGGAAAACATTTCGAAATTCTTGCAAATCTGATGAAGAATTTTTGGATATTCTCAGAGAAGTTGATAATGATGGTGATAATGTCCTTGGACTTGCTGCAACATTTGCAACAGGAAAATTTTTGAAATTTATGCAGAAAGAATTGGAAAAAACTAAACTTTATGACGAAATAAAGAAATTCTTGATCAATTTAGGATTTGGGAATCGAAATTTGTTGCAAAAAGCAGCTGTACAAAATAAATCCTTAGAACTTCACGAAGCACTTTGGAAAGTTCTTGAAAAATATTTTAATTCTTCTGAAATTTTGGAATTTATTAAACATCGTGATGACTTTGGACGCAATGTGCTCTTAAATGCAATTAAGGGAAACATGAAAGAAGTTAAAATGCTTTCGTTGATTTGAATTACTGCGCAAAGAAAAATAATGCAAAAAATTAGTCAAAAACAATTAATAAGTACCTATTTTTTGAAAACTTATTTTAAAAAATAACGGTCGAAAAATATTTGAAAAATAACTATCAAAAATATTTGAAAAATAACGGTCGAAAAATATTTGAAAAATAACGGTCAAAAAATATTTAAAAAAAATAATATTACTCGTTTCAACAAATTTTCTTTAGGGATCATTCACTTATGACGTCCATGATTTAGGGTGGTCTGAGATTTTGTTACACTTTATATTAAAGAAATTTTTTTGGAATTTAAAATTTGTGACAAGGGGGGGAGGGGGGTGTCTAAAAATCTTATTTTTTGATGGACTTCATAAGTGAATGACCCCTTATGGGATAATGCACTAAAAATCTAAAACTCCTATTTTTGCATATAATATTTAACATTATTTCTTTCATAAATTTCAGCTTGATTTTCAATTTTGCACTTATGCATCACCATCCGTTGATCTCATCTATGCATTCTACACATTTGTGTCTGATGAGAATCGTTTGACTAAATTTGATGAGCTTCTTGCAATTTACCATGAACAATTTGTTGAAGCGTTAAAGAAATTTGGATATGTTGAGCAGCCACCATCACTGCATGATTTGCATGTTGAAATGTTTAAAAATGGATTACTGGAAACACCTATTTTTTTGCTGATTTTCCCAGTTCTATTTGTGGAGCTCGATGGCCTTTCCAATGAAGATTTTGATGATGGATTAAGGAAAATGATTATCAAGTGTTATCAAAATGAACGATTTAAAAAATTGTTAAAAGAATATCTAATCAGATTTGCTAGTAAAGGATTTTTAATTTAAAGCCTCTGTGGAGTAATCTGCAAGGCGTTTGGCTCAAATTTGGTATGGCCTTGAAGGTCGTCGGTTCGAATTCAGCCATTTTTAAATTTGTTCTTTTTTGGAAGTTTAGATACTTCAACTGTTTAATTTACAAGATCAAGACGAAATTGGAGCTCTGGGTAACGTTGGATTGAGGAACGGATCAGAAACTTGAAGTGTAGCATGAGAAATCGGAACGAGAGCTACAAGATTACCTTACGAATGGAATATTGATAGAACGGACCTGAAAAGTATCACGTTGTGCCTTTGGAAAATTGAAACGAGAGCCAAAATTCATACGAAACCTAGATTTGTGAAAATTGTATTCTTGATCCTACATATGTTATATTGGAAAATAGTAATTGAATTATTGTAATAGAACTTAAGCGTCATCAAATAAATACATACAAATTATATATTCAAAACAGTTTTTTTATTCATTTATTGGCTCTACAGGTACAAAAAACCAAAACATTTAAAACGCACGCAGGTAAGAACTGATAAAAATATCAAGAATTGTCATGAACGACATTGCAATAAACTAGTAATGCGTCCACGGGCTGCGGACGCACGTGCATTTTCTTACACTACTGTGCACAGAAATCTAAATGCATAAAAAACTAACGAAAAAAAACCTGACTAAAAAAGTTAGTCAAAAATTATTTAAAAAATAAACACAAGCTTTTAAAAAGAATAACGATAATTTCTTTTTTTTAAATAACGGTAAAAAAATATTTGAAAAATACCGGACAAAAAATATTTAAAAAATGCACTAAAAAGTAGACCACTCACCCTAACAACCTAAAAGAAAGTCAGCAAAATTGAGCTTTATCAGAGAAAGATTTTTTAGGGCATTCGAATAAGAATAATACTGATCTCGATCATGATCATGCTCAGAGTTAGAAAATTGATTTACTCTTGTGTAGGCTGACCATCTGCTTGGGTTTTCAGAGGACTGTCCTATATTTTTTTCATTTTTCAAAAATAAAAAAGATTTGAAATGTTCGTCCAGAAAACGAATAAAACTAGTCGACATGGGGGATGTCCTCTATTTTTCTTGAAAATGTCTGGTAGCCCACTCTTGTGAGATTCTTTGTGATCTTACACAAAATCTAGATCTCTTCTCAAAAATACTGACCTGGAAAAATCCTAAAATTGACAGAAAATTCCAAATTATTGTTTACAAGTCAGTCACAACGGATCTGATATGGAACCAAATAATTTTATTCTTGACATTCTTAATGACTGTATTTTAAAAGTTGATCCTGGGTGGAATTAAAGATTTTTGGTCAATTCTTATGGTGAATTTGATACAAAAAATAATCGAACACAAAAAATTGTCAGCATTGTCTATGAGCAGCTTTAGATTTAAATTTTTTATTTGGCTTTGATTTTTTGTGTCATGCTTTGCAGTTCTTATTGCTGAAGTTGTCGTTGGAATGATTTATAAAAAGATAATTGAGGAATCAAGTGATGATGAAATTACAGTCGAATGGCAAAATAACGGAAATAAGTAAATTGACACTCTTCAAAAACTAGACGAAAGATTGGATTCTATTTAAATTTAAAAATTTGATGCAAAAGCTCAATGTTTGCTTGAAATACTCTCAGAATAAACTAATGTGTCAAAAAATGTCATGGCTGCTAAGCTCTCACTTATTAATCATTTTTTTATTTTTTCTGAAAGTCAATCTTTCGAGAGAATTTTTGATTGAATTAAAAGAGATCGTGAGATTTGCTTTAAACCTTTAATTTTTCGAACGCAGGGAAATCTGCTTTATTTTAAAAAAAATTTGGTGAAATGTGGTAAATTAACTACGATTTTACCTTGTACAAGGTAGGTTTCCCCCTGTTTTCGAATATCGTAGAGGTTGCAAAAAAAGTTATAAATTCTGATAAGATTAGTTTCGTTCGGTTCGGTGTTCAGTTAACACGTTTAGTCGCTCGTTCGGAATTGTAAATTTAAGTGTAGGTTGACCATCGGCTTGATTTTTAGAGCTTAGCGACTCATTATATTTTTATTAAAAAGATAAATAAATTGTGCAATGTTGTGAAATCTTAGTGAAAGTGAGAAAAGTGAACTAAAATTAATCTAAAAATTGAAGAAAAAGAAGGATATTAACTGTATTATGAAATTATCAAATGATTTTTATGTGGAACAAGATAAGATAAACGGAAATTTTTTAGCCAATTTGACAACGATAATTCCACACATGTTCAATTGATTCATCAGGTAATAATTTTTTTTACACTTATCAATTTACGTTAGGGTAGGGTGACCAACTAAACTTAAAATTTGATTCAAATTTGCTAAAAATTTCACTAAAAATATTTTTGATAAAAACTTAATTTCTTAATCTGTTTCAATATATTGAGAAAATGTCTTGGTTGACATTTTTTATTGCTTTAAAGTTTTAGTGAATTTTTTATCTCTTTAATTATGAATAATATTGCATTATCTCACAAATAAACGGATTTTATTCAATTATAGGTAATTTTTTTTAGAAAATTATGGCTTTGTTGAATTTCTGATTCTGAGAATTAAAAATTTTTCTAAATTTAATTCAGATTTTTTAAAGTTTCAACATATAATTCAGAAAAAACTTCCATTAACATACCCAAAATATGACTTTGAATGGATCTATCAGTCAGTACATTCATTTTAGCGTCAGAATTATTTTGATAATTCGAACAAATTTACTTTCAAAACGAGCAAGGTTCGTAATGGTTCGTAAACTTTAAAACTCAAAAAATTTAACGACGCATTAGCTTCAAAACCTCGAGTTTTATTAAAACAACATTTTAATAAGAAAATATCCTGTATTTATTATAAATCATCTGAAATTATCAGTGTTTCTCAAACTTTTTGATTTGAAAAGTAGTCCAGATGCTTATTAATAGCAATTAATAGCTCTAAAGCTTCACAATATTATCGTTCATGGACAATAAAAGCAGCTTTTAATTGAAAACCCTTAAAAACTAATCAAATCACGTTGTTTTATTCCAAAAAAGGGCAGTAAAAGAATCAAAAGTTCAAAAATATTCAATCTCCAGAATCGAACCAATATCCTCAAAAAGAAAAATTTTATAGGTCATTGTGTGACACCTTCATACAAAAAACTTTTTTGTATGAACATTTTGTGGCAAAACTATCTAAAAATCTGATTTTTGGCGAACGTCATAACTTATGACTCATAATTGAACCGATACTACAAAACCTCGTTTATAAAACTTGCAAATTTTAAGCTTTATTATATAAATATAATTGTATTTTGGACTTTTTAGCAAAAGTCGATTGAAACTTTTCATTTGTTTTCGTTTTTCATCTTAAAATATCGTAAATTTTTCAAAAAGTTCAGCTATGTCCCATCAAATGACAAACCCAACAATAATTTTGAAAAATTTAATTCCAAAATTGATTAACTAATATAGAAATTGTAAAAGAAACCCGAATTTTTGTTAATTTCATTAAAAAAATTTGAATTTTAAACAATAACTACTCAAAAATAATTTTAAATTTAGTAGAAATTCATAAAAAAGTAAAACTTTATCAAAAATTATATTGTTTTCGTTCAAAAATTGGAAAAATTACAAAAATTTCATTTCATTTACCAAAAAAAATCTTTACATTTACAAAACTTCAGGATTGTGAGGATTGTAGGATTGTACAATCCTTGGGAGTATCTGACCCTTGGGTAATATTCAGTATTATTTATATTTATCAATAAAATTGTGTAAAAAATCTCATCTCATTAAATGAGATTTACAAATCACAATAATTAAAAGTTTCTAAAGGATTTCAAAATTGTTTACTAACTAACTAATTATAAAACCAGGGGTGGCACTATGGGGCAAAATTGAAAAAAAGCGGCCATCCACTTTTTTTTGGGAATGTTTCAAACCCTAACAACAAAAAAGAAAGTCAGCAAAATTGAGCTTTATCAGAGACAGATTTTTTAGTGCATTCTCATAAGAAAGATACTGATCTCGATCATGATCATGCTCAGAGCTAGAAAATTGACTCACTCTTGTGAGATTCTTTGTGATCTTGCTCAAGATCTAAATCTGAGAGACTCTAAATTTTACTTGACGCCCTAATTGACAATGAACGTGCTCACAAAATTGAGCACGTTAGAGAGTGTGCTCAATTATAAATATTTGTGTGCTCACTTGAGCATGCTCTCGTGAACACAGAATGAGCACAAAAACTTGATGTACTCAACTAAGTATACTCATTAAGCATACTCTAGAGCATATTCTGAGCATAACAACGTGATACATAAATTTTTCTTAATATACTCTCTTGAGCATGCTCTTGAGCACATTCAGAGTACATATCACTATGGGACAGAATCGAAATTTTTTTTCAAAAATTATTTTAGTAGCTTATCTGAAAGGTCTTAGTCTAAAGTATAAGAAAATATAAAAAATTTGGACCAGAAGTCAGCAGTGCTGGAGATACAGCACAAAATGTATATTGATGTCCATCGATGGTAACCATATTAAAACCATCATAACTTTTTACTGCTTCAACCAATTTTCTTGATCTTTTTTTATTCGACAGCTATGAATAAGAGATTTAATATAAATAATAGTTTTTAACATTTGGAGTTATTCACAGTGCACAAAAACCCGAAAAACCTGAAAAATTCCTAGTTTGTCACATTAACTTTAGGTATGAGGATCGCTAGTATGGTTAAAAAAATTATTTTTGTGCTAACTTATAGAACATAGCTAGATCTATAATAAAAACATAAGTTTTGATTTTAGTTTCTCTACTTTTCTACCAAAAAAATGGAATTTTCTCGAAAAAAAATCGATTTTTTTCGAATTTTTAGCTTCAAAGAGCCATTACTCTTGGTAGAATATGAGAGGGGAAACATGTTCTGGCATTTTCTTAAAGCTTGTTGTTCAAGCTTTAAAAATATGTAAAGATATTGCAATTCGACTTGCTGTTTTTACAGTTTTAGGCCATTTGAAAGTCAAAAAATAGGGGTACCTCAATACAAATCTTTAACATTTTTCATTAAAACCATACTTAATCGTAATGAAACTTTCAGATTTTATTTAAATATTGATTATCTTAACATTTCTGTCAAAAAAATTGATTCATAGTGCAATTTTGTCGAAAATTGGCAAGAAATTATTTTTTGGGGTTTTGAAACCATATCATGGTACCAAAACCTACTGAAATTAAATTTTATAACTTTTTCTCTTTTTTTATTGCAAAGTTCATTAAAATACCTTTCCAACGAGGTGAAAAAACTGGAAAAATAGTCAAATTTGAGCGAGTTTGTAGGTCCATACTTTGAATTTTTGCTTATATTTCTCGCTCATCTTAAGTAAATGTAATAAATTTGGTATCGTTGGAAAGCTTATAGTAGTGGCTATGCAATAAAATAAACATTTGAGTTTATAAGTTGTACAGTGCATGGTTAGGCTATGTCAAAAATGTCAAATTTTGACAGCCCTCACGTTGGACAGCAAATATCAAAATTTTTATTTTTGACCTTTTTTTCCAGAATCATGCCTAAACTAACATATGATGATCAAAAAAGTATATTTCCATCCAAAATTGCAGTAAACAAGCTCATAGAAAAAACATCAATTTTTTGGAATTTTCAAATTTTTTCAATTTTTTAATAAAAATATGATGTTTTTTCTATTAGCTCGTTTACTATGATTTATGATGAAAAAATACTTTTTTTGTCATTTTATGTTATTTTAAACTAAATTCTGTAGAAAAATGGTCAAAAATATAAATTTTTTTATTTGCTGTCCAACGTGAGGGCAGTCAAAATTTGACATTTTTGACATAGCCTAACCATGCACTGTACAACTTATAAACTCAAATGTTTATTTTATTGCATAGCCATTACTATAAGCTTTCCAACGATACCAAACTTATTACATTTACTTAAGATGAGCGCGAAATATAAGCAAAAATTCAAAGTATGGACCTACACTCAAAAAAATAAATCTAAAAACTACGTTTTAGAATGTTTTTAACTACAGTTTTAAAAACTTTTTTTTAGAATTCAAAAACATTTTTTAAAATCTAAAAACAAGGTTTTAAATTTTAAAAATATGTTTTTAAATTTTGCAACAAAGTATTATAATTTTCTTGCAAGTGCTTTATACTTCACAAATGCTTCCAGAAATGGCTGATACAAGGATCAGTCTTTGTCCCCATATAAAATGTTCATCATTTTAGACTCATACAAATAATCTAAAAATGATTTGTAGATTTTTATGAGGAAATCTAAAAACAATTTTTGGATTTTACTCTTAATAAAAAATTTTAGATTCTAAAAAATATTTTTAGAATTTTTCAGAAAAATTACAAAAATCTAAAAATTTGATTTTAGAATCTAAAAATTTCTTTTTAGATTTTCCAAAAAGAACAATTTTAGATTCTAAAATCAAAATTTTAGATTTTTGCAAATTTTCTAAAATCTAAAAATATTTTTTTAGAATCTAAAAATTTTTATTAAGAGTAAAATCCAAAAAAATTGTTTTTAGATTTTCTCATACAAAACTACAATTCGTTTTTAGATTATTTTTATGAGTGTACAAACTCGCTCAAATTTGACTATTTTTTCAGTTTTTTCACCATAAATGAGACAAATCTCATTCATTTGTAATGTTTTATACCTCGTTGGAAAGGTATTTTAATGAACTTTGCAATAAAAGAAGAGAAAAAGTTATAAAATTTAATTTCATTAGGTTTAGGTACCATGATATGGTTTCAAAACCCCAAAAAATAATTTCTTGCCAATTTTCGACAAAATTTCACCATGCATTAAATTTTTTTGACAGAAATGTTAAGATAATCAATATTTACATAAAATCTGAAAGTTTCATCAAGAACCAAACTTCAAATGACTCTAGCGAAAAAAGGGGTACTCCAATTTTCTTCGTTTTGGTATTAAATTAAAGGTATAAATAGGGGCTTTAATATTCTGAAATAAAATGGCACGCAACCGACCATCATTGGGGTACCTGGGGTCCCCTAAGGCAAAAAATCAAAAAAATTCAACTTTAAACTCATTTTTTCCACAATGGTCAAACTTATTAAAATACTTTCTTCGTATGAATTATGGACATTGATGATCTTTACCTATTACAGAAAGTTTCAAGTTTTTTTTATTGCATTACGTAGTCACAGGGTCGAAAATTCCATGAAAAATCATCATTTTTGGACTTTTTCGAGTCTATCGAGCACAGGAAGCACCAAAAGTATATGATGTGCATATTTTTATTAAAGTTTCTACTTATATCTATCGAATAAAAAAAAGTTTGAAAAAATTGGATGTAGCAGTGACGAGTACCAAAGCTTTGAAAATGACTTGTCCAAATCCAAATTTCACACATTTTGGCCTATATCTCCGGAACCAGGAACTTCTGGACCAAAACTTGTGTATTTTCATAAACTACTTACTTGTGGCTACAACATATATTTTTTCCAATTCTAGACCACTGTGCGTTCATAAAATTAGTATGAAAAGTATAATTTTGTGTTATTAAATTCTCTCTTTGCAGTTGTTGTTGTCGTGAGAATAACCAAGAGAAATTGACGGAACTCAAATTTATTTGAAATCTGAGTGAGAAGCTAGGAAACAAAGCTGTGTACTGTAAATTAATTATTAAAAATTTATTTTCAAGTAAATTTAATATTTTTATTATATTTTAGGTACTTTAAATTAATTTGAATTCAGTATAAATAAAAATATTTTCAACATGTCTGAAGATGATTCGGGAGATGATCCAAATAATTCAGAAGAGGATTCAATCAATTTTGACGAAAAATTTATCATCAAATTAACAAATGAAAGTAACAATATCATCGATAGAAATGCAAAGCAGACCTGCAAAATTCTGCAAATTCCATCAGAATTGAACATCGATCTGAAATTGTCAATAATAAGCAAGTTAGAACCATCAGAATATCCAAACTTATTCATTTTCATCATTGAGCATCAAAATGGAGCCTTTTTAACTGAAAATCAAGGAACTAAGGCACAACAGCTTGACGAACATTTGAAAAAGTTTGGAGCTACTCGTCCATTGATCATCCAGCAGATTTGTGAGGCAGAAAATATGAAAAAATGTTACTACAAGGGTAAAGGTTCATGTCAAATTGTGGACATTATTCACCATTATCTTGAAGATTATGAACTATATGGAAAGTGGCAAAATACTTTAAGCTCCCTTCTGGATCAAGAAATGCAGCGATTTGAGGATGAAATGCTTATAAAGTTGTCATTTATTCAAGATAATTCAATTATCTTAAGATTTTTGAGAACTTTAAACGTGGAGGAACCCTTTTTCGGATCAGAGGCTCTAAATGTTGCTAAAAATGGATCAAAAGCTGACTTGTTAGCTTTCTTGGATGCTTCATTTGAAGACAATGGAAGAATACTGAACAATCAGGCACAAAACTATATTAAACAAGTATTCGAAGATGATGAATCAGGAAGTGAATCATCAGATGCTTCGGACGAAGATCAAGTGGATGTGGAACCAACTTTAAAGGAGTCATCAAACGACATCCAAATAGATAATTTAGTAGATGAAACATCCTCGCAATCAGAAAGTGAAGATTCAAATCAATCAGTCCTCTTGACAGCTGTTCAGAATTCAAACCAGGAAATCATCGACTATTTAATAACTTATTGCACTCATTTACTTCAGCAACTTCCAGTCGAGCATCAAATAAGAATATCGACAACTGCTTATGATGGCAATCAGCTTGATGTCCTCTGTGACTTGTTGGAATATTCTGATTTTCCATTTCCTGACGGTTTAAATGTTTCAAATGATCAAGTTATTCACGAAAGGCTTCAGAAAATAATCAGAGACAGAATAAAGTTCCACGAAGCAATCGAACAGGAAAATGAAATAGAAATCAAAGATTTTATCGAGAACAATCTAAGCCTGAAATTCATCTACAGTCCACAAAACATAACAGCCATGAAAAAAGCAGTTGATTCAAAAAAGTATAAAATTTATTTTTATTTAAAATCATTTGGATTGTGTGCTACAGAGTTTAGGAACTTAGGGGAAGTTCTTGATGAAAAGGAACTAAGCATGGCAAATGATCAAGCAATCATACAAAAAACTGAATCAATTAGTGATGCACTTCGTAATGAAAGCAAATCTGTCTTAATTCTATGCACAAGGTCATTGATCCATAACAGGAAGGTTAAGAAGGAAGACGAAACAAAATACCGCAAATGCATCAAGAAATGGTTCGAGGGTATTAACAAAATAACAGGAATCATGCTCGACGTAGCTGCATCGTGCGAAAGTTTAGTCATCATTTTCGATTTCGAAAGCAAATTTGTAAGAATTTTTGACAATTTCTTTATTTTCAAATTTAATATTTTTGATTAATTTTAGACTGATCGAACTGCATTTAGGGACAATACCTTGGGCTTATCTACCGATACAGTATCATCAAGAATATTTATCGGAGCAAAATTAGAAGATAGTAACCGTGAGCAGGAGATTAAAGGAGTTTTAGCTCATGAATTGTGTCATTATGTCATGTGTCTGGTTTACGACAACAAGTTCCTTCCGTATTATAAGCATGCTGCAGATATTCGTGACCAATTTGATGGAATCGTAAAGTCTATTGACAAATGGTCAACAACAAAATCAAATTTTCCTGATGATGAATGCAATGGAATTATTTCATCAGTTTTCACAGCATATCCTGTAAATTGCTTTCATTATGAATTGATTGTAAGAGCTGTCCAGATTTTAGTGCTATATGATGACAATCCTGAAAAATCAGCTAATCTTCAAGAAAAGTATCAAGAACTCTTCGACTTCTGGGTCAGTTTAGTGCTTCCAGAGCTTCAAAAATACCTTCAAAAAAATAAAGTTGTTATTAGAATAAATACAACAGTTGAACTTCTGTCGAGTTTGTCAAAAAGTAAAATTGAGATTAAAATATCAAAAGATATGGAACAGCTGGCTAAGAATAGGATAATCATAGTAACCTCAAATGTACCAAGGCTTTTGTTCATCAACATCCATAAACATTTCCAGGAAAACTTTGGCTGCTTGTTAGATTCACAAAATGTGTTTATTGAACCAGAAAAAATAAAGAATTTGCAAGTCTGGACGGATATAAAGCATCTTTATGCTAAGGATGTCAATTTGAACATTTTTGTGGATTGCACTAAAGGACATCTGGATAATTTAAGCAGTATAATAAAACTTGAAGAGTTCAAACTCATTCTGGTTGCATCAAATGAAGAACAACTGACAAAATTGAATGAAATTTGCATCAAGAAAGAGATTAAACCAACTTTTATAGACATAAAGTACAATTGGAGTGACTTAACAGAAGAAAGTCAAATTAAATTGCTTCAAACTAAGATAAAATTTCAAAATAACCCAAAATTATCATTAATGGAGATTCTGTCCAAAAACATAAATCCAGATCAAAATGAAGTCAGCAAAATTATCGAAGATATCTCGAACATAATCAACGACCAACTATTCAACCTGCTTGTAGATAAACAAGAAATTTCCGTCAATTCTAATGTTGATGACTCTACTAACATCAATTTTGAAATTTTATTCCGAAACAGGAATTTTTTGAAAAAAGGAATTAATTTTAAGAATGAAATTTCACAAGAAAAATTAATTTCAATAACGGCAAATCAAAAGCATGTCTTAATATCAGACATTGCTGGAAGTGGTAAAAGCTGGGTTGTAAAAAATATTTCAAAAATAATCATGAAACAGGACCCAACAAGATGGGTCACATATGTGGACCTGAAGCAATTTATTCAGGAATTCAGAAAGGAACAACCTGAAAATTGTGAATTCGCACATTATTTTATTGGAAATATTTTAAAGCCAAAAACTGAATTTGAAGCAAAAATTTTCAAAAAACTTTACAAAGATGGAAAAGTTTCAATAATCTTCGATGGATTTGATGAGATCGCACCTGACTGTGCTGAATTTGTGGCTGATTTGGCTAAATTATTTGAATTTAATTACGGAAATCAGCTGTGGATTGTGACAAGAGACTACTTTGAGGTTAGCTTACAGGACAAACTTGGAATTAGCAACGTCTACAAGTTAAATGACTTTACTGAAGAAGATGGTGTCAAATTCATAGTTGCAAGCTGGATTCTGATGGATTTTAAGGATCAAACTGTAGCAGATTTAGAAAAGCATATCCAAAACTCACCAAATTTAACAAAGTATCTAGAAAAGGCCAAAAGAATTGTTCAAAAAGTAACAATGTCAAAAGACCAGTCGATTGGATTACCTCAATTATTTAGTATGATTGCTGATGGATTTAAAGATGATAACATCATGCTGGATGATTTGAAAAGAGCCAAAATATTCATGCAGTTTGTGAATACAATGTACACAAGATGGGCAGATTTTAAAGGAATTCTCAGAAAAGAAGCAAGTGTCCAAAGTCAAGATTACGAGCTGAATTTTAAGAAACTTCATCAATTTTTTGCAATTTTGAGTTTATTTCCGGAACTAATTGATTCATTGTTTCCTGATTGTGACATTAGTGAATGGCCTGAAGTAGAAATCATCGCTGGTGGACTTCTGAATAAAATTGGATCAAGTTATTCCTTCAATCACGAGACATTCCGTGAATATTTCGTCGCAGACTTCATTTTTAAAGCCATCAAAAAACCAAAAATTAAGAAAGAAGTTATCGATCTTTTAATTAAAATCCTTACAATTCGAAAATACGGAATCATTCGAATGTTTCTCAACGACTTTATTGAAAGTTCCTCAAAAATGGATAAAGTTCAGTTGGAATTGGAAAAATCTGTTGAAAAATTCAGCAACATGGAAAACTTGAGCGAATATTTCACAGAAAATCTTGAACATCTTGCTAAACTTGTTGTTGAAATTCTTAAAAAAGGAAATAATGAAAATGTTAAAAAGATTTTTAGTGAGAATATCAGTGCTGTGGCAACAAATACAAGAGAATTGAAAATGTTTTCGGCATTCACAGAATTTTTGTTCTCTTATCTGAGTCTTGATGATCTAAAAGACTTGACAAATAGTCAGAATATACTTCACAAAATGATTGGATCGGATTCGAGTGTAGAAATTTTTGAATATTTCGTATCAAAGCTTGAAGAAAGAGTTGGTCGAGAATTTGTTCAGAAACAACTGAAATTGATGCCATCTGGACCTGGAAATGGAAACATTTTTTATCATTTGGGAAGATCGCAACATTTAAGTGAAAATAGAGTCCAAAAATGCTTTGAAATATTCCAGAAATATCTTGATGATAGCGAAATTGTTGAATTAATGAACAACTGCACCAAAAATGGACACCCAATTCTTAACATTTTGGTGGAAAATACAGCAAACTTTAAACCATTTCTCTCCGGTGCGAAATGTTTTTTCAAAAACCGAAATTTGTACAAAAAATTCAAAAATATTGTTAACAAAACCGATTCAAATGGTCAAAATATTCTTCATTGGAGTGCATATAAAGAAGACATTGATTTGCATACATCACTGTGGAATCTTATTCAGAAAATATTTGAAAATAAGCAGGAATTAGGATATTTTGTACTTCAAACAGATGAATCAGAAAACAACTTTTTACACATTCTTTTAGTTAAAAATAGGTCAGAAATAATTGAATTTACAATCCAAAGGCTCAAGGCAAACCTCAATGACTCAGATTATCATGAAATTTTGAGATCAAAAGGACGATTTGGAAGAAATTTACTTCAACGTGCTGCATGTGCCTCAAAAGAAGTCAAAACTCATCAAATTTTGTGGAAAGAACTTCGAGATTCTTGCAAATCTGATCTAGAATTCTTGAAAATACTAGAAGAAGTTGATGAAGATGGTGATGATGTCCTTAATCTTGCAGCTGTATTTACAACAAGTGAAATTTTTGAGTTTATGGAAGGAAAATTAACAGAAACTGCATCACGAGATGAAATAAGAAAATTGTTCATAAAGTTAGCAAATAGAAACAGAAATTTACTTCAATCAGCAGCTGTACAGAACAAATCATTCGAACTTCACAAAACGCTTTGGAAAATACTTCAGAAATATTTTGATTCAGCAGAAATTTTAGAATTTATTAAAAATCGTGACATTGATGGAGATAATTTACTGATAAATGTCATTGAGATAAATACAAAAGAGATTGTCGAGTTTACGTGGAAAAAAGTAAAAGAACTGCTAAACAACAATGGCTTACTCACTGAGGAGCACAAAGAAAACATTCAAAAATGTGAAAATATTATAAAAAGCACTTTAGAACAAAATCAACTTCAAGATGACGAAAGAGAAATTTTAAAACTAAAATGGATGAAAAGTGAAAATTCAAAAGCATCAAAATTATTTAATGAAGAAATTCAAAGATTGGTGGAGAAGAATTTAAGTAAAATTAAACTTGAAAATTTACGTTTTTTTGTAACAGATGAAAATGTTGAAAATCATGAAAAATTGTGGGAAAATTTAAGTACAATTTACACAAACTGTGCAGATTTAAAAAAGTTATTATCTGAGAAAAATAAAAATGGCAACAATTTCATTCATCTTCATGTGATTTTAAACACAGCAGACGTGATTGAATTCACAATAAATAAACTCAAAGAAAACCTCAGTGAATCAGATTATCATGAAATTTTGAGATCAAAAGGAGCATTTGGAAGAAATTTACTTCAAGTTGCTGCAGTTAACTCAAAAGAAGCCAAAACTCATCAAATTTTGTGGAAAGAACTTCAAGATTCTTGCAAATCTGATGAAGAATTCTTGGATATCCTCGGACAATTTGATGAAGATAGAAGTGAGGTCTTTAATATTGCGGCTTCATTTACAACAAGTCAAGTATTTGAATATATGGAAGAAAAATTAACAGAAACTGCATCACGAGATGAAATAAGAAAATTGTTCATAAAGTTAGGAATAGGAAACAGAAATTTACTTCAGGCAGCAGCTCAACAGAACAAATCTTTGGAACTTCACAAAACACTTTGGAGAATTCTTCGAAAATATTTTAATTCATCTGAAATTTTAGAATTCATCAAACATCCAAATGTAAATGCTGACAATTTATTAATTAGTGCAACAAAGTACAATACGAAAGAAATTCTCGAACTAACATGGACTGAAGTTGAAAAAGTTATAACAGCTCTTTACACAGACATTGAAACTGTCCGAAATATAAAAGAATGTGAAAGAATTATTAAGCAGATTGCCAAATCCGAACCCAATGAAAATGATGAAGAAATGATGCAACTTTTGAATCTGGAGTGGATTAAAAACCCAAATTCTGAATCATCAAATTTGTTTGACGAGCAAATTCAAGATATTTTGAGAAAAAGTTTAAATGTTCGATCCTTTGATGATTTAAAACCAATGGTTAACAATAAAAATGTTTTAGATCACGAAATATTATGGGAACATATGCTCAAGACATTTAAAAATCAACAAGATATGGCTAAATTATTACTTGAGAACAATCAAAATGGCAACAATTTCATTCATCTTCTTGTGGGTTTTAACACAGCAGACGTGATTGAGATGACCTTAAATAAGTTTAAAGAAAATCTCAGTGAATCAGATTATCATGAAATTTTGAGATCAAAAGGACAATTTGGAAGAAATTTACTTCAACTTGCTGCATGTGCCTCAAAAGAAGTCAAAACTCATCAAATTTTGTGGAAAGAATTTCGAGAGTTTTGCAAATCTGATGAAGAATTTTTGGAAATACTCACAGAAGTTGACGAAAACGGTGATAATATCCTTAATATTTCTGCAATTTTTTCCACTGGAGAAATTTTCGAACTTATTCTGAAAGAATTAGAAAAAATTGCACTTCCTGAAAAAATAAAGAAAATGATGATAAAATTGGGATTTGCGGGACGAAATTTATTACAAGGAGCAACATTTCATAACAAATCTTTGGAACTTCATAAAGCACTCTGGGAAGTTTTTGAAAAATATTTTAAATCAGCTGAAATTTTGGAATTCATTAAACATCTTGATGACCGTGGAGAAAATGTACTTTTAAATGTTATTAAAAACACAAAAGAAGTTAAAGAGCTGACATGGAATAAAGTCAAAAAAATATTAACAAACATTGGATATGAGAATAATGAGAACTTTAAAAAATGTGAAGAAACAATGAAAAAAGTCTTAAATTCTGATAAATTAACGGAAGAAGAAAAACAAATTATAAAATTGGACTGGATTGACAATAAAAACTTTGCTAAATTATTTGAGGATAAAATTCAATTGCTCATGCGAAAAAATATATCTGATATATTTCTGAAAGATTTGATGTCATTCGTTATGGATGGAAATGTTGAAAATCATGAAAATCTTTGGAAATATTTAGAAAAAAGTTTCGAAAGTTATAAAGACCTGAAGAAGTTGCTTTTTGAGAAGGATGAAAATGGCAACAACTTCATTCATCTTCTTGTGATTTTTAACACAGCAGACGTGATTGAATTCACAATAAACAAATTCAAGGAAAACCTCATTGACTCAGATTATCAAGAAATTTTGAGATCAAAAGGAGAATTTGGAAGAAATTTGCTTCAAGTTGCTGCAGTGAACTCAAAAGAAGTCAAAAATCATCGAATTTTATGGAAATTTATTCACAATTCTTGTAAATCTGACGAAGATTTTTTGGAAATCCTCGCAGAAGTTGATGTGCAAAGAAATATTGTCTTCCATGTTGCTGCAGTTTTCACAACAAGTGAAATTTTTGAATTCATGATTTCGGAGATAGAGAAGCATACAAAAGACAATGAAATAATAAAAAAACTTTTAACCTCATTTGGAAAAGGAAACAGAAACTTATTGCAATCCGTCGTAATTGACAACGAAAGTCTAGAAACAAACAAAACAGTTTGGAAAATAATTTTAAAATATTTTAATGCCGACGAAATTTTGGAATTCATTCAACATTGTCCTGATTCTGGTAACAATCTCCTCTGCTGTGCTGTTATTTACAATACAAAAGAAATTGTTGAATTCACTTGGAATCAGATTAAAAAATTTATAAACACAAAAGATGCTCAAATTGAATATTTGAACAGAAAAGGACAACAAAACCAAAGTTTGCATCAACTATCATTGAAAAATCGTTCAAAAGATCCACAAGTTACTGATTGGGTTCAACAAACCATAAAAGAATATGAAATTCAATAACAAATACTGCGTAATTCCACGAGTGAAATTCTTTTCCTCGATTTAATTTTTCTTAATTTTCTCCTTATTTAACCAACAAAGATTTGATTTCTTATTCAAACCTGATATAAAAGCATACAATCTATCCATTTTGAACCATATTTGATCGAAAAAATGCTTAGTTGTTAAGTTAATTTAAGTTTTTTTTATGTTAATCGGTGGAAAAAATATTTTTGATTTTGTGAAAAATCGCATAAATAATGCACTTTAATTCAGGAAAAGATAATTATTTCCATAGATATTCTTGATTCCTAGTGTTTTCAAAATATTTCACACACCTAAATTGTTTAATTAAAGAAAAAACCGCTAAAAAGTACGTTAATCTGTGGAAATTATCCGTTACAAAAAAAAATTCATTTTATTTTACAAAATTTAGCTAATTTAATGATGACTAAATGTTGATAACACATTAAATAATGAATAATAAGACCTATTGCGTTCAAAAAATGTTTAAACATGCATATTTAAGCAGAAAAAGCTAAAAAAATTATACTAACATCAGGGGGAAAACCACTTGGTGGAAAAAAGTCATTTTCCACCAAAAACTTTTTTCCACCAGCTACATTTTGTGCAATAATTTTGAATCCTTAAATATTGGTTGGTGGGAACGGTGTCAGAATATTTTATATACTGGTTCTGCTCAAGATAGGACCAAAAGTTTGAGACTAGATGTTCCACCAAGTGGTTTTCCCCCTGACTAAAATGTTTCAGTTCCGTTTACTCATTACCCTACTTTTCTCATACTATTTTTAATTCTGTTTAATAAAAGATTAATTTTAAGACATCTAATGTTCTAACCAGACCACGGAAATGTCGAAAACGACCGTTAAATTTAAATTTGAATTTCTTATGACCGTTACAAAAATTCATAAAATCTTAATTTAACTATAAATATTGTTACCATTGGATTGTTTTTCATCCTATAATCATGTACGAGAAATGAATCTTCATTAGCGGTCCTCAAAAATGGTTAATTAACGTTTTTCATTTTAATAAGAAACCAACAACAACAAACAAAACAAAAAAATTGACAAATTAGAAAATCAAACTTTTTGACTTAAATTTATTTACTAAAACGTTCACAACTCATTAAAAACGTTGATTCAATAAAATACTAGTGAATTGAATTGTTTTGACGTTGCTAATAATTGTAATTAATAGAATTTGTATATTTTTTCATTTTTGTTTGCTTAAACTTAAGTAACGGTGAAAATAAATTTAAATTTTCGACGCTCCTTCGACGCTTTTTGAATACTTCAACCCTGATATTTCCGTGGTCTGGTTCTAACGTTCATCTTTACGTCTGACGTCGTTAGTTTATTGACATTTTATTAATCACCTGCTAAAAAATATAATCAATTCAAAATAATGGAATTAAAAGTCCTTAACCAAATAATTTCTAAAACTAAATTCTTACTTTCGTCATATTTTTAACATTTTTTTATCAAAATATCAACAGAATAAAGGATGAATTTTAATCCCTATAACAAGTATCTTTTGATTATATTTATTCTAATAATTAAGAATATAGGATGAGACAGAGCAGATAAAGCACGACAAGCTGTGTTGCGAAATTTATTTGACAGCTAAAGTACTAGTGGAACTATTTCCGAGTTATTCCTAAAGAAGCGTCTCAGTTGTGCACTTACATCAGTGAATATGCTGTTTTGGCTTGTAACTGCGTTGTATTTAAAAGTTTCGTAACAAAAGTTTGTATTTCAATTTTTTCAGACTACCTTGGATGTTCTATGGCTTCCTAAAATTAACATTTTTATTCTTTCTTTTATTTTGCTATTTTAGAATATCAAAGTTGATGTCCAGTAAATAACTGTCAATTTTTTAAAAAAATATTGTTAGATTAATTAATGTCGGTCGTTTAATATGCTCTTGCCTTTTATATTCTCATAAGTTTTCTCAAATTTTTAAATTTTATTGAAAAATAAAAAAAAATGTTTTTTTTCGGTAGTGTAGGAAATTTTTTTCTATGAGAGAATTTTTCTCTTTTGTACTGATCGTCAAATTTTATTCACATATTTCAGTTTATTATCAATGTTGTACGATTAACCCTTAAATTGTGATTCTCTGTGGATTAATTTTATTTTAACTAGTTTCTTGTGCAAATATTTAATAAATATCAGTTTTTTTGTGTTTTAAGTTCATTTATTTATATTTTAGCTTTGAGCTGTTTTATAAATTTACATACAATATATATTTTGCAGATATTACATGTTCTTTACTTACTTAATTAATTAATTAGCATCATTATAGATTTCGAAAAAGTGTTCCCTGAGGCGATTTGTGATAAGTCTCAGTGAGTGAAATTTTTTAATTTGCTGATGAAGATCATTATAGCTTCTAAAAGCTCTGACATAAAAGTTTTGAGTTGCTTGCACCGTTCGACATTGCATAATTGTAAAGTCCGAACGATTTCTCGTTATGTGATCGTGTAGATCGCTACCTAACGTTAATTCAACATTATTTTTAACTAAATTCGAAGCAATTTTAAAGACTTGTAAGCAGCAATTCGTTTCACAAATTACAGAAACAGGTAGTAATTTTATACTGTATAAAATGTCTTTTCCAGCAAACCAACTCTTCCTCAAGACAATTCTAAGCGTTTTTTTTGCAAAACTTCAAGAGATTTCATCAACCCTATTGATATAGCGGACCAGATTGTGCTCATGTAGATTAAATGTGACTGCACATGTGCATAATAAAGATTAAATGCTGTTTTTTCGGTTACAAACTTTCTAGCACGTCTCAATGCATACATAAAAGGAGTTATTCTCTTCTTAATTGCTTCAGTATGACTTTTAAACGAAAGTGACTCATCAATAATCAGACCTAGTATTTTAACATTTTCAGCTATTTCAATTACAGTTCCATTAAAATTAATATTCATTGCCAGTTCCGTGAAATTTTCAAACTTCTTTCTACCTTGAAATAGAACATATTTTGTTTTCGTAACGTTCGGACTAAGATAATGATTTTGTAGCCATTTTTGAATGTTATTTAGATCTTCTTCCATGCATGATTAATTTAAGTTCTTTTGAGTCATTTCCATTGTTCACAAGTGACATATCATCACAATAAAGGATTAATTTACCGTTAAGATTTAAACTAAATATATCATTAATATACAGATCAAAAAATGGACCTGATAATACACCTCCTTGAGGCGAGCCTACGTTGATCAAAAGAAATTCACTCAAAAAACCTTCAATGCTTACGGCTTGCTTTCTTCCATGAATGTATGAGATCAACAAGTTAAGAAAAAAGGAGTCAAGATTTAGCTTCTGTAACTTTGAGATTAATATATTGAATTGAATACAATCAAAGGCTTTACTTAAATCAATACAAGTTAAAGATACTGACTTTTTATCGTCCACAAGCGTATACACATCGTTTAAAATGAGAGCAGCTGCAATTTCACAATTTGATTTCTTTACATAGCCAAATTGATTTCCATGAATTATATTATTATTATCTAAATGATCTTGTAGACGACGATAAATTGTGTACTCAAAGATTTTTCCAAGAATTGGATTAATAGTGATAGTTTTATTTCAATATTTAACATCATTTGATTGTTTTAAAATAATTTGTGAAATAGTTTTTATTTTTTAAAACTGAAAAAAATGTGTTTTTCAAAAAAAACTAATAAAATCCAAAAAAATTGAAAAGTATTCTTCATAAAATAATTAGATCAGATTTGAATGCTGAAATTTTTGAATATTTTGTGTTGAAACTTGAAGGAAAAGTTGGTCAAAAATTTATTCAACAACAATTAAAATTGATGGCATCAGAGCCTGAAAATGGAAATATTTTTTACCATTTGGGAACATCGCAAAATTTAAGTGCAAAAAAGGTTCAAAAATGCTTCGAAATGTTCCAAAAATATCTTGTTGATTGTGAAATAATTGAATTAATGAACAAATGTACCGAAGATGGAGACACGATTCTGTAAATTATTTTACGAATGAATGAAAATTATTTTACGAACCAAAATTTGCTCCCAAAATTCAAAATTATTCTTAATAAAACCGATTCAAATGGTCAAAATATTCTTCATTGGAGTTCAGCTAAAGATTGATTTTCATTCATTACTGTGGAAGCTCATTCTGAAAACATTTGAAAATCCAGTCGAATTAAAAACTTTTATTTTTCAAAAGATGAATCAGAAAATAGATTTTTACATATTTTATTAAAAGATGTATTATTTTCATCAACGCACAATAAATCAGAAACAATGGCGTTTACCATCCAAAAACTCAAAGAAAACCTTTATGACTCAGATTATCAAGAAATTTTAAGATCGAAAGGAAAATTTGGAATGAATTTGCTTCAACTTGCTGCATGTGCCTCAAAAGAAGTCAAAATTCATCAATTTTTGTGGAAAACATTTCGAAATTCGTGTATGTGACGTTGGCCAGAACAGGTTCTCCAATCGAATTGAAACTTTGTCAGAATTACGTCCATATTACGTCCATTTACGTCCCACATTTAAATATTTTCGTCCTATCCACTGGAACTGGATATAGCGCATGCAAGATTTGGGTATTTTTCTTGCGTACTTCACTTTTTTAGCTGGAATAGATAGCGGAACTGAACTTTTATGAACAAATTATATATTAAAAATGATCTACTACTTACGTCCAATTTCGTCCCAAAAAAATTTTTGGAATCGGAAGTAACCACTCAGCGTTATGGACTTCCAAAGTTTACGGCTGTGCCGCTTGTGGACCAAAAAATTATTTTTTCTTAAAACTAAATTATTACATCATGTTATATATCAAAACACATCTACTTTTTCCAGTAATTCAAATTTGGAAAAATAATTTATGTCTGACCTTATGTCTTAGACTTATGTCAGTTCCAGTACGTCCACTATCTGGAGTGTTTGCATTTAGAAATGGGAAAACAGTAATTTTGACATTTTTAATCATATTTCTGATCCTTTAAAGTTTTGTAAATGATGTTTATTATTTTTATTATTATTTATTGGCAATTCAATTGTTAAGTAGTACATAGTTCACAGGATTTGAGCTCTAGTTAGAACAAGAAAGAGAAAAATAGAAAAAAACATTATGAAAAAAGAGCATGAAAGTATGACCTGTTTTAGAAATTGCTACCACTTTCGTGGTTGGAAGTTAAAAAAATCACTTCACAGGATTAAAGATTATAAAAGTCATGTTAATGACAATGACTTGAATCAAAAATAAACTTGTGATTATATATGGAATATATGAGGCTTTCCATATAGAAATGAGACTCGGTAAAATTTTAGTTTTGACGTTATTAAACTATGTACTACTTAACAATTGAATTGCCAATAAATAATAATAATAATAAACATCATTTACAAAACTTTAAAGGATCAGAAATATGATTAAAAATGTCAAAATTACTGTTTTCCCATTTCTAAATGCAAACACTCCAGATAGTGGACGTACTGGAACTGACATAAGTCTAAGACATAAGGTCAGACATAAATTATTTTTTCAGATTTGAATTACTGATGAAAAATAGA
The DNA here is from genome assembly GCA_963573255.1 of Chironomus tentans. Taxonomy (NCBI): domain Eukaryota; kingdom Metazoa; phylum Arthropoda; class Insecta; order Diptera; family Chironomidae; genus Chironomus; species Chironomus tentans. The sequence goes on from OY754305.1 coordinate 4,357,273, forward strand.
TGTGTTTTGATATATAACATGATGTAATAATTTAGTTTTAAGAAAAAATAATTTTTTGGTCCACAAGCGGCACAGCCGTAAACTTTGGAAGTCCATAACGCTGAGTGGTTACTTCCGATTCCAAAAATTTTTTTGGGACGAAATTGGACGTAAGTAGTAGATCATTTTTAATATATAATTTGTTCATAAAAGTTCAGTTCCGCTATCTATTCCAGCTAAAAAAGTGAAGTACGCAAGAAAAATACCCAAATCTTGCATGCGCTATATCCAGTTCCAGTGGATAGGACGAAAATATTTAAATGTGGGACGTAAATGGACGTAATATGGACGTAATTCTGACAAAGTTTCAATTCGATTGGAGAACCTGTTCTGGCCAACGTCACACACACCGAAATTCTTGCAAATCTGATGAAGAATTTTTGGATATTCTCAGAGAAGTTGATAATGATGGTGATAATGTCCTTGGATTTGCTGCTACATTTGCAACAGGAAAAATTTTGAAATTTATGCATGGAAAAAACTAAACTTTATGACGAAATAAAGAAATTCTTGATCAATTTAGGATTTGGGAATCGAAATTTGTTGCAAAAAGCAGCTGTACAAAATAAATCCTTAGAACTTCACGAAGCACTTTGGAAAGTTCTTGAAAAATATTTTAATTCTTCTGAAATTTTGGAATTTATTAAACATCGTGATGACTTTGGACGCAATGTGCTCTTAAATGCAATTAAGGGAAACATGAAAGAAGTTAAAATGCTTTCGTTGATCTGAATTACTGCGCAAAGAAAAAATAATGCAAAAAATTAGTCAAAAACAATTAACTAATAAGTACCTATTTTTTGAAAACTTATTTTAAAAAATAACGGTCGAAAAATATTTGAAAAATAACTATCAAAAATATTTGAAAAAATAATATCACCCGTTTTAACAAATTTTCTTTAGGGGTCATTCACTTATGACGTCCATGATTTTGTGACACTTTATATTAAAGAAATTTTTTTGAATTTAAAATTTGTGACAAGGGGGGGAGGGGGGTGTCTAAAAATCTCATTTTTTGATGTACGTCATAAGTGAATGACCCCTTATGGGATAATGTACTAAAAATCTAAAACTCATATTTTTGCATAAAATATTTAACATAATTTCTTTCATCAATTTCAGCTTGATTTTCAATTTTGCACTTATGCATCACCATCCGTTGATCTTATCTATGCATTCTACACATTTGTGTCTGATGAGAATCGTTTGACTAAATTTGATGAGCTTCTTGCAATTTACCATGAACAATTTGTTGAAGCGTTAAAGAAATTTGGATATGTTGAGCAGCCACCATCACTGCATGATTTGCATGTTGAAATGTTTAAAAATGGATTACTGGAAACACCTATTTTTTTGCTGATTTTCCCAGTTCTATTTGTGGAGCTCGATGGCCTTTCAAATGAAGATTTTGATGATGGATTAAGGAAAATGATTATCAAGTGTTATCAAAATGATCGATTTAAAAAATTGTTAAAAGAATATCTAATCAGATTTGCTAGTAAAGGATTTTTAATTTAAAGCCTCTGTGGAGTAATTTGCAAGGTGCTTGGCTCAAATTTGGTATGGCCTCGAAGGTCGTCGGTTCGAATCCAGCCATTTCCAAATTTGTTCTTTTTTGGAAGTTTAGATACTTCAACTGTTTAATTTACGAGATCAAGACGAGATTGGAGCTCTGGGCAACGTTGGATTGAGGAACGGATCAGAAACTTGAAGTGTAGCATGAGAAATCGGAACGAGAGCTACAAGATTACCTTACGAATGGAATATTCATAGAACGGACCTGAAAAGTATCACGTTGTGCCTTTGGAAAATTGAAATGAGAGCCTAAATTCATACGAAACCTAGATTTGTGAAAATTGTATTCTTGATCCTACATATGTTATATTGAAAAATAGTAATTGAATTATTGTAATAGAACTTAAGCGTCATCAAATAAATACATACAAAGTATATATTCAAAACAGTTTTTTATTCATTTATTGGCACTACAGGTACAAAAAAAACCAAAACATTTAAAACGCACGCAGGTAAGAACTGATAAAAATATCAAGAATTGTCATGAACGACATTGCAATAAACTAGTAATGCGTCCACGGGCTGCGGACGCACGTGCATTTTCTTACACTACTGTGCACAGAAATCTAAATGCATAAAAAACTAACGAAAAAAAAACCTGACTAAAAAAGTTAGTCAAAAATTATTTAAAAAATAAACACAAGCTTTTAAAAAGAATAACGATAATTTCTTTTTTTTAAATAACGGTAAAAAAATATTTGAAAAATGCACTAAAAAGTAGACCACTCACCCTAACAACCTAAAAGAAAGTCAGCAAAATTGAGCTTTATCAGAGAAAGATTTTTTAGTACATTCTAATAAGAATAATACTGATCTCGATCATGATCATGCTCAGAGTTAGAAAATTGATTTACTCTTGTGTAGGCTGACCATCTGCTTGGGTTTTCAAAAATATTCGTCCAGAAAACGAATAAAACTAGTCGACATGGGGGATGTCCTCTATTTTTCTTGAAAATGTCTAGTAACCCTACTCTTGTGAGATTCTTTGTGATCTTACTGAAAATCTAGATCTCTTCTCAAAAATACTACCCTGGAAGAATCCTTAAATTGACAGAAAATTCCAAATTATTGTTTGCAAGTCAGTCACAACGGATCTGATATGGAACCAAATAATTTTATTCTTGGCATTCTTAATGACTGTATTTTAAAAGTTGATCCTGGGTGGAATTAAAGATTTTTGGTCAATTCTTATGGTGAATTTGATACAAAAAATAATCGAACATAAAAAGTTGTCAGCATTGTCTATGAGCAGCTTTTGATTTAAATTTTTTATTTGGCTTGGATTTTTTGTGTCATGCTTTGCAGTTCTTATTGCTGAAGTTGTCGTTGGAATGATTTATAAAAAGATAATTGAGGAATCAAGTGATGATGAAATTACAGTCGAATGGCAAAATAACGGAAATAAGTAAATTGACACTCTTCAAAAACTAGACGAAAGATTGGATTCTATTTAAATTTAAAAATTTGATGCAAAAGCTCAATGTTTGCTTGAAATACTCTCAGAATAAACTAACGTGTCAAAAAATATCATGTCTGCTAAGCTCTCACTTATTAATCATTTTTATATTTTTTCTGAGAGCCAATCTTTCGAGAGAATTTTTGATTGACTTAAAAGAGATCGTGAGATTTGCTTTAAACCTTTAATTTTTCGAACGGAGGGAAATCTGCTTTATTTTAAAAAAAATTTGGTGAAATGTGGTAAATTAACTACGATTTTACCTTGTACAAGGTAGGTTTCCCCCTGTTTTCGAATATCGTAGAGGTTGCAAAAAAAGTTATAAATTCTGATAAGATTAGTTTCGTTCGGTTCGGTGTTCAGTTAACACGTTTAGTCGCTCGTTCGGAATTGTAAATTTAAGTGTAGGTTGACCATCGGCTTGATTTTTTGTGCTTAGCGACTCATTATATTTTTATTAAATACATAAATAAAATGTGCAATGTTGTGAAATCTTAGTGAAAGTGAGAAAAGTGAACTAAAATTAATCTAAAAATTGAAGAAAAAAGCATTGAGGATATTAACTGTATTATGAAATTATCAAATAATTTTTATGTGGAACAAGATAAGATAAACGGAATTTTTTTAACCGATTTAACAACAACAACAATAATTTCACAAATGTTCAGTTGATTCATTAGGTAAGAAATTTTTCACACTTATCAATTTACATTAGGATAGGGTTACCAGATGTTTTTCGCAACAAAAAAAACAGGACATTTTTAATTTAGTAATATAGAGACACTTGTAAGCCATTTAAACCACTTCCTCTTGCAAAACCAATTAAATAACGATATCTAAATGCCAAAAAGTGTCAAAAGATAATGAATTTTTTTTTAAATAATAATATTTTATTTCTGTATATTAAGTATGTACAAAAAAATTTTAAAATACAAAAGATAATGAAATATTCACAAAGAAATTTTCTTTCCCTGGATTCAAACCCTTGCTTTCAAAAAGAAAATTTTTCACACCTCAAAATCTATTACCTAAAAGTTTATAATTTAAGCTTTTTGAAGAAAAATGATTTTCTTTGGCTTTTTTGGAAAAGGAAGACACAATAAAAATATTTTGCGTTCAAAATTTATCTTTGTCTTTTCAAAATATTATAGTTTTGTTTTCGGTTTGAGCTTTCTTTAAAAAACAGAACATTTATACGCTAAAACAGGACACAGGACCAATTCCAAAAAAACAGCAGATGTTCACCCTAATTAAGTACGATTATTCCGATATAACATTAAGAACTATAAATGTATGTTAGAGTCGTTGATATTTGGACTGATTATCATTATAATTCTAATATATTACAAACAGTCGCTTTTTAGCTCTTAAGTTAATTAAATTCAGAATTGAAATAACTTGCTGATAATTTTATTCAGTTTTAGTATAAAGTACCAAAATTAATATAAAGTAACATTATCCTGAGTTGGATTTTATCAAATTTGAATTTAAACAAAACATGTTCTCATGAGCGTTTTCATCTTTTTTGTGCAAATAATTAATAAATATCAGTTTTATTTCAATCATTAACATCATTTGGTTATTTTAAAACAATTTCTGCAATAAATTTCAAGGTCTAAACCTTAAAAAAACTGTGCTTTTGGAAACTAAAAAAAATATTGTGAAATTCAAAAGAATTTTTAAAAATAATTAAATATTTATCGGAAAACCAATTGAATCAACAAATAAAAATCAGGTAAATGATCGAAAAATTACATTTTTGTGGTTAAATAAAATAAAAAAAAATTATGACTCATAATTTAAGAGATTCTCAAACTTTTTCATATTTTGGTCTAGTGAAATTTTAAATTCAAATTTAAGACCTTTTAATAATTTAGATAGAAATTTTAAAAATCTATTTAAAGTTGAATTTGTTTATCGCAGAACAAAGGTTGAGAACTTCAGGATTGCGAGCATTCTAACAAATTGTTCAATTTTTTAACAAGTGAATTGATAACATTCATTAAATGAGTATGAAAAGTATAACTTTATGTTATTAAATTCTCTTTTTGCAGTTGTTGTTGTCGTGAGAATAACCAAGAGAAATTGACGTAACTCAAATTTATTTGAAATCTGAGTGAGAAGCTAGGAAACAAAGCTGTGAAATCCGTGTGCCTTCTAGAAATAACAATCAAGAATTTCATCAAAGTTTTAACTGTAAATTAATTATTTAAAATTTATTTTCAAGTAAATTTAATATTTTATTATATCTTAGGTAATTTAAATTATTCTCAACATGTCTGAAGATGATTTACTGGCAGATGATGCAAATAATTCAGAAGAAAATTCGATCAAAATTAATGAAAACTTTATCATCAAATTAACAAATGAAAATAACAACCAAATTATCGACAGAAATGCTAAGCAGACCTGCAAAATTCTTCAAATTTCATCAGAGTTGAACATCGACCAGAAACCGGCAATCATCAGCACCTTGGAACCATCAGAATATCCAAATTTGTTCATTTTCATCATTGAGCATCAAAATGGGAACATTCCTTTTGATCATTTCAGCAAATTTGGAGATTCTCGTCCATTGATCATCCAGCAGAGATTTGTGGAAGAAAATAAGACAAAACTTTATTACAAAGGGGAAAAATCCACACAAATTGTGGACATTGATCAACATTATCCTGAGGATTATGAACTGTATGAGAACTGGCAAGCTATTTTGAGTAACCTTGATGGCCGAGAGTTAGGACAGTTTGAGGATCAACTACTTAAAAAGTTGTCACACATTAAAGATTCTTCAATAACTTTAAGATTTTTGAGAACTTTAAACCTATCAGAAGCAATTTTTACACTACTGGTTTTGGAAACTACTAAAATTGGATCAAAATCTGAATTTTTGGCTCTCCTGGATGCTTCGTTTGAAAATAATGGAAGAATTTTAAACAATCAGGCACGAAATTATATCCAAAATGTTTTTAAAGCTGATGAACCAGGAAGTGAATCAGCAGATGCTCCAGTTGACGGCGAGATGGAAGAAGAATCTGATTTAGAAGATTCTTCTGATGAAAATAACGATGATCCAATGGAAGTGGAATCAACTTTACAAGAATCTTCAGAAGAATATCAAGATGATCCAATGGATGGAACATCCTTAAAAGCCAATAATGAAGATTCAAGTCAATCAGTCCTTCTCACAGCTGTTCAGCATTCAAACGAAAAAATCATCAACTATTTAATAACTTATTGCACTCATTTACTTCAGCAACTTCCAGTAGAGCATCAAATACGAATATCTACAGCTGCATTTGACACAAATCAACTTAATGTCCTGTGTGATCTGGTGGATATTTCAGATTTTCCATTTCCAGAAGGCTTCTTAACCAAAGAAAATCAAGACAATCACCAAAGACTTCGTCAACTAACAGATGATCGAAAGCAGTTTGAAGTCGCAATTGAAAATGAAGATTTTAAGGGAATTCACGATTTCATCAAAAACAATCAAAACCTTAAATTCGTTTACAATATTAACAATATTCCTGCTTTAACTCAAGCAGTCAACGCTATGAAATTTGTAGTATTTTACTTTTTAAAAGAGTTTAGTTTTCAAGGTGAAGTTTGTGAAGATATCCTTGAAAAGCTTGATAAAGAGGAGATAAAGCGAGCAGTAGAATTAGCAAAAAAGAAAGCAGAAATACAAAGAATGGCAAATATTGACAAGTCACTTCCAGATTGCCACAAATCAGTATGGCATTTATTAGCGAGATCATCAATCAACAACAGAAAGATCAGTAAGGAACTGGAAGCAGAATATCGCAAGAAAATAAGAAGTTGGTTAAAAGACATTCAAAAGATTGCTCCAGAAATGCTCGACGTTGCTGCATCATGTGAAGATTTAAAGATCATTTTTGACTTTGAAGGTCAATCTGTAAGTTCTTATTTATTCTATTTAATAATTGTATCAAAATTAAATATTTTCAATTAATTGTAGGTGGAATCTGTAACGTTTGGTAATCGAAATGCAACTGGTGTGACAAATTCAACAAGAAAATGGATTTTTGTTATGAGTAAATTTACAAACAAAGCAAGTGAACAGAAGATTAAAGGAGTTCTGGCTCATGAGCTGTGTCATTATGTTTTGGATATGGTTTATGAAAATCAAGAGTTCCCGTACTACAAAGCCGATAAGGCAAACAAAACAACATTTAAAGCAATCGTTACAATTATTGATAAATGGTCCAAAACAAAAGAAAGAGAACCAGATGATAAGTGCAACGGAATCATTTCGAATGTCTACAGATTGTATAAGAGCAAGGATTTTGAACCTGAGTTGATAGTTAGAGTTGTTCACATTCTAACTCATTATGACTATGATCCTGAAAAGTTGAACCTGCTTCAAGGAATGTATCAAATTCTCTTTGACTTCTGGTATAAACACGTTGTTCCTGAGATGCAGAACTACTTCAAAAAGGACAAAATAGCAATAAGAATAAATACGACAGTCGAAATTCTGTCGAGTTTATCTGATAGCGAAATTGAGTTTTCAGTATCAAAAGATATGGAACAGCTGACTAAGAATAAGATAACAATAGCAATAACAAATGTACCAACACTGTTGCTTATCAACATAAACAAATATCTTCAGGAACAATGTGGAAGCTTGTTGGATTCACAAAATGTGTTCCTTGCACCAGAAAAAATCAAGAACAAGCAAGTCTGGAAAGATCTAAAGGATCTTTATGCAAGAAATGTTAAATTGAATATTTTTGTGGATTGCACTAAAGGACACCTGGATAATCTAAGCAGTGTATTGAGCATTGAGGAGTTCAAATTCATTCTCGTTGCATCAAGTGAAGTACAATCATTAAAATTAAAAAGAATTTGCAGCAAGAAAAGAATAAAACCAACAATTATGGACATAAACTACAACTGGAGTGACCTAACAGAAGAAAGTAAGTTGATGTTGATTCAAACTGAAATCAAATTTCAAAACAACTCAAAAGTATCACTAATCCAGATTCTTGCTAAAAACACAAATCCAGATAAAAATGAAGTCAAAGAAATTATCGAAGATTTCTCGAACACCATCAACGACCAACTACTTAACCTGCTTATAGACAGACAAGAAATTTCCATCAATTCGAATGTTGATGACTCTAATAAGGTCAATTTTGAAATTTTATTCCGAAACAGGAATTTTTTGAAAAAAGGAGTTAATTTTAAAAATGAAATTTCACAAGAAAAATTAATTTCAATTGCGGCAAATAACAAGCATGTCCTAATATCAGACATAGCTGGAAGTGGCAAAAGTTGGGTTGTGAAAAATATTTCAAAAATAATCATGAAACAGGACCCAACAAGATGGGTGACATATGTGGACCTGAAGCAATTTATTGAGGAATTCAGAAAGGAACAACCAGAAAACTTAAAATTCGAAGATTATTTTGTTGAAAATATTTTAAAACCAAAAACTAAATTTGAAGCAAAAGTTTTCAGAAAACTTTACAAAGATGGAAAAGTTTCAATAATTTTTGATGCATTTGATGAGATTGCACCGGACTGTGCTGAGTTTGTGGCTGATTTGGCTAAATTATTTGAATTTAATTACGGAAATCAGCTGTGGGTTGTGACTAGAGACTACTTTGAGGTTAGCTTACAGGACAAACTTAAAATTAATAACGTCTACAAGTTAAATGACTTTACTGAAGAAGATGGTGTCAAATTCATTGTTTCAAGCTGGATTCTGATGGATTTTAAGGATCAAACTGTAGCAGATTTAGAAAAGCATATCCAAAACTCACCAAATTTAACAAAGTATCTAGAAAAGGCCAAAAGAATTGTTCAAAAAGTAACAATGTCAAAAGACCAGTCGATTGGATTACCTCAATTATTTAGTATGATTGCTGATGGATTTAAAGATGATAAGATCATACTGGATGATTTGAAAAGAGCTAAAATATTCACTCAGTTCGTAAATACAATGTACACAAGATGGGCAGATTTTAAAGGAATTCTCAGAAAAGAAGCAAGTGTTCAAAGTCAAGATTATGAGCTGAATTTTAAGAAACTTCATCAATTTTTTGCAATTTTGAGTTTATTTCCGGAACTAATTGATTCATTGTTTCCTGATTATGACATTAGTGAATGGCCTGAAGTTGAAATCATCGCTGGTGGAATTTTGAATAAAATTGGATCAAGTTATTCCTTTAATCACGAGACATTCCGTGAATATTTCGTCGCAGACTTCATTTTTAAAGCCACCAAGAAACCAAGAATTAAAAAAGAAGTAGCCGATCTTTTAATTAAAATCCTTACAATTCGAAAATATGGAATCATTCGAATGTTCCTCAATGACTTTATTGAAAGTTCCTCAAAAATGGATAAAGTTCAGTTGGAATTGGAAAAATCTGTTGAAAAATTCAACAACATGGAAAACTTGAGCGAATATTTCACAGCAAAACTTGAACATCTTGCTAAATGCGTTATTGAAGTTCTTAAAAAAGGAAACTGTGAAAATGTTAAGAAGATTATTAGTGAGAATATCAGTGCTGTGGCAACAAATACAAAGGAAATGAAAATGTTTTCCGAATTCACAGAATTTTTGTTCTCTTTTCTGAGGCTTGATGACCTTAAGGACTTGATAAATAGTCAGAATATACTTCATAAAATGATTAAATCAGATTCGAGTGTAGAAATTTTTGAATATTTCGTATCAAAGCTTGAAGAAAGAGTTGGTCGAGAATTTGTTCAGAAACAACTGATATTGTTGCCATCTGGACCTGGAAATGGAAACATTTTTTATCATTTGGGAACATCGCAACATTTAAATGAAAATAAAGTTCAAAAATGCTTTGAAATGTTCCAAATATATCTCAACGATAGCGAAATAATTGAATTAATGAACAACTGCACCAAAAATGGACAGCCAATTCTTAACATTTTGGTGGAAAATACAGCAAACTTTAAACCATTTCTCTCAGGTGCGGAATGTTTTTTCAAAAACCGAAATTTGTACCAAAAATTCAAAAATGTTGTTAACAAAACCGATTCAAATGGTCAAAATATTCTTCATTGGAGTGCATATAAAGAAGGCATTGATTTGCATACATCACTGTGGAATCTTATTGAGAAAATATTTGTAAATAATCAGGACGAATTAGGATATTTTGTACTTCAAAAAGATGAATCAGAAAACAACTTTTTACACATTCTTTTAGTTAAAAATAGGTCAGAAGCAATTGAATTTACAATCCAAAGGCTCAAGGAAAACCTCAGTGAATCAGATTATCGAGAAATTTTGAGATCAAAAGGACAATTTGGAAGAAATTTACTTCAACGTGCTGCAGCTGACTCAAAAGAAGTCAAAACTCATCAAATTTTCTGGAAAGAACTTCGAGATTCTTGCAAATCTGATCAAGAATTCTTGAAAATACTAGAAGAAGTTGATGAATACGGAAAAAGTGTCCTCCATCTTGCTGCAGCTTTTACAACAAGTCAAGTATTTGAGTTTATGGAAGGAAAATTAACAGAAACTGCATCACGAGATGAAATAAGAAAATTGTTCATAAAGTTATCAAATGGAAAGCAAAATTTACTTCAGGCAGCAGCTCAACAGAACAAATCATTCGAATTTCACAAAACACCTTGGAAAATACTTCACAAATATTTTGATTCAGCAGAAATTTTAGAATTTATTAAAAATCGTGACACTTATGGAAACAATTTACTGATAAATGTCATTTTGAAGAATACAAAAGAGATTGTCGAGTTTACGTGGAAAAAAGTAAAAGAACTGCTAAACAACAATAACTTAATCACTGAGGAGCACAAAGAAAACATACAAAAATGTGAAAGTATTATAAAAAACAGTTCAGGGCCGAAACAACTTGAAAATGACGAACAAGAAATATTAAAATTAAAATGGATAAAAAATGAAAATTCTGAAGCATCAAAATTATTTAATGAAGAAATTCAAAGATTGGTGGAGAAGAATTTAAGTAAAACTAAACTTGAAAATTTACATTTTTTTGGACCAGATAAAAATGTTGAAAATCATGAAAAATTGTGGGAAAATTTAAATAAAATTTACACAAATCGTGCAGATTTAAAAAGGTTATTATCTGAGATAACTCAAAATGGCGATAATTTTATTCTTCTTGTGGCTTTTAACACAGCAAAGGTAATCGAATTGACATTAAAAAAATTCAAGGAAATCCTCATTGACAAAGATTATCATGAAATTTTGAGATCAAAAGGACAATTTGGACGAAATTTACTTCAACTTGCTGCAAACTGCTCAAAAGAAGCCAAAACTCATCAAATTTTGTGGAAAGCTATTCGAGAATCTTGCAAATCTGAAGAACAGGATGAAGAATTTTTGGAATTTCTCGGAGAAGTTGATGAATATGAAGATAATATTTTACATCTTGCTGCAGCTTTTACAACAAGTCAAGTATTTGAATTTATGGAAGAAAAATTAACAGAAACTGCATCACGAGATAAAATAAGAAAATTGTTCATAAAGTTAGGAGTTGGAAACAGAAATTTACTTCAGACAGCAGCCAGACAGAACAAATCTTTGGAACTTCACAAAACACTTCGGAGAATTCTTCGAAAATATTTTAATTCATCTGAAATTTTAGAATTCATCAAACATCTGGATGAAGATGGAGATAATTTATTAATTGTTGCAAGAAAGACCAACACAAAAGAAATTCTTGAACTAACATGGACTGAAGTTGAAAAAGTTATAACAACTCTTTACACAGACACTGAAACTACCCGAAATATAAAAGAATGCGAAAGAATTATTAAGGAGATTGCCAAATCCGAACCCAATGAAAATGATAAAGAAATGATGCAACTTTTGAATCTGGAGTGGATTAAAAACCCCAATTCTGGATCATCAAATTTGTTTGACGAGCAAATTCAAGATATTTTGAGAAAAAGTTTAAATGTTAGATCCGTAGATGATTTAATACCAATGGTTAGAAATAAAAATGTTTTAGATCACGAAATATTATGGGAACATTTGCTGAAAATATTTAAAAATCAACAAGATCTGGCGAAATTATTATTTGAGAAATACAAAGATGGTAGCAACTTTATTCATCTTCTTGTGATTTGTAACACAGCAGACGTGATTGAGTTGACCTTAAATAAGTTTAAAGAAAATCTCAGTAAATCAGATTATCAAGAAATTTTGAGATCAAAAGGACAATTTGGAAGAACTTTACTTCAACTTGCTGCAGTTTCCTCAAAAGAAGTCAAAACTCATCAAATTTTGTGGATAGAATTTCGAGAATTTTGCAAATCTGACGAAGAATTTTTGGAAATACTCGCAGAAGTTGATAAAAATGGTGATAATGTCCTTAATCTTTCTGCAACATTTTCCACTGGAGAAATTTTCGAACTTATTCTGAAAGAATTAGAAAAAGTTGCACTTCCCGAAAAAATAAAGAAAATTATGATAAAATTGGGATATTTTGGACGAAACTTATTACAAGTAGCAGCTGAACATAACAAATCTTTGGAACTTCATAAAGCACTCTGGGAAGTTCTTGAAAAGTATTTTAAATCAGCTGAAATTTTGGAATTCATTAATCATCTTGATGACCGTGGATGGAATGTACTTTTAAATGTTATTAAAAACACAAAAGAAGTTAAAGAACTGACATGGAATAAAGTCAAAAAAATATTAACAAACATTGGATATGAGAATAATGAGAACTTTAAAAAATGTGAAGAAACAATGAAAAAAGTCTTAAATTCTGATAAATTAACGGAAGAAGAAGAACAAATTATAAAATTGGGCTGGATTGACAATAAAAACTTTGCTAAATTATTTTTTGAGGATAAAATTTCATTGCTCATGCGAAAAAATATATCTGATATATTTCTGAAAGATTTGAGTCCATTCACTGCAGATGAGAATGTTGAAAATCATGAAAATCTTTGGAAATATTTAGAAAAAAGTTTCGAAAGTTATGAAGACCTGAAGAAATTGCTTTTTGAGAAAGACAAAGATGGCAACATCTTTATTCATCTTATTGTTATTTACAACACAGCAGACGTGATCGAATTGACATTAAAAAAACTAAAGGAAAACCTCATTGACTCAGATTATCGAGAAATTTTAACATCAAAAGGAGAATTTGGAAGAAATTTACTTCAAGTTGCTGCAAACTGCTCAAAAGAAGTCAAAACTCATCAAATTTTGTGGAAAGAACTTCGAGATTCTTGCAAATCTTATGAAGAATTCTTGGAAATACTCGGAGAAGTTGATGATGAAGGTAATAATGTCTTACATCTCGCTGCAGCTTTTACAATAAGTGAAGTTTTTGAATTCGTGATTACGGAGTTAGAAAAGCTTACAAAAGACAATGAAATAATAAGAAAACTTTTAACCTCATTTGGAAAAGTAAACAAAAATTTATTGCAGTCCGTCGTAATTGACAACAAAAGTCTTCAAACAAATAAAACAGTTTGGAAAATAATTTTAAAATATTTTAATGCCGACGAAATTTTGGAATTCATTCAACATTGTACTGATTCTGGTAACAATCTCCTCTGCTGTGCTGTTTATTGCAATACAAAAGAAATTGTTGAATTCACTTGGAACCAGATTAAACTTTTTATAAACACAAAAGATGCTCAAGTTGAATATTTGAACAGAAAAGGACAACAAAACAAAAGTTTGCATCAACTGTCATTGGAAAATCAGGCAAAAGATCCACAAGTTACTGATTGGGTTCAACAAACCATAAAAGAATATGAAATTCAATAACAAATACTGCGTCCACGAGTGAAATTTTTTCTTGATTTAATTTTTCTTAATTTTCTACTTATTTAACCAACAAAGCTTTGATTTCTTGTTCAAACCTGATATAAAAGCACACAATCTATCCATTTTGAACCATAATTGATCGGAAAAATCCTTAGTTGTTAAGTTAATTTAAATTTTTTTTATGTTAATCGGTGGAAAAAAATATTTTTGATTTTGTGAAAAATCGCATAAATAATACACTTTAATTCAGGAAAAGATAATTATTTCCATAGATATTCTTGATTCCTAGTGTTTTCAAAATATTTCACACACCTAAATTGTTTAATTAAAGAAAAAAAACTGCAAAAAAATACGTTAATCGGTAGAAATTATCCGATTTTTTTCAAAAATAAATTCATTGTTTTTACAAAATTTAGCTAATTTAATGATGACTAAATGTTGATAACACATTAAATAATGAATAATAAGACCTATTGCGTTCAAAAAATGTTTAAACATGCATATTTAAGCAGAAAAAGCTAAAAAAATTATACTAACATCAGGGGGAAAACCACTTGGTGGAAAAAAGTCATTTTCCACCAAAAACTTTTTTCCACCAGCTACATTTTGAGCAATAATTTTGAATCCTTAAATATTGGTTGGTGGAAACGGTGTCAGAATATCTTATATACTGGTTCTGCTCAAGATAGGACCAAAAGTTTGAGACTAGATGTTCCACCAAGTGGTTTTCCCCCTGACTAAAATGTTTCAGTTCCGTTTACTCATTACCCTACTTTTCTCATACTATTTTTAATTCTGTTTAATAAAAGATTAATTTTAAGACATCTAATGTTCTAACCAGACCACGGAAATGTCGAAAACGACCGTTAAATTCAAATTTAAATTTCTTATGACCGTTACAAAAATTCATAAAATCTTAATTTAACTATAAATATTGTTACCATTGGATTGTTTTTCATCCTTTAAACATGTACGAGAAATGAATCTTCATTAGCGGTCCTCAAAAATGGTTAATTAACGTTTTTCATTTTAATACGAAACCAACAACAACAAACAAAACAAAAAAATTGACAAATTAGAAAATCAAACTTTTTGACTTAAATTTATTTACTTAAACGTTCACAACTCATTAAAAACGTTGATTCAATAGTATATTAGTGAATTGAATTGATTTGACGTTGCTAATAATTGTAATTAATAGAATTTTTATATTTTTTCATTTTTGTTTGCTTAAACTTTTGTAACGGTGAAAATAAATTTAAATTTTTGACGCTCCTTCGACGCTTTTTGAATACTTCGACCCTGAGATTTCCGTGGTCTGGTTCTAACGTTCATCTTTACGTCTGACGTCGTTAGTTTATTGACATTTTATTTATCACCTGTTAAAAAATATAATCAATTCAAAATAATGGAATTAAAAGTCCTTAACCAAATAATTTCTAAAACTAAATTCTTACTTTTGTCATATTTTTAACATTTTTTTCAAAATATCAACAGAATAGAGTATGAATTTTAATCCCTATAACAAGTATCTTTTGATTATATTTATTCTAATAATTAAGAATATAGGATAAGACAGAGCAGATAAAGCACGACAAGCTGTGTTGCGAAATTTATTGGACAGCTAAAGTACTAGTGGACCTATTTCCGGGTTATTCCTAAAGAAGCGTCTTAGTTGGGCACTTACATCCGTGAATATGCTGTTTTGGCTTGTAACTGCGTTGTATTTAAAAGTTTCGTAACAAAAGTTTGTATTTCAATTTTTTCAGACTACCTTGGACGTTCTATGGCTTCCTAAAATTAAAATTTTTATTCTTTCTTTTATTTTGCTATTTTAGAATATCAAAGTTGATGTCCAGTAAATAACTGTCAATTTAAAAAAATATTGTTAGATTAATTAATGTCGGTCGTTTAATATGCTCTTGCCTTTTATATTCTCATAAGTTTTCTCAAATTTTTTAAATTTTATTGAAAAATAAAAAAAAATGTTTTTTTCTTCGGTAGTGTAGGAAATTTTTTTCTCTGAGAGAATTTTTCTTTTTTGTACTGATCGTCAAATTTTATTCACATATTTCAGTTTATTATCAATGTTGTACGATTAACCCTTAAATTGAGATTCTCTGTGAATTAATTTTATTTTAACTAGTTTCTTGTGCAAATATTTAATAAATATCAGTTTTTTTTGTGTTTTAAGTTCATTTTTTTATATTTTAGCTTTGAGCTGTTTTATAAATTTACATACAATATATATTTTGCAGATATTACATGTTCTTTACTTACTTAATTAATTAATTAGCATCATTATAGATTTCGAAAAAGTGTTCCCTGAGGCGATTTTTGATAAGTCTCAGTGAGTGAAATTTTTTAATTTGCTGAGGAAGATTATTATAGCTTCTAAAAGCTCTGACATAAAAGTTTTGAGTTGCTTGCACCGTCCGACATTGCATAATTGTAAAGTCCGAACGATTTCTCGTTATGTGATCGTGTAGATCGCTACCTAACGTTAATTCAACATTATTTTTAACTAAATTCGAAGCAATTTTAAAGACTTGTAAGAAGCAATTCGTTTCACAAATTACAGAAACAGGTAGCAATTTTATACTGTATAAAATGTCTTTTCCAGCAAACCAACTCTTCCTCAAGACAATTCTAAGCGTTTTTTTTTGCAAAACTTCAAGAGATTTCATCAACCCTATTGGTATAGCTGACCAGATTGTGCTCATGTAGATTAAATGTGACTGTATATGCGCATAATAAAGATTAATTGCTGTTTTTTCGGTTACAAACTTTCTAGCACGTCTCAATGCATACATAAAAGGAGTTATTCTCTTCTTAATTGCTTCAGTATGACTTTTAAACGAAAGTGACTCATCAATAATCAGACCTAGTATTTTAACATTTTCAGCTCTTTCAATTACAGTTCCATTAAAATTAATATTCATTGCCAGTTCCGTGAAATTTTCAAACTTCTTTCTACCTTGAAATAGAACATATTTTGTTTTCGCAACGTTCGGACTAAGATAATGATTTTGTAGCCATTTTTGAATGTTATTTAGATCTTCTTCCATGCATGATTAATTTAAGTTCTTTTGAGTCATTTCCATTGTTCACAAGTGACATATCATCACAATAAAGGATTAATTTACCGTTAAGATTTAAACTAAATATATCATTAATATACAGATCAAAAAATGGACCTGATAATACACCTCCTTGAGGCGAGCCTACGTTGATCAAAAGAAATTCACTCAAAAAACCTTCAATGCTTACGGCTTGCTTTCTACCATGAATGTATGAGATCAACAAGTTAAGAAAAAAAGGAGTCAAGATTTAGCTTCTGTAACTTTGAGATTAATATATTGAATTGAATACAATCAAAGGCTTTTCTTAAATCAATACAAGTTAAAGATACTGACTTTTTATCGTCCACAAGTGTATACACATCGTTTAAAATGTGAGCAGCTGCAATTTCACAATTTGATTTCTTTACATAGCCAAATTGATTTCCATGAATTATATTATTATTATCTAAATGATCTTGTAGACGACGATAAATTGTGTACTCAAAGATTTTTCCAAGAATTGGATTAAAAGTGATAGTTTTATTTCAATCTTTAACATCATTTGATTGTTTTAAAATAATTTGTGAAATAGTTTTTATGTTTTAAACCTGAAAAAAATGTGTTTTTCAAAAAAAAAATAATAAAATCCAAAAAAATTGAAAAGTATTCTTCATAAAATAATTAGATCAGATTTGAATGCTGAAATTTTTGAATATTTTGTGTTGAAACTTGAAGGAAAAGTTGGTCAAAAATTTATTCAACAACAATTAAAATTGATGGCATCAGGACCTGAAAATGGAAATATTTTTTACCATTTGGGAACATTGCAAAATTTAAGTGCAAAAAAGGTTCAAAAATGCTTCGAAATGTTCCAAAAATATCTTGTTGATTGTGAAATAATTGAATTAATGGACAAATGTACCGAAGATGGAGACACGATTCTGTAAATTATATTACGAATGAATGAAAATTATTTTACGAACCAAAATTTGCTCCCAAAATTCAAAATTATTCTTAATAAAACCGATTCAAATGGTCAAAATATTCTTCATTGGAGTTCAGCTAAAGATTGATTTTCATTCATTACTGTGGAAGCTCATTCTGAAAACATTTGAAAATCCAGTCGAATTAAAAACTTTTATTTTTCAAAAGATGAATCAGAAAATAGATTTTTACATATTTTATTAAAAGATGTATTATTTTCATCAACGCACAATAAATCAGAAACAATGGCGTTTACCATCCAAAAACTCAAAGAAAACCTTTATGACTCAGATTATCAAGAAATTTTAAGATCAAAAGGAGAATTTGGAATGAATTTGCTTCAACTTGCTGCATGTGCCTCAAAAGAAGTCAAAATTCATCAATTTTTGTGGAAAACATTACAAAATTCTTGCAAATCTGATGAAGAATTTTTGGATATTCTCAGAGAAGTTGATGATGATGGTGATAATATTCTTGGACTTGCTGCAACATTTGCAACAGGAAAAATTTTGAAATTTATGCAGAAAGAATTGGAAAAAACTAAACTTTATGACGAAATAAAGAAATTCTTGATCAATTTAGGATTTGGGAATCGAAATTTGTTGCAAAAAGCAGCTGTACAAAATAAATCCTTAGAACTTCACGAAGCACTTTGGAAAGTTCTTGAAAAATATTTTAATTCTTCTGAAATTTTGCAATTTGCTAAACATCGTGATGACTTTGGACGCAATGTGCTCTTAAATGCAATTAAGGGAAACACGAAAGAAGTTAAAATGCTTTCGTTGATCTGAATTACTGCGCAAAGAAAAATAATGCAAAAAATTAGTCAAAAATAATTAACTAATAAGTACCTATTTTTTGAAAACTTATTTTAAAAAATAACGGTCGAAAAATATTTGAAAAATAACTATCAAAAAATATTTGAAAAATAACGGTCGAAAAATATTTGAAAAATAACGGTCGAAAAATATTTGAAAAATAACGGTCGATAAATATTTGAAAAATAATTATCAAAAAATATTTGAAAAATAACGGTCAAAAAATATTTGAAAAATAACGATCGAAAAATATTTGAAAAATTACTTTCGAAAAATATTTGAAAAATAACTATCAAAAAATATTTGAAAAATAACGGTCGAAAAATATTTGAAAAATAACGGTCGAAAAATATTTGAAAAATAACGGTCGATAAATATTTGAAAAATAATTATCAAAAAATATTTGAAAAATAACGGTCAAAAAATATTTGAAAAATAACGATCGAAAAATATTTGAAAAATTACTTTCGAAAAATATTTGAAAAATAACTATCAAAAAATATTTGAAAAATAACGGTCAAAAAATATTTAAAAAAATAATATCACCCGTTTTAACAAATTTTCTTTAGGGGTCATTCACTTATGACGTCCATGATTTAGGGGGAGGGGGGGGGTGGTCTGAGATTTTGTTACACTTTATATTAAAGAAATTTTTTTGGAATTTAAAATTTGTGACAAGGGGGGGAGGGGGGTGTCTAAAAATCTTATTTTTTGATGGACTTCATAAGTGAATGACCCCTTATGGGATAATGCACTAAAAATCTAAAACTCCTATTTTTGCATAAAATATTTAACATAATTTCTTTCATCAATTTCAGCTTGATTTTCAATTTTGCACTTATGCATCACCATCCGTTGATCTTATCTATGCATTCTACACATTTGTGTCTGATGAGAATCGTTTGACTAAATTTGATGAGCTTCTTGCAATTTACCATGAACAATTTGTTGAAGCGTTAAAGAAATTTGGATATGTTGAGCAGCCACCATCACTGCATGATTTGCATGTTGAAATGTTTAAAAATGGATTACTGGAAACACCTATTTTTTTGCTGATTTTCCCAGTTCTATTTGTGGAGCTCGATGGCCTTTCAAATGAAGATTTTAATGATGGATTAAGGAAAATGATTATCAAGTGTTATCAAAATGAACGATTTAAAAAATTGTTAAAAGAATATCTAATCAGATTTGCTAGTAAAGGATTTTTAATTTAAAGCCTCTGTGGAGTAATCTGCAAGGCGTTTGGCTCAAATTTGGTATGGCCTTGAAGGTCGTCGGTTCGAATTCAGCCATTTCCAAATTTGTTCTTTTTCGGAAGTTTAGATACTTCAGCTGTTTAATGTACAAGATCAAGACGAGATTGGAGCTCTGGGCAATGTTGGATTGAGGAACGGATCAGAAACTTGAAGTGTAGCATGAGAAATCGGAACGAGAGCTACAAGATTACCTTACGAATGGAATATTGAAAGAACGGACCTGAAAAGTATCACGTTGTGCCTTTGGAAAATTGAAATGAGAGCCTAGATTCATACGAAACCTAGATTTGTGAAAATTGTATTCTTGATCCTACATATGTTATATTGAAAAATAGTAATTGAATTATTGTAATAGAACTTAAGCGTCATCAAATAAATACATACAAATTATATATTCAAAACAGTTTTTTATTAATTTATTGGCTCTACAGGTACAAAAAAACAAAACATTTAAAACGCACGCAGGTAAGAACTGATAAAAATATCAAGAATTGTCATGAACGACACAGCAATAAATAAGGGGAAGTTTTGACCATAAAGTCTCTTATACACGAAATTTTTCAGAAAAATATTTTAGCTCTCAAATGATTTAAATTAAGAATTGAAATTTGTTATTTTCACAAACGGATAAATTTTAGTTCTGTCGTCTAAAAATTTATAGTAATCAATAACTTGCTGATAACTTAATTTATTTTTAATATAAAGTACCTAATTTGTTACAAAAGAATTTTATCAAATTTGAATTTTAAAACCTTGATAATTTAAAAAAATAAAAATATTCTCATGAGATTTTTCTTCTTTTTTATTTTGGAGTCTCACAAGTTTCAATACTAATTGCAGCAAGCTTGGTTCTCTGAGAGAATTTTTTCTCTCACAATCTTTTTTGCACTGATCACCAAATTTTTTTTCTCATTTTCTCTTCGCATTTTTGTTGTCAACTCTATACGATTAACATTAAAATAGTGTTTGGCGGTGGATTTATTTCAATTTAAATAGTTTTTGGTGCAAATAATTAATAAATATCAGTTTTATTTCAATCATTAACATCAGTTGATTGTTTTAAAACAATTTGTGCAATAAATTTCAAGGTCTAAACCTTAAAAAACTGTGTTTTTGGAAAATAAAAAAAATATTGTGAAATTCAGAAGAATTTTTAAAAATAATTAAATATTTATCGGAAAACCAATTGAATCAACAAGAACAATACAAATAAAAATCAGGTAAATGATCGAAAAATTACATTTTTGTGGTTAATTAAAACAAAAAAATAATATGACTCATAATTTAAGAGATTCTCAAACTTTTTCATCTTTTGGTCTAGTGAAATTTTAAATTCAAATTTAAGAGCTTTTAATTATTTTGATAGAAATTTTAAAAATCTCTTTAAAGTTGAATTTATTTATCGCAGAACAAAGGTTGAGAACTTCAGGATTGCGAGCATTCTAACAAATTTTTCAATTTTTTAACAAGTGAATTGATAACATTCATAAAATGAGAAAGAAAAGTATAACTTAATGTTATTAAATTCTCTCTTTGCAGTTGTTGTTGTCGTGAGAATAACCAAGAGAAATTGACGGAACTCAAATTTATTTGAAATCTGAGTGAGAAGCTAGGAAACAAAGCTGTGAAATCCGTGTGCCTTCTAGAAATAACAATCAAGCATTTCATCAAAGTTTTAACTGTAAATTAATTATTTAAAATTTATTTTCAAGTAAATTTAATATTTTTATTATATTTTAGGTACTTTAAATTAATTTGAATTCAGTATAAATAAAAATATTTTCAACATGTCTGAAGATGATTTACCGGCAGATGATCCAAATAACCCAGAAGAAAATTCGATCAAAATTAACGAAAAATTTATCATCAAATTAACAAATGAAAGTAACAATATCATCGATAGAAATGCAAAGCAGACCTGCAAAATTCTGCAAATTCCATCAGAATTGAACATCGATCAGAAACTGGCAATCATCAGCACATTGAAACCGTCAGAATATCCAAACTTATTCATTTTCATTATTGAGCATCAAAATGGAGCCTTTTTAACTGAAAATCAAGGAACTAAGGCACAACAGCTTGACGAACATTTGAAAAAGTTAGGAGCTTCTCGTCCATTGATCATCCAGCAGATTTGTGAGGCAGAAAATAAATCAAAGTTTTATTACAAAGGTGAAGGTTCATCTCAAATGGTGGACATCGATCAACATTATGCTGAGGATTACGAAATGTATGAAAAGATGCAAAATACTTTAAGCTCCCTTCTCGTTCAAGAAATTCAGCCGCTTGAGGATGAAATGCTTAAAAAGTTATCATGCATCAAAGATTCTTCGATAATTTTAAGATTTTTGAGGACTTTAAACGTGCCGGAATCATTTTTTGAAACAAAACTTATGTTTGTTTCAATGACTGGATCAAGGGCTGACTTGTTGGCTATCCTGGATGCTTCGTTTGAGGATAATGGAAGAATGCTGAATGATCAGGCACAAAATTATATTAAACAAGTATTTGACGATGGTGAATCAGCAGATGCATCAGAGGACGATGACCAAATGGAGGTGGAATCAGACTTAGAACTGTCATCAGATGACGACCAACAAGATGATTCAATAAATGGAACCAATAATGAAGATTCCAGTCAATCAGTTCTTCTTACAGCCGTTCAGCATTCAAATCAGAAGATCATCGACTATTTAATAACTTATTGTTCACATTTGATCCAAGAACTTCCAGTCAAGCATCAAATAAGAATATCTTCAACTGCTTATGATGGCAATCAGCTTGATGTCCTCTGTGACTTGTTGGAATTCTCTGATTTCCCATTACCTGACGGTTTAAATGTTACAAATGATCAAGTTATTCACGAAAGGCTTCAGAAAATAATCAGAGACAGAATAAAGTTCCACGAAGCAATCGAACAGGAAAATTATAAAGAAATTAAAGATTTTATCGAGAACAATTTAAGCCTGAAGTTCATTTACAGTCCACAAAACATAACAGCCATGAAAAAAGCAATTGATACAAAAAAGTATAAAATTTATTATTATTTAAAATCATTTGGATTGTGTGCTACAGAGTTTAGGAACTTAGAGGAAGTTCTCGATGAAACGGAACTAAGCAAAGCAAATGCTCAAGCAATCATACAAAAAACTGAATCAATTAGTGATGCACTTCTTCATGCAAGCAAATCTGTCTTAATTCTATGCACAAGGTCATTGATCCATAACAGGAAGGTTAAGAAGGAAGACGAAACAAAATACCGCAAATGCATCAAGAAATGGTTCGAGGGTATTAACAAAATAGCAGGAATCATGCTCGACGTAGCTGCATCGTGCGAAAGTTTAGTCATCATTTTCGATTTCGAAAGCAAATTTGTAAGAATTTTTGACAATTTCTTTATTTTCAAATTTAATATTTTTGATTAATTTTAGACTGATCGAACTGCATTTTATGACGATTCTTTGGGTCTGTGTTGCAATATCCCAACATCAAGAATATTTATTGGAGCGAAGTTAGGAGACAGTGAGCGTGAGCAGGAGATTAAAGGAGTTTTAGCTCATGAATTGTGTCATTATGTCATGTGTCTGGTTTATGACAACAAGTTCCTTCCGTATTATAAGCATGCTGCAGACATCCGTGACCAATTTGATGGAATCGTAAAGTCTATTGACAAATGGTCAACAAATGATCAAGAGTCACCAGATGATGGATGCGATGGAATAATTTCGTCAGTTTTCACAGCATATCCTGTAAATTCCTTTCATTTGGAATTGATTGTAAGACCTGTCCAGATTTTAGTGCTATATGATGGCGATCCTAGGAAGTCACAGCATCTTCAAGAAAAGTATCAGAATCTGTTCGATTTCTGGTTTACCCAAGTGCTTCCTGAGCTGCACAAATACCTTCAAAAGAACAAAGTTGTTATCAGAGTTAATACGACAGTGGAACTTCTATCAAGTTTGTCAAAAAGTAATATTGAGTTTAAAGCATCAAAAGATATGGAACAGCTCACTGTTAATAAATTAACAATAGTAGCCACGAATGTGCCAAAGCTTTTGCTCATCAACATTCACAAACATCTTCAGGAAAACTATGGTTGCTTGCTGGAGTCACAAAATGTGTTTATTGAACCAGAAAAAATCAAGAACGGACAAGTTTGGAAAGATTTAATACATCTTCATGCCAAAGATATCAAATTAAATATCTTTGTGGATTGCACTAAAGGAAACCTGCATAATTTAAGCAGTATATTGAACACTAAGGTGTTCAAACTCATTCTGGTTGCTTCAAATACAGAACAACTGACAAAATTGAATGAAATTTGCATCAAGAAGGATATTATGCCCATAATCATGAATATAAACTACAACTGGGGTGACTTAACAGAAGAAAGTCAAATAATGTTGCTTCAAACTGAAATCAAATTTCAAAACAACTCAAAAGTATCATTAATCCAGATTCTTGCTAAAAACACAAATCCAGACCAAAATGAAGTCAAAGAAATTATCGAAGATTTCTCGAACACCATCAACGTCCATGCCTTCAACCTTATTATAGACAGACAAGAAATTTCCATCAATTCGAATTTTGATGACTCTACTAACATCAATTTTGAAATTTTATTCCGAAACAGGAATTTTTTGAAAAAAGGAGTTAATTTTAAAAATGAAATTTCACAAGAAAAATTAATTTCAATAACGGCAAATAACAAGTATGTCTTAATATCAGACATTGCAGGAAGTGGCAAAAGCTGGGTTGTAAAAAATATTTCTAAAATAATCATGAAACAGGACCCAACAAGATGGGTGACATATGTGGACCTAAAGCAATTTATTGAGGAATTCAGAAAGGAACAACCTGAAAACTTAGAATTCGCAGATTATTTTATTGAAAATATTTTAAAACC
The DNA here is from genome assembly GCA_963573255.1 of Chironomus tentans. Taxonomy (NCBI): domain Eukaryota; kingdom Metazoa; phylum Arthropoda; class Insecta; order Diptera; family Chironomidae; genus Chironomus; species Chironomus tentans. The sequence goes on from OY754305.1 coordinate 4,382,143, forward strand.
AAAAACTGAATTTGAAACAAAAATTTTCAAAAAACTTTACAAAGATGGAAAAGTTTCAATAATCTTCGATGGATTTGATGAGATCGCACCTGACTGTGCTGAACTTGTGGCTGATTTGGCTAAATTATTTGAATTTAATGACGGAAATCAGCTGTGGATTGTGACAAGGGACTACTTTGAGGTTAGCTTACAGGACAAACTTGGAATTAATAACGTCTACAAGTTAAATGACTTTACTGAAGAAGATGGTGTCAAATTCATTGTTTCAAGCTGGATTCTGATGGATTTTAAGGATCAAACTGTAGCAGATTTAGAGGATCATATCCAAAACTCACCAAATTTAACAAAGTATGTAGAAAAGGCCAAAAGAATTGTTCAAAAAGTGACAATGTCAAAAGACCAGTCGATTGGATTACCTCAATTATTCAGTATGATTGCTGATGGACTTAAAGATGATAAGATCATACTGAATGATTTGAAAAGAGCTAAAATATTCACGCAGTTTGTAAATACAATGTACACAAGATGGGCAGATTTTAAAGGAATTCTCAGAAAAGAAGCAAGTGTCCAAAGTCAAGATTACGAGCTGAATTTTAAGGAACTTCATCAATTTTTTGCTATTTTGAGTTTATTTCCGGAATTAATTGACATATTATTTCCTGATTATGATATCAGTGAATGGCCTGAAGAAGAAATCATCGCTGGTGGAATTCTGAATAAAATTGGATCAAGATATTCCTTTAATCACGAGACATTCCGTGAATATTTCGTCGCAGACTTCATTTTTAAAGCAATCAAAAAACCAAAAATTAAAAAAGAAATTATCGATCTTTTAATTAAAGTTCTAACAATTCGAAAATATGGAATTATTCGAATGTTTCTCAACGACTTCATTGAAAGTTCCTCAAAAATGGATAAAGTTCAGTTGGAATTGGAAAAATCTGTTGAAAAATTCAACAACATGGAAAACTTGAGCGAATATTTCACAGAAAATCTTGAACATCTTGCTAAATGTGTTATTGGAGTTCTTAAAAAAGGAGAGTATGAAAATGTTAAGAAGATTATTAGTGACAATATTAGTGATGTTGCCACAAATACAAGAGAATTGAAAATGTTTTCGACATTCACAGAATTCTTGTTCTCTTTTCTGAGTCTTGATGATCTAAAAGACATGATAAATAGTCAAAATATTCTTCACAAAATGATTGGATCGGATTCGAGTGTAGAAATTTTTGAATATTTCGTATCAAAGCTTGAAGAAAGAGTTGGTCGAGAATTTGTTCAGAAACAACTGAAATTGATGCCATCTGGACCTGAAAATGGAAACATTTTTTATCATTTGGGAAGATCGCAAAATTTAAATGAAAATAGAGTCCAAAAGTGCTTTGAAATGTTCCAAAAATATCTCAACGATAGCGAAGTAATTGAATTAATGGACAAATGTACCGAAGATGGAGACACGATTCTTAAAATTTTGGTGGAAAATACAGAAAACTTTAAACCATTTCTCTCCGGTGCGGAATGTTTTTTCAAAAACCGAAATTTGTACCAAAAATTCAAAAATATTGTTAACAAAACCGATTCAAATGGACAAAATATTCTTCATTGGAGTGCAGATAAAGAAGGCATTGATTTTCATACATCAATGTGGAATCTTATTCAGAAAATATTTGAAAATAAGCAGGAATTAGGATATTTTGTACTTCAAAAAGATGAATTAGAAAACAACTTTTTACACATTCTTTTATTTAAAAATAGGTCAGAAACAATTGAATTTACAATCCAAAGGCTCAAGGCAAACCTCAGTGAATCAGATTATCGAGAAATTTTGAGATCAAAAGGAGAATTTGGAAATAATTTACTTCAATTTGCTGCTTGTGTCTCAAAAGAAGTCAAAACTCATCAAATTTTGTGGAAAAAACTTCGAGATTCTTGCAAATCTGATGAAGAGTTCTTGAAAATACTAAAAGAAGTTGATGAAGATGGATATAGTGTCCTTATTTATGCTGCTATATTTACAACAAGTGAAATTTTTGAGTTTATGGAAGGAAAATTAACAGAAACTGCATCACGAGATGAAATAAGAAAATTGTTCATAAAGTTATCAAATGGAAAGGAAAATTTATTTCAGTATGCAACTGTATACAACTTTTCATTCGAACTTCACGAAACACTTTGGAAAATACTTCAGAAATATTTTGATTCAGCAGAAATTTTAGAATTCATTAAAAATCGTGACATTAATGGAAATAACTTACTGATAAATGTCATTGAGAAGAATACAAAAGAGATTGTCGAGTTTACGTGGAAAAAAGTAAAAGAACTGCTAAACAGTAATGACTTAGTTACTGAGGAACACAAAGAAAACATTCAAAAATGTGAAAATATAATAAAAAAAATTTCAGGAGTAAATCAACTAAAAAGAGATGAAGGAGAAATATTAAAATTAAAATGGATAAAAAATGAAAATTCTGAAGCATCAAAATTATTTAATGAAGAAATTCAAAGATTGGTGGAGAAGAATTTAAGTAAAATTAAACTTGAAAATTTACTTTTCTTTATGGCAGATGAAAATGTTGAAAATCATGAAAAATTGTGGGAAAATTTAGTTAAAATTTACACAAATCGTGCAAATTTAAAAAAATTGTTACTTGAGAAAGATCAAAGTGGCGATAATTTCATTCATCTTCTTTTGTTTTACAACACAGCTGAAGTGATCGAGTTCACAATTCAAAAACTCAAAGTGAACCTCAGTGGATCAGATTATCAAGAAATTTTGAGATCAAAAGGCCAGTTTGGAGTGAATTTACTTCAATTTACTGCATGTGTCTCAAAAGAAGTCAAAACTCATCAAATTTTGTGGAAAGAACTTCGAGATTATTGCAAATCTGATGAAAATTTTTTAGAAATCCTCGCAGAAGTCAATGATAATGGACATGATGTCTTTAACATAGCAGCTTCCTTTACAACAAGTGAAGTTTTTGAATTTATGGAAGAAAAATTAACAGAAACTGCATCACGAGATGAAATAAGAAAATTGTTCATAAAGTTAGGAAGTGGAAATAGAAATTTACTTCAGGCAGCAGCTCAACAGAACAAATCTTTGGAATTGCATAAAACACTTTGGAGAATTCTTCGAAAATATTTTAATTCATCTGAAATTTTAGAATTTATCAAACATCCAGATGTAAATAAAAATAATTTATTAATTAGTGCAAGAAAGTACAATACAAAAGAAATTTTGGAACTAACATGGACTGAAGTTGAAAAAGTTATAACAACTCTTTACACAGACATTGAAACTGCCCGAAATATAAAAGAATGCGAAAGAATTATTAAGGAGATTGCCAAATCCGAACCCAATGAAAATGATAAAGAAATGATGCAACTTTTGAATCTGGAGTGGACTAAAAACCCAAATTCTGGATCATCAAATTTGTTTGACGAGCAAATTCAAGATATTTTGAGAAAAAATTTAAATGTTCGATCCTTCGATGATTTAAAACCAATGGTTATCAAAAAAAATGTTTTATATCACGAAATATTGTGGGAACATTTGCTGAAAATATTTGAAAATCAACAAGATCTGGCGAAATTATTATCTGAGAAAGATCAAATTGGCGATAATTTCATTCATTTTCTTGTGATTTGCAACACAGCAGACGTGATTGAGTTGACCTTAAATAAGTTTAAAAAAAATCTCAATGAATCAGATTATCAAGAAATTTTTAGATCAAAAGGACAATTTGGAATGAATTTACTTCAACTTGCTGCAGTTTCCTCAAAAGAAGTCAAAACTCATCAAGTTTTGTGGAAAGAATTTGGAGAATTTTGCAAATCTGATGAAGAATTCTTGGAAATCCTCGCAGAAGTTGATAAAAATGGTGATAATATACTTAATATTTCTGCAACATTTTCCACTGGAGAAATTTTCGAACTTATTCTGAAAGAATTAGAAAAAATTGCACTTCCCGAAAAAATAAAGAAAATTATGATAAAATTGGGAAATTTTGGACAAAATTTATTACAAGGAGCAACATTTCAAAACAAATCTTTGGAACTTCATAAAGCACTTTGGAAAGTTCTTGAAAAATATTTTAAATCAGCTGAAATTTTGGAATTTATTAAACATCGTGATAACGGTGGAGAAAATGTACTTTTAAATGTAATTGAAAACACAAAAGAAGTCAAAGAACTGACGTGGAATAAAGTCAAAAAAATATTAACAAACATTGGATGTGATAATAGTGACAACTTTAAAAAATGTGAAGAAACAATGAAAAAAGTCTTAAATTCTGATAAATTAACGAAAGAAGAAAAACAAATTATAAAATTGGACTGGATTGACAATAAAAACTTTGCTAAATTATTTGAGGATAAAATTCAATTGCTCATGCGAAAAAATATATCTGATATATTTCTGGAAGATTTGACGTCATTCATTACAGATGAGAATGTTGAAAACCATGAAAATCTTTGGAAATATTTAGAAAAAAGTTTCGAAAGTTATGAAGACCTGAAGAAATTGCTTTTTGAGAAAAATAAAAATGGCAACAACTTTATTCATCTTATTGTAATTAACAACACAGCAGTTGTGATCGAATTAACATTAAAAAAATTAAAGGAAATCCTCATTGACTCAGATTATCAAGAAATTTTGAGATCAAAAGGAGAATTTGGAAGAAATTTACTTCAAGTTGCTGCAGTGAACTCAAAAGAAGTCAAAACTCATCAAATTTTGTGGAAATTTATTCACAATTCTTGTAAATCTGATCAAGAATTCTTGGAAATCCTCGGAGAAGTTGATGATGAAGGAAATAATGTCTTACATCTTGCTGCAGCTTTCACAACAAGTGAAATTTTTGAATTCATGATTTCGGAGATAGAGAAGCTTACAAAAGACAAAGAAGTAATAAGAAAACTTTTATCCTCATTTGGAAAAGGAAACAAAAATTTATTGCAATCCGTCGCAATTGACAACAAAAGTCTTCAAACAAACAAAACAGTTTGGAAAATAATTTTAAAATATTTTAAAGTCGACGAAATTTTGGAATTTATTCAACATTGTAATGATTCTGGTAACAATCTCCTCTGCTGTGCTGTTATTTTCAATACCAAAGAAATTGTTGAATTCACTTGGAACCAGATTAAACTTTTTATAAACACAAAAGATGCTCAAGTTGAATATTTGAACAGAAAAGGACAACAAAACAAAAGTTTGCATCAACTGTCATTGGAAAATCGTTCAAAACATCCACAAGTAGCTGATTGGGTGCAACAAACCATAAAAGAATATGAAATTCAATAACAAATACTGCGTAATTCCACGAGTGAATTTTTTCCTCGATTTAATTTTTCTTAATTTTCTCCTTATTTAACCAACAAAGCTTTGATTTCTTATTCAAACCTGATATAAAAGCACACAATCTATCCAATTTGAACCATACTTGATCGGAAAAATGCTTAGTTGTTAAGTTAATTTAAGTTTTTTTATGTTAATAGGTGGAAAAAATATTTTTGATTTTGTGGAAAAATCGCATAAATAATACACTTTAATTCAGGAAGAGATAATTATTTCCATAGATATTCTTGATTCTTAGTGTTTTCAAAATATTTCACACACCTAAATTGTTTAATTAAAGAAAAAACTGCAGAAATTAGCCGTTTTTTTACAAAATTTAGCTAATTTAATGATGATTAAGTGTTGATAACACATTAAATAATGAATAATAAGACCTATTGCGTTGAAAAAATGTTTAAACATGCATATTTAAGCAGAAAAAGCTAAAAAAAATTTGTACTAAAATTTTTCAGTTCCGTTTACTCATTACCTTACTTTTTTCATACTATTTTCAATTATATTTAATAAAAGATTAATTTTAAGACATCTAATGTTCTAACCAGACCACGGAAATGTCGAAAACGACCGTTAAATTCAAATTTGAATTTCTTATGACCGTTACAAAAATTCATAAAATCTTAATTTAACTATAAATATTGTTACCATTGGATTGTTTTTCATCCTTTAAACATGTACGAGAAATGAATCTTCATTAGCGGTCCTCAAAAATGGTTAATTAACGTTTTTCATTTTAATAAGAAACCAACAACAACAACAAACAAAACAAAAAAATTGACAAATTAGAAAATCAAACTTTTTGACTTAAATTTATTTACTTAAACGTTCACAACTCATTAAAAACGTTGATTCAATAGTATACTAGTGAATTGAATTGTTTTGTCGTTGCTAATAATTGTAATTAATAGAATTTTTATATTTTTTCATTTTTGTTTGCTTAAACTTTTGTAACGGTGAAAATAAATTTAAATTTTTGACGCTCCTTCGACGCTTTTTGAATACTTCGACCCTGAGATTTCCGTGGTCTGGTTCTAACGTTCATCTTTACGTCTGACGTCGTTAGTTTATTGACATTTTATTAATCACCTGTTAAAAATATAATCAATTCAAAATAATGGAATTAAAAGTCCTTAACCAAATAATTTCTAAAACTAAATTCTTACTTTTGTCATATTTTTAACATTTTTTTCTTCAAAATATCAACAGAATAAAGTATGAGTTTTAATCCCTATAACAAGTATCTTTTGATTATATTTACTCTAATAATTAAGAATATAGGATAAGACAGAGTAGATAAAGCACGACAAGCTGTGTTGTGAAATTTATTTGACAGCTAAAGTACTAGTGGACCTATTTCCGAGTTATTCCTAAAGAAGCGTCTCAGTTGTGCACTTACATCAGTGAATATGCTGTTTTGGCTTGTAACTGCGTTGTATTTAAAAGTTTCGTAACAAAAGTTTGTATTTCAATTTTTTCAGACTACCTTGGACGTTCTATGGCTTCCTAAAATTAACATTTTTATTCTTTCTTTTATTTTGCTATTTTAGAATATCAAAGTTGATGTCCAGTAAATAACTGTCAATTTAAAAAAATATTGTTAGATTAATTAATGTCGGTCGTTTAATATGCTCTTGCCTTTTATATTCTCATAAGTTTTCTCTAATTTTTTAAATTTTATTGAAAAATAAAAAAAATGTTTTTTCTTCGGTAGTGTAGGAAATTTTTTTCTCTGAGAGAATTTTTCTTTTTTGAACTGATCGTCAAATTTTATTCACATATTTCAGTTTATTATCAATGTTGTACGATTAACCCTTAAATTGTGATTCTCTGTGAATTAATTTTATTTTAACTAGTTTCTTGTGCAAATATTTAATAAATAACAATTTTTTTTTTGTGTTTTAAGTTCATTTATTTATATTTTAGCTTTGAGCTGTTTTATAAATTTACATACAATATATATTTTGCAGATATTACATGTTCTTTACTTACTTAATTAATTAATTAGCATCATTATAGATTTCGAAAAAGTGTTCCCTGAGGCGATTTTTGATAAGTCTCAGTGAGTGAAATTTTTTAATTTGCTGAGGAAGATTATTATAGCTTCTAAAAGCTCTGACATAAAAGTTTTGAGTTGCTTGCACCGTTCGACATTGCATAATTGTAAAGTCCGAACGATTTCTCGTTATGTGATCGTGTAGATCGCTACCTAACGTTAATTCAACATTATTTTTAACTAAATTCGAAGCAATTTTAAAGACTTGTAAGCAGCAATTCGTTTCACAAATTACAGAAACAGGTAGCAATATTATACTGTATAAAATGTCTTTTCCAGCAAACCAACTCTTCCTCAAGACAATTCTAAGCGTTTTTTTTTGCAAAACTTCAAGAGATTTCATCAACCCTATTGGTATAGCTGACCAGATTGTGCACATGTAGATTAAATGTGACTGTACATGTGCATAATAAAGATTAAATGCTGTTTTTTCGGTTACAAACTTTCTAGCACGTCTCAATGCATACATAAAAGGAGTTATTCTCTTCTTAATTGCTTCAGTATGACTTTTAAACGAAAGTGACTCATCAATAATCAGACCTAGTATTTTAACATTTTCAGCTCTTTCAATTACAGTTCCATTAAAATTAATATTCATTGCCAGTTCCGTGAAATTTTCAAACTTCTTTCTACCTTGAAATAGAACATATTTTGTTTTCGTAACGTTCGGACTAAGATAATGATTTTGTAGCCATTTTTGAATGTTATTTAGATCTTCTTCCATGCATGATTAATTTAAGTTCTTTTGAGTCATTTCCATTGTTCACAAGTGACATATCATCACAATAAAGGATTAATTTACCGTTAAGATTTAAACTAAATATATCATTAATATACAGATCAAAAAATGGACCTGATAATACACCTCCTTGAGGCGAGCCTACGTTGATCAAAAGAAATTCACTCAAAAAACCTTCAATGCTTACGGCTTGCTTTCTTCCATGAATGTATGAGATCAACAAGTTAAGAAAAAAAGGAGTCAAGATTTAGCTTCTGTAACTTTGAGATCAATATATTGAATACAATCAAAGGCTTTACTTAAATCAATACAAGTTAAAGATACTGACTTTTTATCGTCCACAAGTGTATACACATCGTTTAAAATGTGAGCAGCTGCAATTTCACAATTTGATTTCTTTACATAGCCAAATTGATTTCCATGAATTATATTATTATTATTTAAATGATCTTGTAGACGACGATAAATTGTGTACTCAAAGATTTTTCCAAGAATTGGATTAAAAGTGATAGTTTTATTTCAATCTTTAACATCATTTGATTGTTTTAAAATAATTTGTGAAATAGTTTTTATGTTTTAAACCTGAAAAAAAAATGTGTTTTTCAAAAAAAAAAAATAAAATCCAAAAAAAATTGAAAAGTATTCTTCATAAAATAATTAGATCAGATTTGAATGCTGAAATTTTTGAATATTTTGTGTTGAAATTTGAAGGAAAAGTTGGTCAAAAATTTATTCAACAACAATTAAAATTGATGGCATCAGAGCCTGAAAATGGAAATATTTTTTACCATTTGGGAACATCGCAAAATTTAAGTGCAAAAAAGGTTCAAAAATGCTTCGAAATGTTCCAAAAATATCTTGTTGATTGTGAAATAATTGAATTAATGAACAAATGTACCGAAGATGGAGACACGATTCTGTAAATTATTTTACGAATGAATGAAAATTATTTTACGAACCAAAATTTGCTCCCAAAATTCAAAATTATTCTTAATAAAACCGATTCAAATGGTCAAAATATTCTTCATTGGAGTTCAGCTAAAGATTGATTTTCATTCATTACTGTGGAAGCTCATTCTGAAAACATTTGAAAATCCAGTCGATTTAGAAACTTTTATTTTTCAAAAAGATGAATCAGAAAATAGATTTTTACATATTTTATTAAAAGATGTATTATTTTCATTAATGCACAATAAATCAGAAACAATGGCGTTTACCATCCAAAAACTCAAAGAAAACTTTTATGACTCAGATTATCAAGAAATTTTAAGATCAAAAGGAGAATTTGGAATGAATTTGCTGCATGTGCCTCAAAAGAAGTCAAAATTCATCAATTTTTGTGGAAAACATTTCGAAATTCTTGCAAATCTGATGAAGAATTTTTGGATATTCTCAGAGAAGTTGATAATGATGGTGATAATGTCCTTGGACTTGCTGCTACATTTGCAACAGGAAAAATTTTGAAATTTATGCAGAAAGAATTGGAAAAAACTAAACTTTATGACGAAATAAAGAAATTCTTGATCAATTTAGGATTTGGGAATCGAAATTTGTTGCAAAAAGCAGCTGTACAAAATAAATCCTTAGAACTTCACGAAGCACTTTGGAAAGTTCTTGAAAAATATTTTAATTCTTCTGAAATTTTACAATTTATTAAACATCGTGATGACTTTGGACGCAATGTGCTCTTAAATGCAATTAAGGGAAACACGAAAGAAGTTAAAATGCTTTCGTTGATCTGAATTACTGCGCAAAGAAAAATAATGCAAAAAATTAGTCAAACACAATTAACTAATAAGTACCTATTTTTTGAAAACTTATTTTAAAAAATAACGGTCGAAAAATATTTGAAAAATAACTATCAAAAAATATTTTAAAAATAATGGTCGAAAAATATTTGAAAAATAACTATCAAAAATATTTGAAAAATAACGGTCGAAAAATATTTGAAAAATAACTATCAAAAAATATTTTAAAAATAACGGTCGAAAAATATTTGAAAAATAACTATCAAAAATATTTGAAAAATAACGGTCGAAAAATATTTGAAAAATAACTATCAAAAAATATTTTAAAAATAATGGTCGAAAAATATTTGAAAAATAACGGTCGAAAAATATTTGAAAAAATAATATCACCCGTTTTAACAAATTTTCTTTAGGGATCATTCACTTATGACGTCCATGATTTAGGGGGAGGGGGGGGGGGGTGGTCTGAGATTTTGTTACACTTTATATTAAAGAAATTTTTTTGGAACTTAAAATTTGTGACAAGGGGGGGAGGGGGGTGTCTAAAAATCTTATTTTTTGATGGACGTCATAAGTGAATGACCCCTTATGGGATAATGCACTAAAAATCTAAAACTCCTATTTTTGCATAAAATATTTAACATTATTTCTTTCATAAATTTCAGCTTGATTTTCAATTTTGCACTTATGCATCACCATCCGTTGATCTCATCTATGCATTCTACACATTTGTGTCTGATGAGAATCGTTTGACTAAATTTGATGAGCTTCTTGCAATTTACCATGAACAATTTGTTGAAGCGTTAAAGAAATTTGGATATGTTGAGCAGCCACCATCACTGCATGATTTGCATGTTGAAATGTTTAAAAATGGATTACTGGAAACACCTATTTTTTTGCTGATTTTCCCAGTTCTATTTGTGGAGCTCGATGGCCTTTCAAATGAAGATTTTAATGATGGATTAAGGAAAATGATTATCAAGTGTTATCAAAATGAACGATTTAAAAAATTGTTAAAAGAATATCTAATCAGATTTGCTAGTAAAGGATTTTTAATTTAAAGCCTCTGTGGAGTAATTTGCAAGGCGTTTGGCTCAAATTTGGTATGGCCTCGAAGGTCGTCGGTTCGAATCCAGCCATTTCCAAATTTGTTCTTTTTTGGAAGTTTAGATACTTCAACTGTTTAATTTACGAGATCAAGACGAGATTGAAGCTCTGGGCAACGTTGGATTGAGGAACGGATCAGAAACTTGAAGTGTAGCATGAGAAATCGGAACGAGAGCTACAAGATTACCTTACGAATGGAATATTGATAGAACGGACCTGAAAAGTATCACGTTGTGCCTTTGGAAAATTGAAATGAGAGCCTAGATTCATACGAAACCTAGATTTGTGAAAATTGTATTCTTGATCCTACATACGTTATATTGAAAAATAGTAATTGAATTATTGTAATAGAACTTAAGCGTCATCAAATAAATACATACAAAGTATATATTCAAAACAGTTTTTTATTCATTTATTGGCACTACAGGTACAAAAAACCAAAACATTTAAGGGGTCGTTCGCAAATTACGTCACGCTTTTAGGGGGAGGGGGGTCAAAGAATTTGTGACAGTCTTTGGAAAATTTGTGGCAAGGGTGGTGAGGGGGGGTCTAAAAAGTCGTTTTTTTGCGTGACGTAATTTACGAATGACCCCTAAACGCAGGTAGGTAAGAACTGATAAAAATATCAAGAATTGTCATGAACGACACTGCAATAAATAAGGGGAAGTTTTGACCATAAAGTCTCTTATACACGAAATTTTTCAGAAAAATATTTTAGCTCTCAAATGATTTAAATTAAGAATTGAAATTTGTTATTTTCACAAATGGATAAATTTTAGTTCTTTCGTCCAAAAATTTATAGTAATCAATAACTTGCTGATAACTTAATTTATTTTTAATATAAAATTTCTTCTTTTTTATTTTGGAGTCTCACAAGTTTCAACACTAATTGCAGCAAGCTTGGTTCTCTGAGAGAATTTTTTTCTCTCACAATCTTTCTTGCACTGATCACCAAATTTTTTTTCTCATTTTCTCTTCGCATTTTTGTTGTCAACTCTATACGATTAACATTAAAATAGTGTTTGGCGGTGGATTTATTTCAATTTAAATAGTTTTTGGTGCAAATAATTAATAAATATCAGTTTTATTTCAATCATTAACATCATTTGATTGTTTTAAAACAATTTGTGCAATAAATTTCAAGGTCTAAACCTTAAAAAACTGTGTTTTTGGAAAATAAAAAAAATATTGTGAAATTCAGAAGAATTTTTAAAAATAATTAAATTTTTATCGGAAAACCAATTGAATTAACAAGAACAATACAAATAAAAATCAGGTAAATGATCGAAAAATTACATTTTTGTGGTTAATTAAAATAAAAAAAATTATGACTCATAATTTAAGAGATTCTCAAACTTTTTCATCTTTTGGTCTAGTGAAATTTTAAATTCAAATTTAAGAGCTTTTAATTATTTTGATAGAAATTTTAAAAATCTCTTTAAAGTTGAATTTATTTATCGCAGAACAAAGGTTGAGAACTTCAGGATTGCGAGCATTCTAACAAATTTTTCAATTTTTTAACAAGTGTAATTGATAACGTTCATAAAATGAGTATGAAAAGTATAACTTTATTTTATTAAATTCTCTCTTTGCAGTTGTTGTTGTCGTGAGAATAACCAAGAGAAATTGACGGAACTCAAATTTATTTGAAATCTGAGTGAGAAGCTAGGAAACAAAGCTGTGAAATCCGTGTGCCTTCTAGAAATAACAATCAAGAATTTCATCAAAGTTTTAACTGTAAATTAATTATTTAAAATTTATATTCAAGTAAATTTAATATTTTTATTATATTTTAGGTACTTTAAATTAATTTGAATTCAGTATAAATAAAAATATTTTCAACATGTCTGAAGATGATTCGGCAGATGATCCAAATAACCCAGAAGAAAATTCGATCAAAATTAACGAAAAATTTATCATCAAATTAACAAATGAAAGTAACAATTTCATCGATAGAAATGCAAAGCAGACCTGCAAAATTCTGCAAATTCCATCAGAATTGAACATCGATCTAAAATTGTCAATAATAAGCACGTTAGAACCATCAGAATATCCAAATTTATTCATTTTCATCATTGAGTATCAAAATGGAGCCTTTTTAACTGAAAATCAAGGAACTAAGGCACAACAGCTTGACGAACATTTGAAAAAGTTTGGAGCTTCTCGTCCATTGATCATCCAGCAGATTTGTGAGGCAGAAAATAAGACAAAATTTTATTACAAAGCTGAAAATTCATCTGAAATTGTAGACATTGATCAACATTATCCTGAGGATTATGAACTGTATAAAATATGGAAAAATATTTTGAACTCCTTAGAAAAGGAATTGCAGCCAGTTGAGAATGAAATGCTCATAAAATTGTCATACATTAAGGATTCTTCAATTATTTTAAGATTTTTGAGGACTCTCAACGTGCCGGAATCATTTTTTGAAATACTAGTTAGGTATATTCCTGAAAAAGGATCAAAAGCTGACTTGTTGGCTATCTTGGATGCTTCATTTGAGGACAATGGAAGAATACTGAACAATCAGGCACAAAACTATATTAAACAAGTATTCGAAGATGATGAATCAGGAAGTGAAGATTCAAGTCAATCAGTCCTCTTGACAGCTGTTCAGAGTTCAAACCAGGAAATCATCGACTATTTAATAACCTATTGGACAGATTTGATTCAGAAGCTTCCAGTCGAGCATCAAATAAAAATATCTACAGCTGCTTATAATGACAGTCAGCATGATGTTCTCAGTGACTTGCTAGAATTCTCTGATTTCCCATTTCCTGAAGATTTCAGTGTTTCACATGATCAAGTTATTCACGAAAAGCTTCAGAAAATAATCAGAGACAGAATAAAGTTCCATGAAGCAATCGAACAGGAAAATTACGAAGAAATCAAAGATTTTATAGAGAACAATTTAAGCCTCAAATTCATCTACAGTCCAAAAAACGTAACAGCCATGAAAAAAGCAATTGATACAAAAAAGTATAAAATTTATTATTATTTAAAATCATTTGGATTATGTGCTTCAGAGTTTAGGAACTTAGAGCAAATTCTTGATGAAAAGGAACTAAATAGAGCAAATGATCAAGCAGATGTTCAAAAAAGTGAATTATTTTCTGATGCAATTCATCATGCAAGCAAATCTGTCTTAATTCTATACACAAGATCATTGATCCATAACAGGAAGGTTAAAAAGGAAGACGAGACAAAATACCGCGCACATATCATGAAATGGCTTGAGGATATAAACAAAATTGCAGGAATCATGCTCGACGTAGCTGCATCGTGCGAAAATTTAGTCATCATTTTTGATTTCGAAAGCAAATTTGTAAGAAATTTTGACAATTTCTTTATTTTCAAATTTAATATTTTTTCTAAATTTTAGGTTGATCGAACTGCATTTAGGGACAATACCTTGGGTTTATCTACCGATACAGTTTCATCAAGAATATTTATCGGAGCAAAATTAGAAGATAGTGAGCGTGAGATTAAAGGAGTTTTAGCACATGAACTGTGTCATTATGTCATGTGTCTGGTTTATGACAACAAGTTCCTTCCATATTATAAGCATGCAACATATATTCGTGATCAATTTGATGGAATCGTCAAGTCTATTGACAAATGGTCAACAAATGATCCAGAACCACCTGATGATGAGTGCGGTGGAATAATTTCGTCAGTTTTTCGATACAAAAAGGAACAATTTAATCTGGAATTGATAGTCCGGGCTGTTCATATTTTAGTACTATATGATGACGATCCTGAAAAATCGGCTTATCTTCAAGAAAAGTATCAAGAACTCTTCGACTTCTGGGTCAATTTAGTGCTTCCTGAGCTGCACAAATACCTTCAAAAAAACAAAGTTGTTATTAGAATAAATACAACAGTTGAACTTCTGACGAGTTTATCAAAAAGTAAAATTGAGATTAAAATGTCAAAAGATATGGAACAGCTGACGAAGAATAGGATAATCATAGTAACCTCAAATGTGCCAAGGCTTTTGTTCATCAATATCCACAGACATCTCCAGGAAAACTTTGGATGCTTGTTGGATTCAAAAAATGTGTTTATTGAATCAGAAAAAATCAAGAACCCGCAGGTCTGGAAAGATCTTATGCATCTTTATGCTAAAGATGTCAATTTGAATATTCTTGTGGATTGCACAAAAGGACATCTGGATAATTTAAGCAGTATATTAAAACTTGAAGAGTTCAAACTCATTCTGGTTGCATCAAACGAAGAACAAACAACAAAATTGAATGAAATTTGCATCAAGAAGGATATTGTGCCCATAATCATGGATATAAACTACAACTGGGGTGACTTAACAGAAGAAAGTCAAATAATGTTGCTTCAAACTGAAATCAAATTTCAAAACAACTCAAAAGTATCACTAATCCAGATTCTTGCTAAAAACACAAATCCAGACCAAAATGAAGTCAGCAAAATTATCGAAGATATCTCGAACATAATCAACGACCAACTATTCAATCTGCTTGTAGATAAACAAGAAATTTCCGTCAATTCAAATGTTGAAGATTCAAAAAGTAAAAATTTTGAAATTTTATTTCGAAGCAGGGATTTTTTGAAAAAGGGAATTAATTTTAAAAATGAAATTTCACAAGAAAAATTAATTTCAATTACGGCAAAAAACAAGTATGTTCTGATATCAGATATTGCTGGAAGTGGTAAAAGCTGGGTTTTAAAAAATATTTCCAAAATAATCATGAAACAGGATCCAACAAGATGGGTGACATTTGTGGACCTAAAGCAATTTATTGAGGAGCTCAGAAAGGAACAACCTGAAAATCTTGAATTCGCAGATAATTTTATTGAAAATATTTTAAAGCCAAAAACTAAATTTGAAGAGGAAATATTCAAAAAACTTTACAAAGATGGAAAAGTTTCAATAATCTTCGATGGATTTGATGAGATCGCACCTGACTGTGCTGAATTTGTGGCTGATTTGGCTAAATTATTTGAATTTAATGACAGAAATCAGCTGTGGATTGTGACTAGAGACTATTTTGAGGTCAATTTACAACAAGAACTTGGAATTAATAACGTCTACAAGTTAAATGACTTTACTGAAGAAGATGGTGTCAAATTCATTGTTTCAAGCTGGATTCTGATGGATTTTAAGGATCAAACTGTAGCAGATTTAGAAAAGCATATCCAAAACTCACCAAATTTATCAAAATATCAAGAAAAAGCATTCAAAATTGTTCAAAAAGTAACAATGTCAAAAGACCAGTCGATTGGATTACCTCAATTATTTAGTATGATTGCTGATGGATTTAAGGATGATAAGATCATGCTGGATGATTTGAAAAGAGCTAAAATATTCACTCGGTTTGTAAATACAATGTACACAAGATGGGCAGATTTTAAAGGAATTCTCAGAAAACAAGCAAGTGTCCAAAGTCAACACTACGATGTAAAATATATGGAACTTCATCAATTTTTTGCTATTTTGAGTTTATTTCCGGAACTAATTGATTCATTGTTTCCTGATTATGATATTAGTGAATGGCCTGAAGTAGAAATCATCGCTGGTGGACTTCTGAATAAAATTGGATCAAATTATTCCTTTAATCACGAGACATTCCGTGAATATTTCGTCGCAGACTTCATTTTTAAAGCAATTAAGAAACCAAAAATTAAAAAAGAAATTAACGAACTTTTAATTAAAGTTCTAACAATTCAGAAATATGGAATAATTCGAATGTTCCTCAACGACTTCATCGACAATTCCTCAATATTAAAGAAAGTTCAGTTGGTATTGGAAAAATCTGTTGAAAACTTCAACAACATGGAAAACTTGAGCGAATATTTCACAGAAAATCTTGAACATCTTGCTAAATGCGTTATTGAAATTCTTAAAAAAGGAGAATATGAAAATGTTAAGAAGATTATTAGTGAGAATATCGAAGCAATTGCCACAAATACAAAAGAATTAAAAATATTTTCGACATTCACAGAATTTTTGTTCTCTTATCTGAGTCTTGATGTTCTAAAAGACATGATAAATAGTCAGAATATTCTTCATAAAATGATTGGATCAGATTCGAGTGTAGAAATTTTTGAATATTTTGTATCAAAGCTTGAAGAAAGAGTTGGTCAAAAATTTATTCAGAAACAACTTAAATTGATGCCATCTGAACCTGAAAATGGAAATATTTTTTATCATTTGGGAAGATCGCAACATTTAAATGAAAATAAAGTCCAAAAATGCTTCGAAATATTCAAAATATATCTCAACGATAGCGAAATAATTGAATTAATGGACAAATGTACCGAAGATGGAGACACGATTCTTAAAATTTTGGTGGAAAATACAGCAAACTTTAAACCATTTCTCTCCGGTGCGGAATGTTTTTTCAAAAACCGAAATTTGTACCAAAAATTTAAAAATATTGTTAACAAAACCGATTCAAATGGTCAAAATATTCTTCATTGGAGTGCAGATAAAGAAGGCATTGATTTCCATACATCACTGTGGAATCTTATTGAGAAAATATTTGTAAATAAGCAGGAATTAGGATATTTTGTACTTCCAAAAACTGAATCAGAAAACAACTTTTTACACCTTCTTTTAGTTCAAAATAGGTCAGAAACAATTGAATTTACAATCCAAATGCTCAAGGCAAACCTCAGTGAATCAGATTATCACAAAATTTTACGATCTAAAGGATTTGTTGGAAGAAATTTACTTCAACGTGCTGCAGTTTCCTCAAAGGAAGTCAAAACTAATCAAATTTTGTGGAAAGAACTTCGAGATTCTTGCAAATCTAATGATAATTTTTTGGAAATTCTCGGTGAAGTTGATGAAAATGATGATAATGTCTTTAATCTAGCAGCTGCATTTACAACAAGTGAAATTTTTGAGTTTATGGAAGGAAAATTAACAGAAACTGCATCACGAGATGTAATAAGAAAATTGTTCATTAAGTTAGAAAATGGAAAGCAACATTTATTTCTGCGTGCAACTAAATTTAATTTTTTATTGGAATTTCACGAAGCACTTTGGAAAATACTTCAAAAATATTTTGATTCAGCAGAAATTTTAGAATTTATTAAAAATCGTGACATTAATGGAAATAATGTATTAATAAATGTCATTGTGAAGAATACAAAAGAGATTGTCGAGTTTACGTGGAAAAAAGTAAAAGAATTGCTTAACAGTAATGGCTTAATCACTGAGGAACATAAAGGAAACATTCAAAAATGTGAAAATTTTATAAAAAACAGTTCAGGACCGAAACAACTAAAAAGAGTTCAAAGAGAAATATTAAAATTAAAATGGATAAAAAATGAAAATTCTGAAGCATCAAAATTATTTAATGAAGAAATTCAAAGATTGGTGGAGAAGAATTTAAGTAAAATTAAACTTGAAAATTTAATTTTTTTTGTAACAGATGAAAATGTTGAAAATCATGAAAAATTGTGGGAAAATTTAATTAAAATTTACACAAGTCGTGCAGATTTAAAAAAATTGTTACTTGAGAAAAATAAAAATGGTGACAATTTCATTCATCTTCTTGTTTTTGGGAACACAGCTGATGTGATCGAATTCACAATTCAAAAACTCAAAGAGAACCTTAGTGAATCAGATTATCATGAAATTTTACGATCTAAAGGACAATTTGGAAGAAATTTACTTCAACATGCTTCATTTCACTCAAAAGAAGTCAAAATTCATCAAATTTTGTGGAAAGAACTTCAAGATTCTTTCAAATCTAAAGAGGAATTCTTGAAAATCCTCGGAGAAGTTGATGAAAATGGAAGTGGTGTCTTTATTCTTGCGGCTGCACTAACAACGAGTGAAGTTTTTGAATTTATGGAAAAAGAATTAGCATCACGAGATAAAATAAGAAAAATGTTCATAAAGTTAGGAAATGGAAACAGAAATTTACTTCAGGCAGCAGCCATAGAGAACAAATCTTTAGAACTGCATAAAACACTTTGGAAAATTCTTCAAAAATATTTTAATTCATCTGAAATTTTAGAATTTGTCAAACATCCAATTGCAAATAAAAGTAATTTATTAATTAGTGCAATAATGTCCAACACAAAAGAAATTCTCGAACTAACATGGACTGAAGTTGAAAAAGTTATAACAGCTCTTTACACAGACGCTGAAACTGCCCGAAATATAAAAGAATGCGAAAGAATTATTAACCAGATTGCCAAATCTGAAACCAACGAAAATGATAAAGAAATGATGGAACTTTTGAATCTGGAGTGGATTAAAAACCAAAATTCTGGATCATCAAATTTGTTTGACGAGCCAAATCAAGATATTTTGAGAAAAAGTTTAAATGTTCGATCCTTCGATGATTTAAAACCAATGTTTATCAAAAAAAATGTTTTAGAACACGAAATATTATGGGAACATATGCTCAAGACATTTAAAAATAAACAAGATCTGGCTAAATTATTGCTTGAGAAAGATCAAAATGGCAACAACTTTATTCATCTTCTTGTGACTTTTAACACAGCAGACGTGATTGAGTTGACCTTAAATAAGTTTAAAGAAAATCTCAATGAATCAGATTATCAAGAAATTTTAAGATCAAAAGGAAATTTTGGAATGAATTTACTTCAACTTGCTGCGAGCAACTCAAAAGAAGTCAAAACTCATCAAATTTTGTGGAAAGCTTTTCGAGAGTTTTGCAAATCTGATGAAGAATTTTTGGAAATACTCACAGAAGTTGACGGAAACGGTGATAATATCCTTAATATTTCTGCAACTTTTTCCACTGGAGAAATTTTCGAACTTGTTCTGAAGGAATTAGAAAAAATTGCATTTCCCGAAAAAATAGAGAAAATTATGATAAAATTGGGATTTGCGGGACGAAATTTATTACAAGGAGCAGCTCAACAAAATAAATCTTTTGAACTTCATAAAGCACTCTGGGAAGTTCTTGAAAAATATTTCAATTCATCTGAAATTTTGCAATTTATTAAACATCGTGATAACGGTGGAGAAAATGTACTTTTAAATGTTATTGAAAACACAAAAGAAGTCAAAGAACTGACGTGGAATAAAGTCAAAAAAATATTAACAAACATTGGATATGAGAATAATGAGAACTTTAAAAAATGTGAAGAAACAATGAAAAAAGTCTTAAATTCTGATAAATTAACGGAAGAAGAAGAACAAATTATAAAATTGGACTGGATTGACAATAAAAAATTTGCTAAATTATTTGAGGATAAAATTCAATTGCTCATGCAAAAAAAAATATCTGATATATTTCTGGAAGATTTGAAGTCATTCGTTATAGATGAGAATGTTGAAAATCATGAAAATCTTTCGAAATATTTAGAAGAAAGTTTCGAAAGTTATGAAGACCTGAAGAAATTGCTTTTTGAGAAAGACAAAGATGGCAACATCTTTGTTCATCTTATTGTTATTTACAACACAGCAGACGTGATCGAATTAACATTAAAAAAACTAAAGGAAGTTCTTAATGACTCAGATTATCGAGAAATTTTGAGATCAAAAGGACAATTTGGAAGAAATTTACTTCAACTTGCTGCAAACTGCTCAAAAGAAGTCAAAACTCATCAAATTTTGTGCCAAGTTATTCGAAATTCTTGCAAATCCGATGAAGAATTCTTGGAAATCCTCGGAGAAGTTGATGATCAAGGAAATAATGTCTTACATCTTGCTGCATCTTTGGCAACAAGTAAAGTTTTTGAATTCGTGATTGCTGAGTTGGAAAAGCTTATTAATGACAAAGAAATAATAAAAAAACTTTTAACCTCATTTGGGCTAGGAAACATAAATTTATTGCAATCCGTCGTAATTAACAACAAAAGTCTTGAAACAAATAAATCAGTTTGGAAAATAATTTTAAAATATTTTAAAGTCGAAGAAATTTTGGAATTCATTCAACATTGTACTGATTGTGGTAACAATCTCCTCTGCTGTGCTGTTATTTTCAATACAAAAGAAATTGTTGAATTCACCTGGAACCAAATCAAAATTTTTATAAACACAAAAGATGCTCAAGCTGAATATTTGAACAGAAAAGGAGAACAAAACAATAGTTTGTATCAACTGTCATTGGACAATCATGCAAATAATCCACAAGTAGCTGATTGGGTGCAACAAACCATAAAAGAATATGAAATTCAATAACAAATACTGCGTAATTCCACGAGTGAAATTTTTTTCTTGATTTACTTTTTCTTAATTTTCTCCTTATTTAACCAACAAAGCTTTGATTTCTTATTCAAACCTGATATAAAAGCACACAATCTATCCATTTTGAACAATACTTGATCCGAAAAATGTTAATTTTTTTAATGTTAATCGGTGGAAAAAATATTTTTGATTTTGTGGAAAATCGCATAAATAATGCACTTTAATTCAGGAAAAGATAATTATTTCCATAGATATTCTTTATTCCTAGTGTTTTCCAAATATTTCACACACCTAAATTGTTTAATTAAAGAATAATTTACGAATGTCCTCGTGTTATAGATCGAGGAACTTCAGCGCATTTTTGTGTTAGCGATCAGTATTTGATTAGCAAAGTACTTTGTATTAAATAAGTCAATCATGAATATTTTGTGACTTAAATAAATTCGACGGCTCGACGGATAACAGTTTTTTGAATTTCAAATTTTTTAACGGTCAAAAAATATTTGAAATTATAGAGGTAATATTGAAATTATAGAGGGAAAACAAAAAATCATTAATTGTAGTATTAAACGATGGTTTTGAGATTTTTAACTGCTCGAGGGGCCAATTACTCAATGACACGGAGCTAATGCAAAAAACCGGAGCTCCCTACGATGTCTGGTTAAAAAATTTCTCATTGGAGCCGAACGACCGAACAGACAAAGTGCATTATTAATTAATAAGACCTATTGCGTTGAGAAAATGTTCAAACATGCATATTTAAGCAGAAAAAACTAAAAAAAATTGTACTAAAAATTTTCAGTTTCGTTTAATTATTACACTACTTTTTTATGCTATTTTCAATTCTATTTAATAAAAAATTAATTTTAAGACATCTAATGTTCTAACGTTCATCTTTACGTCTGACATAATTGGTTTATTGACATTTTATTAATCACCTGTTAAATAATATAATCAATTCAAAATAATGGAATTAAAACTCCTTAACCAAACGAAATTCTTACTTTTGTCATATTTTTAACATTTTTTATCAAAATATCAACAGAATAAAGTATGAATTTTAATCCCTATAACAAGTATCTTTTGATTATATTTATTCTAATAATTAAGAATATAGGATTTATTAAGAATATAGGATAAGACAGAGCAGATATAACACGACAAGCTGTGTTGCGAAATTTATTGGAGAGCTAAAGTACTAGTGAAACTATTTCTGCGTTATTCGTAAAGAAGAATCTCACTTGGGAACTTAAATAAGTTAATAAACAGTTTTAGCTTGTAACTGCGTTGTATTTAAAAGTTTCGTAACAAAAGTTTGTATCCAAAGTTTTTAGACCACCTTGGACGTTCTATGGCTTCCTAAAATTAAAATTTTTATTTTTCTTTTATTTTGCTAGTTTGACAGTTGATGTCCCTAATTGACAAAGAGCACGCTGTGAGCACGTTAATTTTTTGAGTGAACGTACTCACGTGAGCATACTCTTGCATTACTTTACCCAAAAAGTACACTCACCTGAGCATGCTCAATAAGCATACTCTGAGCACGTTCAAATTGATGCATAAAAATAAAAATGAGTACACTCTGAACATGCTCTAGAGTATACTCACTGAGAATACTCATGAATGTGCTCACTACATGCTCCAATAGTACAAAAATTATAAAAAGATTAATTAAGTTAACTAATTTTTCTCGACTTGACCGGATTTTTTAAAGTATTTTTTTTTTCAAATGTATGTTAGTGGAATTAATATTTTTTTAGATACTTGGAAATTTTTCCGGTCACCCATCTTTCTCTGAATTTCATCTTGCGTTGCTTTACTTTCGAGATCTTGCATTTTTCCTTGAATTCACCATCTGCAAATATATAATAATATAAATATGGCAAAAGACATATTTAAATTATTATATTTTTAATCATGCTAATTTCAAGGTATAACGGTTCTTCAATGTTTAAAACACAATTGACAATTCATTAGTTAACTTAATTAACTTTTTTCTCTTTAAAATTTCTGAGCATGCTCAGCATATGCTCAAGAGTATGCTCAGATGTAAGCTTTATGTAAGCCACTTTTGGAATTGTTTTGGCTGGTTTCAGCAGAGCAAGTGACGATCGTCTGTCGTTCTTGTCTCTGAACTAGTACATACATTTTAAGCAAAAAACCGCATCGAAAAAGCTTAAACTGGAGGAGGATTTAAGTGACAGATAGACAGACGGACGGACGGACAAAACGTGGACAATATTGTCTTTTTTCCTATGGGAAAATGCACTAAAAATAAAAAGACATCATTAGATTTTTCTTTTGTTTCTTGAATTTCGATTTTAGGTTTGAAAAATGAAAAACTTTTTATTTAATTGTAAAAAAGTTTGGTTCTCTGAGAGACAATTTATCTCTCACACGATCTCTTTTACACTGATCACTAGTTTTTTCTCTTATTTTCTATTCACATGTTTAAGTTAATTTTCAGTGTCGTACAATTAACATTGATGATTCGCGGAGAAATATTTTTGACAAAACTATTTTTTGTGCAAATATTTCATTAACATCATTTGATTATTTTAAAACAATTTGTGTAATAAATTTTAAGGTCTAAACCTTAAAAAACTGTGTTTTGAAAGAAAAAGAATATTGTGAAATTCAGAATAATTATTAAAAATTATTAAATATCTATTGGAAAACCAATTGAATCAACAAGAACAATACAAATAAAAATCAGGCAAAAGATTCACAAGTAGCAGATAAGGTGCAAAAAAACCCTGCAAGAATACGAAATTCAATAACAAATAATTACATTTTTCCATGATTTTTTGAAAATATTTTAGCCCAGCTAATTTTTGACAACTTTTTTAATATGGCGCATCCAAAATATTTTGATAAACAATAATGAGAGACTCATTATGATTCTCAAAGTTAAATTTAATGACTTAACAATCAGCACAAAAATCATATTAATATTTCAGTTTTAACTATTAAAACAGTTGTTACTAAAGTTAACAATTTTAGCATGAATAATTATATTGAAAATGTGATTAAATGTTATAAATTATATTATATTATGTTCATAAAAACAATACTTAAAGGAAAATTTAAATTTTTTCATCATGCTTGATGGGATACTAATCTCAAGTATGCTTTCTAGATCTCGACAAATTCGAGATAACGAGACATCGAGACCAAACTTAAAACCAAAATATTTTAAGTATAAGCAATTTTTTAAAACAAATTTTGGATTTAAATGATTATTAATTTCCTGTAACGTGATTTAAAACTAATTTGTGGAAAAAAAATTATTTAGATTCAAGATATTTGAGTTTTAATTTATGTCTCGATCTCGAAAATTTGTCGAGACTGAGACATCGGGAAAGCATAATCTCAAGGGGAAATAACTTGTAAATCTTCCCGCATTCACCTGTATATCCCCGTATTTACCCGTATTTATCCATTTTTATTTATTTTGTGATGAACTATGTAACTTATGCGAAAAAACAACAATTAGTAAAGAATTTGTTAATTTTAAAAGTTATTTTATTCAATGAAAACACCTAAACACTAAAGTAAAAAGTGAAATTTTACTTTAGGGGTAGTCACTAGTATTCCATTTTTTTTATTTTACTGCATACTAGTATGTGCATACCTTCGCATATTTTGGTATGCGAATACCTGCGCATACCATTTTGCCGAACCCTAATAATAAGTATAATATCAAAATATTACTCAACACAAAAAAAGTAATTTTTCAAACATTATTTCATAAATTGACTGAATTGTTTCAGAATTAATTTTTAAAAAAAAAATAAAAGTAAGCGAAAGTATAAAAATTCTGCTTTTCTTCTATGTTGAGCTGTTCTAATATAAAATGCTAACAAAACATCCAATATACTCTCTTAAAAATGTATTGGTAAAACATGGATTAATTAAGCCATTTTATGCTTACTGTTTTATTAGGCTGTAAAATATTTAAGTTGAGGTGTTTAAAGTTTAAGTTTTCCGTAGTTCAAAGAAATTAACATTAATTTTATGAAATTTTTATTTTTATTAAACTAAAATTTGTTGGTATTATTAATTTTTTTTGTTGAAAAAATAAGTCTTTTTCCTTGTATGAATAATGATAATTTTGAAAACAATTATATTTGAATTTATAATCCTTGTAGACAAGAATTTTTTTATTAAATTTATAGGAAAAAATAATTGTTGCTAAATTTTAAATATTTTGTTAATTATAACGGATGTCGAAAATTTCCATGAATGTTTATTAAATTTTATTGAAAATTAAAGTTTTGTTTGACTATTTTTAAAATAATCATATCAAATTTTTAAATCTCATAAACAGCAACATTACTTCCAAAAATTATTTTTGCTTCACTGACGTGTTGAACAGGAACGCTAATTTTAATTAAATTTGGTACATTTACTTTAATTATTTCAAATCTTTCTGTTTCTCCAGAAACTGTTGATGACAAATAAATTTCCTCCAACTGATTCATGTGAGGAAGCAATTCTCCAAGCAATGTATTGATGTTGCGATCTTGTGTCTTTAGCGACAATTTTCTTATATTTCTTAAATTTTTCATGAGACCTAAAAATACCCCAAAGATGCTTCTATATTTGCTGTTGTCTTCAAGCTCAAATATTTCTAGTCGATTAAATAAATTTGTTTCTTCGTTGATGATTCTTTCGATATCGTCACTAGATATGTCAGTAACAGACAGAACCAAACGAAATGTGGTGATTGCTAAAAAGAGAAAAAATTGTTAAATGTAAGGGGTCAGTCATAAATGTCGGGTTGCTTTTCATAAATGATGGGGTTTTGGGGTCACACCCCATTTTCTGAAAACCAACACCAGCCAAAATAAGGTCATAATCGAAAGAATATCAAAATGAACCTTCCCCCAAAAAAAATTGAAACACCCCTGGCTGTCACACAGTGTCACACACTTCAATATAAAAGAAAAAATTTTGTATGAACATTTTGTGGCAGAGGGGGAGGGGCATATTCCGAGAGGGGGCTTTTTGGATTTTTTACAATTTGCTCGGTTTTTTAAGAAATTTAAAATTTTCTGCCCTAATAAAAAAAAATCAAAACCCCCATGAGCGAGGGGTGACTAAAAACTGGTATTTTGTTTCACATCATTTATGAATGACCCCCGGAGATATATTCTGTAATACTTACAAGGAAATTGTCTAAACATTTCGAAAGCGCTTTGAATTTGAATTTCATTTGCTTCAAATGCTGTTACATCTTGCTTCCTTCCATTTAGAATCAACGGAATATTTCCATAATAGAATGTTTCCAAATCCATTTGTTCAATTATAAATTTCAAAACGCGACCTCCATCAAAGTCAAATGGAAGCTTATGAATGGTAAGGTCTTTCAAATATCCCTTTTGGCTTGTTAAAAAACTAACTCTTTCAGTTTTTATGCCCACGTACCAATGAAAGGTGATTGTGGTAGTGACAAGCTTTCTTACTCTGAACAAAAAATCATCAGAGTCAAAGAAACTTCCGGTACCGTCACCAATTAATTCAATTTCATCTAAATTTTTGGAATTTTTTGCCATTAAATTAAAGATTTCATGTGGAAATCCCACCCACGTCCAATCATCATTACGAATTGTAAATTTACAAATAGAGTTTTGGGACATGAAGGTTTTAAATACATTTTCATTGCATTTATTAAATGAAATTGATTTAAGAGTTACTATTTGCGGTAGAACTTTGTTATCGATATTATCAATTGAACAATTTTGCAAAATTATTGATTTAATGCTTTTTAAATTGCAAATTGTTTCGAAAAAATTATTAAAATTTTTGAACTTTGCATTTTTAATTATTAAGTTTTCAACCGATTCCTTGAAACTTTTAAAGAAAACCAAGGGCCATCCAGTACTTGACACACCCTCAAGATCGAGATTAATATTGATCATTGGTAAGCTTAACAGTTGACTATGTTTTGACAACTTATTGTAGCTACATATGTCAATGAAAAGTGTAAACGTTTTCATTATTGCCCGAGATCTCTCAAAAAGGTCAGCGAACCTAAAAAATAGGACATTGTCATTAGAAAATGTGTGATAGAATTTATTAATTCATACCTTTGTGAAGTAAAAATCAGATTTAGCAATTCATCATTACTGAAGCTTTCGAAAATTTGAATGAAAACATCATCCGGCAAATCAAAGATGTCGTATATGTCTATAAAAAATTAATTTAGTTTTTAATTTGTGTAATTAAAATAATTTAAAAATAATTCGCCGTTAGGGCACCCCCACGTCTTTTTTGACATTTTGCCTTTATAAGGGGTCCTTCACAAATTACGTCACGGAAAAAATGACTTTTTCGACACTCCTTCCCCTTCTTGTTACAAATTTTCTAAAGAAAAAAAAAATTTTTATTTGGATTGTCACAAATTCTCCTAACCCCCCTAAAGCGTGACGTAATTTGCGAACAACCCCTAATGTCGACGTAACGTTGCCCTAACGAATATTTTGTACCGCTCAAGTTTCTTACATTTAGTTAAAGATTGATCTTTGAAAATCAGTTTAAAATAATAAATTGGTTCCTCATCTTCTGTAGCCAAAGATTTTTCTGACTTAATTTCTTTATTAAATAAAACTTTTTCCCAACTTTGAGGTTTGATGTTGTTATTTCTTCTAATCTTTGTTGAAGTACAACATCTTGCAGTTTGGCTGACATCACAACGATTATCATCATCCGATTCAGTTTCAGTTGATGATTCTGCTGCTGCTTTTATTATTTTCGGATCGTGATGTGAACATCCAGGATTTTCTAAATATTTTAATTTATTTTCATCTTGATGAGTTTTACTGGAAGTTTTGACAACTTTTTTATATTTTTGACTTGTATAATCTTGAGAATAAACAGCTTCCTTGTTGTTTTGGTCACATCTTTCGGGTAATGCTGAATTTCAAAATAAACAATTTTTAAAGTGTTATTTTAATGACAGGTACACGAAAATTCTGATATTTTTTATAAAATTCCAAGTTAGTGTAAGACCTCGGTGAGATTACTTGATCTTCCTAGACACGATAAACTTCTGGTACTTTTCAGGAAAGTACTAAATAAAAACACCAATTCGAAAGTTCATAACGTGGAGTTTTTTTTAACTAACTTGGAAAGTTTTCTTGTCAAATATTATATTTAATAACGTACCCAGTGTATATTCAGGATTAAATATCAATCTCATTTCAATCATTGGTAAAGCTTTTTGCATTTCATAAATGATGATATCGTGATAATATTCAAAAAGCTTGTTAAACAAGTTAATTGCAATTTTCAACTTTGTAGGATTGAACATATATTTTGCAATCAAATGCGCTGGTCTGACAATTAATTCAGAAAGTTGATTTTCTTCTTGGTAATCATTATAAACTGATAAAATTACTGAATCTTTTTCTTTAAATTCCTTACAGAATTTAAAAATTTCTTGAAATTCTCTTTTAGCTTTTCTGTCACGATTTCTGAACGGATTAAAATTGTTCTCATATATCAACAACATTGCATAGTGACACAGCTCATGTATCAAAACTTGAAGAATTTCATTCTTATTTTCTTTATTGAGCAACACTCTTGCACCAATTGTAATAATTCCAGATGTAAACGTGCTTCCTAAAGCTCCTGGAACGACAGCTGATTCAATTCTTCTGGTCGAGTCAATTTTGAAGTCAAAAATTATTCGGAAAAATTTCGTTGCAGCAACAATTTGAAGAATAATTTTTAGTCGAGGATCACTGTTTAATGTGTTGAATGATTGTAGAATCAACTTTCTTTTTTGAATCTCGTCATTAGTTTCAACATTAACAAGTAAAGTGTTTGCCATTAAAATGTTAATATGCCTGTCAGGGATGATCTGTTCATTGCTAAACTTCAATTTATTCCTTATTTCATTTGTGTCTTCGTGAGGTGCAAAAAGAAGATTTTTCGAACATAAAAACTCGACTATGTCAACCAATCCAAGGTCTGCAGCAACTTTCAATGCTGATTGGTTTGATAAATTGTAGAAGTAATGTAGATTTGGATTTTGCTTTATTAATTCGTCAAGTTTTTGTTTATTTCCTTCCTTAATCATTTTATGAAATGTTTCACCAGTTTCAATGAACTGTTTCAACTTTTCAGGACATTCATTTAAAATAATATTTTTCGGGTATGTTAAATTATAATTAAGTAATTTCAAAAGAACATCATAATGACCATTTTGTAGTGCTAAACTTTGAGCAGTTGTTTCACTTTCTAATAATTCTGCTTTGATTCCATATTTGAGAAGATAATCAACAATGTTTTCATTTCCATTTTTAGCTGCAACAAGTAACAAGTTTCGATTCGACGAGTCACCGATAGAAAGGAGGCTGAGCTGCTTATTCTTGTATTCACTGTCAATAATTCCTGAGTTTTTTTCCTTTAGTGAATTAATCAGGAAATCGACAACAAATTCTGCTATGATTTTAACATCGAAAAAACTATTTGTGTTATGAACTTTTAGGCATGCAAATTGTTGAATCTTATGCGATGTCCAATATATTAAATAATTCATTTTATCTCCAAAAGACGATATTATTGCAAACTTTTTATTAAAACATTCATTCAACTTCTTTAAAACTTTTGGACTCAATTCCTCAGCATTGCTTTTAATCATTATTTCCGAAATTATGCACTCATATAATTTATTTTGTTTTTTATTATCAGGTTTACACATTAGTGGTATAGCATCTTCCAGTGTTTGATATTCCAAGTGTTTTGTGAGATTTGGTTTCTTCATGATTTCTGGAATATGAATAATAAAATTATGGTAAATTAGTTAATTTAATAAGATCAAAATTTCATCAGTAGTTCACTCAAAGCTGTTTCGAGAAAAGTTCATATTGTTTTATTTCATTTTAAATTGCTGAAGCTCTCAAAATTGAAAAACTTGAATTTAAAGCAGTTGTTCTCGGAATGCTTTTAAAAAGCTCTAACATTATTCAGGTAGATAACGTGTTAATGTTATCCCTAACAGACAAAGAGCATGCTCTTGAGATGTCCGTATACTGTGCCTCTGATCTGTTGCCATCTGAAAATATATATTTTACAGATACAAAATGTAAAATATATATTTTCAGATGGCAAACAGGCATACTTAAAAGAAGTACGAATCTTAAGAAACTTTTGAATGTCAAATATTTGAATCTTAAACTATTCACTATGTATGTGAGTGTCAAGTGAAATTTTATGTTACTTGATATTCAAAATCGAGTGTTAAATGGAAAATTTCGTTACTTATCGAGTGTCAAGTAATAAAATTTTCCATTTGACACTCGATTTCGAATGTCAAGTGACGAAATTTTCGATCTAAAAATTCAAAATCAATTTTATTACTAAACATGCTCAAGTGAGTAAATTAAAAAAGATTGCTCAGAATTCATGAATATTTGATTATACTCACAAGAGCAAGTTATGAGCATGCTCAAATACGTTGCTCAGAAAGCATGTTATTGATGAATGTAACTCAAAATTTGTTTCATTACAAGAGCATGCTCAGAGCAATAGTGTGAGCATGCTCTATGAGCTTACTCAGTAACATGCTCTTAAGAGCACGATAGAAAACCATGCTCACCAATTGTGAGCAAGCTCTTTGCCAGTTACGGTTATACTATAATTTGTTATATACCACTCTTTATTGATTAGTTTTGATTCTTAATAAAAATGATTGTGTTGATAATATTGAAGGGTGGCTAGATGTTTTGGTAAAAATTCGTAAATATATTTAGTAAAAATTTAATTTGAAATTTAACGGAGTTATTTGTGAAAAAAAAACCTGGACGTAAAACAAAATTTAAAAAAATTTCCGTGAAAACTTTAAAAAATCCAGACAATCTCGAAAAATACCGACCAAATGGCCAGCCTTTGGACTCTCCCTGAAATTTATATCTGGGTATGACCCTGTGATTAGGTATTATGTAGGAACCTAGTTTGCTAGAATATTTCAATTAAGTTAAATATTATTTAAAATTCTATTACAAAGTTTCATACTAAAATACTAATAATAAAATCATAAAATGTTGGAACAAGTAAAAAGCATTCGGAAATGATTCGTTAAAAATGAATCACTGAAAAAATGTGATAACATTCTGACCCATATTAGTCATTAAACTGACTTAACTTAAATTATGAAAAAAATTAATTTTAATATTTAAGCTTGATTTGTTACATTTTTAAAGAATCATAAAACAGTTAAAAGTATTTGAAGACAGTTTTGAGAAATTTCACAATTTAAGAAATGTGAATTTTTTTTACAATCTAACATTAAATTACTTCCAAACACCAAACGATTTTATCTGGAATTTTCTTATCTTTATAGATTGAAAGCTTTTAAAAATAAAGAAGATAAAAAAATTAGTAGAAAATAACACGTCACAAAGAAATTCCATAATTTTTTGAAATCAAATTTTTAAAACACATTTAAGTAAAATTTTCACTTCGAATTAATAATTTTTAAACTATTTTAATAATAAATTAATTTGATTATTACACAAATCTTAATTCTTTTATAAAGATTCTGCTTTTTTAGACGATAATTTTTTTATTTGAAGTATGTGACAGAACGTTATACTTGTTAAATCATATAACATTTAAGCTATAACAAATATAGCAACTTAATTGTAAGTTATAAAAATTCGTTCTAGTTGAGGTTTATGTTTGCAGTTTTGAGCCAAAATGCGGTTTTTTATGAGTGTATTAATAATATATGGATTAAAATTGTGTATTATATAATTACAAAATGATAAGTTTAGAATTTATTACCTTGAATCAATTGAATATTTGTGGAATTATTAAATTTGTTTATCTAATCTTGTTTTGATTAAAATGTTAAATAATATTTTTACTTCTAATTTTTCTTTAAATTTTAGTTTAATTTTTAATCACTTTGCTCACTTTCACTAAGAAATTCATAAAATTGTACATTTTACTACATCTACAAACTTTTTAAAATTATTTTTCTGTATTTAAATTTTTTTTACTTTAAATTTCAACTTAAATAGTCTGACTAAATAATTTTTTCGGAGATTTAAGTGGTTTTTATGAATTTTAATGTTTTTTAGGAAGAAATAGAAAGTTTTTGATCAAAAAATAAAAAATTAGATATTTGATAAATCAAACACACATTCAACTATCATTTAAATCCACTAAAATATTCCGACCGAGTAAATGAACATGCAAACTGAACAGCGAACCGAATAAAACTAATTTTATCAAAATTTGCTGTAATAAATTTCACTCCTTTTATAATATTTGAAAACAGAGTTGGGAGCGTCCTACTTTGGCATCCGACGCCACTTGGCGTCCGACGTTTTGGCGTTTTTGGCGTCCGACGCCCAGCGTCCTGCCAACTCTGTTTGAAAATGAGAATTTTAAAGCATGTCTAACTATCTCTTTAAAGTCTAGAAATATTATGTCTAGAGAAACTGAAATTTTTTAAATTTATTGTTATTTATATGTAACGGAAAAAAATTTTAAAAATGAATATACGTATATATACGTATACGATTTTGCCCAACCCTAGTAATTAACAAAAAATATTATGAAATTAAAAATAAATAAAGATAGTAAATTCCAAATTTAGGTGGATGTAGATCATTAAGCACTTTAGAAACGTTTTTGTTATTGATGAGGATATACTTGGGATATACGGAAGCAGAGCTATTCGGACATTGTTGGATTTATCCAGGACATAAGGATTCTATCGTAGAGACTTGAGATGGTACAACAGATCATTGATCCCATTGCCTTTTTGCCTTTAGCAAACTCAATATTGTATTCTATTTTAAATTCTAAATTTAATAAAACAGCAAATTTGAAACATCCGCATGAAATTGGACATTATTTGTGAACGACACAAGTAACTGAAAAGATAGATAAGAAATATAGAATAAATATTTATTCAACTTAACAAATAAGCCTTTCTAAATGGATTTTTGATCAAATTCTTTATCATTTTTATATATAAAAAAATTCACTGTAAAATATACTTAGCAAATTTATGTTTATAAAGAATCCAGCTGCAAAAAAATGACGAAATAATAAAATTTGAAACCGTAAAGAATGATGACTTTTTATATCCAGAAATTTTTCGAGGAAGGGTGATTTGAAATATTTTTATATGGACGGAAAAATTTAGTGGAGGTTTTGAGATTTAAAAAAAACCCTAGCAAATTGAAAAATTTTCCAAAAAATTGGGGTTTTTGACCCCCATAATCATCCTCTGAAAACGCCCCTTGCTAGCTGTAAACGAAAATAATCATGAATGCAATTGACTATGGATGGAGAAAGATTTGTCAAGAAAATTCATTTGTTTCTGAAAAATGAAAAGAGAAAAAGGAATGAAATCATTTATAGTCTACTATATGCAAACTCATGTGTTCATCTATGTGGTCATCATTGTGAAACGAGGTGTGGCAACCTATCTTGTTTATTGTGGTCATTGGTTATTGAGTATTGGTTCAGAGGGCATTTTTGCACAAGGTTATGCTGATGATTTATTCATTTCGGTTAAAGGTAAATTTACTAACATAGTTTTGGATGTTTTTCAAAGATCTTTGAACATAGTACAAGGATTCTGTGAAAAAGTTGGATTGTCCTTAAATCCAACCAAAACACCTGTTATTCCTTTTACCACAAAGTACAAATTATATAATTTACGCCCTCCAAGTATGTACGGGAAAAGGATTAACTTCAGTTATGATGTGAAATATCTCGGTATTCAATTAGCAAATTAAACTGGAATTTTCATATTGATTTTGTTGTTGGTAAGGTAATTAAGTCCTTCTGGGCATATCTTTTTTTCTTTTCCCAATAATTAATTTTTATTTCTGTGTATTAAGTATGTACAAAAAAAATTAAAATACATGCTCTTGAGGTTGGTTTTTAAGGAACCAGACTTGAAGTCTTTTCGTCACTTAGTTTTGGTTTTAAATATGAACTGTTTTTGCTTTATTCAGAATTTTGAGTTGCAAGCCGAATGTTGAAATTCTGGGCATATTAATTTTTGGTTAAAACCTGGGAACTAAAGCCTAGCATGATGTATTGGTTGTATGAACAAGTAATTTTACACAGATTAACGTATGGTTGTGTCGTTTGGTGGCATAAAATGAAACAGGTAGGCACCTCTCAAAAAATTGAGAATCTCCAGAGAATGACTGAGCTAGAAATTTGTGGTCCTTGGAAAAGTACTCCTAAATTGGCTCTGGATAGACTTCTTGCACTTCAACCAATTCGAATCAGAACTGAAGCGGTGGCTCGAATGAGTGCTTGTAATAAATTGTGGGTTTATGATTGGATTTTTACAGGCCATATGGAACTTAACAGGTTCTTGAGAGGTATTTTATTCTCAGGCAGAAACACAAGATATTTGTAAGGACGCAAATCACTGTCTAGATATAAGTTTGAAAGGCAGTAAAGTTTGATTCTTAACAGACAGTAGATTGGCGTTGATAGCTTTAAACAGTTGTGTTGTCAGATCTTTAGCGGTTATGGATTGTATTTCTATTTTAACAGCTTTAGGTCAAGAAAATGAGGTCATTCTTAAATGGAAACCTGGACACAGTGGCGTTGAAGGTAATGATGAAGCAGATCATCTTGCTAAAGAGGCGGTAAAAAAAGATAACTACAACAAGTCTTCATAATATGGTTTTGGTATGGCAAAATCGGAGATTTATGAATGGATGCTCCCTTTTCGAGTCTGGAATTTAGAGGAAGGGGCTTTGACGGCCAAAAGTCTCATGATACCGAGAAGCACGTGATACCGAGAATATGTTGAATCCTCAGTAGGATTCACCATGTTGCTGACATCCTTTTACATTATTATGTTGTAAAATTCATTTTAATTTAAAACATTTTGAATATAGATGTTATGTTTGCCTTTACACACATGCATTTAAATTAGATAATGCGAAAATTCTTCGAAAATTTCACTTCTGTACAAAAATACTGATCACAACCTGCAAAAATCCTAAAATTGGCACGATCAGGATATATGCAAAGTTGCATAATTATAAGAAAAGGAAGCGAAATATTAAAATAAATTTCATCGTGGTTGAAGACACAATTAAGGAACAAGTTAAAGGTCTTTATTTTCATTGAGCATCTACATTTGCAGCGATTTATTCACGAAGTTCAACAAATGGTGAGTCGCACTGGATTTTAAAACCACAATTTCTTTGTTTGAATTGTCACAAAATCTCAGACCCCCCCCCCCCCTTCCTCTAAAAGGGTTAAGTAATAAGTGAACGGCCCCTAGTCAATTTTTATATTTTTTCTGAGAGCCAAACTTTGGAGAGAATTTTCGTTTGAAATAAAAGAGAATCATATAGGTAGCAAAAAAATTATAAATTCCGATAATATTAGTTTCATTCGGTTCGGTGTTCAGTTAACACGTTTAGTTGCTCGTTCGGAATTGTGAATTTAAGTGTAGATTGACCAACGGCTTGATTTTTGAGAGCGCAGCGATCAGCTCATTTTATTTTTATTAAAAAGATAAATAAAATGTGCAATGTTGTGAAATCTTAGTGAAAGTGAGAAAAGTGAACTAAAATTAATCTAAAAATTGAACAAAAAGCAATAACTTCATATTAACTGTTATGAAATTATCAAATAACTTTTATGCGGAAATAGATAAGATAAACGAAATTTTTTAACCGATTTTTTAACAACAATAATTTCACTTATCAATTTACGTTAGAATAGGGTTACCAGATGTTTTTCGCAAAAAAAACAGGACATTTTTAATTTAGTAATGTAGGGACACTTGTGGACCATTTAAAACACTTTCTATTGCAAAACCAATTAAATAACGATATCTAAATGCCAAAAAGTGTCAAAAGATAATGAAATATTCACAAAGAAATTTTCTTTCCCTGGATTCAAACCCTTGCTTTCAAAAAGAAAATTTTTCACATCGCAAAATCTATTACCTAAAAGTTGATAATTTAAGCTTTTTGAAGAAAAGCGGTTTGAGCTTTCTTTAAAAAAACAGGACAAATTCCAAAAAACAGCAGATTATCACCCTAATTAAGTACGATTATTCCGATATAACAATAAGAACTATAAATGCATGTTTAAGTCGTTGATATTTGGACTGATTATCATTATAATTCTAATATATTACAAACAGTCGCTTTGGTGCACTGATCACCAATTTTTTTCACATTTTTGTTGTCAACTCTATACGATTAACATTAAAATAGTGTTTGGCGGTGGATTAATTTCAATTTAAATAGTTTTTGGTGCAAATAATTAATAAATATCAGTTTTATTTCAATCATTAACATCATTTGATTGTTTTAAAACAATTTGTGCAATAAATTTCAAGGTCTAAACCTTAAAAAACTGTGTTTTTGGAAAATAAAAAAAATATTGTGAAATTCAGAAGAATTTTTAAAAATAATTAAATTTTTATCAGAAAACCAATTGAATCAACAAGAACAATACAAATAAAAATCAGGTAAATGATCAAAAAATTACGTTTTTGTGGTTAATTAAAATAAAAAAAATATGACTCATAATTTAAGAGATTCTCAAACTTTTTCATCTTTTGGTCTAGTGAAATTTTAAATTCAAATTTAAGAGCTTTTAATTATTTTGATAGAAATTTTAAAAATCTCTTTAAAGTTGAATTTATTTATCGCAGAACAAAGGTTGAGAACTTCAGGATTGCGAGCATTCTAACAAATTTTTCAATTTTTAGCGCATTTTTGAAACTTGTTTCGAGAAGGTAGCTTAATAATGCACTTTGTTCGGTCGGCTGGCTCCAATGAAAAACTTTTTAACCAGACATCGTAGAGAGCTCTAGTTTTTTGCATTAGCTCCGTGCCATCGAGTTATGTGGGCGATTGTCATTTAAAAATCTAAAAACCATCGTTAAATACTATAATTAATGCTTTTTTGAATTCAATACAATAGAGCCAACTTCAAGTGGGATAATTTCAAATATATTTTGACCGTTAGAAAATTTGAATTTCAAAAAACCGTTATCGAGCCGTCGAATTTATTTAAGTCACAAAATAATCATGATAAACTTATTTAATACGCAGTACTTTGGTAATCAAATACTGATCGCTAACACAAAAATGCGCTGAAGTCCCTCGATCTATAACACGAGGACTTTCGCCAATTTTTTAACAAGTGAATTGATAACATTCATAAAATGAGTATGAAAAGTATAACTTTATGTTATTAAATTCTCTCTTTGCAGTTGTTGTTGTCGTGAGAATAACCAAGAGAAATTGACGGAACTCAAATTTATTTGAAATCTGAGTGAGAAGCTAGGAAACAAAGCTGTGAAATCCGTGTGCCTTCTAGAAATAACAATCAAGCATTTCATCAAAGTTTTAACTGTAAATTAATTATTTAAAATTTATTTTCAAGTAAATTTAATATTTTTATTATATTTTAGGTACTTTAAATTAATTTGAATTCAGTATAAATAAAAATATTCTCAACATGTCTGAAGATGATTTACCGGCAGATGATCCAAATAATTCAGAAGAAAATTCGATCAAAATTAACGAAAAATCTATCATCAAATTAACAAATGAAAGTAACAATATCATCGATAGAAATGCAAAGCAGACCTGCAAAATTCTGCAAATTCCATCAGAATTGAACATCGATCTGAAATTGTCAATAATAAGCAAGTTAGAACCATCAGAATATCCAAATTTATTCATGTTCATCATTGAGCATCAAAATGGAGCCTTTTTAACTGAAAATCAAGGAACTAAGGCACAACAGCTTGACGAACATTTGAAAAAGTTTGGAGCTACTCGTCCATTGATCATCCAGCAGATTTGTGAGGCAGAAAATAAATCAAAGTTTCATTACAAAGGTGAAGGTTCATCTCAAATGGTGGACATCGATCAACATTATCCTGAGGATTACGAAATGTATGAAAAGATGCAAAATACTTTGAAAGACCTTGATGGTGAAAAATTGCAGCCACTTGAGGATGAAATGCTTAAAAAGTTATCATGCATCAAAGATTCTTCAATAATTTTAAGATTTTTGAGGACTTTAAACGTGCCGGAATCATTTTTTGAAACAAAACTTAAGTTTGTTCCAATGACTGGATCAAGGGCTGACTTGTTGGCTATCCTGGATGCTTCGTTTGAGGATAATGGAAGAATGCTGAATGATCAGGCACAAAATTATATTAAACAAGTATTTGATGATGGTGAATCAGCAGATGCATCAGACGACGATGACCAAATGGAGGTGGAATCAGACTTAGAACTGTCATCAGATGACGACCAACAAGATGATTCAATAAATGGAACCAATAATGAAGATTCGAGTCAATCAGTTCTTCTTACAGCCGTTCAGCATTCAAATCATGAGATCATCGACTATTTAATAACTTATTGTTCACATTTGATCCAAGAACTTCCAGTCAAGCATCAAATAAGAATATCTTCAACTGCTTATGATGGCAATCAGCTTGATGTCCTCTGTGACTTGTTGGAATATTCTGACTTTCCATTTTCTGACGGTTTAAATGTTACAAATGATCAAGTTATTCACGAAAGACTTCAGAAAATAATCAGAGACAGAATAAAGTTCCATGAAGCAATCGAACAGGAAAATGAAAAGGAAATCAAAGATTTTATCGAGAACAATTTAAGCTTGAAATTCATCTACAGTCCACAAAACATAACAGCCATGAAAAAAGCAATTGATACAAAAAAGTATAAAATTTATTATTATTTAAAATCATTTGGACTGTGTGCTTCAGAGTTTAGGAACTTAGGGGAAGTTCTTGATGAAAAGGAACTAAGCATGGCAAATGATCAAGCAATAATACAAAAAACTGAATCAGTTAGTGATGCACTTCGCAATACAAGCAACTCTGTCTTAATTCTATGCACAAGATCATTGATCCATAACAGGAAGGTTAAGAAGGAAGACGAAACAAAATACCGCAAATGCATCAAGAAATGGTTCGAGGGTATTAACAAAATAGCAGGAATCATGCTCGACGTAGCTGCATTGTGCGAAAATTTAGTCATCATTTTCGATTTCGAAAGCAAATTTGTAAGAATTTTTGACAATTTCTTTATTTCCAAATTTAATATTTTTGATTAATTTTAGACTGATCGAACTGCATTTTATGACGATTCTTTGGGTCTATGTTACAATATCCCAACATCAAGAATATTCATTGGAGCAAAATTAGGAGACAGTAAGCGAGAACAGGAGATCAAAGGAGTTTTAGCTCATGAATTGTGTCATTATGTCATGTGTCTGGTTTATGACAACAAGTTCCTTCCGTATTATAAATATGCAACAGATATCCGTGATCAATTTGATGGAATTGTCAAATCTATTGACAAATGGTCAGCAAATGATCCAGAACCACCTGATGATGAGTGCGGTGGAATAATTTCGTCAGTTTTCACAGCATATCCTGTAAATTCCTTTCATTTTGAATTGATTGTAAGACCTGTCCAGATTTTAGTGCTATATGATGGCGATCCTAGGAAGTCGAATCATCTTCAGGAAAAGTATCAAGAACTGTTCGCTTCCTGGATAACTCAAGTGCTTCCAGAGCTGCACAAATACCTTCAAAAGAACAAAGTTGTTATCAGAGTTAATACGACAGTGGAACTTCTATCGAGTTTGTCAAAAAGTAATATTGAGTTTAAAGCATTAAAAGATATGGAACAGCTCACTGTTAATAAATTAACAATAGTAGCAACGAATGTACCAAGGCTTTTGCTCATCAACATCCATAAATATCTTCAGGAAAACTATGGTTGCTTGTTGGAGTCACAAAATGTGTTTATTGAACCAGAAAAAATCAAGAACGCACAAGTCTGGAAGGATTTAAAGCATCTTCGTGCCAAAGCTATCAAATTAAATATCTTTGTGGATTGCACAAAAGGAAAACTGGATAATCTAAGCAGTATATTGAACACTAAGGTGTTCAAACTCATTCTCGTTGCATCAAATAAAGAACAACTGACAAAATTGAATGAAATTTGCATCAAGAAAAAGATCATGCCCATAATGATGGATATAAACTACAACTGGGGTGACTTAACAGAAGAATGCCAACATAAACTGCTTCAAACTGAAATCAAATTTCAAAACAACTCAAAAGTATCACTAATCCAGATTCTTGCTAAAAACACAAATCCAGACCAAAATGTAGTCAAAGAAATTATCGAAGATTTCTCGAACACCATCAACGTTCATGCCTTCAACCTTATTATAGAAAGACAAGAAATTTCCATTAATTCGAATTTTGATGACTCTACTAACATCAATTTTGAAATTTTATTCCGAAACAGGAATTTTTTGAAAAAGGGAATTAATTTTAAAAATGAAATTTCACAAGAAAAATTAATTTCAATTACAGAAAATAACAATCATGTTCTAATATCAGATATTGCAGGAAGTGGCAAAAGCTGGGTTGTGAAAAATATTTCTAAAATAATCATGAAACAGGACCCAACAAGATGGGTGACATTTGTGGACCTGAAGCAATTTATTGAGAAATTTAGGAAACAACCAGAAAATTTAGAATTCGCAGATTATTTTATTGAAAATATTTTAAAACCAAAAACTGAATTTGAAGCAAAAATTTTCAAAAAACTTTACAAAGATGGAAAAGTTTCAATAATCTTCGATGGATATGATGAGATCGCACCTGACTGTGCTGAATTTGTGGCTGATTTGGCTAAATTATTTAAATTTAATGACGGAAATCAGCTGTGGATTGTGACAAGAGACTACTTTGAGGTTAGCTTACAGGCCAGACTTGGACTTGATAACGTCTACAAGTTAAATGACTTTACTGAAGAAGATGGTGTCAACTTCATTGTTTCAAGCTGGATTCTGATGGATTTAAAGAATAAAAAAGTAAGTGATTTCGAAAGCTGTTTGAAAAACTCACCAAATTTAACACAGTATCAACAAAAAGCCAAAATAATTGTTCAAAAAGTAGCAATGTCAAAAGACCAGTCGATTGGATTGCCTCAATTATTCAGTATGATTGCTGATGGATTTAAAGATGATAAGATCATGCTGGATGACTTGAAGGGAGCCAAAATATTCACGCAGTTTGTAAATACAATGTACACAAGATGGGCAGATTTTAAAGGAATTCTCAGAAAACAAGCAAGTGTCCAAAGTCAAGATTACGAGCTGAATTTTAAGGAACTTCATCAATTTTTTGCTATTTTGAGTTTATTTCCGGAACTAGTTGGTATATTATTTCCTGATTATGACATAAGTGAATGGCCTGAAGTCGAAATCATCGCTGGTGGAGTTTTGAATAAAATTGGATCAAGTTATTCCTTTAATCACGAGACATTCCGTGAATATTTTGTCGCAGACTTCATTTTTAAAGCCATCAAGAAACCAAAAATTAAAAAAGAAATTAACGAACTTTTAATTAAAGTTCTAACAATTCACAAATATGGAATAATTCGAATGTTCCTCAACGACTTCATCGACAATTCCTCAATATTAAAGAAAGTTCAGTTGGTATTGGAAAAATCTGTTGAAAACTTCAATAACATGGAAAACTTGAGCGAATATTTCACAGAAAATCTTGAACATCTTGCTAAATGCGTTATTGAAATTCTTAAAAAAGGAGAATATGAAAATGTTAAGAAGATTATTAGTGAGAATATCGAAGCAATTGCCACAAATACAAAAGAATTAAAAATATTTTCGACATTCACAGAATTTTTGTTCTCTTATCTGAGTCTTGATGTTCTAAAAGACATGATAAATAGTCAGAATATTCTTCACAAAATGATTGGAGCAGATTCGAGTGTAGAAATTTTTGAATATTTCGAATCAAAGCTTGAAGAAAGAGTTGGTCGAGAATTTGTTCAGAAACAACTGAAATTGATGCCATCTGGACCAGGAAATGGAAATATTTTTTATCATTTGGGAACATCGCAAAATTTAAGTGAAAATAAAGTCCAAAAATGCTTCGAAATGTTCCAAAAATATCTTGATGATAGCGAAATTGTTGAATTAATGGACAAATGTACCGAAGATGAAGACACGATTCTTAAAATTTTGGTGGAAAATACAGCAAACTTTAAACCATTTCTCTCCGGTGCGGAAAGTTTTTTCAAAAACCGAAATTTGTACCAAAAATTCAAAAATATTGTTAACAAAACCGATTCAAGTGGACAACACATTCTTCATTGGAGTGCATATAAAGAAGGCATTGATTTCCATACATCACTGTGGAATCTTATTCAGAAAATATTTGTAAATCAAGAAGAATTAGGATATTTTGTACTTCAAAAAACTGAATCAGAAAACAAATTTTTACACATTCTTTTAGTTAAAAATCGGTCGGAAACAATTGAATTTACAATCCAAAGGCTCAAGGAAAACCTCAGTGAATCAGATTATCGAGAAATTTTGAGGTCAAAAGGACAATTTGGAAGAAATTTACTTCAACGTGCTGCTCAGTCAAAAGAAGTCAAAACGCATCAAATTTTGTGGAAAGAATTTCGAGATTCTTGCAATTCTGATCAAGAATTCTTGAAAATACTAGAAGAAGTTGATGATCAAGGATATAGTGTCTTTATTATTGCTGCTGCATTTACAACAAGTGAAATTTTTGAGTTTATGGAAGGAAAATTAACAGAAACTGCATCACGAGATGAAATAAGAAAATTGTTCATAAAGTTAGGA
Source organism: Chironomus tentans (assembly GCA_963573255.1). NCBI lineage: Eukaryota > Metazoa > Arthropoda > Insecta > Diptera > Chironomidae > Chironomus > Chironomus tentans. The sequence continues at coordinate 4,425,013 of OY754305.1, forward strand.
AATGGAAAGAAAAATTTATATCAGTTTGCAACAGAATTTAACTTTTCATTGGAATTTCACGAAGCACTTTGGAAAATACTTCACAAATATTTTGATTCAGCAGAAATTTTAGAATTTATTAAAAATCGTGACGCTTATGGAAATAATTTACTAATAAATGTCATTGAGAAGAATACAAAAGAGATTGTCGAGTTTACGTGGAAAAAAGTAAAAGAACTGCTAAACAGTAATGGCTTAATCACTGATGAACACAAAGAAAACATTCAAAAATGTGAAAGTATTATAAAAAACAGTTCAGGATCGAAACGACTAAAAAGAGATCAAAGAGAAATTTTAAAACTAAAATGGATAAAAAATGAAAATTCTGAAGCATCAAAATTATTTAATGAAGAAATTCAAAGATTTGTGGAGAAGAATTTAAGTAAAATTAAACTTGAAAATTTATATTTTTTTGTAACAGATGAAAATGTTGAAAATCATGAAAAATTGTGGGAAAATTTAGTTAAAATTTACACATGTAGTGCAGATTTAAAAAATTTATTATCTGAGAAAAATAAAAATGGTGACAATTTTATTCACCCTCTTGTGTTTAAAAATACAGCAGACGTAATCAAATTCACAATAAATAAACTCAAAGAAAACCTCAATGAATCAGATTATCATGAAATTTTGAGATCAAAAGGACAATTTGAAAGAAATTTACTTCAACTTGCTGCTCAGTTAACAGAAGTCAAAACCCATCAAATTTTGTGGAAAGCACTTCGAGATTCTTGCAAATCTGAAGAGCAGGATGAAGAATTTTTGGAAATTCTTAGAGAAGTTGATGAAGAAGAAAATAATATTTTACATATTGCTGCATCATTTACAACAAGTCAAGTATTTGAGTTTATGGAAGAAAAATTAACAGAAACTGCATCACGAGATGAAATAAGAAAATTGTTCATAAAGTTAGGAAATGGAAACAGAAATTTACTTCAGGCAGCAGTTCAACAGAACAAATCTTTGGAACTTCACAAAACACTTTGGAGAATTCTTCGAAAATATTTTAATTCATCTGAAATTTTAGAATTCATCAAACATCTGGATGAACATGGAAAGAATTTATTAATTATTTCAAGAGAATATTGCAAAAAAGAAATTCTCGAACTAACATGGACTGAAGTTGAAAAAGTGATAACAGCTCTTTACACAGACACTGAAACTGCCCGAAATATAAAAGAATGCGAAAGAATTATTAAGCAGATTGCCAAATCTGAAACCAACGAAAATGATAAAGAAATGATGCAACTTTTGAACCTGGAATGGATTAAAAACCAAAATTCTAGATCATCAAATTTGTTTGACGAGCCAATTCAAGATATTTTGAGAAAAAGTTTAAATGTTCGATCCTTCGATGATTTAAAACCAATGGTTAACAATAAAAATGTTTTAGATCACGAAATATTATGGAAACATATGCTCAAGACATTTAAAAATAAACAAGATCTGGCTAAATTATTGCTTGAGAAAACTCAAAATGGCTTCAACTTTATTCATTATCTTGTGATTTTTAACACAGCTGACGTAATTGAATTTACAATCCAAAGGCTCAAGGAAAACCTCAGTGAATCAGATTATCACAAAATTTTAAGATCAAAAGGACAATTTGGAAGAAATTTACTTCAACTTGCTGCAGTGAACTCAGAAGAAGTCAAAACTCATCAAATTTTGTGGAAAGCTTTTCGAGAGTTTTGCAAATCTGATGAAGAATTTTTGGAAATCCTCGGAGAAGTTGATGTGAATGGTGATAATGTCCTTGATATTTCTGCAACTTTTTCCACTGGAGAAATTTTCGAACTTGTTCTGAAGGAATTAGAAAAAATTGCATTTCCCGAAAAAATAAAGAAAATTATGATAAAGTTGGGATTTGCGGGACGAAATTTATTACAAGGAGCAACTCAACAAAATATATCTTTTGAACTTCATAAAGCACTCTGGGAAGTTCTTGAAAAATATTTTAATTATTCTGAAATTTTGCAATTGATTAAACATCGTGATAATGGTGGAGAAAATGTACTTTTAAATGTTATTGAAAACACAAAAGAAGTCAAAGAACTGACATGGAATAAAGTCAAAAAAATATTAATAACTTTTGGATATGAGAATAATGAGAACTTTAAAAAATGTGAAGAAACAATGAAAAAAGTCTTAAATTCTGATAAATTAACGGAAGAAGAAAAACAAATTATAAAATTGGGCTGGATTGGCAATAAAAACTTTGCTAAATTATTTGAGGATAAAATTCAATTGCTCATGCGAAAAAAAATATCTGATATATTTCTGGAAGATTTGAGGTCATTCACTGCAGATGAGATTGTTGAAAACCATGAAAATCTTTGGAAATATTTAGAAAAAAGTTTCGAAAGTTATAAAGACCTGAAGAAATTGCTTTTTGAGAAAAATAAAAATGGCGATAACTTCATTCATCTTATTGTGATTTACAACACAGCAGACGTGATCGAATTGACATTAAAAAAACTAAAGGAAAACCTCATTGACTCAGATTATCGAGAAATTTTAACATCAAAAGGAGAATTTGGAAGAAATTTACTTCAAGTTGCTGCAAACTGCTCAAAAGAAGTCAAAACTCATCAAATTTTGTGGAAAGAACTTCGAGATTCTTGCAAATCTTATGAAGAATTCTTGGAAATACTCGGAGAAGTTGATGATGAAGGTAATAATGTCTTACATCTCGCTGCAGCTTTTACAATAAGTGAAGTTTTTGAATTCGTGATTACGGAGTTAGAAAAGCTTACAAAAGACAATGAAATAATAAGAAAACTTTTAACCTCATTTGGAAAAGTAAACAAAAATTTATTGCAGTCCGTCGTAATTGACAACAAAAGTCTTCAAACAAATAAAACAGTTTGGAAAATAATTTTAAAATATTTTAATGCCGACGAAATTTTGGAATTCATTCAACATTGTACTGATTCTGGTAACAATCTCCTCTGCTGTGCTGTTTATTGCAATACAAAAGAAATTGTTGAATTCACTTGGAACCAGATTAAACTTTTTATAAACACAAAAGATGCTCAAGTTGAATATTTGAACAGAAAAGGACAACAAAACAAAAGTTTGCATCAACTGTCATTGGAAAATCAGGCAAAAGATCCACAAGTTACTGATTGGGTTCAACAAACCATAAAAGAATATGAAATTCAATAACAAATACTGCGTCCACGAGTGAAATTTTTTCTTGATTTAATTTTTCTTAATTTTCTACTTATTTAACCAACAAAGCTTTGATTTCTTGTTCAAACCTGATATAAAAGCACACAATCTATCCATTTTGAACCATAATTGATCGGAAAAATCCTTAGTTGTTAAGTTAATTTAAATTTTTTTTATGTTAATCGGTGGAAAAAAATATTTTTGATTTTGTGAAAAATCGCATAAATAATACACTTTAATTCAGGAAAAGATAATTATTTCCATAGATATTCTTGATTCCTAGTGTTTTCAAAATATTTCACACACCTAAATTGTTTAATTAAAGAAAAAAAACTGCAAAAAAATACGTTAATCGGTAGAAATTATCCGATTTTTTTCAAAAATAAATTCATTGTTTTTACAAAATTTAGCTAATTTAATGATGACTAAATGTTGATAACACATTAAATAATGAATAATAAGACCTATTGCGTTCAAAAAATGTTTAAACATGCATATTTAAGCAGAAAAAGCTAAAAAAATTATACTAACATCAGGGGGAAAACCACTTGGTGGAAAAAAGTCATTTTCCACCAAAAACTTTTTTCCACCAGCTACATTTTGAGCAATAATTTTGAATCCTTAAATATTGGTTGGTGGAAACGGTGTCAGAATATCTTATATACTGGTTCTGCTCAAGATAGGACCAAAAGTTTGAGACTAGATGTTCCACCAAGTGGTTTTCCCCCTGACTAAAATGTTTCAGTTCCGTTTACTCATTACCCTACTTTTCTCATACTATTTTTAATTCTGTTTAATAAAAGATTAATTTTAAGACATCTAATGTTCTAACCAGACCACGGAAATGTCGAAAACGACCGTTAAATTCAAATTTAAATTTCTTATGACCGTTACAAAAATTCATAAAATCTTAATTTAACTATAAATATTGTTACCATTGGATTGTTTTTCATCCTTTAAACATGTACGAGAAATGAATCTTCATTAGCGGTCCTCAAAAATGGTTAATTAACGTTTTTCATTTTAATACGAAACCAACAACAACAAACAAAACAAAAAAATTGACAAATTAGAAAATCAAACTTTTTGACTTAAATTTATTTACTTAAACGTTCACAACTCATTAAAAACGTTGATTCAATAGTATATTAGTGAATTGAATTGATTTGACGTTGCTAATAATTGTAATTAATAGAATTTTTATATTTTTTCATTTTTGTTTGCTTAAACTTTTGTAACGGTGAAAATAAATTTAAATTTTTGACGCTCCTTCGACGCTTTTTGAATACTTCGACCCTGAGATTTCCGTGGTCTGGTTCTAACGTTCATCTTTACGTCTGACGTCGTTAGTTTATTGACATTTTATTTATCACCTGTTAAAAAATATAATCAATTCAAAATAATGGAATTAAAAGTCCTTAACCAAATAATTTCTAAAACTAAATTCTTACTTTTGTCATATTTTTAACATTTTTTTCAAAATATCAACAGAATAGAGTATGAATTTTAATCCCTATAACAAGTATCTTTTGATTATATTTATTCTAATAATTAAGAATATAGGATAAGACAGAGCAGATAAAGCACGACAAGCTGTGTTGCGAAATTTATTTGACAGCTAAAGTACTAGTGGACCTATTTCCGAGTTATTCCTAAAGAAGCGTCTCAGTTGTGCACTTACATCAGTGAATATGCTGTTTTGGCTTGTAACTGCGTTGTATTTAAAAGTTTCGCAACAAAAGTTTGTATTTCAATTTTTTCAGACTACCTTGGACGTTCTATGGCTTCCTAAAATTAAAATTTTTATTCTTTCTTTTATTTTGCTATTTTAGAATATCAAAGTTGATGTCCAGTAAATAACTGTCAATTTAAAAAAATATTGTTAGATTAATTAATGTCGGTCGTTTAATATGCTCTTGCCTTTTATATTCTCATAAGTTTTCTCAAATTTTTTAAATTTTATTGAAAAATAAAAAAAAATGTTTTTTTCTTCGGTAGTGTAGGAAATTTTTTTCTCTGAGAGAATTTTTCTTTTTTGGACTGATCGTCAAATTTTATTCACATATTTCAGTTTATTATCAATGTTGTACGATTAACCCTTAAATTGTGATTCTCTGTGAATTAATTTTATTTTAACTAGTTTCTTGTGCAAATATTTAATAAATATCAGTTTTTTTTTGTGTTTTAAGTTCATTTATTTATATTTTAGCTTTGAGCTGTTTTATAAATTTACATACAATATATATTTTGCAGATATTACATGTCCTTTACTTACTTAATTAATTAATTAGCATCATTATAGATTTCGAAAAAGTGTTCCCTGAGGCGATTTTTGATAAGTCTCAGTGAGTGAAATTTTTTAATTTGCTGAGGAAGATTATTATAGCTTCTAAAAGCTCTGACATAAAAGTTTTGAGTTGCTTGCACCGTTCGACATTGCATAATTGTAAAGTCCGAACGATTTCTCGTTATGTGATCGTGTAGATCGCTACCTAACGTTAATTCAACATTATTTTTAACTAAATTCGAAGCAATTTTAAAGACTTGTAAGCAGCAATTCGTTTCACAAATTACAGAAACAGGTAGCAATTTTATACTGTATAAAATGTCTTTTCCAGCAAACCAACTCTTCCTCAAGACAATTCTAAGCGTTTTTTTTTGCAAAACTTCAAGAGATTTCATCAACCCTATTGATATAGCTGACCAGATTGTGCTCATGTAGATTAAATGTGACTGTACATGTGCATAATAAAGATTAAATGCTGTTTTTTCGGTTACAAACTTTCTAGCACGTCTCAATGCATACATAAAAGGAGTTATTCTCTTCTTAATTGCTTCAGTATGACTTTTAAACGAAAGTGACTCATCAATAATCAGACCTAGTATTTTAACATTTTCAGCTCTTTCAATTACAGTTCCATTAAAATTAATATTCATTGCCAGTTCCGTGAAATTTTCAAACTTCTTTCTACCTTGAAATAGAACATATTTTGTTTTCGTAACGTTCGGACTAAGATAATGATTTTGTAGCCATTTTTGAATGTTATTTAGATCTTCTTCCATGCATGATTAATTTAAGTTCTTTTGAGTCATTTCCATTGTTCACAAGTGACATATCATCACAATAAAGGATTAATTTACCGTTAAGATTTAAACTAAATATATCATTAATATACAGATCAAAAAATGGACCTGATAATACACCTCCTTGAGGCGAGCCTACGTTGATCAAAAGAAATTCACTCAAAAAACCTTCAATGCTTACGGCTTGCTTTCTTCCATGAATGTATGAGATCAACAAGTTAAGAAAAAAAGGAGTCAAGATTTAGCTTCTGTAACTTTGAGATTAATATATTGAATTGAATACAATCAAAGGCTTTACTTAAATCAATACAAGTTAAAGATACTGACTTTTTATCGTCCACAAGTGTATACACATCGTTTAAAATGTGAGCAGCTGCAATTTCACAATTTGATTTCTTTACATAGCCAAATTGATTTCCATGAATTATATTATTATTATCTAAATGATCTTGTAGACGTCGATAAATTGCGTACTCAAAGATTTTTCCAAGAATTGGATTAAAAGTGATAGTTTTATTTCAATCTTTATGTTTTAAACCTGAAAAAAATGTGTTTTTCAAAAAAAAATATTAAAATCCAAAAAAAATTGAAAAGTATTCTTCATAAAATAATTAGATCAGATTTGAATGCTGAAATTTTTGAATATTTTGTGTTGAAACTTGAAGGAAAAGTTGGTCAAAAATTTATTCAACAACAATTAAAATTGATGGCATCAGAGCCTGAAAATGGAAATATTTTTTACCATTTGGGAACATCGCAAAATTTAAGTGCAAAAAAGGTTCAAAAATGCTTCGAAATGTTCCAAAAATATCTTGTTGATTGTGAAATAATTGAATTAATGAACAAATGTACCGAAGATGGAGACACGATTCTGTAAATTATTTTACGAATGAATGAAAATTATTTTACGAACCAAAATTTGCTCCCAAAATTCAAAATTATTCTTAATAAAACCGATTCAAATGGTCAAAATATTCTTCATTGGAGTTCAGCTAAAGATTGATTTTCATTCATTACTGTGGAAGCTCATTCTGAAAACATTTGAAAATCCAGTCGAATTAAAAACTTTTATTTTTCAAAAGATGAATCAGAAAATAGATTTTTACATATTTTATTAAAAGATGTATTATTTTCATCAACGCACAATAAATCAGAAACAATGGCGTTTACCATCCAAAAACTCAAAGAAAACCTTTATGACTCAGATTATCAAGAAATTTTAAGATCGAAAGGAAAATTTGGAATGAATTTGCTGCATGTGCCTCAAAAGAAGTCAAAATTCATCAATTTTTGTGGAAAACATTTCGAAATTCTTGCAAATCTGATGAAGAATTTTTGGATATTCTCAGAGAAGTTGATAATGATGGTGATAATGTCCTTGGATTTGCTGCTACATTTGCAACAGGAAAAATTTTGAAAATTATGCATGGAAAAAACTAAACTTTATGACGAAATAAAGAAATTCTTGATCAATTTAGGATTTGGGAATCAAAATTTGTTGCAAAAAGCAGCTGTACAAAATAAATCCTTAGAACTTCACGAAGCACTTTGGAAAGTTCTTGAAAAATATTTTAATTCTTCTGAAATTTTACAATTTATTAAACATCGTGATGACTTTGGACGCAATGTGCTCTTAAATGCAATTAAGGGAAACACGAAAGAAGTTAAAATGCTTTCGTTGATCTGAATTACTGCGCAAAGAAAAATAATGCAAAAAATTAGTCAAAAATAATTAACTAATAAGTACCTATTTTTTGAAAACTTATTTTAAAAAATAACGGTCGAAAAATATTTGAAAAATAACTATCAAAAAATATTTGAAAAATAACGGTCGAAAAATATTTGAAAAATAACGGTCGAAAAATATTTGAAAAATAACGGTCGATAAATATTTGAAAAATAATTATCAAAAAATATTTGAAAAATAACGGTCAAAAAATATTTGAAAAATAACGATCGAAAAATATTTGAAAAATTACTTTCGAAAAATATTTGAAAAATAACTATCAAAAAATATTTGAAAAATAACGGTCGAAAAATATTTGAAAAATAACGGTCGAAAAATATTTGAAAAATAACGGTCGATAAATATTTGAAAAATAATTATCAAAAAATATTTGAAAAATAACGGTCAAAAAATATTTGAAAAATAACGATCGAAAAATATTTGAAAAATTACTTTCGAAAAATATTTGAAAAATAACTATCAAAAAATATTTGAAAAATAATATCACCCGTTTTAACAAATTTTCTTTAGGGATCATTCACTTATGACGTCCATGATTTAGGGGGGGGGGCTCTAAGATTTTGTGACACTTTATATTAAAGAAATTTTTTTGGAATTTAAAATTTGTGACAAGGGGGGGATGGGGTGTCTAAAAATCTTATTTTTTGATGGACTTCATAAGTGAATGACCCCTTATGGGATAATGCACTAAAAATCTAAAACTCCTATTTTTGCATAAAATATTTAACAAAATTTCTTTCATCAATTTCAGCTTGATTTTCAATTTTGCACTTATGCATCACCATCCGTTGATCTCATCTATGCATTCTACACATTTGTGTCTGATGAGAATCGTTTGACTAAATTTGATGAGCTTCTTGCAATTTACCATGAACAATTTGTTGAAGCGTTAAAGAAATTTGGATATGTTGAGCAGCCACCATCACTGCATGATTTACATGTTGAAATGTTTAAAAATGGATTACTGGAAACACCTATTTTTTTGCTGATTTTCCCAGTTCTATTTGTGGAGCTCGATGGCCTTTCAAATGAAGATTTTGATGATGGATTAAGGAAAATGATTATCAAGTGTTATCAAAATGAGCGCTTGGCTCAAATTTGGTATGGCCTTGAAGGTCGTCGGTTCGAATCCAGCCATTTCCAAATTTGTTCTTTTTCGGAAGTTTAGATACTTCAACTGTTTAATGTACGAGATCAAGACGAGATTGAAGCTCTGGGCAACGTTGGATTGAGGAACGGATCAGAAACTTGAAGTGTAGCATGAGAAATCGGAACGAGAGCTACAAAAATTGAAACGAGAGCCTAAATTCATACGAAACCTAGATTTGTGAAAATTGTATTCTTGATCCTACATATGTTATATTGGCAAATGGTAATTGAATTATTGTAATAGAACTTAAGCGTCATCAAATAAATACATACAAAGTATATATTCAAAACAGTTTTTTATTCATTTATTGGCTCTACAGGTACAAAAAACCAAAACATTTAAAACGCACGCAGGTAAGAACTGATAAAAATATCAAGAATTGTCATGAACGACACAGCAATAAATAAGGGGAAGTTTTGACCATAAAGTCTCTTATACACGAAATTTTTCAGAAAAATATTTTAGCTCTCAAATGATTTAAATTAAGAATTGAAATTTGTTATTTTCACAAACGGATAAATTTTAGTTTTGTCGTCCAAAAATTTATAGTAATCAATAACTTGCTGATAACTTAATTTATTTTTAATATAAAGTACCTAATTTGTTACAAAAGAATTTTATCAAATTTGAATTTTAAAACCTTGATAATTTAAAAAAATAAAAATATTCTCATGAGATTTTTCTTCTTTTTTGTTTTGGAGTCTCATAAGTTTCAACACTAATTGCAGCAAGCTTGGTTCTCTGAGAGAATTTTTTTCTCTCATTTTCTCTTCGCATTATTGTTGTCAACTCTATACGATTAACATTAAAATAGTGTTCGTGGTGGATTTATTTCAATTTAAATAGTTTTTGGTGCAAATAATTAATAAATATCAGTTTTATTTCAATCATTAACATCATTTGATTGTTTTAAAACAATTTGTGCAATAAATTTCAAGATTTAAACCTTAAAAACTGTGTTTTTGGAAAATAAAAAAAATATTGTGAAATTCAGAAGAATTTTTAAAAATAATTAAATATTTATCGGAAAACCAATTGAATCAACAAGAACAATACAAATAAAAATCAGGTGAATGATCAAAAAATTACATTTTTGTGGTTAATTAAAATAAAAAAATATTATGACTCATAATTTAAGAGATTCTCAAACTTTTTCATCTTTTGGTCTAGTGAAATTTTAAATTCAAATTTAAGAGCTTTTAATTATTTAGATAGAAATTTTAAAAATCTATTAAAAGTTGAATTTATTTATCGCAGGACAAAGGTTGAGAACTTCAGGATTGCGAGCATTCTAACAAATTTTTCAATTTTTAGCGCATTTTTGAAACTTGTTTCGAAAAGGTAGCTTAATAATGCACTTTGTTCGGCTGTTCGGTCGGCTGTTTGAGATCTCTTTAACCAGACATCGTAGAGAGCTCTAGTTTTTTGCATTAACTCCGTGCCATCGAGTTATGTGGGCGATTGTCATTTAAAAATCTAAAAACCATCGCTAATACTATAATTAATGATTTTTTGTTTTCAATACAATAGAGCCAACTTCAAGTGGGATAATTTCAAATATATTTTGACCGTTAGAAAATTTGAATGCCAAAAAACCGTTATCGAGCCGTCGAATTTATTTAAGTCACAAAATAATCATGATAAACTTATTTAATACGCAGTACTTTGGTAATCAAATACTGATCGCTAACACAAAAATGCGCTGAAGTCCCTCGATCTATAACACGAGGACTTTCGCCAATTTTTTAACAAGTGAATTGATAACATTCATAAAATGAGAATGAAAAGTATAACTTTATGTTATTAAATTCTCTCTTTGCAGTTGTTGTTGTCGTGAGAATAACCAAGAGAAATTGACGGAACTCAAATTTATTTGAAATCTGAGTGAGAAGCTAGGAAACAAAGCTGTGAAATCCGTGTGCCTTCTAGAAATAACAATCAAGAATTTCATCAAAGTTTTAACTGTAAATTAATTATTTAAAATTTATTTTCAAGTAAATTTAATATTTTTATTATACTTTAGGTAGTTTAAATTAATTTGAATTCAGTATAAATAAAAATATTTTCAACATGTCTGAAGATGATTCGGCAGATGATCCAAATAACCCAGAAGAAAATTCGATCAAAATTAACGAAAAATTTATCATCAAATTAACAAATGAAAGTAACAATATCATCGATAGAAATGCAAAGCAGACCTGCAAAATTCTGCAAATTTCATCAGAGTTGAACATCGACCAGAAACTGGCAATCATCAGTACCTTAGAACCATCAGAATATCCAAATTTGTTCATTTTCATCATTGAGCATCAAAATGGGAACATTCCTGTAGATCATTTCAGCAAATTTGGAGATTCTCGTCCATTGATCATCCAGCAGAGATTTGTGGAAGAAAATAAGACAAAACTTTATTACAAAGGGGAAAAATCCACACAAATTGTGGACATTGATCAACATTATCCTGAGGATTCTGAACTGTATGAGAACTGGCAAGATATTTTGAGTGGCCTTAATGGTCGAAAGTTAGCACAGTTTGAGGATCAACTACTTAAAAAGTTGTCACACATTAAAGATTCTTCAATAATTTTAAGATTTTTGAGAACTTTAAACCTATCAGAAGCAATTTTTACACTACTGGTTTTGGAAACTACTAAAATTGGATCAAAATCTGAATTTTTGGCTCTCCTGGATGCTTCGTTTGAAAATAGTGGAAGAATTTTAAACAATCAGGCACGAAATTATATCCAAAATGTTTTTAAAGCTTATGAACCAGGAAGTGAATCAGCAGATGCTCCAGATGACGGTGAGATGGAAGAAGAGTCTGATTTAGAAGAGACTTCTGATGAAGACCAAGATGATCTAATGGAAGTGGAATCAACTTTAGAAGAAGAATCTTCAGAAGAATGTCAAGATGATCTAATGGAAGTGGAGCCAATGTCAGAAGAGCCATCAGTTGATAATCAAAATGATGATCCAATAGAAGAAGCATCCTCGCAATCTACAAATAAAGATTCGAATCAATCAGTCCTCCTGACAGCCGTACAGCATTCAAACAAGGAAATCATCGACTATTTAATAACTTATTGCACTCATTTACTTCAGCAACTTCCAGTCGATCATCAAATAAGAATATCTACAGCTGCATTTGACACAAATCAACTTGATGTCCTGTGTGATCTGCTGGATATTGCAGATTTTCCATTTCCAGAAAGCTTCTCAACCAAAGAAAATCAAGTCAATCACCAAAGTCTTCGTCAGCTAACAGATGATCGAAAGCAGTTTGAAGTCGCAATTGAAAATGAAGATTTCAAGGAAATTCACGAATTTATCAAAAACAACCAAAACCTTAAATTCGTTTATAATATTAACAATATTCCTGCTTTAACTCAAGCAGTCAACGCTATGAAATTTGTAGTATTTTACTTTTTAAAAGAGTTTAGTTTTCAAGGTGAAGTTTGTGAAGATATCCTTGAAAAGCTTGATAAAAAGGAGAAAAAGCGAGCAGTAGAATTAGCAGAAAAGAAAGCAGAAATACAAAGATTGGCAAATATTGACAAGTCACTTCCAGATTGCCACAAATCAGTATGGCATTTATTAGCGAGATCATCAATCCACAACAGGAAGATCAGTAAGGAACTGGAAGCAGAATATCGCAAGAAAATAAGAAGTTGGTGGAAAGACATTCAAAAGATTGCTCCAGAAATGCTCGAGGTTGCTGCATCGTGTGAAGATTTAAAGATCATCTTTGACTTTGAAAGTCAATCTGTAAGCTCTTACTTATTCTATTTAATTACTGTATCAAAATTAAATATTTTCTATCAATTGTAGGTGGAATCTGTAACGTTTGGTAATCGAAATGCAACTGGTGTGACAAACTCAACAAGAAAACATATTTTTGTTATGAGTAAATATACAAACAAAGCAAGTGAACAGAAGATTAAAGGAGTTCTGGCTCATGAGCTGTGCCACTATGTCATGGGTATGGTTTATGAAAATCAAGAGTTTCCGTACTTTAAAGGAGATAAGCAAAATAAAGATATATTTAAAGCAATCGTTACAATTATTGATAAATTGTCCAAAACAAAAGAAAGAGAATCAGATGATAAGTGCAATGGAATCATTTCGACAGTCTACAGGTTGTATAAGAGCAAGGACTACGAACCAGAATTAATCGTGAGAGTTGTCCAGATTCTAACTCATTATGATGATGATCCTGAAAAGTTGAACCTACTTCATGGAATTTATCACATTTTGTTTGATTTTTGGTATAAACATGTTGTTCCTGAGATGCAGAACTACTTCAAAAAGGACAAAGTAGCAATAAGAATAAATATGACAGTCGAACTTCTGTCGAGATTATCTGATAGCAAAATTGAGTTTTCAGTATCAAAAGATATGGAACAGCTGACTGAAAATAAAGTAACAATAGTAACAACAAATATGCCAACACTTTTGTTCATCAACATAAACAAATATCTTCAGGAAAAGTGTGGAAGCTTGTTGGATTCACAAAATGTGTTTATTGAACCAGAAAAAATCAAGAACAAGCAAGTCTGGAAGGATCTAAAGGATCTTCATGCTAGAGATGTCAAATTGAACATTTTTGTGGATTGCACAAAAGAACATCTGGATAATCTAAGCAGTGTATTGAACATTGAGGAGTCCACCTTCATTTTCGTTGCATCAAACGAAGAACAAGTTGCAAAATTGAAAAGAATTTGCATCAAGAAAAGAATAAAATCAACAATTATGGACATAAACTACAACTGGAGTGACTTAACAGAAGAAAGTCAAACTAAGTTGCTTCAAACTGAAATCACATTTCAAAATCTAAACCAAAAAATATCACTAATTGAGATTCTGTCCAAAAACACAAATCCAGATGAAGATGAAGTCAAAGAAATTATCGAAGATTTCTCAAACGTCATCAACGACCAACTACTTAACCTGCTTATAGACAGACAAGAAATTTCCATTAATTCTAATGTTGATGACTCTAATAAGATCAATTTTGAAATTTTATTTCGAAACAGGAATTTTTTGAAAAAAGGAATTAATTTTAAAAATGAAATTTCACAAGAAAAATTAATTTCAATTACGGCAAATAACAAGTATGTCTTAATATCAGACATTGCTGGAAGTGGAAAAAGTTGGGTTGTAAAAAATATTTCAAAAATAATCATGAAACAGGATCCAACAAGATGGGTGACATATGTGGACCTGAAGCAATTTATTGAGAAATTTAGGAAGGAAAAACCTGAAAACTTAGAATTCGTAAATTATTTTGTTGAAAATATTTTAAAGACAAAAACTGAATTTGAGGAAGAAATATTCAAAAAACTTTACAAAGATGGAAAAGTTTCAATAATCTTCGATGGATTTGATGAGATCGCACCTGACTGTGCTGAGTTTGTGGCTGATTTGGCTAAATTATTTGAATTTAATTACGGAAATCAGCTGTGGATTGTGACTAGAGACTACTTTGAGGTTAGCTTACAGGACAAACTTAAAATTAATAACGTCTACAAGTTAAATGACTTTACTGAAGAAGATGGTGTCAAATTCATTGTTTCAAGCTGGATTCTGATGGATATAAAGGATCAAAAAATAAATAATTTAGAAAATTGTCTACAAAACTCAGCAAATTTAACAAAGTATCAAGAAAAAGCCTCAAAAATTGTTCAAAAAGTAACAGTGTCAAAAGACCAGTTGATTGGATTGCCTCAATTATTCAGCATGATTGCTGATGGATTTAAAGATGATAAGATCATGCTTAATGATTTGAAAAGAGCCAAAATATTCATGCAGTTTGTGAATGCAATGTACACAAGATGGGCAGATTTTAAAGGAATTCTCAGAAAACAAGCAAGTGTCCAAAGTCAAGACTACGACCTGAATTTTAAGGAACTTCATCAATTTTTTGCAATTTTGAGTTTATTTCCGGAACTAATTGATTCATTGTTTCCTGATTATGACATTAGTGAATGGCCTGAAGTAGAAATCATCGCTGGTGGACTTTTGAATAAAATTGGATCAAGTTATTCCTTTAATCACGAGACATTCCGTGAATATTTCGTCGCAGACTTCATTTTTAAAGCTATCAAGAAACCAAAAATTAAAAAAGAAGTTATCGAAATTATTATTAAAATTCTTACAATTCGAAAATATGGAATCATTCGAATGTTTCTCAACGACTTCATTGAAAGTTACTCAATAATGGATAAAGTTCAGTTGGAATTGGAAAAATCTGTTGAAAAATTCAACAACATGGAAAACTTGAGCGAATATTTCACAGAAAATCTTGAGCATCTTGCTAAACTTGTTATTGAAATTCTGAAAAAAGGAGAATATGAAAATGTTAAGAAGATTATTAGTGAGAATGTCAGTGCAGTGGTAACAAATACAAAGGAATTGAAAATGTTTTCCGAATTCACAGAATTTTTGTTCTCTTATCTGAGTCTTGATGATCTAAAGGACTTGATAAATAGTCAGAATATACTTCATAAAATGATTGGATCGGATTCGAGTGTAGAAATTTTTGAGTATTTCGTATCAAAGCTTGAAGAAAGAGTTGGTCGAGAATTTATTCAGAAACAACTGATATTGATGCCATCAGGACCTGGAAATGGAAATATTTTTTATCATTTGGGAACATCGCAACATTTAAATGAAAATAAAGTCCAAAAAAGCTTTGAAATATTCCAGAAATATCTTGATGATAGCGAAATAATTGAATTAATGGACAAATGTACCGAAGATGGAGACACGATTCTTAAAATTTTGGTGGAAAATACAGCAAACTTTAAACCATTTCTCTCCGGTGCGGAAAGTTTTTTCAAAAACCGAAATTTGTACCAAAAATTCAAAAATATTGTTAACAAAACCGATTTAAATGGTCAAAATATTCTTCATTGGAGTGCATATAAAGAAGGCATTGATTTGCATACATCACTGTGGAATCTTATTGAGAAAATATTTGTAAATAATCAGGACGAATTAGGATATTTTGTACTTCAAAAAACTGAATCAGAAAACAACTTTTTACACATTCTTTTAGTTAAAAATAGGTCAGAAACAATTGAATTTATAATCCAAAGGCTCAAGGCAAACCTCAGTGACTCAGATTATCAAGAAATTTTGAGATCAAAAGGAGAATTTGGAAGAAATTTACTTCAAATTGCTGCAGCTGACTCAAAAGAAGTCAAAACTCATCAAATTTTGTGGAAAGAACTTCGAGATTCTTGCAAATCTGATCAAGAATTCTTGAAAATACTAGAAGAAGTTGATGAAGATGGTGATGATGTCCTTAATCTTGCTGCTGCATTTACAACAAGTGAAATTTTTGAGTTTATGGAAGGAAAATTAACAGAAACTGCATCACGAGATGAAATAAGAAAATTGTTCATAAAGTTAGGAAATGGAAAGGAAAATTTATTTCAGTGTGCAACTGTATACAACTTTTCATTCGAACTTCACGAAACACTTTGGAAAATACTTCACAAATATTTTGATTCAGCAGAAATTTTAGAATTCATTAAAAATCGTGACACTAATGGAGATAATTTACTGATAAATGTCATTGAGAAGAATACAAAAGAGATTGTCGAGTTTACGTGGAAAAAAGTAAAAGAACTGCTAAACAGCAATGGCTTAATTACTGATGAACACAAAGAAAATTTTGAAAAATGTGAAAGTATTATAAAAAACAGATCAGAACCGAAACAACTTGAAAGAGATGAAGGAGAAATTTTAAAATTAAAATGGATAAAAAATGAAAATTCTGAAGCATCAAAATTATTTAATGAAGAAATTCAAAGATTGGTGAAGCAAAATTTGAATGTTAACAAATTTGAAGATTTACTTTTCTTTGTGACAGATGAAAATGTTGAAAATCATGAAAAATTTTGGGAAAATTTAGTTAAAATTTACACAAATCGTGCAGATTTAAAAAAGTTATTATCTGAGAAAAATAAAAATGGCAACAATTTCATTCATCTTCTTGTGATTTACAACACAGTTGACGTGATCGAATTAACATTCAAAAAATTAAAGGATGTTCTCAGTGACTCAGATTATCATGAAATTTTGAGATCAAAAGGACAATTTGGACGAAATTTACTTCAACTTGCTGCAGGTGTCTCAAAGGAAGTCAAAACTCATCAAATTTTGTGGAAAGAATTTCGAGATTCTTGCAAATCTGAAGAACAGGATGAAGAATTTTTGGAAATTCTTAGAGAAGTTGATGAAGATGAAAATAATATTTTACATCTTGCGGCTTCATATTCAACAAGTCTACTTGACTTTGAGTTTATGGAAGAAAAATTAACAGAAACTGCATCACGAGATGAAAT
Source organism: Chironomus tentans (assembly GCA_963573255.1). Taxonomy (NCBI): domain Eukaryota; kingdom Metazoa; phylum Arthropoda; class Insecta; order Diptera; family Chironomidae; genus Chironomus; species Chironomus tentans. The sequence continues at coordinate 4,442,558 of OY754305.1, forward strand.
AAGAAAATTGTTCATAAAGTTAGGAAAAGGAAACAGAAATTTACTTCAGGCAGCAGCTCAACAGAACAAATCTTTGGAATTTCATAAAACACTCTGGAAAATTCTTCGAAAATATTTTATTTCATCTGAAATTTTAGAATTCATCAAACATCTGGATGAATATGGAAATAATTTATTAAATAGTGCAAGAAAGTACAACACAAAAGAAATTGTCGAACTAACATGGACTGAAGTTGGAAAAGTTATAACAACTCTTTACACAGACATTGAAACTGTCCGAAATATAAAAGAATGTGAAAGAATTATTAAGCAGATTGCCAAATCCGAACCCAATGAAAATGATAAAGAAATGATGCAACTTTTGAAGCTGGAGTGGATTAAAAACCCAAATTCTGAATCATCAAATTGGTTTGACGAGCCAATGCAAGATATTTTGAGAAAAAATTTAAATGTTCGATCCGTAGATGATCTAAATCCAATGGTTAACAATAAAAATGTTTTAGATCACGAAATATTATGGGAACATATGCTCAAGACATTTAAAAATAAACAAGATCTGGCGAAATTATTACTTGAGAACAATCAATATGGCGATAATTTTATTCATCTTATTATAATTTACAACACAGCAGACGTGATTGAGTTCACTTTATACAAATTCAAAGAAAATCTCAGTGAATCAGATTATCAAGAAATTTTGAGATCAAAAGGACAATTTGGAAGAAATTTACTTCAACTTGCTGCAGTGAACTCAAAAGAAGTCAAAACTCATCAAGTTTTGTGGAAATTAGTTCACAATTCTTGTAAATCTGACGAAGAATTTTTGGAAATCCTCGCAGAAGTTGATGTGAATGGTGATAATGTCCTTAATCTTGCTGCTGCACTTTCCACTGGAGAAATTTTCGAACTTATTCTGAAAGAATTAGAAAAAATTGCACTTCCCGAAAAAATAAAGAAATTTATGATAAAATTGGGATATTTTGGACGAAATTTATTACAAGGAGCAGCTCAACATAACAAATCTTTGGAACTTCATAAAGCACTCTGGGAAGTTCTTGAAAAATATTTTAAATCAGCTGAAATTTTGCAATTCATTAAATATCGTGATAACCGTGGATGGAATGTACTTTTAAATGTTATTAAAAACACAAAAGAAGTCAAAGAACTGACATGGAATAAAGTCAACAAAATATTAACAAACATTGGATATGAGAATAATGAGAACTTTAAAAAATGTGAAAAAACAATGAAAAAAGTCTTAAATTCTGATAAATTAACAAAAGAAGAAAAACAAATTATAAAATTGGACTGGATTGACAATAAAAACTTTACTAAATTATTTGAGGATAAAATTCAATTGCTCATGCAAAAAAAAATATCTGATATATTTCTGGAAGATTTGAAGTCATTCGTTATAGATGAGAATGTTGAAAATCATGAAAATCTTTGGAAATATTTAGAAAAAAGTTTGGAAAGTTATGAAGACCTGAAGAAATTGCTTTTTGAGAAAAATAAAAATGGCAACAACTTCATTCATCTTCTTGTGATTTTCAACAAAGCAGTTGTGATTGAATTCACATTAAATAAACTAAAGGAAGTTCTCAGTGAATCAGATTATCAAGAAATTTTGAGATCAAAAGGACAATTTGGAAGAAATTTACTTCAAGTTGCTGCAGTGAACTCAAAAGAAGTCAAAACTCATCGAATTTTATGGAAATTTATTCACAATTCTTGTAAATCTGATCAAGAATTCTTGAAAATACTCGAACAAACTGATAGTAATGTCTTCCATCTTGCAGCAGCTTTCACAACAAGTGAAATTTTTGAATTCATGATTTCGGAGATAGAGAAGCTTACAAAAAACAATGAAATAATAAGAAAACTTTTATCCTCATTTGGGCAAAGAAACAAAAACTTATTGCAATCCGTCGTAATGCAGAACAAAAGTCTTGAAACAAACAAAACAGTTTGGAAAATAATTTTAGAATATTTTAATGCCGACGAAATTTTGGAATTCATTCAACATTGTACTGATTTTGGTAACAATCTCCTCTGCTGTGCTGTTCATTATAATATCAAAGAAATTGTTGAATTCACTTGGAATCAGATTAAACTTTTTATAAACACAAAAGATGCTCAAGTTGAATATTTGAACAGAAAAGGACATCAAAACCAAAGTTTGCATCAACTGTCATTGAAAAATCGTTCAAAAGATCCACAAGTTACTGATTGGGTTCAACAAACCATAAAAGAATATGAAATTCAATAACAAATACTGCTTGATTTAATTTTTCTTAATTTTCTCCTTATTTAATCAACAAAGCTTTGATTTCTTATTCAAACCTGATATAAAAGCACACAATCTATCCAATTTGAACCATAATTGATCAAAAAATGCTTAGTTGTTAAGTTAATTTAAGTTTTTTTTAATGTTAATCGGTGGAAAAAATATTTTTGATTTTGTGAAAAATCGCATAAATAATACACTTTAATTCAGGAAAAGATAATTATTTCCATAGATATTCTTGATTCCTAGTGTTTTCAAAATATTTCACACACCTAAATTGTTTAGTTAAGAAAAAAACTGCAATAAAAAGTACGGTAATCGGTGGAAATTATCCGATTTTTTTAAAAAAAAATTCATTTTTTTACAAAATTTAGCTAATTTAAGTGTTGATAACACATTAAGTAATCAATAATAAGACCTATTGCGTTGAAAAAGTGTTTAAACATGCATATTTAAGCAGAAAAAGCTGAAAAAAATTGTACTAAAATTTTTCAGTTCCGTTTACTCATTACCTTACTTTTTTCATACTATTTTCAATTCTGTTTAATAAAAGATTAATTTTAAGACATCTAATGTTCTAACGTTCATCTTTACGTCTGACATAATTGGTTTATTGACATTTTATTTATCATCTGTTCAAAAATATAATCAATTCAAAATAATGGAATTAAAAGTCCTTAACCAAATAATTTCTAAAACTAAATTCTTACTTTTGTCATATTTTTAACATTTTCTTCAAAATATCAACAGAATAAAGGATGAATTTTAATCCCTATAACAAGTATCTTTTGATTATATTTATTCTAATAATTAAGAATATAGGATTTATTAAGAATATAGAAAAAGACAGAGCAGATAAAACACGACAAGCTGTGTTGCGAAATCCACTAGATAGCTAAAATCCTGATCGACCGATTTCCGAGTTATTCGTAAAGAAGCGTCTCAGTTGGGCACTTACATCAGTGAATATGCTGTTTTGGCTTGTAACTGCGTTGTATTTAAAAGTTTCGTAACAAAAGTTTGTATCCAAAGTTTTTTGGACCACCTTGGACGTTCTATGGCTTCCTAAAATTAAAATTTTTATTTTTCTTTTATTTTGCTATTTTAGAATATCAAGGTTGATGTCCAGTAAATAACTGTCAATTTTAAAAAAAATTATGAGTACAAAAGTAATATTTATAATGATTTTAACTACTCAAATGTGTCCATACTGAGCAATCTTTGAGAATTTCATGTTTAATCTACATTAGTTGATAGATGGCAGTAGTAAGCAGCTAAAATGAAAATATATCAGAAAATATTTTAGAAAATTAAAAACAATTTTTAAAACACATTTAACATTTCAGGTTTAGTAATTTAGCACCTGGATATTGATAAGCCGGTGCCACGTTTCTCGAGTATACCCTTGGGTATATTTAAAAAATATTTTTGCTTAAGTCTTTAAATCCTAAGTATGATACAACAATTTATGTATCCTAGGGTACACTCAAGGGTCTGCTTGGGCATATATCCTCTAGTATATAACCCAAGGGTATTCCAGTGAAACCGGGCCCTAGATTTGAACATTACTTCCAGATTGATTCCAATTGTATATCCATTGTAATATTTATCAACTGATCGTGAATGTCGATAAAGCAAAAAGTATTTAAAATTTAATAAACCAAAAGTCATTGCTTAAAATTTTTAAACTGCATTGCGAAGGCTCAGTTGTCCTTCATTTATTTTGCAACTCCAAAAAAATCATCACGACTTCTTGGTCCTGTGTATTTTCATTGATGACGTTCGTGACTTTTTCTGATAATGAAAATTTTTTCAGAAAATATTTTTTGTTTACTTAGATGACATTTTTGGGTGAACAATTTGAGTTTTTACTAAAAAATTATAATAAATTTACATTCAAGACCCTCCAAATATTTATCGACACCAAAATATCCTCAAACTTTGTGTCCAATCTCCCACAAAACAAAAATACTTTCATTTCCAAAATTCACATCGTAGACAAAAAAAATTAATTTTCGCAGACTGAAAAAATCCACCCAAGATTAAGGTCACGCAGAAATCATAAAAGTGTTCCTAACCAACCACAAAACGCATAGCAACTGCCAAAAAAATATAAAGCACACAAAAAACGAGGTTAAGTGAAAGTGAAAATGTAAAAACGAACATTAAAAGAGATTCAAACATTAACTTTTGATCCAATTTTCGTTCAATGAACTCCGTCTAATGTAATTATTGTATTTTGTGGCATTTCTATTCCGGATTTCGTGTGTGAGGCTTTTTTTGTTGGTCATACGTGACAATTGTGGTGTTTTTTGGTTATTATGGGCTTGTTTTTTGAGAAATTTTTGATTTTTTGAGATATTTTGAGACTCTAGTGTGAATGGATCTGACTGTTTTGACTCTAGTGTAAAGATACCTGAATGTTTTGCATCAAATGTAAAGACACCTGAATTATTTTGACTCTAGTGTGAAGACACCTGAATTATTTTGACTCTAGTGTAAAGACACCTGAATATTTTGACTCTAATGTGAAGGCACCTGAAATTTTTGCATCAAATGTAAAGACACCTGAATTATTTTGACTCTAGTGTGAAGACACCTGAATTATTTTGACTCTAATGTGAAGACACCTGAATATTTTGACTCTAGTGTAAAGACACCTGAATATTTTGACTCTAGTGTGAAGACACCTGAATATTTTGACTCTAGTGTGAAGACACCTGAATTATTTTGACTCTAGTGTAAAGACACCTGAATATTTTGACTCTAGTGTGAAGACACCTGAATATTTTAACCTAATGTGAATGCATCTGAAATTTTAATCTTTGGTGTGAAGAAACCTGAACTATTTGACACTAGTGTGAACAAACCTGAATTATTTGTATCTAATGTGAAGACTCCTGATTATTTTGACTCTATTGTGAAGACACCTGAACAAAATGAATCAAAAAACAATTTTAAATCCTTGAGTCAATTATTTAACCTCCTTGCATATTGAACTTTGAAAGATGAGGTCAATCTTCAGCATAAAAGGTCAGCAGTAGCTGAACCAGCATCCAAAAACAAACATTGAGCTAATTTTATTGTGATTAGCAAGGTTTCAGCATCATTACTTAAAAATTCAATTAAATAATTCAATAATTTGAAAGTTAACAAATTTTCTTGTAGATTTTAACCATTTGATGAACTCTCAAGCGATCAATTCAGAAAAAATGTATCAATTCCAACAAATTTCTATCATAAATCACTAAAAAAAATGAGTAGAAAATCTCAAAAAATTTTTACTTCATTTTTAGGTCAATGACATCGAAAGTGAGCGAAGTCATGTACAATAGTTGAGAGTTTAAGTTAACTGGATGTAGCAGCGACTTATTTAGAAAACTTTAAATACATTCAAATGAAAAAAAATTCAGTTCCCCATAGCTTACTTAGTGCCATGGCACATCGAGTCATTGCCGATTAGATTGCGATCACAGAAGACGAAAAATAAAATAAAATAAAATAGAGAAGGAAAAAAACGCGGTCGAGAAGCAAACGAACTTAAAGTGGGTCAATGCTGTGTATTTGCTCTCCATACATACGATACATACGTACACAGACACACAACAAGCTTATAGTATGCTCGACTTTTGTTTTGTGCCTTCAACATGCCATGCTGTACGATATTTTTTTTTTTCATTAAAAATTTCACTTTCTTTTCCCTTTTGAAAATATTTAAAAAGTCTTTTTATTTTTTACTATTGTTGTGTCTCGGACTCTCTTTTTTACGATGCATGGATTTTTTTATGGAATGAGGTGAAGATTTTGTGATTTTATTGGGTTTTAATGCTGTTTTGTCTAGTGTGAAGGCATCTGAACATTAAAAATTCTAGTGTAAAGACACCTTAACCTCAAAATTCTAGTGTGAAGGCATCTGAATGTCAAGACTCTATTGTAGAGGCACCTGAACCTTGAAACTTTAGTGTGCAGACACCTTAACCTCAAGACTACAGTGTGAAGACACCTTAACCTCAAAATTCTAGTGTAAAGACACCTGAACATCAAAAACTCAATTTTAAGACACCAATTTAACCAAAAAACCATAAAAAAATCCTCACTTTCATTAAATTTATTGCTACTGTCATTACCACTTCTCATTTCATTATTCTTTTTATTCATCATTTGCATGATCAACTTTACATCTTTTTGTTTAAATCTGTTTAAGCGAAAGAAAAAGTGAAGTAAGCCGGAGAAGAAAGATAAATTTCACTCAAAAGAAATTGAAATGCCAAAGAAGAAAAAAAAGCTTATTCGCTTTTTAATTTTTAAAAATTTTTACTTTTATTTTCGCTTTTATTTTTAAATAAATTATGATAAAAGTAGTTTTTCTGGAATGAAAGTGGAATAGTGTGACAGATTTTGGGTGAGGTTTTGAGGTATATTGGATATTTAGTGTGAATGCACCTGAATTTTTTGACTCTAGTGTGAAGACACCTGAATTTTTTGACTCTAGTGTGAAGACACCTGAATTTTTTGACCCTAGTGTGAATGCACCTGAATTTTTTGACTCTAGTGTGAAGACACCTGAACATTTTCTAGAGTTATTCAATTATTTCTTCAGTATTCTTCAATTCTTCATCAAAAATGTCTCAAAAAGCCTAACTAATCCATCCGTAATCTAATTATCCAACATCCCACCTACATCACCCATTTTTAACATCGCATAAAAATCTCAAAAATTCTAAAACAGAATTTTTTCCTCCATAACAAAAAAATTTCATCCTTTCCATCTTCATCGATGTCATTTAACCTTTGACGTCACAACTTTGACCTTCCTTTCTCCTCTTATGGAACAACAGAAAAGAAGACACGAAAAATGAAGGAAAGAAGCCAAACAAAATTATGAGAAATTACGTCCTGAGGCAGCATAACTCCCAAAAAAAAAATCACCACGTGTCGAAAGTCAAAAAACAAAAGAAATTTTTGTGCTATTTTTAGTTCCTTGAATTTTTTCTTTTCTTTTCTTCTATTTAACTTCATTTTGGAAGGAAAAAAAGTAAGGCAAAGAAGCAGCAACAGAAGCAACGCATGATGTTGAGTTCAAGGTCGATGAAATGCGCACACGAAGCGGAAAGAAAAAAAATTTATCGCTTCGAGGAAAAGAGAGAAAAAATTTCTGTTGTCAGAAGCAAAAAAAAAATATTTCGGCACGCACGTAGCACGACACGAGCTTTTTTTGGTGCTCGTCTTGAACTTGGAATATGTGGAAGTGGATATTAAGGGATTTTAAGGAGTGGGTGGGGGTGGAAGTTAAGGAGAAGGGCATAGATCCTTAAGAGGATTTTTGAAAGATTTCTTTGTATTCTTGTGCTGACTTGAATTCAAATTTCTCAATTATGAATCAAACTCGATTTAATGCTGTCAGTCGAGCTTCTTTCAATGCTGTCATTTGAGCTTCTTTCAATGCTGTCATTTGAGCTTCTTTCAATTCTGTCAGCTGAGCATTTTCCAATGCTGTCAGTCGAGCTTCTTTCAATGGTGTCAGTCGAGCTTTTTTCCAATGCTGTCAGTCGAGCTTCTTCCAATGCTGTCAACCGAGCTTCTTTCGATGTTGTTAGTAGAGTTTCTTCCAATGCAGTCAGTAGATCCTCTTTCAATGCTGTCAGTCGTTCTTCTTTCAATGCTGTCAGTCGATCTTCTTTCAATGCTGTCAGATGAGCTTTTTTCCAATGCTTTCAGTCGAGCTTCTTTCAATGCTGTCAGTCGAGCTTATTTAAAAATTCACATTTAATCTTCCGTAAAATTCTAAAATTATTAACAAAGTAATCAAAAACTACCCAAAAAATCTCATAAAATCACTATAACATCCCCTCAGACGTTGTCACCCACTTGATTCACTAATTGGCAACAGTTTTTTTTGCCTCTCAGATTTTTTTCTTCCTTTTGAGAAGAGGAAAGCGTGCATGATTGTCGGCAAAAAAGGTAGAAATTTTTCTCGTATCTCAGAAAAAGCTTGTTTTTGCTGTTGCTGAGAAGAAATTGAAATAAAAATCGAGAGAAAATGAAGAAATCATAAGCGACTCTCATTAAAAAAAGAAGAGAAAAGCACACGAGGATGGAAAATTGAGAGCGCGTACGTGTCGTATTAAAAAATGATCAGATATGGATATGGATTTAGATGAGGTTTTAGATGATCTTTTTTTGGATATAAGAACAGAAACTACGTGATGATATGAAAAGAATTGAGAACCTTGAATTTTTTTGTTTAATAATTATTGCTTTGTTGGAGGTTATCGAGTGTTTATTCTGGTTTAAATAGGCTAATGGGAATTTTTGAATTTATTTACTTGATTTTTTTGTGTTTTGATGAATTTTTGGGGTTAAGGATGCTACTGTAGAATAATGTCTGCATATTAGACTGGCAATAATTCTCTTTATTTGGATATATTATAGGTTCCAAATTTAATTTTGATGTAATCATCATTTATTAGATTATTTGTGATACTTTGTTTATTTACTGTTTACAGAAAAGTATTTTTAGCTTTATCAGCAAATTTAGAGAATATTTTCAATGTCGAAGTCATTTTGAGGTTCAAATGACAAAACTTTGCATTAATTTGCAATTAGAAATGCTGTCAGTTGAATACAAAATGCTGTCAGTCGAGTACAGGATGCTGTAAGTTGAGTACAAAATGCTGTCAGTTGAGTACAAAATGCTGTTAGTTGAGTACAAAATGCTGTCAGTCGAGTACAGGATGCTGTAAGTTGAGTACAAAATGCTGTCAGTCGAGTACAAAATGTTGTCGGTTGAGTACAGTATGCTGTCAGTCGAGTACATGATGCTGTCAGTTGAGTACAGTATGCTGTCAGTTGAGTAAAATTGATGACCTAGCTGAATTATTCATATTTAAATAATTTATATCCTCGATTATTATTCTTTCCTTAAATTTCCCAAATTTAAATCCAATTTATCATCCCATCGCAATTCCAACAAGCATGACTACATCCAAATCTAATGATTCACAAATTTTATTTTCGTTCATTTACTTGTTTTGTTTATTGAGAATTTCTCATTAGACTCAACTTCGCAATATTCATATTTCGGCTGTTAGTTTGTTGACTTCATCATCACAGCAATTTACGTATTATATTTCAAACTGCGTATTGTGTTGCATAAAATGTATTATGACTGAATCCGATAAGGAAATCATAACTTTTATTGGCAATTAATTGTTATATATGCTGGTGATTGGCGGCTTTATGGTTCATTAGAATTTATATTGTTGAATTTTTTTAATAAAAAATTAAAAATTAATAAAATATAAGAAAAATTAAAAACAATTTTAAAAACATTTTAGAACGTTTAAAATATTTAAAACACTGGAAAATTTAAACAAAATTTAAAAATTAAAAATGTTTAATTTTGTGTGTTAAATTTTTTTGTTTTTTTTGTTAAATTATAAAATTTTATACTTATTAAATAAATTTTATTTTTTATATTATAAAAAAATCAAAAAATAGAATATTAAGAAATAGAATAATATAAGTTTTATAAAATAAAACAAAATTTTAAAAATTATCTTTGAAATTTTAATTTTTTTTTAAATTTAAATACTTAAAAAATTAAGAAACTTAAAATTAAAAAAAATTTGAAACATATATTAAAAAATATATTTAAACCAAAAAATTTAACAAATTAATTGTAAAAGTTAAAATACTAAAATTGTAAAATTTAAATTTTAAAAGCAAAACAAAATTTAAAAACTAATTTTTGGAATTTTATATTTTAAAAAAACTTAATAAGTTAACTTTTTAAAAAAGTTTTAAAGTTAATTTTCTAAAAAAAACTTAAAAAGTTATTTTTTTAAGTAACTTAAAATTTAAAAAGAAATTAAAAATGCATTTAAATATACATAATTTTTAGTTTACAACAAATTTACTTTAAAAGTTAAAATTAAAATTAAAAAAATAAATATTAAAAAAAATATTTAAAAAATATTTAAACTAGATTTAAAAAAATTTAGAAAATACTTAAAAATTTAACAAATTTAATTTAAAAGTTAAAATAATCTATAAAAATTAAAAAATTAAATATCTAAAAAAAATATTTAAAAAATATTTAAACTTTAGATTTAAAAAAAATTAGAAACATACTAAAAAATTTAACAAATTTATTGTAAAAATTAGAATAAAATTGAAATTAGCAAAAATATTCCCCAAATAATAATCCCAAGTATCAAAAACTTCCATCGCCTTCCACATCAACTAATAGAGCGAGGTCAAAATCACAATAAAGTCACAATGTCCTTCAAATTCAAAGCAAAGCGTTCGAGACAGTAAAAAAATACAAATTTCCATGAAAATAGAGAGAAAAAAAAGACTCATGACTGACCGCTAATTGCCAATAACTTTAAATAATTTTTTATGTACATATTTTTCAGTTCCTTGAAAATTTCAATAAAGATCCCCTTGACCTTCAAGTCGCTTCCTCCTCCGCCGAAAAAAAAACACAAAAAAATAAGAAGAGAAAAATGGCTCTCTTTCGATGTCTACCAACGCTGTCGTCGGGTGCTCGCTTGATTTAATATGAAAAAAATATTCTCTCAATTTTTTTAATCGAACAATTTTTTTCGTGAATTTTTCTTGTCTGAGAGTTTTTTTTTTTGCACAAAAAATTAGCGTCGAGTTCATCGTCATTCGACATTCGCCGCGTTCTTTGCCTCATGGACTCTAGTTTTATGTGTTCTTGTTTTATTTGCTTAGTTTTTTTTCTGTTGAGGAGAACTTGGTTGATTGTTAAGGCTGGCAGACTTGTTGAAAGTTTTTTAAGTATCGACTTGCATGTGACTTGGACAAGGATGATTTGACCCCTAAAATAATGTCATTTGACGATGAAACGAACCTGAATGATTCATAGATAGACTGACTAGATAATTTTTGTAAAATAGATTACCGTTCATGTTTTGGATCAATTTTGGACATTTAAATGCAATCAGTATCAGAACTTGGATAATTTTGATCCTAAAAATAGAAGAAATTTCCCAAAAGCTACCAAAAATCTGAGGAAATAGTCAAAACAGAAGGAAAATCCTCTAAAAAAGCCAGGTAACTAATCAGCTAATGTAGCATAGATCCAAAGATATGGAAGCATATGTGGATACATATAAAGAACCAACCCTTCGTACATAAAATGGTATATCCAAAAGTATGGCATTTATGGGTGAACGTCCATTGAAGTAGAACAGGGTTTGAACGATCCAACTTAATACCGTTGAAATCGTTGTAAAACAATTTTCAGATATTTGAGCACTAACAGGAAAGTATTAACTCGAATCATGGTTTTCAAAAAATAGGTAAGAAGGAAGGGGGCTTGACCCCCCCTGGATATACCCACCAAACTACCACAAGATGAGTCAAAGCATTGACCCGTCCATTTTGTAATTTTAATGTCTTATTTTAGACTTTCTTGGTACTGGAAGCAGGGGTCCATGGAACCCGTAAAAAAATGTCGAAAAATGCCTATGATTTCATCATGATCATAATTTTGGTTCTGATTTATTGAACTTTGTGTCACCTAAGGAAAATGTTCCTCTTTACTCATCCTTGCAATTATCAGGTATGCCTGATACCCAAAAGTCACACCAACATATAAAAAAAATCAATTTACCAATCTAAGAATTAAATCTACCAAGAAAGCTCAAAAAGATCACTTCCACAACGACAAAAAAGAATTCTCACAAAATCTGACCTTGAAATTATTCACAAGATTAATCCTCGAAAATGCGCTCCAAAGCCTATCCCCCTTCCAATGACCTCCAAACTCACTGATTTATTTTTATTTTGTCGACTATGTGTAATTCTTTTATTCATTTTAATACTTTTGACATTGAGATTCTGTATCATTGTCGCACAAATATCGTGCTGAGATGAGGAAGAAGAATCTTCTGTATTTTTAATATGCTCACATATGAATGTGTCAGTGACGTGAATATGTTCTCGATTTTTTTTTGTCGTTGGATCTTTTTTGGTGCCCATGAAGGCCACAGATTAACTGAATTTTATTACTTTTGCAGAATAAATTCGAGAACTTTTCAAGGATGTTGAATGAAGCTTGCGATGGAATTTAATTGGAATTGTGATTTGGAGGCGGAAGAGGATTCAGATAGGAACACGTGGAGAGATTGTGATTGCCATGTGGGCAGATAATGGAATTTGTATTTTATTATCTGATGTTGTTTGGTATAGAAGGATTTTTTATTGTTTTTTGGTAAGTTTCTGGGACTAGGCGGGGTCCACCTCCACCATACTAAGGTACCCTGCCTAGGGTTTCTTGATAGTCATTGAAATTCAAATTTATGTAATCATCCTCGAGATTCTTCAAAAAAAAAATCGGACCTTGTGCAACTGTTTTTGACACTTTTGATGGCCGTAGGGTTCCCTAGGGTATACCTTACCTACTTTACCCCATACCCTCAGTTTTACCCCCTTTCTGATCCCCCATCATTAAGTTCTCCCTCGCCGTGCAAAATTTTTCCTCTAGAAAGATGCACTAAGGGGTCGTTCGCAAATTATGGCACGCAAAAAACGCCTTTTTCGACCCCCCCCCCTTCCTTGTCATAAATTTTCCAAACAACAAAAAAGATGTATTTGGACTGTCACAAATTCTTCAAACCCCCATCCCCCCTAAAGCGTGACGTAATTTGCGGATGACCCCTTAAAATTAATTTTACCATGAGTTATATTCATATTTTTGTATATACCAGAGAAATGTGATCCTCCACGAGTCGTCTACCTTAACGAACACTTGAATGTTTCATCGCAGGATATTCTTCAAACCACACCATCCAATAAAGCTGATGAACTTCTAAACATCCGCAAATTTAAATAATTTTATTAGCAAACGGAAAGAATTCACAAAAAAAATTGCTAAGGTCAAAATAAGTTTTAAAAGACAAACATTGTTAATAATCGGTGACCTTCAAACGTGCTTAATATACCGTTCGAGTTCTCAAATATTATTTTTAACAATCCTATTAAGAAGTCATTATCCAGCAACAAAATATGGCAAATTAAATATTAATGTTAATAAATTTTGTCGCTAAATTGATTTGTGCTGTAAATCTTATTGGCAATGTTTGAACGAAATTACTTCCTGATTTTTTTTTTGTCAGTTAGTTGTTTTATTTTTTGAGAGGAGATCTCTTGCGAGAATTTTCAATTGTTGAGAGAATAAGCACGACTGGATGATTGACTGGTTTATTAGAATTTAAAGAGATGCAAAAGGTGTGAATTATAAGGAAATTTAGGAAAAAATGAAAAATTAAGAAAAAGATGCAGAAGTTTAAAAAAAACAAATTAATAAAAAGAGATGCAGAAATTAATAAAAAGATGCAAAAATAAATAAAAAGATGCAAAAATAAATAAAAAGATGCAAGAATAAATAAAAAGATGCAAAAATAAATAAAAAGATGCATAAATTAATAACAGGAAGCAAAAATTTAGGAAAAGATGCAGAAATTAATAAAAAGATGCAGAAATTAATAAAAAGATGCAGAAATTAATAAAAAAGAGATGCAGAAATTAATAAAAAAAGATGCAGAAATTAATAAAAAGAGATGCAGAAATTAATAAAAAAAAGATGCAAAAATTAATAAAAAGATGCAAAAATAAAAAAGATGCAATTAAGTAGTAAATGATGCAAAAAATTAAGAAAAAGGTCCAAAAATTTAAAAAGACGCAAATATTTTTAAAAAAAGTCGCCAAAATTTAAAAAAAAGATGCAACATTTAGAAAAAAATGTACAATTAAGCAGAAAATGATACAATTTTTTTTATAAAAATATAATTAAAAATCCTTTATATTTCAAAAGCTAAAATGATGAAAATTTAGGTAAAAAATTGAAAATGATGGAAAAAAATTTCAAAAACCTAAAAAAGATGCATAAAAATGAAAATAATAATAAGAAAACCACAAAAACTATTTTAAACACCTTAACTAAAAATACGTGATTATCACATCAACATAAACAAAATTTAATACAAATTAGTTAGCAACCCAGCCCGCACACACATAGAATCACATGTTACTGACGATGATGATGATGATGACTGAGAATTTTCAAGGTCGAAATGATTAAAAGTTTGTGAGATCGTTTTATAGCAACCGACAACAACAACAATAACAGGGAAGCAAAGTAAGAAAAAATTGAATGAATCAGCTGACATTTTGCGAGGTGATTTTGGTTCTTGAACATTTCTGGTTTCACGACTTGACCAAAAAAGTAAACGGAAATTTTTAAATGATTAGCAATGCGAGGACTGCAAATGTTCTCAATGTTTCTGCGAATTTTTTTAATTTTTTGAGGCTAGATTGATAAAAAAAATTATGTGAGCGATAAAATGTGGAATTGGCTTTGGAGTGTGACTTGATATTCTACGAAAACATTCAAGGTCAAAAAATATTGAGACGCGATAATGTTGGCTAAAAATATTTTATTTTTTTGTGTTTTTTCGAGGATTGTTCTGGAATGTTTATTTTGCGGGGTGCGATAAGCTTTTATTTCTATTTTTAAAATTTGACTGTATTTTAATCTATTTTTGAAATATTTTAAATTTGAGGTTAGAATTTTTATAATGTTCAACTTTGAGGTTAAAATTTGAAAAATGTCAATTTTGAGGTTAGGTTTTTTAAAAAATTCAATTTTGAGGTTAAAATTTGAAATAAAATCAACTTTGAGGTTAGAATTTTTAAAAAAATGTCAATTTTGAGGTTAGAAATTCTAAAAATATCAACTTTGAGGTTAGAATTTTAAAAAATGTCAATTTTGAGGTTAGAAATTTCTAAAAATGTCAACTTAGAGGTTAGAATTTTAAAAAATGTCAACTTTGAGGTTAGAAATTCAAAAAATGTCAACTTTGAGGTTAGAATTTCAAAGGAATGTCAACTTTGAGGTTAGAAATTCAAAAAATGACAACTTTGAGGTTAGAAATTCAAAAAATGTCAATTTTGAGGTTAGAAAATTCTAAAAATGTCAACTTAGAGGTTAGAATTTTAAAAAATGTCAATTTTGAGGTTAGAATTTGAAATATAATCAACTTTGAGGTTAGAAATTGAAATAAAATCAACTTTGTGGTTAGAATTTTAAAAAATGTCAATTTTGAGGTTAGAATTTCAAAAAATGTCAACTTTGAGGTTAGAAATTTCTAAAAATGTCAACATAGAGGTTAGAATTTTAAAAATGTCAATTTTGAGGTTAGAATCCTGAAAGTGAAAGTTCCTGAAATAAAAAGTATCTGAAAGTTAAAAATATTAAAAACAAATAATTTATTTTTTTATTAAATTAATTTTCATGTTTTATTGAATTTTTTTTTTGTAATTTCACTTTTTTTCTCAAATAATTTTTTTTCTTCTTGAGTTTTTTTATGAATGATTTTTTTTCTTACAAGCTAATTAATGTTTCTTATTTCACAAAAAATGTTG
The DNA here is from genome assembly GCA_963573255.1 of Chironomus tentans. Classification (NCBI taxonomy): domain Eukaryota; kingdom Metazoa; phylum Arthropoda; class Insecta; order Diptera; family Chironomidae; genus Chironomus; species Chironomus tentans. The sequence goes on from OY754305.1 coordinate 4,458,303, forward strand.
TTTTGGATTTTCTTAAATTATTTAATAATTAATATTTTTTAAAGTTTATTTTTTTCTCCTTAAAATCATTTTTGACCTGCAGTTTTTCATTTTTTTATTCTTTTTTATTTTTACACAATTGTCACTGAAATGATGATTTTTTTTACAAATATTTAACCTTAAAATTTCTTATTGTTATTGTTATTATTATTTAAATTTCTATCAGCTAAACTTAACTTCACATTTTATGCATTAAATTTCTTCCTTTTTTGACTTACTAATTTAAAATTTTCAAGATTTTTACAATTTACAGATTTTTTTACCCAATTTTTAGGGTTAACGCATTATTGCATAATAAATGCGACTTTTTTTAATTTTTTCACAAAAAATTTGATTTTTTCTTAAAATTTTTACTTTTTTAAAAATAAAATTTTTGCTTAATTTTAAAAATTTCATAAAATTAATAATAATTAAATATCTCAATGAATTTCTTAAATTATTTAATTATATTGATTCATTCTTATTTATTGCAAAAAAAATATTTTTTTAATTTTTAAAAAAGTTAAAGTATGTAAAAAATTTCACTTTTTTCATTTCTAAAATTTAAATTATTAGCAATTAGCCCGGGAAGTGACATGATTAATAAAGTTACAAAAATTCTCGTTCAGTTGGTTTTTTGATGCAAAAAAACGTTAAAAATATTTTTAAAAAAGAAATGATTTTTAATTTGGATAATTTTCACAATTCAGGTGGTTTTGCTGTACAAAATTTTGTTTTTTTTTTGAATTTTTTTTGATTTTTTAAAAATATTTTTCTAACCTCAAAAATCAAAAAGATTTCAAAAACCACGTGGAAATATCCAAATCACTCAAAACTAAAATTTATAGAAAAGCTTTTGATACAATTTTAAAAAAATTTCATAATAATTTATTTACAATTATTTTCAAAATAAAATAAAAATTTTTGGTCAAGAAAATTTCAAATTTTCAAATTAAATTCTCAAAATGTAAGGAAATTTAGTTCCTTTAGGCAACGAATAAATGAGCAATAGTTTTAAAATAATTAAATTAAATAGATTTTAAATTATAAGATTAAAAATAATTAAATAATAAAATGATTTTTTTTCCTAATTTTTAATATTGCGTGAATTTTTGAAATTAATTTTTTTGTAGATTCTACAAAACTAAGGAAATTAGGTTTGGATTGTTGGGTTGTTTTTGGAATTTTGAGGTTATATTTTATTATTTTTTGAATTCTAACCTCAAAATTTTGAAATTTTTGAATTCTAACCTCAAAAATTTGAAATTTTTGAATTCTAACCTCAAAATTTTGAAATTTTAGAATTCTAACATCAAAATTTTGAAATTTCTGAATTCTAACCTCAAAATTTTGAAATTTTAGAATTCTAACCTCAAAATTTTGAAATTTCTGAATTCTAACCTAAAAATTTTGAAATTTTTGAATTCTAACCCCAAAATTTTGAAATTTTTGAATTCTAACCTCAAAATTCCAAAACAACCTAACCTCAAAAAATAAAATAATTCTCATTTAGAAATAAAAGAAGCTAAAAAGCACCAGAAAAGCATCGTCTTTGTATCAAAGCTTCGGAAACTTTTATAAAGTCCCCAAAATTAGTTCTAGTTTATAAAAAGTTTTAAATAATCATTTAGAAAAATGAATCAAGATAATTTCTTATACTGGTTCTGTAAGTTCTGATTCTGGGATTGAAAGAAAGCTGTGGGAATTATGAAATTAACTATTTACAGAGTTTTGAGTCAGATATCGACTGACAGTATTTTTGTCAAATTTGACAGCATATTTTAAAATAATTTATGAAGAACTGACAGCACAACCACAAATCTGACAGCATAGATTAACTTATTCAAAATTGTACAGTTGACTGTTTTTCTACTGACAATAAATGTACTCTCATGTTCAGTGACTTAAGATTTATCTGACAGCCTTTAGGCCATGTTTTCATTAATTTAATAATATCTGTTTAACGGCTGACAGCACGACTGACAGCATAATTTAATTTATAGAATAACTGACTATACTTTCAGTTTATTTAGTCTTTGATCGTGTAGGATTGGAAAAAGAAAACCTCCGCATTGTGGGAAATTTTCAAAATTTCCACGCTGAAGTCAAATTTTTTTAAATTCAATTTTTAAACTTTTTGAAAATTCAAAAAATTCAGTTGGAAATTTTTCTTTTCTGCATTGACTTATAATTTAATTATTTTGATGATAATGGATAGTAATAATAATTTTAATTATATTGTAATGTGTATTGTTTTGTGGTTTTTCATTCTTATCGTCCTAATTATTTAAACTTTTCACTTAATTAATGCAAAAAAGAAAGAAAATGTTTACTGCTTCAAAAATGATTAATTATTGCATCCATGCGATTTTTAAAAAATTTACAGGACATTTATAATTATTTTTATTTAACATTTACTTTACGAGATCTCTTTTTAAAACTTCCACGTTGTGTCCATTAAAACCTTCTTGTAGAGAGGAATGGAAGTTTTTGAATATTTTTGATGTCACTTGTTTGAAGACTCACAGCACTGACAGCATTTCAGCAATCATGTTTGGTAACAAACTTTTTTCACATATGACAGCATTTTAGGGTTCTCAACTGACAGCATCGGATATCTATTTACACTACTGACAGCATTAGGCATTGTCGACCGGAATCTGAAGATAATCGTTGCTCTAAGAGCACCAACTGATGAATATTTTGAGGGAATTGTTAAACTTTCAATCTGGATCTTTACTGACAGCATTGATGATTGACAGCATTTTTTTAAACTTCATACTCGACTAGTGAGATCGATGAGCAGTCAAATATTTACAGGTTTTTGACAGCATATTGTACATTTATTGGATATAGAACATAGTAGCTCGACTGACAGCATTTACACTCAACTGACAGCATTTACGCTCGACTGACAGCATAATACTAGTTGACTCAATATTTTTTGAAAGTTTAACCTCAAATTCTTAATTCACTTCCTTCACTTCCATCAATTCACTTTACGCCTCGACCATGATCTTTGTATCAGCATCTCCATTTACGCTGACACTTCCGCCATTTCCAATGACAATAGTCGTCGTCTGCGCTGTCTTTTTGGATAAATTCAATGGTGCACCTTCCATCGTGTCGACCATTTGTGCTGCTGAAATGTGAACCTTTGCTGTGCTCTTAATGACTCCACCTTGATCGATGAATCTGTTTAGGAGCTCTTGATTCTTTCGATGTTCCTCACTCATTTTTGGTGCCATCTTAAGACGATCTACAAGATTCGAATGAGTCATCGCCAAATGTCCATTATTACGTGGCGCCGTAAGGATCGTTTGCAGTTGACTTGGTTCATTGTGATGAATCATTATTGGAGGTGATCCAGCATCACTGCCTGTTGGACATCGTCTGAATTTCTTATGGTACATGTTTGGATCAAAGATTGCGGGTTTTTCGAGAGCACGTTTGAGTGTGGGTAGCGACTCAGCCAACGACTGTGTCATGACTGGAACATCTTCGAGTGAGCTGCGTGGTGACGAGCACGACGATGAACCGGAGCCAATTTTTGGACCATTTACACAACCACCATCACTTCCACTTTCAATGCCTGAGTCTGTTGGACTGTCAAGTTTCCTCGTGACTGTCTGTACGACAGTTGTCTGTCCATTTTGTGACATTGGACGTGTTACAGCCGTGATTGTTGTTCCAGCTGGAATATTTGGATGTGATAGATGTTGTGATGTTGGTGATTCCGTTGAGCTTCGATGTTGAATGATTTTCCTCTGTTGCTGCTGTGCCTGATATCCCATAGGACATCCTTGAAGCTTAGCTAGCAAAATTGGTGATTGTTTGGCGGGGCACATTTGCATTTGAGGTGGTGGTGGTGATGGTTCACTGCTTGTGATTGTTGACATGCTACCGTCACTTGACTGTGCATCCATGATGCGTGGACACATACGGATTTGGGGCTGGTGGTGAGGCGACGGTGTTTGTTGATAGTGGTGACCGTTTAATGGTGGGGATGTGGTGCTGTTGAGTTGTTGTTGCTGCGTGAGTGGCTTTTGGAGCTACAAAATAGAAGAAAAAAGTTTGAAATTATTGATTTGATTTTTAACGGATTTTTCAAATTTTGAATTTTAACGGTTTTCAAAAATTCAAATTTTTAACGGTTTTCAAAAATTCAAGTTTTTAACGGTTTTCAAAAATTCAAATTTTTTAAGAATTAAAAGAACGTCTAGAAACTTACCGTAGATACATCAGTGACTTGAATCTGTTGCTCAAGTCCATTTGACATTTGTTGATTCATCTCGTTACGGAATACAACGAGCTTCTCTGTGTGGAGGGTCGAGAGTGTCTTGAGATCTCCAATCGTATTCATCAAGTTGCCCATGAATTCAGGCTCATTTGGACGTCCCTTGACAATAATGTGTTGTAAGCATTGCTTCAATTTTGCATGCATTCGCTGAATCAGCTCATAATTACGAATTCCATGACGATCGGGTGCAATGAGCACAACAGCACAGAAAAGTGCAACTTCAGCATCATTTAGCTGCATTGCGTTAATTCTCTCAGCAAATTTGAACGTTGAATCGACCAAAAATCTTGCATTTGCACCATTTTGAATGGAATCACGTTTCATGAGTTGACCGTTCAGGCAGACAATGCTATCTAGTGATGTGTCAAACATTCCAATGAGGCGTACGAAGAGGGCGTCAAACAGACCAGCCTTGAGCAATGTGAATTTGTCTCCTTGCGCGAGTAATTCAAAACCAGGAATTTTACCAGCAAACTCAATCACGCCACGAATGACATCAGCAAATCGTTGGGAGAATTCCTGTTCTGATTGAATTTCTGGTGCTGGATTTAGTGGGCAAGCCTGAGAAATGAGAATAAAAAATTAAGGAAAATTAATAAAAGTTGATATTTTGGTTTATTTTTTGATTTATTGCCAAGGTTGGAAGGTTTTTTTTGATGTTTTTAGAATTAGTTTCAAAATTTAAAAAAAATTCTATCCCCTCGGGTCGAGCAAGATTCTATCCTCTCAGGTCGAGTGAGATTCTATCCCCTTGGGTCGAGCAAATTTCTTTAATCTTATTTTAACTCAGATTCTATCCGCTTGGGTCAAGTAGGATTCTATCCTCTCAGGTCGAGTGAGATTCTATCCCCTTGGGTCGAGTAAATTTCTTTAATCTTATTTTAACTCAGATTCTATCCCCTCGGGTCAAGTAGGATTCTATCCTCTCAGGTCGAGTGAGATTCTATCCCCTTGGGTCGAGTAAATTTCTTTAATCTTATTTTGACTCAGATTATATCCTCTTGGGTCAAGTAGGATTCTATCCTCTCAGGTCAATCTAAATTCAATCCCCTCGGAATAATTTTTTTCTTTAATTTTTATGACCTATTTCAAATATTACGACACCCATCCCTAGACAATAGCAGCAGTAATAAGAAAAAGACAACTAATAAAAAGTTACATTAAATTTTTAATTTCCAAATCGTGTCTTTAAATTAATAGAATAATATTGGAAAAATATTTCCCAATAATTAGTGGCGCACATACAGTTTAATATTCAATGCAAGGCTCGTCGTGACTTGTGGAAAATTAGATGAAAAAAAATATTAATTGTAAAATTTCCTCGCGTTGCTGTTTTGTGAATGAAACGACGACGAAAAAAAAGGCACAATGAGAAGCACTTTTTGTCAAGTTCAAGTTCACTGCAACCTTCGAATGACCGCAAGAGCTCACAACTACAAACAAAATCACCCTGTTCAACGAACGTGAGATGGAGAAAGAAAATTTCTGTCCTTAACCCATCACCTCGACATATTCGCGCGCTCTTTTCCTCATCCAAGTTTGTCGCCTGATGTCATCCACGTCTCGATGATTTTTTTCGTCTATTTTTAAGTTTTTTTTTTTCAGTTTCTTCTTCCTCATTTCGCGACATATATAAAATTGATATGCAACCTTGACTTTTTTAAGTTCTAGTTGCGGCTGTATTGTAGTTCTGTGAATTGAGGATGGGGAATATGGATTGAGTCATCAGTTCTGGTTTGTGACTTGTTTTTTTACCAGCAGTAGTTTGAATTTATTGAGGATTGGGTTTGAAATATGATGACAAATGTCAGATCGACCCGAGATGATGTAATTTTTTGATTATCCTGAGATGACAGAATACAACTTGACCTGAGATTACTAAATTCAGCTCTACCTGAGATGACAGAATACAACTTGACCCAAGATGACTGAATTCAGCTCGACCCCAAGATAACTAAATTCAGCTCAACCCAAGATGACCAAATTTAGCTCGACCCAAGATGACTGAATTCAGCTCGACCCAGGATGACTAAATTCAGCTCAACCCAAGATGACTAAATTTAGCTCGACCCCAAGATAACTAAATTCAGCTCAACCCAAGATGACCAAATTAAGATCGACCTGAGATGACGAAACCATTCAAATTTTTTTTTCTCAATTTCCTCTCCCCACTAACTTCCTCATTCATATGCAAATGTTCCTTCCTCATTCTCCGTTCAGTCTATGCATAAAATAATCGCAGTAGAAAAAAAAACTATAAAATGTATGACGATGAAGATCAAGGGCACTTGAATTGCGCCTTTATTCATTGTCATTGCCAACATCAGCTCATGACTTTTTTCTCCTTCTTCTTCGTCCAAAACCCTCCATTACTTTTTATCACACACGAGCAACAAATAAACGACGAGAAAAACAAATTTTCAGGAAAATAACAAAAAAATATTTTGGTGATAAAAAGGCACACGGGTTCAGCTAGTGTTGACTCGCATTAAAATTTGCAAAACGCACAATACATTGTTGCCGTATCGTTATCAGACAAGTTTGCCTGAAATCGAAACTCAAGGTCAATGAAGCCCTCGCACTCACTCACAGACACAGCCAATCAGCACAAAAAATATTAAAATTATTATTTTTTTTGTGTTTTTTTATGTCTGTGTCGACCTTGAACGGCTCACAGCTAACGAAATTCTCGCAAAAAAATAATCGTACACGAGCAGATGGAATCGACGACTCATCGCGGATTATTATCCACAAGGCATGTGATTGTGTTTGTGAAGCGGCAATTTTGTTGCTGATTAACAAGAAGCGACGACGATTGACGTCATCGTGGCCTTCACAAATCGAAATCGAAATATTGTTTAGAATTTTCCTCATTTCTTCTCGCTCGGATTGAGAAAAAAAATATTGAAAAGGTTGCAAATTTTTTTTATTGCTGCTGTTGTTGACTGACATGGAAATGATCTAGAACTTGAGTTGAACATTGACGGGGGCTGTTGTGTAATGAAAATGATGAAATTGTTGATAGCCTTTTATTAATAAGGAAGTTGATTGAAGTTGCGATGATGAATGATTATTAAAGGTTAGCTGAGGATTTTATTTTTTTGAATTATGTCATCTTGGGAAAAAATTGAGTCATCTCGGTAAAAATTGTATCATATTGGGAAAAATTGTGTCTTCTTGGTAGAATTATGTCATCTCAGAATGAGTGTAGCTTCACATTCTTTGATCAAGATTCTATCCTCTCGGAAAAATTTCATCCCCTCAGAACCCCTAAACAGTCTTATCAAGTCATATGTCCAATAACCTTCAGCAATAATGCCCCAAGACCACAAAATTTTATCAAATTCTCTTATCATTATCAACATTTGCTCCAAATTCCATTCAAAACTTGAACCACATGTTGTTCATACATGAAAATAATTTTATCTTGAAATAACCTTGACGAATATTCAGACGAATTTTATTGAATGACTCACACGAGTCTTAATTAAATTTTGCTGCTATTAGAATAACTGCAAACACGGAAATGCCTGAACAAACACGATAAATGTCACGCACACATGCTGACGACCTTGATCTTGAAACAACAATGTAGAAAAGAGGAAGAAAAACATCAATAACTGAAGAACACAAGTCTTGGAGCAAATTCTCATCTCCCATGTGCCACAATCGCTTATCAATTCGCGTCATTATTGTTGTGTATTTATAGATCAGCCGCCATTAAAGCTCACACAAAATTAAATGTATTGAGAAACGGAAAAACTATCGCAAAAATTTGATAAAATATATTTTTTTCCTCTCCCGCGCTCTCTGACTGACTGCCTTGAAGGTCATACAATTTTTTTTTAATATATGCTTAATTTTTTGTTTGTTGCTTCTTTTTTTTGCGGGATTTGTGGATGTAGTTGTGAGAAAAAATATTGTGGGGAATTTTTGTGTGATTGTAAATTAAATTAAGAATAAACATTTTTTGAGGTTATTTTTGGGAATTTTGTCATCTCAGAAGGTGGAAGATTTTGTCATCTCGGGTCGAGATAAAAATTTTGTCATCTTGGGTCTAGGTGAATATTTTGGTCATCTTGGGAAATGTTAAAAATTTGGTCATCTCTGTTCGAGATAAAAATTTGGTCATCTCGGGTCGAGCTGAAATTCAGTCATCTCGGTTTGAGCTGAAATTCAGTCATCTCAGGTCGAGCTGAGTTAGATCCTCTCAAATTCAATCAAAATAATTCAATTTGACTCAATTCAAATCAAAAAAACATTCAAAAATATACAAATTGACTTCATCGACCCAAACCATAAGTATTTACACACCAAGCCTGACCTTCCGTCTCAAAATCCCTCTAATTTGTTCCTCATAATATTCAAGCTTCCTACAAATTCCCCCATAACATCAAAACAACAAGTTCTCTTGTCCTTGTCTGCTGTTTATTGCTCTAGATGTTTGACTTCCCCAATATAACTAGCTTCAAAGCCAAAATAGTCATCTTATCATTCAAATGAGTCTCCGAAATATTTTCAGTGTCATCAAAAAAATTAATTTTCCCTTGACTGAATTAAAAAGATTCCGGAAAAGTCCCTCACATGAATTTATATGAAAAAAAATATTTACAAAAATTGACATGAAATGCAATTCTGTTTCCGCGTTCATTGCTTCACAATCGGTTCTATGTCTCACTCTCATAAATTAGCTACACAAAAAATACATAGACATCGCATGGCAGGCGTAATGTGAACGATTAACGTCACATGGCTAACACAAATGAAGAAAATATTAAAAAAAGAATATTATATAGAGCGACGTGTGTACGAGTGAGAGGGAGAGCAACTTCTGGCTACCCTTGACGATAGCCTTGAGCCTCAAAAATAAACTTCCATATGAATATTTATCAATAATAACACTTTTTTTCTGTCTCATTTACACAACATATCTACATCTCACTTCGCCGTACACAATTCAACATTGCGACGACATTGTCGTCATTAGATTATTGAATTTGAGTGTGTGTTGTTAGTTTGTCCTTCAGAAAGTTCAAATTACAACAAAAAAATATTCATTTTCATAATCATGTAGTGAGGAAGAAGCGAGCAGTTAAAATGAGGTGAGGAAGCACAATGAAGGCAGACGAGGCTATGAAATTGGGAACATTATGTAAATTTTTAGACTGAATGACACTGGATGGAGATATAAAATCAAATTTAGAGCTTTTAGGTTGATTTTTGGAATTTTTACCGAGATGACTGAATTTTGAGATCGACCCGAGATGATTGAATTATATTTTTGCCAGGATGACAATATTTATCTATATGTCAAGATGACGAAATTATTTTGCTCGACCCAAGATGACCAAATTATTTTGCTCGATCCGAAAAGACCAAATTATTTTGCTCGACCCAAGATGACGAAATTATTTTGCTCGACCCAAGATGACAAAATTATTTTGCTCGACCCAAGATGACCAAATTATTTTGCTCGACCCGAGATTACTGAATTTCAAACTCTAGCTAAATATTCCACCTAACTCCCAACAAGTCCCGGTCAATCTACAACTAGCAACAGCTATAAGCTTACAAACTATTGAAAATAAACACATACACGGAAGTCATAAGCAATGCCATTTTATTATTGCTCCGTTCTATTCGCATGCAATGGCGATGAACTTCAATTCAAGATTCAAACGGTTCTTTTTTACTCTCTGATTCGCTTCCACATGTTCGTAAGCGGCAGCTGCTGCCGTTTCATTTCATTTTCTCATTGAACACACGTCTGGAAGCGAGAATCGAATAAATTTTTTTGTGAGTCATTGAGGAACAAATATGAATGAGAGAAAAAAAAGTGTCGAGGTTCGTCTCGCGAGGTCACGCGCTGAACGCTATGCGTTGCTCTGAAGAGAAAAACCTTCCAACGAGGTTAGAAATAAGGCAATGTCGTTTAAGATGTTAAATTATTTGAGGTCTTTACTCACCCTCGTGGGCTCTGTGTAATTTGGACAGTCTTTTGCACGAAGTTTCATTTCACGGACTCGCTCACGAGTAAACTCGCATGTCTCCATGTGTGCACCAACGACAGTGTCGATGATGCTCTGAACGTCTTCAATTCCATCAGTCCATACATGCGTTGTGAGGGCACGATTACGTGTCTGTTGTTGCATTGCTGCTTCAATACGTGCCTTTTCACGCTTTGGAACGCGACCAAATCGGACGGCTGGAATTAGAATAAAATTTGGAGAATTTTGAGGTTAGAATTATTTGGTTTTTAAGGTTAGGTTTTTAATAACTGATAAAATAATGATTTGAGGTAGATTTTATGCAAATTGGACTAGATTTTTTGAAGTAGTACCAGATTTTTGGTTAGAATGGACTAGAATTTTACAAAATGTACTAGATTTTTCCCAAATGTACTAGATTTTTCCCACAATGTACTAGAATTTTCCCAAAATGTACCAGATTATCCAAAAATGCACTTGTTTTATCTTTATTTTCCTACTGGAAGTCGTTTAAGCGCCATTGAGTTGAAAAATCCTCCAAACATTAATTTCCTGCCCTTCAAGTCCCATTACAGTCAAAATTAATCCCATTACCAACTTCAACAACTTAATCCCATACAATACTACTCAAAAAAAACTTATTCAGCCCATTAACGCACCTCAAGTGCGACCTCAATGACACTAAACTCAATTAATCATTGAAATCTCATGGATTAGATCTGAACAAAAAATGTCAACATTTGCCATTGTATAGTGCAAAATTCAGCACTTTCATGATGCTGGTTTGTGAACGAGTGCGGTAGACACATAAAGAATAATCTGGGGCAAAAGTGAAATTGCTGACTTTTTTCCTACTCTTTCTTCTGTCGGAGTGAAGCCGCGTGAATTGTTTTTGATGCAAAAAATTTCTCTTTTCACTTTTTATTTGTGGGAAATTTTTTTGGATTTTTTTGAGGGAGTTTGGGGATGTTTGGGGTTATTTGGGGATATTTGAGGATATTTTTTGAGGTTATGTTTCATAATTCTAAAGAATTTCGAGATTTTTTTATGGATTCTTGACAACAAAGACATAAATTGTAACAAATCTAGGTCAACTCCATTGCGTAACATCCTCAAACTCCAGAATCACCATAGTAACTCCACCAACACAACTTTTTCTTCCAGAAAATTCTTCCCACCTTCCTCCCACTCAAAACAACAATTTTTCTAAAAATACAAACACAAAAAGAGAAAACCAGGACACGCGTACATAAAAATACAAAAATATCAAGGCTAAAGAAAAAGTCAGTAACACAAAAAAAGGGAAAGTTTTGAGAGCTCCAGAGCCGCTCTCGATAAGCTTCATCCAAGGTCATTCCGCATTCCCTACGCAACCCCAATTCTTTTTACTTTCCATTTCAATGTAGACACACATACACTGAGACATCCGAGGCAGCAGCAGAAACGCAATAACATTAAAATGAAAAAAGTTGCGTTCTATTTTTTTATGCTGCTTATGTCCTTGAGATTTTTTTTTCTTGTATCATGTGCGTACTGACTTCGTCCTCGAAAATATGTTGTTTTTTGAGTGTTGATATGCGTAAATTGTTGTTGTGTGGGTGGCAGAACATGGTTTCAAAGTTCTTATTTTGAGATGTAGATGTGTTGGTGTGGAGCTGATTTTTCGGGCGAATGAGTTTCGAGGGAGAAAAAGTTTGGATGATTTTTGATTGAGTTGGGATGATTTTGTGAGATTTTGGAAGATTGGACTAGATTTTTAGAAATGGACTAGATTTTTGACGAATTGTACTAGATTTTTGACGAATTGTACTAGATTTTTGTACAATTGTACTAGATTTTTGGAAAAATACTAGATTTTTGTCAAATTATATTAGATTTCTGAGAAAGTACTAGATTTTTGATAAAAGTACTAGATTTTTGATAAAGGTACTAGATTTTTGTCAAATTGTACTAGATTATTGTCAAATTGTACTAGATAGTTTAGAAAATGTACACGATTTTCATTATAAACCAACAAAATTGCCAGAAAATCTTACAAATAATCAATTTCCAATCAAAAATATCAGCCCTCAACAACCAAATACCATCAGCAAAACATCCAAGAGTCAAAAGTTTATTCATCCTCCTCATTACCATTCACAAACACCAACAAATTCGAATCCCTTTTCCCCAAAAAAATAAAGCTTTTCTTTTCATTTTCTGAGTACAAAAATATTTTTCCTCTCTCACAGAAATTTATGTTCAAACAGTCCCACGTGTCAAGGCCATGTGCGTGCGTCACCCGCTCACACCCCTCTCCAGTTCAGTTACCGAGAATTGAGAATTGTTTGTCGAAGAATTTACGCACTTTTCCCAACCCAAACCACCCCAATTTCAATGCCATCGCCCTCAAATAGCTTTTTCTCAATGTGTGTACTCTTGACATTTTGTTTGAATGAAACGAGAACTTTTTCTGTCTCTGTGTTGCTAACAGCACAACGAGGCTGAATGTTAGAGATGAGGAAATGATATTTGCGCGGGAAAAAAGGACTTTTTTATCTTTTAAATTGCGAGCATTTTTTATGTGTTTTTTTCATTCTTTGTGTTTGAAAAAGGAAGTTTTTATGGCTTTTTGGGAATTATGTGATGGTGATGATGATTTGGATGGTTATCTGGATGCGTGGGTTGGGTATGGAATGGGATTAGAAATACTTTTATGTACGCACTTATAAAAATTGAGAAGATATCCGGGAAATGGGATGGAATAAATGCTGAATGTGTGAAAAATTTCTGGGGATGTTTTTTACGAGTCCTGTGTGCTTTGAGGTTGGATTGGAGGCTTGAATCGTGAGTTATGATAATGCTGAGGGTAGCTGTGGTAGAATGTGACATGTTTGGAATATTTGTCTTGAGTTCTAGTCGTTATTTTACTAGATTCTTTAAATGCAATACCTTGCTAAGGTATTGTTCTAAAAAACTAGATTTTTAGTACTTAAAGCTAAATTTTTAGTACTTAGTACTAGATTTTTAATACTTATAGCCAGATTTTTTAGTACTAAGTACTAGATTTTTAGTACTCAGTACTAGATTTTTCAAAAATGTACTAGATTTTATTCCAAATGTACTAGATTTCGCAAAAACGTTCTAAATTGTACTAAAGTTTGTATTCTGTACTAGATTTTTGTATTTAAAGCACTAGATTTTTCTAAATTGTACTAGATTTTTCTCCCAAAGCTCTAAATTTCGAAATTTTGTGCTTAATTCTAAGTTTTGTCAACAAACTCATGAATTGTCTCAATTTCACAAAGATATCATCCCCAAGAGATACACAAAAAAACATCATAAAACATCCAATTCCATCATCTTAAGGACATAAATTATTTTTCTCGTCCTTGATGCTTTTATGCCTTCTCCGAAAACAAAATCAAATGTAAAACTTTTGCTCAACGAATTTCGTCTTATGGAAAAATTCCATCAAAAACTCCGTTCAAGGTCAGTTCTTTATATTTTCCTCCACACAAAAAAATAATTTCCATTTCAATAGAAAGTAAAGAAGCTTTTCTGCTTTTTCTTTTCCATCTCCATATACACAGCACATAGATACAGGACAACTAAGAGAGCAAAATTTGTGCGTATGTGCTGGGAAGTGATGTCAGGAAGATGAAAAGTACACGCGCGTGGCCTTGAGGTGCCGCAGGCAAATTTATTGATGTTCTCAGTATTATGTGTTTGTTCGTCTTGTTCATTTAACTACGTGTGCTTTCTTGGTATTTTTTTAGATGAAGGAAATAAAAAGAATTTTTTTTGGAGATGATAAGAAGTAATGAGATGGTTTTGTGATGAGTCTGAGGGGTGTGGGTGGTAAATAAGGGTAAGAATTGGAAAGTAATGTATATTGTACTAGATTATTGTACTGAAGTACCAGATTTTAGTACAAATTTGAAGTACTAGAATTTAATAGCGTACTAGAACTTTTATATGCAGTACTAGAATTTTCTAAATACAGTACAAGATCAAATTTGAGTACTAGATTTTAAATTGTGATACTAGACTTAAATGAAGTACTAGATTTATAATTGAGATACCAGATTCTTTAACTTGAGTACTTGTTCATTAAAAAATACTAGATTAATTGATTGTACTAGAATTTTTGAGTGAGGTACTAAAGTTTTTGAGTAAAGTACTAGATTTTTTGCTAAAATTGCTTAAAATTATAACAAAAATGCTAAAATCTTTATGATATCAATCAAACCTTACAGAAATAATGAAACATAACCTCAAAAAATTCAAAATCCTGTTCCAGCTCCCATAAACCCTTAGTATATCAACTCAAATCATTGAAAACTCAAATCAACTCAAATCACAATCCCGGAACTGTCCCCCAAAAAACAATCATATCCACCAAAGCAACAAACGACCGCGACCGCAAAATAAAAAAATCTTGAGAGAGCCAATAAACGAGCTTGAAGTAGTCGATTTCCGCAATTGCTAAATTGGATCACCGAAAAATAAACTGAAGAAGAAGAAGAAGAAAAGTCGTTCGTATTTGTGAATATATTTTTTTTATCGAACGACAACCGAAAATAATTTCATTGTGTTCGTGAATCAAAAAAGAATTGTGTTCTTGATAAGACTGTATGCGTGCATATGCGGCAATAAGAATCGAGTATCGTGCGGAGGAGATGGAGATGTCAAGGTTGTGTCCTTCAGTCGACAAATTTTTTTTATATATATTTTTCTTCTTTCTCAGTTCCGAAGCACACACAAAAAGAATTGAATATAATTTGACGAAATGAAGCGCGCGCTCATCGGAGAATGTGGAACTATATGGAGTAATTGGTATGATTGTGTGTGGATTATAGACTATTGATGATGGCATGAGTGTAGAGAGTGTTCTTTTCTGATAAAATGTAATTAAATCGTCGCGAAACGCCGGAGATTCAATGACTTTTGGGGGTCGTGATTGGATTTTGGTATGTTGGGGTGATTTTTTGGGTTGATTTGATAAATGTTTGGGATTTTTGATTATTAATTGGGTTTTTTGAGGAATTATGGATTTTTTTGAGAATGATTCACCATTATGACCCCTCAAAGCTCCAATTTTTATCTAATATTCTGCATTTGAACCCCTCAAACCCCTAAATAACCAATTTTGACCCCACAGACCCCCTTAAGATTGCATTTATAGATCGAAAACTTACGATAAGTCGCGTTGTCTCTTAAAATTCCACGCAATATAGGCGAATCCTCATTCATCGTATGCGCCACAAACATTCAATATCACTAAACATCCACATATGGTCGACTAAAGTTATCTTTTTTGAGGATATTTTTTTACTTTTGGTTTGAAATTTTTGACAAATTTCTGATTTTTTTAGTTTATTTTATATTGTTCAATTTTTTAAATTTCAATTTTTTTGCAATTTTTAAAGCTTTTTTGCAATTTTTTAACTTTTTTGCAATATTTTAATTTTTGCAATTTTTACAATTTTTTAACCTTTTTCAATTTTTTTTGCAAATTTTAAAAGTTTTATTTTTGATAATCTTTAACTTTTTTCAATTTTTAAAAATATTGTATTTTTGCAATTTTATAAGTCGAAGTTCGACTAAGCTCATGAAGTTTTATATGATTTTTTGCTATTTATTCACAAAAAGCTCTTGTAAAGTTGTACAAAAATATATGAAGCTATGATGTATTCCATATAAAAATAGTGATGATGTTGGTCCTTTTTTGGTTATTGATGTATATCCATGAGATTTTTATTTAAGCTTTTTTAAATTTGAATTTTTTCACAAATTTTAATTTTTTTATGGCAACTTTTTTCACTTTTCAAAAATAAAATCTTAAAAATTATTCAACATTAAAACCTAATTTATTTTTCACAAATCTGTATTATTCATCACAACGTGCTTTGGCTTCATTCAACAATATATTTTTTATTATTTTCTTTTTCTGCTTTGCCGCTTTTTTCTCTTTCACTTTGCTGTTGTTATTTGTTGCTCTTATTGCATTCAGTGCTTTCGCTTTTACTTTTTTTGGAATTTCTTTTCTTTCTTCTTTTTTTGAAAGAGAAAATTTTTTTTATCACAAATGAAATGTGATTTTTGGATCACTTAATTGTTGTGGCTTTTTTTGGGCTTTTGGGTTAGGTGGGTTGATGAGATGATCTCACGTGGTCTATTTAATTTTTTTTTACAAAATTCTTTATTTTTTTATTTTTCAAATTTATTTTAAATTTTTTTTAAAATTCTTGTTTTTCAACTTTTTATTTTGTCGGCTTTTCACAAAATTTTCCTCAATTTTCCACTTTATTTACAAATATTTTTCTCAAAAAATGGCACAAAAAACCGATAAATTATTCACAAAATTTAAATTAATATTTTTTTAAAAATAGTCCTTATCAATGCTGGTGATTGTTATCACCAAAAAGTGCTTTTTAAATTTATTTTTTATGACTATTTCTTTTTTCTTTTACAAAATCAGCACTTTGACTGAACTCGACGAATGTTTCTCGTTAACTGAGAGAGAATTTACAAAAAATTGCTTCTCATAATTTTTTACTTTTGTTTTCCGTGTTTGTGAATCAAAACAGTCGAAAAGAGCTTTTGGCTCTCAGCAGAGAGTGAAGTTGAGGTGCTTTTTTTGTTGGGAGAATGAGAATTGAGAGTTTGAAAGCTTTGAGAGGACGGAAGTATTCTTAACAATGCTTTTGATTTGTTTTCTTGTTTTTTTTTGTATTTATTTATTGTGGGTGAAGGTGAGGATTTACTTTCAGGAAGTAATGAGGAAATTAAGAAATATTTTGTGTAATATAATTTAGGAAAATTTCTAGTTTTTTCAAATTTTTTTAGATTTTTTAAATATTTTAATAAAATTTTAAATTTTTTAAATATTGTAATGGAATTTTAATTTTTTTAAATATTTTAATAGAATTTTAAACTTTTTAAATATTTTAATAGAATTTTAAATTTTTTAAATATTTTAATAGAATTTTAAACTTTTAAAATATTTTTTTTAAATTCTATTAAAATATTTAAAAAATTTAAAATTCTATTAAAATATTTAAAAAAATTAAAATTCTACTATTAAGTTTTTTAAATATTTTAATAGAATTTTAATTTTTTTAAATATTTTAATAGAATTTTAATTTTTTTTAATTTGTAGTTTGTTAAATTACATGATTTTTTGAAAGCAAATTATTTAAATTTTTTGGTTTATTATTTTTCAAAATTTAAAAAATGTTTCAATCTTTAAAAGATGCAGATTCAAAATTTATCTAATTTATAATTTTAAAATTTTTTATTTTCTGTAATTTCTAGTTTTTGAAATTTCAATTTTTTAAATTTTAAATATTAAAATTTACAATTTTTGGACTTTTTAAATTTGTGAATTTTTAAATTTTCAATTTGTGAATTTTTAAATTTTAAATTTTCAATTTGTGAATTTTTAAATTTTAAATTTTCAATTTGTGAATTTTTAAATTTTAAATTTTCAATTTGTGAATTTTTAAATTTTCAATTTGTGAATTTTTAAATTTTCAATTTGTGAATTTTTAAATTTTCAATTTGTGAATTTTTAAATTTTCAATTTGTAAATTTTTCAATTTTTTAAATTTTAAATATTGAAATTTACAATTTTCGTCTTTTTAAATTTATGAATTTGTGAATTTTAATTTTTTTTAATTTTTAAATTCGTAAATTTATAAATTTGAAATTTTTAATTCGTTTTTCATTTTTAAATATTTTGAATTTTTTAAGTTGTGATTTTTTTGTATTTTCTAAATTGTAAATTATTTAATTTTAAAACTTTTAATTTTTGAAATTTAATTTTTTAAAAAATGTTTTTCAATTTGTAGGCAGTTTCTGAGTCTGAGCTTTTTATTCCCAATTATTATGAATCACATCCTCCAATTTTCCATCCCCAAAAAATCCTCTCAATCCACTCTACCAAGAACAATACCATCTTCAATTGACGTCAATGGCCCGAACGGTATTTTTCCACAATTTTAATTTCCATTATGACCGTCAATACATGTGCCAACCATAAATTTCGAGAAGCTTTCGGCAACAACAGTCAAAACTTGACCTTTTTCAGGAGCAACTACGAAAAAAAAAATTTTCTCTCATTTTCCGAGTCCAACAAAAAATTGAGAGGAAAAAAAGGCCACAACGTGGGTGGAAATGACGACGAAGAAGACTTAATTTGAAGGTGAATGTCGCATAGCATTCGATTTTGATGAATTCTTATGAAAAAGCTTATAATTTTATTTGATTTTCGTCACGTAAAAAAATTTTTGTATTGGGAAATTTCTTTCTTTACTTTTGAGAAATCATGAGACATGTGCAGTCGTAATTGCTTGATATTCGTGCATGGAGAGGAAGCTTTGTTTGTTTTGTGGATTTTTTTTATCTTTTAAGTTTATTTTATGAAGAAAAAGGAAGTTTTTTTCGGGAGATTCGTGAACTTCGTGAGAAATAATTTTATTGTTGGAATTTTATGAATTTTTTTGGGAACATTTCATGATTTTTTGTGAAAATAATGCCAGAAAGACTCAACAACATTCTACAAAATTCCAGCAAAATCGAGAAAAAACCAGAAAATTTCACAACAATCTCCGAGTTTTTCATCATTTTCCAACTCATTCTACAAAATTCATCCCCAAAATGATTCAACAGAATGAGAAGTTCAAGGTTAGACTGCAAATAAATTACGTAGTTCACATTTTCTCAGTTGTCTATATAAAATACTGATGCGGATATGCTAAAAACGGGTTATTTTTGGCAAATTTTTTGTAAATTTTCTCTAATAATCATCCTTTAACTAACAATTTTAATGAAAAAAAATTGAAAATAAGCTTAACCCACCCTCGTATCCCAGTTTTTATTGAATAAAATGTAAAAAATTCATAAAATAATGACTAAAATTTATTGAATCGTAGAAAAATAAATTTAAAATTTATCATCAATTTCCACAAAATTATCCAAAACGACAAGATTCTTCTAAAATTTCAAGAAAAACAATTGAAGTAAAAATGAATTTACTTCCACGAAGCTCAATTAATTTAAGCTCGCTGGAATTAAAAGATGAAAAATTAGCAGAAAGAAAGGAAATTTTAAGAAAAAGAATAAAATTTTATGAATTCTAAAAATTGTAATTCAATGACGTAAATTGTGAACTTTTTATTTCATAAATGATGAAATTTTTAGGTCTGGTTTTTAAAATTTTGAATTTATTAGAATTTAATTTAAATTTAAGTAAACCTTTTTGTTATTTTTATTCTAAATTACTTCAAGTTTAAACAAGTTTGAATAAAAAAAAACCAAAAAATTGCTTAAATTTAAAAATCAGAAAATCTGAAAATTTCATCATTTTACGATTTTGAAAATCTTAAAATGGTTTAGAAACATTTTTAGTTAAATAAAATTTAAATTGCAAAAAATGAAAATTTTAAATTTAATAAAAGAATATAAAAAAAACAAAACTTGAAGACTAATTTTTGTGTCTTTTAAAAATATAGTGAATTTTTTAACTCCAATTTAAAAATATATAAATGTAAATATTAAAATTTGATTTTTTATAAATTAATTGTTATAACAAATCTAAATTGTTTTAAGTTTTTCAAAAATTTAAACTTTTTTAAATTCAAAAATAATTAATAATTAAATAAATTTAATTTTTTTAAATTTCTCGATTTTTTCTTTAATTTTTAAACCAAAACTTTAATTATTTTAGCAAAATCCTCTTTTTGCTTTCAATTTCCTTCAAGAGCATTTCTTTCTTCAAAATTCTCAATTTAAGCTCTCGTCAATTTCAATCATCATCAACGGTTTTCTGAAATTCAAATTTATCCACACACAAAGTGTAGCTTTTTCCCGCCAGATGGCAAAGCACGCAACTGTGGAGATTTTTTTTCTCCATACAGCTTTTTTCTTCTTGTGCTTTGCTGATTTTTTTATATTTCAATTTGACTTACTGTGAAATTATCTTGTGAATTTTAATCTTGTATTTGTTAGAGGATGTTTTAAAAAATTTGCGACTATTTTTATATTTTAAATTGTTTAAAATTTTAATTTGAATATTTTTTTAATTACAAAATTCAATTTTTTGTGTCCTTCAAATTTCATTCACTTTTTTTGTTAATAAACAAAATTTAAAAAATAATTAAAAAGCACTTTAACTTTAGCTAATTAAGTAAGTATTTCACAACTAAAATGTTGACAATTTAGTTAACAATTGCTGACCACAAGTTTCAATTTTCTTTAATCATGACTTTTTTTATCAGCAAAATTTAAAAAAAATTGTTCTAATTTTGAAATTATTATCAAAGTCATGATTTTTAAGTTTTATTTCTTTTCAATATTTTTCGTTCGAGGACATTTTATTTTGGGGTCATCGAAGCTTCCCTTAATTGTGGAAATAAATTATTTTTATTGTTCCTATTATCAGCTAATTCGTGACAATTGATAAAATTAACTGAAAATTTTTATGGATTCATTTTACTGTTTATTAGGGACAGCTGGGCGACTTTGATTTTATCGGAGGAAGTTTCACGAATTTTCGTGATTTTTAAGGAAAGTTAAAATTTTAATTAGGTGAAATTTGAAAACAAGAAGCTTAAAATTCAATATTCTCCCATTTTGTCATACTCGACTGCTTCTCCTTCCATGCATGTCTACGACTTGTTATCAATTTATGCAATTTCCATTGCGTTTTAGTCATAATACAAACGACTGTAGCATTTATGTGTTATAAAACCATTTAATGAGTCTGTCTTGTGTGTTTTTGCATAACCAGAATATTATTTCCGTTTGCTGATGTCTAAAGCACATCCAATCACATATTTCAGTCCCATCCAGACATCACCCAACCCCAACCCCCCAAAATCTCACTTCCGAAACACAAATTAATCCTAAATACACGAATAATTAAAAGAGAATTTCCGAATCACCCCAAAAAAGCACCAGCTCGACAGCAAGGAAAACGAGCAGTCACGTTTGACCCAAAAAAGCAAAATTCTCTCCCCAATTTTCCCTAATTTTCCTGCTTAACCAAAAATATTTTTTTCCCACGATTCTCACATAAAATATGAAGTGAAAGGCAAAAAAAATTTCCCCGGTGAAAAAAAAGGAAAATCTGAGCTCGTGTTTGTATTTGTGCGGCGGAAGGGAAACTTTTTTTTCCTCCCCACAAACTCCATGTACTCATTTTTTGTATGCTTAACGAGAGTTCATTCAACTTTGAACTTTTTCAATCTGATAGAATAGAACATGAGCATTGAAATGTGCATGTACACATACATATACAAGTGCTTGTGCTTAGATTTCCAGTGTAATGACGTCAATGAACATCCATGAACTGCATATTGCAGTTTTGTGTGGAAATAATTGCTTGTTTTAATAGTTATGATAATACTTTGGATGCTTTGTGGACTTTTAGGGGAGTTACTTTGAGTTTTGTGAACATAACCTCAAAATTAATTAATATTATTCAACATTTGGTGATCTAACCTCAAAACTTGCAACTTTTGCTCAAAACTCAGGAGCATAACCTCAAAATTGGGAAACCTAACCTCAAATTGTGAATTCTAACCTCAAAATTTGTAGAAGAATGACAAAATTAAGGAACATAACCTAAAAATTTGCAATCTTACCTTAAAAAATAGGGAACACAACTTTAAATTTCTGATTCTAACCTTAAATTTAGACACAAAATCTCAAAATTTACAACTTAACCTAAATATTTTAGATCACAACCTTAAAATCATAGGATATAACCTCAAATTTTGAATTTTAACCTCAAACTTTAAATTCTAACCTCAAATTTTGATTTCTAACCTAAAATTTTGAATTCTAACCTCAAATTTTGAATTCTAACCTCAAATTTTGAATTCTAACCTCAAATTTTGAATTCTAACCTCAAATTTTGAATTCTAACCTCAAATTTTGAATTCTAACCTCAAATTTTGAATTCTAACCTCAAATTTTGAATTTTAACCTCAAATTTTGAATTCTAACCTCAAATTTTGAAATCTAACCTTAAAATTTGTATCAAAATGACAAAATTATGGAACATAACCTCAAAAATTGCAACCTAACCTCAAAATTCAAGAATATAACCTCAAAATACAAAACATAACCTCAAAAAATCAACTTCACAATCCCCAACTTTATCCCGCCATCTCAAATAGGCTGACAACCTTCAATTATTCGCTCTCTCACTTGCAATCACCAACATTGTGTGTGCGCCGTCCGCACACATGCTTGCCTCTTAATAATAAATCCACAGACACATCTAGCCGAACAGAAAACCTCAACAAAATTGAGAAATCTATCTAGTCGCGCGTATGTATGAATAAAATAAAAAATTGTACAATTTATCTACATCTATTACGCTCATACATTCATTCGCTCATTGCTTTGGTGACCCACTTTCACGTTTTGTGTCGTACAAGGGGAAACAATAAGTTCAACGAACTCAGCACTCACAGCCTGTGGCCCCAGAGCAGACACAGAACAAAATATCATTTTTTTCGCATAGAAAATTTTTTTTTTGGGACTCACGCGATGAATTTTTGGTGCGAATCTATTTTTGGGGGACTTTTGAGGAATTTTTCTATTTTTAGGGAATTTTTTCTTATTTTTTAAAACTTTATTTTTGGTGACAAATATTTTATTTCTGCACAATCGAATAAAAAAGTCGATTTAAATAGCAAAAAAGAAATAAAATAATTTTTGAGGTTATCGCAAAGGCGACAAAAACGTGACAGGAAATTGAAAAAAAAGACTTCAAGTTTCGCTTTCTACGATTTTTTTGCTATTATTTCTTTCTTTTCGTGGAACTCAATAGGTTTTTAAATGATAATTAATTAGTGCAACATTCAGCCTTAACGATTCATAATAATATATTTTTTAAATAGGTTGAAAAACAGGCATGATGTCTTGATCACGACTGGGGCTTGTTGTTGATTGGAGTGAAAATTGAGGTAAATTTTGATGAGTTAATTGTTTATTTTTTAGGTTAAGAAATGCTTTTTTAATTTCATTTTTAATTTCATTTTTAATTTTCTTAAATTGAAAAAGCTTTTTTAAGTTTTGAAAATTCAATTTTTGCAATTTTTAATTTGAAAATTTAAAATTATTAGTTCTAGGAATTTAAAATGATTAACTTTACAAATTTAAGATTATTAATTTATTAATAAAAAATTATTAATTTAAAAATTATTAATTTTAATTTTTTTAAATTATTAATTTTAAATATTTAGAATTATTAATTTTAAAAATTTAAAATTTTTAAATTCAATTTTAATTTGAAAATTTAAAATTACTAATTTTAAAAATTTAAAATTATTAGTTTTAGGAATTTAAAATGATTAACTTTACAAATTTAAAATTATTAATTTATTAATAAAAAATTATCAATTTAAAAATTATTAATTTTTAATTTTTTAAATTATTTATTTTAAAGATTTAAAATTATTAATTTTAAAAATTTAAAATTTAAATTTTAAAATTAATAATTTTGATAATTTAAAATTATTAATTGTGATATTTCAACTTAAAAAATTAACTTTCATTTAATTTTAAAATTTAAAATATTTTTAAAATTTTAATTTTTAAATTTTAGAATCTAAGGCTTTTTATTTTTGCAACTTATTTTCTTATTTTAAACATTCAATTTAATTTTTAATTTCTAAAATTAGTTTCATTATTAATCTAACTTCAGATTACTGAAAAACTATATTTTAATTATGAAAAAATTAAATAATCAAAACTAAAAGTGAAACTAACTTTTCCACATTAAAAACAATTTTCCCTCATTTTTTCTAACCTCAAAACTAAAAATTCCCCCTCAATTTTTTCTCACTATTCAAAAACAACAATTTTCCTTCATATTCCTTGATATTAAAAAAAGAGTCATACACACACATACTATACACTATTATTTCATTTCAATTCACTTCAATGACGAAACCGACCCAGTTCGAGTTCGTCGACTTTTTAATGAACGAATAAGCGACTGTAGAGCAATTGCTTAGAGCGCATTCACATTCACATTTTGTTGTTGTTGTTGCTTTGATTTTTCTTTTTGCCTTTTGGTGCCCTCGACATCCATAATAATGAAGTTATTTAACTGTTTCATAGAGAAAAAAAATTGCAACAACAAATGACGAAAAAAAATGAGAAATATCAAATGAAATAATTTTTTTTTCTGGGAATGTGAATTGAAGTTTGAACAGGATTTTAGATTTAGAAATAAAAGTTTGTTGATTGAGGTGGGGTTGGGGGGTACATTTGGGGATTTTGATATTTTTGGTGGGATTCAGGAAGTTTTGAATGATTTTCTTCAGTTGTGGTTATATTTGGAGATTTGTACCTCATAAACCCCATTTAAAGCTTGATATCTATCTGACCTTACCGAAAAAATAAAGATTTCAATTTATTTTGAGGTAGGAACCCCCCTGAATCCAAATTGTTGTCCATAATCCAGTATTTTCTATCACTTATGAAATTATCGACAATTTGTCAACAAAAACCATGAAAATTTGACTCATAACCTCAAAATAATCACAATTTATAACCTTAACCCTTTATAGTCCCCAAAAACCCCTCGAGTACCCCCCAATACCCATGCAATGAAGCACCAGCAACAAATCCTCAATACAATTACAAGAAAAAAATAGGAAAGGAAATTTCAAGCACATTACTCAGTCCTCTCATACACTTCGCCTCACAATCTGTTCATATATACATACAACAAGCGAAAAATTGACCTACATTTTCAGTTCGTACACAGTACAAATGCAAACTATTAGTTCACCACACTATGGGTATTTATGCTTTATATTTTTTTCTTCTCATGTCTCGTTCACAACTACAAATGCACATGGCATACATATACGAATGAAGTAAGGAGAAATACATAGCTCAGGTCATCGAACTGTCTCATGGACATCCATTCAGATTTGTACAGCACTATGAGTTATACAATAACTTCTCTGCGTACCATTTGGCTCTCTTTTTTATGTGGCGTGAAATTTTTTTTCTTCTTTTTGTATCTTTTTTTTATTTTGTGTAAAATTATGCGAGATTATCATAAATAATTATCGACTTTGTTCACGTCGTGAGAGACATTGCGACTTTTCTCTTTCACTTTCTAATTTTTTCTTCTTTTTTGTGGGCTTTTGTGAAAGGGTTTATGAACTTTTTTGAGGCTTTTCTATTGTTTTGATGTTGTTGCTTGGGATTTTTTTTTTTGTTGAGTTGATTGCAAAATGTGAAGTGAATTTTGACATTTTTGTGAGAAATTCTAATAAAATTGACTTTTTGGGGTGAATATTCTTCAAATTATGCAAAATTTTGACCCTAGTGTGAAGGCACCTGAACTTTTGTATCCAGTGTATAGACGGCTGAACAGTATATGATCAAATTCAACTAAATTCAGCCAAACAAGCTTAAAATCCTCAATATTAGTGCCTAATGTGAAAGCACCTTTATAAATTGACCCTAGTGTGAAGGCACCTGAACTCTTACACTTAATGTAAAGGCGGCTGAACAACATTTAATCAAATTCATCCAAATACAACTGACAATGTTAAAATCATCAACTTTTCCACCTAGTGTGAATGCATTTTTACAAATCACATCTAATGTGAAGGCACCTTAACCAATTTACCCAAATTTACTCCAATCTAGTCCGCTTTTGATCCCCAAATCCTCATATTTTAAATAAATCATTATCATGACCCACAAAACCCAATAATTATGATTATATCAACTCACCATCTCTGCTCATTCCGACAGCGATGCATTTCTTCAGTCGACAGTATTGACAACGGTTTCGGTTGACTCGCTGAATCATACATTGTTGATTTTTTGTGCATGGACGATACTGAATTTTCTGTTGAATTGAACGACGGAAGAAGCCCTGGAATTGGATAAAAAAATTGAAAATTTATTAGTTAATGATTTTTAAAAATATAATTTTTTCATTTTATTTCAGATTTTTGACATTCTTATTGAAATTTAAAAATTCCTAGTTATTTTATTATCAATAAAAGAAAAGAAAACGAAAGGAAAATTTCAACACTTTTCTTTTCCATGTTTATAATTTTTACTTCATACATTTTTTTATGTTGATTACGCAAGTGAAGTGAAAAGTTTTTTTTTTCATTTTTTTTCGTGTGTGTTAATATTTCGTTGTTTTTTTTGTTTCGGTGTCATTCACCTCGATTATGATGATTTTGGACGTGACAATGGGCTTATAATCACATTGTTCATTTTGTGATGTAAAAGTTGTTAAATATTAATTTTTTGGGTGGATTTTTGGGGTCATTTTGTATCCGTGAAAGGGGTTTGAGGTATTTTTGTCACTTTTAAGGATTTTGGTGGGTTTTGAGTAGATTTGAAGGATTTTATGGTAGTTTTGGGTCATAATTGGGTAAATTTTGAGGTTAGAATTTAGAATTTTTTGATAAAATTAGTAAAAAGTTTCCAAAACTCTCCAAATTGATTTTAATTGCATTTATTAAGAATTTTTCATCAAAATCTAATCTCATCACCCAAATCCTAACCTCAAAATCTCACTAATACCTTCCACACAGAGTTGGCAGGACGATGATCGTCCGGACGATAAAAACCAAAAACGTCGGACGATAAGTGTCGTCAGACGATATTTTTTTTTTATCGTCGGACGATAAAATCGTCGGACGATAAAAACGTCGGACGATAAAATCGTCCGACGTCGGACGATTATCGTCCAAAATCGTCCAAAAATTAAAAAAATTTCTAATGTTGGTGAAAATTTTTGGGAAATGATGAAAAATGGTAGAAAAATATAAAAATGGTGAAAAATCGTGGAAAATTGTGGAAATTGATGAAAATTTTTAAGAAATGATGAAAAATGGTAGAAAAACATGAGAGTGGTTAAAAATCGTGAAAAGATGTGGAAACTTTTTGGATAATGGTAATAAAATATAAAAATTGTAGAAATTGTGGAAATTTATGAAATTTTTTGGAAAATTTTGGAAATTTGTTGCAACAAAAGTTGTAAAAGATCGTGGAAAATGACGGAAATTGATGAAAAATTTTGGTAAGTAATAGAAAGAATATCTAATAATAATGTAAATCATGAGTAGAAATAATGAAAAAGCATTAACAATTTGCTTACCAAAATACTAAAAATTTTAGGACTTAAAATTTTAATATTTTGGTAAGCAAATTGTAAATGCTTTTTCATTATTTCTACTCATGATTTACATTATTATTAGATATTCTTTCTATTACTTACCAAATTTTTTTATCAATTTCCATCATTTTCCACGATCTTTTACAACTTTTGTTGCAACAAATTTCCAAAACTTTCCAAAATTTTTCATAAATTTCCACAATTTCTACAATTTTTATATTTTATTACCATTATCCAAAAAGTTTCCACAACTTTTTACGATTTTTAACCACTCTCATGTTTTTCTACCATTTTTCATCATTTCCCAAAAATTTTCCACCAACATTAGAAAATTTTCTAATTTTTGGACGATTTTGGACGATAATCGTCCGACGTCGGACGATTTTATCGTCCGACGTTTTTATCGTCCGACGATTTTATCGTCCGACGATTTAATCGTCCGACGATAAGTGACGTCGGACGATACTTTTTTTCTATCGTCCGACGATTTTATCGTCGTACGATTTTGACGTCCGACGATAAACAGGACGATTCCAACTCTGCTTCCACAGCCAACCGACATAAATCCCATCAAAAATTCACCGCCAAAAACCATAAAAAATCATTTTTAAAAAGCGAAAGTGAAATTTTATTTTCTCTTCTTTTTATTTCTTTAAAAACTTCTTCTTTTCTCTCATTTTTTATTGCGACTCCCATTCACACATCTCGCACACACCAAAAATATTGCGTAAATCTTTTTTTTGTTTTATTCATTGTTTAACTTTCTTCATCCATCAGACATGATTGTTTTTGAATTTTAAATCTGGCGAGAAATTTGTAATTTTCAGTTCATTGCTTTTTAGTCCAGGTGTGCAATGAGAATTAAGAGATTGTTTGGATCTGGTTGGGTGTTGTTTTTGCAAATATTTTATTACAGTTGAGTGAGTTTTGAGAGATAAATGAGGATATTATGAAAGAAAGTGATGTAAAAATTGTAATTTTTGGGGATCATTTTAGAGAATTTTGAGGTTAAGTTTGGTAAATTTGCAGATTTTGACCCCCAATTTTATAGATTTTTTGGTAAAATTTTAAATTAAATTTTAAAAATTGACAAAAATAAATTCATCAAAAATTCCTTTAAACAGCAAATTAAAAATAAAATTTAAATTTTTCCTAAAACCAATTTTCATTTTCATCATCATCAACATAAGCAGCAACAGCGAAACATTGAGCGAATCACACACACAAAAAACAGATTGAGGCAAATGAACCTAAAGTAGAGCAAAGTTGTTTTCATCATAAGCTCAAAAAGAAAAAAAAATACAAAAAAATTTACAATTTTCTTACGAATATGCGGAGTAGTGAGAGGGCTTCGTAAACATGAGACTGTGTGTGAGTTGTGTGGTTTGGCTGTGAGTGTGATTTTGTGAATGAAAAAAAATTATTTAATTCGGATAGTTTGAAGGGTAGCTTATTTTTTGATCAATTATTTTAAGAAGTTTAAATTCCAATTTTTAAAAAATTAGATTCCAATTTTAAAATATTTAAATTTCAATTTTTAAAAAATTAGATTCCCATTTTAAAATATTTAAATTCCAAATTTAAAAAACTTAAATTCCAATTTTTATAAAACTTAAATTTCAATTTTAAAAAAGTTTAAATTCCAATTTTAAAAAATTAAATTTCTAATTTTAAAAAATTAAATTTCCAATTTTAAAAATTTAATTTTAAAATACTAAAATTTTAATTCAAAGAAATTTAAATTCCAATTTTAAAAAATTTAAATTCTAATTTTGAAAAATCTAAATTTCAATTTTAAACTTTTTGAATATAATAAAATTGAAAATTCAATTTTAAATAATTTTCCTCTCAAAATCAAGCCAAGTCACGCAATAAACTTATTTTCGCATCTATTTTCATTTTCTAAGTGAATGTGGAATGAAAACTCATAAAAAACATGTCGAAATAAGTTTGTGTTTTTTTTAGAAAATTTTCTTACAATTTGCGTAATATTTATTAACTTTTTTTTCTTCAAAGCCAATTTAAGCTTATAAACTAGTATTGGCAATGTTCAATTTTCTTAGCTCGTGCATGTGTGTGCAAAATCTAAACAATTATTATTTCATAGTTACAAGATATTCAACGAGAGAGAGAGGGAGAGAGAGAGAGATCTCATGGCTAAAGAGGCACATTTGCACAATCTAACAAGTCGTCGTCATTTTTTACGTTCGCTGAGGTTCAACGAACCCGCTCAATGATTCAGTGCGCGATTTTTTTTCTATTTCTTTTTCTTCTCTTTTTCCATTTATGTGAGCATTTTTGTGAGTGTTGGTTCAGATTGTGGACGGAAATTTGAGATATTTTGAGGGAAATTTTAAATTTTTGAAACTATTTTTGAATTTTTCTTAAGAATTTTTCCTTCTAACCCCCAAAATCTTCGAGAACCCCCCCCCCCCCCCAAAACCACATTCTTAACCGCTCCAGTCAACACCAAAAAATCACAAAAAGAAATTATTTAATGACTTTATAATTTTTCCTGTCTGTTGACGATTGTAAAACAAAGACTGAAACAAATTCGCATTAACACAATTTTTTCGTCACTTTAAAAAGCTTTTTTTTTGTGCTGTGTGTTTTTCAGTTAATTCGGTTATTTTTTATGGGATTAAAATGAGTTTTTAATTGGGTTGAGGTTACTTGGAAATGAGTTTTTGAAGCTTTTCTAGGTTATGGCGCGAAAGGTTTGATATTTTGAATAATAAACAAATTTTTAACAAGATTTGAAGAATTTTTAAAAAAAAATTTGCAATTTAAAAATTTGATATCTAAAACATAATTTAAAAGTATAAATAATTTTTAAAAATTTAAGTTTTTTTAAATGTTTTAAAAAATTAAAAAATAAATTGAAAAAATTTGAACAGTTAAAAAAGTTTTAAAATATTGAAAAATTTTAAACAGTTAAAAAATTTAAAAGTTTAAAAAATTAAGAAAAATTAAAAGTTTTAAAAATTTAAAAAACTTTAAAAGTTTAAAAAATTTAAAAAAGTTAGAAAGTTAAAAAATTTAAAATTTAAATAAAATAAAAATTTAAAAAAAATTAAAAAGTTAAAAAATTTAAAAAAAATTAAAAAGTTAAAAAAATTAAAAAAAAATTAAAAAGTTAAAAAATTTAAAAAAAATTAAAAAGTTAAAAAAATTTAAAAATTTAAAAAAAATTTAAAAACATGATTAAAAAAAGAAATGAATATTTGAAAAAGAAATAAGAAACATTATTATTAAAATGTGAATAATTCCATCCAATCCACCTCATACCCCCCTCCCCCCACCCATCTCACGTTCCTCAACACTCAAGTTGCAATCCATCGCACCTAACTGTACAAATGAAGACAAATAAAAGTGCAACACTGGTTCTATTCATTCCTTCATGCCACTAACTAAGAATGAAGAAAAGAAGAAAATCCATAAAGCTATAAATACATTTTCTCTCCAAGGTAAAATAGCTTAGAATGCTAGTCGAGTTCATTGACCCGAGCTTCCTTCTTTCCCCCCATTTATGTTCAATTGAAAATGTAAAAATTTTGTGTGACTCATAAATTTGCTTACTCGAGACTTTTTCGCCAGAATTGACCTAATAATTTAAGTGAGCTTGCTGATAAAATTTGTTACGGGTGAGTCAGTCGAATGACTCATGTTTTGGGTAGTTGAGGGGGGTTTGGGGCTTATTGGAATGGTATGAATATTGAAGAATTGATGTGGACGTGACTATTGCCATTAATTTAGGTTTATTGTGTGATTTATGAAGGAAAATTATGCAAAATTGAGGAATTTGCAAGATTTTCATACAAACTCGCATCCTTAACCCCTTCATGACCACAAACATAACCTAAAAAATTCTAATCAACACAAAAACTCCAAAACGCAATAGTCTCAATATCAAAAATGGAAAAAAATTCTCTCCCACATTAAACTGAAGGAAAATTATTTTCCTCGCTTTTCTCCTCGTCCTACGTGACATTTTTATGTTTTCCACTTGAAAGTTCAAAGCTCTCGATTTCTATGTTCTTTCAAGTTTCACCTTCATGGAAGCTTTTGCGCTTTAGATAATGTAGAGTAAAAATGTTAAATGTGAATTTTCTTTTTTGTTTGAACAAAGAGGGGTTGATGGGATGGGGGTCATGGCTGGATGTGATGAGCGGATGGATTTTAATGAGATTTGAAGGAATGGAATGGAATCTTGAATTTTTAATGTTAACGATAAGTTTGTGTAGTGGGATGATTTGATATTGTAGTATGTTGAGGATTGTGGGGTACTATGGGATGGTATGAGGTGCCACGGGGTGGCGTGGAGTACTACAGACTGGTTTGTAGCATTATAGGACTGGATATAGTGCATTATAGTACTATAGTGGTCATACTTAATGAATCAAGCTACAACTTGATGATTAACAATATATTAAGCTCAAATTTAATGAAAATTAATCTTCAGCTCCTGTTTCACTTCAAATTTCATAAAATGACCCAACCAGATCACCCCAACCCTCCTCTTTCCTACAAAATCTCAAAAAATCTACCTCAACATCCTCACATATCCCCAAAAAAATTCTCATGATCCCCAGAAAAAGCTACATTTTCACACAAAAACTCCTCCTGACACAGATAACAAAAAATTGTTTCTCCTTCAAAAAGTTCATTCAACTCTCGCTCTCAACATCGTCGACCTTCCTGATTTGCTCAATTTTCCATCTCCATTTATTTCCATTTACAACATTTTCTGCTACTGCAGTTTGCAACATGCATATTTATTTAATACTTTGTTAGTTTAATCTCTTCATAACCTCAATATCGTCTGCTAGCAAACTCCTTCCTTACTTTATGCTTTTATCTCTGTTGTTTTTTGCCACCCCACCCAGCCCACATTCAAGTTTGTCCTTACAACGACAAATGTTCAAACATTGACGTCATCTTTGATTGTAAATAGGAATGGAACATTAATGCAATTGGATGGAAATAACATTGTAGCCATTTGGGTTCATGTCAATAAACTTTAGTTGAACGTAAAACCTTCAAAAAAATTATACTTCATATTAGAAAATTTGGGTGTTCGTGTCGAATGGCGCAATTGGTAATGAAAATGTCTATAATTATTTGTAATATTTCGTTTGATGGATGAATAAGAAGAAGGATTATGGAAAAATTGATTTTTTGAGGTTATGTTTTGGTGGGAAATGGAAGTTGTTTGTTTGGGGTCAAAGGACTTTTGTGAGGTGCGGAAGTTGTGATTTTTGGTGGGATGGAGGATATTTGAGGTAATTTATTCAATTTTGAGGTTATGTTGTTAAAAAAATATTGAATTAAATGTTATGGATACGAGACTATAGCTTAAAATCAATGTTATGACTATATTTGAATTTCTAAGCTACAAATTTAAAAATGGCGCCATTTTATGCAAAATTTTTGAGGTTATGTTATTCAAAATGGCGGTCTTGGGAGGTCATTGAACTCAAAAGTATTCAATTTTTAAAAATTTTCGAGAAAACAAATTTTTGGTGCTTAAATTACAATTTTTTAAATTTTGAGGTTATGTTTCTAGAGGTTATGTTTATGGAATCTAAGCTGCAGTTTTGGTACAATTTATTGCTTAATCATCAGATAATGATAATAAATGTTTGCAATTAAGTGTTTTTCATAGAAATTTTGAGGTTATATCCCTCAAAAAAGCAACCCACCCGACTCCCAAAAAAACAGACAATAATCCAACAACTTACATTATTTTCCTTAAAATTCTCCTCCAACTGCCAACACAACTCATCAATATGATCCTTATGATGGTCCTCATTATCACACACTTCATCATCATCCTCATCATCACATCCTGAGTCATTTGCGCATTCACAATTAAATTCTCCATCGCTTGGCGTTCCACTGGAAGACGATGATGATCCTGGTTCAGTTCCTGAGTCATCCTCACCACCCGATGAGCATTTCTTCTCATATTTCGCCAGTAGTCGTCGCTTTTTCGTCCAACGACGTGGTTCGTCGAGGATCAGAACATCATCATCATCGCTCGCATCAACAGCACTGACTTTATTTTGTACTGTCGACTGTTGGTTCTGTGATTGTTGGGCACGTTTAGCCGCATGACGATGTGATGCTGGCGTGAGGGTTGATGAGGTGGATGGAAGGACGATTGGCTTTGATTGAAGCATTTGTATGAGGACTGAGTCGGTTTTTTTGTTTAAATTTTCCATTTTTAATTATTTATTTAATAAATTCGAAATTAATTTTTATTTCACTTTTGCAAATTTTAATAAATTTGCGATTTTTTTTGAAAAATTTTAGAAATTTTTCAATTTACTTTCGAAGACTTTTTTCTCAATTTTTTAAGTCTTTTCTGCAGTCTTTTAATATATTTTAAATAAATTCTCACTTAATTAAAGATTTTTTTTTATCACCATTAATTGATTGATTTGAGGATTTTTTTATGATTTATTTTGGCGGGATTTTTTTATATTTCCTAAAATTATATTTTTTAGTCTTGTAAATATTTTTTTATCTCAACTTTTTTTAGTTCCTTTAAATAACTTGAACACAATTGAAGTCTTTTTTTCTTGATATTTAACTTTGTTCCTTTAACTTTTTCTATTTAGTCTTTTAATTTTCACAATTTTTTCATTTATTATTTTTCACATGCTTTTTTTTAATAAAATATTCTTTTAAATAAACTTTTTATTTTATTTTCCGCATTCAAAATTTCGATGTCATCGCGTTGATGTTTTGATTGTGACTGAAGTAAACTGTTTTTTTCAACATAGTCAGCATGTGAGGAAATTGAGGCAGTTGGAGAAGACCATTTGGTGGTGGTTGTAAGGCAGACTATAAAGTCATGAGACTGTGTATCGTACACATGAATAGAAAAAGTTTTGCTGTATTTCTGTTGGATTTGAACGAATAAGTTTGAGAATGTGTTGGATTTTCAACGGTGAGCATTTTGAGAGTCAGTGAGGAATTGAGGAGTTTGATGTTGGATGTGTTGGTGAGACGAGATTTGTTGATCAACAAATTGGGACTTTGTTGTAGAATAAGTGGTGAAATTTGAATCAAAAATTCAGAATGTTCTGGAATTCTTTTTGAATTTTTGAATTTTTTATTGAAAATTTCTGAATATTTTTTTCTTTTTTTTATTAAGAGTTTTAAAAGTTTTGAACAAAATTGAATTAAATAATTGCTTTTCAGCTTTTATATTTTTTGAAAATTTTGTAATTTTTAAATAATTTTGTAATTTTTAAATAATTTTGTAATTTTTGAAAATTTTGTAATTTTTAAATAACTTTGTAATTTTTAAATAATTTTTAATATTTTTTTTAATTTTTATATAATTTTTAAATTTTTTTTTTATTTCTTAAACAATTTTTAATATTTTTTTTTTAAAATTTAGAATATATTTATTAAAACTATTTAATTTTTAATATATTTTAAACAATAATTACTCAGTTTTTTTAAAATTAAGATAGATTTTTAGAATATTTAGCAATTAATAAATTTTGTAATTTTTAATAATTTTTTTTATTTTTTAAATAATTTTTAATATTTTTTTTTATTTTTTAAATAATTTTTAATATTTTTTTTTAAATTTTAAAATATATTTATTAAAACTATTTAATTTTTAATATATTTTAAACAATAATTACTCAGTTTTTTTTAAAATTTAGATAGATATTTAGAATATTTAGCAATTAATAAATTTGAATGTATTTTAAATACCAAAATCAAGTTTAAATATATTAACTCATTTTAAAGTGTCAAATAAGTTGAATATTTAATATATTTTAAATTAAAAAATTCTTATGAAAATATAATTTTAAAAATTCAAATTTGTTTTAAAAAAAGTCAAAATTTTAATTTTTTGAATATTAAAATATTAATTTTTTAAAAATTTAAATAATTTTAAAAATATAATTCATCAACAATTTTCAATAAATCCTCTCAAAAAAGAACTTTATTTTCATCTCATTTCGCAAAGTTTTCCTTGTGATCATTTTCAGCTTGAACCAAAATCAGCACACTCAATAATCTCTCATCGCAAGTACCCCAACTCACACACACCCAGCTCAACTAGTAAATAAACAAAAAAAAATTGTATCCAATACTACACTTGTGTCCCTCAGCAAATGAAAAAGAAGCAAAAATTAAAAGCGATTGCAAAACTTCACATAAAAAAATCCCTCAAACTTTTTTCAATTGAATGACGGTTGAATGTGTTGGTGTGGAGCTCGTGTGGATGTATAAGTGAGGCACACAACAACTTGACTTGCGAGGAGTTCAATGAACTGAAGGTTATTTTGTTATGCAGCAGCTCCTCGGGTCGTTTCATAATCTGCCACAATCGGACCCAATTGCTTTTGTGGAATTTTTTTTTCTCTCTTTTTTTTTCTTTCGTTACTTTTTCGTTCAGTTTGTTGGCATTTTGCATTGAAGTCAATTTATTTATTTGATATTTTCTAGTATTTTATTTTTTGCAAAATGGCTAATAATAATAATGGCAATATTTGCGTGTTACTGTATAAGTTTTTGTGGGTTAGAAATGAAATTATGAGTTACAAGTAAATAGTAATGAGTATTTGTAGATAAATTTGTCTTACGGCTTAATGTGCGATTTTAAATTTAAAAGGAAAAATTTACTGAGTCAGGTATGGCGGACGTTGGGGATGTTGTATGGATTTTTTTAAAATTTTGAGGTTAAGTTGCTATTTTTGAGGTTATAATCTCTAATTTTGAGATTTACTTACTAACTTTGAGGTTATGATTCCTAATTTTGAGGTTAAGTTACTAACGTTGAGGTTATGTCCCCTAATTTTGAGGTTATTTTACAAATTTTGAGGTTAAATTACAAAATTTGAGGTTATTTTACAAATCTTGACTAACTTTGAAGTTAAATTGCTAACTTTGAGGTTATGTCCCCTAATTTTGAGGTTAGGTTACTAACTTTGAGGTTAAGCTGATAACTTTGAGGTTATGTTCCCAAATTTTGAGGTTAGATTACAAATTTTGAGGTTATTTTACAAATTTTGAGGTTAAATTACAAATTTTGAGGATATTTTATAAATTTTGAGGTTATGTCCCCTAATTTTGAGGTTAGTTTACTAATGTTGAGGTTAGGTTACAAATTTTTAGGTTAAGTTACTAACTTTGAAGTTAAATTGCTAACTTTGAGGTTATGTTCCCAAACGTTGAGGTTAGGTTACAAATTTTGAGGTTAAGTTACTAACTTTGAAGTTATGTTCCCAAATTTTAAGGTTATTTTACAAATTTTGAGGTTAAGTTGCTAACTTTAAGGTTATGTTCTTAAGTTTTGAGGTTAGGTTACAAATTTTGAGGTTAAGTTACTAACTTTGAAGTTATGTTCCCAAAAAGTGAGGTTAAGTTATTAACTTTGAGGTTATGTTACCAAAAAGTGAGGTTAAGTCACTAACTTTGAGGTTATGTTCCCAAAAAGTGAGGTTAAGTTACTAAATTCGAGGTTGTGTCCCCAATATACGAACATCCTTATCTAAATTCATCCTTAACCATCGCATTAATTCATTCATAGATATTCGTTATTATAACGCTTCGCTCTATCTTTTTCTATTTCCATATACATTACATGACTGACTGAGTGACTGACTGACTCTTTTATTTTCTTCATTTTTCAATTACTTCTCTTTCTCTCCATATATCTACATTCATACACAAAAAAATTATACGAAAATTTCTCGAACACAATCAAGAAAAATAAAAATTTCCTCGACTCAAAGAAGCAAAGCGAAAAGAAAGAAAGAAAAAAAATATTTTTCAGTTCAGCAGCGCTTCAATTACATGACAAGCAAGCAGCGCAAAGGCGAGCACACAACGACATGAACGAAAAAATGTATATGAAGAAAAAAATTGTCTCTTGACCCACTTTCAGTTCACCGACATCTTCCGTATGTACTTTATATATATAATTTTTTTTCGTGAGCAAGTGAGAGAGGGCGATAGGGACAGAAAGAGATGGAATGGCAGCCGAGGGTGAGCGACAAAGCAAAAAAATATATATTATTCAAAACGTCACTGAAATAGTGCTTTGGCACAGAAACAAAAAGTGCACAGAATGTTGCACATTGCACATTTTGCACACCGATGTCGAGTTTGTATGAGAAAATCATCAAGGATGAAGGATAATCGAACGTTCATGCAGCGAGTTGAAGGATACGAGCAAGAAATATGAAATAAATTGATGTTGTTCTTGTGATAATTTTTCTTTTTTCTCGATTTGCCATTATCATTGAAAGTAAGGGGATTGAATGGCAGAATTGAGGGAAAAATGGATGTGGCACATGGCAAAATGAATGAATGAATAAAGTATTGAGAAATAATTTAGAAAAGATAAAATTGAATTAATGCTATTGAATTTTGATGGGATTTGGAGGTTATGAAAATGGTTTATTGATATTTACTTGATTATTACTGATTTTAAAATTATTTAAAATTTAATCGAAGATTTTAAGAAATAACAATCAATTTTAAATATTCTAATTTTTTATATTATTTAGAATTACTTTAAAATTTTTAAAATATTGAGAAAGTTTTAAAATAATTTTAGAAATGAATAAAATGACTTTAAATATTGAAAATAGTTTTCAAAATACTAATGTTGAATATAAAATATTTAAAACAATTTTTAAAATATTTAGAATTACCCTAAAAATTGAAAATTTATTTTTTTAAATATTTCATTTGACTTTAAAAAATCAAATTTATTTCAAAATATCTAAAATGACATTTTAAAAATTGAAAATTATTTTTTAAAATTTATAAATATTTAATATGAATTAAAAATTTAAAAATATATTTTAAAATATTTCAAATAATTTTGAAAATTCAAAGTTATTTTTAAAATATTTGTAATTGACTCTAAAAAATTTAAAATAATTTCCATATATTTAAAATGACTCTAAAATATTAAAACTAATTTTTAAAAAATTCAAAACAATTTAATAAAATCGAAATAAATTTCAAATAATAAGTTTCGAATTAAAATTCCACTTTTTGTATTAAACACCAAACTAACCTAGTAAGCATCCCAAATCTAGTCTCTTTAAACAGCTCTACTAAGTCAGGTGTTAACCCAATCCATTTCTAATGCCTATTATCATCTTTTTATCTGTTTTGTTATCCACGCACAACGCGACATTGAAACTCATTTTCAGTTTTTTTTTCATCTCATTTTCATTCTCATCTCTTCGCATCGTAGAAAAGAATTCGTATCGGAAGATAAATGATAGTAAAAATGAGTAAACAAATAAACAAAAACTATTACAAAATAGATCGCATCATTGAAATGGAAAAAAAGTGTTAAGAAATTTTTTTGTAGTTTTTTTCATCGTAAAAAAGAAAGTTTTTTTTTGTGGTTATGTAAGATATTTTTGAATGGGACCCAAAAAAAATTTCTTCTTTTTTGAGTGAAAGAAAAACAATAAAAAAATAATGTGAACAATGCAGAAAGAAAGTCGGATGAAATTGATAGTGAAAAATTGATTATGGAGAAAAAAAATAATGTGGAATTAATGAAATGGAAACTGTTGGATTGAAATCGTTGAGAGTTAAATTGTATTTTAATAATATTGAAATTCTAAATGTTAATTGTTTATAATTTCAATTTTAATTTTTTAAATTTTAATTTCAATTTTTTTAATTTTAATTTTAGTTTTTTAAATTTTAATTCTAATTTTTTTAAATTTTAACTTTGGTTTTTTTTAATTTCAACTTTAGTTTTTTTATATTTCAATTTTAGTTTTTTAAATTTTAATTTCAATTCTTTTTAATTTCATTTTTAGTTTTTTTAAATTTACATTTTAGTTTTTTAAACTTAATTTTCAATTTTTTCAAATTTCAATTTTAATTTTTTTAAATTTTAATTTTAGTTTTTTTAAATCTAATTTTCAATTCTTTAAATAATTCAATTTAAATTTAGGTTTTTCTAATTTTCAATTCTAATTTAATATTTTATTTTTTTTTAAATTTTTTAAAGTAGTATTTCATTTATTTTTAGTTTCTACTCCACAAGCCTTCAAAACCCATCAAATTTATAAATAAAATAACAAAGCCATTGCATTGAACTTCCATTAACAAAAATATAAAAATAAACAACAAAAAAATCAAACATTGAACCTAATTATTTAACAATGAAAATAAATTCGACAGTCATTAAAGTAATAAACGTCACAAAAGACCGTCCAATGTCAATTTTAGCTCACAAAGGACACACATTCAATTAATTTTTGTGGACATGAAAGTAAAGCCTACGAAAAAAAATTCAATGTTCAAATTAATAAAACTGGAATAAAAATAAAATAATAAAAAAGTTGAATTGTAGTATAGTTAAATGAGAACTATGGAATGTATTGCAAAATATAATTTAAATTATTCTTGATTAATGTTTTGAATTGAGATCAAAAATGAACGGATTTGAAGGATTTTTTAATATACTATAAGAATTAAGTTATGAATTTTTAAATTTTAAAGAAAATTAATATTGTTTTTTAGTTTATATTTTTTAAAGACAGAAACAACAAGAAATTTAAAAGAATTTAAAAAAATTCAAAATGTTAACTTCTTTACAAAATTAAAAAAAATTAAAATTTTTAACATTTTAAAGTTTTTAACTTTTTCAAAAATTTCAAAATTTTTTAAAATTTTTAACGTTTTTAAAAATTTAAAAAAAATATTATTCTAGTTTACTAAAAACACTTGTAAAAGCTATAAAAATTAAAAAAATAAAACTAATAATTTATAAAATTCAAAATGTTTAAAACATTTTAATTTTAAAAGCAAGCACCCAAAAAACATCCGAATCACAAAAAGGATCCTTAAAATTTCACTTCATATCCCCCGCAGTCTACCCACATACATGCACACATCCCACATTCACAAAATCAAATTAAATTCCCATCGCAAAATCATCAAGAATTTCCGTTTTTTATTTTTCTTTTATCAAACCCAACGAAAAGTAGTCACATGACTTAAAAGAAAATAAAATTGAGGCCTTTATCGCATACATCCCACACCATAAAGACCGTAGCGCAAAAAAGTGTCAAGTAGAAATTCGTCACAGTAAGTTGAGAAAAAGAAGTCGTACGATAATAACATAACAAACATGTACGATACGAAAAATCCTCTAACTATTGTACCAATAATGATGATGATGTGAACACAGAAATACACATCAGAGCGCGTAGAGAGAAAAAGAGGAAAAAGATCCCTGACATCATCGACTGACCCACTTTAAGTTCGTCGCGCCGTAAAAATATCGACTTTAATTTAAAAAAAAGTTTTATTTTATATTTTTTCATTATTTCGAAGTCATCGCTCCACTGTGACCGAGTGTGCAAAGTGAGAGACACACACATACACACAAACATAGAGTATGAAAAATGCGAGAGCTTATGCATGTGCCTCACCATAAATTTCATGTGCAATACACGCGTTATGCAATTTTTTTTTCTCATTCAAACTGTACATACACATTTTTATTCATGTGCAATTGCAATTTGCTCTGTTGCTACTTTGAATTGCATATTATTGCATATTTCATGGACTTTGGAGTTTTTTTTTCTTCTTTTTTGCTTTGTGTTGTTGGAAATTTTGCATAGAAAAAAAGTAGGACAAATTGGATAGTATTGTGGAATTTGTTGTAAAAGTTTTAGAGTTTCTACTGAGAACTAAGCTTATTTATTTCTATTTGATTTAGAAGTTGAGGATTTGAGGGAATATTTTGCTCAATTCAGAGTTTTACGATCCGCCATTTTGTATTTTTAATATAGAAAATCTGTTGCTAAATCACTCAGGATTGATCAAAATAATTAAAATAACTGCTGAAAAATCCTTACCACTTTTTTGTTTAACCTTAAATTAGAATTTTGGACAAAGCTCTCAAATAACCTCAAAAACTTTGCAAAAAACTTTTCGAGGTGGAGAGAAAATGTGGGAAAATTGATAATAAATCGAACATTTAGCTAAATTTCCAAATCTGTAGATGCAGAATTGTTTGTTTTTACTCACTAATTTGAAATTTGCAATCTAACCTAAAAAATCTAAAAATGCGCTCTATTCACTACACAAAAGTGCCTTTCTTACTTGCATTTTTTTACAAAATTCTAAAATTTTGATACAAACCTTAACCAAAAAAATCAGCAAAAAATTAATCAATTTAGTCCATTGTCTACAATCTCAATCCAATAAATCATCTTAATCTCATAATAAATTAAAAACAAAGTCTCCCTCAAGTAATATCAATTTAATATTCACTATTAAAATTTACTCATATTCATATTGTTTGTAAACTCATCATGAATGATGAAAAATTGAGGTTTTTAGCTCACGAAATTGTGATGAAAAACTTTTTATTGCAATTCAGGGCGAAAAAATTGGAATTTTTTTATTTTGTTTCTATTAAAATGCAAATTAAAAAATTGATGAGTCGGAAATTTTATTATTTTAATGCGATTGTCTTTTTGGGTTGAACAACAAAGAAAGCTGAAATGCAGTTTGTGCTGCGTCAGGAAAGGCTTTTTTGGGGTCAGACCCTAAAAATTAATTTAATTTAAACTACTTTTTATTAAAGTTGAATGAATTTTGTGGAATTTTTGTCTATTTTGCAGAATCCTGACCTTTTTAAATTGCAATTTATTCAAATATAAATGATTCAGCTAGAATATGAATGTCAAATTCCATTGAAATTTACAAAAACTTCTTTAATCATAAAATTCACATTCATCAGCAACATAACCCCCAAAAAACCTGCCAGTCCCTCCTTCAACCGTACACCTTTTCAATCATCTACATCATCCAATCTAAATATCACAAATAAATGAAGAAAAAATATCCATTTCAAGGCTCATAGCACTTACTGCACACGACTTAAACCCAGAATTCCTTGAAATAATTACAAAATCAAACCTACAAAAAGTGTTGAGTCTGTGCCGTGCTCGTTCATTGCTCATTTCAAATAGCAATAGAAAAAAAAATATTATTAGTGAGAGAGACTAAACAAAAAGCACACATTGCAGCATAGAGTTATGAAAAAAAAATATACAAAAAGTTCAACAACATTTCAATGGAAATCCTTCAAAATTGTGTCATAAGTTATGCGTCATATGCTCGTTTTGCGCTTAAAAAAGTTGAAATTCTTGTGACTGATATGATTTCTTTTGTTTTTTTTCTCATGCGTCATTGAGTGCAATTTTTTGTGCAGCGTAAATGGATAATTGGAGAGTGTGGGAATAAAGATGGGAAAATAGACTTTATTTGCAACATTTTTGTCACAGTTAAACTGAAATTGCCGTTAATATTTTTTATGGCTGCGAAAGAAAAACATCCTGAGGGCATTTTAAGTCAGAACAGACTTGAAAGCAAATTAGCAGATGAAATAAATGAGAAAATGAGCTCTTGGAAAATATGGGAATGAGTCAGCGAAAAACTGGAATTTTTTGTATTAAATTGATAAGATTTGAGAGAATTGTCAGTGAGTCATGGTAAAGTTTGGTACTGGACAGCTCATAACTCATTTTAAATGCTTAGTTTTGAATCTTTGTGCTTAATTTAGGTTCCATGTGCTTATATTCGATTCTATAAGGCTGTTTAGACTACGA
This sequence comes from Chironomus tentans, assembly GCA_963573255.1. Taxonomy (NCBI): domain Eukaryota; kingdom Metazoa; phylum Arthropoda; class Insecta; order Diptera; family Chironomidae; genus Chironomus; species Chironomus tentans. The sequence continues at coordinate 4,501,413 of OY754305.1, forward strand.
TGTCCTTAATCATAGACTAAAGTACACCAGAAGGGTCCAAAAGACTCCATTTTGTTCTTTAGTATCTATCTTGAAGGATTAAATCTAATCTAAGGCTCACTGAACCCCCTGGAGTTCCTCAGACCCCACTCTTCACCAAATAATGGACTTCATTGTTCTATTTTAATCTTTCAAGTCTCAGAATCACAACTGTAGCCCTAAATCTACATCTCAACTTACTTAACTACTCCAAGAACCCAATAATCCCCTTAATTTATCCTCAATTACCTTTAATTTTGCCATAAAACATTCAAGTGCACCACATTTCTTCCTCATCTCTCTTCCTTCTTACTCATCATTAACGTAATCATAAAAAGAGGATCGTAAACTGTCTGATTATTAGCATTTGTACAGTTAGCTCGAGAATTTTATGAACCATTTCAATTTGTTTATTATACAATGTGAATTAAAATGTCGTAAAATGTTGAATGTTAGTTGCATTCGATGGAATTTTGATTGGATTGTTCTTTGAAGAAGCTTAGGGGCTGAGTTTGAGAGTTCGACAACCTTATTTGCATCTAGAATTACGACTTCCTAGCTTCTTACTGTGTAACTGACTGTTTTACAGGTAGATGAGCTCATCTAAGCAGACTGTGATGTAATAAATGAGTTTTAATTATCAAGTTGAAGCTATTTTGTTCCGCGTTTTTCAAGATGCTAGAAAAAATATTCTTATTACTTAATGGGTGCTTAATTATGGTTAAGATGCTTCCTGGTTTTGTAATTAGGTTGAGGTATTTAGCATGTGGATGGGAGTTGACCAAGGGTTCAAAATTTATCAAACTTAACCACAAATGATCAAAAAAGATAAAATTATGCTCAATTCAGCACCCTTAGATCAGACAAAAATGGGGTTAAGTAGTTTCTCTCAAAAATTTGAAGAAATTTTGAGGCTGATCCCAAAAACTCCTGAATATTCCCCTGGGTAGATAACCAAATTAAATAAAATGGCGGAAACTTAAAGATGTACCAAATTCTAAGCATCTTTCCTACGTGATTTTCCTCACTCAACAATTTTTCACTCAGAATTTTCCACTCAACCCACATGCCATCTGACAAATCCGTCCGAAATCCCACAAAAGCCCACCTTATCGTCACGTTTCAAACCATCCGCTCGAGAGTACATTCACCCCATTCAACCTTATCAATCACGGACTAAAATTCCCACGACAATTTAATTAACAATTTTTTTTTTGTTTTCTTCTTCAACCTGACACACATTTTTTGATAACGAAAATTTCTTATTATTTTTTTTGTGTAAAATATTTGATAGCGACAAACAACACTTGCCTGGCTTTTATCGTCACAATGTGTTTTTGATATCAAATGAAATACACAAAAAAGGAGGAAAAGTTCATTGCACCTTTGAGTGGCTGATTGACGTTTAATCAACATGTGCCATTTTTCTTCTTCTCAAAGGTTATTATTGTCATACTTTTTTTGTTGTATTATCAACAGCCTGACTTGTTATCAGCGACTTTTGTCAAAATTATTATTTTATGGCTCGATGTTCAATGTTATTTGTCACATTTCCTGCAATAATGCGGCTAATATTTTTATGGGCGCAATGATAAAGAACTTGAGTGATTATGGGGAAATTTATGATATTTTTGGAAGTTGATTTATCGATAAAATGTGCAATAAGGAAGGAATTATGGTTTTATTTGAGACAGAATGTCAAAATCTATCAAAAAAGGATGACTTCGACCGGGGCTCGAACTCACGACCTTCAGGTTGCTACATGGGTCCGTCATTCAGACCATTAAGCCACCGATGCAAAAAAATTGCAAAAAATTTCAGACAAAACCTCAATATGGTTCAAAGCATCTCCCAAAAATCCACAAAAGCCAGATTTTCCACAAACCAATGACCCTCATTAATTGAAAATCTCATAAATAACTCAACATTTGATCTCATTCAAGCCAAAACAAGTCCAACAATAATTTTATCTCTTCCTCCAATTTACCATTTAAATTACCTTTCTTTCCACTTTAAATAAAGCCTCAGAAAAAAACATAAAGCAACATTTCCAGCAATTAATTCGTTCAATATTCATAAATTTTCTCACTTCATGTCTGTGCAAATTTAAATAATAATAAAGCTAAAAATCGAGAAGATAAATTCTTTTTTCGTGTATATGTTCTCATATGTCTCATCCCGTTTTATTCTGCCCTCCATGCATTTCCTCAATAAATAATTTTATTATTCCACAAATATTCTCCAAAAAATAATAATGTTGTGTGCAAAAGAAATTAAATTGGAAGAATTCCGTTGTGTTATTTGTGGATAAAGAGCAGGAACAATTTCATTGACATATGCTCTCGAAAAAAATTTTATTTGTAAGAAGTGCAATCGCAAACACACGAGGCAATGATTACTGAAATGTGGATGAAGAAAAAATTTTTTGCCAAGTAAGAAAGTCACTGTGGGGTGGTGGATGAAGCGCATTTTTCTGGTAAAGATTGTTTTTTGAATCAAATTTGTTCAATTTAGATGAAATGCAGCAGAGTTGTTAGGAATTTTGAGACTAGAGGCAATAATTACTGAAATAAGGATGAAAAAGAATTAACAAGTATGAAAGTCACTATAAGTTTATGGATGAAGCGCATTTTTTTTGTAGAATATGCTCTTTTGACTCAAGTTTGCTTAATTTTGTGGAAATTCAGCAGAGTTGTTAAGAATTCTAAGTTTTTGAGGTTAGAAACTAGATTTTCAGCATTTAATTGCAATTTTTCTGATTTTCCCTTCCACCTCGAAATTTTTTTTCTCAACAAAATACCAACAAATCTAAGAATTCTCCAAGAAACCAATCAAAATCTCAAAGAAAAAAGTGTGGCAATTGTCGCTCGAAGCAAATCCCATCTGGACTACTCCGTCTATAGAAAAAGGTATGCACACTTCAAACCCTTAAAAGTACATAAGGAATAAAAACATATTCCACGTGTTTCATTCATCACCTTAATCTGTGCTAAAAAAGAAATGCATTTGTCATTGCCCTCGCCTGATTATGCTTATACATTTCGCAAGAATTCATTCGTACGTGCTCGTCAAGTAAAAAAGCCTGAGAAGAAGCTTTGATCCCGTTACACGCAATATTAGTTGTACGTATGATTCGAAAATGCATTTTGTGTGCACAAATACGACGAAATATTCTTTTCTGTTACTTCTTTCTTTTTTTTGCGAGTTCTTTGAACCTTCTGAGTAGCAAAACGTGTGTACGAGAAACGTCAGAGAAAGAAAGAAAGAAGGTGAGTGCAATGCACAGAGAATTATACACACGAGGCAGAGTTTTATTTATATTATTATTATTATTATTATTATTGCTTGAAATTCCCATTGGAATGGCAAGCGCTAATTGTTTAAATGAAGTAAGAAAAGAAAGGAACTGCAACAACAACAACAACAACAAATAACAGAATCACATAATAAAGTTCTTTGCACTTTGTGTGTCATTTAACGTGTGCGCTCCGGTGTGTTTACAATATTCTTTTTTTTGGGTTCTGTTACTTCCATACATGTATGTATATTTAACCAGGTGATTGTTTCTTTATTCAATTCTCGGTGACGTCGGATGACTGAATTGTTTTTTTTTACATTCGGCTTGTTTTTCTCTGGAAATTTCATCGGCGCGCTATTTTTTGACTTGTTTTTCTCAAATTTTGCTTGTTGAGTCATTGAACACCTCTTTTTTATGATTCGACTGATGATAAACAGACAATGCGTGGAAATGAAATGGATGACGTGATCGGGTGAATGTTTCATGCTCGCGACTTTATTTTTTTTCGGGGGCATTTAAATTTTGTGTGGAATTTTCTTTGTTATGTGACTGAGAGTTCATAGAACTGGAAATTGGGCGGGAAAATTGTGTTGATGTCTCTTTTGGGTTCACTAAGGGTTATCATGCTCTTTTGTTATGGTCAGTGTGCCTTGATTTGGTAATTATTGTCTGGTTGTACATTGAATTGCTTTTGTTTATCTGAAGAGGCTATTGACTTGGATGTGAGCATGATTTTGGTGTCTGTTGGTCTGATGATTGGTTTTTTATGGAATTTAGACAGTATTGAAGCTCAAATGGTTGTATTAGCTCATTAGTGGAGCTGTTGGATCTTAAAATGATCCACTGGACTCCACTTAGCTTACAAATTGGTCTAAGGATTCATCAATTTGTCTGTTGACTTAATAAATGGACTGTTGGTTCATTAATAGATCTGTTGGGTCACCTGTGGGTCTATTGGATCACCAATTCATCTGATGTACTGAGTGTCAAACTATCAAGACCAACTCTATAGACAGAACATCAGTTTTCATATAACGTAAACCTTAATGTTTTAACCTTTACCTGCCCTTCTTACTCAATATTCAACCCATATCCCAAAAAAGTAAACAATCCACACCCATCTACGTGCCAATTCACATCCAAAAAATCTCCCAAATGACCATAAATGCTCAACATTTCGTTCTCCAATTATCGAAAACGTAAACAACTTGTTTATCATATTCAACAATTTTCATAAATTGCTTTTTAAAAGATCCACTTAAATTAGCATCAAAACAACCCGAAAATTACTACTCGCAAAAAACACGCAGTAAATTGTGACTCATGCTTCAATGGAAAACAATTTTTACCGCCTTTTTTTTCGCGCAGCTAATGACATTACGGTAGATTGTGTACGGTTGTTTGTAGGATACGCAGCTATGCGTCATAAGTATTATTGCGTATTGATATAATAAATTCATGATATGTAATATTGACTGACATAAGATCTTGAAGAAGACTGCGTTGGTGTTAATGACACTGAGTCATTTGGTAAGTCATCCTGAGTTCTTGGTAGGATGGATTGAGGTGGGATTGTGGGATCTTTTTCAGAATTATTTGTGACTTGATCTTAAGTTGGAGAGCTGAGGAACTTTGAGGTTATGTTATAAAATTTTCTAAATTTTGAGGTTATGTTACAATATTTTCAAATTTTAACTCACTAGTGAATTCTGCTCAATTTTTAAACTAAAGAAGCTACCAATCTACAATATATATACAATTCTATAGTATTTTATAATCATTCCTACCATCAATCCAATATCTAGTCCAAAAGTTCAATAACTCTTTACAAAACCATCCACCTTACAATTCTAAGAATCTCAATCAATAAAATATTCTAAGCTAACGCAATTGCATCACATTTAACCGTTAGTAAGCCATAAGGAAATTTCAATTCAAACATCATATGCGACTTATTGTGATGTCCATTTGTAAGTGTCGAAAGATTCATTAACCCTACGGTATGCATGTGGATATGTCGTCGTCGTAACTGCATTGAATATTGAATTTAACAGGAAGAATTATCTGAGGTGAGAAGTTTTGTTAATTTGATGAATAAGGAATGAGTTTGCAAAAATAGAAGTGCACGTGTTGATCGTGGGGTTGATGACTTTTTGAGTGGTTTGAATGGATTGGGAATGAACTTATGGAATAAATTTGGATAATTTTGAAAGTTTAAAGAGTTTTTTGAGGTTATGTAGATTTTTTGAGGAATTTTATCGTATATTCAATTATGCTCTCTAATTTTGAGGTTATTTTTCTGAATTTGAGGTTATTTTTCTGAATTTGAGGTAAGAATCCTAAATTTTGAAGTTTTGCTCCTAATTTTGAGGTTATGATCCTGATTTTGAGGTTATAATCTTAATTTTGAGGTTAGAAGCTTAAACTTTAAGGTTAGAATCTTAATTTTTGGGGTTATGATACCAATTTTGAAGCTATCCTTTATAAAAACCGCAACAACACCTCAAAATCATGTGAAAAATATCAAAACATCCCAAAAGAAATCAATAATTCAAATAAAATTTAAAACTAATTTCAATTATCATGTGCGACACATAAAGTGCTTCACATGTCCGCATATTGAGTTGTTTATGATGCTAAAAATAGCAACTTTTGCTAACACGACAAGAATAGATTTTTAATTAGATTATCAAGTTTAATACGTGTTTGTCAGCAAAACTAATTATGAACTTATATTGGAATTTCATTCCCAGATGAGAATGCGTTGAGGTGATCAACCTAAGATTCAGATGACAATCTAACAGTTCACTGCCCCTAACCATGCAGAAATCTAAGGAATTTAAAAATTTTCACAACTTTGAAATGAAAAATTTCATAACAGCCTCATAAATTTCAATTTCTGCTGTACATTTTAATTTACAGACCTCATAAAATTCAGTTTATAATGTAAGGCACAGCAACTAAGAGAATGAGAAGAAGGAAAAAGTTTTGTGCCATAAAACAGGAAAATATACAGCCGAAAAGAATTTTGAAAGTTTATGACCGTAAAAAAATTTAAGAAATTTACTGTCGGCTGTCAAAGGAGAGAATTATTAATTTTTCATATGCAAATTGAATTTATCGAGATTTAATGGGGATTTATTGATGTTTGCTAGCTTGTTTGTGGTATGAGTGGTGATTTGGTGTTTGTTGATTAGGTTGGCATATCTTTTTTGTAAATTTTTATTAAATTTTTGAGGTTATGATGAAAAATTTGAGGTTAACTTGCCAATTTTTGAGGTTATGTCTACAAAGTTTAAGTTAAGTTAACAAAATTTGAGGTTGTGTCAACAATTTTGAGGTTGTGTCACCAAATTTTGAGGTTATGTCTACAAAAGTGAGGTTATGTCACCAAATTTTGCGGTTATGTTTACAAAAGTGAGGTTATGTCACCAAATTTTGAGGTTAAGTCACGAAATTTTGAGGTTATGTCACCAAATTTTGATGTTAAGTCACCAAATTTTGAGGTTGTGTCTACAAAAGTGAGGTTATGTCACCAAATTTTGAGGTTAACTTGCCAATTTTTGAGGTTATGTCTACAAAAGTGAGGTTAAGTCACCGAATTTTGAGGTTATGTCTACAAAAGTGAGGTTATGTCACCAAATTTTGAGGTTATATGTACAAAATTAACGTTAGGTCACCAATATTTGAGGTTATATTCCCAAATCTTGTTGCAAAACTTTAGATATTTGAGATAAAACCCCAAAAACATAGTAACCTCCAGCATTGCAAAATTCTAAATTCTTCTACCTAACAGCAAGCAATCAGACAATTTACAGCCTCGCAAAATCATCAAAACAGTAAAAATCATCAACAAAATTACTCAAATTTCACAAAACAGTAATAAAATCATAAATAAATCATCAAATTAGACCCCCTAACCGTTCAAACTTGTCAAATAAATTCATTAATGAGCAATTTAGCAAAATTTATTTATTTTATATTTCAAATAAAATTTGCAGCTCAATTTTCTAGTTAACTAATCCGAATCACAAGCTGAGGTCGTCAAAGTTCTTCGACACAGTAGAAGTAAAAAATGTCTCAATAAGAACATTCAAAAATAAAGATTACAGTGCGAGATCAATTTATTCATTAATCCATCCATCATAATAGAAGTAAATTTATGTACAATTACTTTATTGTTGCTATTTATAGACAAAACTACTTCAATAATCAACTCAAATGTCTTGTCGTAATAGAAAATTATTATAATAATAATAAGGTAGGCTGGCAGTATTTTTTTGTAATGGATAAGAAGAAAAATAGAGAAAAAGTTCAGGCAGTTCATTGACCCACTGTGTAACCCCCTCCCGACATTCGTCTAACTCACTACTATTTCATTCAACTTTAATTTCTCTCTTCTTTCTCTGTCTAACATTTTGTTTGATTTGAAGTGATTTTTTGCTTGTTTGGTTGATGGTGATTTGCAGAGTGGCGCGCGATCGGAGATTGGTTGGGGTTTAGACACTCAGAAACAGGAAATTGTTGAGATTTTTTGGTATTTTTGAGAAATTTTGAGGTTATGTTGTATAATTTGGGAAATTTTTAGGTTAGAGTTCCTCAATTTTGTAACTTTGAGGTTAGAATTTATTAATTAGGTAATTTTGAGGTTAGGATTCATCAAATTGCAAACTTTGAGGTTGGAATTCCATTCTTTGGTAACCTTGAGGTTAGCTTTCATAAATTTGGCATTTTGAGGTTAGAGTTCATCAATTTGGAAACTTTGAGGTTAGAATTTCTCAATTTGGTAATTTTGAGGTTAGGGTTCATCAAATTGCAAACTTTGAGGTTGGAATTCCATTCTTTGGTAACCTTGAGGTTAGCTTTCATAAATTTGGCATTTTGAGGTTAGAGTTCATCAATTTGGAAACTTTGAGGTTAGAATTTATCAATTTGGTAATTTTGAGGTTAGGGTTCATCAAATTGCAAACTTTGAGGTTGGAATTCCATTCTTTGGTAACCTTGAGGTTAGCTTTCATAAATTTGGCATTTTGAGGTTAGAGTTCATCAATTTGGAAACATTGAGATTAGAATTTGTTAATTTGAGGTTAGGATTCATCAAATTGTTAACTTTGAGGTTAGAATTCTTCAATTTGTTAATTTGAGGTTAGAATTTCTCAATTTTGTAACTTTGAGGTTAGAATTCATCAATTTGGTAACTTTGAGGTTAGAATTCTAGAATTTGCAAATTTTGAGGTTAGAATTTCTCAATTTGGTAATTTTGAGGTTAGGATTCATCAAATTGCAAACTTTGAGGTTGGAATTCCATTCTTTGGTAACCTTGAGGTTAGATTTCATAAATGTGGCATTTTGAGGTTAGAGTTCATCAATTTGGAAACATTGAGGTTAGAATTTGTTAATTTGAGGTTAGGATTCATCAAATTGTTAACTTTGAGGTTAGAATTCTTCAATTTGTTAATTTGAGGTTAGAATTTCTCAATTTTGTAATTTTGAGGTTAGAATTTATCAATTTGGTAACATTGAGGTTAGAATTCTAGAATTTGCAAATTTTGAGGTTAGAATTACCAAAACCAATCATCCAAGCTTCCCATCCTCACCATCCAATCTCCAACCTCTCGCTCCGTATATCTATCTCGATCATCAACATCATGTCATGCCATATTCCAAAGAAATTTCTCCTCTTTAAATTTTTTTTCGCGCGAACAATAATTTTTTTTATTCGTATTTCACATAAACAAAAACCTAAATCAAAAGAGACGCAACAAAAGTCAACGACCGAGAAGATGGTAAACAAGCCTCTGTTGCTGTTGATCGCATACAATTTTCTTTCTTCTTTCTCTCCTCTCGGCCTGCTTGTATTTCGGTGAAATGTGAGTTTGCAATGGCGCACACACTACATTTTCTACGTTGCATAATAATTTCAAAGCCAATTCAAAGTTGTTTACTACGCTATAGCTTTCATGCACAGCATTATAGTCAATGTGAGCTTGGCTTGAAGTGAAATTTTTACGTAACGTAAAAAAAGCTATTTGTACTTTTTTTTCTACTACAAAAAACACATGGAATGACAGCAGCAGCAGCAGTGTGTATCCGGGAACGGAAAAAGCTTTCATATGTGATTCAACATGCAGATTATGCTGTTTACCATTTTTTGATATGTAACAAATTTCTTTTTCCTCTTTCGCATTAGTCATCGTGCGATGATGATGATGATGATGACTTTTATGTCACACACATTTTTCTCACTTTTCTCCATTTCTTTTCAACTCATTGACTATTTATAGGTTGTTGTTACATGACTAATTGCTAGCTAATATGTAACACATAGAAATATAGTCAGTTAAAGGTTGTTGACATGAGGAAATGAGATGGATTTGTTTGATTTGATTGATTGGAAAAGTTCATCATACTGTGAACTGTTGGTTTGAGAATTTATTGAAAAGGATTCGATTCTGGAATGGGGGAGCAGAATATATGGCTTAGGGTGACATAACTATATTTGTAAGGGGTACACAACTTAGAATCTGGAGGGATAACATCTATGAATTTTTAGGTTAGAAAACTGGGTACGCAACTTTTTATTATTATTATTTTTTTCTTATTATTATTATTATTCACGCAACTCTTAATCTGAAAGAAAGAAAACTTGTATCTGAGGGGCACGCAACTCCGAAATTGAAGGGTATGCAACTATGAATTAGAAGAGGTACACAACTATGAGTCTGAGGGGTATGCAACTTGGAAATTGAAGGGTATGCAACTATGAACCTGAAAGGTCTGCAATTATGAATTAGAAGAGGTACACAACTATGAATCTGAGGGGTATGCAACTTGAAATTTGAGGGGTATGCAACTTGGAAATTGAAGGGTATGCAACTATGAACCTGAAAGGTCTGCAACTATGAATTAGAAGAGGTACACAACTATGAATCTGAGGGGTATGCAACTTGGAATTTGAGGGGTAAGCAACTACGAACCTGAAAGGTCTGCAACTATGAATTAGAAGAGGTACACAACTATGAATCTGAGGGGTATGCAACTATGAATATAAAAGGAATGTAACCATAAACAAGGTGTACACCACTTGGATTTTTGGGGGTAAACAGCTCATACTTTGAAGTCAACACAGAAAAATTATAGAAACCACAATTAAAACAAGTCTGCTTGGTCATCGTAAATTCACATAAACATTTTCCACCAAAAGTTCATCAAACTCCAAAAAACAATTTCCTTTCTTCATGAAAATCTGCACGTAGCCGAAATTAATTTAATCATACCTGCAAAATATCTCTCAATTTCCAGCATACACAAAAAAAAGATTCCAAGAATACTTCCCAAAAGTCAGACTTACGTCACAAAACAATCAACAGTCGAAAAAAAGAGTTTTTTATGTAAACATTTATCCATCGTTTATTGACTTTCCCTCATCATACCAGACTTCGATAAACATCTTCGATTCCTCATCATAACAATAAAAAGAAATTTTTTCAGATTCATCATCGCATTGTTAAGCATTATATCGACCACAAATGCACATTTAATATCCAAAAATAGCCGATCGGGTCATTGATCGACTTCTTTTGTGTGTGTTTAAACTGTCGAATCCATAAATCCTCATTAATGTCATAAAAAAGTGCCTAACGGAATAAAAAACGACGAAATTGTCAAAATATGATAATTTAGTTTGAAGACGTCAAAAAAAAATTGTTGGTTTTCATGACAACTTTTACTTTTATGGCCGATTATCATAAAAGTTATTGAATTAGATTTATAAAATATTCAAAAATTGCCATCGATGTCATATGAATTTTGGTAAGATTAAAGGATTTACGCCGACTGTGTTATTATGCAGGTTATTTTATTGTCGTGGGTATTAAATGCATTTTTAATGTGGATTTTTGAATATTTTTTAATGGATTTGTGATTTAATATGTACAAAAATTAATTCAGGAAGGTACGTAACCTCAAATATTGAAGATTACAGTCTAATAATGATGATTGTACCAAAACTTCAGGTTTGCACCACAAGATTGAATTCTACAGCATTAAAAATAAGGTTTACTATCCAAAAGATTCAAAAAATATGATTTTCAAGAAGTCAGACTCATTTCCTCTCAAAAACCAATTTTCCCGCCCAAAACAACTACAAAAAGCTTCCACTCGTGCAAAAAAACACCGATAACATCCCGAACAAAATCAGATAAGCACTCAAGTACGAGCAAAAAAATAATAATTTTAAAATTACAGAAATTTGAACTAGAAAGATCAAAAACTTGTGATTTCTCTCCCATTCCATTAATCTAAAGGAGGAATAAGAACAAGTAATTGTAATTTTGTGGGCCTTCAGACGTGCGAGAAATGCCTACACACATTTTCTCATTCCACATCCATCATTAAGTTCTGTAATCCATCAATTCTTAATTTTTTTTCTGCATAAACATAGGAATAGCAACAACAGAGTGTCTATAATTATGATAGTAACGCCATAATGGCGAAATAGAATATTACCCGACACACACCGACAAGTTCATCGACCTCACCTTTTTTTCTCTCTCTTTATATTCTATTTTTATACATATATTTGTACACGCATTACTTGCTGAGTAGAAAATCGTACTTTAGTGCTAAGCAAAATATTCATTAGAGTTCGAGGCACTTGAACCCGAAAGTAGAATGGCAAATAGCTAAACATGTACGCAGTATGAAGTAACAACAACAAGTTGCGTCATCATTTCAATGTGGCGCTACAAATGTGTTTGAATATGATTTGTGGGTTGAGTTGTGAGGTGTTTTTTAAATGCTGATTATTTTGGGGTGCTGTGAATTGATTGTGGAGGGTAAGGAGGTTCACAATCAGAATTTGTGGGTACTTAGGCTAAAACTATGTGTTAGATAGGATTAATTTAATGAAGAATAGCTCAATTAAGGGATACTTAGATCTAGTTAGAGATAGAGAACTCTAGTTTGAGGTACACAGCTCTAGTTAAGGGTGAGCATCTCAAATTTGAAGGTTTATAACTTTATTTAACAATTTTTAATCCAACTTTGATTAATAAAAACAAAATTCATCAAAAATCTAAAATATAACCTCAAAGGTCAACAACCTAACCTCAAAAGTTCTAAAAATTCTACCACTAAATTCCTCAAATCAAACCTAACAAGTCACCCACCGATAAGTACCACAATTTTCATCAAAATCCAATTTTCCACTTCACATTCAATTAATTTTCATCACAGAACGACACCAAATTCTGTCAAGTACCTCTTTGCAACAGAACTTCTACTCAAGAAGAAAACATTCAAATTACAGAAAGAATAAAAAATAATTTCCAGCAGTGCCGCTATTCACATCACACAAAAAATGTCAACAAACTCTTAATAAACCGCTTCAAATCTCATTTATTTCAATTTATGAATGGAAATTTGTAAGAAAAATCAACAAAAAAAAAGTGACTGAAACAATAAAACAATCAAAAAATGACGACAGAAATAGTTAAGAATGACTATTGGAGTCAATGGAGCATAAAAATTGAAATTTTTGGAGGCCAATGCTCGAACGGTCTACTAATTTGCACGTTTGTTTGGATATCGAGTGGATTTAATTTGAATAAATCGAAGCTTTTTGGCGTTTGTTGATGGCTATTTGAAATGTCTAGGAGGTTAAGTATGCAAAATTGTATTGAAAGTGAGTTTGGGAATTGGGTGAGAATTTTAATTTCGTTTTGTAATATTTAAATTGTTTGGAAACATTAAGTTATGGAACATTTTATTTATATATTTGTTTTATTTATTTGTTTTCTTCCATAACCTCAGAATAAGGATCAAATCGTCAAAATACAGGAACATAACCTCAAAATAAAGAATATAACCTCAAAATGGGGAACATAACCTCAAGATAAGGAACATAACCCTAAAATGGTGGAACACAACCTCAAAGTTATGTAATCTAACCTCAAAATTAGGAATATAACCTCAAAGTTCTGGATTCTAACCTCAAAATCAAAATTATATCCTTGAAATTCTGGAATTTAACCTCAAAATTATGCACATAACCTCAAAATAAGGAACATAACCCTAAAATTGAGGAAAATACTCTCAAAATCATCAACATAACCTCAAAATGTAGGAACATAACCTCAAAATTTAGGAACATAACCTCAAAATAAAGAATATAACCTCAAAATGGGGAACATAACCTCAAGATAAGGAACATAACCCTAAAATGGTGGAACACAACCTCAAAGTTATGTAATCTAACCTCAAAATTAGGAATATAACCTCAAAGTTCTGGATTCTAACCTCAAAATCAAAATTATATCCTTGAAATTCTGGAATTTAACCTCAAAATTATGCACATAACCTCAAAATAAGGAACATAACCCTAAAATTGAGGAAAATACTCTCAAAATCATCAACATAACCTCAAAATGTAGGAACATAACCTCAAAATTTAGGAACATAACCTCAAAATAAAGAATATAATCTCAAAATGGGGAACATAACTTCAAAATAAGTTACATAACCCTAAAATTGTGGAACATAACCTCAAAGTTCTGTAATCTAACCTCAAAGTTAGGAAAATAAGCTTAAAGTTCTGGATTCTAACCTCAAAATAAAAATTATATCCTCGAAATTCTGGAATTTAACCTCAAAATAAAGAACATAACCCAAAAATTGTGGAAAATAACCTCAAAATTTAGGAACATAACCTCAAAATTTAGGAACATAACCTCAAAGTTCTGTAATCTAACCACAAAATTTGAACTGTAACTTCAAAATAGGTAGAATAATCAAAACACTATCGAAATTCACCATAAATCCTATCCACATCCATCAATAATACAAAAAATTTCCTATATTTCCCAACTATTTCCAATTTCTCATCATCTCGTGCACATCTTTCAACTTTTATTTTATTTCTGATTACAAAATTAGGCCAGTAAGTAAATCTCGATAGATCTTTTTCTCCTCATCATCTCCATGTAAAAAAATCTCTCAAAAAATATTTTTTTCCTCTTCTTGTCTCGATCGGAAATATTTCTGTGAGCTTGCAACATGCTGAGGCCATTGTCCGACCCAAATATTAAAATATTCTCCCGAAAATCAGAAAAAAAACACCCAAATATACTCCACCATCCGCAAAACGTGCTTCCACACGAGTGCCGAATGAGAAAAGAGCAATGCACCGTCATTCATACACACAATTTTTATTTGTTTCATATTTTTTTCGTGTGTATATAACAAAGGCAAATCGCGCAATCGGACGGACGGAGAAGAGAGAAGAAAATGAGGTCAGGAAAGTTCATTCAACCTTCTGACGACGTCGATGATGATGACTGTGATGATTATTGTGATGATGTGAGGGGGAGAATGGAAATGTGTGTTAGAAATGTGCGCATAGAAACGTGATAGAAATGTTTGGGAAGCGGTGGGTTTGTGACTGGTTAGACTGGAGTTTTGCAAGTATTAATTTTTATTTTAAGTAAAATTTGAATTTTAAAAAATTATATCAAGTTAGATTTTTAAAGATTTTAAATTTTTTTTAATTTAAAAAATAAAATTTTAAAAACTAAAAAAAAACAATTTTAAAAACTAAAAAGAAACAATTTTAAACATTTTTAAAATTTCAAGAAGCTATTTCTAAATTAAATTATAAACCTATCCTAAGTACACAATTACTTGAATCATTTTCTAGTTCTGAGCTATTAACCTACAAAATAGCAAGCTGAGACTCTTTTAAATATGAAAAATCATACTTAAAAGATTGTTTTCATCATCATCATTGCAATAATAATAATAAATGTTAAATGAGATGAAAATATATTGAAATGAGTGAGACGAGGTCGATGATTGACAATAAGAAACAATTGGATGAGTATGAATTTTTAGATTTGGACAAAAATTGATAGATTTTGAGAAAAAATGAAGTTTTGAATTTTAAAAAAATTTAAAAAATTCTTAAGTTTTTAAAATTTTAATTTTTTTATGGTTTTTAATTTTTGTTATGATTTTTAATTTTTGTTTTAATTTTTAATTTTTGCTTTAATTTTTTTAAAATTTTTGTTTTATATTTTAATTTTTGTTTTGATTTTTAATTTTTGTTTTAGTTTTTAATTTTTGTTTTAATTTTTAATTTTTTTAAGATTTTATTTTTTATTTTTTGTTTTAATTTTTAATTTTTGTTTTAATTTTTAATTTTTGTTTTAATTTTTAACTTTTGTTTTAAATTTTTAATTTTTGTTTTAATTTTTAATTTTTGTTTTAATTTTTAATTTTTGTTTTAATTTTTAATTTTTAATTTTTGTTTTAATTTTTAATTTTTAATTTTTGTTTTAATTTTTAATTTCTGTTTTGGTTTTAAATTTTTTTAACGTTTTTATTTTTAAAATTTATATTTTTATAAAAAAAATTAAGAAAATTTAGAAAACAGTCTACAACGCTTCTAAATCTCATATTTAACCTCATCACTTGACTGAAGAACCTTCGGAAACTTGACTCATAGTTCGTCTCGACGAACTCCATAAATATTGAGTTCCAATTTCTCATAACTTAATCAAAACGACAGTAATAAACTCAATAGAACTAAAAGAATGTCTGAAACATGAGAAGAATTGCAACGACTTGCAATTGTATAGAAAAAATTAAACAAAAACTTTTTTCTCTATATTGCATTACGATAAACTAAAAGTTCAATAACTTCTGCCATTTATGTTGTTCATATTGGTTTTCTATTTTTATTTCTATTTTCTGCATGGTGATATGTGTGTAATTGATATGATAAGAATTTTATTTGATTGATTGGGTTTGGAATTGAGGTTGTCTGGGGGTGGATTGGAATGAAGAAGGAAACATTTTAGATTCTACAAAAATAGCAAATTTAATTTGCTTAATTTTAAAAAATTAAATTTGATTTCAAATTTCAAAAGATTTAGAAAATTTAAAATAAAATTTAAAAAAACTAAAATTTAAAATAGCTTTAAAAATTAAAAAATAAAACTTTTTTTAAAAAATTGATAACAAAAAAATTAAGTATTTTAAAAAATAAAGTATTTTAAAAAATTAAGTATTTTAAAAAATTAAGTTTTTTAAAATATAAAAGTTTGTGAAAAATAGAAAAGTTTTGAAAATTTAAAAAAAAATATCAAAATTAAAAAGGAAGTTTTAGAAATTTTCTAATTAAATTTAAATTTCAGTCATAATATTTGGATAAGATTCATATATTTAATAACATACAAGTCATCTCGTCCTCAGCAAGCCTCCCCATACCAAGTCAACAATCATTACTCATAACATTCAACCCATACCAATATTAATAATAAAAATTATCATAAAATTCACATTTGCATTAGTCAATTGAGCATTTATAAATGAAAATTACATAAATAAAATAAAAATTAACTCGATGACATTGAGATGGAATATGAGTGAGACACACAAACATAAATATTCAATAAAAATCCGTTCAGAGAATTGAGAAAAAAAGAAGGGAATGTTCAGTGCGAGGTTTCCTAAGAATTGAAAGCTTCAACGACGGTTCAAGGTAGTTCAAATAGAAATAGAAGCTCAAAAAATAATAATTTTTCTGCATGTTCACTCGTCGTGGATGCAAACGACACTAAGAAATAATAACTTTTGTACTTGAGCACGAGAGACTTCAACGAATGTTGTTGCTGTACTCATTTCACAGTTATTGTGCTGCATACAAGCATAATGAAAATCAAGTATGGCTGTAATGAGTTTGTATTTGTAGAAATTTTCAATGGTAGAAAAAAAAAGTTTTTCCCCTGATTGACTTTTAGCGCCATCTCTTTTAGAATTTCCACATTTTATTTTATTTTTCTAGGTTTTATTGGCTTTTTTTAGAGCTTTCACTTTTCTGATGCAGCTTTTTTACTATTTTTCGCTATCGCATTTTGTTGCTCATTTTTATTGGTTTTCTATTGAAATTTTACGAGATTTCTGGGATTTTGATGGTAAGTGTCTTGAATGGCTTGCTACTCATGGTATTTTCTGTTGAAGTCTTTCGTGTAAATTGACATTTTCAAGAAAAATAGAGGACATACCCCATATCGACTATTTTTATTTGTTTTTTACTATTTTATTCGTTTTCTGGACGAATTAGAACATTACAAATATTTTTTATTTTTGAAAAATGAAAAAAATAGAGGACTGTCCTCTGAAAAACCAAGCAGATGGTCAGCCTATCTTAGCATAACAAGAAATTAAAGGGATTTGATAGATTTGACATTCTTGTTATTTTTTGCAATTTTTCAGAATTCTGCCTTGAAGAATAATTCTAGTTTCACTGATTTTCATTTTTGGACATCAATTTTGGGTTCTTAGATGAATTTATTAAAATTTTGACATTTTTTTCAGGAGGGGGCTATTTTTAGGTTTTTTTTCTAAATAACTCTAGAAAAGGGGTCATTCTCTTATGACGTCCATCAAAAAATGGGATTTTTAGACCCCCTCCCCCCATACAAAATTTTAATTCAAAAAAGAATTTTTTAAGAATTTTTTGGGTGAAAGGGGGTACAAAGCCCCCAATCCCCCCTTAATAATAATAATAACAATGTGTGAAGTGCCCACCCTTATGAGCTGGAGGCACTGCGATTATAGAAATCTATTGTACCACACCCTTTAGACCTACAGTTTATAGTGAGATCCGAAACCCCCCTTGCTTCGCACCTGGTTTGTTCCCTAACGCCATAAACCCTAAATACGCCGTAAATAATAAGCATTTTATTCGAATTATGTTTTTTTACCTCCAACTTTCTTCTTTTTCTACCCAAGAAAGAGAAGTAAAATGGAAAATAGTAAAGAAATGTTGAAAATTGACGAAGAAAGAAATAATTATGTACAGAACAAATTATTTTCTTCCAGAACGTTCTGATCAGTGAATATGGAAGGTTAAAGAAAATGAGTTAAAAAATTCTTGTTAATGTTGAAATTATGAGCATTTTTTCTTCAATTATCTGAGCAGGGGATACTCCTGGGGTTTTCTAGGGCATACATTGGGTAGCAACAAGGTCAAAGTTGGCTATCGTTAGGGGGAGGGGGTTGGAAGTATTGTAGGACCCATTCAGTTCCTCATTGTCGCTCAAGATGCTCAAGATTTCAAAAAAGTACAAAAAATAGTTGATGGTAATTTTCTAACGACTTTTTTCTGCAATCTTTTACTAATTCAAATAAGAAATTTTCTGCAAACCCAAAAAAGCTTTTCCCAGCAAATTTATTTAAGCTCCAATTAGAAACTTTTAATAGAAAAGTAAATTGCTGAGCTTTAAAAGCAATCCATGACTAGAAATATCCACAACATAAGCAATTGACTCTCTAAACCAGCAACAATCGACTTATAAGTCCAACATCACCCCACTCAACCTCAACTACACACAAAATGTCTTCTTGTTACTTTATTTCTATTCAAAGTGTTTTGGTACAATGACCCGCATTAGTTGTGCGGCAATAATAGAAAATAATTGAAAATAAGTAGTAAGTGGCGAGGAAAGGAAAGGAACAGAGTCATAGACATGCATTAAAAGACACAAATACACACAAAATGTTGATTGCTACGCACAAACATAATGAAACACGCGTTGTAGAGTCTTTGCCCTGCTGGCATGGTACATTAACCTTTATTTCTTCATCTATCTCCATCTCACTCTCCCCTTCTTGTTTCTTTTACATCCAGAAATGGAATTTTCGCGTTTCTTTCATTCTCGATCACTTTACTCACTAACATGATGATAATGTTTGTGTGTTTTGGTGAAGCACATACAATAGCTTCTTTCTGTTCCTCGTTTGTTCTGTTTTCGAGGTCAATGTCTCGGCAAAATGTGCCTGCTTTGCTTTTTTTTTATTTTAAAAAATTCTATTTTACATTTTTTGTCTTCTTTTTTGCTGACAATTTCACAAACGAATGAGAATGGCGCACAAGAAGAAGGCTAGAAATTGTTCATGAAATTTTCATTTATTTCTTATTTCTTGTGGAATTAATGAGGTTGAATTTTGATGAAATGGGTTGTGTGCTTGGAGTTTTTGTTTGGGGAATCGAAAATTTATTTGTTTTTTAAATTAGAATTTTTAGAAATGTTTTTCTGATTGGTTTGTTTTGCGTTGTTTTGATTTGATTTGTTGGTGAAATTGTTTTAGTTTAATTGTTTTTGTTAAGGCATCTTCGAAGCAAGGTACATGCCCCTAAGTCCCATAAAATCTCTGAAAAATGAAATCCTGGATAGATTTAACCTCAACAAAAATCAAAAATTCAAAAATATTATCAGATAAGATCTAAAATATCAAACGAAAATCATGAAGATCAAGAACTCAAAAATATCAAGACATCATCATTATTATTAAGATTCCCGAAAAATAACAAGTTTTGTGCGTGATATTTTTTTTGCAGATTATTTAAGTAAAATATTGTGGAAATTCCAGATATTCAAATTAAGACAGGAACCACTCAACATTGGGATGTCAATAAGATTGTTAAAATGATTATTCTTGGAAAATTGCGACTGATGATGAGTTTTGGGTAGATTTTGGGGTTATGTCATACCCAAAAAATGGGATTTTAGTTAAAATTTGTCAATTTTAATTCAGTTTTCCAAAAAATTATAAAAATCTTCAAAAAAAATTTAAATTCCTGTTAAAACCAGGCTGACTAGTTTTTTATAAAAATATATAGAATTTCCCGTTTTTTAGGAATTTTTGCAATTTTTAGTCGAAAAATTTGTAAATTTTTGGCATTTTTGGACCTTAAAAACAAAGAAAGTCCACTGAAGCCCCAAGCGGATGACCAACCTACCTAAAACTCATTAACCCTTTAAACTCACTTCCCACAATTCCCATAAATTTACCTCCCAGCTAACAACAATTACATTCATTTCCCCCTCATTACCCACTTACAAAATTACAACGTCAATAAGAATGTCAAAGAACAAATATTTCAATAGAAAAGAATGTGTCAAAGTTCACTCACCTTGCAGCCCTCGCACGAATGCACGCCGTAATGAAAGCCGGAAGCTTTATCGCCACATACACGACATAAGACATTTGTACCGTCGAATTCTGAAATGAAAGAATAACAAGTAAAGAAATTATGTTTAATAAAATATTGTTGAAATGATAAAAAAAATGTAATTTTAAGTCGCTTTGTGAAGTTAATGGAAGGAATGAAGAAGAATAAGTTGACGTTCTGGGTAGGTTGTGTTTTTTAAAGATTATTTTGGGGCCAATTGAATGTTATGAAGCGGCAAAAAATTAAATTTTTGCATTTTTATGGCTGACTGGGAAAAAATTTGCACAAAAATTAAAAATAAGTTATAATATTAATATTAATAATATTTTAAATTAAAAAATAGCTTTTTAAAATAAAACATAACTTTACAAAATTAAAAATTTTTTTTTAAAATAATAAAATATGTTTTTGAAATCAAAAATATAAAAAAAACAAATTCAAATTTAAAATTGAAAAAAATTAAAATTCAAATTCAACTAAAATTCAAATTTCTTATTTTAAAAAATTTAAAATTACAAAAAGTTTAAATGTAAATTTAAAGTTACAAAAAAAATTTAAATTGAAAAAAGTTTAAATTCAAACTTAAAGTTATAAAAAAATTAAAATTACAAAAATTTAAATTTAAATTTGAAGTTACAAAAAGAATTCAAATTTAAAATTAAAAAAAATTTAAATTCAAACTTTAAAATAAAAAAAATTAAAATTACAAAAAAGTTTAAATTTAAAGTTGCAAAAAAATTCAAATTTAAAATTAAAAAAAAAAGTTTAAATTCAAACTTTAAAATAAAAAAATTAAAATTACAAAAAAGTTTAAATTTAAATTTAAAGTTACAAAAAAAATCCAATTTTAAAATTAAAAAAAGTTTAAATTCAAACTTTAAATTAAAAAAAATAAAATTACAAAAAAGTTTAAATTTAAAGTTACAAAAAAAATCCAATTTTAAAATTAAAAAAAAGTTTAAATTCAAACTTAAAGTTATAAAATAATTAAAGTTCAAATTTAGAATTACAAAAAAGTAAAATTCAAATTTAGGATTATAAAAAAATTAAAAACAAAATTTAATATTATTAAAAAATTCAAATTAAAATTTAAAATTATAAAAAAAATAAAACTCAGAGCAGAACATTGAAAGGACCAATTGACAAATTTTTGCACAGCTGACTTAGTTTGTTATTGTTTTTAAACTCGAATTCTTAAGAAAATTAACAAATTTCTGCTCACTCAACAAAAACAAAGCAAATTTAGTCATACAGCAAATTCCCATTTTTAATTGATGTAAATTGAGTTTAAAAACAATCAAACCTAAATATTCACACACAATCATGATTCACGACCCCCAAAAAAGTCCAATAAATACCACCAAATCCCATCGAGAGCATATAAACAGAATTTTTCTCAAAGTCATTAAGCAGACTCGTGCAAAATCCTATAAAAATATCACATTCGAGACAAATTTGATAACAGTTTACGGACGTCCGAAAGCACGAAACTCAAAAAAGCAATTAAAAAAATTGCGCGCTAAAAAATTCTTTTCCGTCGAGTCAAATATACAAAATATTATTAAATAACATTCCAGATGTGTTGGTGACGAATTAAAAATGTCTGAGAACGTACAAACCTTTTGAGTTTATAGCTCAAACAGACACCGAATGCTGTCCTTGAAATTGTCAAAAAACTACACGAAAAAAATATCATTTTTTTCGCACACATTTGAAATTTTTCATTCGTGAAAATAAAAATCGCAAAAAAAATTCAAAAGGTGAGAAAAAATAGATTTTTTTTTCAGTGAGTCGACTTGAGGAAGAGAAAAACTCGATATTTGTAAATTGTGGCAGAAAATTGAGACTTAATGGTGAATTATGTCATTAATTTAATTATAAGCTTCATAAAAAAATCACATTAAAAAATTTGCCTTTTGTCGAGTTGATCTCAAATTTCCTTTAATTACTCGACAATTAAATTTGCTTGTGTGGCAATTTAAATTGGATGAATTGTGGATTTATTGAGTTTGGACTTGCTTTTCAGTGGGATTTTGTTATTGATTTGGTAGTCAAGATGGTTGTGGAAGGTCTGGGGAATTTTTGAAGTTATATTTTCATTTTAATTGAGTTTCCACGACTAGCACCAGAAGCCATGGTCCTGGTTACCCCCTATGCTATGCTACTGACTAGAACCTAACCTAAAAGTCAACAAAAATCAAGATCCAGGCAGATCCAGTCAACTTTTTAAACAACAATCGTCAAAAAATCGCAAAATTTCTCGTCGAAAAATAGAAATCAATGAGAATTAGGATTGTTGTGGTAGTCAAGCTGATTGTGGAAGGTATGAGGAGCATCCTGTAGTATTTTTTTATTTGTATTGAGTTTTCTTAACTAGAACCAGAAGCTATGACCCCGGTAGCCACCTTTGCTATGCCACTGACAAGAATCAAACCTAAAAGTCAACCAAAATCAAGATCCAGGCAGATCCAGTCAACTTTTTAAGCAACAATCGTCAAAAAATCGCAAAATTTCTCGTCGAAAAATAGAAATCAATAAAAATAAAGATTGTTGAGGTAGTAATGCTGGTTATGGAAAGTCTGGTGAACATCTCCAAGTATTTTTTCATTTGTATTGAGTTTTCTTGACTAGAACCAGCAGCTGTGACCCAAGTAACCCCCCTTGTAACGCTACTGACCTGTTTATAACCTAAAAGTCAATATTTATCCAAAGTCAAGCAAATAGTCAGCTTAATAAGTCACAATTGACAAAAAATAATCCAAAATTTCTCCTCAAAATAAATAAATGTGTGTAAAAATAGAAATCAATAAAACCCAAGCAAGCCAAAAAAAGAAACATTCCAAATCAATTTTCCATTTGAATAAATCTACATCAAATCTGCATCCATTAACCATTCATTTTCACTTCAAAAAGTCGTCTTTTCCTTTCCATTTTTATTTTCTTCTGCCAATTTCAGCCCCGCACGCAATGCCTCATTTCAATTAAGTACCCAAGCAACGTGCATACATATTCCAGAGTTAAATTAATTAATCTGTTAAACAAGCATCAAGCAGCAGTACGAGCAAAAAAAAAGTGAATGCGATTTCATCATATCGAAATGAAAAGTGAAACAAAAGAAATTTTATTTTTGCTTCCAAGTCGGTCGTGGAGAAAAACTTTCACCTAAAAAAAGAGTTTCACTAAAAACTGCGTCTAGCTGTGCATGATGATCGCATTGGAGAAATTTTTCATTTCACTCTCGATATCAAAAGCAGTAAAGCAAAATATTGAGCACATTGACCTGACCGAGATTGTTCGATGTGATGTGCTGTTTGATGTCATAACGAAGCACGAGTGTGCGAGACAGGCCTTTTATGCAGAAAACGCATAACTGGTTGGAAATTTAATTTATTTTTTTCTTATGCTACTGGATGATAAATGATAAGCAATGGAGACACGATGAGATGTGAGATGGAAAGTTGATGATGTATGAGATTAATGGAAGGTGATTTAAGGTGCTGCACACGTGGGAGCTGTGCGATGAAAGGGAAAACTTTTGTGGAATTGATTTTTTATGTTCTTGTGGGGTTTATTTATGATTTTTTTTTAATTTTTCAGATATTTTGGCTTTTGACTGAACCCTCTGTCACCTTCATCCCCTTCCTGGAAACAATTCTACCACCATCAAAATTCCCAACAATAAATCCCCAATTTTCAATTCCCATAACCTCAAAAATGACAACAAAATAATTCATAAAAAAGAAAGTAAAAATTTTTTTAATACCAATTTTTCTTGGAAACTATCCATAATAATAAAAATATACATAGCACAACACTCAGGTCATCAACCTATCAGCTCAACAAAAAACACAAAAAATTTTCTCTTCAAGAAAATGAAGACTTAATGATGGCGTTGAAGAAAGTGAAAAGAAAAGTTGTGGCATAGCATAGTAAAAGTGCATTGAAAGTGAAAGAAATTTTTTTTCTGTATTTTGATGTTCAGTTGAGGAAAAAGAAGGTTTATGTCAAGATTTTGTGGACTGTAAGAAGATGGAAAGAGTTGTTGAAAGGAATTTATGGAAAAAGTCAATATTGAAATTTTGGAAAATTGAGGACTAAGAACCAAAGTTCAAGTAATTAAGCCACAAAACACAAAGGCTGAACAAGGAAGCTAAACAAGTTGAGAAATGATCAATGGCAAAGGAAAGATTAATGGCACCCATGGGGGGTACCCAGATGGGGCTTCCGGAGTTTTCTAACTATTTTTTAAAGAAGATTTTTAAAAAAATTTCAAGTTTTGGTTCAATTCATAATTATTTAAGTGTAATTAAGTTGAAGGAATCATTAGTTTTCCAGGATGGTTCCATTTATACTGAGTTTCAAAATACGAAACCCTCCTCTGGGTACCCCCATGCCGGGTAGCAATAACTTAATTATATTTAGAATTTTGTGCCTTTTCGTAAGGTTCTTGCTGTCACTAAGCAACAGAATACTAGATCTGTGCTAGAAACTTGACCAGTTATCAAAGTTTGATCTAGATCTTTGTGAATTTGGGTGTAGCAGTCTTCGTTGCCCTCTTTTACTACACTCCTGATGAGAATTGATTACTAAATACCAAGAATCGAAGTCTGATTGTCAAGATATGGATATTACAATCCTATAACAAGTACTGACAATAAAATGAGAGCTGAACAGCAAGAAGCAAACAACGATGTTGAATTCGAAGGAAATTGGCAATATAAACAAGAATTAAGTGCTTAAGAGACAAGAATCCAACTTTATACAGAAATAAGCAAGGGGAAAGAACTTGTAAATTTTACCGTCTTTCACCGTGTTTTACCACAAGTTCTTTCCCTTGGAAATAAGTTGCAGATTTAAACAAAATTTTACAAAATTTCACTGAAATTGTTAAATATTAGATTAAGATGATTCAAGTATTTCAACAATTGAACCTTTGAAGATCCAATGTAAGCACTTCTACCCAAATTGAGTCCGTAAACCAACTTCAAGCAATTTTCCATTAAAATTCTCAACACAAAATCTCTTAAACCAGTTCATTCACAAATCTAACTTATGTTATGCCTCAAAAAAACCTCAAGTTAGAAATTCAATCCATCCTACACACCTTCAAAATCTCAAAACACACAAAAAAATCTTATCATCCTCGAAAATTCAAGTTCAAGATCCACATTATATTCACGCAAAAAAAATCTCAATGTCAAATCTTTATTTTTTTTCTACATGACTAAAAATTCGTGGGTTTTGCGAAAAAAAAATCTCATTTGAAAAATCTCATCTACATCTGTTTGATACAGCAATTTTTCATTTTTTCGCAGATCTGAAAATAATCTTTGACGATCTACTTTTTGCCTCACGAATAAAAAGAGACCCAGCCATGCTTTAAAGATTCATTTTCATTGATGGAGTCTCAGTGTGTCAAATTTCATTAAAAAATAGCACAGACGAACCAAAAAAATCTTCTTTTTCACACGCACAATTCCAAAAAAAAATTTTTTTCTGAGTCAGATGCCAAAAAAATGAGAGAAAGAGCGAAATGAAAAGTGAAAGAATAAAAAAAATTTAAGTAAAAGTGCGTGCGAAGGAGAAATTGAAATCGAAAAAAGAGAAAAGCCGCACATTTAAGTCATTGAATGGTTGACTGATGATGTATTGATTATGAAGTCGAGTCTGTCTGTGTATTTAATTTCCAATAACAACAACAAAAAAAATATGTTAAAAATAGTAAAAGTTAAAAGAAAGTAAAAATGAGAGCATTGAGCGATTAGAAAACATTAACAAATACACGCATGGGTGAGATAATATAGACAGTGAACAACATGACGCATTTTTTTATTATTGTGATGTGTGTATGTTTATGAATAAGAAGAAAATGAACCAAGGTCGTTGAACTTTTGAATTTTTATTTCATTTTATGTTTTCGTTTTTTTCTCTCGGTCGATTTTTAAGTTTTTTTATTTGTTTCTAATTTTTTTCTATATTTTTTGTCTGGTTTTTGTGTTTTCTCTGTTTTGGTGGCTCTTTTGTTGATATTTTGATGTATTTGAGCATCAATCTTAATTTTTATTATTCTTTTTAATTTTTGATAAAAATGTAAAAATTAAAGCATAATTTCCAATTTTTGACTAATGTTAATCAATATCTTCCAAAAAAAAGCAAGAAAACTCAAAAAAGTATCAAATTAAGTCAAAAAAGAATGACTCTGGACAAGGCTCGAACCCACGACCTTAGGGTCAGAAGCCCTAGGTCGAACCATTGCGCCACCAAGGCAGTTTTTTGGAAAAAATTTTTTTGACAGTTTGCAAATTTAAACTATTAGTAATTTCTGATTTGTCTAATTTTGGCTTTCTTTAAGAATAAACATCGAATTAACCTCAAAAATCTCCTAAAAACTTGAAAAGATTTTTGAAAAAATTAAACTTTATATTAAAATTTCTTCAAAAATTCAAGTTTGCATCCAACCTGAATTCAAAATACATTTTTATTTCTAGAACCACATAAATTTAAATGGTGGAACAAAAAAGCCTCCTTAAGAGGCTCTGGGATAACGTTTTTAAAGCTTAAATTGAGAACAGATATATCTTTTTAAGAAAAGTCTCATAAAATCCTCAAAAAAATACAAATCCACTTCCAAATCATATAAATTTGCTCTCAGATAAATCCCACCAATCCATTAACCTAACTTAATCAAATTAGCTCACAAATACTCTCATCAAACACTTCAATATCAATTCAATCACCTCACCAATCAAAATTTCCCATGATATCAGAACAGCCGACCTTCTCATTCCCGATAAAATCCAAACCCCCTGTCCATACACGCGCTTTCAATTAACCAACCTTGGTTATTATCAACGCATCCATCAAAATCCTTTTCCACATCCCACACAACCTTCAAAACGTCCGTCATACCCATTTAATTTTCCATTACATCAAGTCAAACGTCCGATAACCGAGTCAATGGCATTGATATTAATCCATTATTAATGCTAAGTGACTTTTTGACCTCTTTCGTGTCAATTTGAACTTCAATCACCCACAAATTATAGAACTTTTATTTAACTTTTTTTGTCTTTGGTATGGGGGCTGATGATGTGTGAGTGTATTTGTGACGCATTCGAATGTATGCGTGAGAAATTATTTAATCGATAAATGATTCATAAATGACCCCTTATCACGCTCTATATATAATTTATGTGAATTCATCTACACACATTTGAATGACTTTTCTCAATTTTCTGTTCGGAATTACAAAACGAAAATAAAATTTTGAGAGAAATGCATATTTTTGATAGCTGTTCCGTGTGTGAGGAACGTAGTACAACCGAAGGGCAATGATGTGGATTATATTGAAGGGAAAATTGTGTTTTGTGTATGTGTAATTAATGTTAGGGATAGTTTTATGTATTATTTAGAATTCTAGTGAATGACGGAACGCATTGTCTGATTTGAATCGACGGATATTGTAATTATTGTAATATCTACTGACCCAGACAACAAAGCTGAATGAGTTAAATATGGGTTTGGAGAGAAATTCTGGAGAAATATTGACAACTTAGATTCATTAATTTGAATTAAATTCTTTACATGCATATTTAATTTTTGATAAAAATTTCAACAAAAATTGGGAAATTTAATCCATAAACTCATCAATTCAAGCTAAAACTACGTTTTTAAACATCATAGCATCCAAATATATCAAAAAAGTATCAATTTACATCAAAAAAGAATAAGTCCATGGATAGGACTCGAACCCATGACCTCTGGGTCAGAAGCCCAAGGTCTTAACCAATACGCCACCGCAGCTTTTTAGGGAAAAAATATTTTTTGACAGTTTGTGTATTTAAATCTTTTGATTCTTATTTTTAACAATAATTGTATGAAATAATTAGAAAAATCTCGAATTTTAGTAGATTTATAGAATTATTGATATTTAGTTATACAAGGAAAAGAGATTAATCAGTCACATTAACATTATAGTTGTCTTCAAAAATTAAACATCAGCCCAAAATTTACATAATACTTCTCCAAAAATATTCAATCTATTTTAATCTCCAATCTCAAAAAAGAATTCCGTATTTAAAATGCCTCCAAAAAAACCAGAACTTAAACACATTTTCTGCCTCAAATTACCAAAAAACCGCAAAAAAAGTTCTCCAACAATAAAATTCACTTCAACAAAATTTACATCAAAAAATCTGCATTCATTTAGTATTCGGCATTCTCCCTCTCTTATTTCTACTATGTACATGCATTCTTGTTTCGTTCAACTTGAATTTCAAGGAAATTTCATTGACATTGACATCGAAAAAGAAAGAATAAAGCGAACAGCACAAAAAAAGTAAATGCTTATTTTGCAGCATAAAAAATAAGAAAGAACCAGAAAAAGAAAGGAATGAGAATTAAGAAGAGGAAAAATTTCTCCACACGTGGAAGCAGAAGTGGAAAAGAAAAGAATGAAAAAGAGGAAAACTTTTTTGCCTCAATAAATTAAGACAAGAAGATGGAAAGAAATGTGAGTGTGGCTTTGAAGTTTTGGTAAATTGTTGCCAAGTTTTGTTGAAATAAGATGAAGAATTGCTGTATTTAATGAAGGTGGAAAAACATTCAGTTACAATAACGCTCAGCTGAAGAAATGCACAATAACAATAACGCTCAGTTGGTATGATGCTCAGCCGCAATAGAATTCAGTTGGTTTGATGCTCAGCTGAATAAACGCGTTGGTAAAATTGAGATAGTAAGTGAATGATACTGAACTAAAGTGATGGTTAGACTAATTGCTACTTAGCTGAAGTGACGTTCAGCTGGAACCACGGAACCACTTAGTCAGAGTGATGCTCAGCCAGAGTGACGCTCATCCAGAGTGACGCTCAGTCAGAGTGACGCTCAGCCACACAAAGTAACATTCATCTAGGAGTGAGGATCAGCCAGAGTGACGTTCAGCTAGGAGTGACGCTCAGCCACACAAAGTAACGTTCAGCTAGTAGTGACGCTCAGCCACACAAAGTAAGGTTCATCTAGGAGTGACGCTCAGCCACACAAAGTAACGTTCAGCTAGGAGTGACGCTCAGCCACACAAAGTAAGGTTCAGCTAGGAGTGACGCTCATCCACACAAAGGAACGTTCAGCTAGGAGTGACGCTCAGCCAGAGTGACGCTCAGCCAGAGTATCATTCTTCTAAAATGACACTCAGTCAAAGTGATGTTAAATGAACATTTACGCACATCTGAATTGACGTTCAGCCTTTGTTGCACCAAATCATTGCAACATTATTAAAATATATTATCAGTCTAGCTTAATGCTTAACATAAGTTATACTCAGAAACATTAATTAATTTAGATTCTGTAAGGCAAACCCCTTAAGAGCATTCAGATTAAAAAACCAATCGCAATAAAACAAAGTATTAATACCAAGAACCCAATTCTTACCTAACCTTAAACCAAAAGCCCCAAAGTCCACCAAGAAGAAAGCAATAAAACTCAATAATAATACTTTTCCTTCAACAATCTACATCATTTCATACAGAATGAACGAAGAGCGAAAATAATAAAAATTGAGAGAAACTGGTCCGTTGACACGAGAATCTACACACGAAAATTGAGAGGCAAGTGAGAGAGAATGAGGAAAAAAAATTGAGACAAGTTCACGAACACATTAACACACCCCAACTGATGATGTCAAACGCACACACAAATACAGGAAAAAAATTTGTCTCACAAACACAAATGTCGAGAATAATTTTTATATTTCAAGGTCAACGGCCGTACCGACATGGGAAGTAGAATTTGAGATTTTTTTTTTCATGAACAAACTTTTTTTTTTGTAATTTGACGAAAAAATTTACCTAAATTTAAGTCCTCGTCAGACTTTTGCTGCATGACTGACGGTTTCTGATGGAAGACTGTCGTCGGCTGTTGATGGGAAATTTTGAATCCATTTTCATTTCCTAGTTTCTTATTATAATCCACATGAATAATATGATGTTGTTGCTGTTGCTGTTGTTGCTGGAGTTGTGCAACTGATTGAATCTTTTGTGGACCACCGTGTGACTGTGTACATTCGGGCACTTGAATCATTTGGATTGGTCCACATTGCATTTGCGGTTGAGGACGAGAATCGACCTCAGCTGATGAGGAGTCGGGGGACATTAGCATTTTTGATGTGTTTGCGGGGAATCTTAAGGCTGGTTTTTGGAGTTTTTTTTTAGTTTTCTTTTTTGACTTTTTGTATCCTGAATTTCAGTTTTTTTGACAATTTTTGAATTATTTTCACTTTTTTTGGAACTTTTACTTGATTTTTTTTGGAATTTTCAAATTGTTTACTTTAACGGTTGCTTAGAATTTGAAATTTAATTCCTTTTACTTCCAGTTTTCATGAAGATCTTGCTTTTGAATTAAATAATCACTTTTTATTTTGAACTTGAAATTAAATTTCAACGGTTACTGTGATTTAAAATTTATTTTTAAAAAAATTCAAATTTTTAGTTGAACTTGCAATGTTTGCTGTGATTTGATTTTTTCAAATTAATTTTCCAATGTTTACTTTGATTTGAGGATTTTTGAATAACTTTTTACCAAGTTTTTCACTTTTTTGATATTTTTGAGGTTATGACCACTTTTTGACAATTTTTTCAAATTTTTTAAGGTTATGTTTTGCAATTTTACAAATAATTTTTTGAAAAATTTGTAATTTTTTGTAATTTTACAAATAATTTTTGAAAACTTGTTATTTTTAAAACAGTTTTTAGGTTTTTTTGATTTATATTTTTAATAAACTAGCTAAGAATTTTTAAATTATCCT
The DNA here is from genome assembly GCA_963573255.1 of Chironomus tentans. Taxonomy (NCBI): domain Eukaryota; kingdom Metazoa; phylum Arthropoda; class Insecta; order Diptera; family Chironomidae; genus Chironomus; species Chironomus tentans. Next base: position 4,532,544 of record OY754305.1, read on the forward strand.
GAGTTTGGTTGGATGTAAATTTTGGAAATTAACTTTTTTCCTTTTTTGTTATTTTTTTGAATTTTTAGGAGCTCTTCTTTGTAGAATTTTTCAATTTTTTGACCACTTTTTTACAATTATTCAAAAAATTTATGTTGTTTTAGCTTTTTTAGTTATTATTTTTTAATATTTAAAATAGTTCTTTGTGCTTTTATTCTCAATTTCTCCTTTTTTGAATATTTTAAATACCTTTTTCAAATTTTTCACTTTTAAAATATTTCAGTTTATTATTTAATTTCACAATATTTTTTCAATTTCCTCACAATCTATATTCCTCGATGTTTGCACTCTATTTGAAAATTGAAATAATTTTTCTCTTTATAAAGCAATTTTTATTTTAGTATAATTGTATTATTTCATCACATTCAGTACAATTCCACTGATACTGAATGACGAGGATGAGGAAAAAGAAAAGAAAATTAGAGGACAAGGTCGCAGGGACCTTCACCGGTTCTTATTTTATATCCGTTTTACACTGTAATTATTATTATTATTATTATTTCTGTTCGCACACAAAACAGTTGGTCTCACGACATGCCGGGATGGGGGGCGGGCGGGCATTAATGGGGTGGTCAAACAGGCACACGATATGCGGTAAGGATAAAACTTTTTTTATTTTTTGTGAATACACTTTGCCTTTCACCTTCCTCACACCCACAACATTATTATATTTTTTCTCACGAAATAGAATTTTTTTTAAATTTAATAATTTTTATTTTCTTGATTTCTCGACAAAATTAATATTTATTTTGCTACTAATTTTGCTGTTTCAGTCTCTCTAAACAGAGAATTGCGTCACGATATGAACTTCAAATACGTCCACATGCAATGAAATCGAAAATCAAACTGAAACTTGAAAGTACTTTACAGCATATTGTGAATGGTTAAGAAAAAAAATTATATTTTCGAGAGAGTGAAACGGACTGGAATGTGAAACAGACACAGACACAGAAAAACCCGGCAGCGAATGTGAAATTGTGGATACATACGGCATCCTTGAGAGAGCTGCAAGTTGAAGGTCCTTTGCCAAAAAAAATACACGCCACGTGGGCCTCATTTTTTGCCAATAATTTTTCTTTTCTAGTTTTTTTGTGAGGAAATTCTTAATTTTTTTGCTGCTGGAAAATTCTCTCAGTTAGAAATAAAATAAAAATTGAGAATTATTTTATTTTGCGACCTTGAATTATTTCAGTGCACTCGAGATACTTTGTAGTAATTTTTTTAATTGGAAATTTAATTTCTGGATCAGCATTTTTTTCTAATTTTTTATTTAAAATCATTTTTAGATTAGAAAATTATTTCATAAAAAATTTCTCTGTTTGTGAATTTTTAATGCTTCCGCAATGATAAAAGTAATCTGAGAATCTAAAACGTTTTAAAAACATGTAAAAAGAGACTAAATAATTCAGGAAACAATTTTTTAAGGACAAAAGTCGCGTGGAAATTTTAAACATTGATAATAATTTGAAGGTTTTATGGAACATGGACTGATTTTTATCACAGTGACCTAGACCTTCGACAGTTTGTGATTTATTATTTCATTTTGAATATTTAAATATTAAATGTTTTATCAAAATTATATTCCTGTTTTTAAATTAAAATTTTTTTAAAACTTATTTTATTATTTTTTCTATTTTTTTCTGTTTTTGAATTAAATTTTTTTTAAATTTATTTTCTTAATTTTTCTATTTTTTCTGTTTTTAAATTAAAATTTTTTTAAAATTTATTTTCTTAATTTTTCTATTTTTTCTGTTTTTAAATTAAATTTTTTTAAATTTTTCGGGGTCAAAAGCCCCCACTCTGAAAAAAAATTCTTTCAATCAATTTCAATTTCAGTCAATTTGGAGCCACTTAGTATACATTTTCCACTTTTGAGATTTCAAACCCCCTCCCCCCCTCAAAAAATTCCTGGATACGCCCCTGCCTCAAGGGAAAATTGAAAATTAAAATGTGAAAAAATGCAAAATTGTTAGCTTTAGAAAAGTTTATATACTGTTTCAAAGTTTTAATTTTAAAAATTAATAGAATTATAAAATTTCTGCTTTTTTCTTCTTACTAAATTTTCTCATTTTTTTTAAAAAAAATCCAATTTAGTTTTTCAATTTTAATTTCTTAAAATTCAATTTCTTATTTATTCAAATTTAAATTTCTTATTTTTTCGAATAATAATAATGCGTGAAGGTCCCAGCCTTATGAGCTGGAGGCACTGTTATTTTTTCGAAACTAAATTGCAATTTTTTACAATTCAATTTTTAAGCTCTTTCAAACTCAATTTTTAAACTTTCAAATTCTTATATTTCAAGTTTTTAAATTTTTAGATTTATAAATTAAATTTTAAATTTTTCTATTTTTTGTTTCTATTTTTTCAAAACTTAGTTTTGAAATTTTTCTAATTCTTGTTTTTATTTTTTCAAACTTTAAATTACAAAATTTTATTAAAGCTCAATTTCCAATCTATTTTTAATTTTTAAGTTTTAATTTTTTAACCTTTTTAAATTTTTAATATTCCTTCAAAAAAAGGATCAAATAAAATAATAATAATAATAATTCCTCAAATTTTCCAAAAATCTGCTAAATTTTTTAAAATTAGAATTTTTACTCAATTTTAAAAATTGTCTAACTTTCAAATTATGAATTTCATTTAAAATGAAATAAAATCCCTCAAGTACTGGAATTTCCTTTCCACAATTTCCCACTAACCACCTTAAAACTTATCAAATTACACAAGAAATCATCAACAAAAAAGTTCTTCAAATTTCAAGTACAAAACACTTTAATCGGTCAAGGTTTTCATTCGTTTATCTTAAAAACTTATTTTTATCAAATCAACAGCAGTAAAAATGAGATAATAAAGCACCACGCATAACATTCTAACGAATTTGTGAAACATTTTACACAAGTTCTTTTCATTTTGAGATATTTGAGACTCAACGTAGGATCAGTTATGTCTGTATTTTTGTATTGGATATAATTTGATGTTAGGTTTCGGTTTCCTTTTGGTTTTTGGTCAATTTACCAAATTTTTTGACAAAATTCATCTTTAATATTCAAAATTCAATCAAATAACCCCCAAAAATGTTGTTTTTCACACAATTTTTCCATCAAACCCCACAAAAATTCCACAATCTACGTCAAAATTCCTCAACCCTCAAGTTCAATTTTTCAATAAATTTAGTTTTGACAAGCGAGACAGCAGCAAAGTTGTTTTTGCTTTTGATAAAAAATCATTTTTCCATCCTTTACGCTTGCTTTTCGCACACAGTTGATTTTTTTTTTGTTTATTTCGGCAGCTTGGAAGAAGAAAAAAATTTGTCCTTCAACTAAATTTAAAAATTGAGTCATACCGTGAGTGCTCTGGATTATGGAGATTATTTTATGGTTTGACGTAATTGAATGTATTATATTGATCGGTATGCGAGAGTATTATTGAATTTATATATTTTTAATCCAATGTGAAGATGCCTGAAATTTTTTTTTCGAAGTGTGAAGGCATCTGAAATTCTTTATTCTAGTGTGAATGCTTCTGAACGTTTTGAATGTAGTGTGAAGGCACCTTAATAATTTTGCATCTAGTGTGAATGCACCTGAATTTCTTGATTCTAGTGTAAAGGCATCTGAACTTCTTGGTTCTAGTGTGAAGGCGCCTGTATAATTTATCATCCATTGTGAAGGCACCTTAACTATTATATCTAGTGTGAAGGCACCTTAATAATTTTGCATCTATTGTGAATGCACCTTAACTTCTTGATTCTAATGTAAAGGCACCTGAGCTTTTAACATCTAGTGTGAAAGCATCTGAATATTTTTGCATCTAATGTGTAACCACCTGAACTATTTTGACTCTTGTGTGAAGACACCTTAACTATTTATATTTGGTAAGGCTCCTTATCCTTAAGACTCTTGTGTGAAAGCACCTGAAATTCTAGTGTGAAGGCACTTGAACTACAAGACTCTAGTGTAGACATCTTTAGCTCAGAACTTTAGTGTAAAGGCACTTTAACCTTAAATCTCTGGTGAGAAGACACCTGAATTTCTTGATTCTAGTGTGAAGGCACCTGAACTATTTGATTTTAATGTGAAGGCATCTGAACTATTATTATTTAATGTAAATGCTTCTGAACGTTTTGAATGTAGTGTAAAGGCGCCTGAACAATTTTACATCTAGTGTGAATATAACTGAATATTGTTTCTAGTGTAAAGGCACCTGAACATGCGATTCTAGTGAGAGGGTACCTTAATAATTTTGCATCTATTGTGAATGCACCTGAATTTCTTGATTCTAGTGAAAAGCCATCTAAACTTTTTGATTTTAGTGTGAAGTCGCCTGAATAATTTATCATTCATTGTGAAGGCACCTTAACTATTATATCTAGTGTGAAGGCACCTGAACGATGAATATAACAAGAATGCCTACCAATAATTCCCACCCCCATTCACAGCACATCCACTGTACAATTCTCATTCAAGAAGTTCATCGAAACGACCGACATTGACCCATTAGCAGAAAAAAATAGCCGAAAAAAATTGCTTCGCACAAATCATTCGCACAAACACATGCGAAAAAGTTCTTCTAAATTGCTCTGCTTTTTTTCATTTTATTCTCTCGAATGCCCAAAAAAACAAAAAAAAAACGCACACACCAAAGAACGCACACAACAAGAACCAGTGAGTTGGGATGAGGAAGAAGTGAACACTGATGATGGCAAAAGGCACGCACAGCAATAACTCCTGCTTTATTCGTGTGTTTTTTTGGCAAGCAGGCCACAAAAATCCACCCACAGTGTGCGAGAAAGAGAGAGAGAGAGTCAAGTGGTATTGGGATGCTGTAACTGAGAATGCCACAACATCTTGGAGCACATAGAAGAAAAAAATATAATCCAAATCAACATTTGAGAAATTCTTTCTTTTGAGCCTCGAAGAGAGTGCGATGAGAAAATTCAAGGTCAGTTCATTGACTCCGGAGTTTGTTTTCGCTTCAAGTGTTTTTTTTTCTATCGCTCTGCTTTTACAAATCATCACTAACACCATCTCAGTGTGTTTGAAATTTCCTACATCAGCAGGGGCAACAACAACAACAGCAACAACAACGAGAAATGCTAATAATAACAAAGTTGAAACTGATATTGAATAATTTTTTTTTCTCTTTATATTTTTTTTTTCAAATATGACTAAGACACATACAATTGCAAGTCTCAGTAAAGTCATCAGCCAATGTGGAAATGAGAGGAGGAAGAAAAATGAAGAAAATAAATTGTTATTGTTGATGAAGAAAGAAATAATAAAAAAATTTCCCGTTTCTTTTTCATTTAAAGACTTCTTTTGCTAATATTTTCATTGCTAATGTTCTTCGGAGTTGATGATTTTTCTTAGCTTCTTGCTTATTGCGATTTATTTTATAAGGCTGAAGGGGTTTGGGAGGTGCTTTTTGATTGTTTTTAGAACTGAAGTTGAAAAATCAAGTGTGAAGACACCTTAACCTGAAAAATCTAGTGTGAAGACACCTGATCCTCAAAAACACTAGTGTGAAGACACCTGAACCTCAAAACTCTAGTGTGAAGACACCTGAACCTTAAAAACACTAGTGTGAAGACACCTGAACCTCAAAAGCTCTAGTGTGAAGGCACCTGAACCTTAAAAACACTAGTGTGAAGACACCTGAACCTCAAAACTTTAGTGTGAAGGCACCTGAACCTCAAAATTGAGTGTAAAGGCACCTGAACCTTAAGAACTCTAGTGTGAAGATACCTGAAATTCAAAACTCTAGTGTAAAGGCACCTGAACCTCAAAACTTTAGTGTGAAGGCACCTGAACCTCAAAATTGAGTGTAAAGGCACCTGAACCTTAAAAACTCTAGTGTGAAGGCATCTTAACCTCAAAAACTCTAGTGTAAAGGCACCTGAACCTCAAAACTTTAGTGTGAAGGCACCTGAACCTCAAAATTGAGTGTAAAGGCACCTGAACCTTAAAAACTCTAGTGTGAAGGCATCTTAACCTCAAAAACTCTAGTGTGAAGACACCTGAACCACAAAAACTCTAGTGTGAAGACACCTGAACCTGAAAAATTCTAGTGTGAAGACATCTGAACTTAAAAACTCTAGTGTGAAGGCATCTGAACCTTAAGAACTCTAGTGTGAAGACACCTAAACGTAAATAATAATTTTTATCATTCCAAATCAAGTAGCTAAGTAATCGAATTAAATTTTTATTGCAAAATCCAACGCACACATATAAAACTTGAAATGTTATCATTAAGATTGCAGCTTAAATCGATAAACGTGATTTCCAGGTATTAAAGCTTACGCATTTTTGCGTCTATTGACGTCAGTTTTTCCTAAAATAAATTGCAAAATGGCTTAAAATTTTCAAAACTTTTGATTTTTTTTCACCAAATAAACGTGTAAAACCCCATGTCTCATTAACTTAGCACGCAATTACTCTTTAGTAAAAATAAAAACCGAAATAAACAACAAAAAGAAAGCAAAAAGCAGCAAATTAATCAGCAACAACAAATTACATATAAAATAGACAGTGAAAGAAATGGAAAAGAAATTGAATGGAATGGAGGAAAAAACAACCAAGAATAAAAAAAAGATTAAATAAGAAGAAAAATTCGCGAATAAGAAGAATAAAAAATAATTTTTAAAAGGCGAAGAAAACTTCAAAAGAGAAAAAAAGTAGAAAAAGAATTAACTGACAGCTAACACAAACAATTGGCAGGGAAAAGAGATTTTACTTTGTATAATTTTTATAAAAATATTATTTAAGATGCTTTTGAGTATTGGAAAATGGTGGAATGGCAAGATGTTGAGTTAAAAGACTTATGTGCTTACTGAGTATGATGCAAAATGTTAGAACTTGTGTAACTATGAAGATATTGGTTGACTGCTGTGGTATACTGAGACATTATGGAAATTTGTTTTAAATTGGACTAGATTATTCAAGAATTGGACTAAATAATTTAAGAAATTGGACTAGAATGCTCATAAATAGGACTAGATTGTTCAAGAATTGGACTAGATTGTTCAAGAATTGGACTAAATAATTTAAGAAATTGGACTAGAATGCTCATAAATAGGACTAGATTATTCACTAAATTGGACTAGATTGTTCAAGAAATTGGACTAGATTATTTGAGAATTGGAACAGATTTTTCAAAAATTGAACTAGATTAATGAAGAATTGGACTAGATTATTGAAAATTGTACTAGATTTTTGAAGAATTGGATAAGATTTTTTCAAGAAATTGGACTAGATTGTTCAAGAATTGGACTAGATTATTAAAAATTGTACTAGATTTTTGAAGAATTCGATAAGTTTTTTTCAAGAAATTGGACTAAATTGTTCAAGAATTGGATAAGATTATTCAAAACTGTACTAAATTTTTGAAGAATTGGATAAAATTGTTCAAGAAGTTGGACTAGATTGTCCATTAATTGGACTAGATTTTTCGAAATCTGTAGAAAAATTAATTCTCGAAATTCAACAAAATTGTCTTCAATTGTTAAAAAATTCCAATGTTAGTGAAATAAAAATTCTCAATTCATAAAAAATCCCAACTAAATCCATATTTCATCACATAATCTATTTAGAGTTCATCAGCACATCCAATAATTCTCTTTAAAAACTAATAAACTATGAGACAAAACAAGTTTTTTGTGTCATCGTTAAAAAAATATGCGGTAAATATTTACACATTTGTAACACAAATAATTTCATATTTTTTCACCACAACACAACAAGAATTAAGTGCTGAGAAGAACAGTAGCTTAAAAATACATAATAAAATATCTCACAAACACTGAAATACGAGCAACGATAACAATAATTACGTTGACAGTCATAAAATGTTGTAAAAAAATACAGGAAAAGGCACTTTTTTGAAGGTCAATTGTAATAATTATTGAATGGCTGTAAATCTATTAATACTTTATTTCCAGGGGAGCTTTGTAGAGGACAAAGAGGATTTATGGACTTTTTAATGGAGTGCCATAAATTTTTTGCCTGGTGTGGTGCATATCGGATTTATGGCAGTTTCAAGTGTCCCATTTGTTCCTCAATTATGAGTTTTTTTCAGCATAAAGTTGAATTCTCAAAAATTCTGCAGATTTTTTGCCTCAAAGCTGAAAGTTCCCAATCATAATTTTCCATCCATTCAACATTCTCATTCTCATATTCTTAACTTATTTTTTTTTTGCTTTTCGGTGTCATTGAAATCATTTGGCCATGACTTTCTGTGTACAGAACATGAGAAGAGAAGAATGTGGATGAAGAATGAAAAAAATATGTGGAAAGAAGTAGGAAAGAAAGCTGCAAATGATGATGAAGATGAAAAGAAGGAGAAGAAACGTTACAAAATGTTCAACATTATGGCATAGTCATTGACATTGTTCGTGCTTTTCAGCTCTGCTTGTGCCTTTTGTGAAGGTTTTGAGAGAATTTTTCTTGCATAAAATGTTGCAAAAGAATTTATGGAGTGTGATGTTTTGTGAGGTTTAATAATTGAAATTAAAAATGGTTGATAAACTTAGTCCATTAAATAAACTCGATTTTATCTCAAATAAAGTTTGATGGGCAGAAATCTGGTTCTTTTGACAAATATCTAGTTCATTTTGGAAGAAATCTAGTCCATTTTGTAAAAATCTAGTCCATTTTTAATAAATCTTGTCCATTTTGATAAAAATCTAGTCCATTTTACTAGCAATCTGGTCCATTTTGAAATTAAACTAGTCCATTTTGAAATAAATCTAGTCCATTTTGGTAAAATCTAGTCCATTTCGATAAAAATCTAGTCCGTTCTGGCAGAAATCTAGTCCATTTTAATATAAATCTAGCCCATTTTGTAAAAATCTAGTCCATTTCGATAAAAAAACTAGTCCATTTTGAAATTAATCTAGTCCATTTTACTAGCAATCTAGTCCATTTTGTAAAAATATATCCCATTTTGTATAAAAATTTAGTCCATTTTGGTAGAAATCTAGTCTATTTTGAAATAAATCTAGTCCATTTTTGAAAATCTTGTGATAATCTTATGCAATAACTACAATTCATAGCAACACATTTCAATCCACTGTAACAAGTCCATCCACAATCTAATCAATTGCATCTCACATTTCCCCACCCATCCATCAAATTGACTAATTTCCTCATTCATTTCTCTTCAATTTTGCAAGAAATTTTTCCCTTCCTACCCAATTCATCACAATTTCCTTGACTCCAATCTTCATCATCCATCAGACAACAAATTGTCTTAGTTTCCTTGTGACATCTTCAACTATATCCATCACATCATGATACTTTTCATTGTAGATACAAATGAGAGATAAATAGCAAAATAAGGAAAAAAATAGTCATTATGGCAACGCGGTAGGACATTTTACAATGTTTATCATTGACCGATAATGTCCTTCGTCCTTGAAATCATGTTTTTGCAACTTTGTAATTTTCTACGGTTGTTATGAGGCATTTTTGCTGTTTTGTCATGGGCGTAAGTTCTTTTGTGTTGGATTTTTTAGATAATTGCTTTTGTTATGGTGTTTTTGAATGAGATAATCGGTTCTCTGCGGTGTTTTTTATGGATTTGGATAGAATTTTTGAGGACTTTTTGTGAAATATGGTTGAAAAATGTGCAAACTTGAAATTCTTCGAAAATTTTCAGTAAATCAGCTCAAAAAAGACACGTTCACCAAAAATTCTAACAAAAGGACACACGATCCTCACAAACACAATCAACATCTCCATTATATCCCCAATAACCTCAACCTTGAACCCAAAAAAAGAACAGAAAACAACGGCAACATCAATGTCAATAAATTTTCCCTCCTTCCACGTCCATTAATTCATGCTTTCAATTTTTCCATCCTCCCCAAATGTGACAAGGCAGAAAATTTATTTGTGAGCACAGCACAGGCATTGAAATTGAACCAGCAACATCATCCTTATTCAAGTTCAACGAATTCTTGCTTCCTCGTGGCCATGAACTGCTTGGTGTGGTTTATGAAAATAACAAATGGTGAGGAGGAAAATAAGAAAATGAGGAAATGGATTTTTTTTTGTTTTAGATGACAGAAGATTTATGGTTTTTTTTGGTGAGTGAGTTTGAGTTTAATGGGGAAGAATTATGAACTTTTGAAGGTTATGGGAGGTTTATCTTCGGAGAAACTCGTTGCAATCATTTTATATTGATAATAATGTTCATTTTATAATAAGTCAATTGAGTCAATTGGGTTCAAAATAATTCAAAAATCGAAAAAATAAGGACAAATTTTCAACAATCTAGTACAAAATTCAAAAATCTAGAACAATTGGTCAATAATCAAGTACAAAATTCAAAAATCTAGTAAAAAATGTAAAAATCTAGTACAATTGGTCAATAATCAAGTACAAAATTCAAAAATCTAGTACAAAACTTAAAAATCTAGTAAAAAATTTAAAAAACTAGTAAAAATGGTCAATAATCAAGTACAAAATTCAAGAATCTAGTACAAAATGTAAAAATCTAGTACATTTGTGTAAAAAATCTAGTGTGCTTAACAGTTTAGTTCACATTATCAGATTTCTTCAAGTTAACTGTAAAAATCAACATTTTGAATGAAAATTCCAACATTTCAAATTTCATATATCCATCAAGTCATCAAAACACCTCATAAACCTTCTAAAATCTCGATCAATGAACCCTCAATACAAATCAATTTTTGTTTACAAACTTTTATTTCGCAATAATTCTTTCTGATCAAAAGAACCACTGAACGAGTTTTTCTTTTCAAAAATTTATTATATTTAAGTCAGTACGAAAACAAATTGAAGCGTAAAAAGAATTTCTTAAAAAAGGCACACACAAATGAGAGACTCTTACGTGCTGTGCGGCATTTGCGATAATTTTTTTTCGAAGAAATTTCTTCAAGACGAAAGATGTGTAGAAGAAGTGGAATAGAAGATGTTGGGAGCGATTGCCTGGTTCAATGTAATGTCCTTGACAGAAAATTATGGCAATAGAGTGAAATAATATTGTGATGATTGTTGTGAATTGTACGCATGGAAGGTAAATGGATGGATGGATGGTGCGTAGGTGAGGATGAACTAACTCATATGATTGAATTTCTTTTTGGCAACCACGTGGAATTTTATGAATTTAGATGAATATTTTTTTGAGGATTTTGAATTAATAGCTCGAAATGTACAAAATTTTCTTATTGTACTAGATTAATTTGAAAAATACAAGCTTTCCTTTGAAATGGACTAAATTTTTAGAAATTGGACAAGATTTCTGCCAAGAATGTACTAGATTTTATTGCAAATGTACTAGATTTTTCTAAAATTGTATTAGATTATGTTAAAGATGTACCAGATTTTTAAAATAAGTACTAGATTTTCTTACAGTTGTACTAGATTTTGTTGAAAAACTGAGACTTTTAGGAAGATACTAGAATTTGATTAAAAATGGACTAGATTATTCAAATCGTACTAGATTTTTTTTATAAAAGTACTAAATTTTTATTAAAACTTTACTATACTTCTGCAAAATTACTTTTTTTGTTTTTGTTTTATTTCAAATTCACTCAAATCTAATCCACTCTTCCCATTCCAGCTTGTGACTAAACTCCAAAAAATTCATCTTGAACTCTTTTGATTCAATTTCATTTCAAGTACAAATCTGAAAAGTTCATCGACACCCTGTCTCAATTCTTAAGTGTCTTATTATTTTAAACAGTCTTATTTATTAAATAAATCTAAATACAGACGTTTTGAGCAAAACAATACAAATTTGGCAGCAAAAGAGTCAAGAATGAAGAGAGAGAAAATGTCAAGAAGAAATTAATCGACTTACATCCTACACAGACTCCTCATAAGTGATTCAATTTGTCAAAATTTTGAGATTATCTGAATTATTTTTGTTGGTTTTTTCGGATTGAAAAGCGAGGAGCTTATGTTGATGATTTAAAATGGATTATAAGGGAGTCAAGATCCGAATTAATGGAAAGTGCCTTAAAATATTGAATTTTTCTCTAATTAAGATGAAATTAGTAGCAATAATCCAAAAATTCTGGTATATTCACTATCATTAATACTTAAAAGGTTGACGTTCGATTATTGATATTAAATGGAGTCCTAATGAGGGTAATAAGACCATTCAACCCTCAATTCAAAAACAACAGTCCTAGTGACTAGAGATGATAGACATAACAGTTTCATTTCCGTCAAATTGCTTTGATTCACGTCCACCTTCTTTATTTTCAATGATTCTGTCAGAACTTGTCATTTCAGGAATAATAACTGCTTAATTTTGGATTATTAGACAACAAGTCAAATAAATTGACAATTTATATAAAAGACGGTCTTGCAGTTCATCCAAACATCTCCAATGTCCACCTTCATGACCACAAATACCAATAAAAGCCAATCACGACTATCCTCAACTCCACTGCACTCATTTGAACTTTCGAGATGCCAATAATAATAAAAATAAAGACAGAGAAAAGAAAACAAACGAGTAAGTAACAACAAGTCAGCCTCAATTGAACGACAATAGTCAATTTTCATAGAGACCAGAGACCCCATAACACAGCAAGACATGCCAATCGCTTCACATTCAACTATTTATTTTTATATCTGCTTCTATAGAGTTGAAAAAAAAAACAATATGTACATGAGAGTCAAGTAATAGACACAGAAATGAGATGAAAGAAAATGAGAAATAAAGTTTATGGCAACTATGATGAGGAGATTTCTTAGATGTAATGAGGGTTCATTGAACTGATTTCTGCTTGATTTCTAGTCTGCTGTGAATCACGATGGGTGCATTTGTTTTGATTGAGTTGAGGTTGAGGATGGAAAGTTAGGAATATTCGAGATTATATTGAGTTTGATGTGGTAAAATTTTAGATAATTGTCTCGAAATAAGTCAATGCAAAGGTTTTGCTTCCAATTGAGTCGTCGCTTCAACGTTTGATTTTAAATTAAGTCGATTCAAATTTTGACTCCAAAGTGAATCGTCGCTTCAAATATTGACTTCAAAATGAGTCGACGCTTTAAAGTATAAATTCAAAATGAGTCGACCCTTCAACGCTTGACTTCAAAATGAATCATCGCTTCAAAGATTGACTTCAAAATGAGTCGACGCTTTAAAGAATAACTTCAAAATGAGTCGTCGCTTCAATGTTTGATTTCAAATTAAGTCGTTGATTCAAATTTTGACTCCAAAGTGAATCGTCGCTTCAAAATGAATCGACGCTTCAAAGCTTGACTTCAAAATGAATCGACGCTTCAAAGCTTGACTTCAAAATGAATCGACGCTTCGAAGCTTGACTTCAAAATGAATCGACGTTTTAAAGAATAACTTCAAAATGAGTCGACGCTTTAAAGTGTAACTTCAAAATGAGTCAACGCTTTAAAGTGTAACTTCAAAATGAGTCAACGCTTCAAAATATAATTTCAAAATGAGTCGACGCTTTAAAGATTGTCTTCAAAATGAGTCGTCGTCTCATAACTAAGCTTTAAGTGAACCAATGCTTAAAATATTCAGCTTAATAACCAAAATTGTCAACTTCAGTGTCCAAAACACCAATTTATCAGAAACCAATCACTTTTACTACAATCATACAATCACAAGCGTCGCTCTATCAAAAATCTTCATCAATAAATTTCCCTTTCATGAATAAATATTCAAAATTATCAGCCATCAACAGCATAAGCAGCATAAAAAGTGAAAAAGACGAAAAGAAGAGCGAAAAGAAATGGGAGAAAGTGACTGACTTCTTTCCAACTTTTTCTTATATATTTTTTTATTACCAATCGGTTTTGGCTTTCTTTAAAAAAAGTTTTTTTTCTCTCAACACTTTTTTTTGTTATTTTCTCTCAAAAAGATTCTCCATCTCACTTTCAAGCCTTCATAATAGTCATAAATTCACAAAAAATGTGGCTCAATCGTTACAACCGCATAATTATGTTGAACAGTGAAAACACTTTCGTTGGAGCTTTTTGTGCGAGTGAAAAAATGGTTTAAAATTAAAATGAAAATTTTTTCGGTTTCCGATTTCTGAAGAAAGTGAAAATTAAGCTTTTTATTATGAAAGAAATTTTTGCCGAATGGCCTAGATAATATTTTATAATTTTTAGTGAGATTGAAAGTTTAGTTTTATATTTTTTGTAGGTTAGGTTTGGTCATGTTGCTGTATTTTGGATTGAATGTCAAATTTTTGAATCTATAAGGTGGTTTTTACTTAAAATACACAAAATTTTAACAATTAAGCTAAAAATCTTTGCTTTTATTAACAGTTCATTGCCCTGAAATTTTCTAACCACAAAAATTATTTTATTAATAAAAAATCAAGGCCTTTAAAACATTTAATAATAAAATTAGAAAATAAATAATAATTTTTTTTACTTTTAATATTATATATTGCTGATAAGACAGTCAACAATGTAAATTGCACTTGATATAAAGTCGTGCGCATACAAAACGTGATCATGGATGTGCTGAATTTAGAATTTTACTAAAATTAAGTTTGGACTAGAAATATTTTAATTTTATAAAGAACTGTAAAAGTTTTCATTTTTTAAATGAAAATTTGTGAAACTTTTTAATTAGAAATGTTAGAAAAAAATTAAGAAATTTAAAACATTTCAAAAATTAGTATAATATTAAAAATATTATTTTGAATTTTTTTAAAAAAATTTAAAAATTCATTTTTTTAAAAAAATTTAAAATTTTTTTAATTTTTTAAAAATTTTTAATTTTTTAAAATTTTTTAATTTTTTCAAACACTTAAATTTAAAAAATATTCACTAAATTAAAAAAACATATTTTTTAAAATTAAAACAGAATTATAAAAATCAATAATATGTTTTAAATCCATCAAGTCAGCTTTCATCAAACTAATAATCATCTCAATAAATTTTTCGAAAGCATTTTTGCATGCAAACTGCATGACTGCATCATAATAGCTCTCAGCCAAAACTTAATCGATCAAAAACAAAATTCCGTTCCACAATTTATTTCGTCACTGCTTTCACTCTCATTTCTTTTTAATTTCATTAAAGTGAAAATCTGCTTATTTTTAATAATTACTTGTATTCTGTTGTTTTTAAGATTTTACTAATTTGAACTTTTGATGTTGAAAAACAATTTTAATATTTTTTAAATTAAATAAGTTTTTAAAAATTTACTAATTTTTTCTTAAATTTAATAACTTCTTTTACTTAATATTATTTTCTAAAATATGTTTTCAAATATAAATAAAACATTTTAAATATTTTTTTAAATTTTAA
This sequence comes from Chironomus tentans, assembly GCA_963573255.1. Lineage (NCBI taxonomy): Eukaryota > Metazoa > Arthropoda > Insecta > Diptera > Chironomidae > Chironomus > Chironomus tentans. Next base: position 4,547,847 of record OY754305.1, read on the forward strand.
TATTTTTTAATTTTTAATATTTTTTAATTTTTAATATTTTTTAATTTTTAATATTTTTTAATTTTTAATATTTTTTAATTTTTAATATTTTTTAATTTTTAATATTTTTTAATTTTTAATATTTTTTAATTTTTAATAATTTTTAATTTTTAATATTTTTTAATTCTTAATATTTTTAATTTTTAATATTTTTTAATTCTTAATATTTTTTAATTTTTAATACTTTTTAATTTTCAATAATTTTTAATTTTTAATACTATTTAATTTTTAATATTTTTTAATTTTTAATATTTTTTAATATTTTTTAATTTTCAATATTTTTTAATATTTTTTAATTTTTAATATTTTTTAATTTTTAATATTTTTTAATTTTTAATATTTTTTAATTTTTAATATTTTTTAATTTTTAATGTTTTTTAATTTTTAATATTTTTTTATTTTTGAAAAATTATTATAGTTAGAAACATGTTTTAAACTTAATTTTTTCAAATATAGTCACAATTATTTCTTGATGAAACTCAAATCTCAAAACTTAAAATCTGCATTTTGAAAATTCCCAAACTCATCGAACCCAAACAACAATCAGCCAATCCCACATCGCAATCAATCTAGGAAAGCCATTTTCACTCATTTATTATTTTTATTCTCTTTCATTCTACACGTTTTCTTTTCATTTGCCAACTATTTTCATTCTACATTTATTATCTACATATGCACATCCGCCAGCATATTGCACAATCGCTCCTCAATGTGCTGATAGACTTGTGTGCACTTTTTAATGTTGTATTTAATTTGCATATACATAATAATATAAAATGCACATCGAGTCTATCATGCGACATTTAAATGAGAACCTTTTTTTGAAAAACATTCTATTTTTATTTCGAGAGATTTACAATTTTCTTGAATATATGGGTCGATGTGAATAAATAAAAGATTTTTAGAATTCTGATTTAGATTTTTGGGAGAGTGAAATTTTAAAAATGAAAAATTATTAGATTATTTTGAATTCTACTAAACTCATAGAAAAAGGTTAGAATATTTTTTAAATATGTATGGAAAAATTTTAAATCAACTTTTAAACTAGATTCTTAGAAATGTTTAATTTTTAAAACTTTTTAATTTTTAAAAAAAATTATGACTTTTAAATTTTTTTTTTAATTTTTAAAAATATTTTTTAATTTTTAAAACCTTTCAATTTTTAAAAAAAATTTTAATTTTTAAAACCTTTCAATTTTTAAAAATATTTTTTAATTTTTTAAAACTTTTTAATTTTTTAAATATTTTTTAGTTTTTAAAACCTTTCAATTTTTAAAACAATTTTTTAATTTTTAAAACCTTTCAATTTTTAAAAATATTTTTTAATTTTTTAAAACTTTCTAATTTTTAAAAATTTTTTTAATTTTTAAAACCTTTCAATTTTTAAAAATATTTCTTAATTTTTTAAAACCTTTCAATTTTTAAAAATATTTTTTAATTTTTTAAAACCTTTCAATTTTTAAAAATATTTTTTAATTTTTAAAACCTTTCAATTTTTAAAAATATTTTTTAATTTTTAAAACCTTTCAATTTTTAAAAATATTTTTTAATTTTTAAAACCTTTCAATTTTTAAAACTATTTTTTAATTTTTTAAACCTTTCAATTTTTAAAAATATTTTTTAATTTTTAAAACCTTTCAATTTTTAAAAATATTTTTTAATTTTTAAAACCTTTCAATTTTTAAGAATATTTTTTAATTTTTAAAACCTTTCAATTTTAAAAAATACTTTTTAATTTTTTAAAACTTTAATTTTTAAAAAAAAATTTAATTTTTTGAAACCTTTCAATTTTTTAAAATTAATTTTTTTTAAGTTTCAATATTTTTTAAAATATTTTTTAGTTTTTGAAACTTTTTTAATTTTTAAAACTATTTTTCTTTTGGTTTTTAAAAACATTTTTTAAATTTTTAAAATATTATTTTTTATTTCTTAGATTTCAATTTTAAGAATCGTATTCAAGAATATTTAAATCTAATAGAAAGATCAATTTAATAGATTTAATAGAAGAATATTTAAAAACATTTTTATTAATTTTTAAAAATATTCTCATGAGTGTGAAATTTCAAATTTTTTAATTCACAATAAAATAGACAAGTCATCATCATCTGTCCGATGATTTAATTCCGTATCAATAAATATTCTCGATTTGTAAATATTTGCATAATTTACGTAGGCATCTAAGTGCAACATTGTAATCAACACAATTAAATTGTTTTCTTTATTGCAGTACCTTGACATTTTGTAAATTATTTGAATATTTAAAAAAATATATTTTACTCATTTTATTATAATAATCTAATAATTTCCTACAAATAAATTTCCTAATCCTCATTCAAACGATTCCCTTGAACTTTTAATCTTTTCATTCAAATGAAGCAAAATATTTTCTGATCTGAAAATAGCTCACAAAGCAGTTCACAAACTGCACTACATGTCCTAATTTTCCCCTTCCTCTAATTCGTACGATTATCTCAAAAATAGAACAAATCCGACAAAGCAGAAATTAATTGTGACGAGAATAAAGTAGAAAAAAAAACCTAAATTGAGAGCAATGAAATCGTAAAACAGAATTGCACAGCTTGTATTGCACAATAAGACGAGGAGCTGAATTCAGTTCAAATTGTCGTGATTTATTTTTAAAAAAGGGTCTTTGACGAAATTGTGACAAACAAGAAGAATGAAATGGGAAATAAACAAAAGGAAATTTATTGTGACACGATTTCGTTGTTGTTTACTTTATTGAATATTAGTTGAGGGAAAATAGACATTTTTTAATGAACTTGACATTGCTGGGTGGACTGAAGGACATTTATATGCGACAATCGTGAATTTTCAGGCATCGTCAATTGAAGCAACTTTATAAGGTGATGAAATATATCAAAAATTATGATATAACCTCAAAAAACGAGAACATAACCTCAAAATTTCGACCAGAACTCCAAATTTACTAAAATAACCTCAAAATTGAGGAACATAACCTCAAAAATTTGACAAATACTTTAAATTTCCTAACATAACCTCAAAATTTTGACCAAAACATCGAATTTACTAAAATAACCTCAAAATTGAGGAACATAACCTCAAAAATTTGACAAATACTTTAAATTTCCTTACATAACCTCAAAATTGAGGAAACTAACCTCAAAGCTTTGACCAAGACTTTAAATTTTCTAACATAACCTCAAAATTTGGACCGAAACTCCAAATTTACTAACATAACCTCAAAATTGAGGAACATAACCTCAAAATTTTGAGCAGAACTTTAAATTTCCTAACATAACCTCAAAAGACGAGAACACAGCCTCAAAATTCAAGAATATAACCTCAAAATTTGGACAAAAACATCAAATTTACTAAAATAACCTCAAAATTGAGGAAACTAACCTCAAAAATTTGACAAAAACTCAAAATTTAATATCATAACCTAGAAATTCGAGAGTACAACCTCAAAATATAAATATAATGATAATTTGTAGGTCTAGATGGGGCTTGTCTGTGCCTAAGTCAAATAATGCCTTATTTCATTCCACAAATGTCAACTTCACCTAAAATTCATCAAAGCATCCCAATACCACTTCTTAGAAAAATACTTTTTACCGTTCAACCCCTTGAGTAAGCTTATGACATGCCACAATGTAAGGCAAAACTTGCGCAATACCTGAAATCCCTCATAATTCATCTAACATTCCAGAATCCACCATCCATTTACCTTTCGTCACTACAAATTCCAATTAAAAACTTTTTCTCCATTCACAATTCAGTCTGAAAAGTTTAAACAAAAAAAAAATCATTTTTTGCGTCACAGTTGCTCAAGTTTTTTGTGCAACATTGTCACATTTGCCGTTTAGAAATGTGCAACAAATTAGTTTATTTACATTTTTTTCTCTTTCTCGCTCGTTAGTTTCCTATTGCAGTGTCCTTCAATTGTGTCAATGCAATGCTTACTCGCTTTGCAAGTTTGTAATGTTTCGTTAGAAACTTTTTTGCAGTATATTATTCATATTTATGCACAACGAGTGGGATTTGTTGAATTCTGAGGTGGTTTGGGATGTTATTTCATCAAATTTTGAGGTTATATTCTTGAATTTTTAGGTTATATTCTTAAATTTTTAGGTTATACTAATAAATTTGTTGTCTTGGTCAAGGTTTCGAAGTTATGTTAGTAAGCTTTGGAGTTTTTGTCAAAATTTAGAGATTATATTCTTGTTTTTTGAGGTTATGTTAATAAATTTGTTGCCTTGGTCAAAACTTTGAGGTTATATTCTAAAATTTTGAGGTTAAAATTCAAACTTTGAAGACTATGTTCCTGAAATTTTAGGTTATGGTACATTTGAGGATTTGATCACAATTTTGAGGTTATCTTCTAGACTTTTGAGGTTATCTTCTAGACTTTTGAGGTTATATTCTTAAATTTTTAGGTTACTTTAGAACATTTGGAGTTTTTGTCAGACTTTCGAGATTATATTCTTGAATTTTGAGGTTATACTAATAAATGTGTTGTCTTGGTCAAAATTTCTAGGTTATGTTTTCGTTTTTTAGGTTATGTTAGTAAATTTGGGGATTTGACCACAATTTTGAGGTTATCTTCCGGATTTTTGAGGTTATATTCCTAAATTTTTAGGTTATGTTAGTAAATTTGGAGTTTTTGTCAAAATTTTGAGGGTATATTCTCGTTTTTTGAGGTTTTGTTAATAAATTTGTTGCCTTGGTCAAAATTTTGAGGTTATGTTAGTAAATTTGGGGATTTGACCACAATTTTGAGGTTATCTTCTCGTTTTTTGAGGTTATATTAGTAAAATATGTATTTTCAATGTCAATATCGACAGTTCTCATTCCAGAGCTCACTAAAACCGCAAAAAAGTCATCCCACAATGAGCAGTTTAATGAATAGAATTTGCAATAAATGACTACAATGTCTGACTAATCTCATCTGTGAAATACAATTAAAAATATTGCTTTGTAGTGCAAATAGCAGAGTGCAATGACTTTTTTGTCATAATCAGGCTTAATGCATCAATTGTGATGAAGTAAAGTGAACTTTGCTAAGAAAATTGTTGCTAGTTGAATTCTGAAGTAAATTATGGTGAAATTAAGAGGTTCTGGAGTTCATATTTAATCAACTAGGCATTTTTACATGACAATCAGAAACTAATTCCAATAATCATCCAACTAGACTTAGAATGATACCCTTGAACATGACACTGAATGTATTATTTTTTACTATTTATTCATGTTTCAATTCCCAACTTGTTTACGGAAAAATGGAAATTTTTTCAAACCCCAAACCCAAAAAAATTCTAGAAACAAAAATAAGTATTTTTGTTTATTTACATTTTTTTCTTTGAATGTTTTGTTTTTCTTCATTCGATATGGAAATTTATGAAAATCTTTTTTAGAAAAAAAGGGGAAGCAGAGAAGAAAAATTCAATGTCGATGAACTTTATGTAATGAAAAAACTGAACAGATATTTTTAGATGTTAGAAGTGAGTAAAAGATAATGAAAATATTAAGAGAAATTGAAGAATTTGAATATTTTACTTATGTTTGAAAACAAAAAAATTTGAAAATTTTAAAAATTGAAAGTTAAAAAATTTAAAACTTAAAAATTTGGAAATTAAAAAATTTGAAATTTAAAAAATTCAAATTTAAAAAATTTTAAAGTTGTGAAATTTGAAAATTTTAAAAATTGAAAGTTAAAACGTTTTAAAACTAAAAAATTTGATGACTAAATAATATCAAAATTCTAAATCCTAACCTCAAAATAATAATTTAAGAAAAATATCCAAACGTTAACCTTAAAATCCATCCTTGGCACTCAACAACTATAAAATAATTTTCAAAATCATTACCAATAACTTATTCCACAGAAATGCGATATAAAAAAGCAATAACAAAAGCATTACATTTCATACAAATGTCATTACTAAGTACAGTGTCACATTATTTGCAATCAGCTTTTTATTCTTCAATTATTGCTCATTTCAGCTCTCTATTGACGATTGTCACATGATTGCTCACACCTTTCCATGCACGACTTTTTTTGTGTATATCGGTTGAGATTGTGACGGAATTTTGTTATTGACAAAAATATTATTGTTTTTGGTTTATTCTGGTCAATTTATAGATTTTAAGGAATTTTGCTTAAGTGTGCAATTTTTTAATTTTGTTGTAAGAAGCAGAAATTTGAGATATTGACCTGATTTTGAATGGAATTTCTTGAAGGAATTTTGCTGCACTTGAACGAATTATGCTGAAGATTTTGAAATCAAATTATAATTTTTCGAAATTAAGTTTAAATTTTTCAAAATTAATTCGAATTTTTCGAAATTAAGTTCGAATTTTTCGAAATTAAATTTGAATTTTTCGAAACTAAGCTCGAATTTTTCGAAATTAGGTTTGAATTTTGCTGAAATGAAACATAAACCTGTCTTATAATGAAACCCATTTTGAATACAATTTTATCAGAATTTCCAATTCCCGCCTCAAAAAATGTAAAAAAAAATCATCAGCTCATCGAACATTGTTGACAACATTTTCAGTTCCGCACTGCATAATTCTGTTATACAATTTCATTCTCAAATGATTTGTGACTAATTGCAGTCACAGTTTCTCTCACACAAGCGAGAAAATATTTTCGCTTTTACAACAACAAGCAACCAAGAAGAGAAAAAAGAGTCAGGAATGAAAATGAAAAATTATATCAATAAATGAGGAAGAGCCATGAACAGAAAAAATTGTTTTTTTCATTGTCGATTTGCAAAAAAATAAATAAAATAATTTTTCACAAACACAACAAAAAAAAGTTGCCAAAAATAACAGAAAAGAGCGGAAGAGAAAAAATTCTCAGAGAGAAGCCGCAAGTCTCTCACACGGAACTAACACATTCAAGTCCAAATGACCTACATCTACTCCTGTGAAGGTTAAAACATAAAATATCTTCGGAAACGAAAAATGCAGGTCATTCAACTTTTATTTTTGGAGTGATTATGTGTGTTGGTGTGTCATCGTGTCGACACGTGCTGTTCGTTGATATCTTGTGACTGTGTTGGTTACTCTTGTTCACGTTTATTACACCGCACCGAATATTTATTGTATAAGAATAAAAAAATTCTTTTTTTTTGTGATAAGCGAAAAGAAAACTTTTTCTTTCATTTTTTTTACTTGTGATAAGATTTTTTTTTTATTTTTAGACAGGCAACGACTGACTGACTGACTGACTGACTTTCAAGTTTTTTTATTGTTGTTGATCTTTTTTTCGTCAATGAATGGAATTTTTGTCGTTTTTTTTTATTTGTTTTTGTTTGGATGTCATGAGATAGGCTCTAACGGGGTATTGAGCAGAGCAAGTGAATTACAATGACTAAGTTGACATCCCTAATGAAGTTGAGATACGAACTTAATTCTTATATTCTTGACTAAGGCTTATGAGAATCTGTTGACGTATTTGGACATGGTTATCATACTCAGAGACAGCGATATTGCAAAGGTTTTTGGTTTTGGTGCTCTTAGCTTCATTTAAGGAACCTAATTTAGCAACCCTGGTCTCCTAAGACTCAAATCCAAGACCATAAAGTTTAAATCCAGAAGACAAATTGACAATATCCCTCGATTTCCTCAGACAGTAAAATATTTGCTACAATCAGTAAATTTTGCTAAAAACATGCATCAATATTATTTAACACGAGGTGTGTAGGTGTCGTGATAACACCTATGTTCTCTCATAAGTTGCTGTGCAAGGAGTTTTATTTTCCTGGGCCAAATCACAGACTTGCGTCCTCGTTGATAGAATTTGCCTCCATAAAATAATTTGGGCTCTTTTATAGCGATTTAATGAATTTTTGAAATATCATCTGGGCTGTGGTGCCATTCTTTTTACCATTTCTGCTCCATTCATTAGCTTTCAATTTTCCAAGTACGCAAGATAATAAGCATTAAGCAACCCTATACATATGTTATGTTATCAGGAGAATTTTAGCTTTTCTAAATTAGATTTATTGATAATATTTTAAACATAATCCAAAAATAACAAGTATTAATGATAGTTCCATGCCTTGAGTCATGGGCGTATCCAGGGGGGGGGGGTCCGATGGGGTCCGAACCAAACCCCCCCCCCCCTTGGTAAGCCCCTGCCTTGAGTGTGTCTTAGTTATGAATGTTGCGTCTAGAATTTTAATATTTGCTCCTGATTTTGAAAAAAAGTCTCAATTAGACACATTGAAATGTTGACAATACGGCAGTTAAGGATAAAGTATACTTAGAACCATGAGAAAGCTGCTGGCTGTCAAATGGTTGCCAGGTGGCTGAAATTCACCAAGAGCCCACCTTTTGGTTCTGACTATACTGGCCAGAAGTCGCCCTTTGGTCAGAATTTCAGTGAGACCTGATTTTAGTAAAATTTATAGCCAGGTGTACAGCTAGCAATTGAAAATATCTAAAGAGAGCCATGAGATACAATTAATCTTGCAAGCTCATCCTCAACAACCTCCGCACCAAAATATAAAAAAAAGTTACGTAAAACAAACACAATTGCCGATAACAACAGAGCAAGCCTCAAAGTGATGAGAAAAAGAAAGAATATCAAGGAGAAAGAACCTTCATGTCACCTTCGCCTCGCTCAGTGTCAGTGTCAGTGACAAATGAATATTATCAGCAACAAGCGTGGCTGAAAGAGACACAGAATGTGTAAACAATTGTATCAGACGGAATTTTTTATTAAAAATAGCAAGCAATGCAATGATGAGAAAGAAATAATAATAATAATTGTTTGATGTAGGAAGTGTAGATGAGATTGGATTGAAAGATGATTGAGGGAAGTAGGAAGAGATTTGAGATGAAGGTCAGGAATAAAACTGATAGAGAATTTAAATGGAAATTCACTAGAATAAATCAAATTCTATTAAAAAAATTTTTAAACTGAAAATTAGTCAGCATAAGAACAACAACCATCAAGGACACCCCCTAAAAAACATTGATTGATTGAAAAGTCTAAACTTTTATGAATGGCAAAATAAAACATTTTTTTGTCATTAAATGAATAAAAAAATTAAGCCCGAATGACCTACAGAGGCTTTTGTCAATGCTTATTAAGATTGATGTGTTTTTGATTGAGATTTGCCAATATTTGTTCAGCTTTGAAAGAAATGAAAGTTTCAAGGGCAAGAAATTGGTTGATATTGATGGATTGGAGATGAGTTGGGTGGGTATGTGGACGTTCTGATTTATTTTTGAAGAATGCTTGAAGATTTGACAAAATATACTCAAATTTACAGACTTTTTGCAACATAACCTCAAAATTTCTCATAATTTTAATTTTTTTGCAACATAACCTCAAATTTTGTCAAAATTTTAATTTTTTTGCAACATAACCTCAAATTTTTTAATTTTTTTGGAACATAACCTCAAATTTTGACAGAATTTTAATTTTCTTGTAACATAACCTCAAAATTTTCTAAGTTTATTTAAGATTTGTATATTTGTGTTTACATAACCTTAAATTTTTAAACCTAACCTCAAATTTTTCAACTTTTTTTAACTTAACCTCAAAATTTTTAATTTTTGGGAACATAACCTCAAAATTTTTAACACTTCTCTAATATAACCTCAAAATTTTCATTTTCTTGGAACATAATTTCAAAATTTTTGATTTTTTGTTAATTAAACCTCAAATTTATTGTCATGTTTGTCAATATATTGTGGCAAAACCTCAAAACTTTCCCATTTTTTTGCAACAGCTCCATCTCCTTTCCCCTCATTCACGCAATAATTTCTTCACTGCGCGATAAAAACTGGCTTAAAAATTAAAAAAAAAAGTCCGCGCCAACAAGGAAAAATGACACTGAACATAATAAAAATAGTCTCATTCACAAAGTTCCGGCTTTTTCTTCTCCATGTTCATTCAAAAAAAAACTGCATTTTTTGTTGTTTCATTCAGCTTCGATTTTTACTTTCATCGAGCATGTGATCAGAGACAGTCAAAAAAGAAGTCATGCAAATGTAAATCGAAAAAGAAATGATGTTTGCGTCACTTTATGGACTTCTTGATTATATGAATGGTGATAATGAAGATTTTTTGAATGGATTTTGGGGTGATGGGGATGGTGGCGAGAAGAGTCAGAAGTAAGATGAGTAAGAAATAATTAAAGACAATTTTAATAAGTTTGGGTGTGTATTAAATGGATATTTGATATTAAGGAGCATTATTTTTGGTAAACTTAAACATTTTGACCCTCAATTCTTAGGAAATGCTTCTGTAGGTATCAGATTTGGTATTATATTCACTAAAATCATGATCATAGCTTCCACTTTCTGAGTACACAACCATTTGTATCAGCTTAGTGATATTTCTAATTCAATATCATTCAATTTATGTTAATATGATTGACTAATTTCTACCAAGAGAGAGGAACTGATTAAAATTATCAAAAAAGTGTTTAAGAGACATTTGACATTTGATGAGACTTGCAACGCCTTGGTGTTGGTTTTTGTATTTTATTTTGAGATTATGGGTATATAAAGGTATATTAAGCTTATATTATTTTATTCTGAATTAAACCTGGAGTCTATTTCGTAGGTTACGTGGGGTACCCTACATCGGGTAGGTAGGGTGTATTAGGATGCCCTAGTGTACCCCTACATACTCTACCATAAGGTACCATAGGGTACCTAGGGATAACCCTAGATAACCAAGGCATAATTAGTCTATACCCAATAAATATCAAAACTATAGTTTTAGACTAAAAATTTAATGAAACCCCTAAACATAACCTCAAAAAATCAATATTAGAATATCAGTAGACTGAGCAGATACGCAGCGAGGACAGTCCACATCATAATCCAAGTTTCATCACAAGCCATCAAGTGAAAATCTTTTTTGCTTTTTTAATTCTTCTTCACGAAGCATAAAAAACTCGTTTCACGTCTCAAAAGCGAATAAAACATGAGCTTTACGATGTTTATCTTTTTTTCTCTCTATTTCTTCAACATAGACAGCAGTCAACGACCTTTCTGCCACACACAATATCTAATATTTGCAATAAACAGTCTTTCTGTCTCGATTTTTTTTTGTCTTCTTCTTCTTCTTTCAACTCAACTGTGAAGATTCGAAAGTGCAACTCGAATGCGATTGCACATTTTTTTCTTATGTAAAAGTTTTGCGATAGTGAAAACTTGTTGGCTGACTTAAATGATGATGTGTAATGGATGAATTATGTTGATTATTATGACAAGAAATGAAAATGAAAATGAGAGACGTGCATGTAATGTAATGCGTTATGATAATGGCATGTGTTGGTTATTTGAGGGGGTTTGGTGTGAAATTTTGAGGTTAAATGCAAATTTTGCTCAATTTTGTGTAAAAATACTGAATTTTAATTAAAAACAATTTAATAAAATTCACCAAATCATCACAAAAACAAACAATAAAAAATTTACTCATTCTCATTTTTATCCCACGCAATTTGCACATTCATCCGCATTCAAATGAGAATTTTGTGAATTTATTTTAATTATTTTCATTTCTATTTTAAGCACACAACAAGCAGACTGAATGACTTATCTTCACGAATGCCTGTTATTTATCATATGAGACATGCTCGTCGTGGCCTCGACATTGGCACCACTCAGTGAAAGTTTTTATTATCTTTTTTTGCATTTTTTATTGTCGTTGTGCGAATGTTAATTGGATTTTGAGGTGCAAAATGCAATTTTATTGGTTTTATGGGGAATGTTTTGGAATATTTAAGATATTTTGAGTAAAATGGCTTTAGTGTGAAGACACCTGAACCTCAAAACTCTAGTGTGAAGACACCTGAACCTCAAAAATTCTAGTGTGAAGACACCTTAACCTCAAAAACTCTAGTGTGAAGACACCTGAACCTCAAAAATTCTAGTGTGAAGGCACCTGAACCTCAAAACTCTAGTGTGAAGGCACCTGAACCTCAAAACTCTAGTGTGAAGGCACCTGAACCTCAAAACTCTAGTGTGAAGACACCTGAACCTCAAAACTCTAGTGTGAAGGCACCTGAACCTCAAAACTCTAGTGTGAAGGCACCTGAACTTCAAAACTCTAGTGTGAAGGCACCTGAAACTGAAAACTCAAGTGTAGTGACACCTGAACTTAAAAACTCTAGTGTGAAGACACCTGAACCTGAAAATTATAGTGTGAAGTCGACTTAAACCTCAAATAACACAAATTCACTCACACATTCCACAAAAATGTCATTGACCCCCATCCCAACCCCCAACAACAACCATCTCTAACTCTACTATTCCAAAATTCACTTTCATCATCGGAAACATTCCATTTCCACATCATAGATCCAAAAAATGAAAAAAATGTGAGACGAGAGTTCATCGAACTATTCGCAATAGCAACGCAAGTAGAGTAAAAGTTGTTATTGTCTATGCGATTATTTTCACTGTGCTGTGCTGAATGAAACTTGAATAACATAATTTATCGATTGTTAAAGACTTAGAAAGCTTTCGCTATCGTACAGACGCAGTGTGATGCATGAGTCAATGGAGATGAGTGAGGAAGGGGATTCTGTGTATAAATTTAAATTTTTCAGGTTAAGAAAAAGTTTTTAAATATTTTTGAAGTTTTTATTGCATTTTATAACAAACTTTGCAGACATAACCTCTAAATGTCTTAAAAAGCTGTACTAAATGCCACAAGAAACAAAAAATAAGCATCTCTAAAGTCAATGAATGTCTGCGACGTTCTCATATCCTAATACACTTCAATCTTTCCCCTTCAGAAAGCTCCTTAACCTTCGTCATCAAGAAGCGCAGAGAACACAAATTTCATTTTCAAGAATGACGAGTGCCATGGTAAAAGCAAGTGCTGTTCTCATGTCACAGACGAGAATGCAGACAAGTGGAATTAGGAGAAAATAAATTTTTTATTGAAGAATTCTTTGATAGATGAAGCGTAATAGAAAACGATATTTGAGAAAGTTTAAGAAGAAATAATTGAGAAAAAATTTGACAAGTACGAAAGTCATCATGGGAAGGTGAATAAGGCACATTTTTCAATTTTTCAATCCAAGATGACTTAATTTTGAATAAATTGAGATGATCAAATTTCATGTTAACCTGAGATGATCTAATTTTGCTCAACCCGAGATGACTTAATTTTGCTCGACACGAGATGACTTAATTTTGCTCGACCTGAGATGACCAAATTTCTGCTCGACCTGAGATGACTTAATTTTGCTCGACCTGAGATGACTTAATTTTGCTCGACACGAGATGATCTAATTTTGTTCGACCTGAGATGACTTAATTTTGTTCCGCTAGGAAAGAATCAAAAGGGGATCTAATTTGGCCAAAAGAACTAACAATATAAATATCTAGACCATCTCCCACACAACATTTGAAAGAATACAACCCCCAAAAACATAACCTCAAAAAACCCATCCCCAAAAATCCATCACATAGACATCAATATCACACCAATCAATTCAATACTCAATCAAAGTCATTGACCCAAACAGACGTCATGTCTAAATGAAAAGTGAAGTTATGTGCTGTGTTGCATATATAGTAACAGCATCACCATTAATATCACAGCCAAAGAAGTGAAATCACGCAAGACACAGCAACAACATCAAAAAAAAATTTCTCGTGTCTCATTTTTAATGGAAAAAAATTCATAGCAGCATGAAAATCGAAAGTTTGTTGCGTTTTTGTTGTGAAATTGAGTAAAGATTATGGGATGGTGTTGATTGTGGGGTCTGGGTAGGGTATGTGGTCCATGTAGGTGAGAATTTGAAGAGTTTTGAGGCGATTTAGTGGAAAAAATATTTGAAAAGTTCAAAATTGTCACAAAAAAACTTCCAACAATAAGAATTCATAAAACTCAACCAAGCATCTAATGATGTTCAAGCACTATATACAATCCAGTATCTCCAATTGTAATTTTCACATTTTCACATTCCATTCAAAGTAATTAACACACAAAAACTCTTTCAACTAAGGAAAAATAAATTTTCTGAATTTCTATAAACTGCAAAGTAAATTTTCATTGATTTTCCATGCGGAAAATGGAGAGTTTGTGAATATTTTTCGTCTACGTGTTTTTCCTCAATAAAGTCGATGAACTTCAGACGAAACAAAAAATTTTCACATTTTTTTGAGGAAAATTCTTTGTTGCGGAATATAAAAAAGAAACAAATTGAAAATAAAGGAGGTTATGTACATAAATTTGCAACAACCCCCCCAAATTTCAAGCAGTTTGAGGGATAAAATTGCTACTCGTGGCAGGAAAATCCATCAAAATTGGGTGGCATTTGGTCAACAAAATAGGAAATAACAAAGAAAAGGCACGAAATTTTTCTTTTCCAAATTAACATACTTAATTAAATAATGGACATAAATTAATAACTGTAAGTGAATGAACAAATTTTTTTATGGTGTCGTGGTGGAAATATGCAAATTTTGTAGCTTAGTTAGTTGTTGCAGGAAGCAATTGCTTGACATTTTTGGAGGTCATGAGAATGGAAATGATTTTTGAGGTTAGTTTTTGGGTTGGGAATGCCAAATCTATTTCTAGGTGTGACTAAGGTTAACCACGCAGGACCACCTAGGTAACCAGGACTACCTGGGTAACCAGGACTACCTGGGTAACCAGGACTACCTGGGAAGTAAGGACTACCTGGGTAACCAGTATGGTTTCTAATCATATTGGAATCTAGGATATCGAGACTTGTGTAAGGTCGAGTAGTTAGTCGACAGTCCTAGACATCTAAAACCTTTTTTTGTGAGGAATTGGGTTTGATTCCAACAAGAAGTAGGTCTCTCAACCATTTCATAGTCTCAAACGTTAATCATCTTACTTATGTTAAGCTAGAGTTCTCCATCTGAACCCCAACATAGCACTAGAAGCAGATTCGATCCGACTTTTAGTTTAAAATGTCTAAGAATTTTGAGAAAAATTTTTATTTGAAGAATTGTGACTTGCCACCTAGTTACCTACCCACTCCTAATCACTTGGTGGGTACTATCAAGATTTTATGTTTTTTCTCACACTTTACCTAAACAGATGAGAAGATAGCGTTACAAAATGCCATTAAACACAGTAGTCTAGCCTAAAACACTAATTCTTGCAAAAACTAACCTCAAAATTGTAAAATTTAAACCATTCATCAACATATGTCTAGAAACTTCCAAACCCAACCCTCAGTATTCTCCCACGAGAGGTCACGACAATTCATGTCAATACCTAATTACCACAATAATCCCCAATACAACCTCCACCAAAAGCTCATGTTCATAATGCACATACTCATTTCCTCATTCATAAAGCACTTTTTTATCGTCTGTTAATTTCTTTTCCAATGGTTTCAAACAATTTTTTTTCAACCCATATCGTCTACAATCATAAAAATGAACTCTTGTGACTCATGACATGCACCAGACAGTGTTTTTTAGTGCTTCCATAGAGGAAAAAGAACTTGCGCATTAAAAAATGTGGAGCACTTTTTGAAGCAGTAAGACATATCCTGAATAAAATATGAACATGTTCAGACTCATACCAGCTTTTTGAGCTTTTTTTGGGGGTTTTCAGTACAATGCGAACATTGGGCTGGCGACTGTCTGGTGATGAAAATGAAGAGGAATGGGTTGAAAAATAGATTTTACGAGGGTTGCAATTGGAAATTGTAACTTATTAGCATGAATTTTTGGGGATGTTGGGTTGAATTGGCGGTTTGACTAGATTCTATCCTCTCGGTTCAAGATGGATTATATCCTCTCGGGTCGAGCTAGATTCTATCCTCTCGGGTCGAGCTAAATTATATCATCTCGGTTCGAGCTAAATTCTATCCTCTAGGTTCAAGATGGATTATATCCTCTCGGGTCGAGCTAGATTCCATCCTCTCAGATCACCTCAGAATATGCGCTCAAACCCCTAAAATTCTTACATCCTACACCAAACTCATTCTAAATGCCAATGAACGATTGGTTTGAGTGTGTACTCGTTTGTTCAACAGACAAAAAGTGAGCATCATTGAAGCTATAAAAAGCTCTATTTTTTCTGGGTTGGGAGGGTTGAAAAGCAGACAACGACCGGCATTTCTAACCCACAAAGAGAGTAAAAAAATTAAATAGAAAATTTTTCACAATGAAATTTGAAAAAAATGAAAACTTTTCAAGCATGCTTTTGTGTTTGTTCGTCTGAAAAAAATTGATTTTTTTTTGCAGAATAAATAAAAATGCTTCAGGAAAAATGAAAATTTCGAAAAAAGTTACCATTCGACTGTAAAATTTAATCCCAACTCAAATGGAAACTTTTTCCCCCATTTTTTTATTTTGTGGTGGATTTGCAGTGAATGGTTTTCGCTATCAGACAGATAATGAATCTGTTGTTTTTTGAGGTTTTATGCATGACAATTTATTTGTTTTATCGCTGTTAACTGCTGTCAATTCATGAAAAATGAGTTAAGTGACGAGGAAAAAAAATCATTTGAAACACGGATAATTTTTGTGTGTTTCTGTGGAGCGGGTAGTTAGAGTGAGACAGTCGAATATAAAATGGAGGTTACAGTAATAACAGACGGTGCCAATGACCAATAAATTGTGCTGTGGATATTAAAATTTAATGCATTATTTGAACATGTTTAATGATGTGATTATGAGACATGGTAATTAGGTGGATGATTTTGGGGATTGGTCATTGAGGTAGATACATGAGTTAGTATATGAGAGCCTTAAAATTTGGTATCATAACCTCAAAATTCTAAAATGTAACCTCAAAATTCAGGAAAAGAACACAAGTTCAAAATTCAGAAACAGAACCACAAAATTAAACAAATAATCTCAAAATTTAGAAACATAACCTCAAAATTAACAAAATAACCTCAATATTAAGAAAATAACCTCAAATTTCAGGAATATAACCTCAAGATTCAGGAAAAGAACATAACCTCAAATTGAGGAACATAACCTCAAAATTCAAAAACTTAACCTCAAAACTAAGGACTAAACTCAAAATTAATAAAATAACCTCAAAATTCAGAAACAGAACCACAAAATTAAACAAATAATCTCAAAATTTCGAGACATAACCTCAAAATTAAGAAATTAACCTCAAACTTCAGGATCAAAACCTCAAAATATATGAATATATCCTCAAAGTTTGAATTTTAACCTCAAAATTCAGGAAAAGAACATAACCTCAAAATTCAAAAACTTAACCTCAAAACTAAGAACTAAACTCAAAATTAAGAAAATAACCTCAAATTTCAGGATCAAAACCTCAAAATATATGAATGTATCCTTAAAGTTTGAATTTTAACCTCAAAATCAGCAATATAACCTCAAAATTCAGGAACATAGCCTCAAATTTCAGGTTCATAACCTCAAAATCATCAAATGCTAACCGGCACCATCAGCAAACTTATCACAAGACAAACAATCGTTTCCACTTCCCATAAATTTTTCATCATCACTCCCATCACATTGTACAGACCAGAAAAATGCACACGCTATCCTTTTTGCCTCATAAATCTCATCCACATGTACATTACTGTAGCTCACACACAGACACAATGAGATTCCTCTATGCTGCGAAAATTTTGCGACAAGGATAAAACAAGGGCATTCGTGCTTCATGAAAATGAGGAAAATATATAAAGCAGTGCCATTGCCATAGAAACGAGACGAGTACAAGTGAAACTTTATTTTTTGCAGTTCTTTTCTCGAGTGTTCAACTTGTCTGTAGTGGGGATGCGAGAGGAAGGAAGAAGATGAATAATGAAAAGTTTTTGTGCTTTTTTTGGGTGGAAAGATGCTGAATGTTGGGTGATTGCAAGCAGAGAAGAAGTGAGTCATGAGACAAAGGAGATAATTTTGGTGATTCAGTTTATGGAAATATTACTTATGTTGTTGGATTTGGTGTGGGTTTCTGTGAGTAAGATGGCTTTCATGATTATTTTAGTTTTGAGGTTATAAGCATGAATTTTAGGGTTATATTTCTAATTTTTAGGTTATATTTCTAAACTTTGATAAAATTTTTCAATTTTTGAGGTTATGTTCCTAAAATTTAGGATTATTTCTAATTTTGAGGTTATATTTCCAAAATTTGGTATAATTTTACAACTTTTGAGGTTATATTTCTAATTTTGAGGTTATATTCCTAAATTTGAGGTTATATGCCTATATATTCTCATGCATCCACTCCATCCAAAATAACAAAACAAATTTTCGAGCATGCACATTGTGTGCCTATTGATTCACATTTCATGCATCTATACATGCACAATTTTTATTCATTTTCCACATTTCCCTAGACACTTGAAAGTAACATTCGATAGAACATAAGAGCAAAAAATTCTGATTCAAGAAGAAGCAGAAAATCAATAGTTTGACTCTCCCGACAGGAATGAATTGTGAGGAAGAAAAAAATTAATGTGAAAATAGGGACACAGTTGAGAACTTTCTATGTGTTCCTGTTTTTTTTTTGTTTTTGTTGGGTTATGTGTTATATAGTCTGTTGTGAAGGAAGAAAGGAGAAAATAACAAAAATTGTGTTGAATTTTCTTTCATTCAACTTTGAAGCAGTGTTAACTGTCAACTGTGAAAAATTCGATAAGAATCTTTGAATTAATGAAAGTCGTTAAAATTTGAATTTTTGAAAACCGTTAAAATTTGAATTTTGGATAACCGTTAAAATTTGAATTTTTGAAAACCGTTAAAATTTGAATTTTTGAAAACCGTTAAAATTTGACTTTTATAAAACCGTTAAAATTTGAATTTTTGAGAACCATTAAATAGAAAACTGAATAAACTTTGAAAAAATTATAAAAACTTTATCCCAACAATTTCCTACCCTCGACTTCACCCACATCTATATCCTCCTCACTAAATTCCTTTCCACATTTCCCATCCCTTAAAAAAACATTTTCATTATTTTTTTCTTCCCTCATTTTCCTTCTTTTTCTGCTTTTCATTTCTCTTTCAGGACATTGACCGAGTGAGGAATAATGGAATGAATGTAGACTATTTATGGGTTTCGAAGAGAAAAAAGAACAGAATTTTGCTGCTGCACATTTTCTGTGACTGTATTAGTGACACACCGAATGAATGAAAATGCTGAAAATTTTTACTCTACAAATGTACTCGATGTTAGTGATATGATCGTCGGTTGTTGTTGTTGTTGGAGCTTAATAGTATAGTAAGTTGAGGGGGGTTGAAGTGTAGAATTGAAAACGAAAGGAACGAGAAGAAAGTGGAGCTGGAATTTTCTGGGTTGCAGACTGTGAGGGATATGAGGGACTTTTGTTTGGTTGTGTTGAAAATTCTAAAGAATTATTGGAATTTTTTTTATTTTCTTGAGTTGAGTCAATCAATTTTTTCTCGAATTGATCAAAATTAGATCATCTTGGGTCGAGCCAAAGGTTGAATCATCTCGGTCGAGTCAAAAGTTAGATCATCTCGGGTCAAGCTAACAGTTAAGTCATCTCAGGTCGAGCTAACAGTTAAGTCATCTCAGGTCGAGCTAATAGTTGGGTCATCTCGGTTCTAGTAAAAATTTAGATCATCTTGGGTGAAACCAAAAGTTTGATCATCCCGGGTCGAGCGAAAAATTTAATCTGAGAGGATAAAAACTGAATTACACCAAAAATACCTCCAAAATCCATAAAAATTGCAAGAAAACCACACACGTCTGTATCTGTGTACGTGCCACATTCCCTTCATTTTATCACCAAATTGACATTGCATTGCAAAAAATTATCCCCTTTATGAAAATTTTGCTCTGATGCATACAATTACAAATGTTTGAATGTGTGCGTGCAGACGATTCCTTTTATTTGATATAAAGTAGGGTAGGATAATAGCTGTGCTGCAAGTGCATAGCTATTATTATTATTTTTCGCATATTTTAATGGATTTTAGTGTGTTTACTGTGTTGATTTAACTAACACAAGTAAATTGGACAATTTTCAGCATGTTGAACTCTCGTGAACTGCGTCCTTATTTCCTTATGTCTGAATTTTTTATGAGGTACTTTTTTCAGTGAAAATTTGAGTAAATTTACCCAAAATCTCGACAATTTGATCTAAAAATCTCCAACTTGCCCTCCAGACATACATCATCAATAATCCACAACATCAATATCCATCCACCCTCATCAACATCAAATTTCATCTCGATTTCATCCAGTTGAGCATATAAGCCCGCACACATCCACACACATTATCGTATCCAACTTGACATAATAAACTTCAATAATAAAGAAAGATAAAATAAAACTGTGCAAATAAAATGAATAAGGTGGAAGCAGCAGCGACAGTTTCGAGACAGTACACAATCATGATGGAAATGTTAATGACCTACAACTCGCATTTTCTCTTTTTTTGTCTTCTATGATGCTTTACCTTTCTCTCCTATGTTGTTATGATGCTGATGCTGCTACAATTTCTTCATTTATTATGTGTTTTTTGAAATGAAATAGAAATGAAATGTTTATGGTTGGCGGAGATGTTGATGACGGTAATTGTCTGGAGACTGAATAGCTCTTGGGGATAATGAGTGTTTTTATGGGAAATTTTTGGCAAATTAATTCTATCCTCTCGAAAATAGCTAAATTCTATCCCCTCGGGTCGAGCTAAATTCAATCCTTTTGGGTCGAGCTAAATTCAATCCTTTTGGGTCGAGCTAGATTCTATTCTCTCTAGTTAAGCTTGTTTATATCCTCTCAAGTAGAGACAGATTCTATCATCTCAGGTCGAGCAAAATTCGGTCTTCTCGGGTCGAGACAGATACTAAATTCTATTCTCTCAGCTAAAAGTAGGATTCCATCCTTCAGATTGAAACACAATTTTGAATAATCTCTGAATATTTCTACATCACTCAATACATCATACCAAGTATAATACGACACAATACATCATGTCATAGGCATACAACACCACCTAAAAATCCCATCCTCATCCCACGGATTCTTCAATAATCTACAACATACATTACTTGAAGCATAGAACATAGTAAAACGTATTTAACCCAACCTTCCCATGCAGGACTAATGGGATGATGCACATAAACTACATTCATGAACATGCTCGATGTTGCCACATTATACAACGATGCGAAATGAAAGGAAACAAGAGAGAAAAAAATATTGAAACAGAAAACAAAAAAGGGAGCAGAAGTGAAAATTTTATTGATTTTGTCTGGCTTTTGTTGAGGAAAAAAATGGGAAAAATTGGGAATGAAGATTTTTTTTTGCAATGGTGGCATCTGAAATGTTTTTTTTTTTTGTATGAGTTCATGTTTGTTTTGGAAAATTATTAATTTTTTGGGAGAAATTTAGTAATTTTTTAGGAACTTGTTTGCTGATTATTGCATGTTTAAGAAATATTTTGCTGTTTTAACAAAGTTTTTACTTATAAACAGCTTCACACTCAGCTTCCGCTCAGCCGACGCTCAGCCTACGCTCAGCTTCAGATCAGCCTACGTTCAGCTTCAGCTCAGCCTACGTTCAGCCTCAGCTCAGCCTACGTTCAGCTTCAGCTCAGCCTACGTTCAACTTCAACTCAGCCTCAGCTCAGCCTACGTTCAGCTTCAGCTCAGCCTACGTTCAGCTTCAACTCAGCCTCAGCTCAGCCTACCCTCAGCTTCAGCTCAGCCTCAGCTCATCCTCAGCTCATCCTCAGCTCATCCTACGTTCAGCCTCAGCTCAGCCTACGCTCAGCTTCAGCTCAGCCGACGCTCAGCCTCAGTTAAGCCTCAGCTTAACCCCGATGAAGCCAAATATTTGCTTCAAACTAAATTCTTACTAAGAACATCAAGCTATTCAGAAGCTTCATTCCTTCCATAATATATCAAAAACCCATCCCTAAGAAATCCCAAATTAATAAAAAAAAATTGACTCACCCAAATCAGGCATCGAACTTGATGGCTCCTCATTGCTTATAATTTTCATCTTATGTCCACCGCTAGATCCAACAGATCCAGTACTGTGAGCATTACTGACAGCAATAACAGTCGATGTTGGTGGTGCCATTTGGTGCTGATGTTCTGTCTTAAAATTCTCACTGCTCGACACTTGATATCCACTTTCCTCATACATTTGTCGTCCATCTTTAATCACACGAAATTGTTGATGTTGTTGTGGAACTGCTGGTCTGTAGATGTGATGTTGATGATGGTAATGTGATGATGATGGACCATGAGGTGGCTCTGGCGATGATGTGGACGATATTGATGATTTTTTGTAGAATTGTGGTAAGTGATCCTCGATGTCTTGTGACATGTGGTTGTCAATGTGATCTAAGATCAGTTGGTGGTTTTCGTAGAGTGTTGATGGTGAGTGCAGCATTTTTTGTGATGGTTTGTTTGAGGTTATGTAGAAATATTTTTGGGGTTATGTTTTTTTATGCTTTAATTTTAACACTTTAATTAATTATATTCACTGGTAATTGTGTTTATGTAATGTAACTTTTGAATCTTTATTGATTTTGAGGTTATGTTTTTAAAATTTGCAGATTAATTTTGTGGATTTTTTGTAATTTTTGTGAATTTTTAAATTTTTATTCAAGAATTGTTAATGTAAAATTTCACAACTTTGAGGTTATGTTCTGAATTTTTTAATTTCAATCTTTTTGAATTTTCACTTTTCCAAAAGATTTTTCTTAAAATTTTTGTTTACTTTTTCACTTTCAATGATTACTTGATTATTTTTTTTTCAATTTTCTTTTTGAAATTTTCTTTGATAACTATGTTTTTTTGGGTTACGTAATGGATGGTTTTGAGATAATATTTTAAAATTGATAAATATAATAAATATTTAATATAAATTAATGTCGATTAATGCTGAATAAATAAGTTCAATAAATTAATTAATTTTTCTTAAATATTATGCAATAAATATTAAATTAGGTTGAATATTTTATAAATTTTAGGCTTAAATTGGTGGGCTTTGTTGGCAAGATTTGAGTATTTTTATAAGCTTTAATTTTTTAAATTGTTTTTAACTTTTTAAATGATTGTTTGATTCTTTTTAGTTTTTCACCATTTAAAAGGCACCCGACGTAAACTTTTTGTTCTCAAAATACTAAAATTCACTTAATTTTAACAAGTTTTTTAGGTTAAAGAATTGAAAATTTTATAGTATTTTTTATTTTTTAAAAAAATCCTCAATTTTGCATTTTTAGGTTCACTTTTCCATTTAAATTAATTTTCTCAATTTTTTAAATCTTTTTTTTTGTTCAATCAATTCAAGATAGTCCATTAAGTTCAATTATCACCACTTTTTCAAATTAATATTCCATAAATCTGTTCATTAACATAAAATATCCAAAACATATGCATCAAAAATTTTTCTCTTAAAACACCGGCAAATTAGCGTCGTGTGAAAATATTTTGCACTTTTTCACATTTTATCTTTTCCAAAATTTACTTTTTAGCACAATTTTTCTAATGTTTTTACTATTGTAATTAAGATTCAGTTCCACTCTTAATTTCTAATTTTTATTCAGCTTCTTTTTTTGTTGATTTTCTGACGAGAAGTTTCACTTTCAGTCTAGTTTTGCTTGAGATTTGGTTTTTAATTTTCACTTTTTCATAGAATTTTTTTTATAATTTGTAATGAATTTTTTAAATTGAAATTAGACATTTTGGGTTACATTTTAATTTGATTGTTTTTATTTCTGGGACTTTTTCACTTTTATTTCGGTTTTTTCACTATTTTTGAATTTTTTTAATTTTGAGGTTAGGTTTTGAAATTCTAATTTCCAATTCTTTATTTTTAGATTAAAATTGTCAAAAATTCGTCAACTTTTTCACTGAATTTTCCTTTTTTAACATTGAATTTTTTTGTTTATTTATAAATTAACATCCAGTTTGTTTTTATCAATTTTTAATTTAAGTCCCGTGTCGATTGTTTTGTTTTTGTCTCTAAAAACTCAAGCTTGAGTCATGTTAACTGTCGTCATTTCTTAACTATTTTTACCCTTTTGAAGAGTTTGTTTAGAACTTTGTGGAACTATTTTGACAAAGTTTCTATAATTTTTGAAAATTTTCTTCAGTTTTATGATTTTTCAATTTTTTTTATTATTTTATGTTTTTAAATTAAAGTTTTTTAAATTTAGTTTTTTTTAACTTTTAAATTTAAATTTTTTTTAACTTTTGAATCTAAATTTTTTAAATTTATTTTAAATTTTTTTTAAATAATTTCACATTAAAATAAGCTTCAATTCTGCTTAAACTTTCATTCAATCCACATTTATCTATCTTTAATCCATCGTAATTCTTAAAATTCCCTTCAAAATCCTTCCAAAACTCAATGAGACACAAAATTTAATTTCCACACAAAAATAAAATTCACATTTAAAACAAAATTAAAAAATTCTTATTTATTTATATTTTATCGAAAGAAATCGAGAGCGAACAGAAATGTCTGAGAGTAAAAATAAAAGTTTTTATTTTAAATATTATTGTGAGTGAATTTGCGTCCGTTTACGATACCGGCAAAGTTAAAACTGAAGCGGCGGCGACTTTTTTCTCCTTTCCATTTTGTTTTTGCTGCTGCTGCATAGCAAAAAATTATTTTTCTTTTCTTCTTTTCTCGTTTTGTATGTTTTGTGTGCCAAGTGGAGTTTTTCCAAAAAGCTTTTGCTTTTTTCTCTGCTGTTGGTATTTTTTATGCGACTTTTCTGCATTTTGTGTTTTGGTTTTTGATTTTTTAATAAAAATATTAAATAGCTGGATTTAATTTAATTGTCAGATGCTAGTTTCTATGGCTACCTGGGGTACCCTATCCTACTTTACCCTAGATACCCATACCTACCCTACTCTAGAGTAGGTGTACCATAGAGTACACCCTACCTATCCGGGGTACCTTGTCCAGACACTTTTTAATCCCCATTCTTCCAATCTAGTAGATAATATAGCTTTAAATACAAGATATCAATGACCATCCCCTCTGAACATGATGTCAATTGTCAAACAATTGACTCTAAATTATTCCTTAATGTACACTTGATGTCCATCAAACAATGCCAAAATTATCAAAACCAAAACAAAATTCCCAGTCACAAAAATTCAATGCTCATGAAAACGTCACTCGCTAATTTATATGACACACAAAAACAAGCTATTAATAATCAGAACTTTTTGTTACACACGAGATAAGATAACCGAAAATGTATGAAATTGAAAAATACACACGAAATTCAACAATATTTATAAATAGCTATTCTGGAGTAACGAAAGGAATTAATTTGTGTCCAGAATGTCAATTTCTAGTGTGTTTGTTATAATTCTGAACTGATAAGCAACAAAGTTGATAATACTGATCCATATAATCCTCAATACAGCCTACATCTCATGCACTTTAAATCAAAAACAAACAAATCAAACCTTAGATAACCACAGACAGCAACCAAACTAAAAAGAACAACTCAGTGATAAAAACTTGCACTTTTTAATATTTTTTATGGTCTTCTTCATTTTTTCGTGTCATCATCAGAATCACAAAAGCCATTCAGAGCTCTTTTGTACATGATAAGAGGTATTTTTTGTGGTTTAGATAAAAACTTTTATTGTACATGATTAAAAATTGCTTCTGGCGAGTTCAAAAACCTTCTGCGATATTGACCTTGAGGTTTTTGGGGATCTTTGATGGTTTGTGTTGCTGTGCTGATAAGATTTTTTAATGGAAAAAATGAATTTTTTGATAAGAATGTGCACTTGATGTGGGAATGATTGCATTTTTTGTTTAAATTGTGTTACGTTGAGTTTTTGGAACATTAAATGTCTTTTTCAAAGCGTTGATTTGAATTTTAGCTGTCTTTAAAGCGGTACTTTGAAAATTGACTATCTTTAAAGCATTGCTTTGAAGCTTGACTATTTTTAAAGCGTTGCTTTGAAGCTTGACTATCTTTAAAGCATTGCTTTGAAGCTTGACTGTCTTTAAAGCGTTACTTTGAAGCTTGACTGTCTTTAAAGCGTCACTTTGAAGCTTGAATATCTTTAAAGCGTTACTTCGAAGCTTGACTATCTTTAAAGCGTTACTTTGAATATTGACTGTCTTTAAAGCGTTACTTTGAAGCTTGACTGTCTTTAAAGCGTTACTTTGAAGCTTGACTATCTTTAAAGCGTTACTTTGAAGCTTGACTATCTTTAAAGCGTTACTTTGAAGCTTGACTATCTTTAAAGCGTTACTTTGAAGCTTGACTGTCTTTAAAGCGTTACTTTGAAGCTTGACTATCTTTAAAGCGTTACTTTGAAGCTTGACTATCTTTAAAGCGTTACTTTGAAGCTTAAATATATTTAAAGCGTTACTTTGAAGCTTGACTGTCTTTAAAGCGTTACTTTGAAGCTTGACTATCTTTAAAGCGTTACTTTGAAGCTTGACTATCTTTAAAGCGTTACTTTGAAGATTGACTGTCATTAAAGCGTTGTTTTAAAGTTTAAACCAACATACCTTCCAAAAAGTTCACAAATATCCATTCAGTGTCAACAGTTGCACCCACACTGACTAGTCATCAGTACCAAGAAAAATCCTCATGTGTTTTTCTCTGACTGAATTTCCATTAGTCATCAAAAACCAGCCTAAAATCAAATCAAGACACGAAACAAACACAAAAAAGTTTCCTGTCTCTAAAAATATCTTCTTTTATTTGGCAACAAGGAAGCAGAAATGACAACAACAACATACAATTCAGAATCGATTTCCTTTTGGCATTTTATGAATGACTCATTGGGAAGGGAAGAAGGAAAAAATTAAGCAGTCACAGCACCAGTGCGGCAAATGCTGATGGAAATTTTTTTTATCTTTTCCTAGCAACAGAAAAAAAAATTTCTTCCTTCTTTTTTATTATTTGGTGCCCTTCATCTTGGGTTGGATGTTGCTGTCTTTAACGATGGCAATTTTTCATCTCCAGCCACTTTTTTTTGCTGTGAGATTTTTCTTCTTGCTTGATGCTGCTGCTGTTTTTGTGCTCTATTCTGATGTCTGATGGAAAAAGTTTTGCTTATCGTTCGGACTTTTACTTGTTAGAAGTGTTTCAGCAGAGTTTTACACGTGTAGCTCAGTCTATTTCCATGCGTTACTTAGACTGAGCGTCAAATTTAGTTCCATGCGTTACTTAGACTGAGCTTCAATCTAGTTCCATGCGTTATTAAAGCTGAACGTCAATCTATTTCCATGCGTTACTTAGGCTGAGCGTCAATCTAGTTTCATGCGTTGTTAAAGCTGAACGTCAGTCTGTTTCCATGCGTTACTTAGGCTGAGCGTCAATCTAGTTCCATGCGTTATTAAAGCTCAACGTCAGTCTGTTTCCATGCGTTACTTAGGCTGAGCGTCAATCTAGTTCCAAGCGTCAAAAATTCTTCAATTCTATAATGCGCATCTATTATATCTCCCTCATCTAAATACAATTTTCCCCTACTAATTTTTTGCCTTTGACATTGAAATTTATTGACTATTTCTTTATTTCTTGATGCCGTTAATAAAGAAGATTTTTTTTCTGCCTGCCATTCTGGCATTGGCATTGGCATTAGGGTAAGGTTGAATAAATAAATTTAAATCTATCCTAAAGCACGCGTTCTTCTTCCTTCAACGTGAATTTACGGAATGGTTTTCACTCACTTTTCTTAGAAGGGTGAATCTTGGTGCGGTTGAGAAAGTAAAATAAAAATTTCTGATGGGGTTGATCTAGTAAAAATCGATAAAGTTAATCTCAAATGGAAGACGAATGAAAAAAATTTTAAAGTTTTTTTTTGTTGGATTTTTATGGCTTGTGAGTTTTTAAAACCATAATTCAGTTTTAGTACTAAGGGACAAGATTAGTTCAGATTTTGTACATACAGATACGATTAGACTAAAAACAGAAATACATCAATAGATCACATTTAGTACAGAGGGACACAATTAGTTCAGATTAAGTACAAAAGGACAATATTAGTTCAGTTTTTGTACATAAAGATAAGATTAGCTAAGATAAAGAACAGAAATACATGACTAGTTCAAATTAAGTATGAAAGGACACGATTAGTTCATATTTCAGTACAGGATACGAGCATTTTAAATAAAATCAGATTAATTACAAAAGATCACGACTAGTTCAGACTAAGTACAGAGGGAAACGATTAGATTAAATTTAGTACAGAAGGACATGTTTAGTTCATATTTCAGAACCAAAGAATACGACTAGTTCAGATTAAGATCCAGAAGAACATGATTAATTCAAGTTTAAATACAAAAGGACAAGATTAGCTTGAATTTAGATCAAAAGGACTTAATTATTTCAAATTTAGTACAGAGGGACACGATTAGTTCAGTTTTAGAACATAAAGATACGACTAGTTCAGTTCTAGTATACGAGATAGACATAACTAGTTCAAATTAAGTACAGAAGAACACGATTAGTTCAGATTTAGAACATAAGGACACGACTAGTTCAGTACTAGTATAACAGATAGACATAACTAGTTCAAATTAAGTACAAATGAACAAGACTAGTTCAAATTTAGTACATAGGGACACGATTAGTTTAGATTTAGTACATAGGGACACGACTAGTTCATATTGCAATAAAATGTACAAAATTAACCTTCAATAAATGTTGCCAAATTTTCAAGCAATTTTCCTCATTTTTACTATTCCACCAAGCACATTTCATGCCATCAAAATTCAAATTTATTTTGTTCCCTTCTTAATCTCATCTACACAATTTTTTTTCCTTCGTGTTCATGAAAATTCATTTTTTTCCTCTCCTTCCCTTCCATTTGATTCTTTTTCCTTTCTCATATCTCGAACCTACAACAACAAAATTTTCTTGTCGCTTTCAACTTTTTGCCACTAACACAACCTCACGCGCAGCATTAACAGCAAGAAAATTTTCCATCCTGCCGTGACACAGCAACAGCAACAACATTAAAATTCTAAGGAAACTGAAGATGAAAAAAATTTCAAGACAGGAAAAAAATCTCATTTTTGTCGATAAAAAAGTCTTCATCTGACACATGCCGGTTCAAGTCACTGCGCATGCGTCGGTCTGTCCTTGCCCTTGGAATATTTTTCAACTCATCCCAGTCCACTTTCCACCCAACTCACCCAAAAAAGAAATTTATTTGTTGAGGGAAGAAAAATCCCGACGGAAAATTTCCTGCTTGAATGTGTTTGTGTGAAAATGATTGCATCAATGTTAGTGCGACGTGATATTTTTGCAAGAAAAGGGAGAAAAAAAAATTCAACAAAATTTCCCTTAAAATGCAGCACAGAAAAAAAACTGGGAAGAAAAATTGGCAACAATACGAAAATGAAACTCATTCCACAACAGTCTGGGTTAATTTTCTATTGAAGCGTGTTTTAAAATGAAAATTATAGGAGGAAGAAGGAGTTGCTCCAATTGGGGTTCGATGACATTCCAAGAGTCACATTGAAACCGGTCGGAACATTTTCTGTTTAGTTTGGTGTCGTGGGGATTATTTCTTGTTTTTGGGTTGGGAGGAACACAAGTGGGAAAATGTTATGGAAATTTGCAGGAAATGAAGTAAAATTTATGTTGAACTGAATGGGAACGGAAAATATATGTTGATACATGATAACAGGTCAAAATAGTTTTATGCTTAGAGCTTTCAAATTGGCGTAGTTTTGTACCCCTTAAAATTTTCAAAATAGCGTAGTTGTGAACCCCTTGAATTTTTGAAAACGTTGTAGTTTTATACCCCTTACAATTTTCAAAAGAGTGCAGGTTTGCACCCCTTGAATTTTTAAAAACGACGGCTTTGAACCTCTTCAAATTTTTCGAAACGACGTAGTTTTAAACCCTTTGAATTTTTTAAATTGGTGTAGTTTTTTACCTCTTGAATTTTTTAAAATGACGTAGTTATGTACCCCTTGAATTTTTGAAAACGTCGCAGTTTTACACCCCTTAAAATTTTCAAAAGAGTGTAGGTTTGCACCCCTTGAATTTTTAAAAATGAGTTGTTTTTGAACCTCTTCAAATTTTTTAAAATGACGTAGTTTTGAACCCCTTGAATTTTTTAAATTGGTGTAGTTTTTTACCTCTTGAATTTTCAAAATAGCGTACTTGTGAATCCCTTGAATTTTTGAAAACGTCGTAGTTTTACACCCCTTAAAATTTTCAAAAGAGTGTAGATTTGCACCCCTTGAATTTTTAAGAATGACTTGGTTTTGAACCTTTTTAAATTTTTCGAAATGTCGTAGTTTTTAACCCCTTGAATTTTTAAGAAAGACGTAGCATTGAACACTTTGAAATTCTTAAAAATTGTGTAGTTCTTAACCCCTTGATATATTCAAAACGGCTTAGTTTTGTACCCCTTGGATCTTTGAGAAAGACGTAACTTTGAACCCTTTAAAATTTTCAAAATAGCGTAGTTGTGAATTTTATATACTGAATTTTTTTTAAAAAAAGACATAGTTTTGAACCCCTTAAAATTTTCTGAATAGCGCAGTTTTATACCCCTTGATTTTTTCTAAACAATGGAGTAGTTTTGTACCCCTTAAAATTTTCTGAATAGCGCAGTTTTATACCCCTTGATTTTTTCTAAACAATGGAGTAGTTTTGTACCCCTTAAAATTTTTAAAATTGCGTAGTTTTGAACCCCTTTGAATCAAAAGCTGCTTAGCTTCATTCCTCTTGAATCTCCTTAATATTTCATCATATCCATTGACCTCTTGCTTAATTCAATCCCAACCCTCTGCATCTATAATGCCTTGATACATCCTGCAAACATAACCTCACAAAATCTTGCATCCTTCCAAGAATTTTCTTCATCTCAAAAGAGATCTTAAGCTTCCTAAAAAAAGTAATTTTTGTTCGAAACTTTTTCTTTATTGTCTGCAAGTGTGGCTGAACTCGAAGAATCCATTCATTATTCCACCAGTCTGCATTTCACAGACTTCCTACGATTTTCCACCCACAAAATGGTTCTTTTTCACTCCAGAAATTAAGAATTTTCCACCTTTTCTCGTTCTGTGCTGCAAAATATTGAAAAGCTCCTCATTCCTGAAACTATTTTGTCCCTCATTCGACTTTTCCTTTTTTGTGCTCTTCGTCTCGTTTCCTTTTCAATATTTTAGCTTGCTCTAGTTCCATTGCATGGTGTGCTTACTGTGGTGTCTATAAATTGGCAAAACATAATTTCAATGCAGACACAAATACATGAAAATGTGAAACCAGATTGATAAAAAATAATTTTTGTGTCTCACTTTTGCTTGCAGTTTGAATGAAAATTGGGGAAAGGAATTTTTTTTTGTTTTTGTGTCTCTGGGGAAAATAAGTTTGGGGCAAGGCGTGGAAACTATAAAAATATCTGGGATAACCGAGGATATCGGGGATAATATGGGATAATTGGGATATTTCATGTAAAAGTGGGATAATATGGGATATATGGGATAATATGGGATAATATGGGATATTTGGGATATTTTGGGATAAGTGAGGATATATCGACTATAATTAAGGAATTCCTTTATGTTTTAGAAGAGAGATTCATGTTTATTATTTAGACAATAAATAGATTAAAAATTTCAACAAAAAATCACTAAATTGAGAAAAAATAAATGTAAAATAGAAAATTTTTCTTAAATTTAACCTTGATGAAATTTTTTGAATCAAACGTGCATAAAACAATATAATTTGCATTCAATACGTTACTTCGTATTATTTTTTCAAATTCTAAATAAGAAATTATTAAATTTAATTATTTATGACGTAAAATCGTCCAAAAAAATTATTAAATTTTAAATTTCCATCTAAAAATTCATAAAAATAGTGATTGAACTTGCCAAAATCAACTTAAATTTATTAACTTAACTTTATTAAAAAATACATATATAAAGAAGTGTAGGTAGCCAAACAACATTACTTTACTCACGTGAGCATGCTCTTTGCTTGTTTAAAGTTTAAATTTAGAGCTTGAATAAAAACTTGAACCTAATTAGGTACAATTAGGCTAAGTTGAACCTAGCTCGAACAAGCTTTGAAACTTTTTAGAGATTTGTTTTCGATATTTTTTTTATTTGTGATTAGCTAGATTTAAATAAAATTTTGAATACATAATATGTACAATTTAATTTTTTGCAACTTCATTTTTTGTAACGCTTTGTTATGTCACTAATACTATAATAAAATTTCCGAATGTAATCTTTAGAAATATTTCATTAAAATTTTTGATTTAGTTAGGATGACCATTTACTGTAATTTTTTTCAAGTTGATGTGTCCCGGCAAAGCTACAAAATGACCCGATTTTTCAGGAATCTCATAACCGAAAACAAATTATGATATTTTTGAAAAGACAAAGGAAGACTTTAAATCCAAAACATTAAAGGTCTAGGTTCCTTTGCAAAAGAAGATAAAAATAATCATTTTTATTCTTTTTGAAGTCATGTGTTCGAATGCAACGAAAGAAATTTTTCTTTCAACTTTTCATTCCTTTTGGATGCTTTTTTGTAATTTAGTAACGTAATTTAATTGGTTTTGCAATGATAAGTGGTTTAAATTGAATTTTTGTTTCGATTTTAAATTTTTTAACTAAAATATTTGTATTCGTGCATATGAAATTTCTTTATTTTGTGGTTTTAGTTCTTTAGATGTACTGGGATGTACTACATATTCCAGTATTGAAGCAAAAAATTTGGTTACAGTTTAAACTAAACAGAAGCTTCGAAAGTTCCATGATTTTCAACCTTTGAGGTCACTTTTTGAAATTTAACCTTAGTGCAAAATTAAAAAATTTCTTTTTATGTTGTAGCCAGGTATCTAAGCTTTCCAACGATATCAAAAACAATAAATATGAATAAGCTGTTCAAAAAGTTGTAATGCAAAAAATTAAGATAATTTTTTAAACTCAATTTTTTTTAAAAAAAAAATGATTCATTAAGGAAACTTGATTACAATAAATTTTTCCTACAAATAACATCTGAATTGCTGACTATTACAGATTTATTGAAAACCAATGCATATTATTAAACGAGAAGATGAATAAACACTTGTTTTATTGTCACATTATAAATAATTTAAGCAAGTTTTAAATAAATGTTATATAAAGTTAATTCAAATTTCATCTTACCATGCTTGAAAGTGACGCGTTTTTTAAAATATATATATTAATTCAACAACTTTTATAATTTTTAAACGAATTTAAAGAAATTTTAACTTTAAAGAAATACATTATATAATGGGATATACTTTAAATTTTTAGAGAACAGAGTAAAAATGGCACAATTGGGAACAAATCTTGCAGTAAGTTATAAGAACTTATAGTAAAAGATATAGGCTCGCTTTTTCGAAACATTTGTACTATAAATAAAGCTCACAAACTTCCTTTGTAGGCTACAGGAAGTACAATAAACCTTCTTACCTAATTTTATTTTAATTTGTTGAAAAACACGAAAATACATAAAATTTAGAACAAATAGTGAAAGTTTGGTTTGAAACTAAGAATAATATGTAACATTTAAGTGATGGTATCTTAGAAATGATCTTCCTGAATACAAAAATACCTGAAACCTCAAGTTTCAAGTCTAATAACCAACAAAAACACAGTAAAAACCTTTTTTTACTGGAGATTTATAACGTCTAAGAGTCAAAACACAGATAATACTCTTGTTAGCTTTGAGAAAATGTAATTTCTGGAATATATGAATGATCAAATTTACGGAAAAAAATTTCGAAAAAATTACTTTTTTCTTGGGATAAGTTGGGATATTTTGGGATAATATGGGATATTTGGGATAATATGGGATAATTGGGATATTTCATGTAAGTTTGGGATATATGGGATATTTTGGGATATATTGGGATAATATGGGATAATTTGCATATTTTCATAGTTTCCACGCCTTGGTTTGGGGTGTTTTAAGGGTTCTGAGCGCATTTTTGAGAGTGATTTTTGAATTTAAAATTAAAAAAGTATAAATTAAAAATAATATAAAATTAAAATAAATTTAATATAAAAAAAATTAAAATTAAAAATAATATAAAATTAAAATAAATTTAAAATTAAAAAATTGAAAACTAAAAAAAATTAAAATTAAAATAAATTTAAAATTAAAATTAAATAAATCTAAAATGAAAAAAAAAAATTAAAAATAAAAAAATTGAAAATAAAAACTTAATATTAAAAACATTAAAAATTTAAAATTTAAAAAAGTTAAAATTAAAAATAATATAAAATTAAAAAAATGAAAATTAACAATAATATAAAATTAAAATAAATTTAAAATTAAAAAAATCTAAAATAAAAAAAATTAAAAATAAAAAAATCGAAATTAAAAAAAGTAATATTAAAAAATTTAAAATTTAAAATTATAAAAAATTAAAAAAGTTAAAGGCTTAAAAATTAAAAATAATATAATTTGAAGTTTTAAAAATCCAAGTATTAAAATTTAGTTAACATTTTCAAATTTGAAAACACAAATACAATAAAATATAAAATTTGACTAATAAAAATAAATTTTAAAAATTAATAAAACAAATAGAATTTTAAAATTGAATAAATTTAAAATAATTTAAGTTCAAGAAAAACCAAGTTTAACTTTCAAAATTTAATTTTTTTTAAATAAATTGAAATTTTAAATCAATAAAAATGTTAAATTCATTTTTAAATGTTTGATTTTTTTAAAACTCATCTTTCATAAAATTATGCTACAAACAGGAGAAATTGGGGAAATGACACGGGATGATGGGAA
Organism: Chironomus tentans; assembly: GCA_963573255.1. Classification (NCBI taxonomy): domain Eukaryota; kingdom Metazoa; phylum Arthropoda; class Insecta; order Diptera; family Chironomidae; genus Chironomus; species Chironomus tentans. The sequence continues at coordinate 4,582,550 of OY754305.1, forward strand.
AATCAATAAATGTGTCTGGAACAGGGAAAAGTTTGCTGTTTGCTTTTTAATTTTTTAAATGAACTGAACGATCTAAAATTTTACTTTTATTGCTATTGACTTTTGTTCAATTCATAATTTTTAATTTTTCTTTGATATATTTCAAAAAAGTATAGTGAATTTTGTGTTTTATTTCCAAAAATTGACGATTTTGAAATGCAAATAAAAAGCATTTCAAAAATATAAAAAATATGATTTTTTACTAGAATAGTTTTTATAATATGATAGATTTTTAATGCATTTTTGAAAAAGATACGCTTGTAGTTTTTAATCTTAAATATAATTTTAATTTTATTAAAAACCTTATTTTTGCTTAAAATTTGAAAATAATTTTCATTTTTCTTAAATTTGAATATTTTAATATTAAATTTAAATTTTAAAGAATAATTTTTTATTTTAAAATGAAATTTATATATTTGTTCATTCAATTTTTAGATGTTTAGGAATTGTAAAAATTTAATTTATTTTACAATTTTCATAAAATGTTCATTTTTTATTTATAGAGAAATTTTAATTTTTTTTTTGAAGTTTTCCAAGATAATTCTAATTTTTAAACGCTTTATTATTTTTGAGTTTTGTTAAAGAACTACTAAAAATGTTTAGAAAAAATAAAATCCAAGCAAAAAATTGTTAAGGAACAACCTGAAAAATGAAACACTGATTTTTTTTACTATTCACATTTCAAATATATTTGATAATTTTTTTTTAAATTAAAACACCAAAAAAGGATGACAAAAAAATGCAAAAAAAGAAAACTTGTGGATCTGCCGGGTATCGATCCCGGTACCTCTCACATGCTAAGCGAGCGCTCTACCATTTGAGCTACAGACCCATTCACTTTCATGTGATCACATTCGACAGACTTTCTTATTGAACATTGTATGCGCTGCAATGTGATATTTTCAGTTCTTTGGTGCTTGACCTAGATCAACTGAAGAGTTAGTTGTGATCGGTTGAATAGAAATTATTTAAAATAAATTGTTAATTTTACTATTTTTTAGGAGTTGAGGTTTTATTAAAATGTTAAATTATTTTTGTTGTGTTTGATTTTTATGATCATTTTTTGTTAGTTTTCATTTTATTACAAAAAATGATGTTATTTTAAAGTTCATGTGTTTCAAAATGATACATTAATCATATTAAGTCATGTTGAGTCAAAATTTAGTCATCTTAAATAAAATGTATTTAAATGTATTTAGAATAAATTTATTCATAATTCTGATTTTAAATTGTAAAGTCGACAAGTTAATATTGAGGATTTAAATACAATTTTTTTTAAAAAAAATAATAAAATTAAAAATTTAGCCTTCAAGTAAATTAATTTAACATGGGGAAAATTAATTTTTGGTAATTTGATACACACTTAATTTAATTTTTCTAATTAGTTTTCAATATTATTTAAAAAGTTGTCCTACTGTTCTATTTCAAAAGGATTATTTTCTTCATACTTAATGCAGTAAAAGGAACTTTGGGATCATCGAGTGTTGATTGTAATTATAACAATTATGATTTTCATGCTGTTGGCTACAAATATCGCTGTGAAGTGTCAAACAATCTCAACATTTCATCACCAGAATCAGCCGAAATTGATGCAGTCACTGGAACTCATATGAGTGGAAAGTCCAACAATGATGAAATTTATTTTCATGCTGAAAGCAAACACATTGAATATTTCCCACGAGGACTCGAAAAATTCTTCACAAAGCTCACTGGAATTGCAATTTGGTACACTCAACTGAAGGAAATTCGTCAAGAAGATTTGAAGCCTTACACGAAGTTGAAAAATTTGTACTTAGGAGCAAACAATATTGAAGTTATTGAAGATGGATTATTTGACTATCAACCTGACATCGAAGTGATTATATTTTACCAATGCAAGATCTTCCACATCAGTCCAACAGTTTTTGATAATTTACCTAAATTAACAACTTTGTATCTCAATGGAAATAACTGTACCAGCAAGTCTTCTACAAATAATCGAACAGGTGTCCTTGAAGTCATCAAAAGTATCAAAAGCACTTGCGTCAGTTCCGATTTCCTAAAATTAGATGAAAAGTTGAAGAATCTTGAGGAAAATTACAAGAATTTAAATCCCAAAAGCATTTTATCATTCTGGAAAGCCGCCAATAATTTTGAAGCTGAATTGGAAAATTCCAAATTTTCCAAATTTCAAAGCCTTAAGGAACGAGTCGATAAGATCTCAGATTGGAAATTATTAGTCTTGTCAGACAAGATTGAATCTTTGAAGAATTTCACAGTTGGGAGGTTAACAAGAATGGAAGCTGAAAATTCTGAATTGAGAAATATTCTAAGTGAAATGATGAAAGCTCAAAACTCAACTGAGTCTCAAAATAAGTCAAGAATTCAAAATCCGTGGATGATCGTTGCCATAGCAGTCGTTGGATTTACACAAACCATTATCTTGGCGGTGATTTACAAGCAATTTGTTGTTTAAAAAACTTCTAAAATCCACACACATCATTTTGTGTGACTCAAACTTTGCGTGTGTCAAATTTTGAATCATAAAAATAATTATTAATCATTTTAAATTATTTTACTCATTACATTAATTACTAACAATATTATTTCATATTTCTATTCTTATTACACATTTAATCTGAATTATTTAAAATTATTATTGTATCATGTTATTTGTAACCTCTTTAAATTATTTTATACTCAATAAAAACTCCTAAAGATAAGTTTTCTTATATTTTACTTTCTTGTTATCTAGCCATTCGGGACTGTTCTCATATGATGTTTATCACAGACTCAGGTCTGCTATTAACTATCACAGCTCACTAACAACCTCTCAAGAAAGACACATGTAGACTCATTTAAAGCCTTAATCCACAGTAACAAAGCTTAAACTGGAGGGAATGTTAAGTGACAAACAGACAGATCAGAACTTCCAAAATCTTAATTTTCGTGCTCATCACTTCCTTATCCACACAGCAAACAGCCTTGAAAAGGTCATACCAAGCATCACAGCTTATTATCATCATGATAATAATGGAAAAAGTTGTTGTTCATATCTCATTCCACAGATTATTATTCACCGATATAATTCAACAAGGAAGTGACACCCACCAACACCCCTTCTATTTCCCCCTCCCACCCCACTCAAACCTAAAAAGCTTTTGGGAAAAATCAACGCACACACAAAAAAAAAGGCTTCAACCTTCAAACGCACAAAATTCGTATTTTATTCTGCTCCTTCCTGAGAGCATGCGAGAATGAGAGAAAATGAGTTCAAGTCAGATCAACGGCAATGTGTCCTTGAAAGGCATGAGCCATGGGGACGAAAGCTTTTTTTTCTCATTTTCTGTTCAGTGCGTGTGATGAACGTTACGCACACAACGTCCTTGAACTTTTATTTGTAAGGTTTATGGCACAATCAAGGCCCAATTTTTCCTTGCGTTAGACTCGGATGTGATTCGGTGGAAGTTCGGTTGACGGTTGTGGATGTGGTGTGGAAAAATGCTTTTGTTGAGTAAGCAAATAAATTGTTTGTGGATGACTTGATGGAAATTTTGGATATGGATAGCTTAAACATTTGGATTTTAACCTCAAAATTTGGATTATAACTTCAAAATTTGGATTCTAACCTCAAAATTTGAATTTTAACCTCAAAATTTAAATTTTAATCTCAAAATTTAAATTTTAATCTAAAAATTTGGATTCTAATCTCAAAATTTGGATTCTAACCTTAAAATTTGGATTTTAACTTCAAAATTTGGATTATAACCTCAAAATTTGGATCATAACCTCAAAATTCAGATTTTAACCTCAAAATTTGGATTCTATCCTCAAAATTTGGATTTTAACCTCAAAATTTGGATTTTGACCTCAAAATTATGATCCTAACCTCAAAATTCAGATTCTAACCTCAAAATTTAGATTATTACCTCAAAATTTGGATTTTAACCTCAAATTTTGGATTATAACTTCAAAATTTGGATTCTAACCTCAAAATGTGGATTATAGCCTCAAAATTTGGATTCTAACTTCAAAATTTGGATTCTAACCTCAAAATGTGGATTATAGCCTCAAAATTTGGATCATAACCTCAAAATTCAGATTTTAACCTCAAAATTTGGATTCTATCCTCAAAATTTGGATTTTGATCTCAAAATTATGATCCTAACCTCAAAATTTAGATTTTAACCTCAAAATTTGGATTATAACCTCAAAATTTGGATTGTAATCTCAAAATTATGCATCATAACCTCAAAAACAACCACAATTTATGAAATTTCCATCTAACTTCCAACGAATGATTACTTCCAAAATTTATTGTTACAGCCACTCATTTCCTCGAAATTTTCTTCTCCTTTCCTCACATTGATTGATTGATGATGCTTGGGGCAAAGTTAAGAGGATTTTATGGGGCCAAATGAAGGATGACACAAAGGACACACACACACAATTTTCTGAGTAAGTTTTTCTTCTTTCAATGTCAAACAGACAAATGAGATTAATGTGAGGCACAAAAGTGCCGTTCAATTAGGAAAGTTATTTGCGGAGGACTTTTTTGTAGATGATGCAGTGGAGTTAAGAATTAAAAGAAGATGTTGGTGATGATGAAGGATGTGTGATGTGCTTTTACTAATTTGGAGGTCATGATTCTGAATTTTAAGGTTATGTTCCTGAATTTGGAGATTATGATCCTAGTTTTGAGGTTAAAATCCTGAATTTTGAGGTTATGATCCAAATTTTGAGGTTAGAATCTAAATTTTGAGGTTAGAATTCAGAATTTTTAGGCTATGATCCCAATTTTAAGGTTAGAATCCTAAATTTTGAGGCTATGCTCCAGGATTTCAGAAAAATCTAAGCAAGGTTCATGAAGTAAAATAAAAAAACTCCCAAAATTTCGAAAGCAATTTGATCCAATAACCCAAAAAACTCAACTCATCGAGAGTTTACCGGCATCAAACAAAAATGACAACATAATATGCTCATAAATCATAAAAAATACAATTTCCTCGACAATTTCCTTTCATTCATATTAAAAGCGTCTCATTAAATTATTCAGTACAAAATCAAGTCTAAAGTCAATGCCTCACGATGTGTTTAGGTGAAAGAAGGCAAACGAACTCAAAGTGGGTCACTGCGGCACTGTTTCACTTTCTCATCTCGATTTGACGCCCCGGCTTCTTCTTGCATAGCTCACCTCAATTATTATTAGCTGAACTGCCGCTGTTGTTGTTGTGAAAAAAAAGTGAAATAAATGCTTTTTAAATTTCACCGAAAGCGAAAGAAAAAAAATGAAAGTGAAGAAAAAAATCATGTAAAATTAAATTAATTTTATAGCTGGAATTGGAAATTTTCTTGTTGCAAAAACAAAGCTTGCGATTTGCTAAGTGATTGAGTGAAGGAAAGTAAGAGTTTTTCTTCTATGGAACCGTAATTAGTTGATTGTTTTGAGCTTTGTTTATGGTTTGATGCAATTTTCTGCGCTTGTTAGGATTATTGTACTTCTTGTTTTGGTTGTTAAGACATTATTACCTTAAGATTCTGTAATATAACCTCAAAATCTGAATCATAACCTCAAATTTTGAATTAGAACCTCATAGTTCGAGAATATAACCTCAAAGTAAGGATTTTAACTTAAATTTAGAATCATAACATCAAAATATGGATTTTTAACCTCAAAATTTAGAAAGCTAACCACAAAAGTTAGATTATAACCTCAAAATAAAAATCATAACCTCAAAATTAGGAATAAAATCTCAAAATAAGAATTATAGCCACAAAAGTGAAGATCATAGCCACAAAATTAGGACTATAACCTCAAAATTTGGTAACTTAACCTCAAAATAAGGATCATAACCTCAAAATATGGATTATAACCTCAAAATAAGGATTGCAGCCACAAAAGTGAAGATCATAGCTACAAAATTAGGACTATAACCTCAAAATTTGGTAAGTTAACCTCAAAATCATGAACATAACCTCAAAATAAGTTAAAAGCTCAGCTTATAAACCAAATATTCAAGATGACCACATGCGTAGACCCAAAAAGCTTAAACATTCCACAAAAAGCACCAAAAAATCGTCTGTATAAAAAATTTCTTGCATAAATATTTTCATTTTCATTCAATGATCTCAAAAAGATACTCATGATCTCTATTTTTTCACATTCAAGAGCAGCGAAAAAAAAAATCTTTTTTATCTTTCATGCTCAATTTTTACTTCTCCATTTCTTTCTTTCCATTTTCATTCGCCTTTTTGACTCGCTTCATTGCTGATGGTACAATGACCTGGTAATTGAATGGAACGCCAACATACATTTTTATAATTCAAACACAAACACACAAATAGTAACTCATTCGTGTATTGTGTGCCTCTGCTGATACAAATTTTTCATGTAGAAAAAAAAAGTTGATCGTGACGAGAAGCAAAGTGCCTTTCTGCTGCTATGTTTTGTGTGTTTCTTAACCAATTAACTTTGTTTCCTCATTCCACATATTCCTTTCATCTTTACACACATTTTTGTAGCTTTTTTTGCTTGCTTGCTTGCTGGCTTTGTAACATAAAATAACACGTTTTTTTGAAGTTCATGGTTAGCTTAATTTTGATGGTGATTTGATGGTTGGGCTGTTTGAGTGGTTGGTATGGTGGATTAGAAGGTATTCGTATTATGGTCCTGAATTGGAGGTTATTTTCCAGAATTTTGAGGTTATTTTTCTAACTTTGAGGTTATTTTTCTAACTTTGAGGTAATGATCCTGAATTTTGGGTTAGTTTATTGAATTTTGAGGTTATGATCTTAACTTTGAGGTTATGTTCCTAATTTTGAGGTTATGTTTCCTAATTTTGTGGTTATTTTCCAGAACTTTGAGGTTATTTTTCTGAATTTTGAGGTTATTTTTCTAACTTTGAGGTAATGATCCTGAATTTTGGGTTAGTTTATTGAATTTTGAGGTTATGATCTTAACTTTGAGGTTATGTTCCTAATTTTGAGGTTATGTTTCCTAATTTTGAAGTTATTTTCCAGAACTTTGAGGTTATTTTTCTGAATTTTGAGGTTATTTTTCTAACTTTGAGGTAATGATCCTGAATTTTGGGTTAGTTTATTGAATTTTGAGGTTATTTTTCTGAATTTTAAGGTTATGATTTTAACTTTGAGGTTATGTTCCTAATTTTGAGGTTATTTTTCCTAATTTTGTGGTTAGTTTTTCTAACTTTGAGGTTATGATCTTAACTTTGAGGTTATGTTCCTAAATTTGAGGTTATTTTTCCAATTTTTTTATGATCTTAACTTTGAGGTTATGTTCCTAAATTTGAGGTTATTTTTCCAATTTTTGAGGTTATATCTCCAAATTTTGAAGTTATTTTTCTGAATTTTGAGGTTATGATCTTAACTTTGAGGTTATATCTCCAAATTTTGAGGTTATGAACCTGAATTTTAGGTTAATTTATTGAATTTTTTGTTTAAAATCATAATTTTGAGGTTAAGTTCTTTATATTGTTTTTTAATCTTCAATATTCAATCTTTATAAATATTTTTTTGCAATCATTTTTGTAATCCTCTTGTATTTGAATATTATTTTAACATGAACCATAACATGCGCCTTGCACTTCATCCCCAATCCACAACGATCATCAAACTTCTTCCTTCTTCACATTTCTCTCTTTCTTTTTCCCATTACGATCGCGAATTGTTGTACACTGTTGTACTTTGTAGATAAAATATATGCTCTGCTATGAGCTCAAAAACCTTTTTTTGCTGTATTTATCGTTCCATCTCCCTCGATCCTCCATCCCATCTCTTTCACATTTGTGATGTCTTTGGCTTCATTTTTTTCTTATTCCATTTGAAAACATGTTGCTCTCCACTTCTTGCTTGGATCTCTTTCTGCTCGGCTTTTTTTTAAGGTCAATGTCTTGCCGGATGGTCAACGGATGGAATTAAAAATGTGGATTTTTTGATGTGTTTGTGTGTGTGTTTGAATATGAAAGAACTTTTCTTCATGAAAAATGAGTTTTTTGAATTTTAAAAAGCCAGCTTTTTTTGTGTGTGAAAGAAATTCTTTTGATGGAGAAGTTTTGACGGTCAAGTTTATTTGTGGAGGTTTTTTTTGGAAATTATGGAGCATGATTTGAATGGAATTGAGGAATAGATTTAAACTGAATTGTCTAATTTGTTTATTTGGAACTTTGGTTTTGAAAAATTAATTTAAAATATTGTTTTTTGATACTAAAAGTAACTAAGTTGGACCATTTGATATGTTTTATGTATCAAAAGCATCACTAAGACCTGTTTTACCTTGCAAAGTGTCTAGTATTGACCCCTAAGTGCAACATATTGTAATATTGTCATCCACATGCTTGGATATTCGTATTTACTTTACAATAAAGATACATTGTACATTCACTTATCTTGAACTTTGTGATCTAATCTGTATATGGATATAATTTAAGACCTTCAGGAAGGTTGACTATCTGCATTGTTTCTTTAAGGGATTGTTTTTAATTTTTTGTAAATTATAACTGTTGAAAAATGTAAAAAATGGGGTGCATTGTGCTTTATTTTCCAACCAAATACCTTATCAGCCTACCCAGGTGCGGAACCAGAATTTTATTGAGGAGGTTTTTTCAAATTTATTTATATGGATGGTCAAATTAAGCAAATTGAAAAAATATCCATCAAGGGTTGTATTTTAATACCCAGATCACCACCTAGATACACCCTTGAGCCTACCTTTACCACAAGTCCTTCTCAGTGACCCACAAAAAAACTCAAATTTTCATTAAAAATAATTCTTTTAATTCTCCTCAAATTATCGACCACATTTTTTTTGTTTCAATATTTAAATTACAGTCTAATTTGACAACCTTGATGATAAATATATGTCTAGTTTAGGCTTGCGACCTTCAAATGAAAATTTTACCTTCACATTTTGTCGACGAATTAACTGACATATAATTTGGTTTTGTATTACAATAATTCGGAGCTTTTTCTGTTGAATTTTTGATGAGTAATTGAGTTTGGTCGAACTAGTTGAATATTGGATGTGTTATTTTTGGGTTTTTGGTATCAAAGAGGTTGTTTGGGTTGTCCATGGGTTGTTTATTATTTTTTAGGGAGCATCGAGCCTCAAGTTTAAGTATTGGGGTTCAATTTCAACCATTGAACCCCATCTTGGCCTTTAGAATACATTTACGGATACAAATCATATAATTTTTGTTAGAATTTAATTACAGTGATGTCTGAGGACACCAAAAATCAAGATTTAAAGTAGAAAAAATCAGTTTAATTAAGATTTTCATTAAATAATCCCAAAAATGATCAAAAAACCATCAAAATCGTCTCTAGAGTCCATCATATTCTAAAATAACATGAATGTCCCTCTAAGCAATCCCAGGAACACCCCAAAACCTTAAACTTATCTATAAACCCCTCAGAATACGTTACTTGTGGACATTATCTCTTAAGATACCATAAATTACACCATAAAAGTAACCAAAACCCCAAAATGAACAAACCCTCTCCCACAAAATCTCAACACCAATTAAAAATCCACGAAAAATCAAGCATCACTCAAACAACCGCCACAGAATGCTCAAAGAAAATGAAAATCAGTTTTGTAATCAGTGTGAAACCGAAACCTACTAATTGAAGTGAAAGACTTTCCATTTCTTCTTTCTTTTCTTTTCATACAATTTTTTTTACTTTCTTTTTCTTGATCTGACTTCTTCTATCTTTCTTTTTTTACTTTCTTCGTTGAGTTCTTTATTGACTTTTCATTTTCTTTTTATCGGCTGCTGGTTGTTGCTGTTCATTGTGATTTGGATTAACAAAATTTGAATAATTTTTGGAGCTTGTCTTTATGAGTTTGGTTCTGTTTTAGGGAATTAATAGAGAATTCTGGAAATGATGGTCATTTAGAATGATATTTTAAGGATTTGGAAGTTGGATTTTAATGAGATGCTTCGTGGTTGGTATTGGATATCAAGAATTTAGACCGAGAGGTACAGCATAGTGGCTAGAGACGTGTTGATATTAAAAAGATGTTGGGAATATCTTAACTGATGTTTAGTGTCAAATTTAATAGTAAAAAATGAGATTTACTGCAGCATGCTGCTCTGTTATATGAAATACTTATGGAAGAACATATGTGGGTGTATCTTTTAGGTCTATGGGTTCATAATCATGACCGTGGGTACAATAATGGCGTCCTTACAATAACGATTGATATTAAGTACTTCTTAACTCATTTGGTTTGATATTTAGAGACTTCAAGGACTGGTTATACCCTAGGATATACTCCATACCATGAGGGCATACCCAAAGGTGTACGCTAGGGAATGGGTATACCCGAAAAACTGTGCCCAGAGCTTTGTAATACTCAAAATAATTTTTGATATTCAAATGTTTGTGATTATAGACATCAAAGGACCCTAGAAATTCCAATGTATGAATATACATATAAAATGTAACAAAACAATAAAATAAAATAAAATGTCAGCACACATTCCCTCAAAACAATGACACATCAATTCCCAACTCCAATAATTTTCCCATAAAAAGTGACTCAACAATCAAAGTCCAACTCGAAAACCTCCAAAAAATAATTTTATCGCCAGTCATTACTAAAAGGAAAGAATTTCCATAAATTATTCGTTAATTTCATTCAACTCGATATTTAAAGTTCATTTTAATTCCATTTCTTAAGTGTTTCAAGTTCACGAACATTATCCAACGTAACACAAACATAAAAAAAAAAGTTATTGAGAGCAAAATCAAAAGTGAGAGAGTGCAAGTGAGAAAATTCGGCGAGAGTAATGAAAGAAAAAAGTTATTTTAGGCAAGAACTTTCTCTACTCTGACGTGTTTTGTGATTGTGTTGACTTGTGGAGCTCTCTGAAGAACATTTTCTGTTTCGTTTCAATTTTCACGTTCGGTTTGTGATAAAAGTTGCGAGATTGGTTGAAATTTTTGAGAGAATTTTGTTAAATTGAGAGATTTTTTTGTGCAATTGTGTGAGGGAACATGTGGAACAGTTGGGAATTGGACTGAGGAGATTGAAATGTGATCAAATTAGGAAGGTTTCTTTATTTTTGCTGTTATGACTATGCAATGTTAAGACACCTGAACTTTTTAATCCTAGTGTGAAGGCACCTGAACTTTGTGGATTTTAGTGTGAAGTCAACTGAATATTTTGACCCTATTGTGAAGATGCCTGAACTTTTTGACTTTAATGTGAAGTTACCTGACTTTTTTGACTCTAGTTTGAAAATAACTTAATATTTTTACCCTAGTGTGAAGACACCTGAACTTTGTGGATTTTAGTGTGAAGACAACTGAATATTTTGATACTATTGTGAAGATGCCTGAATATTTTGATACTATTGTGAAGGCACCTGAACCTTTGAACCGTAATGTGAAGACACCTGAATTTTTGGTATCTAATGTGAAGACACCTGAACTAAAGATCAATATAGATGGTATCTAACCACAACTAAATCAATATCAAGCCAAAAAGATCCGAAAATTCCAGAATTTTCCATCAAAACTCATCCATATTCTACAAATAAAAAATTATCATAAAAGTCCTTCAAGTTTCAATGTCAATCCACAAGTATCTCCAACAGAGGACATGGACTGTTCCATTAAAATTCCAAACCAGTAACAATCAAAAAATTGAGAGTCAAAAATCAGAAACAAACTTGAATTTGGACCAAAAAAGACCAACACTCAAGTAAACTTATCACAAGCCGTCTCATTACCGCATGTGTATGGCACAATTAGGAAGTTAAATAACATTCGACCAAGAGAGTCGTGTAGCAAAAATTGAAGGTTAATGGAACATGAAACAAATTCTCTCATCAAAAAAAAATTGAAAAATTTTCCACTTTCAGAATTGTCGCATTTTCAAAAAAAGTTCTGCAGAATGCACATGCAAGTCTCATCAAAATATCAAGAGAGTGAATTAAAATTGAGAGAAAATTTTTGTTCAATTTCATGATGCAAGGTTGTAGGGAAATTGATTTCATGTATTTATATCACGGTCAAGGGCAACATGGATGGATGGATGTTCATGAAGTAAGGATAGGAAAGAAAATTAGAGGACAAGGACAAGGTGAAAGGCTGCAATTGATTTTTTTTTTAAATTCAATGCTGCAACGATGCAAATAAACGAGGCTATACGTGGCTTTAAAATGAATGATGGGGATGAATTGGATTGATTGAATGTTGAGAGGATATCTGTTGAATTGTTTTGTATTGATTGAGGATATTGTTGTGGATGAGGATGGCATTGAGGAAATTGAGACAAATTGCATAAAACCTGGGACATTGTCAAGAGTTACGTGAGCTGGACATCTGAAATTGCATATTTATAACTCTTATAATTAATAATTATAAATTCTTAGTATTTAATGTTCAATATTGAGGATTCCATTATCATTTCCATAAAAGGTATTGAGTGAATTCATTAGAGACTAATTAAAATACACGGTTGGCATTGAAATTTCAGGAAAAAGAGCGTCATCTCTACATTGTTGCCAATTGAGGCAGTGTTAGTAATTATGGAAGGTGTTTAAAATGTGAAGTAATAAAATTAATTGTGAAAATGTGATAAAATTGGAATTTAAGATATGAATCATATTTTAACATAACCAAACCTCAAAACCAGATGTGAAGGCTCCTGAACCATAAAAACACTAGTGTGAAGGCACCTTAACCTCAAAAACTCTAGTGTGAAGCCATCTGAACCTCAAAAATCCTAATGTGAAGGCATCTGAACCTCAATTTCCTAGTGTGAATTCACCTTAACCTCGAAAATCCTAGTGTGAAGACACCTGAACCTCAAAAACTCTAGTGTGAAGACACCTGCACCAAAATATACCCTCTAATATAATTTTATATTAATAAACAGCAATAATAAGACCTGCATTTCTCATATCAGCAAATTTATTCAAATCGAAAATTCCTTATCACTTCAAAAACAATTCTAGAATTCCGTTTTTTCCTTCAACTTCAAAATAAATAATTCACATCAAAAAAATTAGAGCAAAATGTCATTGACTTTCACTGCAATCAGCATTTGTCGAGTTATTTTTTTCACGAATTTTGCTGATAATCATAAAAAAGTAGACTGGAATTGTTGTCGCTAACTTATTTATTACTTCATAATTTATTTTCATATAATAAAAAAGTACTCGAGTGGTCATGAAGTTAGAATAAACGTGCAAGTGCATGTGACTAGAAAATGATATCTTAGTGAACCTCTTAACCTCAGTTTTCCTAATAATTGTCAAAAATTCCAAAGCAAATGGTCTTCGTCCTATCACTGAGCCACATCAAGACATGCAAATCTCCCTAACCTATAAAAATTAAAACAAAAATTTTCCAAATCATTTTGAACAATTGCCAATCAAATTAACAAGTTCCAATTTGTCAACTCGACAATTTCCTTATTACTTGACAAAATACTTTAAATAGCTTTTCTGAACCAATTCGTGATCATGATTATTCCATTAAAGTTAAAAAACTAGGTAGTTAACAGTTTTTAATAGCCTGTTTTTCATCCCCATTGTTAAATTTTATAGCTTGTCTTTGACAATAAGGTTTTTTTAAGGTCTTTTGAAATTTATTGGCAAGTTTGGTAATTGGATTGGTTTTGATCTTTTGTGTGGTCGGCAATTTTGATTTGTTGCTTTTTGTATGTTAATTTGGAATAAGGTTTGACATTGAAGTTTTAAGTATGAAAGGCTGTTCAATTAAATTTTGAGGTTCAGGTGCCTTAACACTAGGTTTTGAAGTTCAGGTGCCTTCACACTAGAGTTTTAAGGTTCAGGTGTCTTCACACTAGAGTTTTAAGGTTCAGGTGCATTCACACTAGGTATTTGAGGTTCAGGTGTCTTCACACTAGAGTTTTTAAGTTCAGGTGCCTTCACACTAGAGTTTTGAGGTTCAGGTGTCTTCACACTAGAGTGTTTAAGTTCAAGAGAATTCAAACTAAAGCTTAATCGGTTAATTAAGCACTCAAAACCAAAACTCCATACAATATCCACTTCAAGTCAAATCAAGATCTCAAAATAATAAAAATCTACGCAAAATCAACTTCAGCAAAAAATTACCATATAAATCTACAAAAAAAAATCTCACATTTTACGACTTCATAAAAGTTAAATTAAAAATTATTCAACTCCAATTTCTCGATCACATCACACAACAAAATCCATTTCATTCCATTCGATGCGGTCAAGGACAAGGTGGCAATAAACTCTCTCTCATATATTAATTCTGTTCTTCTCCATCCACACAGTTTACGCTCATACATGTTCATGCTCGCATTCACATCTTTTTTATATTGTAAATTTTTTTTATATTGAATTAATTAAAGCTACAAAAGCTGGATCACACACAATTGTGATGAATGGAATAGAGTCAGTAGAGGCAGTCATCGTAATATCTTTGGTGTTTTTTTAAATTCTAGCAGATGCTCCTATATGTGGATAACTTATCCATATTTGTATTAGTAACATAAAAAAAGCTACAAAGCAAAAAAAATAATAAAATTCGCAACAAAATGTGCGCGAGAGTTTGAAAACTCCAGATATAATTGACCGAGACCATTTGGGTTACGCAATCATTGACCATTTTCAAGGTTCAATTCTGAAATGTGCTCAAGAATGAGTAGCAGAAAAAGGTAGAATGGAATGAAAGATCATGATGATGGTAAATGAAGAATCAGCTTTTGGTATCTATGGGATTGTTTTATGTGTGCGAATTTAGAATTCTATTGTTAAGAGGAATTATAGATTTATTAAATAAATAATTCTGGAAGAATTATAGATTGATGGATGTTTTTATGGCGTGCAAAGTTCAGGTTTTTTAAATTAGATGCTAATAGTTCAGGTGTCTTCTCACTGGATGTAAAATTGTTCAGGTGTCTTCACACTAGATGCAGAAATAGTTCAGGTGACATCACACTAGAATCAAAAATACTCACATTCGATTCAAAAAAATTCAAGGGCCAGTAGCATATGACATCCCTCCTACCCTGCCCTATGACATGCTTTGAGACCCCTAACTACCCTACCCCTTCCACCTAGGGTATCCCAGGGTAGGGTAAGTGGAGCCTTCATAATAATAATTCAAGAATATTCAGGTGCATTCACATTAAATTCAACAATTTCAGGTGCATTCACATTAAATTCAACAATTTCAGGTGCATTCACATTAAATTCAACAATTTCAGGTGCCTTCACATTAAATTCAACAATTTAAGCTGCCTTCACATTAAATTCAACAATTTCAGGTGCCTTCACACTAATTAGGAAAAATTGTAATAAATATCGAATCATTGTCCGCAGTACGAATTTCTAGGAATGTAATCAAGACCAATTTTTCCAACCTTTATCATCCGACACGTTTTCTATTCCCACACCAAATCTTCTGTCCAAAATACCTGCCATTAGTGCTCCTGTACTTTTTTCATCTACGCACATTCTAAAATTAGTATCTGAGCGCTTCCAAGAACTCATTAAATTGCAATGTTTGTTCACCATTCCATCTGTGTGTCGGGAGAGCAAGCATAATTTTTAAAATACAAAAATATGAAAAAAAACCCTCTTTAAACTTGACATTAGCGAGGACAAACTGGTCGTTGAACTTTCGCTGCCTGACTCTTTTTACAAATATTTTTTTTATATTCTTTTCGCACACACAAAAATCCGACATTTAAAAAAAGTTTAATTTTTTGGCTTCAATCGCCTTGACAATGAAATATAAAAAAAAATGTTTCACACATTCTCAAACTCATATACATAAAATTAGTAAGCCATTGACCTAAATTGCTTGTGTGCGTATGCTTACTAAGAAAATAAAAATTTTTATGATATAATAGAACTTTTTTTGTATTGTGCCTTAAATGTGGACTAGCTGACGATTTTCGATGATAATTTTGTACAAATGGGACTCGTGAATTATGCAAATTGATGATTACATGTGGACGCCCAATTCTTTTTTTGATTGACACTCACTTTTTTACTACTTCTTTTGTTTATGTGTTCTAGAAAGTTTTTTTTCTCTGGAATTTGCTAATTGATATGTTGTGAATGTTAAGTGGGATTGAGACTGTGTTTTGGGTTATTTTTGTACAGATTATTGACTTAAAGTGATGATTGAGCTGGTCTATGATTGAAAGTTGGAGGAATTTTGATGATTTTCTAATGAATATTGGTATAAAATATAAGAAAAATTCTTAAAATCTACAAAAATTTGACAAAAATCTAAAAATATCAAAGAATCAAAAATCAACAAAAATTTTAAAAATTACCAAAAAAATATAAAAATTTCACAAAAAAATTTGAATTTTTGTTTGAAAATCAATAACAAACAAAAAATTTCAAACTCTACCAAAAATCTGAAAATTGAAAAATCTGAATATGAAATTTTTAACAAAAATTCTGAAAGTTTTAATAAAAAAATCTTAAAATTGTGAAAAAAGCTGAAATTTTTAGTTCTTAAAATCTACAAAAATTTGACAAAAATCTACAAAATTTTTAAAAATTACAAAAAAATATAAAAATTTCACAAAAAATTTAATAAAAAATTTATTAAAGATTCTCACATTTGGGAATTTTTAAAAATCTGAAAATCTCGACAAAAAGGCTAAAATGTTCGTCAAAAAACTCAAATTTTAAAATAATCTGAAAAATTCAACAAAAAAGCTGAAAATTTGAATTTTTAAAATCTACAAAAATTTGACAAAAATCTAAAAATATAAAAATTTCACAAAAAATCTAAAAAAAATTTGACAATTTGAAAATTTTGTCAAAAAAATCAAAAAAAGTTACCAAATAATTAAAAAAATTCATCAAAATATCTCCAAGCAAATCCAAAAACACTCAATAGCCTTCCAATCTTCACACAATCCCCTCCCACAACCTTTCTTATCAGCCACAATAAAACCAAAAACAAACTTCAACTCTCATCAATTTCTCCTCATCGCACACATAAATCAGTGAATACACATGAAAGTCATTTTTCAAGAATCAAATAATCAAATTGTAAGGTAGCGTGGCCGAGTGGTCTAAGGCGCTGGTTTAAGGCACCAGTCTCTTCGGGGGCGTGGGTTCGAATCCCACCGCTGCCAATAATACTTTTTGGTCATTTTTTGTTACTTCTGCTTCTATTTTGAGGTCTATTTTTGTTGCTGGTTGCTACTAATGAATTAAAAATCTTGTAAAACATGAAATAATCTCAATAATATTTTAATGTTCTACAAATTCAAATCTATGTTCTATAATTTACTCAACCTAAACCTTACATCATCTTATGCATTATTTTCAGCATGAAAACTTCTTCATCTTTTTACAATGTCTTCTTATTCTTCCAACTTCTCATCATAACCAGCACATCCATTACCTCAATAAATTGTTCCACATGCAACATAAAAGTGCAATAATGATGTAAGATCACAAACACAAGTGCATTCATTAGATTCTTTTTATGCTACTTTATGGCCTGTTTGCATGTGTTTACCTACAGATATAAATAAGTATCTTCATGTAATAAGCAGGCAGTAATAATGAAGGAAAGAAAATTCACATTTGAAATGTTGAACAAAAATAATATAAAATAAGAAATGCAGAACAAGAATGAGTTAAAATGAGAGAATGAGAAATTGTGAAAGGAAAGTTAAGAATGTGGAGAGAAAGTCGAGAAAATGGCGCAGATTCTGCTTGCTTTGAAATGTGCAAAATAAGAAGGTAAAGCTTCTAACAAAGTTGAATCAGACAAGAACACAATATTTAACCGAAAATTGACATCGTTACTAGTACTGACTGCTGGGTCAGGGTAGTAGTGTAAGAACAGGAAAACTGTGGGTTAAGAGGCATAACCATGATTTCAGGGATCTTTTCTTGGGTTTAAACACAATGTTATCCTTCCATTAAACTCCCAGGATCATCGCAGATCAAGTATGTTCATCTAGATTCTATACCAGTGATGACGAACTTTTTAGAGCTACAGGACACATCTATGCAAGGCTGAGGATCACAATTGATCCAAAATTCGAAAAAATTCAAACATTTTTGATCAGCTTTGATAATTTTATCTGTTCTGCATCTTTGAATTGATCTTTATGGTCCAACATGAAAGTTAGTAAGTACAAACCTCCATGTCAACTCTAGTCAGCGTATCTATCTAATTTACTAACTCTGATGTTTCATATTATGTTGACTAACCCTGATGTTTTGTAGATATGAACTCAATCTAGTCGAACAAACAGATAACAGATAATTATCCCACATAAAATTGTCTAGCATTTCAATTTCTTCATATTTGCTCTAACGACTGCTCATCACTCAGTGAAACTGAAACAATATTCTTTACTTAACTTTTTTCAAAAAAAAATCGCAAAAAATTCCTAACGTGAGTTCAAAGGTGATTCATTTTCAAAATTTTAACTACATTTTACAAGAATCAAAAAATCAAATAATCTGGTAGCGTGGCCGAGCGGTCTAAGGCGCTGGTTTAAGGCACCAGTCTCCTCGGAGGCGTGGGTTCGAATCCCACCGCTGCCAATAATCCTTTTTTGGTTGATTTTTGATGGATGTTGTGGGTAATTGGGGAGGGGATGGGAAAATGTGGTGGGGAGGGGGTTTTGAGAGGTCTTTGAGGGGGTTTGATGGGATTTTGTATGATTTTGAGCTTTTTTTGGTATTTGAACCTCGGATATTCGAGAATTTGGATCAATTAATATGGAAAGTAAAGTAATATCCAGAAAGTAACAACAATTCATCAATAATAATCACAAAAAAGCCAATCTCGAGGAAAAACTGAGCGAATCAGCCGAGTAAGCACATCAAGCACCAAGAAAAGTGCGAAGAATGAAAAAAAAGAGCATAAAAGAAGACATAAATTTATGCTTAGCATCGGTTCGGTTATTTTCAGTATTCTTCTTCACTCCGTGTTTTGTGTGTTGCGAATATGCGATGACGCTTCAAGGTTGTTCGTACGTTGACATTTTTTTCTTTCTTTCCTCTTCTCACAACATATTCTCTGCCCCGTTTCTCTCCCCGTTCCTTCAATTCACTATATTTACTACGCTTTTTGGTTGGATGTGTTGGTCCCCGCGCTGTTCTGAGGCTCTGCTTTTTTTCATAATCAATCGCAATTATTCTTTGAAAAATTCTCTTCCCAGTTTTTTTTGCTTCTTCTTTTTTTTTGTATTTTTCTTGGCAATGTTCTCATCATGTGCGTTCATATTTCTATTTTTTCGCGTTCTTGATCGTCAGTTTTTTTTTCTCTTTCTGTTTTTTTGTGTGTGATGCCAAGATATGCTCTGGTGTTGCGTGATGAGGGATCTGTTGAAATAGAAAATGTTAGAATGTTGTGCGGGTTTTTTTGAGGTGAATTATTTGTAACATTGGAAAGTTTTAAGTATTTTTTGCATGACTTTTATGTTTTGAAATAATTTTAATTTATTTTTTATTAGTTTTTGGGGGATCGTTGCTAAAAATTTGATTTTAATTCAGATAATCTACATTTTATGCCATAATTCACTATTTATGAGTGAAAACAATTGTGCTGAGTCTCATATTTTATCATCTAGGGTCATAATTTTCCAGATTTTAATCTTCTTGTTTTCAGAGGTCCAGCAGTGATTTAGGAGTCCAGAGTTGGCAACAGGGATTTATTTTGACACCAAACTTTCCTTTGTATCTTAAAAACTCGTCTTTTCTTTCAGAAACACAAAGATTAATAACATTGAGGATCTTACGTCCTGCTTTTTCTGACACTGGGACCAAAGATTAAATAATTTCATACATAATTTGTCAAATTTTAACATACAGATGCAAAAGTACCCTCCATCGAGGACTACGTTGGAAAACTGCAAGCAAATTTTAACATTCCAATCGTCTTGCAGCTCAAAATTCTGAATAATACAAAAACTGTTCAAATTAATACCAAAACTAAGTGATGAAAAGACTGCAAGTCTGGTTCCTTAAAAACCAACCTCAAGAAAATAGATTTAATTTTTTTTGTACTTATTATAAATAATGTCAAATTTTAAAATAATTAATTTTGGAAATTTGTTTCATGTTAATTTCTCCCCTTGCAGCAATTTGGAACGAATCTTGCAGGAACTTGTGAGGAAAAGTGCATTTTCCGAAAGAATTTGTAGGGATTTTAGACAGAAAATTTTCATCCAAAATTCTTACAAGTTCGTTCGGAAAATCGAAAGATTTTGGGAGGAAAATTTTTTCTGGCAGAAAGTGACCGAAAATTTTTCAAATTCCGGCCATTGTCGTGCAGTTAAGGTCAAAAACCGCCCACTTTTCCTCACAAGTTCCTGCAAGATTCGTTCCAAATTGCTGCAAGGGTCTAAGCTTTTTTCTTTACTAAAGTAAATTTGATAAAATTAATAATTACTTAAAGACGTTAAAATTTAGTAAAATTTGTTACCTAAAAACAATTTCCAATTATTTGA
This sequence comes from Chironomus tentans, assembly GCA_963573255.1. Lineage (NCBI taxonomy): Eukaryota > Metazoa > Arthropoda > Insecta > Diptera > Chironomidae > Chironomus > Chironomus tentans. Next base: position 4,603,044 of record OY754305.1, read on the forward strand.
CAGTCAAATTTCTTCAATTTGCTAGGATTATTGAAAAAAAAATCACAAAAAATTTTGAAAATTACACCTTCGAGGTTTTTACAAGTTTTTATTATTATTTATCTATTTCTGCATTAAAATAGTAATGTATCAGCTCAAAAAATATTAAAGTATATCAAAATACGTTGATAAAAGCTTTCATATTTTTTTTAAAAAAAACTTTCTGTTTGAAATTATTTTGACCGTTATTTTTTGTCTCCATTTTCTCTTTTGTTTTGATTTCTAATTTCTGGTTAATGAATCACAACACATTTATGATTAACCGATAATTATGTACCTGAATTTGGAATTTCCGATCTTTTTTCAATTTCAGGTATTTAAATAAAGTAAAATTCATTGTTAAACATTCAGTAACAGTTCAAATCTAGCTTGATTAAGAAATGTCACGAAAATATTAGACTTTTTTACCAAAACATCGATTAAAATTGAATCAATTATGGAAGAGTCAAATGAAGGAGAAAATTCAGGAAGAATAATCGAAAATGTAGAAACTGAAGCAGAAAAACAACTTTTGGTGATTTTACCGACATTAAAAATTCATAAATTTCCAGTTCCAGTCAAAATTGAACACAATGAGCCAAAAGTTGATGAATTCAAATGTCAAGACTGTAACAAAAAATTCAATAATATTAGTTCACTCAGAATTCACAAAAATATCCACAATAAAAGATTTGGATGTCAAGTTTGTAGTAAGAAGTTTCCAATTAAATATAAATTAATTGAACACATCAAGAACATTCATGAAAAGTCACGATGCTTCACTTGCGATGTCTGCAAAGTTGGATTCAATACAAAAGCTCATTTGGAAAGACATCAAAGAATTCACATGAAAAATCGTCCAAAACCATTCAAGTGTGACAAATGTGACTTTGCAACTGACAGTATAAGCAGTCTAAAGGGACATTTAAAGACCCACGAGAGAATCTATGAGAGATGCGAAAAGTGCAACAAAAAATTATTTAAAAGCAGAATCCACGACTGCAGATTGGATTGTAAATATTGTGGAAAGAAATTCAGTCACAAAGCGACAGTCACGAAACACATCAAGAGGTACCATGAACAAGAAACCAAAGGATGTTTCTACGAGTGCGACATCTGTGGATTGAAATTTATTCAGAAAAAATATCTAAATTCTCACATGGTCAAGAAGCATGCTGATGAAGAAATTCCAATATTTACCTGCGATTTGGATGGAAAAACTTTCAAATTGAAAGGACAGCTTTATAAGCACATGAAAAAACATCAACCGTCAGTAAAATGTGACTTTTGTCATATAAAAGTAAACGAAAGTTACCTCAAAAAACATATAAAAAACTCTCACACCGGAATCAAGCAGCCTAGAAAAAAATTCATCCCTAAAATTAAAAGTTTCACATGCCCAATGTGCTTTAAAATTTTATCAACTAAATATGGTCTCAAAAGACACATTAGTGACCATAACAAGACCGTAAAATGCAAATTTTGTGAAAAATTGTTTGGAAGTAAATCGAGCCTTAAAACTCACATTAGAAATTATCATGAGAATCACGAAAGACACATTTGCAATATTTGTGGTCATGAATCAACTCTGCGATCGAATTTGAAGACTCACATGAAGACCCATGACTCAAACCGAACCAGAAACCTGAAATGTTCACAATGTGACTTCGCAACTGATAATAAACAGACATTTAAGAAACATTTGAATTTTCATACAAAGAATGACGCTAAAGTAGCAGCAATGCTAAATCCACACAAATGTCCTCAATGTCAAGCAATCAAAAGAAGTAAAGCAGCATTAAATAAGCACATTTATTCTGTTCATCCTAAATTTTTATTCGAATGTGACATTTGTGGTAAGATATTTAAAGTAAAAGCAGGTTTGTTGCCACATTTCAGAGGATTACACAAGATTAAGCCATAAAAATTAGATAAAAATACATTTTATTAATTATTTAAGTTTCATAAATTAATCAAATAAATTTCAAATTTCATCTAAAAAATTCTATGATACTCATTATAAATTAATGTTTTTTAACTTATTATTGTTATTTAAACTTACGAAACAATAGATATTTGAAAAATTCAACGGGGGTTATCCTTTTGGTCGGCAGAAATTCTGTTGGATTTCAATCCTCAGGACTTTTAGGTATTTTATTAATATGTTGTTTAAGAAACTAAATCTCAATAAAATTACGAAACATTTTCATTATAAAATAGTGACAAAAATTTGTTTTTAATTCAGTATTAATTCGAAAATTGTTTGATATCGAGCAAAAAATGTCGAAAAAAATTTCAGATTTTTTCACCAAAAAGTCAATCAAGGTCGAATCAAATGAAGTTGAACCTAAAGTTATCAGCAGCAACATCAATGATAATATATCAGTCAAATTGGAAACAGAAGAAAATTCACCAAACTTAGGTGAAAACTCAGCGCAAAAGTCTCAAAATTTGCCATTAAATAATAATCCAGGACCAGAAAATGAAACAAGAATCAACCATAATGTAAAAAGTGAACCAGAAAAGCAACTTTTGCTGATTTTACCACAACAAAAAATTCATAAATTTCCAGTTCCAATTAAAACTGAAGCAAAAGTAAAGGATATTTTGTGTGAAATCTGTAAGAGGACCTTCAGTTCTCTAGGACATCTAAAAGAGCACCAAAAAGTTCACGAAGTTGAACATAAATGCAAATATTGTTCAAAAATATTTCATAAAAATTCCATAATGCTCAAACACATCAAAAGTGTGCACGAAAATCCAGGAACCATCAAGTGCGACATCTGCAAAGTAATATTCAGTACACAAAGTTCCTTAAATAGGCATCAAAAAAATCACATCAAAAATCGACCAAAGCCATTCAAATGCAACAAATGTGACTACGCAACAGACAGAAATTCCAGTTTAAAAGGTCACTTAAAGGCACATGAAAAGGGAAAATGCGACAAATGCAACACAAACTTGCATAAAAATAGAATTCATGACTGTAGATTGGACTGTAAATATTGTGGACTAAAATTCAGTCAAGCAGGACATGTCACACAACACATCAAGAAGAACCACGCACATGAAACTGAAAGATCACTTTACGAATGCGATATTTGTGGATTAAAATGTTACGTTCTGAACAATTTAAGGATTCACATGAAAGCAAAGCATGCTGATGGAAAAATCCAAGCTTTTACTTGCGATTTGGATGGAAAAGCATTCAAATGTAAGGAAAATATTGCTCGGCACATGAACGGTCATCTACAGCCAGTAAAATGTGACTTTTGTCATATAAAAGTAAACAAAAGTTACCTCAAAAGACACATAATAAATTTCCACACTGGAATAAAGCAGCCCAGAAAAAAATACATCCCAAAACATAAAAGTTTCACATGCCCAATGTGCTTTAAAATTTTCTCAACTAAAACTGTCCTCAAAAAACACATCAGTGACCACAACAAGATCGTAAAATGTAAATTTTGTGAAAAATTATTTGGATGTCAATCGAGTCTTAAAACTCATATCAGAGATTATCACCAAAATCCAGAAGGATACATTTGCAATATTTGTGGTAAAAAATGCACGCAGCGATCGTGTTTGAAAGTTCACATGAAGACACACGATCCAAACCGAGCCAGAGACTTGAAATGTTCACAATGTAACTTTGCAACAGATAACAAAAAATCATTTCAGGCTCATTTGAATTTTCACAAAAAGAAAAATGCCGAAATTGCAGCTATGGAAAATCCTCACAGATGTACAAAATGTCCGGCAGTTCTGAAAAGTAGGAAAGCTTGGAACTCACACATGTTCACTGCCCATCCAAAAAATTTATTCGAATGTGACATTTGTGGTAAGAAGATCAAAACGAAACATGGAATGATGACGCATTTTAAAGGATTTCACAAAATTCGATCTACGATGTAAAAGAAAAAATGGTTCATGGGCGCACCAAGAGGGGGTCCGGATTTTCAAACTCAGTATAAATAGAATACATTCAAAAAACGAATGATTCCTTCAAATTAATTAGGCTAACCTAACTCGAATCGATAAAGAATCGAATAAAACCTTTGAGAAAAGTTAGTACAGTCTTCTTGAAAAAAGAGTTTGAAAACTCTGGACCCCCCTCTGGGTACGCCCATGAAATGCTTCAACTAAATCCTTTTTTGGAAACACGGGTCCTTGGCTTAAAATGCACACAAAAAGATTAAATCCCTGAAGATATAATTTCTTAATTGAGGTCGTCCAATTAGAAATGAGAAAACAGCATTTTCGACATTTTTGACCATATTTCTAAGACTTTAAAGACATATTTATAGTGTTTGATATCGTTAGAAAGGTCTTACTTGTGGCTATTCAAAACTTGAAGAAAATTTTCAAAAAAGTGAAACTGTGCCTTAGTGGTGTGCCTTAAAGTTGGTCAAAAACATACTTTTTTAAAACCATTACCCAGGGATAGCTACACAATCCATTTCATATTTTATGATTGTTTCTTACAGATTAAGATACATACTAAATGCCATTGAAAACAGAATTAAATTTGGACTTCACAGTGAAAAGATATGGAATTTCAAAGTTTTGAAATTTTTGCGATTTTTTAAAAAATAATAATACTAACTTTTAAACTTTTTGTCATAACTTTTTACGATCATAACGAATTAATTTTTGGTTTTCGGATTTAAGCTTTAAATATTTCTGGCTTTTATCTGAAACTAGTTAAAACCAGATTAAACTGGTTTTAACTGGATATAACCAGTTTAAACCAGTTATAACTAGTTTGAACCAGTTTTGATTTCAACTTAAAACTTGTGTTGACATAATAAATTATCTAACACTAGTTTAAACTAGTTATAACTGGTTTAAACCGGTTTAAACTGGTTATATCCAGTTATAACCAGTTCAATCTGGTTTTAACTAGTTCCAGATAAAAGTCAGAAATATTTAGAGCTTAAATCCGAAAACCAAAAATTAATTCGTTATGATCGTAAAAAGTTATGACAAAAAGTTTAAAAGTTAGTATTATTATTTTTTAAAAAATCGCAAAAATTTCAAAACTTTGAAATTCCATATCTTTTCACTGTGAAGTCCAAATTTAATTCTGTTTTCAATGGCATTTAGTATGTATCTTAATCTGTAAGAAACAATCATAAAATATGAAATGGATTGTGTAGCTATCCCTGGGTAATGGTTTTAAAAAAGTATGTTTTTGACCAACTTTAAGGCACACCACTAAGGCACAGTTTCACTTTTTTGAAAATTTTCTTCAAGTTTTGAATAGCCACAAGTAAGACCTTTCTAACGATATCAAACACTATAAATATGTCTTTAAAGTCTTAGAAATATGATCGAAAATGTCGAAAATGCTGTTTTCTCATTTCTAATTGGACGACCTCAATTTTTCCTAATTTTAATTATTTTTTTTAATAAAAATTTCTAATTTAATATCAATAAAGTTAACATAATGAATAAAAAGGTAATAAAAATGTTTTTTTGAATATTTTAAATTTACGAAGCTAAATCTCAATAAAACTACAAATATTTTATTATAATATAATTGCAAAAATTGTTTTTAATTCAGTTAAAGTTAAAGGTTTGCTGAGTTTTGACGAAAATGTCGAGAAAAATTTCAAATTTTTTCACCAAAAAGTCAATCAAAATTGAGTTAAAGGGGGTTTGTTGATTCATTTCAGAGGATTTCATAAATTTGAACAAAATGTGACAAAAAACGTACAAAAATGATCAAACAGGTGCGGATATAGTGAAGATTGAGAAGAAAACTTTTTTAAAAATTACTCAAATCCATCACAAAATGTTAAAAAAACTTTAAAAGAATTCAAATAAAATTTTCAATAAAATTTTAACTAAAATTAATTATTATTTTATTATAAAAAATGAAAACAATAAAAATGATTAAAACTCAGCTGAAAATCTGTTTTGAATCTTTAAGAAACTAAATTTTAGTAAACTTACAAATATTTTACTATAAAAGAATGACAACTTATATTTTTTTTAACATCAAAATAAAAACTTTTTTGAAAGCATGGATTTTTAGCTTAAATTCCATATAAAAAGCTTAATTTTTTTCTAATTTAACTGAATTTTTTTGATGCATCAATAAAAATTTAAAATTTAATATTAATAAAGTTAACATAAAAGTAATAAAAACTTTACCAATTAGCTTTTATGAATCTTCCAGGTATTATTTTGAATATTATAAATTTACGAAACTAAATCTCAATAAAATTACAAACATTTTATTATAAAATAATGAAAAAAGTTATTTTTAATTCAGTTACACTTCAAAATTTGTTCAATTCTGAGCGAAAATGTCGAGAAAAATTTCAGATTTTTTCACCAAAAAGTCAATCAAAACTGAGTCAAGTGAAAATGGCAATCAGAGTGCTAAAAGTGAAGCTTTAATTTCAGTAAAATTGGAAACTAAAGAAAATTTTTCTAATTCAAGTGAATTTTCAGCAGAACATCAAATAAATTCTGCATCAAATGAAAGCCAATCCAGAATAGAAGAAAATGTAAAAACTGAAGCAGAAATGCAATTTTTGGTAATTTTACCACAACAAAAAATTCACAAACATCCAATTCCAGTCAAAATTGAAGACAATGAGCCAAAAACTAAGAATTTCTTGTGTAAAATCTGCAAAAAGACTTTTACTTCCTTAAGGTATCTTAAACTCCACCAAAAAGTTCATGAAATTGAACACAAATGCAAATATTGTGAGAAAATCTTTCGTCAAAATTGCTTAATGCTGACTCACATCAGAAATTTTCACGAAAATCTAGGCAGCTACAAGTGTGACGTCTGCAAAGTTGGATTTAACACAAAAGGAAATTTAACTAAACATCAAAGAATTCACATCAAAAATCGTCCAAAACCATTCAAATGTGACAAATGCGACCATGCAACTGACTCTAAACCAAATTTTAAAAGACATTTGAAGACTCACGAGAGAGTCATTGAAAGATGCGAAAAGTGCAATATCATTTTGATCAAAAACAGAACCCATGACTGCAGATTGGACTGTAAATATTGTGGAAAGGAATTCAGCCACAGTATAAGTGTCATACAACACATCAAAGAACATCACGCACAAGAAACTGAACGATCTCTTTACGAGTGTGACATTTGTGGACTAAAACTTTATCTTAAAAATGCGCTAAGGATTCACATGGACATGAAGCATGCTGATGGAAAAATTCAAATTTTTACCTGCGATTTGGACGGAAAAACTTTCAGTTCTAAGAAAAAAATTGGTATTCACATGAAAAATCATCTACCGCCAGTAAAATGTGACTTTTGTCATAAAAAAGTAAGCATAAGGCATCTTAAAGGACACATTTTAAATTCTCACATAGGAATTAAGCAGCCTAGAAAAAAATCAGTGACGAAAAAACAAAGTTTCGAATGCCCAATCTGCTTCACAATTTTATCAACAAAAAGATATCTTAATATGCACGTCAGCGACCACAACAAGACTATTAAATGTAAATTTTGTGAAAAAATGTTTGGACATCGATCGAACCTTAAAATCCATATTAGAGATTATCATGAGAATCCTAAAGGATACATTTGTAGCACTTGTGGTAAAAAATTCACTCAGCGATCACATTTGAGCACTCACATGAAGATTCATGATCCAAACCGACCAAAGGACTTGAAATGTACACAATGCGAATTTGCAACTTTTGACAAAAAAACATTTCAGACTCATTTGAATTTTCACAAAAAGAAAAATGCCAAAATTGCAGCTATGGAAAATCCTCACAGATGTCCAAAATGTCCATCAGTATTAAAAAGTAAGAGATCTTTGAATTCACACATGCGCATTGTCCATCCAAGAAATCTATTCGAATGTGATATTTGCGGACGAATGATTAAAGTTAAAATAAACATTTTGTGGCATCTTAAAAATGTTCATAAAATTAATTGTTAGAAATAAATTCTGATGAAAATGATTTTTAAATAAATAGTTTTTTATTGAAATTTTAATATCAAGTCGCAGATCAATCGAAATATTGGCCTTTTTCTATTTCAGTGTTGCTCAAAATTTTCTGTGTAATCTTGAAGTGTGCATCATTAAATCATCTCACATTGCCTAATTCATTAGTTTCCATCATTAAACTGCTACACTTTTTAAACAGAAAATCACATATTATTTTCATGTGATAACAACTTTGGATCTTTCAGGTACTTTACTAAAAAATTTGTTAAGAATCTTAATCTCAATTAGCTAAAAACTATTTTGTATAAAAATATCTCTTAAATTTTGTTTTTAATTCAGTTAAAGATTAAAACTTGTTCAATTCTGAGCGAAAATGACGAGAAAAATTTCAGATTTTTTCACCAAAAAGTCAATCAAAACTGAAAATGGCAATCAAAATGTTGAAAGTGAAGCTTCAGCTTCAATTAAATTGGAATCTATAGAAAATCCTCAAAATTTGACCCCATACAATAATTCAGGACTTGAAAATCAAGAGAAAATCAACGAAAATGTAAAAACTGAAGCAGAAACACAACTTTTAGTGATTTTACGGCAACAAAAAATTCCAGTTCCAGTCAAAATTGAAGACAATGAACCAAAAAGTGATGAACATCAAATCTGCAAGAAAAATTATTCATCCAAATACAAACTCAACGATCACGTCAAAAACATCCACGAAAACCCAGGCAGCTACAAGTGCGATGTCTGCAAAGTTGGATTCAACACAAAGGCATATTTAACTAAACATCAAAGAACTCACATGAAAAATCGTCCGAAACCTTTTAAATGCAGCAAATGTGACTTTGCAACTGACCTTAAACACATCTTCAATAGACACTTGAAGGCTCACGAGAGGATCATTAAAAGATGCGACAAATGCAACGTAATTTTGTTCAAGAATAAGATCCACGACTGCAGATTGAATTGTAAATATTGTGGAAAGAAATTCAGTCACAAAGCGACAGTCACGAACCACATAAAGAGGTACCATGAACAAGAAACCAAAGGATGCTTCTACGAATGCGACATCTGTGGATTGAAATTTATTCAGAAAAGATATCTAAAGTCTCACATGGTCAAGAAGCATGCTGATGGAAAAATTCAAGTTTTTACTTGCGATTTGGATGGAAAAACTTTCAAATTGAAAAGACAGCTTTATAAGCACATGCAAAGTCATCAACCGCCAGTAAAATGTGACTTTTGTCATATAAATCTGAGCATAAGGCAGCTAAAAGTGCACATTAAGAATTCTCATACCGGCTTTAAGCAGCCCAGAAAAAAATACATCCCTAAACAGGGAAGTTTCCAATGTCCAATCTGCTTTAAAATTTTCTCAACTAAAACTGTCCTCAAAAGACACATCAGTGACCACAACAAGACCATCAAGTGTAAATTTTGTGGAAAAATGTTCGGAACTCAATCGAACCTTAAAATTCACATTAGAGATTATCATGAGAATCCCAAAGCACTTATTTGCAACATTTGTGGTAAAAAATGCATTCAACGATCGGGTTTAAAGTATCACATGAAGACACATGATCCAAACCGAGCCAAAGACTTGAAATGTACTCAATGTGACTTTGCAACAGATAACAAAATTTCATTTCAGTATCATTTGAATTCCCATAAAAGAAAACTTGCTGAAATTGAAGCAATGGAAAATCCTCACAAATGTTCTCAATGTCCGGCAGTCAAAGATAGTCAAAAGTCTTTAAAAAAGCACATGCTCAGCATCCATCCAAAAGTTCTATTTGAGTGTGACATTTGTGGAAAGCAAATGAAGAGTAAGCCACAGATTATGAGGCACATTAAATCTGTTCATAAAACTAAATGTTAAAATATTTCAAAAAATTACAAATTTTAATCTAAAAATAAAAGATAATTTTATTTAATGCAGTAAAAAGGAGTATTAATTTTTTTATTTTGAATCATGAATTTATTTAATGATCTGTGCGAGGAAAATTCTGAGGGAATTCTGGTCTCACCATATCTCCAGTAAAAATATTTAAATTAAATTGTTAGATTTAAAAAAATTCTTTAAAAATCTAAAATTTAGAACATTTAAACTTTATTTAGTTTTTTTTCACACAAATTTTTAAAACTTAACTTCGAATTTTTCTTTGAACGTAGAAAAGAATTAAGAAATTGATACAAAATTGCATGTAACTGGCTCTGTTAATTTTAGATTATATTCTTTAATGATCTCATTAACCCAAACTGAAGTGTCATTAAAACTATTTTCTAATGCTAATTGCTTTAAATCTCTATCGTTATGACCTTTTTTCTCTAAAAATTCAATTTGGTCAGATTGTTCATTAATAAAAATTTTAATTTTCTGCCATGTAAAGTTGACAATTTCAATTAAATTCCAAATAACAGCATTTTGAAGAATATTGTCACCAGAACTATCACATTGATTAATAAGTGACAGAATTTCACAATTTTCAAAATTATTTTCAATAATTTCCCAAACTAATTGATGCAATTTTAAAGATTTATTATAAATTGCCGCAGAAATTAATAAATTGTAATTAAATTTATTTGAAAAACTAAAAATTTGTTTGATTTCATTTTTTGATGCAATTTTTTTAAATTCCAAAATTAAAAACTCAATAACATCATTTGTTGAATTAGTCAAGGAAATGTTAAAAATGTCATTTCCATCTTGATCAACATTTTTGAGAAAATTCAAAAATTCATCAATATTTTTGAATAAATTGTGATAAATATTCCACAAAACTTGAACAGTTTTTACATCTCTTGATGAATTGATGGCGATTTGCAGTAAATTTCGGTCATTATTTCCTTTTGTTGTTAAAATTTCATGAAATTGTTCTTCTCTGAGATATTTTTTGATATTTTCGAACGTCAATCTTATCACATCTGCCTGATTGTGAGCAACAAGGAGGTGAAAAATGTTGTTGTTGTCGTTATTTTTGTTTGGATAAAATTCTTTTTCCTCAGCTCCTTTGGTTTTAAATAAATCAACTAAATATTCCCACAAAATTTCGTGATTTTTTACATTGTTGTCGTAAATGAATGGCTTAATGTTGTCAATGTTTTTAATTTTTGATATTTTTTCACGAAGGAAATCTTCGTTGCTGAGAAAAATGCTTGAATTTTCATTTTTTATCCACTCCAGTTTTAAAATTTTTGTGTCAATTTCTTCAGATTTTAATGATTTTTGTATTATTTCATCGCATTTTTTCAGATTTTCATCATTTTTGATGTCAATTGCGTGAAGACATTCTTTGACTTTTTTCCAAGTAAATTCAATTATTTTATTGTTTTTCAAATTCACTACAGCACTAACCAGCAAATTATCCTCATAATTATCAAGTTTCTTAATAAATTCCAAAATTTCAAGTTTATTAAAATACTTTTCTATTATTTTCCAAATAACTTCGTGGAACTCAAAATTCATATTTTGATAATTTGCTGACTGAATCAAATTCCTCCTAAATCCATTCAAACTTGTCAATATTTTCCTGATTTCATCTCTTGATGTGATTTTTTCCACTTCTTTAATCATAAATTCAAAAACTTCTCCTGTCGTGAATGATGCAGCGAGGCTTAAAATATCATTTTCTAAAAGAATTTTTAAAAAATCTGCTGATGATTTGAAAAAATCTTGAAAGAATTTCCACAAAATTTGATGAGTTTTGAGTTCTTTTGTTAAGACAACAGCAGTTTGGAGGAGATTTCTGTCATTTAATCCTTTTGATCTTAAAATATCATCAATTTGACCATCGTTGAGATTTTCTCGAATTTTTTTAAGTGAAAACTCAATTATGTCTGCATTGTTGTTGCTCACGAGTAGATGGATGTAATTTTGGTCGCTATTCCTCTTTTCTAGCATCAATTCAGTCAAATCCTTGCGATTTTTAAAATTCTCATTCAATTGATTCCAGAGAATTTTATGATTTTCAATGTTTTTATCAGACTTAAATGACACCAAGTGTTTTGCTGACATTTTACCTTCAATGATAAGTTTTGTGTGGTCTTTAAATAAATTTGAGCTTTCAAACTTGATCCATTCTAATTTTAGAAAGTCTTTTTCATCATCTTCAAGTTTTATTATTTTTTCACATTTATTAATGTTTTTGACGCTACAATCATTTTTGTTAAGAACATCTTTCACTTCTTTCCATGTCAAACTCACGACTTCTTTTGCATTTCTCTCAATTACATATTGTAAAAGATTTTTGCCTTTTATTGATAAATGTGTGATTATTTCCAAAATTTCAGAATTTTCAAAGTATTTTTTGATAAGTTTCCAAAGAATCTCGTGAATTTCAGTAGATTTCTTTTTAGTTGCTGCTGCCTGCATAACTGTTTGTCTGTCATTATCCAGATTTGTCAAAATTAATCTCATTTTGTCTTTAGATGAATATTTTTCAATTTCTACAACTATAAACTTAAAAATTTCACTGTTTGATATGGATGTGATGAGATTGTGGCCATCTGAATCAGTTTCGCTTAAAATTTCAGCATATTCTTCAGTTGTGAAGGTTTTCTGTAAATATTTACATAAAACTTCATGTGTTTTTGCATCATTTGGTTCAGTTGTTGCTCTTTGTAGTGAACTTGTTTCATTCTTTCCTTTAAATTTCAAAATTTCTTGAAATTGTTTTCTGCTGAAGCTTTTTTCTAAAATATTTAATGTAAATTCAACAGCTTCGTCTTTATTGTAGACCAAAATCAGGTACAAAAATCCATTTGAATAATTATTTTTTGTATTTAATAAATTCTTCAATTCCTCTCGATCTTCAAATGTATTTAATATAAATTTCCAAAAGGATTTATAATATTTGATATTATCAGATGGAAAATGAGCAGCCATATTTGTTACTGTGCTTCCATGCTGAATGGTCTTCTGTCCAAAAAATGATCTAAAATCTTCAGATTTATTTTGATCTTTGAAAAATTCTTCAACTTTTGCCCATAAAACTTCCATTTTCTCTTGGTCCGCAAATTCAATTGCAATGTGGAAAATGTTCATGCCATAGCTGTCTTTGTGCTTTAGCAGGTCCATAACTTCTGTTTTTGACAAATGTTCGTTTAGAAATTTGAGAAAAAGTTGAAATCTTTCCTTAAATTCATGTGTTGATTGTGTTATGCATGTGAATATGTTCCTCTTATTCCAGTCAATAGCCTTCAATGGCATGCTTAAATCTTCATCATTCAACTTTATAGATAGATTTGACAAGAATTCTTCAATTACATCTGTGTTGAGTTGTGAGTATGCAACTTCGAGTATGAATGAATTTTCATATAAAATAGTTTTTAGGTTTTTTGGATCCATTGCATCACAAAATAGGAACTCTTGGAAAATTTTGAACTGTCCCGGATATTTTACAATTGATTGTGGTATTTTTCTATTTAAATTGAAAATTATTTCAATTTTTTCATATGTTAGGGACTTGAACAGGATGACCAAAAATTTTACTAGATTTTCTAAATTTTGCTCAAAAATTTCTGTCAAATTTGTGAACTTTTCAATATTTTTCGAAATATAATCAGCAATTTCTTTGATTTTATCCTCTTCAAGAAATTCAATAATTGAAGGTTCAGCGAAAATGTCATTCAAAAAAATCCGAACAACACCAAATTTGATAAATGTTAAGGATTTGAATAAAATTATACAGAAATCTTCATTGAGGCCGCGATCATCAAGCATTGTCATTTTTATATAATCAGCAGCAAAATATTCTCGAAATGTTTCGTGTGAAAAATAGTAAAATTCACCAACTTTAATCAATAATCCTCCGGCAATAATTTCCTCATCTATCCACAACGTTTTTCCAAGTCGACGATCAATTTCGGGAAATAGATTTAAAATTGCATAATGTTGATGAATTTGTCTGTAGTTTTTCCCGCCAGATTGACTTTTTATGCTTGCTTTTTTCCTAATTTTGCCTCTTTCTTGTGACCAATTTAAAAGTTGAATCTCAAAGAATTTTCGGTAAATATTTGTTAAAGTTATTGCAATTTTCTTTTCTTTTCGGAAAACTTTTGCCACCATTTTGTAAAACTGTGGATATCCAATTGACGGATTTCCAACATTCAAAATCTTTTTAATCATTTTTTCAGCTTTGTTTTGATAATTTGGATATTTTTCAGATTTTATTAATTCATCTCTAGAAAATTGATGATTTATTTCTGATTTTTCCTTAAAATCACTCAACACCCAACTCACTGCGATTGTGTCAATGCTCTCTTGTAGTGTAAACTCCTCAAGTTTGTATGCAGCATCAATTCCAAGTTTGTCCTGTAAGCTAACCTCAAAGTAGTCTCTTGTCACAATCCACAGTTGATTTCCTTCATTAAATTCAAATAATTTAGCCAAATCAGCCACAAATTCAGCACAGTCAGGTGCAATCTCATCAAATCCATCGAAGATTATCGAAACTTTTCCAATTTTGTAAAGTTTTTTGAATATTTCTGCTTCGAATGTTGTTTTTGGTTTCAAAATACTTTCAACATGGTAATTTTCGAATTCAAGAATTTCAGGCTTTTCCTTCCTAAATTCCTCAATAAACTGCTTCAGGTCAACATATGTGACCCATCTTGTTGGATCCTGTTTCATGATTATTTTAGAAATATTTTTCACAACCCAGCTTTTACCACTTCCAGCAATGTCTGATATTAAGACATGCTTGTTATTTGCAGTAATTGAAATTAATTTTTCTTGTGAAATTTCATTTTTAAAATTAATTCCTTTTTTCAAAAAATTCCTGTTTCGGAATAAAATTTCAAAATTATTATTATTATTATTTGGATCTTCAACAATTGAATTAATGGAAACTTCTTGTTTTTCTATAATCAGGTTGAAGACATGGACGTTGATGGTGTTCGAGAAATCTTCGATAATTTCTTTGACTTCATTTTGGTCTGGATTTGTGTTTTTAGCAAGAATCTGGATTAATGATACTTTTGAGTTGTTTTGAAATGTGATTTCAGTTTGAAGCAGTGTATGTTGGCATTCTTCTGTTAAGTCACCCCAGTTGTAGTTTATATCCTTGATTATTGGCTTGATCTTTTTCTTGGCACACATTCTTCTTAATGTTGTTGATTGTTCTTCATTTGATGCAACCAGAATGAATTTGAACGAGTTAGTATTCAATATACTTCTTAAATTAT
This sequence comes from Chironomus tentans, assembly GCA_963573255.1. Taxonomy (NCBI): domain Eukaryota; kingdom Metazoa; phylum Arthropoda; class Insecta; order Diptera; family Chironomidae; genus Chironomus; species Chironomus tentans. The sequence continues at coordinate 4,618,190 of OY754305.1, forward strand.
CCAGATGTCCTTTAGTGCAATCCACAAAAATATTCAATTTGACAGCTCTAGCTTTAAGATGCATTAAATCTTTCCAGACTTGCTTGTTCTTGATTTTTTTTGGTTCAATGAACACATTTTGTGACTCCAACAAGCTTCCACATTTTTTCTGAAGATGTTTGAGGATTCTGATGAGCAGGAGCTGAGCTACATTTGTAGTGACTATTGTTGTTGCATTTTTAGTCAGCTGTTCCATATCATTTGGTTCTTTAAACTCAATTTTACTCTCAGATAAACTCGATAGAATTCCAATTGTTGCATTTATTCTAATAACAACTTTATTCTTTTGAAGGTATTTTTCCAGCTCAGGAAGCACTTGATTGATCCAGAAATGGAAGAGTTCTTGATACTTTTCTTGAAGATGATGTGACTTCCTAGGATCGCCATCATATAGCACTAAAATCTGGACAGCTCTAACTATCAATTCATGATGGAAGCAATTTACAGGATATGCTGTGAAAACTGACGAAATTATTCCATTGCACTCGTCTTCAGTTGGATTTGGATCACTTGTTGACCATTTGTCAACAGACTTTACGATTCCATCAAATTTAACACGGATGTCGGTTCCATGCTTATAATATGGAAGGAACTTGTTGTCATAAACCAAAGACATGACATAATGACACAGTTCATGTGCTAAAACTCCTTTAATCTCCTGTTCACGCACACTGTCTCCCAATTCTGCTCCAATGAATATTCTTGATGACACTGTATTAAAAGATAAGCCCGAAGCATTGTCCCTGAATGCAGTTCGATTGACCTGAAATTTAGAGAAAATAAAATAAAATTATTGTAAATATGATTTAAATTCAAAACTATTAAATTTACTTACAAATTTGCTTTCGAAATCGAAGATAATGACTAAATTTTCACACGATGCAGCTACGTCAAGCATGATTGCTGCTATTTTGTTTATATCCTCGAACCATTTCTTGATGTGTTCACGATATTTTGTCACTTCTTCCTTCTTAACCTTCCTGTTATGAATCAACGCTTTTGTACATAGAATTAAGACAGACTTGCTTGCATGATGAAGTGCATCACTTATTGACTCAGTTTTTTGAACATTTGCTTGATCATTTGCTCTTTTCAGTTCCGTTTCATTAAGAACTTCCCCTAAGTTCTTAAACTCTGAAGCACACAATCCAAATGATTTTAAATAATAATAAACTTTGTATTTTTTTGAATCAATGGCTTTTTTCAAGGCTGTTATGTTTTGTGGACTGTAGATGAATTTCGGGCTTAAATTGTTCTCAATAAAATCATTTATTTCTTCATAATTTTTTTGCTCGATTGCTTCATGGAACTTTATTCTGTCTGTGATTATACTTTGAAGCCTTTGGTGATTGACTTGATTTGCTTTGGTTGAAAAATCATCAGGAAATGGAAAATCGGATAATTCCAGCAAGTCACAAAGGACATCAAGTTGATTGTCATCGTAAGCAGTTGTCGATATTCTTATTTGATGGTCGACTGGAAGCTCTTGGATCAGATGTGTCCAATAAGTTGTTAAATAGTCGATGATCTCCTGGTTTGAACTCTGAACGGCTGTGAGAAGGATTGATTGACTCGAATTTTCATTTTTGGTGGATGTTTCATCCATTGGATCATCTTGATCTTCATCTGAAGCCTTTTCTGAATTTAATTCCATTTCATCTGATTCATTCGCTTTAAAAACACATTTAATATAATTTTGTGACTGATCGTTAAGGATTCTTCCATTATTTTCAAACAAAGCATCCAGGATAGCCAACAAGTCAGCTTTCGATCCATTTTTAGCTATTTGTAACACCAATGATCCAAAAATTGCTTCCGGTAAGTTTAAAGTCCTCAAAAATCTTAACATTATTGAAGAATCTTTGATGTTTGACAACTTTTTAAGCAGTTTGTCCTCAAATGACTGGAATTCTCGGCCATCAAGGTCACTCAAAGTATTTTGCATCTTTTTATATAATTCATAATCCTCACGATCAATGTCTACAGTTTGAGATGAATTTTCAGCTTTGTAATAAAATTTTGTCTTATTTTCTGCCTCAAAAATCTGTTGGATAATCAATGGACGATCAGCTCCAAACTTGGTTAAATGTTCCACAAGCTGTTGTGCCTTACTTTCTTGATTTTCATTTAAAATGTTTACATTTGGATGCTCAATGATGAAAATGAATAAGTTTGGATATTCTGATGGTTTCAATGTGCTGATGATTGCCAATTTCTGGTCGATATCCAACTCTGGTGAAATTTGCAGGATTTTACATTTTTGTTTCACATTTTTGTCGTTTAATTCATTTGATAATTTGATGATAAAATTTTCATCAAATTTTATTAAATTTTCTTGTAGATTGTTTTCATCAATTGCTAGTGAGACATCTTCAGGCATGTTGAAAATATTTAATTTAAACTAATTTAATTCAAATTAGCGTCCTGAAATGTTAAAAAATTATTAATTTTGCTTGAATTTTTTTAAATTCGTTCTTACAATCAAAACTTTGTTGATGAAATAAATGCTTGATTACTATTCTAAAAACCACATGGCTGTAAATGTTGCGTAGCTTCTCTTGTTTTGAATCAAATTTGCGCTCCGTAAATTTTTTCTTAGTTATTCTCTCACCAAAAAACTGAAAAGAGAGAAACGTATAAAAATAGTTACAATATTTGACCTCATTTTTAAATACTTGAAATTTTGTGAGCGATACAGAATTGTTCATGATCTTGAGGTCTTAAATTTTTGTTATTCGGTGTAAAAATTCTATTCTTTTTAAAATTTCTTACAAAAAAAGTGATTTTTAATGTGACTTGTGAAAAAATAATGTGAAAAAAAAATCATTTAAAATTTTATATTTTTACCGGTCAGGTTAAATCTTGTTTAACTTATTTATTATTTTAGTTTAATTTTTATTTCACTTTCACCAAAAATTCACAAAATTACACACATTTTTTAAAACTAAATTTCTTATCTTTTTTTATCTGTTTATTTACTTTTTTATCACTTTAAATTTCTATTTAAAAAGGTTGATCAAATATTTCTCGGAAAAATTAATAAAATTTCTTATTTTGCATAAATTTTGACTATTTTTAGGTAAAAATTGGGATTTTTTGGTTTGAATTTTTTAAAAGAAATCAAGAAGATCAAAAAGAACTTTCAGATTCCTAACGAGTAAATAAACGTGTAAACTGAACACCGAACCGAATAAAACTAATCTTATCAGTAATTTGCTATAAGCATATTTGCGACTTCCATATTATTCGAATATGAGCATTTTTAAGCATGACAATCAAAAATTCTCTTTAAGTTTGGCTCTCAGAAAATAATGTGAACAAAAATAATCATTGAAGGCTGAACGGATAATAAGTTATGTGACAGATTAGAATTTCAAGTATGCATTGAGCTTTTCGCATCTAATCTACAATTAAAAATTGTAAAAGAGATTAAAAGTCATCAAACTGAGAATTTAACACAATTTTAACCTTTTTATTCAAGTTATAAAAATCATAATAAATAATATGAAAATTTCTAAATATTTTTAAATTACGAAACTAAATCTCAATAAAGTTTACAAATATTTCATTATAAAATAGTGACAAAAATTTGTTTTTAATTCAGTATTGATTCAAAAATTGTTTGAAATCGAGCAAAAATGTCGAAAAAAAATTCAGATTTTTTCACCAGAAAGTCAATCAAGGTTGAATCAAGTGAAGTTGATCCAAAATTTATCAGCAGCAACATCAATGATAATATATCAGTCAAATTGGAAATAGAGGAAAGTTTTCCTAACTCAGGTAAAAATTCAGCAGAAAATCTACAAACCTCAGAATCAGGACAATCTAAAATCAACGAAAATGTAAAAACTGAAGCAGAAAAGGAACTTTTATTGATTTTACCGCAACAAATAGTTCAAAAATTTCCAGTTTCAATAAAATTTGAGAAAAACAAGCCAAAGATTGAGAATAATCAATGTCAAATCTGTGACAGAAATTATTCATCCAAACGTATTTTACTTACACACGTCAAAGATATACACAAAAATCCAGGAAGCTACAAGTGCGACACCTGCAAAGTTGGATTCAATTCCAAAGCAAATTTATATGCTCATCAAAAAATTCACAACAGAAATCGTCCAAAACCGTTCAAATGCGATAAATGTGATCATGCAACTGACAATAAATCATCTCTTAAAAAACATTTGAAGACCCACGAGAGGATTATTGAAAGATGTGACAAGTGCAACACAATTTTGATCAAGAATAGGACTCATGACTGCAGATTGGACTGCAAATATTGTGGACTAAAATTCAGTCACAGAAAAAATGTCGTAAATCACATCAAGAAGCACCACGCACACGAAACTGGAAGATCCTTTTACGAATGTGATATTTGTGGATTAAAGTGTTACCGTAAGAAAATGTTGATGTATCACATGGACACGAAGCATGTTGATGGAAAAATCCAATCTTTTACTTGCGATTTTGATGGAAAAACTTTCAATTTTAAAACAAAAATGGCTCAGCATATGAAAAGTCATCTACCGCAGGTAAAATGTGACTTTTGTGATATAAAAGTAAATGTGAAGAACCTCAAAAAACACATAATAAATTTCCACACTGGAATCAAGCAACCAAGCAAAAAATACATTCCAAAAACTAAAACTTTCCAGTGTCCAATTTGTTCCAAAATTATGGCAACTAAATCAGGCTTCACCGGACATATTAGCGACCATAACAAGACCATTAAATGCAAATTTTGTGAAAAATTGTTCGGAACTCAATCAAGGCTTAAAGTTCACATCAGAGATTATCATGAGAATTCAAACAGATTTGGTTGTGAAATTTGTGGCAAGAAGTTTGTTCGACAGGCACATTTAAGAATTCATTTAAAAGTTCACGATCCAAATCGTTCTAGAGACTTGAAATGCACACAATGTGACTTTGCAACTTATGACAAATTTACACTTGAATATCATTTGAATTCCCATAAAAGGAAAAATGCTAAAAATGCAGCAATCGAAAATCCTCACAAATGCCTTCGATGTCCGACAGTTCTGAAAAGTAAGACAGCTCTGAACTCGCACATGAATAAAGTTCACCCAAAAGTTTTATTCGAATGTGACATTTGTGGAAAGAAAATTAAAATTAAGGGTTGCATGTTGAAACATCTTAGGAGACTTCATAAAATTGGATTAAATGTGAAAAGTTATCAAATTTAAAAGATGCATGGAAAATTGAGAAATTTACGATCGAACCTTACATGAGTGTAACCAGGAGGGTCTGGACCCCATTCAAAAAAATTTTGAGCCATTCAGATCTTCTCGGTGGGGTCCAGACCATCCTGGGTACGCCCCTGGTACCTTATTAGAATTGAATATTCATAAATTTTAAATTTTAATGTACGAGAATCTACCGAAAAATTTATTCAGCCCACAATGTTTAAAATGTAAAATAAGTTTAACTTTAATTATAAAATTTAATTTTAGTTTCAAACTAAAACATTCTAACATTATTTTAATTATTTTTGATTGAAAATTAAATTTCAATAAAAGTAAAAACATTTAAATTTAAAATAAAATCAAAATTTGTTTTTAATTCAGTATTAATTCGAAATTTGGTTGATTTTTATCGAAAATGTTAAGAAAAATTTCAGAACTTCTTACAAAAATGTAAACTAAAATTGAGGCAAGTGAAGTTAAACCGCAAATTTTAAGCAGCAAAATCGATAAAAAAAAATTTAAATGAAATTAGAATTTGAAGAAAATTGCTCAAAATTAAGTGAGTTTCTGCTAAAAATCTTCAAATTTTGTCATCAATCGAAAACTCAGGACAAAAAATGAAACAAAAATGTAAAAACTGACGAAGAAAAGGAACTTTTAGTTATTTTACCGCAAAAAAAATTAATAAATTTTCAGTTCTAATTAAAATTGAGGACACCGGGTTCATTCCATGACATCCAATGGATGACAACAGTAAAATTAACCGTTATTTTTTAATAATTCAAAACTGTTTCGAAAATATTTTAAAGCTTTGAAATTTTCAAAAAAAACGTTAAATTTACTTATCACAATTTTTAACGGTCATATTTATTTTGAAAAAAATTACATTTTTGAAGTTTCGATAAGGGTTAGTTTATTAGTTTATTAAATTTAAAAATTAAATTGTGAATTCAAATTTAATCTTTAATCGACTTTTTGAGAAACATGTGTCAAAAATTTATTCATTGCTTTTCTTTTATCATTCCACCGTAGCTTCATTATTTCATGATAGGGGAGTTCTTTAGTTTCTTTTATCATCCCAATGACCATTGTGGCTTTTAAAAAACTGGGACGACTTGAGGGCCCCCAGGTCGCCCTGGTGTCTCCCTGCCGTGGGATTTCCTCTCGATTAACCGACTTGTGCCGCTCGGGTTGTTTATCTCGTTCTACTTTAGTCTAACTCTAGACGTGTAAGTGAAATCAAGGCTCATTTAGCAAGATCCAGTTCAAAAAAAGATGATTTATGCTGCTCAGGAATTGCTCTGTACAATAAGTTGCCATCATCGTTGAAATCCATTGCCAACGTCAACCAATTTAAAAGGGAATTGAAGTTGTTCCTGCTAAGTAAAAGAGAAAATTTACTTAAAGAATCCCAGTTCAAAGATCGAGATTTTAAATAGGTTTTTTTGGTCTCTCATATAACTCAATACTTATCTAGTTACTCAATTAGTGCTCTTTGTTATTTTGCACTATCTAGACACTCCAAAATCAATTTAAATGCCTTTACACTTAATGTTACTTTCCTTTACGAATATTCATGTATTCAAAATATTTACATTTTTCTCTCTTTCAAATATATTCCATACGTTATGAGTGCATCAAATGTCTTGCCACTCTCAGAGTTGTCAATTAATTTCAACTGGAATGGTTATAATAAATATACGTACTAACATCATTCCTTGACCTGTTTTCATATCTCATGACTTTCTTGAATTTTTAGGTACTATTTAAAAATTTGTTAATAAACTAAATCTCAATAAAGTTTACAAATATTTCATTATAAAAAAGTGACAAAAATTTATTTTTAATTCAGTATTTATACAAAATCTGTCAAATTCTGAGCAAAAATGTCGAAAAAAATTTCAGACTTTTTCACCAAAAAGTCAATCAAGGTTGAATCAAGGGAAGTTGATCCAAAAGTTATCAGCAGCAACATCAATGATAATATATCAGTCAAATTGGAAGTAGAGGAAAGTTTTCCTAACTCAGGTAAAAATTCAGCAGAAAATCTACAAACCTTAGAATCAGGACAATCTAAAATCAACGAAAATGTGAAAACTGAAGCAGAAAAGGAACTTTTATTGATTTTACCACAAGAAAAAATTTATAATTTTCCAGTTCCAATTAAAACTGAAGACAATAAGCCAAAAATTGACAAATTTCAATGTCAAATCTGCAAAAAGACCATCAGTTCATTAGGACGTCTAAAAAGGCATCAAAAAGTTCATGAAGTTGAACACAAATGCAAATATTGTTCAAAAATATTTCGTCTAAACTGTTTAATGCTGACTCACATCAAAAGTGTTCATGAAAAAGCAACAAACTTCAAGTGTGATGTCTGCAAAGTTGGATATTGCACAAAAGCATATTTAACTAGACATCAAAGAATTCACACCAAAAATCGTCCAAAACCGTTCAAATGCAGCAAATGTGACCATGCAACTGACGATAAATCATCTCTTAAAAAACATTTAAAGTCCCACGAGAGGATCATTGAAAGATGTGACAAGTGCAACAAAAAATTATTTAAAAGCATAATCCACGATTGCAGACTGGATTGTAAATTTTGTGGAAAGAAATTCAGTCTCACTGCAAATGTCGCAACTCACATCAAGAAACACCACGCACATGAAACTGACAAATCCTTTTACGAATGCGACATTTGTGGACTAAAATGTTACCGTAAGAAAATGTTGATGTATCACATGGAAGCAAAGCATATTGATGAAAAAGTTCAAACATTTACCTGCGATTTGGATGGAAAAACTTTCAAGTTGAAAGCAAAACTTAACATGCACATGAAACATCATCAAACTCCAGTCAATTGTGATATTTGTTTTGTTAAATTAAACGTTATGAGCGTCAAGGGACACATATTGAAATTTCATACAGGAATCAAACCACCAAAGAAGCAACCTCGAAAAAAACCAAATCCAAAAACTACAAACTTCCAGTGTCCAATGTGCTTCAAAATTTTATCAACTAAATACCTCAAGATACACATCAGTGACCACAACAAGACATTAAAATGTAATTCTTGTGAGAAAATGTTTGGAACTCAATCGAGCCTTAAAGCTCACATTAGAAATTATCACGAGAATACTGAAAGCTACATTTGTGAAATTTGTGAACGAAAGTTCACTTGTCGTTCAGGTTTGAAGAAGCACATGAAATTTCACGATCCAAATCATCGAAAAGATCTAAAATGTTCACAATGTGATTATGCAACAGACAACAAAGGCAATTTTGAGAAACATTTGAAATCGCATGAAAGAAGAAATGCTGAAATGGCAGCAATAAAAAATCCACACAAATGTCCTCAATGTTCGACAATCAAAGGAAGTCAAAAGTCGTTAAAAAAGCACATGTACAGAGTTCATCCAAAGGTTTTACTTGAATGTGACATTTGTGGGAAGCAGATGAAAACAAGATCACATATTTTGAGACATCTCAGAAAATATCACAAGATTGGGTCATAAAAAAATGGTGGAACAGATAAACTTTACTCTAATATTGGAAGATTTTGAAATAATTTAACCTAAATAAGTCATATTTTTATGTTTTTATATTCAAAATGTTAAAAATATTAAAAATATTAAAAATATTAAAAATATTAAAAATATTAAAAATATTAAAAATATTAAAAATATTAAAAATATTAAAAATATTAAAAATATTAAAAATATTAAAAATATTAAAAATATTAAAAATATTAAAAATATTAAAAATATTAAAAATATTAAAAATATTAAAAATATTAAAAATATTAAAAATATTAAAAATATTAAAAATATTAAAAATATTAAAAATATTAAAAATATTAAAAATATTAAAAATATTAAAAATATTAAAAATATTAAAAATATTAAAAATATTAAAAATATTAAAAATATTAAAAATATTAAAAATATTAAAAATATTAAAAATATTAAAAATATTAAAAATAAATTTTTTCAATGTTTTTGTAACTTTTAGGTAGAAATTTGATAAGTTTTGTTAATAATTAAGTTTCTCAATAAAAATGAATAAACAATTTCATATAAAATAATTGCAAAAATTACTTTTAATTCAGTTAAGATTCAAAATTTGTCTAAACTTGACCGAAAATGTCGAGAAAAATTTCACAATTTTTCACCAAAAAGTCAATCAAAATTGAGTCAATTCAAGAATCAGAACGTGAAAATCAAAATTCAAGTAACACTTCAGCAGAACACCTCGAAGCAGAACACATCGAAAATGTAAAAACTGAAGCAGAAAATCAACTTTTGGTAATTTTACCAAAAGAAAAAATTCATAAATTTCCAGTTCCAATCAAAATTGAAGCCCAAAACCCACAAATTGACAAACTTCAATGTCAAATCTGCGATAAAAATTTCAGGACCGTTGGTTATTTTAGAAAGCACCAAACGATCCATAACAAAAGATTCAGATGTCAAGCTTGTGATAAAAGGTTTCCAATTAAATCGCAGTTACTACGCCACATTGAAAATGTTCATGAAAATCCAGGACGTTTCAAATGCAATGTCTGCAATGTTGGATTAAGTACAAAATTAAGTTTGAAACGTCATCAAAGAGTTCACATTAAAAATCGTATAAAACATTTGAAATGCGACAAGTGTGACTTTGCAACTGACGGACATTTGAAGCGCCATGATAGAAAAATCAAAAGATGTGACAAATGTGACAAGAATTTACTTAGAAACGGACCTCACGAGTGTAGCTTGGTTTGTAAATTTTGTGATAAGAAATTCACCCGCAGAAATACAGTCGTAGATCACATCAAGAAGTTTCACACACATGAAATCGGAAGATCCTTTTATGAATGCGACATCTGTGGATTGAAATTCTTCCGTAAGAAATTTTTGGTGAATCACATGGACAAGAAGCATGCTGATGGAAAAATTCAAACATTTACCTGCGATTTGGATGGAAAAACTTTTAACTTGAAAGCAAACCTTGATCAGCACATGAAAATTCATCTACCATTAGTAAAATGCGAATTTTGTCATATAAAAGTAAACAAAAGTTACCTCAGAGGACACATTTTAAAATTTCATACAGGAATTAAGAAGCCTAAGAAGAAATACATCCCAAAAACTAAAAAATCAAAAACTCAAATTTTTCAGTGTCCAATCTGCTTCAAAATTTTGACAACAAAAACAACCCTTAACTATCACGTCAAAAACCACAACAAGACCCTAAAATGCAAATTTTGTGGAATGTTATTTGGAAATCAGAAAAGTTTTAAAACTCACATGAGATATTTTCACGAGAGACCTGAATCTGAACGTAGTTGTGAAATTTGCGGTAAAACATTCGTTCGGCAAACATATTTGAAGGATCACATGAAGACTCACGACCCAAATCGTCCACGTGATCTCAAATGTTCACAATGTGATTTTGCAACTTTTAACAAACAATCTTTTGAGATTCATTTGAATTATCACAAAAGGAAAAATGCTGAAATTGAAGCAATGGAAAATCCTCACAAATGTCCTCAATGTCCGGCAGTCAAAGAAAGTAAAAAATCTTTAAAAAAGCACATTTATTTTGTCCATCCAAAAGCTTTATTTGACTGTGACATTTGTGGAAAAACTTTTAAAACTAAAGGATGCTTGCTGCCACATTTTAGAGGATTTCACAAGATTCGACCTTAATATGGATGGTCAATTGTGTGCTTAATTAGCTGACAGTCCTGCATTTTTCATTTTGTGCTGTATAGATTTTAAAAACTTGCTCTTGTTCCTATAGTTTTTTCATGAAAATTCCAAATTTATTTCTATATTTTTTTTAAAAAAATTTACTGTTTTCTTTTATATCTTATAAATTCATAAAATTAGACATTTTTAACTAAAATTCTTTATAAATACAAAATTAATAATTGTTTGAATTTTTCTAGGAACTTTTCTAATTATTTCTATTAAGAAACTAAATCTCAATAAATCTGAAAACATTTTATTACAAAACAGTGATTAAGTTTATTTTTAATTGAAATTGACATTTTATTGACAAATTCTAGTAAAAAATCGATACGTTTCTGGTTAATTTAAAGTCATGCGAATGGAAACAATTCAATTACATGACAACAAACTCTCACCCCTTTTTGATATCCTCTTTTTGTGTGAATTTGAGAAAATGCCGAGTGAAAAATGAGAAGCAAGAGCATCAAGAGAGACGCAATGCATAGAAATGTATCATTTTAGATGTAAGCAGCACATTGTTTGAAAAACTTTATGTCATCTTTTATGGGCATGATGCTGAGTCTGAAGAAATAGATAGTGAGAGTCGTCGAGTAACTTCACGAGAGAATGTTTTTCCACATCGTTTAATTTATGAAAAAATGGCTAGTAAGGAAGTTGAGGGTGTAGTCAGAAGGTGTCCCCAAAAAAATTATTAAATTGAAAAAATTAAGTTTTAAATGAACCCTTTTTTATTAAATTAATTTTTTTAAAGTAAATTTTTCAAAAAATAAAAAAAATAAATATTAAATTAAAAAAAAATAAATTAAAAAAAATATAATAAAAATATAAAGAAATAAAAAAATCAAACCTAAAAAACAAGAAAATGACTTTATTTAAAAGAAGAATAAAAAATAAAACTTAAGTTTGAAAAAGCAAATTTAAAACAAATTAAATTAAAAAAATTTAAAATCAAATTAAAAAAATTAAAAAATTAAATTTAAGAAAATTAATTTAAATAAAATAAATGATTTTTTAAAATTTAAGAATAAGTTTTTTAAAATTTTAAGAAAGTAAAAAAAATAAATAAATATTAAATATTAACAAATTTAAAAAATAAAAATTAAATTTAAAAAAGTAAAAAAATAGATTTTTTAAAAATCAAAGACTTAAATAAAAAAATTAATTTATATAAAATAGATAATTATTTTAAATTTAAATATAAACTTTTAAAAAAATTAAAAAAGTAAAAAATCTAAATAAAATGAGTATAAAAATGAAAATGGACCCCTGAACTTTTTCTGACTACGTTCCTGTAAGAAGTTTTTCATCTCATTGAATGAATTCCGATATAAAAACACATTGTGAGACTCAATTTCCACATCATTCTCATTTAGATTTTTGTCCTGTGCACTTGTTGAATGTAGGTTGTTGTATTGTTAAGGATTGCAATAGCTTTGTGTTACTGGTCGACTAGATTGATAAAAATAAACATTTTTATTGATAATATCATCATTTTCATCATCAAGCTCTCATTAATAATGGATAAATGAAAAGACACATTCTAGTTTATAAATAGGTGATTAAAGAGTTATTTTAGTGACAATACGGTGCAGTTTTAAGTTTCAATATGGATAGTGAGTTTAAGAAAAACCGTTTTGCATTGACTGCAATAATCTATGCAACATTCTTACTGGATAACATTTTATTGACAGTGATTGGTAATTTAAATAAATTTATTTGGATTGTGACTCAAAAGGTCGACAGAAGTTTTGGTTATTAATGTGATATTTTTAAAAATTGTTTAGATTTTCAGTTCTTTTTTGTAAACTAAATTTTTTTATGAATTTTTTAAATTTAGTAAATTTCTAATTTTTTTAAATTTTCAAAAATTTAATTTTGTTTTAAATTTTCTTGATTCTTTGGTTCTGTCTTTTGAAACTATTAAAGTTAATTTTTATATTTTTCAAAAGTTTTCTTATTTTTTTTTTTAATTTTTCCATTTTTTTTGTAAAAGGAGAAATTACAAAAAAAAATTTTTTTAAATTTGTTAGTTTCTAATTTTTTAAATATTTTAAATTTTATTTTTTTTAAATTTAATAAATTTTTATTTTTTTTTAAATTTAGTAAATTTTCAATTTTTTTAAATTTAGTAAATTTTCAACCTTTTTAAATTTATTAAATTTTCAATTTTTTTAAATTTATTAAATTTTCAATTTTTATAAATTTTCAATTTTTTTATATTTAGTAAATTTTCAACTTTTCTATATTTAGTAAATTTTTATAAAATTTTCATGACTTTTGTGGATTTTCCGGTTTCGTTTTTAAAAAAAACATTTTTCTATTTTTTAAAAGGTTTTTTGTGTTTTTTTAGCACAAAAGATAAAATTATTTGAAATTTTTCTTAAAACAGACATTTTAAATTTAGGCAGAAATTCTGTCGACCCTCTGAGTAACCCCCACTTATTTAAATTAACTAAACATATTTATAAAATCCCTTCAGTTCCAATTTTGCCTGACTATCTTGCATCATTTAAAAACTCATCTGTAAACCAAAACATTCCGCCAAGTGTTTTATACAAGAATTTTGATCTTCATTACATTCCAAATACGATGTTAAATAAGCATCCAGTTGCTGGAAATACAATGAAAAATGTGACGAAAGAGATTCAACAACAAAACTTGATTCAAGACCATGAATTTAATGTTGAGATGGAAAATGAGAGAGTTGGGCTGTTGCTTGCAATGAAAGCATTTGTCCAATTACTTTTTAATCCAATTGTTGGGAACGTATTGGCTACAAGATTCGGTTATAAGAGTACAATTTTCTTTGGCACAATCAGCCTGCTGATGGCATCATTATGTAAGTAATTGATTCAGTTCAATATAACAAGACTAATTAGTTATTCATATGCAGTTTTCGCAATGGGAGATTCCTTCCTAATTTTACTAATTGCACGTGCAATTGAAGGAATTGGATCAAGCTGTGTCAATGTTTGTGGAATGAGTCTGATTGCGCATCTTTATCCTGACGACCATCAGCGTTCGAAAATAATGGGAATAATTTTAGGCTCAATAGCACTTGGAGTTTTGATTGGATATCCACTTGGAGGCTTCTTGTATGATTTTGTTAGTGAATCTGCACCATTTATCATCATTTGTGGTTTCCTCTTCACTGATCTCGCTTTTCAGCTTACGTTCTTTGATTTAACAAGAAATGAGGTGATGATGTCCTTTTTCTTTACATTCTCGTACCTAAAGCTTATTTTTCGGTTTTAAAAATTTAAATTTTTTTAAAAAAATTTGAAAACTTTTTGAAAATTAAATTTTGAAAACTTTTCAATTTTTTTTGAATTTTCAAAATTTATTTTAATTTTAAAAAAATTAAAAAACCTAAATTTTAAAAAAGTTGAAAACTTTAATTTTTTAAAAAAAAATTAAAAACTTAAATCCTAAAATAATGAAAACATAAAATTAAAAATAATGAAAACTTAAACTTAAAAATATTAAAACTTAAGTTTAAAAAAAATTATTAAAAATCTAAATTTAAAAAAATTAGAAATTAAAATTTAAAAAATTGAAAATTTAAATTTTTTAAAAACTTTTGAAATTTTTTAAATAACTTTTGAAAACATAAGTTTGAAAACTTAAATTTTAAAAAAGTTCAACTTTTCTAAAAAAAATTAAAAACTTAAATCCTAAAATAATGAAAACTTAAAATTAAAAATATTAAGTTTTAATTATTATATAGCTAAATTTAAAAAAATTAAAAATTAAAATTTAAAAAATTGAAAATTTAATTTTTTTAAAAGTTTTGACATTGTTTTAGTCTTCAAAAATTAAAATTAATTTCCAATTTAAATAGCCAAAGAAAACTCAAATTTTTTAATTTAATCAAGATTTGAATTTTGAATGTAAAAAATTAGTTTATACAAATCTGAAGTTTTTTTAAAACTGAATTTTTTAAAACAATTGAAAATTTAAAAAATGAAAATTTTGTGAAAATTTAAAACCACAATTTTTTAAAAGTATCGCTTTTCACAATCCCTACTAACACTTTCCATCCCCACATGTATGCTAAAAATCGATAATTTTCTTCTCTTTTTGCTATTTTAGAATGAAATCAATGACGAGGAAAATCAAGTAAAGCATGAATCCTCACAATGGATTCAATTATTATCAAACAAATTGATTTTTTGTATTGCGCTTGCGATATGGATGTCAACATCAGCTATGGCAATTCTAGAGCCATTACTTCCCATATGGCTGATTGCACATTTGCATCCTAAAAAGTGGCAACTTGGAACTGTCTTCATTCCAGACAGCATGGGTTATTTTCTTGGAACCAACTTTTTTGGAACTTTATCCTTTAAAGTTGGTCAAATAAAAATGTCAGTTTTGGCCATCATGATTGTTGGAATCTCATGCATAATTATACCGGAAGCAAAGAGTGTATCAAGCTTAATAATTCCACATTTCTGCTTGGGTCTCGGTATTGGAGTTTTGGATACATCATTGGTTCCATACTTGGCTCGACTTACTGATGCAATTACACAGGATGAAACTAATGAGAATTTAGACATTGATGCTGCATCTAACTATGGAAGTGTGTATGCAATACAACAAACTGCTGTCTGCTTGGCTTACTCTGTTGGTAAGAATTTCAACTAAACTAAATTTTGGTCAAACTTTTTATCTTTTTCGACTTTTTATAAAATAAAATGAATCATAATATATTCTTGCATTTTAGTTCCTTTTCTGGCTGGTGAAATGGTCCAAACTATGGGATTCCCAACTATAATGAGGTCATTGGGTGTATGTAACTTCATTTATGGACCAATTTTGTTAATAATAACGATTAGACATAACTTGAATGTAAGTATTAAAACATCAACATAGATTTTATTAATTTAGAGTTGACAGAACTCTGGGGCTGATTGCTCTAGGGATTTAGCTAAGATACTACCCTAAAGACACCTCAGGGGTATATCCTTGGGTATGTACTAGAGTATCAGTGTACTAGGTACTATGGTTTACCCTAGGATATATACGAGGTTACTTTAGGCCACACTCTTGGGGTACCCCAGTAGCGTAACCAGGATTTTTCAAGGGGGTGTGTCCGATTTTTTATTTTGGAAGAAATCTTTGAAATATAACCTTTTTATTAAGTTTTATTAAGCTTTTGCACTTTTTTAGTGTCATTCAGTTTGATTTTATGAGTAATTTTCAATATTTCTGGTAAAAATTTAATTTTTGGATTAAAAAAAATTAAAAATTTGTATGGAATTTTGATCTCGAGGAGGGGGGGGGGAGGTGCCTTAGGGGAGGTACCTAAGGACCACCCCCTGGCTACGCCCCTGGGGTACCCCTAGGGTATATATTCTTATACACATTCAATAAGTTAATAACTTTCTAAAACGATCTTTTAAGAAAATATAAATTTTCAATTTTTGAGCTCCATTGGACTCTATGGAGTCGAAATCCACTTTATTTGGAGGCACCTCCAGAGTGGACTCCTGTTAACTCTAATTAATACATCAACCTTGAAATCATTAATTAATAAGATTTAATTTAATACTTTTTCATCTCATTGACAGAATGTAACCACTAAGCAACCTGATCTACTGTTGAAAGAAACTAATCCTTCCAATTATAGACGTTTTTATGACTCAATTGAATAAGAACTTCATTTTACAGTTCGCAATCTTAAAGATATAATGTTAAGTTAAATTAATTCCGATATTATACAATTTATTGAAGCATATACATGAATAAAGTAACATCATTCTAATTAATGGGGTGAAAAACCAGGCAGCAATAAAACAAGTCAAAGCTATAAGGGTGCGGAACTGATCAAAATGATCAAAAGTCATTAGGTCAGTTCCGCACCCTTGAAATTAACACTAGTATTTTTATTTACGCTCTTTTTGACCCAACTTTTGTTGAACTAAACTCTTTTAGTTCTTGCAATAGCAATAACTAAATAACAAATCCGAATTGCAAATTTTCCACTGGTAGAACTTTCCAATCCCTAATGGACACAACCTAACCTTTGTCCTTATAGACAAGATTCACAAGATAATTCATAATTCCAGTTAAAGTCAGCCGTTGTGTCTCTATCGATTATATTTAAAAGGTAGTTGTTTCGGAGGAAGTAAAATTTTCCTAAGTACTGTTTCAAAAGCTAGTTTAAAGTCCGCAGCTGTCTATTCTGAGCTTTTGTGTCTCAACCAACCATTGACAGACTTATGAGGTTCGATCTCACAGTTGAACTGAAAACTTGCTGATACCTTGAACCTTGACTGGATAATTTATTGGAAATTTGTTCCACTCGGTTTTAATATATTCTGTTAATCTTCTTTGAGCTCTTCTTATAGCAATCCAGATCATCACTTCCGCAATAAAAGCTACAACAGTAACAGCACACGAACATAACCAAATAACAAATCCAAAACATAGATTTTCCATTGTTAGCACTTTCCACTTCTTTTTGGACACAATGGAACGTTCATCCTTGAAATTAAGATTCACAATATAATTCAAAATTCCAGCAGACGTCAGTTGTTGAGTCTCTTTATCGATTACTGGTAAAAAGAAATTGTTTGTAAAGAAGTAAAAGCCAACTTGACTGACGTAAAAGTTGACATTTTTAAGCTGATGCCATTCAAGAAATATGTCATAAAGATATTTTAAATACTTTAAGGAGTATTCTGAATATATTAAAGATATCTTTGCTGATGAGTTTTGGGATTGTTCGAGAATAATATTTAATAGTTCGTCGGATGTATCATTTATCTTAAATAATGGCCTGTAAAAGGTTAAAAAAAATACAATATTAATTAGTTTATATGCGTGCATGCCCGGATGGCTCGCGGCGTAAAAATGACCAAAAATGTAGCCCTAGGATGGCATGAACGCAACTTCGTGCTTAA
This sequence comes from Chironomus tentans, assembly GCA_963573255.1. Taxonomy (NCBI): domain Eukaryota; kingdom Metazoa; phylum Arthropoda; class Insecta; order Diptera; family Chironomidae; genus Chironomus; species Chironomus tentans. The sequence continues at coordinate 4,636,082 of OY754305.1, forward strand.
AATAGTCAAATTTGCCACAAAGTCGCATTTATGCCATGCTGGGCCATATTTTGGATCAGTTTTACCCCGCGTGACGTCCGGCCTAAACTTTCTAGTTGATAAACCAATTCCAAAATTAATTACATACCAATCAATTTCATTATCCGAAATCAAATCATTTACTAATTGTGGTTGCATATCCGTATACATTGTATAGTTTCTGTTCCTTAAATCCTCAATACTCTTCGGTGGTGGATGTCTTGGCTCACTTGTCATGAACTCAAACAATTTACTTTGATAGCAAGTCCGAAATATCAAACAGAAGTACACGAAGATGATAAAGAGGCACCTTGAGAAGTATTTCTGTGGAACTTTGTACTGTGCTATTCCGAAAAATGCGCTCAACACATTTAGTGCTGGTTTGTGGACATTAACACCATAAACAATATCCTGAACTGATTTTTTGAGCTGATTAACCAAAAAAATTATTATAAAAGCCACAAGAAATGTCGATAATAGCAACTTCCAAGTAAGATCATCAAAAGGCAGCCAAAGTTTCTCATAGGGTGAATAGAGATCTCCAGGAGTCACCAAAATAATGTCTCGAATCTCCATAAATGAAGATGTAAAGTGTACCGTCCAATAGATATCAGGACCTAGTCGAAAAACGTTAAAACAAACTTCAGCTTCTTCATCATTTACCTGAAATTTTGGCTTGAAATTGTATTTTTGTGAAATATCAATAAAAATTTGCGGAGCCAGTCCAGGAAATTTTGAATCTGGAGGAATCCACATCCTCAAATTGCAACCATGAAAGTCCTGAAATTTTTCATAATTTTCCAACTTTTTTGTCCATTTTTGAGTGACTTTATTGAATGAATTGAGGATTTTCAGTTGTGCCTGATTGCAAGCTACTTTTGTGAACCACTCGATAGTCGCAAGATAAAGAAGGTCTCCATCGTTAATGAGAAGGTACTCATACTGTTCAATTGATCCTTTAAGGATGGTAAGCTGCAGGTTTTTGATGAAATGATTAATGTTGTTTTCCAATAAATCCAATCCACAATCTTCAACGTAGATCAAAAACTTGAAATTTTGAGTAAACAAATTACTTAGGAAGAAAAATAAATTAACGAATGCAAGGTCTTGACACGATAATACCAGGATAATAGCTGAGTTATCAAGTGCAAAAAAACCTCTAATATTGCTTGAAAATGAACTCAATCGATGCGAGTTTTCCGTCTCATTTTCAGCTAATAAATGACAAATTAATTGATCGAACCTTCTAGAATCATCACTAACAGCAACAATGTCAAACTGAATTTGTTTTTTTATGTAAAATTCTTCAGCAACTTCTCGAATTGCATTGGAAATTGTCAAATTTTCTGATTTTTTAATCGAAATATTTTCACAAAATGCTCCAAAAATTATACTCAATAATAAAATATTTTTTAAATTCATAATCAATATTTCATATTGATTTACTGTTCAGTCACATGCCGTGAAATATCCTTCTGCTTCCATCAGCACTTGCTACACAAATGAAAATAAAATTAAACGAGTCTAGACATAATTATTAAAAAAACAAGATTAACATCAATAAAAGCTCTAATTATGCTTCATGTATTCACCTCTAATGATTGGTGATAGTAGCGTGACAACAATGCTAAAATTGGGTGTTCCTATCTGTATTTTTGAAACTTTATTTAGAACAAAATTAATTGCTCAAAGTAAAATGAATTATTTTTAGCTAAAAATATTTTAGTCATCGAAACTAAAACCCCGAGCGGCATTTATGTTGAAGGCAGGGTGACGTCAGTCTGGTGACGATACAGCCTAAGCGCCAAGGCGACTTGACGGTGACGATACGGCAATGGTAATGGGAAGACAGCCATGCGGCCGGATAAATTGACAGGAGCGACACTAGACGAACGTCATGCTGCCTTCAACTAAAATGTCGCTCGGAAACAAGACGCAAACGACTTTTAAAACCAACAAAATAATTAAAAAATAAATTGCTTGGGCTTGTTTCTATGGGATACCCGGTGTACCCAATCTTACCATAAAACTAGTGTAAGGGAGGTGGGATACTCTAGTACATACCCAGCCTACCGGTAGCCCTAGAAACCGGGTCTGAAATTTATATTGACATTTTTGAACAGATTTTAACAAATTTTGACACTTATCTGACTTGAAAATAAATTTTGTCATTTTTTATACTAAAAAATATTGAGATTTAGTTTGCAAACCTATAAAATTCTGAAAGGTTATTTAATATAGTTTTAAACAGTTTTATTGTTGTACATTTTGATAACCTTAATAATACTAAACTTATAAATTTTATTATATTTCAAAAAAAATTAATTTGAATTAAGAATGATGAAGAAATAATGTCTAGAAAATTAAAGAGTTCAATTTGAGATAATTTTCTCTTTTTAATTCCATCTGAAAAGCTTTATGTTTATTTTTTGTGCTTTCTAAGATGTGTTAACGTGCAACTTTTAGTTTTAGTTTCCTTTCCACAATTGTCGCATTCAAATAAAACTTTTGGATGGTCTTTGAGCATGTGTGCATACCAAGAAATCTTACTTTTCAAAACCGAAGGACATTTCGGACATTTTTGAGGATTTTCTATTGCTGCAATTTTAGCATTTTTCCTTTTATGAGAATTCAAATGAATTTCAAGTTTAAATTTGTCAAAAGTTGCATAGTCACATTGTGAACATTTAAAGTCCCTGGAACGATTTGGATCGTGAGTCTTTAAGTGAGATCTCAAACATATTTTCTGATTGAACCTTTTACCACAAATATTACAAACGTATCCTTTTGGATTCTCATGATAATCTCTAATGTGAGATTTAAGGCTTGTCTGATTTCCAAATAGTTTTTCACAAAATTTACATTTTACGGTCTTATTGTGGTCGCTGATGTGTCTTTTGAATCCTCTTTTAGTTGACAAAATTTTGGAGCGATAAGTGACTATTCATGTGCAAAACATGTTAAAAGTTTTTCCATCCAAATCACAAGTAAAAGTTTGAATTTTTCCATCAGCATGCTTCTTGTCCATGTGAGACTTTAGATTTTTTTTCTGAGCAAATTTCAATCCACAGATATCGCATTCGTACAAACATCCTTTGGTTCTTGTTCGTGGTACCTTTTGATGTGTTTCGTGACTGTCGCTTTGTGACTGAATTTGTTTCCACAAAATTTGCAATCCAACCTGTAGTCGTGGGTTCTGTTTTTGATCAAAATTCTGTTGCATTTGTTGCATCTTTCAATGATCCTCTCGTGAGCTTTCAAATGATCTTTTAGACTGCCTTTTATGTCAGTTGCATAGTCACACTTGTCACATTTGAATGGAATTTTCTATTGAATCCAACTTTGCAGATGTCGCACTTGTAGCTGCCTGTATTTTCGTGAACGTTTCTGATGTGTCTGAGTAGTTGATGTTTAATTGGATAATTTTTGCCACAAATTTTACATCCGAACTTTTTGTTGTGGATGTTTTTATGATTTCTAAGTGAATTGACGGAACTGTATTTTTTGTTGCAGATCTGACATTGAAGTTCATCAGTTTCTGTGTCATCATCAACTTCTTTTTCAATTTTAATTGGTTTATGGGGCTTGATGATCTTCTGTGGTGACAAAATAATCAAAAACTGCTTTTCGTTTTACTTCCTGTGTGGTTCCAATTTCCTTATTTTGAGTGCCATGACTGATGTCTCTTAAAATGACGCGACATTCTCGCATTTTTGGTAAGCTTTCGATTACATTTGAATTTTCTTCAACTTCAATTTTGATTTTTGTTTTCGAAGTTTTCTTGATGATTTTGTAATTGTTGAGATGAATTTGTCTCCAGATTTGACATTTTTAATTACTTTTTAGTAATTTTTCTCATCATATTCTGTATGTTGACTTGGTTCTCGAAAATTGATTCTTAAATAATTTTTGGGTGCCTAAAGTTGATATAAATCAGCTTTTAACCTTTAAAATTCTGTTTATAAATTGATAAATTTTAAATAATTAATATCACAAAGCTTTTTTTCTAATTATGAATGAATACTAAATGAGATAAATTAAATTAACTGGAAAATAGGCTGAAAATGTTTCTAATTTGCCGACTCAGATACAAGAACATAAAATTCTTTTTAAATTACCTACAAAGGCAGGTGATTGACTTTTTTTATGGAAATTTCAATAATTCTTAATTTCAAGACTAAATTTAATTAAATTCTTAAACCAAAACTCTTTCACAGGTTTAAAATAAATAAACAAAATTATTTGGAAGCTTTTTATATTTTTTTTAATTTAATTTTTTCAAAGTCGTTAATTTTAATGATCAGCAGTTGTGGTCTGAAATTCAACAAAAAAAGGGTTCAGATTTTCATAGAAAGATGCACATTAAAAATCGATCAAAAACAATCAAATTTAAAAAATAATGTGAATAAGAAAGTCAATGTAAATTTTATACAAAAAAGCTTATTGTTTATTGAAATTTTGTTCTATAACGAAAATACCCAGAAAAAGCATTTGAATGTTCTAAGAACACAAAAATGCCAAAACTGGTACAATTTGATAAAAAATTTAATTGTTTTTAAATCTTTTTAAATAAAAGAATGGGGTCATTCACATCATAAGTCGATAAATTAAGGGGAAAGATTTTATGACACTTTATATTCAAGAATTTTTTTTTTGAATTTAAAATTTGTGACAATGAGGGAGGGGGAGTCCAAAAATCCCATTTTTTGATGGACGTCATAAGTGAATGACCCCATTGCTCTTCCGTCAATTCCGTTTTTGCATAATTTGAAATTAACCAAATAATCTTAAAAATATTAATAATAATAATAATGCGTGAAGGGCCCAGCTTAAAGCTGGTGAAGACACCTTTTAGACCTACAGTTTTTAGGGAATCCGAACCACTTGCAAGCTCTGCACATTGCAAGGACACGAGTACGTCATAAGACCTGATGTACCCTGCAATGTACCTAATTACAAGATGCGTAAGATGCTGCTAAGAAATCATCCAAATACTAGTATATCCTTGTATACCTAGCAATGGAGACACATTATGTACCAAAGACCTCAAAACTGCACCTAACACACGAACCGAGCTTCATAACTAGAATGGTGAAATGGAAAAAGAGCTTCGAAAATTAGACCTGACCTGGGATTGAACCCAGGACCTTTGGCACGTAAGGCCAATGCTCTACCATTTAGGCCACTGATGCCATTTCACCGCTCAAATATTATTAGCTATAATTGAAAACTTACTCTCTTCATAAACTCTGTTTTCATTTTAATCAAACCAATTAACAGCTAACTTTGCAATCTTAGTTAACTAATTTTTATTTGATTATTCGGATTAAGACATTTATTACTTTTTAATTGATAAGTTTCTGTTTTGAAACGCACTTTTTGGTATCTGAAAGTTTGATTTTTTCACTTTTGAGTGAATCGTCGATTGTCGATTAATTTCGTGAGTATTGACTCCCATCTTCAGGATCTAGAACAATACTGCTAACCGCTACTGTTAACTAAGAGTAAAACTTTATAGAAATGTCGAAAGAAATTTCAAATTTTTTCTAAACTGAAGCAAAAAAATCAACACTTGAATAAACTCTCTCAAATCGACAAAAATTCCGTGAATGTCAAATAGTTTTACAAGAAAATTTAATATGTTAAATACAATTATTTGAGAGATTTCTACTGAAATCCTGGAGAAATTTGACAAGAATTCTACAAAGTATGGTCTAGTAAAGTGTAAAATGTACTTCAAGGGTAGTCAATGAAAATCAATCAAGATCAAGCAGACCAATTGGCTTACTATACACTTCACTGGAGTATCTTGAGTGTCGTAGAGATTAGTTCCTTATTTTGATGATAATAATACTAAAAATAATAATGCGGTAAAACACTTAAGTATGTTGTTAGCAATGCGTGGAGAAATCAACAATAAGCTTTTGATTAGTTTTATCAAGTTTCAAGTAATTTTATCAATTATTCAGAAATTTTATTTCTGCGAAACTAGAAATTTTTTTGAGGGAGGGGTTTTTAAAATTTTTTTGTATGGATGTGAAAATTTAGGCATTTTTTTCTTGAAAACCCCAAGCAAATTGAACAATTTTTCTCAAAAAGGGGGACACCAATCCCCCTGAATATCCCCCTAAACATCCAATTGTCAATTATAGTCAGTATACAATCCTTCGATATCCTAGGGTGTTTGAGAAAAAACTTGAAAAGCCCCCCTAAAATTCTGACATGCATCAAACAGTCTATTCAGAAAAATGTACTTAAGTCTGCCACAAAAAGTCACGTCGTTTTGGTTAAGATTTCTTTTCACGATTGTAAAGATTTGCAAGCAATTCGTCATGATATGAAATTGTTTAAATCAGTTCTCAATTTAACATCGTTGAGGTGCGACGTAAAAAATATTCTAAGTGATAAGGACGTGCTGCTAGGTTGCATCAACAATTTGGATTTTATTTGAATATTTTACAAACTATTTTGAATCAAAGATCCTTGAATTCTGTGTAAAATGTATTACGCAAATGGAAAAAGTGGAAATTTGAATATTGCAATAGTTGGGGGTGGATTGGTAAGTAAAATGTTAGTGATAATCTGTAGTTTCTTTAAATCCATCTTCATAATTTGAAATACAGTATATTATGGTGTAAATGAGTGAGCCTCCCTCTTAATACCCCCACGTCCCTAAATTTTTATAAGAAAAGGAGTTGCGAAAAAAATGTGTTGATTTAAATATTTTTCTTACGATCAAGGTGGGTTCATTGGCCGCATTGCACATGGGGAAGCGCGGACATAATGTGACAGTGTACGAGTATAGAGAAGGTATTGAATAAAAAATTAATATACATACAAAAATTGAAATTGAAATTGTATTATTTTAAAATCGTTATCTGTAGACATTCGTACAGCTGAGCTGGTTATAGGACGAAGTATAAATCTAGCCTTATCAGTTCGTGGGCGAACTGCATTGAGGGAAGTTGGACTAGAAGATGAGATGCTTAAAAATGGTATTCCGATGTATGGACGTATGATTCATAATATTGATGGGACTAGGAACATCATTCCTTATGATCGTCATAGTAATCAAGCCATTTATTCAGTAGGCCGTAAATACTTGAATGAAATTTTATTAACAGGTAGATTAACGTGCAATAAAGAAGTTATAGTATAATTTTAATTCGATATATAATTTTACAGCAACTGAAAAATATCCAAATATAAATCTAAAATTCAATAAGAAAATGTTGGGTGGCAATATTGAGGATGGGGAAGTAAATTTCGTTGAGTAAGTCATGTAGCATTGATAACAAATCATGATACGATAACATATCTTTTCCATTCAGCACAACAACACAAAAAGAAGAAACTGCAAGTGCAGATTTAGTTATTGGATGCGATGGTGCATTTTCCACAGTTCGTCGTAGCTTTCTTAAGAAGAATGCATTTAACTATCAACAAATTTACATTGAGCATGGTTATCTTGAACTTTGCATCCCTCCAGGAAAGGACGGAGAGGTATATTAATTAATTAATAAGCAACACTTTAAATAATGACTTATTATATCCTTATCAGTTCTTAATGCCAGCCAATTATTTACATATATGGCCAAGAGGAAAATTCATGATGATTGCATTGCCCAATCAAGATCGTTCATGGACCGTTACTCTATTCATGCCATTCGAGAATTTTGACACCATAAAGTCGTCCAATGAACTTTTGAAATTCTTCGAAACATTCTTCCCCGATTCCATTTCATTAATTGGTGAGGAACGTCTGGTTAAAGACTTTTTTAAGATTCCTGCTCAATACTTAATGGCTGTAAAATGTCGTCCATATCATGTTTCGTCAAAATGTGTTCTGATTGGTGATGCAGGTCAGTTACAGTAATATACCTAGGGATACACCCTTGAAGGTATACCCAAGATTATACCCTAGGATATACCTTAGAGTATATCCCTCAAGGAATATACCCCTAATGATACTTGCCTAGGGTAGAACCTTGGGTATACCTCTAAGAGGACACCCACTAGGGTATGGGGGTGCTATTTATCAGCTCTACTTACTTTCATTCATAATTTTTTCAATACAGGTCATGCTATTGTTCCGTTTTATGGACAGGTAAATAAAAAAATCCTACAATCGATAACTGAAAACTCAAAAATACATTTCCAATTATAGGGAATGAATGCAGGTTTTGAAGACTGTACTGTTTTGTCGAGACTTTTCACCAAGCATGGATCGGATTTAGAAAAAATATTAAACGAATACAGTGAAACCAGATGGGAGGATGCTCATGCCGTTTGTGACTTGTCATTGCGTAACTACATTGAAATGAGGGACTTGGTGAACAAGAAATGTAAGCATTATTATTATTATTTTTTCATACTTTCATTACATCTGTCGTTCTGCTTCTTTACACAGCATTTCTCTTCAGAAAAGCAATAGATGATTTATTGCATTGGATAATGCCAACTGTCTGGGTACCGCTCTATGGAAGTGTATCATTTACATGTATGCCTTATAAAAAGTGCATCGAGAATCGAGCATGGCAAGATAATGTGTTGAATAGAATTGTTACAGTTGCTGGTTATACTGGAGCTGCTATTGGATTGGTTGCCGTATATCAAATTTACAATAACAACATGACGTTTAAAGTCGATTTACGAAACATATTTTTGAAAAATTTGACAATATTTACAAAAATTCAAACTTTATTTAACCGTTGAACTTTTTAAATTATGATAATAAGTTTTATTAATTTATACTAAAGTTATACTGTATAAGAATGTTCAAAAAACAATAAATTGTACTTTTAATTGAAGAAATATCGATTTATTAGTTTTACTAAGAAACAATAGCGTAGCCAGAATTTATTGAGTTAGGGGGGGAGGGGGCGTTAAAATTTTGTTTCATTACAAAAACCATAGAAAACCCCTTGCAATTTTAAATAATTTTTTGGTTTGGAATTTTTCTATTTAGATCATCTTCCTCCTAAGTTCATCAAACCAAAGAACTTAAACTTAATCAAATAATTTAAAAAGGGTTACCATGCCGAATTTCTATGTGACGTCACAATAATTAGATACTTATGTTCTTAACAACCGAGCCACTTCAGTTCAACTATATTTTTCTATTAATCAAAACTTGGTTTATGGAGATTAACTTTTATTGCTCATTTCCTCGCAAAAATGAGATTAATTGAAGTATCTGATAAGCTTTTACTTTATTGGGTATATGAGATTTGTGCAATTATTTATGCCATTCATATAAAAAGTCGATTCAGTAAGTTCTTCATTTTTCTTCGCAAAAGTTGTTTCTCATATTCGGGTAAGAAAAAAAGATGGTTGAAACCAAGTCATGGAATCTAAAACAATCCGAATTGGCGAGGAAATCAGTGAATTCAATTAGAAATATCTATGAAGGTTCAGAAAATGTTCCGAACCCTTCACTTAAATTGATTACTTTGCAAATTGGTAAGGTTATTTAATATTGATCGTAAAGTTCAAGCATGTCATATGACTTTTGTATTTTTTTTAATTTACAGGCGATCCTACTGTTTTCGGAAGTATGCAGTTATATAAATGATTTGTTAAAGTGATACATAATTTGTACAGTGATATTTCTGGAATTATTGTTGGTTCATTCTCAAATATGACAGTGCCCGGTATACCCTAGAGTTTACTTAAGGATATACCTCAGGTTATATGCTACGGAATACCATAGGGTATATACCATAGGATAAATAAAATGTTGTATCATACTTAGAATTCAATGTTAAACAAAAATATTTATTTCGGTATACCAAGGGTATACCCTTAGTGGGTATGGAGTATACCATACCCCCATACCCACTAAGGGTTAATACCAACTAAAGGTCTCGGTATACCTAAAATTATTTTTGCTTAACTTTGAATTCTAAGTATGAAACAAGTGTTAATGTATCCTAGGGTATGTCCTAGCATATACCTTTAATGGTATATCCAAGAAACCGGGCCCTGAGGTGTAAAAAATTCGCATTAGTGAATGACCCCCTAAAATCTATTCTCTTTTAGACTTTAAAGCTCCTTCAGAAGCTAAAAAAGCACTAAGTAAAGCATTAGAAAATGATGATTTCTCATACATGTTCTCTGCTGGATTGGAATCATCAAGGGAAGCAGTTGCACAATATGCGAATAAAAATAATGAAAAAGTGTCAGATTTGAAGGATGTTCCTCGTCTTAGCTATGAAGATATCATTTTAACAAGCGGATGTTCCATGGCATTAGAAATGTGCTTTCGTGTTTTTGCTATGCCTGGTGAAAATATTCTACTGCCACAGCCTTGTTGGTTATATTCAACATGGATGTTAGGTTATGGAATTGATGCTCGATATTTCAACTTAGATCCAATGAAAGAGTGGCAAGTTGACATTAAGCATCTTGAGTCTATGATCAATGATAAAACTAGAGCTATTTTAATTAATAATCCAGGGAATCCATGGTAAGGATTATTGTTAATTATGATTAAATTTGTAATACTATCTTTTAATGTCTTGTACAGTGGCAATGTTTATAGCAAAGAGCATTTACTAGACATCCTGGAAGTTGCTGAACGACACAAGCTTCCTATTATAGCCGATGAAGTTTACGAATTTTTTACATTTCCGGGAGTTCAATTTTATCCTCTAGCTTCGTTATCTAAAAACGTCCCAATTATAAGTAAGAAAAATTATCAAATTAATCGATAAAATTCAAATAATTTTCAAATATTTCAGCATGTTCTGGTCTAACTAAAAGATTCATAATGCCTGCTGTACGTATGGGCTGGATTATCATAAATGACAGAAATAATAAGTTTGATGACATTAAGAAAGGATTATTTAATTTGGCAGGACGAAATTTCGTCCCAAACAGCACCTTGACGAAGGCACTGCCAGACATTTTAAAGGATACACCCCAGCAGTTTTTTGATGACAATTCAAAAACTCTACACGTAAGTTCTTATCTAATTACAATCTTTTTTTAAATTTATTCCTGTTCTTAAATTAGATCCATGCCTTATCAGCATTTAATATTTTAAAAACTTGTCCTGGAATTGTTCCTATAATGCCTAAAGGTGCAATGTATTTAATGGCAAAAATTGATTTGGAAAAATTTCCAGAATTTGATTCATGCCTTAAATTCACACAGAAGTTGTTAAATGAGCAAAGTGTTGGTGTCTTGCCAGGCTTTCCATGCTTCAATTTTCCTGGATTCTTTAGGATTGTTTTGACTGTGCCTGAGGACTTGATAATCGAGGCTTGTGAAAGAATTAAGAAATTTTGTGAAAAGTATTACACGAGTGAAGAGCAATCTTCAGGATTATAAGAATAAATCAGATCTACAGGATGTTTGATAATTTTGATCAAAAAATAAAGAAAATTTGAAGAAAAAAACTTTCTAAAAAAATATCTTTTGGGTTTTTTGATTTCAAATTACTTTTTTTTACTTTTTGTACAATAATTCTGTTTTTATTATTAATATGAAGAACAAATAAAAATTAATAATAATCTTAAATTTATAGATTTTATTAGAGTAGGATACCCTGGATGGCCCTGGATAGCCCTTCGAAGGGGTTTAAATTTTAATTTTGTCCTAAAACACCCCTAGGGGTCGTTCACTTATTACGTTACGCAAAAAAAAACGAAATTTTAGACCCCGCCTTCCCCCTTGTTACAAATTTACCAAGAAAATTTTTTTTCTTTGTTTGGCTTGTTACAAAACCTCAGACAGTTGAAAAATTTTGACCACCAAACCCCCCCCCCCCCTCTCCTAAATACGCCCCTGTCTGGTTCAATTCTGCAGATATTAAACTTCAAAATAAATCATAAAATGGTCTTTAATTTTATGAATAAATTCTTATTAACACAAATACTATCAAATAATTGAGAGAAAATAATTTTCAAGAATAACAAGAAGTGCTTTCAACGGAGAGGCATTTATTGTCTGTGTTTGTGTATTTTTTGGCGTGGTAAGTTGATAGTCTTGGCAGAAGTATTAAAAATATTCCAAAAGATTGAATTCTCGTGTCTAAATTAGAAAAATTTAGTACAAATATTTAAATTAGGTAAGTAAAATTGTAAAAATATTTAAAAAAACTACAAAAAGGTTCTAAATTTGTGAATAAATCGAAAAATTTAAATGCCAACAAAAGCGCCCAAATAAATAATAAACGCAAAAGAAGTGAAAAGATGAAAATGTTGAGCAATAAAAAGCAAAAAGAGAAAAAAGTGAGAGAATTTTTCAAGTTTAATCAAAAATATTGAGAGAATTATAAAATAAACAAAATAAAAATTTGAGTGAATAATAAACAATAACAAATTTTTGAGAACAGCAAGCTTGATTTTTTCTCTGTTTTTATGGAATTTTTGCGACAATTTCTCTCACAAGTAACTGATCGGGCGTCAACTGAGAGTGTATTAGTGACAAAAGCTCATCTATTTTGAATCAAATTTCCAAAATCATAAAAATAATATTTTCTAACTTTCCAGCCTCAAAGACCACTTCCATTACCTGACCAACATGACACACATTACAAAGACATCGTGGATCATCAGCATTTTCAATGTCTGTGCCTGCACAATATTCTTCGTCTTTAAATTTATGGTTTTCTATGGATACTTGAACATCAGCACTAATGGAGTTCAAGATCGTCATAAAATTGTGTCAAGTTTGCCGTTCAATCCAAATGAGACGAATTTTTTCAGTAAGTTTGTTGATTTAGGAATTTTTGATGGGCTTGGATAGAATATTGAATTTTTATAAAAATTATGCATGAATTGTCTGTTGTTCCTTTAAAGTCAGAGAAATATAAAACACATAAATTTCTAGAAAAAAAAACTAAAAATAAGTGATATAATTTGAGTCATTATCCCATTATTAACAGAAATACTAAGCCCTGATATCATTAGTTAACAAACTAAACTAGATATCATGCCCTGATTTTAATGTAATTTAAATTAAAAAGTAAAATATTATTTCTTAATTTTGTAGCTGCTGATGTTGACTTCATATTTGAAATTGGAGCTTATTTTCTTGGAATATTCTTTAATGCACTGCTGCCACTTGGAGTGAATACAGCATATGAGAAGGTATGGGATATAAATTACAAATTTACAAGCTGGTTGCTTGATTTACTCTAGTTAGGGCAGTGTTGTCTAAAATGTATACTACCCAGGAGTCCTGGGAGTCACTTCCGTAGAAAACTAATCAAATTTTCAAATTTTAGGACACATTCTTCTTCTTTCCTGGATACTACTTCATATCAGTCTGGCTAACAACAGTCACTCTAGTTCAGGGCATCAGATTTGCACTTCTTCCATTCATTCTGTTTGCTGTCATCAATTTCATCTTCATGATCGTTGTTGGTGCAATGCACAAGTTCATTTTGAAGGAAAAGAGAGGAGTTGGACGATATAATTCGAGAATTTAAGGGAATTCGAAGTTAATTTATGAATTATTTGAAGTTAGATTTTAAGTAAAAGTTAGATTTTTATAAATTTAAATTTTTTAGAAATCAGAAATCGTAAAAATCAAATAAAATTGTAAAAGTTGCAGTTTTTATGATTTTTATGATATTGTCTGACATTCGATTTAAAGATATTATATTTAAAGTTTAAAAAGTACTAAAAAATACCGTCCATGAACAAAAATTATTATATTGATATTATTTTTTATTAAATTTTTTATATATCTAAGATAAAAAATATTGAATTTAAAATAATTTTGAATTTAAAATAAATTTTGAATTTAAAATAAATTTTGAATTTAAAATAAATTTTGAATTTAAAATAAATTTTGAATTTAAAATAAATTTTGAATTTAAAATAAATTTTGAATTTAAAATAAATTTTGAATTTAAAATAAATTTTGAATTTAAAATAAATTTTAATTTTATATAAATTTTAAATTTAAGTTGTAAAATCTTTCTAATTTAACTTTTTGTAAAAAAAAATCATGTCTTTTTTGCTTAACATTTAACAAATTTTCTAGGAAAATTCTTCAAATTCTTAACATATTTTAACAGATTCCTCAAATTAGCCATCAACAGCCTCAACAATCTTCTACTTCGAATAATCAGCAATAGCATTAGTCACAGAGTTTCTTAATTCTTTAATAACAGCTCCTTGGTCAGCAGCCTTAATAACTCCAGTTCCTGACACAATCCAGTTAGCACCAGCCTTAGCACAACAGTCAATAGTATTCAATGCAACTCCTCCATCAACCTCAATATTCAATGTCGGGTAATGATCCCTCAAATGCTTTACTTTTGGCATCATGTCCTCCATAAACTTCTGTCCACCAAATCCAGGCTCAACTGTCATAATCAGCACCAAGTCAGCCATCTCAACATATTTTTCGACAACATCAACTGGAGTTTTTGGCTTAATTGCGAGTCCAACTTTCATGCCTGCTTCACGAACCTTTCGGCAAACAGCACTCACATCATCAACTGGCTCGATGTGAAATGTGTATTGATCGACACCAGCATCAGCCATGTCTGAGATCCATTGCTCGGGATTGGAGACCATCATGTGTGTTTCGAAGAAGGCTTCCTAAAAATTGAAGAATATTTTGAATTTTAGAGACTTTTTCGAGCAGCATATGAATGAAATTGGGAGTTTTTGAGTAACTTTTCAATATTTTTCGTGGTTTTTGGAATTTTCTCGAGTGGTCCATGGATATAAGAGTCGAACGATAAACTGACTCGAGCACCACATGACACATGACAGGACTTCTCAGAGCAACCTAGATTCTTAAACCAAATTTGAGCTATTTTGTGTCTCAAACTTCACTAAACCTCCATAGTTAAGACTCAGCGTCATTTTTATGACTTATTCCTTCAGAAACTTACTTTAATCTTGTTCCTCAAGCATTTCACGATTGGATGACCGAATGTTAGATTAGGAACGAAGTGTCCGTCCATGACATCTAGATGCTACAAAATAAAAGACAATAAATTAGTAAAATTATCAATTTAAATCCAAATCAGATCATTTTCAAACTCTTATCAGCTGTAAAACCACAACTATAGTTCCTTGACCTTCTTAACTCACCAAATAATCTGCTCCATTATCGAGTAATTTCTGTGATTCGTCAGCTAACTGCGACAAGTCAGCATTGAGAATTGAAGGACCGATTTTAGCTTGAAGTGACATTCTCGCGGCTTTGAACTTGTTTTGATTTTTTAGAAAGGCACGTGAAACTTTGTGTTCTGAGAATTTTATAGTTTCAATAAAATAGTGACTTATTTGAATGCGATTAGTGATGACAAGTTGACTTATGGATGGTAAATAAACTTGAGGTTTTGTTGCTGTTGACAAAAATTTGCTGATCAAATTAATTCTGACGGAATTTTATAAAAACATGAGAAGAACTTTGTGATATGAAATTGTAAACTGAAATGAATGTTTAGCACTAACACAGATGAAGATTGTTTGCGTTCTACATGCTCTAAAAATATTGCTCGGCTTCATATAAGAGTTCTACACTTCAAATTGAGCTTTTTAAATTCAAATATTTTGTGGATGTTATGTAGAAGCACATATTTGATATAAAAAATCTCAATTTTCTCAAAATTTAAAAAAAATCTTTTCTTTACAGTTATTAGATAATAAATTAAAATTGTTAAAAATTAAAATTTTAAAAAAAGTTAAAAAAATATTAAAAATTGAAAACTGTAAAAAAATTAAATATTAATAATTTTTAAAAAAAATTTAAAATATTTATTAAATTATTAAATTAATAAGTTAAATAATTTGTAAATTTACAATATTATTTTTAAAAAATTCTAAAAATTAAAAAATGGAAAGACTTAAATTTTTGAAAAAAAGCTTGAAATTTACAATATCATTTAAAATAATTGAAAATTTAAGAAAATATGTATTGAAATTAAACTTTTAAAAAAATCATGAGAATTTCAAAATTATAAATAAATTATTAGTTTCGAAAATTAGTAAATTTTTAATATCTTGTCTTTTGTAACAAAAAAACAAATCCATTCATATAATGCATAATCCCTTCGATAAGATATATTTTACTTTTTCTTCCGCATTATTTTTTATCAAATTCTCAAAAAAAATAAAATTTTTTATTTACTTTTGTTAGCTTTTTGTGCTCAGTTTTTATTTAGTCATCACTCGAGTCGGCAGCAAAACAAATATTATGCTCAGTTCATTGAGAAAATTTGGCTCTCTTAATCCAGTTGTTCTCCAAAGGCAGACTGTTGTACTTAGGTAAATATTATTTCATTCAAAAATTAGTCTAAAAAATAATTTTTAATTTTTAAAAAAATAATTTAAAAATATTTTAATATTTTTCAAATTTTTATTTTTCCGTTTGTTTTTTATATTTTTTTAAAAAAATTATATATTTTTTTTAAAAAATTATATATATTTTTTTAAAAAATTATAAATATTTTTTTAAAAGATTTATAGAAAATTAAAAAAAAATATTTTTTAAAAAAAATTTAAAAAATAATTCTATATTTTTAGAAAATATTTACTTACTTTTTAATTAATATAAGGAGGAATTTATTTTTAAAATAGTCTCAAAAGTGTACAAAATCTCAAAAAAAAGTAAACTTTGAAACATGATTGAACACAAATGTCAAGAAAAGAAATCAAAAACCTGTGCGACAGAGATAAAGACTGAGTGTCTACGTAACGTCTCAAAGGTCGATTTTCGCACATTTATTTGGTATTTCTAAATTTGTTTGCTTGTTTTTATTGAGCTTAAAGTCGAATTTTAGTGAATGTATGCAAGAAAATAGTTTGCGCATCAAAAATAAATTTGAAGAATGATTAATCATCATGATTATATTGCCAAGTAGACTAATGACCAGACAAGTTGTCAGACTTTGAACTCTATTTCACGTATTTTTTAACATTTTTATTTTTTAAAAATTTAATTTTTAAAACTCATTTTTTAAAAATTTAATTTTTTTAAAAAAATATTTTTTAAAACTGGTATTTTTCTAAAAAAACAGCATTTTTAGTTTTTCTTTTTTTAAAAAAATTTGAGTTTTTGTTTTTTTTTAATTTTTGTTTTTTAAAATTTTTATTTTATGAAATTTTTACTTTTTGAAATTTTTAGTTTTTACAACTTTTATTTTTTAAAACTTTTATTTTTTAAAACTTTCATTTTTTAAAACTTTTATTTTTTAAAACTTTTATTTTTTAAAACTATTATTTTTTAAAACTTTTATTTTTTAAAACTTTCATTTTTTAAAACTTTTATTTTTTAAAACTTTTATTTTTTAAAACTTTTATTTTTTAAATTTTTATTTTTTAAATTTTTATTTTTTGAAATTTATATTTTTTTGAAATTTTTATTTTTTGAAATTTTTATTTTTTTTTGAATTTTAATTTTCAAAATTTTTATTTTAGGCTTCTAGCAACACAATCAACCAAAAAACCATCAGAAAATGGATCCAAAGCTCGAAATCCATCATTTGTCCACAACATTTTCCGTGGACAACTCGAGCATTCAGAACTGTTTCCATACCCAATGCCACTAAATGATGAACAACTCGAAACAATTCAGGCATTAAATGAACCGATGGAGAACTTCTTTAAGAATATTAATAAGCCAGAGATTAGTGATCAGAAAGGGGTAAGTTTTCGAACAACATAAGGCTCCATATGCATTAGCATTATTTTCTCCCTTTCTATGTTAGTCACTTCTGAAGCTGATATGGCTTAGATTGTGGAAACAAAAATCATCAACCACCTTTAAACCTGATGGTTTGTCACATCTGACATTCAAATATAAATAATACATTATAATAAAATTTATACAAAATTTCATTATCTTTTGTTAAGGAATTCGATCCGAAAGTCATCGACCATCTTTGGGAACTCGGTGCATTTGGAATTAATGTTCCTGAAAAATACGGTGGTCTTGGTCTAAATTATACACAGTTAGGAAGACTAACAGATGCTGTTGGTGGAAATGATTTGGCAATGGCAACAATGTTAGGTGCTCATCAGTCTATTGGATATAAGGTGAGTGTTTATAAGACGATGTTGGTAGTCTGGATTATGGGTAGATAAATATAAGCTTTTGCGAGTTTTTTGACCTCTGAGGTTGTTTTCTTACAATTTTGTATTTGAAGTGATGATTTTGTGACACAAGCAATGACTTTTTTCCACCACCCAGCCATCGAAATATTTCTAAAGTGATTTTTGTTGAAGAATATCACAAAATTTTAGATCCCGTCTTTTAAATGCTAGACATCATAAATAAACAAGCCAGAATAATTTGTTTTATTTAGTTCAACAAAAAAAAATCTGTTACAAAAAATTTTATTCAAAAATTGTTCAAAAAAACATTTGTTTTGAGTTCAAGGTATTAAAAGAAATTTTTGATTTTAAGAACTATAAGCACAATTACAATAATTACAGCAAGACAGCCAAAAATAATCCACATGATAATTAACTTATTATCTGATGGCTTTTCCTGCTGCTTTACTATGTTTGTGCTATTTTGTTCCTTGTCTGTTTTCTGAATTTCAGTTCCGTTAAATGGGTTCGGATCTTGGCTAGGCTTTTGAATTTTATTACTCAATGGGTTCGGATCCTGGCTAGTTCCTAGAGTTTTGTCATTTGATGGGTTCGAATTCTGGATAGATTCTTGAATTTTATCATTTAATGGATTTGGATCCTGGCTAGAATCTTGACTCAATGGGTTTGGATCCTGGCTAGAATCTTGACTCAATGGGTTCTGATCTTGGCTAGTTCCTTGAATTTTGTCTTTTAATGGATTCGGATCTTGGATAGACTCTTGAATTTTATCATTCAGTGGGGTCGAATTCTTGTTTAAATCTTCATTCCCAGTTTTCTCATTCAATGGCTTTGAATCCGTACTAGAAACTTCATCCATAGGTATATTTAATGCGATCAGTTCATTTTCAAACTCCATTGGATCTTTTACACAAATCTTAGTTGATTTATACATTTCATAATTATGTCGACATTTTGCTTCACAACTATAATATATTAAATCACCGTACTCGATATGTTCCAAAGTATTGTCACTAGGATCATGTTTAACTAAGATCTGATCACTTCTCTTGTCAATATCCTTAAAAAATTTAATTGAATTTACATAGATATTTTTTTAAATTAAATTTCCTTACACCGCAATTGCTGTTTTCAATATTAACATTTAATATTCCGCAAACATTACCGCAGTCGTCTTTGGGATTTGCTAAAATATCTTTAGGAATTTCTACGCCAGAAGTACTTCCTGAACAAAGTGTAGGAATCTACAAAAATTATAAATTTTTAAAAATTAAAAGTATTGGACCTGTTTCACTATGGTAGAAAATCTTTGGATTGGAAAAGTGAATAGTATAATCTGAGGATTATCTACTCAAGTAAAACCGATTGATATAATTGAGAAATACTCACTATTATGAAAAAAATGATAATTAGTGAATTCATAACAACTTCTGCTAAATTAATAAAATTTGGATTTAGTTTTATAATTGATATATTATATGCGTTCCATAAATTTTAGAATCATCGTGATCAAAACTAAGTTTTTTTAAAAACCCATACTAGCTTTAAATAAGACTGAAATCACTCAACCCCCTCAAAAATCCTCGATATACCCCTGAGGATATTCATCGATTTTTGATTGATAATTTGCTATCATTTCCTTATTTAAATTGAATATATAAAAAAATACTTACTTAATTTAAATTCCTGATTTTCTGAAACAATTTTTCAACTTTTGGTAACTCAACAATTAAAATCTTTTATTGAATTTTAAATAAATGAAAAATTTTGTAAGGTAAATATAACTTTTGATGAACCTTCTGCGCGAAAAATAATTTCAAACTAATTTAATACACCAGGTCTTTCTGATAATGCTCCGAGTAGCTTACTCAATATAGTAAAAGATTTTGGAGCAATCTAATGTATTAGATGAAACTTCAGTGTCGCTGACTACGAATTTCGAATTTATAAACACGTGTTATCAATAATCTCAATATATTTTTATGATTAGGGCATCCTTCTCTATGGAACCGAAGAACAGAAAGCCAAATACCTCCCGCAAGTCTCAAATGGAAAAATTTTCGCAGCTTTTGCGCTCACAGAACCGTCAGCTGGCAGTGATGCAGCATCAATCAAAACTAGAGCAGTCAAATCACCAGATGGACAGCATTACATCATCAATGGATCTAAGATTTGGATCACAAACGGTGGATTTGCTGAAATTATGACAGTTTTTGCAAGGACAGAAGTTGTTGATGAGAAAGGAATGAAAAAGGACAAACTCACAGCATTTATTGTTGAACGAGGTTTCGGAGGAGTCACAAGTGGTCCACCAGAGAAGAAATTAGGAATTAAGGCATCAAATACAACTGAGGTGTTTTTTGAGGATGTTAAAGTTCCAGTGGAAAATATACTCGGAGAAGTGGGTGATGGATTTAAAGTTGCTGTAAACATTCTCAACAATGGACGATTTGGAATGGGAATGTCATTAGGTAAGGTCCAAGAGGGGTTTTTCCCCAAAATTGTTACAAAATTAAGGGTCGTTGTTCATAGTAGTTTCAATAATTATCATATCTTTAGGTGGAACAATGCGAATGTGCATCCAAAGAGCCACTGAACACGTCACCCAACGCGTAACCTTTGGCAACAAACTAGAAACCTACGGAGGAGTTCAGGAGAAAATAGCCAAAATGTCAATGCTTCATTACGTCAATCAGTCAATAGCCTACATGCTCTCAGGCAACATGGATCTTGGATCAAATGATTTTCATCTTGAAGCGGCTATATCCAAAGTATTTGCATCCGATAGTGCCTGGTATGTCTGTGATGAGACAATTCAGATTCTTGGTGGAATGGGATTCATGGTTGATGCTGGTGTCGAGAGGTTCTTAAGAGATTTGAGGATATTCAGGATATATGAAGGAGCAAATGACATTTTAAAACTTTTTATAGCACTAACTGGTATGCAGTATGCTGGAAATCACTTGAAAGAGGTTCAGAAAGCTCTCAAAAATCCAGCAATGAATCTTGGATTAATTGTCAAGGAAGTGTCAAAGAAATATGGATTTGGGGGTGTGGACATGACAGCACTAACAGATCCATCACTAAGAACATCAGCTAAGCTTTGTGGTGATAGCATTGATGCCTTTGGACGAGCGGTGTCGTCACTTTTAATAAAATATGGTAAAAATATTGTCCATGAGCAATTCCACTTGAACAGAATCGCTGAATCAGCAATCGACATCCATGCTATGGCTTGTGTGCTGTCACGTGCAACACGATCAATCAAATTAAACCTGCCTTCAGCTGATCATGAAAGGCTTATGGCTGATGCTTGGTGTGTTGAGGCAAACGATCGAGTCCAAGTTAATATGAGAAAGATTCAAAGCTCAGAATTTAATGAAAATTTCAAAAGAATGGCACAAATTTCGAAAAATGCTTGTGAGGCTAAAGATGTCGTGCAGAAGCATCCTGTTGGATTTTAAAAATGTTTTTAATTTAAACAATAAATTGATGAATAGGAAAAACATTTCTTTATGGTTGGTTTTCATACAATATTTCGTAGAGTATACCCTAGGATACCCTTACCTACCCTACCCTTTTTCTCCACCTAGGGTAGACATATGTAGGATAGGTGAACACCCTTCGTAGGGATAGGGTAGGTATGGGTATCATAAGGTATACCCTACTCCGAGTAGCCCTAAAAGAATTAAATTAAAATTTGCAGTCATAGAAAAATGAGCACTAATTTTAGCACAAATCCGTATTCAGGTTTTCCATCAAAATTTCATGAAAAATTTGAAATTTTAGTAATTAAGAATAAATTTTTAAGCTTAAAAAAACTTTATTTTAAAGTTTAAATGTCTCATCAACAGATGTCGTGAATTGTAATAAAAAGTTTCAGATTTTAAGTGGAGTCTAGTTTAGATGCATCTGGAATACCTAACTAACTGACTTTTTAAATATTTTTTCTACAAACTTGAAATCTGGAAACGTTTTTCGAGAAATCTTTAATTTTTGTGAGTTAATTTTGTCAGAATAAACAATTTTTTCAGGATAATTGACAAGAATTTGGAAGTAATATGGCAATCCTAAAAGAACTTCAACTGTTTGTAGCCAATGAGTGCGCTTAGGATTTTATTTTCGAGAATATAAAATTGTATTTTTCTCTTCTAAATGCTAATTTAACGTTTCCTTTACGTTACATTCTTTAAAACTTAATATATTCTTGTGTCATTTTTTTCTAGAGTCTAGACTTTAAACAAAAGCAAATATCTCAAGATTAGGAACATTTTGACTAAATTCTTCAATATTTTTTTCATCAAGATAATTCACAGTTAATTTATTCAAATTAGGCATTTTCAAATTCAAAAGTTTGTCACAATATAAGTACACAATGTGAAGTGATTCTAATTGAGGTAATGTTGCAGTTATATCGTCTAGCCTTATGAACCTTAATGAGACTACATTTGGAACTCTTTTTAAAATTTGATAAAATTCAACTTGTGACGTATTGGATGAAAAAAGTTTTGCAGATGGTACATCGGTTAAACAATATATAGAAACGTCAGAAAAGGGAGTATTAGGATATAAACTTAATTTATCCAATTTTTTACCATATTTGACCATATCATTCCAACTCCATAATCATTAAAAAATGGTAAATTGTCATTTTCTTCTCCATATTTAACTGTAATCAAAATTCATTGCATTATTTTTTGTGATTTTAGAATCAAATCTCGGAATTTCTTGCAGACCAGTATGCAGCTTCTTAAGTCTTCAATGTTATTTAATTTTGAGAATATTTCGACAATCATCTCGTCTGGAAGTGATGCAACCTTGAAAAAATATTGAGTAATGTTAATTTCAAAATTTTAGCCAATCACAATTTTTACTTATTTCAGTTTCTGGAAGGACTTTTTGGACTTTATTGCTGTTGGTTTCACAAATTTCAACATCATTGCTTCTTTTTGACATTTTTTATAATTATTTCTCGTTAAAAATTACAAGATAAGTTAAATTTTTTATTAAAATATGATTTAATTCAAATTAATAATGATAATCAACGACAGTTATGCTTAAAGATCACTAAATGTTTTATATTTATTCAAATTTCTATCGACCGTTATCTATTATAACAAAATAATATCAATTTATTAACGAAAGATCCTTCCAAATCTAAAAATTTTCATTTTATTGCTCAATAAACTCAAAATCTCTATAATTTGCTCTTAAGATTTTTTTATGGAACAGATTTTTTCCACATTTTTGTGTCTTTCATTGAAGGTCATTGGGAGTGTATTAGTTGAGATTGATGAGCTTGAGAATCAAATTGTTTCAAAATTTTCTTCGTTTTAATCCATAATTGGCTTAAAATGAAATTTGAAGGCACCCTTAAGTCACTGCCACATCCACAAACTTTTCAAATCATTGTTGTCAATCATTAAAAAATTAAAGTTGATAAAATTTTGTTGAATTTAAATTATTTATCTGCTAAATTTGGAGTTTTGGACTTAATGGATACTCCAGATGGGCATCCGCAAATTTTTCCAACTTTATGGCACTTCCATTAATCTTTAAAGTTGAATTCAAGTCATTTTTGAAATTAATTGAAAATTAAACAAAAATTTCCAAAATAATCAAGTAAGCATTTGCTGTGAAAATTTAAAAATTGTTGTGGTGTTGAAATTTGTGAAAAGTCAAAGAAAACTGAAGATTTCAAGCAGATTCCAGCAAGATTCTCAAGTGATTGCAACAAGCTTGTCAAGATGTAGCTGAATAAGTTCAAATTGCTGCTCTGGAAGAACTGGATTCTCATCAAACGACACAAAATGTCAGGTAAATAAATAAAATTGCATTAAATGAGTAATGAATTGAGGAAGTAAAAGGGGATTATGAGGTATTCGTGGTGGGGTTTCTGGTTGAGTAAGCGGATTATTTGCAAATTACGTCATTCAAAGAAATTACTTTTTCGACCCCTTGGTCACAAATTAAATTTTTCTGCAACTGGGACATATAAAGGATTTTTTGGGGGGGAATACAGTGGTTCGAAGCATGAACTATTTCATGCACCCTCCTCCTAGATACGCCCCTGTCTGCAGCCCACGAAACAAAAAAGTTGGACAAGTCAGACATTTCTCCCCTTTTTTTGGCACCATGGCTGTCTCTGTATCCAAAATAAATCTAAAATCTCCCAAATATCCATCCTTTCAGCAATCATCGAGCTTCTCTTCCATCGAAATTGTTGGTGCCAGTGGAAGAATTTTCAACACTTCACAGTCAAGAGCTCAAGCTCATTCAAACGCTTTGTGTTTGTGGCAACAAGCCTATTTGGAACTTTTGATATGCTCCTCAAAATGAGTTCTACGAGAACTCAATGGACAGTGTTGCTGCAAATTTTCAGAAGAAATTTACTGAGTTTAAGGATGAAAAGGAATTAAACAAATGGATCAAAAGTCAAATGGAACCTGTGGCTGGTATTAGATTTGAAAAAGTGAGTTAGATAATCTGATTGACAATATCCTTAAAGTATTCAAAATTTTAATTTTAGTCATCCTCATCTCCTCCAAAACACCTCAAATACACCATTAGAATACCTAACGACATCTCAAAAGGCAGGAAGTGGAACACAGACAAAATCTACCATCAAAAATTAGCATCTGAGCCACGATATGAAGACCTTCAAAATCCAGCAGCTGCTTCGTTAGACTACAAAACGAAATTGATCATGCCTTCATCAAGACACTGTCAAATGGAAGTGATTTTGAAAAATTGGAATGAGTGAAGGCATTTCCGTTTTGGAAGGTGCTGATTGATAGTTCTGTGGAATTTGCTGTTTATGTTCTTGCGATGTTGATTGTGTTTTGTATGATTTACTTAAAGGATGTGCTGATTAAGGTGAGACTTGTGATTTGAAATTGAATTTGAGGTTGTGTTCCTTAATTTTGAACTTTTGATCTAAAACCTGACCTAAAACTCATTTTCACTTCCAATTCCAGAACATGACAATCGCACGCGAGTCATGTCTAACAGTCATCAATGAAAATATTGGAATTGTCGAGTGCCTTATACTGATCATCATGATCACATTCTGCTTCCTTGTTAGTGTCATCTTCAAGAAACCATCAATTGCTGTGTTTCTGTGGCATTTTTATCATGAATCATGAAGATTTTTTCAAGTTTGGATATAGACTGAAAGCCTTGTTCTGTATGCTGACTAACACCAACATGGGATTGGACATCAAATCGACTGACATTTGTCAAGCATGAAGGAAAAAGGACACTTAAGCTGTTCTTAATATGATTCAAAAAAAAAAAATTCACCTGAAGCTTATGTAGAACATGGTGAAGAACAAAATTTTCAAGAGAGTGCACACTGGTCTAAAATCGAAAAAAAAGTGCAATGGACTCTATTTGGAAAAGCTTCACCAAAATTCTTCAGAGATGTCTCATTTGAAAGCTGATATATGTAGGAACAAACTCCTAAAGCTTCAGACATTTTGGTCCATCTGGTGCCGTATGGCAGTTCCTTAAAGTTTATAGGGGGTAAATATTCGGATTTTTTTTGAACTCACTTTACCTAGATTTTCTCAAAAACTACTTAAACAATTAAAAAACGGTTTTCGGTTTCTAAAAGGTCACATAAAGAGCTTTAATTTGGTGTATGGATATGTAAAAAAATTTGTGTCTTTGTAGAGTTTTGATGGAATATGTACAAAAATTTGGCTAAAAATGGCTCTAAAAACATTGCTTTCACTACAGATCAACTAAATCAAAAAGTTTGGGCACTCTGTTAACACTTTCTAGTAGTAGAAAGTTCTAACTTTCCAAAATGGGATCAACCTTAACAATCGGACTGCACGTTTGGGAGTAATAGTCAGTCAAAGTTTGGTAAAAATCCGAAAACTTCAAATATTAATTTCTAAATTTTTGCTCAAAATTTTCAGTTTTTTCACAAAACATGTCCAAATTCAATATTTTATGTTAAAGTTGCATAAGAAAACTATTTCTAGTCAATTTTTTAAGTTTTTTTTAAAAATTGTCTAATTTTCGGTACCCTATGCTGATTGTCGAGTATCACCTTTTTCGACTCACTTAAACCACTATAACTTTTTTTATGGTAAATATTTTTCAATTCTGTTTTTGTTATTTGATAGTATAATGTAGGAACTTTAAAATGATATCTAATACTTGATGATTGTATATTGTCTTGGTCATGAAATTGGCCTTGGTTTGTGAACGACCCCTTTCTGAAAAATTCTTGAAAAAGCCATTTCTATATATGGCATATAAAAACCAAACTATTCATTGTTTGTATGTTATTTATACTCAATTATGATCATTAGGAGCATAAAAAATAAAATTTTTTGTTTTGGAAACATTCTTATGTTTGCAGGTAGCCTTATGGCAAGTAGCACCTAACAAAAATTTAGTAGCATCAATATGGGCACCAAAAAATTTCCAAAACACAAAATTTTATTTTTTATGCTCATAATGATCATAATTGAGTATAAATAACATACAAACAATGAATAGTTTGGTTTTTATATGCCATATATAGAAATGGCTTTTTCAAGAATTTTTCAGAAAGGGGTCGTTCACAAACCAAGGCCAATTTCATGACCAAGACAATATACAATCATCAAGTATTAGATATCATTTTAAAGTTCCTACATTATACTATCAAATAACAAAAACAGAATTGAAAAATATTTACCATAAAAAAAGTTATAGTGGTTTAAGTGAGTCGAAAAAGGTGATACTCGACAATCAGCATAGGGTACCGAAAATTAGACAATTTTTAAAAAAAACTTAAAAAATTGACTAGAAATAGTTTTCTTATGCAACTTTAACATAAAATATTGAATTTGGACATGTTTTGTGAAAAAACTGAAAATTTTGAGCAAAAATTTAGAAATTAATATTTGAAGTTTTCGGATTTTTACCAAACTTTGACTGACTATTACTCCCAAACGTGCAGTCCGATTGTTAAGGTTGATCCCATTTTGGAAAGTTAGAACTTTCTACTACTAGAAAGTGTTAACAGAGTGCCCAAACTTTTTGATTTAGTTGATCTGTAGTGAAAGCAATGTTTTTAGAGCCATTTTTAGCCAAATTTTTGTACATATTCCATCAAAACTCTACAAAGACACAAATTTTTTTACATATCCATACACCAAATTAAAGCTCTTTATGTGACCTTTTAGAAACCGAAAACCGTTTTTTAATTGTTTAAGTAGTTTTTGAGAAAATCTAGGTAAAGTGAGTTCAAAAAAAATCCGAATATTTACCCCCTATAAACTTTAAGGAACTGCCATACGGCACCAGATGGACCAAAATGTCTGAAACTTTAGGAGTTTGTTCCTACATATATCAGCTTTCAAATGAGACATCTCTGAAGAATTTTGGTGAAGCTTTTCCAAATAGAGTCCATTGCACTTTTTTTTCGATTTTAGACCAGTGTGGAGTGTTGAGAATAACATGTCAAATTTGAGGATTTCAAGTTTTGGATGCAGCTTTACAACACTTGAGGATGTGTCTCAAAAGTAGCAAAAAATCGAAAGTTCAACAGCAATTTTCCATCAATTTTCTAACAAGAAAAAAGATGACTGCACTGGCATCTGGATCATTTTGGATGTAAGTTTGACATTTTCAGAATATAACTTAAAAAAATTGTTTTTTTACCCATTCACCCCCATGGCTACGCGAATGTGTTTGGCTTCCGAAACCAAATTAAAATTTTACGTGATATTTTGTGCCCTTTTTTGTAAGGCTCCAGTGGTTGTTGGCTAAATTTCCCCTCCTAGTAGGATTTCCCCTCCAGTTTTGGATGCAATATCTCAGCCACAGGCTCTTGTCATTTCAAAAATGTTTAAATTCTTATTTTTCATCACGAAAAGAATCAAAAATTCATTAAATTTAATTACATCGCAGCAATCTTTAATTTTTTCCATCAGTTTAATCAAATGATCAATTTTCAATTAAAAATCACAGCAACCTTGGAGAAAAAATTTTCATTCAATTTCATTCAATTTAAATATCTCGAAGCCGTAACAAATTTCTTCTAATTACTCAAGATCTTCTTCAATTATCATCAGTGAATTAATTTATGTGAGTATTTCTTTGTTTTAATTGTTAATTGTTAATGGTTCGAAAACGATCAGTGATCGAAGGATTTGCGATCATTCACTTACTGACCTCAACTTTACCAATTTTTTCGCAGTTCCTGTCTTCATTTTTATCCTCCGGAGCTGCTGCTTTTTCATTCAAGTCTTCTGTTTCATACATTAATTCGTCTCTATCACAAATGAGATCTTCGGTTGATTGAGACTCTTCAGGCAAATCTACAATAGATACAAGATGGAACCATTTGTGAAAGCTGATGATGAGATGAATTAGTATTAGCTGTTCGAGCTTCATCAGCTTCAATTGGCTCTTCAACAGGATTTTCAATTTCCTCTCTTTCGCCTGGCGATGATCGTCTATTTCTCCAGGAAACAGATAGTCTTCTAGACGTTCTCCCATTGGCACTTTCCTCTCTTTCGTCTGGCGATGATCGTCTATTTCTCCGGGAAACAGATCAACTTCGTGAGCTTTGACCTTCCTCTTCAGTTTCATCACTTTGCTCTCGTTCCGGGAATTCTTCATTGTGGCGATAGTGATATTCCTGCACTGCACTAGGAGTGACATCATATCCACTTCGGTTCAAGTCTAAGGCAATTTCGTGCAACACTGGATCGCGTATTTTCACGTATATACAACGCCCATTTTCTCCTTCAAATTCTGGCCAATATGTTGTATTAAACAATCTTTGAAACTCAGGTACATAATGTGGAACTTGATTTCGAGAACAATTACCACTTTCGATTTTCTCTTTTCCTTCACGTAGACTCTTCAAATAATCGAACTTCTTCAGCATCATTATCCGCATCACTTTGCTGTCGTTCTGGAAATTCGTGATTTTTGCGATAGTAGTATGATTGAAGTGCACTTGTGGTGACATCATATCCACTTCGGTTCAAATCGGATGCAATTGAGTCGAATACTGGATCACGTTTTCTCATGTATCGGCGTTGTCCATTTTCTCCTTGAAATTCTGGCCAGTATGTGGTGTTAATCAATCTTTGAAATTCAGGGACATAATGCGGAACTCGATTGCGATCACAAGTACCTCTGGGCAATTGTCTTCGATTCTCTCTATTCGATGACGTAGACTCTTCAAATAATCGAACTTCTTCAGCTTCATCTTCTGCATCACTTTGCTCTCGTTCTGGAAATTCTTCATTGTGGCGATAGTAATATTCCTGCACTGCACTAGGAGTGACATCATATCCACTTCGGTTCAAGTCTAAGGCAATTTCATGCAACACTGGATCTCGTTTTTTCATGTATCGACGGAGCCCATTTTCTCCTTCAAATTCTGCCACTACTTTGTATTCTGGAACTTAGGGAATACCAACGACAATTTGTAACATTCTCAAACATAAATAAAATTTTGAGTTAAATTTGTTAAGTGACATTTTTGTGTTTTTTTCTGTTCAGTCTCTTAATTCACTTTTTTCATAACAATCGGATGTGAAGTTGACCAAAAAAATTTTAAACAGCTGTGGTAGATCTTCTTCATCAATAAAACAATTTTTATATTATGTTCCAACAATTAATCTCTGAATAAATGTATAGTCGTTGTTATGAATCATCTCTCATTTGCGTCCCTTCCAACCAATTCGCTCCAAATCTTTTTTAAAATACTCAAGACGAACAAACACGTTTGGAAATGCTCCAAATAAATGTATAAAAGTTCGTCAAAGTTTGTTAGCAATTATATCGTCTTGCCACGTAAGTCTGCACTTCACCTTCATTCATTAGAATAGCATCTTGTCTGTTGTGTAATTGAGTGATGTCCAGCCGTCATCACTGTGAATGATAATTTAATGTTAGGCATTTGGAATCAGTTTTTTGGTGGCAATGTTGGTTTTACTTGAACATGTCGTTATCTTGCCTCAAAACTAAAATATCAAAATCATTTTGAAATTCATGTTCCTTTGAAAAATAAGGAACGAAGATTTTTTTCATCGAATCCACGATTTTTCCAATAATTGGATTTCCATCGATCATTTTACGTTCAGCAAAGAGTTTGATGCTTCCTTCATACTTAGCTTGAACAGTATTTGGTGGGAAGGAACCAATAAATGAAATCCAAAATGTCTGCAAAATATTAAAGATGGTTGAATATAGAATATTTAAGGATGTTTTGGAAAATTTCAGTGCTCGAACTGGATTTGAGGTCGACTTCAAGCTCTAAGCAATTCTTACATTTTTTATTTGTCGCAAAAATTTCAATTCTCCTCCAGTAAGGAACAAAAATAGAATTAAATGAATCTAATAATCAGGATTCCATTTGTCTTTCGCCTTGCCACATAAACCTTCACGTCACCTTCATCCACGTAGACAGAGTTTGGAGGTATGTTGGATCTTGATGGGTCGTATGAGTTCCAGACTTCGTTACTGAAATGGAGAAAATTAAATTTTTAGAAAATTTTGTCATGTCTTGAATCTGGGGTATAGCCAGATGGACTAGAAATTCCTAGAAAAATATCCTCACCTTAATTCCTTCTCACGACCAATTTCCTTCAAAATCCACTCAACAAACAAAAGAAAACTTGTAAATATAGCATAACTATTAGCTCTACAATTTTCACCAGGTCCCAAAATTGCAGCTGATACAATTCCAATAATTTTATAAAATGATGTGAAAGATGCTATGACAAATCCAGCCCCCACTGTCACCCTTGCCTGTAAAGAGATTTTAGTCATCAAATTAAAATTTATTAGAACCTCTTATGTCGCTTACATGCACTTTTGGTGAAATCCCCACCACAAAAGTTTCTTCTTGATGCTGTTGTTGAGAATCTACTCGGATGGCATAAACAATTTTCTTGAGTCACAGTTGGAATTAGATACTCCATAACCAGTTACAAATCCATTAACTTCACGAAGTTTGTTAGAAAATTAAACAGAACGATCAAGCTTAATGATTGAACGTTGAGGTTGATGCGATCATGAAGCAGAAGATTGCTTTAAATGAAGACAAATTTTCAGTTTTTAATGAATGCATATCTAATTTTGAAGCTCAAGAACGTGGAAATTATTTCAAAGATTAATTGTAGGAACATAATATAAAAATTGTTTTATTGATGAAGAAGATCTACCACAGATCCAATACAAGACAATGACAGAAATTTCCGTTATTTTTTCAGAAATTTGAAATTTCCCACACTTTTTTCACACAAACGAGAGGAAATTCATGCAAAATCTCCAGTTGACAATGTGCGTGATATTCTAGTCAGACCAATTGTATCTAATGTGGGTTTGTCTGTGTCTCACCAAGAAGTCAGTTCCGAAGAGTCTCAATCGACTGATGATCTCATATATGAGAGAGATGAATTATTTGAAAATGAAATTAAAAGACATCGCTGAGAAAACTGAACTTAATCCAGTAGCATAAGCAGAATACACTAAGAATCGTACTATAACCTCTATATAAAAAAAATAAAAGCATCTGAAAATTTTTATAGAAAATAGTAAAAATCATTAATTGAATTGCAGTGCGATAAAAGAGGCTTTATTATGTATAATAAGACAAAAAAATTCTTACACTAAAATTTTGCTTATGGAAAACAACAAAATAAAGACTTAGTGCAGGTGATAGACAAAGTGATTCTAATTCAAGGTAGGGAATCAAGTGATTCAGTATGTTAACGCAAAAGATAGAGGATAGGAGAATAATATTTTAATTTTAAGTTTCTATTATCTAATCTAATACCACTGTATACGATTGCTTAAGTAGACATTTTGGAGCTTAAAAATATGAGGAATTTAAATATGTTTCTAGTAGTAATTTAAGAGTCAAGGATATCCTCCAAACCCTGGACGGCATCCTTGAGAGTCTTGCCAAACTTCTCCTTCTTTTCACGTGTCAATGACTTGCCATCAACTTCAACACTGCCAGCTTCAATATCTCCACCTTGAGGTTTGAAGAGCTTTGCCAAAATGTCAAACATGCCAGACTTTTTACTGTTGGATTCTTCACATTCTGGGAATTTGGCACCATTGCAGTTACAATTCTTCTTGCAGCAATCCTTGTCATAAACATCACGGTAGAAGTATTTGAGCAATACATCAATAATCATCTTACGGCGCTTGCACTCTGGTGCGCATGTACAGTCACAAGGTTCTAAAAATAAAATGCATTATTAGTCATCAGTTAATAGAATGAAATAGGAAACTCTTAAGACTTACTCTTTGTGGTGCCTTCCTCACTACTCTCGCCTGATTCGACACAAGTTGTTGGTCCTTCTGGGACTGGTTCATGAGAACACTTGCACGTATCAGGAGAGAACTTTCCATTGGATTTTGCACATTTTTCAGCTGCTGTTCTTCTCATTGCACTACCACATTTTTCTGGTCTACTTGATCTAGGTTTGGAGCCATGAGAGCTGTGTGGTTTGGAACTATGAGGTTTACTTCCATGAGAGCTGTGTGGTTTACTTCCATGAGAGCTGTGTGGCTTGGATGGATGAGAGTGTTTCTTTGAGACACATTTACAGTTGACAGCATTGAAGATTCCTTGTTTCTTTGCACATTTTTCAGCTGCTGTTCTTCTCATTGCACTACCGCATTTTTCTGGTCTACTTGATCTAGGTTTACTTCCATGAGAGCTGTGTGGTTTGGAACTATGAGGTTTACTTCCATGAGAGCTGTGTGGTTTACTTCCATGAGAGCTGTGAGGCTTAGATGGATGAGACTTAGAGTGTTTCTTTGAGATACATCTGCAGTTTTTAGGCTTGAAGCTTCCGTGTTTCTTTGCACATTTTTCAGCTGCTGTTCTTCTCATTGCACTACCGCATTTTTCTGGTCTACTTGATCTAGGTTTACTTCCATGAGAGCTGTGTGGTTTGGAACTATGAGGTTTACTTCCATGAGAGCTGTGTGGTTTGGAACTATGAGGTTTACTTCCATGAGAGCTGTGTGGTTTACTTCCATGAGAGCTTTGAGGCTTAGATGGATGAGATTTAGAGTGTTTCTTTGAGATACATCTGCAGTTTTTAGGCTTAAAGCTTCCGTGTTTCTTTGCACATTTTTCAGCTGCTGTTCTTCTCATTGCACTACCGCATTTTTCTGGTCTACTTGATCTAGGTTTACTTCCATGAGAGCTGTGTGGTTTGGAACTATGAGGTTTACTTCCATGAGAGCTGTGTGGTTTGGAACTATGAGGTTTACTTCCATGAGAGCTGTGTGGTTTACTTCCATGAGAGCTTTGAGGCTTAGATGGATGAGATTTAGAGTGTTTCTTTGAGATACATCTGCAGTTTTTAGGCTTGAAGCTTCCGTGTTTCTTTGCACATTTTTCAGCTGCTGTTCTTCTCATTGCACTACCGCATTTTTCTGGTCTACTTGATCTAGGTTTACTTCCATGAGAGCTGTGTGGTTTGGAACTATGAGGTTTACTTCCATGAGAGCTGTGTGGTTTGGAACTATGAGGTTTACTTCCATGAGAGCTGTGTGGTTTACTTCCATGAGAGCTTTGAGGCTTAGATGGATGAGATTTAGAGTGTTTCTTTGAGATACATCTGCAGTTTTTAGGCTTGAAGCTTCCGTGTTTCTTTGCACATTTTTCAGCTGCTGTTCTTCTCATTGCACTACCGCATTTTTCTGGTCTACTTGATCTAGGTTTACTTCCATGAGAGCTGTGTGGTTTGGAACTATGAGGTTTACTTCCATGAGAGCTGTGTGGTTTGGAACTATGAGGTTTACTTCCATGAGAGCTGTGTGGTTTACTTCCATGAGAGCTGTGTGGCTTGGATGGATGAGAGTGTTTCTTTGAGACACATTTACAGTTGACAGCATTGAAGATTCCTTGTTTCTTTGCACATTTTTCAGCTGCTGTTCTTCTCATTGCACTACCGCATTTTTCTGGTCTACTTGATCTAGGTTTACTTCCATGAGAGCTGTGTGGTTTGGAACTATGAGGTTTACTTCCATGAGAGCTGTGTGGTTTACTTCCATGAGAGCTGTGAGGCTTAGATGGATGAGACTTAGAGTGTTTCTTTGAGATACATCTGCAGTTTTTAGGCTTGAAGCTTCCGTGTTTCTTTGCACATTTTTCAGCTGCTGTTTTTCTCATTGCACTACCGCATTTTTCTGGTCTACTTGATCTAGGTTTACTTCCATGAGAGCTGTGTGGTTTGGAACTATGAGGTTTACTTCCATGAGAGCTGTGTGGTTTACTTCCATGAGAGCTGTGAGGCTTAGATGGATGAGACTTAGAGTGTTTCTTTGAGATACATCTGCAGTTCTTAGGCTTGAAGCTTCCGTGTTTCTTTGCACATTTTTCAGCTGCTGTTCTTCTCATTGCACTACCGCATTTTTCTGGTCTACTTGATCTAGGTTTACTTCCATGAGAGCTGTGTGGTTTGGAACTATGAGGTTTACTTCCATGAGAGCTGTGAGGCTTAGATGGATGAGATTTAGAGTGTTTCTTTGAGATACATCTGCAGTTTTTAGGCTTGAAGCTTCCGTGTTTCTTTGCACATTTTTCAGCTGCTGTTCTTCTCATTGCACTACCGCATTTTTCTGGTCTACTTGATCTAGGTTTGGAGCCATGAGAGCTGTGTGGTTTACTTCCATGAGAGCTGTGTGGCTTGGATGGATGAGAGTGTTTCTTTGAGACACATTTACAGTTGACAGCATTGAAGATTCCTTGTTTCTTTGCACATTTTTCAGCTGCTGTTCTTCTCATTGCACTACCGCATTTTTCTGGTCTACTTGATCTAGGTTTACTTCCATGAGAGCTGTGTGGTTTGGAACTATGAGGTTTACTTCCATGAGAGCTGTGTGGTTTACTTCCATGAGAGCTGTGAGGCTTAGATGGATGAGACTTAGAGTGTTTCTTTGAGATACATCTGCAGTTTTTAGGCTTGAAGCTTCCGTGTTTCTTTGCACATTTTTCAGCTGCTGTTTTTCTCATTGCACTACCGCATTTTTCTGGTCTACTTGATCTAGGTTTACTTCCATGAGAGCTGTGTGGTTTGGAACTATGAGGTTTACTTCCATGAGAGCTGTGTGGTTTACTTCCATGAGAGCTGTGAGGCTTAGATGGATGAGACTTAGAGTGTTTCTTTGAGATACATCTGCAGTTCTTAGGCTTGAAGCTTCCATGTTTCTTTGCACATTTTTCAGCTGCTGTTCTTCTCATTGCACTACCGCATTTTTCTGGTCTACTTGATCTAGGTTTACTTCCATGAGAGCTGTGTGGTTTGGAACTATGAGGTTTACTTCCATGAGAGCTGTGTGGTTTACTTCCATGAGAGCTGTGAGGCTTAGATGGATGAGATTTAGAGTGTTTCTTTGAGATACATCTGCAGTTTTTAGGCTTGAAGCTTCCGTGTTTCTTTGCACATTTTTCAGCTGCTGTTCTTCTCATTGCACTACCGCATTTTTCTGGTCTACTTGATCTAGGTTTGGAGCCATGAGAGCTGTGTGGTTTGGAACTATGAGGTTTACTTCCATGAGAGCTGTGTGGTTTACTTCCATGAGAGCTGTGAGGCTTAGATGGATGAGACCTAGAGTGTTTCTTTGAGATACATCTGCAGTTCTTAGGCTTGAAGCTTCCGTGTTTCTTTGCACATTTTTCAGCTGCTGTTCTTCTCATTGCACTACCGCATTTTTCTGGTCTACTTGATCTAGGTTTACTTCCATGAGAGCTGTGTGGTTTGGAACTATGAGGTTTACTTCCATGAGAGCTGTGTGGTTTACTTCCATGAGAGCTGTGAGGCTTAGATGGATGAGATTTAGAGTGTTTCTTTGAGATACATCTGCAGTTTTTAGGCTTGAAGCTTCCGTGTTTCTTTGCACATTTTTCAGCTGCTGTTCTTCTCATTGCACTACCGCATTTTTCTGGTCTACTTGATCTAGGTTTACTTCCATGAGAGCTGTGTGGTTTGGAACTATGAGGTTTACTTCCATGAGAGCTGTGTGGTTTACTTCCATGAGAGCTGTGAGGCTTAGATGGATGAGACTTAGAGTGTTTCTTTGAGATACATCTGCAGTTTTTAGGCTTGAAGCTTCCGTGTTTCTTTGCACATTTTTCAGCTGCTGTTCTTCTCATTGCACTACCGCATTTTTCTGGTCTACTTGATCTAGGTTTACTTCCATGAGAGCTGTGTGGTTTGGAACTATGAGGTTTACTTCCATGAGAGCTGTGTGGTTTGGAACTATGAGGTTTACTTCCATGAGAGCTGTGTGGTTTACTTCCATGAGAGCTGTGTGGCTTGGATGGATGAGAGTGTTTCTTTGAGACACATTTACAGTTGACAGCATTGAAGATTCCTTGTTTCTTTGCACATTTTTCAGCTGCTGTTCTTCTCATTGCACTACCGCATTTTTCTGGTCTACTTGATCTAGGTTTACTTCCATGAGAGCTGTGTGGTTTGGAACTATGAGGTTTACTTCCATGAGAGCTGTGTGGTTTTCTTCCATGAGAGCTGTGAGGCTTAGATGGATGAGATTTAGAGTGTTTCTTTGAGATACATCTGCAGTTTTTAGGCTTGAAGCTTCCGTGTTTCTTTGCACATTTTTCAGCTGCTGTTCTTCTCATTGCACTACCGCATTTTTCTGGTCTACTTGATCTAGGTTTACTTCCATGAGAGCTGTGTGGTTTGGAACTATGAGGTTTACTTCCATGAGAGCTGTGTGGTTTATTTCCATGAGAGCTGTGAGGCTTAGATGGATGAGATTTAGAGTGTTTCTTTGAGATACATCTGCAGTTTTTAGGCTTGAAGCTTCCGTGTTTCTTTGCACATTTTTCAGCTGCTGTTCTTCTCATTGCACTACCGCATTTTTCTGGTCTACTTGATCTAGGTTTACTTCCATGAGAGCTGTGTGGTTTGGAACTATGAGGTTTACTTCCATGAGAGCTGTGTGGTTTACTTCCATGAGAGCTGTGAGGCTTAGATGGATGAGATTTAGAGTGTTTCTTTGAGATACATCTGCAGTTTTTAGGCTTGAAGCTTCCGTGTTTCTTTGCACATTTTTCAGCTGCTGTTCTTCTCATTGCACTACCGCATTTTTCTGGTCTACTTGATCTAGGTTTACTTCCATGAGAGCTGTGTGGTTTGGAACTATGAGGTTTACTTCCATGAGAGCTGTGTGGTTTACTTCCATGAGAGCTGTGAGGCTTAGATGGATGAGACTTAGAGTGTTTCTTTGAGATACATCTGCAGTTTTTAGGCTTGAAGCTTCCGTGTTTCTTTGCACATTTTTCAGCTGCTGTTCTTCTCATTGCACTACCACATTTTTCTGGTCTACTTGATCTAGGTTTACTTCCATGAGAGCTGTGTGGTTTGGAACTATGAGGTTTACTTCCATGAGAGCTGTGTGGTTTACTTCCATGAGAGCTGTGTGGCTTGGATGGATGAGAGTGTTTCTTTGAGACACATTTACAGTTGACAGCATTGAAGATTCCTTGTTTCTTTGCACATTTTTCAGCTGCTGTTCTTCTCATTGCACTACCGCATTTTTCTGGTCTACTTGATCTGGGTTTGGAGCCATGAGAGCTGTGTGGTTTGGATCCATGAGAGCTGTGTGGCTTCGATCCATGAGAGCTGTGAGGCTTAGATGGATGAGACTTAGAGTGTTTCTTTGAGATACATTTGCAGTTTTTAGGCTTGAAGCTTCCGTGTTTCTTTGCACATTTTTCAGCTGCTGTTCTTCTCATTGCACTACCGCATCTTTCTGGTTTTGGTACCTTAGATTTTGGTGATGATCTTCCTGATGTAGGACCTGAGCCTCCAGACTTAGGAGTAGAGCGTCCAGATTTTGGCTTACTTGATTTAGGTGTAGAGCGTCCAGATTTTGGCTTACTTGATTTAGGTGTAGAGCGTCCAGATTTTGGCTTACTTGATTTTGGTGAACTGGGTTTGTCAACGGAAGTACATTTACATCTGTTGGCATTGAATCTACCCTTTCTTCTTGCGCATTTCTCAGCTTCAGTTCTTCTCATTGCACTACCGCATCTTTCTGGTTTCGATACCTTAGATTTTGGTGATGATCTTCCTGATGTAGGACCTGAACCTCCAGACTTAGGAGTAGAGCGTCCAGATTTTGGCTTACTTGATTTTGGTGTAGAGCGTCCAGACTTTGGCCTACTTGATTTTGGTGTAGAGCGTCCAGACTTTGGCTTACTTGATTTTGGTGAACTGGGTTTGTCAACGGAAGTACATTTACATCTGTTGGCATTGAATCTACCCTTTCTTCTAGCGCATTTCTTAGCTTCAGCTCTTCTCATTGCACTACCGCATCTTTCTGGTTTCGATACCTTAGATTTTGGTGATGATCTTCCTGATGTAGGACCTGAACCTCCAGACTTAGGAGTAGAGCGTCCAGATTTTGGCTTACTTGATTTTGGTGTAGAGCGTCCAGACTTTGGCCTACTTGATTTTGGTGTAGAGCGTCCAGACTTTGGCTTACTTGATTTTGGTGAACTGGGTTTGTCAACGGAAGTACATTTACATCTGTTGGCATTGAATCTACCCTTTCTTCTTGCGCATTTCTCAGCTTCAGTTCTTCTCATTGCACTACCGCATCTTTCTGGTTTTGGTACCTTAGATTTTGGTGATGATCTTCCTGATGTAGGACCTGAACCTCCAGACTTAGGAGTAGAGTGTCCAGATTTTGGCTTACTTGATTTAGGTGTAGAGCGTCCAGACTTTGGCCTACTTGATTTTGGTGTAGAGCGTCCAGACTTTGGCTTACTTGATTTTGGTGAACTGGGTTTGTCAACGGAAGTACATTTACATCTGTTGGCATTGAATCTACCCTTTCTTCTTGCGCATTTCTCAGCTTCAGTTCTTCTCATTGCACTACCGCATCTTTCTGGTTTTGGTACCTTAGATTTTGGTGATGATCTTCCTGATGTAGGACCTGAACCTCCAGACTTAGGAGTAGAGCGTCCAGATTTTGGCTTACTTGATTTAGGTGTAGAGCGTCCAGACTTTGGCCTACTTGATTTTGGTGAACTGGGTTTGTCAACGGAAGTACATTTACATCTGTTGGCATTGAATCTACCCTTTCTTCTTGCGCATTTCTCAGCTTCAGTTCTTCTCATTGCACTACCGCATCTTTCTGGTTT
The DNA here is from genome assembly GCA_963573255.1 of Chironomus tentans. NCBI lineage: Eukaryota > Metazoa > Arthropoda > Insecta > Diptera > Chironomidae > Chironomus > Chironomus tentans. The sequence continues at coordinate 4,675,295 of OY754305.1, forward strand.
TGGTACCTTAGATTTTGGTGATGATCTTCCTGATGTAGGACCTGAACCTCCAGACTTAGGAGTAGAGTGTCCAGATTTTGGCTTACTTGATTTAGGTGTAGAGCGTCCAGATTTTGGCTTACTTGATTTAGGTGTAGAGCGTCCAGATTTTGGCTTACTTGATTTTGGTGAACTGGGTTTGTCAACGGAAGTACATTTACATCTGTTGGCATTGAATCTACCCTTTCTTCTAGCGCATTTCTTAGCTTCAGCTCTTCTCATTGCACTACCGCATGTTTCTGGTTTCGATACCTTAGATTTTGGTGATGATCTTCCTGATGTAGGACCTGAACCTCCAGACTTAGGAGTAGAGCGTCCAGATTTTGGCTTACTTGATTTAGGTGTAGAGCGTCCAGATTTTGGCCTACTTGATTTTGGTGTAGAGCGTCCAGACTTTGGCTTACTTGATTTTGGTGAACTGGGTTTGTCAACGGAAGTACATTTACATCTGTTGGCATTGAATCTACCCTTTCTTCTTGCGCATTTCTTAGCTTCAGTTCTTCTCATTGCACTACCGCATCTTTCTGGTTTTGGTACCTTAGATTTTGGTGATGATCTTCCTGATGTAGGACCTGAACCTCCAGACTTAGGAGTAGAGCGTCCAGATTTTGGCTTACTTGATTTAGGTGTAGAGCGTCCAGATTTTGGCCTACTTGATTTTGGTGTAGAGCGTCCAGACTTTGGCTTACTTGATTTTGGTGAACTGGGTTTGTCAACGGAAGTACATTTACATCTGTTGGCATTGAATCTACCCTTTCTTCTTGCGCATTTCTTAGCTTCAGCTCTTCTCATTGCACTACCGCATCTTTCTGGTTTTGGTACCTTAGATTTTGGTGATGATCTTCCTGATGTAGGACCTGAACCTCCAGACTTAGGAGTAGAGTGTCCAGATTTTGGCTTACTTGATTTAGGTGTAGAGCGTCCAGATTTTGGCCTACTTGATTTTGGTGTAGAGCGTCCAGACTTTGGCTTACTTGATTTTGGTGAACTGGGTTTGTCAACGGAAGTACATTTACATCTGTTGGCATTGAATCTACCCTTTCTTCTAGCGCATTTCTTAGCTTCAGCTCTTCTCATTGCACTACCGCATCTTTCTGGTTTTGGTACCTTAGATTTTGGTGATGATCTTCCTGATGTAGGACCTGAACCTCCAGACTTAGGAGTAGAGCGTCCAGATTTTGGCTTACTTGATTTTGGTGTAGAGCGTCCAGATTTTGGCTTACTTGATTTTGGTGAACTGGGTTTGTCAACGGAAGTACATTTACATCTGTTGGCATTGAATCTACCCTTTCTTCTTGCGCATTTCTTAGCTTCAGCTCTTCTCATTGCACTACCGCATCTTTCTGGTTTCGATACCTTAGATTTTGGTGATGATCTTCCTGATGTAGGACCTGAACCTCCAGACTTAGGAGTAGAGCGTCCAGATTTTGGCTTACTTGATTTAGGCGTAGAGCGTCCAGATTTTGGCCTACTTGATTTTGGTGTAGAGCGTCCAGACTTTGGCTTACTTGATTTTGGTGAACTGGGTTTGTCAACGGAAGTACATTTACATCTGTTGGCATTGAATCTACCCTTTCTTCTTGCGCATTTCTTAGCTTCAGCTCTTCTCATTGCACTACCGCATCTTTCTGGTTTCGATACCTTAGATTTTGGTGATGATCTTCCTGATGTAGGACCTGAACCTCCAGACTTAGGAGTAGAGCGTCCAGATTTTGGCTTACTTGATTTAGGTGTAGAGCGTCCAGATTTTGGCTTACTTGATTTTGGTGAACTGGGTTTGTCAACGGAAGTACATTTACATCTGTTGGCATTGAATCTACCCTTTCTTCTTGCGCATTTCTTAGCTTCAGCTCTTCTCATTGCACTACCGCATCTTTCTGGTTTCGATACCTTAGATTTTGGTGATGATCTTCCTGATGTAGGACCTGAACCTCCAGACTTAGGAGTAGAGCGTCCAGATTTTGGCTTACTTGATTTAGGTGTAGAGCGTCCAGATTTTGGCCTACTTGATTTTGGTGTAGAGCGTCCAGACTTTGGCTTACTTGATTTTGGTGAACTGGGTTTGTCAACGGAAGTACATTTACATCTGTTGGCATTGAATCTACCCTTTCTTCTAGCGCATTTCTTAGCTTCAGCTCTTCTCATTGCACTGCCGCATCTTTCTGGTTTCGATACCTTAGATTTTGGTGATGATCTTCCTGATGTAGGACCTGAACCTCCAGACTTAGGAGTAGAGCGTCCAGATTTTGGCTTACTTGATTTAGGTGTAGAGCGTCCAGATTTTGGCCTACTTGATTTTGGTGTAGAGCGTCCAGACTTTGGCTTACTTGATTTTGGTGAACTGGGTTTGTCAACGGAAGTACATTTACATCTGTTGGCATTGAATCTACCCTTTCTTCTAGCGCATTTCTTAGCTTCAGCTCTTCTCATTGCACTGCCGCATCTTTCTGGTTTCGATACCTTAGATTTTGGTGATGATCTTCCTGATGTAGGACCTGAACCTCCAGACTTAGGAGTAGAGCGTCCAGATTTTGGCTTACTTGATTTAGGTGTAGAGCGTCCAGATTTTGGCCTACTTGATTTTGGTGAACTGGGTTTGTCAACGGAAGTACATTTACATCTGTTGGCATTGAATCTACCCTTTCTTCTTGCGCATTTCTTAGCTTCAGCTCTTCTCATTGCACTACCGCATCTTTCTGGTTTCGATACCTTAGATTTTGGTGATGATCTTCCTGATGTAGGACCTGAACCTCCAGACTTAGGAGTAGAGCGTCCAGATTTTGGCTTACTTGATTTTGGTGTAGAGCGTCCAGACTTTGGCTTACTTGATTTTGGTGAACTGGGTTTGTCAACGGAAGTACATTTACATCTGTTGGCATTGAATCTACCCTTTCTTCTAGCGCATTTCTTAGCTTCAGCTCTTCTCATTGCACTACCGCATCTTTCTGGTTTTGGTACCTTAGATTTTGGTGATGATCTTCCTGATGTAGGACCTGAACCTCCAGACTTAGGAGTAGAGCGTCCAGATTTTGGCTTACTTGATTTAGGTGTAGAGCGTCCAGATTTTGGCCTACTTGATTTTGGTGTAGAGCGTCCAGACTTTGGCTTACTTGATTTTGGTGAACTGGGTTTGTCAACGGAAGTACATTTACATCTGTTGGCATTGAATCTACCCTTTCTTCTAGCGCATTTCTTAGCTTCAGCTCTTCTCATTGCACTACCGCATCTTTCTGGTTTCGATACCTTAGATTTTGGTGATGATCTTCCTGATGTAGGTCCTGAACCTCCAGACTTAGGAGTAGAGCGTCCAGATTTTGGCTTACTTGATTTTGGTGTAGAGCGTCCAGATTTTGGCTTACTTGATTTTGGTGAACTGGGTTTGTCAACGGAAGTACATTTACATCTGTTGGCATTGAATCTACCCTTTCTTCTTGCGCATTTCTTAGCTTCAGCTCTTCTCATTGCACTACCGCATCTTTCTGGTTTCGATATTTTAGATTTTGGTGATGATCTTCCTGATGTAGGACCTGAACCTCCAGACTTAGGAGTAGAGCGTCCAGATTTTGGCTTACTTGATTTTGGTGTAGAGCGTCCAGATTTTGGCTTACTTGATTTTGGTGAACTGGGTTTGTCAACGGAAGTACATTTACATCTGTTGGCATTGAATCTACCCTTTCTTCTTGCGCATTTCTTAGCTTCAGCTCTTCTCATTGCACTACCGCATCTTTCTGGTTTCGATACATTAGATTTTGGTGATGATCTTCCTGATTTAGGACGTGAACCTCCAGACTTAGGAGCAGAGTGTCCAGATGTTGGCTTACTTGATTTTGGTGTAGAGCGTCCAGATGTTGGCTTACTTGATTTTGGTGTAGAGCGTCCAGATGTTGGCTTACTTGATTTTGGTGTAGAGCGTCCAGACTTTGGCCTACTTGATTTTGGTGAACTGGGTTTGTCAACGGAAGTACATTTACATCTGTTGGCATTGAATCTACCCTTTCTTCTAGCGCATTTCTTAGCTTCAGCTCTTCTCATTGCACTACCGCATCTTTCTGGTTTCGATACCTTAGATTTTGGTGATGATCTTCCTGATTTAGGACGTGAACCTCCAGACTTAGGAGCAGAGTGTCCAGATGTTGGCTTACTTGATTTTGGTGTAGAGCGTCCAGATGTTGGCTTACTTGATTTTGGTGTAGAGCGTCCAGACTTTGGCCTACTTGATTTTGGTGAACTGGGTTTGTCAACGGAAGTACATTTACATCTGTTGGCATTGAATCTACCCTTTCTTCTTGCGCATTTCTTAGCTTCAGCTCTTCTCATTGCACTACCGCATCTTTCTGGTTTCGATACCTTAGATTTTGGTGATGATCTTCCTGATTTAGGACGTGAACCTCCAGACTTAGGAGCAGAGTGTCCAGATGTTGGCTTACTTGATTTTGGTGTAGAGCGTCCAGATGTTGGCTTACTTGATTTTGGTGTAGAGCGTCCAGACTTTGGCCTACTTGATTTTGGTGAACTGGGTTTGTCAACGGAAGTACATTTACATCTGTTGGCATTGAATCTACCCTTTCTTCTAGCGCATTTCTTAGCTTCAGCTCTTCTCATTGCACTACCGCATCTTTCTGGTTTTGGTACCTTAGATTTTGGTGATGATCTTCCTGATTTAGGACGTGAACCTCCAGACTTAGGAGCAGAGTGTCCAGATGTTGGCTTACTTGATTTTGGTGTAGAGCGTCCAGATGTTGGCTTACTTGATTTTGGTGTAGAGCGTCCAGACTTTGGCCTACTTGATTTTGGTGAACTGGGTTTGTCAACGGAAGTACATTTACATCTGTTGGCATTGAATCTACCCTTTCTTCTAGCGCATTTCTTAGCTTCAGCTCTTCTCATTGCACTACCGCATCTTTCTGGTTTTGGTACCTTAGATTTTGGTGATGATCTTCCTGATTTAGGACGTGAACCTCCAGACTTAGGAGCAGAGTGTCCAGATGTTGGCTTACTTGATTTTGGTGTAGAGCGTCCAGATGTTGGCTTACTTGATTTTGGTGTAGAGCGTCCAGACTTTGGCCTACTTGATTTTGGTGAACTGGGTTTGTCAACGGAAGTACATTTACATCTGTTGGCATTGAATCTACCCTTTCTTCTAGCGCATTTCTTAGCTTCAGCTCTTCTCATTGCACTACCGCATCTTTCTGGTTTCGATACCTTAGATTTTGGTGATGATCTTCCTGATGTAGGACCTGAACCTCCAGACTTAGGAGTAGAGCGTCCAGATTTTGGCTTACTTGATTTAGGTGTAGAGCGTCCAGATTTTGGCCTACTTGATTTTGGTGTAGAGCGTCCAGACTTTGGCTTACTTGATTTTGGTGAACTGGGTTTGTCAACGGAAGTACATTTACATCTGTTGGCATTGAATCTACCCTTTCTTCTAGCGCATTTCTTAGCTTCAGCTCTTCTCATTGCACTGCCGCATCTTTCTGGTTTCGATACCTTAGATTTTGGTGATGATCTTCCTGATGTAGGACCTGAACCTCCAGACTTAGGAGTAGAGCGTCCAGATTTTGGCTTACTTGATTTAGGTGTAGAGCGTCCAGATTTTGGCCTACTTGATTTTGGTGTAGAGCGTCCAGACTTTGGCTTACTTGATTTTGGTGAACTGGGTTTGTCAACGGAAGTACATTTACATCTGTTGGCATTGAATCTACCCTTTCTTCTAGCGCATTTCTTAGCTTCAGCTCTTCTCATTGCACTGCCGCATCTTTCTGGTTTCGATACCTTAGATTTTGGTGATGATCTTCCTGATGTAGGACCTGAACCTCCAGACTTAGGAGTAGAGCGTCCAGATTTTGGCTTACTTGATTTAGGTGTAGAGCGTCCAGATTTTGGCCTACTTGATTTTGGTGAACTGGGTTTGTCAACGGAAGTACATTTACATCTGTTGGCATTGAATCTACCCTTTCTTCTTGCGCATTTCTTAGCTTCAGCTCTTCTCATTGCACTACCGCATCTTTCTGGTTTCGATACCTTAGATTTTGGTGATGATCTTCCTGATGTAGGACCTGAACCTCCAGACTTAGGAGTAGAGCGTCCAGATTTTGGCTTACTTGATTTTGGTGTAGAGCGTCCAGACTTTGGCTTACTTGATTTTGGTGAACTGGGTTTGTCAACGGAAGTACATTTACATCTGTTGGCATTGAATCTACCCTTTCTTCTAGCGCATTTCTTAGCTTCAGCTCTTCTCATTGCACTACCGCATCTTTCTGGTTTTGGTACCTTAGATTTTGGTGATGATCTTCCTGATGTAGGACCTGAACCTCCAGACTTAGGAGTAGAGCGTCCAGATTTTGGCTTACTTGATTTAGGTGTAGAGCGTCCAGATTTTGGCCTACTTGATTTTGGTGTAGAGCGTCCAGACTTTGGCTTACTTGATTTTGGTGAACTGGGTTTGTCAACGGAAGTACATTTACATCTGTTGGCATTGAATCTACCCTTTCTTCTAGCGCATTTCTTAGCTTCAGCTCTTCTCATTGCACTACCGCATCTTTCTGGTTTCGATACCTTAGATTTTGGTGATGATCTTCCTGATGTAGGTCCTGAACCTCCAGACTTAGGAGTAGAGCGTCCAGATTTTGGCTTACTTGATTTTGGTGTAGAGCGTCCAGATTTTGGCTTACTTGATTTTGGTGAACTGGGTTTGTCAACGGAAGTACATTTACATCTGTTGGCATTGAATCTACCCTTTCTTCTTGCGCATTTCTTAGCTTCAGCTCTTCTCATTGCACTACCGCATCTTTCTGGTTTCGATATTTTAGATTTTGGTGATGATCTTCCTGATGTAGGACCTGAACCTCCAGACTTAGGAGTAGAGCGTCCAGATTTTGGCTTACTTGATTTTGGTGTAGAGCGTCCAGATTTTGGCTTACTTGATTTTGGTGAACTGGGTTTGTCAACGGAAGTACATTTACATCTGTTGGCATTGAATCTACCCTTTCTTCTTGCGCATTTCTTAGCTTCAGCTCTTCTCATTGCACTACCGCATCTTTCTGGTTTCGATACATTAGATTTTGGTGATGATCTTCCTGATTTAGGACGTGAACCTCCAGACTTAGGAGCAGAGTGTCCAGATGTTGGCTTACTTGATTTTGGTGTAGAGCGTCCAGATGTTGGCTTACTTGATTTTGGTGTAGAGCGTCCAGATGTTGGCTTACTTGATTTTGGTGTAGAGCGTCCAGACTTTGGCCTACTTGATTTTGGTGAACTGGGTTTGTCAACGGAAGTACATTTACATCTGTTGGCATTGAATCTACCCTTTCTTCTAGCGCATTTCTTAGCTTCAGCTCTTCTCATTGCACTACCGCATCTTTCTGGTTTCGATACCTTAGATTTTGGTGATGATCTTCCTGATTTAGGACGTGAACCTCCAGACTTAGGAGCAGAGTGTCCAGATGTTGGCTTACTTGATTTTGGTGTAGAGCGTCCAGATGTTGGCTTACTTGATTTTGGTGTAGAGCGTCCAGACTTTGGCCTACTTGATTTTGGTGAACTGGGTTTGTCAACGGAAGTACATTTACATCTGTTGGCATTGAATCTACCCTTTCTTCTTGCGCATTTCTTAGCTTCAGCTCTTCTCATTGCACTACCGCATCTTTCTGGTTTCGATACCTTAGATTTTGGTGATGATCTTCCTGATTTAGGACGTGAACCTCCAGACTTAGGAGCAGAGTGTCCAGATGTTGGCTTACTTGATTTTGGTGTAGAGCGTCCAGATGTTGGCTTACTTGATTTTGGTGTAGAGCGTCCAGACTTTGGCCTACTTGATTTTGGTGAACTGGGTTTGTCAACGGAAGTACATTTACATCTGTTGGCATTGAATCTACCCTTTCTTCTAGCGCATTTCTTAGCTTCAGCTCTTCTCATTGCACTACCGCATCTTTCTGGTTTTGGTACCTTAGATTTTGGTGATGATCTTCCTGATTTAGGACGTGAACCTCCAGACTTAGGAGCAGAGTGTCCAGATGTTGGCTTACTTGATTTTGGTGTAGAGCGTCCAGATGTTGGCTTACTTGATTTTGGTGTAGAGCGTCCAGACTTTGGCCTACTTGATTTTGGTGAACTGGGTTTGTCAACGGAAGTACATTTACATCTGTTGGCATTGAATCTACCCTTTCTTCTAGCGCATTTCTTAGCTTCAGCTCTTCTCATTGCACTACCGCATCTTTCTGGTTTTGGTACCTTAGATTTTGGTGATGATCTTCCTGATTTAGGACGTGAACCTCCAGACTTAGGAGCAGAGTGTCCAGATGTTGGCTTACTTGATTTTGGTGTAGAGCGTCCAGATGTTGGCTTACTTGATTTTGGTGTAGAGCGTCCAGACTTTGGCCTACTTGATTTTGGTGAACTGGGTTTGTCAACGGAAGTACATTTACATCTGTTGGCATTGAATCTACCCTTTCTTCTAGCGCATTTCTTAGCTTCAGCTCTTCTCATTGCACTACCGCATTTTTCTGGTTTACCTGATACTTGTTTACTTCCATGAGAGCTGTGTGGTTTCGAACTATCAGGTTTACTTCCATGTGAGCTGTGTGGCTTAGATGGATGAGAGTGTTTCTTTGAGACACATTTACAGTTGACACCATTGAAACTTCCGTGTTTCTTTGCACATTTTTCAGCTGCTGTTCTTCTCATTGCACTACCGCATTTTTCTGGTTTACCTGATACTGGTTTACTTCCATGAGAGCTGTGTGGTTTCGAACTATCAGGTTTACTTCCATGTGAGCTGTGTGGTTTACTTCCATGTGAGCTGTGTGGCTTAGATGGATGAGAGTGTTTCTTTGAGACACATTTACAGTTGACACCATTGAAGCTTCCGTGTTTCTTTGCACATTTTTCAGCTGCTGTTCTTCTCATTGCACTACCGCATTTTTCAGGTTTAGGTGGATTACTAGGTTTTCCTCCACTAGGTTTAGAGCCTTTGCCTGGCTTGCTAGGTTTTCCTCCACTAGGTTTAGATCCTTTGCCTGGCTTGCTAGGTTTTCCTCCACTTGGTTTAGATCCTTTGCCTGGCTTGCTAGGTTTTCCTCCACTAGGTTTAGATCCTTTGCCTGGTTTGCTAGGTTTTACTCCACTAGGTTTAGATCCTTTGCCTGGTTTGCTAGGTTTTCCTCCACTAGGTTTAGATCCTTTGCCTGGTTTGCTAGGTTTTCCTCCACTTGGTTTAGTTCCTTTGCCTGGTTTGCTAGGTTTTCCTCCACTAGGTTTAGAGCCTTTGCCTGGTTTGCTAGGTTTTACTCCACTTGGTTTAGATCCTTTGCCTGGTTTGCTAGGTTTTCCTCCACTTGGTTTAGATCCTTTGCCTGGCTTGCTAGGTTTTCCTCCACTAGGTTTAGATCCTTTGCCTGGTTTGCTAGGTTTTCCTCCACTTGGTTTAGATCCTTTGCCTGGCTTGCTAGGTTTTCCTCCACTAGGTTTAGATCCTTTGCCTGGCTTGCTAGGTTTTCCTCCACTTGGTTTAGATCCTTTGCCTGGTTTGCTAGGTTTTCCTCCACTTGGTTTAGATCCTTTGCCTGGCTTGCTAGGTTTTCCTCCACTTGGTTTAGATCCTTTGCCTGGTTTGCTAGGTTTTCCTCCACTTGGTTTAGATCCTTTGCCTGGTTTGCTAGGTTTTACTCCACTTGGTTTAGATCCTTTGCCTGGTTTGCTAGGTTTTCCTCCACTTGGTTTAGATCCTTTGCCTGGCTTGCTAGGTTTTCCTCCACTAGGTTTAGATCCTTTGCCTGGTTTGCTAGGTTTTCCTCCACTTGATTTAGATCCTTTGCCTGGCTTGCTAGGTTTTCCTCCACTAGGTTTAGATCCTTTGCCTGGTTTGCTAGGTTTTCCTCCACTAGGTTTAGATCCTTTGCCTGGTTTGCTAGGTTTTCCTCCACTAGGTTTAGATCCTTTGCCTGGTTTGCTAGGTTTTCCTCCACTTGGTTTAGTTCCTTTGCCTGGTTTGCTAGGTTTTCCTCCACTAGGTTTAGAGCCTTTGCCTGGTTTGCTAGGTTTTACTCCACTTGGTTTAGATCCTTTGCCTGGCTTGCTTGGTTTTCCTCCACTTGGTTTAGATCCTTTGCCTGGTTTGCTAGGTTTTCCTCCACTAGGTTTAGATCCTTTGCCTGGTTTGCTAGGTTTTACTCCACTTGGTTTAGATCCTTTGCCTGGCTTGCTTGGTTTTACTCCACTAGGTTTAGATCCTTTGCCTGGCTTGCTTGGTTTTCCTCCACTTGGTTTAGATCCTTTGCCTGGTTTGCTAGGTTTTCCTCCACTAGGTTTAGATCCTTTGCCTGGTTTGCTAGGTTTTACTCCACTTGGTTTAGATCCTTTGCCTGGCTTGCTTGGTTTTCCTCCACTTGGTTTAGATCCTTTGCCTGGTTTGCTAGGTTTTCCTCCACTAGGTTTAGAGCCTTTGCCTGGTTTGCTAGGTTTTACTCCACTTGGTTTAGATCCTTTGCCTGGCTTGCTTGGTTTTCCTCCACTTGGTTTAGATCCTTTGCCTGGTTTGCTAGGTTTTCCTCCACTAGGTTTAGATCCTTTGCCTGGTTTGCTAGGTTTTCCTCCACTAGGTTTAGATCCTTTGCCTGGTTTGCTAGGTTTTCCTCCACTTGGTTTAGTTCCTTTGCCTGGTTTGCTAGGTTTTCCTCCACTAGGTTTAGAGCCTTTGCCTGGTTTGCTAGGTTTTACTCCACTTGGTTTAGATCCTTTGCCTGGCTTGCTTGGTTTTCCTCCACTTGGTTTAGATCCTTTGCCTGGTTTGCTAGGTTTTCCTCCACTAGGTTTAGATCCTTTGCCTGGCTTGCTAGGTTTTACTCCACTAGGTTTAGATCCTTTGCCTGGCTTGCTTGGTTTTCCTCCACTAGGTTTAGATCCTTTGCCTGGCTTGCTAGGTTTTACTCCACTAGGTTTAGATCCTTTGCCTGGCTTGCTAGGTTTTCCTCCACTAGGTTTAGATCCTTTGCCTGGTTTGCTAGGTTTTCCTCCACTTGGTTTAGATCCTTTGCCTGGCTTGCTAGGTTTTCCTCCACTAGGTTTAGATCCTTTGCCTGGTTTGCTAGGTTTTCCTCCACTAGGTTTAGATCCTTTGCCTGGTTTGCTAGGTTTTCCTCCACTAGGTTTAGATCCTTTGCCTGGTTTGCTAGGTTTTCCTCCACTTGGTTTAGTTCCTTTGCCTGGTTTGCTAGGTTTTCCTCCACTAGGTTTAGAGCCTTTGCCTGGTTTGCTAGGTTTTACTCCACTTGGTTTAGATCCTTTGCCTGGCTTGCTTGGTTTTCCTCCACTTGGTTTAGATCCTTTGCCTGGTTTGCTAGGTTTTCCTCCACTAGGTTTAGATCCTTTGCCTGGTTTGCTAGGTTTTCCTCCACTAGGTTTAGATCCTTTGCCTGGTTTGCTAGGTTTTCCTCCACTTGGTTTAGTTCCTTTGCCTGGTTTGCTAGGTTTTCCTCCACTAGGTTTAGAGCCTTTGCCTGGTTTGCTAGGTTTTACTCCACTTGGTTTAGATCCTTTGCCTGGCTTGCTTGGTTTTCCTCCACTTGGTTTAGATCCTTTGCCTGGTTTGCTAGGTTTTCCTCCACTAGGTTTAGATCCTTTGCCTGGCTTGCTAGGTTTTACTCCACTAGGTTTAGATCCTTTGCCTGGCTTGCTTGGTTTTCCTCCACTTGGTTTAGATCCTTTGCCTGGTTTGCTAGGTTTTCCTCCACTAGGTTTAGATCCTTTGCCTGGCTTGCTAGGTTTTCCTCCACTTGGTTTAGATCCTTTGCCTGGTTTGCTAGGTTTTACTCCACTTGGTTTAGATCCTTTGCCTGGTTTGCTAGGTTTTCCTCCACTTGGTTTAGATCCTTTGCCTGGCTTGCTAGGTTTTCCTCCACTAGGTTTAGAGCCTTTGCCTGGTTTGCTAGGTTTTACTCCACTTGGTTTAGATCCTTTGCCTGGTTTGCTAGGTTTTCCTCCACTTGGTTTAGATCCTTTGCCTGGTTTGCTAGGTTTTACTCCACTTGGTTTAGATCCTTTGCCTGGTTTGCTAGGTTTTCCTCCACTTGGTTTAGTTCCATTGCCTGGTTTGCTAGGTTTTCCTCCACTAGGTTTAGAGCCTTTGCCTGGTTTGCTAGGTTTTACTCCACTTGGTTTAGATCCTTTGCCTGGTTTGCTAGGTTTTCCTCCACTTGGTTTAGATCCTTTGCCTGGTTTGCTAGGTTTTACTCCACTTGGTTTAGATCCTTTGCCTGGTTTGCTAGGTTTTCCTCCACTTGGTTTAGATCCTTTGCCTGGCTTGCTAGGTTTTCCTCCACTAGGTTTAGATCCTTTGCCTGGTTTGCTAGGTTTTCCTCCACTTGGTTTAGATCCTTTGCCTGGCTTGCTAGGTTTTCCTCCACTAGGTTTAGATCCTTTGCCTGGTTTGCTAGGTTTTCCTCCACTAGGTTTAGATCCTTTGCCTGGTTTGCTAGGTTTTCCTCCACTAGGTTTAGATCCTTTGCCTGGTTTGCTAGGTTTTCCTCCACTTGGTTTAGTTCCTTTGCCTGGTTTGCTAGGTTTTCCTCCACTAGGTTTAGAGCCTTTGCCTGGTTTGCTAGGTTTTACTCCACTTGGTTTAGATCCTTTGCCTGGCTTGCTTGGTTTTCCTCCACTTGGTTTAGATCCTTTGCCTGGTTTGCTAGGTTTTCCTCCACTAGGTTTAGATCCTTTGCCTGGCTTGCTAGGTTTTACTCCACTAGGTTTAGATCCTTTGCCTGGCTTGCTTGGTTTTCCTCCACTTGGTTTAGATCCTTTGCCTGGTTTGCTAGGTTTTCCTCCACTAGGTTTAGATCCTTTGCCTGGCTTGCTAGGTTTTCCTCCACTTGGTTTAGATCCTTTGCCTGGTTTGCTAGGTTTTACTCCACTTGGTTTAGATCCTTTGCCTGGTTTGCTAGGTTTTCCTCCACTTGGTTTAGATCCTTTGCCTGGCTTGCTAGGTTTTCCTCCACTAGGTTTAGAGCCTTTGCCTGGTTTGCTAGGTTTTACTCCACTTGGTTTAGATCCTTTGCCTGGTTTGCTAGGTTTTCCTCCACTTGGTTTAGATCCTTTGCCTGGCTTGCTAGGTTTTCCTCCACTAGGTTTAGATCCTTTGCCTGGTTTGCTAGGTTTTCCTCCACTTGGTTTAGATCCTTTGCCTGGCTTGCTAGGTTTTCCTCCACTAGGTTTAGATCCTTTGCCTGGTTTGCTAGGTTTTCCTCCACTAGGTTTAGATCCTTTGCCTGGTTTGCTAGGTTTTCCTCCACTAGGTTTAGATCCTTTGCCTGGTTTGCTAGGTTTTCCTCCACTTGGTTTAGTTCCTTTGCCTGGCTTGCTTGGTTCTCCTCCACTAGGTTTAGATCCTTTGCCTGGCTTGCTAGGTTTTCCTCCACTTGGTTTAGATCCTTTGCCTGGCTTGCTTGGTTTTCCTCCACTTGGTTTAGATCCTTTGCCTGGTTTGCTAGGTTTTCCTCCACTAGGTTTAGATCCTTTGCCTGGCTTGCTAGGTTTTACTCCACTAGGTTTAGATCCTTTGCCTGGCTTGCTTGGTTTTCCTCCACTTGGTTTAGATCCTTTGCCTGGTTTGCTAGGTTTTCCTCCACTAGGTTTAGATCCTTTGCCTGGCTTGCTAGGTTTTCCTCCACTAGGTTTAGATCCTTTGCCTGGTTTTGGTTTTGGAGCTGGCTTTTCGTCAGATTTGTCAGTTTCAGATGAACTAGATTTTTCATCAGATACAGCTGGTTTTGTTTCTTTATCATCATCATCTTCTTCTGTGTCTTGGCTTGATGGTGTAGGTTTCTTGCAGCCGCATGTTTTTTTATCAAAAGCTCCTTTAGCTTTATGGCAATCAGCTTGAGCTTTTTCTTTCATTGAACCGTCACATTTTTGTACTGGTTTTGGTTCTTCACTGGAACTTGATCCATCTTCTTTAGATCCAGAGGCTTCTTCTTCAGGTTCTTCTTCATCATCAGCGTCAGCAGGCTTTCCTTTGCCCTTCTTTTTTTTTCTAATGACTTCATCAGATCCACTATCTCCTTCTTCAGATGTTTCAGTCTCGTCATCAATGATTTCTTCAATAATTTCTTCCTCATCAGGGCCAGCTTTATCTTTGTGCTCCTTTCCTTTCTTTCCTGTTGGCTTCACACCTGCCGTGGTTGCCTGTTTGTGGAAAAATTTAACATTATTTTTTAATATGAAAATATTTTAAATTATTTTTTGTATGCTCACTTCATCTTCGTACTCATAGTCATACTCGTACTCGTAATCATCACTGAAAATATATTAAATTTAAATTTCCTTTTTAACTAATATAATTATAAAAAGTTATAAAGAAATTAAAGATTTGTATTTCACATTGCGCACTATAAACTAAATACTAATCCTAACTCTCCGGTTTAAATAAAAATAAAAATTTAAAAGTTAGAAATTTGCCAATAAAAAAATATTAAAAAACTGAGAACTTACGTTATAGTCACATTTAAAAATTAAAAATAATTGTTATACTTTGACCATATACATTCGTTTGATGATTCATCTTAAAAATATATTAATTTAAAGTCATTTTGATTTGGAGTTTTCTAAAAGAAATTCTTAACCAAATAATAAAAAAAATTAAGAATTGACAAAAAAAATTTATATTTGAATTCTTTCACTTTTGCTTTTAATTCAATAATGTTTTAGTTTTAGAATTTTATTTTTTCTATAATTTTAAAATTCCATCTCGATTAAAATTTAAAATAACTTTCATTTTTTAAAAGTAATTTGAATTTTCTCATGTTAGCTTTTATTATTTTTAACCAGTAGATCTAAAAGTCTCAATTATTTTATTATTAAATCAAAGGGAAAAAACGAACTTGATATGTTCAACATGTTTTCGTATGTTTTTACGCGACATAATCAAAAAATGTTGAAAAAAGTAATTCAACTAAATTTTATTAACTTGAAGAAATTGATTTTAAATTTTTTTTAAAAAAAATCTTTAGAGAAATTTACATTCCTTAAAGTTGGTCACAAACATACTTTTTTTTAAAAACCATTAACCAGAGATAACTACACAATCCATTTTGTACTTAATGATTGTTTCTTATAAAGTAAGGTGTATTAATTTGGACTTTATAGTGAAGAGATATAAAGCTTCAAAGTTTTAAAAATTTTGCGATTTTTTTAAAAATATTAATACTAGTTTTTAAATTTTTAAATTTTTGTTCTTCAGATTTACGCTCCAAATAATTCTGGCTTTTTCATAGAATTAGTTAAATCCAGATTGAATCGGTTTAAGCCGATTATAACCAGTAAAACCGGTTATAACTAGTTTGAACCAGTTTTAGATGTGAACACAAAATTTGAAGTAACATTTGAAATTATTTAAAACTAGTTCAAACTCATTATAACCAATTTAAACAGGTTATAACCAGTTTTAGCTTTAGAAAAATAAATAATACTTACTAGTACTCGTCATCGTAATATTCATCGTCATAGTATTCATCGTCGTAATATTCATCGCCGTAGTATTCATCGCCGTATTCATATTCGTCACCACCGTCGACAGGTTTTTCAGGTTTTTCAGGCTTTTCTGGCTTTTCAGGCTTTTCAGGCTTTTCTGGCTTTTCAGGCTTTTCAGGCTTTTCAGGCTTTTCAGGCTTTTCAGGTCTTTCAGGTCTTTCTGGCGGTGCCGCAGTGGTTTCAATTTCGGCAATCTTCTTCTTGGGGGGAGGTTTAACTCCTGGATGTTCCTTCTCGATGATTTTTAACACTTCCTCAGAGCAAATAAGCTCCTTGTTAGAGGCTTCTTCACAAGAAGATTCGGATTTTGGCTTGAAGGCAACTGCCGTTCCAATAAGGAACAGCAAAATTAAAAATGAACTTCTCATTTTATTTCACTTTTCTTTCACTTGGTTTTCACTTGTTTCACACTTCTTTACTATTTCTAGGAGAAGTCTGGAAATGAATTCCAAAAACTGACTTTACTAGGCTCCTAGGTCCTCCTTTTATACCCAGAAATTGAGAGAGTCAGTCATGTGACCAGAATTTTCTCTCTTCCAGGATGATATAGATAAATTTAAGTAAACTTTTAGTAACTTTTATTAATAAAAAACTAGTGAAAAACTAGTGCTGAAGTAAGACATCTGTTTTAATTTTGTCGATCGCGAGGTGACTGAGAGAGGGCCTACTTTATTCGATTGATAGATATTCATCAAGACGGTTTAGCGTAAAGGAAATATTCTTGAACTTTTTTCAACTTTAAATTATTAATTCATATAAAAAATAAAAATTCATTTGAAATATAAAAGTAATTTTTAGAATCATAATGAAATTATTTTTAAATATAGTAGATAATTCAATTTTTATTAAATATATTAACAATTAACAATTGAAATTACAATTTATTTCTTAATATTCAAATAATTTAAAATTGATAAGATTTTTTTCTAACTTTATAAATTTATGTTCTATTTTCATTTATTTTTCAATTTAAAAAGTGTTCAATAATAAATAAAAATTTTATAATTTAAAAACATATATAAAAAAGTATAAAATAATCTTTTTGAACTAAGGTCTAAAAATGAGAAATTTAAAATAATTTAAAAAAGATTTAAAGTTGAAATTTCTTTCTTAACTAAAGAATTTTAATTTTAATTATTAAAATAAGATTTAAAAAATTTATTGACAATAATAATTGGATTAGAAATTATTAAAATAATGAAATGTTGAATAGTTTTATATTATTTTAAATTTCTAACATTTAAAAAGTTCACTACTCATTAACATTTTGTTTAAATTATCATAAAATTTAAAGTAATTTTTATTTATTTTAGAAATAATTAAACTTAATAGTTTTCCGTTTTCAGGTTTGAAGTGTTTGCTGAAATTGATAAAAAATATAAATTAATTTTTAAGGTATTATTTTATTTGAAATCTATTCACTTTTATTTTATCCATTTCAATAAATGAATTATTAAATTTTTTTAAACAAGAAACTAGATATTTTTCTATTCTAGAATTAAGCAGTGGAAAAGCAGCTATGGCGCAGTGGTTAGCGTGTTGGCCTCTTACAACAGCGATTCGGGTTTCGATACCGGGGAATGTCTAGTCGGATTTGGGTGATTTTTCACTGTTCTAGCCTCATTACACGGTTTGTGTGATGTCAGCACACAAATTGTGGTTAGGTACATTGTATTGATATACCCTGGGTCATACAATGTGCAGAGTTACGAAACAATTTGCTCAAAGTAATTGTTTCAAAAAGCAAAATAAATTCTATTCTTTACGAACAAAAATCACATATATTGTAAATTAATGCATAAAATAAGTTGTAATAGCTACGGCTAGGTCTCTTAATTAAAAAGCAAAATCGATGTATACATCAAATTAAAAACATAATAAAATAAAGTCAACCGACATTTTTTTAAAAAAAATCTATTCTAGAATTTCTATTTCTATTTATTGAAAAAAGTAAATAGCAATTATTTTATTGATGAGAATTACAGATTTTGTTCAAAATTTATCGATTTTTATTATTGCATAATAGCTGTGTGGATTGTATTCATTCGTCCACGTATCTATAAATTTCAGTACCATATTAGGTAAAATAAATAAAAAAAGTTGTTTTGAATTAAATTGCGCAGAGTCATCTTGTTTTTCTCATTTTAATTATTTTTATCAGAGCCTTGTGAATGGAAAAACCCAGAAAGTTTCCGATGAATATTTGGACAAGTGAATTTACCACTGAAGTTGTACTAATACACTCCCAATTACCTTCAATGAAAGACACAAAAACAGTGTTCTTAAGCCTCTTAATATTCATCGCAAAAACAAGTTTGATAGGCATCTTGAACCGAAATGTGACAAGAGCGCATTTCTTTAAAACTCAAAAGTTTTAACTTTAAATATGTTTTAAACTTGATATACTGAAGGCAACAAATAAAGGCACGGCTTAAAATAATAAAAACATTCGATTCACGCTATTTTTAGTTTCATTTGTGTAAACATTTTTAATTTCCAGAGTTTTTTTTAGCTCTCAATAATATTTTATTTACATTTTTTATTTACAGTCTAAATTCTAGTCATCTGGTCCAAATTATTCCAAATTGCTCACATCTCTTGAAAAGTCCCCTCAAAAATAAATTCCTTAGTTGAGAAAAACAAGTACACTAGTGTGCTGCATCTTCGCTATAAAACTTGGCTGATATGACGTCACAACTTTCAAAAACAGAACCTCGGAATAACCAGGCACATGTATGCAGGACCGGTTGATAAAATTTTATAATATAAAACTCTTTATAAAAACTCATTCGGCTCTGATGTTTTTAACACTATCACACCCATTGAAGTTATGACGACACTGACAAGTGTGATTCTTTTACTTCTTATCAATACTGAAGATGCTGTCGATGTCGATGTGTTTGTAGATTTCTTGTTTATCCGAATTTTGCACTTGATTAAATATTTTTCGATAACGAACACATAAGACCACTACACGGGCTCGTTTCTATAATTTTAATAGTCATCTTCACTTGAAATAAGTACGACGCAAAAAGACATCTTTTTGAAACACAATGATTAAGATTTTAAATGATTTCAGGATTTTTGTCTAGCTTAATATGCTCTTCATGTTTACAATGCAAATAGAAATGATTTGTTGCCTTTTTCCAAATACCGATTTGAATCCAATCTTTTAATTTGTAGTAATCAGATTAAAAAAGCATTGAAATCTATTTTCTAAATAAATAATAAAGCAATGGCGGAAGTAAGAAAGATTCGATTGATGTAAAAAAATATGATTAATAGGAAACTCATCAAAATTTTTTCAATCGACTTGTTTTCTTCGTTTATATTTCTAAGCGATGTTATTGAAATATCTGCTAGATTTATTGATGTACATAAATGGCAAATTTAACTTAAAAATAATAAATAATGTAAAAAATGCTGACAACAAAAAAGTCTAATAAATTGAATTTAATTTCATAATTTGAATCACTGTTTTAATAACATTTTTTCCTATAGCTTCAAATTCCAATGTGTGCAAACATGGATCTTATTTTTCGAAATTCGGAATTTATGGATCCTATTTTTTCCGTTACAAATTTTCGAAATCATTAAAAACATTTTAATACTAATTGAGTTTGGTGGTAATTGATTACAATGAGTATTTTAGTGGATTATTTAATGAAAATAAGCTAATAGAATTAAGAATTAAACAGTTTTCAGCCAAATAAATTTTCCCGCACTTTCCGAATGCACACTTTGGTTTAAATTGAAGCTGAAATCAAATCCACATAATCCGTTTTTGACATTTTTTGCAATGAATTATGAAGCATAACATTGATTGTGCATAACAAGTAAATTAATATAACGAAAATGAAAAATGTCTCGAATTTTCTATGAAAAATACTAGATTTGTACCTAAAAGTCAAGTTGTCCAAGTATTGAGGTACAAGACTAAATGAGAAACGAACCCATCGGTCATCATAGTAACATTCATCATTCAAATCGAATCTTTCTTTATTCCGCCATTGCTTTATTATTTATTTAGAAAATAGATTTCAATGCTTTTTTAATCTGATTGCTACAAATTAAAAGATTGGATTCAAATCGGTATTTGGAAATAGGCAACAAATCATTTCTGTTTGCATTGTAAACATGGAAAGCATGTTAAGCTAGAAAAAAATCCTGAAATCATTTAAAATCTTAATCATTGTGTTTCAAAAAGGTGTCTTTTTGCGTCGTACTTATTTCAAGTGAAGATGACTATTAAAATTATAGAAACGAGCCCGTGTAGTGGTCTTATGTGTTCGTTATCGAAAAATATTTAATCAAGTGCAAAATTCGGATAAACAAGAAATCTACAAACACATCGACATCGACAGCATCTTCAGTATTGATAAGAAGTAAAAGAATAACACTTGTCAGTGTCGTCATAACTTCAATTGGCGTGCCAGTGTTAAAAACATCAGAGCCGAATGAGTTTTTATAAAGAGTTTTATATTATAAAATTTTATCAACCGGTCCTGCATACATGTGCCTGGTTATTCCAAGGTTCTGTTTTTGAAAGTTGTGACGTCATATCAGCCAAGTTTTATAGCGAAGATGCAGCACACTAGTGTACTTGTTTTTCTCAACTAAGGAATTTATTTCTGTGGGGACTTTTCAGAATATATGAGCAATTTGGAATAATTTGGACCAGATGACTAGAATTTAGACTGTAAATAAAAAATGTAAATAAAAAATTATTGAGAGCTAAAAAAACTCTGGGAATTAAAAATGTTTACACAAATGTAACTGAAAATAGCGTGAATCGAATGTTTTTATTATTTTAAGCCGTGCCTTTATTTGTTGCCTTCTGTATATCAAGCTTAAAACATATTTAAAGTTAAAACTTTTGAGTTTTAAAGAAATGCGCTCTTGTCACATTTCGGTTCAAGATGCCTATCAAACTTGTTTTTGCGATGAATATTAAGAGGCTTAAGAACACTGTTTTTGTGTCTTTCATTGAAGGTAATTGGGAGTGTATTAGTACAACTTCAGTGGTAAATTCACTTGTCCAAATATTCATCGGAAACTTTCTGGGTTTTTCCATTCACAAGGCTCTGATAAAAATAATTAAAATGAGAAAAACAAGATGACTCTGCGCAATTTTATTCAAAACAACTTTTTTTATTTATTTTACCTAATATGGTACTGAAATTTATAGATACGTGGACGAATGAATACAATCCACACAGCTATTATGCAATAATAATATTCAGCGGATCCATCCATTTGCTTCATAGTCATTTGAGTTTGTTTTTTCTTCTAAACAATGGAGGAAAAAATACTAAAATCACTTCTATTGAACAGTTCCTAATAAGAAGGCGGGATTTAGAAAATGACAAATGAAAAAGCTTTGATGTTAATCTTTTAAAAAAAATTCTTTAGGAAAGTGTAATAAATGAAAACTATTTAATTTAGTTGGTTTTGAATGGAAACTTAGATGTGTTTTTATTAGTTTTGATTTATTTTTAAAAATGTAATAATAACAACACACCCAAACAATATGAAAAAATGCACATTTTATTTTGCTTCATTCATGTTTGATTTTTTTTTACATTTGGAAAAAATGGTTGAAATTTTTTATTTTTCCTAAATTTAGGTAAAAATCCTTAAAAAATCAGCAACTTATTAAAGTTTCAATTTGATATAATAATTTTTATAATATGAATAGTATGAAAATTACGTATTAAATGAACAACCAAATTAACATCAAAAAAATATTGTCGACCAAAAAAGTTTAGCAGCTACATGAATATAAGCGAGATCAGTAAGATAAATTGAATTAGTCCGAACTTTATACTGATTTTTTTTTATTTTATAACAACTTTTCAAACAATTAACATTTTTTTATTGACAAAAACTGGTTGCACTAAAAAATCGCCAGCAAGCTCAAAAATCAAAATTTTCGGCTCATTTGGAAATAAAAGGGAGAAACAAGGATGCCGAAAATTATTCAAATAAGTCTTTTGCATTAGTTTTGGATTTCTGTATAGGGGTCGAGCTCACATTGGCTCCCTATCCACGTCCTTAGTATGAGGACACAAGTGGTTTTGGTGATGAAAATAAAAAGACGTTGAAATGTCGCTTACGAATAAATAATCCAAATGAATTTGATGATTTCGAGCGGATCTCAGGCAATCAAGATGATGACGTCAAAGCCATCAAGAAATGTATTAAATAGACTTCAATCAAAGTGCTGCAAGTATTTTACAAATTTAGAAATTTTATTGCTAGCTAAGAAGGGAATTGAAATTATGAGTAGACATGGAAAGTTGCAGAAATTTAGGCGCAATACGTAGCACTGTTTTTTCAGTCAAAATTAAATAATAGAATTTTAAAATTAATTATTCCATGCAAAGTCTGTAATAGACTAATAAAAACTGCAGACTGATTTACTTTACAAAAAAAATATATCGAATATTGAAGTCATACAAATTGTTCCTCCTGAAATGCACAAATATAACAAAATTCGGCTTAAATTCTTATTCAATTTACAATCTAAGCTTTAAGAAAACACTTCAAAAGTTAAAAAAAAGCTTAAAGAAGCTTTAGAGCATTACAAGTGTTTGAATAATTATTCATTTATTCATATTATCTGTATCTTTTTCAAACTATAATACCTTTGGTAATAAAATATTTACAATACAATACAATACAATAATTAGCTTTGCAGAATTCAGTTCTCTTTGCGGTTCTCAATTTTAACTGTGAAAATCTGAAAGTGAAATTTCAAAGATTCACAAAAGCTTTAAATTTAGTTGGTGAAATTGGTTTAATTAATAGTGTTCTAGGTTGATCTCAAATTTCAATATTTTTATTAATGTTAGCTTTAATTTTATTAATTTTTAGGTATTTTAAATATTTTTTGTGCATATTTTTTTAGATTTTAAAGTAGGTTTCACAGGGGTGTAACCATTTTCGAAGAGCGATGCCCAATTTTTATTTTTAAACAAATTCTTTAAATAATTTTTTTAGTTTAACTTTTACACTTTCTTATATAATAATATTGATTTTATAAGAAGACTTCGGCATTTTTTGTAAAAAAAATATTTTCTGATTAAAAATTAAAACCTGTATAGAATGTCTAAGGACAATCCCATGGTTATAAACAGTTATATAAAAATATATTTATTAATAAAAACGACAAAAGATATAACCGCCATCACTCATAGAAATAATTAAATGGTTTTGAGGTAAATTAAAGTATTCACTATTCGATTTCTCTCAAAACTCTATTTTTTCTATCAGTAATTGCACTAAATTGTAGCACGAGAAGCAACCCTGTCATACATGTCGTTAAAAATATCAAAAACCTCCGGAATTCCAGCTTTGAGGCTCTTCATGTAATCAACTGCATTCAAATCTGTTCGTTCAATTTTCCTGTCCATTAGTTCCTTCAACAAATCTTCCTTACCCTCGAATAATTTCTCTAAATATTCCGTATAGTCCTTGGATGTAAACTTATCGCAATATTTAATCGCATAAAGTAAAAAGTCATTCGAATTTAAAATCATGTCCTGCATCTCATTGTTATTCAACCTTGTCGTGTACATTTCAAGGACATAATTCATAAACCGTCGATCTCTTTGTGAATACATCAAGGTCAAGTGCAAGATGTTAAGCTTGGAGAAGTCATAAATTTGATTAATGTACCCCAACTTGATGTAAAACAAAAACTTTCCAGACGAGTCGTAATGATTTAAAATTTCCTTTTGCTGATCCAAACTTGTTTTTTTAATGAAAAGGTTCCACAAATTTTCGAGAGTAAATTTGTGAAGTGCTGCTTTATGGAGGAGATTCTTATCCCTAAATATCTCAAAAATCTCAGAATCTGACAGTGTATTTCCAATTTTATCAATTAAATAATGCAAAACACTTTCATATTGTGTGAATTTTGCATTATAGAAATTTCTAATGAACCCATAAACTGAATCACCGAGAACGTTTTTGGTCTCTGAGTGGGATAGAAGGTGGCCATGGAGAGTCCATAGAGAGTCATAAGATGAGATATTGAAGGTGCTGAAGTGTCGATAGTTTCTTGGGTTGGATAAGGCAATAAAAAGCTCTTTTTGCTCTGGAATTGTCAAGTTGTCCTTCAATGTGTCAAAAAGATTGAAAAAGAATTCTTGTGGAATCGGATTGTCTGGAATTTCATACAAATCGTGGCCTTTTGAGAAGTTGAAGAATTTAAAGAAATAAAGTCCAAACATAATAACTCCTTTTTGGTTCCTACCAGTAATAAAACTCTGGAATTCCCTATCATTAAGATACTTCTTGGAAAAATTCTTCATCTCATCAAATTTAATCGTTGTTGGTCTATAAACAGGATTAAGTGTAGCTGTACCAAGTGTCTCAGGTTCATTCAACTGAATCATTTCGTAAAACAATTTACGATCCTTCTGGAAGAAGCCCATCATCCAGTCAAACACAATTGGAGTTTTGGTCTCCAAAAAGTCAAACAAAAATGATTTAAATTTGGTTCTTAACAGCTTTGCAATGACTGGATGGAAGGGCTTAACCGCATTTGTGGGTTGTGCTTTTATGTAGTGTTTAATGAACTCAGAAACAATTTCCATACCAGCGTACCTCTTATAAGCATAGAACAGAACCTCAAGCCTTAAGATTGCCTCCTCAACCTTCAAATCCCCATCAAACTCATAAATATTATCAATAAAATATTTTGCGATGAAAAATTCAGCAAATGTTTTGTGGGCAAATGCAAATTCCGTCTCATTATTGATATACAAGATTCCCATCCTTGCAATTTCCTCAAATGGAAGAATTTTTGGGATTTTTGTTTGCATAACTTCCAATTTTTTAACATTAATGAAATCAATCTCAAGTTGGAGGGAGAATCTTTGGTAAATTGAGATAATGTCAATCTTTTCACGACCTGATAAGAAGGAATTTGACAAATTTTGTGCAAATTCACTTTTCTCTTGCCAAATTTTAACCTTTTTATCCACAAAACTTTGATAAATTTCGTAAAGATTTTCAGATTCGAGGAGATCTGGTTTATCATGAATTTCGGCAATCATTTTGAGCATTAAAGGGGTGTTGAAGTCTAGCCTTTGGGAAATGTTTATGACTTTATCAATTAAATGTTCTTTTGACCCGGTCGCGTTTTGGGAAATGAAAAATTTCGATAAAAATTCTTGTTGTTCTGGTTTTGTGAATGGGACGAGTTGGTAAGCTTTCATTTGGAATAAGTCTTGAAGGAAGTCTGAATAAAGTGGACGGGTGCAGACGTATTGGACATTTTGAGTCTTATTATAGATATTATTCATCAAATTGCTCACAAATTCTTCATGAGTTGGGGAAATTTCATCAAAACCATTCCAGAGCAAAATGACATTACCGGACTTGAAAAATTCTTGAAAGATTCTCAATTCAAAGTTGCTTTTGGACTTTAGGTTTAAAATTTCTTCCATCAGACTCTCAACATCCAGTAACTTTTTATGATCTTTGTAAAGCTCAGTATGTTCCTTTAAATCGACATAAGACACCCACCTAGTTGGATATTTCTTCTTAATTAATGCTGCTAAGTGCTCGAAAGTTACAGTCTTTCCAGCACCAGCTTCTGATGATAAGATAAAGAATTTCCTCCTTTCAGTTCTCTCAATTATGTCAACAAAGTCATCCCTAGTGTTTGTGTAAAGCTTTGATTGCAAATTATTGTTTTGACCCTCAAAAATGAACTTCCTTGCTACATAAAATTCCGTCTTATTATCATTAATCTTCCCAATGACCATATCGTTCCCATCAAGCACATCCACAATCTGTTCAGAATTTAGTGAATTAAAGACCTCAGAATTTACTTCTTCCAACTTTTCGAACTTTAAACTTTCATTTTGAAATGTAAAATTTGAGGTTAAAAATTTCTCTTTTAAATTTCCCGTCAAATTCTTCCAATCATGCCTGACTAAGTTATTTAAGTAAAAGAAGTGAGAATCACTGAAATTTAAGGCTTGTCCATCGAAGATTTTTGAAATGTGATCGGAAGTAAGTTTAGAGTAAGCTGTGGAATTGTCTGGAAATAAATCATGGAACTTAACCTTAATGTTCTTATAATTTATGAGTCCGTCTTTAAGTCTGGATTGATCATATGCAGACATTGATGCAAAATTGTAGATTGGCTTTTGAGATATCCACTGACCTAAAATAATGGCAAAAATAATCGCTAAAATTGACAAAATTCCAGAAAAAAATAAAATTTTCTTAAGATTTAAGATTTTCTTGTCCTTTTTCTCGATTTCCTTCTCGTCACGTTTCTCGATCTCTGGCAATGAGCTCATCATCTCAGGCACGATCTTTTTCTCGTAGAAATTAAATAACTCTGGGAAGATTTCTCGCAGTTCCTTTAATCTTTCAGGATTGTCATGATAAAGTGCCAACAAGTGTGGAACTCTGACGATCAACTCAGCATGCTGCATCTGTAGTGGATAGCATTCAAAGACCATATCGATATATTCCTCATGTCCTGACTTCTCTTGGCATTTCTTGGATATTTCCTCAAATTCCTGCATGGTTTGATTGTCGTTCCTTGAATAAGGTTTTGCGTTGTTGCCGTAAGTCAAGTCCATCGCATAATGTCCTAATTCATGAGCCAAAGTCGCATAAGTTTCAAATTTTGTAGCTTTATCCAACAGCTGCTTCGCACCAACATAAACACGTCCAGATAGATAGAACATCCCATTTGTATTGGAACTGACTGTCGGATCAACAAATTGAACAGAATCACGGTTGAAGTCAAAGACACTTCGTAGTTTTTTTGATGCCACAACGACCATGAGGATGGCACTCAGGAATGGGTTTGTGTTGAGGAATTTGTAGGCATTAAGGACATGCTCGCGTTTCTCTTGTGAATTTTGGACATCATGACCGACAAATGAATGAGCCATGAGGATGTTGATGTGCTTTTCTGGTAAGTCCTTTAAGTGTCTAAAGTGAATTTCTCGAATTTGCTTCCTTTCGTGTTCCTTCAAGTCATCCCAAAGCTCCTCCTCGTCCTCATTTGGGGAAAATGCGAGCTTGTGCATGATCAAAAGCTCATAAATTTCAATTGATTTTGTTAAAATTGCAGTTTTTAGTGCTGATTCGTTTGAAAAATTGTAAAAATACCTCTGATTTGGATATTTGTCGATTATTTCCTTAACTCTTTCTGCATTCTTTACACTAATTGCAAAATGCAGTTCCTCAGCTGCCAACATGAACTTCCTCAAGTCATCAGAACATGATTTAATGTCAATCGACTTTGGATATGGTAAATTAGCTTGTAAGAGTGTTAAAACAACGCTAGAATGACTATTACACCAAGCCAACTCCTGTGCCTTAACAGACTCATCTTGTGATTCAGGACTGATGCCCATTTCAAGGAGGATTCGAACCATGTCAGCAAATCCTGACGATGCAGCAAGTAGAAGTAAATTATAACCTCGAGTGTCAGCCAAGAAGTCTAGCTCTATTTGATTGTCATCTTGGGATACTACGCGGTTCCGTTGAATTCCTAAAAATGTAAGGATACTTAGTAAAATCAAAATTAGTGGTTAAGTGCCTATGACTAAGTGGTTTGGGTCGGTTGAACGGGGTTGAACCTAGGGTATATCCCAAAGGTTGTAGGATAAAGGAGTCTTAATTCCAAAAATCCAACTCACCTAAATGACCCAGCTTCAAGCATGTTGTCAGATAATCAGCAATAAATTCGTAAATTTCTCTGTCTTTAATCGACATTGTCTCATCGTATGGCTTGAAAATCAAGAAGAACGGAATTTTGTTAGACTTCCAGTAAATCGAGAATCGATGACCTTCCTTTGACTCCAAAAGAATCACAATCGACTTTGCACTGCAATAGTTGGCTAAATTAGACAAGTCACTTCCAGTCAGCTCTCCAAAATCCTCATCAATTAGAAATTTGATGAATAAAACGTCTTCGTTTTTAAGCTCATCGGTGATTTTTGCAGAGTTGAAAAATTCAAGGACGCTTGAAAGATCTTTACAGTTAAGAATCGTCATTTCCTTAATTTCGATGTTATTCGAGACTGTTGATAGTGAGTCAGAATCCCGAGTGATTAGGTATGGGTCATTGGCTGTCGCTAAAAATAAATAGAAAATGTTAAGTTAAGTTTAGATTTATTTTCATATAGATAAGATGACTACTAGTTAAAATTCAAATAAATGGTTAATAAATTGTGGCTTAATTCAATAGAATTGACCCCATTTGATTAAATTCTAAATATTTTACATTCCCAAATGACAGATGGTGTCGAAAAGATTAAAAATCTGACATACTGTCTACTTGATGCATGCTAGACGTCGAATTTCCATCATTTTTGCTTCATTCCAATTTGGTGCTTCAGAATAAGTAGGATTTATAAACATTTACGCTTCCGTGGTTAAACCAAAAGTCAGCAGTCACATTAATTATTCATAATGGAAAATATTCCTTTAGAATTATTGCCTCAGAAATGATAATTTAATTAAGTCATTTAATTAGCAAAAATATAAAAACAAATAAATAATCAGCAAGCTATATACACTGATTCAAAACCACACACATATGATTCTAAAAACAAAACAAGAGAGTTGTCTCTTCACATTATGTAAAATCTGTGTATATAAAGTAATCTTATAAGCAAATAAAAATATCACAAAATATTCGCTCCAACCAGTTTTTTTACACAAGAACTGAAGATCTAAAAAAGTAGTCATATTAACATAAATTATAGTCATTTTATGGCGTTTAAGATCCTTTCTGGTTTTTTGGGGAATTTTGTTGACATGTTGGACTATATACAGAAATGACTTAACGAAAAAAGTTATAAATTTAAATTTTTGATTATTTTTCTCGATTAACGATGGGGACGAGTATAAATGACGTCACGTAAAAGCCAGAAAGTTTTAGAACCCCTCTTCAAGGGTGTATTCATTTTTTGTATAGATGGGAAAATTTGGGGGGTTTTAGGATTTTTTTCTTGAAAGACCCTCGAAAATTAGTTTGACCCCCAATTCCCCCCTGAATATGCCCCTCCCCCTGCTTTGTCACAAAATTATTCACTTTTGTATTAAAATGTCACACAGTCTTTACCCAAAATGAGAACGTCATCTATGAACGACCCTTATTATTCAAAATTCTTAGAAATAACAAAATAATCTTTTAGACTCAAGCCTAGGCTGACCATTTGATTGATTTCTCAGAAGACTGTCCTCTATTTTTTCACATTTTCTTTGACTTCTTAGTGGATTATTCAACACTATTTAATTCAAAAATTGGTCAACTTAAAAACTTTCTCTAATCTCTGAAAACTATCGTTGCTAAACAGTAATTAAAAGTGATACTTACGGTCAGTGCTCGATGGAATCTGTAGATTGACCTGATTTGGCGCTCGGAGGTTGAACAAGCTCCACACTCGCTTTTGGAAAAAGTTCCTCATTTTCTTAATCTTTCTTTACTTTAACCTTTATAATTTTAGATTAACTATTGAATTAGATAAGAAGGAACAATATTTCAAATGATGCCATTGTTCCAGAGGCTTGCAGAAAACTGAGACGCGAGAAACTTTTGTGCAATCGCGATGAGAAAGAGAAGAAAAAATTGGGACCTGTTTTTTTTATTAATCTATTGAACACGAGAATAGCTCAGAGGCTCATCATTGTACTCTAAACCAATGGTGCTTTAAATATGCTTTACGAAAACATTCACACTTCTTTGAAAAAATTTAAAAATTACGGCCTTTAAGGATCAATACATTTTTTGTCACAATTTATTGTATTGCAGTAATTTTTTTTACAATTTATCACAATTTTTACTTTACAAGCCCGGGTGGACATCAATGTCAAGTAAATAACTAGACTTACGGTCGACTAATGACATTTTAGAACGTTCTACAAAAAATGTCATTAGTCGACCGTAAGTCTAGTTATTTACTTGACATTAATGTCAAGTGTCCACCCGGGAAGCTTTTACAAAATGCTATTTTTATATATTTTACTCATATTTAAGGCTTTTTCCCCATTCCAGCACCAATAATTGAGAATGTCAATAACAATAATTTTCTAAAATATTTTTTAATTAATTTTATTTTTTTAGTTTTTTAAATTAAAATCTGTTGCTTAAGATTTAATGTTTTTCACTAGACAGAAAATTTAAAAATATTTTAATTTTCACTAATTTCAACTTCATTTATATAATTTAAATTACTCA
The DNA here is from genome assembly GCA_963573255.1 of Chironomus tentans. Lineage (NCBI taxonomy): Eukaryota > Metazoa > Arthropoda > Insecta > Diptera > Chironomidae > Chironomus > Chironomus tentans. Next base: position 4,705,077 of record OY754305.1, read on the forward strand.
TTTAAAACTCAGTTAGTCAACATATAGGGAGACAAATTCTAGATTCATTTCTGATTAATATGTAGGCTGACCATCTGCTTGGTTTTTCAGAGGACTGTCCTCTATTTTTAATTTGTCCTTTGTCCTCTGAAAGGTTCATTTTGTCCTCTATTTTGAGAAATTGTCCTCTATTTTGGCTAAAATGTCCTCTATTTCCAAGTCTCTATTTTAGCTGCTTTACACTAGATAAGATGGACTCAAGAGCCAAACCAAAAAAAAAAACTTCGACACAAAAAATATTTTGATAGAAAAAATCCTCTATATTGTCAAAAAACATCTGGTCACCCTATTAATATGTTGTATTGTCGAAAAATTTTTATCAGAACACTCCGGAGTTTTTCCAGCTTCTCAATGAACATCATGACACGAGTAAGAGTCAATATCAGTTGTTTAGCAAATGGAGCTTTGGTAGGATGAACATTTTCGTTGATTTTCAACGCACAGTCCTGAATTTTTCAACACTATGCTGTATAAAATTGGAAATTTTGTTCTAGGTTCTGTATTTTTTCTTAAAAAAACCATTAATTTTGACATTTTCCTTTATATCCTGAATTTTTGAGAAAATTTATCAAATGTTCTGTATTTTCATGAAAATTAGATAGTCACTCTAACCTTTGGTGACACAAAAGGTCAAAAATATTTTCATTTAATTTACGTGGACTCAGGGTATCACCAAGGATATGAACAACTCTTGAAAAAGACATCTATTTTTTCAAAAATAAAAAATTGATCACTCCTTTAAAAAATCCTGGAAACTTCCATGTTGAAAAGTAAATAAAAAAGATTCAAGCTCTTTTAATTTAAATATCTTTATTTTAAATTTATTTGTTTTTTAAATCTTCTGTATTTTAAATTTTTTTTGTACACACTTAATATACAGAAATAAAACATTATTATTTTAAAAAGAATTTAAACATCAATTTAAATCTCAAGAACGGCGATACAAAAAGTTTTAGCACCATTGGTATGAAATGACGTCATTAGTCGCACCACGTCTAAGAACAAAATATGCAAAAATTCAAATTCTCTTCAAAGTCTCGCACAATGTTTCTTCTTCCTCAATTTCTTTCTCTCAGTGCACAAAGAAAACTCCGTGAGAGCAAAAAAAACTTCTGTTTTTCATCTTTCAACAACTTTTTGTCCGTGCCTTGCAAAAACACGTGAGTCTTTTTCTTGTTGTTGAACTGCGCATGAATTCTCTCAGTTCCAACACATCCACAATCGCAAAATGCCGCATCTGTTATAAATTTTTACTTTTTTTTCTCCAAAAGTCTGCTTCTCGGAGAATTATTTTTTCTTTTTTCATATTCAATTGTGAGAGAATGTAAAGTGACTCAATTGTCAGCAGACGGTCGATACGGTAAGGAAGAAAGTCTTTTTTTCTTCCTTCGTGAATTGTGAAAAATAAAGTTTTTAATTAATTTTTTAAAATTGATGCTTTGAGGCTGGAAATTTAGGTAAAATTGGAATTTTAAAGTAAAATTTATTAAAAATATCTGAAAAAATTGTGAAAAATAGAAAAGAAAAAAGTTTTTTTTCACACAAAAGAAAATTGAGTTCATTCTCTCTAAAATTAGACCCGATTTTTTGCTAATTTAGCGACATAAAGGCGTGAAAATTAAAGGAAGAAAAATTGTGTAACTTGAAAAAAGAAGAATTTATTAAAGAAGCAAAAAAAAGAAGAAGATAAAAAATATTCGAGAAGTAATTTTTGAGAGAGGAAGTAAGAAGAAAAAAACATGGAACGATGATTTATACAAATTTGATTCAACAATAAAATTTAAAAAAAAAAGTATTACTGATGTGAGTAATGAGATTTTTTTTTGAGAAATGTGGCGATTATAAGTCAAATTTGAAGTTTTTCGTGGAATTAAATTGACTGGATGAGTTTTTTGTATACTTTGTGAGATGCAGTATGCTTTTACGCAGACTGGAATATGAGAATTGAGAATCATACTTCAGCATAACTTAAGTTGAATGAAAAAATCATTTTACAGTGAATTTTTTAAGTTTATAAATTATTTTGCAATAATCAAGTGAGGTTCTTCAATTTATCTTCGATTTTGAGAAGTGTAAGTTGAATTATTCATGAAAATTCTACATTTTCATATCCTTGAGATTTGCTTTTAGTTGCCATCCAATAAAATTATCCAGAATTAAAAAACAAGAAGAATAAAAATGAAACTAAAGTTTAGTGAAATAAAATTCAATTAACCATGCGGTCGTTCACTTATGACGTCTGAGATAGGAAAGGAGGGGAGGATGGGAGATATTGGAGACCCCAGTGATAAAATTATTACTTTAGTGACGTCATAACTGGGCTGTCCATCGTCTTTTGACAGAAAAGTGGTAGATGTCAATTACTTCGGTGGTTAGAAGCTATCTCTGTAAATGTTTACATTTTTCTGACATGCTTGTTTAGAAGGTGAAGGACAACCGAGACCGTGGCTCCTAAAATTACTTAACATTGCATTAACACAATTGATCACATTGATCAATTACTTAATTAAAATGAAACAATTTTTAACAGTGAAACATTACTGAGTTTTTTAAAATTATAGTGGGTCGTAGAATACTATTAAAGTAGTTTCAACATTATTCTGTTCCACGGACTGGTTTCTAGAGCTATACAGGATACTCTGACGTACTCCAAACCCTAATAGAAGAAGCTTTCAGAAGTAGCTGCAATAGCCCATCTACCCTACCCTGGGATTTCTTAGGTGGATGCTAGAGGGTTAAAATAAAGGCTTTACAAAAAAATAAAGCCTAGGGTAGGGTAGGTGGGCTATGGCAGCTACTTCTGAAGGTTTCTTCTATTGCTATTCTGCTTTTTTCTATGGTAATACCACAAGTCTTCCTTCCTTGGCAAAGAATCCGTTTGCTTTTAAATTTTAAACTGTAATATAATGATCAAAACTGATTGTTGTAACTAGAATTTTTAGTATTGGCACCAAAATGAATACAGCAACGGTAATTAGTACAGTAAAGCATAAATTTTAATTCCGATATTAAAATGCAAGCTGTGACCTATAGATTAAAATTTGGAGCTGTGCTCTTGGTGTCAAACTACTAAACTACCACGAAACCAAGAAATTTAGCTTACAAAGCATAGCAAGTTCGTTTATAAAGCCATGACATTGCCTTTAATGATGAGTAATAATTGTCTTATTAAACCTGGAAATTTCCAGAAATTCTCTTCTTCACCCAAACAAATAAACACAACATTCATCGCCGCTCTAAACCATTTTTCCAATACTTACACAAATTTACCGGTTCATTCTGGAAAAATTACCTGTTAAAAATTCCAAGAAAAATTTAATTTCACTATTAACTACTTAACTATATTTCTCATAAAAAAACTTTATAAAAAAATCATTAACCACAGCCAAGATAAGAAGTCGGAAACATCATTTATGTCATCGAACTGTGAAGAACTTCTGGAGGTGAAATAAGAATTTATAGCGAAAAGAGAATCAGAAGAAAAAAAAATAACAACAATTTTCTGGATGTATGCGAGAGAAATATATAAAAATTAAATTCTATGAATTTCAATATCTTTTTTTTTTGACACACAGTGAACAGATCTAGTCAATTTTTGAGACTGACTTGTGCGATATTTGATCATCTTTGTAAATCTTTTTTGTGGATGTATACATGCGTGTGAGTTCCAGATAATAAATAATAACTGGACTGTTTGAATTGTGATTAGAAATTTATTTTGATTTTGTGATTATTATGCAAAAAATGTGAAAATAAATAAGAGATTTTGAAAAAATTAGAAAATATCAATTGAAAAATTAAAAATTGAGAAAGTAGTAAAACTTTAAGTTTTAAAACTTTATTTAAAAAAACTTAAAAAAACTTTGAAATAGAAAAATAATAAAAAAATAAAAACTGAAAAAACGAGAAAAAATTTGAAATTTAAAAAATAAAAAACTAAAAAAGTGGGAAAAAATTAATTTTTTAAAAAATTGTAAAACAATAACAAAGTGAGAAAAAAATAACAAAACAAGTAAAAAAACAAAGAAAGTGTGAAGAAATAAGACACAAAACACGTGGACAGAACAGCAAAAATTAGATTTCATTTACAAAAAAAAAATTGTTGACGCATCAAAGGTAAGATGATCATGCAAAAATGAATGTTAATGTGAATTTTTATTTCAAGAACTTTTGAGCAAACTAACGAGTTTGTGGATTTATGGTGTAAGAAGAACTGCAATTTAGATTATAATTGGAGTGGAATTTTTGATGTTAAATTGTATTTTATGGATTTTTTTTCGAGTTTATGAACACTATTTAATTTTGTAATAGTTAGTTGAAGTAGTTAGGGTTGCCAATGGTCAGGAGTGCAGCTATAGTGGTCTGATGGGATCCATTCAAAGTTTTTTTTACATGGGATAAATGCTTTTTTAATTTGTTTGAATTTAATTTGTAAGAATAGTAAAAAATGTAGCCTTAGGATGACATGAACACGACTTTGTGCACAAAGTCCTCACTTTTTTACCATCATCATTATGTCTTTTGCCGACTGAGTTATTAGAATAACAAACAAGTCAATCACACAATCCCTGTTCAGCTACTCCCACCTGACTTCATACCAGCGACATAGCCAGGGAGTCCGAAAATTGTTCGTGACGTTGGACACTTTTAGTTCCAATGAAGCAGTCAAGTGGTGCATATTATACATCAAAATGTAGGTCTTGGTGAGTCCCATAAGAAAAACATAACATCTTATCACTTAATTTGGACTAAAAGCTGAAAAAATGCTAATAACTGCTCAGCGTCACGAATAATTATTTTTTGATCTTGCCCAAATAAGTTTTTCAATTGATCATTCCATAATAGTTTTCAATTTCCAAAAACTCACGAGATTGGGAATTTTGGGAACCCTAATCATAACACCTGCTGAAAAGTACATGTCGTATGAAAAGTACTTAATTACAATTGACCTTTTGAATTATAGCCACTTTACTAGAACTTATCTGAAAAATAAATCAGACGCTAGACTAGTACGAAGCCGGATATTATGATAAACCTAGCTTGAAGCTACAGTTTTGTCCTTTTGGTGCAATAAGACATATCCTTGAAGGGTCAAAAAGTAGAGTAGACAAAAAAATCGACTGAAATTTGAATGCAGTTAAATGAAGCTTATTTTATCTAAGTGCCATTGGTCTCATCGGTGTCATCAGTCTCGAGTGATAAAATCTACATTACTTTAGAAGTTGACATCAATTTAATTAACGTCACGTCAATTAGTTAACAAAAAATAATGAATCAAACACCAAATCAGACTGAGTGAAAAGTTTCAGTTTAAAAGAAGTTTTTACTTGGTTAGGACGAAAATCTTAGAAATAAAAGTGAAATTTTGAAAATGTACAAAGAAATTTGTGTAGTTTTGTTGACTTTTGCTCACTTGTCATTTTTTGGTGAAAGTTTTCTGCAAAATATCGAAACAAATCCAAATATTTTAACAATTGGAAGCGTTTTTCGTGACATAACTGATAAATTTTTCCCAAAATACGCTCAACTGTGTCAAGTTATTCTGTTTAAAGTAAAATCTAATTATTTACTGGATGTTGCATATGAAATTCTGTCAAATAGGACCGAAAATTTCATGTTTTTCGTAAATTCACCAGGAGACTTTATCATAGGTGTTCCTAATTCTCCTGCTATATTCTTAATGGATTCACTACAATTTCCTTTTCTCGAAGATACACATGTAGTTGTACGAGCTTCCGATTTTCCAATTAAGATTTTTGCTTTTGTACACAATTTGACATTTGATCAGTTGAAGGCTTCGGAAGTTTTTCGATACTATCCCAACCTTAGAAGACCATACAGTTCAGTATTTCAGTATACTTACTTTATCACAAATGAGGCAGACACAGTGATATTGTCGACAGTCGAGTGGTTCAGTCCTCATGGATGTGATAAGCCATACTTGAATAAATTGAATGTTTTCAACAAAACATCTCAAAAATGGCAAAAAGAACTAAAAAATCATGAAAAGTTTTTGGAATATCACAACTGTGAGCTGGTCATGGCATTGCCTATACCAATAATGGATGGATCGATCTGTCATATGAGTGGATATGCTCTTATGATTGGTGGTAACAGAAATTTCACAATTCATGGCATAACACCCGTCATTTTTGAGATTGCGGGTAAATTTTACAATTTCACTGTTGATTATCAACCAGTCTTTATGAAAAGTGACTGGATGAAAAACCCAATGAGTACAGTTCACATTATAGACGTTAATAACCGTGTGAAGCAACCGCATGTTCATTTTGAAGTTATGCCCTTAGGTCCAATGCAACTTGACATAGCCACATCAAATGTCGTAGAAAATTTTGATGTTTCTATATTTGTAACTCCAGCTGAAAAGTACACGCCATACGAGAAGTTTCTACTTCCATTTGACATGATGACGTGGATTTTAGTGCTGACTACATTCTTGGTGACTTTTGTGTCGATTTTGATCATCAATCACTTCTCAAAATCAACTCAGAGCCTCGTTTATGGACATAATGTTGACGCACCATTTTGGAATGTCATCAGCATCTTTTTTGGCATCTCACAGACTCGACTGCCGAACAGGAACTTCTCGAGGTTCATCTTGATGATTTTCATTTATTTCTGCTTGATTTTTCGAACATGTTTTCAAAGTAAATTCTTTGAGTTTATGACAAGTGAGCCGAGAAAGGCACTGCCAAAGACAATAGAGGATTTAGTTGACAGGAACTACACAGTTTTTGGTACGATCGATTCAATATTTGTACAGAACCACATAGTTGGAAGAAAGTAAGTTTGAAAACAAATGGGTCTTTATCTCATGGGTTGGTTGTTCGGTATACTACCTAAGATATACCCTTAACCATAGCTACCTTATTAAAAGTTGTTGAAAAACTGTTTAATTAACTAGAACCGAAACTTTTTTTAACAGGCCAAGGATAGCTTACATATCATCACCAGAATTGTTCAAAAAATTCCTGACTCAGTCAGATAATTCATCAGCAAAGTTGGCATTAGTAATGGATGAATTTAACCTAAATTATTATAATACTCATTTTAAGCGGAGTAACATTGCATGGAACAAACTCGATAACTTTTTAGTTGTTAGATTTTTTGATGCTTTTACATTCGTCGGATCACTATTTTATTTTCGAATGCTCAACAAAGTCATTAACAACTTGATTCCAACTGGCATCATGAGTCATTTGGTTGAGAACTTTTACACCAAGAAAACTAAAATCAAGAGAATTGGAAACGATCCAAAAATCCTGGATGTTGATGATCTTGCGTTTGGATTTAACATTTGGCTTGGATTTTGTGCCATTTCTGTGGTTTCTTTTGTGATTGAATTGATTTTGGGGATGAGAATTTGCAGGACGAATTTAAGTTTTATGGTTTTGAAGAGAAAATTGATAAATCGGAAGATGAAATTCGAAAAAGTTCATCCAATGAGCATAATCGGCAGCATATTTCAATCTGAATACAGAAGACCATGTGCTGAACTCCTTGCAAAGATTAAAATCAAGAAAAGTGCATCGTAAAGTAAATAATTGCTGACTATTGTGAAGACTCCAATGCCTGATTGATCTCAGCTGTATTTGAGGTCAAATGAGTCAACAAAATAGTTTAAGAAGAATCACTGTAATTAGTACTGTAAATAATTAATAAAAGCTCCGACTAATCTAATTTAGTTGTCAAATTCAGTGTGATGTTTAAAGAAGTTTAACTAATACATTAAAAATGATTTTGGTATCAAATTCTGCTTATTGTATGATTATTTAACATTTTGCAGTTGGGATCTGCGATATCTAGAGGAAAATCCAGACATTGCAACAGCATCGAATGTTCTATATGGTTTTTTTGGTGTGTTTTATCTAAAAAAACCATTTCGTGTCAAATCTTGATGTTAGTACCCTCAAAACTACAGTTTCTAGAATCTTTGTTTATTGAAAATTGGCCGGAAATTTTCTAGAGTTTCCGTTCCAAAACTCTTTTTTAAATATATTATAAAAAGATTGCAGAGATGACCAATCAGTGATTTTCGATAATTTATATGCCACAAAATCAAAGTAAATGGGCAAGATCAGAAAAAAGGGGAAAAAAATGTTTAAATGCACATATCTCTGGTTTACAGCATTCAATTGACATGATTCTTTCGCAGGATCAAAGCAAATATCAGAAAGTTAATTATAAAATTTTATTCTTCAAAATGGTGGCTTAATAAGTTAGCTTAAATAATAAAATAATATTTCAAGTCGATTTTTCTGTATGAAGCAAACAACCAAAGTAGTCAAAATCTTCTCGAAAGTGGTTGATTTTACTATTTTCTATCATATTTATTGACTATTACTATAAGGAATTTGAGGAATAATCCTACAAAATCTACGAAAAAATTTCTGGATCCTATTTGAGAGGTCATACCTATATCTACCCAATTTTTAAATTATTTTATATACACCCTTGCTTCACAAATGCTAAAAGAAACCTTTCAAGCAGCTGCTCTATCTTTAACCCTTACTTACAGTGCTCATGTTCAAAAACGTCTCTAAAATCTGCATAATATTCCAAAAAAAAATTCTCAATTAATCTCCACAGTATGTCATAAAAGATCAATTCCAACACCAGACAATCACGATAAAATTGCATGCATTAATTAAAAATCAACAAGATTTTCAACACTTTTCAATAAAATTAAAAATAATTCACAAATAAAGTTCACTGAACAGAATTATTTTCCTTCAAAAATTGTTTATTAAAAGCCAAAATCCGTAAATACTTAAAATTTTCTATCTCATCAATTTTTCATTATTTGTCATTATGACGTCACACGAGAAAAGTTTTTAATCCTCTCAGAGAAAGAGAAAAGTTCTCAAAAGAGCAGGAATTATGTTCCACGTCACATTATTTTACTGCTATTTGAGAGTCTCGAGTGCGGCAAGGTGGCTATTGTGAAATGTTTTGATGAAATTTTGAGGTTAATTTTATCGATTTGTGATGTTGGTGAGGAGCTTTGTGTGGGTTAAATTGCAATTTTCTTTCATGTTTAACGAGTTTTGGTTCTGATTTGTGAATCGCGAAGAGTTTTTGTAAAATTATTGATTAGGATTTTTTGTGCTGTGTGGTGGTTGGAAGTGAGATGGTTTTCACGATCAGGTGATGTGCTGATTGGATGTGATCTTGTGGGAATTATTGATACTGAAACTATTTCAATTAACTAAAGGATTTTGATCTAAAAATATAACTTTTAGTTCAATTATTAACATTAAAGTTCAAAAATATCAGTTTTTTTCAGTGTGAGCTCTGTTACTCACGTACTCCACATGCTGCTTTAGAGTCACTCTCTTGTCGATGACCATTCCCAGATATTTTGCTTCGTTTTCCCACTTGATATTTTCGTTGAGGAATTTGATGTTGTTTCTTGGAAGTTGTGTTGGAAAATATCAGTAAATTCCAGAAATTACCACTTTTGTAGAAGGTTTCAGATCATGTGACCGGTTTTCTTTGACTTAAGCCTTCCTTCCCTCTTATACCTTTGTAAATTTAGACAACGAGGTTGCAAATAACTGAACCAGACATAATGTAATGCTATTATAATGATAAGCAAATGAAATGTTCATGTTGGAAGCTATAAAAATTCTACATTATTGATCAGAGGTGGGCAAACTATGCTCCATGACAGGCAAGAAATTTGCTTCTATTATAGATATTTCATAATAAATTGTTTAGTGAGTCTAAAAATTAATTGACTTTTGAATTAAATTGAAATGGTTAAAAAAAATCTATTGTATTGTATTTATTTGATGACCATACCGGTCGATTAAAATCTATTACAATATTTCGATTACAATTCTTCAATTTAAGTTAATACTGATTTTTAGATACTTTTTTTTTAGTTTTTGCATTTTTTAAAAAAGAAAACTAGTAAATCAACGAAACTGGAATTAAGAAGGTTTATTGTCATTTGTCACAAATTTTTCAACGGGGTCATTCGTAAATGACGTCTAATGTTTAGGAAGGGAGGGGGTCTGACGCTGCGTGACAATTCCATAGAAAAGAGTCTTTTTTTCAAAATTTTGTGACAGAGGGGTGAAGGGGGGTTTAAAAATCTCATTTTTTCATGAAGTCATTTATGAATGCCCCTCGATTGTTTGAGCTGTCACAAAATCTCACATGCAGCCTATTAGATAAATTAAAAGAAATGATTGGTTGAAAATGGATTCACAAAATAAAAATGTTTGACCAACACTGTTCTTGATTCACAGAAATCTTACAATTTACATTACAAGTTGTTTTAATTTTTTTTTAAATATTTACGATAGTCTTTTTTAGATTTTAGTTGATTCATGTTAATGTTGTGTAAAACATTTTTAAATTGGTGGTTCTTGCAAGGTTTAAAATAAATTCACAAACAACTAAAATTGGTAATTATATTTTTTTAATTTAAAAAACAGTTTTAATTTTTTACTTTCAAAAAATTATTATTTTTTTCTTAAAAAAGACATTTTTAACAAAACAAAATTTATAAAGAAAAATTTCCAGATAAATTTAATTTTCAATCCAAAAAACCCTTTAAGTTCAAAAATAAAACCGCATGATTCATTTTATTTATTTCATTTCATTTCATTCGTCTAGACTGAATGAAAAAAAAATCCCTAAAAGTGATAAAAATTTCCAGGCACAAAAGGAAAAAAAATTATCGATTTTTTTTGTGCTCTCACACGTCAAGTTTATTTTCTGATTAAAATAGGGGAAAAACATGAAGAAAATGTGGTTGACATGTGTACTTTTATTTTGACAAGTGTGGACTATTTTTTATAGTGTATTTAAAACTAAATTTGCATTTATTTGAAGCTCAGTGAAAAATAATTTTAATTTTTAAGGAAAAAATTATAATTCTAGAAACTTGTTATTTGAAAAAGTGCGCAATATATTTTTTGTGATTATTATTTTTATTTAAACATAAATGATGTCATTTTTTAAATTTTAAGTTCAACATAATTTTTAACATATTTTTTGGTTCACATCGAGCTCTGTTTTAAGATTTGTATATTACTTTTTGAAAAATAATCAATTTTTATATTAAAAATGAAAAAAATTATTTGTTTTTAAAAATACACAAATTAATAATAAAATAAAATTTTTAACAATTTTAATGAAATCTAAAAAATTAAAAAAAAAGTATAATTTTTTTAAATTTCACCATTTTTTAAACATAACTTTAATCCAAAAATTTTTCTCATCATAAATTTCTCAGAAGAGAATCAGAACATGTTCTCCGAAATACTAATAAAAATCCATTTTTTGAGAGGCGGCTCAAACCAGAGAAGAAAATGAGAGAAAAATTCTGAATGAATGAAAAATCGATGAAAATGAGAAAGTAGAAAACTTTTTCCTATCTTTTTTTACTCACTTGATATTTTTGTACTACATTAATAATTTACTGAGTGACACACATTTACGCCTGGAATGTCTGCGGCATTTTAATGTAATAAGCAAATCGATAATTGTTTAAATGCACATTTTTTGTGGGAGGATTTTTTTCGGGAATTTTATTTTTATGGGGATTTATTTTTGAGGTAATTAGAGGGTTTGTGAGTTATTTAGGAAACTATTAATTGGTTTGTAAGGATTCATGAATTATTACTTAGTTTTTAGCTTAAATTTTGTGGATATTTTAAAACTCTATGAAAAAAGTTTTAACATTTTAATAAAAAACTTCAGAAAAATCAATTTTAACTGTTTCAAAAAATATTAAAAATAAATAAAAAATATTCAAAAATTTAAAATTTAAATTTAAAAAAAATATTCAAAAATAAACAAATTTCAATAATTTAAAAAAACTAAATTTTTTAATATTTAAAATTTACAAATATTTAATTTTTTTATTTTATTTTACTTTTTTTTTTAAATTGCTAAAATTTTAAAACTAAATTTCTCAAATAAGCAAAAATTTTAAATAATTTACACAAAATTTTCCAATTTTCAAACATTTTTCAGAAGCTGTTGTGACGTCATTCACTGAAAATCAATCAAAAAATCTACAAATAATCTTGACTCTAAGATAAATTATTGTGATTAATCTTTACGATCTCAAGTTTAAATATAAATACGAAAAAATAGGAATTTTTTGTAGGACCAACGCAATAAAAAATAATTTGTGCAAAGAAAGAAAAATTTTGTGAGTGTGATTTTTGCAACAAAAAAAAGTGAAGTGAAAAATATTTTTAAAAAAAATTAAATTGACTTTTTGAGTTTAAAATTCATTTTATACATAAAAAGTAGAATTTAAGCATTTGAACTTTCAAAAAATTAATAAAAACCACTTGGTTGGAAAAATAAATACAATAAAATCAATAAAATTATGATGAGCAACGTAACTGGCATGTGTGAGTATTTATTAAACACTTTTTTTGACCACATTGAGCAAATTTGAAAATATTTTATTATTTTTGATATTTTGCACATGCACAGTTTATTTTTTAGCTCATATTAGAAATTTTTATTGAGTAAAATTTTTAAATCACAAGTAAAACAAATTGCATAAATTTCAGGCGTTTTATGGGCAAAAATCACTTTTTTAAACACACTTTATAATTTTTTTGTACACAACAAAAATTGCACACTTTTAAAAATTTACAAATCACCCAAAAAGAACCATAAAGAATCAATTATAAAATTTATGCCACAAAAAGCAACTCAATTACCAACAATTTTGTTATAAATTCAATAAAAAGTCAATATTTCATCTACTTTAATTGCAATGACGTCTATAAACTGCTGTTGGCTGTTTCGTCATGTCTTGTGTTATTATTTGCTTCTTCTCTTTCATGCTTGAAGAAATATGAATGTATAATTGGATCTTGTACGTCATTAGAGATGTTTTGTAGTTGATGTTTACGTCATACTTGAGATCAGATGATTTTGTTTTTGGTATTGACATGCAATGTTTTGTGTAGACTTTCAGTTCCGCATCCAGCTTCTTGTCTCTGGTTTCTAGTCTCTAGTCTCTAGTCTCTAGTCTCTAGTCTCTAGTCTCTAGTCTCTAGTCTCTAGTCTCTAGTCTCTAGTCTCTAGTCTCTAGTCTCTAGTCTCTAGTCTCTAGTCTCTAGTCTCTAGTCTCTAGTCTCTAGTCTCTAGTCTCTAGTCTCTAGTCTCTAGTCTCTAGTCTCTAGTCTCTAGTCTCTAGTCTCTAGTCTCTAGTCTCTAGTCTCTAGTCTCTAGTCTCTAGTCTCTAGTCTCTAGTCTCTAGTCTCTAGTCTCTAGTCTCTAGTCTCTAGTCTCTAGTCTCTAGTCTCTAGTCTCTAGTCTCTAGTCTCTAGTCTCTAGTCTCTAGTCTCTAGTCTCTAGTCTCTAGTCTCTAGTCTCTAGTCTCTAGTCTCTAGTCTCTAGTCTCTAGTCTCTAGTCTCTAGTCTCTAGTCTCTAGTCTCTAGTCTCTAGTCTCTAGTCTCTAGTCTCTAGTCTCTAGTCTCTAGTCTCTAGTCTCTAGTCTCTAGTCTCTAGTCTCTAGTCTCTAGTCTCTAGTCTCTAGTCTCTAGTCTCTAGTCTCTAGTCTCTAGTCTCTAGTCTCTAGTCTCTAGTCTCTAGTCTCTAGTCTCTAGTCTCTAGTCTCTAGTCTCTAGTCTCTAGTCCTCAAAATTGCTTGTAACCGAGAAATTAAGAACCAAACTCTGGCTACACCCCTGACCTATTAAGTGTATCACAAAAAAGCTACAAAAAATAGTGAAAAAAATGCAATTAAATCCGTGACAAGAGATAAAAAAGCATTAAAAATTCAATTCAATCTAGAACTAAGCAAATTAATCAGGAAATGAAGCTTAAAATCTGTAAAAAATATGTTATGATCATTTTACATTTTACAAAGACATCAACCAGTTTACCGGCATGTTCACCTTCAATTTCTAGTAAGCCGCGTGTCATCAAAATATAAACAAGGTTACATAAACAGCCTAAAGACATCCAAACCAGTCTACAAACTAAATCAATTTTTTATAAAGAAATAAATTCCATGATAGCAAAAAATTCAAATTATATTAATCCACAAAAAAACATAGCAAATTTTTTACCTTTCAATAATTAAAAAGTCAGGTCATGTGTGACTATTTAAATCACATCAGACAAGTCCAGAAGGTCAAAAGTTTAGTTCCATTTTAGATTTCGATCTTAATTTAACTCATTAAGTTTACTGTTGTTGATGCCGAATGGTCCAATGACTTATAAATTTAAAATCACACACATGTGACGGTTGACTGATAAGGTAGACTCGTTTTTTCGGTTGTTGAATTTTTGCTGATTTGTTTTCGAGATTTAAAAGAGTCAGTTTAAGTGCAGCTTTTAGTAGATTCGGGTCGGTTGAGTTCTTAAATAATTTTGTGTATTTTTGGCTTAATTTGAAGGATTTAGAATTTATGAAGTGAATTAATGACTAAAGTAACATTTAAGAATTATTTTGAAAAAATGTTTTTTTTAATTTTTAATTTATTTTAAATTTTTTTAGTTAAATTATATTTTTCTTGACTTATCGTTTGAAACATACAAAAGATATGAATAATATTTTAAAAAATTTTATATTACAATTATATTGTTTGAAAAATATTCTTAATTGTTTAATAAAATTTTATAAAAAAATTTATAAAAAAATTTATAATAATAAAATAATTTTAAAAACTAAAAAATTAATAATTTTTGTAGGTTTAACTTAGAATTATTTACTTTTTAGTTTTAAAAATTCTTAAATATTAACAATGTTTTTTAAAAAAAAATTATATTAAACAATTTAAAACATTCTTATTTGAATATTTCTTTAAAATAAAATTCATATCTTTTTTATATTTAAAGCAAAAAACAAAAAAAAATATAATTTAACTAAAAAAATTAAATTGAAAAAAATGAAAAGTTTGATTATTGAAATTTTTAGTCACGTTTTGAAGCTAAAAGCCAAGGACGAATTAAAAAACTGATAATGGCATTAAAATAATTGTTCATAAGAATTATTTTTTATGTATGCACTTGATTTTTAAATCAATTTTCATAGTAAATAATGTTTAACTAACAATTCTTTTAGTTTTATCTACAATAAATTCCTGGTCTCATTTTAATGGTTTTGCTCAGCTGGTTTACACTTGTCTTCTGTTTGTTGTTCAAAAATGTGTTTTAAGTTGTAGCCTTTTTTATTAATTTCAAATTAATATTTCGTTATTTAAAACAGTGTTTGTGAATATAATTTCAATTTTTTAGTACTTTTAAAATTACTAATAATTTTTTTAATCAATTTATTTCCAGTGGATGACATGGACAACTATCTTCAATATGTAGGAGGCCCAACAGGAGCAATAGCATTGACGGGTGTAGCTGCAGCATCAGCTTACTATTTAGCAACACGTCCAGTTTCTGAAAGTCCACTTTTTCCACTTGATGAGCAGACAATTCTTGAGAAAGAGGTGAGTTGTTTATATTGAGACATAAATTGGAGTTTTAAGGGTGAAAAAATTTATTTAAATGGATTCAAAATTCGTGACAAAATATTTCTAAATTCTTGATGAAAACTGCAACACTTTTTAATTAATTCTTGGTTTGAGATCCGGTCCCAGATAAGCCATACAGTTTGAAGTTTATAAACTCACATTAAAAAATCTCAAAAATTGACAAAATTTCGAAAAAATATTTAAAATACCAAAATATTTAATTAACTTTTTATTTCCTTTCCAAATTCTTCTTCATTGTTATCTTAAAACAAAACAAATCTGTTGAAAAAAATTTAATTTCCCGCTCACATTTTTTCTCATCTTTTTCTCTCGCATTTCTTGAAATGATCGTCACCGAAAACAGGTGTTGTTGATGCTGAGTGATTAATCAAAAATCATTTTAGAGGGCATTTGTTACATTTTGATATGCTGAATAGCGATGAGATGATGATAATTAATAAGCGTTGTGATCTTCAAAAGGGAATTGATGTTGTTGAGTTGTTTTTGGTGTAATTTGTAAGATTTTCTTCGTTTAGTGATTAAAATTAATCAAAAAAGTGCAAAAAGTTGTAATTTTTTTCAATTTTCTGTTGAATGCCTGAACCTTGATTTATATTTTAGATAAATTTCAATTATTTTTGAAACTTTCGATTAGATTTGCAAAAAAATTGAGATTTTTGCTTGTTTTTGCATAATTTTTAACAAAATTTACATCAAATTCTCAAAAATATTTAGGTAAAAATTCAAATTGATAAAAAATGCTTTTCGACAAATTTTCTGCATCACCAATAAAAAAAGTTCACTCCAGCACTCACCCGTGAATTATTAACCGTAGTCATCAACGTCAGTCAAGTGAATAATAAGACTTTATTTTTCACTTAAAATATTTTTCTCGAATTTTCCTTTAACTCGACTCTCATCTCGAATGTCTCTAAAAGAATGAAAAATTTCTTTTAAATTGATTTCGCCTACGCATGAAATTTTTGGACATTCTAGTAGGCTGCATATTTTTAGGTTATTTTTGAAGAACAAAAAAAAGTCAATGTTGAGTTTTGAATTTTTCTGAACTTTATCTTTGATTTCCTCGGTTGCCATCAAAGTTTACCTTCAATCCTTCAACCTAATCCCATCTCAGTTGACATTCAATATTGTCTTCTCGAATTTCACCTCTCATCCATCCATAAAAAATGAACAGCATCAATGTTGTTGAGTGAATAAATATTTTTTCAGAAGAATTAAATTACAGATTGGAAAAATTGAATGAAAATCTGACATAAATCACCCACGCACTTCATCTGAGCTTCACATGATAACATGAGTAATATTTTATGGAGGAAAAAGTTAATTAATTGTGAAAAGTTGATTGGAGGAACTTCCCACACGACAGACGAGCTTTTGAGTCATTCGAGTGAAATTATTGAATGGAATTTTATTCAATCAGGGAACTAAAATGTTGGCATGGTGATGTCAGGTAGTGTAGGATGAAGTTTTCTGATGGAAATGTTACATTGTGAAATATTTTTATGTGAAAATTTTAATTGCAAAATATTTCTGTACAAATTTCAAAGGAATTGCAAATATTTTGAGCTTTTATCGCATTTTTTGTACCTTTTTTAAGTCTTTTGTATCCCCATTTGAGTCTTGCTTACCCCTTTTGAGACTTGTTAACCACCTTTGAGTCTAGCTTACTCCCTTTGAGTCTTGTGTACCCCTCTTGAGTCTTGCTTACCCCTTTTGAGTCTTAATTACTCCTTTTAAACCTTGTGTACCCCTTTTAAGCCTTGCGTCCTCCTTTAGGTTCCTGCATTCCCCTTTTGAGTCTTGTGTACCTTTTATTAGTCTTGTGCATCCCTTTCTAAACAATTAGAATCCTTCAATCTCATCATACCCAAGCCAATCAATCCGATCATTAATTCAAATCCATCAAAAATATTTTGGCATAAAAATATCACTCAGAATTGAAATATTACATCAATCATGGCTTACTTCTCCTTTCAACCATGAATATTTATATAAACAATTTCTCATTTAATGATATTTAAAGTTTCAATAAATGTGCGGAAGTGGAAATGTTTATAAAAAAATAATTTTTGTTGAGTTTTTCAATTAATGCACGTGATTTTTTGTTTTAAATTGTTGAAAACTCAATGAAAAATCTCCCGCAAGGCATTTAAAATATCGTTAAAAATTTTATTTTAAATGCAACATAATTTTTCATTTTTTATTAACATTTTATTTTCTTGGCATCAATTTGGGGAAATTGCCAAAATACTTGTGATTATTGTGAGTAGATTTATAGGAATTTAATGAATAAGATGGAAAAATTTATTCATTTTGGGTGACTGGAAAAAATATTTTGATGAATTTCAAATCATGTAAAATTAAAGAAATGTAAAAAAATTGGAAAAATGCGCTTTATACACTCCAAAAGTTTCATTTTCTTACTTGATAATTTTTAATTTTTTCCACTCTCTAGAATATGTGAAATAAGAGCCTTAATGGTGCATTAACCCAAGGAAAATGCTTTTTATGTGTAATTGAATTATTGCCAGTTTAAAAATATTATTTATTTGAGGTTAGATCTTAGCGATATTTTGATCCCTTGAGATAATTCTGAATTTGAGTTTTACTTTCAATTTTATTTATATTTATGATTCAAAATGTCTATTGAAACTAATACAATTTAGCATCATATTTCCTCCTACAATCTACTTCCATTTCAATTAGGTTCAATTTCAAATTATAATTAATTTGTTTATTTACTTGAGCTTTTATAATGTGACCATAATTTTTTGTTTATGATTCTGACACGAATCGATTATAGTGACGTTGATTGACTGACTTGCGAGAATGAGAATGATATTTTTCCATAAATTTTTCAGTCAATCACTTTTCGTAATTTATTGATTTAGAAATTACATTTTCTTCACATTATTGACTCTATTAATTTTTTTTTTGAAGAATCTTTAAACACCACAGTTAATTTTCCTCACAAAAACAAACACGCCTTCTCAATTTCCTCATCAGAATGCAAATTTCTCCTTCATATTTTGCACAGGCTGTTTAAAAATTCACTTTGCGCACATAAAAAAGAATGATACTAAAGCAGAAATAATAAACAAAAGAAAAAATTGTTTCTGTTTCTATTTTTGAAACTTATCGCAAATTGAAATATTTTTTTTTTCTTTTTTTTTTGAAAACGATATTTTATTCGTTTTATTATTTTTTCGGTGAAAATAAACGATTTTGAAAGAGAATAAGAAAATGTGTCGTGGGAAAATCTCGAATAATTTTAATGTGAATAAGTTTAACCTGAATATTTTTGGGGTTGGAAACAAATTATTGATTTTTGGGGTTAGGGTTTTTGGGGTTAGGATTTTGAGGTTAGCATTTTTGATTTTATGAATTTTGAGGTTAAGAACTTTGAAGTAAGGGCTTTTGGGGTAAGGATTATTATGGGTTAGCATTTTTAAGGTTAGAAACTTTGAAGCTAGGACTTTTAAGGTTAGGATTTTTGAGGTTATGATTTTTGAGGTTATGATTTTTGAGGTTAAAAGTTTCAAGGTTATGATTTTTGAGGTTAAAAGTTTCAAGGTTATGATTTTTGAGGTTATGATTTTTGTGGTTAAGATTTTTAAGGTTTAGAATTTTTGAATATAGTCCCATCTTGATCTAAATTTGAGAT
Source organism: Chironomus tentans (assembly GCA_963573255.1). Lineage (NCBI taxonomy): Eukaryota > Metazoa > Arthropoda > Insecta > Diptera > Chironomidae > Chironomus > Chironomus tentans. Next base: position 4,724,278 of record OY754305.1, read on the forward strand.
ACCAATATTTAAATAATTAAAGTTACAAACATTTAAAGAGGCAACATCCCCATTATCCCATTTTTTTACAACTCTTTCAAGAGAATTCAGAGAATTTTCTCACAAAACAACCATAACATACTCAAAATAAAAGCCACGAATTGTTACACAAACTTACGATAATTTGCACAGCAAATAAGAAAATTGAGAAGAAAAAACATCCTCGCGATGAAAATTCTTTAGATTTGCTGAGAAGAAAATTAAAATTGAAAGGGAAAAAAATCTCAATTTGAGTTGAGTGGCAATCGACGGTCGTAAAGATGATTAGTCAAATTCGTATCGCTCGTGAGTGAAAATCGGTTGAAAGAATTTTTTGCGGGTGATTTTAAAGAAAAAGAAGAAATAAAGTTGAAAAAAATGTTCGAGAGAAAATAAATTTAATAAAAAAATAGAAAATTTGTGAAATTTAAAAAAAAGAAAAATTTTGTATGACAATTTCAATGAAAATTTTGAAATTAAAAGGATTAAGATTGTCATAATTTTTAGAAAAAAGTAAAAATATAAAAAAATTGTCACTGTGCTTAGCAAAATTAATGTCATAATTTAACTATTAAATGTGCAATGAATTGCTGCCAATAAATTAATTGTGTCGGAAATTTAATGCGATTGAGTCTCATGTGATATTGTATAATTGGAGGAAATTTGTGACTTTTTAAAAAAAAATTTCACTTTTTAAGTTTATAAAAAAAATATATTTTTAAAGATGCTTCATTAGAAAACTAAAATGTTTTAAAATAAATAAAAGAAATGAAAAAATTAATCTAAATTTTATTTAAAAAATTGAAATCATAAATGAATTGGATTTTAAAATTATAAAAAATTAATACTCCAAAAATCAAAATTTTAAAATTATAAAAATCATAATTTTAAAATTCCAAAAATTATAATTTTAAAATTCCAGAAATAAAAATTTTAAAATTCAACAAAATTAAAATTTTAAAATTCCAGAAATTAAAATTTTAGAATTATAGAAATTAAAATTTTAAAACTCATAGGATTAAAGCTCTAAAGTCCTCAGGATTCAAATTTTAAAATTCTGAAAGTTAAAATTTTCAAAAAAACAAAAAAATTAGTTCAATAATTTGAAAATTTTGAAATAAGTTAAGAAAAACCAAGAATTTTCTCCAATTTTACAATCAAAACTTCAATCACGTCACATAACTTACAAATTTGTCTCCCAATCAGCAATGACCGTGAATCATGAAAACCTTAAAAATGTCAAGAGATCGCGAAAAAGTGCTATGACATAATAACAAAAAAAAGTGTCCAACAAACACAATCAAAGCTCATTAAGAAGAAAATGATCAACAACAACAAAAATTCTGTGTGAAATTTTTGTTTCGCTGTGCGACTGAAAATAAAATAAAAAGAAAATTCGATGAAAAAAGAAGACAATTAAAAGAAAATTTTAAGTGAATCAAACAAAATAAAAGAGAAAATTGCCAGCTGCAAAAATTTTAATTAGAATAAGTTAAAAATTCAAATTCAAATTGAAAATTTTTCAAATTAAAACAAAGTAAAAAATAAGATTGAAAATTATAAAGCGAAGAAAAATTCAAAACTAATTGAAGAAAAAGTGAAAATAAAAATAAAATTAGAATGTCGTGCTGTACAACTGTGAACCCCTTGAGGCCGCCCATTGATTTATCAAGACAAAGTGATAATTTGAAGGTAAAAAGATGTGAAAAGCGATAAATTTTGGGGAATCGAAATTCTCTACTATTCTTTTTTTGGTACTAAAAAATAATTAATTAAAATAAACTCAAATAAATTAAAAATTGTTTGAAATTACGGAAAAAGGTCTGGAAAATTTTAAGACAATAAAGAAGAAATTATAAGCTTGAAAAACTGTAATCAGTGCTTAAATGAAACTTCTCGCATATTTCAAATTCTTTTGAGTCTATTCAAAGATTATCCAATGAAAATCACTTGAGATTAATTTAATAATTCCTTACATTATTAAGAGGTTGAGGTGTCCAGGGGCGCATACAGAAACTTCTCGTGGGGACCCCCTCCCCCGGGTTGAAATTGTTGCTGTATTTTTTGGATTTTTTCAAAGAAAGGGTGTTTGATCAAATTTACCCCCCTGAACACCCCCCCCCCCTCCCCAAGTGGGGTTCTGAATTTTTGTAACATTTTAAACAAATGTATTTATTTTATGACTGCAAGTTAAAAAATCGATTTTTCTTTATAAACATCACGTAAAGCATCTTCTAGAGAAAAAAATTTACATGTTGAGTAGAAAATTGAGAAAAATTGCCGGTCATTTATTTAATCTCCGATCTTGTCAGAAAATTCTGCTACAAGCTAAAATGTAAAGAAAAATATACAAAATTAATTTTTTTGACAACAACTTTTTAATTACAAAATTTGTTTTGCTGAGCATTTTTGTGAATTCTTTAGGAAGTTTCCTAAAGTTTAGATTCAATTACAACTAGGCTAACCATCTTTTAGAGGACGGTCTTCTATTTTTTTCATACAAACCTGGTCACCCCATTTATGATTGACCCAAAAATAAAATTTAATTTACAAAAAATCATCTTGAAAACTAAAGTTTTGCTAAACCCTAAAAAATACAAAATTTCACAATCATTCATCAATTTTTCACATTCAATTAGCGAAAAAGCAACATGCAAATCCACATGATTGTACTTACACTGTTTTAATTCCCAACTTAGCTGTCAAACAGTTTTCTTCGTCACATTTCTTGTTGATTTTCCTCTCTGTACTCACAATAATATAAACACAATTAGGTGATCGTTTTGTGTATCATATGACAATCGTAATTGTTTTGTTTTCTCGAGATAATTGAGCTTGTTTAAATTAATTTGAGAAATTGATGTTTGAAAAAAGATTATAGATTGGGTTTTGTAATTGTTCGATGTATTTTTCTTGAATCTGAGTGATCTTTAATTTTTGAACCCCAAAAGTCAGCCATTTTGTTTCAATAACCTCAAAATTTCTCCATTTTGTTGTTATAACCTGGAAAATCCTCCATTTTGTTTCCAAAACCTCCAAATTCATCCAAAAATAACCAAAATTAAGCCATTTTGCTTACATAACCTCAAAAATCCACCATTTTGTTTTCTTAACCTAGAAATAAAATCATTTTACCTTCATAATCTCAAAATTCAACCATTTTTTCTATTATCTCAAAAAGTCGTTCCATTTTGCTTGCTTAACCTCAAAAAGTCAGCTATTTTGTTTCCATAACCTCAAAACTCAACCAAAATTAACCTCAAAATCAATTGTTTTGCTTAGAATTCAATTTTCTCGTCTGCTCCATTGACTCAGCTTCTTTTATTTACAAACATCTTAATAAAATTTGTCAATGACATTGCTATCCACGTGTTGACTTCCTCCACATTTTAACTTCCTTACCTTAAACTTGAAAATGTCTTCCTCGTAATTTCATTCATTCTTTTTTTCCTAATTTTAGATTTCTAAGTCAAAAATAATTAAAATGACACCGTCGTTAATTAATTTCTTTATGGAATACAAACATCTGTTTCACATTAAATAAGTTTAAAAATAGCAAAATAAAACGCACGACAATCGAACGAAAGATATTAAAAGTTTTTGTCGGCGTGAGAAACTTGAATAATTGAAGAAAATTTGTCCTATGATTAGTGCCACGTTGGCACATAAAAATTTATTTCATTTCTATTATTTTGTTTTATAGTTTTCTGAAATAATAGTTGATGATTTTACAAAATGGCAGAATTTACAGGACAAAAGAATAAAGTAGTGGAGTTTTGAGGTTATGAAAACAAAATGGCTGAATTTTTAGGTTATGAAAACAAAATGGTGGAATTTTGAGGTTATGGAAACAAAATGGCTGACTTTTGAGGTTATTGATACAAAATGGCTGACTTTTGAGGTCATTGATACAAAATGGCTGACTTTTGAGGTTATGGAAACAAAATTGCTTATTTTTGAGGTTATGGAAACAAAATGGCAGAATATTGTCAATATTCACGACATCCTTGACGAACCTTTTATTCTAGTAAATAACATTTCTATTTTATGCTCATTTTTCGATGTCAAGCGAGGAAAAATATTTTGTTGTAAATTTGTAAAATATTAATGAGGACCTTTGCCTTGTAATTTTAGTTGAAACAACTAAATTTTTGTTTAAGGAATAAAATTAGTTTGTCAAATGGGAAATAAAGCCTGAAGTTCATTAATAAACGATCTATATTTTAAGAGAATGAATTATTGATACTTCTTTTCTTGAGTTTCGTATAAAAAGACGAATAATTGTTGAATTGATCTATTTTGGGGTTAAATACAAATTTTATAACCTATACCCCACAAATCACCTAAAATTCCATCAAAAACAACCTAAAATGACCTGAGTTACAAGCTAATCCACCAGTCAAGTTTAATTAAATTAACTCAACGTCCTGAACTCCCAAAAACCTCATTTATTTGACAATTATGAGTCATTAACACATCCATTAATGAAGAATGCTTAGTCGAGGTCAAGCAACAAACCATAAAAAATTTAAATTCATAAAAACTTTTCATCAAGTCGTTCGCACATTTTTCCCCGAAAAAAAAATATGAAAAATATTCGAGAACATGAAAATAAATCTTTGGATGAGACAAGCCCCTAACTCTGAATTTGCGTAAATAAACGACTCAACATAAACTTCAAACATTTTTACGGCTATTTGAAAATAAATAAAAAGAATTTAAAATCATTTCATGCTCGCTTAAATTTCGATATTTTTACAACTTTATCCACCAATACAAATGAAAAGGAAATTTTTCAGCCGCGGTCGTATAGCATTTAGTGTCTATCATGTGACATAGAAAGAAAATGATAGTCAAGAGATGATGCGAAACATAAAAATCAGTTGTTGTCATTTCTTTTCTTTTCTTAAAATAATTTGGCATGCTTGCGATCTCGCGTGATTTAGTTTTGGTCGGGTTTGAATCTCAATTTTGGGATTCTCTCTTCTTGAATTGAGATTTAGGAGCTCTCTGGGGAGATTTGTGATGGTCAAGGTTTTGAGTTGGTATTTTTGAGTCTTTTGATTCTTCAATCCTTAACATAGGAGCACAATTGAGTAGAATTTAAAAACTTTTAAAAAATTGTGCGCAACATTCAGGAGGAAACATTAATGTCTTCCCAAAATATGACGCACATGAATAAATTCCTTAAAATTCCTCTAAAATTAGACAGTCAGGTCAATTTTGCATTGAAGTTCCATATTTTGATATTAATTAGGAGCAAAACATTACAGTTTACTTCAGAATATGGCGCACGTCTGAAGAAAATTCAAGAAATCGTCTGAAATTAATTTTAAAAAACAAAAATGGAACTTTGTTTTTAAAAATCCCACAAAGCTCATTAAACTCAAGTATCCCATCCCAAGAGAACACAAAATATATAAATTGTTGCAATTTTCATTAGTTTTCAACTGCATTGTCCCATTAAAGAGTCAACTGCAGCAGATAATCGTTAATCAACTAAACTACCGCATCTGTGTCCCATAAAGTTTAACAAAAACAACTTAAAATAATAAATCTAACCATAAAGCTCATCAGAAATTCAATTTTCCGTCCCACCTTTGTCGATTATTTGAAACTGCAACAAATTAACCTCAAAAATAAAACGGACAAAAACCAAAATGAAAATTGGCTCAAAAATTAATGAAATGCAAAAGAAGAGTTTTCTTAAAATAACTGAGTAATAAATTACCGAAATGTGTCTAATAAATTTCTGTTGTCATTGAGAGTGACGCTGTCGTTCTGTAACGGATAACAAAAAAAATACACACAAGCACCGACCTTCACACTAATTATTTGCAATCATAAATTATTCACAAAAGGAAGAGAATCGAGATGAAAAATAGAAAAAAATTGTTTGTTTTGGCGATGAAATTATTGAATTTGGCTGTAATTTCAATGAGAATTCAAACTGCTGTTTAAGTCTTTGCTGTAGTTTTTGGTCGTTGCTGTATTTTTATGTCGTTGTTTCATTTTTGAATCGTTGCTTCATTTTTTGAATCGTTGATGTATTTTTTGAGTCGATGCTTCATTTTAAGTCGTTGCTGTATTTTTAGGTCATTGCTGCATTTTAAGTCGTTGCTGTATTTTTAAGTTATTACTTCATTTTTGAGTCATTGCTTCATTTTGAGTCGTTGCTGTATTTTTTAAGTCATTACTTCATTTTTGAGTCATTGCTGCATTTTAAGTCGTTGCTTCATTTTTTGAGTCGTTGATGTATTTTTTTGAGTCATTGCTTCATTTTAAGTCGTTGCTGTATTTTTAAGTCATTACTTCATTTTTAAGTCATTACTTCATTTTTGAGTCATTACATTTTGAGTCGTTGATGTATTTTTTTTGAGTCGATGCTTCATTTATTGAGTCATTGCTATATTTTTTAATTTGCACAAAATTTATTTAGTTTATTTCCCCAAAATTTTTTCACCTCCGTCATTTTAAGTTCTCCAAAAACAAGTCTCTCCTCAAGCCTCATTAAATTCATAAATTTATGACCTAACGAGAATCATTTCCCGTTAAATTTCACCAAAGCTTTTCATATCATTTCTTATTATTTGAAATTATCTGTCAAGATAAATCTCAACGCGTGCAACGATTATGAACTGTGAGAAATATTTTATTAGCAAAAATATAATCAATCGCTGAGTTATAAAAATTGCATTAGCAGCCATTTATCAACAGGAGGTCAATTAGAAATTGAATTGTTTATGGAATTTTTTATATGAGAAATTTTGCATGCGATATTTTTTAATGATATATTGGACGATAGTTGATGAGTTAGTGGTGGAAAGTTGATGAAAAATTGAAACAATTTTGTAGATTGGAAATGAGGATTTCGTGTTGAATTATGAAGAGTTTGAATTATTATGTGTTGCAAAATGGGGAAGGATTTGATGAATTGGATGAAAAATTGTCATCTTAAAATACCGAGAAGCATGTTGCGGTGCATCAGGGCACCTTATATGGTCTTCACTAATATGGCAACGTAGTGTAGTCCTGACGACTAAGTTGTGCCGCTCGGGCATAAAATACCAAAATTTTAATCCATAAAAATTCAAATTAAATCAAAAAAAAATCAAAATCAACAAAAATCATAACTAATTGTTATCAAAAAAGATTTAAAGCCAATAAATAATCAAAACAAGCACACATGGCAATAGAAATTTATTTCCCAATAATCTTCACTCTCAAAAATTGTCACAAGACTCATATTTTATTTATTTTTTTGTCTTTCTTAGCAGTCATAAAAATGGCAACAGTTGCTGCTTAAATTTTACGCGACTTTTATTCATTCTAAAAAATATTTTTAAAAATAGATGAAAATAAAATAAAAAAAAAGTTTTGCGCGCGACGAATCATATGTTGTGTAAAATTATCATGTGAAACCGTCAAGGACACATGAATTCTCTTTTGAATAGAAAAGATCTTAGAATGACAACTGCTCTAATCTGTTTGACTTTTTTTTGTCGGGGGGTCTTGCTGTGAATGAACGAGAGAAATATTTTGAATAATATGAAGAACTTTTTTTGTGATTCGAGATTTTTTGACCTTGACATTGAGATTTGATTTATAATTATTTGGATTTTTTTTGTTAATTGAGATGTTAATAATTGGTGTTGGTCTATTGTACAGAATATTTTGATCCTAGAGTCATGTTTGGATCAATTTACTTCTGTTGAGTCTAAGGATTATCTTTGTGACTATTATTATATAACTCGATGGTTTCTTTGGTGTTTAACAACTAATCTGATGCTCAAAATAGCATTCCTCAGATGTAGACATGGACTTAGCTACATAAAATCAAGAAATACGCCAAGCACTTAATCATTACGGTAATTTTTGACTAATAAAAAGACAATTGGTGTATCTAATAGTTAATTGAGCAAATTTACATACAATCTTTCTAAAAAGTTCACATTCTTATAGTAATAATTAAGTTATTCAAAAATATAGCACTTAAATCCTGTCCAAATGTCACAATCCTACAAATTATACAAAAAATCTTCAGTTAAAACTAAGAAAACCTTATTCAACCCCTTTCTAAAACCCATCTATCAATTCTTAAAATGACAAACTACCTCTAAATTGCACCTTCATATCTAAAACTAAACTACATCAAAATATAAAATAAAACACGGAAAAGGAATTCAAAAAATGTAATTGATTAATTGCTCAATGAACTTTTCGTTTGTGCTTTGTCTACCTTTATTTTTGGCATCGATACAGATTTTGTTGTTGGTATCATGAATTTTGATCTATTTCGTTTAAAATAAATACGATTTTTTTTACAACTGGGGAATTTAATACGAAATTACAATTAAATTACTGATTATTTACTTCAATTTTTGTTTTTGATTCTAGGGTGCAGAGCAGATTCACGTCTCACGTTTTTCGAAAGAAGCCAAAGAGGGCAAATTTATTAGCTATTTGACTGAGGACTGTCAGACAATTTATCAAACATTCAGACATGGAGCATATGAGTCAAACAATGGACCTTGTCTTGGGTGGAGAGACTCGTTGACGTCACCATATCAAGTAAGTTGCTTTTAAGCTTAGTCCTATGAATCATGCATTAAAATAATATAAAATAATTTGTAACTAATTCGACATTACTTTTTAGTGGATGAGCTACAATGAAGCACTTTTACGTGCCAAAAACTTCGGATCTGGTCTCTTAGCCCTTGGTCTTGAGCCTGGTCAAAAGACATTTGTCTGCATCTACTCACAGAATCGACCAGAATGGGTGCTATGCGAGCAGGGCTGCTACGACTATTCTCTCATCTTAGTTCCACTTTATGACACCCTCGGTCCAGATGCATGTGCATTCATCGTTAATCAAACAGAATCAACTGTTGTTGTTGTAGAAGATGACAAAAAAGTTAATTTGTTACTCGATAAGGCACCAAAGAATCTCAAAAAGCTTATTGTAATTAAGCCTCTGCGACCAGCAACACAACAGCGTGCAAAAAATCGTGGCATTGATATTCATTCGTTTGAGGAGGTTGAGAAGTTGGGAGCATCAAAAGATTTTCCGGAAGTGCCGCCCAAACCGAATGATCTGTGTACAATCTGTTACACGTCTGGAACGACTGGAAATCCAAAAGGAGTTATGCTTACACATAAGAATGTCCTGGCTTGTATAATTTGTGTTAATATGCAATTAGGTGAGTGTTGAGTACAATTTACTATTTTTAACCTTATTATCCAACTTTATTCTATCTTAAGGTGAACACAAGCCTCGAGTTGGTGATGTTATGATCTCGTTTCTACCGTTAGCTCACATGCTTGAGCGTGCCTGTGAAAATTCTATGTTTTATGTAGGTGGAGCCGTTGGCTACTATTCAGGCGACATAAAGGAATTGACTAATGATTTAAAGGTATAAAGTCCTCTAGTGACCAAAAATTAACATTTTAACACATAAATTTCCATACTTTTAGGCTTTGAAACCAACAGTTATGCCAGCAGTGCCTCGCCTTCTCAATCGCGTCTATGACAAAATTCAAAATGAAATTTCATCGTCGCCAATCAAGCGAATGCTGTTCCGTATGGCATTAAATTCAAAGGAAGCTGAACTTCGTCGTGGAGTCATTCGAAAAAATAGTTTATGGGACAAGCTCGTGTTCCGAAAGGTTCAAGAAGCATTTGGTGGTCGACTTAGATTGATGGTCGTTGGATCCGCTCCACTAGCTGGAAATGTTTTGACATTCGTACGTTGTGCACTTGGATGTATTGTTGTTGAAGGTTATGGACAGACTGAGTGTGTTGCTGCTGTTACATTGACTATACAGGGTGATTATATGGTTGAGCATGTTGGACCACCGATTGGGTGTGCTTGTATTAAGGTTGGCAACTAGAATAATTTTCTTTTTTGAGTTATTTTCATTTAATTTTGTGATTTTGGTACTTTCAGCTTGTGGATGTCCCAGAAATGGAATATTATGCTGCAAATCAACAAGGCGAAGTTTGCATTAAAGGAACTTGCGTTTTTCAAGGGTAAATTTATAATTTATTTAATAAAATCTCAAAAACAAATTTATAATCGATTATTTTTAGATACTACCGTGATCCAGAACGAACCAGGCAAGTGATAGACTCACAAGGATGGCATCACACAGGCGACATAGGTGAATGGTTAGGCAATGGAACGTTGAAAATTATCGATCGTAAAAAACATATCTTTAAGTTAAGTCAGGGCGAATACATTGTGCCAGAGAAGATAGAAAATATTTACATAAATTCACAATATGTTGAGCAAGTCTTTGTGCATGGAGAGAGTCTGAAGGTGAGGAAATAATTTGACATAACCTCTAAATTTTTAAAATTTGTCAGATTTTTGGTTATCTTGTCACAAACTTCAATTCATAACATCAAAATTTGAGACATAAACTCAAAATTTGGTCACATAACCTCAAAATTTCATTTCATAAACACAAAATTTAGGAACATAACCTCAAATTTTGGGAACATAACCTCAAAATTTGAAGCATAACCTCAAAATTTAATAAAATATTCTCCATTTCAGAGCTGTATTGTAGCAATTGTTGTTCCTGATGTTGAAACTATTAAGGCTTGGGCATCTGCAAACAACATCCCAGGAACGCTGACTGTCTTATGTAATCATCCAGAGGTTAAGCATCTTATAATGAGCGATATGATATCTCTTGGTAAAGATGCTGGACTTAAGTCATTTGAGCAAGTAAGTTAAAGTTGTTTAATCTGCGATAAAATTGTTAAATTAATTTTTTTAAATACAAAACTAATAAAAATATTTCAATATTTTTTAGGTCAAAGACATTTACCTCCACCCCGATCCATTCTCAGTACAGAATCAACTTCTTACACCAACATTCAAATCGCGAAGACCACAAATTCGCAGCTATTTCAAGCCACAACTAGATGACATGTATAAGATGCTTGATTGAGCTATGGCGACTGCATCATACATATGGCCTGCTACTTAGTAAAAGAAAATTACTTAAAATAAATACTTAATTTTTAAGATAACTATTTTAGTCAGATACACACACATACATGTATTGATAAGAGTCCAGCAGTGTTGCTTTCACAAATATATTGAATTATAAAAATAAATTGGTGGGGGTAGGAGGGAGGGGAACTAAGGGTGTAGTGATTGGGTGTAAATAAAATTAATTGAATATAAGAACATATAATTTGGGGTAAATTTTTTTAAAAAAATATCAACAAAAATTAGGAAAAATTCTAAGACAAAAAATTTATAAATTAGACTGGCTAGATTGGATTTATGGGGAACTATCCCAAAGTTTAAGTAGAAATATTTATTTGAATTTTACAAAAATAAGTTAAAATCAGAACGAACAAATGTTGAAAGGAAAATAAATTTTTTTGTCATTAATTTAAATTTTTAAGAATCTCGACTAGGTCAAACCTCATCAATAATTATGTATATCAATTTAAAGAAAATGAAATAAATCTCATAAAATTGAGAAGTTTTGTAAGTAAAAAGTTGTTCATAAACTTAAATAATTTGCTTTCAAAACTGGCCTATAAAAATATTATTAAGTGCAACTGATCTGTTGTCAATTTATAATCTCAAATCTTGTTTGAAATTTTGGGATATAAAAGTTTAAAATTTATTTTTTAATTTCGAAACTAAATAGTTTTTTTAAAGATAAATTTTTTTATGTTTTCAAAAATTTTAAATTTCTTAAGATTTGGAAAATATCAAAATTTAAAAAAGTAAAGATTTTAAATTTAAGAATTTGAAGATTTCTAATAATTTTTGGAATCAACGATTCTGTATTTCTTAAAAATATGTATTTGTTTTAAAAAAACTTAAAAAATTTAAAAAAATCAATATTTTTTTATAAGAATTTAAAATTTTAAATAATCTTCTTACTAATATAATGTCTAAAAAATTTAAAATGTCAACAATAGTTAAACTTTTCTAAAAAAATTTCAAACAATTTTTGAGATTTGCTTAAACTATTAAATAGTGTGTATTAAAGCATCTGAATCATGAAAATACCAAAATTAAATCAACTCTTAAAGGACGAATGTTAGCATGTTCATGAATTATTACACTCCCTTCTTAAATGGTTAATTTTTTTTTATTTAAAAAATCTTAAAGTTTAAAATTTAAATTTCAAAATTTCTAAAATTTTAAAAGTCTAAATTTTAATTTATAATTTTGAAGTTTCAAAATTTTAAATTTTTTTAAATAAAAATAATAACCATTTACCAACATTAAGACCATTATCGAAAAATAAAATATTTTACTTATAAAAGTCCGTAGAAAAACTATTTATTTAAAAAATGAGAATTTTACGTTCCTTTCTTATTATGATAATAAAATCTATAACATTTTAAATTTTTATCCTCCTTGAAAAGAATCTTTTTCGAATCTAAGTTAAAAATTAAATTAAGATTAATAATGGGAACCGTTAAGTAGATATCGAATAGAATAGATAAAGAAAATGCTTGGACAGGACAAAAACTATTTAAATTTATTAAATTTTCCTAGACTTTTTTGAAATATTTTCGTTTTGGTGATGAAATTTATTAAAATTGTCAAAAATAAATATTATTAAAGATTAGTTTTTCAATTTTGAACAATATAAATTCAAAAGGTTATTTAAAATTTTTTTGTATCCCCAAATAGACAAAAAAATTGTAGGATTTGCAAATTTGAAACTTTTATTTAACTTTTGATCCCATTTTAGTCAATTTCTGATGAATTTAAAATTCTAGCCTCATTTTATCAATCATAAAAAAATTTAAAACCTAAATAAAAAAATATTTAATAATTAATTTTAAGTAAAAATCTGTTTCCATGTCAAATTGTGTGGGGGTGGTGAAAAATAAAAGATAAATAAAAAAAGTTAAAAAAAAAGTAGAAAGGTGAAGCAATAAAGATGAATTTTTGTAAAAAAATACCAACTTAAATAGTGAAAAATATCTGGAAAATATATTAATGAAATAAAAATAAATTTGAAAATGTCAAAATTATGAGAATCTTCTTTATAGAGTTTAATTTTTTGTTTTTGAAAAATTTAAATTATTATTTTTAAATATTTTTAAATTTTTGTTTTTAAAAATTTTTAAATTATTGTTTTAAAAAAATTTTAATGTTTTTTTTAAAATTTTTTGGTTTTAAAAAGTTTTAAATGTTTATATTTCAAACTTTTTTTTTAATTTTTTCGAATCTAAAAACCGATTAAGGTCAAAACTAAATTTAAAAAATGCAAAATTGATTTCACAAAGTTCTTTTTTATTTCTAATTCCCAATTACAGCACATTTCAACTTCTGTTCCTGAATTTTTTTCAAATAATTTGCATAAATTTCCCTTTCAGTTGTCCTCACATCAGTGCTGTAATTTCCATTAGCGATTATTAAAATTTTCAGGAACGCTTCAGCGAGGAATTTTTTATTCCTGACCTCGCAGTTCATTGGACTTGTTGGTGACTCTTCAAAGCATTTTGTGTTAATTTCTTCGATTTCTTTTTGACATTCGGAATTAGTTTTGAAAATGTCACGCGAACTTTCATCAAATGTCATCACAAGTGGACCAGTTGCATTTAAATGCAATAAATATGATTTGTAGCATGAAATTCTAGCTGTTGTTAAAGCTCCACGTTCATTAATGACTTCATTGAATTTTACTCGCAAATCTCTGTCAATTCCAGTTGTACACAAATATCGAGCAATTTCTCGAGCTTTTTTGAATTCACGTGGATTTGAATTTGGAATTTCTTTTAATTTTTCAGCTACACAGGCATCAGTTTTTGATTGATTTGAAGATTCTTCTTGATTTGAGTAAATATTAGTTCCGTTTATTGAAGTATTAACTTGCGGCTTGGATGATATTTTATTGCCTTGGATTATTATCAGTATTGACACAATTATTATGTATTTTCCCATGTTTTTTCCTAGAAATTGTTTATTCTTCTGCGGTTCAAATGGGAAAATTTTCACTTTTTTGTATTAGATTTTCTGAAATTTATTTTAAACTATCAGAAATAGTTTCGCATAATTTTCACAAGAGTTTAACTGTAAATTACAATATTTTAATTCAATCAGCACAAAAAACCTTCTCTTCAGACGAAATAGAAATCAAAACTGAGAAAACTGAGAGATGATCGGATGAGCACTCAAAGAACACGTGCCAGAGAAGAATAAAATATTCTTGTTTTAAATGTCTTTGAATTAAATTCTCTGAGAACTTTCTCAAAACGAACACAAACTGGTCTTTCTTGTATTCTTGAGAAAAGAGGGGAAAAACGTAAATTTGTTGATTGAGATGAGGGAGTTGAGGTTCTCAAACATTAGTTTTCTCTTGATACTTCGCAGCACTTCTCAACCTTTGTGTTTGGATAGGGTGGCGATTCATTTTGTCCCAAAAATAAGGGAAATTTTAAATTTTCTTATCTAAATGCTCATGTGGTATTGTATTGTATTGTAAATATTTATTACCAAAGGTATTATAGTTTGAAAATGATACAGATAATATGAACAAATGAACATTGAAAGCGTTGCATAAATTGACAATAATATCGTTCGTATATGAGTTTAAAGGTTCAAATAGTAATTTAAATAAACGGAGGAATTAGGAACAACTTGAGTCATGTGCAAGAGAACTGTACTATTAAGTGATATGAAGCGTTATGTGTGTGTGTGGTCCACTAATTCTAAACTATATCATGTTTGTAGTTATATTTATTAACGAAGTTTTTAAAAATATGAAAAAATATAAAAATATTAACCCCTAGGGTAGGTAAGGGTACCCTGGGTAGCCCTAGAAACCCTGTTAAGAATTTGAAATTAAGAGAAATAAACAAAGTTTACCTTTTTTTTAAAAAAAAACTGAATTGTTTGGTTAAAGAGCAACAAATTTTTCTAAGATCCTCAAAGAATTAGAGATCGTACACAAAATACAAAGTCCATCCTCTGAAAAATCAACCAGATAGTCAGCCTAGAAACAAAACAAACAAACCATAATCAAAATCCAAATAATAAACAAAAATTTCTATTCCCAAAAAATAAAATTGATTAAAAAAGAAATTTTTTTCACTTCCATCTCAGTTCTCTCTTAACCTTCATCGACTCAAGTCACAAACAATCATGAAGACCTTAATTCTTATCTCATTTTTATTCTGTTATGTCACCGCAAACGAAGTTGACTTGTGCATTCAACGAAAATTGAAACTTTCTGAGCCAGTTGACCATAGAAATATTCAACGTGATATTCAGAATGAGAATTTGAAGAAGTTCCGTTACTCAGCTCGTTTTGCACTTCAAATTTGTCATCCAACTTTCGACATCATTGCTGGACAAATTTTCAAGAAAATGACAAAGCCACAAGTGCCATTGACAGAGACTGAATTAAAGTGCTATGAAATTTATTTGCTGAAGAAAAATCCAGAAGGACTTTTGGTGCCAGAACTTGACAAAAATATCCTCGATGGATTTGAAGGAAGTGACAAATGTGACGAGATCACTAAAGCCTACACCGACTCACAAATCAAGATAAAAATGCCAACAGGAACTGACGGAGAACTAAAGTGCATGAACAATGTCATCGACAAGTACATGAGTGGACGAATTAAGGCTCTAGCACTTTCTAAGAGTGGATATTCTCTCGATGTTTTAAATGACGAAAAGAACCGATTTGTTAGGGAATTGAGAGAAGTGAGCGATGATCTTATTGAGTGCATTAATAATTTGTAGAGAGATGACTTTGAAGTTTGATAATTTTGAGTTGTTAATTTGGATTGAGAGTAAAATTGTAAAATTTTGAGAGTTTAAATAAAAAGTAAATTACAAAAAATTCAATGTTGAGGTTCGATTTTTTTGTATGTAAGCAAAAATTTAGAGAAGTTAAGACCTTTTCTTGAAAATTCCTGCTCGGGCTTGAGCTCTATTATTATTGCTTTTGCTTTTACTTTTACTTAGTCATTACTTAAATCTACTAATGCCAAAAAATAAAAATATTATATTTACACATTTTAAGCACAATTTTATTAATTTCACAGTAAGCAGTCAAATACAACGAATTTTATGCGCAAACTTTCAGAAACTGATTAAAATGATTACAAATAGCCAAATATGAAAAACAAATATCAAATATCAGTTTATCAATTCCGTACCCTTGTTTAATAGTTAATCAATTGTTAGAAGTCAACATCCAGGAGAAAAGTCAATATCCAGTGATACAGATTTACGCCTACCTAATGCCACATATAACAGGTTGGATAATTTTGCCATAATTTCTCTCAATCTCCATCATAAATGCTTTACTTTACTTGAACTAGAATAAAGTTTAGTCACGTGTTAACAACCTGTTTGTTAATCACTCTAGAAAAAAACACTCAAAATTACCAAATCTAAATTATTTTAAATTCTGCCAATAAATCATTTAAATCGTAATATCTCGAAATTTGGAGAGGTTCACTCTTAGTTTATAAATTTATTGTGGAACACTGATCCACTGTCGTTGGCATAAAGCGCGTAGAATTGAATGTAGATGATCAAGTATGTGGTGATTGAGTTTATCATCTGAAAAAATAGGATTTTTAAGTTAGAATCTCTTAAGTATAAATGAAAAATTTCAGAAAAATCCCAAATAGTTTAGTCCAATTATTCTCAAGCTTTTTAGCCTTAAAAAATTGTGACACACCGAAATCTCTGTCTTAGGTAAATTTTTTGACAAAAGGATAGTTTGAGTACCACTAGCTAGGACTCTAGAAAATTCATAAAACTCACTCCACACAGCATACGGTAATTAACTTTGAAAAATCCCATTGCTGAAAATGTAATGTCAGTGTTGGTCAACTGAAAAACTTCCGTCATCTTTTGAATCTCATTTGATGTGAAATATCTTGATCCATTTAGACGCATTTTTGCAATCAAACGGGAGTAGGAATTGGACTGTAAATTAAATAAAAATAAGTTGGTGGTAAGTTTAACTGTAGCAAGTGGCTTAAGGAAGTCATCAAAGCACATGAATGAATCTTGTTAGTACTATGAGCAGTGGTGTATCCAAGGAGGTGTTTTGGATGTCAAAACTCCTTAAAATAGAAATTTTCTTCAATTTTCTAGAGTTTTGCAAGAAAAGATCTAAAAACACCTTCGTTGAATACACCCCTGGTCAAGATACTGACATTAGGGGTACACTAATATGCATTGACGACTGAATTATGCCACTTCGTAAAGTAGCAAAATTAGTTTTGTCATAAATTTCAGTTCACATTATTTATGAATAACTTCTCAAAACAAGTATCACGAACAAAAGCTTTCGGAATATCAACAAGAACCACTTAAAAGGTAATAAAATATTCATGGGTAAAAATGCATTTTCATGACTGTTTTGTTGATAATGGCTTGTCATTTAAAAGCAGAAACAAATTGACTCATGGGAAAATATTACAGTGGTGATAATTTAGGCATTTTTCAGAAAAATAGAGGACGTTTTTTCATTTCTTAAAAATTTTTTTACTATTTTTAACCAAAAATTATGAAATTTGTGATGTTTTTCAGCTTAGAAATAATATAGTCAACTTATTCATAATTCAGTCATTGAACATACTTTTCATGTAACATCCATTAATTACGTCAATTCTATCCTAAACCTTCGAAGGTTGCGCAATTACACAATTTTGAAGGCCTTCTTAACTTTTAGAATTCTAGCTCAATTTGACTCCTAACTCACCTGATTAGCAATAATCTCACACAAAGATGTCAATCCAATCGTTGCCGACACATTAATCACAATGATATTAACACAAAGTCCAACAGACCATAACGAAAATCCTAAATTTGCATCCTTTTTAGTCACAATCAGCGTATAACAATGATAAATCTGAGTTGTTGTGATGACAAAGATTGATGTGAATGCTGACAAGAAAATTGGTCCAAGAAATTTTTCCAAAGCAAGTCTCAAGTCGAGAATTTCTTGGTAGAGATGAAAAATTGATGGCATGTTGGAACGGACACTCTGTTCAATGCTGACTGACTTTACTTCCAGAAGTTTCAGAACTTGAGGAAAATTTTGGAAACTCAAAGCTTCATTTTTGAGGATTTTACTGGCAATTTTAATGCGATAGAAGATTAGAATCAGCATACAGAATGAGAAACAGAGAGCAGCAAGGGACACGACAGTTGGTAAGAAAGTTATGGTCCAATAAACAAAAGTAGTCAGTCGGTGATGAACCAGAATCACATAAATTTCATATCCACCCATGTATGATATGAAAATCATGAAATAAATTATACTGATTAAGACAATTCCATTCATTTTTGACTTGCTGACATCGATGCACATCAGAGATGCTCGGTTGTCGAATTTTTCGAAACAATTCATGATTTCATCCATGGTTGATGCATTTGTGAACGGAACTACCAAAATTATGTTTAATGTCCATGCATTGACCAGCAATTGAATCCAATTTGAGATGCTTGTGAGCTTGTCTGATGTCAAATGATTTTCGAAGAAACTTCCGATGAGGATGAACCAGTAGATGGTCAGGAAAATGATTACTACAGCTACATAGAATTTTTGAAGCTTTACTTTTTCATTCTTTGCAAAATTTGTAATTGAGTAAGGCAGAAATCCAAAAATTTTGAAGAACTTAAGCATCGAAATGAGAATGTTTGTGCTTAGTTCCATTTTTATGGATGGAAAATTATCCCTTGAGAAGAATCTGTTGAACTTCATGCAAATTTGATGACTTTTAGATTGTTGAAATGTGGATAACTGTCAGTAATGTTAAATTTATAGTTTCGTGTTTAAATCCTAGTCTTTAGGACTATATCTGTAGCCAATCTTTCACAAATTATGTCAGAATAAGACAAAAGTTCCAAAATTATTAGAAATTGAACTTTTTTATTCAAATTCTTCTCTTAACTATTCACTTTTACCTAATGACGCTGTCTTGAAGCTTCCATCCAACTTTTATAACCCTTCGAAATGTAATTAGGAATTTTCTCAATGATAAACATTAAAATCCATTAAAGCACTTAAGTGCTTTTATTTTGGGAAAAGCTTTATTATGAAAGAAATGTCATCAACTTGTGATGTCTCAAGTTCAATGACTAATCGATTTCATCTTGGTTTATGTGATTTTTTGTCATATCAGCCGCATAATAATATTGTTGATGTCTAGGGCATTTTAAGGTTAGATGAATAGTTCCTCAATTTTTGAGGTTGTGGGTTATTCGAAAGGATAAAATTTTCAGTCAAATTTTTGACTGACTTCGGATACTAATTTGTGTACTAAATGTATACTAATGTGCTCGAAATTGACTTTTAATGACCTTTTTTGTTTTTTGGTCGCTAGAATTAATTTTCCCGAGGGGGGTTTTTGCAAATTTTTGGTGAAAACCCCTAGCAAAATAAAGAAATTTTTTTCAGAGGGGGGGAGGGCTTGACCCCAAACCCCCTCCTGAACTTTCTTCCAACAAGGTCTGTCGGATTTCCTGGCATTTTTCAATCTGATTAGTTTTTCCTCATTAAATCTTCATTGATACACTACAACACCTTTTCTTTTATAGACAAAATATAATGTTTGATCTGTTTGAATCCTAATTATTACAGTCTTCCTTGAGCAGCTTTAAATTCCAAGAGATCCTAATTTTCATCACTTTAATTAATTTTCTTAAAAGCTTGTTTGACATTTTTTGAACAAAATTTATCTTTAAGTTGAAAATGCACCTTCGTTTTAATTTTGCTCAGGCACTCACGACTAGTTTATGTTTAAACAGCTGAACTAAAGTTCGTTGAGCGCTAAGTACAGTTTTATTTGTTCTGAATTTGTGTTTTAAAAAATTTTGAGAGTCTCAAAGCACCCTGAAAAAATTGGAATTTATTATCAGTATATCGTAATCGTGCTAACAAGGCAGTCGTGAGGATTTTGCAGGCTTTTAAGGTATTTAAGAAATATTTTAAATTATTATTTTTAATCCTAAATAGTTTTTCATATTTTAAAATTAGTTTTAGATTCAAAAATCACGATGAAGATTTCTTCAATATTACTTTCAATTATCTTCATCAAACTACTATCGAAAGCTGTTGAGTCATCGAAAATTTTGATTATTTCGCAACAACCATATTTAACCCATCAAAAAATAGCTGCTAGACTCGCAGATGATCTTGCATCACGTGGCCACAACATTACAATTTTCACATCAAATCATTTTGGCAATTACCATAAAAATGTTGAAGAATTTAACTTTAAAACTCAAAGTTTACAAAAAGTTGAAAGAAATTCACACAAAAATTGGCTTCAAATTTACAACGAGCTAACTGATTTACACTATGAACTCAGTGTTGAGCACATGAAGCATTCAGAAATCAAGAAAATTATGAAAAATGAGACAAAATTTGACCTTTTGATCATCGATTGTGTAATTTGTCAATTATTGGCAATAGCTGAGGTTCAAGACATTCCTGTGATTTATTTGAGTCAAACTGAGCCACTAAATTTCGTCAATGATCATTTTGGAAACGAAGTTAATCCATCAATACACCCAGAGACACATGCACTAAGCTACAGACATGCAAAATTAACACTTTATGAAAGATTTAATTCATATTTTTCTTATCATTTTTGGAAGTTTATTGGAGGTCTTCACCATTGTGTGATTTTAAGGGGGTCATTGAATCGAGAGTATCCTAACCTCAATTTTACATGTCATCAACTTTTCGAACGTTTGAACTTTTTATTCATCTTCACTCATCCAGCATTTGGGAATGTTCGACCATTGGTACCAAAAACCATTCAAGTTGGATTTACTTATGTTGATCCTGTGGCAGAGGTACAAGATGAGGATTTGAGGGAGTTTATGGACAGCTCTAAGGATGGAGTGATTGTCTTTAATGTTGATGGACTGGAAAAAAGTGAATTGCAAGTTTTTATGAATGTATTCTCAGAATTGAAGCAGTCTTTTGTGTTAAACATTGAAAACTCAACAAATTTCTCAAACTCACCAAACAAAAAATTCTTTACAACCAAGAACACCCAACTATCAGAAATCATTGGACATCCAAGTGTAAAACTTGTCATATCAACAGCTGACTACCGTGAAATTGAGGTTTTGTTAAAGAATCATATGCCAATGATCTTAGTTCCTTTAACACACGAGCAGATTGTAAATTCTCATCTGATGGTTGAGAGAAAAGTCGCAAAATTTATTGAAATATCAACATTAGACCAGAAATCTCTACAAGATTCAATAATGGATGTCCTCAACAATCAAGCAGCATACAAAGAAAATGCAGGAAAATTGGAAAGATTTGCAACTGATCGACCTAAACTGAAGGAAATGGCTGCATGGCATGTTGACTTCGTCATAAGACATAAAGGAGCTAAGCATCTAGACTATCCAGGCAGACTAGTTCCATATTATCAAAAAATGTTTATTGATATTTATTTATTCTTTGCACTTGTAATTTATGGAATTAAGAAAGGAATTAAGTTGTATAGGATATTGAAGTGTAAAGTTTGTGGAACTAAAGTAAATGGGGCATTGAAAAGGGATGCTAAGAGTAAGAAGGAATAACGTTGCAATAAAATTTGAAATTTTACATCTCATGAATAAAGATCACTTAAACAATTACTCACAATGTTTATATTCAAAATAAATTATTTTTAAAAGTATAATTAATTCTTGAATTTTGGACATTAAAATAATTCATAATTTTGTAGAATTTTTTTAAATCTGATTACGTTTACCTGAAAGTTTGTGTTCGTATACCAGAATATGAGTTTCTTAAATTATTCTCGATTATTTGGTTTAATCACATATAAAACTTAACCAAATTCTCTAATTTTACTCATTATAGCTCTTTCTGCTGACTTGATCTCATTCAGTCTTACAAATCTCATCAAATAACAAACAAAACGTCAAAATGTATTTCCAGAAATTCGCAACTGCTGCCAAAAGCTACGTTAAACAGGCTGAAGAGGACATCAGAACAGTTGTTAAGGTCAACTCGTATTTTGATAATCAAGAATTGAATTTCTTTTGTAAGGAGATTTTGAATTTTTTGAGATTCATTAAGAAGATTTTCGAAATGATCATCAAGTGCTTCCAACCGATGTAAGTAAAATTTGGATTAATAAAAATAAAGGTTGCGGAACTGATCAACTGTTTTTGGTCTCTTTGATAAGTTTTAATCCCTTACAATCCTAATTAATTACTTATTTGCAATTTTAGCTACACATTACCATTGACCCTAGGAGGAGGACTTTTTAGAGCAAAAGTAAACATCAATGTTCATTTTCACATGCCAACTGCTCAATATGAAAAGAATTTTGTCATTCCACCATGTAGTGATGCAAATTGTGAAGAATGCCGACAACATAATGAACAAAATTAAGGATTTTAATTCGTTGAATATTTAATGACAGGAATGGATGGAATAATTTTAAAATATAACCATCATGAGAGGAAAATTGAGGATAAGATTATTCTGATGGTCGTTACTTGATTGAATATGGAAATGTTAATGTAGAAAAATGCTCATTAAGGATTATCTTGACATACAGAAACATATGGCAGAGGGAAAATATCTATGAGATAAATGAACATGAGGAAGCAGTCTATACTTTAACGGAAAGTCTCTTGAATAAGGATATGATATCCAATGAACCAAACTTTAATAACATTAGAGGAATGCTTGAATAACAGAATTATATTAGCTTTATTGAATTTTTTTTTCTTTTTTTTGCTCTTGTTCTTTCATTTTCATAAATTTATAATTGTATTTCTTTCTACCGCTATTCAATAAACATTTATTGAGTATTAGAAAAAAAAAGATTCATTTTATATTTTATTCGTGATATCAGTGTTTGTTCTACAGTATTTTTCCTAAATTCTTAATTTATGAAGATTTATCCAAAAATCTATTTTTTGGACCCCCAATTCACCTCAGTTAACTTTTAAGGTTTTTATTTTTTGAGATATTTTTGAAATAAAGAAAAGATTTTTATGTGATTAAATTTTTTATATTTGTAAAATATAAGACTATTCTAACAACTCAATTTTCTACTCCCAGCTTCACTTCTGGTGCTAATTCCATCCGAATTGTCAGATCGAACTCCAAAATCAAAATTGTCTTGACTTTCAACAAAATAATTTACAGATCGCTGTTTCTGATGATATTCATGTAAAAACCGTTCATACATTGCACCAACACAGAGTAGGAAGTATCCATAAAATAATCCAGTTAATATTGCAAATATTATTGATGTTGTTGTCCATTTGATGATGAATAGGAAGGATGTGATGGTCATGAAGGCTAGGTAGGTCATGAATGGGATGACTTCTTTGTGTTTTCTCTAAATTAATAATTTGAATTGATAATTTAATTAAATTTAATGAAAAAGAACAAATTTTATTTACAGTGGAACAAGTTTTGTGAAAGTTTGATCAAATTTTGCGTAAAACTTAATAAAATTGACCGAAAGTTAGCAAAACTTATTTAAAATTGGCCTAACCTGTTCATATTTTGGAAAAATGCTTGAATTTTATCATTTTCTAACAATCCAGCACAACTAGCGCCATCTTCCCATAACCACTTCAAACTTCCCAGCTCAAAACATTAAAAAACATCTCATGTGTCTCAACTAAACACAAAACATCAACTCGTGTCGATTTTTTTCACATAAACATGTTTATCCAAGATATTAAGTGAAAATTTTTATTTTTCAGAAGCAGCTATAGACTACATGTCTAATTAGTTCCGCAAATAAATTCTCAATCAGTCATGTGAACTTCAAATTCATTGCGATAAGTTTTTGTGTAAATTTACTCACTGTTTTTGTTGCTGCAACGAATTTGTATGAAATATAAGTCAGTCCGATGTAGAGGACGATGATGCAGAAGGCAGTTATGGATACATCTAAAAAATAATCCAACATTTTATGTTATTTTGAGGTTAGAAATGGAAACTAGAATAATTTACAGCCTTCCTCGGTATAATGGACGCATTTTTCGAGTGTTGCTTCAAATTTCAAGTAATTGAGCCATTCGACAATCTGAGGACATGGAACGAATATTCTGATCAAGATGACGATAAAAGCAGCGATCATTGTGAGGAAATTCTTGATGAACGAGAACCTGAAAGGATTTTGTGATTTACTTATATTTTGACTTAATCATGTTTATTTGCTTACCATCCTAAAAATATAGCTCCTGGTTCTAACTCCATACAACATAAAAAGCGTTCCAAAGAACACAATCTGAAAATTTAATTTATGATTTAATTTAATAATATAATTTGTAAATTTCGAGAGATGAAAGTGTCAAAATCTATTTATGTTTTAAAAAATTTTGATATTTTTTATGGATAATTAATAAAATTAGAATTAAAGAGAGGACGAATCCAGGGGGTTATTGTGGTCGAATTAGTACTAACCAATGTCATGATTATAAAAGATATAAAAATGGTTATGACAAAAAACCCAAAAAGATCCTAGATTCGCCTCTGACCTTCATTTACGAGTGACTCACCTATGTACCTTGGCTACTGAACTATGTACAACCATGTTGATAAGATTATTTAATTGTTTCTCGTTTGTTCAGCTTTATTGACTTTGATTTTTTTGCTATTAATTACAATGTAATGCAAACACAAACAATTTTTAATGAGTTATTTTAATTGAAATTTATTTTATTGATAAGAGTTTTAATTAAATTTTACAGCGCAACTATTATGCTGAATAATGAGTTTTAAATCTATTTACACTGGATTTTTCACAGTTCATCAAACTTCAATCATTTATTTTTTATAGTTTCAATTTTCTATATAATTTTTTATTAACATTATTTTCACGTCTGCCAATTACAAATATTCAACTCAAAATGTGAATTTGTTGACTTGCAGTAGTCAAGATCAATAATAAAAATATCCAAGCAGATGATTTGACGATAATTGAGTTAAAAAAGGTGCAAATTGATTCACGATGATCTATAATTTTTGAAATACAATTTAAAATATGATCATATTATTGACGGGATGTTGACATGTGAGGTTTTGCAATTAAATTGTAGTTTAATCTATTGGATTTTGTGTAGATAAAGTTGAACTTTCCGTGGCTTGTGTGGTTGAAGTTGAACTTCCTGTGGTTGAAGTTGATGTATCTGTGGGTTGTGTGGTTGAAGTTGAACTTTCTGTGGCTTGTGTGGTTGAAGTTGAACTTTCTGTGGTTGAAGTTGATGTATCTGTGGGTTGTGTGGTTGAAGTTGAACTTTCTGTGGGTTGTGTGGTTGAAGTTGAACTTTCTGTGGCTTGTGTGGTTGAAGTTGAACTTCCTGTGGTTGAAGTTGTTGTATCTGTGGGTTGTGTGGTTGAAGTTGAACTTCCTGTGGTTGAAGTTGATGTATCTGTGGGTTGTGTGGTTGAAGTTGAACTTCCTGTGGTTGAAGTTGATGTATCTGTGGGTTGTGTGGTTGAAGTTGATGTATCCGTGGCTTGTGTGGTTGAAGTTGAACTTCCTGTGGTTGAAGTTGATGTATCTGTGGGTTGTGTGGTTGAAGTTGAACTTTCTGTGGCTTGTGTGGTTGAAGTTGAACTTTCTGTGGTTGAAGTTGATGTATCCGTGGGTTGTGTGGTTGAAGTTGAACTTCCTGTGGCTTGTGTGGTTGAAGTTGATGTATCTGTGGCTTGTGTGGTTGAAGTTGAACTTTCTGTGGCTTGTGTGGTTGAAGTTGAACTTCCTGTGGTTGAAGTTGATGTATCTGTGGGTTGTGTGGTTGAAGTTGAACTTTCTGTGGCTTGTGTGGTTGAAGTTGAACTTCCTGTGGTTGAAGTTGATGTATCTGTGGGTTGTGTGGTTGAAGTTGAACTTCCTGTGGTTGAAGTTGATGTATCTGTGGGTTGTGTGGTTGAAGTTGAACTTTCTGTGGGTTGTGTCGTTGAAGTTGAACTTCCTGTGGTTGAAGTTGAACTTTCTGTGGGTTGTGTCGTTGAAGTTGTTCTAATTTCTTCTAAATCACTTTTTATTGCCTTCACATCAGTTCCCATATCCAACGTTTTGCCTTTAACTTCTTGAATATTCACTTTTAGTGTTTCTAGGTCTGATTTAATTTGCTTAGCACTTGTTTCAATTGTATCAGCCAGGTTATTTATTTTAGTATTGCTCAATGTATTTTTCACTTGTTCCAAATCATTAATAATTGAGCTTAGGGTGTGACTAAGAGTTGATGATTGTGTTGCATTTTTTATTTCCTGAAGCTCTTGAGAAATGGTTTTTTGGGTCTCTTGAATGGAATTAAGTGCGTTTGTTAGGTCATTTGGGATTTTGGCTGCCAAAGTATCGCATTTGGTTAAAGAATTGGTCAAATAATTTGAAGCTTGTTCAGTTTGATATTTTTGAATAGCTTCGAGGGTCTCAAGCGCTTCTTTTGAAGTTCTTGAGTTTATATTGTTAGATTCAGTCAACTGGTTCTTTGTTTTTGTTAGGTCTTGTTCTAATTTGTCGACTTTTTCAGTTAAATTTGTGAATAGCTCTTGAGTTTTGTTGAAATTTTCTTCCATTTTTTTAGTTATGAAATTTTCAATGGAGCTTAACAGTGAATCGTGGTTGCTGGTTGAGTTTTGATCAATATTTGCTAAACTCTCATTTTTAACCATTATTTCCATATCTAATTTTGCAGCCTCAGTTTCTTTAAACTTTCTTTCCAAATATTCCTGATTTATACATGTTGAATTTAAACTTTGAATGACCTTTTCGACCTCTGTAGCATTTATTCCCTTTGAATTTGTGCAATTATTTCCCATTAGGTTTAAATTAGTTAATTGTGAGAGTCCATCGAAGACGTTTAAATCAATATGGTGAATTTTGTTTCTTTTTAGCCAAATAAGGTTCAAATTTTTATTGAATTCGAAGATTCCAGCTTCAATAACTTCAATGTCGTTGTCATTTAGGTCTAAGTAGGTCAATTTTGGGAATGGTTTCAGGTCGTTTTGATGAATCTCTTTTAAACCACATAAGCTGATTGCAATTCCTTCAAGATTTTTAAAGATCTTTTCCAATCCAGTAGGAAAATAATTCACTGTGTACTTATTAACACTGAAAACTGCGACATCATTATTTCCTTTTTTCCTCTTATGTGAACCATTAACACCAGTTAGCAATGATGAGTTTGTAGACGTTATTTTGAGGTCCGTTTTCACTTCACATTTATATTTATCCTGTAGAATAACAAAATTGTCTATTTTATAACCACAATTGACATCAAAAGGTGATGCAATGTTGACCAAATAACACAAACAGATCAGAGCGCTGGGAAATTTAAAAAAATTATTAAGTGATACAAAAATTAAACAATTTTATTAAACTTACCAAATTATTTTCATTTTTAATTGTTGTTGTAATTAACTAAAGAGTGACTCGACTCAAGTGAGGATTAAATTTAAATGAACTAGAATGAAAATCTCGATCTTTATAGTATTTTATTATCAATAAATAATTTAATCGTAGTAAGCATTTAAGAATTTGTTGCAATCTGTTGTAATTACGCGATGAATCAGGTTAATAGACAATGAACTAAATTTCATTTTATTGTTTATTTTATTCGTAAATTTACTGCGAATAAATTTATTTAGGACGAAAGTATTTTACAGGAAAAATGTTTCATATTTTGTATTATATAAAATTATTAGAGCAGTCGATCTTCAAGCCTGATGCAAAAATCAATAATATGATTATTTGGTCTTTTTGGTGTCACAAAAACGTTTAAGAAGTATAAAAAATTTTCATGGTCTCCCTTCATGAAAATGACTCAGTCGCTGTTGGAGTCAATATGAGAACTTTGTCATTATGACACCAAGGATGCAAAATTGATCATGAAATGATGAAGAGTCAGCTAATCAGTTCCGCATATTAGTAAACATTACAAAATAATTCTTGAATCATTAGGATTACTTGTGATTAATATTATTGACCACACATTGTTATTAACTTACTTTATGTTAACAAACTTGATGAAATTTTAACATTTTTAAATTATGGTTCATTTTGTATCCTTAAAAAATAAGCTTAAAAATCAAATTTAAAAATGAAAATTTTCATATTTTCGATATTTTTGTTGTTTTATTTTATTTATTTATTCACAATTTGTTTATTTTTTCACAATATTTTCTTTATAATTATTTATCGCATTGTATTTTTAATGATTTATTTATTTATTTATAAACTTAATAATAGTCATAATAATTTTCATATAATTTATTTAAATGTTGACTTTTTCTTCATCGAATATTTTTTTTAAATTTGTTTTTCTTTTCGAAAGATGAAGAATTTTTTTTGTAGCATTTCAATTATTTTCATAATTATTTTAATAGTTTTATACACTTAACATTAGATATTTGTATGTATATGTATATTCATAATTTAAATAAACATTTTTTCATTTTTCATTCGCGACTTTTTCGTACATTTTTATTAAATTTGAACGAATTGTTTTATGTTGAAAATAAATTTGTCATTTTCAGTTCAATTTCCTTATTTTTTGTGTGTATGATCTTGAATCAATTAAGTAGGATCAAATCAGTCTAATTTTTTAAATTTAATTTAAAAGTGATTTCAATTTTGACAAAACGAACATAAAATAAAGAATTAAATTACACGATTAATTTTTTTTATTAAATTTTTCAAAAAAAATTAAACATTTTTTTATAAATTGAATTCGAAAATGTTTAACTTTTTAAGTTTGAAACATAATTTTTTAAATTAAAAAAATGTTTTTTTTGAATTTTTTTAAATATTTTTTGATACATTTTAATGAAATATTTTATTATATTTTATTTGTGTTCCATCATGTATAATAATATAAATATATTAAAATGTATATAATGAATAATTATGAATAATGTAAATGTTTTGAATGTATTTGTGTATTTTTTGTGTCAAATGATCGTGAAAATTCCTCAATTTTTAACATATTTTTATTTTTATCTTCACGATCAGTTTTCACAATTTTTATCTTGTATAATTATTGCATTAATACTTTGTCTCTTGTGTGCAATTTTTTTTAGATAAAAATTAAAAGTTTTTTTTTATTTAAGCGCAAGAAGTATTTTTTTTTGCTAGGAATTTACCAGAAATTACCCCAAAATGTGGTCGCATTTTCTCATTTTAATTTTCAAAATTTAGTAAGCAACAATTTTTTTTCAACAAATTTATTTATTTTTTGATAAGAAAAACGTTTTAGTGGCACTTGAAATTTTCTTCAAAATTTTAAAAGCTACCGATTGTTCATCAAATTGTTTTTGTTTTTGTAGATTTTAAGGATAACAGATGTTGATAGTTGAAGATAGTTTAAGGATGACTTTTAGTTGTTTTGGAATTGAATTTTAAGCCAAACTCCAAAACTCCCAAAATATTAAGATTTTGTAGAATTTTTTAACTTATTTTCATTCGCTTATCGTAAAACATTCAACAACTTTTCCACATTTCAACAATCAACATCAGAAAAAATGATTTATTTCTGTTATTTCATACCACAATAATTAAATTTAATATTCAATATCGTTTGATATTTTTTAACTGTTCAGGATTTTTAAAAACATTCCATTAATATCAATAATTTGGACAATTGAAAAATTTAACAATAAAAACAATTTTGAATGTTTTTTTCTTCTAAATTTTCCGACCACAATTTTCCTTAGTTCTTCGTTTTAAAATATATTTTTTGCTATTTAGTTTTGCAAGCTTTTTGCGGATGTTTCATTTTGATTTACATTTAGTTTTTTTAAAATAAAAAAATCATTTTCATAAATATTTAAGAGATAAAATTTAAACAAATCAGATTTAAAAAATAAGAATTTTAAATTAAATCTTAATTTAGATGTTTTTAAAATAAAAAAAAATTAATTTAAAAATTCCGATTTTAAGAAACAGAATTTTAATAGAAATTTAAATTAAATTTTAATAAAAAGGAAAAAATAAAAATATTTTAAACATTTTAAAATTTAATTTTGAAGCGTTTTTAAATTTGAAATTTTAATGAATTAACTAAAAATTTAAGGTATAGCAATTAAAAAATATAAAATAAATTTTTAAAAGCTTTAAGTTTTTAAACTTCCACGCTTTGTCTTCATGAAAGAATTTTAATTTTTTTCTGGATTTATTTCTTCATTATTTAAAGTACACAATTTACATTAATGCATGCACATGGTCCCGAGCATTATGATTAAATTATTTATGTTTTCATCATTTTTTTCTCTTATTTTGCTAACTTCCACGCGATTATATGGGATATAACATTATTTGTTGTATGAAATATAAGGATAGAAAAAATTCACGATGAAAAAGATTTTTTATGAAATTTAAGAAGGGAAAAATTGAATGATTTTTGGAAAAAGT
Organism: Chironomus tentans; assembly: GCA_963573255.1. Lineage (NCBI taxonomy): Eukaryota > Metazoa > Arthropoda > Insecta > Diptera > Chironomidae > Chironomus > Chironomus tentans. The sequence continues at coordinate 4,754,681 of OY754305.1, forward strand.
AAGAAAGTTTTTGAGATTTTAGAGAAGCAAGAGCTGTGAAAAAGCTTTGCGTGCTTGCAGTTTCTCTGAAAAGTACAATTTTAAGGTGAAACTGATGGAAATTTTAAATCTAACCTTAAAAAATTTTAGGTCAGAATTTAAAAATTTCAAATTTCTCCTGCTTCTATTTTTACGTCACAATCTAGTTAAACATGTCCATTTCCCATTGATATGCATAAAATTAAGTAGTTTCTCAAGCCAAGTTACCATCCCTTGATATATTTTAATTACAAAAATCTTAAACATTGCGTTTTTACTGGGCTTAAAATATTGCAATTCTTTATTCTTTGTGTTTTTTTAATGGAAGCAACAAATTGGAAAACCAATAAAAAAAATTTAAAACAAACCTGAATTTTTGACCTGGGATTGATAAAAACAATTGTTAATGTGATGCGTCAGGGGTTGTTGGGCATAGATTTGAGGTGGTCTTGAGGTTGATAATATTTTTAAAAAATTGACTTAATTTAAGAATAATTATATAGATTTATATTTATTATTAAAATTATATAAACTTGAATGTTTTAATTTAAAAATATTGAGGTTAAGTTTAAATTTTTCAATTTAAAAAAATTAAGGTTATGTTTCGATAATTCTCGAATTGTCAAATTTTAAGATGTTTTTCAATACAAAAACTTAAAACAAAAGTAAAAATAATCTTCCAAATTTTTACCTTACCTCAATCAATACCCCCCATACCCACCTTAACCCCATGACAAAAATGGCATTTAGTGATTCAATTTTTACACTATTCTGCGTGAATATTGTTTAATGTTTCCATTTTGGTCTAAATTTCTCATTATTCTGAAATACTATATTGTGTGTATTTTGTGTATAAATCTATTATTGATATTGTTTTATGAATGGTAAGACAAAAAATTTATTCTATACATTTTTTTCTGGATTTTTCTTTTTATTGGATTAAATTTTAATACTTTTTTTTAAATTTGTTGGTTTTTTCAAATATTTTTTTTAATAGTGATTAAGTTTTGCTCATTTTACCTAAAAAATTAAGTTTCGAGAAAGTTGAAGACGGTTTTTTGTTAATTTTTTAAGACTATTTAACATTTTTTAAGTTTTAATTTTTGTTGATTTTTAAAGCAGAAATAGAAATGGAATTAAAATGTAAAATTGCAAAAATTTTGCGAAATTCAAGCAAATTTACATTTTGATAAAAATTTCTTTTCTAGTTTTTTTTTGGTTTCTAAAAAATGTTAAATAATTTTCCTCATCTAAATATTTAAGTTTTTCATATTTTTTGTGTTTTTCATATTCCATTATTGACATGGATTAGTCGCATTTATTTATTGATAATCTTCTATCTACTTGTTTGAAATATTTCAAATTTTTTGGTCTATTTTCGCTATTTTTACAATTTTTTTTTCATTTTCTGGTGGTTAAATTTCTATTTTTTGAGTTTTACATGAACTTTTTGAAAATAAAAATTTATTAATTTATTTCTATATAAAACTCATAACGAAATTAAAGGTTTTTTAAAATTTAAATATATTTAAAAAATAGAATTTTTGAAAAAATTTAAAACTTTTTTGAATTTTTTTTTAAATCTAGAATTTTAAAAAAGATATTTTTTTAATTCAAAAAAACATGGAAAAAACTAAAAAATCTTTGAAAACAATATTCTGTAGTTTAAAAATAATATAACATTGCAACATGTTTTGGGATTTTTCGACTAGATTTTTCATTTTTTCCATTATTTAATTTTCTTGTACTTAAAATTTTTAACTACCATTTTTTTGTCACGTTGACTTGATTACTTTTTCATATGTTAAATTACATCCGAAAGCTTTTATTCCATATTAATACCACACTCGCCATTATTTCATCCTAGTTTTTAGTCCACGAATTTTACGATAAATTATTTATTTTTGTGCTTTGATGTTTACAGTGCCGATCTTTTTGGTTTTTTGTTGCCTTACTTCACTAAGTCTGTATGAATCAATGTTATTGTGTTCACTTGGACGTATCACAACCAGATTATTTTACATTGTTAAAATTAAGGTTTTTGTGCTGATTTTTAAATTCTTTATTTGTCTTTTTCTGATGGCTCCTGTCGAATTTCAGACTTGAGCTTGACAAATTCCTTTGCAACTTCATCGTTGCTTCGCTGCCATAAGATTCTCAAGATTGTCCAACCAGTCTCGTCTTTTGGAATGCTCTTGAAGAGTGGAAGCCAGCGGGCACATGAGCGCTAAAATTGGAATGAAATTTTGAGGTTAGAATAGTAGTTTTGTGGTTTTGCTTTGAAAAAAATCAGCTTTGTTAAAAACATAGCTTTTAATCAGCTATCTGTGCCTGAGCAGCTATCATAAATCATCAAAAGGGGTCAGTTTGGATATCTACCAGGGGACCCTTCTCTATTGTATACCCTAGCTGTAGGTAAGGGAGGATTAGCCTAGGACCTTTCCAACCTACCCTTACCTACCCTTGGTACGTCAAGTATTCCAAAAAATAAACGGAACCTGATGTTGCCTAGTCAAAAAAGTGTTCCTTACCTGATCAACAATATCCTTAAGCTGCAACACAGCAACACCAACGAGACGATCCTCGCGTGCAAAGCAATAATCACGCACGCAAATGTGAAGCTCGTAGAAGTCCAATTGCTCTTCTGATGCGGTGTTGAATGCACTAAATTAAAAATATATTAAAAAGTATAAAAATACTGTTAATGAACGCCTTGCTGGGGGTTAATGACCCCCTTGTTACTTACAAATGAAATGTCTCGTTGTATTTTGGCGACCAATTATTGGTCTTTGATTTAGTTGCCATTTTTCGCTTCTTGTCCTGTAAATGTGGACCTGTAAGGTTAATTTCAACATATGGACGAAACACGACGCCCGATGGACTTGCCCACTTCAGATCATTAGCGGCAATAACTGGAAGGAAATTGAAGGTTTTGTGCGGTTAGATTAGGAATGGATGTGCAAGAATCTTCAGCTTTTAAAGCTCAATATATCATTGGAAAGTCGAAAACTTTACCTTTAACAGTAACTTTGTGTTCACCCGATCCAGCTTGTGTGAAGAGATCAACCTGAACAGAAACTTCGCCTACAACTTCATCGTCAACATTCGTCGACTCTAAAACGTTAATTAAAGGTAAAAAAAATTCTTTCAGTAAAAAAAATTCATGGAAAATTTTCACTAGCGCTCTAAACTTTTGCTCTATCGAACATTCCAACAAGAAAGAAAAATATATAAAAAAAAGTTCATCAAAACTTTGGCAAATTGTGACTAAAACTGAAATTAATAATAAAAAAGTTTTTCGCCCTATAGGCGACTATACAAACTAGCAAAATTTAATGCTAATAACAAAATGTGTTAATGATAATGAAAAGATTTTAGTAAGTTGAGATATTTTTGTGAATATTTTTAATTTTTTGACTTTTTTTTGTTAATTAATAATTTTGTTTATTTGAATGTTCACAACTTTTTGGTTTTGTTTCAATTTTTTGATTTTTTTTCCAAAAATTCTTGAACTTTTTCAATTTTTTCAATTTGTTTTGAATTTTTTGAATTTTTTTAGGATTTTTTGAATTTTTTTGAATTTTTTTAAAATTTTTTCAATTTTTTTTGAGTTTTTAAAAAAAAATTCAATTTTTTTAAATATATTACAAAAAATAGATCTTCAGTTACTAAAATCTTTAATAATGAAAGTATGTTGTAGCTTTTATCTAACTCAATTTTCTTAAAATTTAACTGAAAATATGTGCATGTGAATGTTGTGTCAAAAGAAACTTAGCTTGTTTACTTCATATTTTAAAAAAATGTAGTTTGGTTTGATATGAAAAGGTAAAAATTTTTTTTAACTTATTCGCTAAAAATAATTTAGTTCCCAAAAATTCAATTTTAATAAAAAAATGCTATTAAACTTAAAAATGTATTCTAAATTTTAATATTTTTTCACTTTTTGTAGATCAACAAGCCTTGTTTCTTTAAGAAATGTTATTTTTAGTATAAATTGTGAATTTTGTCGCTCAAACCATTCTGTTCTTAATATTCTTGTAATGTCGACAAATTAGTTTTTTTTAAATATTGACACCGTAACTTTTTTGCTGTACAGTTAGCTAGTTCTGGAAAAAGACTTCCCATGATCTATGAAATTTGTGCTTGGGTGATTCGATTAACATAACAAAGATCAAATAAATTATTTAAAATTTGCAGAAGAATTTTCTCGAACGCTTTTAACTTTAAGAAAATATTTGAAAAAATGAAACCAAAAGAAAATCATCTAATTTCACAAAAAAGCTCCCATTTAAGTCAATAAATTGTCAGAATATTGTCAGAAATTATATATTTTGTCTAATTATATCTAACAAAAACCACGATTTCATATTTAAGAGAATGAATTTAACTTCCAAAATGTTAACTTAATCCTTTAGTTGATTAAAACTAAAAGATTTCACAACTATGAACTACAAAATCTAAGTTTAGCTGATTTAAGTTGCAATTAAATTTTATTTTTGTATAAACAAGCAATATTAACGGAAATTATGGAAATATAGCCAGGGGCGTAGCCAGGAGGGCCTGGACACCCCCCCCCCCAAATTTTTGAACCGCAGCGAGAGCGCGGCTCAAAATTTTTAGGAGGGGTGCCCAGACCCTCTTGGCTACGCCCCTGAATATAGCCTACATTAAGGAGCTTGTGCAGTTTTAATCTCAATTTTTTATTTTAACAGACAAATTAAATGTCATCATATTTTCCGCAATTTTTTCCCAATCGTGCAGAACTGATCAAAAATTATTATCCTGCAAATATTAATCTCAACAATATTTCGACACTTCAGACTCATCAATGGGTTGAAATCAAAAAACGAACTCTAATGAAGCTTTTGTCAAACATAACTAAACAAAAAAGGAAAAAATCATTTTCATCTCTAACAAAAAAACGTTTCCTAACAAAATTTTAAGCAATTTAAACAAAATTTTGAAAAAATCGTTCAGATTTTTTTTTCGCTAATTTTTTCAAGCATAAAACTTCTTCCCTCTAAGGAATTTAAAACTAAGAAAAAAAATTAAAAGTAAAAATTAAGAATTTTTGTTCTTTTCACGAAACCTTGACTAAGAAGATCCTTGTTTGATCTCAATTTGATTGTTGGTGGTGGCTGATTTGTATTTTCAGCATTCTCATCCTGCTCTAGGCACCGTCGACGTGATGCTGATTTTTTTATTTTAATTTATTTTAATAGTTTTTTTTTGCAAAAAAATGTATTTTAATTCAGACACAATTTTGCGTGTAATTTTTGAGAAGGGGGGTTCAGTTTGGGGTAGTGGAACATTTATGGGGGAAAAGAATATCAGATTAAAAAATAAACGAAAGAAAAATTTTCAGTCAGTTTTTCTCGTGTTTTTTTTCACTCAAAACAAAACTTTTGAAATTTTTGACAATTTCTTCCCACTCACCTTCTTGAGCTGGCGTATTCTGGACTCCTTTTTGGGTTATATTGGCAGCTTGTGACGTATTGAAGGTCGTTATTAAGTCGTCAGTCGATTGAGTGTACAAACTGAGAGCGTATCGTAAGCTCTGCAGCTCTGGCGATTTTTCGAGATAGTTTTTCTTGAGTCCATTTCCACCGGCATGGAAGTACTGTTTAATTGTATCGAGGCACACATTCAAGACAGCCGTTTGAGAGGAGGAAAGGTTCTTCTCAAGCTAAAATGGAGGAAACAAATTTTTGAGGTTAGAAAATGTGATTTTGAGGTTAGAGTCTTTAAAATTCATCTAATACTCACTTCGATCACGGAAGTTAGAGTGCTCTTAACATCTTGTTTCGACGATATATGCGTTTTGAACAATCTACCCATGTCCTCGATTTTGGCGTTTGCAGCGATGTTTTTGGCATTGTCGGTGAGATTTTTGAAGATGATCTGCAAAAATATTTATTAAAATTTCTATTCAAACCCCAAAGTAGACTCAAATCTTACCGTTTTGTCGTTGATTGGTGGCAAGACGATGGTTTTCTCGATGGTTCTGATCACAATCTTCCATAATTCCTTCAACAAACGTTTCAGCACCGTCTTTTCGCAGGATTGTGCATACATTGTGAGAGAGCCATCGAGAAGGTCCATCAATGGACGAAGCACTTCATCAGCTTCCGTAGAGCCGGCTTTCGCTTGCGCTCCATTACTTTTAATGTTGAACAAGCGCTCGCCTAACTCACGTACACTTTGTGAAATGCATGGCTTAAGGCTGGAAGTAGAAGAAAAATATTTGAGGTTAGGAATATTAAGCATGTCAAATTTTGATGAATATTCTCACCTGTTTGCAAATTGCAATGCCAATTCGTCCAAAATACTATTTAACTGTTGCTGTAAATCTTTCAAAATATTCGCCGCATCTTCTTCCAATTTCTCACCACCCATCTGCTCAAACATTTTCTCCAACTGAATTCGAAGTTGTTGAATATTGTTCATGAGGACACAGGCCTGGAATTGGTCATAAAATAAACATTTTAGTTATGGATTTATCAGTCTTATATCTCAAACAACTTACGATTCTCTCATCCTTCATCTGCTCTGGGAAGTCTATTTTCACGATCTCGACATACGAGAGTAGAACCTTAACGACTGTCTTTGCAAAGCGCCTCATGTATCTCCTCCATATGTCGGGGTCAGGACATTCAAGTTTACTAACGACATCGAAGCATTGCGAAAGTTGCGTGAACACATCGACTACTGAATTGGAGAATAACGAATGCTCGCTGCTTCTTTGGAACTAAAATGGGAAAATTAAAGATTTTTCAGGTTAAATCATAACATTTTGAGGTTAATTCACTCAATTTGAGGTTAACTCAAAAAATTTGAGGTTAAGTCACAAAATTTTGAGGTTAGGTCACAAAATTTGAGGTTAACTCAAAAAAAATTGAGGTTAAGTCACAAAATTTGAGGTTAAGTCACAAAATTTGAGGTTAACTCACAAAATTTGAGGTTAACTCAAAAAATTTGAGGTTAAGTCACAAAATTTGTAGGTTAAGTCACAATACCTTAAGGTTAGGTCACAAAATTTGAGGTTAAGTCACAAAATTTGAGGTTAAGTCACAAAATTTGAGGATAAGTCACAAAATTTTGAGGTTAAGTAATAAAACTTTGAGGTTATCTACAACATAAAGCAAATCTACAAACCCCATCTTTCTTATCTCTGGCGTAAGCACCCTTAAGATATTCTAGTGATACGTCATCATTTTCATTCAGCCATTGCATGACAAATGGCTCAAACCAGGCAGGATATTCAGGCACTGATCCTTTATAAGGTGGAACTTCCTTTATGTGCTTTACATAGAACCGCTTTACAGCAAAATTAAGGTTCATGTAAGCAGACGATTCACACAATCGATGTTGTTCGTGCTCCTCTAAGGCATACTTGATGTCAACAGCAAGTAACGAGAAAATTGTCGACGCTGACAATTGACCGACATTAAGTTCGTGCGGAAATTGATTCATTTTTGGACTGTAAACGTTTCTGTCCTCTTCGATGACCGAGACTAGACAGGCTATGAGACGATGCCAGAAATCTAGTGAATCGAGACGAGGACCTTGGTCATCTGGATCGATCTTTTCGTTTGGATCCACCTAAAATTATTTTTTGAGGTTAGAATTTTTTGTGGTTAAAATGAAATTGCAGTAATGCTCACCTGAAACTCCTTGCTGTAAATTTCATAACAATGTTGAAACACAAATTGATAGGTGGATCTAAGGCAGGCTTTGACACAATCCTTAACGACTGTGCTCGCACGTGGTGGACATGAAAGTTCTTGAACCTGAAATTTAGGATGTAATTTTAATTTTACAGGTTAACTTAATTGTAATCAAGGTGGAAGTTTACCTTCATACGAAAAAATGTAATGCTGGTCAATAAGTCAACAACACACTTAAGATCTTCAAGCTTTTCGGGATATGATGCTGGGAAGACAGTGCGATATGATGACAAATCGATACGTAATGAGTTGTGCAATTGGTCCAAAAGTTTCACGAATTTTTCTTTCTGTAAATTTTAAAGTAAATGTTTATGATGTCAATTTGAGGTTAGTTATTTCCAATTTTTTAGTTTAGAATATTTTAGGATAAGTGTTTGTGAGGATAGGACAAAAAAGAACTTCAGATGATTAAACTTACACCAAAATTGCTAGCAGCAAATCGGTCACTGGCTGAGACAGCACTCGAGGCTGTCGTGTGAGCATAATGAGCATTAATATTCGCCAATAAAAAGCTCATCGCATACGGCACACCAGGACATAAATATTTCGTTGATAGACAATGAAAATGTGTCATCGCTTGATAAATCGGCTCAATTCCATATCGCATTGCAAATTCATCGACAATTTCCTGCGGCGTCTCATCAAAATAAATTTTCCAAGCATCATCGCCTTTGGCCTGCGGTAGCTTCACCAGACTCGAATTTTGCTCACACAAATAATGAAAAATGTTCTCGTGGAGACACGTGTATTGTACATGATATGGTGCCACTTTCTCTTCACCTTTTATCTCTACTGATATGTGCAATCGAATGGCACCTGACACAGCCGATTTGTCTGTACGCTTCTCCAGATTATACCACACATCCATCTCACCTGACAATGTTCTTACTTCGATTATCGTTTGACCCAAAAAGTCATCCGATTCACGTGTCAACTTTTGACGGAGCTTTGATTTGAGATCATTGTCTTCATCCCATACGCGCACTTTGATGCGATCGGACGAATTGTGACACTCACTGTGGAACAAAAAAATTATTCATAGTATGAATTTTTCGATTTGAAGAATGAATTGCTGGAGATTGTGGATTAAACTCTTTCCAGTGGGGGAAGTTTGTTGAGGGTGGGATTTTGTGTGATGGGAAAAATTGCATTCAGTTGAAAATTTGTGTTATAAATTGTGAATTGTTATAACTGTCGTAACCGTTATAATTCAGAAATTGGAGTTAGAAAATTGACTAAAATATTTAAAATGAATATAAAAATTCCCATCATGCAAAACCTCCCACAAAACTTCCCACAACATTTTACACACACACAAAACACTCAAACACTGTTTTTACTTTGGGTTAAGGTGGGGGTGTAAATTGGATTCACGACATTAAACCAACAGCAAGTCACACTTACAAATGAAATTTTTCATTCCACACTGGATTCAATTCCTGCGGCATCGTTCTTGTGCGCTTTTTCACTTTTCCAACTTGTACGGTCACATATGGATCACTTGTACCGCTCTTGTCCTTTGCTATTAATCCCTGTGCGCATATCACTGTTGAATTTTGGATTAATTTTGGTGATTAAGATGAATGTTGATATTTTTTGATGAGAATTTTGATGAATTTTTATGTTTGGTTGATAAAAATTATTATTTTTGAAGCATGAAATAAATTTAGAAAAATTGATCGAATTAAAGATTAAATGATTGAGATGTTTTAATTGTAATAAGGTAAAATCGGTCAATTTTGATGTAATTTCAATTAAATTATAATAATTGACCAAAATTGATAATTGATCAAATTTAAATATTTTCAGAATTAATGCTTCCAAAAAATTAAATAATTCTGTTTTCCTAAAAAAAAGTCAAATTTATCAAATCAAAATTGACCTAATTTTGCACATAAAATTTAATAAAATGGCACACACATGATAAATGACAATATTATGAGCACAACGACACAAAAATTATCAAATAACAGCAATTAAAATCTACAAACACAACATGCATGACAGCAGTCAACTGCATTGATAATTATTGTGTCATTTGAATCATGTTATTTTGAAAAGCACAAATAAAACATCGATAAACAACATCAAACATAATTGGAAAATATTTTTGTGAATTATTATACCAATAAACATAGAAATTGAGTGACTAAATAAGTAAATTTATTAGAGTAAAATATTTTTTGTTGTAAATCTGTGCAATTGTTGATCTGTAAGCTAGAAATGAGATAATTTTTGAATTATAAATTCAAAATAATATGGAAAGTTTTGTTTTTAATTAAATTGAATTAGTTTTTATGAAGTTATTGAAATTTACCATAATTTTTGTAATAGAATTGTTAAATTATTGATAATAATTATTTTAATAAAGTATAAAAAATATTTATTTAAAAAACCTTGAACTTTTTGAATTTTAAATTGAACTAGAATGATTAAATTGTACATAATCAGTTTAAAAAAACTAAACCTTACTATAATTTAAGAATCTATGGACTATCTTGAAAAACATTGAATCGGAAAACTTGTGAAAATCTGATGAAAAACCGTATTAAACTATAAATTTTTTGGCACACTAGTTTGCTGTGGCACATAGCTTGAGAACCTGACCAAATCCTAGCATAACATTTGTTCTCACTATATTCTTCAAATTCCTCTTTAAAATCTTAATCTCCATAACATTTCACAACACTCTGAACATAAAATCCTTTCTTTCCTGTTGAATGCTTGTCTTCTTTATATTCGCAACAAAACGAAAAACAAAAGGTTAAGAAGAAATAAACACAAAAGAGAATCATTAAAATTTAATTGCACTTGAATATTCAACGACGTCATTACATCGACGTTCTACTTCTTTTTGATATGGACAGATTTTTTTTGCTATATATAAAGGCTCGTTGGATATGAAATTTAAGATTTTTCAACATTTCTTTCTGTTTGAGTATCGATTTCTTGACAATTTAGTAAAAAATTCAAATTAATTAAATTTGCATCCATGACAACATCTGCTAATTTGAGTCTTAACTTCCTATAAATTTTGAAGGTCGTGTTGCTAAATTCTCCTTCCACAAAACACCAAAACTAAGATCATAAAATTAAATTAAAATTTCCCACTTAGCTTGTTGAAATTAATTATGAAAATGTAAAGAGAAAAAAAGAAGTCTAAAGCTTCATTGATGAGATGGAAATTGAGTGTAAAATAGCTGAAAGGGAAAAGCAGCAGAATGAAAACCGCAGTTTGGAGTAGCAAATAAAATTTCTGTTAATTAGAAAGTTGTAAAGAAGGAAAGAAAGATTAAGAAAAATACTTTCGAATGGAAGAGGAAATTGAGGTTGGTTGCTATGCTACTTAGGGGTATTTTAAGGCATGAGTGTACCCAAGGGGGGGTCGATGGTTCCGGACCATCCCCCCTTGGAATTTTTTTTACATTCCGATTAACATCAAGTATAAAACCAAAAGAATAACAAAGAAAAAAATTTTGGACATCCCTAAATTTTTTTCTGGGTACGCCCCTGTTTTGAGGGAAATTTAGCAAAACTTTTAAATATTGAAGAAGAAACTTGAAAACTTTGATACAAAAATTCAGAAATTGACCAATTTAAAGTTAAAATTTTGACAGAAATTTAAATTTTTTGCAAATATTGCCCCCTCTCCCAAACCCTCTCTTGATGCACCTTAACTTGATATCCAACCCTGCTCAAAAAACACAGTCAATTCTTCTTCATCCTGCACATTTAATTGGAATCAAAATTTTCTACTCGAGACGAAATAAAAAGTTGACGATGATAATTGACATTGAAAGGAAGTTAATTAGCTCGAAAATGCGAGAAATTTTTTCTCTCTTTTCTTGCTGCGGTGCTTATAGAAGATTTTTAAGGTGATTAATTCAATTTTTATCTTTTGAATGGAAGCTAATTAGTGTTGAATATTTATTACTGAGAAGGCGATGTAATATTTAAGTAATTAAATTGACAACTTTTGTGATGCTGGATTTAAAGTAACAACTGGATTTTTACAAGAATTTTTTGTTGTAATTTTTGATGTTATTTCTAAAAGTTTTGTGTTTTTTGTTAAATTTTTTGGTTTTTTCTAAAATATGTTCTGTTTTCGGGCATTTTTGAGGTTATGTCTGAATTTGGTTTCATTTCTTGAATTATTTTGAGGTTATTTCAGAAATTTGCTCCAATTTTCCACACCTTTGAGGTTATTTATCAATTATGTGTAATTTTTAAATATTTTTTGAGGTTATATCTAAAATTTATATCATTTTCTGATCTGTTTTTAGGTTATGTGTCAATTTGTTCAACAATTTTGAATCCTAATCTCAAAATAAGTTCAAGAATCTTCAAATAGATCATTTGGATCTTATTTAATGCAAATTGAGTAACGATCAATATTCAAAAATAAATTGAAAAATATTAAATTTCAAAAATATTCCACAAGCTTTTCATCCTAGAATCCTCAAAATTACATCAACCAATCCTCTTAAAATTCCAATAAATATAAAATTAATGTAAAATAATTTTTCATTGCACTCAAAGTACTCATTGTGTTGCTTATTTATTATAATCAATAATCCTCTTATCACTGAATACTCTTTGAATAATTTAATACATCAACAAAGATGCAAAATGTCAAGAATTGTTTAATGTAAATGGGAATTGAGCCTCTTTGTCTAGCATTACAATGCATTGTTCAGTAAAACTCTGGGAAATTAGTTTGTTAAATGCCTTAAGAAATGAAGACGATGATTATGGGGCAGAAGAGGGATAAAGGGTGAAAAAGGTCATTGGTATGGAGTAGGTTGAAGATTGTGGGTATCTAGGTATAAAAAAATCATAAAAATTCTAAAATAGACCCCAAATCACTCGAAACATCATCATTGCTTTTAACACAAAACAATATTGCCAACAAAAACTATAAAAAACCACCAAAAATATAATTTTCGACGTTATTGAGCAACAAACATGAGATTTATCTTCCATAAAACACGCATTTACTCCATTCCAATGAGCATTATTGGCTGTACATTATTTAATAGCTATGAATATTGGAAATGAATTAAAATTGCATTCAACTTTACTTATCGAATTTTCGCATTTTTTACATGTCGATGCATTCTTGCAGGCAAAAAACTTTTTTTCATTGTTCATTTATTTTATGTTTCATTGTGTTGGAAAATTTATTACCAAAAAGTTGGATGAGAGGAATTTATTGAAGCTTTTAGATTTCAAAATAATTTATTTTTTACTTTTTACTAAACCTTTTGTTATTGTTCTATAAATTCTATTTTATTAAACTATATCTAGTAGGGTATGCATGGGGTAAAATCAAACTCCCCAAAATAATTTGTATTTTTTAAATTTTTTTAAATTAAACTATAAAATAGAACTGTTCAATAAAATTAAAACTTTAAAAAATGCAAATTTTAAAACAATATTTTTGAAAAATTTAAAAAATTTCATGCAATTTTTACCAACTATTTTTTAAAAGTTCTACAAGGCGCAGTCAAGCGACAGACGCTTAAAGCAAAGGCAGCAAAACTTCACTAATTCTAATCAATTTGTAAACAAAAATCCGTTTTGGTGATTTTTAGTTTGGTTTTTCTTTTGCTAATTTTTAAAAATTTTTTAACTTTGTGCGATGAAAATTCAACGTAAAAGGAGATAGAAATAGAAAGTCAGAGAAGTAGGCGGAAAGTTGATGATTTTTTATAATTTGGTGATGAAGAACAAGAAAATATTTGGCGTGAATCATTAAAAGTTAATTTACAAGAAAAATTACTAAGAAATTTTTAATAAAAAAATTAATTTGTTTTGAAATTATATTTTAAAATAAGTTTAAATAATTAAATTTAAAAAGTAAATAAATATAGTTTTTAACGTTTCAAAACTTAGTTTAATTTCAAATAAATCAATCTTTAAATTTGGAATATTTAAAGATTGTCAAAAATTATTTAAATTTAAATATTTTTTTAATTTTGACTAATTAAAAAATACTAATTTGTTTTTTTATCAAAATAATAAAAAAAGATTCAAATTGTAAATTTATATTTGTGGCTGAATTGTACATGTTGTCATGAATGTTTTCGTGTGTAAGCATTAATAAGCCTTAATGTATGCATATCTGTATGTCTGTGTGTATGGGGATACGTGCGGATGGTAATTATGTTTATTATCTGTGAATTTTCATTAATAAATTTTTCATTTTATTCATGGGCGCTGTTTTGTGTCATGTTGAACTTTATGTTTTGGTCTTTTTTTGGAATTTGTGAACTTTATTGTATTGGACCCTTATAACGATGATCTTTGGAGTTCAAAGCATTCAGTTCAATTTAAGGAGTAGCTGAAAAATATTATTAGACTGAATGCAAACCTTTCGAACCCTTGTTGGCTACAATCAATAGTTAGTCCCTCCATACTATCAATTATTATCGATTCAGGTCTAAAAACCATCATTCTGGACCATTTACCTTATAATTCTCTCCAGAACATTCCAACACTACCTTTTTCCCTCATTTCCCACCTTTTGTATTCATTTCCTCCAATGTCCTTTAAAATACGCAAATATTCAAGTCCTTATCCACAAAAGTGTCCTCTTATTCCTATAAAATCCATCCATAAGTCACTAACCCAACCCTTTTCTCATCTGCACATTAACCACATTCATAATTCCATAGCAACGAATCCCCCCCCCCCCCTAAAAAAGGCAGATACCAAAGAAAAAAACAATAAAAATGCGGAGTTAATGAGAAAAGTAATAAAAAAAGATTCTCATGAGAGCTGAACGACAAGCAAGCAGCCAACAAACATGAAAATTGTCAACATATCTGAAAATGTGGACGGAGTTAATTAATGGACGTTAATTGACATGGCAAAAAATTATTGTTTCACTTAATTTTTGTTGCTGCTTATTTCCGAAAATGAGATTAAATTTTTTTCGCTGTGCTCATTTGTGTTCGTCGAGGATTGAAAATTTAATGGAATGGGGAAGAAAATGAAGACAAAATGATGGACTGGATATGCTGTTGTTTGAGATAATTAACGTTAACGAAATGATAGATGAAATTTTGTTGAAATAATTGATATTTTTTAGAGATTTATGTTGGAAATGATGAGTTTGAAGCGAGTTACAGAGTCGTTATGCACACGAGTCGTTATGCAAAATTAACTTTTTTCGTGATTAAAATAGAAAATTAATGATCTAGTGAGAACTTTTGTAGATTAGTATTCAAAATTTTAGGGTTAACCTCCTAAATTCGGAGTATAACCTCAAAATTTAGATCATAACCTCAAAATTCAGAAATTTAACCTCAAAATTCAGAAATTTAACCTCGAAATTTTGATCATAGCTTCAAACTTCTAATCGATTACTTCAAAAATTCAATCTAAAAAAGCAAAATTACCAAACTAACCTCAAAAAACCAATTTTTAACCGAATTTTTCCAGACCAAATCCAATTATCTCAACACTCTAGTCAATAATTATAATATCACACAAAAGTAGTCTACTCAACATCCGAAGTTTTCATTTTCTAACCTCAATTAGTCTCTTTAAACTATTCAGAAACTGTTTCAACTACACAATTAGAAATTCTTCGTTAATTAAAATTCCTTTTTAAATAAGACAATACGAGCGAGTTTCTGTCTGTTGGAATTGCAGCAAAGAATTTTTATTGTTTCTGAGATTTTAATTTGCATTCGCAAATTTTGTGATATTTTAATTGAAAATTTTGAGATGTAAGAATGAATCTTTTTATTTAATTATAAAGTTTTGTTAGCGAGGAATAATTTACATTTTAGATTGGAGTTGGTTTTGAAGGTTATATGGTAGATTACATAAATATTGAGGTTAGAATTTAGAATTTTGAGGTTATGATTCAAAAGTTTTTGTTGTAATCTTCTTATTTTTAGGTTATTTTCTCGAACTTTGGGGTTATGTTTCAAAATTTTGAGGTTATTTTCTTAATTTGAGGTTATTTTCTCGAATTTTGGGGTTACGTTCCTAATTTTTAAGGTTACCATCCAAATTTTTAAGCTACATTTTAATATTTTAAGGTTATGTTCCAAAAATGTTAAAATTATGTTCCGTAACCTGCTTTAAAACTTTTCAAAATTTTCCCGCCTTTTTTCTATCCAATTCACAACTAACTCAATTCATTCATCCCATTTCAATTTTCTCGTCTCTACAACATCAATCCATTTTAACACGTAACCCAATTTCACATCTGTTCAATGTGCATCGATGCTCACTGAAAATTTTTCACCCGACTGTTGAATATTTTCGAGCATCCTCAATTCACATGATGATTTTATATGAATATTCATGATTATTTCTTGTTCTTAAATGTGTTATTCAATCTTGTTACTTTATTTCATTTTCAGCTATATCATTTTAGATGGATGGGAGTTGCAGTGAATGAAAAAGTGTTGAAAACTGAGATTTTGAAGTTTAAGGAGCTTTTCATTGAGGCAAAGGGAGCTTTAAGTTTCTTTTAAAATTAAAAAATAAAATTAAAAAAGTTGAAAAAATGTACAAGCTTGAAACTGAATTTGTTTGAATAAAAACTAGGATGACAATTTGAAGATGAATTGACACAACAATTGAGAAAAAGTATAACAAAAATCAAGAAAAATTCTCAAGATAAAAAGTTGTCAACAAAAACATTTTTTTTTAAATCAACAAAGTTTAATTTTTCTGTCGTTCATTGTGTTGTCTCAGCATAACTCCGTTATATAAGAGCATGAACTTATAAGCAATAACAAGAGGTATTTTTAAGCGCATTAAGGTATAAAATTTCTATTTTTGTCATATGCAATAAAACATTGAATTGAAGAGGATTTGTGATATTGTTGGAGGTTATGTTTGTAAACAGGGAATAAACAGGAATGTGCTCGGATTATTTTTCTTGTTTTTATAGACGTGTTTGTCATTTCTCTTAGTTTTATGACTATTTCCAAGTTTTGGTATTATATTTGCAAGATTTCAAAGAAAAAAATTGATATGCGTCATATTTTTGGAAGACTTTAAACTGGTTTCTTGAATATGACGCATAAAATACACAATAAACATCTCAATCTGCTAAAGTAGAACAGTACATGAGGCATACATTATATTATTTCACATTGTCATTCTTGTGTCGTCGTTAGTTCACATTTCATTCAGCTTTCGTTTTGTTCATTCTGTCATTATAATCTAATGCCTCATAAAGCATTGTCATAATGCAATAATGATTCACTAAGTTTTGCACAATTATTTTCTTTTCATTTTTTTCTGTCATTATTGAGTTTAATGCTCTCTTGCATTTATGATCCTGTAAAGTCAAGACATGCT
Organism: Chironomus tentans; assembly: GCA_963573255.1. Lineage (NCBI taxonomy): Eukaryota > Metazoa > Arthropoda > Insecta > Diptera > Chironomidae > Chironomus > Chironomus tentans. Next base: position 4,771,756 of record OY754305.1, read on the forward strand.
TTTGTGTTCATTGGATTGTTGAATAAGTGAGGCAAATGATTTAGTAATTAGGAAATTAGTTTGAAGGTTTTAAATTTTAGGTTATGGGCCATTTTCAAGAAACGTGTGTAGAGTCTCCCAAAAATATAACGCACATTTCTTCAGTTTTTTTCGATTTTGCAACTTTGCTAATTTAAAGTCAACATTCTTTTATTTTCCGCCTTCACAAAACTTGAAGCTCAAGGTATTTACCATTTGTACCCCCCAAAAAACATTCTCATTATCCAATCCAAATAATTACGAAAAACATGAAGACATGAAAGACACAAGAAAAAGTTGTTGCATCTGATGCAGACGATGAGCAAATGACAAAGTTTTTTTATCCTCTTTTTTTGATTGTATTCGCATTTAAAAAGCAGCAATGATGGAAAAGTTTGAGTAATAACAAACGATAAGAGTTGAGGATAATTGCGGGAATTTTCCTTTCAATTATTTTGCAATTTAAACATGAAATTGAACAAGACTTTAGCTTGTTATAAGTGGAGATGATTAAGGATTTGAAATTTTAATGTGAATTTTTCTTAGAGTTTATAAAAGAAAAGTTTTTTTGTTAATTGTTTAGGTGCTTTCACATAAGAGGGGAATTAAAAAGTTTTATTAGTATATCATTGAACTAGAGTAGATTAAATTCTTTGTTCAGGTGCATTCACATTTTGGAATAGAAAACTTCAGTTCAGGCGCCACCACAAAACCTAAGTTCAGGTGTCGTCACACTAAATTTGAGATTTTTCCAAAATTAACATCAATTTCCATTCGTTTCACATTCACCAAGCTCTCAATGTCTATTCCCAGCATCAAATTCAGCCTCAAAAGCCTTTTCCTTTACAAAAACAAACTAAAATCTCACAACAAACTGTAAATATTCCCCAACTCCGATATAAATAACAGATAATAATCCAAACACATGACGATAATCTTCTTAACCATCTCATTTTCCATGTCAATGGACACATGCTCCTCTTCCTTAACCACTATAACTGTACAAAGTACGACAAGATAAATACAAAATTTATGTGAATGTTAAGTAAGCTTGTGCTGGATTACTGCATAGAGACTGAAGTTACTGTAGATTTACATTGGCAGTAGGCGACTGTTTATTGTGTAAAGTCACTAAGTGAACACCTGTTGCCTCATCAATTCAAAGTCTTTATCTTGAAAATTTATCAATAAAGGAAGCTTTTCAAATTTCTTCTTTTATTCCTCGTTTTTCGATTTTCATGAAGTTTTATTTGAAATAATGATTGAGAGAAAAATGTCAATTCAATAAGGTTGAATGTGGACACAAAGGAAATAATCTTCAATTTTGATATTTTGAATTTGTCAATATCAGAAAATTGTGATCCAAATTTATTTCCTTGAGATTATTTATATGTTACAAATGGGTCGATTGCGTAATTTATCAATCAAAAATTGTTTCGATGATAGCTATGATCAGGAATTTGTGAAGAAAACAGTAAAATACTATAGAAAATGTGAAGGCGGCAGAATTCAGATTGCAAATTTTTAGTGTGAAGGCGCCTGAATTCAACCCCAAAAATAAAAAATAACAAAACAAGTTTTAAGCCTTTCCAACAACCTTTTCTTGATTATTTGCTTCTCAGATTCATAAATCTTTCTGACCATATCCCCCACTATATCTTCACAAACAAGAAAAACTAGACTTGTCATCCACTACTTTCCTTTTAATTTTTCTTCTTCATTACCTCAGCAACCAATGCTCACGCACAAAACCGATAGATTTACGGATCACAAAAGGAAATAAAAGTTGGATTAGGAAGTAAAACGAAATCTATTGATTTTCATGACTCGGCAGAATACTTTTTTGACATAAAACAAATCGGTCAGTCATGATTTATGCTTTATAAAATTTGTATCAGGTTGAATACAAGCAAGTTTCATGAGATTGTATAAAAAAGGGACTGCATCATGTTGTTTTTGTATTTCTGTAGATGATTTTATTCGGGAATTAAAGCGCGTGAAATTGCAGAAAAAATTGTTGGGGTATTTTTTATGGAAAGCGGATTAGAGAATTTAATTTTGAACGGAAGTAGATTTTTGTGGTGGATTTTTATGATGATCTGGGTGTAGAAGCTGCTGTGGTTTAGTTTTATTGATAACTGTTATTAGTTTTAGATTTAAAAATTTAGTTCAGGTGCCTTTGCATTAAACATTTCATATTCAGGTGCATACACTCTATAGTATATATTCAGGCATCTTCACATTAAAGTTTTTGATATTCAGGTGTCTTCACACCAGATTTTTCAAGTTCAGACATCTTCACACTAGTATTTTATATTTAAATTCATTCACACTAATGCTCAAAACTAATCAGGAAAATTTGTAAACCCTTCCATCCATCACCATAAACATTTAATCTTCATTTTCTCCATCCATAAAATCTCAACATTGCTGCAAACTGCAAAACTTTGCAAATAAAATTTAATTTCCTTTACAAGTTCATCAACAACGAGGATAATACTTTGAGGTCATTTGACCCTGCAAGAAGAAAAAGTTTTACAATTTTATTACTAATTAAACTCATCCAGTCCCAGCATCCACATAAAAAACCAATCAACAAAATTTTTTTCCTCGCTTCTTCTTGTTTTTCTGTTTCTTCTTTGCCCATAATTCATTGTATAATTGACCTTCGTATAATACACAACTATAGTCATTTACTATACCAGATAGCATTAGTCGTTAGACAACAATGTAAAAACACATTGAAAATTGTATAAGCTCATCTTGTCTATTTATAACACCATTTAATGATTCACTGGCATGTGAAATAGCTTAAATGGAATGTAGGGCAGCAGGATGTAGGATGAGAATGGGAATATACAATAGATTTAAGATACATAAGAAAAAGAAGTAGCAACACATAATGATATGGCGGAGAAAATGATTGGATGTAAAAGATACAGTCAACTGGTTGAAGATTTGATATTCAAGGAAATTTCAAAATTGAGGAAGTAAAATCGATGATGGCAAAATGGATCGAGTCAGCATGATGATACAAGGGTGAGGTTGATTGTTTGGAGTGAGAATTTTTCCATTTTTGGGACGATTTTGGGTTTTTGAATTGAGGTTAGGTAATAATTTCTCGGAAATAATGTGAAGACACCTCGAAATCAAAGTGTGATGATACCTGAACCTAAAAGCTCTACTGTGAGGGCACCTGAACATTAAAATTTCACTGTAAGGATACAAAAACTCAATTTACATTGCATACGCATCCACAGCGTAAACAATTATTTCTGTCATAATCATAAACGAAAAATTGCTTCCGGGCATCATACAGTCCCTACTCATATCCATCTGATTCGCCACAAAAGTCGATACACGTGTAGAAGCTCGTTACATAATATCCATGTCATTACCGCATTGCATTGCTGACATTAGCACACTTTTCGCATCACAATGTCGACTCAGTGGATATGAACGTTTATATAGGGAAATAAGAAAGCTATTGTCAAGAACAGCAAAGAGTCAACAATGAAAACAACATCTTTTATGATGAGGAACTTATTTTTTGCTTCATCTCTGAATGAGATTTTTTGCTCTTTTGTCATTCATGCTCTGCTGACTGTCGTGCTTTTTTGCTCGAAATTCTTATTTTTCTGCAAATGCAGCTAGAAAATCTTTTTCTTTTTTGAATCCTTGCAAGAATTTTGGTTTATTTGAGTTGGGATTTTGAGGTTCATGCGCCTTCACATTTGAGTTTTGAGGTTCAGACGCCTTCACATTTGAGTTTTAAGGTTCAGGTGCCTTCATACTATTGTATGTTCAGTCACTTTTACACTTGAATTTTGAGGTTCAGGCGCCTTCACACTAGAGTTCTAACCTTCAATATTTCATTCGTTTAACAATTTATAACCAAAATCCCCACAAGAACACCACCCAACTTAATTTTCTCTTTTCGTATTTGCAAACATTTTCCCTTAACTTTTCCTTCTTCGTTTGTATTTTTTTCCATCAAGTGCTACAGTGAACTAATTTTTCTATTTCTCTTGTGGCACTCCCAATGTGTGCTTTTGATGCTTCTCATTTCGCTTTTCTTTATTTTTCTTATTCATTGTAGTTAGATTTGCTATTTAGGTCATAAAAGTATTTGAGTAGAGTAAATGTTAAACTGCATGTGGTATTGAAATGAGAATTGTTTGGCTGGTTGATGTTTGACTTGAAGTTTATCAATATTTTTTTATAGAATGAGAGTTAAAGTTGCTGATTAAAATGAGTTGGGGGGGAAGTTGAGATGAAACAAGAAAGGAGATTAAATCGAGAAATTTTGGAAGTTTTCGAAGTTAGGATTTTGAATTTTGATGATTAACTTATTTTGAGGTTAGGAATCTTGGATATTTAACAAATTCAATTCTAAATTCGAAAACATTCTCCATCTAAAAATAATTTATTTTTGTTTAAATTCGAGAATTTTGTAGATACAAAAAGTTCATGTCCAATCCAATATTTATACCTTGACAGCTAATAATAGCATCAAAAAATCTCATTTCCATCCTCATTAACAAAAACTCATAAAATTCATATTTTCTCAGCGAATAAAAAATTAACATGAAAAATATTTTTAAGAATCTCTCAAGTGTATATTTAGGTACACTAAGCCATACTCGATTCACTTGTCATAACTCAAATTTATACTGTATGTAAATGTCTACGTGATATTGTGTTGACGACGATGAACAACTCCTTCCAGGTTAAAATGAGAAAGGGTGAAACTAACAAAATGAATGAAAAGTTGTGAATGGATGGAAGGAAATGAGAAAAAACGTAAATGGCCGAGAAAAAAATAAGTTTTGAATTGGAAATATTTTTGGGAGGCTTCATAAATGACGACTTAAGAAAAAGCACGATTTTTAGACCAAAAATCCAATTTTTATCAAAATTTTCATAGATTTTTACTTTGTTTAGCTCTGGATTTCTTTCAGACCCCTTCCTGTACCTACCCACCCTCCCTACTCTTCCCTATACCTCCTTACCAGTGATTGATCCCAAATTAAATAATGAAGTTAAATTTATGACGCAAAAAGTTTCTTAAGATTTTATAAAAAGAGAAAGCAAAAAATTAAAAACAAGATAAATAAATTTTTTATTTAAAAATCTTTAAATTTGTTCCATAATTCCCCAATTTAGTTCAGAGTATCTTTAAAGTGTTTTCATATTATTGTGTATAAAAGAATATAAAAATAAATATTCATAAATCAACAAAAAAAGTTTGTACAAGAGAGAAAACTTTTTCATGAATTTTCATGAACAACAAAAGAACTTTTCTTCACTTTTTCTCTTCCAAATCCAGAAGAGAGTAAAAAAATTAAAAAATAAATAAAATAATAATGAAAAGTAAATAAATTTGTTTTTTTTCGTCTACCTGTTATGGAAAGCTTGCAGGACCACTTTGATGTTCCTTCAATTGTCGACGCCTTTGCTTGTTCAGTTGTATCGATATGTGTATCTGGATCCACGCCAAATGTCATCCTTTTTATTTAGTTTTTTTTAAAGTTTTTTTTTCGGTATTTTTGTTTTCATTTTTATGTTTATTGTTTTTTTACGAGTACAACAAAAGAAAATACAAACAAACATTTAAAAATAATGAAAAATACACACAAAAAGCGACAAAATTTTGATTTTTTAAAATTATTTTTGAAGGATATTTTGAAAATTTTTGAATATTTTCGAGGTTAAGTTACCAAGTTTTGAGGTTAAGAATCAATGTTAGATAGTTTTTGGGATGTAATTCAGAATTTTTCAGGTTCCTCAAATTTGAAGTTAAGTTTGAATTTCAAGGTTAAGTTCTAAAATTTTAAGGTTAGGTTTGTAATATTTGAGGTTAGGTTCTTAAATTTTAATGCCAAGTCCTGAAATTTGAGGTTAAGCTTATTAAGGTTAGTCAAATTTTGAGATAGGGGTCTAGTTTTTGGTTGGAGACTCATAAATTTTGAGGTTATGTTGCATTTAAAGGACTAAAGTTATGTTCCTAAATTTCGAGGTTATTTTAATAAATTTAATGAAATGATTCAATTTGTGAAGTTAAGCTAGACAATTCGAGGTTTAAGATCTCCTTACTAAATCACCAAAAAAATAATCAAAAATTCTTCAAAAAATCCTTCCAGAATCTTCGAATTTCGTATTTTTTTGTCAAATAAAAAGGCTCAAAATGAGGTTAATTTCGCCGTAAAAGTTGACCCGCTTGAAGATTGCATAAAACTCCACGCAGCAAGCATGGATTAACTATTTTGTCATTGCAATTACTGTTTTGTTACTTCAATTAACATACATTTACATAATTATTACATCTTACTGCAAAAAACACAGCAACAAAGCGCCATCAGCCATTCACTTTACAACATTTGAATAATTTTTATTGGTTATTTTACGATACGAAAAGAAAAAGGTTGTGAGAAAAAGAAATCATGAAGAAAACACGATTACAATGCGAAATAAAAATAAAAATTTTTTAATGAATTGAACGACAAATTTCGTTTCCGTTTTAATTTATAATAAAAAAATTTTTGAGATGAGGATAAAAAATAAAATTGTATGAAGAACGAAGTTTGAAATAAAGTTCATTAAAAATGCATCAAAGATGCTCTCAATGGTAATTATTTCCAGAATATTTGATCAAAAGGAAGACGTTCCTGTGCATTTTTGAAAGCTTTTCATGCTAAGACCTGGGATGATTGTGGAATTATTTTTATGAAAGCTCTTTTGAGGTTATATGATCGACTTTTATACTTTTTTGTCGGGATCTTGAGGTTATTCGCAATAATTTTTAGGTTATAATCTAAATGTTAAGACAGAATCCAAATTTTTAAGGTAAAATTTTTAAGGGTTAGATCTGAATTTTGAAATTTATCTTCTTAATTTTGCGGTTAATTTAAAAATCAGCAGTTTTAGGTTAGAATTTAAACTTTTGAGGTTATATGATCGACTTTTGTATTTTTTTCCTGAATTTTGAGGTTATTCGCAATAGTTTTTAGGTTATAATCTAAACTTTAAGGTTTATGATTCAATTTTGAGGTTAGAGTCCAAATTTTTAGGTTAGGAACCAAATTTTCAGCTTAAGATCCAAATTTTGAGGGTTATATCAAAATTATGAAATTTAGGGGAGAAATTTTGGGGTTAGAAATTTAAATTTTAGAGATAGAATCCTAATTTCAATGTTAATCTAAAAATCATAAACTTCAGGTTAGAATTCAAATTTTGAGGTTATGTTTCTCAGTTTAGGTGACTAAGGGAAGCCTTTTTCCTCCCAACAGCAATAATTCAATTTATTTTAACCTTTTTTTTCTCAAATTGCACTCTTCTCATCTCAAACTAATCTAAAGTTTCATTTCCATTCTCCCAAAAAAAGTATCCATCCTAATTCAGCATTTTCAATGCAAATCACGTACATTTATGCGGCACAATATTCCGGAATTTTTCTCTACAATGCAGCAACTCATGCCTACGAAGATAACTTTTGTACGAGAATTTTTTTGTATCGCTCAATAAATAACACTGAGGAAAAGGTAAAGGAAAAGAAATTTTATTATTGCTTCGCGATAGAGATTATCATCATCAGCCCGCATTATTTCATTGTTAGATTTAAACTGTTGGGATTATGAAGACATAAACATTTTAATGGAAATTTTTAAATGTCAATTTGCTGATGGAGGATTATTTAATTTATGCTGTACCTATCTTGATGGATTAGAAGGTATGGAGTGATTTAAAAAAGATCAGGAGATGACTACTCGTTTATATCAATTAATTCAAAATTTTGAAGATTTTTAAAGGATTTTTCAGCAGGTCTTAGCATGATGCAAATATTGATTTGCAAAACTATTGAAATATTGAACATTATTTTAATGCTATAGGTTCTTGTTCAGTTGATTCAGTGAATGTGTGTCTAAACGGAAGTTTTGTTCTATTTTGTTGGTTATTAATGCTATTTGGTTCTTATTGTTTTTAATTCAGAAATGTTGGAATGAAAATTGAATTATAAAGTTCAAGTTTTTCGAGGTTTACATTGATTATTTGGATCTAAAGTGGCATTAAATTGAGTTCTGCAGTACAAAATTGGTTGTCTAACATCTCACATGAATTCAAATTTAACTAAAAAGCGATATTGATGAATGATCAAAAATTAAAAAAAAATAAACAAATTTTCATGACAAAATAAATAAAAAAACAATTTTTAACATGAAAAATGCCTAAAAAAATTTCGATTCACAAACAAAACTAAAGAAATGATTCAACAAAACAAAGTTACGACACTTAAAATCACTCGAATTTCAAAAAACTTTAATGTACGAATTAGAAAAGATATTCAAATTTTCAGAACATTTAAGTCAAGAAATGAACACAAAAAGATGATCAAAAAACAACATCAAATACAGGAATTGTTTACGAAACAAATAAAATGATGAAATTTGATTTTCTTTTAATAAAATGTGCAAACCTGTAATGGCAATTTTTGCAGACCATTTGCTGGTCCCGTCGAGAACACTTTGCGTGACGGCCTTCATGTGACCAGCGTGACTTTTCTCATCACAGCAAAATATCGCTCTAGAAATTTTTTACAGTAAATTTTATAATTGAATTCAATAAAATATGCAGTTGCACGTTGTTTTGATGTTTATAAAACACCCCTCGAGTATGATGTGGGTGAGGGGGTGGTTCAGGGTGGTCGAAACAAACGTGAATGGTCAATAACAGGTCAACATTTGAATATAAAATTTATGCATTTTTTCATACACTTTTTTTCATTCTTTGTGGCAGTCACGAGTTGAATTCACTAGAAATTTATGCAAACCAGCTCGTAAATGCCACACACTTGCAATCGCTGAGGGAATAAATTCCACTTCATGAACAGGAAAGTATTTATTATGCAGTGGAAATTTATTTGCGGGAAAAATGTTTTTCTGTTTTTATGAACAGTTTTTTTGATTGAAAATGGAAATGTTTTTGGTTGGAATGTGAAAGGATAATTGGAGAATATTTCAATGATGATTTATTTGATTCGTAGTTAATTTGTTTGCAAACTTTTGAGGCTTTCGTTTTGAATTTGAGTTAATATTTCACAATTTTGATGTTAAATTGTAAATATTGAGGTTATGTTGTAAATTTTTGAGGTTAGATTGAAATTTTTGAGGTTAATTTGCAAATTTTTGAGGTTAGATTGAAATGTTTTAGGTTAAGTTGCAAACTTTTGAGGTTTTCGTTTTGAATTTGAGTTACTATTTCACAATTTTGATGTTAAATTGTAAATATTGAGGTTAAGTTGTAAATTTTTGAGGTTAGATTGAAATTTTTGAGGTTAAGTTGTAAATTTTTGAGGTTAGATTGAAATGTTTTAGGTTAAGTTGCAAACTTTTAAGGTTATGTTGCAAACTTTTGAGGTTAGATCGAAATTTTTGAGGTTAGATCGAAATTTTTGAGGTTAATTTGCAAATTTTTGAGGTTAGATCGAAATTTTTGAGGTTAAGTCGTCAATTTTTGAGGTTAAGTCGTCAATTTTTGAGGTTAAGTTGAAATTTTTGAGGTTAAGTTGAAATTTTTGAGGTTAAGTTTTAAATTTTAAAGTTATATTGAAAAATTTTGAGGTTAAGTTGAAAATTTTTGAGGTTATATTGAAATATTCCACAATAAACTTGTCACTCCACAACAAAAAAATTTCCTTCGTCGAATTTCGTCGAAAATTTTGAAAAATTCATATCAATTTTAAATAAAATAATCAAGAAAAATTTAAAAAATCTACCTAAGCAATTCAAATATTTCCGGTTTGTCACAGACACGTTGTTTCATTCTCTCCTGCATTGCTGTCATGACAGATTGTGCCTTGTCCTCGGCACCGTGCTTAGAACTCTTCTCAGCAGCCCCTGCAAAACACACTAAGAATTAACACGGTAATATCCAATAGTTCCTTAATTAACAGACTCAGACAAACTACGACTAAGGACACCGGACCTAATTTCCTTCAAATATTAATCTAACTATCGACTTTCTAAAAGTTAAAAATATGTATAGAAATATGTAAATATAGAAATATTTATATTTATGTAAAATATTTATAAATTATGTTTTTTGAATCTAAGAAAAATAATCTAAATTTAAATGCTTAACTGACATGAGAAAAAGTTTTAAATAAGAAAAAAGTTTTAAGTTTTAATTTGTGATGAAAATTAAAGCATTTTGATTTTTTAAAATTCAAATTAAAATTTAAGAATGTAATAAGTTTTAAAATTATATAATTCAAAAATTTTAATTTATAAAATCAAAAAGTTAATTTCCATTTAATGCAATTTTTAAAATTTAGTTAAATTAATTTTGTATAATTTTAAATGAAAGAAATTTTTAGATCCGAATTGGTAATTTTGTGTTTTTTTGGTTTTTAAAATTCTAAACATAAGGAAAAATTATAAATGTTTGCCAAATAGTTTGTGGATTTTGAAAACGGAACCAAATATTTACAAGGGAATGAAAATATACAAAATACATTTAAACAATATTTACAGTTTTGGGGAATTAATAACTCAAAATTTTAATAAATTATTTTATGTTAGGTTTATGAGGCATTTCATCAAAAAAATTGAAAGATTTCCTCAAAAAGTTAAAAATAATAAATAATTTAAATTATTTTAATATTCAAAATTTACATTATTTTTAAAAATATTTAAAAACCGAATTAAGAAAGCAAAAACTGAATTTTTTTTTGTTTAATCTAGAAAATAATTTAAAGTTTTTAAAGAAAATCAAGAGATGTTAACTGAAAGTCTTGAAATTTAAAAATTTACCATGGTTTTGTGAAATTGATCTAAAAATAAGTTGTATAAATACAGAAGATACTTGTGTGGATATTTACAATTAAAATTTACTTTGTGTTTTTATACTATTTACTGCATTCCATGGCTATTATTGAGAATATTTTTTAATGATTTTTTTTAAAAATAATTTGTCTAGAAATAAGAAATTCAAGCACTAATGCTTCTAATAGTTTTACAGTTGCAAGAACTTAATGAAAATTGAATTTTTAAAAAATATTACAGACATTTATTAACTTAATGGAAATGGGAATAAATCAATTTGTTAACGGCACAGCACGGCATAAAAATTAATTGAATCGAAAGGAAATTATGCTCAAAAATGGGAAAAAATATTTCGCACATTAATAAAATTAAATTTGTAGTCAATTGAATGGAAAACGTTGCTAAATTAATTTTTAAAATTTAAATTTTAATAACAATTTTATGTTTTTAAAAAAATTATTTATGTTTTCGGAAACTTAATTGTTTTAAAAATTTAAAAAGCAAATTTAGAAAAAATTCAAGAATTTAAAAAAAAAACATTTTTTTATAATATTATTTTCCATTCCTTTTGACTAAAATTTCAACTCAAAATCAGGATTAGAAAAATGCGTGTTCGAACTTTGTCTAATAAAATTTTTGAAATTATTTGGTGCTTAAGAACTTTCTACTGAAATTTACGAAAATTTATTCAAAAAAATAATAACAAAATAAAATTATTCACATCAAGATTTTCTCTTCAATTTAACAACATCGACAAAAAAAATAATAAATTAAAATATTTAAATGCGTTTTCAAAGAATCTCAATTTTTAATAATTTTTGACCCCACTAAAAATTGATGCTAATTTTAAAAAGTTTTCATAGGACAAACATTTAAGAATAAAATTTCATCTTTCAGGGGTCAAAATACTACAAAGTAGTCGAAACATTTGAAAATTGGACCAACGAAGCTTATCTTACTTTGTAAACAGTCGGCATTTAGGAGGTCCTTGCACTTTTCGTGACATTTAACGCCACATTCGGTACATCGTACACCTTGTCGAGCAATACCCCAAAGGAGACCTGTGGAATGAGAAGAATTAAGTTGAGTTAAATGTTGGTCATTAAATTTGAGTATTGTTACGGTCTGGTGGATATTTGGGACGATTCTTGTGGTAAAATTGTCAAAATTTAATCAATTTATCTTAGTTTGTCAATCTTTTACTAAATTTGGCTGACTTTTTCTGAACTCAACTAAGGCTTGGCAGATTTTCACCGGATTTGATCAAAAGTCAGCTAAAATTCCGAACAAGACTGAAATTTGGCAGATTTTTGTCAGAATTCGGCTAATTTTTTCTGAACTTAATTAATGTTTGGCAGATTTTTACCGGATTTGATCAAAAGTCCGCTAAAATTCCAAACATGACTGAAATTTGGCCGATTTTTGTCAGAACTCGGCTAATTTTTTCTGAACTTAATTAAGGTTTGGCAGATTTTCACCGGATTTGATAAAAAGTCCGCTAAAATTCCAAACATGACTGAAAATTGGAATCCAGACCGAATCATCAAAAGGGGCAGATTAAAATCATAATTCAGCTTCAAGTCCTCAAACTTACCTTCACACTCATAACAATATGTCGGCGATGTTGCATTGTAAGGCGTAAAATTGTGCGGTGTTGTGGATGAAATAGGATAAATGAGCGCTTGAAGTGATTTTTTGTACACATGTGTTTTCTGCGGACGCGCAACGTTGGAAAAAAATTAATTTTAATTCAACATTTCTCGAATCAAAAAGAAAACTCACCAAATCCTCATCGTTGAGCATTGGTCGTGGAATTGCCGACGTTAAACCAGCATTTCTCTTTGTTGCTGCCATTGTCTGATGGTTTTATGGATGGTCATCGTGGAACGAAAGAATTTTTCATAAATTAATGAAATTTATCTTGCAATATTTTTTATTAAAAAAAGAAACAAAATTCAACAAGCGGAAAAAAAAGTTTTATTTATTTTATTTTTGTCTAAAGGAAAGAAAACAGAACTGAGAACAGGCAGGCAAGGCTAAAAGGCAAGCAAATAAATTTCTGTCTAGAAAATTTTTCTATTAACATTTTTTTTCTTCTAATTTTGGAAAGAAAAATGTGGAAAATTCCGAACAGAAAAAATTTTTGTGCAGGAAAATCAAAAAAATTATTTAAAATAGTTTTTAATCAGATTTAGTAAATTTGTAGATTTATAGGTTATGTAAAGTTTAATAAGTATTAGCTATGTGGCAAAGAATTTTTGAATTTATTTTAAAAAGCAGAAAGTAAAAAATTATATTGATTTAGGATTAAAATTCGAAGTTGAAAAAAATAACTTGAAATTGGCTTTTTCTTCTGTAATTTTAATTAAAATGTAAAACTGTTTATAAAATCTTTAAAAAAAATATAAAAAACAATAAAAAGTTAAATTTAAAAATTTAAAAAAAATTATAAACTTATGTTTTTAATTTTAAAAAAGTTATTTTATAAATTTTTAAATAAAATTAATTATGCATATTAATAACAGCCAATACTAAGAATTTTGTCGGATTAAAATTACTATACAATAGATTCATAATTGCTATTAAATATCAAATAATAATAGCTCATTAAATCACCACAAAGCACCTATAAAATAATTAATTGCAACATGTTTTTTCCCAACTCAATTTATTTCAAATGAAATGCAAAGCCGCAAAAATGTTAATAGTGTGGAAAATTGAACAATTATGAATAATTCCATGCAATTTGTCAAAATTTAACCGTAATTACTGCGTGTTATCATGATTATTACCGAATGGATTTGTTCACATAAAATTTGGAAAAGTGAAAATAATCCGAAATTGAAATAAATTTTCAAGTCATTAGTTTTGAAATTTGTGGGATTATTTGAGATAATCTTGGGATTTAAAGGTGATTGTGGTGATTAAGGTGATATTCTCGTAGGATAAATGCTATAAATATTTTAGTTTAAACTTGTTCGATTATTTTTAAAAAAATATTTATTTTTAATAGTTTCTATTTTTAACTTGTTTCTTATTTTAAAATAAATTAAAAATTAATGTATTTTTTAAATTTAACTTTTTCAAGATTTGAAATATTTCTTCAAAATTAAAATAATTTTTAAAATTTAAAATATTTCTTAAAAATTTTTTTCAAGATTTAAATAATTTTTTAAAATTTAAAATAATTTTTAAAAATTGAAATATTTTTTAAAATTTAAAATAATTTTTAAAAATTGAAATATTTTTTAAAATTTAAAATAGTTTTTAAAAATTGAAATATTTTTTAAAATTTAAAATATTTCTTAAAAAGAGTTTTCAAAATTTAAATAAATTTTTAAAATTTAAAATAATTTTTTAAAATTTAAAATATTTTTTAAAAACTGAAATATTTTTTAAAATTTAAAATATTTTTGAAATTGATTTAAAAAATAAAAAAAATGTAAATATTTTTCTTTGTCAAATTTAAAAAGCATTTCAAAAAGGTATAAAAAGGGTCGAATTATAAAATTCCAAGAAGGTTATTTTTACAAAAAGGAAATGGAGATCTAACGAGCAATAAATGCGGAATGTAAGTCCTTTGGGGTATTTAAATTCTGAATAATACTGAATAATTGATGATTTTATTGTCTGATAGGTTGAAACTTTATGCTAAAGTGGCTAAATAATTGAGTTATTTTGAAATTGGACTCGGTGTTTAGGACTATTATTGGTTTAATTTTTATGATTTTTCTTTTGTCGAGAATATTTTTTATAATATTTTCCGGATTTTCGATTAAAATTTTGAGGTTATTTTGAAATTTTTAAGCTATTTGGTTTAAATTTTGAGGTTATATAGAAAATTTTATTAAGATTTTCAACCAATTTTTGAGGTTATGTTGATTTCTTTTGTTATTTGTTCAAATTTTGAAATTACCGCTTGTTCTAAAATTTAAACATTTTTTATAAATAAACTTTATTTGGTAAATTATTTACAAAAACTATTAAAAAATTATTTAAAAAACGTGTGCAATTAATTTTAAAAATGTTCAAGCTAGCAAATCCAAAAAAGTCTAAATTATTTCATTCAAAACGAAACAAAAAATTTAAACTTGTGATTTATAATAAATTTTTCTAATAAAAATTTTCATCCAAAAAAATTCTTTTAGAAAATAGCAACTAAAATAGAAAAAAGAAGAAATTTTTTCAGTACCTTGAGCACCTGTATTTTTCAATTATTTTCGTAAAAGATTTTTGTGTAATATTTTTTTGTAAGATTTGTGGTTCGACAGGGAATAACACAAATTAGTTTATTTGTAGGAATAAATTTTCAACACATCGGAAATAACATCCAGAAGAAAGGAAAGGAAAAAGAAGAAGAAAATGAGAAAATTTTCCATTATTTGGTAAAAAAAGATATTTTTGAAATATGAATGAGATTAATTTTCATTTTAGGACACAATGGGTTGTCGGATGGTCAGACATAAGTCCGTATCATTGTCAATAGATTCAATATTTCCGGGGGGTATTGATGAATTGTCGGATGGATACATTTACAACATTATTATTTGATAAATGTATGTTCAAGTCGGGATGAAAGAGAGAAAGAGAGAGAAAGAAAGAAAGAAAGAAAAGAAAAAAGAGTGGAAAAAAGAAATTGTAACAAAAAAGACGAACTTTAGTGTTGGATTTTGGATTAGAAAAGTTTTTAAAATTGAGTTTTGGATGAATTTTGTGATAGCTGCTGTTAAGAACTTTTGAGGTTATGTGAAGAAATCTCGTGGTAAAGTAAAATTATCTACATTTTTCAAGTGAATTTTGAGGTTATGTCAGAAATTTTTGAATTTTTATGAACATTTTGAGGTTATGTTAAAAATATTTGCATTTCTTAGAAGCATTTTGAGGTTATGTGAAGAATTTTTGAGGTTAAGTGAAGAAATTGTGAGGTTAAGTCAAAAATATCTGCATTTTTCAAGTGAATTTTGAGGTTATTTAAAGAAATTTTGAGGTTATATGAAGAAATTTGAAGGTTAAGTCAAGTTTTAGCAATTTTTGAAATTAAGTCAAAAATATCTGCGTTTTTTAAGAAAATTTTGAGGTTATGTCAGAAATTTTAGAGTTTTAACGAACATTTTGAGGTTATATTAAAAATATTTGCATTTCTTATCAGTATTTTGAGGTTAAGTCAAGTTTTAAGAATTTTTGAGGTTATGTCAACTCTGTCTGCGTTTTTCTTGAAATTTTTGAGGTTATGTCAAACTCCTTACCAGCCACTATCACACTGAACTCATATTTCATTTCCTAATCAACAAAATTAGTCATCTTTTGACTTTCATTTTACATTTTTATCCTAAATATTATTTTCATGTCATATCACAGTAAAAACATGAACTTTTATGACTGATATTTTAATGCAAGATGAAAAATGAATTATTTTTCCATGTCGTTACTGAGAACGACACAAAAATGGCGCATAAAATATTAATCGTGATAAAAAATAGCACATAAAAATAAATGAAAGGATTTGCGAGAATCGTTGCTGAGATTTCAGATGGGAAAAGTCAAGATAAATCAGGTTGGATGATGTATGGTGTATGAGGATGCAGTTAAGACCTTGAATGTTGTAGTTTTTGATGTGTATGGAGAATTATGAAGTGAGATTTTGAGGTTATGACAGAAAAATTTTGATTTTTGAGGTTATGTGGACTATTTAATCAAAACTTTGCTGAATTTGAGGTTATGTCCTAAATTTCGATTTAAATTTGAAGATTTTAATCATTTTTGAACCTTTTTGAGGTTATGTTTATTTTTTGAGGTTAACTTCAAAGTTATGATGAAAAGTTTAATAATTTTGTATATTTTCAGGTTTCTTAAGGAATATTAGAAATTCTATTTTTCATTTTGAAATAAAATTCATTTAATGAACCTTCTGAACGAAATTTGAGATCAAGTTCAACATTTTACTGTCAAGTCATCAAAAAATGTTCAATATTTCATAAATTTTGACTACAATAAGTCATTTTTCCTTAAAAATTCGCAACATCATCCTCATTACTATCTCATGGGAATAAAAATATGAGGAAATGTCATACGGTCGATCCTCCTACGCTCACATCAAGCAACTTCCTCTTTTTCGTCATACAGAAAGAAAAATAATTGAGTATATTGACTTTAGGACATATTCAGGCATAACGTTTTAACAATTTTATTTTCAAAGAAAGTAGAAATGAAAAAGGACATTTATTAATGGATGAAGAAGCAACTTTTTGTTGATTAAAAAGTTTTTGATGGAAAATGGACTAAAAATAAAGTTTAATGTTTAAATTTTTAATTGGAAATGTCATTTGTAATAAATGTCAGGATATTAATAGGATTCGAAGTAGTTTAGCAACGGAATGAAGCTTTAAGCTTGATTTTTTTTGAGGTTAGGTTACTTGATTACTTTATAAAGGTACGGAGGTAAATTTGAGTTTATGTAGGTTAAGTTGAAAATTTTTGAGGTTATGTGAAGTGCTTTGGAAGTTATTTCTTGGAATTTGTAGGTTGTGCTCAAATTTTTGAGGTTATGTTTAAAGGTTTTTGAGATTACAATGAAATTTTTTGAGGTTATGTCAGAAATTTTTAGGTTATTTGATTATTTTTGAAGTTACATAGGTAAATTTGAGGTACTGTAAAAATATTTTGAGGTTATATCTTGGAATTTGTTGCAAAATTTTGAGGTTATGTAGAGTTTTTTTAGGTTATGCAAAAAAATTTGAAGTGCGGTAAATAATTTATTTAAATTTGCATCAAAGTAACCTAATGTCACGATATTTTGAAGTTATTTCTTAGAATTTGTAGGTTATGCTCAAATTTTTGAGGTTAAGTCAGAAATTTTTAAGTTATTTGATTGCTTTTGAAGTTACGGAGGCAAATTTGAGGTTATGTGAGAATATTTTGAGGTTATATGTTGGAATTTAAAGGTTAAGATGATATTTTGAAGTTATTTCTTGGAATTTGTAGGTTATGCTCAAATTTTTGAGGTTAAGTTGAGAAATTTTGAGGTTATGTATAAAAAATCGCATCATTCCGTTGCTTTTAACCAAAAAAAGTCAAAAATGTAATAATATCCAGAAGGTAAACAGTCCTTAACTGTCAATAAAGATCCATCCTTTGTCACATCAGAAGAAAACAACACAAAACAAAAGTAAGGGATGAAAAGTTTATTTTAATGGGATGAGAGATGAAAATGAAAATGTCAAAAAATGTTGTTGTTGTTTTTCCCTAAAAAAATTTTCAATTCACAAAAATCGATACTTACAAGTTCCGACACGAGTGGAATTGACTTCCTTCGCGGCCGTATGTCAGGCATACTGTCAATGTTGCTGTAAAATGGATTGTCATTTGAATGATTGCCTCTAACTCCATCTCCGCCGCCGCCCTGTTGGAAATTTTTCATATAAATTGGAGAATTTTATTAGAATTTTTTCAAAAATTTTTAAATAAATTATTTTGTTTTTCAAAAAAAACTTCATTGAACTTTTTTTTTAATTTTCTTAAAAACTAATTTTTAATTAAAATTATTTTAAAAGCATAAAATTATTTTCAATAAATTGCAAAGCAAAACCATAAAATAGTAAGCAACAAAGTCAAACTCATAAATAAGTTGATGGGATTTTTTTTAAAGTAAGAAAAAAGTGAAACAAAAAAATAGAATAAAAAATTTAAATGGCGAGTGAGAAAAAGAAAATTTTCAAGCTGCGATCTTTTTAATATTTTCCATTCAGTTGGTGAACTTCCGACTTTTTCTTGCGCCTGAATTTTCGCGTTAATGATTGAATTATGGAAATTATTTCCTTGCCTTTGTGTCTAAAGTTATTTAAACTTTGACATTTTGATGCCCTTTATGTTGTTGTTGTAACTGAAGAATTTAATGTGAAGGGATGATTTGTGGAGGGACTGGCTTTATTTTGTTGAGGTTAGGATTAAATTTAAGTTGATAAATTGAATTTTCGTTTATTTTAACTGATTAACTTATTGTGTAATTTACCAATCTAATATATATTGAAAAAAATCTAGTACATTTTTTAAAAAAATCTAGTACACTTTGAAAATCTAGATTAAGTAAAATCTGGTACAATCCGAAAAATCTGGAAGTTTTGTTTTAAAAAATCTAGTACATTAAATAAAATCTGGTACTTTTTAAAAAAATCTAGTATATTTTGTAATAATCTAGTACTGTATACAGAAATGAGACTGAAAAATCTAGAACATAAAAATTTTGTATGCTGAATTAACACATAATTCATTCTTCCTACCATCAAGCCTCTATGACACGACCCCCAACCTCACAAAAGCATTCCAATCTAGTAAAAACGATTACAAATCATTTTCGTCATGGAAGAAGCATCATCAGCATTTTTTTTTGTAGATTATCCACCCACATGCTGGAATTATTTTCGCTCCTTTTTGCCTGAGCTAAGGAAGCACCGGAGGATATATTGCAAAAAAATTAAAATATTCTCAATTTTCATTGCCGTAGCGATGTCAGCGATACTTAAAATAAATCAGATTTCATGAAGAAAATTGTCTGAATATAAAAACTTAATTTTTTTTACTCTCGACATTTTATTGTGAAATAATTAATGAAAGCTTTCATCAAGAATGAGGATGTTTTGACGATGCTGCGTAGAAGCTGAAAAGATAACAAATTTTAAGAAGCACTTCTTGGAAATTAAATGGAGATGAAATTTAATATTTTATATTTAATAATCGAGCCTCCTTGTTGTCTTGCATGAATATAATTTGGATTATCTCTTAGGTGATCTAAGTAGACTTTAAATTTGTTTATGTACAAGATGGTTACAAGAGGTTGTTTGCTGTATTCTTTGGACGGAGATGCCATAAAATATTTAAATATGGAAAATATGAATAAAGATATTGTTGACTTTAGGATTGGGTGATAAGATTATGAAGCTTAGAAGTTGAATATAAAAGGTCATGGAATTCTTTTTAAACAGTGAAGTACTAGAATTAGAGTACTAGATTTGAATCAATTTTGAGGTACTAGATTTAAAATACTAGACTTGAAGCTTATGATTTAAACAGATACAATTAAAATACTAGATTATTAAGCAAGAGACTCGAGGTACTAGAATTTTAAGTACTAGATTTTGCAGTACTAGAATTTGGGATCCTAAATTTTGATGAACTATATTTTAGATACTAGAGTTGAATTGCTAGAATTGAAATACCAAACTAGGGGTACTAGTTTTGAAAAACTAGATTTTGGTGTATTAGAATTTGTAGTACTAGATTTTAAAGTACCAGTTTTAAAGTACTAGATTTAAAGTATTAGATTTTAAATACTGTATCTAAAATACTAGAATTAAATTACTAGATTTTTAGTTCATAAAATTTGTAGTACTCGTTTATGAAGTACTAGTTCTGAAAAACTAGATTTTGAGGTACTAGATTCGAAATACTAGATTTTGAATGCTATATCTGAAGTACTAGAATTAAATTACTATATTTTGAAGTACCAGTTTTAAAGTACTAGATTTTAAAGTACTAGATTTTGAAGTACTAGAATTTAAGGTACAAAATAGAAGGTAAAATAAAAGTACTATTGGTGTTGCATCTAAAGCAATTCTAATCTTTAGAGAAACTTTAGCTTTAGTCCTCGAAAATCCAATTATAATTCAACCAAACTCTCATTAAATAATCGACGTTCCCCAAATCTTCGGTATACTGCATTAAAATACATAATTTTTCCTCTTTTTTTTCTAAATAAAACAAATCCCTCAAAAGCGAAGTCAAAAACCCCAAATTAATTCAATTATGAAACTCTTAAATCATTGTTGATTCACTTTTTTATTTTATATTGTTTAATTCATGACCTTTCGGTTGATGCTAATCTTCTTGCTTGTTTTACGTGCTTGGATCATAATGATGATGTAATGTCAACTTTGAGTAGCACAAAGCAAATAAGAATGTGGGATTTTACAATCGCATCAAGTTTCTACGTGTTTTAAATTTTATTAAAAACTGTTTGGTGAATTTATTGACCTCTAAGTTCAGGCACCCAACAAAACCCTTAAAACATAAAAAATGTTGCATATTGAGTCTTTTTCGTCTCAAAGTTGAGTCCCTGAATTTAATTTCAATTGTAATGAGGAAAATCATAAATTTGGTCGAATGAAGAAAACTTAACAAAAAATTTACCTGAACTAAATAAAATTAATTTAAAAAATTTAAATTTTGATGTCTAAAAATTAACAAATTAAGATATAAAAGCTTTCAGATTGACAAGATGTAATTTAAGTATTTACATCCAAGAATTTGACCTTTTTTAGTTTTGAACTTTTTACGGTCAACTTTGGGTGGGATAGTATTGTTTGATTCTTGGTGCTGGTTATTATGTAATATTTTGCAGTTTTTTAGGTTTAAAGCTTAAATTTTTAGTATCTTTTTTGTAATTTTTCAATTTTGAATGTGGTCTAGTTACTTAGGATGCACAACATTTTGTGATCAATTCCAAGGGTCAGTTTCTAGAGCCACCTGAGTTGGTAGGTTATACCCCTAGGGTAGTCTTATCTAGGGTAGGTAGGATATCCTGGATGCCCATCCTAGGGTACCCACAATACCCTACCTGTCCTACCCCGGATAGCCCTAAAATCGGCTCTAGATTTTGATAATTTTTTTGTTGTTCAAATAAACTAGAAATTGCAGTTTTTCTAGTGGACACTAAAAGTACCCTCAAAAATACCTTAAATTAAGTAATGATGCTGCTAGGTCAATAATTGCTGCAATTTGCAAAATTTTATATTTTTCTAATAATTTATTCAATTTTTTATCACTAACGAATCAACATTTACTTAATAATTCACCACATGCTCCTTAAATGTGGCTTAATTCTACATTTAACCATTTTCTTGTCAAATCTGCACAAATGAAAAATAATATTTTAAATTTTTCATCTAAGCGAAATCAATAACGAATAAAAAGAAACTTAAATCAAAAATTTTTCCTCTAAAAGCGTTTTTTTTGTGACTTACAAGTTTCGTGTGTGTGTTAAATTGGAATTTTTAGATATCCCCAAAAGATCGTGAGTTAGACAGATTGAGAAAGTGAGTGGAAGGAGGGTTCAATCACAATTCAATTCGCATTTTGTGTATTATTTTTGGTTGTGAGAGAAAAAAATTTAAGATTTGACCTTTTTCCTTTCAATTTTCAATTTTCTTTTGGTTGGAAATTTGCAGAGATTTTTGAATTTTCTAGTAACTTTTATTATTTTCTAGCAGTTTTGACTATTTTCTAGCATTTCTATCTTTTTATAGCAGTTTCGATGTTTTATAGCAGTTTGATCCGTTTTCTAGTAGTTTATTTCTCACTCAAACCCAATCTTATACCAAACATTTTAAACATTCCTTTCTGATTTTGATTTTATCTTTCAATACAAACTGCTACCTCAAACCCAACTACTATCTCTTTTATCCAATCTTTTAATTAAATTTTCTCATTAACTTTCACATCTGTGCTTTGAAAATTGATTTCGTTCTGGCTGCTCCAAGTTGATTGCTTCATAATTTTCCAATCAAACGATTTGAAGTACTTGCAGTTCCACTTGCATATCTCGTTGCTTATGTGAATTGATTTTTTCAATTTTTCATCTTTCTGTTTGTACATTGCAAGCTTTTGCAGCTGTTCTTAATTTTCTAATCAACGAGTTGATTTATGGACTGCAGTAGAGGAATATTATCGGCCATTGTGGAGCAATAAGGGCAACGATTGGGGTTGCTTTAAGCTGAAGTTGATAATTTGCACGCAAATTGATTAATTGGAAGATATTAGAGTGGTTCTTTGTTGATTTATAGCTATTCAGCCATTTTTGTAGCAGTTCAGCCATTTTTCTAGCAGTTTTGACTGTTTTTGTAAGAACTTGTCATTTTTGTTCTTTTATAGATGTTCAATGATTTTCGTACCAATTCTTGGTCAAAATGCGGTTCGATTCTTGATCACATTTCCAAAAAATCTGTTCAACTTTCCTCAAATCTTCTAAACTAAAATATTTTCCTTTCGGAAAATTATTATAAATATCCAACAGATGTTCGTAACAGGAATAATTGATTCTCATTTTCTGCCATCATAAGTCATAGATTCAATTTATTAAACTGAAATAGTTGATCACATTCAATTAATATTGTAGATTATTAAATTAAATTTTCATCATAATTTTCCAATGGAATATTTCCCTGGAGGCTTTTGAGATGCGGTTAGCAGGTAAATACTTTGATATTTAATTAAATTCATGATGCTGGAAATTGCGTAGTAGTTTTGCAGATATTACAATGATAATGTTGTGGTTTGTTGACGAACTTTGTTAGGAATTTGTGTAGATTAATGAGTTTTTCAAACTGAAATAACTTTGGAAATTTTATAGCAGTTTGCCATTTTTATAGCAGTTTATGTCATTTTTATAGCAGTTTACACCATTTTTGTAGCAGTTTACGCCATTTTTGTAGCAGTTTACGCCATTTTTGTAGTAATTTTATGCCATTTTTGTAGTAATTTTATGCCATTTTTGTAGTAATAATGCAACAAGGTATCAGCGACTCGATAAATCCAGCTGAGGGCACTGCAAATCCAATTGAACCGGCCATTTTTCTAGTAGTTTAGTTTACATTTTATAGCAGTTTTCGATATTTTAAAACCGTTTTGATATTTTTATAGCAGTATTATAGTCAATTATTGAAAATATTTTCTTCATTTTTGTAGCAGTTTACGCCATTTTCTAGTACTTTAGTTTACATTTTATAGCAGTTTATGTATCAATTGTTTCAAAATTTTACAAAATTTTTCAGATTCCTATCTTATTACTGTATTCATCAGCGTTATTTCCTTGAATATTTTCATGTCAAATGATTTCTTCTTAACATTCCATAATATTTATTTGTGTCCTTCATAAAAAGTCGGTATTAATGAGTTCACGATGCTCGGTCTACGTGCTAGATGTCATGTGCCATTGACACATTTCTCTGATACATACTTATTATCTTATTCTTCTTATATTAATATCTTATGATCGGTAATTCTATATTTTATACATAACATTGAATAATATTTGATAAGTTATGTTCATGTGCACTTCATAATTTATTGGGTGTAGTGGATTGCTTATGAGTTAAAGGAGGCGGGGCTGGTTATTTCTAGTCATAAGAATTTTTATGAATTTATCAATTCACTGTCGGTTGTGGGTTATTGTATAGGATTTTTACATGTCACATTTACAGTTGTTTTCTTAGTTAATTTAATACTTTTATCAAATATTGTGAGTTTCTAACAGTTTTTCCATTTTTCTAACAGTTTCTCCATTTTTCTAACAGTTTCTCCATTTTTCTAGCAGTTTCTCCATTTTTCTTGCAGTTCCTCCATTTTTCTAACAGTTTCTCCATTTTTCTAACAGTTTCTCCATTTTTCTAACAGTTCCTCCATTTTTCTTGCAGTTTCTCCATATTTCTAGTAGGTTCTCCATTTTTCTAGCAGTTCCTCCATTTTGCTTGCAGTTCCTCCATTTTTCTAGCAGTTTCTAATTTTTCTTGTAGTTTTTTTTTTTTAAATTTTGTATATCCTTTAAAGCTTCTCAATCATTTAGTCACTTTAGTCTGCTGAAGCTCTTCCAATAATTCATCATTTTATGCATTCAAATATTCAATGTTAATTATAAATTAAATTTTCCATGGTAAAGCATTCAACTTAGTCAGTAGAGTCCTCAAAATATCATTGATAAAATATTTACTATCATAATAGGAGGTAGAAATTCCATAATTATCAGAATTCGATTTTAATTAAGCTTCATTATATTTTTAGCTTACTAATTGACATATAATTATTGCTTTCGGTCTTTGGGGTTAGAAAAAGTTTGAATTTGAAGTTTTGAAGTTTAAATTCATCTATTATTGAAATTTTTGTTCAAATTTGTTTCTATTTCAGCAGTTCCTCAGATTTACTTGCAGTTTCGTAAATATTCCAGCAGTTTCGAAGACTTTCTAGCTGTTTCGAAATTTTTCAAGCAGATCCTAAATTTTCCAGCAGTTTTGCAACTTTTCCAGTAGTTTCGAGGATTTTTTATTAATTTCAAAATTTTATAGCAGATTTATAAATTTCCAGCAGTTTTGACAATTTTCTTTTCTAGCAGTTTTAAAATTCTATTTTCTTTATCACTTTTGAAGCTTTGAATTATTTTTTTGTAATTTTTAATATACTTTGTCCAGACCTGTCTTATTTTATTCATACTAAGCGTACTGTATTTCAATCCAATTAAAGCTTGTCGACCTGTTTTGTTGTAATTTTATCGTATTTTTTTGTGAGAATAAAAGTTTTAATTTTGTTTAGATTTGCAATCATGCAGAATGAACTTTTATCTCATTTGTAGAATTTTAATTAATTTTTCACAATGAAATTGTAAATGCAATATTATTTTTTACATTTTTGTAGAATTTTCCTAATTTTATGCATTTTTATTCACAATTTTAGTTTAATTCAAATTAATGTCACATTTTTGATCTTTTGCATTATTGCCATGCATCCCACATGCCCACATTCGTCACTATCATCTCATAATCCCCCTAAAATGTTTCTCAAAAAACTCTGCAAATTTATATTTTTCAATATTTTTGAATTAAGAAAATTGACAAGAAAAATGTCACGAAAGGTCGAAAAAGATTAAAAAATGTAGAATAAAAAAGGAGAAAAAAGAAAAAAGAAGAAGAAAAAGGTTTTTTAAGAAAAAACATAAAAAGAAAATTCTTAAGAAAGAAAATTAGCACACAGTTAATTTTTGATGACTGAAGAGATTTTTGTTTTTTTTTTGTTATTGAGGAGAAAATTTTCTTTTTTGGAGACAATTTAAATTATTTTTAAAATTTCTAACTTAAATTTGGAATAATTTTTATTATTTTAGTAAAGATCAATAAGATATTTAAAATTAATAAAAATAATATTGAGTCAAGTAATTTTAAAAAAATTCAAAATTTAAAAAAATTGAAAATTTGAAAAAATTCAAAATCTTAAAAAAATTGAAATTTTTAAAAAAATTCAGTTTTTAAAAAAATTCGAAATTTAAAAAAAAATTCAAAAAAATTAAAAATTTAAAAAAAAATTAAAAATTTAGAAAAAAGCAAAATTTTTAAAAAAATTTGAAAATTTGAAAAAATTAAAAATTTAAAAAAATTGAAAATTTAAAAAAAAAATGAAAATTAAAAAAAAAATTGAAATTTAAAAAAAAATTGAAATTTAAAAAAATTTCAAAATTTTAAAAAAATTCAAAATTTAAAAAAATTGAAAATTAAAAAAAAATGAAAATTTAAAAAAAATTAAAAATATTAGAAATTTAGAAAAAAATCAAATTTTTAAAAAAATTGTAATTTTAAAAAATTGAAAGTTTAAAAAAACTGAAAAAATTAGAAATTTAGAAAAAAACAAAATTTTAAAAAAAATTGAAAATTAAAAAAATTCAAAATTAAAAAAATCAAAATTTAGAAAAAAAAATCGAAATTTTTAAAATAATTTAAAATTCCAAAAATTAAAAAAACTACAAAAAATTTAAAACATTTTTTTTTAAAAATTCAAAATTTCAGGACTTAAAAATTCAAAAACAACAATTTTAAAATTGAAAGAATACAAAAAAAAATTCAAAAGTTAAAAACAAAATCAAATTTTTAAGAAAAATAAAAATTTATCACTTTTAATCTATTTTAAAATTAATAGAATACAAAAAAATTCAAACTTAATGATTATAAAACATTCCACAAGTTCATCCCACAAAAATTGCTCTCCAAAAAACTACAAACAGCCTCCGCCTCCATACCAGCATGAATTAGACACAATTTCATTCATCATTTACGATTTTGTCTTTAAAACCCAACAAAAATGGTAAAATATCTTTTGAAAGAGAATTTTCACCTAAACTGAAATGCGTACTGTAATCGTCTTAGGGGTCGTTCGTAAATTATGTCACGCTAAAAAACGACTTTTTCGACCCCCCTCCCCCCCTTGTCACAAATTTTCCAAAGAAAAAAAAATCTTTTGTATGGACTGTCACAAATTCTTTGACCCTCCTCCCCCCTAAAAGCGTGACGTAATTTGCGAACGACCCCTTACTAACTAAGCTCCCATAATTCTCGTCATATTCTTCCATATCTCATAAATGAATGATGAAACTTGTGCAATGAAAATTTCTAAACTTCTCTTTGTGATATTATTATTTTTTCATTAAATAGATTAAATGGAATTTTTTTTTCAAGAACTGACGTGAATTTTTCATTTATGTGAAATTGAATTTGATATTTTTTACGCTTCCGTTTGGCTTAAGGAGGCTTAAGAATCAAATGGAATTGAAGTTTATTGAGAACAATGGAATTAAGACTTGAAAGAGATTTTGATAATAAAGAAAATTTATCATTGAGTGAAGTTTTGGAAGCGATAATTTTATGTTTTAAAACCATAACACCTGGCTTAGTATTAAAATTTAGTACTCGAATATAACAAAATTAGAACTTGAATGCTAAAAATTTAGAACTTGAGTGCTAAAATTTAGAACTTGAATATCAAAAAACTAGCACTTGAATATTAAAAAATTAGAACTTGAATGTTAAAAAATTTAGTACTTGTATATAAAAAAATTAGAACTTGAATGCTAAAAATTTAGTACTCGAATATACAAAATTAGAACTTGAATGCTAAAAAATTTAGTACTTGTATATAAAAAAAATTAGAACTTGAATGCTAAAAAATTTAGTACTGGAATATAAAAATTTAGAACTGGAATATAAAAAATTAGAACTTGAATGCTAAAAAATTTAGTACTTGTATATAAAAAAAATTAGAACTTGAATGCTAAAAATTTAGTACTCGAATATACAAAATTAGAACTTGAATGCTAAAAAATTTAGTACTTGTATATAAAAAAAATTAGAACTTGAATGCTAAAAAATTTAGTACTGGAATATAAAAATTTAGAACTGGAATATAAAAAATTAGAACTTGAATGCTAAAAAATTTAGTACTTGTATATAAAAAAAATTAGAACTTGAATGCTAAAAAAATTAGAACTTGAATGCTAAAAATTTAGTACTGGAATATAAAAATTAGAACTTGAATGCTAAAAATTTAGTACTGGAATATAAAAATTAGAACTTGAATGCTAAAAATTTAGTACTGGAATATAAAAATTAGAACTTGAATGCTAAAAATTTAGAACTTGAATGCTAAAAAATTTAGTACTTGTATATAAAAAAATTAGAACTTGAATGCTAAAAATTTAGTACTTGAATATAAAAAATTAGCACTACAATGCTAAAAAATTTAGTACTTGAATATAAAAATTAGCACTTGAAAAGCTTAAAAATTTAGTACTTGAATATACAAAATTAGCACTTGAATATTAAAAATTTAGAACTTGAAACCTTAAAAATTAGTACTAAAATAATAAGAAATTGAAACTAAATTCTAAAAAAAAATTAAAACTCAGAACCAGAACAAGATTTTAAATTATAAAATTTTCCAATATATACCCAAGTTTATCAAATTTATAAATTACAGTATCATCATCGTAATAATATTGATTAAGAACACACGTGAAACATTAAACTTCTCTTATGCTTTTGACATTTCCTACATCCTTGGATTATATACTTCCATTTTCTTAACTTATACACCTCAATTCTGATAAATTTCCCACCGGAAGCGATGAAAATTCTCAAAAAAGATAACGAAAAAAGTTTTTCTTCCTCTTCCTTAAAGAAATTTTCTCCTCAGGTAGCAAAAAAAGTATTTCATTTCTCTTCACGATAAGTTCTTTAATTCAGGGGTTGGACACTTTTTAAGGCTGGCAATTTTTGAACTGAAATATCAGTTTTAAAGATTTAGTTCTAAAATTTAGCAAATTTTAGTTCTAAAACTTTAGCAAATTTTAGTTCTAAAAATTTAGCAAATTTTAGTTCTAAAAATTTAGCAAATTTTAGTTCTAAAAATTTAGCAAATTTTAGTTCTAAAACTTTAGCAAATTTTAGTTCTAAAACTTTAGCAAATTTTAGTTCTAAAACTTTAGCAAATTTTAGTTCTAAAACTTTAGCAAATTTTAGTTCTAAAACTTTAGCAAATTTTAGTTCTAAAACTTTAGCAAATTTTAGTTCTAAAACTTTAGCAAATTTTAGTTCTAAAACTTTAGCAAATTTTAGTTCTAAAATTTAGCAAATTTTAGTTCTAAAATTTAGCAAATTTTAGTTCTAAAATTTAGCAAATTTTAGTTCTAAAATTTAGCAAATTTTAGTTCTAAAATTTAGCAAATTTTAGTTCTAAAATTTAGCAAATTTTAGTTCTAAAATTTAGCAAATTTTAGTTCTAAAATTTAGCAAATTTTAGTTCTAAAATTTAGTAAATTTTAGTTCTAAAATTTAGCAAATTTTAGTTCTAAAACATTAGTTCTAAAACAGTAGACAATATCAGTTCTAAAACTTAAATGAAAGGTCTAAAGTTTCAGTTTTTGTCGCTAGTGCCAACCCCTGCACAGTATATCAAAACGTGTATCATCGTTTACCCTTTAAGAAATTATTATCTCAATTTATGAACTTTCACTTTTTTACTTTCATTCTTTATCGTTCATAATTTTTTTCTCTTACCGGCTTCTCCTTTCCGCATTCCTCTTCCTCCTTAATCTTTACTTGATTGTTCATTTCCTTCCGCTCTTTGAGCGTCTTCAATAATTTCCATTTACTACTTCCAGCCGGTCCACCACTCGTATCACTTATTCCACTATCTTGATTCGTTGAGTCTGTTGAAATTGTCGATGACAATTGCATTAATTTCTTCATTCCACCAATCGACCTCTTTCCACCTTCAATTTCTACATTATTAGTTTTTAGTTCATTCTCGGCAGCAGCGTTCCCGGACTGAACTTTCCCATCATTCGCTCCTCGATCATCATTCGGATGTTGAGGCGGCTGCTGTGAATGCTCGAGGAGCCGCTCGTTTTTTTGTCGCTGTTTAAAATCCTCGTAATTCTCAGCGACAATCAATTTATCATCATCATTATGTCCATTGTCATCATCATTATCATCATCATTGTCATTATCGTGTCCGTCATCAAAATGAGTTTCAAGTTCCTCATCGCTTGCAATTGGTGAGTCAGGTCCACTTGTTACGCCAGACGATTGCGAATGTGGACGTTCAAATTTATCAACACCAAGATGAAAGTCATCATGTTGTTGTTGTTGCTGCTGCTGTTGTGGCTTATCTAGACTCGCAATTGACTTATCGTCCTCATCGTCCGCGGATGACGACGAGGACTTTTCATAGCGTTCGCGTTGCTTTGATTTCTTTCGTTTCTTTTTCACTTTTCCGTAGCTTGAGTCGCGGATCTCTGACTCGAACTGATTGATCTGATTCATGTAATTGGCCTCATCGTCATTGTACTCGTCGTCAGATTCACGATTCCATGGCATGTCATTGATGTTTGTTGAGAAATTGAATTTATCGTAAATGTTGTTGGTACTTTTCTTTTTGTTGTTGTTGTTGCTGATGTTGTTATTTAAGTTGTCGACTGGCTCACGCAGCTTGACCCTTGCTTTCAATTCTGACAGGACATTTGACATGTTCTTCTTGACATCATCATCTGGTTCTGCAAGAGTTTTATCAAGTTGCATGATGTTGCTGATCAGCTGATTCTTATTGTCTTGCAATATTGATTCCATGTGGCTGTTCCTCTCAAGTTCCTCAAGGTTCCTCATTTCATAATAGAAATATTCATCGTCAGTGTCAATTGAGTCTTCAGTGCTCTGTCTTCTTGACGATATTGACGTACGAAAGGAATTTTGTGACTTGCTGTCATCCTCATCACGTCCACCAGGAACCTCGAGACTAGCCTTGATGCTATTCGACCTTGAATGCTCAAATCTTGGACTTGGAATTGGCTTATTGTTGAGACTTTGTGGCTGTGATTCATTGCTGTCATGTCTTGGCAATGGAACTGGCTTCTTCTCATCATTATCATCAATTGAATCCACAAATATTGAATGTGTCTTTGTCAGCATGTGATGTTCCTTACTTCCAATTGCTGGTGGCTTTTTTGACTTCTCGAACACAGCCTCAAAGCTCTCATTTCCCGTTGGACTGACTGACTCGTCATTTCCATCAGCATTCGATGACTTCTTCCTGAATATTCCAACCTTACGACTCGCTGCAAATTCCATACTGGTGCTGGTAAAATTCAGATTAAATTGACCTGATTGATCGCTGTTGGCTTCTTGCGGCTTCTTACTACCTGTGGATGAGTCACTATGAGTCACCGCTTTATCGCCACACGAATTTTTACCATCAGAATCACCAGCATCAGAATGTTTTGTCATTGAGTCGGCCATTGTTGCAAAAATTGGTGCACCTGAATGATCCTCACTGTCTGAGAACATTGAACTTATGTCTGTTTCTGTGTCTGAGTAACTACGTCCTTTGGACGATGGCGGTGCTGCTGATAATGATCTTGTTGCACGAACTTGTTGGAATTTTGGTGAATGTCGACTTTGATGTGCATCAGGAAGGTTCTCGTCGTCTGACAAGTGATGGTGGCTGATGCTGTGACGACGAACTGACTTTTGTGCCTTGTGCATGACACTGGACATTGCTCGAACAATCTCCTTCTTCTTTCCTTTCATGTAGTTCTTCATGACATAAATGTCACCCTTCTTTCCATGTTTTGGATGTGGCTGTTGCTGCTGCTGTTGTTGCTGTTGCTGTTTGAGGTTCATTTTATAGCCTTGATTCTCAAAAAACTCTTCATTGTCGACTTGTCCAGGCAGTGAGTGACTCCGATGTCTTTTAGACATTTTCTTAATTTTTATTTCCGGCAGCCAATTGTGCATCTTATTCAGATATGCGTGGTGCTTCTTGTCCTTGACCTTTTCATTTCCTTGCATTTGTTGCTGCTGTTGCTGCTGCTGTTGCTGCATTTGTCGTTGTTGAAGATGCTGCAAATGAACTTGTTGCTGTGCATGTGCATGCTGCATGAATTCATCATGTTGAAGGTTCTGATGATGTTGAGGTTCTCTTGCTGGCGGATATTCCCTTTGATATTCAAGATTCATGGATGAATTATAGTCAGTTATTGACTGCTGTGATGGATAATAAACAAGATGATCAGTCAGTTGTCGTTGTGATGATTTTGAAGGCTGTTGTTGTTGTCGTTGTTTGGATTTTTGAAGTAATGCTTGCTGTTCCTGTTTAAGTTGAAGTTTCTGAGCATCAAGCTTCCTTCTTTGTTCCATGAGAGCTTCCAGTTGCTGTTGTTGCTGGATATTCTTAAGAGCATCTTGTTCCTGATGTGTTTTTTGGGAACCAGAACTGCCCTTGACCTCCTGATTTGCAATCAAATCTGGATATGCTTTCATTGGCTGTTCCTCAACTTGTTGCTGATTCTTGACATAAACTTCCCATGCTGATGCTGGTTTAATCACAGTGACATTATCAAAAATCGATTTATTCTCATAAATTGAACAGATTGGAACATTCTGTGACAGTTCCTTAATATAATTGAGATTCTCTTCGCCAAATATCTCATCAGCTGTTGGTTGTTGAACATTTGG